>JAKCOX010000022.1:10456997-12856997 GCA_022605575.1 Laterallus jamaicensis coturniculus
GTTGGAAGGGACCCCAAGGGTCACAGAGCTCCAACCCCCTGCCACAGGCAGGGACACCAACCTCAGGCCTGGAGCTACACAAGGTTGCCCAGGGCCCCAGCCAACCTGGCCTTGAACACCCCCCAGACACGGGGCACCTACCCCCTCTCTGGACAGCCTGTTCCAGCCCCTCACCACTCTCTCTGCAAAGAACTTCCCCCCTAATATCCAATCTAACCCTTCCCTCCTTCAGCTTTAATCCATCCCCCTTGTCCTGCCATTTGTCTGTCCTTTAACAAGCTGATTCCCCTCCTGTTCCTCTGCTCCCTTCAGGGACTGGCAGGCTGCAATGAGGTCCCCCCACAGCCTTCTCTTCTCCAGGCTGACCCAGCCCAGCTCCCTCAGCCTCTCTTTGTAGGGCAGCTGCTCCAGCCCTCTGAGCATCTCCGTGGCTCCTCTGACCCCTCTCCAACAGCCCCACATCTTCCTTGTGTTGGGCCCCCAGCTCTGGACACAGGATCCAGCTGGGGCCTCCCAGGGCAGAGCAGAGAGGGACAATCCCCTCCCTGTCCCTGCTGCCACCCCTCTGCTGATGGAGCCCCAGGATCCCATTGGCCTTGGGAGCTGCCAGAGCCACTGCTGCTCATGGGGAGTTTCTCATCCCCCACAATCCCCAGGTCCTTCTCACAGGGCTGCTCTCCAGCAGCTCTTCTCCCAGGCTGGATCTCTGTATCAATGTCTTCACCACTCAGCTCCCAAAGAAAAAGCCCAGCCCTGTGAAACACCACCACCACCACCACCATCTGCCAAGTCTTTGTCTTTGCAGAGGAGGTGGAAGGGGGGGGACACCCAGCTTTCTGAGAGCTCCATTGCAGGTTGCCTCAGAGAGAAAAAAAACCCCACCCAACCACACACCACCACACTTCTGTCTCTGGGTTCCCAGGAAGCCAAACGTTGCCCTCCGCTGTCTGCAGCTGCCTCCCAGCCTGGGTGATGCTTTGCTCTGGTGTCACAGCCCCAGTGGTGGGAGGTTTGGAGAGGGGACAACTCCTGACCCAGCCTGTAGATGCTGCAAAGACCTGTGACAGGGGTGGGTATCCTCCCTTAGCCATCGCCTCCCAACTCATGGGGTGACCTGCTCCCACCCCAGCACCTCGTCATGGGGCTGAGATGGGGTGGTTGGCCATGGGGTCAGTTGGGTTGGGCTGGGGTTTTGGGCTGGGTTTGGGTTGAGGTGGGTTCACTGGGCTGGGGTTTGGGCTGAGGTGGGTTCACTGGGCTGGGTTTGGGCTGAGTTGGGTTTGGGCTGAGGTGGGTTCACTGGGCTGGGTTTGGGCTGAGGTGGGTTCACTGGGCTGGGTTTGGGCTGAGGTGGGTTCACTGGGCTGGGTTTGGGCTGAGGTGGGTTCACTGCGCTGGGTTTGGGCTGAGGGTGGGTTCGTTGGGCTGGGTTTTGGGGCTGAGGTGGGTTCGTTGGGCTGGGTTTGGGCTGAGGTGGGTTTGGGCTGAGGTGGGTTCACTGGGCTGGGTTTGGGCTGAGGTGGGTTTGTTGGGCTGGGTTTGGGCTGAGGTGGGTTCACTGGGCTGGGTTTGGGCTGAGGTGGGTTTGTTGGGCTGGGTTTGGGCTGAGGTGGGTTTGTTGGGCTGGGTTTGGGCTGAGGTGGGTTTGCTGAAGACCAACCTCCTTGCACCTCGTGTCTCACAAAATAACACCACTGAGCTGCTCCATTGTCCATCCTTTGACCAAATTCCTCATCATTCTCCCTTCTCTTCCTTCTTGGTGGCTCTTTGGGGTCTTTCTGGGTGCTGTAGGGACTATGCTGGCAAACTTGTCCTCCAGCTCCTCCCTGCTGGAGCTGCAGCATGGATGGATCCATCATGCTGGCTGTTGTTCAGAGCCACTCCAACCTCTCCAAGTGTTGGGTGTCTCACACTGGTAAGTGGAGGGAGTGACCACCCTTTTCTGTAGCTGTAGAAACTGAGGCACGGGGTACTTCTCCAGGCCAAGTCAGCTTTTAGGGCCAGGTGACATGGTTCCACTGGGAAACATGTCCTGCCCTGGGAGGGCCCCCAGCTGGATCCTGTGTCCAGAGCTGGGGCCCAACACAAGGAAGATGTGGGGCTGTTGGAGAGGGGTCAGAGGAGCCACGGAGATGCTCAGAGGGCTGGAGCAGCTGCCCTACAAAGAGAGGCTGAGGGAGCTGGGCTGGGTCAGCCTGGAGAAGAGAAGGCTGTGGGGGGGACCTCATTGCAGCCTGCCAGTCCCTGAAGGGAGCAGAGGAACAGGAGGGGAATCAGCTTGTTAAAGGGCAGACAATGGCAGGACAAGGGGGATGGATTAAAGCTGAAGGAGGGAAGGGTTAGATTGGGTATTAGGGGGAAGTTCTGTGCAGAGAGAGTGGTGAGGGGCTGGACCAGGCTGCCCAGAGAGGGGGTGGGTGCCTCATCCCTGGGGGTGTTCAAGGCCAGGTTGGATGGGGCCCTGGGCAACCTTGTGTAGCTCCAGGCCTGAGGTTGGTGTCCCTGCCTGTGGCAGGGGGTTGGAGCTTTGTGACACTTGGGGTCTCTTCTAACCCTTGCCATTCTATGATTCTATGATCATCTTCCTTGGCATCTCTTGAGATGCTGCCAAGAGGGAGAAGACCCTTTTCCCCTTCTTGCCTAGAAAGGAGCAGGAGCCAGGGGACAGAGAACCCCAGGGACAACATCACCTCCCCCGCTCACCTAAGAGGCAGGAGGCAGAAATAAAACACAACTGAGGGCTGGCAGAGCCAGGGAAGAGCTGAGATGAGTCTTGGTAGGGAGACCAGCCTCACCTTTCATATTCTAATGCCTTGCCTTTGCCTGATTTGTGAGCTCTGGGGAGTCCTGCTGGGAATTCGCTGGAACGGAGGCACACGCCGCCGTCCCTCGGTAAATTACACAGAGATATAATGAAGGAGGAGAAATCAGTTACTCTGTGACTGCAGCTCCCCAGGGGACCTTAATTCAAATATTTGTGGAGCTGAGCAAGTGGGGCGTTGGGGAGCTGCTGGAGTGTCTCTCGACAGGTTGCTCGCAGGTGGTTGGTGATGCAGAGGAAGAACTCTGGGCTGTGGGATCCAAAAGGGGCTTTGGGGCTCTTGGATGGTGTTTCTGGTGTCACTGAGCCAAGAGGAAGGTGCTAGGGGAAGGTGGGACTGAGGTCTGATTGCAACTGCCTGGGAAAAAAGAGTTGGGCTCCAGCCTGCAACTGGTAGATGGTGGGATGGGGCAGCCCCCTATGTGCCTCTTTGCCAATGGGTTGGAGAGGCTTGGGGGGGATGGGGGTACCTGCCCACCACTCTGTAGCACCCCAGTGAGGTCCTTCAGTGAGGGATGGGGAGCTGGGAGGGCACAGCTTGGTCCTCCTGGAGTTTTCCCTGGAGAGGGAGGAGCAGGGTGTGCAAAGCCAGGCACGCTCTGCCCACTCGGGCTCTGCTCTCTGGGGTGGCTGTAGAGGGGGTTACATGTGCCATGGCTGTGAGGAGCTGCCTCAGCTCAGGAATGAGAAGAGGGATGTACCTCCAGCTCCAGGGCCAGCCCCTTCCCTCTGTGCGCTCTCAGGCCAGGCTTTCTGCCCTCTCCTCCCAGGGCAGTGCTGTGGACCTCAGAAACCAAATGGGATCCAACCTGCCCAGCCAGCAAACTGGGGTGTAGTTAGGGGAGCAGGGGGGGGGCAGTAACCCCCTTTCTGGATGCTTGCAAGCCCCCTTGAGGTGCTCCTCCACCCTGACAGCCAAGGCTGTGGCTCCACCAGGGACACCCTGGACCCCTGTCCATGTCACGGTGCTCTCACCCACTTCAGCAGCAGCTGCTTTGCCTGAGCATGGAGAGTGGGGGTGCAGGGAGAACTGGGGTGTGGGATGCTCAGTCCCCAGGGAGAGGGGTCAGGGTGGGGGTGCTGATGGCACCCTGCACAGGCACATGCTTCCCAAACAGGTCCTACACCATCACCCCAGCACCCAGCAGCGATGCTGTTGCCAGGAGGTCTGCAGGTGAGTGTGAGCACACACTGTGTGTGTGTGTGTGTCCCCCTCCTCACACACACACCCCACCTCCTCCTTGCACACCCACTCACACGTGTGCCAGCTCTCCTGCTCCCCAACAGCCCCCTCTGCTCATGTGCCAGCAGCACAGCCCCAGTCACATCCCACACACACACGCTCAGCAGCCCCAAGTTTCATCCCTGGATGATGCTGGGGATGCCACACGCAGTGTGTGTGTGTGTGTGAGTGTGTGTGTTGGGGGGAAGAAATCCTTCATCCCCACACTCCCTGCACCCCAAAGCTGTGCCCCCTGCACCTGAGCACACCACAGCCCCCTTGCACACTCAGTGTGCACAGACCAACTGTTGGGAAGGGGGAAACCCCCCCAAAAAACACACACACACACACACACACAGAGATTCAGCAGAGAGAGAGGTTTGGGGTTGGGGTGGGGTGTGTGTGGAGGGTGGGGGGGGGGATAGAGAGAGAGAAAAAGAGAGAGAATGACAGACTGCAATCCCCCTTGAGTGCCTAGCCTCATGAATATTAATAAGGTGGTAATTAAAATGCAGGGACACAGCAGGACGGATGCAGGCGCTGCCCTTCGGAGCGCTGGGAACGGGGGGAGCGCATCTTTCCAGGCAGGTTTTGATTCCCTTCTCTGATGAAAAGAAGAAAAACGGAGCCTTCAACTTTAATCAGTTTAGAGGGGGGGAGGGGGGGTGGGGTGTTTTGGGGTTTTTTTTTGACACGATGGATCTTTTAATTGCTGATATTCCTGCTCTGCTCCAACCCAGCTCCACCAGCTCCAGGTCTAAGCTGAGATAAGGAAACCGTGCTGAAGTGCTGGGGATTCAGTGTTGTATTTATGCCTTGACTTGTTTGCTACTTTTCCTGGGGTTCCACCTCTTTTGCCTGGGGGGGTCAGAGGGTGCAACCCCCATGGTGGTTGTCTCTGCAGATAGGTGCAGGGGTTGGAAATGCAGCCTGGCAGCTCTTTGTTTGACAATACCCACCCCCACCCCACCCAACCTCCCCTTGTAGCAGCTGTAGGGAAACCTGGCTTTTTTTGGGTGCTGAATCTCTCTCCTTGGCCAAGGAGGTTGTGGGTGAGCTTGGAGATGGATAGGATACCACCTGGCCTGGGTGGCGTGGCATGGAGGTTGGGGCCATGGGGGGGGGGGGGGGTTGGGTTGGGCTGGGTTGGGCTGGATTGGGCTGGGTGAGTCAGGTTGGTGGAGTCTGGGTTGGGTTGAGTTAGATTGGGTTGGGTTAGGTTGAGTTGGGTTGGGGACCAGATCTCTTGAGAATAGACTTAGAATCACAGAATTGTAGGGGTTGGAAGGGACCTCAAGAGATCATAGAATCCCAGACTGGTCTGGGTTGGGAGGGGACCCCAAGGGTCACAGAGCTCCAACCCCCTGCCACAGGCAGGGACACCAACCTCAGGCCTGGAGCTACACAAGGTTGCCCAGGGCCCCATCCAACCTGGCCTTGGACACCCCCAAGACACGGGGCACCCACCCCCTCTCTGGGCAGCCCCTTCCAGCCCCTCACCACTCTCTCTGCAAAGAACTTCCCCCTAATATCCAATCTAACCCTTCCCTCCTCCAGCTTTAATCCATCCCCCTTGTCCTGCCATTGTCTGTCCTTTAACAAGCTGATTCCCCTCCTGTTCCTCTGCTCCCTTCAGGGACTGGCAGGCTGCAATGAGGTCCCCCCACAGCCTTCTCTTCTCCAGGCTGAACTTCGAGTCCAACCCCCCCAGGGTTAGTTAGTTTCCCCCTCCCCAAAGAAGGTTCCTCCATTCTTAGAGCAGAGTTGGCTGTTAAGTTCCTGAGTTTGTTATTAAGGAGCCGTCAGCCTCCTCCCACAACCAGGGTTTCATGGTTGGGTGAGGGTCCCTGTGCAGGATGCTCAGAGGTCTGTGAGCAAGGTGAACCCAAGTGTTGGGCCTTCTTGGAGGAGACAGTTACTCCAGTGGGCTTGTCTGTTGATGGGAAAATGAATGGAAGAGTGTTGCTTGGTGCCCAAAGGGAATAGCTTGGGTGTGGAAACTGGACCATGTCAACCCCAAACAGGGATTTAGCAGGCAGTGGCTGGCAAAATGGGAAAGAAAAAAAATCAGGAGAACCCACTAATTGCCCCAGATCAGTGGCAATAGTGGTTTTTAGGTAAAGCCAGAATGTTTGAGCTGGGGGTTGTTAATTTTTTTGGGGGGGGGGTTGTCTATTCTAATTAGATCTCTTCTTTTACATGGAAATAATTTTTTTTAAAACTGAAAAAAAAAAGGAAATAAGATTAAAGTAAAAAAGCATTATTTTAGAACCTGCCAAAAGACACCAATTCATCCTGGGAATGATGGAAGAAGGTGGCTTGACACCCTCAAAGCCTTCTCCCCTTCTTCATCCCAGACCATTTTCCAGCTTCACCCTGAGTTTCAGGATGATTCAGCCTTTTTTGAATCTTCCCATTTTTTAAATAAATCTGCCATTCCTCAAAACCCCAAGGAAACAAAACCCCCCCTCAGCTCTGAGAATGATGAGAGAGACCAAGTGAGTGGCTCACAGCTCTGAGTCCCCTCACAGCTGATGGCTGTGTGCTGGGGTGGGAGTTGCCATGGAAAGACATCCCTTGTTTTCTGGGAAATGGGAGGCACTCTTGAATCAGGGATGGAGGATACAGATTCTACCCCCATCTTGGAGATATTCATCCTGATAACAAAGTTTGGGATAGATGAGTGGACAGTGAGCTGGGGTGAGAACTGGCTGTGGGACCGAGCTCAGAGAGTGTGATCAGTGGAGCAGAGTCTGACTGGAGCCTGTGCCCAGCGGTGTCCCCCAGGGCTGGGTGTTGGGTCCAGTCCTGTTCAATATCTTCACTGACACCTTGATGAGGGGAACAGCACCCACCCTCAGCAAGTGCTGCTGATCCAGAGCTGGGAGGGGTGGCTGACAGGCAGGACACTGCGCTGCCATCCAGAGCCCTGGCCAGGCTGGAGAGCTGGGCAGGGAGAGACCAGATGGGATTCAACAAAAGCCAGTGGAGAGTCTGGCACCTGGGGAGGAACAACCACATGGATCAGGACAGGCTGGGGGTGAGCTGCTGGAGAAGAGCTCTGTGGAGAAGGACCTGGGGGTGCTGGTGGGTGACAGGGGTGGCCATGAGCCAGCAGTGTGCCCTGGGGCTGAGAGAGACAATGGGATCCTGGGGGCATCAGGAGGAGTGTGGGCAGCAGGTCACAGGAGGGGATCCTCCCCCTCTGCTCTGCCCTGCTCAGGCCCCACCTGGAGTGTTGTGTCCAGTGCTGGGCTCCCTGGGATAAAAAGGACAGGGATCTCCTGGAGAGAGTCCAGAGAAGGGCTATGGAGATGATGAAGGGCCTGGAGCATCTCTCCTGTGAGGAAAGGCTGAGAGAGCTGGGGCTGTTCAGCCTGGAGAGAAGAAGACTTGAGGGGGGGACCTGATCAATGGTTATCAATATCTGAAGCATGGGGTGCAGGGGGAATTGGCCAGCCCCTTTTCAGTGTCTGTGGGGGACAGGACAAGGGGCAATGGCTGCAAATTGGAGCCCAGGAAGTTCCACAGCAACATGGGGAGGAACTTTTCCCCAGTGAGGGTGAGGGAGCCCTGGGACAGGCTGCCCAGGGGGTGTGGAGTCTCCTTCTCTGGAGAGATTCCAGCCCCATCTGGACACCGACCTGTGCAGTATGAGCTGGGGAGCTGCTTTTGGCAGGGGGGGTTGGACCCCAGGAGCTCTCCAGGGCCCTTCCAACCCCTACAACTCTGTGATTCTGTGATACTGCATTGCCCAGGGAGTGACTGTGATGTTTCCTGCAGTTGCTCTGATGTGGTTGTTTGCTCCTGCATCCTCCTGGGTTCAGAGATGTGTCCCAAGAGAATCTTCTGGCCCTCAGGCTACACTGCATGCCCTCACTCCCATTCTTCCTTCCCAAGCTTTGGAGCTTTCTCTCCCCTGGGAGAGTGTCCTTGTGCTTTGCTGACCTGCCTGCATGGAGAGATGGGGAAGCAGAGCTGCAGCATCTTGGAGCCCTTGTGATTTTGTTTCTCAGTGGGTCAAGGGCAGAGGTGGGGGGGCTTTTTCATCCTTCCTCTTCCTGTAAGGATGTGGGATGCCCTTACTTACAGGGGGATGCAGTAGACTGGGGGGTCCTGGGCTCTGGTTGGGGGGTCCTGGGCTCTGCCCCCATGGCAGGCTGATGATTCTCTGTTGTCCTGCTTCACAGCAAGGAAACAACTGCTCCCAGCTTTGGGCTCTGCTGGGCCAAACTGCTGGATCCATCTCCTTGTTGCTCTGTTTTCCATCACCTGAGACCCTGCACAGAGGGATGGCTGGTGAGCCTGGGTGCAGTGATTCAGCAGGGAGAGAGGTTGGGAATTGAGCTGAACCCTTTGGGTGGAAGGGCACTAAAGCCCTTTGCTGAGCACTGGTTTTGTTTGTGACACGTGTGTGAGCCATTCCCCTGCAAAAGAGAAGGGGGTGACACCTACCACCTTCTCCCCAGAGACATACCCCTTCTGCAAAGCTGCCCCACACCCTACAGCAGCATGGGGTGGCCCTGGGGACCCCCCCAGGATCTCTTTTGGACCCTGACCCCTCCCCAGAGGGAGTGACAGGGGCGCCCTTGCTCAAGGGGTCAGCGCTGACTCCTCTGCACTCAGAGCTGAACTCGGGGTGAACTGCCACAAAGCCAGTGAGTCCATGTCCAGCCTTACCCACTGGTGCCTTTGGGGTTCAATGCATTTTGGGGTGATGGGGGGGGTTCTTTTCCACTCCTCCCTTCTTGTCTTTTAATAGCTTGGGTGCTGTGGCTTGTGCCTGGGCTCACATCTCTCCTCCCAGCAGGGTGATTTTTGCAGGAGTGGCTGTGGTGGTGGCTTTTCTTGGCCACGTTGGTGCTATGGAGGGTGAGGATGAGCTGGAGTCCCCACTGGGGCCACAGCACACAGCTGAGGGACAAGGAGACCTGCAGAGGCCCCATGGATGGGACCAGCAGCCTCAGCTGGGGGGAAAGCAAAGCAAAAAGCTGCTTGGGGTGTCCAGGGTGGGGGGGGGAAGTCATTTCTCATGGTTTTGGGGGTGTTTTTTTGTCTTACTTCATCCTCTCCTTCCTGCTTTCCTGCAGCACTTCAACAGGAGGTTTGGGGCAGGGTAAGGACAAGGTCCAGGCAGTGTCTGAGCCCCCCCTGTGCCACAAACCCCCAGCAACAACAAAAACCTTGGGAAGTATCAGGTTTGCCATGCGAATGGGGTGGTGGGGTGATGGGAGAGGGGTGCTGCGGTGGTGGACACAGTCCCAGGCAGTGGGGACAGCCCTGGGTGATGGGAATCATAGAATCACAGACTGGCCTGGGTTGGAAGGGACCCCAAGGGTCACAGAGCTCCAACCCCCTGCCACAGGCAGGGACACCAACCTCAGGCCTGGAGCTACACAAGGTTGCCCAGGGCCCCATCCAACCTGGCCTTGAACACCCCCAGACACGGGGCACCCACCCCCTCTCTGGGCAGCCTGTTCCAGCCCCTCACCACTCTCTCTGCAAAGAACTTCCCCCTAATATCCAATCTAACCCTTCCCTCCTTCAGCTTTAATCCATCCCCCTTGTCCTGCCATTGTCTGTCCTTTAACAAGCTGATTCCCCTCCTGTGTCTCTGCTCCCTTCAGGGACTGGCAGGCTGCAATGAGGTCCCCCCACAGCCTTCTCTTCTCCAGGCTGACCCAGCCCAGCTCCCTCAGCCTCTCTTTGTAGGGCAGCTGCTCCAGCCCTCTGAGCATCTCCGTGGCTCCTCTGACCCCTCTCCAACAGCCCCACATCTTCCTTGTGTTGGGCCCCAGCTCTGGACACAGGATCCAGCTGGGGCCTAAATATACAACCCCCTGTTCTGGAAGCAGGGAGAAGGTGTCCCTGTGCTGTTAGTGGAGTGTAGGTGGGTGGGGAAAGACACCCCCCCCCCTCAGGACTTGTGAGGGTGGCAGAGGCTGGGCTGGGGCTCAGCCCTGAGTGTACAGGCTGGGCCCAGTGACACCCCTGCAGCAGTCCCCGTCACCCCCGAGTCACATCCTGCTTGTGCTGGCTCATGTCTCATCCTGCTGCCTGCAGTTTCTCAATCCCTTTCCCTCCTGCCAGCGTTTCCTGGCTGCTGAGGTTGCTGTGGGGCCCGCGGGGCAGGCAGGGCTGGGAGTAAGGGATGGGGGGAGCACTGGGGGGAGCGGGGAATTTGGGCTGGGGGAGCAAACGGGAGCGTAGTGCTGGCCTGGGGATGGGCAGAGCGTGGCCCTGCTCTGGCTCCTGTCCACCTCCTGCCATCTCTTGCTTCATCCCCTGACCATCAGCAGTGTGGGGCTCTGGCTGTGCCTCTTGGGGTGCACAGTGAGGGCTCACAGCCCCACCCCCCACCCCCAGCCCGCACCCATCCTGCTGCCTCAGGTCTCGGCAGCCAGGGCAGAAAGCAGAGGTGGGAGCGAGCTGGGTGCTTATTCCTCTCCTCTCTTGTGCCCCCAGTCCCTGTGCCGAGCCATGGCTCTGCAGGGGGGTTTGTGGGGGCGAGCTGGGGTGCAGACTGTGCTGCTCCAGGGGCTGTGTCAGTGGGGAGCCTGGCTGGACTCTGCTGTCCCAGGCTGAGCCACGCTCGGGTCCTGCAGAGAAAACAAACCCTGAGCTCCATCCTCCCCTGTTTTACAGCAGAACTGCCATTTAAGGGAGGATTTGGAGCGGAGACATCTTCCTCTTACAGATTCCTTCTCCTCAGCACAGGCTGGACCCCACTCTGAGGAGCATCCCAGCAGCTGAGGGCTCATTCTCTGGCTGCAGCTTCCCTGTGCCCTCTGGGTTCCTACTTTGTGTGCCCTGTTCTCCCCCCCCTCCTCCTCAGCCCCATCTCTGGAGGGGCCCTGCTTACAGTCAGGCTCCAGGAAAGGTACCATCCTCCTTCTCCAGGACGGATTGTGCCCTGGCACTGGAGCAGCCCTGCTAAGCCAGCCAGCACCGGGGGTAAGAGCAGCTGAGCCGGTGCCTCTTGGCTCAGCTCAGCGCTGGGGTGCTGGGCTCCAGGTTTCTGGCCTTGGAAGCCCTCCTGCAAGGGCCAGGGGATTTCAAGGGGAGCTTTGCTGGAGCAAGGGGGTGCTGCAATACACCAGCGAGCTGGTGCCTGGGATGGGGAGGGGGGGGGGGGGACTCAGGGAAGAGCTCTTCCCTCTGCCACAGACTCTCTGGGCTAACCTTGGTCAAGGCTTGGTGCTTTGCTTGTCCTGCTGGGAAGCAGAGAGCTCTGGCTCCTGCTCTTTCTCTGCTGCTAAACCTGCTTGTGCTCAGAGCCTGGGGGAGCAGAGGGGGGTGTGTGTGTGTGTGTGTGTGCACAAACACCAGCTTTTTTAGCACCAGGGTTGAGGTGGAGGGACACACACACACACACACAGAGGAGCTTTTGCTGCTGGTGGGTTTTACCCAGGCATGACATTGCCTTTGCTCACCAGTTCCTACCCAGGGTGTTGTAGGAAAGATTGAGTCCCAGCACTCTGTGGAGGGCTGCTGGCTCCTGCTAGAGCTGCACTGCAGCAGGGCTGAGCTGCAGCTCCTGGTGCCTGTGGTTGTCCCCTTCATCCCCCCCCCCCCCCCCCCCCCAAACACCTTTGGGGCTGTGGGGCTGGAGCTGCTGGTCCCACTCTGACACCCCCACCCCCACCCCAAGCTGCATCGTGTGGGAGCCCAGCTCCCACCCTTGTCTGTGGCAAGCTGGATGCTCAGGGTGTGGGAGCCCAGGTGGTCCCACTGTGACACACACCCCCCCCCCCCCTCCCAAGCTGCATCGTGTGGGAGCCCAGCTCCCACCCTTGCCTGCATGCTCAGGGTGTGGGAGCCCAGGTGGTCCCACTGTGACACACACCCCCCCCCCTCCCAAGCTGCATCGTGTGGGAGCCCAGCTCCCACCCTTCCTGCATGCTCAGGGTGTGGGAGCCCAGGTGGTCCCACTGTGACACACACCCCCCTCCCAAGCTGCATCGTGTGGGAGCCCAGCTCCCACCCTTCCTGCATGCTCAGGGTATGGGAGCCCAGGGAGCATCCATGGGAGGATGAGGAGCTCCCAGGAGCTGAGCCATGGGGACCTTGGCTTCTGGGGTGCTGTGTTTCACCCTACCAGCCCTACAGAAAAGCAGGACCCCTCTGAGGGAGTCCTCAAGGTTTATCCCACCCCCATAGGGCTCGGGGCTGGCATTACCCCTCTCCATGGGGTGCTGGCACCATGTACACACCCCCCCCTCTCCTCCATCCCCCTTTAGCCAGCACCCAGGGCAGGAACCCAACACAGAGCTCCAGGGTGATGGAGAGGAAGGGTCACTCCTCTCCAGGGGTGGGGGGTGCAGGGTTGGGGGGGGGTGGGGAGGTCCGGGCTCTTCTCTCCTTCCCTCCAGGCCAGGCAATGGTTAAATTCCTTTCCAGCTGAGCTGGCAAGCAGAGCCCAAGCATATTAGTCAGATCCCTGTAGGGGGTGGGGAGGAGGAAGGGAGAGAGCAGCGAGGAGGGGCCGGAGCCGAGAGCCGGGAGCGCAGCTATTCTCCGGGGCGCGGGTGCAGGGAGCCAGCGCAGCAGGAGTTGCTGCTTCCCAGAAACTTGATTATTTTTAACCCAGGAAGAAGAAAGGAAGGAAGGGGAGGGGAGGAGGGAAAAGGGGGGGGGGGGGGGCAAAAAAATACCCAAACCGAACCCAAAAGAAAAAAAAAAAAAGGAAAAAAGGAAAAAAAAAAAAAGAAAGGGGGAAAAAAAGGGAAAAAAAAAGAAAAAAAGGGGAAAAAGGAAAGAAAAAAAAGGGAAAAAAAGGGAAAAAAAGAAAAAAGGGAAAAAAAGAAGAAAGGAAAGAAAGGAAAAAAGAAAAAAGGGAAAAAAAGGGAAAAAAGAAAAAAGGAAAAAAGAGAAAAAAGGGAAAAAAGGAAAGAAAAAAAGGAAAAAAAAAAAGGAAAAAAGGGAAAAAAAGAGAAAAAAAAGGGAAAAAAGGAAAGGAAAAAAAAGAAAAAAGGAAAAAAGAAAAAATAAAAAAAGAAAAAAGAGAAAAAAGAAAAAAAAAAAGGAAAAAAAAAAAAGGACGAGGGGGTAAATGAAATCTGGAACTGGAAAGTGGCGGCTGGCACTGGGGGAGAGCTCTGTGGAGGGGAACTGGGGCAGGGATAGAGGATGAAGGATGGAGGAGGGCTGCCCTGGGTACACCCACCCCCCCAGCACGGCCCAGCTTGGAGAGCTGGTTGGGATGGGGATGGGGATGGGGCTCGGAGCGATGCCAACCCCGGCGGGAGGTGTCCCCGCGGAGCCCAGGATGCTCCCACCGCCCTCCTGCCCCCCCACCCCCCACCCACCTTGGCTGCCGTGCTGGGGAGGGGGGGGGCAGGATGCGGCCGGGCCCCCGCCCACCCGCTCGCACACAAAGGGCACGTACACCGGCGGCTGAGGCTTCCCGGATCCCCCCTCCATCCCCCCTCCATCCCCCCTCCATCCCCCCTCCATCCCCCCCCAACCCCGGCTTGGGTCTCTGGCCATTTCAGCGAGCTGGGGGGCACAGGGGGCTCTGGGGAGGGGGCGGGTGGTGACCACACGCTGTCTACAGGGGCTGCTGGTGAGACCCCCACATCTCCGTGGGGCTGGAGGGGACACTGGGGCTCCCCAGATCGAGCTGGAAGGCAGAGGAGGCTGCCCAAGGGGGGGACACGGTCCCCTCCATCACCTCCCCAGGCTTCATCCAGCAGCAGGCTGCAGAGAGGCCGCAGCAGCTGCCCCCCCCAGGGCTGCCACAGCTCTCAAGGGGCAGAGAACCTGGGGAGCTGCTTCCCCAACCCCGGGGTCATGTCACAGGTCTGGGCTCCTCGTGGTCCAGCCCTAGGTTGGGGCAGGCTGGTCAAAAGCTCCCTGGGAAGGTCAGGCACTTTCTGGCCCAAGTAGAGACCTGCTCATACCATGTGTGTGTCTCCCTGCAGCACCCACAGCCCTTGGGGTGTCCTCCATGGTGGAAGCATTGCAAAGCTGGGGTGCTGGGCTTTGCCACAGCAGCTGGGCACTGGAGATCCTGTCCCTGAGGTGTTGATGGGAGTTGATGGGAGCTGAGGGCACTGCTGCAGCAAGATGCTGATGGGACACATGAGCAATGGGCAGAGCTGGCACCTTCCCCCTCCAACCCAGGGTGCCCTGTGCTGGGAAACAGCATCATCTCTGCAGACACACCACTGCCAGCCAAGGTAAACTGAGGGAACAAGTCGTCCCCCCCCCCCCCTCCTCAGGCAGGTTTTGGCATCCCAGCCCTTATGTAGGACATCTGCTGCCATCTCCTCTGGTCTGCCACGGTGGGGCTGGTTTTACCCACACAGGAACATCAGTGCTGTGTATGAGAGAGAGGGAGGAGAAGCCCTTGATTCAGCAGGCATGACCAGACCTGGCCAGGCTGTGGGTATTGTTCCTCAAAGGCAGAGAGGGAAGAAGGACAAAGAGCTCAGCTGAGTGAGTGTTGGGTCAGGCGCCTCTCAAACACACCCCCCCTGCTTGGGTTTCCTACAGAAACCCCTTTTAACAGAGGTGCCCCTGCTCTGAGGGGTCTGAGTGGGGGTCAACAAGGGGATTTGCCATGGTTTAGGACCCCCCCCCCCCCCAGAGCATTGCCAACCCATCCCAGCAGAGCAAGCTGGAGCTGGAGAGCTTCCCTGTCACCAACCTGGGTTGCTAGTGAGGATAACGTGGCCAACCCTCTGGGTATTCCCTTGCACCTCCCTTCCAGGCATTAAAAGTGCTAATTAAACCTGAGCTGGGCTCCAGCATCTGGAGGGATCTGCTGCCTTTCCCAGCAGACCCCCATGAGCCTCAGTGGGGGTGGTCCTTGGTGCTGTCCAGCAGCAGAGAAGGTCCCTTGGCCTTGCTGCTCCTTGCACCCAAACTTTGAAGGTGGGTGGCACAACCCTGGAGATGGGGGTGGTCCCAGAGGGGCTCATCTGCAGGACAGCTCCATGGAGATGGGTTGGGTTCATTGCCACCTCCAAAACTGTGGGCATGGTGGAGACAGGACACACAAACTTTCCTCCTGACCCCTTCCCCTCCCAGGTATTCAGAGCTGGGGAGCTGGGGTGGGTGCAGGGTGGGTCTTTCCAGTGGACAGCAGGAATTCCTGACTCATGGCCAGTCCTGGGTATTAACACCCTCCCAGGAGGCTCAGCCACATCCCAGACCTCCAAAGGCATTAAGAGCCCCTCAGAGGGTAAAGGCAAAGGGTGACACCTCGGATGGCAGTGGGGGACAGGATGGAGAGGAGGGATGGATGAGTCACCTCCCATCATTTCCTTAAACCCAAGGGAGCTCAGGAGCTGGTGGATCAGTGTGCAGCAGGGTCCCCAAGGAGGGGGAAGGTGCCCACCTCCATGGTTCACATCCCCACTGCTCAGAGGTGGTGTGTGCACCCCTGGGCTCCGTGGCGAGGCAGAGGTGTCCCTCTGACCATCCACCCAGGGATGGTGCCAGGGAGCAGCTCCTTGGGCACTCACAGCCAAATCCTGCCTGTGGGGAAGCTGTCCCTCCACCAAGCCACCTCAGACCTCCGCAGGAGAGGGGAGGGGGAGCTCCCCTTTCCCTCTCCCCCCAACCCTGCCCCTCTTACCCAGAGCCCCATCACCTCCTCTTGTGGCAAGAGCAGAGCACAGCAGCAGCACCCCAAAACCAGCCAAGGCCCCCGATGCTGTGCTGGGACCAGCTCTCACCCTGCAGCCACCTCTCTCCACAGCCAAACTCTTTGCTCCCCCTGCTGCCAGGGCACCTGGGGCTGGGGCTTGCCGGGGGTGGGGAGGGGATGCTGGAGGGCCCTCCGAAGAGCCCCTTGTGCTGGAGGGAGACCAGCTCTCTGGCGGCAGGGTAGGGTTTTTTTTCTCCCTCGCTCTTTGTTAAGCTCCCTTTCAGCTGAAATGGCAATGCCTGGGTGTTCTGAGCTGACAATAATTGCTGCAGTCTAGACACTGTCTGGTATGAGGCACGGGGAATCAAAGAGGCCCCTTCTCTCACTGCGACTTTCACACATGCTCCCTCGCTCCAGCTCCTTCCTTCTCCCTCTCCCATGTTCCCTTGGTCTTTGCCTTCTTTTTCCCCCCCCTTCCCCTTTTTTTCTCTCCCCCCCCCCTCCCTTCCCTTGCTCCCCTCTCTCTGCCTCTCACCGCGATGGAGGAGAAGCGTCAGCATCTTCCCCCCCACGCTCTCCCTCTCTGCCGTCTGTTCCTCTCCCCCTCTCCCCCTCTCGGCTCCTTCTCTCATCTGTCTCCTCTCTCCTTCCTCCACTCTTACCTTTATGCTATTCCCTTCCTCCCAAAGTTAGCAGAGAAGCAGGAGGGGAGAGGGGGGTGAGTAGGGAGGGGGGGGGAGGCTGGCAGTGCTGGGGATTTAACTCCTTCCTCACCCTCTCTCAGGCTCTCCTCCCCATCCCAGCTCCTTGCTGGGGGATTGGGGTACCCTGGTTGCTTTGGGGTGCTGGGTTGCTGGGTTGCTCTTTATCCCATGCTGGGGGTTGTGGTGTTGGTCTTGTGAGAAGGGGTCTGGGTTGGATGCAGGCTGGTGGGGCCCTGGGCAACCTTCATGGGGCCCTGGGCAACCTTGTGTAGCTCCAGGCCTGAGGTTGGTGTCCCTGCCTGTGGCAGGGGGTTGGAGCTCTGTGACCCTTGGGGTCCCTCCCAACCCAGACCAGTCTATGATTCTATGGTGGGGTGAAGGTGGCTGATGCTCCCTTCTTCCCAGCACCACAGCAGCTGGCATCCCAGGGCATCCCAGGGCTCAGCTTGGGTTGTCCCTCAAGTGTGGGACCAGCCCAGGGATGCTCCAGCCACCTTCACCCCTGTAGGGTGGGCAGGAGGAGGGGGTTTCCCTCTCCATGGGGATCAGCTCCTCTCTTCCCTTTCCTTCCCCACACTGTGCCTGTCTCCCAGCTGCCAGGGCACCCATCCTTGGGGACACAGGTTGTTCCTCCCAGTGCTGCAGCAAACCGAATGGAGATGTTTTTGCCAGCCACCCACCTACCCCAGACCTCAGTGGAGCAAGAAGCTCCATCCAGGCTCCCACAAGGCTTGTGGCCACACCACCACCTCAGGCTGAGCTCAGTGCTGCCCTGGGCCTGCTGTGGGCTCTGGCCAGGCTGTGTCCTGCCAGTGTTTCGATGGGATCCATGCTCCCAGTTCCAGTCACACTCAGGAGTCAGGCTCTTCCACTATGATGCTATAAGCAGATCATGTCTAGCTCAACCCTGTTAACCTCTGACCCCCTTTATTTCTCTAAAGCCCAACAAAGAGTGCCAAGTTTTTGGTTGATGTGAGATCTCAGGATGGGTGATAAACCCTTAGGTTCATGTGAGATCTCATCACCCAGGATGGGGTGATAAACCCTTTTACAAGTGGTGAAACCCAGGCAGGGGATGGTGAGCCCATGGGGTTGGTCTGCTGAGGCTAAAGCTGCTGTGGGGCCACATGGTTCCCCATTGTGGGACCCAAATTTGGGGCTAATGCTGGAGGAGCTGCTCACTCAGCCATCCCTGGGCACAAGGGAGCAGCTCCCCCTGCACCCTCCAGCATCTCAGTGGCAGCTGTGCTGCTTGCTTACCACGGAAAAGTCACATTAGGAAAGTATGTGGTGTATTTTTAACTGTCTCTAATGCAGTTTAACAGCTGGAAAGGAGGAAGAAAGCCAACCCTGTGCAATCAGCCAGAGCTCTGCTGTCCACAAGCGAGGCCTCGGTGGACTCAAGGTTCAAGCAGTGTGGTTGGGGTCCTTGTTTGGGGGAGAGGCTGGAAACCATCATCCCTGAGACAGGTTCTGAGAGCAGGGTGGGGGGCTGGGGGACCCAGCAGCTCCCAGCTTGACACATATGTCCCCAAAAGCCACCAGGCTGCCCACAGCTCTAGATGCTGAGCACTGTGGCCAGGTCTGGTTGCCTGAAGAGCTGGGGGGTCTTGGTTGTGCTGTGGTGTTGGGATGCTTTGCATGCCCTGGCTATGGGGCTTGTGGTGGAGGTTTCTGGGAGCCTGGCTCTTTGAAGAAGGGGCACTTCACATGGGACATGTTTGTCCCTGCTGTCCCCAGCCCCAGTTCAGCAGGGCTGCAGTGTGAGCAGGATGCAGCACCCAGGGTCTGATGTGTCACCTCCTGCCTTCCCTGGCAGCATCCCACAGCAGCAGCTGCATCCTGTGTGTGAGGGGTGGAGATGGCTGCTACTTGTGTCCTTTCCTGTGCCACCACAGTAGAGGTGCTCCTCCATACCCAGTAATCATAGAATCCCAGACTGGCCTGGGTTGGGAGGGACCCCAAGGGTCACAGAGCTCCAACCCCCTGCCACAGGCAGGGACACCAACCTCAGGCCTGGAGCTACACAAGGTTGCCCAGGGCCCCATCCAACCTGGCCTTGAGCACTTCCAGTAATGAGTCTTTAATGGGGCTGAACCCTAACAGGGACCCTGGGCAGGGTGAGGGCTCTTGGGGTGACAGCAGTAGGGCTTTTCTGGGGCATTTTGGTTGGTTTGCTGCCTCCTAGCAGAGTTCTGGGTGACAAGTCTGCTGCCATCAGTGGCATTACCCCATCCTGCTCCTTGGAGGACTCCCCCCCTCCTCACCCCAGGTCCAGAAGACTTGGAAGAAGAGGGTGAAGTACCTCCAGCTGTGACACCTCCATGGCAAGGGTCATTTGGGGAGCTGATCCCCCCTGGAGCAGTGCAGGGGGCTGGTTTGTATGGTCAGGGCCATGGGCTGGCTGGGCTGGGGGTGGGCTGAGCAGTGGGGGGGCTCTGATGAGCCCTTGGAGGATGTAGGAGCTGCTGATGCTCAGCACTGCTGCTCTCTGCCCAGCTTTCCAAGAGGGGGGGGGGGTGATGCAAAGCTGGATGTAGGCTCAGGCTGGGGGTGGCTGGCAGAGCATCACTGGGCTTAAAAAGGGCTGATAGTGAGAGACCAAGCAGAAACACACACCCAGGGAAGGGAAACAGCTTCCCAAGGTCATCCCCAGGCCAGGGGCAGAACCACGGGTGAAATCCAGGGGAGCAGAGCTGATCCCTGGGTCAGGTCCACGATCCCTGGGTTGTGTTCACACATGGCCACTGCTGTCCCCAGGCAGAGCCCATTAAGGCTACAGTTTCCCAAAGCCACCAGTGCCTTCTGGAGCCAAGCTGCAGGCTGTGGGACTGGTTTTCACCTTGGGGAAGGAGGAACCTGGAGATCTGGGATCTGCTTTTCCCTTGGAGCATCCTTTGAGCCACACATGGTTGGGTGCTGGCTGGTGAGGCCAGGTGGTTAAAGGCACTGCTTCTCTTTGGAAGCTTATCTCCAAATCCCAATGAAAACACACACACAGAGAGAAGCCAGGACAGCAGAGGGGGAGGACTCACACCCCAGCACTGGGGTCTGGGCGATGCTGAGCAGGGACACGTGGTGGGGTTTGGAGTCCAGCTGGCTCCAGCACTGGGGAAGGAGGGTGTGAGTTTTAAAAGCTTTTTGGGAAAACCAAGAAACCAGGGCAAGAGCATTGGGTGCCACACCCCGGGGAGCTGTGGTCACCCTCTGAGCACCCCAAATCCAGCAGCCTTCTTGAGTTTGTCTTGTTTGTTGTGGGGTGGTTTGTTTTTTAAATGAGGGAAAAAAACCCTTGAAACCAAGGGAACAAGTGAGACAGAAAGGAAAATGTCGACCCCTGCAAGTCAGGGCGAGCTGGCTCCAGCACCCAGGGCTGAGGTTGGGGGTGGGTGCTGCCCTGACCTCTCCTCTGTGGCTGGGGGAAGAAAGTTGATCAGGCTGAGATGCAATAAAAAAAATATGAGGGTGAAAGGAAGGGTCTTGTGTAGGGAGGAATGCAGGGTTTCACCCCAGAGGGTGCCAAGCTGCTCACAAGCTGACTGAGCCAGGGCAAGAGGGTTGATAGGTGAGGGGAGCAGAGATTCTTTGGTTTTAATGGGATGCTGTGGTGGGCTCAGCCATCCCTCAAGGACTAGACTTTCCAGAGGCCAAAATTATACTCCCAGACCAAAAGTTAGGGTGTAGTGGGGCTGGGAAAACTGGGGATGAGACGTGTGGGTGGCTGGAGTCATGGCTGTGCATGGATGGAGTCGTGGCTGTGCATGGATGGAGTCATGGCTGTGCATGGATGGAGTCGTGGCTGAGCATGGATGGAGTCGTGGCTGTGCATGGATGGAGTCGTGGCTGTGCATGGATGGAGTCGTGGCTGAGCATGGATGGAGTCGTGGCTGTGCATGGATGGAGTCGTGGCTGTGCTGTGGATGGAGTCGTGGCTGTGCTGTGGATGGAGTCGTGGCTGTGCATGGATGGAGTCGTGGCTGTGCATGGATGGAGTCGTGGCTGTGCATGGATGGAGTCGTGGCTGTGCTGTGGATGGAGTCGTGGCTGTGCATGGATGGAGTCGTGGCTGTGCATGGATGGAGTCGTGGCTGTGCTGTGGATGGAGTCGTGGCTGTGCCATGGATGGAGTCGTGGCTGTGCATGGATGGAGTCGTGGCTGTGCATGGATGGAGTCGTGGCTGTGCATGGATGGAGTCGTGGCTGTGCATGGATGGAGTCGTGGCTGTGCTGTGGATGGAGTCGTGGCTGTGCCATGGATGGAGTCATGGCTGTGCTGTGGATGGAGTCGTGGCTGTGCCATGGATGGAGTCGTGGCTGTGCATGGATGGAGTCGTGGCTGTGCCATGGATGGAGTCGTGGCTGTGCATGGATGGAGTCGTGGCTGTGTAAATCAGTGGGGTGCACTGCTGCTCCAGCAAAGTGAGTTCTTCCTCACTGGATTGGGACGTTTCCCCCCTCAACCACCTTGATCTCCCCCCTCTGAACAGCAGAGACAGGCAGGATCCCAATGTTGCCAAGTGGGAAACCCAACCAGGAGCCCAGCATCGCACAGGAGGGGTTTGCTGCCCACAGCACATGGTGAGGGGGGGGGTGTAGGGACAAAGCCCTCTTTTCCCTGGATCTGGAGCCACACTAAGGGTCTGGGGTGGGGGGGGTGCATCCCTCCCTCTCATCCCTCCCCATACAGGGCCATCCTACCCCAGCTCTGCTGTGCTGGGGGAGCGGAGGGGAGAGCACAACTTGCTATTTCCCTGTGCATCCCCCAGAGGGTTTTTTCCATTACACAGGCAGAGCTGGGCCGAGCAGAGAGCAGAGCGGAGAGCTGCCTGCTCGCCCCAGCTTTCCCCCCCTCCTGCAACCTCTGGCACCGCTTTTCCAGCGGCACATTGTGCAAATGTAACCTTTCAGCCAGCCACTCCTACGGCAGGAAGCTGGGGGGCTCTGCTCCTGCCAGGAACGCAGCCGGCGCGGAGCTGGAAGGCAGCCCGTTAATCAGAGCCGCCTGACAGCGAAGCACACACATCCTGGGCAACAGATTTCTGCTCCCGCTCCCTCGCCCAGCCTCGTCTTCCCGCTCCCGCTCGCTGCGGCTGAGGCCTGTGCTCTGCCTGCCCAGCTCCAGCTCCAGGGAATCCCAGACTGGCCTGGGTTGGAAGGGACCCCAAGGGTCACAGAGCTCCAACCCCCTGCCACAGGCAGGGACACCAACCTCAGGCCTGGAGCTACACAAGGTTGCCCAGGGCCCCATCCAACCTGGCCTTGAACACCCCCAGGGACGGGGCACCCACCCCCTCTCTGGGCAGCCTGTTCCAGCCCCTCACCACTCTCTCTGCAAAGAACTTCCCCCTAATATCCAATCTAACCCTTCCCTCCTCCAGCTTCACTCCATCCCCCTTGTCCTGCCATTGTCTGTCCTTTAACAAGCTGATTCCCCTCCTGTTCCTCTGCTCCCTTCAGGCACTGGCAGGCTGCAATGAGGTCCCCCCACAGCCTTCTCTTCTCCAGGCTGACCCAGCCCAGCTCCCTCAGCCTCTCTTTGTAGGGCAGCTGCTCCAGCCCTCTGAGCATCTCCGTGGCTCCTCTGACCCCTCTCCAACAGCCCCACATCTTCCTTGTGTTGGGCCCCAGCTCTGGACACAGGATCCAGCTGGGGCCTCCCAGGGCAGAGCAGAGAGGGACAATCCCCTCCCTGTCCCTGCTGCCACCCCTCTGCTGATGGAGCTTCCTCCTCTTCCTCAGGAGGCCGCCCACCCACACCCCCACCCTGGGGTACTCGCTTTCCTTCGAGGTGCTGAGCGAGACCTGCTTGGTGTGGGGGTGGTTGGGGTGCTGGTGAGGACACAGAGCCTTTGGTATCCTCTGGAAGGAGGGGATGGGCTGTGGGGAGTGATGGCAGCACTGTATAACCCCTCCCCTCCCCCCAAGATGAGGCACACAGAGCATCCTGCCCATTGCTGGGGTGCTGGTGGATGGGACCTGTGTGTGGCTGCGGCAGGGGCTCGCTGCTGAGCCCCCAGCCCTCCCCAGGGCCTTGTTTGAGGTCCCTCATCAGAGTCACCCAGCCAGGGGCTCCCTGTGATGCCATGTGTCCGGGCACAGGCCTTTTCCTCTCCCTCTGACGGGTGCCTTGGCCACCCCCAGCCTGCTGTAAGAACCGACTGGGAGCTTTTATCCCCGGTCCCGTTGGAGGGGCTCACACCAAATGCCTCTGTGCCCCCAGCCACTGCCCCTCAGCAAGCGTTTCCTCCTGTCCCACATCCATGGGGCTGCAGCAGCACACAGACCGAGGTCCAGTGTGTATCCTGGGTGTGAGGGCACTGCCACCTCTTCCCAGAGCTGTGCTGGGGGCTGCAGCCCTGGCAGGGTGGGAAGAGGTGGGATGAGGTGGCCATGCTGGCCAAGGAGATGGTGGGGTGCAATCCCTCTCCCATTAAAACTGGCCAAGCTGTGTGGGGCTCCTGTGCTCATGTACAAGGCAAAGCAGAGACCCTGGGGCACTTGTACCCCCTCCCTGAGACGGATTCACTCTGCTGAGAATGAGGGAGGGCTTGAGTTTTTGGTAAGGTGCTTGAACAAGCTGTCCAGAGTGGGGGTGGGTGCCCCGTGTCTGGGGGTGTTCAAGGCCAGGTTGGATGGGGTCCTGGGCAACCTTGTGTAGCTCCAGGCCTGAGGTTGGTGTCCCTGCCTGTGGCAGGGGGTTGGAGCTCTGTGACCCTTGGGGTCCCTCCCAACCCAGCCCAGTCTATGATTCTATGATTTTTTGGAGTTGTTGAGCCTGCCTGGGGCTGGTGTGTGGGTGTGAGGGCTCTTCCAGCCACCCCTGGGGAGCTGGTGGGGGGGAGCAACACTACAACCCCCTGCATTTATTTTCCACGTCTGGTTTCTTCCCAGTTTCGAAGCTCTAAAGTGCTGCTTTGTAGCATCTGTTTTTGTGGTATTTCCAGCCCAGCTGGAAGCAGGAGGCACTCAAAATTCAGAGATGGGGGGGGGAAAAAACCCCTATAATGGATCTGGTGAGATTTTGTCTTCTTGCCAAAACTCACCAAACCCAGGATGCCAGGAGAGCCTGGCAGCGGGTGCAGCATCCTTGGAGGGGGGGGGGCTTGCTTCTTCCACCTTCTTCCTGCTTCCTCCTCTTTGCTCATCCCAAACCATCCTCTCATTCCCAAATTGCTTTCAGGATGCTGCACAAAGCCTGACCCTGGTGTTGGAGCTGGAGCTAAGGTAGATAATACAGCCCTTGAATTTCTGTCACCTTTTCCTTTGGTTGCGAATTGTCCGGGAGCAGATGGTGATTTTCTCAAGTGAATCCCTTATTCGAAGTCACTCACTGAGACAGCCATGGCTCAAACAAATCCCAGGCCCCCTGCAAAGCCATCATTTGGTCTTTCCATCTGCCCAGCCGCCGCCGTCGGCCTGGGCTCGGCTTCCGCCAGCGGCCCGGAGGGAAGCAGGGAGGCTGGAGAGCTGGTGGATGGAGGCAGCCTCAGCTCCCCCCCCCCCCACCCCAGCGCCTGCACCTTTCTCCCCCTCTTCTCCCTTCACCCCTGTGTGGTGGCTGAGGAGTGTGAAGCTCTGGAGGCTGTCAGGAATGGTTAGGATCCACAGCCCAGCGTTGCTGGGGTTTGGGCCTGCGCCGCTGCCTTCCTGCGCCAGGGACAGGGTGAGGCTGAGTCACTGGGAGAGCGCCCAGTTGCAAACTGGGAGGTTGTTTCTTGCAAGAAGATGCTGGAGGCTGTTGCTGCTGCCTCTCCCTGCCCAACCTTGGTGGTGGTGGGGAAAGAAGGGCTCTTAGGGTAATGAAACACCAAGCCAGCCCCTGGAGACTTCACGTGTGCATGCAGGGGCCCTTGGAGCACTGGCTGGTGCTGCAGCCAGGGCTGGAGGTGCTGGGGGTTTGTGCAGCCATGTGCCCAGCTTGGGGTGATGGATATGGTGAATGGACCTGCAATAGCAGCCCAGGGGCGACTGGAGACAGCCAGACCTCCCCCTCACCTCCCCCATCCCAGTGTTGGTGGGCTCAGGCAGGTCTGTGCAGGATGGGCTTTGCCTGGCTGGCTTCAGCCAACCCCCTTGGGTGCCTCTGAGGGGACCTGTGTACCCATGGCTCTGCTTTGGGTGCTGGCAGATGGGGAAGGGGCCAGGCACTGGTTTTGATCCAGCCCCAGGGTAATAATTCCACTCTCCCTCCCCCCCTCAATGAGAATGGGGAGCACTGGGGAGCAGACACAAGCATCTGTCCCTGGAGCTGGAGCATCCTCCACTTCTGCACCCAGAGAGGGGCTGAGCCAGGGAACTGCTCCAGCAGCCACCTGCCCCCTCCTCTTGTCTGGACTCCACTTTGTTCCTTCCCATCTTCTCTTTTTTCCCTCCCCAGCAAAGCCCCGGAGCTGACTGGAGGGGACCCAGTGCCCTCTGGAAGGGGAACCTGAGCCGTGCAGGGGGGCACTGGAGGGGGCGCTGACAAAGGCTGAGATGCTTTGAAATGCAGTTTCCTCTCCCCGCCTAAACAAACCCCCCTGGCTGGGGGCATTCTGCAGGCTTTTGTTGCCAGGCTTTTGTCCAGGGCTGGGGAAGGGGCTGGAACCCCAGTTCCCCCCCACCCCCCCCACCCAGGGACACCCGCGCTGACAGGGTCCTGTGCTGCCTGGGATGCTGAGAGGGATGCAGGAGGTGACAGCCCCTCACTGCAGGGCTTGGAGACCCCCCCTGTGAGCCCCCTTGGTGACCCCTGGCTGCCATCCCCCTCACCAGCCACCCCACTGCCACTTCTTGCCCTTCCCTGGGAGCGACTCCTTGGGACAGATCTTGGTCCATCCTATCACCACCATGTTCCCTCCTGGCACCCTGCCACCTTGGCAGTGCCACCAACTCGTGGCTGCACCAGGGACACCCCCAAATGCAGCCCTACACCCAGCACCCCTGGGGTCCTGCAGGCAGAGGGGCACCGGCTGCACCCCCCCATGGTGGGGACCCCACAGAGTTATCCCAGGATGAAAGTTTAGGGATCTTGCAGAGCCCATCAGGTGGCTTTTCATTTGCATCCCCAAAAAACCCCTTTAATTACACCCTGGGGAGTTCCTGGGGCAAAAGGTTGGGGGGGAAGTGGGGGGGAGGGCAGAAATACCCACCCCAAACCCTATGAATAGCCAAACCACCCTGATGGGACCAAAGGGGGACCCCAGCCTCAAAACCCTGGCCCTGTTAGCAGCACCCCTGTCTCTGTGCAGATGAACCCCCCTCCCCCCAAATTAACTCACAGCAAAGGTGAGACTTGAAATGAACTCTCTGGAAACCAAACCCTGGCTCTGCCTGGAGTGAAGTGTTTCTCAGGTGACCAGGTTTGGAGGCAAACAGGCTTGTTTGAAGTGTCCCCTGTTGTTCCTGCCTCACAACGGGAATGACAGCAAGAAAATAAACACTCTTCTTTTTGTTGTTGGTGTTGGAACTGGGAGTGTGTCCCCAGGATGGGTGGAAGCCGTTTGCCCAGGCTTTGCATTGCCCTTTGTGTCCCTGTCCCCAAGGGGCTGGGGGACAGATGCTGGTCCAGCCTCTCTGGCTGTGGTGGCCAGGGATGTGCAGAGCATTTCCAGACAACAAAAGCTCTCTGGCTGCCTGGGATCCTGCTGCCTTATCTCCCCCTCTGATGGTGGATAAGAGCCCAGGACATCCTGACCCCTGATCCCTGGGTGCTGGGAGCCCCAGTGCTGGTGGGACATGGCTGTAGGTGGGAGCTGTCAGCGCTCAGGGATCCCATCCTGAGCGGGGCAGAGCCCTTTATCTCCTCGTTCTCTCTCTCATTGCATGCATCCCTGAGCACTGACAGGATGTCCTGCTGCCTTATCTCCCCCTGTGATGGTGGATAAGACCCCAGGACAACCTGACCCCAATCCCTGGGTGCTGAGATCCCCAGTGCTGGTGGGACATGGCTGGAGGTGGGGGCTGTCAGCGCTCAGAGATCCCATCCTGAGCAGGGCAGAGCCCTTTATCTCCTTCTCTCTCTCACTGCATGCATCCCTGAGCACTGACAGCCCCCACCTCTAGCCATGTCCCACCAGCACTGGGGGTAACAGCACCCAGGGATTGGGGTCAGGATGTCCTGGGGTCTTATCCACCATCAGAGAGGGAGATAAGGCAGCAGGACATCCTGACCCCAATCCCTGGGTGCTGGGAGCCCCAGTGCTGGTGGGACATGGCTGTGGGAGGGGGATGTCAGCGCTCAGGGATCCCATCCTGAGCGGGGCAGAGCCCTTTAGCTCCTCCTTCTCTCTCTCACAGCATGCAGGGGGGTGGGTGAAACCTCCTTGGGGAGCAACTTCGGAGGCAGGGCGAGCACAGAGCCCTCTGGTCACCTCCTCCTCACCACTCATGGGACAGCCCCAGGGATGCTGAGCCCCGGTGGGGTGAGGGAAAGGAGGCTGCGGGGTCTGGCCGGCGGGGGGAGCAGCCCCGCAGCTGAGCACCGTGCTTGTCACCCAGACAAGAGATCAATAACTAATTTCACTGCAGCAGCAGCGCTGGTTTTTTTCCAATAATTGTGAGCTGGCGGTGGGGAATGAGGCTCTCAGCACCACTCCACACCAGCCTGCACCCGATCAATCGCCACACCACTGGGGCAGCAGGAAAACTCATTTTTCTCCTTTTCTTCCCTCTCTCCCACCTCATCCTGTTCCATCCCTCCATCCCTCCTCCTCCTCCTTCTCCCAGCGTGGTGCTGGTTGAGCTGTGTCCCCACACAGCTTCCTGAGCTGTCCCCATGGTGGTGGGGACGATGTCTGAGCCTCCCATGCTGCCCCAGCAGCTCTGAGCACTTCGGTCCCTGTCACCTGTGGGTTGGACCCAGCTCCTTGCGTGGAGCATCAGTCCCAGAAGTTTGGATGAAGGTGGCAGCAGAGTGGTTTCTCCTCTCCTTGGTGTGTTCAAGGGGTCCTAAGGGTGCCCTGGCTACTGGGCTGTGGCTTTCAGTGGCCATTGGTGTATTTGTGAGGGCGATGTGGAGGTTTCCATCCCCTGAGCAGCTGGTCTGGTGCAGAGCACAAGCCCTGCTGCATGTCTCCTGGCTGTCTTTATTGCTTCTGCAACCCCACAGTGCCTCAGTTTCCCCCCCATGAGTCTGTAACAGATGGGGCTGAGAACTCCTCCTGCTCCCTCCCACACTGTGACAAGCCACCATGGGCTCCATGTCCAGGCCAGAAAGCGTCCTGGTTCCAAGCTCACAGGGTAGTGCTTGGATTTGGGGTCCCCAGGCTGATTTTGGGGGGGATAATCCATTGATCCATGCCCCAGCAAAGGCAGCAGAGAGCGATGCTGAGTGCTCAGCATCTCCCCTGGATGGAGAGATGCTCAAGCAAAGGTAGAGCCTGGGGGCACCCTTGGATCCCTCCAGTACCTCTGGTGGGTTTGGATGGGGTGCTGCACCTGGGCACTGCAGGGAGGAAGGCTCAGCAGCGGGTTCATCACTGCAGCATCTTCTGAGCCCATCCATACACCTGGTGCAGATGGCAGCAGTGCAGCCCCTCACTCCTTCTCCCTAAGTGAAGCCCCCACTCCCTGGTTCCCTGAGAGCATCCCCATGAATTAAACACCACCACCGCTGCGCAGCGCCCAGCGCTGCCTGCATCATTTCAAAGCCCTATTACTTGCCTTGAAGGCACTTATTGATTGGGGTCCTCTCCAGCTGATGGAGCTTTTAGTGTGGCCCTGGCTGGCCAAGCAGGGTTCAGGGCTCAGCCTTGCCAGCTTAGCTAAGCTGGAGCTTAAGAACCTCTGTGAGAAGGGTGCAGGGACACCTCTGCTGCTGGGAGTGGGGTACCCAGGGACACCTCTGCTGCTGGGAGTGGGGTACCCCTGGGCACATCCATGTTTGCACTCTCAGATGCTTTTTTGGCTTCTCAGTCTCTGCCCAAGAGCCTGTGTGTGTGTGTGTGTGTGTGTGTGTGTGTGTGTCTGCCCAAGAGCCTCTGTGTGTGTGTGTGTGTGTGTGTGTGTGTGTCACAGCTCACATGGGGTTCAGAGGTGGAAAACCCCAGAGGATTTTCCTGGGAGGGCCTGAGGTGTGGGGAGGGAATAGGGCAGTTTAGAGGGGTTTCTGCCCTAATGAGGCTCCCCTGAGGAGGTGGGTGTGCTCCACTAACCCTGTACCTCCTGATGCCAGCACCGGGTTCCCCCACCCCATGGCGCTACCAGCGCTGGGCACCACACACAAGCTGGGGGCTTTTTCCACCCCACCCCTCACACAGTGTGGGGTTTGGTGACTGGGACACCCACCCCCACACCCCCACCTCCCCACCCCCCCATTCCCCAGCAGCTTTTGGCCTCAGAGAAGACACAGAGGCTGGTGATGAGCATGGCTGAGCCGTGGCCCCGTGGCTGCAGAATTGTCTCCTTCCACCCTGTCCCCATTTTTTCCTCTCTGGGGGCCCCCTGCTCTCACTCCTGGTTCCCCAATACCCAGGGGGGCTGTGCTGGGCTTCAGGGGAGCAGGAAGGTGGGGGTGATGGGAGCCCCCATGGCTCCTTTAAGAAACCCACAACCAGCTCCAGGAACCAGCTCAAGGTCACAGCGGGAACCTGCGGACTTGGCAGCACCGAGCGAGGGAGGAGGGATGGAGGGAGGGAGGAAAGCAGCCTGCCATCAGAATGAAATCACAGCCAGGGAGAGGGGCTGGGCACAGCAGAGGGGAGCAGGATGGTGGGGGACAGCAGAGTGGGGCGTGCAAGGCTGGGGGATCCCACCCATGGGTGCTCCCCTGGGACTGATGCAGCCCCGACCCCAGCATGGACCCTCACAGCTCTGCACCAGCTGATGTGCCCACGACTGCCCAAGCCAGGAGAGTCCCCTCATCCCCCCAGAGCTGCCCCAGGAATGCTGGGCCTGTGTCGCTCCCACGAGGCTTCCCAGGCTCTGTGGGAGGTTTTCCAGTTCCAGTGGGAGCAGAGCCTGGGGAGCTGCCAGCCTGGAGGGTCGCATCCTGCACATGGCACAGCCCAGTCCCAAGCTCTTACCTCATGGTGTCTTTAAAAGCTGGTTTTGCTTTTCAGAGCAGCAGCTCCTGGAGTCCTGTGGTTGCTGCTGGGTCTCTGCCTTGGCTTCAGCCTGGGGGGACCTTTGGAGCCATCCTCACCAGGAGCACAGGGGGAAAATAAATCCTTAAAGGCTCAAACCACAGGAAGTTAATAAAAAATAAATACTCCCCCCCACCCCCACCCCCCTCAGCATTTCATTCTTCTAACCTTTGGTGTGGAAATGGCTCTAATAGTTTGGGGTGCTCTGACTCACCTTCTGGGCAGGTAAAGCTGGGTGCAGCGAAGGCACCAGTGGTGCAGATCAACCCTTGGAGCTGTGATGCTCACAGCCAGGTTAACCCAAGACCCTCCTGGTTTCAGGATCTGCTCCTGCCCCATGGCTGCAGCACGTTTACCCACGTGGGGGGCTGCTGGCTTAACACATCTGGGGGCTTTTGGGGGATAAGTGGGAGCAAAGCTTGTGCAGACCCAACCCCAGAGGGTGGCTGTGGCCAGGCTGGGGCTGAGTGGCAGCTCCGAAGCAGCTTGTTCTGGGGTTGGTTTGGCGATGCCCGAGTTTAATTTCCATCAGAAGAATTAATCTGTGGAGTTATTTTCCCTTCCTTCCCCTCCCCTTCCTCTCCTCCCTGCTTTAGACAGAGAATTTGATCAGTTCTCCCAGGAGCTTGGCACCATTAACATTCACTCCCAATGCATGCGAGCCGCGCTGCATCGCCAAGAGCCGCCCGCGCTGCCGGCTCCGGTACCCAACCCGGGCTCAGAGGGGACCTGGGGCATCAGCTTCTCCCTCCCACAGAGCCCCTCCACCTCCTCAGCTCCATGCTGGGCTGTGAGGAGGGTGGGATCCTGGTCTCTTTGCTCCGATGGAGTTTGGGCATTCCAAGACAATGGAAGCTGAGCAGCTCTGGGAAGAGCACCTGAGCCCAGGGCATGGCCAAGCCTGGCAAGATCTGAAGTCACTCCGGATTGGTAACCTGGGGCTTTCCTGAAGCAGGCGTGGAGCTTTCATTAATAAAGGTCAATTAAAAAATTATTATTGTTATTATTAAATATTATTACTGCTAAATACTGTTATTAGATGCAGCAGAGCAGGCTGCCTTCCCCAGCAATAGCACTGGGGAGCTGCAGCCGGTGCAGCCCCATCCATCCGGCACCACGCCGGCTGCATCCCCGGCTCGGTGTGTGCTGCAGCTCCATGTGTGATGTGTATAATCACAGAATCACAGATTGTAGGGGTTGGAAGGGCCCTGGAGAGCTCCTGGGGTCCAACCCCCCTGCCAAAGCAGCTCCCCAGCTCATACTGCACAGGTCGGTGTCCAGATGGGGCTGGAATCTCTCCAGAGAAGGAGACTCCACACCCCCTGGGCAGCCTGTCCCAGGGCTCCCTCACCCTCACTGGGGAAAAGTTCCTCCCCATGGTGCTGTGGAACTTCTGGGCTCCAATTTGCAGCCATTGCCCCTTGTCCTGTCCCCACAGACACTGAAAAGGGGCTGGCCAATTCCCCCTGCACCCCATGCTTCAGATATTGATAACCATTGATTAGGTCCCCCCTCAGTCTTCTTCTCTCCAGGCTGAACAGCCCCAGCTCTCTCAGCCTTTCCTCACAGGAGAGATGCTCCAGGCCCTTCATCATCTCCATAGCCCTTCTCTGGACTCTCTCCAGGAGATCCCTGTCCTTTTTATCCCAGGGAGCCCAGCACTGGACACAACACTCCAGGTGGGGCCTGAGCAGGGCAGAGTAGAGGGGAAGGTTAAGCAAAGGTCAAACCCTGCATGCACCGCCATCCCCATCACCCCTCAGCTCATCCCAGGACAGGCCTCACGCCCCTGCGCACCCACAGCCAGAGCTCAGCCCATCAGTTTGCCCCACCAAGGCTGTGCAGAAAGAGGGGTGAGGGGGGATTTTGCTCAAGCAAGACCCCCACTTCAGCACAGCCCTTTTATTTTCCATCTCTGTGGCTGTGGAGAAGGGAGCAGCCATGTGCCAGGCCCAGCCCAGCCCAGCCACGCTGTTGGGTGAGGGCAAGGAGGTGTCAGCTGAGCTGAGGAGCCCAGTGCTTTATTTTTAGGTTCAGTTTAACAAGTATTAATTAATAAGAGTGTAAATGCTAATGCTGAGATGACACAAATGGCGTTGCCTGAAACCAATGCTCAGGACTCAGGATTTACAGCTGGGTGGGTTCACAGGGGGGGCTAAATCATTGCTCAAACTGCAAGGATAAGCTACTGCCCAGCCAGGCAGTGGCTGTGCTGCAATGGGAGGTGCTGGGGGGCTCCAGGCTGTGCCAGGGGCTCAGGGCTCACCGTACAGTGCCAGCTTGTCCCTCCCCAGTGAAAGCTCCCAGGAGGTTTGGCACAGTGTGGCCTGTTTTACTCTCTCCCTCCCTGGGCTGAGCAAGTGTCAGGTTGTGCCCCACAGAATGATTTCTCAGCCCAGAGAAGACTAACTTGGGGGGGAAATGAGACCCAGTGGACACCCCAGGGCTTGGGGGCAGCTCTGGGGACGTGCTTACCCCTTGCAAGTGGGGCTCTAAAATCCTCCCAGAGAGGCAGATGCTCGGCCAGGCTGGATGAGGGTTTTCCTCCTCCTTTCTCCTTGCAGCAGGCAGGAGGGAGCTGCTCCCTGAGAGCTGCTGCCCAGAGCCACCAGTTGGGATGGAGTGTGGGTGGCTGGGCACAGGCCAGTATGAACTGGGCACATGCATGTGCTGGGATTCAGGGAGCTGCTGCGTACATTGCATCCTCCCAGTGCTCACACAGCATCCTCCCAGCGCTCACTGCATCCTCCCAGTGCTCACACAGCATCCTCCCAGTGCTCACTGCATCTTCCCAGTGCTCACTGCATCCTCCCAGTGCTCACACTGCATCCTCCCAGTGCTCACTGCATCCTCCCAGTGCTCACACAGCATCCTCCCAGTGCTCACTGCATCCTCCCAGTACACATACCACATCCTCCCAGTGCTCACCACCTCCTCCCAGTGCTCACCACATCCTCCCAGTGCTCACCACATCCTCCCAGTGCTCACTGCATCCTCGCACTCCACACGTCGCATCCTCCGAGTGCACATGGGGTGTGATGCTGGGGTGCTGCATCAAGGCTCAGCAGAGCAGGAAGACCCCCCAGTCTGGGGGTTTGGGTGCCCATCAGCTCCACCCTGGTCCCTGGGGCTGGGTGCTTGGTCGCTGCCACCAGCAGTGGTGATCAGATGGGAGTTAGAGCACATCATTCAGCCCTCCTGGCCAAGCCAGCAGCTAGCCCAGCACTGGGACCACCCCTGCCCACACAGCACCATCCTGGATAGGCAGCACCATGGAGCTGAGGGGTGAGGATGCCCCAGGCTGGTCCCTAGCAACCCCCTCACCACCCCACACGGCCTCACATTAGAAATCCTCACCCAAAACCTTGCCAAAACCACCCACTGCAGCCAGGCCCAAGGTGCTTTCCCTGGGCAGTGTTTGGTTTGCCAGGGAGGGCTGTGTGGGTGGGATGGGTGGCTGTGGCACAGGGTGCCTGCTTGGGCTGGTGCCCCTGCTGCCACGCTGCTCTTCAGCCACTCCATTCGCATCCTGGAATTTTAATTGAGTTAGTGGAGTTCTTTAAACAGTGTGAACTTGCTAAGTGCTTTGCATATTTTATACTCATGAGTAACATTTATCAAGCAGAAAGTCCAATTAATCAAAGAGGGGAGCTTTTGTAACTCAGAGCAGTTTGCATTCTCCCTCTTTCTTCCTGGTGTGTGTTTCTCTGTCTCCCTCCTCTTCCTCCTCTTCCTCCTCTTCCTCCTCTTCCTACTCTTCCTCCCTGCTGCCCTGTACCTGCCAGCTTCACTGTGTGCTACACACATGTACATCCTCTCCCTCTTCCCCCTCAGCCCCAAGCTGTGCTGGGCCAGCAGCATCACTTATCCAACTGGGTCTGGGTCTGGGGACAGTGACTGGTGGCAGGTGACAGGGACACAGGAAGCCCTGACAAGCCTCCCAGCACGTGTCCCTTCTCCTTACTGGGTGCTGGGGATGAGAGATGTTTCTCTGTCTCACTCCTCTTCCTCCTCTTCCTCCTCTTCCTCCCTGCTGCCCTGTACCTGCCATGGAGCCAGGGCAGCTTCACTGTGTGCTACACACATGTCCATCCTCCCCCTCTTCCCCCTCAGACCCCCTACACCATGCACACATACCTAAAAGTGAGGTTTATGTACTGAGCTATATTCTCCTTTGTATGTGTGTATGTGCACATAGCCACATGCATCTATCTACCTGTGTGGATCCGGTGTGTAAATACCTCTGGGTGTGCATATATATGCTGTATACATCTAGGTACATATATACATATAGGTATAAGTGGCCCATTTGCACTGTGTGTATGTACACACACATCTACAGGTGTTATACACACAGTATCATACACAATGGATACCCATATATACTATATCCTCTACTACCTGGTGTATAGCACACAGTTTAGAGTGCATAACCTATGTCACAGTATATATAATAAATGCCTTTTATATATGTAGGGCTGCTGGGGAGTTTCAGCAGGGTCAGTGATGCTTCAGCCTCCCAGTGAGAGCCAGTGGACGTGGGGTGGATGGTCCCCAGCCCCAAGCTGTGCTGGGCCAGCAGCATCACTTACCCAACTGGGTCTGGGTCTGGGGACAGGTGACAGGGACACAGGAAGCCTGACAAGCCTCCCAGCACGTGTCCCTTCTCCTTACTGGGTGCTGGGGATGAGAGATGTTTCTCTGTCTCCCTCCTCTTCCTCCTCTTCCTCCTCTTCCTCCCTGCTGCCCTGTACCTGCCACGGAGCCAGGGCAGCTTCACTGTGTGCTACACACATGTCCATCCTCCCCCTCTTCCCCCTCAGCCCCAAGCTGTGCTGGGCCAGCAGCATCACTTACCCAACTGGGTCTGGGACTGGGGACAGTGACTGGTGGCAGGTGACAGGGACACAGGAAGCCCTGACAAGCCTCCCAGCACGTGTCCCTTCTCCTTGCTGGGTGCTGGGGATGAGAGACAGACCAGGGGTTGCTTTTGGGACAAAGGGAGGCTGGGCATCCCCAGGACACGTATATTTATTGCAAGGGAAACATCACCCAAACCACGATGGGTTTTGGCTCTGGAGACCCCAGGACAATGTGGGGTGAAGCCTGTGTGGGTGCCCAGCGAAGGGCTGGCATGGATGCTGGAGGATGGGAGGTGACAGAGCATGCCTGGTGCAAAGGCACCCGTGTCCCTGCCACCCTGCTGAGCGCCTTGGAGGCTCTCAGTGAGCAGGGAGGAGCCCTGACCTAATTTATTCTGACTTCCCAAGCCTTGGCCATGGCATGGCAGAGGTGGCTGAAGGAGCTGGGCACAGGGGCAGGTTTGGCTGAGGTCAAACCCTGACACCTCAGCAGAGCAAAGGAGGTGGGAGCATCCTACCCAGCTCCCAGCAAAAGACCTCAGGGCTATTGCCAGGGCTTCAGAGGGTTCGTTATGTTATTAATTGCCATTAATAGCAGCAAAGGGGGTGGTGGGCACCCACCCAGACCCAGGTTAAACCCTGCTGAGGAGAGGGCTGTGCCGCAGGACCTGCCGTGCAAATCACCTGCAACAACATGTGCTGTCCTGGTCACCTCTTCTCAAAAACGAGAGTGCAAAATTAATTAGAATTAATTAATCAGAAAAGGGTAATAAGGGTGATTAAGCACCTGGGGAAAAGGGAAGGGAAAAAAAACCCCACAAAACCCACCCCCAAGCCCTATATATTCCTGAAGAGCGATTGCAGTGCCAGTGATTGCTGTGAGAGGCAGGAGGAGTGTGTGCAGGGAAACAAATGGGCTGGAGAAAGGGGGTCTGCTGGGGTGGGGGGGTGTTTTCTGTCTGGTCAACACAAGGAATTACCGAGTGACAAGATTGAAACCGGTCAGAGGAAAAGCATTTCCCGGCAGCAGCCACCGCGGGGAGGCAGCTGAGCCGAGGAGGGGAGCAGGGGGCTCTGCAGCGCAGCCAGAGCCGTTGCTGTGGCCACGCTCCTGGCTGCTGTAGCTTTGCATCAACTGGTCCCCAAGGTCAGACTTGTCCTCAGTGGAGAGTGGGACTGGAGCAGGGTGTCCTTGGCAGGGGGACCTTTGTTCCCAGCCCTTTGCTGGGAGCTGAGGGGCACGGTGAGCTGAGGGGCACGGTGAGCTGAGGGGCACTCAACTGGTTTCTTGTTGTGCTCTTAGTTTTCAGCCTTCGTTGTAATAACAGTGGGGAGTCAAGGGGGATGTCTGCAAGGTGAGATTGGTCCCTGGTTCAAGGCAACTGCCACAGGCTTCGTGGAAATCCATTGGATTCATTGGGATCCAGTTCATTGGATTCTTTCTTTGACTGTGTCTTCTCTGGTTCTGCTGTTTGAGAGAGAGCTTGGTACCCTCAGGTGTGGGGGAGTCCCTCTGAAACACACGGATGGAAATCCCAAGGGGCTGATGCAGAGAGCCCCCAAGGAGGATGGGGTCATCATCCCCTCCCTGCCACTGCAAAGGGAAGGCTGGAGGGGGCAGCTGGGTTAATGGAAAGGGGCTGCAGGAGCCCTGGTGCAGCATGGGGGGGGGGGGGGGGGAAAGGGAGGAAAATGGCCTTTTATTTTTTGGGAAGCAGGGGGACCAAATACTGCAGGGTCCCATGGGTGGGATGGGTGGGATGCGGATGCCCCATGGCCTGCTTGAATCCCTGGGTGATGGCCAGAGTGATGCAACGTCTGCTGCTGACTTCAGTGAGGGGAAAACTGGGGGGCTTTGGTCGTTAAGGTGCCCCCCCAAACAGCACCCTGGGAGCAGGCAGGTGCTCTGCTCAGCATCCTCTCCCCAGTGACAGAGACCCACAAAAATCTGGGGAGCAGAACAGGACGTAAGCAGGGGTTTGTGTGCTCAGAGATGCTCTCACTGCATCCCCAACTCCACAGACAACTAAACAGGCGCTCCCAGTCCCCAACCACCAGCCCCCACCTCAGGTCATTGCCACCCCCAGCCCGTTTGGGTCCCTGGGCAGGGACTGGGGGAACGTGGGTGCCCAAAAACTGTCCTAGAGTGGCAGCTGCTTGCCCAAAGGTGGGGGGGTCTCCCTTTGCTTTTCACATAGGCACCATGGAATGATGGCAAAGGGCTCCCAATGAGGCCACATCCTGACTGTGCCACGGATTCTCAGGTGGCTGTGGGGCGAGCAGCTCTGTTTTGGGGTACAGTGGGTGCTTGCTGGGGCCATTAGGACATTTTTGGGGTGTTAGCAGGTGCTGGCTGGGTGGGAACCCCCTGTGCCCGTGCAGCTTTGACCCTGTGGCTGCTGGGTGATTTCAAGCAGATTTGGTTCCTATGGGTTTCGCAAGAGTGGGTGTCAGGAGGTGATGAGGGAGGGGTCTGTGCCCGGCCTGGGAGGGACTCACACCCCCTTCAGGCTCCCTCCAGAGCCCACAGCATCATTCAGAGCCCATAGCATCATCCAGAGCCCACAGCATCCTCCGGAGCCCACAGCATCCTCCGGAGCCCACAGCAGCCGCCTCTCCTCGGGGACGCCCCCTGCAAACCCCGTTTTGTCACTCTCCCCCCATCGAGCCGGTTCCAAAGGCCTTGGGTGCTGCAGGTCCCGGTCCAGGGGGGGGATCAAACCTACCCAGCCTGGGGAGGGGTACAGGCAGGAGGTGATGGGACAGGCTGGGAGGGAAGCAGCTCCCCCACCGGCAGCAGCCCGGCCGTCGAGGGTGCGAGGCAGAGGGAGCCACGGCTGTAATGAGCCCGTCCGGCCTCAGCTCCCGGCGGGACGGGAGAGGCGGGGCCGTCACGGGGAGCGGCGGGGCCGGACCCCCCCCCCCTCACCGGGTAAAAGCTGAGGGGGGAGGGGGGGGGCCAGGTGTCGGTGCCGGGCTGGGTACGGGTCCGGTTACCCCCCCACCCGCTTCCCACCCACCCAGCCGAGTTCCCGCCGCGGTGGCGGCGCAACGGCGGGACAACAGCGCCCCCGCGCGGCCGCGGCGGGGCCGGGCGGCGCAAGGGCCGGGGCAGCAGGACGAGGGCTCCCCGGCCCGCTCACCGGGGCGGGCTGCCCGCCCCGGTGAGCGGGCCGGGGAGCCCTCGTCCTGCTGCCCCGCCGCCCTCCCCGGCACCCCGGGCCCGGCGGCACCGGGTCCAACAGGCTCCTGTCCCCTCCCCGGGCGGGAGAGCCGGGCAGCCCCGCTGCGGGCAGCCCCGGGGCGGCTGGTGAGGCGCTGCGGGCACACACCGAGGGCGCCGGGCCCCGCAGCGGGACGGGACGGGGCCCCTCCTGCCCGCCGCCCCCCCCATCCCCCCTATAGGGCGCCCCCCCCGCGGGCAGCCGGTAGGACAGTTGGAAGGGCCCGCCCTTCGCCCGTGAAGTCAGCGTGACGTCACCGCGAGAGCCGCCGCCTGGTTGGCTATCGCGGCCGCCCGTCACGGCGAGGGGCGGGGCAGAGCGCGGCCGCCGGCGGAGGTAAGCGGGGGGAGCCGGGGGGCCGCGGCTGGGGCCGGACACCCCTCGGCAGGGGCCGGACACCCCTCGGGCCCGGCGCTGCTCCGCTGCCCCACGGCGGCCGGGGAGGCGGCGAGGGGGCCGGGGAGCGGCCCGGGCCGGGTCCTGCCGCTCCGGCGGGGCTCCCCGGGAGGGCCCCGCGCCGCGGCCGTGGAGGGGCCCAGCCCCCACGGGGGACCGGGGAGAGGGCCGGACCCGCCGCTCGCGGGTGGTGTAGCCCCCCCCGGCCTCCATAGGACCCCACTGACCCCCCCACCCCCTATAGGACCCCATTGCTCCCCCCCTCCAACCTCCATAGGACCCCACTGACCCCCCCACCCCCTATAGGACCCCATTGCTCCCCCCTCCAACCTCCATAGGACCCCACTGACCCCACCCCCCCCCCCCTTCCAGCCTCCATAGGACCCCACTGCCCCCCCGGCCTCCATAGCACCTCACTGACCCCACCCCCCCCTTCCAGCCTCCATAACACCCCACTGCCCCCCCCCACCCCCTATAGGACCCCACTGCCCCCCCCTCCAACCTCCATAGGACCCCACTGACCCCACCCCCCCCTCCTCCAGCCTCTATAGCACCCCACTGACACCCCCACCCCCTATAGGACCCCAGTGCCCCCCCCCCCAGCCTCCATAGCACCCCACTGCCTCCCCCGCCTCTATAGGACCCCATTGCCCCCCCCGCCCAGCCTCCATAGCACCCTACTGCCCTCCCCCCACTCCGGCCTCTATAGGACCACACTGACCCCCCCTCCCCCCAGGCTCTATAGGATCCCCACTGCCCCCCCCACCCCCTATAGGACCCCACTGCCCCCCCCTCCAACCTCCATAGCACCCCACTGACACCCCCAGCCTCTATAGGACCCCATTGCCCCCCCCCAGCCTCCATAGCACCCTACTGCCCTCCCCCCACTCCAGCCTCTATAAGACCCTACTGCCCCCCCCACCCCCTATAGGACCCCACTGCCCTTCCCCCCCTCCAGCCTCCATAGCACCCCACTGACACCCCCAGCCTCTATAGGACCCCACTGTCCGCCCCCTGTGGCGGTGTCCCCCCCCTCCCCCCTGTCCCACTTCCCTGCCAGCTCAGGGTTTGGGGAATGGGGTGACCCACACACACACCGAGGGGAGGGCTTCCCTGCCACCTCCTCAGGGTTTGGGGAATGGGGTGACCCCCCACACGCTCCCCTCCCACATCAGGGTGGGGGGCCGATGTGACCTGCTGCCAGCAGAGGGGTGAGTAGCTGCCTTTACTGGCTCACACACCAGTGGGGAGCTGGCACGTTTCGGGGGCTTTCAGGGCAGTGGGGAGATGCTGGCCTTGGGGTGCAGGCTGGAAGGTGGTGTCACCCTGCTGGGTGTTCTCAAGCTGTGCCTGCAGCCTGTGACACCCTGAAAAACATCACTGGGGGGTACCCAGCCGAACCGGGGAGTGAGGAAGAGGGTGAAGTGGGGTCCCAACCCATGAGATCAGACAGCAGGGCCCAAGCCCTCCACACCCTGCCTGCCCCCCCATGGCACAGCCTCTGCCACCCCCAAGCTATGAGGCAGCACCAGCTCCTGCCCCCCTCCCCACTACCCTGCGAGGGTGCCTGTGGGATTGGGGGGTGGCCCTTACCTTTGGCTCCCTGGGGCTGCCTTCAGCCTTGCTTGACTCTTGCAGGACCAGAGGGATGATTTGGGACATAAAATCCCATCTTTTCTTCCCCTAGATCCACAGCACAGACCTGTTCCCAGCTTCACTGAGCCAAACTGGATTTCAACCGGTGATCTGTGAGGTGAGGTGCTCCATCCCCAGGCTGCCCAAGACCAGGTGGGGCCACCAAAACCAGTCTAAGCTGCCAGAGAAAAGCTTTTGTGCCTAATGGGATTATTTGCCAGCAAATTCAAGCCACAAACACTCTCTCTTTTATTTCTAAAGGTGTTTGAAGTCCTTGAATTTCCCCTTTGGCCACTCTAGTTTCTAATCCCCAGCACAGTTAATCAAATCCACAGTGGTTTGAATTAGGAGATGGCTGGGGGAGGGGATTTATAGCTTGTAGTGCTGATTAGACCTTGACTTTATTATATTGCAAATATCCAACTTATGGTGATGGGGAGCTTTGCAATCCTCAGCTAGGTGCTTAGGATAACTTTTAGCAACTCTAGCTGTAAATTGGAGGTGACCAGAGTTATCCCCACAGATAAACATGTTAAGGGAAGGAAAGAAAAGGCAGAATAGGTGGAAAGGGTGGATCAGCCTTTAAAAAAAAACATATATAAAAATATAATTGGGTGTATTGCTGAGCTCTGTGTGTGAAGACTTCCTCACTAAAGCCAAGAGCTACCTGGGAGAGGAGGGCAGGCTGAGGTGTCCCTGCCCTGGAAGGGGTTTTGAGCTCTGGATTTCAGGATTTCAATCTTTGTTCCTCTTTGCTCTCAGCTAAAGCTTTTTAAGGTTTGAAATAGCCCTGGGGAGGAAAAAGGGGTGATAAATAGAAATGAAGGCCCTCCTAGAACTGATGGCCTTGCCTCCCTGGTCTCTGGGGGTGGGCTTTGCACCCATGGCTCCTTCAGACCTGACGGATGCTCTCTCCCACCCCGGAGGAGCAGGCACGAGCCCCTCAGCCAGCATGACGAGCGAGGTGGTGGAGAATGAGTTTGAGTTCTACTCCAAGGCAGAGAAGTACTGGAAGGATGTGCCTGCCACGGTGGATGGCATGCTGGGGGGCTACGGCCACATCTCCAGCATCGACATCAACAGCTCCAGGAAGTTCCTACAGAGGTTTCTAAGGGTAGGTGGCCTGGTCTGTTGTGCTCCCAACACCCCATCCTTCTCCCAGCATGGAGCTGGGCTCTTTTCTCTGTGTTACTCTCATGCTGGGAGAGCTTTGCCCTCCCCTGTACCTCAGCCCCATCCTTTCCTGGGTGCCTGCTGGTGGGATCAGCCCTTTGTGGTTGTTGTTCCAGGATGGTCCCAACCGGACGGGGACGAGTCGCGCTCTGGACTGCGGGGCGGGCATCGGCCGGATCACCAAGCGGCTGCTGCTGCCCCTCTTCAAGACAGTGGACATGGTGGATGTGACTGAAGACTTCCTCACCAAGGCCAAGAGCTACCTGGGAGAGGAGGGCAGGCGGGTGCGCAACTACTTCTGCTGCGGCCTGCAGGACTTCAGCCCTGAGCCAAACTCCTACGATGTCATCTGGATCCAGTGGGTCATCGGTGAGGGACGCTCAGCTTCTGGGAGGGGGGGCTCAGCAGCTTGTCCTCCATCTGGCTTCTCCTGAGGGGAAGGTGCTCCATGCACCAAGGAGAGCTTGAGGTTTGCATTAAGGACGAGCACCGTAGCGTGGGTGGGAGGCTGGGTTGGGGACCTGCCCTCTGTGGGCACAAGGACATTCCCCTTGGGGTCTTGTCCCCTCAGAGGTGTGGGTTGGATGGAGTTGGAGAAAGGGGTCAGAGGAGCCACGGAGATGCTCAGAGGGCTGGAGCAGCTGCCCTACAAAGAGAGGCTGAGGGAGCTGGGCTGGGTCAGCCTGGAGAAGAGAAGGCTGTGGGGGGACCTCATTGCAGCCTGCCAGTGCCTGAAGGGAGCAGAGGAACAGGAGGGGAATCAGCTTGTTAAAGGACAGACACTGGCAGGACAAGGGGGATGGATTAAAGCTGAAGGAGGGAAGGGTTAGATTGGATATTAGGGGGAAGTTCTTTGCAGAGAGAGTGGTGAGGGGCTGGAACAGGCTGCCCAGAGAGGGGGTGGGTGCCCCGTCCCTGGGGGTGTTCAAGGCCAGGTTGGATGGGGCCCTGGGCAACCTTGTGTAGCTCCAGGCCTGAGGTTGGTGTCCCTGCCTGTGGCAGGGGGTTGGAGCTCTGTGACCCTTGGGGTCCCTTCCAACCCAGGCCAGTCTATGATTCTGTGACACAAGTTGGACACCCCCAATCTTAAGCTTTCCCCTGCATCAGGAGGGATCCCAACCGCAGTCTCCTGGTCTCCTTCCCTCATATCCTGTGCTGTCTGGGGGTCCTGCAGTGGTCACCCTGTGCCCTATTAACAACCGCTCTGTCCCTCCAGGACACCTCACAGACAACCACCTCTCTGACTTCCTGAAGCGGTGTCGTGCCGGCCTACGGCCCAACGGCATTGTGGTCATCAAGGACAACATGGCTCAGGAGGGTGTGATCATGGACGATGTGGACAGCAGCGTCTGCAGGGACCTGGACGTGGTCCGTAAGATCATCCGCCGGGCTGGGCTGCACCTCCTGGCTGAGGAGCGCCAGGAGAACTTCCCTGATGAGATCTACCACGTCTACACCTTGGCCATGAGATGAGGCTGGCTGGGGGCAGGAGAAGGTCTCTCTAGGGCCAGAGAACCGTGGTTCCTGCTGGGGTTGGGAGGGCTGTGCCTTCACTGTGGGGGTGGCAGATGGCAGCGAGGGTGTCGCCACTCCCTCTCTCCAGGGCTGGTGGCAAGGATGGGGCTTCCACGTTGCTGCTGTTTGTGAAGAGGTGTTTGCCAAATACATTTTCCTGCTGTTGCACTTCTGCACGTGGCCTTTCTTGGCAGCAGCGTTGGTTTGATGCCACTTTTGGGGGCTCTGAAGGGGAGCAAGAATTGTCTCTGTGCTCTGAGGGCACCAGCAGGTCACTGACCACAGCCACACAGCTCTGGGGTCCCTTCTTTGCTCAGGGGTTGGATCCTCTCCTGCCTTGAACTCAGTGCTGCTCACAGCAATGAGCTGTGTAAGGCCAAGGGGAGGAAGCGCTGTCGTTTCCCTGTGAGGGATTCTGCTTGGGGGTTGGCCTCTAGAGCCATGAGCAGCTCTCCCACCCTTGCAGCAAGAGGTGGATATAATCCTGGGTACCCCCCACCCTCTTCTCAGGATAGGGGTAACACAGAAAAGCCCTGCCCACCCTGGGTGGGAGCTGGTGCTGGTGTTAATGGGGACCCTATTGTGAGCTGCTTCTGCCCTCCCCAGCCATTACCACACTCTCAGCGCTGCCCAGCATCTCACAATCGCTGTGACACCACAGCTGCTCCCCCAACACCCCACAGCATCACCCCTCTTTGAACATTCCCAGCTCCTCCTTGGCCAAACCAAACACCCACACCAGCACAGCCTGCACCCACACCCAGCCCCAGCCCCTGCACCCAGCACCAGCCCCCGCACCCAGCACCAGCACCCAGCACCAGCCCCCGCACCCAGCACCAGCACCAGCACCCAGCCCCCGCACCCAGCACCAGCCCCCGCACCCAGCCCCCAGCACCAGCCACGCACCCAGCAGCCAGCACCCAGCACAGCTGCTTGCCAGGTCAGTGAGCCCACACACAATCCCAACCGAAGCCCATCTCTCCAGGGGGCTCACACACGACCCTCCCTCCATCCCCACAGACTCTCTCCTCTGTGCCATCCCCCTGCAGAAGAAACAAGCCCCCATCATTAGCACAAACAGCCTGGTTTAACTGCTCACTCCCCACCCCAGATGCCAGGGCAGCATTCGATCACAGTCTTCTTTATTGTTAACATCAACTCATCCAGATGCACAGCTCCAGTTCCATGGGGTGGGAGAAGGTAAAACATGGGTGCTGCCAGGAGGGCAATGGGGGGGGCACACAAGCCCTCTGCAGCCAAACTGCCCCTGGCTCCCAGACCCATCTGCCATACACTGTACCTGCTCACAACAGAGTCCTCCTCATCCTCTTCTGCAACGGGCACAAGCTGGAGCTCAGGAAGTTCCACCTCCACATGAGAAGAGTTCTTTACTGTGAGGGTGATGGAGCACTGGGACAGGCTGCCCAGAGAGGCTGCAGTCTCCTCTGAAGAGAGTCAAGACCCGGCTGGACGCTGTCCTGTGCAGCCTGCTTGAGGTGACCCTGGTCTAGCAGGGGGTTGGAGTAGATGGATCTCCAGAGGTCCCTCCAAGAGAGGAAGAGAGGCACAAGGCACTCAGCAGTTGGCAGTTCCTTGTGCAGCAAACACCAAGTCAAACATCCATTGTTCTGAGAGACCAGCACCTCTGAGATGTCCTGTGCCAGGAGGATGGGTGCTCCCAGCAGAAACTCAAGAGGTCCCATGCAGACAGCTGCCACTCCCCAGCCCCACGTCCCTCCCCCCCCATCACACTCCTGCTTTCAGAGGCCCAGGCAAGGAAGACATCCACATCCACATGGAGATGTTGGACCTGCCTCCCAGCAGCAGACCAGAGGCAGGACACAGATGCCAGCACTCTCCTGGCACAGAGAACACCCCAAGGTATGTCAGGACTCTGCTGCTCACCTAAGGCACTGCTTCACCCCCTGCCCCACACACAGCAGGGCTGGGAAGAGCCACTGCAGCCTCTCCAGCCACACCACCCCAGCAGGCCTTTCCTTCAAACCCACACCCCCAGTCCTGTGCCCAGGGCCTCTCCTTCACCCCCAGGGAGCCACAGGGCTCTGCCCACCTTCCTATGACATGCCCCAGAGCAAAAGAGGCCTCCAGACACGTGTGTAGTGTCATGCCCAAAAAGATACACCCCCTCCAAAACACAGCAGAGAGAGGCACCACGGGCAGCACTGACCAAGCTGCAGACACAGGGACAGCAACAGCTCTTGCTGCAGAGAACACTGGCCCAGAGCAGAGATTTTGGCAGTTGCAGGTACACCATGACCATGGAGGCAGGGGGAACAGAGAGGCACAGGCAGGCTCAGAGGTCCTCGTGCCCAGCAGCGGTGTGGTCAATGAGGAGGTACCACTTCAGCCTGTCTGGAAGAGGTAGAGCCTTGATTTTGACATCAACTGGCCATGGTTTAAGGCGCTGCCGGATGAACACCCTGCAGAGATGTTTCAGTGCCTGTGGGGAGCGCTCCAGCTGCTTCAGAGAGTAGAAGAGAGTCCTGATCTTTTCCCCGTGGTACCTACAGCCACTGGTGTTGACCTCAAAGTTGCTGGGAAGCTGGATGGCTTGTGAACTGGCCATCATGAGCTCCAACAGAGTCTGACCCTTCTGGATGAGGTCTGTAGAGAAGCTGTCATCTTCAGAGACGCTGAGGTGTGAGCAGAGGCACTCGAAGACGATGTGGAAGCCTGACCAGCAGGAGGGACCATGGAGGGAGCAGTTGTAGGCAGCACCTGACTCCAGCAAGAAACGCAGCAGCAGGAAGTGGCGTTTGAAGTTTTTGAAGCAGAGGTGGGTGAGGGACTCAGGGGCTGGGCACTCGCTGGGGTTGGCACCGTGAGCCAGCAGCAGCTGTGTGACACGAAAGCAGAAGTGGTTGATCACCTGTGCCTCCTCAGTGTTGCTGCACATCATCTCTCCCAGCAGGAAGATGACATAGGTGAAGACTGTGTCACCATCTTTGGTGGCAGCTCTGACATCTGCACCTGGAAGAAGGAACAGAGAATGGAACTGGCACTGCAGACAGCAAGGCCAGGACAACATTATGGGGCTACTGGGCGTTACTCAAGTGGGAATGTAAAGGAATTGGGAGGGCAGTGCCCAGACTGGACAAAGAATCAGCCAGCACTATGCCTGGAGGGACTGTGCATGGAGAGGGGAGAAGGTTGCCCTCACCTCCTTCCAACAGGAGTCGGATGCTCTCTGTGTTGTGGATCTGGACCCCATCACTGCTGGCCAGGGCGTGCAGCAGCGCTGTCTTGCCTGCAACAGTGCAATGGGTTGGTCAGGGGAAAATAAGGTCACACCCCAAAAAGCAGGAAGGAAAACAGTCCACCCACCAACCGGCCAGCCAAACACAGGGCAAAATAACCCCTCCCTGTCTGACAGGGTCACGCTGTCCCTGTGAGGGTGATGAGCCGCAGAGCCAGTGGCAGCCCCAGCAGGCATGTGTGCCACAGCAGAGCAGGGTTTGGAGTGCATGGGCAGCACAGGGTGATGGAGGCACAGCCCCATCTCCTGCAGCTACACAGAGCTGGTTTTGGTCACCTTCAGCACTGGAACAGAGGCAAGACACAAGGAGAAAGCAGAGAGCACCAGGGAGGTTCTGCAGCCTGCACTCAACTCCCAAACCAGTTTGCTTACAACCAGAGAGCACTCCTAGCAAGAAGGTGGAAGGACACGGATCCTGTGCTCTTCTCTAGCCCACCCCAGGGGGAGCACAAGGGTGGGGGGGCTGGATGGGGCACACAGACCATTCTTGTCAGCTGCATTGACGTCAGCCCCCAGCTGAAGCAGCCGCTGGAGGCAGGGCAACCGCTCGGGCTCCTCGCTGGCCAGATCAAGGGGACTGCTCTCATGGATCTGCACAGAGAGAGGGGGGAAAAAAAACACTGCTCAGCATTAGTGAGCTCCTCCAGAGACCTGCTGCTGAACCCATACCCAAAAATCCAAGTGAACTTTCCCCAGTGTAACCACAGGCAGAGGTTTGGCTACCCCAGCCTCTTCCCACCTGCTCCACTGCAGGGGCAACTCAAACTGCCACAGCTCGGGAGCACGACACACAACAGGCCCAGGAGGTGGGCAGCAGGGAGGGCTGTCCCCACACACCCACCCCTGGCAGGTAAGGCTCCACTCAGCCCTGCCCAGCTAAGCCCATACCCGGTCTCTGCGGTTGATGTCAGCCCCGTGGTGCACCAGGAGCTCCACCATATCCAGCTGGTTGCGGAGCACGGCGATGTGCAGGGGGGTGTAGTAGGTGACTGGATCTGAAGACAAAAAAAACCCAGTCAGAGGGAACTAAGGGCTTCCCCAGAATGGCTGAAACTTGCTAAATGTAGAAGGGGGCAGCTGGAGCAGGCCCTGAGGACACAGCAAAGCCTGGGAGAAGAGGGCTGTTCAGCCTGGAGAGAAGAAGACTGAGGGGGGACCTAATCAATGGTTATCAATATCTGAAGCATGGGGTGCAGGGGGAATTGGCCAGCCCCTTTTCAGTGTCTGTGGGGACAGGACAAGGGGCAATGGCTGCAAATTGGAGCCCAGGAAGTTCCACAGCAACCTGGGGAGGAACTTTTCCCCAGTGAGGGTGAGGGAGCCCTGGGACAGGCTGCCCAGGGGGTGTGGAGTCTCCTTCTCTGGAGAGATTCCAGCCCCATCTGGACACCGACCTGTGCAGTATGAGCTGGGGAGCTGCTTTGGCAGGGGGGTTGGACCCCAGGAGCTCTCCAGGGCCCTTCCAACCCCTACAGCTCTGTGATAGACAGCTTGGGTCCTGCTTTTGCAATGGCTCCACCCCTGGAAAACATCCTCAGAGGTTCAAACTGCCCCCCACTTCCCCAGCCTATCCCCACAGCTGGGTCTGGACAAGGGCTGCCACAAAGCACACCTGTGCTATCCCAGTAAAGTAGGGGTCTGAGCTGGCAGCACCCCCTCTTTCTGCCTCTGAGGGAAACTTCTTACCAGCTGGTTCCTTCTGGCCAGCCCCAGCCCAGCCCCCTCCTCACCAGCCTTACCTTCAAAGCTGAGGTCAGCTCCAAACTCCAGGAGGATTTCTGCAGCAGGGACGAGCCCCAGCTCAGTGACCTTCAGCAGGGCATAGCTCACAGCTTCCTGATAAAACGGGGAGTGGGTCTCCCTCTCCAAGACTTGTCTCACAGCTGAGAGCTGGTTCCTGTCACTGCTCAGACAGGCAGAGCTTGGGACACACAGAAACAATCAGTTATTCACCTGAGCAGCACACCAGCTGTGTTTGCAAGGGTCAAAGTAGCAGCAGGAAGGGGGGGGGGAAACCCAACCCTTGTTTCTCTCTGTTTCATAACCACCAGGTCTCAAACCTGATGGCTTTGGGGACACAGCTTAATCCCAGTGATGGCTATGGGGACACAGCTTAACCCCAGTGATGGCTATGGGGACACAGCTTAATCCCAGTGATGGCTATGGGGACACAGCTTAATCCCAGTGATGGCTATGGGGACACAGCTTAATCCCAGTGATGGCTATGGGGACACAGCTTAATCCCAGAGTAGGTTCTATTGCTGTGGGTCAGGCAGAGGGGGCTGTTCCTGAGGAGCACATGTAGCCCCTGTCTTTGCTCTGCTCTGTCCCCTTGCTCCCAAATAACTGCAGCAAGGGTCTATGGAATGAGCTGTTCAACCTGACCGGGGTGTGTTGACAGGCAGTGCTGTGCCTGCCCTCAGCTGCACCACCGAGCTCCAGCCATCACCCCCTAAATCACCAGCAGGGGGGTGTGTGTTAGCCCTAGGTAGTTACCTCTCGAGGCTGCTCTGCCGCTCCTCATCCTGTATCACCAGCACCCCCAGGATCTCATCTACCAGGGGCTGATACTCGAAGATGATCCTGCGGAAGCCGTGCAGAAAAGGCATCGTGCTCTGCTCTGCACGCAGCCTGCCCGGGGGCCTCCAGCATGGCAGTGGTGTCTTCCCCCACGCAGGACTTGGCAGGTACACTGCCTTTCCCCTCCTTTCTAAACAAACAAGCGTTTCGAGCAGGTTCACATGGAGAAAACACCCTTCAGCCAGCCAGCACCCCCCCTCCCCTCCCCACCCTCCTCCTCTCCTCTCCCCCCCTCCCCTCCCCTTCTCCTCTCACCCCCCTTCCTCCTTTCCCCCTCCCCTCCCCCTCTCCGCTCCCCCCTTCCCCTCCCCTCCTCCTCTCCTCTCCCCTCCTCCTCTCCTCTCCCCCCCTCCTCTCCTCTCCCCTCCCTACTCTCCCCTCTCCCCCCCTCCTCTCCCCTCCCTACTCTCCCCTCTCCCCCCCTTACTCTCCTCTCCCCCCCTCTCCCCTCTCCTCTCCCCCCCCTGCTCCCCTCTCCTCTCCACCCCCTGCTCCCCTCTCCTCTCCACCCCCTGCTCCCCTCTCCTCTCCAGCCCCGCTCCCCTCTCCTCTCCCCCCCTCCTCTCCTCTCCCCCCTTCCCTCTCCTCTCCTCTCCCCCCCTTCCCTCTCCTCTCCTCTCCCCCCCTTCCCTCTCCTCTCCTCTCCTCTCCTCCCCTTCCCTCTCCTCTCCTCTCCTCCCCTTCCCTCTCCTCTCCTCTCCCCCCCTTCCCTCTCCTCTCCCCCCCTTCCCTCTCCTCTCCTCTCCCCCCCTTCCCTCTCCTCTCCCCCCCTTCCCTCTCCTCTCCTCTCCCCCCCTTCCCTCTCCTCTCCTCTCCCCCCCTTCCCTCTCCTCTCCTCTCCTCTCCTCTCCTCTCTCCCCCTCCCCAGGAGCTTCTAACAGGCAGCAGGGCCCAGCGCAAGGCTCTCCTCCCACACACCGCAGAGGCGTCTCCCCATTATCTCCCGCACACACGGCGGTTATCCGGGCGCAGGGACAGACCCGCCGGGCGGAGCCCGCGCTCAGGGCCGGCCCCGTCCGCAGAGGCTCTGCCTCAGGCCCTCGCACACCGCCGGGGCCAGGCGGGGGGCGGCCGGAGCACAGAGAGGCTCCGAGGTGGCGCCCGCAAGGCCTCGGGCCCGCAAGGCCTCGGGCCCGCAAGGCCTCGGGCCCGCAAGGCACCCCCCTCCCCAGGAGCAGGCCCAGCCCCCGGCCCAGCGCCGCAGGGGGCTGTCCAGAGGCCCCTAAACCCGCCGGCAGCGGGAGGGGTCAGGCGCAGCGCCCGCGGGGTGAGCCCTGGAAGCCCCACAGGAGGGAGGGGACACACTGCGACCCGCAGGCCGCAGCCACCAGCCCCCCGCAGCGCAGCCCCCTCACCTGCCCGGCCCCGCCGCGGAAGCGGAAGCGGAAGCAGCCGGTTGCGCTGGGCGGGGGAAGGGGCGGAGCCTGGCGGGGGAGGGGGCGGGGTGGGTGTGTTGGGAAGGGGGCGGAGCCTCGCGGAGGGGGCGGGGCTGCGGCGGGGCCGGCAGGGGGCAGCACGAGGCCGGGAGCGGCGCGCGGGGGTGCGGGGCGGCCGCTGCAAGAAGCCCCGCCCACCCCTCCCCAGCAAGCCCCGCCCACCCCTCCCCAGCAAGCCCCGCCCACTCCCCCTCAAGCCACGCCCACCCCACACCCCCCTCCTCCCCCCCCCCCCCCCGAGTGGCGGCGGGGACGCCCTCGCGCACACCCGCGGCGCGCGCCCCGCCCCGCCCCGCCCTCGCGCACAGCGGGGCGGGGCTTCAGCCCCCTCGGACGCGGGTACCCGGCAGCATCCCGCGGGCATCCCCCTCCCCCCCTCCTCCCCCCCCTCCGGTGCCCCCCCCGCGCCCACCCTCCCTTGCACAGACACGACCCCCCCACACACACCCCCCATCCCGCCCCGGGACCCCCCCGGGGGCTGTGACACCCCCGGGGGCTGTGATCCCCCCCGGGGGGCTGTGACACCCCCGCTCCAGCTCTGCCGCCCCCCAACGGGGATGGAGGGGGAGGTTTTGGGGAGGGGAGGGGGGTGTGCGTGACGTGTGGGTGCAGCCCCGCTCCCCAAACCCCGCCCTGCCCTCGCAGGAGCCCCCACCCTGCCCTGCCGGGGGTGCGGGGGGTGCTGCCCGCTCTGCGGATGGAGGAGCCGGCGGGGGAAGCGTTATCCCGGGATTTATCGGTGGGAGCAGCATCATCATCATCATCATCATCATCATCGTCATCAGCATCATCAGCATCATCGTTACTCCGGGGAGTCCCCAGGCGCGGGGAGCCCCGGGGCCGGCCGCAGCTGAGGCTGCCTTGGGTTTGTTTCATGCTGGTGGAAGCTTCCAGATCTCCATACGAAGCGGGGTGCCAAGGTGGAGGTGGGGGGGGACCCTGGTGCCCAAAGCCCCCCCTTGCCCACCTCAGTGGCAGAGCAAAGGGTGTCACCAAGCCTTGGGCAGGGGGGTCTGGTGCTATGAGGTGGCACTGATTCCATGCGTGGACCCCCCCCTTTTGCAGCACAGCAACCCCTGTGGGGATTTTAGGGGGGGTCATCCCTGTGCCATCCTGGGTGGGGGTGGAAATAACCTCCCCCGAGCACCCCGGGCAGGGATCAGAGGGGAAAAGCAGCGGGAAGAGTCACAGGGAGCATGGATTCCTGCCTCTGCATGGAGGATGCTCGATGCTCTGACAAGCCCACTTCAAAGCAGCACAGCCTGGCCGGGGGCAGGGACCCCACGTTGGGCTGGCTGGGGGGGCTGAGACCCTCTCTGGATGCCTCCTCAATGACACCAGCAGCTGGGGGGACCCTGCATCCTCCACAGTCCTGGGAAAGCCCAAACCCTCCATGGTCTGATACAGCCCTGGACCAGTCAGTCGCTGTCCCCGGCTGCGTGGCACCAGGGGGGACCATGGAAGGTCCAGCCCTCCATCAGACATCCTCTGGGGGGGGGAATCCCCCCCTGTGTTCCCCACTGCTGGCTGGGAAAAGAGGACTGGCACGTGGGGGTCACCCCATCGACACCTCTGACCCTGGGAGATGAGAGGGGACCCCAGGCTGCCCCAATGGGCCATGCCCCTATGAACCCCACAAAGGCTTTTCCCCCTCCCTGACTGCAAAGGAGGTTTTTGGGGGTGCAACGTGGAGCCAAACCCACCAAAACCAGCCCTGGGAGGTGTCAAACCCAGAGACCCAAGGGATGAATCCCCTCCCTGGCCATCAGGATACTGAAGCCAGTGGGGACTCCAGGCACATGGGAGCCTTTCCCTGGAGCATCCCTGCCCCAGCCCTGCCATGACCATGCCACAACCCATGTGAACTCTTCCCACTGCTGGCTGGGAAAAGAGGACTGGCAAGTGGGGGTCACCCCATCACCACCTCTGCCCCTGGGAGATGAGAGGGGACCCCAGGCTGCTCCAATGGGCCATGCCCCTATGAACCCCACAAAGGCTTTTCCCCCTCCCCAGTAACACCCCCTGCCTGCAACCCTGGGAGGCATCAAACCCAGAGACCCAAGGGATGAATCCCCTCCCTGGCCATCAGGATACTGAAGCCAGTGGGGACTCCAGGCACATGGGAGCCTTTCCCTGGAGCATCCCTGCCCCAGCCCTGCCATGACCATGCCACAACCCATGTTGGGGAGGTGACTCCCCATCCCCACACTGAATTCCTTTTGCAGCTAGACATTGCTGGGGCAGTTGGCCAGAGTGTTCCAGTGCCTGGCTAAAATAACAGCACCAGGATCTGCCCCCTTCCTCCCCATCGCCTTGGCGGGCTGGACTAGGAAGAATGCAAGTTGGCTATCCATCAGGGAGACAGAGCAACAGCCAGCTGAAGAAAGAGGGGCATTTTAGGAGGAAAGCCAGGGAAATTTGATCATTAAGAAATCCTCCTGGCTGTCTGGGGGAATTTAATTAAATTGCTGGAAAGGGCTGTAAGCACATCTGGATCCAATATGTGCAGCTTTGATTTTTTTTTTCTTTCTTTCTTTCTTTCTAATTTTTTTTAAATTTTTTTTTTTTTTAAGTTCACTCTTTTCCCATCTCGTTGTTGAAGGAAAAGTTGGGGGGGGGGAGAGGTTGGAAAGAGGGGGGGGGGATGGAGAGGAGGAATAAAAGGGAAATAGCAGAGCCACGGAGTATTGGTTCATCTGGGACTGGGATTCCTGGCAAGGAAAGAAAGAGAGGGAGAGAAAGAGAGAGCAACAGAAAGAGGCAGAAACAGAGGGAATAAGAAAGCTGGGAAATAAAAAAAACCCCAAACCCCCCAAGCCTGGCTGGGGTTTTATAATGCCACCGACCGCAGAGACAAGGAGCCAGGAGGGAATGGGGGGAGCTGAGAGAGCTGGAGGGGAGAGGAGGAGGTAGCCCCAGGGCACGCTGCTCTTTCGGGCTCTGGCAGGGATGGAGGGAAAGGGGAATTGCTCAGCGGATCCAGAAACACCATTCCTGCTCCCACAGCGGGCTCTGGCACCAGGGAACAACTCCAGTAAGAGCCCCTGGATGTCACCCCCCATGGGCAACGCTGCCCTGGTCCCTGCCTGGCCCTGATGCGCTCGGTGCTGGGGGGCAGGATGGGGATGCTGCAGTGCCCTGCCCTGGGCAGGGTGCAGGACTGGGCTTAGCTCGGATTTAAGCAGATGGAGCTGGCAGCCCTGCTTCCCCAGCTCTGGGAAAGGGACTGATCCCCAGCCACCCACCCTGAGAGCTGGTGGCTGGGTCCCAGCTGGGCACCATCAAGCCCTCACTATCTCCCTTACTCTACTCCTTACTGCCTCCTGAGCTCCCAACAGCCTCCTTAGAGCTGAGCAGAGGTGCAGCTCCATAGCCCCCAAAAACCTTCCACCCATCAGTCTGGGTTAAGCCAGCCCAGTTTGTCTACACAGTAACGCTCAGGGGGGGAAGATTTTGGAGATATTAAGGAAAAGGAGCTCTTGGGTCCCAAAAGCAGCAGCAGCAGCCCTGAGGATGCTGCAGTGCTGTGCTTGGGGGGTGAAGCAGGAGGGCTGGGGCTGGCAGAGCCCATCTGGATCTGTGGCACTGTGGGAGCATGAGGTGTTATCACAGCATGAGAGAAACATCTGGAAACATCAGGAAAGCCCTGGGCACAGAGCAATGCTCCCAAAAATCACCTGGGGGGGGAGGTGGGGGGTTTTTTTTGGGGGGGTTGTATTTTAAGAGCTGGAGGTGAAGGACCAGCAAACAAACACACTCGTGCTGCGAACAGCAAACCTGGCAGAGTCTGGTGAGCCCCATCCTCATCCTCAGAGCCTTGCATGGCCCTGCCAGCTCCATGGGTCATGAGCCCAACTGCTCCAGACTCTGAGCGCACACACACACACACACACACACACACACACACCAAGCTCAGCAAAACCCAAGCACTCAGTGTCAGGCAAACCAAACCCACTCAGCTTCATCTCCTTTGCTTTGCTCTGTGCGTGGCCAAAAGTCACCTTGCCAGCAGCTCCAAGGATTCAGTTTGAATCACTCAAACCACATTTTCTACCCCCCCCCAAAAAAAAAGGGGGGAAAAAAAAGAAGAAAAGCTTGCACAAGAGAATTAGGAAACACACTGGGTCTCACTTTGGATGCCTGGTGTGGCTGGCTGAGTTTAAAAAAAAAAAAAGGATGCTGGGGAGGGGAAAAAAAAGAAAAAAAAAAAGAAAAAAGGAAAAAAAAGAAAAAAAGAAAAAAAGAAAAAAAGAAAAAAGAAAAAAAGAAAAAAGAAAGAAAAAAGAAAAGAGAAAAAAGAAAAGGTAAAAAAAAAGAAAAAAAGAAAGAAAGAAAGAAGAAAAAAGAAAAAAGAAAAAAGAAAAAAGAAAAGAGAAAAGAGAAAAGAGAAAAGAGAAAGAAGAGAAAGAAGAGAAAGAAGAGAAAGAAGAGAAAGAAGAGAAAGAAGAGAAAGAAGAGAAAGAAAAAGAAAGAAAAAGAAAGAAAAAGAAAGAAAAAGAGGGAAAAAGAGGGAAAAAGAGGGAAAAAGAGGGAAAAAGGGAAAAAAGGGAAAAAAGGGAAAAAAGGGAAAAAAGGGAAAAAAAGGGAAAAAAGGGAAAAAAGGGAAAAAAGAAAACAGGGAAAAAAGAAAACAGGGAAAAAAGAAAACAGGGAAAAGGGAAAACAGGGAAAAGGGAAAAAAGAAAAAGAAAAAAGAAAAGAGAAAAGAGAAAGAAAAAAAGGGGAAAAAAGAAAAAAGGAAAAAAGAAAAAAAAGAAAAAAGAAAAAAGAAAGAAAAAGAAAGAAAGAAAAAAGGAAAAAAAGAAAAAAGGAAAAAAAGAAAAAAGGAAAAAAGAAAAAAAAGAAAAAAGAAAAAAGAAAGAAAAAAGGGAAAAAAGAAAAAAGAAAATAGGAAAAAAAACAAAATTAAAAAAAAGAAAATAAAAGAAAAAAGGGGAAAAAAAAGGGCAAATCCTACAGCTAAAAAGGAAATTGCATTAATACAGATTGTTTTATTTAAAAAAAGCAAACCCTGACCCCTACTTCAAAAAAGTCATTAGACATTCTCCTTCTGAAAGGCCGACAGGGGATATTACTGAAAGGCCAGTTAATTTCTCAATGACTTACTGTTCTTGCTCTGCTCATGGAAATGTGTAAAGAGTCGAAGGGTAATTTAAGGCACCCTGCAGAAAGGTGTGTAAATCTTTGCGTGTCTAAAGAAACTTTACCAGACCGTTAGGGTTGGGGAGAAAAAAAAGAAAATGCTTGTCCTCTTTCTTCTTCTTTTTTTTCTTCTTTTTTTTTTAACTTTCCTTTGGAACTCTGATCCCCTTTGATCATAAAAAAGGTCATATTTCACCCAAAAAAATATCAGCAATCACAGGGCCCGAGGAAGTGCGAACCCAAGGGGGTTTCACTGATGATTATTCCCCCCATTTAATTATTTAATGCCGTGGACGGAGGGAAAGCTGTCTACCTTGGAAAAGCCAGACAGCTCAAGAGTAAGGGCTGGCCCCAAACAAGGAGGAGGAAGAGGGTTATAAATGGGGCTAGGGCTGCTCCATCCCCCCCCCCTCCTTCTCCTGCCCTCACCCCTTTATGGGCCAAGCCCAGCTGCCCCTACAGCCCCCCCCCAAAATAATCACAGCAAGATGTTCTCAGCCTCCAAGGCCAAGGGGGAAATGATGGAGGAAGGGGACAGAGGTCCATCACTGCCCCTGCATCCCCCCCCTCCCAAGCCCTGGCTGGCTGGAGTGCATTACTTAGAGGTTGCTGCCTTCCGAGAGGACATCTCTGCCCCCCCAGGTTGGTCCTCAAGCAGTTTTTCCTAGGCACAGTGTCATCCCCATCCTGGGAAGGGTCTGTCCTCACAGCCATGGTGGAGAACAGCAGGTTAGAGCAGGTAGCTGGCCAAGGAGAGGTGATACAGGGGGTGCACTGGGTCCCCTGGGGCATGGTGGTCTCAAGGGTGATGCCAGCATCTCCCTCCAGAGAGCACAGAGCAGCCAGGAGGGCTGATGGCAGTATATCCAATCTATATGCTGATGTATATACATTGAGAGCATGCCTGCAGCGCCCAGCATCACCCTGGCACCACGCACCACCGGGGACCTATCCAGCTGGGTGCCAGGCAGAGGTAAAATAGCCACCCCTGGGGAGCAGCCCCCTGGGAAGGAGGAGCAGAGAGGGATGTGACACCAGCCTCGGGATTCACATGGCCAAGGGGGACAGGACCAGACACCCGAGCTGACTCCTAACGTGGCTCTAGGGTGAATAAACGGGGCAAAAAAGGCAATAAACGGGGCAAAAAAGGCAATAAATTGGGTAAATAATGCAATAAACGGGGTAAACAAGGCAATAAAGGGGGCAAATAAAGCAACAAACGGGGCAAATCAGGCAATAAACGGGGCAAATAAGGCAATAAATGGGGCAAATCAGGCAATAAACGGGGCAAGTCAGGCAATAAAGGGGGCAAAAATGGCCATACACGGGGCAAACAAGGCAATAATGGGGCAAATCAGTCAACAAACGGGGCAAATAAGGCAACAAACGGGGTAAATAAGGCAATAAATGGGGCAAATAATACAATAATGGGGGAAATAAGTCAACAAACGGGGCAAATAAGGCAATAAACAGGGCAAATATGGCAATAAACGGGGCAAATCGGGCAATAAACGGCGCAAATAAGGCAATAAATGGGGTAAATACGGCAATAAACGGGGCAAATCGGGCAATAAACGGGGCAAATAAGGCAATAAAGGGGGCACATAAGGCAATAAAGGGGGCACATAGGGCAATAAAGGGGGCACATAGGGCAATAAATGGAACCTCCCCAACCCAAAATAAAAAAAGGGGGGGGGAAGGGAGGTTAGGCTGGCTTGTTTGCCCACTCGGGGAGCCCCCCGCAGAGTTGGAGAGAGCCAAAATCTGCCTTGAGCTACACCCCCTCCAAGCTGGAGAGCTGTGGGAAGCCGCTTCCCCGTTGAAGGAAGATCAGATTTGGCAGGCGCTGGCTGGCCTGGGATCCCGCACGCCTCCCGACTGGAGCACGGGGAAGGGAGAGCAAGGCAAGCTCTCGGCAAATGTTAAAATAACCCAGCCAGGGGTTTGCCTCCCTCGGCCGAGCTGGAGCGGGGGATGTTTGTGAGCTCAGAGCTGGGCTGCGGCGGCCGAGCCGCGCTCGGAGAACCCCGTCCAGATGTGCGATAAAGGGGCAAATAAAGCAATAAAGGGGCAAATAAAGCAATAAAGGGGGCAAATAAAGCAATAAAGGGGGCAAATAAAGCAATAAAGGGGGCAAATAAAGCAATAAAGGGGGCAAATAAAGCAATAAAGGGGCAAATGTGGCAATACACGGGGCAAACAAGACAAAATAGGGGCAAACAAAGCAAAATGGGGGCAAATCAGGCAATAAAGGGGGCAAATCAGGCAATAATAGGGGCAAACAAGGCAGTAATAGGGGCAAGTAAGGCAAAATAGGGGCAAGTAAGGCAATAAAGGGGGCAAATCGGGTAATAATAGGGGCAAATCGGGCAATAATAGGGGCAAATCAGGCAGTAAAGGGGGCAAATAAAGCAATAATGGGGGCAAATAAGGCAATAATGGGGGCTAATAAGGCAATAATGGGGCAAATAAGGCAATAATGTGGGCAAATCAGGCAATAAAGGGGGCAAATCAGGCAATAATAGGGGGCAAATAAGGCAATAAAGGGGGCAAATCAGGCAATAAAGGGGGCAAATCAGGCAATAAAGGGGGCAAGTCAGGCAATAAAGGGGGCAAATCAGGCAATAAAGGGGGCAAATCGGGCAATAAAGGGGGCAAACAAGGCAATAAAGGGGGCAAGTAAGGCAATAAAGGGGGCAAATCGGGCAATAATAGGGGCAAATAGGGCAGAATGAAGAATAAGCGTTAACCTCTTCGATTTCTGCTCATCACACACCCCCCCATCCACATACACCCCCCCCAACAAACCCAGTCTAACCCTCGCTGGACACCAGCAACCAGCCCCAACCGCTGGCTCTGTGTGTCCGTCCCCCCCCATCTCCCTCCCATCGCCTTCCCCCTTCCTAGCTGTGTATATATGTAAATATATATAAATATATTACAAATATATCATTTTTTAAAGAGGTAAAACGGCTTTTTTTCCTCTCCCGGTGGCTGGTTTTCATTAGGGAGGTTTCTTTCTAACCCCAAGGGAAAGAGCCTATGAGTTTTTAACCGTGGTGCAGGACGTAATTATCTCATTAAGGCGAGAGAGCCAGGCTTTTCCCAGGAGATGTGACCTTGCTCCGGGGTTGATGGGGACCCTGGGCGGAGGGGAGGGGGGGGGGGGAAAGAGACTGGAGGTGGAGGGGGGCCGTGTCCCCCGCTAACCTGCGGGTCACCTCTCCCACCAGCCCCATTTAGGGCTGGGGAAACCCAGCCCCTCTTCCCACCCCCCCCCCCAATCCCTCCCCACGGAGCGCAGCCACTTACACTTGTTGATAGAAGCACTTAAAGCAGGGTTGGGGGGGGAAGATGATGATGTGGATGGGGTAAGAGAGGGGAGGGGGGGGGGGGAAAAAGCGGGTCTCCCTCCTTCTCTGCCTCACCACCCTCCCCCCAGCCCCAACCATCCCATCCCAACCCCCCCCCCCCCCGCCTTTTCCGAGGCTTGGCTGCCGGCGATGCTCGGCCCCTGGCAGGGGGGCAGGTCGCCGTGCCGGGGGTGGGGGGGGGGTGGGGGGCGAGGGGCCGCCCCGCTCAGCTCGGAGCAGGGGCGTTTGTTTGAACAGCTCCAGAGCAAAGAGCAGGGGAAGAAAGTTTGGGCTGGGAGCGTGGTTTTTTCCCCAGACGTCAGCACAAGGCGGAACAGGGGCTGGGGAGGGAGCCGGACTCACAGGGCAGCCGTGATTTTTTCTCCCCCCCCATACACTTTAAAATATATATATCTATTTTTTTTTCTCGCTTTTTAAATTTTTTCCCCCCTTTGAGGGGTGGGGAAGGGAAAGGGGGGGGGGGGGTGTGGAACAGGGGCTGGGGAGGGAGCCGGATTCACAGGGCAGCCGTGATTTTTCCCCCCCCCATACACTTTAAAGTATATATATTTTTTTTTTCTCTCTTTTTAAATTTTTTCCCCCCTTTGAGGGGTGGGGAAGGAAAAGGGGGGGGGGCCGGGGACCGGCCCGGCACCTCGGGGTGGGCTGCTGGCTCGTGGGGGGGGGGGGAGTGGGGGGGTTGGGTGGGGGGGGGGTGGGAGCCATGGACTCGGCGCCAGCCTTCGCCATGGATAAACCGTTCGCCCCCAGCGCTGTGCGCGGCCCGGAGCCACCCGAAAATCCCCAAAGCAGGAAAAACTTCAGCGTGAGCCACCTCCTCGACCTGGAGGAGGTAGCGGCCGGGATGAACGGGACCCCCCCAGCCGGCCCCCCACCCGCCGGTGGCGGCAAGGCCATGCCGGAGCCGTCGGGAGGCAGCAGCGGCAGCGAGGCAGCGCCCCAGGACGGTGAGTCCCGCCGCCCCGGGATGGGACACCCCCTCTACCCCCCTCCTCCCTTCCCCCCTGTTTGAAGCAGCCGTGGGATGCGGTGTCCCCGCTGTCGTGGGTCTTCATCTTCCCAACCACCCCCCGCCCTGGGCCGGGCTGCGGAGCGGGACACCCGTCAGCAGCGCCCAGCACAAAGGGGGGGTCGGGGTGTGTGTGTCCCCCATCCCCCCCGCGGAGGGGTTTGGGGGGAGCGGGTGGAGGCGCGGGGTGACACCCCCTCCCCCCCCCGTCGGGGCGGGTTGCGGGGGTGCGGACACCCCGACGGTTCGGGACAGAGGGACCCGGCACCGGGGGACGGGGACATCGCACCGGGGATGGGCGGCTCGGGGACCCCGCACCAGGGACTAGATGGCACAGGGACCCCGCACCGAGGTGGGGGGGACGGGGGACACCCCGCACCGGCTGGCTGCTCGCCGCTACCGGAGGTGCCGGGTACGGGACGGTCCCGGGTAACCGGAGCGCCCCGGCCTGTCCCCGGGGCTCCCCGCCTCGGCTTCCGGGCAGCGGCGGCGGCCCGGTGAGGCTGGGGGCACCCAGACCTAGCGGCTCCTCTCCCGGAGCGCACCGCAGCGCATCTCCGGGCCGGTAACACCGGCAGCAAAGCACCGGCGGGGACAGAGCCGGGGCTGGGGCCGGGGCTGGGCCCGGGACGCGGTTTTCCTGGCTCTCGGTCCTGGCAGGAGGCGCGTTTCTAACGGGACAACCCCGCCGGCCCGGGGGCTCCGCGGCTGTCCCTTCCGCCGGGCAGCGCGCATCCGTCCGCGCCGCTCCGCCGGCCCCGGCGCATCCCGGCTTCGGAGCCCGGGGCGGGGAGGATTCGCCCCGGCCCTGCGGCAAAACCCCGGCCCGGGGACCCCCCAGAGTCCCCTCGGGGCGCAGTGGGAGCGGAGGGCAGGCAGGGATGGGCTGTTGGGGTGGGGGGGGGGGATGCAGAGCGCCGGGGGGGCGTGCTGCCCCGCTACAGCCTCCTGTGGTGCCCACCCTGAGGGGACCCTGGAGGCGGCATCCCCCCAACCTGCCCCCCCGGCTGGGCGTTGGTACCTCAGGCTTGTTTCCTGCAGCCTCCAGACAGCAGCCCTGGCGTGCTGACGGACCCTCCGTGGGCCTGACCCACACCTGGCCAGGGGGGCACAGCCCCCCCTGGGGAGCCAGGCTGGGGAAGGGGGCTCACCCCTCCCTGGAAGCTGCCCAGACTTGAGGTGAGGGGCTCCCAGTGAGACACCCCCAGACACACCTCCCCAGGGTGCTCTCTCTGTCCCCTCCCACATCCCCACAAGTGTGTCCAGTGCTGGGCTCCCTGGTGTAAAAAGGACAGGGATCTCCTGGAGAGAGTCCAGAGAAGGGCTATGGAGATGCTGAAGGGCCTGGAGCATCTATCCTGTGAGGAAAGGCTGAGAGAGCTGGGGCTGTTCAGCCTGGAGAGAAGAAGACTGAGGGGGGACCTAATCAATGGTTATCAATATCTGAAGCATGGGGTGCAGGGGGAATTGGCCAGCCCCTTTTCAGTGTCTGTGGGGACAGGACAAGGGGCAATGGCTGCAAATTGGAGCCCAGGAAGTTCCACAGCACCATGGGGAGGAACTTTTCCCCAGTGAGGGTGAGGGAGCCCTGGGACAGGCTGCCCAGGGGGTGTGGAGTCTCCTTCTCTGGAGAGATTCCAGCCCCATCTGGACACCGACCTGTGCAGTATGAGCTGGGGAGCTGCTTTGGCAGGGGGGTTGGACCCCAGGAGCTCTCCAGGGCTCTTCCAACCCCTACAACTCTGTGATCCTATGATCTCCCGCATTGCCTGCGGCTCTGAAGCATCCTTCTCCCCCCCACACCTCTCTCCCTGCACACCCCCCTTCCCCTGCAGAGAACCACCCCCCTGAGCCCCTCACCCTTCCTCTGCTTGGGGTGCTGAGGGCTGGGTGAGGCTGGGCGCTGCTTTCTGGGATGGTATCTGGTATTTTCGGGGTGCTTTTTCCATCCTCCCTCCCCTTCCCTTGGGTTTTGTTTGTAGTTCTCTCGCATCGCCTTTGGGGCTGCGGGGAGGCTCTTTGCCTGCTGATGGCACCATACAAGGGGACAGTGTGCCGCCTGGGATCAGCACAGCTTCCAGAAACCTGGCCCAGCCTGCAGCAGCCAGCTGCTCTCACAGGGCTGCTTGTGGAACAGCAGAGAAGCTCCCACCCTGCTGAGCTCCTAAGGCACCTCTGAGGAGCACAGTGAGGACCAGGGGTGATGCAAACACCAGGGAGAGAGGCAACGGGTCTGTCTGGTCCCCAAAAGCCCATTTTTTTACCCTAAAAGCTCATTCCTCCTGGGGCAGAGGCTCCTTGGGGTTTGCCCTGCAGGTCCCAGCACTGCTGGACAATGAAGGGTATTTCCCATTAGGACCTGTTTTGGTGAGGTTGCAGGGATGAAGGCACTGTCAGCACCTGGGATGCTCCAACTATGCATCCACAGTGGAAGCATTTCACCCCCTTGATCCCACCTGCAGAGAGAAATACCTGATTGGTGGAGGCTGAGAGCAGCAAGAGAGCAAGGCAACAGAGAAGAAAACCTATGTGCATGCCTCCATCCACCCATGAGAGCCTAAACTGGGATGCAGTGTCCTAAATGGAGATGGGGAGACTCTAAATCCCATGGAAAAGCTTTGCCTTTGTGAGCATCAGCCTTTTGCTACACATCTGTGATGCTTTGGGCATCAGTGTGGTGACAGCAGAGGGACTGTTACTGGTAATGTTATCTTTTATTGGCATCCTAAAGTAAAACAGCCTCTCAGCATTGTCTCTCATCTCTCTCTTCACCATTGTGGGGTGTGTGTGTGTGTGTGGGGGGGGTATTTTTCCCTGCCAGACACAGGTTTGGAGCCCCTCAGGTTGGTGGCAGTGGGGTTATCATCAATGCAAATGCCCCCCAGTGTCTCTCTGCGGGATGAGCTCTGGCTGGGAAGCTGTTCTCAGGGTCCTTGTGCTGGTGGGATGGAGAAGGAGCAGCCTGGAGCCTGCAGCAAAGCTGCTGGCAGCCCCTCCAACAGGCAGGGCTCACGCTGGTCCAGGGGGTCATGCTGGCAGAGCTGATGCTGGGGTGCTTTAGGCAGCCCCAGGCTGTGCTCAGAGGACTGTGACCTCGATGGAATCCTCTCCCCTTCCCCAGGTGGTTACAGCAGGAGGACGTTGCTGTTCCTGAGGCTGGCAGAGCCAGAGAAGCTCAGGGCAGGGGTAGGTTCTTTGCAGAGGGGGATTCAGCTCCTTCCTGCCCTCACCCACTGCTCCTATCCTGCTCCCTGGGGAGAGTCACACATCCAGGGCCCTGGGCACGTCTCTGCTTCAGCAGCAGCCTCTCTGCAGCCACTGCCTGCATCCCTGGCAGGGCTGGTACATCCCTTCCCACCAGCACCAAGGATCAGAGCTGTCCCCACCTCCTTTTCCATCCATGGGGGCTACTCAGCCCCCACCTTGGCCCCAGAACCAAATTGGTACCGAGGCCACCCAGAGCATCCTCGGTAGGGGGGGTGGCTGCAAATATCACCTGCACAACACATTGCTCTCCCAGCACCCAAAACTCCTGAGTCAGAAACCCCCAAGCCAGGTGAGAGTGTGGTGATGCCAACGAGGGGACAAGGGCTCATCCCCATAGAATCATAGACTGGGCTGGGTTGGGAGGGACCCCAAGGGTCACAGAGCTCCAACCCCCTGCCACAGGCAGGGACACCAACCTCAGGCCTGGAGCTACACAAGGTTGCCCAGGGCCCCATCCAACCTGGCCTTGAACACCCCCAGACACGGGGCACCCACCCCCTCTCTGGGCAGCCTGTTCCAGCCCCTCACCACTCTCTCTGCAAAGAACTTCCCCCTAATATCCAATCTAACCCTTCCCTCCTCCAGCTTTAATCCATCCCCCTTGTCCTGCCATTGTCTGTCCTTTAACAAGCTGATTCCCCTCCTGTTCCTCTGCTCCCTTCAGGGACTGGCAGGCTGCAATGAGGTCCCCCCACAGCCTTCTCTTCTCCAGGCTGACCCAGCCCAGCTCCCTCAGCCTCTCTTTGTAGGGCAGCTGCTCCAGCCCTCTGAGCATCTCCGTGGCTCCTCTGACCCCTCTCCAACAGCCCCACATCTTCCTTGGGTTGGGCCCCAGCTCTGGACACAGGATCCAGCTGGGGCCTCCCAGGGCAGAGCAGAGAGGGACAATCCCCTCCCTGTCCCTGCTGCCACCCCTCTCCTGGGGCAGCCCAGCAGCCTCCCATGGCAAAACCTTCCCCACAACTTCTGAGGTCTTGAAAGCTTGTTCACCTCCTTTCATTAGACTAACAAATAATGTGTAACGCGAAACAGCTGTTAACAACAGCCCTTAATGTTCTCAAGATGATAAAGCAGGAGGGTAATTTTAGCCAGCAGCCCTTGACTGATGGCTTTTCAAACAATGAACTTACTTTTGGGAAGGGATGGGAGAGGGAGCCGGGCGCTGGCTCCGGCGGCCGCTTCGGGGCTGAAAACTCAGAAAGAGCCATTTTTGTCACAACCAGGCTTGGAGGAGGAGCTGTGGCCCCTTCAAGGGGATTCTCTGGCATGGGGCAGGCACCCATTGCCCATTCAGCTGCAGGTGGTGGGACTGAGCTGAGATGTGGTGGTCCCTGGTCCTGAGGGAGCTGGGCTGGGTCAGCCTGGAGAAGAGAAGGCTGTGGGGGGACCTCATTGCAGCCTGCCAGTCCCTGAAGGGAGCAGAGACACAGGAGGGGAATCAGCTTGTTAAAGGACAGACAATGGCAGGACAAGGGGGATGGATTAAAGCTGGAGGAGGGAAGGGTTAGATTGGATATCAGGGGGAAGCTCTTTGCAGAGAGAGTGGTGAGGGGCTGGAACAGGCTGCCCAGAGAGGGGGTGGGTGCCCCGTGTCTGGGGGTGTTCAAGGCCAGGTTGGCTGGGGCCCTGGGCAACCTTGTGTAGCTCCAGGCCTGAGGTTGGTGTCCCTGCCTGTGGCAGGGGGTTGGAGCTCTGTGATCCTTGGGGTCCCTCCCAACCCAGCCCAGTCTGGGATCCCAGACCCTCCATCCCACGCTGGGGCTGTGCAGGTGCTGAGCAGTGATGAAGAGACAGGAGAGGCTGCACCCATGGGGGGGGCAGAGGGGATTAAGATGATGTTACAGAAAATTGGGTTTAATTATGTAAATGGCAGTAGCTGGAAAGGGAGGAGGGAGACAGGGAGGGGCAGGAACCTGGCAACAGTGGAAGGGGCTGCTCCTGTGGGCAAGCTGAGGCTGATTCTGTCTCCCTGGTCTTGGGTACCTTCCCCCAGGCTGAGCCATCCCAGCCAGTGTCCCCATGGTGGGGACAGGGGGCTGTGCTGGTCCTGGCTCACATCACATGTTTAAGCTGTGCTTTTTTGCCTTCCCAAATGCTGCTCATCCCCCCAAGACACGAGGCACAGCTTGGGGACCCCTCAGTCCCTCTGGCTGCTGGGGCAGGAGGCAGCCCTGTGACAGGATGTGCCCATGGGGACCAGCTTCCTTGGGACATCCCTGCACGTACATGGCTCACCTGCAATTAAAACCAGCATCATTAACTCGTGGCCAACCCTCCTGTGCCTGGCTCAGGGGAACACAGACCCCTGGGACTGGGGATGTTGGGCTGTGGGGAATCAGCTGAGGTCCCCCTGCCCTGTAACCCCAGGCCCATCAAACCTCCCCCCAGCACCCATCTACTTTCCACAGCCCCAAAGTGCTGGAAATCCTCTGAGCTCCTCTGCCCAGGAGGTTTTCTGGGGGGTTTGGGTGACTCCTTATGGAGCAATGGGGGTGTCAGGACCCCTGCTCAGCCCCTACTGGGGGAAGGAGGCTTTGGGAAGTGTCTGATGGACATGGCTGCAGCTCCCTGAGGAGAGGCTCTCAGGCTTTTGTTCCCTGAAGAGGAGAACAGCAGAGGTCCCAGGGGCTCAGGGTGGCACCCGGACCTGCCCACCCCAGCCTGGGGATGAGACTGGGATGCACCAGGCTGTGGTGCAGGGTTTACAGTGCCCGTGGTCCCTCGCTGCTCCCCAAACCAGCATCAGCTGAGGGTGCCTGGCAGAGGAGCCCCCTTCTGTGGCACCCTCCCCTGGCAGGTACAGTCCCTGGGTGCCAGGCACAGTGGCATCCCAAGGAGGTGTCTCAGCTTTTGCAAGGCCTGTGCAGCTGGGCTGGGTGGCACTGGGACAGGAGCCTCCCTTGATGGCCATGACTTTTAGTGACAAAACACCACCTACACCGAGCTGGGGCCACCTCCTTTCCTGAGGGGCTTTGAGATCCTGGGGCAAGGGGTCTGTCTCCATGCAGGGATGGTGCCCATGGGCTGCTGGAGCAGGATGATCCCTGGGATGGGGACAGCCCAGCAGGGTTTGTGCCCAGCCCATCAGTGCCTGGTGCTGGCAGGTCCCTGGTGCAGCATCCATCAGTGTGCATTGAGTAAGCACCAATTCATCTGGGTGGGAGCTCCCCACCCCTGCCTGCCTCCTGGCCCTCCACATTTGTTTGCACTTAGTGTGAGACTGGTGACAGGAGAGGGATGGACAGACAGATGGGTGGGTAGATGGATGGGGGCCTGACACATCCCAGACACTTCCCAGCCTCTTGCAGGGAAACCAGGACATCCCAGTCAGGAAAAAAACAAGGGCTACAGGGAGGGACCCACCCTGCACCTTCCCAGGGTGCTGCTCAGGACCAGGGATGCCTCCAAGCTGTGTCATGAGCCCTCCACAGAGCCTGGCTTCCCCCTCCCTAATTGGGGATCTCCCTGTCACCCTGTGTCACTGCTGGGAGTCCTGTTCTCCTGCACATGGGTTGCCCAGGGTCCCCTACCCCATAGATGGGGGGGAAACTGGTCCCTGAGTCTTGTCCCCCTAAAACCCATGGGGTGGGTGGGAGCAATGCTTTCCCTGTGGCATGGGCAGGCTGAGGGGCTGAGTGAAGCCACAGCACTGCCAGAACCAGCCAGAGCAGCACAAACCACTGCCAGGCATGGGCAGGGAGGGACCCTGAAGTGTGGGGGGGGTCACCTCTGGGAGACCCCAGGTCTAATGGTACCACTGCTCTGTGCCCTCCCCCATCACCTCCTGCCCTGAAGGGTGACACCCATGCACCATCCCCTCCTCCCCACAGCAATGCCTACTCACCATCCTGCCCATGCTCCCAGAGGATGCTCTGCAGCCAGACTCTTCCTCACTGACAGCACCTGGGCTCCAATTTATAATTTAGCCCCCAAAATGGGCTGAATACCCCACACCTGCTCTCCAGGGCATCCCCCTCCTCAGATCAGGGCAGGCTCTGGGTTCAGGTGGGGGTTTCTGCAGCCCTGCTTGCTTCTAGCCCTCCCCAGGGATGCAGGAAAAGAAATACCAGCACGTTTTCCACAGGCTCAGCTGGGTCCCAGCACACCCTTGCATCTGTGCTGGGGAAGCAGCTGCCAGAGTGAAGAGAGGAAAAAGAAACAAGCCCTGGGTGTGGGAAGATGGGTCCCCTCTCACTGGGGACCCCAAGGGCTGAAGTAGCCTTGGCAGGGGCAGGAAAATCAATCCTCTGCCCCCTCATCTCAGGGCTGGGATTTTTCTGCCCTTGGCACCCTGGTGAGCAGGGGGATGCTTGTTCCCAGAGCAGGGAAAGGGTGTAGGAGTGTGGGGCAGAGCTGCAAATGCCATCCCCCCACCCCCCACCTCCCTCCTCCAAAACAGGGTCCAGAGGGGACAACAGGGGAGGGGGGGGGGGGATGATGACAGACAGAGAGGGCTTTACCCCACTCCCTTGGGAGCAGCACCCACTGATGTGCTTCAAGCAGCACCCACTGATGTGCTTCAAGCCCCACCAGCAACTCAGCTGCCCCACAGCACAGCCATGCCCAGCCCAGGAGGGTGCCAGGGTGAGGGTACACCTTGTCTGTGTCCCTCCCCCTCCCCATATTCCCCCCCTCCCCTCCCCAAGGCTGTTATGTCTAGCACGACCAGGAACAGCTCAGTGCAAGACTATTTCCCCTCTCCTTTTGGGCTGTTATTTCAGGGAATGGGGCTGATTCACAGGAAAAATATGAAATTTCAACTTTGTGCAGCCAAGATGGGCGAATTTCAACGAATCAGCATTTTCAGAGAGCCTGGGCGTGTGTCTGTAGCTGGGAGGCTGATGAAATGATTTGGGGCTTTGAGGCTGCCTCATTAGAAACCCTCCTCTCTCCCAGGGAGCTGGGCTGATTTCCTCTGGCCACCAGGAATTATCCAAACCCCCCACCCCACCCCCAACCCCCTCCAGAGCTGCAAAATCATTGAGCAGGATGGGATCTGGGTGCTTTGGGGCTGGCAGAGGTTTGGGGTCCCCAGGCTGGGCACCCTCTCCCCTCTCTTGGGTGCAAGAGGCAGTTGGAAGGAGTTTCTCTCCTAGGTTGGGATCCCTGAGCTGCAGGGCAGGCTCAGAGCATCCTTTAAAATCCAGTGGCAGTGGGTTGTGGCTGGGTTTAGCTGGGACTGGGCAAAGGTTTAGACCAGGTTTAATGCAAATTAGGCAACTGGGAAGAGGGTGAAGGGGCAGTGGGAAGAGGCAGCTGCCCCCTGCCTGGGAACGGGGATGCCCTGCCAGGATGGTGAGGATGTGGGGGAAAAACAACCCTCCTGGTGAGGAAGGGCTGATGTGGGGCTTCCAGGTGGTTTTCTGATGCCTGTTTGCTGGCACTGCAGAACTGGGTTGTTTTTCACTGGATTCTGCCAAATTTCCAAGAATTAAAAATAAATAAAAAACAAAAACCCAAAAAAGACCTTAAATCCCACCCTCCCCCTTGGGGCATTCCCAACCCCTGCGTTTGCCTGAGGGATGTGTGGCTCTGGGTGATGTTTTCCAGCCTTCCCAGGGCATAATGAAACACCCTGTCCCTGCTCAGCATCCTTGGCTGGATACTTCCCTGCCCTGCTCTTCCCCTGAGAAAACCAGTCCCAGCACTGGGACCTGCTGGGGGCATCACTGAGGTGGGGCAGGGTTGAGGGGGTGTCTAACAGCCATCTGTGGGGCAGCCCCTTGCCCATGGGCACCCTATACCAGCAGCTCCAGTTGTATATTCCCTGGCAAGGGGTTGAGGGCTGAATGGGACACTGATGCTGGAGGGGTTAGGGGAACGTGTCCCAGATTGGGGGACACCCATGGCCCCCCCCAAGGGATATTGGGGGGGGGGTGCAGAGAGAGTCCCCTTTCCCACCCCCTCCCCTGCAGCTCTGCCCCATCCATGCACAGTGCCAGGGTGCAAACAGCAGCTCAGGGTGGGGATGGGGGACGCACAGGCCTTAATTGAGCAGGAGCCTTAACGAGGCCGCAGCGCTGCTCCTTCACCCCAGGGCTGGGGGAGGTGGGGAGGGGGCAAACACTCCTGGGGAGCCACAGCAGGGCTGGGATGTTGGGAAAAGAGGAGGTGGAAGAGGGGGGGGGGGGATGCAGCTCAGGTCCTGTGGGGACGCCGGTCAGGCTGGGAGCCTTCAGAGAGCATCCGCACCAGCCTCCAGCCCCCTCCTCTCCCTTCCCCTCCCCTCCCCTCCTCATCCCCCTTCGGAGCACATATAATAAAGCAGCTTTTCAGCTGCGGCTGCAGTGATAGATCAGGAAGAATTGTAGGAGCCTATTAAAGGCTGTGTGTCTCTGAATGGAGACTGCGGCTAAGCCAGGCGCCAGGCTCGCGCTCCGAACCAGATGTGGAGAGGCGCCATCCTTCCCAGCCACTGGATGGGAGCGCCGGCAGCCTTCACACGCAACCAAACTGCTCTGCACATGGCAGGGGAGAGGGCAGCGCCGGGACAGGGGCTGTGGGGAGAGGGGAGCGCTGGGAGAGGGGCTGTGGGGAGAGGGGAGCACAGGGGAGAGGGGCTGTGGGGAGAGGGGAGCACAGGGCAGCACTGGGAGAGGGGCTGTGGGGAGAGTGGAGCACAGGGCAGCGCCGGGACAGGGGCTGTGGGGAGAGGGGAGCGCTGGGAGAGGGGCTGTGGGGAGAGGGGAGCGCTGGGAGAGGGGAGCACAGGGGAGAGGGGTCATGGGGAGAGGGGAGCACAGGGGAGAGGGGGCTTGGGGAGAGGGGCCGTGGGGAGAGGGGAGCACAGGGGAGAGGGGCTGTGGGGAGAGGGGAGCACAGGGGAGAGGGGCCATGGGGAGAGGGGAGCACAGGGGAGAGGGGCTGTGGGGAGAGGGGAGCACAGGGCAGCGCTGGGAGAGGGGAGCACAGGGGAGAGGGGAGCACAGGGGAGAGGGGCCGTGGGGAGAGGGGAGCACAGGGGAGAGGGGAGCACAGGAAGAGGGGCTGTGGGGAGAGGGGAGAACACAGGAGAGGGGAGCACCTGGGAGCAGGGCCTTGGGGAGAGGGGAGCACACGGGAGAGGGGAGCACACAGGAGAGGGGAGCACATGGGAGCAGGGGCCTTGGGGAGAGGGGAGCACAGGACAGAGCTGGGAGAGGGGCTGTGAGGAGAGAGGAGCACAGGGGAGAGGGGGCTTGGGGAGAGGGGAGCACTGGGAGTGGGGCCGTAGGGAGAGGGGAGCATACAGGAGAGGGGAACACATGGGAGCAGGGCCCTGGGGAGAGGGGAGCACACGGGAGCGGGGCCCTGGGGAGAGGGGAGCACATGGGAGCGGGGCCCTGGGGAGAGGGGAGCACATGGGAGCGGGGCCCTGGGGAGAGGGGAGCACACGGGAGCGGGGCCCTGGGGAAAGGGGAGCACAGGGCAGCGCTGGGAGAGGGGCCTTGGGGAGAGGGCAGAGCTCTGGCTGAGTGGGATGTTGGTGGGGAGGGAGGATGCTGTGGGGGAGCAGCCTGGCTGTGGAGATGGAGCAGAGGTGCTGGTGCCGCAGGTCGTGTCACCCAGCGCTGTGGGATGCACCCCCAATCGTGTGGGGCTTTGGTGGGGGGAGGGTGTTACATCCAGGGTGTTCAGTGTGTGGTTGGGGTGGGGGGGAAGCATCACACCCCGAGTCATGTGGGGGGATTGTGGTGTACCCCTGTTCAGGCAGCACGTTGCTTGGTGTGTGTGTGTGTGTGTGTGTGTTGTGCTGCACCCCAAACTGTACAGGGCATTTTGGGGAGGGGGGATGAAGTGCTGCACTGTACCCCCGTGCAGGGGAATTGTGTGGTACCCCAGGTCACACATGTCACTGCCTGGATGGGGCTGGGGGTGGCATTGTATCCCACCCCAAGCTGCACAGAGCACTGTAGTGTGTTGGGGGGTGTGTGTGTTCACTGCACCCTGAGCCATGTGGGGGATCACAGGGGCTGGGGGGGTTACACTGCTGTGGGGGTGTTGGGGTAGGAGCATCAGTGATACTGCAAGAGAACATGTGGGGACCCCCCCCACGGTGGGGAGCAGAGAGCCTGGTCCAGCAGCAGCTTGGCTGAGGAGGGATGGATTGGGGGGGGGGGGAAGGGAAGGATGGAGCAGGACTGAAGGAAGGCAGGAAAGACAGAAGGATGCCATCCCACAGGGGTCAGCCACAGCTGGGGACATGGGGGGGCTGGTTGCCCCATGAACCTCCCCAGCAAAGGTGCAAAGCATCCATGGGGTGCTGTGGAGGGGACATGGGTGACGCAGGGACAGGCACCAGCTGCTCAGGGCCACGCTGGGCTCAGCTTGGGCCAGGGCAGCCACCAGGCTCCTTCCTCACCCGTTTCACTTCCTCAGCCACATGGCTGCAATTTGGGGCTTGTAAATACCTCAGGGGAGGGTTTAAATTAAAAAAAAAAACTGTTTTCATTGAAATTAAAGGACACTGAAGCATTTCCATTAGTAATAGGGGTTTATAAGACTTGAAACAAATGCTGAAGCCTAATCACCAGGCACTGTCCCCTCCACAAAGCCCTGCGTGTGCTCAGAGTCACCCATCAGCTGAGAGTGCTCAGAGGTCCCTGACCCCCACCCCAGGACCCCAAACACTGCAGCCAGTGTGTCCCCTGCTTTACCCCTGGCTGGGCTCTTGGGTTTTGGGGCTTTAGATGGTCTGGTGCTGGGGTTGGGATCCACAGCATGGTGAAACGATGCTTGGGCTCTCTGGGAACCCAGAGGGGATGGAAGGCTTGGGGTGATGAGGGTGAGGGTCTCTGAGCCACTGGGCTTTGCAAAAGTGGGACCCTGATGCTGCTGCTCCCACCCTGGCACCTTCAAGGTGTTGTCCTTACAAGTGGCACCTGCTCCCAGCCCCCATCACTGCCATCCCCACCATCCCTGTGCCTGGCTCTGCTTTAACCTGGAAACAGTTAACCAGGCTGGGTTTAAAAAAGAGGGGGGGGAGGGGGTGGGGGGGGGAGGAAAAGCCATGAGCCACTTATTAAAATGAATGTTTTACAATAAATTTGGCAAGAGGCCACTGACCTCAAATGAAAACCAGACCAGAGGACAGAGATGCTGCTTGCTGGAGAGGCTTTTTGGGATGTTTGTGCCTGTGTGCACCCATGAGGGTCCCTCTTGGAGGGGTGGGATGGGGTCCTGGCTGAGGGTTTGCATCCATCCCACACTCTGAATGTGCTGCTGTCCCCTGGACAGGGAGGCTGGGTGGTGGGACAGGCTCTCAGCAGGTGCTAAAATTGCTGCTAAAAATGGGAGTTTGGTGGCAGCTGAGCCTGGGTGTGAAAAACACCCATTTGGGCTTGGGAAAAGAGAGGGGAGTCAGGTCAGGGGAAGGAGGCAGCAGGAGGAGATGCCATGGGAGCTCCCACCATATCCCCCCTGTCCTCTTCCCTCTGACTTGCCAAGGGGTCTGTGCTTTAACCTGGCAGCCCGGGGTTGGCTTTCAGTGCCAGGTGCCATGGAGCCTGCCTTGCTATGAGCTTCTTTGCTTATGAAATTTCCAGAGACCACTCCTTTTTTTGGGTGAGGGTGAGGAAAGGCAGGCTGGAACCACCATGCCAGGGGTCCCTAAGCTGTGAGCCAACCCTCTGCACAGTGTTCCTGCTCTGCAGCCCTGGCTGATTAGTTTTTATTTTCCAAACACCACCCAAGGCTCCCAAGGAGCTCTCAGCACCACGAAGGGCTGAGGCACTCACCAGCCTGTCCCCATCCCAGCCCCCTGGGGACAACCACTTTGCAGTGAGAGCTGGGGTTTCAGTGGAGCTTTGCAAGTGCAGGAGGGTGCTGGTGCTCCTGCCAGTCTCATTAGTGTTAATTAATTACACATGCCCCATACCCTGCTGGGAAACCATGTAACCTGTTGTGTCCAGCAGAGTGATGTTGGCACCTCTGTGGCTGCATCATGGATGCACCAACTGGTGCCTGAAATACTTGTGGGATGGGGAGAGAAGCAGCATCTGCCATGCTCAGCCCCCATCCAGGATGGTGGAGTCTGTCTGTCCCAGCATCATCTGTCCTAGCATCATCCATTCCAGCACTGCCCATCCATCCCAGCATCATCCATCCCATCACCCCCTTTGCTGGTGGCAGTGGGCTGTCCCCTCTGCCTCTCTGCCCCTTGCTGCAGTGCTCAGGGCTGACCCAAAGCCTGCCACTGGCAGCAGGGCCCAGGCTGGCCATTTCCCTGCTCTGCAGAAGCCCATTCACACATCTGTTAACCATCACCAGCACTGCCACTCTCTGGGCTCTGCTATTTTAATGCTCAGCACAACCAGTGCTGCCAACACAGGAAGGCTGCATCCTCAGTGGGTACCCGAAGTGCTTCATCCCCAGGGTCCCCCCAGGCTCTCCCCAGGCTGGGAGGCACCAGACACCCCCAAGCACTGGTCTTGTGCCACCACATGAAGGTCTCCTGGCTAGGAGATGAAAGCAAACCCCCCCCCCCCCTCAGTGAATGCCTCCTCACTGGGGAGGCTCCCAGCTGCCAGCAGCTGGGGGAGAGCCAGCGCTTTTGTTGGTCCCCAGGCCTCTGCTGTGGGGGTGGCAGATCCACAGGAGAACGAAATGAAAATTCCTGATCCCCCATCAGCCGATGCTGCTCCGTGCTTGGCCCAGCTCAGGCCTTCAAACCCACCCCAACGCCTTTTCCTGAGGTGTTTGGCTGTGCTGTGACCCAGCAGCTCCTGCCACCCTGGCCCTGAAGCCATGAGCATCTGCCCAAGGAACCCTTTGGTCAGTCACAGCCTCCTGGAGCATCCCTGGGGCAAAGCTGGGAGCCACAGCACAGCAGGCACCACATCCCTCTATCCTGTGTCCCTACCTCCCTCTTGGGCATGTGCAGGGGACACCCCTGACCAGCACCATCATGGATGAGTTTTCAGAGGCTGGGGGTGACCCTGTCCCCATGTAAACAAGGCGGGGGGGACCCCAGAGAGGAGTGAACCCCCTTGAGCTGCATGTTCAGACCCTGGCCACTGGGTCTGATGCCCAGCAGTGACAGCCACAGTGCCACCATCCCCAGCAAGCTCATGCAGAGATGACAGGGGGAAGTTCTGTGCAGAGAGAGTGGTGAGGGGCTGGAACAGGCTGCCCAGAGAGGGGGGTGGGTGCCCCGTGTCTGGGGGTGTTCAAGGCCAGGTTGGCTGGGGCCCTGGGCAACCTTGTGTAGCTCCAGGCCTGAGGTTGGTGTCCCTGCCTGTGGCAGGGGGTTGGAGCTCTGTGACCCTTGGGGTCCCTCCCAATCCAGTCTGTGATTCTCTGATTCTCTGATTCTATGACAGACCTTTCCCAGGAAGCTTCTGGGGAAAGTTGGGGTACCTAGCAGGGAGCATCACCCCAAGTCATCCCCCCCCTTGGCTCCTCTGCAGTTCCAAGCCTGCAGAGACCTGACACAATGGAGGCGATGGTGGCGCTGGAGCCGGGACAGCTCATTGTGTCTGGCTGTGGCTGCAGCCTCCTCTGAGCACACGGGATGCTCTTGGCAGCTCCTGAAACCCTTCCTCAGGCTGGGGTCACCCGCTGCATGGGCACAGCCCCGGGAGGGGCTATTTCTGCCTGCAGATCACTGAGCCCAAGGGATGTGCTCAGCACCCAGGGTGCCGGGCTGGATGCCACCCGTCCTTGGGTGCAGCCAGGCAGTCTGAGCCCTGCAGCTCTGCACAATGGCTCCTGGGGCTCAGGGGAGCCAGGCGGCTGGGGAAGCGCAGCCAGAGGCTCTGGCCAGCCCCACACCGTGCCCCGGCGCTGTGCCCTGGCTCGGAAGGCTGGTTCTGGGGCAGTTTGCTACAGGGGATGCTGATGGAGCCAGGCTCTGCGCCCTGGATCTGTGCATCTCACAGCCCAGGAGCCTGGCAGCGGGGTCTGTCCGTGTCCCCTTCCCCAGAGGTCTGTCCGCGGGTGGGCAGCTCCCAGCCCGGGGAGAAGGCAGGGATGGCAGCATCTCCCCCAGCCATGGCGAGAGGGGTGGAGGGGGGAATTTCTTGCTCAGCCCTTTCCTGCTGGAGCTTCCTGACCAGAGGTGTTTCCCAGCCCTTTCCTGAGCCTTGACAGCATTCCACCGACCTTGCTTCCTCCTTCAGGGAATGTGGCTGCAATTAATTCATGGAACACTTCCACTGAGGCAGGAGCTGGCTGTGCCAAAACACCGTTCCCAGGGCCTGGCCCCAGCTGGGCAAGTGCTGTGCTGGGCTGTGCCACGGCCTCCAGCCAGGGCAGGAGCCTCCAGCGTGGTGGGATGGGCTGTGGAGTGCTTGGGGAGGGCCTCTGAGCTTTACCTGCTGCAGGTAACTACAGCCCCGTGGGTTTCACCAGCTTCCAGGGCATCCTCTGGGTATCACAGCACATGACTTGGCTGGGTCCTTGCCCACTTCCTCCAGTATCTGGTTCCCCCCTCTCTTCATCCCCTTGTTCTTTAATGCCCTCTCTTCCTTCTGTGACACCTCCTGACCTTGTCCTTATGCACTTGGGCTTTGCAGCAGATGAATCACCACTGCCCTTGCTGTAGAGCCAGCTTTGAATCCACTCCTAGCTCTCACCAATGAATTGGGTGGCTGCTGATGGGCTGGGACTGTGCCTAAGAGAGGCAGCATCCCACAACACGGGGCTTCTCCCCTCCAGGTTCCTCTGGTCCCAAAACCCAGCTAAGTATCACATTCCCACCTCATTTGCTGCACTAAAGAGGAGCATGAGTCAGGCCAGGTTGGATGGGGCCCTGGGCAACCTTGTGTAGCTCCAGGCCTGAGGTTGGTGTCCCTGCCTGTGGCAGGGGGTTGGAGCTCTGTGACCCTTGGGGTCCCTTCCAACCCAGCCCAGTCTGTGATTCTATGAGCTGAAAGAAGGCTTCAGCACCACAGTCAGGTTGCAAGAACAGGCTGGTTCCATCCCAACTGGATGCAGGCATGGGTCTGGCTCTTCCTGCTCTCCAGAACCTTCCCAACTTGCTCATGCTTTCAGTTGGACACACCACAGTGGACACAACTCACCATCCCCAGCATCGCTGGCCTGGGAGTGCAAGGGGAAAAGCTTCCTGGGTTCAAGAGCTGCAGGCTGCATGGAGCATCCCTGGGTTGGAAACAGCACCACTGGGCAGGATCCTCCTAAAAAACCCAAATGGGGTGCCCACACAGCCACGGTGAGCGAGCGGTGGCGCTGGGTGGTTTCTGCCTGGTGCAGCAGCAGCTCTATAACCATAAAACAGTCTGCTGCTGCCTGTCAGTGAGCGTGGCTAAGGCCCTCCTGGGACAGCCTTGGCCTCTTTCTTGGTCCAGGCTTTTGCTGCTCCTTTTTTAAGAGAGACACTTTTCCCCCAGCAAAACTGGCAGCCTGTAAAACCGTGTCAGCGTCTCAGTTTTTTCACAATTAATGAGGTGAAACATCCTCGGAAACATTTTTGCTGTAAGGTTTCTCCAGTAGCTGAGACTTGCCCCCCTCTCCGAAATTTTTCATGTATGCCACTTGAGCTGAGAAACTTTCCTTTGGACTCAGCACATTTGGACCCCCCTGGCTTCATTTCCTCACCCTCACCACCACCACCACCACCACCACCCCCCCCCTCCTCACAGCTCGCAGAGCCTCCGGTGCTGCTGGGGTCTTTGTAAGGTTGGAGCTGGGATGGAGAGGGGGGTAGGGGTCTGGGTGAAGGGGTCAGAGCTTGCTCTCAGCAGCCAGGGGAGAGGTCAGCAATCTCTGCTTCCCTGGGATGCTCAGTCCCCTGCACTCATGGGGTGTTCCCAGGATGGGTTTGGATCTTGCAGCATCATGCCAAGCAAAGCCAGGACCAGTGCTATGTGGGCAGGGGGTTGGTGGCCCCCAGGGGCTTCTGTCCTGGCTGGGGGGGGTGAAACCACCCAGAAAATGAGGTTACACTGATGTCATATAGTTTAGCCCTGCACTGCTGTGTTGGTCCCATATACCCAGGCTGGGCTGACTGCTGGGTGCAGGAAAGACACCACAGTTGGGTGACCCTGCACCCGTGGAGGGGCAGCATCCTGGCTGCTTCTCACCCCCCCAGGCTTCCCCAGACCGTTGTGGGGGATTAGAGACCTGGAGCAGCGCAGGCAGCTCCCAGCATCCCTCCTGTGACAGAGGAACACACTGTGTCCAAAAGGAAGCCCCCAGCTCCCTTTTGGCCCGCAGAGCATCCCTCCTGCCCTCCCTCCTGGCTGCAAAGCCCCAGTGAGAGCAGGTGACACCCCCACCCTGGGGGGGCTCCCAGGCTGCCCCTGCCACCTCCCAAGACACAGCAGAGCTAACAGCAGCTGCCGAAAAGGGGGCTCAGCTGCACTCAGCTGCCCACACCCCCCCAAAATCCCTCCCCCCCCCAACCCTTGGGTTTGGGTATCTGGGTTGAAACTTACGGTACAACAAGAAGCTGGAGCTGGGTGGGGGAAGCCCATGGAAGGGCAATTCCCAAACCTGAGAGCTTCACTCTGGCACGCTTCACCACGATATGAAGGGAAACGCTTCCTCCCCATCTCATGATTTAGAGGAACAAGTTAAACAATTGCACATGAAACTTCGGTGGACGTCATCCCCAGAGCTCCCCTCGCTTCCCCAGAGCACAGAAAAGGATGGAGGGAGTCCACATGTTTACTGAGAGAGAGAGAGAGACCATGAGAGAAACGAAAGACATTGTTTTTCCAAAGGATTTCTTGGCTGTAAAAGGCCTCCACCACCCTGTGGCTTCCCTGATGAAGGCCCAGCGTTAATTTGTTAAATCCACATCAAGTGCCCGGAGAACCCGTTGTTTATTTTTGCTAATTCAGCCAGCCTGAGATCAAATTGGGGTTTTATTTGTTAAGGATAAACCTTAATTAATAAAAGCTATTTATTTGGTTAGAGCCAGCCGCAGCCTGAGGGTCAGATATGCCATGATCATTATTTCAAGTAAAACAAACCCAAAACGTCTCTCAACAGTTTGAAAAAAAACATAGAAACTCAGAGGGCTGAATTTATTTGTCTTAGGAAGAATTTACAGCTAATTCCCTCCAGGCTATTTCAACCCTTAAATTATACCCAAGGAGAAAAAAAAAAGGGGGGGTGGGGGAAGAAATGCTGTTCCAAGGCAGAGAAAGGAAGTAAATGGTAGGGTAGATTTGATCATTTGACTTTGGGGGGGGGGGGGGTAGGAATTTAAAGCTTAAAAGGCCTTTGGCAAAGTGCTTGCAAAGAAATGGAATGTGTGAAATGATTTAATGGGAGAAAACTGGGGGCTGGGGGGGGGGGGGTCTGGAAAATGAAACACGTTGGAGGGGATGGAGCCTGGTATTGTGTTTTGTGGGAGAAGGTTGAGGTTACTCCCTCCTGGCCTCCAAAAAAGGGTGGTGGGGTGGTATTTGCACCCCAAAGTCAAGTGGCAGAGCTTGAGCCAGAAAAAACCATCCTAGGATATGGCTGAACACACAAGGACTTGGTGGCATCACCTGGGGGAAGAGACTGGCTGGCACTCAGACAAAGGGACCAGCCCAGCTCATGGGGACTGTGCTGTGTGCTCTGGGATGAACATTTTGGAAAGAACCCCCCCCAAACTGGGGGTGCAGAGGGGAGCTGCCCAGCAGCAGCAGACTGGGCATGTTTGGCCATGTAACCCACCACCAAAGGTCATCCCAAGGGATGAGCTGTCCTGCCTGGAGCATCCCTGCCTGGGGACGTCAAGGTCCCCAGGGCTCAGGTGTGGGAGTGGCTGGGATTGTAAATGCCAGGCAGGTCTGGATCACAGCTGCACACAGGTTGTTTATCACTCACTAATGGAGGGTGTAAGTCAGAGCTGAAGCCTGGGTGGAAATCTAGTGAAAACTACCCCTTTACAGCGCTCGGTGGCTGCTGCGGGGTGGAGCCTGTGGGCCCTGCCAGTGCAGGACCCCCCTTGGAAAGCCCAGTGCCCCAGCTGAAACCCTCCAGGTCCTTCCTAGGGAGAAGGAATGGAAGCAGAGAGGGAAAAGGCAAGAGCAGGAAAAGCGCCGGGCTGAGTGGGCACCCAGTGGAACCAGTATGGCACTGGGGCCCTCGCCTTCGGAATGGAGCAGGGCCTGTCGCTCCCTGGTCGCGGGTGGCAGGGTGGATTGGTGCACGCCAGGCTTGCCAGTGTTGGTGCTCCCATGTGGGGAAGAGTTTTGGGGTGACTCCCAGCACCCCCTGGCATCCATATGGCAGAGTGCTGCCCCCACACACTCCCAGACTGCCCCCAGCTCTCGGGCAGGCAGCAGTGCCTGAGGTTGGGCACCGTGGGGAGGAGGCTGGAAGGTTCCCCAGCTGCATCCAGCACCCCAAACCTCACCCCCATCACAGGCAAGAAGACTCAAGCCTTCTCTCTATGCTGGGGCGATTCAGGGCTGGAGTTATGGAGCACACCGGGCCTGTCCTGTGCTGTGTGAAGGGCCTCGGCCTCCCTCTCCTCATCTTCCCCCACCTACAAAGCACCCTTCATTATTTGGTGATGCTATCCCCCATGGTTTACCCCCTCCCCCTGCATTTTTTTTCCTTGAGTGGAAATTGTCATTGATGGAAGATAAATACACCAAAGGTGAGGGGGGCTGGGGGTGCTTAGGAGTCCCCTCTGACCTCAGGGTTGGACAAGCAAGCCAATGCTGTCAGCTAGGCCCCAAACGAACCCCCAAATCATAACTGACAAAGACAAGGGTTCAGCTTTCTCTCTAACCCCCTCCAGGCACTGCTGTGGGGCAACACACAGTGTCAAGTTGCCTTTTAACTCAGTGCAATTCCAGACCCTTATTCCTGGAATAAACTGAGACAGGGAACTGGTTTCCAATTCCCCCACCAAAGGTGTGAAGGAATCTGGCTAAACCCAGTTCCCACAGAAGGGTGGCAGTGAGATGACAAGATGTTTTCAGGGGGACCCCCCCCTTCCTCATTCCTTCTCTGGTGCTGCAGAGCACTTAGTGATGCTCTGGTTTGGAAAGCTGATTTGGGGTTATTAAAGCATCTCTGATAGAAGCAATCCAGCCCGACTTTGCACGCTGTAAAGCTGTCAGAAACACACCACCAACAATTAGGGGGTATCTCTCTGGTCCCACAAGCCTGCAAGGCCTGAGCTGATGGGGAAAAGATGTTCTGGTATCAAGGCTCATCCTTGAATGAGGCAGAGAACCCAGGCAGGGAGCCTGGGCATGGAGCTGTCGCCATGCAGGGTGGAGCTGGGGTGGAAAATGAGGGGTGGGGTAGGAATGAACAGAGTGGAGAGTAAAGCTGGAAAGCAAAGGTTTCCCTGGGGATTGGGGAAACAAGGGTGGGGGGGAATGAACAGGGTGGAGAGTGGAGCTGGAAAGCAAAGGTTTCCCTGGAGATTGGGGAGTTCTGAGCTACACCAGGGTGCAGTGGGTTTTAGGGGAGGCATGACTAGCTGGGGAAGGGGTTTTAGCCACCAGCATCCTCCCTGGAGCATCCCATGGGGTTTTGTGGTACTCCCATGTAGAGATGGGTTTTGGGGTTTCTCCATGGGGGAGAAAATCTCTCCATTAAAACCAGCTGTAGGAGCTGAACAAAACACCCCAACCCAGGCACAGCCCATGGGTTGCAGGTCTCCAACCATGCAGGGACCAGCAGCACCCAGACACGCTGCCCAGCTCCCCCAGCCACTGAGCTCTTGTCCCTGTGGGTTTGGGGAAACCAAAAAGCAGCCAGAAATGGGGCCAAAGCCCACAGAGCTGGTTTGAGAGTTAACTTCAGAAACCTTTTCTCCTCCTCCTTGTTCTCAGCCCAATTAGAGCAGGTAAGGGAAGCTGTCACTTCTGGAAAAGTCCTACAGCCAGGTTTATACTGGGGACAAAACCAAAGGGGGGGTTATACATTTTATTTATAGCTTTACTAGGGTTCTGCTGAAATCATTGCTGGGTTTGGGGGGGAGGGGGAGCAGTGGGTACCCTTGGTGATGGCATTTTTTTGAACCAAGCCCCAGTTTCTGATTTCCCCAAAAGTCCTATGGGGTGGCCATAAACCTGCAAGGAAACATCTCTTGCCTTGTTACCTCCTGTAGCTCCTTCCCAGCCTGATGGTTCCTGTGTTGGTCCCAAGCTCCTGGAAAACTCAGGGACAACCATGGCTGGACTTCATGTATTTTCATCCAGCAGCTCGTTAGCTCTCTGAAGGAAAACAGGACCAAAAAAGGAGTTTAACTAAAAGGGGCAACTGGAAAGCAGAGACTGGCAGAACATTTGAAGCTGCAGGAACAAGTGCTGGAGGGAATCTGGGGAATTTTATTTGTGAGCCTTTAAACATGAACAGCAGCACAGGGCAGCCTGTGGTTTCCTGGCTGAGGAAAGGACCTCAACCCCCCCAGGTATTTCAGGCATGGCACCATCCATCAAGTCTTTACCCAACCAAAGTGGCCATGGCCCAAATACAAGAGTGTGGGTTGTTTCCACCCCAAGGGATGGTCAGCTAAGGTGTGGACAGACCTAGAGCACCCAGAGAAATGTCAGCAGCAGCTGGTCCTTGCTATAGCAAAGCCCCAGAGAAGCCACCTGCTCTTTCCAGGAGGCCAGGAATGGAAATGAATTTAACCCATCCTCCTCTGCCACATCCCCTGGTGTGGCTCTCCTCCTGCACCAGGATGCTGTTGGTGGCATCAGCCAGCAGCATGGTTTCCAGAGAAAGGTGCAAGGAAGCAGCTCTGTAGCAGCTCTAAGTTTGGATCCTGCTTTGGGAAGAGTGTGGGACCACCTCCCAGCAGGTATTTAGGTTCCTCTGGTCCTCACAGCCCATCTCAAGACGGGGCAGCCCTTGAGGGCAGTATAGTTGGGCGCAGAGGGACTTTAGGGACTTGATGAAGAACTCAGTAGAGTTTTCGTGGCTTGAACTAGTCAGAATTAAGGTCCAAGAAGGTTTTTCTGGCCTTAAAGACCTTGGAGTTTCCTCCTGTTGAACAGTTTTGTGGTGGTTTGAGGCAGGAGAATTCATATCCCTTCCAGTAAATTTTGTTACTTGCTCAAGTACCACCTGGAAACGCTGTAGCTAGTTAATAAGCACCAAGATAGCTTATTTTGGTACTTATTAAACAGTATCTTATCAAGAAATAGTCTCTCTTTCTTGAGCACATTCAGGGAGCTGTGATTCCTGCCATCACAGCCTCTGCAAGGATATAGAGCAGAAAACCCCAATATAACCCTGCTATGAATCAGAACGTCATAAAACTATTAACATTTCAAATAATTCCCAAATACTTTCCCACCAGTAGGTACAGATTGGATCCAGATGCTTTATTAACAGCAAGAATAATTAAGCAGTACCTCCATAAGGAACAATGACAGCAAGACATGTTCCCCATGGAGCCTCTGCAGGCAGCTGCCTGTGTATCTAGGAAAAAAGACTTCATAAACTCCCCTAAACCTGATGATATTAGTGCCAAAGAGGAGATTAATCTCAGCCTGGCTGAAAGCCCAAGATCAATACTGAGAAACCAAGCTATACCCTCAGCTTCATGTTTCCATAAGCCAGCAGAGCCAGAAATAAACAGTGTGTGAGGGGCTGAGAGGCAGCAGCGTTCGTTCTGAGCTCTGAAGACCAGGGTTGGGGGAGCAGATGCTCAGCTGAGGTCCCTGTGTCACCCTGGGGATGTGGCAGAGCTTTCAGGGGGTGGAGATGGGACCCTGAGCCCCACAGCTCAGGGATGTTTTGGTGCTGAATTTCCATCTGTGAAAGGTTGAGACTTAAGAGCCAAGCCTGAGGCACCTTGTGGATGTTGCCCCCATGGCTGGGCGGGGGGGCGGGGTGAGTGGGCTGTGAGATGCAGTCCCAGCAGTTTGGGGCAAGTGCTGCCCCCAAATCCACTGGGAATGGCATTCATGTCCAGGTGGTTTTAGCCAAGCACAAAACCAGCAGGTCTTTGCACATGTTGGGTTTAACCCTGAGCTCCAGTGGGCCCTGAAATCAGTTTTGGTTCCTCTAGAGACCACGGGTTGCAGAGATGCTGCTCCCTCTAGGGTCCCAGGTGCCTGCAGGGAGCACAGCAGCACAGACCCCCAGGAGGGCTCCAGCTCAGCCAGCTCCTCATGTAGGGTCTCACATGGGTCTGGTTTTACAGGGCCTCTTCTGTGCTTTCCCCACAGGTGAGAGCCTGAGCCCGAGCCGTGGGGCAGCCAAGAGGAAGAAGAAGCAGAGAAGGAACCGCACCACCTTCAACAGCAGCCAGCTGCAGGCTCTGGAGAGGGTCTTTGAGAGGACACATTACCCTGATGCCTTTGTGAGGGAGGAGCTGGCAAGAAGGGTCAACCTCAGCGAGGCAAGAGTCCAGGTGAGCACAGGTTTGTGTGGGAGAAAACACCCCCCTCTGTCTCGTTCCCAGGCAGGAGCAGGGACCGTCCCCTCTCATTTCATCCTGCACGTGACTCTGATCAGTAAGACAGATGCTTGGGACATCCCTGCTCATACCAGGTCCCCCTCTAACTGCCTTCCCTCCCCACTCAGGTGTGGTTTCAGAACCGGAGGGCTAAGTTCCGCCGTAACGAGAGGGCGATGCTTGCCAACAGATCCGCATCCCTCCTCAAATCCTACAGCCAGGAAGCAGCCATTGAGCAGCCCATGGCCCCACGGCCCACCACGCTGACCCCGGAGTATCTCTCCTGGACCAGCACCTCCCCGTACAGGTAGGTGCAAGGCACTGGAGGAGCTGGGGAGGAGGTGACCATGGGACAGGCTGCCTAGGGACCACCCCGCTGCCACGGGAGCGCAGCTCTGTGCCGCTGCTGAGGACGTGGGGAGTTTTACAGGGCCGAAAGGAGCTCGTCTGGCTTGGCTTTGGGAACCTGTTTCAACCCCAACTGAGCATCCCCTGCCTGCTGCTGAGTAGGCTTCCCTGCCTCCATGCATTTCGGAGCCGGAGCGGGGGCCCTGGTCCTCGCAAGGGATTCGCTTGGCCTCGTGCTGACCCTTCCCACATCTCGGCACGGGAGGTGGCATGGGTCCCTTCTGGTTCCCAGCTCTCACGTCCAGCCATCTCATCCAAAAGCTCAAGGCAGGGCCTCCTGGTGCATAGTTTGAGGGGTTCCCACATGCATCCAGCCACATAAAAATGCTGAAGCCTTGACTGCTCTTGTGGGACACGTCTAAGAGAGACCGGCCAATCTGGCCTGGGAAGCTGGCAGGACCATGCAGGGCAAAGGGACTGCTCCGTGGGCCATGCCTCATTCCTCCCCTGCTCCCTCCCTGCAGCACTGTGCCTTCCTACAGCTCCAGTGGGACCGCGACTCCCACCCAAGGGGTGAACATGGCCAACAGCATCGCCAGCCTGCGCCTCAAAGCCAAAGAATTCAGCCTCCATCAGAACCAGGTGCCAACCGTGAACTGACCAAGGCAAAAGCCCACCCAGGATCCAGCATGGAGCTCCTGTGCCTGTCCAGGATGAATCTGCCACCCGCCTCAACCCACACGCCGCTCAACCCAGCGACTCAGCACCTCTCCTTCTCCTCTGCCCTTTTTGAAGGTAGAGTCAGTCCCAGGCCAAAGTGGCACATAATTATAGCCACATATGGAGCAAACTTGGTTAGAAACTTGCTTTTCTGCACACCCTTATAATAAAGGCTATATATACACACACATACCCCCCACGCGCTCTTCGAGGACAAACAGACTTGCCAAGGGAACAAGAATTTGCTTCCAAACATGGAAGGATTTTGGACTATTGGATTTGACCAATTTGGGTATCTTGCCCAGAGAGCCAAAGAGTTATTGGGTCTTCTCCTCCCGCAGGGACAGCATGTGGCAGTGGGAGGATCACAAGCCCCCCCCTTCTTTCCACCGGTGCTCAACCGCCTGTGCCGAAGCTGACCCGCGCGCTCGCCTCTATTGGGCATCCCCAACCACAGGGCTTGGGAGAGACTTTGGGAAGCCATCAGCTCACCCCCCCTACCCTGGCTGTGCCCAGCCAGCCCCCCCACACCATGCTGCCTGCATTTAGGAGCTGCCTATATCCAAGGCATGAGGTTTTCTCTCTTCCCAGAGGGGTGAGGAGGGCTGGAGCATCTCAACAGACTCGCTGGGAGCCCGGCGAGCTCTCCCACAAGCTGGGAGGCAGAGCTGGGGGGGGGGGGGGAGCATCGCCAGGCTCCAAGCAGGCACCACTACTCTGCCTCTTGGTGGGCTTGCCAAGCGATTCTGCAGAGCCCCATGTCACTGAACCGTCCCAGGGAAAGAGAAAATTGGAAAAAGCTGTTGGGTTTCAGCTGAGTAGGCGGCTCCCAGCGCTTCGTGCCAACGGCAAAGCAAGGGCCTCGCCTTCCGGAGGCACAGCCTCCCCGTCGGCAGCTCCCCAGATGTGTGAGGGGCTCTGGGGCTGGTGACTCTGTGGGGGTTGGCTTTCTTGGTTTTGCAGAAAGGAAATGGTTTTTTCCCCCCACCCCCCACTTCATCCCACCCCACCGTGCAGTCTTAATGAGGTTGCAAGGTGATACGTGCAGGGGGACGGACACAGGGTGGGCAACCTCACCCCAGGGCTTTCGTCAGCTCAGTCCTTTGCCCGTGGGATTGAGCCACAGAATCCCCCCCCTCCCCACACTGCAGCAATGGGGGGTTGAGCCAGAGGGATGGAGGTTTTACCCTGAGGACAAAGCCCTCTGGAAACCAGACCACTCTTGTCTCGCTGGCTGCAAAGAGCCACCAGCCAAGCACATGGACACCACCAGCTCAGATGGGTGGCCTGGATGGAGGCAGCACCAACCCTGCTTGCCTAGAAGGGCTCAGCCCCACCAGGGACCACAGCAGTAGATCCCAGGATGAACACAGCAATCTCTAACGTGTTTCCTCCAGATCAACATCCTCCGGCGTGCGATGCCAAGGCTGGAAGCATCCCAGCTACACAGGCACCCAGCCAGGTCCCCACCACTCCAGGAGCATCCTCTCCCTTCCCTGCTGGGAGCTGCGACACCAGGACCCTCAGCTTCACCTCAGGGGACTCACCCAGCACCCACAGCTGGAGACCTGATGGGAGAACTTGGAGAGGAGCACGTCTTTGGTTGGGGTCAGCCAGCCACTCCATCCTCTTCCCAGCTCCACCCAACGCAGCTCTGGGTTGGGAACAGCCAGCACCTCCTCAAGCACAGCACACAGGGAGGGGGCACAGCCTCATCCAGGGAGTAAAGCCATCCTAAACACACACTCTGTGCCTCCCCCCCCCCCCCCCCTCACTTATTTCCAGGGCTGATATCCCCCCCTATTTGCCATGCCAGAAGGGGAGCACACAGCTCCCTGGACCACAGTGACACCACATAGAGACCTAACAAAAGCTGAGACATGCCAGGCTGGAAAGATGGATCCACTGCAAGTCAAATCATCTGCCATGAGAAACACCACTTGGGGCAGGAGGAGGGGGGGCAGGAAGGGGTGTCCTATTCCCATGGAAAGCACAGGGCTCTTTTTTGGGTTATACAAGACAAAACCACAGGGATATAAATGTCGCTGCCTCTCTGAGAGCATTAATGAAAATAAACCCATTTAATAGTTTGCAGATGCTGTGTCTGTAAACCTAAAAAAAGGCAGGGAATAAATATTTCTCCACTAAATATCTATATGTGTATATATATATTGGAAAACATTCACTCCTAACCTTAGGGCCCCTCCTTCTCCCTGCTCCTAGCAGCTTATTGCAGCCTGTCAGTCGATGCTGAAGCCTCACTGGGACAAGATCCCAATTGCACCCACGGAGGGGTAGCAGGATGGAGGGATTATTGTAACCCAAGCTCTCCTCTCACCCTTTCTGTTTGGACATTTCAATTACTTGTAACAAGATCCACAGTGGATTTCCCTCTCCACACACACCCCCCCCCAATCCCCCCCCTTCTTCTTCTCCTGCATGTCTGTGTTTTGGAAATTTTTGTAAGGTTTTTGTAAAAACAACTCTTGTGAAATAATGGAGGAATAAATATTTTCCTGAGTAGAGATGTGTCTGTGCATGTGATGGGGACGTGGCTGTTTTCTCACCAGCTGACGTGGTTGCCTCACCTGCCCTCCACTTGCAGCATGGGAAGGAGACTGACTGCCCTGGGTGAGGGATGGGAGCCAGGATGCAGCCACCTTCACCTGGTGGCATCTTGCAGAGATCCAGATCTAGTGGTCCACGTGCCCCAGGAGAGGAGCAGGAGTGAGGAGGGAGCATGTTGAGATGTGTGAGACAGGGTAGAGGGACCCCACTTCCCCTGTGGGACTCTCCTCCAGCTTGGGGAGCCTCAAGGCCCCGTGCAGAGATGGCTGAAATGCTCCAGGGGCACAGAAACAGCCTAACAAAGGCCACCAGCTAATTGCAGAGCCTTGCTGGATCCATCTTATGTCATTCCAGGGTAATGAGTGTGGGCTGTTGAGGGAGGGGTTAGGAAAGGGCTCAGTTTGCTTCTTCCCCTTCAAAGTCCTCCTGGGAGTAGCAGCACTTTTAGGGTCTGTCCCAGGTAGCTCACAAATTCCCAGCTCACATTAACAGTGGTCCCAGTTGGGACCCACAGCCTCAGGAGCAGCACCCACCTTCCCCCCCAGGAGCAAGGGAATGGACTGAGATGGGATGGGGCCAGGAGCAGGCAGCAGAGCCCTTTGCTGGCAGGTTATGGGGTCAGACCCAGCATCATAAATGGGGGTGGAAGCCTGTAAATACTAATTGATGCTCCACAGACGTCAGGGATGAGCAACTGCTACAGGCATCCTGTTCTCCTGGGACAAGCACTCATCAATGGTCCCAGCAGCAACCACCAGAAAGTGCACAGCCCTGGGAGACAGAAACAGGCAATGCAGAGGTCTGGACCAGCTCAGAGGATTGAAGGCACTGGAGAAATAAAGCAATGGCTATCTAGGCTGTCTCTGCAGCCACAGCCAGGCACTTGCACAGATGCTGCTCTGAAGCACACAGACCTGGTAAGAGCTGGACAACATGAGCACCAGGAACCTGAACTGGCACCAAATCCAGCTCTTCCAGGCTCCATTCTGTGCCCCAAGGATGATTGCCTGTGCAACCACATCAGCTGCAGGCTGAGCACCAAGAGGCTCAGAGCCAGGCTGAGGGAGTGAGAAGGTACAGGATGTGAAGGGCAGCCCAGCCACACTGGGTGCACAGCAGAGACTCACAGCTGAAGGTGTTTTCAAGGAGGTGGGATCAGTTTGGGATGCTCCAAGCAGGAGAGCTCCAGGGAGAGCCCCTGAGCATCCTGCAGCAGGGGGTTTCTCCTCTGGGACTACAGAAATTGAGCTAAAAGAAGGGTCAGGTTCTTCACAGGCCACTAGCTAGAAAAACAAGAGGGGAGGACCAAGCCATCAGCTTTTAGGTTGCTGGGTGCTTCCCAAGAAGCAAAGTGCCCAAAAGCAGGGTCAGGGGGTAGACAGGATAGAGTGGTCAGACAAAGGTGATACCAAGTAGTCCAGGGCAGCCAAAGCCAAAAAGAGCTCACAGAGCTCAGAGGCAATGCAGTGCAGCATAGAGGTGTGCCCAGGGGAAAGCACCCAGCACACCCTCAGAGCAAAAGGCAGGTTGAGGAGGGACCCTCACAGCAACACATCCCAGTGCGCCAGAGGAGAATGAGATAAATCACTTTCCATCCCAGCTGCTGGTGCTGGCACAGCCATTTCAGCACAGCACCCAGGGGAGAGGGAGCAAGCCACTGTGGGACATCACCCCCAGCCCACTGCCTGCCTGAGCTTTTGGGTCTTCCCACCCTGTTTGCAGTTCCAGGAGAGAAAGACCAGCGAGCAGCCACACAATAGTGGTGGCTTGAAAGCAGAGTGAATCCTTCCCCAGGCAGCCCCAGAGCTCATTGTGTCACCTTGGGGGCTCTGGGCAGCTCCACACACAGACATCAGATTGAAATTCAACAAAAGCCAGTGGAGAGTCTGGCACCTGGGGAGGAACAACCACATGGATCAGGACAGGCTGGGGGTGACCTGCTGGAGAAGAGCTCTGTGGAGAAGGACCTGGGGGTGCTGGTGGGTGACAGGGTGGCCATGAGCCAGCAGTGTGCCCTGGGGCTGAGAGAGACAATGGGATCCTGGGGGCATCAGGAGGAGTGTGGGCAGCAGGTCACAGGAGGGGATCCTCCCCCTCTGCTCTGCCCTGCTCAGGCCCCACCTGGAGTGTTGTGTCCAGTGCTGGGCTCCCTGATGTAAAAAGGACAGGGATCTCCTGGAGAGAGTCCAGAGAAGGGCTATGGAGATGATGAAGGGCCTGGAGCATCTCCCCTGTGAGGACAGGCTGAGAGAGCTGGGGCTGTTCAGCCTGGAGAGAAGAAGACTGAGGGGGGACCTAATCAATGGTTATCAATATCTGAAGCATGGGGTGCAGGGGGAATTGGCCAGCCCCTTTTCAGTGTCTGTGGGGACAGGACAAGGGGCAATGGCTGCAAATTGGAGCCCAGGAAGTTCCACAGCACCATGGGGAGGAACTTTTCCCCAGTGAGGGTGAAGGAGCCCTGGGACAGGCTGCCCAGGGGGTGTGGAGTCTCCTTCTCTGGAGAGATTCCAGCCCCATCTGGACACCGACCTGTGCAGTATGAGCTGGGGAGCTGCTTTGGCAGGGGGGTTGGACCCCAGGAGCTCTCCAGGGCCCTTCCAACCCCTACAGCTCTGTGACATGGAGATCTTCTCTGAGCTGTGGTGCTGTGCTGGTGCAGAACCACCACTAGCTGCTGGCACTCAGGGAACTCCATGCACAGCATACAGCTCTGATCTGAGGGACAGGAACTCCACCAAACCACCCCAGCAGCCACAGTCCCACATGCCAACACCTTAACCACCCCCATCGTACTGCTCCACTACTGCTTTGTAACCACTTCCTTGACCATTCAATAACCAACTTGCAGATCGTGAGGGTCATTTGTCCAACCTCCTGACTGGCCCCAGGCACAGAAAATCCCATGCAGCATCCTCATGTCCTCAGCACGTGGCCAAGGCAGAGCATCCCTTGGGAGGGCATCCAGCCCTTAGGCAAAAGACCCTTGGAAGTAAAGGCTTTCAGATCCCAGGGCAGATTCTTCCAGTGACTCATTACTCTTAACTGCTGGAAATATGTCACTTATTTCCTGCCTGAGCCATCCCAGCTTCAGTCCAGTTCCAGGCAGAGCAGTAGGTCTCAGCCCATGGTCTGTCAGCCCCCAGGAGCAGATGGAGTACCACAGAGGGCTCTGCAAACCTGGAGACAGACAAGCACGGAGAGCTGCAGCTCACCTGGCAGGCTCAGCACTCCCCAGGGGAGGGATGTGCTGGGGGGAGGCTGCCAGTGAAGAGGAGCTCAAGGCTTTGTGTTCCCTCCTCTTCCAGCACGGGGGGTAGATATTTCCTCCTAGGGAGCAGCCTGTCACAGACACCAGAGTGGGGTTGTGCAGGAGAGCTGCTCTCCCTCAGCACAGCTTCAGGTGCAGGGCAAGGTCACCAGCCCATTGTTTGCAAGCTGTGTTTCCTTCCTCCAAGCTGTTGGTTTCCAGCCAGGGGGGGTCACACCCAAAGCTCGTGTCTCAGCTGACATGAGAACCCCCCTGTACCCCCTTTTCCTCACTAACCCCAGAGCCTGACACCACGCCTGGCTATCCGACCCATTTCAGCTGGGAACAATGTGCTATCGTCACCAGCATCGGCTGCCAGGGCAGCAAGACAAGACACAGCTCAGATTTTCCAGCTCCCAGGGATGCCAGCCTGGTTACCCCCATCCAGAGCGAGTCCTACAGGCATCCAGTGCGTACAGCATCCTCTGCCCTTGCGCCCAGCCCTTCTCCCTCTGGTGGCAATGGGATGGTCCAGGGACCTTCCAGGTCCTGCTGGCACCACCTGCATGCTACAGAAGTATATATATATATAAAGATAGATATTTTTAGACATGATGTAAATATATAAATATATTTTATATGTACATAAATATATAAAATATATTTTTATATATTGTATATTTATATATACATATGCACTTCTTTATATTCTATATATAGATTTCCATAAAATATATTTTACATATAAAAATATAGTTTATCTATAATATATATAATATATCCTATCATAGATATTTCTATAATATATAAATATATGTAATATATAAATATATGACGTGCATTTTATATGCAAATACATGAAAACAAATATAAAAATATATATCTTGTAATGTATATTATATATAAATTATAAGAAATATTTTATATCTTATCTAGAATCTATTTGATATCTAGAATCTATTTGATATCTAGAATCTATTTGATATCTAGAATCTATTTGATATCTAGAATCTATTTGATATCTAGAATCTATTTGATATCTAGAATCTATTTGATATCTAGAATCTATTTGATATCTAGAATCTATTTGATATCTAGAATCTATTTGATATCTAGAATCTATTTGATATCTAGAATCTATTTGATATCTAGAATCTATTTGATATCTAGAATCTATTTAATGTTCTATTATGTAACATTTAATATATTTTACTATATATTATATATTATACCATGTATAAGTATATGGCATATTTATATATAAATATATAAAGATTAATATGTAAATACATATATGACATATGGAATTATCTATATTTTATTATAAATTATATATTATTTTATATTATAATCCAGATTACTTTTATACATCTATAATTGCTTCTATTGCTATATTAATTGTTTATTATAGATTTTTATATTTACATAGTTACTATATTTTTGTATTATATATAATTATAGAGACATTTTAATATAAAATTTATTATATAGTATATATAATATGCAGGTAATTTTTATATATTACATCTAAAAATTCATTTTATACATAAAATACATTTTTACATCTAAAAAAATCTATGTTATCTGTATAGAGACACAGAGTGGGACAGCATCACACCATCTCCCAGCAGCTGAGGCCCTCCTGTCTGGGGGAGCGAGATGATCGCCCCAAACTCTGCTCCCTTGGGATGGCTCATCTCCTCCCCGCAGCTGGCATCCCTCTCCAGAAGGAAGCAGAGATGCTTCTGGGGAGTTGGTAGCTCTCTGCTGGGGGTGTAACCCCAGCAGCCTGGGGAGGGGGGGAGCAGCTACCGCACGCAGAGCATCCCTGCCCCGCAGCCGTGAGCCAAGGAACAGCACCCAGCACCCACCCAGCCCCAAACACCTCAACATCCCCCCCTCCACGGCCTCTGCCAGCCCCCGGGCTGGGCTCCCCGCGGCACCGGGCGGGTTGGGGGGTGCGGGGTGTCCCCCCCGCAGCCACACGAGGGTGCTGCAGCCCCGCGCAGCGCGGCCCGCGGTAGCGCGGTGAGGGGGGTCTGGGGGTGCAGAGCGAAGCCGCTGCCGACCCCTTCGAGCTGCTCCGCACACGGGGCCAGGGACATTCACACCCCCCCGGGGGGCGGCACCCATGAGCGGCCACCCCCCGGCTCAGCCCCGCAGGCGGGGGGAAAACCCGGTGGATGGAGCGTTCCTTGTGCCAGCCACAGCCTCGGGCAGCGGGGGGTGGGGGGAAACACCCCGATCTTTTCGGGGTAAGGAGGGGGTCTGGCCTCTGGGATGCCCAGAGCTGCCTCTCCTGCCGTCCCTACAACTCCCAGTTTCGGGAGGAGTGAGGGGGGCTGTGTGGGATGGAGAAGCCCCCTGTTTGCTGGGGGAAATGGGAGATGGCAGAGCAGGCTGAGTGACCTCCGGCACGGTGGGGAGATGCCCAAGGGGGGAACTCGGTCCCAGAGCCCGCTGGGGGAAGGGCTGGGTTGCAGGCAGGTAAGGAAGGGCTCAGCCCAAAGCTCAGGATCCCGGGGCTGAGCTGGCCTGAGTGTGAGGGAGAAGCAGCTGGGGCTGGGTCTCCACTTGCTTCCCTCCCCACCCCCCAAACTCCTTGGGCTCAGCACAGCAGAGGGACTCACATTCAGATCTTTAAGCACCAAACTTGTTCTGCAGTCATAGAATCCCAGACTGGATTGGGAGGGACCCCAAGGGTCCCAGAGCTCCAACCCCCTGCCACAGGCAGGGACACCAACCTCAGGCCTGGAGCTACACAAGGTTGCCCAGGGCCCCAGCCAACCTGGCCTTGAACACCCCCAGACACGGGGCACCCACCCCCTCTCTGGGCAGCCTGTTCCAGCCCCTCACCACTCTCTCTGCAAAGAACTTCCCCCTAATATCCAATCTAACCCTTCCCTCCTCCAGCTTTAATCCATCCCCCTTGTCCTGCCAGTCTCTGCCCTTTAACAAGCTGATTCCCCTCCTGTTCCTCTGCTCCCTTCAGGGACTGGCAGGCTGCAATGAGGTCCCCCCACAGCCTTCTCTTCTCCAGGCTGACCCAGCCCAGCTCCCTCAATCCCAGGTGGGTCTGCAGTGTTACAGTCACAGAACCATGAGGCTGGACAAGACCTTTGAGATCATCCAGTCCAACTGTTCCTGCCCTCTACAACTCCAGGTGTGAAACCCACATTGTTGGCACTGACACCACACACCCCAAAACCCCAGCCACTGGTACATGCAGCCACCACCCCTGCTCTCCCAAGGGCTTCAGGAGACCCTGGGTGGACACATCCTTCCCCGGCTCCGATTCCAGAGCTGGAACCTGGGCTCTAGGATACGATGTGGGAAGAGGCAGGGGATGCTTTATAGAATCCCAGACTGGCCTGGGTTGGGAGGGACCCCAAGGGTCACAGAGCTCCAACCCCCTGCCACAGGCAGGGACACCAACCTCAGGCCTGGAGCTACACAAGGTTGCCCAGGGCCCCAGCCAACCTGGCCTTGAACACCCCCAGGGATGGGGCATATGCTTTAGCTCCTCACTTGCCTTGTACATGGCACCCACCCCACTGTGCCCAGGGCAGAGCTGGCAGCTCCCACCCCCTCCATCCTGGGAGAGACCTGAAGGGGCTTGGGCTGACCAGGCAGCCAAAGAGTCAGGTCCTGTCCTGCCTCCCACAAACCTCCCCAGCATTTCAAAATAAGCTCAGTGCTTGGGCCTCTCTGAAGTTTGCCTTGTGGGCTCATTGTTTGTTTTTTTGGAGCCAGGAGAGTTCACATTCCCAAGCTTTTCCCTGCAGCCAGTACAGCAGGGTTTATTTTTTTTTAAATAAGAAAAGCAGCAAACAGCTCTGTGTGTAACCTCACTTCCCCTGAGCAGGGACATCAGCCCCAGGCACAAAACAGCTTGGAAGAGGCTGAAGGAACCAGCAGCTCTGGAGTTTGGTGTTTACAGCCCCTTTTCTGTGCAAAAAAAAATCTCCTTTCTGTCCCAGATTTACAGCAACACAAACTGGAGAGAATCCACTTTAGGGAGTCACCACATTTCTTACTGGAAAGTCCAAAGAACGAGGGGGAAAAACCCCACCATTTTGACCATCTCAACCAGCTGACACAGACACCAGGAGGGCAGCACCTCCCAGACCCCAAGAGTTTCAGAAAAGATGGGGAAAATCAGGGAAATGGATTTGCTTCCCAGCAAAAAGAGGGGAATGCTGAGCTGGAGAAGTACAGGATGGCAGGACAAGGGGGATGGAGTGAAGCTGAAGGAGGGAAGGGTTAGATTGGATATTAGGGGGAAGTTCTTTGCAGAGAGAGTGGTGAGGGGCTGGAACAGGCTGCCCAGAGAGGGGGTGGGTGCCCCGTCCCTGGGGGTGTTGGAGGCCAGGTTGGATGGGGCCCTGGGCAACCTTGTGTAGCTCCAGGCCTGAGGTTGGTGTCCCTGCCTGTGGCAGGGGGTTGGAGCTCTGTGATCCTTGGGGTCCCTTCCAACCCAGACCAGCCTGGGATTCTATGATAAGTACAGGCAGCTCCTTTGCAAGTCATACACACAGAAATAAGAGCAACCACATCTTACCTGAACTTCTCCACCCCTCCAGGACTTAAGCACCAGCTTGGATCCACAGGCAAGAAGCACCCAGCCAAGCACAAAGAGAGAATTTGCTGGGACAAAGCACCTCACACCAGTATCCTGATGTGGGGGAAGCTGGGATGGAGGAGGTTTAGGTGAACACCAAGCTTGGTAACAACCCACTGCCCTGAGCAAGCAAACTGAGCAGAGCTGCCCTGCACCTCTCCAGCTCTGCTGAATTTAAAGGGTCAGCATAAACAACACACACCTGGCAATGATCTTCCTCTGCAGGGCAGGTGAGTCCTGAGGAAAGGGATGTTTCTGGGAATCCCAGGGCACTCCAGGCTCTGCAGAGGGGTTCAGCAAAGTGTGTTGCAGCTGGGGAACCATCCTGCTGGGGCTGGACCCAGCTGCTCCCCAGCTGCATCTGCTGCTCCCGAAAGGAAGGATGTATCAGAGCACAATGATTTGTTTTTATTGGGAATATTTGCTTCCTGCCACCAGGATGCATGTGCAGCAGCAGAGATGTGTACAGGGGCTTGAGACTTTGTGCACCACGTGGGGCAGAAAAGGCTTGTTAAGAGGGGTATGTCTTACCCAGACACCTGTAATTGAGAAGAAGCCAAGGGCAAACAGTCCTGCCCACCTTCTGCAGGCCCTGCATCCCCCTGGGGTGAGCAGCACGCTCTGCTCCTCTCCAAACAGCTTTGCTTCAGGCCACTGGGGTCAGGAGTTGGGGGTGCAGGTGCTGCTACCCTGGGCAAGGGTGCAGAGCATCAGTCTGAGCTGGTGTTTCAGCTTCATGCTTGGTGGGTGCAGGTGCTTGGTGAGGTCCCAGGAAGAGCATCTCTGAGGACAGGGGGGTGAGTGGAACAGCTTCTGTGCTCAGGACCAACGTGGAAGGGGGATTTCTTCAGTGCTCATTCTGGTGATGTCAGTAAAGCTCCACGTGTCCCTCAGAGAAGGTGCTGAACAGCAGAGGCTTCCTCTTGCCTTGCCCTCTGAAGGGTGCTCTGCTTTGTGCTGCCATCCCCTGGAGCAGCTCTTGGCACAGCAGGAGAGCTGCCTGGCAGAGGAGCTCAGGGGGTTTGCCATCCTGTGATACCCCAGCCTCCCTGGCAAGGCTGGCTCTCAGGCAACACCACACAGCAGCGATTGTTCTCCTGCAGCTCAAAGCCACTCTGCTTATTTCCAGAGCTTTCTACACACACCAGCTAATCCCAAGCTGTGCAGGGCTTGGCAGCGCTGGACAGCAGGAAACAGCTGAAAGAAAACACCCCCTGAAGCAGTCACATTCCCCAAATAGCAACAGCCATTCTGTGGCTGGAGAAAGGTTACAAACAAAGGGGAGGGGGGGAGGAACTCTCTCTGCTGCCCTGGGAGCTGGTTTAGGCACCAGCAGCATGTGGACACAGGTACTGTCCTCAGGAGAAGCTCTGCACACTGCAGCTCCTCCCCCCCCTCCCTCCCTCTGTTGTGTGGGAGCATCTCAGTCTTCCCAGAAGTCCCAGAACGTTGTGTCCAGCTCTGCACAGGGGGATTCCTGCCAGCAGCTCCAGCCACGTGGCTCTGCATCCTGCCACTGGGCTGGAAAAGCCACGGCTGCTGGGTGGGAGCTGCCAAGCACCGGCTGTGGAGCATCGTGCTGGGACCGGCCGGCTGCTGCCTGTGGTCCAGCTCCCGCTCTGGTGTGACGGGAGGTGGCGCTGGGAGCGCTGAGCACTTGGGTGGCTTCACAGCCTCACCCCTGGGATTTTGACTTCTGTGTTATGCTGCCTGGCAGGCACCTCCCCCTCTCACAGGAGAGGGAAACAAAGGGACCCCACAAACCCCCATGGCTGCGCAGGAGGAGGGTGGCTGGTTTAAACCCACCCCCCCTCTGCCACCACCCATGGCTGCTGGCCAAAAGATTTCAGGGCACCCTCTTGATTCTCCTTTGGTGATTCATGGGGTATTCCTGACCAAGGGGAAAGGGCACATCTTCCCCTGCCCAGCTCCAAATGCAGTTGGGCCAGAAAACCTTCCTTCCATCACTAAACCCCTTCCTTGAGGGGTAGTCTGCTTGCTCTCCCCCTCCCACCCTGAGCAGAAACCTGCCTCAACATCCCCCTTTCCCACTCCAGAGGGAGATGTGCCCCTTCTCTCTGGTGACTTCCCTCCCCAATTTCAACAGCACAGGGTCTCCTAGTGAGGCTGCACTGAGCATCCCTGGGGTGCCTCCCTGGCATGGTACCACACAGACACAGACACACATCACCCAGCCCAGCCAGGGAAACCAGCAGAGCACAGGACGAGGGGGTTTGGGTGATGGGTCTGGCTGGGTGTTACCAGTGTGGGATGGTGGCAAGGAGGATCTGCAGGGCCATGGAGAAGCAGGGCAGCTGTGCCAGGCTGTAGGCCACGGAGCGCGTGGGGGCCCTCAGCTGCAGGAGGTAGGCGATGGTGTGGACGATGCGCCCCACGCAGAAGATGAAGAAGTGGATCCTGGCCACTGCAGGGCTGGGATCCAGAAGGGAGTAGATGGCTCCAAGGAAGAGGAAAGGAAAGATGTTCTCCATGTCGTTGCGGTGGGCCCTGTAAAGGGAGAGAAGGTTGCTCCTTCCCACCAGGCTTCACTGTTGTCTCCCACCCCTTGTAGCTGGAGCGCCCACCCCCGGGAGCTGCTGGCCCCCTTCATCCCTTGGATGGGGGCAGGTGCAGCCCCCAAGAGAGTCAGATTCCCCCTACACACACACAGAGGCAGCAGGATTTTGCACCCAGTGTCTTTCTCTTGGGCTGTTGTGCTGCTGAAGCTCGCCCTCTGTGACTGGGGCACTGTTGCTGTGATGGATGACAACCTGAGGGCTACAGCTTTTACATACATAAACAAAATAAAGCTGCATGAAGACCCCATGAGACTCAAAGCTGGTGCAGTGCCAGCACAGCACAGCCCCAGATGTGGCCACACTGCACAGTAACAAGGACATGCACCCACAGGGGACCAGGGAAGAGTGTCCCAAGCATCCCCTGCATCCCTGCGCTGTGCCAGCAGAACCTGCTTAACTGCCCCATAGCCAGGCTGGGCTTTCAGCACCCCATCATCCTCAGCACAGGCAGGAGAGCAAGGGGCTCCCTCCTGCCTGCTCTTCCACCTCCATGGGGAGCAGTCCCTAGCTCAAGAGCCACATCCCCATGCAAGGTGGCAGGATGTACATGGCAAGGAACCTTCTGGAAACCCTATTTCAGTTGCTGCCTGGGTGTGATTTTGGGACAGCATGGAGGAATTGGCCTGGAGAAGAGACTAAAAGGAGTCCTGCTATTGTAGCAGCAGTGCCAGGAGCACTTGGTGGGGATGAACTGATCAGAACCCAGACATGGAGGAGACATATTCCCTGCCAGACCCAGAGTGGGGCAGGGAGCTGCAGGAAGCCCTCTGCTCCTCCTGGACAGATGGTCCTTGGGCAGAGCCAGCTCCTTCCCAGACAGGAGGATGGGCTGTCCACCTCCTCACAGCCCCTTCCCTGCCCACCCTGGGGCCACCTTGCCTTCCCAAACCAGTGTCACCTCTGCAGGTACTGCCACAACCCCCAGCCCAGCCAGGCCTGTGGTGATGAGCTGGTGTCAGCAGGGCTGGGACACGGCAGCTGCTGGGCACCCACCACCTTGCCCTGTGTTGGAGCCCTCGAGGACCTGGGGGTTCAGCACAGCTGGAAGGATGAACAGGGAGGAGAAAGGACAGAAAAGGCAAATTGCTGTCCTGGGGCTGAGATGCATCCAGGGGCCTCTCAGAGAGGTGAAGGGGGGACACCTCCCACTGCTGCCTGCTCTCCCCTGCAGTGCCCCTGTCCTGCACAGACCCTGGCAGCGCAGCCGTAGCTCTGCTCCCATCCTGGTAACACCTGAGAAGAAAACCCAACATCCCTGTTGATCAGGGCAAACACCTTGGGTTCAATTTGTCTTCCCTGGGGCCATGAACAGATCAGCAGGGACTGATCCTGAGTGCTGTGACTGCCAGAGCCAGACCCCAGCCTTCCCCAGGCCTTGGCTGCAGCTCTGGTTATTTATTTTTATGGAAGTTTGTCTATTCTGACTTATCAAAAGAGGATGATGATAATTATTGCTGCTATTATTTTCTTTTTCCTAGCAAGGAAACAGCTCATTTGATGTTCCCCCTCCCTCTGGAAGCCCTGGGATTAGGTGGTATGGGATGGTTTTTAAAGCAAAGGTTGCAGGAGGCTAGAGGTGAGCGGTGCAGCACCCTGGTCCTGGATGAGCAGGTGGCTGAGGGCTCAGTGACAGCAGGCACAGCTCAACTCTTCTTGCCTCTCACCAGCCCAACGCTCAGGACACCTCAGCAAAGCAAACCTGGGGCTGGATACCTGATAGAAAGTTTGTTTGCCCAACCCTGGAGTTGAAAATTACAGCCAATGTGCCCAGCCTCTTCGCAGGTCCCCAGTTGGGGCAGCACATGGCACTGGGACCAGTCGCACAATTCCCTGTCTGTCCGTGCAGGGATCTGGGGGATTTGGGATCCTGTATGAACTGGGCATGAGAAGCCTTCAGCTGTGACTATGAGACAAGCCACAGGGCCTGGAGGGACACTGACCATCTAGGAATCAGCTTAACAGTGTCAGTCAGACCCCAAACCCGCGTCCCTTCACCAGCTCGCCCCGGCGCACACCACGCTCCCACCACAGATCACACACAGGCTCCCACATCCAAGCTCCAGGCATTCAACCCATCTAGGTAATTACTCCATGAACGAGCCCTTTATCTTCCCAGGGATGGGGTGCAGGGGCAATGCCAGCACCACCCACCCCCCACTCGCCTGCGGCAGCGCTCCACGTCGGGGTCCTGGCGGTAGTACTGCAGCCCCCCGTTGCGCAGCGCATCCTCTGGGTTTGCAAATGCCTGCAAGAGAGACAGTCCCTGTAATCCACGTGCTCCCTTGCATCAAGAGTCACTTTCTGTCACCCTGGGGACAGCAGGGTCACTCCAGAGTGACCCTCAGCAGGATCAGAGCTGCTGCAGCCAAGCAATGGGGCAGCGGGGCGCAGGGGCTCATCCTGACCCTGAACCCATGCCATTCTTTGAGATGAATCTTTGGCTCCAGAGGATGCCTAGAATCTGTTTGGGGTTCAGTTTTTTCTTTATATCCCCAAGCTTCAGCATTTTATTCTTTCCAGAGCTTGTCCTCCTGGAGCCTGGGCCAGGCTTGATGTATGAGAGGGAAATAAAAGGAGAATAAGTCATATTTTTTTAAATGAAGAGAGCAAATTGATCTTTTCCTCTTAGAGTAAAAAAGATCTCACTATTCCCAATAAAAAAGGGTCTATGGCCATGATTACTGGGTTAGGAGGAGGATGGACAAAAGGGAAGGGGCCAGGGAAGGAGCATCCCTCCACAGTGTGGTGCAGCTGAAGGAGCTGTGCAGGGCTGTCCCTGCCCTCCCCACGATGCCCAGCACCAATGCACCTCACCCAAACATCCCAACCCTGAGCACGTGGCAGCTCAGGGACTCCCTGAGCCAGAGTGGCATTTTGTCTCTAATACCCCTGAATGGATTTCCTATGAATTAGTCTAGCTGATTTTCTGTAAACACTGCATGTGGCATCCCAAAATATAACCTGCAATCCACATGCTCACAGCGTCCTCAGGATCTTTGCAGGTTGGTGGCTTACTCCCTGTCTTTGAGAGCTGGGTGTGGGGGTGGAGGATTTCCTCCTGCCCAACGACACCTTCCAGCTCCAGTGTCTCACACCAACCTCCACAGAGAGATGGGCACAACCTTGGGGGTTAAACCCTGCCTCTCCTGATGGGTTTTCTTTATCCTCAAAGAAAACCAACCCTGCCCACTGAGCAGGTCCCAACCTGGGGGCTTCAGTCTGATCCTAGTTCATTTCTCCCCCTAAAACCCATTTGAAGGAGTCTTTGCCAGCCACCAAATGAGATCACTGCTGGCACTGAGCTTGCAGACACTGCACGTGGCATCCCAAAAGGTAACTGGGAGGGACAGATTAGTTTACCCTCCTGAGAATGGGTATTCCCTGGCTGGCTTTTTGGCAGTGATACTGTGTGGCTGAAACCAGCCCCTAGGAAATCAGATCCTACACTAATAAACTTACAAATAAAAGGGATTTATACAAGCTTCCCACCTATGCTTGGAAGCTGATCCTCAGGGTCCTGGTTATACCTGACAGCCTGGAAAGGACCCCAGCACTTTCATCATGTTACAAGCCCAGACTGTCCCAGGGCTGGAGCATCACTCAGAAGTGGGAAGGGATAAACCAAAACCATTCAGTACTCTACAGCACAGGAGTATCTATCTTGGTGTTTTATCTTTGCTGCTGATCCAGAGCTGGGAGGGGTGGCTGACAGGCAGGACACTGCGCTGCCATCCAGAGCCCTGGCCAGGCTGGAGAGCTGGGCAGGGAGAGACCAGATGGGGTTCAACAACAGCAAGTGGAGAGTCTGGCACCTGGGGAGGAACAACCACATGGATCAGGACAGGCTGGGGGTGACCTGCTGGAGAAGAGCTCTGTGGAGAAGGACCTGGGGGTGCTGGTGGGTGACAGGGTGGCCATGAGCCAGCAGTGTGCCCTGGGGCTGAGAGAGACAATGGGATCCTGGGGGCATCAGGAGGAGTGTGGGCAGCAGGTGACAGGAGGGGATCCTCCCCCTCTGCTCTGCCCTGCTCAGGCCCCACCTGGAGTGTTGTGTCCAGTGCTGGGCTCCCTGGGATAAAAAGGACAGGGATCTCCTGGAGAGAGTCCAGAGAAGGGCTATGAAGATGGTGAAGGGCCTGGAGCATCTCCCCTGTGAGGAAAGGCTGAGAGAGCTGGGGCTGTTCAGCCTGGAGAGAAGAAGACTGAGGGGGGACCTAATCAATGGTTATCAATATCTGAAGCATGGGGTGCAGGGGGAATTGGCCAGCCCCTTTTCAGTGTCTGTGGGGACAGGACAAGGGGCAATGGCTGCAAATTGGAGCCCAGGAAGTTCCACAGCAACCTGGGGAGGAACTTTTCCCCAGTGAGGGTGAGGGAGCCCTGGGACAGGCTGCCCAGGGGGTGTGGAGTCTCCTTCTCTGGAGAGATTCCAGCCCCATCTGGACACCGACCTGTGCAGTATGAGCTGGGGAGCTGCTTTGGCAGGGGGGTTGGACCCCAGGAGCTCTCCAGGGCCCTTCCAACCCCTACAATTCTATGTTTCTATGATCTGAGAGCAGAAATCAATCCCTCCTGCTCCACTAATATCCCAAACTCCTCAAATACCATCAAACAGATTTTACAGGCAGCTGAGTTTTGCCACGAGTTCAACTTGGGCTGCTGGCAATAAAAGGTCTGGGTATCCCATCTCCTGATGCTCCAGATCCTCCCTGTGCCCAAGAACCATTTCTTCCAGCTAGTGTTTTTACTCCCTGCGACTTTCTGCTCTCCTGGAGCATTCACATAGTGACTCAACCTTTGAAATCTCCAAAGCTTTCTGGTACCTCACAAGCAAAAAAGAGCATTGCAGTGATTTGTTCTTAAACCCACCCCCTCCCACCACCCCCCCCCCGGCTCCCTTTTCTTCCAGACATGGGAAATTAACTGTAAACAGTCTCTTTGCAGAAAGCAGCTCACCTGCATGGCATTTGAGATCTGAAATTGCTATTTAGATTGTGATTAAGAAATGATAAACATTTAGCTACAGATGGTAGAAACAAACAGTGAGAGCCAAAGAGATGTGAGATATTTATCTGCCACAGCTCTGAAACATGTTTTGCTTTCAACTTAAGGCAAAGAAAACTCAGCTTGCTTCAGGACAGCTCTGTCAGCCTTTACAGGGAGAAAAATAGAAAGAAAAACCACAGAAACCCACGGAAAATGCCAGGAAGAGAGAAAAAGGTAAAGGGAACTGGAGCATACCTTCTTTCTGAGCCTGACTTGTCCTGTAATGATGGCAACAACGTACATTTTAACGATCAAGATCGTGCTGTAGAATGTGAATGACAGAAACACTTCATTTTCCATCATTTTGGGGGAAGTGCACTGCTCATAGCCAGTGGAGATCCTGCTCGGGCTGGGAGAGGGCTCTGTGGGAGAAGGGGCAAGAACAGCTGTGTTAAAAGACAACAGAAGTCACCAGTGTTTCTTCAGCAAAAGCCCACAACCCCCTGTAGACTCCTTTGGGCCAGAGAGGAGTAAATGATGTGGCAGAGCTGCTGGGAGCACACCCCACAGTTGGCGTGGAGCAGGGTCCCCCCAGTGTGAGGATGCAATGCCCCAAGCTGGGATACAGCCCCCTCAGCCCCCTGGGCCACACCAAAGCTCGGCCTGGCCAAGCTCGACCTCCTGGCTCCCTAAAACAGCCCGTCACGACCCCCATCCCTGTCCCACCTCCCCTCCTGCCTGCTCCAGAGGGATAGAGCTGCACAGTGCATCCCTTGCCCAGGCAAGCACCACTCACCCACGGACTCTGATCTGCCCTGGGAAGGATTAGGAAGGAGGTAGGTTCCTACCACAGCCACATCCAGCCCTGTGCTCCCGATCCCACATCCCACCCCTTTGTGGCAGCGCTCCCAGTACTCCCCAGTCCCGCCCAGTGCCGGTGACAGAGGCAGCCCTCCCTTTCATAGCCACCTGCCAAGGGCTCAGGGCCCTCCCTTGTCCCACCAGCACCCATCACCCCAGAGCCTGGGCTGCCCCTGCACCACCCCCCCCCTCAAGCTAGGAGGGGGGCTCCCACGATGACCAGCACAACCAGGCAGGCTGTAGACAGCAAAGCCCCAAACCTGTGAGCAGAGTAAGGAGCAGCCTGCCCCAGCTCGTCCGGTTTGAATCCGAGAGGGTGAATCCGGGGCAGGCGCGGGTAATGTTGTCCTGAGTCTGGAAAGTGGGAATGGAGTTTGGAGCTGGCTTTTCCCAGCCATCAAAGAAAGAAGTGGGCTCTAAGCCTCTGCAAGCAGCTGGGCTGCTCTTCCAGAGCAAACCTTTAACTCCTTCCTCCCTGGCCCCCGCGCTGGCGGCAGCAAACCTCAGGAGAGCCGGCAGCGGGGGTTCAACTGGAGCTCTCTGAGTTTATTAGTGTTGAAGGGCAGAATTTGGGGGTTGGTTCCTTTTTAGGGAGGAGTTAAAAACCACCACAAAGCCTTATTTCAAGAAAATAGAAACTCCTGGGATGTGAACGTGGAAAAGGATTGTTATGAGGATGAAAGCAGAGTTTGAGTTAACCAACATGTTGGAATAAAAGGAGTTATTCCAGGCTGCAGAAAAGCCTCAAAAAACCCCACAGAATATGATGGTCTGTTGTTCACAAACCCATCTATCCAAATGCCAACTGGTTTTGTTCTTCAGGGCTTTTCAACTGCCATTCAGCAAAACTAATCCTGTCCCCTCCCAGAGGGTCCAATGGGATCCAGGGGAGCAGCACACTCAGCCCAGGACCAGGCTCCAATCCCATCACTGTCCCCAGCAGTGGGACGTGGGTGGCACCCAGCTCCCTGGGGGAGAACAGGCTCCAGGAGCCTTTTTCCTGGGGCAGTGGTGTGAGTTCAAGGCTACATGGGCAGATCCAGAAGGCCAGCAAGGAAGTGAAGGGAGCAAGTGAAGGAGGCAAACAGTCACCTCTCCATCTGGATGGCGTTATCCCACCAGAGGCCAAGCGATGCTGCAGGCCAGCCCCCAGCTCTGCCCCTGCAGAAGGGATGGTCACACCGTTTCTTGTATAAAATCAGCACAGAGTCACCCCAGGGAAGCTTTCCTGCCAGGATCACTGCTGTGAAAGAGATTGGCTCCTGCTGTGCTCAGTTCAGATACGAGCTACGTGCTCTGGCCACCCCAGCCAAGGGCCAAGCTACATCCACACAGAGCAGACATCCTTCCTTCACCGCCCTGTGCTGCTCCCTGCCTGGAAGGCTCAGAGCCAGAAGGACCTTTCAAGCACATGATTTCCCTCTCAGCAGGGAATTCTGCATGTGTGCCTGGGAATTTCCCTCCCTGTGGCTGTTCTGCCCTGACACCAGGACCCCACAGATGCCCCAGCGCTCGCTGCGGTGCCCCGGCTCAGCCCCGTGAGGTCCCAGCAGGCAGACAGCCTTTGGAAAGCCCGGACGCTGGGTTTCAAGGGAGAGGTGCTGGGAGCTGGTCACCACCACCCCAGCGTCAGGGCGGCTGCAGGACAAGTCCCAGCACAGCCCAGCGCTGGGAATGCCTCTGTCAGGCTGCTTCTGCAGGGCTGGGAATGGGGACAGCAGGATGCACAGCAGCACGTGGAAGCAAACACTGGGGTGTTCAGCCCAGCCCCCAGCCCTGTGCTAGCACTGCACAGCAACCCAGCCCCACTCAGGTTTCAGCAGTGATAAATGCCATGACACCAAGCATAAACACCTGATAGCAAACCCACATCCTAAACACTTGTCCCTCCCATCTCCCCTCTCCACACTGGCTAGGTAGCAATCCCACAGTGGGAAGGACCTTGGTGCCCAAGGACTGGGGTGATGCAAGAGCTCAACCCTCCAGCAGCCCCTTCCCAGGTTCTCCTGGGAGCCTGGGGCCAGGGCAGGCAGCCAGACCCTTCAGCAACGCACATCACACTCTCCATGGAGTCGCTCCAGTTTTTACCAGCTGATGAAGATCCAGCCCATGGGCTCTTCAGCATCAAGACCTTTTTCCTCTGTGCACCTCTTCCCCTCCTGAAGCAGCCAGCATGCCTTGCCAAGCAGCCGGGATACACACAAGCATGGTACCACCTGCAGACAAGCCAGGACTTCTCCTGCTCACCAGACAGACTTTCTCCTCTTCAGCATTATTCAAGCACTGGCAGGAAGCCCTGGAGAGTTTGCACGAGCTTTAAGCTGAACTGAGTGATCACCAAGTGCAGTTTGTTTAGGCAAGAGCCCCTGGGGCAGACCCAGACTTGGGTGCTGCATGTGCCAGGCAGGCTCCATGGTGTGTGAAATCCATGGGAGCACAGTTGTTTTCCCCACGTGTTTATGCATTACAGACCTTTTCCCTGTTGCACGGAGCTGAACCTCAGTGGGGAGGGCTGGTGTCTGTCCTGGTGTCTGTCTGCACCTACGTGGATGAGGAGAGGGGTGGAAGCTGCCTGTAAAGTCAGGTGTAAAGCCTCCGGGGGTCCTGGCTCCCAGTTGAGTTCTCATGCTGGGCAGGAGACTTCCACAGTCCTACCTTCCCAGCTTTGCTGACCCAAGGCAAGCCAGCTCCCTGGAGCATGTTCAACCATCCCATTAATCCAGGCGGAAGCAGGCTGTTAATATTAACAGTTCGATCCTCCCCCAGGGGTCACATCCTGCTAGGACAGAGCCATTGCCTGATGGGGACCAGGTCCTTAGAGCAGTGTGTCTTTAAACAAGCTGTGCCTTAAAGCCTTTAGTACAAGAGGTCTCAGCCCAGGACAGGACCTACCCAAAACCGACACCGCTGGCAAAAAGCCCTGTGTTTTTTGGAGAAACTCTTATTAATAAAAATCAGAGTCAGGCTTTGAAAGATTTAGTCATCAGGTGAAGCTGTGGGGAAAAGATGGAAGGGTTTGCTGGAGGAGAGGCTGAACAGCGTGCAGAAGGAATGAAAAATTCATGGGAGTTGCTTGAGAAAAGTACTGAAGAGCTGAAGCCTCTCATAACAATCCTGCTCTGGAAAGGCTGTGGAACAGAACTCACCCTCCGTTCCCACATGGGTTTGTTATTTATTTGACCAGCTGAATTACAGTCCAGTATTATAAGTAGATGTTTTCTCTGGTGGGGAATTTCCTGGTGGCAGCTACATGAGAGGGTTGGTTTTGTAACAAATGGAACGCTGGCACGTAGGCCGGAGGCAGGGCCTGGGCTCCAACCCGATCTCAAAGGCCAGCGGGTTCTCTGGGCAATTACAGCTCAGATTCCCCAAAATTTTCCCAAACAAGCAATTACATCCCAGGTTAGGCAAAGAGCCCCAGGGGACTGCTCCAGCCTGGAGGAGGTGGGTGGCACTTCTCCAGCACGCTCCCACAAGCAGGTGGAGAAGGTGCAAGGCCCAGCTGGGATGATCTCGCTCTTGCATTGAGCCACATTCCCAGCTTGTTCTGACGCTGCTGCGGGCGCCGGTGCTCTCTTTCCCTGCTATTTCTTCCTGCTTCTCCCAGCACAAAGCCTAGGAGCCCGTGGACATGCCCTGTCCCAGTGAGCACTTGCCCTTGGCTGCATCCAGGCCTGGAAATCTGGCCGCCTACAAGAGGTTTGCTCTAGCTCATCGCACGCAGCCACCTTTTCAAGTAAAGGCATGAGCAGTTTAGCTATTTATTAAGGAGAAAGGCACTTCTCCTGCGTGAAAAGTCACCTCATGGTGATGCACCTCATCCCCCAGATGGATGAAACCCTGTTGCTTCACCTGCAGTTCCCCACCCCCCAGCTCCTGGGCTGCTCTCCACAGCGTGCAGGGAGGCAGGAGATATGGGAGTCACTCAGCAGTGGAAGCACCAGCATTAGCATCTCCTGAAACCAACTGCAGCCTTTGGCAAACTCAGGCAGCTTTTGCCTGTTTTGCATTTTGAAGTGACTGTCCTGGCTGGAGCTATCTGCAAGGCCTCAGGCGTGAGGAATGTAGAATCAGACTCGCCCAAACAGTCCTTCACACTCAAAAGACCAGATGCCTGCAGCAGGAGAAAGCCAGCAGGAGAGGCCCAGGGAAGGGGCAGGGATGCAATGGCTCTGGGTCTCAGGCAGAGGAGTGGAGGAAGCGCTGTTGGACAGCGAGTAGGGCCAAGTGAGACTCGGTGGCACATCCTCCTGCCTTCTCCCACCAGCTCCATCCACTGACCCTTCCTGCCTGCCCCACTTCCCTGCCCCAAACTGCCATCGATCCCCACTCTGGCTGCAGGGAGTCACACTGTCCCCCACTGCTGTGACAGCATGGAGACACTAGAAGAGAGGCCACCAGGCTGGGAACATGTGGGAGGCAGATTGTTTTCTCTTATTCCAAGCTTCCACATGGATTCATGCCTGGGCTTTCTCTGAGAGGAAAGAATTCCTTGGCTATGCTGCTCTGTGCCTTTAGGGCTGCAGCCCCGCCGGGAGAGGGACTTACCTCTCCCCCCACCCCTGCTTTCTCCCTCTGCCCCAGCTGGTTTGAGAGGTGGCTTTAGGCAGAGCTGCACCTGCCACTGCTGCTGTGGAGGCAAAAGTGGGAGACAGGGTTCAGGGCTTGGGGTGTGTGGGAAGCCAGCATCTCCCTCACTTAACCACACCGCAGCAACTCCCAATGTGTTTCTCTTCCCGGGAACAAGATCCCGTCTCCTGTAAACAACAGGCAAAACTACCCTTGTGTTATTGCCCAAAAAGAGGGAGTTTCCCCACCAGGCTGGGAGGGAAGAGAAACAAATGCTGTTGCCAAAAATGTCAGAGCTGGCAAATGTTTCTAGGCTTCAAGCATCTGAAAAACTACAAAGTAAACAGAGATTCCCTGGTGGGATGCTCTTGAGCAAGAGGAAAGGTAGAGGATGCTCTGCTCTCCTGCCCCCACATGCTGTATTATGGAGAAATGGGAATTGGGGCATGTTTTGCAGTGTTAGGAGCACAGGCTCACTAACAGGGCTGGGACAGAAGGTGGATGTGGTCCCAGAGTTCAGCCTTCTGCAGACCTGACACTCGACAGCAGATGAGCAACTTCAAGGAGAAAACAAAGCAAGACAGCCTTTTCCTTCTCCAGTGCTTGACTGAGGACTGTGACCTCCTGTTGTGCTGCTCCACAGGGTTTTGCTCACCCTCAGAAGCACCATGGGGCACTTAAGAATGGGGATCTTTTTTGGCAGGTGGGTACCTCTTTGCTCATGGGCCTTTAACCCTGCCCTGAGACCCAGGAAGAACAGCAGGCTTCAGAGTTTGCCCATTGTGAAGCCTTGTAACTCCTGTCTTCAACAGAAGGTCATCCTCAAGCTGTCACAGAGACATGGGAATGTGGGCCAAGATGGGATGGAAAGGTCAGAGCTTTGTTGCCTGTCCCTGCCCCCAGCTGAGAGAGGCCACGCCAAGCAGGCAAGACCAACTCTAAGGAGACTCTTCCTTCATGGCTTCACGTAGAGCTTCACCCAACATGGAACTTTCCAAATCACAGAGCTTATTTTTAACCCCCCCCCCCAAGTTCTCTGCATCCCCTCTGTCACCCCCAGACTAAACAGCAGCATTTCCTTATAGGTCATGTTTGCTAAATCTCTTTATCATGCATGTTAATCTCCTCAACGCTCTCACCTCTCAGAGCTGGGCTTCCTCAAGCAGCAGACCAGGGGCTCCTTCACACGAGACCTGACTCAGGCCCAAGTCAGAGCTTCTCAACAGTTGAAGGATTGTTGGAGTTGAGTCCCTGGTCAGCCTGTAGCTATGCTCCAGACACATGGTATAACTTTCCCTTTCTTTTCCCCACACCGGGTGATGCACAAGGCATCTTTTGGGCTTGCTTAGTCATCTCAGTGGTCAGGAGAAAAGTGGTCCAGGTCTCCACTCAGACATTATTAAGAAACATCTCCCACACAGAAAGCTAAAACCACCCTCCCCATAATCAGTCTGGAATGCAGAGAGTAAATTAGCTGCATCATTTATAGCCCCCGTTGCTTGGCAGCTTCTTCCTGTGGTGCTGCCTCAGCTGCCCTCTTGCTCACAGCAGTGGGAGCATAAGCCAGGCTGCACTCATGGCCTGAGGCAGCAGAGGGGGGGATATGGGGAAGGGAATGAAGCTCACAGACCCCTGCCTGAGCATCACAGCAGGGATTACATATCCTGTGCAACACAAAACCTACTGCACTTGAAAGTTAAGAACGCTTGGTGTGTTATTCCCCAGGCACGCAGGGAGGAAAGGCAAGGAGATGTAGGACCTCACAGAGCCAGAATTTGGCCTGGCTGATGAAAGGAAGTAGAGAAGCCTCTCCATGCTACTCCATGGACAGTGATGCTTGGGCTAACTATCCTCAGGTCTCTTCCTTACCTGAAAAACCCATCAGCAGGGCCCCAGGAACCTGTGTAGGTCCCATGCTTTGAGTACTCTCCCATCCAGAGGAGGCTACAAAGATGATGAAGGGCCTGGAGCATCTCCCCTGTGAGGAGAGGCTGAGAGAGCTGGGGCTGTTCAGCCTGGAGAGAAGAAGACTGAGGGGGGACCTAATCAATGGTTATCAATATCTGAAGCATGGGGTGCAGGGGGAATCGGCCAGCCCCTTTTCAGTGTCTGTGGGGACAGGACAAGGGGCAATGGCTGCAAATTGGAGCCCAGGAAGTTCCACAGCAACATGGGAGGAACTTTTCCCCAGTGAGGGTGAGGGAGCCCTGGGACAGGCTGCCCAGGGGGTGTGGAGTCTCCTTCTCTGGAGAGATTCCAGCCCCATCTGGACACCGACCTGTGCAGTATGAGCTGGGGAGCTGCTTTGGCAGGGGGGTTGGACCCCAGGAGCTCTCCAGGGCCCTTCCAACCCCTACAACCCTGTGATTTGCAGGCTACGACCTCACCACCATAACGTGTACCCCACAGATCTGCTCCACCCCTGTGTTTACCCAACCCTGACTGTTTGGTGCAGCCCCCCAGAAGGAGACACCAGCTCATCTCTGTAGCATGGCCCATGGCTGTTAACAGTGCCACCAGCTCAGCCAAGATGAAGAAGTTCTCCCCCAAAAGCAGAGGAGAAGCTGGATCCAGGCACAAGGCAGCTTTGGAAATTATGCAGGAGCAGGGATGCTACGGCCACATTAGTGGGGTGAGAGCTGTCCCTCAAGGAGAGCTAGGGGACAGAAAGGGGCAGGGAGCTGCGCTGTTCCATGCCAGGGGAAGTTTGTGTTGAGTGTTTTCCTGTGGAAGGGAGCTGCTGTTCTACAGGAACCTGATGGGTGGTACCAGCCCCAAGGCTCACTGTGGTTCCAAGGCACCACAAGCCTGTGGGAGCAGCAGGGAACAGACTGAGGCTCCAGGCCCATACATCAGCCCTGGCTGAGCCATCAGTCTGTGAGAGGCAGAGCTTACCCTGAGCTCTGAGTCACAGGTTTAATTCCCTTGCTTGCAGCTTCAGCGTTACACGTGCCAGTGATGCTGGACAATTACATGCACCAAGTCACTGTCCAAACTGTTAACATCAAATTGCTTCCTGGAACAGGGAGTTCCATAAGGAAACACAATGTAAATGAAGATGATGAAAATACCTTTTTCTATATGGGATCTCCTTCCCCTCTGCTCATGTCACAGAGGGACACTTGGGGGTTAGGAAGCACAGCAGCTCAGCTTTGGGCAGCATATTCAATACATGCTTGTGAAATCACCTCTTACTCAGCTCTACCATAGTCCCATTTGCTTTCATCTCTCTTCAAAGGACATTCCTCCATGCTTTTCATTATCCCACTCATCCTTTCTTATTTCCCTCCAACACTGAGGCAAGCAGATGACCAGCACATGCCTGCCAGCTCCTTTCACCCCTGACACCCCAACCATCCTCCAGCCTCCTGGGATCTCATTTCTCTTTTAAACACCACAGGCCTCACTCAAGGGGTCCAGGATGACTCCCCACAGAGTTATTCAGTACTCTGGAGGGGCTACTCCCAAACTGAAGGAATTCCAGCTATGTTCTTACAGAAGACAGCCCTGGGACACTCACTGCTGCTGCAGCTACCCAAGATCAGGCTTGCTCATGTTTCCTTCAGGGCTTTTCTGTACCCTCCAGCACAGTCTCCTCTCTAGCTATTCTATTACCAGAGACTGAGCATTATTCTTTGTAGAACACATCCATTCTCCTGTTTTCAACTCATTCCAGCCCACCCCTGCCCACAGGGTTCACAGCTCTCAAATGTACTTTTTAACAATAGCTGGAAACTTCCAAGTCCTGCACATGATCTTTTATTTTAAGCAGAGTACATTTTTCTTCCTGTTAGATAACATAGCTCATGGGAAAACAAGGTAGCATTCTCAGATCCCTTCCTGGCCCTTCATCCTTATTTCACACCACTCACTTACACAGGAATGGTTCTTCCCAGGTCATCCAGAGGAAGAGCAAGGCATGAAATAAAGTCCTCACAGAGCACTTGAGCTGGACACTGCAGAAAGGAAAGAATTAAACATGGGGGGTGACCTGCTGGAGAAGAGCTCTGTGGAGAAGGACCTGGGGGTGCTGGTGGGTGACAGGGTGGCCATGAGCCAGCAGTGTGCCCTGGGGCTGAGAGAGACAATGGGATCCTGGGGGCATCAGGAGGAGTGTGGGCAGCAGGTCACAGGAGGGGATCCTCCCCCTCTGCTCTGCCCTGCTCAGGCCCCACCTGGAGTGTTGTGTCCAGTGCTGGGCTCCCTGGGATAAAAAGGACAGGGATCTCCTGGAGAGAGTCCAGAGAAGGGCTAGGAAGATGGTGAAGGGCCTGGAGCATCTATCCTGTGAGGAAAGGCTGAGAGAGCTGGGGCTGTTCAGCCTGGAGAGAAGAAGACTGAGGGGGGACCTAATCAATGGTTATCAATATCTGAAGCATGGGGTGCAGGGGGAATTGGCCAGCCCCTTTTCAGTGTCTGTGGGGACAGGACAAGGGGCAATGGCTGCAAATTGGAGCCCAGGAAGTTCCACAGCAACCTGGGGAGGAACTTTTCCCCAGTGAGGGTGAGGGAGCCCTGGGACAGGCTGCCCAGGGGGTGTGGAGTCTCCTTCTCTGGAGAGATTCCAGCCCCATCTGGACACCGACCTGTGCAGTATGAGCTGGGGAGCTGCTTTGGCAGGGGGGTCAGACCTGATGATCTCTCAAGGTCCCTTCCAACCCCTACAATCCTATGATTCTATGATCTCTCAGCTGGTCTGGTATAAATACAGGGACATGTTGCTCAACACTGAACACAGAGCTCCAACCCCCCTGCCACAGGCAGGGACACCAACCTCAGGCCTGGAGCTACACAAGGTTGCCCAGGGCCCCAGCCAACCTGGCCTTGAACACCCCCAGACACGGGGCACCCACCCCCTCTCTGGGCAGCCTGTTCCAGCCCCTTAATCTAATAGGACATAAAAGGTGAATAATAATAATAATAATACCACCACCAAATCAAGCAGTGCACAGCACAACTGCTCACCATCCAGCACGGATACTCGGCTAGTTCCCCAGCCATGCTAACCACCCCAGTTGCTCACTGGTTACAGGTCCCCTCTGAAGCTCTCCAGCAAAGGGGGAGCCTGAAGAAGCACTGCTGGCCTTTGGCCTTCACTGGCAAACTGCCTGGTGCTCTTCTCTTGCCTTGAACCAGCTGGTTAGTTCTGAGCCCAGCTCCATAACCCACCCCAACCTTCCAAGGGCAGCCAGACCTGGCCTGGCCAAACAAACAGGGCAACTATGGCAGCAGCAAATAGATCTTTTCTCCTGATGAACCTACTCACTCCTCAGTGGCAACTGCTGGGACTGATTAAAGCCAGGCAGAGGTCTTGATCCAAGCCTGAGCTGGAGCCAGAGGAGCAGGGAGAAGAGAGGCACCAGGCAGAATAGCTGCTTTGCAAGACTAATTTTAGTGACCCCTATTTAAAGCTTGTCCACAGGAGAGGGGTGAAAGGGGGGGGGGGGGGTGTGTTTAGTTTTGCAAACCCCAAGCCAAACACAGCCTCTGATTCTGGTCCAACCCAAAACCTACTGAGCACTTTTAAATCCTCTTTCACCTAAGGGTCCCAAAGTGTTGGATGGGGATGTCTGCTTACTAACACCACCACCTTATGTACTTTGGACAAAATACAAGCCACTCACCACATCAGATGCCATGGCTGGAGCGAGGGCACAGCGTTCCTCATGCCCTGTAATCCTCTTCCTGTAGCAGTCACTGCCCCGTCACATTAAGCACAGGGTTATTGTGAGCTTAATGTATTTCATTAAGTTCAGGTTTCAACCCTTTCACACAGTTTTTGTCCCTAAATTATGACACACAGCAGAATTCAAGTTTTAAGACAGACTGTGGGTTAGTTTTCCCTCTCATTTCTTGCTCTCTCCATGAGAGCTATTGCTACACACAGCAGATAGGTTCCTGCCAGAGCTGCTCCACTGCAGCTGCTTCCAAGCCAGAAACAAAGAATGCCAAAGCAGATCCCAAAACTACAAAAGCAGATCCCAGCCCAAGAGCAACAGCCTCCAGTTCCAGCTTCTGGGCTGATTTAATACAGGAGGAATGAAAGACCAAAGGCAGGATTGTGGTGAAGGACATCCAACCCTCACAGCATCCCCATCCTACCCAGGAGGAATTGATGGGCAGAGATGCTGTGATTTACCATGTTGCTCAGAGCTGGGTGACAGTGCCTGGCCTTGATCTCCAGAGTCCAAATGAGGTCCCCCAGATCTAACCACAGAGGATGCCTGCCCCTAGGGTGACTGGTTAGCTTACAAGTCAAAACAGAGTCTAACTTCCAGCATGCAAGTGCAACCTGATAGCCAACAGCCCAGCCACTGCCTCTTATCACCACGGCTTCATGCATTATTAATCTCAGCATTGCATAACACAGGCCCCCTGTGAAATCAGAACCAGGAGGCAATTAAGCAGGAGCAGAGCCAGCAAGGGGTGAAAAGGCAAGGCTGGTAAAACACCCATCCCAGCACCCTGCTTTGCTTTGCCCAGTTCCTGCCCTGAGGGTGCCTCTTCCAGCTGCCAGCCCAGGTGGATTTGCACGGTCCAGAGCTGGCTGCTGTTTATTTGCACCTGGTTTTGGGTGGCACCATGGGACCCTGAGCTGCTGTATCCTCTTGCCCTGCAACAGGAGACACCCAAGCCAGCACAGAAAACACCCACCTGAGGTGTCCATGCAGAACTGGTATGTAAACTCTCAAGAGCAATGTTCTCCAAGCTCTGTACCTTAACCTCTTCACTCCTGGCTCCACAGCTCAGAGCCTGTCTGTGCCATGAATGCCCATGGGCCCAGGTGAACCTAGTGAGGTTCAACACTGCCAAGCATAACGTGTTGCACTTGGGCTGGAAGAATCCCAGCCAGAGATCCAGACTGGGAGAAGAGCTGCTGGAGAGCAGCCCTGTGAGAAGGACCTGGGGATTGTGGGGGATGAGAAACTCCCCATGAGCAGCAGTGGCTCTGGCAGCTCCCAAGGCCAATGGGATCCTGGGCTCCATCAGCAGAGGGGTGGCAGCAGGGACAGGGAGGGGATTGTCCCTCTCTGCTCTGCCCTGGGAGGCCCCAGCTGGATCCTGTGTCCAGAGCTGGGGCCCAACACAAGGAAGATGTGGGGCTGTTGGAGAGGGGTCAGAGGAGCCACGGAGATGCTCAGAGGGCTGGAGCAGCTGCCCTACAAAGAGAGGCTGAGGGAGCTGGGCTGGGTCAGCCTGGAGAAGAGAAGGCTGTGGGGGGACCTCATTGCAGCCTGCCAGTCCCTGAAGGGAGCAGAGGAACAGGAGGGGAATCAGCTTGTTAAAGGACAGACAATGGCAGGACAAGGGGGATGGATTAAAGCTGGAGGAGGGAAGGGTTAGATTGGATATTAGGGGGAAGTTCTTTGCAGAGAGAGTGGTGAGGGGCTGGAACAGGCTGCCCAGAGAGGGGGTGGGTGCCCCGTGTCTGGGGGTGTTCAAGGCCAGGTTGGATGGGGCCCTGGGCAACCTTGTGTAGCTCCAGGCCTGAGGTTGGTGTCCCTGCCTGTGGCAGGGGGTTGGAGCTCTGTGATCCTTGGGGTCCCTCCCAACCCAGGCCAGTCTATTATTCTATGATTCTATGTTAGCAGTGGACACCTGGTAAGATCACCCAGCTATGGATCATGAAGCCTCAAAATGACATATCATTGAGTCATTCCTGCTCACATATCACTCTATGATTACATGCCATTGAATCATTCAGAAAGCTGTCTTCCTCAAAGCCTGACCCTATAGCAGTCCTGTTCAGGTGAACAGAAACCTCTTGTTTTTTCCAAAGCCAAAGGGCTGCCTCCCTCCATCCCTTCTCCCTCTGGAGCACACAGCTGTCTGTGGAAGAGAAGGGCCAGTTTGGGTGTCAAGCACTCAAGAAATTCCCAAGATCTTCTCCACCCATCATTGCTGGATGGAGTGGGTATCACTGAAATATCAAACAGGTTTCAGCACCAAGTCTCACTATATAAAGAGTGCCTTGCCAGCTTGTCACCCTGTGATTCCCTCTATCCAACTTTGCCTTTCAAGGACGTTCCCACAGGAGGCAAGAAATGTGAGATGGCCCCTTCCCTCACCCCCAGCAGTGCTGTAGATCAAGCATGGCTTTAAACAATTCCTCTCCCCCACCTTTCCCTGCCAGGTAACACGATCTGTGTGTCTCCTCTTGCTGAAAACCACTTGCTATCAGGTTAAGAATCACATTTGTCTCCCTCCACAGAGACTGTCAGTATTCAGCATGGCCAAAGGGCATCAGCAGCACCGATAAACCTTGCTTGCTCCTCAGCTGTTGGCCATTGCTGTGGGTAAGGGCTATACCAGCATAAGCCAGGTAGAGCTCTGGTCTGGACCAGCCAGACACTGTGAGGTCCTTGGGCTCGTTACTCATTCTGCTTGGACAGCACAGTGAGACTTTGGTCTCTGGCTGCAATCAGGCCCAGGCAACAGGGCTTTCAGGTTGGGAGTTGGGGTGGGAAACCCTTTTCTCTTGTAGGGAAGAACCTCTCCATTGCACTTCCTAGAAACAACCACCAGAGCAAAAAATAAGCCCCAAACAACCCTACCCTCCTGGTCCTTGAGAATTTTACCAGGGCTCAGGCACAATCACAGGAGTTATTTCACATGGGGGGATTTATTTGAGCATGTGCATGATGTCCCACTTCACCCAAATCCCAACATCACCCAACCCTTTCCTTGTTGGACCATCCCTCTTCTCACAGCACAGCAGCACACGCTGACTCAAGGTGACTGCCTTGGTGGCTTTGCAGCCTAGACAAGGATTATTTTAAGCCTGCCCCAAGGCAAATAATGGCTCAAGCTCTTGAGCAAAGATCTCAAAGAATTGCCAAACCCTTTGCTATGAGCTACCATGTTCAGAGGAACTTTCATCATCTGCAAACCTCAGTCTTCCTACCTGCAAGAGAAGGGTGGCAGTCTTTTGACTCCCTGGGTGTTGCAGGACCAGACAGTGTTTGCTCAACAGGAGTATAATTTCAGTGTGTTGTGTTATTGCTACTGTCAGATTAGAGAAAGGTCAACAAACATTCCAGTGAGTTGGAGCCTTCCCACTGGGTTAGGGTGGTCCTGAGAGCTTAGGCAGGCTCTGTATTTGGATAAAGCCCACCACAATGCCACCCATCAGAGACCCCAATGGACGTCAGAGGGGCAGCCCTTTCCTGTCACTGCCTCATCTTTATGTTTAGGATAAGGACCACTTGGAAGATGATGATGATGAAATTGAAGCAGGGAAAGAAAACAAACCCAAAACCACACATTCAAGGGGAGGGGGAGGGGAAAAGGTCAAAACTCAGCCAACTCCCTTTAGAAAAACTCTGAGCATTAGAGAGTGTCTAGCCAGGGTCAGAAGTGTTGTGACAGACATGTTTAGGTAGAAATTAAACTGAACACAGGGAAAAATGAGTCTCCAGCTGCTTCTCCAATTGGAAAACTTCAGCTGGAACCTCCTACCAGCCCTGCACCTTGCAGAAAACAGCAGTCATATTACCAAACCTTCTTCACAAAGCACTGGGACGTACTGAGGACCTTATACATTCTCCAACAAAAACACAGACCTGTGGGAAAAGCATCGATTCATTGAGCCTACAGTTCTTACCTGGAAACCTCTTGCACTCTGTGAAGTCAAGGCAGGGCTGCAACACCCACTCCTAGCACCCTGTTGCCTGGCTGGAGACATGTTTCTTTGCTCTGCAGCCAAGTGTGAGGTATGCTGAAGAAAGTCACACTCACCAGTGATATCCCACAGGCACCAGGCTCTCTGCCCCAGAGCTGTGAGCCCAAAGTCCTGAGAAAGCTGACTTTAACCCCAAATCAAATGTATGGGTGGGTGACACAAAACTTCAACCTGCTGAAAGCAGAGTGAAGCCAGGCAGAGCTCTCCTCTGGGACTTTCTTCCCTCATCCTTAGCCTCATGTACTCCATCTCTGCACCCCTTATCTCTCCCTTTGCAACACACCCACCTCATCTCCACTACCACCCATCACAACAGCCTTAGCACTTTTCCAGTACTAGAGCCCACTTTTCCAAACACCCCACACCCCCTAGCTCCTACCACTGCTCCCCAAATCCCCACCTTCTCTCTTCCCATAACCCTTCTATGCCTTTACCTCTCCCTCACCTTCCCACCACAGCTACTCCAACCCCATGCTCTTTGAAAGCTTGACTCGGCCACAGATCTGCAGTCCTTTGAGCTGATTCACAATGACCAGCTGCTGGCTGACCACCACCATCCCCTATACTGGCTGGGGAGGGGGCTGTGTGAATACCTGACAGGTTACCCAGGGCATAGGAGGGGTGAGATGGAAGAGCAACGTCTTCACAAGCACAACACAACAGGCAATGAGACGTTAGTTACAGTGTGGGCCGTGTGTTGCAGGGTCTGTGCTCCACTTGGAGCTTCCAGACAGCTGTTGAAGGAAATTGCCATCAATGTCAGCCTCACCACTGCTATTAGACATCTCATCCATGTCCAGGCCCAGCTTGAACCCATTTAACTTGTAAGGGATAATGAGATAACAGCATGACATGTTGCAGCTGAAGGTTATTTAAACACGCATCTGGTACCTGTTACAGAGCATACATCCTATTGTTGTATAGGAAATATATGCCACCTCCCTCCCACATGGAAAAGAGAGGATCTATAAATGTGTCCCCTGATACCCCTTCTTTTGGTGTAGCTGAGGTAATTCTCCTCCTCTGTGTTGTTTCTAGCCTGTCACTTTGCATTCTCTGTCTCAGGAGATGCTGTCCCTTCCAGAATGGTGAGACTTTGTGACAGGACACAAGACCACAAGGAAGAATTGAGTAGGAAGATAGAATCATAGACTGGCCTGGGTTGGAAGGGACCCCAAGGGTCCCAGAGCTCCAACCCCCTGCCACAGGCAGGGACACCAACCTCAGGCCTGGAGCTACACAAGGTTGCCCAGGGCCCCATCCAACCTGGCCTTGAACACCCCCAGGGATGGGGCACCCACCCCCTCTCTGGGCAGCCTGTTCCAGCCCCTCACCACTCTCTCTGCAAAGAACTTCCCCCTAATATCCAATCTAACCCTTCCCTCCTCCAGCTTTAATCCATCCCCCTTGTCCTGCCATTGTCTGTCCTTTAACAAGCTGATTCCCCTCCTGTTCCTCTGCTCCCTTCAGGCACTGGCAGGCTGCAATGAGGTCCCCCCACAGCCTTCTCTTCTCCAGGCTGACCCAGCCCAGCTCCCTCAGCCTCTCTTTGTAAGGCAAATCTCACTGCCCCCTCCACACAGCAGTCAGGAGAGACTTGATGCCATCTGGGTTTGAAAGGGTTGAAAGTAAAGTGTGAAGCCAGTTCACCTTTTGCCAGACACAACTTGACACCACACTTAACCCCAGGGAGATTCAGCAGTGACAACTGGTTCCAGTGTTCAAGGGACCATGCTAGGACTAGGAAATGCCAGTGGAACATCTGCTGAAGCCTGTGAGGTGAGCAACACAACCTGCTTGAGCTTTTAATTCAGATGCACAAAGGAGGCAATCTGCAGATCCCAGCTTAACCCTCATTTCTTTAACCAAACCCTCTATCTGCCCCTGTAGATAGAGCTCTGGCTGCTCTTGATCCTCTCCTGAAATTGCCTGTGGGGCTCTCACTCTCCCTGAGCCCTCCCTGAGGGTTGTGTGGGATGCCAAGAAATCACATTTCACAACACAAGTGGTCACCTCTGCAGATGTGTGCTCCTCTCTCTGATGTTTTTCTTAGGCACAACTCAGTCTTCTCCAGAAGTTGTTCCACCCTGTACTTTGCAGACCAAAGCCTGTGTCCAACACCCCATCTAGTGTTCAGCACAGACAAACGCAGAGGCTACCAGTGCATCAAGGAAACGGGAGTCGACTGGAAAATTCCCAGTATTTATTTTTCCAGTGGTATTAAACCATCTTTCTAAAAGAAGCATTTTATTTGCCTCCAAAAGAGCTCTGGCAGAGTCCAGGCAACATGGAAACCTGTACATGCCACTAACAACTCCCTCCTCCAGCCTCCACCGTGTCCCCCAACAGAGAGACTGCTACTGAAAAGCCCATCAAGTCCTGCTTTGGGCTCCTCACTGTCCCAATCCTGGGGCTCTGAGGACACCCCTCTGTAGGTAAGGTATCTGGATGAAGTTAACTTGGAATAATGAGTCCAAGCTTCCCAGGTTCCCAGCAGTCAGAAGCACAGGGCACTCATCTCAAGAGAGGTGTCGAGTCTTGAGCATGTATGCTGAGTACCAAATAAAGGTGCTCAGTGTTTGGGTTTTCTTCCAATGAGATTTATTTTTTTCTTTAAATGATATGAGAATTACTTTTAAATGCTTTTCATACTTTTTTCATTAAAGAAAAGAGAAGTTTTCTGAGGAAACAAAAGCTGCTTCGATGCCTGTCCTTTGCCTTTGCCAATGCATGTCTTTGGTGGTCAGTGGCATCAGGAGTTTGTCAGGACAAAATACCTGCTCTGAGAACTGGATTAACAAAGCAGCTTTCTGATGTGTCCCACCCTGTGAGCCACAGAGCTCCAGCCACTGCTGCAGAGACCTTTGGGCTCTTCGACCCTCAGGCCTAAGCCCAAAACAAGCACTGCTATGTTCTTGGTTAATCACCGGACCAATTAACACCTCAGTTAAGATGCAGCCAGGTTCCAGTCCTGCTCCCCTGAGAGCTGGGATTGTTCTGATGAAGCTCACTCCACCCAAGCAGAGATCCCCTGCTCACACTACTTTCTGTTCTCAAGGAGCAGCGTGATAAGCCTGTTAACTCATTAACACCTCCAGCTTACAGGGCTCTTGGCTTCCACCCTCCGGAGCAGCCTCAGGCCCCACACTCCAGGAAGTTATTCTGCAGTTTCTGTTTTGCTTTCCTTTCCTGCTGAGCCAGGCTGGCTTTCAGTTCCCACCATGGGGCTTCCGGATGCTGCTGTATTCTTTACTCTTGTACCCACCCTGGTGCCAGCTTTGGACCCTCCCAGCACTTCAGTCTTCATGGGTGGTGCTGCTGTGGCTCAGCAGCTCCTCTCCCCTCACTCCTGGCTCAAATGCAGAGTGCTGCAGTGTGAAGGACACACAGGACTTAGAGGGTGAGGTGGTGGCAAGGGCACCCTGAGCCAGTGAGACCAACTGATGTGTCCTTCCCTGGGTGCTGAGGGCTTCCTTTTTAATGCCAGCCTGCTTTGGGGTGATTGTGGAAAGGTAAGAGTTGCTGCCTGCAGTGGCTTTAGGAGGCAAAGGTTGTACTAGCCTAAAGCTGCTTATCCCACAAGCGGTCATGTCCTCTGCTCCTCGTGGCAGCACTGGAGCGTTTTCCTTGCTCTTGTCTTGGTTTGTATTGGCAGAAGGAGGAAAACTTCTGGATGAGAATTGAAGGCTGAGCACTAATAACATAGTCCTGTATCTTCTTGAGATGGACTCCCCAGTGGTATCCCATATGCCAGCTGGTGGTTGCCTGTAATCCATGTCAAATGAGTAGCAGTTAGTCTAGATTCAAAACATGTTGCTTCACACCCCTGTGCCAAGCAGGCTGGCAGTCCTGTGACTAGGGACAAAAGGGCTGTACCATGCCTGCTCTGTGAGCTGGTTTCAGCAGTGATGGAGGTAACTGTCTCTCTAGCAGCTGCTGCAGTGCTGCGCTTTGGATTTAGGATGAGAATAATGTTGATAACATGCTAATATTTTGGTCATTGCCAAGCAAAGGCTTCTCAACTTCTCCTACTGGCCTGCCAACAAGAAGGTGAGGGGCACCCAAGCTACTGTGAGGGGACACGGCCAGGACAGCTGACCCCAACCAGCCACAGGGATATTCCATACCAGATGTCATGCTCTGTATGAAACTGGGAGGCTGGCCTGGAAGCAGGCTGGCTTGGGAGCTGAGGATCAGTAAATGGGCAGGATGCAGAAAGCCCCCCCCCCCCCAGTCCCCACAGTGTGTCCCCAGACTGTTTCTCCAGGGGCTACATGCAGTTCCTCTGTGGTTTGCTCGGTCCAGTGCTACCAGCCGTGGCTGTCGGTTGGGGAAGGAGGGCAAGGAGGCTCCTGCACTTGTGCAGCCGGTGCCATTTGTGTGGCTGATGTGGAGGAAAAGCGGGTGGGTGGAGGGGAGGGACTGGGAGGGTCGGTGGGGAAGGAGGGCGAGGAGGCTCCTGCCATGGCACAGGGCAGTGAGCACCATTTGTGTGGCTGATGCGGAGGAAAAGCGGGCAGGTGGAGGGATGGGGAGAGGCGATGGGGCTGGATTGCTCTTAGGGGTGGCAGCAGGGACAGGGTCCCCTCACCCCCGGGGCGATGGAGGTGGTAAAGAGACCCTGAGGTAACTAATTGCGTCACGCAGCGCCCCAGCCGTACGTCACGGCTGGGCAGCCAACGGCCGCCCGTGCCCTTCACAAAGATGGCGGCGGTGACTACAGGCAGGGGCGGGGGCTGGAGGCAGGGCCTTCCCGCCGGCGGAAGCGGGTTGGGGCGCGCAGTCGCCATGCCGCGGGCGGCAGCGCTGGTCTGGCTGCTGCTGCCGGGGCTGGCGGCGCTGGAGCCGCTCAGCGTGGGCCTGGCTATCGGTGTCGCCTCGGCCCTTACCGGCTACCTGTCCCACCCCAGGTTCTACTGCAGCTACGTGGAGTGCTGCCCCACCGCCGGGCACCGCCTCAACGCCACCGGTACGGCGGGGGGGGGGGGAGGCGCCGCCGGGCTCCTCAGCCCTGCCCGGTTACCGGTCACTGCGCGGGGTAGCCCGCGGGGTGCCTGGCAGTGGCCGTGCGGAGCTTGCCCGCTGACCGGCAGCCGTCTCGGCCCCACGATGCTGAGCTGCTCTCCCTCTCCCCCCCGCAGCGCTGAAGGTGCAGCTGGACACCAAGCTCTTCGGGCAGCACCTGGCCAAGGATGTTGTGCTGAAGGCGGTGATGGGCTTCAGCAACAACCCCAGCCCCAAGAAGCCGCTGACCCTCTCGCTCCACGGCTGGGCCGGCACCGGCAAGAACTTCCTCAGCCAGATCCTGGCAGAGCACGTCCACCCCGCTGGCCTGCGCAGCAAGTTTGTCCATCTCTTCCTGGCCACCTTGCACTTCCCCCACCAGGACCAAGTCACGGTCTACAAGGTGAGGAGGGACACCAGGTAATCCTGTTACCCCGAGGCCCTAAATACCCCCAGGATGGGGGGGTTGGCTCTTCACGCTGCATGTCTCCCATGTAACTGACACCCAGAGGTGCCACAGCTGGGTATTTCCAAAGGTTCAGGAGGGTATTTCAGCTCAGGAGGGATGGAGGAGGAGGAAGTGCATTCAGAAAGGGAAAGAAATGCCAAGAAATGCCACAGTGCCAAGAAACCCAAAGTGAGAGTGATGCCTTGGTGCTGTCCTCTCCCTCACTGATGACACCTGCTGATTCCTGCAGTGTTTTGCTGTTGACTCCTCCGGTGCTTGCTGTTGGGAATGAACCCCATCATTAAAGCTGTGGTCACAGGTTGTCTGGGATGGAGGGAACTTTCTCCATCTGCAGTGCCACCTTTTGTATTTGTGGCTAAACCAGCACTGGTAACACACCAGTGTTGTGGCTGTGAGGGAACAGTGCTCGCACAGCCTCAAACCTTGCTTTCCCTTCCTTCCCAGCTGGGGTGGGTGAGACACTCTGAGGGGACAGAGCTGGGACAGCTGACCCCAGTCTGCTGCAGGGATCTTCTCTTGACCTGCTCAGCAGTAAAACCTGGTGAAGAACAAGAAAATAGTTAGGGCTGCTGGCTTCTGAGGTGGTTGCTGCTCTAACACTGGCTGGGCATGGGTCTGCAGGTGTTTGTGGGGTTTTTTTTTTCCTCTTCCTATCATCTATAAAAATGTCTTTACCTTGGCCTGTGAAGTTTTTTGCTTTTATTCTTTGTCCTCTCTCACCTTTCCTGCTCGGGTGCTTGGCTGCTGGCCATGCACTATGTGATGAGAAGGTGTAGCTCATGTGAGAGATTTATCAAGTGATTTCATTCCTCAAACACTGGAGATTTTTGATCTTTGTGTTTGAATGTACCTGAAACTGGTAATTCTGGTTTTGGTATGAAAAAAGAAAACATTGATTCATTGGGTTTTTTAAAACAAACAAAAAAGAAGCTTTATCTTCTTCAGGATTTCTCATCTCAGCCTGTTTTTTGTGCCTTCTCCATCTACTAAGCAGAAAGAATGAGGAAAGGCTTTCATTTGTGAGCAGGAAAAGGATTTACATTTAAATTCAGTGTCACATGTCAAGAGGATCAGTCAGAGAGTTTGTGGTCCTCTCTTCAGAAGGTGTAACCACTGAGTGTGGGATGCTGATGTTTGAAAGGGTGTCACATACAAGTGTCTTGCAGTACATCCCCAGGAGAACTCCTCTATTTTTTTCTCCTTGCTCCAGGAACAGCTGCAGAACTGGATTCGGGGCAATGTCAGTGCCTGTCCCCACTCTGTCTTCATATTTGATGAGATGGACAAAATGCACCCTGGCCTCATGGATGCCATCAAGCCATTCTTAGACTATTATGAGCAGGTTGATGGGGTGTCCTACAGAAAAGCCATCTTCATCTTCCTCAGGTTTGTAGCAGTGATTTCAGTCATTTGGAGATACTGAGATAAATCTGTGTTGATGATGATAAGGATGCTCCTATGGGACCTCGTTCAAGGAACAGAGAAAGAACTGCTCTGGCACAGAGACCCTCTCTGTAAAGACAGAGGGAAGCACTACAGGCAGGTCTGTGGCTATATTGAGCAGCTCTGACATCACGCAGCAGACCACTGCAGCATGCTGAGCTCACAAGCCTGGCCCAAAGCACAGATCATACAAGAGTCTGCTTTTTGGGGAACTTCTCTGGTATGGGTGCACCCTGTACTGTGTCTGCACGGCAGCCAGTTTGATGCTGTGTTTTGGATTTGCCACTGAAACAAGGCTGATAATGCTCCCATGTTTTGGCTGTAGTTTGCAAAGCCTCAAGGCTCTTTTTCCCATGCTGCTGCCAGCGAGCAGGCTGTGGTGTGCAAGAGAATGGGAGGGGACACAGCTGGGACAGCTGACCCAAACTAGCTGGGGGAATATTCAATACCATGTCCTGTTTTACTCCCAGTAGGAATTGGGGTAGAGAAAGAAAGGGAGGAGGTGGTCATCTTCCAAGGTGCTGGCTTTCTGGAGGCTGCCTGGGCATGAGTCTGACTGTGGGTGGTGAGTGATCACCTTAGCCTGCCTTGGGGTTTTTTCCTCCTCTTTTCATCACATCTTAAACTTTATCTTGACCCACAAGTTGTCTTCATTTTGTTCTTCCCACTGAGGCAGTAGGGAGTAAGTGGCTGTGTTAGGTGCTTGGCTGCTGCCCAGAGCCAACCCTCCACACACTGATGGCTATTTAAAGAATGGGAGGCTTTCCCTAAATTTTGGCTTATGGGTTTTCTGGTTTGGTGATTCATTTGACATCAAGAACATTAGTGATACATCTAACTGGCTAAAAAAGAAATTCTGGTTCAGCTGTGTCTGTATTCACCACTGTTTCTTCTTTTACAAACAGCAATGCAGGTGGTGACTTAATTAATAAAGCAGCTCTTGACTTCTGGACAAGTGGAAGGCACCGGGAGGAGATTCAGCTGAAAGACCTGGAGCCCATGCTATCTGTAGGGATCTTCAATAACAAGAATAGTAAGTAATTTTTCCCAGAAAAATAGGAAATTCCTTTCACTTCCTAAGACTGCAGGGCAAATTAGCCAGCCCCTTTTCAGTGGTTAGCAGAGACAGGACAAGGGGCAATGGCTGCAAGTTAGAACATAGAAAGCTCCACACCAACGTGGGGCAAAGCTCCACACCAACGTGGGGCAAAGCTCCACACCAACGTGGGGCAAAGCTCCACACCAACGTGGGGAGGAACTTTTCCCCAGTGAGGGTGAGGGAGCCCTGGGACAGGCTGCCCAGGGGGTGTGGAGTCTTCTTCTCTGGAGAGATTCCAGCCCCATCTGGACACCGACCTGTGCAGTATGAGCTGGGGAGCTGCTTTGGCAGGGGGGTTGGACCCAATGGTCTCTTGAGGTCCCTTCCAACCCCTGCAATTCTGTGATTCTTGACCCTGCCCTGCTTTTTTCCCTTCACCCCAACCCCTTCAGGTGGGCTGTGGCACAGCAGCCTCATCGACAGGAACCTCATCGACTACTTCGTCCCCTTCCTGCCCCTGGAGCACCGGCACGTGAAGATGTGTGTCAGGGCTGAGATGAGAGCCCGCGGCTACGACGTCAATGAGAAGGTGGTTCAAGCAGTGGCTGATGAGATGACATTCTTCCCCAAAGAGCAGAAAATCTACTCTGATAAAGGCTGCAAGACTGTACAGGCCAAGCTGGATATTCATGAAGATGTTACCATAAGAGATATGAAAGCCAAGGGTTGATTCTCCTTCAGGTCTCCAAAGCTTGTTCAGAACTTTTGGAAATCTGGGTATTTGCACTTAAGCTTTTTTACTGTTGCAGGGAGTATGGTGAAAATGCTAGAGTGACCTGTGTGGCTTCTTATTTTTTAATTTTTTTTTTTAACTTAACATACCACTGTTCTTCTCTGAGCTGGATGGTATCCCTGTTTTTCTTTCAACCTGTAGAGAATTTGAGTGTGAGACCTATATAGCACTGGATACAGCCTCTGCTGCTTTATTCTTCCAAGTGCTGGCATTAATGGGTATTTAACTCCTCTTTCCACAAAAACCTAGACAAAGGAGAACAGAGGAATTCTTCAGGAAGTTATATGCCTTTCCTTGGATGTGGTCTCATTGGTGGGTGAGTGAAATGATGTGCAGGACTATGGTGGTGTCTTGCAGGGGTGAATACCTTCATGTGCTGCAGGAAGAAGATGGTGTGGTGGTGGCTTCCTGTTGTTTACAGCTGATTGACTCTGTTGTGGCTTTTACAGATGAGCATCAGGTGTTCAGGCACCAAAGGGCACGGTTATGCTTTGAGCTGTGGCATCATAGCACACCTGCTACAGTAATATAGAAAGTCAGGATGAGCTCAGGGAAATCTGTTGCTGAATGGCAGAGAAAAGGTGTAGGGGAGTAACTGTTTGCCCCTGTGCTGCTTTGGAGCAAAGAAAAAAATTGTAAAAGAAACTTACCTTGATTGTGTGGCAACTCCAGGGTGTTTGTCTTCCTAAGCAGAGGGATCTACGAGGTCTGTTAAAATACACTAGGTGAGACTCCTCTTAATCAGAAAAACATCTCATGAGGATTTGACAGTACAGCTTGGCAGGTTAATCCTCATCTGGGCTCTTGGGCCTTAAGCCTGGGACATCTTCAGTAGTCCCTCCCAGCTGCAATGAGTAGCCTAGGACTTGGTACTGCTGCTTTCACCCTGCTTGGAAGACACTTTGATGGTAGAATTTATTTTTAATGATGTATTTTTATACTGAAATGTAAGCAAGAGCAATACAAAGCTCTTCCTAGAGACCACCAGAGAAGAGAGAATGGGAAATGGGAGCAAATCAACAATCCCATACCTCATTAAGTATGTTTTATAGTAGTCTTTTTTTAAGGAATGTGTATGTTGAAGGGTGAGTGATGGGTTAGGAAACTGGGAAAGATGATTCAACCTTCACCCACTTGGTAAAGCTGGGGCTTACAGTGCTGTTGCAAGCTTTAACTCTTTCATCATCCATCACTTGGGGCTAAACTACTAGAAGTGCCTATCACTTGGGTGATTGTAGAGTGGTTTTTAAATGGGTACAGGGAATTGGGTTATTGTTGTGCTGCAGCATTTACCCCCCCACTTGTACTTGAACATGAAAGTTTAAGTACACATTTAAAAGAGGTCTCAATGTTATTATGTTAATGCAAATTACAACAGGGAGTTTAGCATGGGTGGTAAGCTCCAAACAAAAAGTGTCAATTGCCTTTTTACAACCCCACCTGGAATTTGCCAAATGTTGGTAAACTCTTCATGCTGATGCAATCTCCAGAGCCAAATGCTAGCTAGCTGTTAACCTTGGGACATTGGACTGTTACTTCTCATGTATAATGTCTTGCCTATTAACTTACTCCTAGGTGTAAATGCTGCATCCAGTTTCAGTTGCTCTGAATGCAAAAGACTCCTGCAATTTCAAAACACTAAATAGTACTATTGTACTGCAGTTGGAATAAACCTTAAGTCACTTTTCTCTCTTGGTTGAGTCATTTTCAGCCATGGCATTTTCAGCAGTAGGAAAGTACTGGGTTATGCAGTTCCCAACTGGCTGCACTGCAGCTTTCTCTTAAGCCTCCTTTATTCTTAGAAACAGAAAATCAGATTAAATAAATAGCCTGATTATATTAAAATATGTTGAGTCACACAACTGCACAGCAAGGCATCCAGCAGTTAAAAACAGCTCAGGAGAAGCAAACACTTGCAAAAAAAGCCTTAAAAGTCTCTGTCTGCTCTGCTCCATAGTTACTAACACATCTCCTACCATACTGCCAGGACTGCAGGTAGCCTCAGGTAGCTTGTGTGCTATTGCTCCTCTCTGTGCTGTGTCTGGAAAGCTGTCATTCAGGGTGGCTCTTCACAGTGAGCCAGCAAAGGCTTTCATCATCTCTCTCTGGGCTGGAGCATCTGCTGCCTCTCTCTAGCACTGAAAAAAAGCCAGTGTGTAAATAAGCACTGAATTCAATCAAGGTACAGCTGTCGGTGACAACTCACCCCTCACTGAACAGTCAGTTGTTTACACTGTTGGGATCAGCCTGTTGTGCTGTAACAATACACAAGGAAGCTCGTTAAGGAGGGTCTTGTTCAGCAGGGCTTTGCCCTGTGTGTGGCTCTGCACACACGACCGCTCTCCCTATTTAACCCAGGGCACCAGCCACAAGAATCTCTAGGGCCAGGCTGCCTCTTCTAACGTTGCTGTGTTCTAAGCATCACCTCTCATTCTGTGAGCACAGCATGAGATTTGGGACCATTTCCTGCTGAAGACTCTTGAATTAAAGTAAATATTGCTTGTTTTGGACTTTGGTAAGAAAACAACATTCAGTCTGGGCACCTGCTCAGCTCCTCTCACCTGGCTCGTGGACTTGTTTCTCTAGGGATCAGACCTTTCCCCCTGTTCTGACACTCTCCTGGAAGTTGTCTGATCCAGTTCCAAGTGGCCTATTAAAAAACGGCCAAAGGTACCCAGTTACAGCAAGAAAGACAAAGCAAAGCCCTCCACTTTGAACTCATACAGTCTAAAGGAGAGGAATGATGACAGGATCAAAGCTGGGAGCGAGTTCAGACACCCAGGTTCCTGTTACCCAGATGCAGGAGATCCTCCTTGCCAGGTCTGCTGTTTCAAGGACAGAAGAGAGATTAAACAGAGGCTGCCCTCCATACATCATTTCCACACCTTCTAGAAGAAGCTTCTATCTATCCCAAGCCCTTTAGGGCTACAATATAATTAAATACTTGGTACCAACACATGTCAAATGCTAGTACCTATGCTGTGATGATGGCACTTAGAACTAGAGTGAGGTTAATGCTGGAACAGCCACAGTGCTGCCTGGCCAAACTGTTTTTTCATTAGTAGGTACCAGACAGTAGTAGAAGTTTATCATTTTCACAAGGGTTGTGGGTTTTTTTCCATTAGCCAATCATTTGCTATTATCACAGGAGGTCAAAGAAACAGATTAAATACCCAAGTTCAAAGCACTCATTTGTTGACAAATATGAGGACTGATAATTTGCATATTACACAACTTCAGAGCAGGACTGGACAGCTGAAGTTTTACTGATCCTTCATATTACACAACTTCAGAGCAGAACTGGACAGCTGAAGTTGTACTGACCCTTTTGTTTCCCCTTGCAGAGAAAACTCCAAGATGTTGCTGCTGAAAACACAGGTGGCTTCAGTCAGAGCCCAGAGGGTGTTCAGTCTGTGCAACCACAGTGGGAGGAGACAAAAGCCTAGGGTTTGGGAAGTTCATCTTTATACTTGTCAGCACACATACATCTAGAAAGCCTGCCTCTACAAAAGCCACACAGCAGTGTCACTAGCACCAATGGTGTAGAAGGGCAATTTCCACTCCAAGCTTTGTTTCCCTCTCACCAGTTAGCAGTCACATCTCCTCTCCACATCTATTGCCTCCAGAAGGCAGAAACCTGTAGTGAAGGACAGCTGACAGCCAGAAACGTAGCATGTCTTCCTCAGCAAGTAGTTTGTGCAGTATTAGCATCAAATCACTATGCAAAGAACACCAGAAGGGAGCTAAGAAATACATTTCTGATGAGAAGAGTTTATTTTCAATAGAAACTGGAGTGAAAAAAAGCCTCTGCAGTGCTCATTCAGAAACAAACCTGAAGCTCTTTGCAGTAACTTCAGCTGACACATTTCACCTTTATTTCAAATGCTTTTGGCTCTGTCTCTATCCCTCCCTTCTGAGAGCAGGATATTAAGAAAATCTGCCAGCTGGCCCCTGAACTTCACATGTAGGTGAAGAGAACCCCCCCCTCTTTTCCATTTCCTTGGTGTCAAATGTAACCTGTGTTTCCCACTAAGTTACATTTTTGCCATGAAAAATGGCAAAAATGCCATGAAAAATGGCAAAAATGTCATTTTCTCTGTCAGAAAGCAGGCTTTCCTCCTTCCCCAGAAGAGGACAGCTAGGAAACACACTGTGGGCATCTTCAGAGATCAAAAATAACCAAAAATAGGAACCAACACTGAAGTGTTAGACAAGGATTTTAACTCTTTTTCCTGTGATATTACATCTGCCCTTGATCACCATCCACATCAAAGACTTTCACATACTTGGTTTGACACACAGGAGGCCAATTCATACCATTGTTTTGAGAACAACAACAGTACCACACAATTATTTCTTCTTTTAATTACAGAATCCCCTCCTTACCTTTAATTGAGCCAAGCTTTTAAAGGAAAAAAAGACACATATCCTACTTTTAATGCAGCTAGAGGAATATTCCCACGTAAACCAAGTGAAGGCTTTCAGAGACACAGGAATGTTGATTAAAATTTTCAATATTCTCTAGAGTTTATCCACAGCAAACCAAAATCCAATTAAAATTAGGTCATAGTCCCACTCCTATACATGTCAACAGTCTGCCAAACAGTCCTGATGCTCAACACACAATCTAAGAGGAATCTTCAGCACTGTCAGACCCACCCCCATTCACAACACAGTTCGTTCTTACCTTGGCAACACAAGGCTGAAGTACTTGAGTGGTGTGACTAGGGACAGAATAAAAATGCAGAGGCACTGCCACTTACTTACACACCAGGTAAAAAAACCCAACAAAACAATGTTCCTTTCTTTTAAAAGTGCTTAAAAAATGAAATGTCCCAGGTTCTCCACTTCGTAATTAAGTTAAATTTGCTTCTTTGCAGGTTGTAGCAATAAAGCATTAGAAGTCATAGTAATAATCCAGCTTTGCATCCACAGTTTTACATCCTTTGTCTGAATAAATCCTCTCCTCTCTGGGGAAGTAGGTCATTTCATCAGCTATCCTGGTTAAAATGTCTTCATCCACAACGTAGCCACGTGATTCAATCTCAACCCTGGCACACATTTTCACATGTCTGTATTCCAGAGGCAGGAAGGGAACAAAGTAGTCAATGAGATTCCGATCGATCAAGGTGCTGTGCCAAAAGCCACCTACAAAGGGAAAGAGAAGAGCTTTAACTACAGAGGGAAAGAGAAGGGGGTTTATCTCCCCTAGTTAAACACTACTAATGGAAATGAGAGGCGTATCACAGCCCTCTGCTGCACACCAGGAAGAACTCACCTGTGGGTTTAAGGCTTTTCATAGAATCCCAGACTGGCCTGGGTTGGAAGGGACCCCAAGGGTCACAGAGCTCCAACCCCCTGCCACAGGCAGGGACACCAACCTCAGGCCTGGAGCTACACAAGGTTGCCCAGGGCCCCATCCAACCTGGCCTTGAACACCCCCAGACACGGGGCACCCAACCCCTCTCTGGGCAGCCTGTTCCAGCCCCTCACCACTCTCTCTGCACAGAACTTCCCCCTAATATCCAATCTAACCCTTCCCTCCTTCAGCTTTAATCCATCCCCCTTGTCCTGCCATTGTCTGTCCTTTAACAAGCTGATTCCCCTCCTGTTCCTCTGCTCCCTTCAGGGACTGGCAGGCTGCAATGAGGTCCCCCCACAGCCTTCTCTTCTCCAGGCTGACCCAGCCCAGCTCCCTCAGCCTCTCTTTGTAGGGCAGCTGCTCCAGCCCTCTGAGCATCTCCGTGGCTCCTCTGACCCCTCTCCAACAGCCCCACATCTTCCTTGTGTTGGGCCCCAGCTCTGGACACAGGATCCAGCTGGGGCCTCCCAGGGCAGAGCAGAGAGGGACAATCCCCTCCCTGTCCCTGCTGCCACCCCTCTGCTCATGGAGCCCAGGATCCCATTGGCCTTGGGAGCTGCCAGAGCCACTGCTGCTCATGGGGAGTTTCTCATCCCCCACAATCCCCAGGTCCTTCTCACAGGGCTGCTCTCCAGCAGCTCTTCTCCCAGGCTGGATCTCTGGCTGGGATTCTTCCAGCCCCAGTGCAGCCCCTGACCCTTGGCAGTGTTGAACCTCACTAGGTTCCCCCAGGCCCATCTTTCCAGCCTGGCAAGATCCCTCTGGATGGCTCCTTTCCTTCTGGGGTGTCGACCACCCCACTCAGTTTGGTGTCACCAGCAAACCTGCTGAGGGTGACTCAATCCCATCACCCATGTCATTGATAAAGATGTTCAAGAGAACTGGTCCCCAGACAGACCCCTGGGGGACACTGCCTGTCACCAGCCTCCACCTGCACACAGACCCACTGACCACCACCCTTTGGCTACGGTCTGTTAACCAGTTTCTTATCCACTTCTAAAACCATCCAGGGTTTTAATGGACAATTAAATCCACATACAAGCCCCTTCTCATGATACTCTGTGCACAGTTTTGTGCAGACACATAGATGTGGTCCACTGGAGTGCAACAAATGAATCCTATCTGAATGCACTTACACCTTGCTCCCCAAGTGCCGGTCTCATACCTTCCCCTCTCTCACTTAGAGAACAGTTTTCCTGTCTCCTATCAGCTCTGCCAAACCAGCTTGTCTTGCTCAGAGATTGCTTCTAACCTTTTAGAAAAACACAGTAAGTTTGCTTCCAGTGCTAATTTCAGACCATAATTATGTTAAAAACCCCTTTTCCCCTTTTTCTGTGCAAGGAAACCTAGGAAGCACTGGACTACCTGCAGCATGGCCAGCATGTCAGCTTGTCTGCACCTGGAATACTGTGCCCAGTTCTGGGCTGCTCACTACAAGAAAGGCATCAAGGTCCTGGAGTGTGTCCAGAGAAGGGCAACCAGGCTGGGGAAGGGGCTGGAGGCCAGATCTTACAGGGAGGGGATCTTTCCAGGAGCAGCTGAGGGAGCTGGAGGTGTTCAGCCTGGAGAAGAGGAGGCTGAGGGGAGACCTTCTCACCACCTGCACTGACCTGACAGGAGGGTGCAGAGAGGTGGGCGATGGTCTCTTCAGCCAGGGGACAGGAGATGGGACAAGGGGGATGGCCTCAAGCTGTGCCAGGGCAGGGGCAGATTAGACTTTAAGGAAAAGCTCTTCACCAAAATGCTTACTGGGCACTGGCACAGGCTGCCCAGGGAGGGGGTTGAGTCACGAGCCCCTGATGTATTTAAAAGATGGGTAGATGAGGTGCTCAGGGGTATGGTTTACTAGAGGACAGGTATGGCTGGACTTGATGATCTCAAAGGTCTTTTCCAACTTGGTGATTCTGTAAAGTAGCTCCTAAAGTAACTGCCTGAAGGCTTTTACCAGGCTGAGTGGATTTGGGGTCAAGGAAGTGGGTTTTTTATTGGTTAAAGACTTTTCAGCTGCTGTCAGGATTGCTCTTTGCCTTCCCTTTAGCCTATTACTATGTCAATAAATGCTCAGTGTAGATTTCCCCCAACATACACAATTCAATGCACAGCAAACATGCTGATAGCCAAGGTGCACACAGAGCTACTCAATCTGCATCTCATCTCAAGAACCATTTATACACCCCAAAACTGCACCATGGCTCCTTGACAGCCAACAACTGAAGGCCACATCATGTGGAAACCATAGCCATGAAAACACAGCTAGACACAGCCCATCCCTTTAGTGGAACTTTTACCACCTCAAAAAGCAATCCCAGTTTTACTCACTATTTTTGTTATTGAAGACAGACACAGACAGTGCATTCTGTATATCTGTGAGCTGTATATCTTCCCTTGTCCTCCCATTCCTCCAGAAATCCAGTGCCAGCTCTGTTATCTTTTCAGCTCCTGCATTGCTACATAAAGAGAAAGCAAAGTTGTGGCTGCAGGTTGTTTTAAAAGGCATCAATGTTCAGAAAAGCAACACCCAGAAGCCACTTCTTACCTAAGGAATATGAAGATGGCTTGTCTGTAAGATACCCCATCCAGAAACTCATAGTAGTCCAGGAATGGCTTGATGGAGTCAATGAGTCCTGCATGCATTTTATCCATTTCATCAAATATGAAGAGTGATCTGGGACAGATGCTCACATTCCCCCGAATCCACGACTGCAACTGGTCCTGAGGTGCAGAAAAATACAAGATGCTGAAAGCATGTGTGTTGAAGAGGCAGAAAACAGCACTTCTGCTTATTGACCTTTGTCCTGAGTCCTTTCAGTTGTGCCATTGTAACATCTTTGGCTTCTTGAGTAAAACACTTGAGTAAAAGCAGTAAATAAATCTTTACACAAATCTCATGCTGGTTCTGGAAAAAAAAATCAGAATAAAGACACTAAGAGATGGGATGGGATGAGCAGGAAATCTCTGTGTGAGGGAGATAGTCCTGTAGACACAGGAAAAATGAAAGGAAGCAGCAGGACAAAGGATGGGCACCACCAAGGAACTGCAACACAAAGCTAAGCCCTGACAGGTAAGATGATTACTGTCAGCAGCACTTTGGTCTAAACATCCTTAAGTGTCAAAATTATAAATAATAGGAAAGTTGCTATTTGAACAGCACCAGTGAGACACAGGGGGATGGATTAAAGCTGAAGGAGGGAAGGGTTAGATTGGATATTAGGGGGAAGTTCTTTGCAGAGAGAGTGGTGAGGGGCTGGAACAGGCTGCCCAGAGAGGGGGTGGGTGCCCCGTGTCTGGGGGTGTTCAAGGCCAGGTTGGATGGGGCCCTGGGCAACCTTGTGTAGCTCCAGGCCTGAGGTTGGTGTCCCTGCCTGTGGCAGGGGGTTGGAGCTCTGTGATCCTTGGGGTCCCTTCCAACACATCCCATTCTATGAGACACTGCAGCTGCAGTCACTGGCAGAAGCAGCATTTAGTTCTCAGCCCTGTGTTTTAATGGTTCAGAAGTTAAACAACTACAAACCCTTTTTAGGATGATGGTTTGTTGTATTTAAAGATTCACTTCAAAGTGGCATTTTTCTTTTTACTTAAGAGTTACATTTAAGATCAATAATGATGGAAGCAGGGAAAAAAAAAGGCTTGAATAAGTAGTAACTGTTCTGATCATATACAATGATTCATCATTTTGGTGATATTTGTTTGCTCAGTCCCTGAACTGCAGAGGCAGCATGGGAAGGTGGCATCAGATGTACTGTGGAAAAGCAAGAGTTCCTCCTGCTGCCTTTGGGAGCAAGTTTTCCAAGTGTAATCACCATGAAACAAGAGCAGAAAAGAATCCATTTTATTTTAAAACAGCTCAGCTGCAAGAAGGGGGAAGTAAGCTGTAGAAGAGAGAGCAGTTATTTCCTCCATTTAGAAGCTGGATTTGTAGACCATCCCACTCCCACTTTTAACATGTACAAACTGAATATAAGCATTCAGTACTACACCAGACATACATACTTACTGAAATACTGCTGTTAACAAAGTTAATTAGGACAAAAATACTCCAGAAAAGCATCCAAGCTGCTGCTCTACATGTTATAGACCTGACACCAAACTGGTAGAACAATTCCAAAGACATCTGATCTTTCAGACAACAGGTATATTGTGATTTTACATTGCAGCTGGGAAATAGGTACATAAAAAACCTAAATAACCTGCTCAGTGTGCAGAAAACCCCCCAAATACACTCATGCTTCAGAGAGCAAGCTTCAGATTGTCATGGTACCTGCCACACCTGGAGGTCACTGGGTGGTTCCCCAGAGTCAGGGACTGTTTCTTGCTGTGCCCACAGGTGTATCACCTAACCATGGAAACCTGCTGAATCACACTTATCTTTAGAGCATCCTTAACCAAAGAGTAAACTAAATGTTAACCACATCGTTGTTGCCTGAAGAGAGGCTCAGAAACCACACAAAACCCCCTTTATATTCATGGGAAAACCTGTCTCCATGGATGTTAAGATCTACCCACTACTGTAAAGATCCCCAATCCGGCTGACCTGGTTTCAGCTAAGGTGGACTTCAGTGGATGGAATCCCATGTTTGGGTGTTAGGATGACAGCAGTGCTGATAGCACCCTGATGTTTCTCGTTGTTGCCAAGCAATCAAGGACTTTTTCAGTTCTTCATATTTCTAACTAACAGGAGGAGGCACAGCCAGGACAGGTGACCCGAACTGGCCAAAGAGGATGTTCCATGCCAATTACGTCATGCTCAGTATAAAGGGGGGTCTGGGAGGAGGAGAAAACCTCCAGGATGTGTGGTTTTTTGGGGACGATGGGGTTCTGGGACAGCTCTGGGCTGTACGGCCTAAGTTGTGTGGTTCAGTGAGAGACTGCATTGTTTATCACCAGTTTTGTGTATTTTGTGCTCTAAAGTCGCATTATCACAGAGTTGTAGAGGTTGGAAGGGCCCTGGAGAGCTCCTGGGGTCCAACCCCCCTGCCAAAGCAGCTCCCCAGCTCATACTGCACAGGTCGGTGTCCAGATGGGGCTGGAATCTCTCCAGAGAAGGAGACTCCACACCCCCTGGGCAGCCTGTCCCAGGGCTCCCTCACCCTCACTGGGGAAAAGTTCCTCCCCAGGTTGCTGTGGAACTTCCTGGGCTCCAATTTGCAGCCATTGCCCCTTGTCCTGTCCCCACAGACACTGAAAAGGGGCTGGCCAATTCCCCCTGCACCCCATGCTTCAGATAATTATAGACTTTAATTAGGACCCCCTCAGTCTTCTCTTCTCAAGGCGGAAGAGCCCCAACTTACTCAGCCTTTCCTCACAGGAGAGATGCTCCAGGCCCCTAATCATCTTCGTAGCCCTATCATTGTTTGTTTTTTTTCCTCTTTTTCTACTATTTTAGCAAGGTGCCCTTATCCCAACCTGCTGGGTTTTGGTTTTATAGAATCATAGACTGGCCTGGGTTGGAAGGGACCCCAAGGGTCACAGAGCTCCAACCCACTGCCACAGGCAGGGACACCAACCTCAGGCCTGGAGCTACACAAGGTTGCCCAGGGCCCCATCCAACCTGGCCGTGAACACCCCCAGACACGGGGCACCCACCCCCTCTCTGTTTTCTAGGCTTTTGGTTTGTGTTTGTACTTTTTTCCCCTATTTACATTTCCCCCCCCCCCCCCCAATCCCCACCCCCTAAACTCCCCCTCCCCTTCTTTTTTGTTAAAAAAACCAGCAACTGTGTGGGGCTCAGCTCTCAGCTGGGGCTAAACCACCACATCAGCACAGACTACATTTTACTGCATAAAAAGAACCTGCATGTTTCTAGTACCAATCATGCTGTGACACTTCTAAATCGAGCAGGCTCTGCAGCAGAGCTGTGCCCCAGTGCCACAGGCCCCACAGCACCCTCTTACCTTGTAGAGACTGATGCTGTCAGCGTGAGGGAAGTGTAAAGTGGCCACGAATTGATGGACATATTTACTCTGCAGACCTCTTTTGTAAATGCTTTCAGCGACTATCTTACTGACAAAGTTCTTCCCCGTTCCAGTCCACCCGTGCAAGGAAAGGGCAAGAGGCTTCTTGGCGTTGCTGTTGTTCAGGAAGCCCTTCACCGCCTTGACAACCACCTTGTTCACCAGGTGCTGCCCGAACAGCTTCCTCTCCAGATTCTCCTGCAGAGCTGGGTGAAGAAACCACACCGTCAACAAGGAGGAGGGAGAACGGGCACCGGGTCCCGCCGGCCTTCCAGGAGGGTCCAGCACCCATCCTGACGCATAGACTGCCGGGATGAGGGCAAAGGGCCGGCCGCGCTGGAGCTGCGCCCTGCGGGGAGGCCCTGCCCGGCACCGGGGGAGGCCGTGCCCGGCACCGGGGGAGGCCCTGCCCGGCACCGGGGGAGGCCCTGCCCGGCACCGGGGGAGGCCCTGCCCGGCACCGGGGGAGGCCCTGCCCGGCACCGGGGGCCTCTGCGCTCCCCAACGCCGTCCTGACAGCCCCGCAACGCGCCTCCCTCCCTCCCGCACCCCCCTCAGGCCGCACCGGCGGCGGCGCGCTGGTCGTGCCTCTGGAGACAGCACTCCCTGAAGTAGCAGTACAGCCGCGGGTAGGAGATGAAGCCGGTAAGGGCCGAGGCGGCGGCACCCGCGATCGCCAGCCCTAAGCTGATGGGCTCTACGGCGCCGGCGGGGCTGAGGAGGGGCGGCAGCAGCGCCAGCCCCAGGGCCGCCCGCAGCGCGCCCCACCACAGCTTCATGGCCCGCCCGGCCCCGCCGCTTCGCCGCCGCTTCCGCTCGGGAACGCCGTTTCCGCTGCCGCCATCTTGGCTGCGGGCAGAGGCGGGGCTGGCGCGGAAGCGGGCTGGTGCTGAGGGCGGCCGCCATATTGGGCGGGAAGCTGGGGGCTGCGAGTAGCTGAAGGGCGGCCTCGCGTGGCGCCCTTGTGCAGCGCCGCGCTCCATCCAGCCCGCGCCTGCACGGCCCAGACAAACCCCTACCTTGACCTGGCCCAGCCTCTTTTCTCCTCCTCTGAAGGGAGAAGAATAAATAGTAAAAAGCATAAATTAAAACCTGTGCCTGGCCCCCAGCCGCCTCTGGCGTTTCCACTCCTCCCTGACGGGACTTGACAGGCGGAGCCAGGGGAGACCCTGGCCAACCACCGGTGCACATCCCAGAAGGAAAAACACATTTATAATCGTTTAAAAAACCACTTTTATTACTTTAAAGTTCCAAGTCTTGGCTTGAAGTACCCACATGTCACATCTCCTGGGGTGACGCGGCTGATGGCGGCTGCAGGGCCTCTGGTTTCTCCACCAGCTGCCACAGAATCACAGAATCTTAGGGGTTGGAAGGGACCTCAAGAGATCATCGGGTCCAACCCCCCTGCCAAAGCAGCTCCCCAGCTCATACTGCACAGGGCGGTGTCCAGATGGGGCTGGAATCTCTCCAGAGAAGGAGACTCCACACCCCCTGGGCAGCCTGTCCCAGGGCTCCCTCACCCTCACTGGGGAAAAGTTCCTCCCCATGGTGCTGTGGAACTTCCTGGGCTCCAATTTGCAGCCATTGCCCCTTGTCCTGTCCCCACAGACACTGAAAAGGGGTTGGCCAATTCCCCCTGCAACCCATGTCTAAAATATTTATAAACACTAATTAGGTCCCCCCTCAGTCTTCTTTTTTCCAGGCTGAACAGCCCCAGCTCAGCCTTTCCTCATAGGGGAGATGTTCCAGACCCCTAATCATCTTTGTCGCCCTTCTCTGGACTCTCTCCAGAAGGTCCCTGTCTTTTTTATACCAGGGAGCCCAAAACTGGACACACAGACCCTGTCCCCGGAGTTGAAGGTTAGACTGCACTCCAGTTCAATGGTTTTAACTTGAAAACAGGCCCTTCGCAGCTGAAATAAAATGTAGCTACAGAAATAACTCTACTGGGAGAGAAAATAAAAAAAATATATAAACCACAACTTACATTAAATCCCCCGTGCTGTGCATCTGCTGCTGTTTCTTGTGCTCAGGGCAGATCCAGCGAGGCAATGCCAACACCACTGTTCCTCACAGGCCACTTCAGAGCCAGGCTGAATAGCAGCAGCACACCACAAGCCTGCAGGATCTCAGCCTTACCTATTCTGTGCAGGAGAGGCCCTTGGGAACAAAGAAAGTCTCTTACAAAGTTACATTCAAGCAAGCCAGCTTTAAACCTTCCTTTTTCATTTTTTTTTCCACAAGGCAAACAGCACTGCTGTTTTTAAAGTACTTTTTAAAAATACGTATTATTTTAAGAGGGTGAAAGAATCTGTAAAAGCAAATTTGTTTCCTCACTAAAATAAAATGCCAACCATGAAAGCTCGTGTTCTTATAAAAGAGGTTTTATAAATGAAAATAAATAATATACAAGATTTTACCGACCGGAGAGTTCTCAATGACCTGCAAACTGATTCACAAGATCACAAGAAAAGCTTTGTAAGTTAACACCAGCATGTGAAGGCAATGACTCTCCCCAACTCCATTTCAGGTCAAATCTTTTATTAGTGGAAAATAAGAACAAATGCAAAGACTTCTGTCCATCAGTATCGCCTATTCATCTTCTTGAATTTCTCATAGTGATAATCATCTGTTGCTTTTTCATTGAGTGGACGTTTGCGATTTGGAGGAGACCCTTCAAAAGAAAGGGAACAAAGTATTATTTCCTGTCCTTTCATCTCTCTGAGTTTCTCAGTGATAATCATCTGTGGCTTTTTCACTGGCTGGATGTTTGGGATTTGGAGGAGATTATTCAAAAGAAAGAGAACAAAATATTATTTCCTGTCTTCTCACTGGAGACATTTCCTTAACTCCACCACTTCACCTTATACAGCCCCTTGCTATGTGAAAGGCTATTGCTTAAGCTGTCAACCCTCCCCAACCTTGCACCCATCTCTGTTCCAGCTTTCATCAAACCCTTGTCAGCTGGCTTTTGCAACACGTTGCAGTTGTGATCTTCAGTAGTCCAACCCTTGGGCAACTCTAAAGACATTCTCCATTCAGAGGGCTTCACGTGTGACCTAGGAGGGGGTCATCAAGTGCAACAGCCTCTCTTGGATAGATTGTGCTATTTCTCCACATAAGAGCTGGAGAATTTCTCTGGGCAAGACCCCTGAAGGATTTTGATGCCTTGGAGGGCTAAGGTTTGTAGCCTCTTTCACGAAACAGCTCACATGGTTACACCCATATTCTCCTAAAAACCCAAACAAATCTATTCTTAAAATACACAAATTATATTAATTGTCTCAAGCTACATCTACATCAATCTATTCAGCATTATTACATTTCACTGAATCAATTTCAATGTCTCTCCTTGAGACATTCCAGACAAGGAACTTACGCTCAGGCTCTGGCCTCTCTGTATCCCCCACTCTGAGTGGACGGGGCTTTGGCTCTTCTTTGTTCCTTCGCACTGGTGCATTTAGCTCCTCATGGTAAACTGAAGAAGGAAAATATCAGGTAAGGAATATTATCCTTAGAAATCTGTGCATTGGAATAACACTGCTATGTCATTTGTTACAACTGATCTTTAGCAGGAACAACAGAACCTCAGAAACAGCATTCTCCCCATTAGTTTCTGTGGATGATCAACACATGCAAGGTGGGATACAGCAATTTCAGCAGTACTATTTCATCAGAAGTGACCCAAAGTCTCATTTCCTTCAGAACACACTAATCTGATGCCAGATCATCCCTGTAAGCATGGTTATATGCAGCAGAAGGCTGCCTTTCCTCCAGATGGCTGCAGCGTGAGAGACTCTCCCGGAAATTAACTCCCCTCTCCTGTCTAGTAAGGTCTATGTTTGCTTGACCACCTGCCTGCTTTGGCAGCCTACAAAATGGATTGTCTCAATTATAAACCATCATTTAGAATCACAGACAAGGCAGACATTTCCAGCACACGCTCAAGACACAACTGAAAGGAAAAAAAAATGGTGAAATTTATGAGGCAGTGTCAGCTGGGAGTTCAAGAGCAGAAAGTCAAGCTGCAAGTACTAAGTCCCTCCTTTGCTGACGGATGGAAAAAACCCAGACCAAGCCAGATCACAGAATCACAGGGGTTGGAAGGGCCCTGGAGAGCTCCTGGGGTCCAACCCCCCTGCCAAAGCAGCTCCCCAGCTCATACTGCACAGGTCGGTGTCCAGATGGGGCTGGAATCTCTCCAGAGAAGGAGACTCCACACCCCCTGGGCAGCCTGTCCCAGGGCTCTGGCACTCCCACTGTGTTAAAGTTCTTCCACATGTTGCTGTGGAACTTGCTATGCTCTGACTTGCAGCCACTGCCCCTTGTCCTGTCTCCCCAGAGCACTGAAAAGGGGCTGGCCAATTCCCCTTGCATCCCATACTTAAGATATTTATAAACATTAATTAGGTCCCCCCTCAGTCTTCTTTTCTCAAGGCTGAACAGCCCCAGCTCTCTCAGCCTTTCCTCACAGGGGAGATGCTCCAGGCCCTTAACCATCTCCACAGCCCTCCTCTGGAGTCTTTCCAGGAGATTCGTGTCTTTTTTACACCAGGGAGCCCAGAACTGAACACAACACTCCAGGTGGGGCCTGACCAGGCCCGAGATGGGGTCTGTATGAGCATCCCAGCAAAACAAATCAGACAACTGCTTGTGCTGATACATGAACTAATTCTTCCTGCATCAGATCCTTTCCTGACTGCTTTTCTTCAGCAGAGGAGAAGGTCACACCTCGCTCAGGCAAGTTGGGCAAGACTTACATCTGTTGTGCTGGACATAGTTAACAGCCATGTTGGTGGGAACAAAGGATGTCTCACTGTCTTTCTTCTTGTTCTGCTGCTCTGCCAGCAGCTTGGCCTTGGCCTCTTCAGTTGAGATGATGTTTTTTATTTTTGCACTAGAAGAAAAACAAATGGGTAGTAGGCATGGAAGTGCTAAGTGGAGGGATTTTGGGGATAGTAATAGCACTGCCATGGTATTTGAGGTGCTTTTTGAGAGAGGAGGCATTGCTCTAGAAACAGACACTCTGTTTCAAAAGGGAAAAGGGAAGCTCACATCTCTAGTGCACTCCCTTTCAGTGCAGGGCATGAACCGATCCTCCAGAAAGCTGCTAGATTGATGTCACAAAAATGAAGAGCCTTTTCCAGAAGTCACTCAATGGAGCTGCACTAGGTATCATGCTAATCCAGAACAAGGCTCAATCCCTCCACAGAGCCAAGCTGGGGCCACGTAATCCAGCCATTCTGCTGCTCTGCCCTCAGGGGTTGCTCACCCAGGCAATCAGGGCCACAACCAACCTATCTGTGAACAACGTACTCGATTCCCAGGTCCACTTCAGGAATACCACTCAGCATCTGGTTGGACAGCATCTCCTCAGTCTTCTTGGCAGAGGAGACACGGATGTTTTCTGGCAGCTCATACAGAGAGTCCTCAGCATTCTTAAGCTTCACCTTCTGCTCCTCATTCTCCACAATTCCCTTTCTCTTCTTCAGCTCAGTCTCAATGTACTTCATCCTAAACAGCAACACGTGAGGGGCACACAGCATTTAATTATGTTTTCTGTCCTCTGCATTGCTGTCCCAAGAGCTAGGAGAGAGGAATGAGCAACACAGGTAACATCAACTGCAAGAAACAACTGCCCAAGAAGCGATCAGCTCCTACAAGCTCTCACAACCAGCAGAGAAGGCTCCCACTGGTATTTAATGCTGAGCTAGATGTCTGGCATCTCCCATCTTTGTTCATGAAAAAGCCTTCAGGCAGCCAGAAGGTGAAAGGGCAAGTGAAAGCTTCAGTGAGAACTGGGAAGATGTTCTGGGACTACTCAGAATCCAAGACAGGGGAAAAAAAAGGACACCCAGCCCCAAATTCAACATCACAGACAAGAGGCAGCACAACTTACATGTCAGCATCTTCATCCCGCCTGTTGGTTTCAGCTGAGAAGGAAGTTCCCAAGTTTAGATCTTCCTCTTCATTAATCCTAAACAGAAAGCATGGTGTTTAGGTTTGGGTTTGGTTTTTTTGAACTAATTTGCCAGGTGAGAGAAGCAGTAGCTAGCCAGACTGGGTTATATTAAACTCTTCAAACAACACAACATCTGGTTATTTCATTACTAGCTGGCATGCAATATTAGTCCAGGGAGAGACCTTCAGAGCTCAGACACACCCACCTGTCCTTGCCTCTTTCTTTCAGCTTCTTCATGTCCACCATTCCCCCAGTTTTCATCTGGAATGGGTCATCCTGTAAAATAAGAATTGATGAGAAACCCCAAGGTTTCCCTCTAGTTATAAAATTTCTCTTTGAAACCTGGATATAACCACAGGGAACATTCAAGTATTGAGCTGTGACATCAGCCCTACCCTGGGCCACACTCACACAGTGATGGGCTGGACCACATTGATGTTTTCCCCATCATTACATCTTAGCACTGAGGTGATAAAAGCACCTAGCACTTACCACAAGAGTGGCTTCTTCTTGCAACTTCTCTCCCACAAGCAGAGCTACAGCACTAGTCAAGCAGAGGAAGAAAATGACATGACATTCAGTGGAAGGAAACACATCCCCAACAACGCTGCATTTCTTTCTCCTTCTCTAAATCAAGCGGATTTAGATCTATTTAAGACTAAAATATCAATATTTAAGACTAAAATATCAATTTTATCCACATGGATAGAGCAATTGTGACTGTTATGGGGAGATGAGGAGTGAAGGCAGATTTTAGCACCTTACAGCAGTCACCAAAAATAAGGAACAAAGGTCACTGCTGGTGCATGTTTGAACTAGAGAGAAAAATTAGGCTGGAGGTGGTGTGAAAGTGTCCTATTTAAATCACATGTTGGGTGCTAAAGTGACTCAGGGAGAAAACATTTCATGTTAAACCCCCCTCTTAATCTTTGTCTTCACGGCTGGGACATGGAACAGACTTTGTTGGCTGTAAGCTTGACACCAAACTCCCCCTTTTCTACCCTCAGGCTTTAACTCCTCTATGGAGAGCATGGTTTGGGTGCTACTTGACACAGTGAGGGTGGTTTCTACTCAAGGAGACAAGTGATGTGAGAGAAATTCATGTTGCATGACACCATCAGACAAACACAGCTTCACACCCTTGGTGCTACAGCCCTTACCTCACCCCATTGGGTCGCCTTCTGAGGCTCTGAACTTCTTTGGCTTCCTCAACTTTTAGCCTGAAGAAAAAAAAACAACAAAAAACCACAAAGAGATGACTTAGTTCCTCATGCTTTGGTTTTGATGAATTGACTTGATGAGCTGCAGCAAACACAGAATCTACTGGACTGTGCCCTGTGTGGGTCAGCACCCGCTTCTCTAGGTAGAGACAGGACCCCAAAACAAACCGGCCCTTCTGTGAGTGCTGCTTTCCATGAGGCAGAAGAGCACTGATAGGAACCGCCTGCTACGGCGGGGAGGGGGCTGGAGCTGAGAAGGGGCTGTGCTGGGGGGAGCCAGGCCCCGGGGGGGAAGGGGGGGGAAGCCAGGCCCCGGGGGGGGGGGGGGGGGGGGAGCCAGCGGGCCAGAAGCCTCAGCGGGTCAGCCCTGGCCGGAGCTGCTGTTCAGACACCCCGCGGGGCCCAGCCCGCTGTCCCCCCGCCTACCCCACCCCCGTACCCGTGCGCTGACCCCCCCATGGCGGCGGGTCGGGGCTCGGCTCGGGCCGTGCCAGGGGCCTGCGTGCGGCTGAGGCCGGGCCCGGGCGGCGTGACGCCACTGCGCGGCGGTGACGGTGGGACGTCACAAGGGGAGCCGGCGTGACGCGGGGGACGTGATGACGCAGCCTGACGCGACGAAGCCGTCATAGCGTGACGCAACGCTGCAACAGCACGGCGGGACGCAACGCTACGACGACACGACAGCGTGTGACGCTACGCAACTAACGCAGAGCCGGGCGCGCCCGTTCCCGGCCGCCCCAGGGCCGCTGCACGCCCGTATGCCCCGGGACCGGTGGGCCCAGCCGGGCTCTCCGGGGCTCCCGACCCACCTGACCTCCTCGGCGACCTGCTCATCCTCCTCCGAGTCCCCCGAGTCCTCCCTCCGCCGGCGGAAGGACTTCTTAGCCGGCATAGCGCCGGCTGCTGCGCCGCGGCCACAGCCGCCGCTCTACTCCGTCACCATCAACACTGAGCCGGGCGCGTCGCGCCGGCGATGACGTCACAACTCCGCGACGAAGCCGGGCAGGATCGCCCGGCCGCCAGTACTGGCGATCCTGCCCGGCTTCGTCGCGGAGCCACCGGCCTTGCCTAAGCGGCTCCTCCTCCGTCGGGAGGCGAGAGAGATCCCTTCCGTGCCCTCCCGGGCGTTCCCTGCCGTTAATCCCATCCCTGCGGCCCCCTAATGCGCCCTGGAGCTTGTTGCTGGAGCTGCTTTCCCCCGGCAGACCCGCCGAACCGAGCCGACCCGAGCCGACCCGAGCTCAGCCGAGCCGACCCGAGCCGAGCCGAGCTCAGCCGAGCCGAGCTGCAGTCGTTAAGCGTTGCAGCCCCGCAGCTACCCCCGGCAGGGATGCCGAGGGGAAAGGCGCCTTCGCCAGCGCTTGTCACACGCCCGTGTTTTAAAACCACCCGTCGGGCCGGGGCTAAACCCCGGTGCGGGCTCCCGGCTCAGGAGAACCGGGCATCGCCCCCTCCGGGAGCGCGTCCCGGAGCTCTGCCCGCTCCGAGAACGCTGGCTCCGGATGGAGCCTCTGCTTGGGGAGCGGCCCCTCCGCGGGCAGCGCCGCCACCGCCGCCTCCTCCTTTCCCCTCCCTCGCTCCCCGCCCCGCCGCGGCCCGGCCCCCGCTCCTCCCCCGGCCTGCGCCGTGCCCGCCGCTCCGCCGCCGCCGCCTCCCCGCGCTGCTCGGGGCGCCGCGGCCCTTCCCCGTGCCGGGCCGCAGGGCGCGGCCTAACCCCCTGGCCCGGCCTAAGGCGGCGGCGCCCCGAGCATCCCGCAGGTGAGAGAGGGCTGGGGGCGGCGGCGGGGCTGGGGGGGGGCGGTTGGGCCTCGTCCCGGGGCCTGTCACGGCCGCGGTGTTGTGGGGAGGGCGGCCGCAGCGGGAATGATGCAGCAGCCGCCGCGGGGCTCCTGCCCGCTCAGCCCGCGGTACCCGGGGAGCGCCCTGCAGCTCCCAGGGCCTGGTGCCTTCCCCAGGCCGGGGGCGGCCTTTGCGCCCCCACGACCCTCGGCGGTGAGGACCCGACGGGGCGGCCGGTGGCTCGTCCTGCCCGAACCCTGCGGCGTTCGGGGCTGTTTATATTCGACTTCACTCACGCTTCGCAGCTGTGCGGCTGTCAGGAGAGCGCCTGCGTTTTGGGGGCCTGCCCTGCTTGGGGGGAGACGTAGCAGGGCAAAGAGGGGGTGTTGCCAAAAGTGGGGGTTTCTTAAAAGGTAAAAAAACCCACCCCTAGGCGTGCTGTTGTGTTGTGACATGCAGTAATACATCTGTATGAAACCCTCGGCTCCTTTACCTGTTCTACATAAAGTGTGTGGCTTCCCCAGGACGTGATGTGGTGTGAGCCTCCAGCTGAGAGCCAGGAGCACCTGGTTTCTGGTTCTTCCTTGCCACTAGTTCAGTAAAGATTTCTTCAGTACCTCAAGTGTAAGATGTCTGCCCTGGGAGGCCCCAGCTGGATCCTGTGTCCAGAGCTGGGGCCCAACACAAGGAAGATGTGGGGCTGTTGGAGAGGGGTCAGAGGAGCCACGGAGATGCTCAGAGGGCTGGAGCAGCTGCCCTACAAAGAGAGGCTGAGGGAGCTGGGCTGGGTCAGCCTGGAGAAGAGAAGGCTGTGGGGGGACCTCATTGCAGCCTGCCAGTCCCTGAAGGGAGCAGAGGAACAGGAGGGGAATCAGCTTGTTAAAGGACAGACAATGGCAGGACAAGGGGGATGGATTAAAGCTGGAGGAGGGAAGGGTTAGATTGGATATTAGGGGGAAGTTCTTTGCAGAGAGAGTGGTGAGGGGCTGGAACAGGCTGCCCAGAGAGGGGGTGGGTGCCCCGTGTCTGGGGGTGTTCAAGGCCAGGTTGGATGGGGCCCTGGGCAACCTTGTGTAGCTCCAGGCCTGAGGTTGGTGTCCCTGCCTGTGGCAGGGGGTTGGAGCTCTGTGACCCTTGGGGTCCCTTCCAACCCAGGCCAGTCTGGGATTCTATGTCGCTAAGAACAACAAGAGATTCTCCTTTATCTTGGGAGCTTATGGAAGATGAGTGAGCAGACCTGGTAGTTGTTTTGTGGATGAAGGGTGCTGAGATTCCTTTTATCCATATAAACAGTTACTCCACAGACTCAATCTATCCGTATCTGAAATTCCTGACAGCTGGCTCCAGCGTTGGTACAAAACCACACAGCTCTTTCCAAGCAAAATAAACCCTGAGAAATGTGTTGCTCTAGAAGGCAGTGACACTGGGTTTGGCAGCAAATGAAGCAGCTGAAAGTAGGTTGCAGTTACTGTGGAATTGTTCTGACATGTTCTTGTACTGTTCCTCCACAGCAGTGCTTGGGAAAGACAAGCTGAAGGACTTGTTTTAAGGTAACTTTTGTTCCCATCATGCATGATACATTTTGACAAGCACTGTTAAGTTTCCTGGCAGTGTTTTTATTAAATCCCTAGTTTCCTGAACAGTGTCAGAGAGCTGTGTGTGCCAGCTAAAGCTCCTAGGGCAGAGTCACAGGCAAAGCAGGGATTGAATGCTTCCTTCTCAACAGGCATGCCTTGAACCTTTTCTGATGCTTTCAGTCAGGGCTGAGAGGTGAAAATAAGGTTTTCCCTGCTTTATTCCGGCTTGGAAGCCCTAGGTGGGAAGATCAGCACCCCTGTGCTGGGAAGTGTAAAGGCATGGGTTTAATTTTGGATAGAGGGGTGGTCTCATGGAATGTGTTAAAACCATTCACATCCAAGAGGTGGTTCTTTGTGTGCTCTGAGGCTGGTTCCCAGTTAGCTTAGGCTGGTGCAGATGAAGGGGTCTGGAGTTAATTTTAAAGCAGTATTTTGTTCATTAGGTTTTCTGGGAAACCTATTCTGGGAAAGGGATAAGAAATCCAGGAAGGTGAATTAGCAAACATGGCATGGATAGTTGGGTTTTTTTGTTGTTTCTAATTGGACCAGCTGCTACATTTGGGAAAAGGGGTCAGTTTTGATGAAGGGACTCAGAGCCTGAAAGTGTCCCAGTTTTATGTGTTAGCTAGAGATACAGCAGTCATGTCAGTTGTCCTTTAAAACTCAACATACACTACATGATTCTCTTCATGCTTCTCTGTGAAGCAGCACCAAATTGCTCAGTTGTTTGTTAAACATCTCTTCACAGGTTCCTGAGATCCTGGTTACAACCACTGCTGTGTTTTCTGGCACCCAGACAGCTTCTTTCCCCCTCTGGTTTTGCTTTGCTCCTCCAGTTCAGTTTATTCAGTTCCAGAGAAATGGAAAAACATTGTTAGAAAATTCTCCTTGGGGGTTGTCTTCTGCCAAGGCAAGGTGCTAGGCAAGCTTTCAGCTCCCAGGATGTTGCTGATATGGCTTATTTGTTTATCTTTAATTATTATTCTATTTTCTCCCTGCTGTCAGTGATTCAGACCGGGTAACGTTGGCAATTCTTTCAGAAGTCCTCAAAAATGTGAAAACAGCAGAGTAGCAGCCACACTGCTGGAGTTGTTTGGCCTTAAGTTCATCAGAATTTTCCACTTCTGTTTTGTACTGATGTGGGCTCCTCATATCTCTTTCATTTCCAGCCAATAGTAATATTTTGGCTCCTGATCTGTGTTCTTAATATCCCTCATCTGGGTTGGTTTTTTTTTTAACCACTTTAGCAGCCACAAATGAGGTTACCTAAACTATGCTCGAGGAACACAAGCTCTGATCATCTCCTTTTTCCTAGCTGTGCCTTACTGAGACATGTTTGAAGTCTTTTACATACCCATGGACCACCATGGAAGTGTTTATTGTGCTCCTAAGCATGCAGCTATGAAACCCTCTGTGCTGGGGGAGCTGGGTGGAACAGTGTTACAGTTAGTACAGTTGTTTGAGAGCTGTGTGGCTCAGCATTGTTAAAATCTTGTCTATAAAATCCATCAATTCCTCAGAGTCTGAAGACTGGTTATCTCTTTTACAAACCATTTAAGTCTCATTCCCTCTTACCCAGCTGGATTTACAACACTCATTGTACTTGTAGTGTTTGATAAAGTAGTATAACTGTCAGCTTCAGATCAGCACAGCATGGGTAGCATGAAGCCCCTAGCCACCATAGGCTAAATACTGGTGTCTTGGGCTGCAGCATCCTTTCACTTTTAATCTCTTTGATGCAAACAAGCTAATTAGATGTGCATCTCTTCACACTGCCTGTGTGTTTGGCAAGAGGAAGTCAGCTCAGATCCCCATGTTTTCCCACCCTACCTGCTGAGCTAGTGCAGGACACCCAGTGTCTAGGATGAAAGTGTAAGGTTCACTGAGCACAGAGTATTCATGGTATACAAACCCAGTGAAATTAGGTATGTAAAGCAGGTTTGAGTTAATGGGAGTTTGTGTTTATTGCTGTAGGACTCTGCATCGTTCAGGGACGCTGCCTGATCCAGTCTGGGAGGTTAGGAAGACTGTTCAGGCAACAGTAAATCCATCCCCATCCCTGAAACCCAGTCAGGAGCTGTGCCTGTTGTTCTCATTACCCCTCCCCTACAATTTCTGAATGCACATTCCTCACTGGACAGGTTATTGGCTTCATTTCTGTGTTGTACTTTCTTGTCCTAGGAAAACATCCCCCCTTCCCAGTGAGCACTGGTGAAAATGGGAGAAACAAGAGATATCTGCCCTCACCTGGATTCCATAGGAGAGGTGACCAGGGATGATCTGCTGCTCAAGTCCAAGGTACAGGGTGTTCTGGTGGTCAGTGTCCCTTTGAGCTGTTGTTTGCTTTTTGAGGAGAGGCAGAAACTCTTCCTTCAATGCTGCTGTACCCTGCACAGGTCCCATAGAGCAAACCTTGACCCATCTGATCTGTTTCTCACTGTTGCTTGATCCTGTTCGGATGCATCACTTAGCTAAATGCTGCAAAGCTTATATTGAATTGCCAGTGTGATATTAAGAAATGAAACACTGTAAGCTGCAGGTTGGTGAGACCTGTCTTACAGAGATGTTTTCCCACTCTTGAAGGACTAGGGTACTTAAAAACCAACCAAGCAAACAAACCTTCTTTTATTATGAATATGCAGGGAACTTGCCAGTCTTGTGGAGCTGTGGGACCAAATCTCTGGGCTTGTCTTCAGGTAAAGATGGCTTGCTGTTTGCCTGCATGATGGGGCTTTATATCATTTTTTCTTTAAAGTATTGTACTGGGGAAGAAAAAAAAGGGGGGGGTGTGGTTCACAGTGGAACTATCCACTGGTTTTTGATGGATTCCAAGGAAGAGACTCCCTAGGTGAAAGACTGACACTGCCAGAACATGCCAAGCTGTCACTGGCCACTCCTCATAGGTGATTGCCTTCTGGTAGTCCCAGTGAATAAAATGCCCAGCATTGACTGTTGGCTGGGTCCTGCCTCTGCTGGCATCTGGGAAGGGAGGCTGCAAGTGTGAGACCTCAGAAGATGTTGCTCAGAGCAGCCAGGCAGAAAGGAATGAGCAGGGGCTTGCAGAGGGGCAGGGGCAGTTTATTTTTGTACTGGAATGCCTAGATGTTTTGAGACTGCTCAGATGAGCTGCCTGTTGGAGCAGTTGCTCTGGAGTGGAACCATTATGTGGGTGCAAACCTGGTTCTGGTTTTCTCTAATCAAGAGATTCCAGTTTCTTTGGCATCTGACTCTGGGCCCTGAATAAAGAGCAGCTTAGATGAGATCAATTCTGAAGTTGTGCCTGCTGCTGGGACTGGAGCTGCAGACTGTTTTGTCTACAAACAGTCTCCTTTGATGTGCCCATTGTACTTCTGCTGTTTCCTCTCACTAGATTGGTTGTCCTTACGTTGGTTGTGGGGAGTCCTTCGCTGACCACAGCACGCTTCACGCACAGGTGAGCTTTTCTCTGGCACTCTCCTCACCTCATCCTCCTCTCCCCTCATCTGGTAGTCTGATGCTTCACCTTGAGCCAGCTAAATGATCCTCACTAGCTCCCCTTTTCATCTGTAGGCCAAAAAGCACAACCTGACAGTGAACCTGACCACGTTCCGTGTCTGGTGTTATGCCTGTGAGAAGGAGGTGTTCTTGGACCAGCGGCTGGCAGCGCACACACCAGCACCACCAGTGAAGTTTGCTGAACCGGTGGGTCTGTGTCACAGCATGGGGTGGGGGTCAACACTTGGCAGGGTCTTTGTTTACCTGTTCCAAAATCAGCTGAGCAGTTTCTGCTATTGTCCAGGCTTTTGTGGTGTCAGAGCTCTTTCCATGGGTCTGGCTACCTGGTGATGGGATTGAGTGCAGCCTCAGCAGGTTTGCTGGTGACACCAAGCTGAGTGGGGTGGTCGACACCCCAGGAGGAAAGAAGCCATCCAGAGGGATCTTGCCAGGCTGGAAAGATGGGCCCCTAATGAGGTTCAACACTGCCAAGGGTCAGGGGTCGCACTGGGGCTGGAAGAATCCCAGCCAGAGATCCAGACTGGGAGAAGAGCTCCTGGAGAGCAGCCCTGTGAGAAGGACCTGGGGATTGTGGGGGATGAGAAACTCCCCATGAGCAGCAGTGGCTCTGGCAGCTCCCAAGGCCAATGGGATCCTGGGCTCCATCAGCAGAGGGGTGGCAGCAGGGACAGGGAGGGGATTGTCCCTCTCTGCTCTGCCCTGGGAGGCCCCAGCTGGATCCTGTGTCCAGAGCTGGGGCCCAACACAAGGAAGATGTGGGGCTGTTGGAGAGGGGTCAGAGGAGCCACGGAGATGCTCAGGGGGCTGGAGCAGCTGCCCTACAAAGAGAGGCTGAGGGAGCTGGGCTGGGTCAGCCTGGAGAAGAGAAGGCTGTGGGGGGACCTCATTGCAGCCTGCCAGTCCCTGAAGGGAGCAGAGGAACAGGAGGGGAATCAGCTTGTTAAAGGACAGACAATGGCAGGACAAGGGGGATGGAGTGAAGCTGAAGGAGGGAAGGGTTAGATTGGATATTAGGGGGAAGTTCTTTGCAGAGAGAGTGGTGAGGGGCTGGAACAGGCTGCCCAGAGAGGGGGTGGGTGCCCCGTGTCTGGGGGTGTTCAAGGCCAGGTTGGCTGGGGCCCTGGGCAACCTTGTGTAGCTCCAGGCCTGAGGTTGGTGTCCCTGCCTGTGGCAGGGGGTTGGAGCTCTGTGACCCTTGGGGTCCCTCCCAACCCAGGCCAGTCTGTGATTCTATGACCACTAGCCTTGCCTTATGGGTTCTCCCAGCAGGAATACTTCCAGATGACTTCAATATCCGTTTTGACATTATTCTTTAACCATTCCTAGCCTCTTCCATGGGGTGTCTGTCTCTGGAAGGAACCAAACCAGCTGTCACATCTTCATTTTCAATGCATGGCCCATGGAAATTCTAGCTGCCAGACCAGAACTTCATTTACTCATGACACAGCTGTCTGTTCCTGATCTCTCTCTTACCATGTATACTGGGAGCAGTAATGATACTGTTTTCACTCCCTCCTTGCCTTAGTGAGAAAGGGAGACAGTGCAACTGGTTTTTCTCTCCCTGGTGTGTTTTTCTTAAAGTCTGGCTCAATTTCAGTGCAAGATACTGTCTCTCACAGCTCACCTCTTCAAGCAGGCCTCTCACTGATGCTTCTTTCTCTGTCTTTAGGATTCTCCATTGCCTGCTCACCCTTTGAAAGCTGTTCCAATTGCAGTGGCTGATGAAGGCGAATCTGAATCAGAGGATGATGATTTGAAGCCAAGAGGTACCTGCATGGAGCTGATGAAAGGGCTGTGAGAGTAACTCTGCAATCTGTAGGACCTGCACTGAGAGGTTCCTAGGAGCAGAGTGTGGAAACTGCCTGGAAAGGGCTGAACTCCCTCTCCTTTGGGGAGGAATGTAGAAAGCACTTTCTGGAAAGTGTTTCATGCCTCTCTTGTTTGTGCTTTAGGCCTTACTGGAATGAAAAATCTTGGGAACTCCTGCTACATGAATGCAGCACTTCAGGCTCTCTCTAACTGGTAGGCAGTAGGGCCTTTAGTAGAGTCTGTACTAGACTTCACCCAGTGTCAAACCTGGTGCCTCAGATCCAAGCCCTTTGTGGGCTTTGCACAGAGAAATTGGCCAAGCCAGATGCCAAGTAATTGTGTTTGCTCAGGGCAGCAGAAGTTTTACAGTAGGAAACTGAGCAAACAGCCAGCTTGTGGCTACATACAAGGCTCATGTTTAGATGAGTAATGTGTTTATTGCATGGGCAGGCATGTCACATCTCTTTATTATCCCCAGAGATGCCTTTCTGACAACCCATATCCTAAAATGCTTTCTAGCCATCCTGCTGAGTGCTAATTCCAGGTTCTCTATGCAGGGAACAGACTGAGATCAGCTTTCTTCATTTCCCTTCCAGTTAGGACTCCAGTCTGCACCTGGAATCACTTCTTCCCTCAATTTAAAACCAGTATCTTAAGCCTGCTTTTGGAAAGGCACGCTTCTAAGTTTTGATAAACCCTTCAATAGAAGCAGGGGGAGAAATTTCTGTGCTCTGAATTTGGCTCTTTTTTCCCCTTGTAGCCCACCTCTTACACAGTTTTTCCTGGAATGTGGGGGACTGGTCCGTACAGACAAGAAACCAGCACTATGCAAAAGTTACCAGAAGTTGGTGTCTGAGGTTTGGCATAAGAAACGGTGAGTAGGTCCCTCCTCTGATCTGGACAGGCTTTGGACTTCTGTTAGGTCTGAAGTCTGGTGTCACCAAAGAGGAAATTGGATTTTCTGGGATAAGCACAATCTCCTAAGGCAGTCACTTCAAACCCTATGTAGATGGATATGTGAGGATTCCCCTGTTATCTAGGAGATCCTGTGTTCTCCTCCTGGTAATTAAATGGGCATGTGGATGTCAGTGATCACAAGAATACATTCTCAATGTTACAACTTGAAAAAGTTGTATATATATATATATAAAAAAATATATATCTACTGGGTTATATATATATCTACTGGGTTTTATATATGTATATAATATATATCTCATATCTTCTATATATTTATATAAATATATCTCTCATATATATATCTTATATATAAAAATACAATATAAAGATATAAAGTATATATATAATTAGATAATATAATATTATAATAAACTTATATATATATAAGCATATATAATATATACTGTTTTTTATTCTTTATATATGGTATATATATCTCTCATATATCTTTTATATATAAATATATAGCTCACATATATCTTATATATATATATTATATTTATATATAAAAGGAAGATTTATATGTATATATTTATAAGATTTATATATATACTGGGGTTTATATATATACTGGTTTTTATTTTTATATCTAGATAAGATATATATATCATATATATCTTTTCTATATAAATATATCTCTCTCTCATATATATCTATATTATATATAAGATATATATGATATATATTCATATAAATATATGGCTCATATATCTTTATATTATATTTATATATATGATATATATTATATATGTATAAAAAAGATATCTATGAGAGAAATATATATCTTATATATATACAGGTTTTTATTTTTATATATAAACCCCAGTATATATATATAAAAATCTTATAAATATATACATATAAATATTCCTTTTTCAAGTTGTAACATTAAGTACAACAGAAGTTGTACAGATGTATAAATCTTATATCTATCTATCTATCTATCTCCTTCCTGTTGGCAGTGAATGAAAAATGATAGAATGAGGAGAACTCTTGGTCATTGCTGAGTGTTTTGCATGAGCTGACCAGTGCTTAATTGCACTGCTCTTGATTAGGAACAGGATGGGTGCTTTGGTTGGCAAAAAGTGATAGATTTTTCCCAAAGAGAAGGGCAGATGCAGGGGGTGTTTGGAGAGGTGTTCACTGTTGGTTGGAATTGTACACCAGCCAAAAGACAGTGTAAAATAGTGCAGCTCTGCTTCAACCTGAACATTTCTGCTCTGCGAGCTCAATTAAAAGAATCAAACTAGGGATGGAAATGGCATTGCCTGTTTGTTTGATGGTAGTTGTTAGTGAGAGATAAGTGAGATGCAGAGCAAAAGTGAACTGTGCCTTTCTGGAGGAGCAGGGTGCAGCCTTGAAGCAATGTACTGCCAGGTTAACCCTGGGTTTTATTTACCTCATTGACTGGGTGGCCAGCCCACCCAGCTTTCAGCCAGCCATGGTGTTGCAAAATCAAGCTAATTACAAAACCCTGCTGTAGAAAGAGTGCCAAGTGTGGACAGAGCTTCAAGTGATGTGTGCTCTAGGGAATATTGTCTCTGGGAAGCTAGCCTGAAGTTGACAGCAAGATGTTTTCTGTCTCTTCATTTCTGTTTCATTCAGCTAATAGAGAAATACATGCCCAGGCTCTGCAGGTGCTTAATTATCTTTTGTCCTCTTAACTAGTTACCACACCCTGTTCTATGGCTTATTAGACAAACTGGCTCCAGGCCTTGATAAGCAAACTAATTTCTTTTTCTTTTTCCCTTATCTAAACAGCCCCAGTTATGTTGTTCCAAGCAGCCTATCCCATGGAATTAAGCTCGTCAACCCCATGTTCCGAGGCTATGCACAGCAGGTGGGGACCTCAACCAAAACATGCTGTTATCCCAGAGATGGTGGGACTTTTCTTCCTGTGGCTGTGGTGCTTGTGCTTGGGAGGAAGAGCTTGAGCTGGGGGTCATGCCCATTTTGGGTCAGGATTAGGGAGTCTCATAGAGCACTTGGGTGGGATTGAGGAGACTTGGGTTCTCTTCCAGGCTCTGCCTCTGGCTTGCTGGTGCCAAATCAATGCATTTTCCTGCATCATCTCTGAAATGATGATGGTCACCTCCCTTATAAAAAAGGCTTTGAGATCCCTGATCTGTGCCCTGTGAGAGGTTGGGTGTTATCTATTCTGGGAAACCTGCACAAATCTGTGCTAAAAAGTTAAAGGTACCGATGTTCCCTTCCTGAAGAATTACAGCAAAATAAATCCTATTTAAGGATAGGCTCCTTTTTTTCCTTTGAAGTTTTTATCAGCATATCTCTTGTGTTTATCCTTTAGAGTCAAATGTAAACATCAAACTATGTTTGATTAGAAAATTTGCAAAAGAAGTGACAGTACATCTGAACTGTGGTACTGGCAGGAGGCTGAAACAAGAGGATTAAAAATAACGATTAATGAAAGAACTTCTATATTCATCTTTGAAGTACCTTGGATTGGAAAACTCTCAGCTGTAAAGAGATGAAGTTGAAAGGCAGACAGAGCAGGCTAAAAGCCAAGTTTCCATAAAATAACAGAAACATCCTAATTAACTTTCTGGAGTTGTCACAATACCGAGTCGCTTTTCAGCAGGTTCTTTGAAGCCAATGTGTCAGCTCCTTTACCATGTATTAGAAATGTAGGAGCTTGCACCTTGACTGCAGAGTCTTTGCTTTCTGGTTCCATTCCCCATTTATTAAAGATTTTAATCTGCCCTGTTTAAGAGGGATTGCTACGAGCAGAAGTACGTGCTCATGAAATTTGTTTTGTGGATAAGAGTCTATTCCCTGTGGCCTGCTGCCTTCATTAAGCTCCTCCTTGTCTCTTGCCTCTTATCGTAAACCCCTGATAAATAAGCTCATGGCTTGCATGCTGCAGCAGCTGCTCTCTGGCTTTTCAGTGTCTTTCAGCTGAAAATGTTCAGATAAAATTGTACCTTTTATCATTTAGGAGTTAAAAGCCTTTATATGGCAGGCAGGCTTCTTGGTACATCCTGCACTACCTGCTTGGCTTCAGTAGGTCTCCTTGTGTTGGAGAATCGTAGAATCCCAGACTGGCCTGGGTTGGGAGGGACCCTGAGGAGCACAGAGCTCCAACCCCCTGCCACAGGCAGGGACACCAACCTCAGGCCTGGAGCTACACAAGGTTGCCCAGGGCCCCAGCCAACCTGGCCTTGAACACCCCCAGGGACGGGGCACCCACCCCCTCTCTGGGCAGCCTGTTCCAGCCCCTCACCACTCTCTCTGCAAAGAACTTCCCCCTAATAACCAATCTAACCCTTCCCTCCTTCAGCTTTAATCCATCCCCCTTGTCCTACCACTGTGTATCCTTATAAAAAGTTGAATCCCCTCCTGTTTATAAGCTCCCTTCAAGAAGTGGCTGACCTTTGTGGGCAGCACCGGAGAGGCTGTGAATGGTGCCATCTCTTCTTTTGCCCCTCTTGTTTGCCCCGTTTCTGGATGGATGCTAACATGGAATTCCTCCTGGCTTTCAGGACACTCAGGAGTTCCTGCGGTGCCTGATGGACCAGCTTCACGAAGAGCTGAAGGAACCCATTGTTGCAGAGACAAGGGATCTGGATACCAGTGACCAAGATGACAAGCGAGAGGGAGACAGGAGCCCTTCAGAGGATGAGTTCCTCTCCTGTGACTCCAGCAGTGACAGGGGTGAAGGGGATGGTCAGGGCCGGACCACAGGCGGCATGGGCAGCAGCTCCCTCGCGGAGACCGAGTTGCTGATCCAGGATGAAGCAGGGAGGAGCATCTCTGAGAAAGAGAGGATGAAGGACAGGAAGTTCTCCTGTGGCCACCGGCGCAGCAACTCGGAGCAGGTGGATGAGGATGCAGATGTTGATACTACTATGATGCCAGTTGATGGCAGAGCCTCACCTGAGATGCTGCCAGCTCCCTGTCCTGCCAGCCCGTGTAGGACACCAGGTACACACCTCTCCCACGTGTGTCACTTGATGAGACCTGTTCTCATCCTACACAGGGTCAGGGCTGTAGCACAGGGGCAAAGAGCACATGATTTGACTGTTCCTTCTAGGGGTTCCAAGACATTTTGCATCCAAGATTTTCCTCAGTGTCCTTGGCAGTCGTTCTGCCTTTGTGTACAATTGATTCTGTAAGAAAATCTAATACATGGTCCAGAGAGCTGTTTGGCTGGGCTGAAGTGCTGTGGAGCTGAGCAAGGACTATGTCCTGAAGGCAGTGAGTGCTCACTGCCTCTGCCAAACCCACAGACACTGTATTGATGCCTTGCCCTTATGTAAGAAAAAGGGGTTGTGTGTGTAAGTTGCTTTATCTGCTAGGCTGGCCTGGGGAAACGCTAGGAAAAAGCTAGGAAAAAGCTGTGGGAAAGGTGTGGGGAAGTGTATTTGTCAGTGTTGGACTGTGGGCTTTGTGGAGGAGAGGGGAGAGGCACAGTTTGTGCACTTCTGTGTCTGGAAAAGCGCAGCAGGAGGATGTAGGTGGGGGAGTCACCTCAGACTGAACATCTCCGATCCTTCAACACTTCTTTAAATAAGAGCCTCACTCCGCCAACTGGCACTGAACCCAGCAGTGCTGTTTGTGTGATTAGGGATATGGGAGCAAGCTGTAAAACCTAATTAGTCAGAAGTGTGAAAAAATGGCAGGTTGGGGTTTTTTTTTTACTCTGTAATTATTAGCTGTCTAGAGTAGCTCTGCACTCACTCTTAATGTGTGCAGAGAGGAAGCTGCCTCTGCCAGCCTGGGCAAGCAGGACAGGTAGCAGGCACAAAGCTGTGTGTTTTGGGGAAGATTCTGTGCTGGAAAGCAGAGCTGGGCTGGCAGCAACAATGACTGTTGCCTTTAGTACCTGGGGTTTTTCACCAGTGCTCTTCTCCCTGCCTGTGTCCCCAAGCAGAACCTGACAATGACGCCTACGTGCGCTGCTCCTCGCGCCCCTGCAGCCCCGTCCATCACGACATGCACTCCAAGCTCTCCAGCAGCCCTCCTCGCTCCAGTCCTGCCAGGCTTGGACCTTCCTACGTGCTCAAGAAAGGTAGTGCAAAGAGGGAGACAAAGTGGGGAGTGTGTAGAGGAGGAGGGGTTCATTTACAGAGGGGAGAAGGAATCCATCCTTGTTCTTGAGAAGCGGTTTTAAGAAGTGCCGATTCCCTCAGTGCTTTCAGTGCTAGGCAAAGACTAGAGGAAAACTGCAGGTAAAGTCATGCTCTGGGCAGAACAGATGTTCTGGTCTGCTCTTATATTGGAGCCTGAAACAATTTTCATGCCTGTGTCTGCACGCTGTGGTGGGTGTTAATGAAATGGCTATGAAATCCCAGGCACAAGCTCTGTCCCTTTAGGGGAGGGGGAGCTGTGTAAACATTTGTCTGCCAGATCTGAATTTCATAACACATGGGCCAGAGGACTGAAAGATGATGTTACCAAGAGAGAGCTTCCTGCCTGGTAGACAATCACAGGCTCACAGAATAGAGTTACTGCTGCAGATGGTGCTGGAAGCATCATTAGGCTTCAGAGTGGGGCCTGGCTTCTGTTGTTACCAGACTGGGCCCTTCATCCCCAGCAAACTGCAAAATGAAACCCCTCAGCATTGCATAGCCTGCAAACACAACAGGCATGTGCTTATACCTCCCTCCCCACAGCTGCCCAACAATGGAGTTCTTCCCTCCAGTGTGTCCCAACTCCTTGGCTGAGGTCAGCACAACCGCAGATGTGCTGGCTGGATGAAAAGCACTCTGTCTCCATGCACGTGTGTTGTGTGGGGAAGAGGGTTTGTTATTAAAACTGTATTGGGTCAGTCCCTGCTGTGGAGAGTCCTCTCCAGCATATGACACCTGAGAAACACATGGTAAATGTCAGAGGGAGTTAAAAAAGGCCAAAGGACACGGGCAGGTGAGGGAGGGAGAGGAAATAAAGTGTAAAGCTTAGAGCAAAATGTTGCAAGACCTCAAAAAAGTGGTGGCTCCCTGTGGCAGGGCCAGACTTCAGAACATGTCCTAAGAGGATGGAGATGGGAATTCCAGTAAGATCATTTCTACCTGCTGAGAGCTGGCACATTTGTGTTGGTTCAGTTGGCTACCCTCTCCCTTTCCTGCACCATGCTCTTCATGTCAGCTCACAACGGGCTCCTCTCTCGCTGTGACCTGTAGGTGATGTCTGCACATGCAGGATGGGGCTTGTCCTGTGTGGCAGTGTGACTCTGCTGAGACAGGAGATGGAGAGGAGCTGCTACATGATGGGGCTTCCTTGTTTGTCCTTTCAGCCCAGATGCAGGCTTCTGGGAAAAAGAAGAAAGAACTCCGTTACCGCAGTGTGATTTCGGACATCTTCGATGGCTCCATTCTCAGCCTGGTGCAGTGCCTCACCTGTGACAGAGTGAGTAGTCCCAGAGCAGAGTCTTCTAGCTTGCAGCTCTCCTAGGAAATGCTGCTCCTGTTTCCTAGTGCTGTGGGATGTGGTGGGTCTGCTAAAGCAGTGATGGGCGGATGGTGGGGGAGATGGGAGAGACCTGCTGTGCAAAGATGTTGCAGTTCTCTCTAGGGGTCTGTTTGCTTATCTCCTGAGTTGGCCTAGTGATATCGTGTTCACATTAGAAAACTGATTGCAGAGCTACAGAAACCACGACAAGAGCCTTCCTGTAATTAATCACAGCAATTAGCAATTACTGCCAGCTCAGGTTTCTAGCCTGGACAAAATCCAAGCAATGATAAAAGGTGATGAAGGTCGGGTCCCAGCTCTGTTACACACACAGGAGACCCAGACCTCTTCCTCTTGGATATTTCCAGGTTTCTACAACAGTGGAGACATTCCAGGACCTGTCACTCCCAATCCCAGGGAAGGAGGACCTGGCCAAGCTGCACTCTGCCATCTACCAGAACGTGCCAGCTAAGACAGGGGCGTGTGGGGACAACTATGCCTCACAGGGCTGGATTGCTTTCATCATGGAGTACATCCGGAGGTGGGCTCCCTGGGCAGGACCTCTGGGTCCTGGTGTTGACAGTGGAACATCAACTGTAACTGTTCCTTGGATGACAGCACGTGGAACCTCACAGGTTTCATGTGAACCAGTTGCTTCTGTTCCTCTAGTTCCCTCATACACCTTGAGTTCTCCTGTGAAGCCCCTCATCACTCGCCTCTGCCTTGAGCTCAGTTTTGCCACCCCGAGTAAATTAGCTAGTAAATGACATAGTAGTTTTCCAAATCATGTCCTGTTTGAGCAATCACAGTAGGAGCATCAGCTGAGAGAAACCATTCCTTCCATGCTCCTCTGGGGAGTGTGATGAGCCTCAGACCCCCAGCTAGATGGAAACCCATTGTCCATTAGGGGTTGTGTAGCCAAACTGTTCAGCTGTTTCACACGTAACTCTGTCTCTTGATCCCCTCTCTTCTGCAGATTTGTGGTGTCCTGTATCCCTAGCTGGTTTTGGGGTCCTGTGGTGACACTGGAGGATTGTCTTGCTGCCTTTTTTGCAGCGGATGAGTTGAAGGGTGAGTTTTCTTCAGTGGGGTCTGGCAGCACAAGCCAAGGAGAACCTGATGGAGGAGTAATTCCTGTGCAGTTTGGAGGTGGACTAAAGCTGGTGACAATCCTGCCTCAGTATTTCACTCAGAGACTGGCAGGACCACGAGTTTGTAGATCAGCATCTCTGAGCAGAACCAAGTTAGTGTCTCCACCTGCTCAGGGATGGGAAATCTGAGTGGGAGTATCCTCAGTGCTGGCTGGGAGTGCTGGGGCTCCTCACCCTTCCCAGTTTCCTTGCTTCCTCTGGTGACTCATAGAATCCCAGACTGGTCTGGGTTGGGAGGGACCCCAAGGATCACAGAGCTCCAACCCCTCTGCCACAGGCAGGGCCACCAACCTCAGGCCTGGAGCTACACAGGGTTGCCCAGGGCCCCATCCAGACTCAAAGAATTTGCTGTACTCACCTGTGTTGACCTCTGTTTTAATCTCACTCTGGCTTCTCCAAGAGGTTGCTTAACTTTGTTTCTCAGTCCTATAAGGAAGCCTAATCACACGAGCTTGGTGTGCTCTGAGTAACAGCTCTCTCCTCTTTGCAGGGGACAACATGTACAGCTGTGAACGGTGTAAAAAGTAAGTTTGTGTTACCTGTATTGTGCTGTGTTTGTGGGACTTTGTCCTGCTGTCCCACACCTTGCTGAGCCCTCTGCCAGGACACTTCTTGTGCTGAGTGGCATGTGAAATCTGCCTTGCCATGTGCCAGAGCTCTGCTTGAGAGGTTGCTGATTGCAGATAGGAAAAGTGCTGGCTTTGGGGGGGTGGTGGGGAAGAAAGGAAGAGGGATATGAACAGGGATGTGGATTAGAAAGAAGAGGCATGACAAACTGCTCATGCTATCCTTTGGGAAGGATGCTGGAAAGAGCCTGAATTTGTTGCTGCTGGAGTTAAGGATTTGTCTTGGATTTCAAAGCAAACAAGACCCAGCTTTGCTTCCTGGCAGCCTTTTGCTTTGGAGATTTCTCACAGCTCCTTTCTTTCCCTCCCTCAGGCTGCGGAATGGAGTCAAGTACTGCAAAGTCCTCAGGCTACCAGAGGTGAGGGAAAGCACTTCATTTCCTACTTCTCTTTTAGCAGCTGCTGAGGAGGAAAGGAGGCTCAAGGTAGAACAGAAGTAGCAGCTTTATGTGATGACAAAGTCCTGTTTCTAGACCAGAAGAGGCTTCCTTGTTCTAAGCTGGTGAGCCAGCAGGATTCATGACTTAGAGGCAAAGAAGCCTTCCAAAGATCACACACCCAGAGGTGTGCTGTTCTACCTGGATACCCTTGGCAAAGCCTCACCTTGGTGTTCCCTGTCCTTGGTCTTAGATTCTTTGCATCCACTTGAAACGGTTCCGGCACGAGGTGATGTATTCCTTCAAGATCAACAGCCATGTCTCCTTCCCCTTGGAAGGGCTGGATCTGCGACCTTTCCTAGCCAAGGAGTGTGTCTCCCAGATCACCACCTACGATCTGCTGTCAGTCATCTGTCACCACGGCACAGCAGGCAGTAAGTCCTCCTTTGGGAGTCCAGGCAGAGGTGACCAGGAATGAGATGAGTATGAGCAAGGCACAAGTGTGTTCCAGGACTAGCCAGCACCTCTTCTGGGCACAGCTTAAAGCCTGTCCCCTCCATCCCCTTGTCTCCTCCATCCCCAGGCTTGCTCAGCCTCTGCCCTTTGAAAAGGGGGAAAACCCCCCAAAAAACAGCTCCTCACAGCCCCCTGCAGCTATGTCAGCCTCACCTCTGGGTGGGCTCAGCCCCTTCCCTGCTGCTCAGCTCCACTGAGAGGCCCTCTCCAAGGAAGATGAATAGGGGCAAGAGTGCCGAGCTCCCCAAATCCCACACAGGAACTGCACCTTTTTTGGGGCTCGCTCTCCATCTCCACCAGCATCTAAACCCACTTGTGCTGCTGACATCATCCCCAGCCTGACTCCTGTCTGCAGGCTGAACTCCAGGGGTGCTGTGTTTGCTCTGTTACAGGTGGGCATTACATAGCCTACTGCCAGAACGTGATCAACGGCCAGTGGTACGAGTTTGATGACCAGTACGTCACTGAAGTCCATGAGACTGTGGTCCAGAATGCAGAAGCCTATGTCCTGTTCTACAGGTGAGCTCTGCCCTGGATTCAGTGGTCCCTTGCTGGTTGCACACCACCTAGAAATGTGTTTAGAAAACCTTTCTCTTGGAAAAAACTCTTCTCTTCCTTTCCCTACTTAAGGAAAAGCAGTGAAGAGGCGGTGCGGGAGCGTCAGAAGGTCGTGTCCCTGGCCAGCATGAAGGAGCACAGCTTGCTCCAGTTCTACATCTCTAGAGAGTGGCTCAATAAATTCAACACCTTTGCAGAGCCCGGGCCCATCACCAACCACACCTTTCTGTGCTCTCATGGAGGTAAGGCCAAGCCCAGGAACAGCCACTCTCAGCTATGCCCTCAGGTCTCAGGGGAAGAGCTCCAGCTGTAGTCCTGTCACAGCCTGGCTGCAGCAGGAGCTGCTGCATTGGCAGGAACTCCAGCCTGTTCAGGGAGACATGAGACAATCACCCCATTGTCCTGCTGATCAGAGGCCTGGAGCCATGTGTAGTGTTGGGAAGTAACAGATCTGGGTTCTCTGTTTGGTTTTTAAAAACAAGCCAGTAGAAGGCAGATAAGGCAGCATTTATCTGTGATACCCTATGGGCAAGGCTGGCAGTCGGTGTTTGTTTGGACAGGAGCACGTGCTGAGGAAGAGAGCTGGTGCCACATTCTGCTGTTCTGCTGCTTCAGGGAGCAGTACTTCTAAATCTCCACTGGTTAGAAATAGAGGCTGTGAATTGAGAAACCTCCATGATTAACGAGCTCCTGACTGTCTTCCTTTAGCAGATTCTGGAATTGAGGAGCTTTCAGCAAGGAAGATCTGCCTTTTTCATTTGTGTATTTACCCAGCAGTAAGGTGATCCCTGGTTAACTCCCCTCTTGCCTTTCCTCCACAGGGATCCCTCCCAACAAATACCACTACATTGATGACCTGGTTGTGATTCTGCCTCAGAACGTGTGGGAATATCTCTACAACAGGTGAATGCAGCCACCTCATTCTTCCTCCCAGTGAGTTTTGGGGTTTGTTATGCATCTTGAGCAGTGACCAAGACACAGTCCCTTCCCAGGGCACCTAAAGGCATGCAGTGCTTGGTGTGGACTGCCAAAGACTTGTGTCATAGAATCCCAGACTGGCCTGGGTTGGAAGGGACCCCAAGGGTCACAGAGCTCCAACCCCCTGCCACAGGCAGGGACACCAACCTCAGGCCTGGAGCTACACAAGGTTGCCCAGGGCCCCATCCAACCTGGCCTTGAACACCCCCAGACACGGGGCACCCACCCCCTCTCTGGGCAGCCCCTTCCAGCCCCTCACCACTCTCTCTGCAAAGAACTTCCCCCTAATATCCAATCTAACCCTTCCCTCCTTCAGCTTCACTCCATCCCCCTTGTCCTGCCAGTGTCTGTCCTTTAACAAGCTGATTCCCCTCCTGTTCCTCTGCTCCCTTCAGGGACTGGCAGGCTGCAATGAGGTCCCCCCACAGCCTTCTCTTCTCCAGGCTGACCCAGCCCAGCTCCCTCAGCCTCTCTTTGTAGGGCAGCTGCTCCAGCCCTCTGAGCATCTCTGTGGCTCCTCTGACCCCTCTCCAACAGCCCCACATCTTTCCTGTATGGAGGGATCCTCCTCATCTAAACCAAAATGAGCTGTAGCAGGGGCTGTCCCAGAGCCCTGTTGTGCCCCTCACTGTGCTCAGCCAAGGCCCCTCTCTCCATTCAGCCCACTGCCAGTGTCCAGAATAGTGTAAGACTCCATCTCTCTAGGAATTAGGCTTGGGAAGCACTTTGACTCCCCTGTGGTTCTTCATCCCACTCCCTCTGTCCCCCTGCTCAGGTTTGGGGGAGGCCCTGCTGTGAACCATCTGTACGTCTGCTCCATCTGCCAGGTGGAGATCGAAGCACTTGCCAAACGCAGGAGAATCGAGATCGACACCTTCATCAAGGTTTGTGTGGGAACCTTCTGGAAGAGGTGGGAAATGGAGACCTGGCACAGACAGGTAGAGGAAACCTCCTGCCCCTGTCTTCTAAAACATGATCTATGGCATGGCCAAAGATTGATCTTGGGGTTCCTCAGGGAGGGGCAGCTGGAAGGCAGTAGTGAAGTTTGAACCCATCCTAGTCTCTTGCCCGCTCTAGTGAGCAGGAGCAGGTTGTGAGGGATGGGGGGAATTACAAGGGGTGCTCCTGAAGACTGGCACAGCTGCCTTAGCACAGGGGTCTCCTCCAGAGCTCTGAAGGAACTAACTCCTTTCTCTCCACCTCTGTTCTCTGCTCCCCCAGCTGAACAAGGCTTTCCAAGCAGAGGAGTCTCCAAGTGTCATCTACTGTATCAGCATGCAGTGGTTCCGTGAGTGGGAAGCCTTTGTCAAGGGCAAGGATAATGGTAAGGAGCCAGAGACCTCTGGGCTCTGTCAGGGGTGGGAGGTGGGACAGACACAAGTCCCTTTACAGGTCCTCGGTGAGCTTTGCACCTGGCTGGTCTGGCTTGGGGCTGAACAGGGCTCAGACACCAGCCAGGCTGCCTGCAGGTCCCCAAGGGCAGGGCAGAAATAAGAGAGGGGAACCAGCTCAGGAAAGGAGCTGGCTGCAGTGGCAAGGTGGGAAGCAGAATGGCTTTTGACATGTTCCTTCTCCTCTTCCAGAGCCTCCCGGACCCATCGACAACAGCAAGATCGCGCTCACTAAAGCAGGTGGCCACGTGCAAGTGAAGCAGGGTAAGGCTTGTGCTTGCTGTCTGGTAGTGCAGAGGTGGAGGAGGTGCTGCTGGGCTCAGCTGCCTGTAGTTGAGTGGTTGCAGAGCCAGGATGGTGTTGCTGAGGACAGTTCTGTGCACATCCCTGCACTGCCAGCCCTGAGCGAGCCTGCTGGCAGCTCCTGTGGGACCAGCTTGCTGACGTGACTTCCTGCAGTGAAGGCTGCAGCCCCACATCTCCTCCTGTTTGCCCAGGCCCTCTCCACCATTCCTCTTTTTTCCTGGCATTGCAGCTTTGATCTTGTGTTGTTCATGTCTTGGTCCAGCTTGGGAAGCAGCAGAGCTAGTGCTGCCCTTGCTGGGCTCTCTGGCCAAGCTGGTCAAACTGCAGCCATACCGTGGTGCATCCTCTTCCTCCTCTGTAACCTTTCTGGCCAAGTTCTCTTTTTTTCCTCCTTTGTGCTTCTACCACCTGATGTTGTCCCTCCTAGGAGAGCTCAGGGGAGCATTTTCAGTGTCTCCTGGGCAGGGCAGCCCTGGGAGCTGCTGGGAATTGCTGTGGCTGACTGCATGTTTGTGAGCCCTTGGGCTGGCAGAGCTCCTTCCCCACCTGGCACAGGGTAGGGGACAGGATGACCCTGCTGCCATGGGCTGCTGCTGCTCAGTTCCTTGCTGGGAAAGGAGGTGACTGCAGCAGGACCTCGCAGTGGTTGGTGACACTGTCACAGAACTATGGTGGCTTCCAGCAGCAGGTTGCTCTGCAGAGGTGAAGTGGTGGCTGCAGCGGGGTAGAGCCGAGCTCTGTGGGGCTGGGTGGGTCTGCACTGTGCAGCTGCAGGAGCTGCTTCTGCCTTGATTTTCCTGGGGCTGGACCTGGGTGGGGAGGTGGGTGGAGAGGACATTGTGGTGGTGTGGGACACCACCCAGTCCCTCAGCAGCTGCACAGAGCTGCTGCCTGTGCGGCTGATCCCTGCTCCTGTCCCTCAGAGCTGCTGGCTGATCCCTGCTCCTGTCCCTGAGCTGCTGGCTGATCCCTGCTCCTGTCCCTGAGCTGCTGGCTGATCCCTGCTCCTGTCTCCCTCAGGTGCTGACTACGGGCAGATTTCTGAGGAGACCTGGATTTACTTAAGCACCCTGTACGGAGGGGGCCCGGAGATCGCCATCAGACAGAACGTGGCCCAGGTCCAGGAGCTGGAAAGCCTGCACGGGGAGCAGAAGATCGAGGCGGAGACACGGGCTGTGTGACCTGTGCAGCAGGGGGCAGGGAAGGTACGGCACAGACACGGCCTTTAGGGATGGATGGAAGGCTGGGGAAGCCCAAGGAGCCGACCCTCTTCCCCTGTCTGGCACTTGAAGGTGTGTGCGGCTCCTGCCACCGCTGCTGGGGAAGGCAGGTTTCCTCCGCCCTCTGAACACAGGGTGGTGCTGGCAGGAGTGGGAGTCCAGCTGCTTCTATTCACCTCTGGCTCAAGCTGTGGCACAAGGCTGCAGCCAAACATCACCAGGACGGTGTTTTGACCCTCACCCTTTTCTTTGCTTACTGGAAGCTCCCAGCTTGCCCCAGAACTAAGTCTCTGCTCCTTTGCAGGTTTTGCTTTTGGCACTTTTGAACTCCAATGTTTAAGGATAATGAAGAAACGTTACTGGGCTCCAGCCTGTGACTAGAGAAACCTGTTCTTTGGGGGTGACTAAAGCCCCAAGGTCTTGTGGGAGTTCTGTGCTGGTGGTGCACAGCTGTTCACAACCTCCTAGGTTTGCTTTTTATCTAATTCTTGCTAATTCAGTTTCAATCAACTAAGAAGTTTAGGAAGAGGCTGTTTCTTTCTCCCCAGCCCCTACAGCCACACGTTGAGAGTCCTGCAGAATCCTTTTGCTCCTTGTATCTGATGCCCTGTGTCAGACACCTTTCCAGAGAACAGAGCTGGAAGATGAGTCCCCCTCCCCACAAGCTCCTGGCAGCTGTGAAGCTCTGGGCTGCAGCCTTCTGGGCCGTTAGCTCACGGGGCTGAGGGACATGAGTGGCTTCACCTCATAGCTGTTACTGGGTGAGCTTGGTGGGGTGCAGGCTGTTGGACTGCTCTGCCTGCCCCTGCTGTAAGCTGTCTGTAGGCCCAGCTCTGCCCCCAGGGCTGCCTTGGCCAGGGTGGTGGGTCTGTGCTGGGGAGGGGGCCTGCCCGAACCAGCCCCAGGCTCTCCAAGCAGATTTTTAGGAATAAGCTGGCTGCAAACCCACCCCTCAGCCCACTGCTGAGACCACTCTGGCTTCTCAGCACCCAAACAGTTTGTTTACACAGTGGCTCATCTAATGAACAGTTCCCCAACCTCCTGCCACTAACGAGCCAGGGAGCATTAGAGCAGGGGGGGGAAGGAGAGGAATGAAGACAAAAGAAGGCCAAACGCTGCTTTTCTCAGCAGGGCTGATCTCACGTGGTCTTTGTCTCCTAAGCCAGAAGGGTGATAGGGAAAGGGGGTAAGGGAAGGGTAAGCAGAGTGAGGCAGCAGTGCCCGCTCCCAAGCTGAGGAACAGCTTCAGAGCATCAAGCCTGGCTGTGGTGGCACCAGGCTGGGCCCAGGCTGCAACTTCTGAGTGCCACAGCAAGAGAAAGGGAAGGGGAGGCAGAGGCTGCTCTTGGAGTGAGAGAGAAAGCAGGAACAGGAGAACTCCAGAAGACAATTGTGGCCTTCAGATGATTTTTTTTTTTTAGACCAAATCTTTGCTGCAAACGGTTCAGCATGTTAATTTTAGGATCCTGTTAATTGGATGCTTGTACATACCCAGCCAGGCCCAAGGGGAGGGCAGCAGATGAGCCACTGTTGGGATTTCTCCTTGTTTCGCGCCGTCATCGTTCCCACTGCAGCTGCCTTGGAAGCTGCTGCTGCTGTGGGGCTGCATGTCTGTGTTGTCTGTGCCGTTCTGAGGATGCTGTACAGATCCTACTAACACTCCTGTGCTTCAGTGTTCTACCTTGTGCTGCAAATGTGTAACAATAAATCCATGTGCATTCAACAGGTTGCACGCCAGGTGCCTGCCACGCATGGGCAGGAGCTCTGACAGCTCCCAGGGTGGCAGGAGAGGGAGGGGAAAACATGAAAAAAAGGAGAAAATAAAACCCAAACCCCAAATCTTCCAAACTTCAGGCTGCTGCAAGGCCGAGCAGTAACACCCCAGCACACAGAGCCAGAGGGGCTCATTTGGGGAGGGCACCTGCTCCTTCCAGTCTCTGCCTATGGAGCCTTTGTGGTGCATTTACCCTGTTCCAGCCCAGTTTGGCTCAGGTAGCCACATGTGCAGCTCACAGCCAGCACTGCTACCAGAGTAACTTGCAAGGGAGGTAGTTGGGAGTTTTCCTGGAGCTGTTCCAGGTTTCCAGGACCCTGCAAGGTTTTTTGTCAGTCCAGGTTGTAGCTGATGATGTCATTACCAATAGGGCACTGGTACCACTCCTGTTACAGCACCATTGGTACAGGGGCCTCTGGAACCACCATGCTCCCGCCAGCCAGTTTGACCTGTGGGAGCTAACAAAGCTGCCAGAGCTGATGAGCCCCAGGGACAGAACGTTCCCTTCCAGAGCAGTGACACCCCACTAGCTACAGCACCCAACCTCTGAACAAGCAGAGCTGGGTAACAGAACGTGCAGTTTGTTCTTTAGCAGCTTGAAATCAAGCGGCAAAACCTGCATCTCTAACAACAGCGTCACCTCAGCAACGGCAGAGCAGCTCCAAGGATGCTGGGAGAGCAGCACTCCCAAGGGAGGGGGTTGTTCAGTGCCTGGGTGACCAGCTCCAGCGCTGCTCTGGCAAAACCCTAACTGGGCTTTGTGTTCCCCTCAGTCCCTTCAGTGCTCCCAGCTTGGTGCTGCAGCTCAGAGCCGTTGGCAGCCTGACCGCTGCCCTGCTTCGCTCCAGCTCCTGCTGGGGCAGCTCCAGCTCTGAGCACGTACCGCAGCCGCAGCGTTGGGACCTGGCACAAGCTGAAGTCTGTGGCTGAACCTCCATCGGGTCTTTTGGAAATCACTTTGCGTCCCCCTCATCACCCTGCTGATTCCAAGGAAGGGGAGAGGACATAACAACGGAGCCAACTCCAGATTTACATGACCTGCTCCCCCTCCCAGCCCTCTGCACAGCAGCAGCCCTGGTGCTGGTGACACAGTGGTGTGCAAAGCTCGTTAATTTTCTTCCCAGTTACTGCTCAGCTTGGCAGCCTCTTCCAGCCTTCACTCACTCGTGGTTGTGCCGTGGCTATTTATAGTCAGCAGAGCTAATCCTGGGAGAGATAAAGCACCAGCCAGACAGCCACCCCCTCCCATTCATTATTTCCCCAAAATGCCAAGCCTGGCAGACGGTTCCATAGCCCTGGTTTGTCTTGAACTGACAGGGATGTTAATTGATGCTGGCAAAAAACAACTGAAAGTGTTAAAAAAATCCCAATCTGACCTTGGGAAAAACCCACCTCCTCTCTGAGGCTGTTTCAGATAACAGTCAGTGGGAGCAGCACAGCTCAAACTCTCATGGCTTCCAGCCCGTTCCCCCTCCTTGGGGAACAGAGCTGTAAAGACCCTCACCTGGCAGAAACACCCTCACCTGGCAGAAACAAACACCCTCACCCGGCAGAAACACCCTCACCTGGCAGAAACAAACACCCTCACCCGGCAGAAACATGTCTGGCTTTCCAGCTGTTGGGTGAAGGGAAATGGCACTGGGTTTTTTCACACATGGGCACAACTGTGTCACTCCCAAAGCCAGCGACAGGTTTACTCTTAAAAGTATAAACCAACATCAAACCCATCTGCCAAGACTTCCCTTGAGTCCAGAGCAGTCACCGTGGGTGTTGGAGGGTACAATCTGTTAACGGTGTTGCATGGTACAATCTGTTAACAGAAGCATTCCCCCAGCTTCCAGCCCTCGTGGCACCCTACTGAGGGGGGAGTGAAGAGCCACCACCAGGTTCACCAAGTGACAACTCCAACCACAACAGCCACCACCACGTTCCCCAAGTGACAACTCCAACCACAACAGCGTGTTTTTCTTCCTCCTCAAATGACCAAACAGTATCAGACCTACCCTGTTCTCTGTTCAGCACCAGCTGGAAAGGTGGTAGGTGGATTGAACGGTGCCCCAGGTGGCCCTGAGGGGAGTGGCTGTGTGGGACAGTCGCTCAAAGGTGAACCCAGAGCCATGTTCGTGCTTCCAGAACCTGGAGAGTCCGGTATGAACAAACAGGAAATCAAACCCAACCCAAAGCCCAAGTACCACCAGTACAAACATCTCCTCATTCATCACAGCCCCATCAGGCTGTTCTGCTCATTCCAACAAACCAGAGAGCTGGAGGTGAAGCCCAAACCCCTCCAGGATCAGACCAAGGAGTGAGGGAGCAGCTCAGGGGAGCTCCAGGCTGCAGCACTTGCAGCTGACTCACAGTCCCAGCTGAACCCCAGTTCTCAACTGGAAATGCTGGTGTGAAGGCAGCGAGCTCACAAGAGCAACGGATGGACCCGCAGCGGAGAAGCCCTGGTAGAGAGGCAAACATTCCATTAGGAAAGGGGAACACCAAAACCATCCCTCCTCTTCTCTGGATGATCAAGAGGGTCCAGGGAAACTGTGCTTCTGGAATTAAATGTTTATTTAAATAGGTGGATGACTTTCATTGTTACAAGGTGAATATTCGCTTTCAAATGGAAGCACTTTATTTGGTTGAATTCTGTCTCCAGAAATGAATGGGCAACACCAGAACCTTCGACATTGGCAATGAAATCACAACACTTGAGGATGCCACCAGAGTCTAGAGATCAGTGCTCAAACACACATACACACACATATACAAATAAAAAAGTGCTGACATCATCATGTTAAAATAGAATTTGGCTTTTTTTTTTCTTTTTTAAAGGTCTTTTGACACTTCAGGCAGGGAAACAAAAACCAAAGAACAACGTGGATCCAACTAAATGAACTCCTGAAAAATACTCAGCATTAAACACAGCTCTGGGTATCAGTAAATATGTTTCTTCTCTATTTACAGGTGGTAAGAAAGGGCATTAGAGACTTTTTGCTGGGGATTAGGACATTGGGAGGACCTACAGTCCACATTCCTGGGTGAGATTAGGAACTTCAGGCAGAGTTTTTATAAACCAGCCCCCTGTTTGGGCTTGTGAATTTTTGCAGAAGGGAAATTCTACAGGAATTCCTCAGTCGTTACACCCTGACTAAAGGCAGCAGGACAGGGACAGGTATGTTACTATACACGACTGGGGCTGGGTTTTTTCCCCTTGCAGTGTGGTTTAAGACCCAGGCTTTTGGGGACAAGTTGCCAAGTTTATAAAAACTCCCCTTGTGGGATTTAATTCATTAAATCAGCTGAAGTTAATGCTCCTTCCAAAGCGCCAGTTAGCAACACAGCCATTGCTCCAATGCTCCACAGAGGCTGACAATAATATACTGTCCACCTAGGTTAAATATATAAAAAGCAAGTTTCATCTCTATATTTTTACATAGATGGCACAATGATGGGTGAAAATTAATTCCTCTCAGCTGCTGATTCCAACAGTGCATCGGGCACGAGGATAGAAATATCACAGCTAAAAAGAAGGTGAAGGTATTTTGCAGCCCTGTTAAACTGCAGGACCACCTCAGATCCCCCAAGGGATGGGTGGGTGCAATGGAACCTTCCCACCAAGCTTTGTACAGAGCCATGGGTGCCAACCGTGGGTGGGGAGACACAGCACACTCAGGGGCTCGCAGATCTCAGTGGTTAAGTGACCATAGTAGCAGCAATTAGGATGGGAATTTAATTGATTATTAACCTTCTGATGCTGCCCATGCCACAGCCAAACAGCCTCAGGGTTGGGATCACCTGGTCTTGGTGCAGGCTCCTGAGCTGCTTCATTCAGTTAAAAACCAAACCCTTTGTGCTGGTTGATGCTTGGTGGGTGTTAAGCACCATAAATACAACATAAGTACAACCTGTAGGGCTGAGGGACTTGGTGCTGTTGAAAATAAAGGTGGTATTGTGAATGGAGAGGAGGGGACAGAGTGAGGGACACAACGTGTAACTCAACACATAGAATTACCTTGTCCTGAGCTGGGATGACCAAAGCACCCCCAGTGTGAGGAGCAGATGGTTCCTGGGCACGTGCTGTCCCTGTGCAAGAGCACATCAGGTCCCAAAACCCCACATGTGTTTGCAAACAACACCAGAGGGGTGTTGCTGTGGGGTCACTGCCCGGGGTGGCTCCTGTACCAGTCCTCTCAAATTCCAAACACACTCAGGTTGGCAAAGAACAAGTAGATTCCCCCAGATGATGGGCTGATCCATGAGTAGGTCCTGGCCCTCAGAAGCTATTAAGGAACAACTGACTCTCACAGGGCTCAAACACATACAAGGTGACACTGAAATCCCAACAAAGGGTGATGATCCAGGGGAAACAAGAGTTGAAAACACAAGTCTGGAATGGGGAACGAGCCTTTCTGCAGGGGCTGAGTCCAGAGCACATGGAGACAGCGCTGTGTGCTCTCCCCTGAGCCACACAAAGCACAGCATCCCTTATCCTGCTACTTCTGCTTCCAACCAACTCGTGTGAGAACAACACAGTCACAACTCCTGCCTGGCTTCTGCATCCAGCTCTGCTCCATGACAAGGTGGGAGAAGGAAAGAGGGCAGGTTCCTTTCTTTTTTTTTTTTTCCTCCTTTTATTACTTTTTTTCCCCCTAAAAAAACCTCTGTTATTCAAACATGAGCTGATGAGAACGCACAGAAGGGCATGCAGAGAGAGAAGGCAGGTCTGAGACACTGAAAACCAAACCAAAAGGAAACTGCAAAGAGATTTAACGACCATGGGCCACAAAATAAGGTGGCCCTGGGGAAGGTGGGTGCAGGCAAGGCAACAGGGCGAGCATGCAGACCGACACAAGAGCAAAAGGGGCTCTGTGACAAGCAAAATGGGGCTTCAAACCAAAATGCCAGTGTCTGTGTGTGTGTGTGAGAGAGAGGAGGGGGGATATAGAGGAAGAGGGGCAGAGAGAACAAGCAGGAAAACCAGTGTACATACGTGAGCTTGAAGGCTTTCAGCAAACAGCAAGGTCAGAGGGGTTTAATACTTGGAGTGAGCATCAGCCTAGATTTAAAAAACATAAAGGCTGACAAGTATCAGTGACCTTTGGGGAAGCAGGACATTGAGTAACACAAGTGGATCAGACTGAACAGCACAGATTCAGAACCCAGTCCAGCTGCTGTGACGCTGCTCTGGGGAGAGGGGGGGGTTCCACCAGCATACACCCCCCTGCCCAGCTAGTCAGTGGGACTACTGGCAGGACCAGCACTAAAGGCACCGTGTGAAACGCTGATGGACCAGTGCATACATTCAGATGGACTGAGAGGAGGACAGAAGACAGACCAGTGCGTGCTTGGGACTTGCTGGTTCCCCCCAGCAGTGAAGGGCAGCCAGCAGCTCTGTGACCCATGTGTGAGGAGGATGGGGGGAGGTGGGAATTGGGTGTGGGGTAAACACGTTGGTGATGGTTTACAGAGGAGCTGTGCCAAGCTGGCAGAAGAGTGGGGAAGGCTGGGACGTTAGTCTGAGCAAGTAGCATGCCATGGAAAGGAGCAAGCAGCTGAGTGATACTGGGATGGAATTTAGGTCTGAATTTTTTCAAGTGGGAACTCCAAAGACTGGGAGTCTGGCTTCCCACAGGTGGGTTTTAACTGCCTGCAGGGTAAACAGACCATTCTGTTTCTCCTTCTGTGACAAGCTCGCCCCGAGGTTCTTGCACCAGCACAAACACCTTTAGGAATCTAAAACATAAGAAAGACAAAAAGAGACTGGATTAGAAAGAGGCTGGGGAAGCCGGGATGCTGTAAGAGCAGCGCTGCCTGCAGGAGGTGAAAGGAAACGCAGCATCCGAGCGTCTACTGGGTTACGAGGGGCTGGGGAAAGCTCTGGGACAAACAGCCTGGTACCCTCACAGCCCATCCCTCCAGCCTGGGGAGGAGCATCTCTGGACAATGCTCTCTCCCAGGAGGATGTACAACTCGGGAGCAGGGTCCTGCCAGCACCTTCTCAGTGCGACAGAGACAAGAAATGGGTTTTTCACTTCCAGCCTGCAAAGTACTGTATCTGATCAAGCACCAGCTCCAGGCACCACAGCTGATCCTGGAGAGCAACAACAGGAGGCTAACACCCAACAGCTTAACCCAGACCCCTTCCACACAGGCTGCAGAGACCTCTCAGTCCCAAGGGATACATGAACACAGACAGCAAGTGAGAGCAGACACTTGGCCTCTACACCCAGCCTCTGAAGTCCAACTTAAATCAACTGCCATGAAAAAACAAACCAAAAACAAACAAAAAAACCCCTCAGAGGGATGAGAAAATAGAATGTTTATTAGAAGAAGACACCATGGTACATCAAGCTATGAAGAGACTCCTGACAGATGATGATTTTTTAAAAACCAATAGAAACAGAACAGCCACACTGGCTGGATTCAACAGACCTTAGCACCACCCAAAGGTCCTACACAAGGCTGACCAGATGCTGAGTAACCAAACCCACTCACCAACAAAAGGATTGAGGAGTTACCAAAACAGCAGCTAGGTTAAGCAGAACAATAATCTATAAACCCATTTATATTTATACAAATATAAAAGGATAAAAACAATTCAAGTCACTTTAGTTTTTTTAAGTTATGTTACATACATCTTTCTTTTTATACTGGGAAAACTAAGGGCAAGTATTTAACAAAAGGGTTTTGAAAAAGTATTTAACAAAGGGGTTTTGAAAAGCCACAGTTCAGTTTATAATTACCATTTCCTAAATAATTTGGCAAGCATTAAATAATCAGGTCAATCCTAGATTAAAAAGTGCATCAGCATGGTTAACTTTTACCTATTGAATTCTCTAAGTCAAGGCTCTGCATAATGGGTATGGCAAAGAGCAGAGCTGCAACACTGAGCTGAGCCTCAAGCTGCCTGCAGGGATTTGTTTGTGTCACCAGAGGACCCAGAGTGGTGAAAGGAGCCAAAATGCTCCTCAGCTCATGGATCCAAAATGTCTTTACCAGAAGTTTAAAGGTCACAAGAGAGCCTGGATTCCTTGCCCATCACCCAGCCAGCCAGTCCTTCTGCTGGAAGGCAGCATAGCATTTTTGTTGGGGAGTTTCTATAAAGCCAATGATTCCAGGCAAGTTCCTTTGTGCACCCCACTATGCCACAACATCCCTCAGCCAAAGGCTGTGTTCCCAAGCAGGTCCTGAGGTGCTGATAACCCATCATGGGCACTCACAGCTCAACCCACCCAATTAGTTCCCATATTCAGTGTGGGGGGCAGGTGCAGAAGCCCTGCAAGAACCTACCCCACGTCTCCTTCCCCATCCCTGGGCAGTCTGAGGTTGGTGTAAGCCCCAAAACACAGAGTTTACATCCAACAGCTCCAGTCCTCAGCCTGCATGGGGTTTCACAGCATCACAGCAGCATCCCACGTGCAGCACGAGATGAGCCTTGCTGGCTCCTGTTTCTATCAGTGCTGTTTACAGCCAGACTCATACAGCTGGGCCAGGGCTGTCCTGGGGAGCAATGCACATTGAAATGCCAAGAGGTGAACTTAGACACACATCAGCTGAGTGACTGGTACCTAACAGAGTCTCTCAGTGCTGGAGACAGGACATGCCATTCATCTCTTCTAAAGAACACCTTCTCAAACAGCTCTACAACCACCGTAGCAGCAACCCAGCAGCCTACAAGGTGAACAGGCCTATGCAAACCTACTCAGAGCTTTTCTGAAGGGATTTGTACACATCTGGAAAGAAATAAAAAGGCAAAACAAGAGAAATGTTACTATTCTCTTTGGGATAAGGTTTGCTAACAAGCCTCTGACCAGAGGGATCATTGTAAGCTTTACCAACAGCCCTCATGCTGGTGTTTGCAGGGCCTGGCTGGGCTCCCATGATGACTATGATCAGGAGGGTGACTGCAGCACACGACTTACCTGTCCTATTCCCCTCAGGTTTGGCAGCAGAACCCTGACACCACCAGGTTCAGCTGACTGGAAGAGCTCACCAGCTGCCAAGCAGCTTTTCATAGAAGCACTTAAAGCAGCTGCACGTCCCCAGCAGTGCTGCCTCAGGCTGTGGCACCAGCAGAACACAGCCAGGCTGGTAAGGCAGAGCCTGAAGCAATGCTGCTGGCTTAGAAGAGTCACAAGTGTGCTCAGAGCTGGGGTGATTGCTCCCACCTTTCATGCAAGGAACATTTGGAGGTACCAGCTGCTCAAGCCTCTTGCCAAAACCAGAGGAAAGAACTACTGAAGTATGTAACTGCTGTAGTGTTTCAGTGTTGTTTTCAGGAATGCTGTAGGTTCTGGCTCAGGGATTGAATAAAGTCACTTCTACATTAAAAACCAAATGAGCAACGTGCAGTTGGCAACAATGAAGTTTGGTTTTCAGTCCAAGTAGCACTTCCTCCCAATCTTTATGCAGCCACTGTGACCCTGTAGGGAGACTTCTCTTTTCACTTGTCTTTTTAATAAGAGAATTGAGAAATAAAAGGGAGGTAAATACTGGCTGCAACCACTCCAGCCTTCACTCCCAGCTCAGACCTTGTTTTTAACCATTAATACACCAACACAGTGTTCTGGTTGCCATGGCAATACTCCTGCACTATTCTCTCCCCAAGGGTAAGTTAAAGACAGACTTTGGGGAGTTCAGGTAGCAGGGCTGTGTTGGGATCACAGAATCACAAGGTTGGAAAAGATCTTTAAGGTCATCAAGTCCAACTGTTCCCATCCTATGCTAAACCATATCCATAAGTACCTGATCTGCCCTATATGGGATGCTGGATGGATACCCAGCACGATGCTTTGCTTCCCTTCCCTTCCCATCCAACCTGCTGCTCTTTCCACAGATGCAAACTGTGCTGTGTATCTGAGGGCAGAGCCACACTCCACACTTAGGACAGGTTTAGATCCCACACTGGCTTAGCTGCCCCAAAAGAGGTTCCCCAGCAGAACAGTAATGTTGCTTTTGACTATTGCCATGCACAAAGCAGCCAGTCCCCACAGGAGAGAACCTGGGGATGTAAGGTGGGATGGGATGCCCCATTTGGTGCTTTCTGCCTTGTTCTGAATACGAATTAAAGGAGAAGGTACAACCCACACTCCTCTTCCAAGGGTTGATACACACTGAGGGAGGGGCCAAGCATTCCACATCTCAGCTGACCCTGTCTTTGCCAGCACAAAGGTACAGCTAAGGTATCCTGGCAAAATAAAGCAAGAGCCCAGACCTTCACCTGCAGCAGACAAGGCACTGTGCTGTTTCATACTGAATCCAGGACAGTGAACTGATCAAGTCAAGAGTGTGTGTTGACAGTCCTACACCTCTCTTCCTACTGTCCATAAACCCCTGTGAGATTGGTTCAGTTTTCCTTTAAATCAGATGGGGCAGCTTGTTTCACCCTGGGAACTCTAAAGTCCAGGAAACACAACAATCATCTGAAGGATCATGTGACTGAAAACACCCATAGTCTTTACCAGTGGACTTCAAACACAACCTGATCCAAAACAGGACTGAAATCTTTTCATTTCTCTGTGCATGACATTTCTATGTGCTCGTGGTGCCAACACACATCCTCCCCAGCAGCACTGCTTGCTTACACCTCCCCTCCCTGTCAGGGGTTAAGAGCAACAGCCAAACACCAGCCTGAGCTCTGCATATCTCCACTGAACTTGCATGAGCACGAGATTAAACCTGAGCATGAGATTAAACCATCAGCAAGGACTGTCTGAAACAGCAAGTACATCTTCTGAAAGGTATCAAGGTGGGGAACACTAGAGGATCTTTCCTGATGTGTTAGTGATGTATCACAGACCACAGAAGGCTGTGTTAGATGGGGTTTGGCAATATCTCTCCCCCCTCTTTCCCCCACACTAACTAAATGATAACCAGGTTTCAATCCAAAAGGTCCACAGGCTCTGGACAGCTACCACACAGAGACAGGAGACAGCAGTCTAAATATTTCCTATGTAACATCCCATTGGATCAGCCTGGGACAAACAGGAGACTTGTAAGTATGTCTGAGCTCGCTCCTGGACATCTGTGGAGAGCCCAGGGATTCCAAACAGCTTGGTGTTTCCTGCACTAGGTCAGGTGTGCAACGGCAGGGAGAGCTGGGCAAGCCCTGTCTAGGAAAGGCTGCATCACCCCTCCAGTTTTATGGGCCACACATCCCCCTCTGATCAAGAAAAGCACGGTTTGCAGCACAGCAAGCCACATTAGTCCACGTATGCAATAATGCACCTTATGGCACTGTACAGACTTTTAAGAGGCTCTATCTGCAACAGAGAGCAGTCCCAGGGTCAGACATCTCTGCAAAAGCAAAGGAGGAATAATAATCAAAAGAATATTAAATATAAGTCATAGCACCTTTGGCATTTTTGTCCAAATAGACTTCAACATAGGAGGTGGGGACATAGCCCTCCTCATCTTCATTCCTTCGGATCCGCGTCCACCCGTCGCCTTTGTCTTCCTCTATTACATAGAGCATTTCTCCTTCTGCTACAGAAATTGTTCCTTCATTCTGACCTGAAAGACACAGTGACATGGCTGGGGTTTAGGCTGGTGTGCCCAGCTGGAACCCCAGATGCAGGGAGTGATGCTGAGGGCACGCTGATGACATGGCTGAGGCGACCTTCCCTGCATCACTAGCAGCAGGAAGAGGAGCACGTGATTTCAGAGACAAAGGGTGTACACAAAGAACCAGATGAATGTGATCCTGACATCAGAGTTTTGGTCCTTTTTCCTCAGAGTCCCTGAATAACAGGAGACAAATCGCTGTCCTACTGCCTCTCTAAGCCAAAAAGAATCATGCCAGAACCTCACTTGCTCTTTCTTTGTCTGCTAAAGGGGTTAAATGAAGGTTTCCAACCTGTCCTTGGCATACAAGCTAAACAAAACAGTAAAGTAAAGTAAAAGTAAAATGAGAGTAAAGTTTGAGTGATACCTTCAAATGTATAGAGGGCTTTACATGTTCCTATGGTGGGTAGTGGTTCTTCATCATCAAATTCATCGTCAAACTCTGTTGCAGGTACTTTCATCTCAGTCTCCTGACTTTGCTCTTCTGTGTAACTGCCATCTGGGCTGCTCAAGAGAGGAAAATACACAGCAACTATAGCAACCAGCCTCAGGAGCAAAGACAACCACTTGGTTACCAGACATTTACAGCAAGGTGAGTGGGAGCAGCTCAGCCATTCCAAAGCATGCTCAGACCTGGCTCTTCCCTCTAGCAGTTTGTCACAACACAATGGGTGAGACCAGTTGTTTTTCCCCTTTAAAAGGTGAAACAGTGACCTCACTCACCTCCAGAGCAGTGGGGGTGGGGGCTAGCACACACTGTATTCAGAAAAGTGCCTCAAAGTTGGGGTCTTCTATAGGCTAACATCAGGCACTGGGAGTTACCAGTGACTGAGAAGTTCCCAAACGCTGCAGAGTTATGGGTTCCCAATTAATAAACTAAGGAAATGGGGTCCAGCTGTCAGCCTGAGCAGGGCAGCTCTGTACAGATACTGTACCTCTCCCGGTCCTGCGCACAGCTGTTCACTGCTGAAGTGTTCTGGGCTTCGTACAGGCCGCTCTGCCGCCGGGCCTGCTCAGTCCGCACGGGGAGCCGGCCCTCCACCTCAGCCAGCCAGCCCTGCAAGGGGAAAGCAGGCTGGATTGTAAGCTTATTTCTGGGAAGATGCTCAGAGGGCTGGAGCAGCTGCCCTACAAAGAGAGGCTGAGGGAGCTGGGCTGGGTCAGCCTGGAGAAGAGAAGGCTGTGGGGGGACCTCATTGCAGCCTGCCAGTCCCTGAAGGGAGCAGAGGAACAGGAGGGGAATCAGCTTGTTAAAGGACAGACAATGGCAGGACAAGGGGGATGGATTAAAGCTGGAGGAGGGAAGGGTTAGATTGGATATTAGGGGGAAGTTCTTTGCAGAGAGAGTGGTGAGGGGCTGGAACAGGCTGCCCAGAGAGGGGGTGGGTGCCCCGTCCCTGGGGGTGTTCAAGGCCAGGTTGGATGGGGCCCTGGGCAACCTTGTGTAGCTCCAGGCCTGAGGTTGGTGTCCCTGCCTGTGGCAGGGGGTTGGAGCTCTGTGACCCTTGGGGTCCCTCCCAACCCAGCCCAGTCTGTGATTCTATGATGCAGTTTTCCTTTGGGTTGCAGTTGTCAGGGGAACCGATTCTGTATTTTAAGTGCATTATTAAAGCTATTGGCCTTGCCAACCTCCCCACACACTTATTGAAAGCTCGATTCCTTTTTGATACCAAGTGCTGAAAGACTGTGACCCAAGAGGAGCTGTTAACAGGAGCTGTTGGGAGATGCTGCTGCTCTGGTCACAGTGTGAGAGAGCTTATACTCATCTCAATAATCACACATCAACATTCAGGCTACTGAATATAAGAGGCTAAAGCTGGGGAGAATGAAAGACCCAGTGATTTTCAAGTGGGTAAGAAAGCAACAGAGAGTAAAGCCAACAGCTCTAAGAAATGTCTAAAAACAGATAAAGCTCATTAATTATGTACATAGTGTAACTTGTGAGCAAAGTCTTTTCTCAGCCCTGTAATCCTACTCATGTAATTATATCAACTTCATATGCTCCAAACACTCTTGTTCCTGAGATTTTCTATCTCTAAGAAGCTTCCTGTTACAGCAGACTATTCCTTAAAACATATCTTATCTGAAGACTTCTGTCTTGCTGTTAGGCTATAAATAGCACATTTATGTTGCTTTGATTTTTCCAGTCATCTGTAACATGATACTTCAAATTATTTAATTAATCAAATAAGCATCTGAGCCCTGCCTGGACAGTCTGGAGCACTATTTTCTCTTACCCACCACTCAGGACAATTTGATTTCATGGGAAATGAAACAGCAGGATTGCTGGCTGTCACAAGAGATGATGCATAGTATACAACCAGACCCAAATTAACACCAAGTGCTCAGTAGCACGTCCCCATACATGGTAAGAAAATGCATGAGCACAGCTAGAAAAGCCATAAAGTGGCTGCTTTGAACTGAGCAGATCCTGAGCTATGTTTTATTGCAGGGTCTCCTCCCATACCTCAAATTTCTGAGCTTCTAATCGTAACTTCTCAATGTTCTGTCCAAGTTCTGCTAGTCTGTGGTCCACACTCGCCGCGTCTCCCATCTGGGGGTTCTTGATATACACATCTTTCATTTTTGTTAAGGCATCTCTGAGGGACAGAAGGGAAAACAAAGCATGTAAGAGTTTGTGCAGCTGGGGGTAAATGCCTTTCTCTCAACAAAGTCAGGCAAAGGGATAACAACCTGCTGCTTCTTTACTCTGGTCGGTGACAGAGGTAACTCAGCACATCCAGACAGGGGTTTTTGCCCTGTATAGAACCAGCCATTACAAAGTTGCTGTAAAAATCGCTTGGCAGAAGAGAATTTACACTGTGAGAGACAGCAAGGGATGCCTTCACCTACAATGGGCCAACAGAGACACTGCACCCAAGCCAAACTCGCCAAGGTCCAACTTCCAAAGAGCTCCTCAGGGTGCTACAGGCAGCTTGGGGCTCTTTACGTGCATGAGGCTGGCAGGAGGAGCCTCTCTGGTGGATGGTGAGGTGTTGGAATGAGCACACAACACATTTAGACCAAATAATTCAAGCTCCACATGCTCACCCCTTGAAGAATATTAGCAGAAGAATGACTGAACTCTTGGACACGGCATTTTGCATGGCAAAAGGAGAAGTTTGATGCTGACTTTTAGCCTGACACACTCTGTTATGTAGTTCTAGGATTTCTAACTGCTAACACCCTAGGGGAAGAAAAATAGTAATAATAAAAAACCATCATCTTGCAACCAGTGCAAGAGATGAAAGGTTCAACTTTCTAGATGGATATCACCCCATTTTTTGGGGCACAGACAAACAATTGCATCATTCTTCGCCACAGGCTGAAGCTCAGTTGAGAAACTGGGACAAAGAGCTGGACATGGCTGTATTAATAATAAAAATGGAGTGCTAATGAGAAATTCTCACCCTGCCTGTTTGCAGTTTGTCTTTTGCAACCCAAATAATTTCAAAAGACACTTCTTTCATGCTGCTTAAAGTGAAGTTGAATCCAGATGGTTTGTGTTTGTCACAGCGGAGCGACAGACGGACCTCAGGCTGCACAGAGCGACCCTGCATCCTGTGAAAGCCCACAGCATTTTGACTAGGCTCTTTCTGGGGGCTGGGTTTCATATCAACCCAGAGGCCAAATGCCTTGGGCTTCAGAGATGTTATAATTTTAAAGCCTGCTAGGATAAATGTGGTAGTGTAAGGCCAAGATGAACCTATGCACATGCTTTCAGGAGCTCCCTTAGGAAGGCCTGTGGAACGTGCTCCCCAGCAGCAGCGTGCTGCCTTTGAACAGAGCTGAGGCTGAAAGAAAAACCTTATCTGCATGATGAGGAACATTGCAGAGCTCAGAGAAGGGCAGACACATTGAGCAGACACATTGAGCCTGTTTCCTGTATTACTGACACAGCTATTTGGCTTTTCTCTGGGCATTATTTGAGTGGGGGGGGGAGAAAGGTTAATGTGAATCCCACGACTCAAGTTCACACTCTTTATGTTTTAGAGTTTCCCACCAGACTCTTGGCAATGGCAATCCTGTGCCTGCCTTTGTTTTGTGTGTAGAGAAAATGGGGAAGAGTGTGGGTGGCAAGGAAGCAGGACTGCTCTGTGGTTGAAACCCTAAGGGACAATATTGCAAACATATGAGTCATAATTATTACTAGTGTTTAACTCTTATTTAACTGGTGGTGCTACTTCCTCAGTCTTTATGTAAAATCACTTCATTTTGCTCTGATTTCATATCTGATTTTAATGTTAGGTGACCTCAGAATCAATACAGGGCAGAAAGGAAAAATCACAGAGATAAATTTAAGTTACTACAGAGGGAATGTGTTTAAAAAAAGGGTAGATCAGGTACTTAGGGATATGGTTTAGCATATAGTTGGACTTGATGATCTTAAAGGTCTTTTCCAACCTTGTAATTCTGGGAAAAAAAAAATCCTAAATCAATGAGAAAGCACACAACCATGTGCAGCTTTCCTTTCTTGTACATGATATAGAACATAAAGAAGAAACTTTGGGTTACCAGACAAAATAAACAGGTTCCTCAAAGCAAGCTAGCAGAAAAAGTAGGCACAGCAGTGCAAATGCAAAGCAGTATTTTGGGATAGACTAGTACTGGAGAGGCTAAGTCCTGAAACCAGTCAGGGAAGAAAAGTTCTCTCTTGCAGACACAACATGATGAATCTTTAATGCGACTGCAGAATGTGAACAAACAGAAAGAAACAAGCACAGGCTGCCAGAATCAATCAAAAATGTGTAGCTAAGATAGCTGTATTAAATTAGTTAGCCTTATTAAATACCTGATTTCAGAATCTGAGTTGTAGAGAGCCTTGCATCTCTCAGGTGTTTTTAGCCTTAAGTAGACTCTGGTTCTTCTTTTCTTAGAACAGCACATTAAACAAACCCCCAACCTTGTTATTTGCTCCCTCTGTACTCTGTGAGGCTCCCTGTTTTATTTTCCATCAGGGAAGTCTGACATACCTTTGATCCATCTCCTTCTGAATGTCTTTGTTTAGCTCATCAACTTTTTGCTGAAGTTTCTTTCTTCTTTGCTCAGGTGGGAGATTGCTGAAGTCTTCTGGCCCTGCTCCCTGCACAGAGTGGAATGAAGGGGGAGGAGGGAGGGGGGGGGAAATAATTAAAAAAATTAAAATCAGAGTCTGAAAGAATCCCTCAGGACTGTGTTTTGAGAAGGGATCACAAAAATCTGTGCAAAACCACAATGGTCTGAAGCATTGTCATCATCTGTACTGGACAGAGTTATCAGTCCCTGAACAGACAGGAAGCTGGATGCCTCAGAGGGAATCCCAGGACCACATCCCACTCCTGTACCAAGTGGCTAATGGGAAATCACCAGCTAAAGAATGCCAGAGGTAAATGGCAGAGCTGAGAAACCTTTTTTGATCCATAGTTATTGTCAGATTTTATTGAACAGAGTTCCATTCTCACTGAAAGAGGATCTTTCCTGCCTTCCTCCACTCTGCTGCAGACAGCATCCCCCTAAAAGCAGCTGCTTTTACCCCTGTGTCACACTCAAGCTTCTCATGTCCATCACTAATTGCTGCCTGTCTGAGTGTCAGTCCAGCCCAGCTAATTTGTGTCAGGGCTCTCCTGAGCACACTGAGGTAGCACAAGAGCTTCCTCTGGGATTCTGCAACTTAAAAACATGCTGCTTACATTCCCAGGATCCACATTCCATGTCAAAGTCTGTCTAATTTTTCCACTCTCACTCACACTGGCACAGAATTCAGGGGTTAGATCAAAGCCATAGAACCAATCAATTTGAAATCCTAACTGAAAGAAAAAGCCATGCAGACCCCAGTGGTCACCTCTGTGTGATTCTGCTTGAAAACCCCTTTTCTGCCTTCAAACTGCTTTGCCCCTTCTGAACTGCTTCAATTTGATACATCCAACATGACACATAAAGTACATCCACACTATTTCCTTCAAAGTACCACCTAGTTTTGTCTTGCAAGAAGGCAAGGGGGATAGTTTGGGTGGGCTACGCTCCATTAGTTACACAGGAATCAGGTTCTTGTACATAATAATCCTGAATTTCTACAGGTTTTGCTTAGTTTGGTTTCTGCTCTTTCCATGTCTCATTTCCAAGGGGGTGGAATACCAGCCTGCAGGAGAGAAGGGGAAAAACACAAAGCCAAGTAACCAAAATCAGTGGCCCATCAGCTTAGTGAGAGCTTGTGAGCAGAGCTGGGATAGGAGTCTTACTAAAGTGCCCAACCTCTTTCAGAGGAGTGTGATTTAGCAGACACACTGCCACAAAAGGTGCCCATTCATAGAATCATAGACTGGCCTGGGTTGGAAGGGACCCCAAGGGTCACAGAGCTCCAACCCCCTGCCACAGGCAGGGACACCAACCTCAGGCCTGGAGCTACACAAGGTTGCCCAGGGCCCCAGCCAACCTGGCCTTGAACACCCCCAGGGACGGGGCACCCACCCCCTCTCTGGGCAGCCTGTTCCAGCCCCTCACCACTCTCTCTGCAAAGAACTTCCCCCTAATATCCAATCTAACCCTTCCCTCCTTCAGCTTTAATCCATCCCCCTTGTCCTGCCATTGTCTGTCCTTTAACAAGCTGATTCCCCTCCTGTGTCTCTGCTCCCTTCAGGGACTGGCAGGCTGCAATGAGGTCCCCCCACAGCCTTCTCTTCTCCAGGCTGACCCAGCCCAGCTCCCTCAGCCTCTCTTTGTAGGGCAGCTGCTCCAGCCCTCTGAGCATCTCCGTGGCTCCTCTGACCCCTCTCCAACAGCCCCACATCTTCCTTGTGTTGGGCCCCAGCTCTGGACACAGGATCCAGCTGGGGCCTCCCAGGGCAGAGCAGAGAGGGACAATCCCCTCCCTGTCCCTGCTGCCACCCCTCTGCTGATGGAGCCCAGGATCCCATTGGCCTTGGGAGCTGCCAGAGCCACTGCTGCTCATGGGGAGTTTCTCATCCACTGTGACACCCAGGTCCTTCTCACAGGGCTGCTCTCAAGAAGCTAAGACCCTTAGACCCTTGCAGCCCTGCACTCAATGTGCTCCCAGACAGCAGCTCTTACTTCTGCCTTTGCAGATCCAGCTGCTTACAAGAAAGCGTGTGGGTGCAGAGGGGTGAGGGACAACTGCAGGCAGGTCACAGCTTCTCCTGCAGCCTCACAGCCACAGACTATCAGAACAGGCAAACCCAACAGAACTGCTGCCACGGTGCTGTTCAGCAAGAGCCAGCTCAAGCACTTAGTTAAGCCTTGATCACCTGTGTAATAATACACCTAAAATTCCATTTCATGAGTCAACAAGAAAGTAAATTTAAGATTAAATCATTAAAAAAAACCACCCCACATCTAAATAAGTTACACTAAATAACTTCAGCTACCTGGAGCCCTAGCAGTGCTCACTGCCATCAGCTGTGCATAGCACAGGAGAGGTCTGTTTTCATTCATTCTTTCATGATGCTGGCCTGCTTGATAGTAACTCTCACATGAGAAGGAATATCTGCACAGTATATTGAATCAAATTCAGAATACTGCAGGGATATTCTATATACTAAAGCCACACTTAGGTCTTTATAAAGGCAAAGCATCTGGGTGCAGCTTTGTAAATGACCAAGCAGTTACAAGAAAGACTATAGAACATTCCTCTCTCTTAAGCAGAAGAGACAGAGATGATTGAACATACCCCCAGTTATACATTAGGAGGATGCAACAGTCAAACCAATTTGGAGAAACATCTTTTTGATTCGTCAACTCGATTCCAAAAATCCAGGTTGGATTAAATTCAGTATCTTTGTTCACAATGCTTCAGACCAAAGCATCAGGGTGGCACAGGAACACATGCCTGAGACTAGGAGGTGATGTCACACCGACTTCATTCCATGCTCAGTAATTCCCCATCATAGCAGAAGGTTCAGTTTGGTTCCTCTTCCAAAAGGAAGAGTCAAGGAGCAATTTTTGCACATGCTGGGCACATTTCATGCTCTCAAGCAAAACCCCACCTGGGCTACATCTCTCAAGTAGTGAGCACTGCCTACATTGAGATGTTTCAACTGTGGCATGGGAGGGAATATCTGTGCTATTTCTGAGGTGTTCCTGAAGCAGCAGAGCCAGTGCTGACTAGATTTCCTTGCGTAAAGATACTGAAATTTAGGATGCAAACTGTCCCAAGATGGAAGGGCTGTGAAAAGAGAGGCTGTGTTAGGAGCAGTGTCTGGGCTGAAGCTGTGTATGGGGAGAGCATGAGGTCTGCCAGCCCCAGTTTGGGCTCTTGTGCAGCTGGGATCCAAGAGGAAGATGCCAACAAGCAGAGGAATGCACAGGTCTCACCCCCCTCCACACAATGTACTGGTTTGTGTGGTCAGCCAGGTGTTTCTGGAGGATTTATTCCTACATAAGAAAGCTCAGCTCAGCTCCACAACATGCTAACACTGTGACTGGGGAAACAACAGATGGAAATCCCTGGTATGAAAGCACCGTGCTACCAGCCAAAAGAAGGTGGTTTGCAAGTAAGCTAGAGATTTCCACCACTCCTCAGGCCCACCACAGGCCTTCAATGAGGAGCAGTACTGCTGGTGGAGCCCAAGCAAGCTGCTGTGTCAGCAGAGCAGCAGCAGAGGACTTGAACCCCCCCTCAGCTATGGGTAGCTTTCACAGCCCATGCATTTTCTCCAAATAGGAACTGAACAGGTCCCCAAGGATGGAATCCAAGAGCAACGTGTGTGTAAGGGGGAGAGAGGACCTAAAGGCTGGTGAGGAATAAGGATTTCAAGCTGAGGCAGTTCAGGTGCTACTGCAGACCCTCTCTGTGAACTACAGCTTGCAGCTCCTGCGTGAAGTGGGTCAGCAAACCAGTTGCATTCTCCTCTCATGACTGGCCTCTCAGAGGGCAAAGGAATGCAGACAGGCTGTCAGGAACGTATCAAGGTGAGGAGTATCTCAAGCAATACAGTACCTTGTGTATGAGGTTCAGCACATACTTTGCTTTCCCAAACACATTCACCCTTTCCAACTCAGTAAGGTATTATCTTACCGTAGCTCAAGAAACCTTCCCAGCTGCATCCCAGATGGAATTTAGGATTCACATAGTGTATCTCTCTCCATTTGCAAGTTCAAATCAGACTGAGTTAACCTTGTTGGTTAAGGTTTAACAGAGCTTACATTAATTAATGTAATTCATTAGTTTATTCTGAAGGACTACTTAGGGCTGTAAAATGTAGGTGATAATGATGTCCAGTAATACCTGGACATGGAAAGCAAACTTGGCTACACCAAAGACATGCATTTCTCTCTGGAAAAGGTCCAGCAAGCACAAAGACCTTTCTATTTTTTTCTTTAAATGTTTGAATGTGTACTTCTTCTGTAGCAGAATTGATACTGCTTTTCTACATTTTCATAGCCCTAGATGATAAAAGTGAGAACTAAACTATAGAGTTAATTTTTAGCAGCTTATTAGAAAGACTGAATTCTGATCACCTCTATTAGACTCCAGACCTGTGTATTCAGAGTTATCTGATAAACATCAAAAAAAAAGCAAACACAAAAGGAGAAACAAAATTTAACAGTTAATTTCAGCATCATGTCAGGTGTGGCACAGTGCACATTAAAACACACAGAGAAAATTGTGATTAAAAACACAGGACAGGCATGCTGTAAATGTGCTTACCAGCTTGAGAGAAAGCTTCATGTAAAAATTGGAGAGATACAGGGCAGGGGAAGGGGAGAAAGAGAAAAAAAAACAACAGTGCATCAGTAGGAGAGGAACTTTTTCAGGCTGCTGTTACAATAAAATGACACACAATCCCTTGGCTGTTGGAAGGCAAAATGGGTAACACTAAGAGATCTGTGCCAAAGTTCACAAGATGGACCAGCGTTATCAGTCAGCTGCCACTGCCTCAGCAGACAGAGAGCTGGAGAAGGGGTGTACCTGCACACAGGGGCTCTGGCACCGCAGGCCAAGAGCTGGCTCACATCACCTTCACACAGCAGCTACAGCCAGCACTGGCTTTCTCATTACAGGAACATCTCTGCAGTGGCAAAAGCCCTCAGAACTCACAAGAGTGTGCAAGCTTTGATCAAAGCCGTGCTGAAACGCAGTCATGAGATCCCCTCATGTCATTATTCCCTTATGGAACGGCTCAAGGGAAGGGGGATGACACCTGGCCAAGGCTTGGTGAAGAGGTAAGGTACAGCACTTGGCCTTCACAGCACCAGAAAGCACGATGGGATCCCCAGTGATTTCCTAGCCCTCCAGCCTATGTCAAAAGAACTTCATCCCTGAAATATCCCTGGGGATGGCATACAGCTGTCCAGGCAGACGTGTAAAGTCATTTCATGTTCTTGAACAATTTAAAAACCAAATACTCAGCCTCAAATGTACTTTGGCCATGCTGAGTCAGACAAGGTCAGGACCAAGAAGAAAGGGGGAAAAAAATTAACATCTCTCCCCTTTACACCAAATTAATTCCATGGCAGCACAGCATGACATTATTCAAGCTCCTTAAATGATATATATTATCTGATTGTCCAAAGGTTACCATCATTTCCTGGTACAGAGCCAAAACACCTTTTAGCTGCTCTGGGAAGTAAGACCAAGTGTATGCTGAAGAAGCCTTGGCAGCAGCACTGTTTGCCTCTGTCCTGCACACACACAGCTCTCAGCAGCACCAGGGAGCCACAGGATCTGCCAGGCAGGTGTGCTTGAGCAGCTGACCACCAAGATTACCAAAGCCTCTCCCAGGACATTAGGATGGCTGCGATTCGAGTTCTCCAAGAGACAGGGAACTTCAGAGCGCTCCAGTGCCTTTTCTTCCCCCTCTATCAAGGAGCACACTTACTGCTGTTTGAGATCCAAAGCCAGATTTTAAAGGGGGAATGTCAAGGCTACACCCAGCCTCCTCCAGCAATCTGCACTCTGCCCATCCAACCAGCTCTCTGGGGACGGTTGGGAAATGCTCAAACTACACAGCAAACCAGTAAGCACAGAACTGCACATCCTCAGTGCTGAAACGTGACAGCTGGAAAATGCCTCTCCCTCCAGGCAGTGATCTGCACCATGAGACTTCACAACCTCTTTCCATTCAAGAACCCTCTGTTATTTAACCACAAACAGCTCCTGAACACAGTGGTCTCAGACTCTTCAGTTTTAGCCAGAGCACAGATCTTCAGCACTGGGTTTAAGAGAAATAAAGGTGGCTCCACTGCTGCACTGGTTTTGACAGCATGATTTAAGAAATACCCATTTCTCAAAAATCACAATTACCATTAATTACCAGAACTGGTACAGCAAGACATGCCAGCCCTTCAAAGGCAAACATAGAGCCTTGCAATAAACACTGGGATACCCCTTTTTGAACCGAGCCCTTCAGCGAACAGTTAAACTTCCCTCTGAAGTTCAGTCTGTTTGGAAGCAAACACCCGATAATCACAACACAATGAAGAAATTCCCTCTCTCAGCTCCAAGGTCATTAAAAAGGAAAAAAAAAATAAAAATCCCATCTATTTGAGAGAAGAATCATCCAGAAAGGAGAAAGGAGGAGCTGAAATTCACCGCTGAAGATATTTCAGCGCGGGCAGCTTTTGTTTGCATCATTGCTTTCACACTCCTGTGAACTTTAGCATAGACATGAGCAGCACAAACCCAGATCCTGGTACATATATATATATATATATATACAGACAAGACTCATGGTGCAGAATAAATATTTACCTATGAAGCACTCTATTAAAGGCACAGATGTATGCTACATGCGCTAGTTTCTAAACACTACTCACTCTAAAGGCACTATGCTACTGCGGAGAAACATCTGCATCAAGACTATTCTTTTGCTGTAAATTCAGCAAATTTAAAGGATTATAGACACTGTAACACCCAATTCTTCTGCTGTTAAGTGTGACCAAAAAAATAGAGCACTTATTAATTGTCAAATAGTACATCAGGGATTGTTATAACCAGTACAAATAGCAAAGCAGATCACAGATTGGAAACAATGAAATGCTGAAATAAGTAATATTCACTGTTTGCCATTTCTGAATTATATTGGTGATTTTACATGACAGCGATTCAGTTTCTATAAACAAATACAAGCAGACTGGAAATAAATCTGCATTAAATGCTAAATAACTACTTTTGCCCATTCTGTTGGGTTTTTACAGCTAGAAACTTGCTCACAGCTCCTGGGAGAACAGGGGCTTTTTTTTCCCTGAAGTGATCCAGTAAATCACATTTCTTCAAAATGAGCAAATCTGTTTCAAAGCTGTCAGTTGAAAACAAGCCTAGCTTAGTCTTGCAAGGGGAAAAAATGAAGAGCCTACGAGCCACAAGCTTCAATAACACATGAGAGAAGCATGGAAGCCAGCAAGTCCATGTGTTATTGGACAGTCACGGACACTAACCTCACTTACAGAAAACAGGGTTGAAATAAATGACTGGACTTCCATACAACCAAGTGGTAATTTTCATTCTTAATGGTCCTGTAACGATCTCCCCGTACTCTGCTTTATCCAGGTACCAGATTTAGGGGTCAGGTATCTCGATTCCATGAACTATCATCGTTGCAGAGAGTTCAGGGAAGCTTCAGAAAGCTCCAACAACCAAGGCACAGAATGTGTCACTACACTGCTGTAAATCAGGGCTTGGCTTGTGATGCTCCAGACTTCATTCAGAAAATAATTTAGAATAAAGGCGTGGAGCCTCTTTGTTGTACTTACTCTGAATTTCACAGGACCAGCCATACTTTAATTGTGCCAATTTCAGCATTTCCAGGACTAGCAGACATCTCTTCCCTGCACTTCACACAAAGCTGCAACTTGCCTCCCATCAAATTCTCCTTTTGTCTGTCCAAAGCACGTTTCCACAGCACACACTAACGGCGTTGTAAGTGGGGTTAGCGACTGTGTAGCAACGGTATGGGCTGATCACACCATACACGGACTTACAACATATTCCCTAGCCTCAATGGCACACGTGGGTGTCCCTAAAGTCCTCTTCATGAGTTCTTTGTGAATATACAAAGACTGTGTCTGCTGGTGAGTCAGCAAGAGAAAACACACATCCGTTACACTGGAGACGAGCACGGCACCTCTGTGTTTACTGCTTCTACAGCAAAAGACAGCTTGGCATTTTAACTAGCCTTTAAGTGCGAAGTGGAAGCATCCTAGAAACTAGGTGAATAGTAAGAGTTTAGCATTCTCACAAGAATATCAGAAAACACCACATTTGTTCATGCTAGCATAAAGGCACAAGGTCAGAAAACATCTCTGTTCTAGAATAAAACATGGCTTTAATGACCCCCACCCACCAAAAAGTCCTGGTTCCAGCAGATTTAGACACTTTATGTTAGAATAAGGAGCACTCCCAGGGGCTTGGCACACAGCAAGTACAAGATGGGTGGTTGGGTTTGTTTGCCATTTCTGCATGCTCACAGAACAACAAAGTACCCATCACCCCAGCAGACCAACAGCTCAGCACGGAGGAAGGAGACTGGCACGGTACGTCACAGAGGAGAGACAGGGGTGGGAAAGGGAGACACAGCAACCAGTGCAAAGGGAATTAAAACAAATAAATCACAGTATAATGATGTCAACAACTTCCACTAAAAAGGAAACCACAAAAGTCCCTTTTGTGGGCCTTATGGAACTGCCTAGAACTTGGGTAAGGACAGCAGTATCTGCATCCCAGCTCCCAGCCCCATCCTCTCTGCTCCATCACAGCCCAGTCTCCAAGGAAAGAGAGGAAAGGCAGGTCTGCATACCGGTGTAAGTTCTACCCCTGGATTGTGTTAGTTCAGAAGTATTGCTCTTTAAATAAAGGTGCTGATGTTACTGCCACTAGAGCATTAAAACAAAAAGAACACAAAATTAATAAGAACTAGCAGGATACCGAGTCTTCTTTGTCCTCAAAATGGAATTAGAAAAAGCAGAGCAAGCATAAATGAAATTATGACTTATGTAAGTGGTTCCTCATTTGGTTTTTTTTTTGGACTCTTCTGGCTTTAACTTCCCTAAAGAGACAGCGTTGATTTTAAGTGTTCCACTCCTTTTTACACTGCCTTTTAAGAGTCATTACAAACAGCACTCAAAAACTGTGCATGAGACTTTTTTTCCCCTCCTCCTCTTCTAATTCTGATCCCTGACAACTGCTCTAACAGAGTTATAGTATTTTATAAAGGACATTTTTTTTGCTGTTGGGAGTAGAAGAAAGCAGCTTTGAGGAAAATATAAAAATGTGATTAGAAAACCATAGACACTGACAAGAGTCAGTGCATTTCATTTAACAGATTAGGATTTCACTGGTACTGGTATTGGTATCTCTACATTAACCTTGCATCTGCTGTGAATTGCTCAGGCATCTGCTTCCTTCCATGAAAACAAGATGCATTGGAATTTTTTTTTTTTGGTTTGGAAGTGAAATTAAAGCTAGACTGGGCAGAGGTCATATCATTACTAATTATATGTAATTAATTTTAACAGTCACCAGGGATTTTTCCACTTGATTATTTCATTATTTCTCTTCTTAAATACAACATAAGATGCTAAGAGAAAAATTTATAAGGAAATTACTAAAGCATGCTGCCTCTCCAGGCATGCTCTGGTATCAAAGAGCTTGTGGAGGAACTGTACAGGAACCTGTTCACTCATATATCAAGGATGAATTGCAAAGTGCAGTTCTGCTGGTGGTATTTACCCTGTTAAGGTCTTTGTATACACTGGACTCGTTCACATTAAGTAGTTCCTTTTCACACACATCTTCCTTAGGCCAGTGCAGAAAAGGAGCATGATCTGGATTCCTCTGAGTTAAGCAAATTGTTCCCCTGGCTTTCCTAGGAGTCCCCAGCTATGTTAAGCCAGGAAGGACCTGCTTGTAAATTTGGTTGAAATGTCTAAAATACTACTTAAAATGTCTTTACAGCAAGGTGTCTGGCTGGGCTGGAGTTCTGGCTCTGAACAAAACCAGCAGTGTGGAGACAATGAAATGATTCAGTGTCCAAAGCCAATCACCCATCACATTGCACTGTCCTGCTGGCTCCCTGCATGACCTTCCCAAAAGTGGCTTCCCTGATGTATTTCTGTACAGATCAAGTATTCTTCTGTGCAGAAGACAGTTTCCCCTCTATGTCCTCCTAATTTCTTTGGTAACATTGCAATCTGGTATTTGTAATGCTACTGCTCATGCTCCTGAGCAAAATCCAGATACTTTTGGGTTTGGCAGGGGGATGGAGAGGAATTGAGAAAGGGAAGTCTTGTAACAGTATGGTAAAAGCAGAATTAACAGTTATCAGGATGTACTGAATATATAGGAAGGTCATTTAGAAACATAGACTGGCCAGGGTTGGACAGAGCTCCAACCCCCTGCCACAGGCAGGGACACCAACCTCAGGCCTGGAGCTGCACAAGGTTGCCCAGGGCCCCAGCCAACCTGGCCTTGAACACCCCCAGACACGGGGCACCCACCCCCTCTCTGGGCAGCCTGGTCCAGCCCCTCACCACTCTCTCTGCAAAGAACTTCCCCCTAATATCCAATCTAACCCTTCCCTCCTTCAGCTTTAATCCATCCCCCTTGTCCTGCCATTGTCTGTCCTTTAACAAGCTGATTCCCCTCCTGTTCCTCTGCTCCCTTCAGGGACTGGCAGGCTGCAATGAGGTCCCCCCACAGCCTTCTCTTCTCCAGGCTGACCCAGCCCAGCTCCCTCAGCCTCTCTTTGTAGGGCAGCTGCTCCAGCCCTCTGAGCATCTCCGTGGCTCCTCTGACCCCTCTCCAACAGCCCCACATCTTCCTTGTGTTGGGCCCCAGCTCTGGACACAGGATCCAGCTGGGGCCTCCCAGGGCAGAGCAGAGAGGGACAATCCCCTCCCTGTCCCTGCTGCCACCCCTCTGCTGATGGAGCCCAGGATCCCATTGGCCTTGGGAGCTGCCAGAGCCACTGCTGCTCATGGGGAGTTTCTCATCCACTGTGACACCCAGGTCCTTCTCACAGGGCTGCTCTCCAGGAGCTCTTCTCCCAGTCTGGATCTCTGGCTGGGATTCTTTCGGTCCAAACTACATGAGGTGAAACAGATGCCAGCCATGCATTTTTCAGCTGGTAAATTAACAGGATTTGGGGGTGGTTCTTGATTTTTTTTTCTTGGTTAGAATTATTTTATTTTGGAAGGTTATATGGCCTTTTCATGATCTTTTAGTCTGACCACATGTATCACAAATCACCAAGGACTTATGACATGTGAACTTGACACATTTTCACATCAGATGGAGCAAGGTGCCAGAGCTTTGCAGCTTCCCCTACACAACAGGAGCCAAGTGTCTGCATTCAGCCCTCTGGATAAAGAGATGATGATCTGAACACTGGCCTCCAACTCAGGGAGATGAGTCAGGCAGGAAAAGTTTTTACATACAAACATCCTGGTAGCTAACAGGGGAAGGAAATGAAATAGAAAGAGAACACAGTGAAAGGTTTAAATGAAGATTTGGCAATAGCCTTTCCTTCAACATTTTAAATTAATGTGTCAGCAGAAATGTGAGGGATTTCAGATGGCTATAGGAAATCATTCTCATCATCTCACTGTTTACACAAATTGCTTGAAACCGATAGAGTATGGGGGATTTGTATGTAAGACCTGCTTGGACTTCTCAGGTAATTAATACACCAAACAAGGGCCTTTCTTGAGGAAAAATTAAAAGAAATTAATCAGAATTGTTTACACTGCTAAATACTAAACAACAACCTGTATGTCTGAAATACAACCTTGTGCCTGGGGAACTACAAACCTGTATTTTCAAGTTAGAAGTATTCAGCACTGTTTTCAGTGTTTTGTTCCATGACTGGAGCACTAGATCATAACACAAAACCTTCAGCGTACTCCCTCTAGTCTTGCTGCTGCCCTGGAATGAAGCAGACTGCCAGGCACCCACTCACCCACCATGATGGGTGCTACCAGGACACCCACCCCTGCAGCACCCCCCACCCCCCAGGTCTGCTGCTGCAGAAGCAGAATTGAAAACAAACCTGTTTCTTCCCCCAAAAGCCACAAGAGAAAGATGCTCTGAGCCAAAATGCAACTGAGGGAAGGAGGTACAGAACCTGCCTTTGGGCAGCTTAGAAACCTCCCAGTTCCCCAATGAAAAGCACCAGAAGTGTGGTATTTTTGGAGTGGTTCTGAATGTCCCATTAAATGCCAATTCCCTGGTAAATGACTGAAAACCATTCTGTACAAACCATCCTTCTTTTAAAAGCACCAACTGCAAGCATGTGAGACTGGACGCTGTTTCCAGCGCTGTTCTCAATTCTCCACGACCCGCCACTAAGTTCCCCACTGAAATCATCTCTGCTGTCATACAACTCCAGCCCTCAGCCCTAAATGTCAGTGCAGTCCCTGGAGCAGAATTTGGGCTTTTTGAAGCAGTTCCTTCCCTGCTGTTACAGCCTGTTCCAGAAAATGGCTTAAAGTACCAAACACTTAGTCTCCTTTCTGTAATATTTATAGGAGGAAATAATTCTGAGGACCTTAACCCAGGAGCCATGCTATGCCAGTAACTCCTCAGCACAACTGGGCCACGTGCAAGCTTTTGGGAAGATAAAAGTGTTATTTTAGTTTGAAAAATGGAGAATTTTATCTCAGGAACCTGTCATTTTACATTCATGAACGCAAACACTTCAATGTGAGTTTCCCAATATGGCCACAGCCGGTGTCAAGGGCAGGGACAGAGCAGCTGACCCTGGAAAACTCAGGCCATGCTTCCTACTTTCTGCACAACAAAGGGGACAGGGACACTGTGCTGCTAAGAGGGGCGGAGTGGCACAAAATGGTGATCTGGTTGCTCTAGGTCCAGATGAGACCCCAAGCTGTGGCATGGAGGCTCTCAGCACTCAACACACTGCAGATAAGCAAGGCCGGGCCCAAACCCAAACCCTAATCCCTCAAAACATCTCATCCACGTCGTTGAGCCTGCATGTGAGACTGATACAGCTTTCATAAACCAAATATCAGTTTAAACCATGTGCATCATACTACTGGGAAGTTCAAGTCATAGAATCGTAGGGGTTGGAGAGCTCCTGGGGTCCAACCCCCCTGCCAAAGCAGCTCCCCAGCTCATACTGCACAGGTCGGTGTCCAGATGGGGCTGGAATCTCTCCAGAGAAGGAGACTCCACACCCCCTGGGCAGCCTGTCCCAGGGCTCCCTCACCCTCACTGGGGAAAAGTTCTCCCTATGTTGGTGTGGAACTTCCTGGGCTCCAATTTGCAGCCATTGCCCCTTGTCCTGTCCCCACAGACACTGAAAAGGGGCTGGCCAATTCCCCCTGCACCCCATGCTTCAGATATTGATAACCATTGATTAGGTCCCCCCTCAGTCTTCTTCTCTCCAGGCTGAACAGCCCCAGCTCTCTCAGCCTTTCCTCACAGGAGAGATGCTCCAGGCCCTTCAGCATCTCCATAGCCCTTCTCTAGACTCTCTCCAGGAGATCCCTGTCCTTTTTATCCCAGGGAGCCCAGCACTGGACACAATACTCCAGGTGGGGCCTGAGCAGGGCAGAGCAGAGGGGGAGGATCCCCTCCTGTGACCTGCTGCCCACACTCCTCCTGATGCCCCCAGGATCCCATTGTCTCTCTCAGCCCCAGGGCACACTGCTGGCTCATGGCCACCCCCATCCCCTGCTTCAGATAATTACAGACTTTAATTAGGTCCCCCCTTAGTCTTCTCTACTCCAGGCTGAAGAGTCCCAACTTACTCAGCCTTTCCTCACAGGGGAGATGCTCCAGGCCCCTAATCATCTTTGTAGCCCTACAGCTGTACTTTTTGTGGTTTCATTGTGGGGTTTTTGACTAACAAATGGCTCGATAGGATTCTTTGGATTTGTCTGCATGTTATGATAAAACACAATGGATTCATTCACAAAACAAAGCAAGTTTTTACACAACAGAACGTGCAATAAAAGCGCCAAGAAAGAAAGAAAAGAGAAAGAGAGAGAGAAAGAGAGAGAGAGAGAGGTATCCAGAGGAGAACTTACCCCGCGCTTTAGGCTCCTGAAGCAGTGGATTTTGGGTTTGGAGGTCATGAACTCGTTGAAGCGATGGGAGAGGGGTTCCTTTTGCTGCTTGGGAGACTGGGGGCCGTTGGGAACAGCAGAGGGTGAGGCAGAGGCAGGGGGAGGAGGAGGGGGCTGATGGGGGGATGTTAAAAGGGACATAAGCTACGTATAAGAGATGGAGAAGTGACAGAATAAAAACCAAAATAAAGAGATAAAACACAAAACGAAAATAAGCATCAAAACCAATATTTGAAATCCAGAGGAAAAAACAAAAACCAATTAAATAATCAAATATTAAAGGCCATGGTTCAAGAGAAGGGAGGGGGAAGCAGTATTTAAAGTCGTGTTAAATGAAGGATGTGATAAATGGAAGTTTTAGTAAGTGATGCAACAGAAGAGTAACACAAAGTATTCTGATGGGAGGCTCATGCAGACTCTTCCATGCAGCACTATCCCCATAAATCGCCCTGTTCTGCTCTGTGGACAGCTCAGAATAATGCATATGGATAGAGCTTTCAAATACCTGAATTTAAATGGATCAGATAAGGAAGGTACCTTAGTGCCCAGTAGCGTTTCTATTATCTGGAAAACAACAAACCACATTCCTTCCTGCTTTTGAATCAGACCTCAGTAACGTGCAGCACACTTCACTTTCACAGATTATTCTATTAATTTGCTCAGGAGTTAGTCCTGTTTTGTTGGGTTTTGTTTCTGGCTACACTGATGTAAGCACCAGATAGTCATGTCCTCTCATATACCAGCACAAAAGCAGTGATCCATTTGGAACAGGTAGATTTTTTTTGACTCTGTAATTAGAAGAAGTGGTTTGGGATGGGTCAGTGCAAGGGTGAGATCCACAAAGCTCCTCTGGGCTTCCATCAGTGTTATTGAAAACCGATTTAGTCCAGTCACCCTGACACATTCTGGTAACCCCAGATAAATGCTGCCATGCATTAATGGTGTAAAATATGACAGTGAAATGACAAAGGTTTAATGGATACATAAGTTAATACTGTCTTATAAAAAAAGTCAACTGCTCAGTTAGTTACGCTCCGTTAGTTGTGATTAAGAAGAATGAATCCCAGCAATTCCATTTCCCCCAGCCACCCAAACTGCTGAACCCAGTGCCCAGACTGAAAAGGTAACACAAATGAAAAGCCAAGGAGAGTTTTAGAAGTGTCAGAACAGTAATGCCACCTTCAAGCTTCCCCAGAGGAACAATGTTAGTTAGCACACACAGCACTAGGTAAGTGATACACAAACTCCTTCGGAGTTAGGAACAGAGAAATGGACCATGGCACAGACATGACAATTAAAGTTAAATTAATATAAAAACTGCAACATAATTAAAGAAATTATACAAGAAAAAAAATCAAGATATAAAGAAACTCAAGTAACCAAAGACTACAACAAAACACGATATCAAGACATCAGTTATTAACTCTCTGAATCTCAAATTCTCTTTTAAAATTACTAGGCAGACAGAGGTTATTGAATACACACATACTACCACCAAGCTCGAGGTTTTGAGTCAGTACCTTATTTTTCTTGATGAATGGCCATAACTTGCCCTTGGATTTGCCACCGAACTTGGGCTCAGACTTGCCATCCCCTCTGGAGTTGGAAAGGCTGGTTTCAGAGACAGTCCTCTTCATGGGCTGCGTGAAGTCCTCGAAGTCGACATCTCCCGGAGGCTCGAACCCTGATTTAAAGGCTTCTATTACCAGCTGAGAATCCTGAAATGGGACAGACCCAGTACAAGAATAAATACACTGGATGAGGGCTGTCATCAAACTGAAAGATGGTACAAGGACAAGCAAAGTCACCTATGTGGGAACCAGCCTTTACCAGGGACCAGTCTCATCCCAGGGAGCGAAACCCTGCCAAGCCCCAGGATCAGTACAAATCTCTCTACGTTCTGCTCTGATATCAGGGCACCTTTCTTGGACCTATTTTCACTACCATGACATGCTTTAAAAAACCCTCAAACAAACAAAAAACAACCCCAAACCCCACATGTAGGCATAATGTTTTATTCTACCAAGCCAAGGCATTTATCACATAAAATTTAATACTCCAGATAGGGATAAACACAGTTAAGACCACCCCCATCCCCCACAGACAGCAACCTATGTTGATGGACCAGCTGTTACTCAAAATGCCAAGAGATAAGAAGCAGAGGACTATGGTCTGCTTAGGCAAATTATAAATGTAAAGCACAGGTCATTGTAGTTAACTAAAGATGAGTAAACTCGAGTCTCTGCGCTCCAACCTTCCACTGAGCTGCACAACCTGAGCCTGACCCCACCCCAGCAATGTTTTCATTCCCTTGGTTTCCTTTCCAAGGCAAAAATGAAAACTCTGATACAAAAAGCTTTTAAAGGCTTTTTCATGCCCACTGGTGAATGTGACTAAGAGCTCCTCAGCAATCATACTGCAGCGATTGAACAGACAGCTTAAGCCACTCACAGCAAAGATTTAAGGTATGGAATTGCTGGGCACACAGCTGGAAGCAAGCTAGTGGAAAATCCCAACAAATCCTCCTATATAAAGGAGCTCCTGAGCTATCAACACTGCTGCAAGATGACAAGTTGGTGCTTGTGAACTCAGTGGTAAACAGCAGGAGTTTATCTGATGAGCTTTTATCTAACGACTGAACAGCCCAAGGTCATGCAATGGGCACCTTGGTGCAGGCAGGGGCTGCTAGGTGCCAGACAGCCACACACTGGCTGTACCCTGTGTATAAGAACCAGTCCCAGGGGTCTGTCTTCGGACTGGTTCTCTTTAACACCTTTATCACTGACAAGGGTGATGGGATTGAGGCACCCTCAGCAGGTTTGCTGATGGCACCAAGCTGAGTGGAGTGGTTGACACCCCAGAAGGAAAGGAGCCATCCAGAGGGATCTTGCCAGGCTGGAAAGATGGGCCTGGGGGAACCTAGTGAGGTTCAACACTGCCAAGGGTCAGGGGCTGCACTGGGGCTGGAAGAATCCCAGTCAGAGATACAGACTGGGAGAAGAGCTCCTGGAGAGCAGCCCTGTGAGAAGGACCTGGGGATTGTGGGGGATGAGAAACTCCCCATGAGCAGCAGTGGCTCTGGCAGCTCCCAAGGCCAATGGGATCCTGGGCTCCATCAGCAGAGGGGTGGCAGCAGGGACAGGGAGGGGATTGTCCCTCTCTGCTCTGCCCTGGGAGGCCCCAGCTGGATCCTGTGTCCAGAGATGGGGCCCAAGACAAGGAAGATGTGGGGCTGTTGGAGAGGGGTCAGAGGAGCCACGGAGATGCTCAGAGGGCTGGAGCAGCTGCCCTACAAAGAGAGGCTGAGGGAGCTGGGCTGGGTCAGCCTGGAGAAGAGAAGGCTGTGGGGGGACCTCATTGCAGCCTGCCAGTCCCTGAAGGGAGCAGAGGAACAGGAGGGGAATCAGCTTGTTAAAGGACAGACAATGGCAGGACAAGGGGGATGGATTAAAGCTGAAGGAGGGAAGGGTTAGATTGGATATTAGGGGGAAGTTCTTTGCAGAGAGAGTGGTGAGGGGCTGGAACAGGCTGCCCAGAGAGGGGGTGGGTGCCCCGTGTCTGGGGGTGTTCAAGGCCAGGTTGGATGGGGCCCTGGGCAACCTTGTGTAGCTCCAGGCCTGAGGTTGGTGTCCCTGCCTGTGGCAGGGGGTTGGAGCTCTGTGACCCTTGGGGTCCCTTCCAACCCAGACCAGTCTATGATTCTAAGGAGGAGGGGGGGGGTGCTTTTTAAATAGTAACAAGGGGGGTGGGGGGGGAGAGGGGAAAATCAAAGCAAGAAGAGTATATAGCATTTTTCCTAGTCAGATCTACAAAACAATTAATTATTTATAAATTCAGACTTCAGGTTGCTAAATGCATTGAAATAGACTCAGGAAAAACAATATATGTTAACACACTTCTCTGCATCCTGGAAGGTGAGATTTTGGTGTTACATGGTTCAAACAGCTTGCTTCTAAGGTCATTAGAGAAGCTGTGCCACAGCACACAGATACCTGCTCAGTCTCTAGGTAAGAGCATCACCATCCTGTTCAGATAAAGAGAGATGAATGTGTTGCTTTGAAGGCATTTTGCAAACCCTGCTTATGTCCATAGGTAAAACACTGTTCATGAGAAGTCTAGTGGGATATAAACACATGCAGAGGCCAGGCTCCATGGAGCAAGACACTGTTACAGGAAAAGCTTTGCAAAAGTCTTTATAGGAATGTGAAGAAAACAAAGGTTTAAGATCCTCCATCTCTCACTGTGAAATTCCTACACAATGTTTAGGTGGGTGGAACACTTCGCATCATCTCATCCTCATTTGATATTAAAACTTACAGAGATTTTACTATTTGAAGGGATTTTTAGTATTAATCATGAAAGCAAGATGAAGGCAGACAGACATTGAGTATAACCATACCCAAGGTTACCTTAAATACTCTACTGGTATTTTATCCTACACATGGAGCTTTTCATTTTTCTCCTTATTTTCCAGTGTTCCTTCCATTTAGTAAAAACATCCACTACAATGGAGCTAAAAATAACCAGCATGCTCCATATATCACAGAGATAATGTCATAACAGGAACTCCAATGTCTGTAACAAATTAATTTTATCTACTACTAGAGCCTTCTGAAGCAAGTCCTGCAGAGGTTCACCCTGCAGTCACTACAGCTTACCCTTGCACAATGACCTCTGTGCTGTCCAAATTGTTTGAGGGAGGATGTGAAAAATAAGTGCATTTAAAACTGCATTAGAAACACAAGGTTAACCAGTATTCCCAGATAAACCCAGCTTCCATTGCTACTGGTGGGAATTCTACACGCTTCTGGGAAGGTGTGAAGCAATCTTATTTACACAGTTGAAGATTCAGTAACTAATCCTGAAAGACAGGTCATTTTGCAAGTGGGCATGAGGCAGTGCTTTGTAATATTTAAGCTGCAGAGAATACAGAAAGGATGAAATTTGTCCCATAGGTCATCCTGGTTCTTAATGCTGTCCAACAAAACAGGGGCCCTGGAAAGGAGGGATCTTCCAGAATCCTGCTAGGACATACAGAGGGAAGGATAAAGCTGCTGGTTGTAGAAAGCAGTCAACACTTCCACTGTTTCAAACTCACTATTGAAATACATCCTTCCTCACTGTGACACTACACAATTCTGATGCCAGGAATCACAGTGGTTCACAGATCCCACAGGACCCCCACCTTCACATTCTTGTCACAAACCCACCCAGAGCTACCCATAACATTATCAAAAAGCTCTGAGATGCCTACATGAAGTGCAAAGTTCTTCTGCTTTTATTTTGGTTTTCCTTTTCAAGCTGCAATGCCTTACCATCAGCTGGTAACACTTCATTGCCAGCAAAAAAACCTGCAGATCTTGTAGGTTCTTACCTCCTTTCAGCTAGAGTGGACACCCAGTTTGGTGCACAAGGTAAATGACTATAAATGGTGCCTTCTCTTATTGTCTTGCTTGCTTTCTGACCAATACATCTTCTATATTAGTTGTGGTTGTTCCATTTAAAGCCCCAGTTTCTGAACTGAAGTCACTGTGCAAAGAGCAGAGCTTTCATTTACCCTTTCCCCTTCTTTGGTGACTCTGTCTGTGAGAGCTGGCTAGAAAAAGTGAAAACAAACCCAAAGATTCCAAGAGCTGAATAAAAACTTCAAACACCTCATTGCTTTGGTCAGTGCCATGCTGTCTGACTGCATGCAGCTCAAGTCTGGTGATGTGGTACTTGTCTTTATGGTTACCAGATCCTGGAGATCTCCTCCCAGCTGGGAAACACATGTCTCTGCAGGCCTGGAGTTTCACACACAGCTTTTCCTGCTCAGCAGGCTCTTGGTTTTGCTCACCATTGTACTAGCTATATTATCACAGAGCTGTCCTTGCATTCAATTTCCCTGGAATCTGACCTCAAAGTTGACTACAGCACAGATCTAGCTGACTTTCCTATCCCAAGTTTCTTCAAGCTTGAAAAAGAGGAGTAAAGGGGACAACCTTCAATTTGAATCTTATAAGGGAGAGGAGAAACTCTCCCCACAGTGGCTTAAGAGAGCCCTAACTTGTTTCTTTGAGGGGTAAGTGTTCCTTTCACTAAGGGGTAAGATGGGAAAAGGTCTGTTGCAACACTGTGGCAGAAGCAGTAAGTTATCTGGAAATGGAGAAAATCAGCTTTTAAATTGCTACAGTGTGCACCTGTGGCTATCCTTACAAAGCAGCAGGACCTGCATGCTATAGAAGGGCAGGAACAAGCACATCACTTGTCAGAAACAGTAAAGTTAGACACTAGTGTTCCAGAGATGAAAATGAATCCTTGGTGATATTTAAGAAGAAAGAGCCCTTTATGGACTCACCTGTTCTCCAGCTAGAACACACTAAGCCCTTTGCAATTGTTCTGATACAGCAAATGTGGTTAAATACATTTCTGTTAGTGTGGAATTAAAGATCCCTCAGTTGGTGATCATAGAATCACAGAATGGCCTGGGTTGGAAGGGACCCCAAGGGTCACAGAGCTCCAACCCCCTGCCACAGGCAGGGACACCAACCTCAGGCCTGGAGCTACACAAGGTTGCCCAGGGCCCCAGCCAACCTGGCCTTGAACACACCCAGACACGGGGCACCCACCCCCTCTCTGGGCAGCCTGTTCCAGCCCCTCACCACTCTCTCTGCACAGAACTTCCCCCTAATATCCAATCTAACCCTTCCCTCCTTCAGCTTCACTCCATCCCCCTTGTCCTGCCATTGTCTGTCCTTTAACAAGCTGATTCCCCTCCTGTTCCTCTGCTCCCTTCAGGGACTGGCAGGCTGCAATGAGGTCCCCCCACAGCCTTCTCTTCTCCAGGCTGACCCAGCCCAGCTCCCTCAGCCTCTCTTTGTAGGGCAGCTGCTCCAGCCCTCTGAGCATCTCCGTGGCTCCTCTGACCCCTCTCCAACAGCCCCACATCTTCCTTGTGTTGGGCCCCAGCTCTGGACACAGGATCCAGCTGGGGCCTCCCAGGGCAGAGCAGAGAGGGACAATCCCCTCCCTGTGCCTGCTGCCACCCCTCTGCTGATGGAGCCCAGGATCCCATTGGCCTTGGGAGCTGCCAGAGCCACTGCTGCTGATGGTGATGCTCAAAGCCACTGTTTGCTCATGCCATACCTGCACATGTGAGCCCATCTGACTTATCTGAGTGCAAAAGAGCCTCACTTGGATATAGAAGTCACAGTGATTCAAAGACCTGGCTCAAGCCCTGTGTGTGTTTTGCAAAGACCTCACCTGAAGATTCAAGCAGGACGTAGGTTTGGATATGCATCTCCCCAACATCATTTCCCCACACAGCACCAAAAGCTCTACCTCAAGCAGTGTATGTTGTCCTAACAGGGGAATCTATGTCCCAAACCCCCTTCTCCCACCCTGAGAGTGTCATTTTCAGATTCCTTGGTTTCCTATGCTGCTCTCCATGAGAGGAATTGCTTAGTAGAAAGTAATAGATTCATTTCAAATCCTCAGCCTCAGGCTTATGCTGCCAATTAACAGCAAGCTCCAGGCTCTGGGCACTGAATAGCTCAGAAAATATTCCAGTGAAAAAGATGTATGGGAAATTCAAACAGCCAGCAAGACACATGCTGTTTGTATTTGAAGCACTAACATGATCCATGAGAAAGGCTGAAAGAGCAAGCAGAGACTCCATTTACAAAGGGAACAGATCATTCTGAAAACAAAATAGAAAACACATTTCCCCTTGTGCTGACTGTACATCAGGAAGCTCAACCAAACTATCAGTCCTTTTTATCAGGAAGGCTTCATTAGTACTCCTGCTCCTCAGAAATCAAGATCTGTGAGAGCTCATTTACAGATTGCTAGCAAACCTCAAATCTGCAAAGAAAGCTTTTAAAAGAACATAGAATTTTTGCTGAGTTGTTCATAGTAATTTAAATGGGAAAAATTTTAAATACTTCTATTATTATAAAACTAACTAGAAGGAAGAGGTTTCTGGAGCATTCAGTTTTCTATTAGACACAGAACCCATCTGAACAAGAATCAGTGATTACTAATTAGGTATCTGGAATTCTGCCCAGCATCTTCCTTGTTCTACACAGAAGTCTGTTTTTCAATTACAGTATTTCAAAAAGTAATTATCTTAAAAGAAAGAGAGGGGGAAAAAAAGTGTGGCAGCAGAGGCATTTCTGGGTGTTAAGGAGATTTAGGAAATAATCTGAGGACATTCTGCCTCAGCCAAAGTAGCTTGGGACAAGCAGCTATTCTTTGGTTTAGTTGTAGGACTTTACAGCTCTCATGCTGCAGGGCTGGACTTACATCTCCATATATGTAGTGATCAATACCAAACATGACAATCAACAATCCAAACAAAGCACCACTTACATTCTTGTGATCAATAGACTCTGCAGCCTTTGTTATTTCATCCAGACACTTGCCAATGATAGGGATCACCTGACGGTCAACCTCTGCAAAGGTTTTCATGGATTCACCTATCCTCACGATTCTTCTTTCCTCCATCTCTTGAATTTTCTAGAACAGGACACTTCATTCAGAGCAGGTAGCAAGATTAACTTCACAGTTGCAACCTATTTCCCCCTCCCCCAGCATACATCTGCTGCTTTAAGGTTTATGGTTTAAGTATGGTTTTTAAGAGCAAAGTAGGGCAGATGTTCTCATGAAGGCACCAAGCAATATTGTTCTCTCAAACATCAGAACACCACCCTAAAAAAGTCATCTCTTACTATTATTGGGATTTTTTCAATTAGCTTTTTCTGTTAAAAAATGATGATGTGTCTAAACCCCAGCTTTAGACTCCTAAGGCTTTTAAGAGAGTTTCTGCAACAAGAAATTCTTCCATTTCCTGTGCATGTTCTGAAAGCTCTCTCATTCTACTGCAGAAGCTAAGCAAACACAAATCTTGATGTCTCCCCTTCTAATTCCCCCTAGAAGGCAATATCTGGGGTACAGGCATTCCTTTACATCATGTATTGTTCACACTGGGGGTTCTCAACATACACTCCCTGTTGCTCAATGGATTCAGTGCCACAATCCCAAATGTTTATTCCACAGGCTTCTTGCTTCCAACAGAGGGAAACTGGATGTGACATAACACTATTATGGCAGATTATAACAGGATACAGAAGGGCATGAACAGGAATGGCCTGTTCCATATTAGACTGCAGGAATCTTTGGGAGCATTGTCAACTTAATCCCCATTGCCTTGACTGAGCCACAAGCAACATCAATTATTTACCAAACAACTTATTTCAACATCCAAAAGAAAGCCCTAGAGCTTAGTGGTGCACTGGCAGTGAAAAAGATTCATCTGCAGTACTTTAAGCATGTTTATCTAGAGCCAAAGCACTTACCAGATTTAGTATTAAATAGAAGGATATTGCAAAAAACCCTTTGTATCTGATGGCAGGGCTAGTTTATGTCAAGACATTGGTTTGAAATCCCATGGAGCAAAAGAGGCAGTGTCTATTTAGCTAAAGGAGTTCCAGTTATGGATAAGAAAACTTGTATTGGCTGTGGAAATATCAGTTATTTCTCATCAGATGATAAGCATGTGACATTTTCTCCCTTAAAGAGGTTGGATTTTCCACTCATGATGCTTATGACCCATTACAATGGAACAGTCATTTGGAACTTCTGTTCTACCACATTAATCTCTCTTTGGTCAGTCAAGCACAAACTCAGAGCTTCAGGCAGTATAAACCTGAGAGTTCTTTTGTTCTTTCTCCACAGTCTTTCTCTAAGCACCCTAAGGCAGGCTTGCTGAAACCCTCTGACATCCCAGAATTATTGTGGGTTAAATTTAAACACCTGTGAAGTCTGATTTGAAGACAGGTTATAAAGGACCATGAGACTCCAGCTGTAATGATGCCCAGCTGACTCCTGCCCCAACAAGGCAAATGCTGCTTTGATTCACCAGCTGCATGAGTTTAACAGGGCAAGACTGTGAGTGATTCCAAAGACTATCCTAATCTGTCATGACAGTTTAGCATCACCTTCCTCATGTTGTTGATGACTCCATATCTAGCCTGAGGGACAATTTATCCTACCAAGCTTTCCATCTGGGGGTTGGCAGAGTGCATGGAAAATCTGCTAACTGAGAAAAATCACCAGAAATTAAAGATGGGGTCATAGAATTGAACCAATGTGCAATACACCCCTCTGAGCTGCTCTAGATCAGCCACAGTGCCCCTTACCTGGAAGATGTTTGGTATGTGTGTGTAGTAATGATCATGCTGCTCACTGTTGAACTTCTGTAGAGTGGAAGAATATTCAGCTTTGCTGTCTTCTGCCATCTGATGTCGCAGCTGGGCTTGCTGCCTTGCCTGAGGATATGCCAAAAGAAATTTATGATTTATATTACATGGAAAGAAACTGCATCACAGAATCACAGACTGGCCTGGGTTGGAAGGGACCCCAAGGATCACAGAGCTCCAACCCCCTGCCACAGGCAGGGACACCAACCTCAGGCCTGGAGCTACACAAGGTTGCCCAGGGCCCCAGCCAACCTGGCCTTGAACACCCCCAGGGACGGGGCACCCACCCCCTCTCTGGGCAGCCTGTTCCAGCCCCTCACCACTCTCTCTGCAAAGAACTTCCCCCTGATATCCAATCTAACCCTTCCCTCCTCCAGCTTTAATCCATCCCCCTTGTCCTGCCATTGTCTGTCCTTTAACAAGCTGATTCCCCTCCTGTTCCTCTGCTCCCTTCAGGGACTGGCAGGCTGCAATGAGGTCCCCCCACAGCCTTCTCTTCTCCAGGCTGACCCAGCCCAGCTCCCTCAGCCTCTCTTCGTAGGGCAGTTCCTCCTCATCTTACTCTCCTCACCAGTAAGGCAGCACAGGGGCATTAGCACATGGGTGTCTCAACAGCTTACTCCTGGTTTGTGAAACAGTTTCTCTACATGAAGCACAAGCCTGCAGTGTGCACACTGCTGCTGCTCTCGTGCTACACCACCCTATTTCCATGAGCTGCTGTGCATTCCATGAACACCCCTGCTCATGCTGTGTTAAAACACCGTAACACCTTCACCCTTTGCTTTCCAGGGGCAGGCATGTCTGCTGGACACCTCTGGACACTCTTCTTGCTCCACCTTATGCTCTGTTGGATGGCACCTGCTTTTCCCAACTTACTTGTTGGTATCTTCTGGGGGGGAAGGGAAGGGACACAAAAACCAAACCACCTGTTTTTTTGGGTCTCATTTCACATGCTTTAGCCAACAGAATCATGTCAAAACTTCTCAACTCCAGCTTGCAGTGTGCTCCCTGTGAAATCCTTTATCTACACCTCCTTGAATAGCACTGGCACAAAGTTCACAAGGAAAGAGGAGCCCGAGTAGCAGCTGAGACATGACTCCCTCCTATTTTTACCCACCCTGATGATTTGCTTTGCTGCCCAGGGTAGCAGAGCACTGGGCAATTAAACTCACTTCTTTCCCCAGAACAACCAGCCCCAAATGACCCTTTTCTGTATTTTCAGATTCCCCCCCTTACAATTCTGCTTTCCCAAAGCCTTCTGTTACCCCTTTCATGTCTGACACCATGTCCTCACCATCCATCCCATCTATTTTAGTTGCCTCTTTGTTCCTTGCTGTTGGCCTTCACACCAGAACTCTTCCTCCCTCCTCTTCCCTTCCCACCCAGCACCCTTCACTCCCTGTCCCACATCTGCTTAGTGAAGCTCCCACCTCACCTTCACCCAGCCAGATCCCTCCTGCTCTCCCCCTGCTCCCACACAGCCCAGAGCCTGCCCCACAGCCATCAGCCAAATCCCTGCTCCAGTCAGAGCTTTGCCACTGACTGGAGCCAGCCCAGGACTTGGCTTTGTAAATCTAAACTGGCCTGGGTTTGGGTTCATTTTTTAAGTGCTCATGAAGCCTCCTCACCCACTGCTGCCAAACCAGCCTTGGAACAGTGCTGTGAGTGTCCAGACAGTATTATGTTCTGATTGCTCCCTGAATCTCAAAATAACCCCTTGGTGAAAGGTGATAGGACAACTGTGTGATATTGAAAGCATTTTGGGGTGTTTTTGGGGAAAAACAGCACAATCAATTTTAGCATATTCTAAAGCAGGCTCCCATTAGAAAAGGTTCAGAATGGGGTTATTCTTTCAACTGTTCCAAGCAGACAACAGTTTCCTGCAAATAAATCCATGAAATACCAAATCATGGAACATTTTTGTAATCAGAACTGGAAGGCAACAAATCCTGCCAGAAGGTTTCAAATCTCCATTTGCAAAGAAACAGGTTTCCCTCCCCTTTGTCCAGCTCACACATCTCACCTAATAATTTATTTCACCTCAATTCAGCCATTCCTTTTGCAATCACAGTCACTGGTAGGAATTTCCTAGATCCCTTTTCACATTCTTTCTACAAAAATAATTCAAACCCAATGAGAAAACTGCTGGGCACTGAGTGCAGAAGAAGAGATGAAGCAGTCTAATGGAAAAGCCTGTAACTAGGACCAAATAAATAAATCAAATTACAAAAGAAGAGACAGAGCTTCAACTTTGCTTATAACTTTAGAAAACATACCTGCTGCAGTGGAATTCCAAGTAGCCACATCAATCATATGTGCTATATGGCTTAATTAAACTGTATCCTCCACAGGCTCCTATACAGCTACATTAAATAGGAGTGGGAAACAATATCCCCTTGTACTACAAACACAAATTTACCAGCAAAACAATGTCAGCCATGGAAAGGCAGACAGCTGGAAGAGTAATGTGTGCTCGTCTCCCAAGCCCTTCCTCAAGTCCCAGCTGCTACAGATCAATATCCATTTGTGAGGCCCATCTACCTAAGAGCAACCCATTGTTTGGGACAACTTCTACCACAGCCCCAGTCCCACTCATACAGCTGTCTTTTTTTTTTCCTTTAATAGTGCAACTCAGGAATTTGTCCCTTGACTCTATTGTTGAGGCAGAAAAACAAGCAAGCCATTATTATGACACATTTCCAGCAGACATTAAGCCACCCAAGTTCATGTTCATGAGCAAGCTCAAGGGTCAGATATGAGCAGAGGAACTCTGAGCTAAATGTATACAGGAGTAAGATGTTTGCTTTCCAAAACTATCTTAACTGGCCCCAAATAAGAGGCAGCAGATGAGTAAGTAAAGTTGGGTAGATTCCAAAAAACAAGAATTTTTGTATGAGAGCCCCAGTGATGTTTTGTTTCTCCTGGCCACTTCATGCATTTGGCAAGCTTCAAACAGTTGAAATATTTTTCCAATGAGATATTTGGATCCTAAAATAAAAATATGACAAAAAAAGTCTAGGGTGTTTTTTTTTTCTCTTACTTCATTTGAGTATGTCACTTACTCTCAGATCATCACTTCTAGTATGAAGAGAATGATATTTTATAGCTAGGCTCCTGCACTACTCTGCTGAAGCACAGGATGATAAAAAAAGGTGTTGATGATGTTAAGTTTCACCTTCAGAGTAATGGATGCAGCAGGCTGGAGCTGCACAGGCACAGGAGCTATTTCAGGAGTCATTTGTAGTTAAGCTTTACAGAAAGGAAATGTTTTGCCTTCTTTACTGCTCACTTGTGCATGCAAACAGCTGCAGAGAAAGTGTTTCTGGAGCTTCTTGAGAGTTAATGTGAACATATTTGCAGGAGGAAAGAGTCTGGAAGTGTTGGTCTCTGGAAAAGCAGCCTGTGACTTCAGATCTAAGAGGATAATAGTGTGATGCAGCTTTCAGACAACCAACTCTCTCTGACAGGGCAGGGATGACTGAGCAGGAGCTCACATTTCCAGCATCACACGTGAAAGCACGATCCAGATCTTGCACAGACTGCTAGATTTCTCAGTTGCAGGAGATGTCAAGGCCAGGTACTTTAATGCAACAAAAAACCCCTTCCCTCTTGAAACAAGAATGAGGTCACCTCCATCACAAAAAAGCAGAAAGGGGTATCTACATTTGAAGGGTTTACAGGGAGAAGAAAGGCAGTTTGCCCCACACATCTGGAAGAGATGTACAGATTTTGCACTCTCCCCTCCCATAACAGGCTTGGGTCAGTTTTTTCTCCCTAAATAATCATACAGAGCATATATACATACTGCCTCCTCTCCAGAGTCTGGGTCTCTTCACAGAATCATAGACTGGCATGGGTTGGAAGGGACCCCAAGGGTCACAGAGCTCCAACCCCTTGCCACAGGCACGGACACCAACCTCAGGCCTGGAGCTACACAAGGTTGCCCAGGGCCCCAGCCAACCTGGCCTTGAACACCCCCAGACACGGGGCACCCACCCCCTCTCTGGGCAGCCTGTTCCAGCCCCTCACCACTCTCTCTGCAAAGAACTTCCCCCTAATATCCAATCTAACCCTTCCCTCCTTCAGCTTTAATCCATCCCCCTTGTCCTGCCATTGTCTGTCCTTTAACAAGCTGATTCCCCTCCTGTTCCTCTGCTCCCTTCAGGGACTGGCAGGCTGCAATGAGGTCCCCCCACAGCCTTCTCTTCTCCAGGCTGACCCAGCCCAGCTCCCTCAGCCTCTCTTTGTAGGGCAGCTGCTCCAGCCCTCTGAGCATCTCCGTGGCTCCTCTGACCCCTCTCCAACAGCCCCACATCTTCCTTGTGTTGGGCCCCAGCTCTGGACACAGGATCCAGCTGGGGCCTCCCAGGGCAGAGCAGAGAGGGACAATCCCCTCCCTGTCCCTGCTGCCACCCCTCTGCTGATGGAGCCCAGGATCCCATTGGCCTGTTAAGGCAGTTCTTCTCTAAACTCACCCAGCAGCAATAAAGCCAAAAGGTCACATATGCCAGTGCAGGTCTCATCAAGAACAGCACTCCTAAGGATGAACAGCCCTGTACCTGCAACACCACCCACCTCACAATGAGCTCTGATATACTGAGCTACAAAATCCCACTACCAGCAGGTAAGGCTTATCATGTATGACCTCTTCTCTCTCAAAATCTCTACAGAATTGCCATTAAACACAACCAAACCCAATATTTTTTCCTTCCTCAAGACAGTCTTGCTCGTTGATGGGGGGAAGGCAGGGCAGCAGCTAACTGCAGGGGAGCAATAACTTCCCAAAAAGTGTTGATTTTTTTAGAGAAAAAAAATCAGTAGAACTGTGGCTGTCTTCAGTGCTCTTAATTAAAAAAAAAACCAACCAAACCAAACTGAAAAATCAACCACAAAACTTACCTTATGTGAAAAACAACACTAAACTCAATAGCCACATGAATAGTTTCTCTCTCTTCTACAAGGTAGCAGGAAAAAACAACAAACATCATTCGCTTGAGATTATTTTAACCACGTTTCCTGCTGATTTTTCTACCCAGGCACTGAGTTCTACCTAACCCAGGCTCTCCTTCCTACAGCATCAAAAGTTAATTCCAGATGGTTAACTGCACCAGGAGTCCAGTGCCAGCAGGTTTGGGATACCAGGGCAGGGCATAGATGCTCTAAGAATCTTTTGTGACTGAAGTACTTATGGAAGCACTTATTTCCCCTTTAAAATAAGAAATTGGAAGAAAGCTAACTCTGTGATCCTTTTACTCTGAAGTAAACCATGTTTGGGAGATATATTTAGCCTGAACCTACTTATCACCTGCTTGAAAAATCCTGCAGTTTGATGCCATTTAAGAAATCACTGTGTTCTCAGAATTATCAATAGGCAAAGTTCACCATAGTCCTTGCAAATGTGTAGTACGTAATGCTTGATATACAGCTCTGGAATCAATCCCAGTACTTTATCCTTTGAATACCAGTCAGAAAAGAGATATTCAAAGCAAACAGGTGATAAGGACATCTTTGTGATAGGCACTGTCAGTCCTGAAGGTGTTGGAAAGCATCAGCAAGGTGTTAGGCATTACATCCTACCTCTTAGACAATTAACACTTCATACACCTTTTCCCCATTAAATCTAGTTCAATACAAAAGACAACTGGTGATTAAGGGTAGGAGAAATTTTTAAAAACTAAGTACTTTGTCATTTCAGTCTCCAATACAGAAAAGAATGAAGGATATTTTGCTGAGAACAATTTTCTAAGACACATTCCAGAAACAGCAAGAGGGTCAATAGACACACTGTCTTCTGGGTTTACACAGACAAAAAAATGCAGCTCCTCAAGGCTGTTATGGTGGGAGTGATATGAATAACTGAAAAGGGCAGGAAAAAGCTTTGGCTGCTATTCAGCTGATCCACACTAAGTGGAACAGTTCAACTTCTCAGCATTTGCTCTTGTCCAGAATGGCAGAGTTTCCAATCAAAACTTTAGTGTAGTTTTCTTTCTTCTTTCTTTTTCTCCCCATTCTCCCCCCACCACCACCCTCCCCTTTTTTTTTTTAAGCCCAGACAGCATGTGAGATTCATTGCTGCCAGGTCACTGCCTGCCAAAATAGATGCTTTTTTGGCAAATCCCAGATCAAACTAAAATGCAAATAACAACAAAATGAGAAAAAAAAAATCGAGAAGAAAATCAGCCTTACCCCTCCCCTCAACTACCCAACCCCTGCAAAATAACTTAATGGTAACAGCAGACTCAGAAACACTTCACCAATGTCAGGAATGCTTTCAATCCCTGACAGATTTTTCAGCTGCAGGCTCCATCCTCCCTCTGCAGACAACCTCACACAGCCACCCTCTGTTAGGAGCGGGCACCAGCACGACCAGCAGTGGGGAGCCTCTTGGTAGCAGCAACACTGGCAGCGTTTGCAGAATCATTAATAACAGTGGGAACCTTGCCATGGACTTCAAAACAGAGCCAGGATTTCAAGGCTTTGATTTACACAGACTCCAAATCAAGCTCCATTGTTTACTATTTTACAATAACAGGTTTGGTGTCACTGAAAAAGGTTTTGAGATTTGCTTGCCTGAATGCAGGAAGATATAATGGGGAGAGCAAACTAAAAATGGGGGGACAGGGCGAACACAAAGATAAAACCCTTTACTCTCAATGTTAGAACAGGTGGGGAAAAGATCTGAGAATCTCTGGATTCCAGAAATCCCTTGGCTGGATATAATATACAAACGAGCAAACCACTGACAGGGGATGGAAAAAATCTTCATCACCAGGAATTGTTATCTAGAGCAGTTGCACTGCACATAATTTGGCCAGACTATACAAGAGCTCACTAAGAAACGACACACCATAGCAACAAAACCCCACTACAGCTCTACCAAGAAAGGAGGACAGAAGGAATGGAGCTGGGGTAGTAACACAGTCAGCACACCGCACGAAGCTCTAGCATGCTGAATTGCTCTAGCCAAGCTGCACTGCTGAAGTGAACATCATACAGCAACAAGGACTCACCTAACTGGGCTGGAAGAATCCCAGCCAGAGATCCAGACTGGGAGAAGAGCTCCTGGAGAGCAGCCCTGTGAGAAGGACCTGGGGATTGTGGGGGATGAGAAACTCCCCATGAGCAGCAGTGGCTCTGGCAGCTCCCAAGGCCAATGGGATCCTGGGCTCCATCAGCAGAGGGGTGGCAGCAGGGACAGGGAGGGGATTGTCCCTCTCTGCTCTGCCCTGGGAGGCCCCAGCTGGATCCTGTGTCCAGAGCTGGGGCCCAACACAAGGAAGATGTGGGGCTGTTGGAGAGGGGTCAGAGGAGCCACGGAGATGCTCAGAGGGCTGGAGCAGCTGCCCTACAAAGAGAGGCTGAGGGAGCTGGGCTGGGTCAGCCTGGAGAAGAGAAGGCTGTGGGGGGACCTCATTGCAGCCTGCCAGTCCCTGAAGGGAGCAGAGACACAGGAGGGGAATCAGCTTGTTAAAGGACAGACAATGGCAGGACAAGGGGGATGGATTAAAGCTGGAGGAGGGAAGGGTTAGATTGGATATTAGGGGGAAGTTCTTTGCAGAGAGTGTGGTGAGGGGCTGGAACAGGCTGCCCAGAGAGGGGGTGGGTGCCCCGTCCCTGGGGGTGTTCAAGGCCAGGTTGGATGGGGCCCTGGGCAACCTTGTGTAGCTCCAGGCCTGAGGTTGGTGTCCCTGCCTGTGGCAGGGGGTTGGAGCTCTGTGATCCTTGGGGTCCCTTCCAACCGAGGCCAGTCTGGGATTCTCTGAACTGTGTCAGTCCTGTTAGCTCACATGAGCAGCCCCACTCAAGGGACAGTTACTCACTGATTAATGGAGTCTCATGGAGGCTACTTGAAATTTTACTTTAGCAAATGAGCCCAAAACTTCAGTTACCTGGCTTTAGTCTGTGGCAGACTGGAGGGCTCACTTCCACATGTTTGGGCACTGTATTTCCCAGATATTAAACAAGTATATGGCTTTTCCTTTTCTATTGCATCCAGGAATTGCCTCAATTGGCCCACACAAGTGTTCAGAGCAGTCTAAGTGTTGCATAAGAAAAGCCCTGTTATGTAAGATTTAAGAACAGCAGCAAGCGCCGCTGACGAGACCCTGAGGAAGTAACTCTGCCTGAAGTCCAAACGTTTCCCTCCCCTTCTCATGTCACAAGTAATAAATATCCAAACTCTCTGGGTGACCAAACCACAAAAATCCCTGTCACATTGGAGAAGTGCAGTTCCACAAGGATACCTAACCAAAGCTTATTACAAAAGAACAAGGTGTTCATGGAGGGGAAGGCTCCATGGGCCTCAGGGAAGAGGTAACAAGGCCAAAGAAAAAAAAAGTATCTGGAGCAGTGGCCAACAATGTTTAAATTATTTCTGGAGATCTTTGTAGTTGTACTAACATAAGCAGTCAGATTCTGTGGTGTGTAACTCTAAGTATTGAATATAAATAATGGAAATTATTTTAGGACTCTGTGATAGATTGCTTAGCTCATACTTTGAATACTGGCCATGGTTCTAGGCATCTCTGTCCCAGAAGGAATTTACACACACACAGTCAGTGTTGAATAGGTAGGCTTGCAGAAAGTTACCCATGTGAATTTGGTGAACTTAAACTGACTTTATAGGTGCAATATAAGGAATATAAAGAGGAACTTTTTCCCTGTGAGGGTGACAGAGCCCTGGGACAGGCTGGCCAGAGAGGCTGTGGAGTCTCCTTCTCTGGAGACATTCAAACCCGTCTGGATGCGTTCCTGTGTGATTCAGTCTGGGTGATCCTGCTCTGGCAGGGGGGTTGGACTAGATAAGCTTTCGAGGTCCATTCCAACTCCTAATGTTTTGTGATTCTGTAATACATTCACTTAAACTAAACAACTTACAAGCAATAAACTAAATTCTGAGGTCTCTGCTTTATTTTTCTTAAATGGGTGAAGATACCTGTTCTAAGGCTTTGACAGAATGACAATAAACCAGCTTTCCAACTGTGCAGCACAACCCAATTGCTTTGCCTTAGCCAAGAGCACTGGCTATGTCACACTTGTGATTCAAACTGCAGTTAATCCTTAATTCAGAGGAGCTTCTGTTCAGTGATCTCTTAGCACCAACACACAGCGTGCACAAGGGATACATACAGATGTACATTATGTTTTCCAGACTGCAGCCATTAACTCTTTATTGACTGGAAATCAAACCTCCTAAATTAGTCATGATTCCAAAAGGGAAACAGCTGCTACATGCAGCGTCACAGCCAGCAGGTTGTAAACAAGCCTTTACTCTTCCAGAAATGCAAATGATGGTCTTGAGGGACTCCCTGTGTTCACACACTAAATCATCCATTAGGAAGGAAGCCGTTCAGGAAGGAGACTGGGGTCTGCACAACCCAGAAAAATAACGTTAGTGTGACTCTAAGGGCCTTAAATCACATTACCAGGAAAAGACTCCACCTGAATTGATGGGAGACCTGACTCCTGACACAAGCAAAGACACAGAAGGGTTTAGTCAGCTCCATCAGCAGAGCAAAAAAAAACCCTAAGCAGCTCCTTAATCAAAGAAAGTAAAACTCACCACCATGCAAGAACATGAGGGAAACTTATTCGATATCTAACTCTCACACAGAGGCACAGGCCCTCTCACAGCACCTTCAGGACTGAGCCTGACACCCCTTTCTCTGGCATTTCACCCTGACACTGTGCTGCCCTTGCATAAAGGCACAGTGGGGCGTAGGAAAAGCAAAGCCTCTGCACTGCCCACTGCAACATGCATCCGCCATGTTAATGGCAAAGACCTGCACTGCCCACTGCAACACACATCCACCACGTTAATGGCAAAGCCTCAGAGCGCATCTGCCTTCTGACATCACCTCTGCGTGGCACTACCTCTTCCAAAAGGCTGAGTTCATTATGCCAGCAGGTGCCTGGAGGTGGGCAGGAAGAGGGGGTACAACCAGCCCCACTGTCACAGGGTAGATGACTCGGCATCTCCTGAAAAATTATGCCCATTAAGTAGTTAGGGCCTGCAGAAGGCAGACACCCACAGTCCCAGGTTATGCTGCAGGGTTTACTGCTGACAGTCTTGTCTAAAAGCTCAGTGACGCACGATGCGACAGCACAGCGTGGAGCTGGAGATGTTCCTCTAGGTTTGTCTGTGGGGTTTCAGCGCTACACGCTGCATCCAGCTCCGCTGTGACTTGACTGCTGTGCCAGAGCTCTCTATAAACAGCACAGGCAGGACAGTGCTGAAACACAGATTGGACATTTCTCCAGACCCCAAATAAAGGTAATTTAGTGCTCCCTTCATTCAAGGATGGGTAAAATCTTAACAAAGAGATTTGCATCCCGCAGCGCAGCGGCCTACGGCCTGGAAGAGCAGTTTACTACTTGATAGCATAACTGCTCTTGCACAGGCAGGAAGATCAGCTTACTCCAAGAACCTTTTGAAGCAGCAGTATTTCTACATCTATGTTCAGTAAAACTTTGCCAGTGATTCAGCTCATGACTGCCCAAGGCAATGTAAAAGGATGCTTCTTCAGTGGATAAAGGAGATGCAGACTCTGAACACCACATTGAAATGGATGGTGAGAACTCAGGGGACACGGCAGAAGAGAAAATGAAACTCCCAACATGAAACATCAGCGTTTCTCTGTAGTTATATTTGCAGACTAGAAAATTAATGTAATGGTGGTATCATATTATAAGGTTTTATGCCTTTATGCAAATTTTAAACTGTTCTGGGACTCTGGCAGACCCAACCTGATCTGAAAGACACGGAGCACTGGGGAAAGTTCCTAGAGACTTGCAACAAACTTGACATGATTTCTATTTCCTCTCAGTTTCTCCACTTCAAAACCCAAATAAAAATCAAACAAAGGCCAGTACCTGTAAAACTTGTAATTAGCTCAGAATCAGAACAGGAATAAACCCATTAACTTTTAAATTTCTTTTGCTTTTAGATATGACATAGGATTGTGTAGAAAAGAGGAAGGAATGGAATGATAAACCTGTAATAATAATAATAATAATAATGTTGGATAAGTTTAGAGCAATTCTGATGTCCAAGTGACAGCTGACCAGCAAGAAGCTCAAGCAGCTGTAAGCATGTAAGAAAGCAAGTTCAGTAGGAAAGCCCCACTGCCCCAGAAAAGATCTCTGAATGTCAAAGGATCTTAATGCAAAGTTCATCCTTTCCGGCTGTGGGTTGCACTAAAGATGAGTCAGTCAAAACCCACAGCAAAACAAAATGCCCACCCCATGTTTTTAACAGTATCAGAATTCTTGATTTATGAGAATTCAAGTCAAATATGCACTTTATCTCTTTCTAAACCTACTATCACTAAACTGCTTTCTAAACCCACAAAACATTCACATAAATCTCAAAACTGCTTGAGGTGGAACCCCCCTAATAGAAGAGGAACAGAGATCAGAGCAAGGCAATGAGCCCAGGACAGCAGTCCTGGGAACTCACACACAGTTCAGTTTTTACAGCTCAAAGTTGAAGTTGTTTTCTGGCAAAACTACAACCATGCTACTCTTCAGCAACGGCACAGATCTTGCCTGACACTAAACACCTCAAAACACCGTCTTCCCCCTCAAACCTTGCAAATCAAGAGGCAAATCATTCACCCCTTCCCGTGGCTGGCCTCAGGCACTTCCTCTTTAAAAGCAGATGCTGAAAAGCTTACTTTGAAAATAACCCTGTTAGAAAAGGCAAGAGCTTTTTGGGGGGGTTGTTTTGTTGGGTTTTTTTTAATTGCCAGAAGTCTGCAGAGGCACCACTGGGTAGCACGTTATCCCATAAAGATGTCAGCTTTTTAGTGATTGCAGCTCTAAAGAGAAGGAACAAACAATAGAGCCTTTCCTTATATGTACACCAGCTCTGCGCTGGCGACAGAGCCCGTTTCCCCAAATGGTCAAAAAATTGAAGCAGCTCCACTGTGGTTTTTGAAAGAGATCTGCTTTAAAGCACACATCCCATCATGATCCAAACGAAGCTGAAACTTAGAGCGATACCTACGAGGCTTCCCAGTATGAGCATCACCACGTTGCACCATGTACTCAGTTTATGAGGTGGTTTCCTGAGCTTCGCAGCCTGACTTTGCTCAACTGAACTGACAAAACCTTTGTGACAAACTGCACTTGGTGTTGACACTTAAATATCTCCCTGCTAATGCTGGCTGATGGTAATTCCCAGCTCAGTGCAAACACAGGGAGGGAGCTCAGGGACCTGAGCCCTCTCCCTCAATTCCCACATCAAGACTGTGACCATTGCAGAGACCGATCACAGCCTTTTTAGCCATGTTCCTGCCACCACAAATACAGAGATGGGAGGTAACAAAGCTTAACACCCCCTCTCTGAGATTAACTACCAGACTGGCCAGCTGCAAAGATGCTTGATCCATACTGGCAACAGAAGATACATGCCCTCTGCGTATCAAACCTGAGCTGTGGGTAGATGGAAGGTATCCATACTGCACCCAGCCCTGCCTTTAAACACACACCTGAGGCCCTTCGCAGAACAGGCCCGGAGAAATAAGGAGGAAATAACTCTTAATTTACCTCTCTGTCACCATTCTGGTTACTTAATCCTAGCAAACTATAATACACAAAGAGTTATCTCTTTGGCAAGGCCACGTGAAGTGCTGGTGGCTGGCAGCTCTGTCACAGAATTCCCTGAGGAGGTTGTCAAAGGCTGCAGCAACTGAAAGACTGAGACCTGTGAGCATTTCAGAACCTCATACAGCCTAGCATTAAAGAATTGCAGCTTTCCAGTCTTTCAATTGCATGTGTCATTGGGATCACTGCAGAATTTTAATTCCATTACCCTGTAATGCACAATGCAAAAAATAGCTCTGGAGTCTGCTCATATTTGCAGGTACAAGCTGAACTAGCCAAGGTGTCACTCTCAAGAAATGAAGGCAACCAATGCCAGTGCTTCAAGAGCACCTTGTTCTGCCAAAGTGAATAGCACTGGCTCTGCACACAGCCAAACTGTCTGCTCTCCTGGCCAGATAGATTTCTGGGAGCACCCAAGTCACACTGGGCAAGAGAAATCAGCACCGCTGAAGGAGAATGGGGAGGTAAAAGTCATCCTATTGCCTCATCTGAAGCTGAGCAGAATCATAGAATCATCATAAAATCATAGAATGGCAAGGGTTGGAAGGGACCCCAAGGGTCACAGAGCTCCAACCCCCTGCCACAGGCAGGGACACCAACCTCAGGCCTGGAGCTACACAAGGTTGCCCAGGGCCCCATCCAACCTGGCCTTGAACACCCCCAGGGACGGGGCACCCACCCCCTCTCTGGGCAGCCTGTTCCAGCCCCTCACCACTCTCTCTGCAAAGAACTTCCCCCTAATATCCAATCTAACCCTTCCCTCCTTCAGCTTTAATCCATCCCCCTTGTCCTGCCATTGTCTGTCCTTTAACAAGCTGATTCCCCTCCTGTTCCTCTGCTCCCTTCAGGGACTGGCAGGCTGCAATGAGGTCCCCCCACAGCCTTCTCTTCTCCAGGCTGACCCAGCCCAGCTCCCTCAGCCTCTCTTTGTAGGGCAGCTGCTCCAGCCCTCTGAGCATCTCCGTGGCTCCTCTGACCCCTCTCCAACAGCCCCACATCTTCCTTGTGTTGGGCCCCAGCTCTGGACACAGGATCCAGCTGGGGCCTCCCAGGGCAGAGCAGAGAGGGACAATCCCCTCCCTGTCCCTGCTGCCACCCCTCTGCTCATGGAGCCCAGGATCCCATTGGCCTTGGGAGCTGCCAGAGCCACTGCTGCTCATGGGGAGTTTCTCATCCCCCAGAATCCCCAGGTTCTTCTCAGCAGGCCCTGCATCTTCTCGAAGCGAGTCAGCCAGAGCTGCCCCAAGAGCAGCGCGGGGTTGAACAATACCCTATTTTGCCTTGGGACTTATGTAAGAGTGGTCCCAGTCACACGGGCCGAGGGAAGCAAAGAAAGGGCATTATTCACAGCCCGACATGGACGGGCCCGATTTAACACATGCACTCAGAAAACACTGTTCTCTCTGTTCAGTAATATTATTTCACATTCCACTCGTTTTGATAACCTTTTCCTTCTCCATCTACCCTGCTGACTGACTGGAAAGTCGACTAATGCCTTCTCCTGAGATTAGCCAGCACACATAACTGCAACAGGCTTGGCTTTTTTAAATTTTCTTTCAACATACCACCAGAGCATCATTTTGCAATAAATAATTTACAAATAAATACAATAAAAAGCCAGGGAAATGGAGAAGGAAAGGCCCTCTGCTTCACTTCACAGGGAAAGAGCAGCAGGGCAGGGATTGCTTCCCAGAATTTACTTAATGCTATCAGATTGATATGGGGTCAATATGCAGCCTTTCACTCTGACCACAAAAGGCCAGCCTTCAAAAAGGATGTAGAAGGAAGGAGGTACAGCCCTCTATCCTGCTTTGGCAGGGGGTTGGACCCGATGATCTCTTGAGGTCCCTTCCAACCCCTACAATTCTGTGATTCTGTGGTCACAGTCATGGCTCTGTATCCCTTTGACATAGCCTCAGCTTTGGGAAAAAATCTAGGGCAAATCCTAATTTTATATATGAAAAAATATATTCTAAACCCACTTTGTACAGATAAAGCAGATGATCCTCCTCAGTCAGAAAACCCCACATGCAGTGTTGCATCTTTAACACCATTAAAGTGCCCTGCCAAATCCTCAACACAACATAGGATCATGTCTGCATGGTGAACTAACTCAGAATCATGAATTTCTAACTCAGAATCATGTAAATCACAAGAACACAGAGGTATTTTTAATATGAAATAGCATTTTGGGAAAATTTTCTGAGCTTTTTTTGTTTTATTTACTGTCCTTATCACTAATAGCATCCTTGATGCTATCTGCTATGCAACCTCCTTGATGCTCAGCATACTAGAAACATCTTAAGATCCCACAAATGGAAAGAAAGCCTTGTATCTGATAGTTTTCCAGGACTGAATTAACTGAGAATAGAATGAAGCTGACCTCTTAGGGAGTAAAGGCTACATTTTACAAAAAGGCAATCTTAGACTGGAAAAGATCCCTTACCTATAATTCAGTTTCCTTTTCTATCCTATAACAAAAGGTTTGGTGTATTTTAAGCTTTTTCTTTTTTCCTGACTTCCTTTTTTTGTCACAAAGAAACCACCTTTTCAAAGTGCTGGTTATTTTCTATTTTTTGTATGAATCAGACTCAGGGAACACTAAAGCACCCTTCCACATCCTAACATGGTGCTTCTAGCCTATGTATAAAAAAAAGACAGGGACCTCCTTGAGAGAGTCCAGAGGATGCTATGAAGATGATTAAGGGCCTGGAACATCTCCCCTATATTGTGTCCAGTGCTGGGCTCCCTGGGATCAAAAGGACAGGGATCTCCTGGAGAGAGTCCAGAGAAGGGCTAGGAAGATGATGAAGGGCCTGGAGCATCTATCCTGTGAGGAAAGGCTGAGAGAGCTGGGGCTGTTCAGCCTGGAGAGAAGAAGACTGAGGGGGGACCTAATCAATGGTTATCAATATCTGAAGCATGGGGTGCAGGGGGAATTGGCCAGTCCCTTTTCAGTGTCTGTGGGGACAGGACAAGGGGCAATGGCTGCAAATTGGAGCCCAGGAAGTTCCACAGCAACATGGGGAGGAACTTTTCCCCAGTGAGGGTGAGGGAGCCCTGGGACAGGCTGCCCAGGGGGTGTGGAGTCTCCTTCTCTGGAGAGATTCCAGCCCCATCTGGACACCGACCTGTGCAGTATGAGCTGGGGAGCTGCTTTGGCAGGGGGGTTGGACCTGATCAGCTCTCGAGGTTCCTTCCAACCCCTACAATTCTGTGATTCTGAGCAGATGTGCAACCAAATAGAGAAGCAATTTCAACATATTTTCCCCCTCTCCACTGCACAGAGATCTCCCCATGTTTAATTAACCTATGGACTACTTAAGTGAGGCATTAAGGCTCAGAGGGTTTATCCTACCAGCAGGATCGAGGAGCTAAACCGCTCGCCACCCGTGTTTACAAAGAGTGTCTTCACCCCCTGGGTTACCTTTTCAACATCTGCCTTTGTGACATTGATGTCAGCATCCATCTTCTCAAAATACTGTTGTGCTCGATCAGCTTCTTTGCAGTCACGTTCAAACCGCCTTTTGCTCTGCAAAACGAATCCCAGAAGCCTTGATCATGGCAAAGAAACACTATAGCAAAATCCAGCTAATAAATAAATCAACACATGAGTACACATCCCTAAACTGATCAGCTGCAACAAGCATCAGGTTTCAGAACTCCCTTGTTTCTACTGGAATACATTTCCATATTAAAAGAGCTTCAAAACCCAAAGTTAGCTGAAACACATTTTCTCTTTTGTTCTTCAGGCTGCTTTGATTATATACCAACACCACCAGATTTCCATCTCTTTCCCTCTTAGCTTCTCTTCTGGTAGACCAAATGACTCTCAACACCTCCCCACATGTTTATGATTCTTAACAAGATTCACACCTCTGCAAGAAGAACTTTTGGTTACTGAGATGTCGCCTTTCTCATCTCCTCTACTGACAGCCTTTTCATTCATCACATGACCAATTCCAATGCATTCACTCTTGAGAAACAGCTTCTTACTCAAGAGATTGTCCCACTCAATTTATTCCCAGGGTGTGAAGCTCCACAGCTTACAGAGGAACATCTGAACAGGACCCTTAGGGACTCTGAATTTCCAGCAACTCTTGCCACACTTTTCAAGTCATATCAAATGAAATGCTACTAAAGGGAGACACAGATCCCACAGAAAGCCAAAGGTACTATTAAAAAGAAGACTTTTTAATGCCTAGCAGTGTATTTAACACAGTGATCTTTTAAAAAAAACCCATTTCTACATCATTTATCCATACACCCCTCGTTTTCCAAACATGATGTTTGGAAGCATCTTTATGAAAACAGTATAAAAAAAGCTTTTAAAATATCTGAGGAAGTTTCCACTTACTGCTTCAAGTTGTTTCCAGCAAGTTTCAATATGTTGTTGTGCCTTTCTGCCATCGTGGAAGTGCTGTTTAGAAAAAGAAGAGAGAAAAAGAAAACATTTTGAACAACAAAAGAACAAACAGCCAATTATGCTCAAGGAGTTCCAGATAAAAAAAAAAAAAACCACCCCAGAAATTATTCTGACAGCTGTGTTCTGCAACACTGGTAAACTGAGCAGGTGTATGATGACTATCTAATGTCTCAGCAGGCTGCAGATGTATATTTGCATCAATTATAGTGGTTAGTTTGACTAAGGCTAATTAATCCCTTTAGCAATTCTACCTTGTATTGTTCACTGGATCTCATAATTATTGGTTTCCCATCCCAGGAAATCTGAAGCACTTTTATCTGAAGAGTATTTCTTTGGTTACTGACTGAACAGTAGTGATAAATTATAATGTCTCTTGACATGGAGCCTACCAAGATGCCTTTGATTGGCACTTTCTAACAACTGATGTTTGTCCTGATTCTCATTCAGACTCTATATGTAAAACCCTCTTCTCCCTAGTTACTGGCTGTGTGAGTGAGGCCAGCTGTTCCTTTCTGGAGAGGTATCCAAGTCTTTAGGTCCCTCCAGACCCCTCCTCTCCCACACACTGGGCTCTGCATCCATTCATGCCCACGCTGAGTTGCTACAGAAGTTGTACACACAAGATGTCCTGACATGCCTGTTTTAATCCATACACAATGCTCTTCATCAGATCACTGACTGTGCTTTAGGTATTACTCCCCCCATCTTCCAGTGGCCTCACTTTCCCTCAGGATAAGCAATTCATTCAAGACCATCAATAAGGTTACTCCCAAACCACCTTGCAAAGTAAGTAGTACAGCAAAACTACCCATAGGAAGAGACACACCTTTCTGCTGTATCATTTACTGACAATTCTGGTGTTTTACTCCAATACAGATACAGTTTCACACAATAAACCTGAAGAAACAAAGGTCTGACATCTGCAGACAGTCCCACTGCAGCTCACCAGATCTCCAGCATTCACAGCCCCACGTGTAAGCAGACATCAGGTGTATCTTAAGCAACATGGTACCAACAGTCTGTCAGGGGAGAAAAGCTCCAGCTTCAGAAGAGCCACCTGCCACAAGCTGCTAAAGTTAGAGAAACGTGCCTGCAAGCACTTTCTACTTGGCACCTCCACTGTTTCCTGCAATCTTCCACTACAGGAACTGGTATTTTCCCTGTCAGAGAGGCAGAGTGCTGAGCACACCTCCTAAGTGACATTTCCTAAGCTGCTTTTCTGGTTCCACCAGACCTGCCCAGTAAAAAGCCCCAGAACTGCAGTTCTCTTTCACCCTGTGTCCAATAAAGATGTATCACCTTAAAAATCACCACCTTCACCCTGCCTGTGAGCAGAGACCATCACCACCACCCTGTCCTGAGTGCTCTGGATACTATGACCTGCCAGCTGCTAAGGAGGGATGCTCAGCTAGGGTTGGAAACAGGGGCCACTCTATAGTTTTAACATTCTCAATAGTGTTTCTCTCTGCCCAGAAAGTCTCAAAGCAGAGAAGAGAGGGACAGCCTCAGTGATGCCATTAATTCCAGGCATGTGCCAAGGTCTACTCCTGCCCACCAAGAAGGGAAAGATGAGCCATGGGAAGGAGCACAGCCCAGCACTGAGATGCCTTTTGCCATGAACTCAATGCTCCTTGTGCAGTTGAGAGCACAGCCCACCCTGCTAGGCTTCTCCAAAGACTCTGTCTCCACATTAAGACATGAAAAAACCCAGACACCACTGTAAACTGCTGGGACAGAGGGAACAGGCTCCAAATAGACTTTGGTTCCTTTTGTAGATCCCCATTTCCTTTCAACTCTGCATGTGACACATCCAGCATCTTCCTTGCCTGGAGGGGACTTTGAAACAATCCTTATTTCAGGCTCATTTTTTTAATTAGAGTTTAGGAAAACAGTCCCAAGGAGCAACAAAAACAGTCCCAAGGAACCACTGCAATTTAACACTACATTTTTCAACATTTTACTGAAGAGTGTGTAATTCCTGAGAATCTCCTGACAGTGAAGCAGCAAGTAAAAGTACTTGGCTGTCTTCACACAGCATTTCCTGCCTCCTCCTTTGCTGTGTGCTCCCCTCACCACCAGCTCTGGCTTTGCTGGAGCACAGGAAGGGACTAGATTTGGGAAGAGCTGTGTGAAGCCCAGTGCTGCCAGTGACCCAGAAACCTGAGGAAAACACCACTCCAGGTTAATTTAACAGAACCTAAGTTGTGTATCAGGGCTGAAGGATGAGTATGGAATCAAAAGCTTATCAGACAGCAGGACTACCCCAAGCCCTTTGTAGTTAATGTAGAATGTAACTTTAGTTTTGCACAATCCCTGTTCTTTTCAAATTTGTCAGCTCTGTAAGATGATCTCTACAAGCTGCTGGGAGTAGAGAGGAGAGAAGCAGTAGGTCCAGCTGCATCACATTCCCATTTTTTGCCTTTTTGCCTCCCCTGAGGAGCTCTTCCCAGCACTGCAGCTCTGAGGTGGAAAACAGGCATAACTGAGAATTACTAAATGATGAAACCAAGGAACTGATGTCAAGTGACAGCCTGATAAATACAAGTGCATTGTGTTTTGTGGATTTCCATGCAATCTTGGCTTTTTTAATTTTCAATTTCACCATTTTCTAAATATATTCATATTCCCCAGTTCTTGTATGATGCCATATACACCCTTGTTATATCCTTTTATATATAGTAGCAAAGCTCCAAGTGATAATGGATGTAATATGCATCAAGAGCACTTCTGCTTTTGCAAGTGTTCTGCCCTCAAAGGATGCTTTCTGCCTTCCAAAAATTAACTTTTATGTAAAGCAACTAAAGTGGGAACTTCTAAACTATCTACACATCTTCAGTGCTCCCATTTCATGGTGAAGAAAACGGAGACAGCATGGTTAAGTGATCTGCTCAAAGTCATACAGGAAGCCTCCAGTTTCCTCAAGCTCTGAACTATCTTCAACTTCCTCAAACTCATTTCCTTTACTTTAAAAATCTTCTTAAAACAGCAAATGTCTTCTAGCTTCCCACCCTCCAGAAAAACAGCCAAATTAGCCAAAATAACTTGAATATCAACTCTTCCTTGATAAGGCTTCCAGATACATGTTCCAAGTTAGAGAAGTATTTTTAAGCAAATTAAGTAATTGACTATTCTACACTTGATGATTCAGCAAATGGGAATATGACAAATGAGTTAGCAAATCATATGGAAAATTAGGACTCCCAATACTAATTCAAATACACACACATTCCAGCAGCACACAGCAATGAATTTAGGGTGGTTGATACAGCACAGAATATTACTCCCTCCCCTTACCCCCCTCCAAACTAATACACCCTCAGCAAGCTTTCTATTTCAAAGCCCTCAGATTGTGAGCAAGATACCAAATTAATGAATCACCCCCCAAGCGTGCCAGGGAGATGTTTGCAGCAGTGGTGTGGGCTGTTCACATGCCATGGTTTCCTCCAGGCTCCCAGCCACAGCACTCGAAGCACAAGCTGAACAATCCAGAGCTGGCTGTGTTTTCACTGCCTGGCTCCATCCACTCTGTACTCACAGGATACAACCAGGTGTTTAGGTGATCTCACAAGAGTTGTAAGGCTTGAGAGATTTTCAGTACAGTGTTAAGTTACTTGTGTAAAGACTGTGGATTTGATCAACCTTTTAAAAAGCAGTCATTGTAGTCTAAACACTTTTAACTCAAGAAATAGCTCCAGTGAAGGAAGAAGAGTTTTAGGAAGGGTGGGAATCCATGTAGACACACTGTACATGTGAGGTTTTTTCCTTTATAAATCCAGTCATCCCAATTGGTGTGCTCACCTCAGCACCAGGCTGACTGTGTGTAACAGCTGGGGAGAAATCCTGGCTGCTGTGCAATCCAGCACAAAACTCGCTTTGACTTCTGTCAGGCTCCAATTTCAACAGTGTTCCTGGGGGTGCTGGTGGGTGACAGGGTGGCCATGAGCCAGCAGTGTGCCCTGGGGCTGAGAGAGACAATGGGATCCTGGGGGCATCAGGAGGAGTGTGGGCAGCAGGTCACAGGAGGGGATCCTCCCACTCTGCTCTGCCCTGCTCAGGCCCCACCTGGAGTGTTGTGTCCAGTGCTGGGCTCCCTGGTGTAAAAAGGACAGGGATCTCCTAGAGAGAGTCCAGAGAAGGGCTATGGAGATGATGAAGAGCCTGGAGCATCTCTCCTGTGAGGAAAGGCTGAGAGAGCTGGGGCTGTTCAGCCTGGAGAGAAGAAGACTGAGGGGGGACCTAATCAATGGTTATCAATATCTGAAGCATGGGGTGCAGGGGGAATTGGCCAGCCCCTTTTCAGTGTCTGTGGGGACAGGACAAGGGGCAATGGCTGCAAATTGGAGCCCAGGAAGTTCCACAGCACCATGGGGAGGAACTTTTCCCCAGTGAGGGTGAGGGAGCCCTGGGACAGGCTGCCCAGGGGGTGTGGAGTCTCCTTCTCTGGAGAGATTCCAGCCCCATATGGACACCGACCTGTGCAGTATGAGCTGGGGAGCTGCTTTGGCAGGGGGGTTGGACCCCAGGAGCTCTCCAGGGCCCTTCCAACCCCTACAACTCTGTGATTCTGTGAAAACCCAGGAAGCAGCAAGCAAGCTCCCTACAACCCTGTAGTGTTGGCCTGTTCCTGCCAGCACCATCACAATGAGTAGCAATGGGATATTTTTGCAAAGCTTCCTTAGTATGCAAGGGGGTTTACACAGCCACACAGCTCCCAGAGCAGACAGCAAGAGCTTGTTAGAAGGTCTTCCTGACCTTTTGAGAGGAGGAGGAGAAAATCAAGATGCAGTTAAAGGCATCTTAAGAAGGACAAGACAACCCAGTGATTTTGCTGAGGGATTCCCAGGCAGTTTTACATGAAGGAATTACCTGAAACACACAGGCTAAACAGAGCTGCCTCTGCCACATCAAAACCCACCCATGCCAAACAGTTTAAGAATGGCTTTAAAACAACTGTATTTTTCTTAAGGAAGTAAATAACAGTCGATTCTATGGTTACACTTACGATTTGCACATCTACAGTCTGTTTATATTAGAAAAATAATCTCCCAGTTAAGTTACAGGCATAGCATGCAGTCCATCTGACAACATCCTATTTAAAAATTATTGGAAGAGAGATCTATGACAAGGCTTCTTGAGAGCATCCCTGTGAGAAGGACCTGGGGATTCTGGGGGGTGAGAACCCCCCCATGAGCAGCAGTGGCTCTGGCAGCTCCCAAGGCCAATGGGATCCTGGGCTCCATCAGCAGAGGGGTGGCAGCAGGGACAGGGAGGGGATTGTCCCTCTCTGCTCTGCCCTGGGAGGCAGGTGGGTGCCCCATCCCTGGGGGTGTTCAAGGCCAGGTTGGATGGGGCCCTGGGCAACCTTGTGTAGCTCCAGGCCTGAGGTTGGTGTCCCTGCCTGTGGCAGGGGGTTGGAGGTCTGTGACCCTTGGGGTCCCTTCCAACCCAGGCCAGTCTGGGATTCTATAAGGCTGCTTCGTTCTCTGTTCTCCAACTAGGTAATATACCATGCTGAAAACACAGTGGCCTTGGGCTTCTGTACCTGTCACTCTCAGCTCACCTGGATAGTCAATACAGACACAGCCCCAGCAACGCAACACTTCCTTCTCCAATTCAAACTCCCTCCTATTTTTCTTACAAGCAGTTCTTAAAATACTGGCCAGTGAATAAAGCATAGCTGGGCAGGAATTAGAGAACAATATTTTTTCCCCCCCTCAATTTTTCTCAGCTCAGTTTGCAAAAAGCCTTGTCAAATGTGGGGCTTTTTCCTGTCAAGACAGGAAACAAGTCTCCTCAGAAGAAATCTTTGTTTCCAAGAATAGAAGCGTGCTCTTGAAGCCTTATCACCATCATTTGCAGTAAGAGGAGCATAAGACAGTCCCGTGAACGCTGACATGAAGCACATGACTAACTCAGCACACGTTCATCAGTGCTGCTTCTGAGTATTGTGGTTTAATGCCACTCTCATTGGCAACCTCCAAGCTGAATGTTGTTCTTAACATGTACCTGTTGGCTAGGTCAACCCTGAGATAGGTTGGTTCAAGGCTGATAACTCACTGCACTCCTGCAGTTTAGCAGGACAACTCCATGGAAGCAGAGCTACAGGGATCCTTGAGCACGCTCTGCCATGCTGGCCAGCTCTTTGAGAGGTCCTGCTGAACCATCTGGCTTCAAGGCTGCAGGCCAGAAGGCCCTGGATTCAGTGAGCACAAACACAGGTATGACAGGTTGCTTGAAGATCATGTACCCCAGTCTTGAATATATCCTTGAGGACTAATAGTGACCTTAAAAGCCAGGCTGTGCTGGAGTGCTCTGTGAGGGCCAGCCTCCAGGCTCTTCAAAGGGGGATCCAACCCCACTACTAAAAACTAAGGCATGAAGGAAATATGTTGGTGGTTTTAAATCCTTTGACATGGATAAAGCAGCATGCTAGTCTAGCTTCCACCTTTTCCAGTGCCCAGTCCTGTCACACGGCTTCTCTTCCACTGACCCACACCCAAGAGATGCCATCTCAACAGTCCATCTCCCTCTGTAGAAATGGGCTGTGACAGTCCCACACAACACTTGCAGCGACAAGAAAACTAGAAGATGCCCAAGTTAATGCCTCAACAGACAAACTTCTTTCTTTCAATAGCTGCAGCCCTGTAGCTGGTTCCAAGTTCCTTTGTGCATGTGTACACCCACGCTTGGGTATTAAGACCTGTGTCAGATATATAAAAGACTCAACACAAACTCAAATGCCAAGGAAACATGCCCACATGTGTCATGAGCCTCAGGCTATGGATAAGCAGCGCTGGCACCCAGTTAAGGGATGCCCTCCTAGCATGGATTTACAGCCACTCTTTCATTTTAGGCTGATCTCTGGGGCTGTCTGGGTAGAGGACAAAGGGAAAAGTACACACATGGCCGATGCTCAGCCCCTCTCGCCCGCGGGCGGTTCACAGGCATGCACTGAGCAGGAAGCAGTACTGCTGACAGAAGACCTCTCTCATCTTGTCCTCCTGCCAGGCTGTTGCTCTGCAGTACAATATTCAGGCAGAAAATGTAACTGCATTTGTTTGTAACCATATTTCATGTCTCAATCAGAATTCTTCATGCTGTAAACAGAAGCCAATTTATTTATTTCAACTATTATTTCATAGTTCAATGTACCCTTTAAACTGGGAAGACCATGAGATGAAGTCCAGTCACCTCAACTTTAACCCCTCTAAATCCAAAGTTCACACCATACCTTTCAGCTCAATGTGACAGTATTATTAGTAGTAGCAGTTCCCAACATAAAAAAGCTTTTGGAAACTTTTGTAATAAACACTTGCATTTTCCATCTCAGAGCTGTCCTTCACAGCACTATTATATGTGATAAATAAAACTAATTAACACAGCTTCATTAAATTTGCGCCATAGTTTGGGGAAAAGCAATAAATGGTGGGAATATCTAGAATTTATGATGATCCTTCCTAAACCATTTTCTACATTTCTTCATATATGTTACAGCTACTACTTAACACTCTCCTGGTACAATCTCACTTCATGAAATCCAGCTGAAATAGCTTGTGAGAGAGAGAGGATGAATATGTAGAGTTCAATCATTGTGCAGTGTGTTTATCCAGCACAACAGAAGCTCCCATAAATGTCCATAGCTTTTCCCTTCTGTTACAAATGGCTCCTGCAAAGCTTCTACCTGGCAATGTACTTTATTAATGTTTAAATTTCATGCCCTTAGATTAAAACTAAATACTTTAAGACTCCATTCATAGTGTAGTAAGCTTGAATCTTTGTCTGAAGTTGGTCTCTCCTTTCCTACCACACGCTTTGCCATTGGTTTGTCATTTCTGGAAGGCAGCAATGTGTCTTTGTACCTCTCCAGCACAGAGCACAGCTGTGCTCCAAATACACAGAGACCTTGAGGCACATCCAAAATGCAACACAGGAAAAACCCCATTGTGCACATGACAGGGTCGTATTCTGCCAGCTGGCCTCAGGCTCCCACAGTGCGTTAGGCCTCAGGCTCACATGGTGCGTTAGGCCGTGAGAAATCCTGCTGGAAACCACAGGGCTATTTGCAGAACAGGGCACCATTCAGAGTGACCAAACGTGGCAGAATTCCTCCAATTATTTACTTTTCATCAACACCTGAGAGCCTACAAGCAACAGAAAGTTCTCTGACACGTACACCCCCCTGGATGAATACACACAGGGAGGGTGCGCACGCTGCACTGTGAAGAACCAGGCCATTTTTGCCCTCCCAGTACCCATAAGGATGCATTCATTCCCCCTTCCCCTTCTATCCTGACACAAAATGGAATGTCTTGATATCACATAAACTCTCTGTCAACCACAGAATCCCAGTGCTGCACCAGTTCAGCCTGCAGCAAAGTTCTTGGCTCGTGCTTGACTTTCATGCTGGATCGTAGGGAGCCAGCCTACCCCCAAGGGGAGTTGGAGGTAGAGGTGAGAGCAGCAGCAGTAATAAGAAGCACAGTTCATGACTCCCAAATACATTTTTAGCAAAGCTGACATGAGCAACAGCTACACAGAGCAGCTGCTGCCAGAGGAGACCTGAGTCAGACCTAGTTTGTGACCACAGATCTAAATCAGAATTGCCCCAGGAATTAATTCTTGAATTTCCAGCCAAACTACAGTATTGAGGGTTTTTTTTCCCTCAGCCATAGCTGAGAGAATACCTAAACCAAGTTATCTCCTGGGAAGCTTTATGAAAGAAAGGAAATTCTCAGTGCTGGGTGGCACTGGCTATGTTTGCTCTGAAGCCATCTAAAGTGAGCAAAAGAACCCCAGTGTCTAGATGAATTTTAATGAAATAAAACAAAGCATGCTGAGTAACCTGGCAGGAACAACAATGTGGAGACAGATTCCCTCACCTGAGCCATCAAAATGCTAGTGATATTTCTGTTATACAGAGAGTAATTAGTCTGCTTAGGAGCTACGATCACAGCCAGCAAGAGCTGCAACGCTGAACAGATCTTGAGTTTTGCTAGTGAAGTCCAAAAGCCCCTCTTGACACTGAGATCATCTTCTTTTATCATGGACAAGCAAGATTAAGACCCAAATCTGCAATACTGCAGGATCTGCAGCTCAAACTGGACACCTTCCCCAGCTATCCCAGAGGAAGGTTTTGGTGAAACCAGGATGGCACAAAGAATGAGGGCAGAAGCTGGCTCTCTTCCTGAACTATTCTGTGAGGCAGTCCCCAACTCATTTGAGTGGCTTGGTGATGGAGGTCTTGATACAGTGAAGGGGAATTCAGTCACATGCATCTGGCCTCAAAAACCTCAGAAGGAAGGTGGATGGAGCATGACCTTCACACATGCAGCCTACAACAGAAAATTAAGCTTCAATTTGGTTGGCAAGATCCTGGCTGAAGATGAGAATTACTCACATGAGAGCATGGACACACTAAGATCAAGATATTACAAGAAGAAGTTCAAGTGAGGAAGTGTACTATTAAGAGTTTCACTTCATTAGACAGCTGGGAAGAACTGAAACAGCACAAGGATTTCTCCCTCTTGCACACACTGTGTGAAAAGCCAAACTTCAGTGACAGGGAGGGCAAAACAGCCAGTACAGTGATAACACCAAGGGCTATCCAATGGAAGAGGAACGATGTTCAAGTTTCACAAAGAGTCTTTACTTGTTTCCATACCACTTTCTGATGATCAAAAGCCATGATGCAACAAAGCATGTGATCAGTAAAAACATAAAGGTAGCCCAGAACCCTCCAGAGCCCCAAACCAGGCTACTGGGAAGAGGAGGGATATGTCTTTTGAACAAACCACTGGGAATTTGCAAATTATCCCACTTGTCCAACATCCAGACTGTCTTGCCCAGTTTTGAGCTTCCTCCCCCATCCCTGGATGCATTTAAGGCCAGGTTGGATGAGGCTTTGGGGAACCTGGCCTAGTGAGGGTGTCCCTGCCCATGGCAGGAGATTAGAACTGGGTGATTTGAGGTCCCTTCCAACCCAAAGCACTCTGTGATTCTATAATTCCCTTATTTTCACCTTCAACAACTATCTATCTATGGAAAACCACAACATAGGCAGCCATCAAGCATGCCTTTCACAGCAAAGAAATCTATAAAACAAATACATAAAAATTGCATGACAAATTAACTTTGCCCAGCATAAAAACAATGCAAGGCTGTAGATGTTCTCAGGCTTTGTGCTGCTTACAGGCTTGTACTTGTCAAGGAAAAAAGAAGTAGTGTGATCCCAATCAGGTGCTGGGGTAATTCCTTTCCAATCAATAGCACTAAATGAGCACGAAAGCAGAGTGATGCAGGCATGCATCAGACTTAAAGATCACCAACCACATCCTGCATGACTATCAAATGCACAGTTCCTACTTCATATCAGAGGGGCTTCATTTGGAAACAGAAGCTCTTGGCTGATAGATTTGTCTCACTACTTACTGCTGTACCCAAGCTCATCTTTCACACATTTATCCTTAAGACACCTCTGAGCATCATTTCCATCTTCCAGGTGGGAAATGACAATGACAAGAACAAGGGTGCTCATCTATCTTGGTCATACTGAACTCACTGGAGATTTGTTCCATTGTTCCAGGTATTTGGACACCTGAATGACTTAACCCAAATGATATACAACTGCAGACAGCAATGGGGATCTCAATTCCTGTGTGTGGCTCTAGCCTCAGAAGTGATTATCTTTTCTTACCACTTGCAGCAACTTGGTAGACTTGTTAATGTTGGGTTAATGGTTGAACTCAATCTTATGGGTCTTTTCCAACTTAAATGATTTTATGGTTCTATGAACTTGTACTGTAACAGCTGATGATGTATCAAGCAGTGAGCACAAGAGCTCTGACAGCAACATTGCTGGAAATACCAAACCATCCATCAATTCATATCATAAAAGGTTTTGCCAAAGCATCAGCCTCCTGTGATAGCCACACAGCAAGCACCTTCCCCTCCTGCAGATCCCAGCATGACTGATGCATCTGTGTTCCACAGTGGGAAGGGAGAGGAGTGATGTATGAAACATGCCTGAAGGCAGAAGCCGTTTCCTTTTCAACACCATTTGCTCATCAATGAGAAGTCTCCAGGATTCAGGCAGGATTCATAATTCATATTCATCTTACCAGAACTAAACAACCATCCACAACTGACATCTGTTTTCTGTTAAAATCTAAGAATTATCAGCAACAGGTAAAAACACCCTCAGTTAGGGTTTATTTGCTACTGTCACTCGACCAATATTAAAGTCATTTTCCTGTCATTCACACATTACTTATCAGCCATACTCACTGCAAAACCCTACAAACACAAGGGAAAAAAAGCAGTATTTATGGCTCACATACTTTACAAGACAGCAAGTCCTCTTTCATTGTACTCAAATGTCTTAATAGATATTCCAGTCACACCCATATAATTGAAGAATTAGGTAAAAACATTCCAAGTGACAGAAAAACACCATCCCAGAATGCTTTTTTAAAAATTTACTTACTGCACAGAGTAATGGGCATAAGAGTGGCTGAGAAAACATTCTTATCACAGCTATATGTAAAACATCCTTCCACTTTGCTGCCAAAATATTATATCCCTGGAAGATCACACATCATTCTGCAAATTAAAGGTATGCCTGTTGACTCATCTTCCTAATACTGTACGTCAGAGAAAAAAGCAGTTTCCAGGACTCTGATCCTACACAGAACCTCAACACATGCTTAATGTTCAGTGGGAATGTTTTCCTGGTCTGAGCAAGAGTACTTTTGCACTTTCTGTAATGGACCACCAGTTTGGAAATGAAATATTGCACCCTGATGCTCCTCTTACCTTGTTGTGCTTTGCTTAGCCATTTTATACCTGTGTGATGAGTATCCGTAACATTAATGCTTAAAATTCCTATTTTATGCCCTGTCATCCCAGGGATAAAAGGGTTCAAGGCAAGGAATAAAATGAATATCATCAAGAGTTGATGATATGCAAATTAATCAGCCTCAAACATTTACTGTACGTGTCACATAGGTTCCTAAGCTACTACCAAAAACAGAGTAGTGACATAAAGCTCCTAATTCTACCAGTCTAGAAAGACAATAGGTTGAAAACCAGATTCCTCATCAACACAAAACAAGACAAATGCCATATTTCTTGTTAGAATAATTTTTTAAACTTCTGTTGACCAGATCTGGCTGAGGAACAGGGAAATGTGACCCCCATATCCTAATAATTCTCAGGCAGCCTCAGTAATACAGTTTCTCTGTTTATTTCAGGCTTCACCCAGTGCTGCTGAACTCTTCCCAACACAAGCTTTTGGCTAACAGAGCCTTCAGCACAGATGGGTCTGTGACCTTATTGAGCAGGGATTCTCCTGAAGGCACTGCTGTCTGATTTTATAACATTTCATTCAGATGGTTCAGTGACTTGGCCAGGGCACGTAACCCACTTTTTTAAAGCCTGGTTCATTAGCAAAGCTCACATTCATTAACTACAAATAACTTTTGCTTAACATTGAACTCCCCTACTATCAATTATCTGTCATTGAACTCCCTTACTATCAATGATCTGTCTTAAATAGACTTGAATTGTGAATAATAAGCATGATCACTTACTGATTTCCTCTCTTGTTTCAGCTCCTGCACGTAGCGTGAGAGCTCTCCAGTGATGAGAGAGGTCATGTTCTCTGAAATGACCTCGTGCTGGCCAGCATAGTCATTCATTTCATTTAAAGTGGCTAGGAAGGCTCTGGTTGATGTGTACCTGCAGAGGACAAAAAAAAAAAAACACCCCACATTGTGCTTTTAGCCCTTTTTTCCCCCCCCGCCCCAGAAAGACACACTGCAGAAGGAGGTTGTATCTTAAGCATCTCCTATTGCTGCATGAGCCTGAATAGAGATTAGCACAGATTCACTTGAAGGAATTTCACAACAGAAAACCATCCCACCCACTGACAGTTGGCTGATAAATTAATCTCCATTTAGACAGTTTGACATTGGCTTTTAAAATATCACAGTTGTACAGTGATGGGGTTTTTATCAGCACAGCTCTGGGGCTTCACTATTCTAATCTCTATTCAAACATTTCTAGTTATCCTCTTTAGAACCCTACAATTCAGTGCACAGTCAGAGTACTCCTCTCTACCTGGCAAAATCCTGTCTGCAGAAAAACATTCATAGTATAATCTGGATTTAAACCAGCTATAGTTTATAAAGTTTTAAAAAAGGGAGTGAGTTTACTAATCAAGGGTTCATCATCAAACCATATTGTTTAGTACCTTAGTACCTTACAGGCTGGAAAGATGGGCCTGGGGGAACCTAGTGAGGTTCAACACTGCCAAGGGTCAGGGGCTGCACTGGGGCTGGAAGAATCCCAGCTAGAGATCCAGACTGGGAGAAGAACTGGAGAGCAGCCCTGTGAGAAGGACCTGGGGATTGTGGGGGATGAGAAACTCCCCATGAGCAGCAGTGGCTCTGGCAGCTCCCAAGGCCAATGGGATCCTGGGCTCCATCAGCAGAGGGGTGGCAGCAGGGACAGGGAGGGGATTGTCCCTCTCTGCTCTGCCCTGGGAGGCCCCAGCTGGATCCTGTGTCCAGAGCTGGGGCCCAACACAAGGAAGATGTGGGGCTGTTGGAGAGGGGTCAGAGGACCCACGGAGATGCTCAGAGGGCTGGAGCAGCTGCCCTACAAAGAGAGGCTGAGGGAGCTGGGCTGGGTCAGCCTGGAGAAGAGAAGGCTGTGGGGGGACCTCATTGCAGCCTGCCAGTCCCTGAAGGGAGCAGAGGAACAGGAGGGGAATCAGCTTGTTAAAGGACAGACAATGGCAGGACAAGGGGGGTGGATTAAAGCTGAAGGAGGGAAGGGTTAGATTGGATATTAGGGGGAAGTTCTTTGCAGAGAGAGTGGTGAGGGGCTGGAACAGGCTGCCCAGAGAGGGGGTGGGTGCCCCGTGTCTGGGGGTGTTCAAGGCCAGGTTGGCTGGGGCCCTGGGCAACCTTGTGTAGCTCCAGGCCTGAGGTTGGTGTCCCTGTCTGTGGCAGGGGGTTGGAGCTCTGTGACCCTTGGGGTCCCTCCCAACCCAGGCCAGTCTGTGATTCTATGATCACAAGCTTTATTTTTGGTTGAAAATCTCCTGTGCAACATTCCACATATTATTAAAAGGAAGAAACAAACATCTGTGCACACAGCTTCATAACAGCAGATTATGTCACTGGGACGTTGAGCAGAGCCAACAGAGCTCCATTTGGGTAGCCCAGCTGGCTGTGCTGGTCAGCTGGCAAACAGCAGCTTACCCATACTAGAAAAACAATGAATATAAAAATTCACCCATATAACATCACTTAAAGGTGAAAAAGCAAAGCAAAGAGGGAAGGATTTAGAGGAAATAGAGAGGAGTGATACAAGCAGGCAAGAAAAAGGCATAAAAGAAAAAAAACAGGTGGAAAAAGAGATGAAAATATATTCCAATAGAAGCAGTCACATTCACAGTCAAGCTGTGGTGAATCCCAGTTCCAAAAGGCAGAGGATCAAAGGCACAGAAACTACAGACTGGCAAGAAGTTTGAAAACAGATTCTTTTTGGACAGGCTGTCTCAAAACACTGTCCAAGGCACCCAAAGGTCGCATGACAAATCCTCAGACATTATTTAGAGACATGAGGAAACTATAGTGATGTGAGCACTGTATTTAAAAGGGCAAAGCAGACATGGGATTTTCTGTGCCACATCACGTGAATCATTTAACTCCAATATCCTTTTCCAGCAATAAAAGATATGTCAAAAAAGGTTGTAGTAAACTCAAACTATTCATTTATGGTCTAACTACCCAAAGGCAGATTTACTCCGAATCCCAGGTACAGAGCAGAAGAGCTGCTGTGCTGGTAACAGAAGCTTCCTTGTGTAAATATTAATATCTTGGGAAACAAATAACTAATTCCCAAACAATATTAACAAAAAAAAAATACATTATAAAGAAAATGAAAAGGCTGCCATCTCTGTCAATATGAGCCAACAGATTTGCTGTATGCAGCAGCTTGGGGGTCTGACCCAAAAATCTAAATTAATATAATGATCCTGTTGGATTTGTATCCAAATTCATTTGAAACGTTTCAAATGTCAGGGCAAGGGTTTGAGTCTGCTGCCAGGCTCTCCAGAGGCAGTGCAGTCTCCTGCAACACAGAGCTGCAGGGTCAGACTCTGCAAAGCCTTCATTCGAAGCTGATGCTTTAACAAAACACTGGCACTGAGCAGCAGAGTGCTCCAAGGGAACAGCTCTCCCTCTGGCTTATAAGCTGTCAGTTGGAAAGCTCCTCCTCTAGAACATTCTTTTAAAATATTATCTTTCATCTCACCAAGGGCAGGAATGTTCTTAGTGATGTGTGGTCTAGCATCACCTGTATCACTGTCTGCAGTGTCACCCCGCGAGGGAGCTGCGCTTGACACTGCAGTCATTACCCACCAGCCCTGCATGAGTCCCCTGACACCAGGGAGATGGTCTCAATAGCTGAACCAACAGCTGAGGCCCTGCAACATCCTTCAGGAGAGACAAGTCATGTGTCAAGACATCCTTCACCTTACTTACTCTTCAAGAGCCACTGGTTTCTCTGGCATTATAACATTATCCCTTTAGTGAGTTACTAGTCTGTGTTGTCAGTGCAGTTGGGTCATTTAATACTCACAGGGGCTGCTCAAGTTTCATGCTAAAATTAACAACTGCTTCTGCTCCTGCTCAAAGGAGTTAGGAGTTGGGTCATTCACTTCAAATAGCCTTCAAGTTCTTAAGGTAAAGCTAACACAAGAACCCCACACCCCAGGTATCCAGAACCCACAATACTGAGAACTGAGTAGTTACAGCCCAAATCCAGCTCTGAAAATCCACTCCGTAGTACCTACCATATCAGCCTGCTTCATCAGGAGGGGAATCAGCTTGTTAAAAGGGCAGATAATGGCAGGACAAGGGGGATGGATTAAAGCTGAAGGAGGGAAGGGTTAGATTGGATATTAGGGGGAAGTTCTTTGCAGAGAGAGTGGTGAGGGGCTGGAACAGGCTGCCCAGAGAGGGGGTGGGTGCCCCGTGTCTGGGGGTGTTCCAGGCCAGGTTGGCTGGGGCCCTGGGCAACCTTGTGTAGCTCCAGGCCTGAGGTTGGTGTCCCTGCCTGTGGCAGGGGGGTTGGAGCTCTGTGACCCTTGGGGTCCCTTCCAACCCTTGCCATTCTATGATTCTATGATCAGCAACGATTTCTATATTTTTCTCTTGACTTTAAATCCTTGGCTTACAAGCCAAATCCTGGCTTTAACCCAATTTCTCCCCCTTCCTCCATCAACACATATTCAGCAAGCAGCAGATCATGACCATACCTGTATTCTTCCTCTTCTTTGGAGTTCTTTTTGGGTTGGTATTTCTTTGAAAGATTCCTAAAATTAAACATACATGGTTATTTATTAGTCCTTTATATTAACTTGAACTGGATAAACCTTTGCATTCACACACACTCTGGGGGGCTTCAGATTTTATTTGCAGTGACTAGAAGTATGACTGCAACCTGGCTTTGAGCAGCAGCACTCAAAGAAAGGACAGTGCTTCAGTCTCTAAAGCTGCAATAGAATAGATTCTGAACCTGAGAAGTAAAGAAGTTACAGTCATGAAGTCCATACACCTGAGTTACGGTTCTGCTGATGCACAAGTCTCCTTCACCTGATGTAAAGGAGAAAGCATTCTACAGTCAGAACACACAGTCCTTAGACACACATGCTTTACAAACTCCACCCAGTAGAAGGTGCTACTCCATATCCAAAGGTCTCCTGGCCCATTAAAGTGGGATTTGCTGCAGCAGAGGACACTCAGGCCAGGCAAGTCTGCCCACCTTTAGCAGGATGCTTCCAAGGAAGAGAAAAACCTTCATCAAGCTGTGGGAAGCTGCACTGAGCTGACAAAAGGGGGATTGTTTCACAATTATCAGCTGATGCTGGGAGAAATGTGAAATCTGATTATCCCAATTAGTGCAGATGCTTGAATATCTCATTACCCCACACCCAACTAATGATTTCATTTTCAAAGACTGATATGCTCCAGCGATCTTATCTCGAATAAGAAATCTGAGTAGCTGTTAGCATATCTGACAGCACACAGCCTGAAAGCCCTGGCTGCCAGCAGCACAGCCAGGCTTTGGAGAGTGGGTGCTGCCCACCCGACACACAACCCACCTTGCTGATACTTAAAGCTCAGTGTTAGGATGCCTATTGCACTGCAGCAATAGGCCAAGTGTCTTTTAACCAATGCAAACCAGAAAGAGGACAGATCTCACTTAGAAATCTGTTGTCCTTTTCAGTGCTGCAGTACTGGGATCTCCTCTTTAAACTCAGTCCTGATGATGTGCTTTCCTGCAGCCTGTTACCCTACTGTGAAATGAAATCCATTTGTTTTAGCTGTACAAAATGGTTCACTCTTTGAAGGGCTCCCAGGACACTTCCAGTTGAAAAGAAGCTGCTTTTTCAGAGGTGTGACCCCCCTCCCCATTGCATGCTCGTTTTACTGCCCACTGGGAGACAGTAGGGCCTCTTGTCTCATTTCTTATTCCTTTTCCTCCTCCTTAAGGAATTAAGAAGCATCTGCCCAAACAGACTAGTAGCCAGAACCCTGGCAGATTTGCACAGATAAACATGTGTTTCTCTAAATTTAAATATCCCTACTGGAAGGGATCCAAATGAGTATCTCTTCTCCAGTCACTGCCTTCTCTGAGAAGTAGATGCAATGAAACAATGACCTTTTCTCTAGTCCTGCATACAGCCAGTTCAAGCAAAGAACCCCAGCACAACAAGAATTCTGCCAACTGCTCTCCATGCTTACAGCAAGCCTTACACCCTTTGTGTGCCACAGGAATCCCTCCCCCACTCACCTTCTTACAGAGGAAAAGGGAAGCCACAGCATGCACAGGGACTACATTAACAAGGCATTTTCACACAGTTAAAACACGTGTGTTCCTGCCCTGTCATGCTGCCCAGTTAATTCCATTATACAGAGCTACTGTCATCCTGTAAAGATGCAGACTCCATGCTTTCCCAGAAGCATAAAAAAGAATTCTGAAAGCATGTAATAAGAATTAGAAAATAGTAAAGTGTTTCACTTAGATGCCACATAGTTTACAAACCACATAAAGTACAGTGTATAGGTTTTTGTTCTTTGGATTCTCCCCCTCCCTTCTCTAATCCAAACCATGGCTAGGGTTTTAAAACCAGGATCCACCCAAAAACCAGAAGTGATACTGAATCCAGAAGTGATACTGAACCCAGCAAGAGTCAACACCTCTGTCACACGGAACAGCCCAGCATGCAGTGCCACCACCAGAACACCGGCACTTCCCGGGTTCAAGCTCAAAGCAGTGGCACCTTCAGAGCTCACAGGGACTGCAGAGGGATCTAACACATACCAACAAAGATCAGCAGTGAAATAGCAATTCTGGCAAGGTCCTGTGCACCTGTCTCCAACTCACATTTCTAGCTGCCTTTCACACTGCTCCCTCCTCCCCCCCAGCTTGTTTCTCTCCTCTCTTCATTCTAGTTTTTGACATCTTGCCTTCTCTCAAATTTATCATCCATCAGTGAATCCCAATTCGCAGATTGTCCTGATATCTTAAGCATGTTTTTTCCACAGTACATCTTCCACAAAGCTCCCAATCCATCCCTACATTCAGCAAGGCTTTTGACACACTTGATGCTCAAACCACGTGTGCTGTAAGGAGCGATGAGGGAAGGAGGACAATGACACACCACTTCAGCACTCAGAGCACAGCATCCAGCATGTCAACAACTAATGGAGCATGAAACAAAGCCCAGGAACAAGGGAACACTCTACCAGTCTCTGCAGCCCTTCCTTCCCAGCCTAGTTTAATGACTCAACAGTTAGAAAGAAAACCCTTGTGTCAAATCTGAGCTGAGCTCTCAAACCAGGACTGATGGTAAGTGGAACAGGCAGGACTTCAGCAGCGCAGGCACAATGTGTAAGGAATGTGACACTGGGGAGTTTCTTCCTCTGCTCTAACCAGCTATGCATCCTGAAAGTATGTAGATCTAACTTAACATTTAAGTATTCCATATATACTTGCAGAATTATAAAGGGGAAGAAGGATTTTTAAATAGAAGACAATTAAAGTTCAACAGGTGACCAGGGTGAGATGTAGTCAGGCAAGAAGAATATTTAGGCTAGGGAGCCCAGAGACCAAGCAGAAAACACAAGCTTCACAGAATAAAGTTCAGCAGCTTTACTTAACACTATAAATAAAACTCAGAGTTCAATCAACAGGAATATCTTGTGTTAACTCAACCCTTTTCAATAGTACCTCTGCATGCTAAGACATGCAGCAAGATGCTGCAGCCTGTTTACACCACATGGATGTGATACAAGGAAGGTTTGCACTGGCTGGAGGAGACTTATTAGAAGCAGATGTATGGGTTGGGTTTTGGGGTTTTTATCATTCTCTCCCCCCCCTTCTTTATGTCCTGCACTGGTTTATCTCAACATCTGACAAGTCTACATTTTTTTCTTTAATACCTCAAACTCCTTAGATGGCTCCAAAGAGCACTGTGTGTTTAAGAGCTCCTGTGGGGGGGAAGTATCTGTACTCAAACCATACCCCTGGGTGAGAGAGACAAACAACACACAGACTGAGTTTGTTTCTTAGTCTGTCCTAGACTTCCAAGACCCAGGAGTTCAGAGTTTCTAGGCAGTTTTACCTGTGACTCTCCCCTACTTCCTTAAACATTTTTAATGTGTCTATTTCCATAACTACACTCTTCACACCTGAAATTTGTCAGCCTAAGAAATTCAGTTTGTGATTCTGCATCAGACAGAGCTGCTCCCACAGATACTCTGCTGGGGTTTCCCAGTCCAGTCATACTCTCTTCCAGCTCATTTTGCCTCTAATTCAATCTCATCTCCCTAAGATATGAGCAATTTGTTCCTGCACAAGTCATTTTCTATTTCCTGCTTGTCTATAGCAGAACCCCTGGGGAATCCTTGTGGCATTCCCCTGAGAAAGCACAGAACCATAAAGGCAGGAGTTTATCAGCTACCAACTCATTGTAAATAACAGGCCAACAGGCATCTCAGATCCATTCTAACACAAACATTCTGGGTGATTTGGTTTAATTTAATAGATATTGTGCTTTAGATATACCCAGATCAATTAGAACCTCAGATGTCTCTAACTGAGAAGATGGAAGGAGTTCTAATGTGTGTTATAGTCATGCAAAAAAAGGTGTGGATTTGCTGGAGGTAGGATTAGTCCTGCACTCCCCTCCCAAGTCACCTCCAGCTTCTCAGCACACTAGTGGCTGGCAGCAATATTGCACCACAGCCTCTCCCCAGCAACAGGACTGTGTTTATGGTATTCCCTTCTCACCCCCGTTCACCTCTCGTTTTTAACATCCTCCAAGGAGAAGAAGCTTAGAGCTACTCATTTTGGGAGGATTCTCAGCAACCCTTCCTGGATCTCACCTCAAGGAGTATGTTTTTGGGTCTTGTTCACATACACACAGCTCTACCTACAACCAGACGTGTAGAACATCCATAGCAGGAATTTCCTGCAATTCAGCTACTCAAATCTGTAGGATCTCTGGTTCAGGAGACACACTGCAGGAACAGTGGCAAGGTAACAAGACTGTGTGAGTTCAAATCTCAGGCTGCAACCTGGCTAACTACTCAGACAAAGCTTCCAAGGGCTCAGAGTGACTTTCTGACCTGCAATTTCTCCACACTGCTCTTTAAAAAGCAACCAAGCCCTAAACTTTGCCTAGGAACAAGTGATCATTACTCTGTTGAATTCTTAAACCCCTCAGCATTTACACACAGCAGTCATAATTTCATGGAAAACATGACAAAGCTATCCTCAAAGCCTGAGCCATTAATCATGCACAGTGAGTAAGCCCTAGTATGCTACTCAGTCACCTAAACACCCTTTCTTTCTGCAAAGCATGCAGAGATAATAAAACAGTATCTTAAATTAACTTTAGCTTTCCATTCTCTCAATTAAAGCGATTCTCTAAAAGCCATTATTCTAAACCAACCCAATTAGCACAAGTGAAAGAGTAAACTTACACCTGATGACAGGGTTTGAACAGATACAACTCCAAGTCCAGTACTTTACTTATCAACTTACCTAAGCTGCTTTGCATAGCTGAGTTCAATCTCTGTTCTTTCTTTAACAAACTTGATGTATTTTTCCAGCACATCAATGCCCCACTGCGTGTGTTTTTCTAAGTTGTCAAACTGGTCCTGCAATAACAATAATAATAAAAATAAAAAAATAAACTTAGTCTCAACTCAACACAGAGAGAACTAAAAATCATTTCCAAAGTACACATCACCATAAAGAAAATGTTGTTAGTATTATCCATCCCCCCCCCAGTTAGACATTTTCATAACAATATGAGGGAAATACGCCTGTAACATGATTCAGTAACATTCCTGATTCCTGAATCAGTTTCATTTCAGAAATCCCGGCAATTCTACTGAATATAATCTTCTGACTTTAGACAAAGGATAGGGAATAATTCTTCCACTATTTTATTTTCCTCTTCAAAGTTAAGTCGCATGAATGAGGTCTACTCCTAATTATTCTGACTTTTCATCACACACACCCCCATCAATTTATCCTCAAGCTTTGTCAGAGGTAGGAATTTAAAACATCATTTCATAGAATCACAGACTGGTCTGGGTTGGAAGGGACCCCAAGGGTCACAGAGCTCCAACCCCCTGCCACAGGCAGGGACACCAACCTCAGGCCTGGAGCTACACAAGGTTGCCCAGGGCCCCATCCAACCTGGTCTGGAACACCCCCAGGGACGGGGCACCCACCCCCTCTCTGGGCAGCCCCTTCCAGCCCCTCACCACTCTCTCTGCAAAGAACTTCCCCCTAATATCCAATCTAACCCTTCCCTCCTTCAGCTTTAATCCATCCCCCTTGTCCTGCCATTGTCTGTCCTTTAACAAGCTGATTCCCCTCCTGTTCCTCTGCTCCCTTCAGGGACTGGCAGGCTGCAATGAGGTCCCCCCACAGCCTTCTCTTCTCCAGGCTGACCCAGCCCAGCTCCCTCAGCCTCTCTTTGTAGGGCAGCTGCTCCAGCCCTCTGAGCATCTCCGTGGCTCCTCTGACCCCTCTCCAACAGCCCCACATCTTCCTTGTGTTGGGCCCCAGCTCTGGACACAGGATCCAGCTGGGGCCTCCCAGGGCAGAGCAGAGAGGGACAATCCCCTCCCTGTCCCTGCTGCCACCCCTCTGCTGATGGAGCTCTTAATTCCCCCTTAATTTAGAACATTTAGAGCATCCAATTTATTTTTTTCTTTTACCAAAAAGAACTTCCTTCCCCTGTAGCCTGTTTTGTTCTAAGCATAAGACATTGTCCCAAATGATGCCACAAAAAATGACATTAGCTCTGTGAACAGCGAGTTTTCATGTCTCTCTCCATTGAGATACAGATGCTACTTTGTTCTTCAAATATTGTTGCCCTCAAAAAGAAACAAACCACTCACACGTGTTTTCAATAACATCTTTTTCAACCAAGAACATTCCACAAGTCAGCTTGGGATTTACAAATGCCAAGAGAAATTAAGCAACTCTAAAGCCAAATTAATTACCCAATCCAGCTTATTACTATCTGCAGATTTAACCTGAAATTACCTCGTTTTTAAAAATCTGGTTACTTTAACAACTTTCAAATTCCATGCAGCATTTCAAGGGGAGGTTTTCAGTTTTGTGGCTGACAGGCAGGACACTGCGCTGCCATCCAGAGCCCTGGCCAGGCTGGAGAGCTGGGCAGGGAGAGACCAGATGAGATTCAACAACAGCCAGTGGAGAGTCTGGCACCTGGGGAGGAACAACCACATGGATCAGGACAGGCTGGGGGTGACCTGCTGGAGAAGAGCTCTGTGGAGAAGGACCTGGGGGTGCTGGTGGGTGACAGGGTGGCCATGAGCCAGCAGTGTGCCCTGGGGCTGGGAGAGACAATGGGATCCTGGGGGCATCAGGAGGAGTGTGGGCAGCAGGTGACAGGAGGGGATCCTCCCCCTCTGCTCTGCCCTGCTCAGGCCCCACCTGGAGTGTTGTGTCCAGTGCTGGGCTCCCTGGTGTAAAAAGGACAGGGATCTCCTGGAGAGAGTCCAGAGAAGGGCTATGAAGATGATGAAGGGCCTGGAGCATCTATCCTGTGAGGAAAGGCTGAGAGAGCTGGGGCTGTTCAGCCTGGAGAGAAGAAGACTGAGGGGGGACCTAATCAATGGTTATCAATATCTGAAGCATGGGGTGCAGGGGGAATCGGCCAGCCCCTTTTCAGTGTCTGTGGGGACAGGACAAGGGGCAATGGCTGCAAATTGGAGCCCAGGAAGTTCCACAGCAACATGGGGAGGAACTTTTCCCCAGTGAGGGTGAGGGAGCCCTGGGACAGGCTGCCCAGGGGGTGTGGAGTCTCCTTCTCTGGAGAGATTCCAGCCCCATCTGGACACCGACCTGTGCAGTATGAGCTGGGGAGCTGCTTTGGCAGGGGGGTTGGACCCCAGGAGCTCTCCAGGGCCCTTCCAACTCTGTGATTCTACATGACTCGAAGGATATTTTTTCCATTCTACACCTGCAGTACATGGGTTAGATTTACAGTATTTAAAAATAAATGTACACAGCCATAGATTTGGGTCAGGTGCTTTGCTGCTGCAATTAAAGCTTCTGACAGGGGCCAATGCTGCTTTCCTACCTGCCAAAGGCTTGGTCCTGTGATTTTCAGCTTGTAATGCTATCAGCAAGTGGCATCTAAGCCATGCAAACCCACTTCCTTAGCTGCACAAATTAAAAACCCAAAGAACTACTCCAAAGCCTGGCTTGTGCCTGCTCTGCCTTTCAGCAAATACCACTTTGTGCATCGTCGTGTGTGCGGCTCTGGCAGTGGCAGATGGGTATCAGGAGAGATTCCTCCAGCACCCAACTCAACCGTCGTGTACATGGGTGCTGCTACTTGCTGACTGCTTTTTGAAGGGGAGAAAGTGTTAGAGGAGGAAGCGTGCAAAACCCTAACAAGAAGCAGGTTAAGAGAGCTGGCAATATGCATGGAATAGGACACACTGGGTTTGTATGAACCAAGGGCTGGAGCAGCTCTCCTGTGAAGCCAGGCTGAGAGAGTTGGGGTGGTTCAGCCTGGAGAAGAGAAGGCTCCTGGGGTATCTTACACCACCTTCCAGTCCCTGAAAGGGGTCTATAGGAAAGCTGAGGAAGAACTGTTCATGAGAGCATGTAGCAGCAGGACAAGGGGTGATGGTTTTAAACTAGAAAAGGGGAGATTTAGGTTGGATATTAGGAAAAAAATTCTTCAATATGAGGGTGGTGGATCACTGAAACAGGTTGTGCAGGGAGGTGGTGGAGGCCCCATCCCTGGAGATGAATCAGACTGGCCTGGGTTGGAAGGGACAGAGCTCCAACCCCCCTGCCACAGGCAGGGACACCAACCTCAGGCCTGGAGCTACACAAGGTTGCCCAGGGCCCCATCCAACCTGGCCTGGAACACCCCCAGGAATGAATATTCAAAGTCAGGCTTGATGGGGCTCTGAGCAACCTGCTCTAGTGAAAATGCTCACTGCAGGGGGTGGGACTAGATGGCTCTAAAGGTCCCTTCCAACCCTACACATTCTATGGTTCTATGAATATCTGCCTATTTGCTGTGGTTCAGCATAACATACCACTTGAAACACATTCAGCCAAACCAGACCAGGCTTCAGCTGAAATTATGTCAGTATTAGTCAATTAAAGAGCCACTGGGGAGAGGACAGCAAAAGGGCAATAGTATAAAGTTACAAAAATAGTAAAGAACTTCTAAGCCTTATGTTCCAGGAACTAAGAAAAAGTGGTTACAGGCAACTGAAAAGAAAAAAATACAAACTACACAGAACAAAAGCCTGACTTCCAGCAATAGAAACGACCCTCAAACCAGTGTAACATCATTCCCTCCAGAAGAGGATGTATGTATTCTGCAGAAAGGGAAGAGGTGTACTAAGCCAGTATGTGTTTGCATATAGACAAATCCTTATTTCACACAATTTCACAGCTGGGGAGAATACAAAGATGCCATGAGTAACATCATGGGCCTCTCCTCCTCCCACAGGGCTCTGGTCAGGAACAGGATGTGCTGCCTGGAGTAGGACACCAGCACAATGAGACACCTCCTGCTCTGCTTCAAATACACAAGCTCTGCATCAAAAAGCAATGCAAATACGACCTTTGCCAGATTAGCTGTAAGACCTCTATCAGGAACCTATCCCACACACTGACCCATCCTCAAAGATGAACACATGCATATAAAGTTAAAAAACCCTCACAAAGCAGCACATCACTCATGTCCACATGTGTTCACACACACTCTCAACCTTGAGAAGGGAAATAGCAGGGAGGGAAATCCACTCCCTAATTCCTGTGAGCAAATTAAACCACCATTAACCATATCAGTAGCAAGAAACTAACTTAGCATCCTACTGTTACCCCATCCAAAGAAGAAAGGTCATAGCTTCCTGTAGGAAAGAATGTTTTTCAAGAAGATCCTGCCCTTCAATAGAATTCAGGTTGTTAAACGCACAAAGATAGAGCAAAAGTTCACCCAGGAGAGGTAATATTGGTATTGACTTGTCCAAACCTCTTCTACCACCATCACCACCACCATCCTGTCTTAATTCCCAGAGCATCATTTAAATCAGAGCATGGATAAAAACCTGAAAACGGCTCCAGGTAGCTGCCTCAGTCTGGTCTGTTATGCCATAGATCAGTCTGCTGGACTGTTTCAGCGACCTCACTATGTCAAATTTGGCAAAAGAAAACTCCATGATGTGAGTGCAAAGGCAGATGAACCGTGCTGCAGCTGTCAGGCAGAGCAACTGAAGATGCTCCCCTTCTATTTATACAGTCAGCAGCGACACTTGGCCCACACGGAGCTGTAACCAGAAGAACCTCAACCAAAAAAACTACAAGCACTGACCTGTGCTATCAGGAACTGAGATAAGATGGAAATTAGCTTTCTGCAGACTGCTAAAGAGAAAAGTTTCTGTCTTTTTCTGGACATGGAACAATATTGGCCCAAACACCATACCACTAAGCAGCCAACGCCCCACAACAGCGTGTTACTCTGGGGTCACATATTCCATTATCCCTTCTCTTTCCTCTGTTCCTCAAGGATGAAAAAAACATCAGTGAAATTGGCAACACCATCACTTGCTGAGCATGAGACTCCAAAGGACAGGCAGTGCAGCCAGAGGCACCCAATGTAGATAGTCCTCCTCACTTCATGGATCTGTGCAGGAAGCTGAAGGCAGGCAAAGGCTCTGTGTGAAAGGTAATGAATCGCAGGGATGGCATGGTACACAGAATGCTTTCACTGTAAAGCATAACATTCATGGGATCCCAAAATCCAGGGATACATTCAATCAAACCCAGAATTTCTAAAAAGTGATTTTTGAGGAGTAGCTAGCTATCATGTCTTCAAACAATCAACACTGAAAAGATGTTACTTTTTAATTGGGTCGGTGTTTCTAAAGTTCATTACGAAAAGGCATCACCACATGGAATCTGAGAGTTTAAAAACAGTCAACTATCCTGAAGCAAATTTGGTTTAGTTTTAATAGTAATGAGACAGATTTTCACCCTTCACCATAACCAGCTGCCTCCCACAACAGGTTTCCACAAAGCAGACTGCTAGCAAAGTTCTTCAAAAGATTCCCAAACTCCAGTACTCTGTTTCACATCAGTTGTCACTGAACTCCACAAGCACTGTCTAGCTTAAAAAAAGCTCTTCATAGTAATTCATCCCAACAAAAGAGAGTGCACAAAGGGGGCAATGTCATTAATAAGTTAGCTACTACTTGGGTTAACATAAGCACTTGTAGGACCAGGCTTCACATTCAAACAGGCTTCTCAAACTCAGTCAGGATCTTAAGACACAGAGATCAATAAAGGTACTAATGTCCCACTGAAGGCAGGATGAAGCTGCTGGCTGGGGAAGCATCTGCCTTACAGAAAGGAGTAAGAGTGCAGCTTGTAAGGATTTAACCTGTCTCAGCTCTAAGGGAACTTGGCTCTACAGCCAGGAGCAGCCTAATGAGCACACAGAGTGCTCCATCCCTGCCAGCAATGGGTACAGGTTTAGCAGGTGAAGGGTGCACACTACAGCTCTGCAGGTTTGGTCATTGACTGGGAGTCAGCTCAGGTCTCTCTGTGAGCTGTTGTTTCACCTTTCAGTTTTAATTCTACTCTAGTTTTGCAGCTTCCTTATCCTTCCAGTCAGAGAGAACATTACAAAACAATAAATCCCACAAGACTTCAGCATTTTTCAAGAAAAGCAAGAAAACAAGACAAGCAGCATGATGCAGCGTTCATTGAGAATACTCCCACCAGGCCCCAGTGAGGGGGAAACAGAGGGTCACTTGGTACCTGTTTTCTCTGAAAAAGAAACACCAAAACATTTTCTAGAATGGCTCCTTATGTTACTCAGAGACTGGTTTACATCCTTTTTTAAAGGGCAGACAATGGCAGGACAAGGGGGATGGATTAAAGCTGAAGGAGGGAAGGGTTAGATTGGATATTAGGGGGAAGTTCTTTGCAGAGAGAGTGGTGAGGGGCTGGAACAGGCTGCCCGGAGAGGGGGTGGGTGCCCCGTGTCTGGGGGTGTTGAAGGCCAGGTTGGATGGGGCCCTGGGCAACCTTGTGTAGCTCCAGGCCTGAGGTTGGTGGCCCTGCCTGTGGCAGGGGGTTGGAGCTCTGTGAACCTTGGGGTCCCTTCCAACCCAGGCCAGTCTGTGATTCTATGATCTAAGAACACTCTTCAGCAAAATAACACACTGACAGAGTCAGGTATCACAGCAGGCTCCCACCACTGCCTTCACGTTATGGTCTATGTCCTTTGGCCATCCAACCTGCCCAATGTCACATTCTCTCATTTTTTGAGCCCTAAACTTGCTGGGATATCAACATCTTACTAAAAAGCACAGACTTTTGATTGGCAATCAAAACAGGTACACAGTTACACTACTTGTCCAACTAAAGCTTAATCCTCTTCATCAGATTCCACCGGCATCCTGGCGACAGCAGCTCGTGCCAGTGCAAACACTCCATCCCTTCCCCAAGAGATGGAGGGGTTTGAACACAGGAGCTGACCCACCTGACTCCACCTGGGTGGGAAAGCAGAACACTGCTCCAAGTTGCTTGAAACAAACAGCATCTTCCTTTTTGTTCAGAGCCTAACACGTCCCTGAGCACACACACACACAAACTACAGCTCAAAAGGGGAAAGAACAACTTCAGTCATTAACTTGAATGGGAATTGGACATCCAAGTACCCAAAATGCTTTGAAATTTTTATCCCTGAGGCAAAGTGTGTTTCTGACTTCATTTCTGTTTCCATTAAGTCTGTCCCAGTATTTTTACCACTGCCCAAATAACCACACATCCATGCATTCTTTCTGAAAGTCAGCTGCATGCTTGTTACTCTGACAATGCTTAAAATGGAAATAGTGCTGCCTATTAGCTTTTCCTCCTATTAACAGCTACTCCAAGATGTCAGAACCCCTCACTTCTCAACTATTCTCCTCAAGTCACATTCCCCAGCTATGCAACAAAGTATTTTGGGAAGAAGAAAGTTATCATTAAAAAAAGGGGGGGCGGAACAAGAAACAGGAAGAAAGCTTTTCTAAGCCACATAACATAGACTGGCCTGGGTTGGGAGGGACCCCAAGGGTTACAGAGCTCCAACCCCCTGCCACAGGCAGGGACACCAACCTCAGGCCTGGAGCTACACAAGGTTGCCCAGGGCCCCATCCAACCTGGCCTTCAACACCCCCAGACACAGGGCACCCACCCCCTCTCTGGGCAGCCTGTTCCAGCCCCTCACCACTCTCTCTGCAAAGAACTTCCCCCTAATATCCAATCTAACCCTTCCCTCCTTCAGCTTTAATCCATCCCCCTTGTCCTGCCAGTCTCTGCCCTGTTAAAAAGCTGATTCCCCTCCTGTTTATAATCTCCCTTCAGGTACTGGAAGGCTGCAGTGAGGGAGTACATGGAGTACAACCAATTATTGAGCAATAAAGAAAGTGTTATTCATGTGGCCTTTGAAGATCAGCTCAGTAAGATACTCCTTCCCCTTTCAAGAGTGCTTCTACCTATTGCAAATTAGTTTGACACAAGGTTCATTCAGCCACAGTGATGGATGGGAGCCTAATTTGCCACCAAGAGGCTTCAGCATTGGCATCTACTGAAATAAAGGGGGTGTCCTCACTCTTCTCCTAAGTGACAGTCTTGGTGTCCCTGCAGTCAGACACCACTCATGCTGGTTGCTGTGGTCCCATCCAGTCAAGGCTGGTGACAATGGGTCTGACGCCAACACCCAGCATTTCAAGTCACGATGGGTCTGAGCCCCTGTGGTTTCTATTCAGTTTCAAGTGTGAACAAACCAGTGGATTTGGGTGGCAGCAGGGACAGGGAGGGGATTGTCCCTCTCTGCTCTGCCCTGGGAGGCCCCAGCTGGATCCTGTGTCCAGAGCTGGGGCCCAACACAAGGAAGATGTGGGGCTGTTGGAGAGGGGTCAGAGGAGCCACGGAGATGCTCAGAGGGCTGGAGCAGCTGCCCTACAAGGAGAGGCTGAGGGAGCTGGGCTGGGTCAGCCTAGAGAAGAGAAGGCTGTGGGGGGACCTCATTGCAGCCTGCCAGTGCCTGAAGGGAGCAGAGGAACAGGAGGGGAATCAGCTTGTTAAAGGACAGACAATGGCAGGACAAGGGGGATGGATTAAAGCTGGAGGAGGGAAGGGTTAGATTGGATATTGGGGGGAAGTTCTTTGCAGAGAGAGTGGTGAGGGGCTGGAAGGGGCTGCCCAGAGAGGGGGTGGGTGCCCCGTGTCTGGGGGTGTTCAAGGCCAGGTTGGCTGGGGCCCTGGGCAACCTTGTGCTGCTCCAGGCCTGAGGTTGGTGTCCCTGCCTGTGGCAGGGGGTTGGAGCTCTATGATCCTTGGGGTCCCTTCCAACCCAGGCCAGTCTATGATTCTGGGAGATTTCACCAGTTAACTCTGCAATTTTAATCATCACATGAAACCTGCTCAGATGAGGCTCAGGTGGCAGTGTTTAGTACAGCAGTAACCAGCCTGAACTCTCACTCTGTCACCCTGCTTTCACAGGTAGTGGTGTAGGAGTGCAAAGAACCCCAATACAGAAACAAGTTGTGAAGAAAGAATATGCTGAAAATACAGGTGGTAATAACAGAAAAACAAAGCCTTTATATTTAGCATATTCCTCCTAGAATTTTCATCTGGTGACATAATCAAAAACCCCTGTGATTCTGAAATGTTAAGACTATCTGAAGCCTTTCCACTGCCTCATTCTCTGGGAAGTTCGATTCAGCTTCCCCCCCAACCTGCTTCTTTACTCACAGTCTTAAAAAATAAGCAGGAACAGGGGAATTAAACACTACATTTCATCTCTAGCTCATACATTCTCCTACATCACACCCTCTGTCTTGCCCCCCTTTTTTTTAAAACACTTTCACCCATTTCCATAGGCAAAGAGGAATTAAATGTGAAGATCAAGAATCCATTAGAGGGTTCAAATTCTAAATTACTTTTTCAGAATCCATGGTTTAACAACTTCAAATTATGAAAATAATTAACAAGATGAGACCTTCATAGGCTCGGTACAGCTTGCAGAATACAAGAGAATTCAGTTCTCTTCTCTTTGGAGACCTACATTAAAGCTATATGCAAATGTTAACAGTCTTCAGGCAAATTAATAATGAATAAAAATGTATAAAGTACAGGCTACCACTGAAAGAGCCTTCCAAAAAGCAGAGATGAGCAGAAAACACAAAATCACTACTGCTGAGAGATGGCTTCCCACACAAAACTTGTCAGCTACAGCCAGGGAAACCCTCAGTTACTGACAACTAAAACATCCCTGCTTATATATGTCAAGTACAAAACAGAGGACAGGACAGACAAGGAGGGCTGACAGCAGCACAGAAGCCATACTGATGGGACAGGAAGACCATCTCTTTTTGGTTTGTATTCAAATGATGCTGTGGCTTTTCTGGTTGCTTTATGAATCTACCCTTCATTACACCTGTAGATCTGGTTCTCACTCGCCAAACTGTTTATGATCAGAGGCATTTTTCATGCAGATCTCTTCTTCACCAATGGGTTTTATTTCATTTTACCTTGAAGTATGAAATAAATTCTTCCTGACCTTTCATGTTAAACAGGGATATTTCTGCTTGAGCTGAATAAAAGATACCCCAGAAAAAAAATCCACCCTACTTTCCCATTTCCACTTGCTCTTCATCTTCAGTCCTTAAATTTGTTTTCCATAAAATCCCAAGAGGTTAACTATTCTTTTATCTCTTGTGATTCACCTCAGAACTTAATCTAATTAGGAGAAAAGAGAAACAAAACCAAGATTCTTTGCTGCATCATTAGGCAACTAAGTGCATGTCTAACTTGGGTGGAGGGGAAGGGAGGGAACACAGAAATCAAGACTGGAAGCAGATTATCTTTTTAATGTTGAAATATCTTTTATGCTGCTAGAAAAACTCCTCTCTAATGGCCCCACTTGTTCCAATAAATATGATTTAAGCAGTTTACTGGTCTCTATTTCAGCTTTGAAATGCTTTCTCTTCAGCATTTTGACCAAGCTGTAAATGAAAATAAGCTCTAATACTTATGCCAATTTTAATTTGGATTTTAAATAATGTTACCCCGGTATAATAGCAGGGCCCTTTGCACAGCAAAGGGTAGCAACAGGGAGTAACCCTTCTTAATTGCTCCTGAGACCAGCCACACTCATCCCCGCCCAAAAAACCACCTTCCACAAACTCAAGGGTGACCCCTCCTGCTAATTAAGCAGAAGTGCTGTCTCCCAGGCAGGTTTCGGCCATGCCCTAACACCCTACCTGCAGGGAGACCTGGCTGAAGTCAAGCAAGAAGCACTTTGGGACGAAGCCACCTGAGCAGAGGTCTGGAGAGCAAAGGGAGCAGTAGAGCCCCGCGGAGCCAAGGACAGTTTGGGAGCACACCCACAGGAGCAAATGCCACTGCAACATCTAACAAAAAACCCAACTCTAGGAAAGCTGCATGGGTACAGCCCCACTACTGAACATGCTGAGCCTGTCTTGATGCCAAGTGTAACTTACAGCCTTGTTGTAGAAAGGAGGATGCACACCACCAGGCTCCAACACACAGTACTTGTGTGGCTTACTGAGAGCACAGCAGCTAACAGCAGTAAGCCAACTCACAGAATCCTAGGGGCTGGAAGGAACCTCCAGAGCCCGTGGGGTCCAACCCCCTGCCAAAGCAGGGTCCCTAGGACAGGGCACACAGGTCGGTGTCCAGATGAGTCTTGAATCTCTCCAGAGAAGGAGACTCCACACCCCCTGGGCAGCCTGTCCCAGGGCTCTGTCACCATTACTCATAAGCTTTGAAAGCAGGGAAGGGAGGGAGAGCAACTCCTGCAGCTGAGGCAGGGAGCATCAGGTCAGCAACAAGACACCTCCGCCTGCGTGACAGGTCACCGGGAGCACAGCCAGAGCACCTGAGCCCATGACCCAGCTATTATGGGAGCCTTGCAAAGCCTGACATGTCATTCACAGGAGAATGCTTCCTGGTGTGAGTACAAGCAGTGTCATCAGCTGCCAAGGCACTCACACACTCAGTATCTAGCTCTCTCTGCTAACAGCTTAAGCCATGAACTGAAACTGCTCCTTCCTGCAGCCCCAGAAGCCAGTCACTGCTGCTGCCTGGCCACGGGGGCAAGGGCAGTGGAGCTCCAGGAGGAATAAATGCTCCTGGTCTTGGTTCCAGGGGCTGCTCTTACAAGTGCAACAACCTTCCTCATCAGAACCCACACCCCTCTATTATCCTAGGGTGCAACTAAGCCATCTCCCCTGCTCAGCCTGCTGGATCCTACAAAGGATGTGGTAAAGCAGAACTTGTGGTCCCTCTATAGCAACGGTGCAAGGAACAGTGCTAACACAGCAGCCAGGAAGGAAGGTGAGAGAGGATGTGACATACAAGAGAGGATGTGGTTGCCAATATGGCAGCAGCTTAAAGAGACGCTGGGAGAGGTAAGACAACAGAGAGGAATGATTAATTCAGAGGAGTGGGAAGGCAGGAGGATGTGAACAGCTCAAATGGAACAGGACAAAGCTGATGAGCTATAGGTGATGAACAGCAACTGAATCAAAGGATACTGGATAGGTACAGGGACAATAAGACAGTCCTTTTGCAGGCAAAAAACTGAAGGGGAAGCCTGGCTTTCTTGGGACAGGGGAGATTTTGAAGTGAAACTGTGTAGGTTACATGCCCTGGACAGTACGTGGGGAAGAACACAAGTCAGTCTGGTGTAGGACATTATACAGGTGCTGTTTCATTTGTATTCAAAGAATTACCTGAAAAGGCCAGAGAGGCATTAGAGAGGTGACACAAGTCATCTGCTCTTATCAGTGGGAGACACTTCTAAGAAGTTGAGATACATTTCTTGAAAGAGGAAACATGCATCTCAGAGCTGCCAGAATTTCACACTCTTCAAAAATGAACGTTATTGTTTTCTTCACATAAGGATATGGCCATCCAGAGGGATCTTGCCAGGCTGGAAAGATGGGCCTGGGGGAACCTAGTGAGGTTCAACACTGCCAAGGGTCAGGGGCTGCACTGGGGCTGGAAGAATCCCAGCCAGAGATCCAGCCTGGGAGAAGAGCTGCTGGAGAACAGCCCTGTGAGAAGGACCTGGGGATTGTGGGGGATGAGAAACTCCCCATGAGCAGCAGTGGCTCTGGCAGCTCCCAAGGCCAATGGGATCCTGGGCTCCATCAGCAGAGGGGTGGCAGCAGGGACAGGGAGGGGATTGTCCCTCTCTGCTCTGCCCTGGGAGGCCCCAGCTGGATCCTGTGTCCAGAGCTGGGGCCCAACACAAGGAAGATGTGGGGCTGTTGGAGAGGGGTCAGAGGAGCCACGGAGATGCTCAGAGGGCTGGAGCAGCTGCCCTACAAAGAGAGGCTGAGGGAGCTGGGCTGGGTCAGCCTGGAGAAGAGAAGGCTGTGGGGGGACCTCATTGCAGCCTGCCAGTCCCTGAAGGGAGCAGAGGAACAGGAGGGGAATCAGCTTGTTAAAGGACAGACAATGGCAGGACAAGGGGGATGGATTAAAGCTGAAGGAGGGAAGGGTTAGATTGGATATTAGGGGGAAGTTCTTTGCAGAGAGAGTGGTGAGGGGCTGGAACAGGCTGCCCAGAGAGGGGGTGGGTGCCCCGTGTCTGGGGGCGTTCAAGGCCAGGTTGGATGGGGCCCTGGGCAACCTTGTGTAGCTCCAGGCCTGAGGTTGGTGTCCCTGCCTGTGGCAGGGGGTTGGAGCTCTGTGATCCTTGGGGTCCCTCCCAACCCAGCCCAGTCTGGGATTCTATGATAAGGTAAGGCCCAAAAAACATCGTCCTCTGTGTCCAAGGCTGTGTTTCATAGAAGGCCATGCTGCAGCACCAATTCATTTCCTTCAAATCAGTTTATCCATTTTGAGGTTTGAGGCACTGCATGACTTCACCACAACGAGAACCATCTGTCATAAGCAGACCATTCAGAAATGAACACTTCTTTTCAAGCATACAATTCTGCTTAGAAAATACATGCAAGAAACCCCAGAATGGGACAGAGTTTTGTTTCAAAACACATTCTAATGTGCAAATTACAACCCAGGATATAAGAAAGCTCTTAAAGAGCAAGATAATAAGAGAGAAACCTCAACTAATGCCAGATGTGAGGTCAGAAATACTATTTTTATTGAAGGACTGAATGCATTTCAAGCCTTTCCTGAACACACTCAGCTACTTAAACTGAAGACAAACGTACACATGCTGCTGCTTCTGGTGATACTAGTGGGATTTGATCAATCTAACTGGATTTATTCTTCTTAGGCACAGGCATAAGCAGCAGAATCTAGATGTTAGCTAAGCAAAGGCTTGTAACTACTAAAACCTACTGGGGCTCAGAGAGATGCTGCATCCCTACTATCAGCATTAACAATTGCCACAAAAGTCTTTTTAAAACCAGACAGAACAAAGCAATGCTAACCTCTTCCTTCTGTCCATCCTGGGGAACAGGAGTGGGACAAGGATTTGGTGTTTCGCTGACATTACCCAGAGCTGCAGGCTGAAAGCTCCAATGACCCAGAGGGATTCACTGTTCTGTGCATTATAAACAAGAGCATTGAAAATGAGCAGATTCTGGTGTGTATGGCTCTGCTGCTGGGACAGCATAAATCATGAGCAGCAGCAGAGCTCCAGCTCCAACTGCCTCCCCCAGGAGTTACAGCGTGGTAACCAAGCTAAATATATGCTGGGGTTGTTGTTGTTGTTCTTTGAGTAAGATCTTTCAGTTGACAGTGTTGCAACTTCCCAGTGTTCCCCAGCACCATCCCACTTCCCTGATTCAATACACACCCATTCTTCTGCTCTGAAATAATACCAACACATGCAATTTTAGACCTAATTCCCAGTAAATCTTTTGGTGCCTGGCTGCATCTTTGGATTAACTGTTGACTGATTTTCATCCTCCTTTTTTTTTTTTCTCCTCCATTCTGTGAAGCCCTCCCTTAATAATACCAGCTGTTAAAACAAAGATCAACAAGATCTCTTGCCCACACAGTTTCCCCTTTGGGCAGCTCTGTACTAATTATTAAAAATGAACCATGCAGTGTTCCTGCTTATTGCACTGGTAACTACAAAGGAAAAACAAACACACCCACTGATCCATTTAAAAGACAACACACAGACAAAAAAAAGGCAATTCTGCCTTCTTATCCAAAGCCATGCTGAATTATAATATGACAACCCTATTCACAAGGGGAACACTTGAAATGATAGTAGTCTGTGGGAATGTATTGTGGGGAAAACAGCTCTTTGTCCAACCTTTTCATAAACCAGTGCTATACTGGATTCACCATGTGGTACATCCAAGGTGATGCATCCTCAAAGTGCACAAATTTGTCACTAATCACAGACTGGCCTGGGTTGGGAGGGACCCCAAGGGTCACAGAGCTCCAACCCCCTGCCACAGGCAGGGACACCAACCTCAGGCCTGGAGCTACACAAGGTTGCCCAGGGCCCCAGCCAACCTGGCCTTGAACACCCCCAGACACGGGGCACCCACCCCCTCTCTGGGCAGCCCCTTCCAGCCCCTCACCACTCTCTCTGCAAAGAACTTCCCCCCAATATCCAATATAACCCTTCCCTCCTCCAGCTTTAATCCATCCCCCTTGTCCTGCCATTGTCTGTCCTTTAACAAGCTGATTCCCCTCCTGTTCCTCTGCTCCCTTCAGGGACTGGCAGGCTGCAATGAGGTCCCCCCACAGCCTTCTCTTCTCCAGGCTGACCCAGCCCAGCTCCCTCAGCCTCTCTTTGTAGGGCAGCTGCTCCAGCCCTCTGAGCATCTCCGTGGCTCCTCTGACCCCTCTCCAACAGCCCCACATCTTCCTTGTGTTGGGCCCCAGCTCTGGACACAGGATCCAGCTGGGGCCTCCCAGGGCAGAGCAGAGAGGGACAATCCCCTCCCTGTCCCTGCTGCCACCCCTCTGCTGATGGAGCCCAGGATCCCATTGGCCTTGGGAGCTGCCAGAGCCACTGCTGCTCATGGGGAGTTTCTCATCCCCCACAATCCCCAGGTCCTTCTCACAGGGCTGCTCTCCAGCAGCTCTTCTCCCACTCTGTATCTCTGGCTGGAATTCTTCCAGCCCAGTATCAAGCTTTTCCAAATGCAATGCTACTCTAATTTTAGGAACTCCTGAATTTCAATCCCATTCTGTGGAATTCTTTGGAGCAGTAACACATGAATGAGTTTTTTGGTTGGTTTGGGGGAAATGTGATTATTTTGATGTAACTGCCTCAAGGGGAAAAAATCAATCAGTTACACTGTTAAACTCTGAAATAATGCTCCTTGATCCCCCTCTATATAAACGTAGCCCATATGGGCTACAAAACAACCCAAACAAAATCCATCCAGAAAACCCCCACCTCACCAGGTACATCTGGTATTCTCAATAGCAAACCTTCTGATTGCCTCATCTCCATCAAATATACCACCTGTCAGGTATAGGCTTGAGCATGTGTGTGAATGTTTTCTACACAGATGCTAATGCAAAGACATATTTATTTATTAAACAGTCCAAACCAGCCTTTACTCTCTGACTCAACTTCACCTCTTCCTCTGGCAGTGAAGGGCTGGGAACTGACTACCCAATGCCACTACAGACACCATGGGTTTATGGGATATTTATGCAGACACTTTGAAAAAAATACTGGAAAAGTCACTGAAATTCTGCTTAGAGTTACAGAAATTAGGCTGCCTCCTAGAATCACTGGAGTAATGGCAATAGCTATCAAAACAATTAAGCTCCATCCACTCCCCCACACCCCAAAACATGTCCAAAGCCCTTCCTTAAAGTTCAAATGGAAGGAGAACAATCAGTAAGCTGAGCTCTGCTCTTTTCAAATTAAATGGAACTAACAGCAGAAAGACTAAAGTACTCCTTTACAGGTGGGGTTCAGAAAGCATTTAATATCTTAAATACCATGAGATAACAAATACAGTCCTAGATTTTTCAAGAGACACTTCACACTTGGGGCCAAATAAGATTACTGCCTCACCTTAATTATTTCTATCTGCTGCCACATTCCACTTCCAACCCAGAAATCAGATGTGGTGCCTCTGCTCTGATCCAATCTATAGTTATGTCTCTGAAACAGGAGACTTCTCAGAGATATATATTGGGTTCAGGAAATCTAGTGCAGTAAGTAGAGTGACACTGTCATTCTGAGCATGTAGCATGTTCAGTGTCTGCAAACCTGGGCATAGATAAAACTCAATTTTTAAACACAAAGTTCAAAATTAATTAAGAAACTGTTCAAAGCAGATTCCATAACTCACCCATATCCACTCAGACACTCGACTCTGGAGTCAAGCAACACTGGTTAAAAAAAATAACCTGGAACTAGGCCAGAAATAGAAAATAGAAGAGCGGAAGAAAAGCTTGTATCTGTATAAGATACTATCCCTTAAATCCATCGATTGGGGTTTGTAACACAGGGCCTTTTTTATTACAAGAAGACCCAACTCTTCCTTAAAACTATGAAAATGGCAATGAAGATGTTCAGTAAAAAAACTAATATTTTCCTATTACCTTTCTCACATCAGCTCTTCCTCTGATAAAGGCCTCAGAAAAGGGACTAACCCTCTGCAGTGCTTTGCATAGCCAGGCAGTTTGTCCCTTGACATCACCACTGCTTCAGACTGGTTCCACTTGCATAAAACGCTCAAACTTTAAGCTGAATCCTGCCATGCTGCCTCCTCTCTGCAAAAAAACTAGGTCACCAGGATGGCCAGAGATTTAAGATGTGATAAAGAGTCTAAAATACAGTCAAACCAAAACTAAGACAGCAACTGCACGTACTTCTGACACATCTTGCTCGGGCCCAGAAAGCACCCACCTGCACATCAAAATGTATACTGTGATCAATAAACAAGGATTCTCTGATAACTTGAAGTTTCTTTTCCCTTGGAGGAAGAAGACACACATTCTCATATGACAGGTTCTGTTACATCTCTCTAAAGTTTATCCTCAGGTAACAACTCCCCTTAATTATAGTGTGAAGCTGTTATTAAATCAAAGTTTAAATCTGAGGGAAAGTAATCGCATTTCCCTTCACCAAATCACTGCTGGGTAAAGCCTCTCAAACTCCAAGGGCTTCTCCCCTCTTCCCAACAGAAGCTTCTCTCAGTTCTCAGTAATAAGATCACAGCAGAAAGAAATGAATGCATCAAAGTAGGTGGAATAAAGAAGGGGGGATATTGTGCAAAATGCTGACCCACCAAAAGGCACACAAAGCATTCGTTCAGTAGTGACAGCGAATAAATTAATCCAAGACAAATTACCAAACAAAACATCAATTAAATGACATGCTGGAATACAAGAGACAGTTCTCCCACACACATTACAGGTTTGCAGAGTCACCAGAGCAGCATGCACACAGCCAAGCCCAGCGCTCTGTGGCTTGTGATGGAGCCATCAGTTACTGAAGGAGCCAGGAGATTCTCCACAGGACATGAAACAATTACATGCACTGTGATGGAGTTTCAGTTTACCTCTCTTCACTAAGCAAACATTCAAACAAGAATGGAGATCATGGATCCCGGAGTTTCCCACTCTATAAACATGAGCAGCAGTGGTGTTCCAGGCCAGGTTGGCTGGGGCCCTGGGCAACCTTGTGTAGCTCCAGGCCTGAGGTTGGTGTCCCTGCCTGTGGCAGGGGGTTGGAGCTCTGTGACCCTTGGGGTCCCTTCCAACCCAGGCCAGTCTATGATTCTATGATTCATTCATGAAACACACAGATCTGGAGTGTCTTGACAGACCTGTCTCTACCCCTGGTGCATTTCAAGTGCCTGACCACTTGGCCAGAGAGCTTTTGGAGCAAGTTGCAGCAGCAAAAGATGATCCATCAGCTCTAAGAGCATCCCCCTTGTGCAAACTGTACACCTCAGAGATCTGAAACAGGGGCCTGCTCACAGAAATCAGAGACAAGTGGGGAACCACAGCACAGCAAGTGAGTCACGGTGGTTTGCTGACTGTCCCACAAACCTGCTGCAGTAATGCCATGCTGTGTCCCAATGGGCAAAGCCCAAGTTCAGTGTGTGCTAACCATCCTGTGCCAACCAAGACAACCTAAACTTCAAGTTTCTAGAAAGTAGGGCACCTACTGACTGTACAAACCTTCTAGTCTGGCTCCTACAAAGGCTCCAGCCTCCAGAAGTAAAATATCAGAACATTTTAGGGGAAAAAAAAAAATCAACAATTATATTTTGACCAGTATAATTTAGAAACCCAAACATCAGGAATCAATAATGTTTCACCATCCTGAGCAAGAAAAGCAACATCCTTTGGTTCTTCATGGAGGGACAGCTTCCCTCAGCAAGGATATTCTGCTTATAAGATGGATAGACAAGTCTCACTGAGCAAAAGGGGTACTTCAGTTTGCTTGCTATAACAATCTCATGTCCCTGGGTTTAAAAAAAAACCACCCCAAACCTCCAAAACAAAACACCAAAACCAAACCATGTGAGTATTTTAACACAGGCAATGACAGTGGCAATGATAGCACCATGGTACAGATTTCAAGCCTTCACAAAGAGTTGTAAAGATGAATGCTTATTCAACCAAACAGGAATTACATCAGGAAACAGTCATTAACCTAGTTTTTAGACATAATCATGAAGAAAAACACTATAAACAATTTAACACAGTGATTATCAGAGCTCAGATTAAAAGCCACACACGTATTACATGAGTCTGACCACTTCCTTCTGCCCATCCCATCTTCTACTGCTACAAATTTGCCTAAATCCAGTATCAGTGAAATAAGGGCCAACACAAATTGTTTGGTTTTGTTTGTGGTTTTGATTCCATCCCAAAACATGCAGCTGTGAGAGCATTATACTCAGTTCCCAGTTCTAAACTGTGGTACCAGTTCAGAAGTTCTTCTGCAGCAGGTAGTAACACCATCATCCTTCACCCATCCAGGCAGCTTTCACCAAAACTCTTGGATCCAGCCTCCAAATAAAAGCATCCACTTTAAGGCCTTAAAAACAGACTTGTAGAGGTTTGAAACTTGTAGTTTTTAAAACCCCATTCGTATCCTTTTCTCTACAAGGGCTGCCAAACAGAACACTGTTATGGGTGGAGGGAGTGGGTTGGTTTGCTACCCAAAGAGGAAAGGGAAAACAGTTTAGCATCGTTATCAGTTCTACTCTGGTGTATAAACACCAACCTACAAACTGAACATGGAATGGAAAGTACCCATGGAAAAAAATTAATCAGGTTGACTGTGGCATCAGCAGAGAGCAAAATGCAATTCAATATATGAATTTTAGGTGAAGCCATTTATTAGGTGAAATCACCCAGATTCTATACCTTTTTAATACCAACGTGGCAAGCTAAAAAACTGCTCATTGGTTACACACACTGTTCACACCATATTGATTGGTTAGTGATTATAACGAGTTATAGCTAAACATCCTTAGCTTACCTTTAATACCTAAAAGCATCCACACACCTGCTGTTTGACCCTCTTGTTATGGTTGGTTCCTAACATTTTCTGTTACTCCCAAATCCCTTCCCATAACTGCTTCTTGGGTTAGGGCAGCCTGTACCCCTATCAGCAAGGCTGCTGTGTTTTGAGAACGTGTTCAGCCTGGAGAAGAGAAGGCTGTGGGGGGACCTCATTGCAGCCTGCCAGTCCCTGAAGGGAGCAGAGGAACAGGAGGGGAATCAGCTTGTTAAAGGACAGACAATGGCAGGACAAGGGGGATGGATTAAAGCTTGAGGAGGGAAGGGTTAGATTGGATATTAGGGGGAGGTTTTTTACAGAAAGAGTGGTGAGGGGCTGGAACAGGCTGCCCAGAGAGGGGGTGGGTGCCCCGTCCCTGGGGGTGTTCAAGGCCAGGTTGGCTGGGGCCCTGGGCAACCTTGTGTAGCTCCAGGCCTGAGGTTGGTGTCCCTGCCTGTGGCAGCAAGGTTGGAGCTTTATTATCCTTGGGGTCCCTTCCAACCCTTGCCATTCTATGATTCTATGATTATTAGGATCCTGTCAGTGTGAGTAACTTTTCTCATGGGAATAGGAGAATATTGTCAGGGCCTATGTCTTGGGTGAAGAGAGCTAGGCCACGAGCAGGCCTGCTGTCTTCCCCGACAGTTGACTACAACAAGTCTTACTAAAACCACATTATGCCAGTTTACCTAACTGTAAAGGCAACTATTTTTTCCAATATAAATCCTAGGCTGTCCTCTGAGTTTAAACACATGGCAAAGCACGCAAGAAATGTACCCATTGGCATGGAGGTAAAAGCACTAAATAGGAGCCCCATGTAATAAGGAGCTATTCAGTAAAACCTGGAGCACAATGAAACTCCCAAGACAATGCTGCCAGGAAAAGATTCTTCCTGACTTTGCAAAGCCCAGGACACACAATACTTTTCAAATACAGATCTCAAAATTCTTTATAAAGCTGTTAAGGCTACAGCAAGCAGACAAGAATTTTAAACTTTCTTTAAGGAGTTTAGAGCCAACAAAGCTCCTGGTATTTTAGTGGCATTGCAGGCTCTTGTAACACTGAAGGCATTTAGAAGTGCTAGCAAATTAACATGCTGCACCAACTCATTTGGTGAACAATCTCATTCAGATCTTAAGCTGCTTGTCCTGTGTTCTGAATGTGTTAGCAGGCTGGAAAAATCTGAGGCACCAAAGATATTTGCTGAAAGGGTGCTACAGTCGGGTTGTTGGGGTTTTTTTCAAGCTTAAAGCTGCTTGCTGTACTTTGGTCCGATTCCTGGGACAGCAATAAAAAGCATTCTGTCTTGAAGACCAAACAAAACCAAGCCCATCACACCACATAAATCATGATGTTATTAAAGGACTAACACAAACTATGGGTCAACAGCATTAAAATCTTCACAATGGAAGTAATAGAGAGCTGCTGGTCAAGTTTGTAGTGGGTATTCTAGCATGGTGTGTTTTACAGGGGTATTCTAGCATGGTGTGTTTTACAGGGGTATTCTAGCATGGTGTGTTTTACAGGGGTATTCTAGCATGGTGTGTTTTACAGGGGTATTCTAGCATGGTGTGTTTTACAGGGGTATTCTTAACAAATTGCTTTACTAAGACTATACCATAGAAAAGCACAGAGCACACGTGGTAGAATTTTGTAACTAAAGCTACACAGCTGAGCTATCCTGATTTCTACTCTTCTCAGAGGATCAAGCAGAAGGCTACAACAACAACAAAATAAACAGAAGGGAATGTTTACATTCTGATATGCTCCTAGTGTTTTCCTATCACAGCAATAACAAACCATGAAGTACCAAAAAGAGGATGGAAAGCACAACACTGCTCTTTTCTGTGGGAGGAAATGTAACAAATGTTCACTTTGTTTCCATAAAATAAAAGATTTCCTCAACTCTACAGGTCTGTTTGGAATAAACATTGCCCACAAATGACATGCCAATCTGTTTGTTAGGAATTCACTTCTCCATAAGCCTGCCATTCAAAATAAACAGCTGATAAGACAGCAGTAACAATGAACCCAGCTAGCTCATGTGCTGAAGTACTGCACACAGCTCAAGAGTAGCCTGGCATCTCACAAGAGAGCCCTGAATTTGGGTCAGCTTGTAGCTGTGCTGTTCAGCAGCAGAAAAGGACACGATGTGATGTGCAGAATAATATGTCAGTCACTTGAGTTCCCTGTTTCCTAAAGGAAGGGAAATCACAGCCTGCTTTCAGTATTTTTTTGGACTCAGATCTCAGAGGTCTTTTCTAACCTAGTGACTCCGTGGTGCTGCATTACTTCTGCAGGCTTGCTCCAGCTGGAAGAGCTTGCCCAATGAAAGGGGGACACCAGCTCATCCCACTCAGGGAGCTGAAGCTCTTCCCAGTAACATCCAAGTGTGTACTCACCTACAAAGAGCTGAAGCTGTTTCCTATGACCCATTATTTTTGAGCAGGGCCATGTAGGGCATCTCAAAGTTCCATCTTTAAGGAGTAAGTAATTAACTCCTTAAATGAAAAGAAAACAGACACACACACACATTCCATCCTCTCCTTATCAGGGATGTGTGAATATCACCCCCACACAACTTCACAAGTCCAGACTGGGAGGGTTTTAAGCAGATGCCATTAAATATTGATGCTGTTGGATTTCACTTTTTGCATGCCTATTTATTTGAAGGGAATTAATTAGTACATTGGATAAATAATTCTTTGAAACATGACTGTCAGGCATACAGCTATTTTATAGCATTCTGTGAACAGGATCTATGCTGAGTATCTCAGTGTGCTGTATTGATTTTTCCATGTAAGAAGATACAATAAAATAGATATTCTCTATTTTCCTTCTCAACCTAATTTTTAAGTGTAGTAACTACACACAAAATCACAGGAGGGTTTGGGTTGGAAGGGCTCTCAGACCACCCCATGGACAAGGACACCCCCCCCACCAGCCAAGGGTGCCCCAAACCCCCATCCAACCCAGCCTTGAACCCTGCCAGGGACCCAGGGGCAGCCCCAGCTTCTCTGAGCACCCTGTGCCAGGATCTGCCCACCTCAGAGTGAAGAATTTTTTCCTAATGTCTCATCTAAACCAACCCTCTTTGACCCAAAACCCATGACCCCATTACCACATTCAGCAGTTTACAATTTCACAACACATAAGAACCTTCATAAAAAACCATGTGTGTGAGAGAAAATACTCTTTTTCTCCCCAAACTGACAGATTCATAAAATAAATTAAAAAATACAAACTAAGTGGGACTTGTGGAACAGCACACCACTTTAAGCAGTGCACTTACTAAAAGAGCAGATGTTTAAGTGCTACAAGGGTTGACATCCTAGAAATGACATTGAGGGAACACTCCTCCAAAGTAGTGCTAGATGCACTTCTAACTAATGAGGTGGTATTAGAGCATTTAGCATCAAAGCAGAAGATATTTAAAGCAAAGTTCTCTTTTTTTTTTTGTGCAAGAAGTGTTGGGTTTGGATATGACAGTTCACAGCAAGTGTAACGTGGGAAAACTCCCCACCTCAAAACATTTTTTAAAAGCAAAGTCTAGCTATTATATTAAAATATGAAGTTCCTACCAGCAAGCCACCTTCAAGTGCTCTGGGGTCTGAAAATTATTTGCTGCTAATATGACACTTGGAAAAATCAAGTAAGGCACCTAAAACATGACACCTCCTGAGCTGGCACTGGAGCCTGTAAGAGGTTATCACATTGTGCTTTAATTGTCATTTTTGGAAACATAGCTTGCAAATTCTAAAGTACACAGTGATATGAGTTAGTCTTCTAAGAAGAAGAGTGTCTTTGAGAATAACCAACCTCCTCGTAGGTAAGACTCAGGAGGAGACAGGGGAAAATAACTTGATATAAACAACAAAAACTGTCCTGCTGGAGAATATCAGAAAAGAGAAAATTTACTTTACCAGAACTCAAGATTGAATCACAGAGCTGATCACAGAGCCCCTCAGTCTTCTTCTCTCCAGGCTGAACAGCCCCAGCTCTCTCAGCCTTTCCTCACTAGATAGATGCTCCAGGCCCTTCATCATCTCCATAGCCCTTCTCTGGACTCTCTCCAGGAGATCCCTGTCCTTTTTACACCAGGGAGCCCAGCACTGGACACAACACTCCAGGTGGGGCCCTGAGCAGGGCAGAGCAGAGGGGGAGGATCCCCTCCTGTGACCTGCTGCCCACACTCCTCCTGATGCCCCCAGGATCCCATTGTCTCTCTCAGCCCCCAGGGCACACTGCTGGCTCATGGCCACCCTGTCACCCACCAGCACCCCCAGGTCCTTCTCCACAGAGCTCCTCTCCAGCAGGTCACCCCCAGCCTGTACTGATCCATGTGGTTGTTCCTTCCCAAGTGCATGACTTCACACTTGCTTTTGTTGAATTTCATCTGATTTCTCCCTGCCCAGCTCTCCAGCCTGGCCAGGTCCATTGAAGTGTAATGCATCTGTGTACTGGAGAAAAATGTCCTAGGCTGGATGCTAGAAACATGAATGCTTAATTAAAAAAAAAAAAAGAAAGAAGAAAAACAAACCAGCCACATGTGCCTGAAATGAGACCAAAGGTTCTGAACACTGCCCTGTCTTGCAGAGACAGTGATGCAAACAGAGTGACAGATGTTCAGAGAGCAGTGTCAGCATTACTAAATTAAGCATGATGATCTGAATTTCTTATTAACCTCAAAAAAAACCAACAAGCTGCACACCCATAATGCAGCCACACACACAATGGGTGCACAAACAAAAAGCAAGGGGCTTCAGCTCTGTCTGCACTATCTGAAACTGCACATACAGATAAGGGCTGGAGAACAAAGTTTAGCCTTTTTATAAAAGTGATTTAGTTGCAAAATGGTACAAAATACAAACAATTTCTAAAATAACAGGTACAATAATAAACAGCCTCAGCAACATTCCACACTGCTGCCAGTGCTTTGCCATAGGAAGGTTATCATACTGGCTTCAGATTAGAAGTGATAGCAGTGGCAGAGTAAACACCTCTTGTGAGTTTATCCTCTCTCTGAAATTAAAAGACTGTAGCTTAGGCAAGAATAATAAATTTTACTAGAGAGAATATTCCTAAAGATGTATAGCTTGTCATGCTTGTGCTTGTCACCTTTATAAGGTGGATAAGAGCATCAGTCATACCCAAAATGAGCAGGTTGCTATTGTAAGCATCCAGCAGTGTATCATCAGAGGCAGCTCTGAGCAGCCACACTGCTTCAACTGCTCACAGGGCTGAAACAGGAGCTCAGATGGTTGTACAACTTAGTGAGAGGAAAAGCCCAAAGCTTGAAGGGTGACAGCTGCAACAACTCCCTGCAACCAGTGGAACAACATGACTACTGATCCCCAGACCTTATGTTAGACCTAGAGACTCTATCTAATCTCAACACAAAGCTTCCCCTTCTGACAAAGGCTACCAGCCCCTTTGAATCATCTTCTGCTATTAAAACAATGAGGAGCCAGCAGCCAGTCTTCCTCCTCTTCCCCTTTCAATCTTCCTCATATCTATGCTTTGCTTCCTTCATCCACTACACTGTTGCAGCTCTGTCTGTTGGATTAAAGAGCACTCAGATGAAATGGCTTTGTCTGAAGAACAAGCAGGAACCTCCTGTCCAACCTTTGACTTGCATGGATCAGAGCTGCTGATCTTCCATACAGCAACTGGAGCTTCTGGGCACAGTTCCCTGAGTGTCCCATGACACCCAAGCTATTTTATAAGACAGGGATGGACCATTTGCTTGGTGAACAGTTGAATCATCTAAAAAATTACAAAAGAGGATATTGACTTGAATCTATTAGATGGTTTATCTGCCAAGGAAGCTAACAAAGCTTGGCCTCTGAACTGCCCTGATACAGAGGAGGGGAAAAGAGGAAAACAAATGCATCCTTACCTATGTACACAGAGGGGGAGGGAATTCTCTCAATTTGACAAGAACATCCCCTCACATAGCAAGTACAAGGAGGTCATTCAGTGCTCTACAGTTGTCATAATAATAGCTTCCATTTAAAATAGTCTTTGGAGGCTACAACTCTGGGCCAAAGGTTGGCCAGAACTGCTACTGCTCTCAACCAAGAGAGGGAAAGAGCTTATTTTTCCACAAACCTTGAAGTTTAAACTCATTTTCCCATATAATGGAGTTTTGGCTGCTAATGAACTAGTGGGCCATGAACCAGCAGGACCAAAGAAGTTAAGGTGGAATACTTTGGCAGAGCATCTCTGAAGTCAGAGGTCTTCAAGACAAGAGCACCTGCCACATTAAGCATATCACAGAATCACAGAGTTGGAGGGGTTGGAAGGGCCCTGGAGAGCTCCTGGGGTCCAACCCCCCTGCCAAAGCAGCTCCCCAGCTCATACTGCACAGGTCGGTGTCCAGATGGGGCTGGAATCTCTCCAGAGAAGGAGACTCCACACCCCCTGGGCAGCCTGTCCCAGGGCTCCCTCACCCTCACTGGGGAAAAGTTCCTCCCCATGTTGCTGTGGAACTTCCTGGGCTCCAATTTGCAGCCATTGCCCCTTGTCCTGTCCCCACAGACACTGAAAAGGGGCTGGCCAATTCCCCCTGCACCCCATCCTTCAGATATTGATAACCATTGATTAGGTCCCCCCTCAGTCTTCTTCTCTCCAGGCTGAACAGCCCCAGCTCTCTCAGCCTTTCCTCACAGGAGAGATGCTCCAGGCCCTTCATCATCTTCATAGCCCTTCTCTGGACTCTCTCCAGGAGATCCCTGTCCTTTTTACACCAGGGAGCCCAGCACTGGACACAACACTCCAGGTGGGGCCTGAGCAGGGCAGAGCAGAGGGGGAGGATCCCCTCCTGTGACCTGCTGCCCACACTCCTCCTGATTTCCCCCAGGATCCCATTGGCTCTCTTAGCCAGCACTGTGCAACCTGTCATCAACCAGGACCCCCAGGTCCTGACCTATTATAGTTAATTCTTGCTTATGAGCACTTAATACACAGTCTAAAGCTCAGTCACACTGTTTGTTTCCTCATTTATGCTAATGAAAGCATTTCCAGAGAAACTGAACACAACCAGGACATTTTTATCCTCCATACGTTCCTGCACAGTTGCAGCCTCCCTTCCTGCACACAAGGAAATAGAGCCTTAAAATCTTGCAAAATTAAGACATAATGCAATATACATAGGGACCCACATCTCAGAAGCAACTATCGCTTAGAAATGATGTATTCCCTGGCTTTAAGATGCTTAATTCAACTAATTAAATATTTGTGACTGTATTTATTTTTGGAACAGCTACAGAACACATACACAATGGAGATAAAACAAGTTCTAAATGCAACACCATCAATAGAGCTATATAGTTCAACCTTATTCTCCCCACCCCCCCCAGCATTAAGCACTGCACCACACAAAGAAAATGTATTACACTCCCTCTTTCAATGGTGATTTGAGCCTGTGGCTGTTTTCTTTTAGTTTTGGGTTCATCTTCTGATGATTTTCAAAATTCTCTTTATCCAAGAAAGCCTCTTGAAGTGCATTAGGGCTTATACATCAGTCCCAGACTGTTTAATTTAGCCCTAATACCTTGAGGAAGCTTCAGGACGGATTGTTGCTATTCTGATTAAGGAATCAATCTCACCCCCTGCTGAGGAGGTTAGATGAATGCCTGGCCCCTGGGGGAAATCAATATTGCTCCACTGACCAGCAGCTTCCAAGCACCTTATGCACCAGTGTATCAAGAAGGGGGGGGGGGGAGGGGGGGGAAGTAAAGCACGTAATTCTTGCATTCTAATTATAAAATAAGTTCTGAATTTCCACTGTTTTGACACTTCTTTTCCCTGCTCAACTCTTCAGGAAGCATGGATTCCAGCTTTTTGTTACTCCTCTGTCAATATTCCAGATTTATTTGTTTGTTTCCAGGTATTAAAGCACAAGCAGCCTACAAGGGGTAACTACACCACCCCAACAACAGACTGAACACTCAGGTCAATACAAATTGCTGTAATCACAGGCAGGAAAACCATACCTATCATACAAAAGAAAAGATCTTGCAACCCTTGTGTGAATGAAATGTGCTACTTTGTCATGCTGTTCCTAACCATCAAGTACTTCAACTCAACTGCCAATAACCCAGGGAAATATTTATATCTGTATTGTTCAGCTTAAAGGCTTTTTGTTAGCTGCAACAATTCCACACACTGCCACAAACTTAAGTGTTGGCTTTATGACATGCAGGATTTCTCTTCAAGACCAAGTATGATTGGAAGAGCACCCAAGGACTATGCAGATCTCATCTCCAAAGATGTCTGAATTAGGTGCATGTGTTTCACAACAGCACTTTTCTTGCAAAAACTGTCTTCTTCCAAAAATTACAGCTTTCCTATTTCAAGAGAGTTTCATGTCAATCACACTGAACCTCTGGAAAAATGAGCTTTCAATAATATTATCCATAATAGAAGTATATGGATGATGCAGACAAGAATCAGAGCAAAAGCTGCAACACAAAAATAGAAAGAACAGCCCACAAATATCCAGAGGAAGAGGTACAGAGGTGCCCACAGTTCACATCATGCTTTGCCAGGAATGGATGTGTGCTTCCACCCTCTCAGGGTTATTTCCTGGGCTATTTCATCACATTTTAGAAGACTGCACGCAGCCACACAGCCAGAGAAACATTATTTTGTCTTTAAATAGAGTTGGATCCTGGCTATCCCCCCACCATTCCAAAAATAAGGCTGTAAATCCCCAGGGTGCTGATTTAAATAGGACCAGAGTCACACATGGCATGTGATATGCATTCTCATAACCTACAGGATATGTGTTTGCCTAGCTGACAATTTTAGTTTTCAGGTGAACTGTGCTACAATAAACTAAAGTGCTGGATGCCTTGATCACAGTGGGCACGCTGGTTCTCCTTCAGGAGGATGCAGCCTTTCTGATCAGCAGATGGAAAGAAACTGCTAACCAACAGATAGGGTACTGAAATCACAGAGTCACAGAGCTGTAGGGGGTGGAAGGGACCTCGAGAGATCATTGTCTCTCTCAACCCCAGGGCACACTGCTGGCTCATGGCTACCCTGTCACCCACCAGCACCCCCAGGTCCTTCTCCACAGAGCTCTTCTCCAGCAGCTCACCCCCAGCCTGTCCTGATCCATGTGGTTGTTCCTCCCCAGGAGCCAGACTCTCCACTTGCTGTTGTTGAATCTCATCTGGTCTCTCCCTGCCCAGCTCTCCAGCCTGGCCAGGGCTCTGGATGGCAGCGCAGTGTCCTGTCTGTCAGCCACCCCTCCCAGCTCTGGATCAGCAGCACTTGCTGAGGGTGGGTGCTGTTCCCTCATCAAGGTCGTCAAATGTTGGCTTCAAAGTTGTCCTGCACTCCAAAAACTGAAGCAAAGCTTTGCTAGACACTTCTTCAGCTTCTACATGTTAAGTTACAAACACATGCCAAAGAGCATCCTCTGAGAAACAGATGTTTCACAACTCCAAAGAGCTGTGAGGAAATAAAGGCTCTCCACCAGCACATACAACTCCTTCACCATTTATTTTTGGGCTTTTCCAGTGACAACACACAAGAAAACTCATCTCAGACTGTTCCACATGGGAGAAAGAAGCAATATAGATCAAAACTATTTCTGTAGTGCTCGATCAGAGCTCTCCCAGTTCATCCCCCACCAGTTTTACTACAGCAAAGCCTTAGCATTCTCAATGAATGCCACTCCTCCAAGACCCACGTTTGACAGATCAACAGCCCTCAAGAGGGCAGGACATATTTTCCTTCTCCACTTAACTTTTGTTTAGGAAAACACACTTCCATTCACTCACTGCTGCATGCCATCATTTCTTTCCTTCTCTAAATACAAGATAAATGTGTTAAAGCATTTATCTCCTCCTAAGAGAAAGCATAATGCAGAGCAAACCTATTTCTCTAACAGCATTTTAAAGCCATTTGCTAAACAATTCCTCAAAAGTTTTCTGCAGAGAACAAGCTGGTGAAAATCAGCAGTGGATAAAGCTCTCACTCATTTGGGGATGTGGTCAAATATTCTTCCACAGCAAGTGAAGATGCAAAAATGCAACCACAGAAATCAACATAGACACATCCAAACCAGTAAGTCAACTCTACTTAAATATTACTGGGGAAAAGACACATAAAAATAGCAAGGCTACAAAGGCAAGCATGCAAAGAGGACTGCTTTTCTGTTGTGCTTTCTATCTAATCATCACCCTTTGCTCCCAGCTCCTTCCTTCCCCTTGTGCACTCACCACACTTTCTCCTGATCCCATCAAACTCTTGACTTGCTGCTCCTAATGCACTAATCTCATGGCACATCCTGTCTGACAGAGTCAGGATCCCACCTGTCCTACCCAGAGCCCAGCCCTGCTCTCCCCACAGGCTCTTTATTCAAGCTGGTTCCTTGTCACTGGTTCCTTGTCTGTTTAAGCTCCAATTCTCCTCAGCTCTATTTCTTCTGCCCAGTCAGTCCGGTTCTCCCATCCTCCCTGTTCACTATCACAACTGCCAATTCAAATTACCTCTCCTCAAACTACCCTATTTCCATCCTTGTTGGCATTCCAAACACAGAAACAGTTCCTAGACCCACAGCTCCAAGTTCCTGTAACTAGATCCTACTCTGAGCTCTGCTCCTCCTTCCCCATAGCATTTGGCCTCTTGAACCAGCTAGGCTTCCCTTTGACCACAGCATCTCTTCCCACATGCTTCACCCTTGGGTGAACAACAGACAAACCAGTTTGCTGCCATCAAGGAAGGATAGTGGTCAGATAGACGTTCAGCACGACTCAGTGCAGCCCTGCCTTTCATAGAATCATAGACTGGTCTGCGTTAGGAGGGACCCCAAGGATCACAGAGCTCCAACCCCCTGCCACAGGCAGGGACACCAACCTCAGGCCTGGAGCTACACAATGTTGCCCAGGGCCCCAGCCAACCTGGCCTTGAACACCCCCAGACACGGGGCACCCACCCCCTCTCTGGGCAGCCTGTTCCAGCCCCTCACCACTCTCTCTGCAAAGAGCTTCCCCCTAATATCCAATCTAACCCTTCCCTCCTCCAGCTTTAATCCATCCCCCTTGTCCTGCCATTGTCTGTCCTTTAACAAGCTGATTCCCCTCCTGTTCCTCTGCTCCCTTCAGGGACTGGCAGGCTGCAATGAGGTCCCCCCACAGCCTTCTCTTCTCCAGGCTGAACCAGCCCAGCTCCCTCAGCCTCTCTTCACAGGGGAGGTGCTCCAGCCCTCTGAGCATCTTCATGGCCCTTTCACATCCCCCTTCCCTCCTAGCTGTAGTCCATTTTCTCCCAACTTACTGAAATGCTCGATTCTCCCTCAGTACAGTCTAGACCCTGACTTCTGAGGGCAGAAGAGGCTACTGGACTCCACCCTGGCCTGGAGCAGCCTCAACATGCAGAGTCTGGCTCTGCTCTTGCGAGGACCAGCCTGAGACATGTTCCAATTATCCTGTGGGTGACCCACAACTTCTCGTCCCACAAAAACCCCTTGAAGGCCAAAACATTCTCAGCAGACTGGAATCTCTGAACACTTTGGCACCAACATCTTCACTGAGGACTTGCAAAGTGGTATTTTTCCAAAGACATCCAAGTTTGCCTAATTTGGGCCAATTTTCTCCAGAGCAGCAGAAGGCATATCCCTGTTCAAAAGCTGTTGAACACCAGGCATCAAATCCTTGCTGCAATGAACAGGAGTACTACAGCTTTCCAGAACCCAAGAGGCATTGTGTTTAGTATGTGGAAGACACTGGTCCTAGCAACAACTGAACAATACTGACTAATCCAAAATACAGCATCTCTGCAAAGCGAACATTCTCTTGGCACACAGGTAATACTCCTTCATCTGCAGATCTACTCAGCTCAATTAAAGTCAATTTCAACTATTAAATGAGTAATTTAGGAGATAAATTGTAGCTGCTGTTCCAAGAGCAGGTCTAAACACTACAAACTACCCCTCTTCCCCTTCAGATGTATAAATTCTACTAGCAGCACTGAAAACAGCCTCTCTCAACTAAAAGGACTGAATTCAAGGATTTTCTTTAAAACCCTTTTAGGGACCAAGCAGAAACACTTGACAAATACAGAACAAGCAACAGCCAAGTGACAAGTATTTAACATTATGATAATCCACTGTGGTGTTTCCTCAGGATTAAGGACTATCGAGATGACTTGGTAGCTCATTGGGGACCATCCTTCTAACCCAACCATTAATTCTTGAGAGACTCTGTTTCAAGTTTGATTGCTTTCCTGGATTTCTGAAGGTGTCTGGAGGATGGCTGCTGTTGTTATTTTGGTTGTTTTTCCAATTAGGAGCACTCTTCCCTAAATAAATTAAGGGCAACATAGCAACAGAACTGCTTCTTTATGTGCAGTACAACATGCATGTCTGCTTCAGTGACCACCAGTGAACACTGGCAATCAACATCTCTCTCTCCCACTTTAACTGCACTGTTGTACACTGTATCACAGAATCACAGAGCTGTAGGGGTTGGAAGGGCCCTGGAGAGCTCCTGGGGTCCAACCCCCCTGCCAAAGCAGCTCCCCAGCTCATACTGCACAGGTCAGTGTCCAGATGGGGCTGGAATCTCTCCAGAGAAGGAGACTCCACACCCCCTGGGCAGCCTGTCCCAGGGCTCCCTCACCCTCACTGGGGAAAAGTTCCTCCCCATGGTGCTGTGGAACTTCCTGGGCTCCAATTTGCAGCCATTGCCCCTTGTCCTGTCCCCACAGACACTGAAAAGGGGCTGGCCAATTCCCCTGCACCCCATGCTTCAGATATTGATAACCATTGATTAGGTCCCCCCTCAGTCGTCTTCTCTCCAGGCTGAACAGCCCCAGCTCTCTCAGCCTTTCCTCACAGGAGAGATGCTCCAGGCCCTTCATCATCTCCATAGCCCTTCTCTGGACTCTCTCCAGGAGATCCCTGTCCTTTTTACCCCAGGGAGCCCAGCACTGGACACAACACTCCAGGTGGGGCCTGAGCAGGGCAGAGCAGAGGGGGAGGATCCCCTCCTGTGACCTGCTGCCCACACTCCTCCTGCACTTGCTGAGGGTGGGTGCTGTTCCCTCATCAAGGTGTCAGTGAAGATATTAAACAGGACTGGTATCTAGAAACCCCATCTATAGTTAGTCCATTTTTAGATGCAAAAAAAAAGCAGCACTTGATTTAATAATGCAAACAAACCATTCTTCATAAACTGAGCCAAAAGAAATTATTGAACAGGTTAACAGGATTATCCAGAGTACACAGAAACAAAGTAATCATGTCAAACTTCCAAAGGGATCCAAAACCACCCCACCACACACGCTCAAGAAGTCTAAACCCATCTACCCTGTACATACATATGAATTTTTCCCATTTTGTATTTTAGAGCCAGAGCTGCTGATTGAAAAGCACAAAACCTCAGATATGCCAAGAGACAACTGGTTTTCCTCTCCCCAGTTTAACCAGCTTATTGTTTTTTTAAAAAAAGTGAAACACAAAAGCAGAGTTTCTAGGAGGAAGTTTCATCTGAAAAGCTTCTGATTATATTGAAGGGGGAAGTTACTTTAAAATATTTATATGAACACTAAGGAAACTCGACAGAGCACACTGGATTTTGACAGCTGGGTTGGATTCAATGTATAACTAATCTCAGCAACATTATTTCAAACAGGATGAAAGCAAATTCCCAGAAATTCATTAGCAGGTTACCTTTCCAGCCATGAACAAAGGCAATCATGTCCTGCACCTTACTAAGTTTCAGGGCAGCAGTGGCTCCTACTCTTCATGTGGAGCCTGGCTTTGGAAATTCTGCTTTAAAAGAATGTTTCACAACATGAGTAACACTAATGAGCTGCAAAGAGTCCAGAAAAACATTGTTTCATGTTTGACTGCCTTCCCATATGGTTCAGGAAAGCAGGGCATCTTGAGCAGCCACAAGACAAATGGCAAGAGTCTGTGCCTGAAAGGGGAAAATAAAGATACTCTGCAGTCTTGACTGGGCTGAAAGACGTTAAGCCTCTATTCTTGAATGAATAGGTAGGAAACACAAGAATAGGTCGGTGAGAGTATTCTAGAAATCCTCTTTCTAAAGCAAAGCAGAGTTGTAAATGAAATTACTCAGACATTAAAGAACCAGCAACTCCTTCAGGTACCAGGGGAGAGGCTTTCTGCTCCTGGAAGTACCAAGTGCCCTGGGCAGGGACCTCACACATAACCCTGTTTTCCTACCAACTCCACAACTCTTAAAAGTTTAAAATTCAACTACTTTAAGGCAAAATTAGTGCTGTTGTGGTCCTTTAACACGTACATCCTTAGAGGCTGCAGCATCCATCCTGCACTGGGCAAAAGTGTGTGCTGCTGAGTTAAGGTGCTGTGTAATGATTCACCTTCTATAAACCATTTCTCACTCCCTCATCTGCATATACAGGCTGACCACTTAAAACAGCAAGTGATCCACTGTGAAATAAAGAGGAGATATTCCTGACAGGCAATTTTGCTGCCTCAGAACTGGCCAAATAACTATGCAGAATACTAAGCTAATGAAAAGCTTCTTTCACTTTGACGTGCCAGTTTCCAACTTGTATATATATACAACTTTTTATATGGATACAACCAGGAGCCTTAGAATATCCAAGCCAAAATTATAAACATAATTTATATATTCCTGACCTCATCGTAATTTTTTTTCCCAGCCTCTCACTGTATATGCTTTGGGGTGCTTTAGTCTGGGAGTAAATTGATGTTTTTGTGGGTGACATTCTTTAAATGGAAACAGAGATCCTACAAAACACAAAGAAAAAAGGGGTCAGGGATACACAGCTCTGGCTCCAGGAGTTGTGGGAAGGATGGGAAGTCCATTGGAACAATTCACAGCCAATTTACCATGAAACACACTTTTCACAAGCAAGGCAGAATATTTGCTGTCACTACAGAAAACTGCAAACAACTCATCCACCCACCTTTGAAGGTCCATTACCTTATATAATGGCACCTATCAACTGATTATCAGGGTTAATTTGTGATTTAGCATGTAAGATTGAACACTTCTAACCTGTGTCCTTGCCCCATCAGAAACCAGCTCCTTTTCCTTTCAATTTTGGAGTAACAGTTAACACCCAAGACCAAAGAACTGGTGGGTGGGGGGGGATGGGGTGGGGGGGCTGAGAATGGTATGGGCAGAATCACACATTTCTAATGTATGCAAATCAACTGTAGGGATGCAGACAGCAAAACTAGATGTTGGCTGAATTAAAGAATCAATACATCAAACCCAGATCCAGCACTGCAGATCCTCTTATAGGGAACAAACTGACAAGAACAGAGCCTTCAGCTGAGATCACATTTGACTACTTGTGCTGCCCACTGTGTAATGCCAAGGTCAAAATCACCTACCTACTCCAGAGGGTTTCCAAACATGAGTCACTGCTCTGTGCAACACCCATACATTATAGATACTATTGGAAAACAATACTGCATTCAAGCAAATTTAAGAAGTGTAAGATTGCAGCTGTTTAAACACAAATTCTGCTGATGAAACAGACAATTACTGAAAGAGGAAATGATTTATCAGTTAACAGAAAGTGGGGCCTTCACTTTTGACTCAGAGTTGCCCCCTTGCTTCATCATCTGACAATTAGAACTTTTAATTAAGAGAACATGATCTATAAGAATCCCTCTTGTTTTGACGCTGTCAATTAAGGAATTACTGAAAATAATAATTTTCTAAACCATTAGAAAGAGACAATTCACATTTAAAAGTGGAATGGACTTTATAATGCCAAAATACCCATAGTCACACTGTATTTTTTCATCCTAAGGCATGCTGAAACACACTCCAAACAAAAGACACAGTCCCCAAACTATCAGCCAGGTGAGGATTGGCCAACAGAGCCCTCTGAGTAATGACACGAGTCCTCTGCAAACAGAATATTCATATTCACCTTCTCACAGGTTGAAAGGACAGTGACAGCCATTAGCTCTTATTACTTTCTTCCCCAGTCTTCTTTTAATTTTCTTTGAATGTGGAAAAAACCCAGCAACAAACCCACAGCATCAGCACCTCTGAAACATTCATAACAGAGACAAATCTCATATTTACTCACTTTACAGCCTGCACTTGCCATGCAGTCTGACAGTGTTCTGCAGACACTGGGTATTTCCAGGACCACTTAACCACAAATTTACATGTAGCTCTCCCAAACTACCGTATAAACTGTACCAAAACTCACAATCAAGAAAGTTCATTGCCTTCCATACACCAACTATGCAGCCACAGCTTTTTCCACTCAAAAGACAAGTGCTGAGATAAGTTTTAAGCTCAGTTTGTGATGTAATTCCTACCACTTGCTTTGTGGAGTTCATAACCAGGACACTGATGGGAAGCATAGCACACACTAGCATTTTACTAGCTAAAGCACCTTTCAGAATAGCTGCGTGCTCAGCACGTGCTCTGTCTTCCTCCCCATGACTCAAGAGAGGAAGAGGGTTAAAGACATGCCCATGTGCTTTTACAGCCTATTGTCCCCAAAGATAATCACCTGAAGGTACAAGCTGTGTCTGTAAACAGGTACACATGAAGAAGACTGAGAGAGCTGGGGCTGTTCAGCCTGGAGAGAAGAAGACTGAGGGGGGACCTAATCAATGGTTATCAATAGCTGAAGCATGGGGTGCAGGGGGAATTGGCCAGCCCCTTTTCAGTGTCTGTGGGGACAGGACAAGGGGCAATGGCTGCAAATTGGAGCCCAGGAAGTTCCACAGCAACCTGGGGAGGAACTTTTCCCCAGTGAGGGTGAGGGAGCCCTGGGACAGGCTGCCCAGGGGGTGTGGAGTCTCCTTCTCTGAAGAGATTCCAGCCCCATCTGGACACCGACCTGTGCAGTATGAGCTGGGGAGCTGCTTTGGCAGGGGGGTTGGACCCCAGGAGCTCTCCAGGTTCCTTCCAACCCCTACAACTCTGTGATTCTGTGATCAATAGGAACTCTGCAACAGGATTTGCAAGCCAGAGGCACCGGATAGGTTCACATCACAGCACAAGGCTACAAGTCTGTCCTGGGAATAACTCTACACGTTGCTGAAGGGATTTTATTCCTTCTGAAGTACGAAGCTTTCTGCAATCAGCTTTTTTTTTTCCCCTTCTCAGGAATGAACCGAAATTCTACATAACTCCACGCACATTAACATTCTACATGCTCTAAAGAGCAAGCTCGATTTTACTTCTCCTTTGCTACACTCAAAAGGGTGAATCATGAATACACACCCGGCCTGGGGGATCAGCACATCAGAGATGCAGGGTGCAACTCAAGCCTGATCAACCAATAGTAATCTTTCTAGCAACTTTCCAATCTATAAACTACAGTTGGAAATGCTTGTTCTGCCCCAGCTTTCAGTCCATCAAGTTATTGTTTCAAATCATACATCAGTCTCATCATCAAACAAGCAATTTTTGCTTACAACTCCTGTTCCTAAATACCCATTCTCTGACTAGTTAAAACAAATACTAAGTTCTAAGGTAAATAGAAATCTAATTTTGTCTTCAAAATAACCCCTCCAAAAATCTAAACACTGTGTCCAGTAAAAGGAGGCAGCATATATTAAATACAGGTTGTTTGTGTGGTTTCCTTTCCAAGCAAAAGGAGAACATGGAGGGAGAGCAGTGTTTTAGCCTGAATACACTGGAAAACGGTGTGTTTTCAAAACTCTGCCCAATTTAAAATAAAGCAACTCCAGGCAATTCTGCACCTAGAATCACTTCAATCTGTTGGCCCAACCCTCTTCCTCAATAACCTGCTGCAGTTCTCTGAGTACTACACTGGAAACATGAAAAATAATACTCGGATGCTCCTGAAGATCATTTCACCAACAAAACCTGAAGATCATTTCACCAACAAAGTTTTCAAGGGGGGAAAAAAACCTCGGATGCTCCTGAAGAGAATTTCACCAACAAAATTTTCAGGGGGGGGAAAAAAAAACATCCCCAAATGTTACAGAAGCAGTTTAGAACTGTTACAGAGAAGAAATACATAAGTGCACACACCTGCAAGGATTACATAAAAGAGAAACAACTATTTATAAGCACTACTCGCTACTCTAAGTGCAGAAACATCTCAGTATTCTTGAGAATCCCGGATCGAAATCCCTGGGTGAAAATCGTTACAGTGCCTCTAACTCCACTCAAACTATTGGATCTCTCCCCAGCGCATCTAAGGGGCAGAAAGAAAATGCAACTGCAGATTTTCCCAGAAACATTCCCATGCAGCAGAGCTGTTTAGATACTGATGAATCAATATAGCATCATCACAGCAATGTTTCCTCGGTATGCATCACCTTTCTTCCTCTGCAATACACAAATATACCCCAATAACCCCCTCAAGCAAGCATCCGCTCCCTCATTTACTGCCTAGCTCTAACTAGACCTAGCTGTACCGCGACTACAGTGTCACAGCAAAATGGGATGCTTACCTAACTGTCTGCCAGGAAGAGACAGAAGGGACAGCAATTAGATTTTTATTTAAAAAAATCACTGTTCCCCTCCAGAGGCCGTTTAAAAGCTCACACCCGCTGCCAGCCCAGCTCGCCCTGGTTACTAGCCACAAACGTGAGCGCAGGACCGAAATGCTGCGGTGCTCTGCAGCCCGCTGACCCTCCGCCACTCCTTCGTGCCTTCCCCATTCAAAACACCGTTTCCGTTTCCCTCTGCCCCGTCCCCTTCCCCGTCACAGATCCGTCCGAAGATCCCCCCGTCTCGCACAGTGAAATGACCAGCAGCTTGCAGCCCCCCGGCCGCGACCGCCAGCCCTTCAAGAACAGGTTTTGCTCCCCCATCGCGCTGCCAAACATGGCTGCACCGTGTCCTCTTTGTGATTGAATATGTATATCTCCCTCGCCTTTTCCAGGCTGCTCCTCTCTGCCTACCCTTCCTCCCTCAGAACACCATTCCCAGCCCCTGTTACCCGCTTTCCACTCCTCTCCACGCTCGGATATCTCCCAGTAACGCCAACAGAAGGCGTTTTATCCTTCCCCACTCTCCAGGCTCACTTCAAAAACACACTCGAGGAGCTTTTCCTACCCCGCAACCCTCCTCCCCAGCGGTAAAACGGGCTTATTTACACACAACAGCAAGCTCTCCTGACAATAAACCCCTCGGGTGCCTCGAAACAAGCGCGGAAAGGCAACCCGCAACGGCGGGGAAAGGAAATTTTATCATCTGGCTTCTCTTCCCTGCAGCTCCCTCTCCTGAAACCGGACCCCCTCGGACAGAAACCCACCTCGCAGCCTCTCCTCGCGCAGGAGCCGCACACAAAACCCACCCCAGCCTGTGCCTGAAAGCCTCTCCCCCCCCCCCCCTCCACTCCTCAACCGCGGCGGCTCTTCCTGCCGCCGAGCCTTTTTCTAACGATTATTGTTGGGTTTGGGGGGGAGGAAAAGAAGTAAAACAAACCACTCCGCGCGAGGCTTTCCCTGCGGGGGCTGCAGGCAAAAGTTGCTGCAAGGGAGAGGGTCCCTACCGCAGGGGAGAGCCACCCACGCCTGAGCTCCCCCGCACGGCAGAGCCCCGGCCCTTCCGCACAGCAGAGCCCCCAGAGGCAGAGCCCCCAGAGGCAGAGCCCCCAGAGGCAGAGCCCCCAGAGGCAGAGCCCCCAGAGGCAGAGCCCCCAGAGGCAGAGCCCCGGCCCCTCCGCACAGCAGAGCCCCCAGAGGCAGAGCCCCCAGAGGCAGAGCCCCGGCCCCTCCTCACGGCTGAGCCCCGGCGGCAGAGCCCCGGCCCCTCCGTACGGACCGTTATGACACGGGGCGGGCGCGGCGGTCTGAGGTAACAGCCGCAAAGGCGGCCCCGCTCCCCCCCCGCCCGCCCGCCCGCCTGCCTCTCACTCACCCACAGCTCCGTGCCCCAGCTCATGGCTCCGCCGCGCCGCCGAGGGCCGGCGCTGAGGGGAGGGGAGGGCAGGCAGGGGACGCTCGGGGTCTGTGTGTCCTCTGTCGGAGCTTCTTTCCCCTTCGTGCCCCGCACACGGAGGGCCGGGTCCCGGCGTGGCGCGACCGGAGGTGCGGGAGAGAAGCGGGACGGGGCCAAGCGCTGCTCACCGCCGCTCCCGCCTCATCGCGCCGCAAAATGGCCCGAGCGGCGCCGCGCGGGGAGGCGGTGGCGGAGCGGGGCGGGCGGGCGCTTGACAGCTCCGGTGTATTGCGCAGGCGCAGCCCGCGGCGGGTGCAGGGAGGTGGGGTGGGGGGGTGAAGGCGGGCGAGGCCGGCAGCGCGCAGGCTCCGGGCAGCGCGTCCCCGGTCCCCGCTGGCAGCGGCACGATCGCGCCGCCGTCCGGTCCCGGGCTCAGCCCCGCACGGGAAGGCGGGCAGGCAGCTCTCAGCCCGCTCTGAAGTGGGGCGGAGCGAGCAGCCGGGCGGGAGAGGCGGGTGCTCCCCGCCCGCCTCAGGTGTCGCTGCCCCCCGCTCTCAGCGCCCTCTGCCCCGGCCAGGGGCGGCTTCTCCTCCTTGTTCTTCAACAGACGCTGCTGTTTTGGCTGTTCAGGCCGAGGGCAACCCCCTGAGAGAAGAAGGAACCCCCACACACACTTAAAACTGACTGCAAGGGCTGACTTCTCCAGACCCAGCTACCCAAACACGCGTACTCACACACACACCCCCCAAAATACCCCAAATCCGGGAGTATTACAGACCACCATCTGCCACCAAAGATGCTGAAGCAGGACCAGAGCCTTTGCCTCAGCGCGGGTTGCTGCAGCAATGCCTCAGGCCCTGCACACCGCAGCCCGGCTCCTTGCCAGAGGAGTAAACCCCATGTCGTGCTCAGTCCCTCTGGATGCTACAGCAGCACCTGGGCTGTGTCACTCTTCTGATTTACTCTGATTTTACACCTCTGTTTTCCAGCTAGGGGAAGTGTGGAACAAGCCTGAGACTGATGGAGTCATTGCATCTGCTCAGGAAAGATTCAGATGGGAGGGAAAATAGGGAAGAACATTTATTCACCAGGGGGAAAAGGTTAGCTGCTTGCAGAGGGTGAGGATCCTTTTGATGTCAAGAGATAAAACTTGACCAGCTGCTAGAACAAGTGTTACCTCCTTTAGATGAATGCACTCCTTGCACTGATGCTTGGCTATTAAACTATGGGAGAAAGCACAGGCAAAGAATAACTTCATAAGCAATTCCAACACAGAGCAACAATGAAGAGAAATAGTATGTTAATGACTGAATTCCATGTGTTCTTATCCTGGTTCACTGGATTTTAAGTTGAGTAGAACACTTGCTCCTCACACAGCTGGCTGGTGGGAGGCAAAGAACAGGAGATGCTTTTGTTCATAGAATGGCATGGATTGGGAAGGACCCCAAGGGTCACAGAGCTCCAACCCCCCTGCCACAGGCAGGGACACCAACCTCAGGCCTGGAGCTACACAAGGTTGCCCAGGGACCCATCCAACCTGGCCTGGAACACCCCCAGGGACGGGGCACCCACCCACTTTCTGGGCATCATTAAGAGTTACTACTTTTATGGACTGACTTCACAGCAACTCTGAGACGCGCTGCTTTAACTCATTTTACAGAGTACTCCTGCTACTGCCAACACATTTAAATATCTGAGCTTGCTGTGCTGCCTAAAGCTCAACCACAATCTTCCAAGGGCTTTTACTTCCACAGACTCTCAAGGAAGGGACACCTAAGCCCACTGTCCAGACAACAGGGTTGCATCAGGACTTCTTGAGAGGTTAATCCTTAAATACCTGAGTAAAAAGAACAGAGAGAGACCAAACAGAAAGCAGCACCAGTATCTTCTGAGGTAAATTTGCTGTGGAATTTCCTTTTGCACAAAGAGCTGGGAGTGGAACAAGGCAAACCTGTTACACCAGCACAGGCAGGGAAACCTGTCCACACTGCAAGACAGAAATGCTTAACCAGTTCCAGAAAGATAAAGGCCAGAAATGCAAGTTTTGTATTGCAATGGCATCTAACACCCAACCATGCCCCCCACCTATGAAAAGTTACTAACATTTGTGTGGACAGAGACTCAAGATAAACATCAAACAGACTCAAGATAAACTGATTTTGAGGATTTCTGAAAGGGGACTTGTTCCTTTATTATGTAGCCTGAGACTCTCCAAGACCAGGACTGCCACTTAGATCATTACTCTCAGTTGTGCAGTGCCCAAAACAGCAGGGCCTGGAGCTTGGTTAGTCCCTAATTACTAACTTAATTAATAATGATGGGAGCATTAAGAAACCTCTGTATTGAAGTAAATGCTGGATAGCTCAAAAGAATAATTCAAAACAACACTTAGAAATTATATTATCTAGTACTTTGTTTGCACAGTCCAAAGCTGAATAACACAGATGCTGGTGGGAGTTTTCCCTCAGCCACACTGAAAACAAGACCTTGCAGATCTGTTATCTAGATATGGGCCTATTCCTGTAAAATATCTGTTTACTTCTCTTGTTGTTACAGTTCAGACTACTCCTAGAAGCAGATTCTAAACCTATCTAGAAGCAACTCCCTTTTCAGAAGGGCAGGACTTTGTTTAGGAAGCCCCCATTCCACTCAAAACCAGCCAGAAACAAGACAGCCAGCTACAAAACAATCCAGAAAATAATCTATTAAAGTAAAATAAATCTCTCAACGACAATCCAATCTCAGCCCCTTCCCTCTAGGCTTGTTTACACATGCAAAACAAATAAAATCACAACTTTTGAAACACACACAGGCACCTCTAGCTTCCAGGACACCAGAGGACCCACCTTTTCCCCTGGAGTTATCACCCTTGCAGCTGCTTCCCTTTTAGCTTTATAATTCTACTCAGATAATACACAGCCAATGCAAGAAACGTAGATGTTGCTTGTAACCTCTCATACACTGGGACCAAACCAGCACCAGGAAAGGAAGAGGACACACCTTTCCCCAAGGCTATCACAGCTGTTTCCTTTCTGCTCTTACAGCACTACACGGATCATTCTAACGCACAGTGGGGGCCCTCGGTTCTCTTTAAATGCCTATCAGGGCCCAGAGGGGCCTAATTAAGGCCTGATTAAGACCTGATAATCCTTAATGGCCCTGACCAGCCTCACCTGCGGCCTCCACCCACACCCTCTGCCCCTGGACTCCCGCCCTATTTAAGCTCTGGCCTGAGGGCTTAATCTGTTTGAGCAACGTTGTGGTGTGCTGGTCTCTGGTTCAGCTTTAAGTCTGCCGGGTTATCGACCCTGCTGCTGTAGAACCTGGCGTGTACCTGGTCTGTTCTTGGACTTGTCTCATCCCTACACACCTGTCCAGGTGCTAAGCTGCCCCTTGGTTCCTATCACCTGAACTGCAGATTGACTTCTCATTGCTATGAGCTCACCTGATGACCTGGACTGCCAGCTGCCATCCCTGCTTGGGGACTGTGGGACTGGACTGTGACCGGTGAGGCCCCTGTCTTGCTGCTTGTCTCATCATGTTTATTTTCTAACTCTGCATCCCTCAGTGAACAGCCAGTCCTTGCTGCTCTGTGACATGCCTGTGCTGTGGCTCATGGTGTGCAGTAACAGCCTGCATCACTCTGTACTGAGGTGTATCTGTATGCTGTCCTCCTGCCAAGGTTTTCCTGACACTGTTGATGCTTTCCATCTAATCTCAATAGTTGTTCATGATGGGTTTAAAAAAAACCCTTCTAACTAAATGTTTGAATATGTGTGAAAATACAGTGGAGGAAAGGAAAAAGATATCTAGGCTAAATTCATTTAACCACAGCTGAGAATAACTCTGCTTGTTACGAACAGCACACTTAGAGTAGGGTAAATCCTGTTTGGAAGCTACAGTAAAGGACATGAATGTAAGGATGAGACTTACTGTTATAGCATATTCCTTACAGGCAGCAGCCAGTTTGCATATTGATAGGGATGTAAATTTAAGTATAGGCATCTTTCAACATAGAAAATCTTAGAAAAATGCCTAGCCAAAGAAAGGTAGCATGTTATGAATTCAAACTTGAAGATAATTCAATCTAGGTAAGTCAGGAACTTAACTTCTGCTGTGTTAACATGAGCAAAATCAAGGTGTTCAGACAGTGCCCTGCACAGAAATCTCTGATTGCTAACAGCAAACATCTTCAGGCTACCAGAGGATCTTCACATGAACCAACCCCCACAATTATAAGGGAAAACCTCGTGCTATTTGACCACTGAAGCAGTCAAAGTGTGCCTGGCATTTAATTGTGGGGGCAAGGCATGAAAGCCTGTGCTGGGGTTGCAACCAGCTGTTTCTCAGGAGTCAAAAGTCTCTGGGTTTCCCAGGTGGCCCCCACACTGGAATTACTCACAGTTACAATATTAGTGCCAAGAAAATGTCTAGACCCGAGTTATCTTTCCGGAATAAATGACCTGATGTAAATAATGACGTAGGCTTCTGGCAATGCGCGGGGTGCAGTACGAGGCCTGATGCTGACAGGACATCTAGTGGCACGCACGAGCTACTGCCCAGAGCAAGGATCCTGCTCGAAAAACACTGATTTGTTTGTTTTTAACGCTTTCAGATATTTCTGGTACCAGTCCAGGTTTCTTTAGCTGATGGTGAAATCTCTGCGTTTCCTACATAATCCTGCTAATACAAAGGTCAAGACTATTGATTTTTTTTTTCTCTGCCTTTTCACTCTCACTTGCATTTTACTACTTGCCTGGTGTGATGCAGTAGTTTATCTGGCTCTGGAGGAAGAATCTTGCACAGCTGTTACTCTGTATGCTGGAAGGGAGAATCAGAATGTTTGAGTCCCAAGAGCTGACAGCACAGGATTCCCCACTCAAGAAATTACATTTAATTGCATCCATGTCTCCCACTGCAGCCTTTCAATTCTTTTTTTAGCCATGTCCTAACCTAAAAGCCATTTTAATTGTCACTGTTCATGTTCACTTTGCTTCTTGTATTGCTCTGTTTGAGCAATAAAGAAGTCACTGAAGCCAGACCCAATCTGCTGGTCATTTCATTTTTAAGTGGGGCTACAGCTACCAGTTCAATTGTTGCAAAACTATTCCAGTAAGGAAGCAGAAAGCCCTTTGTTTTGTGTCATTATTTAACCCCAGCCAGCAAATAAGCACCACACAGCTGCTTGCTTACTCCCCCCATGGCAGGATGGGGGAAAGAATCAGAAAAGAGAAAATTCATGGGTTAAGACAGTTTAATAGTTAAAGCAAAACAAAGAATTCTTTGCCACTTCACATGCACAGGCAGGTGATCAGCTGTGTCCAAGAGGGCAGGGCTCCATCCTATGTAACTGCTAATTGGGAAGACAAACACCATCAATCTGACTATCTCCCCTCTTCCAGCTTGTAAGCTAAGCATGGCCTCACATGGTATGGAGTATTGATTATCCCTTTGGTTGGTGTAAGTACTGCTCAGAGGGAATGAAAACATCCCCCTGGTGTCAACACTTTTTCAGTACAAATCCAAGACATGGCTTCACATTAGGTCCCATGAAGAAAATTTAACTCCATTCCAGCCAAACCCACCGCATTTTGTTACATATTTCTTTGTGATACTTAAAACTAATGCTTTCAAGGGAAAGGCATTTTTTCCCCCCAGTTGTTTGGACTACCTGATGCTCAGCCATCTGCTCTAACCATGGCTTCCAGGAAGAACATGAAACTTGCTGACTGATCCACGGCTGAGCTGGGAGCAGCAATCCCAAAACTGATGTTTGCTGGAAGCTGATGTGCAGTTGAGCTGGGAGCAGTGATCCTAAGTTACTGGGAGATGATCCATAGTTGAGGTGGGAGCAGTGATCCCAAATTACTGGGAGATGATCCCAAAGTTGCTGGGAGATGATCCATAGTTGAGGTGGGAGCAGCAATCCCAAGTTACTGGGAAATGATCCATAGTTGAGGTGGGAGCAGCGATCCCAAATTACTGGGAGATGATCCATAGTTGAGGGGGGAGCAGTGATCCCAAGTTACTGGGAAATGATCCATAGTTGAGGTGGGAGCAGCAATCCCAAGTTACTGGGAAATGATCCATAGTTGAGGTGGGAGCAGCGATCCCAAATTACTGGGAGATGATCCATAGTTGAGGGGGGAGCAGTGATCCCAAGTTACTGGGGGATGATCCATAGTTGAGGTGGGAGCAGTGATCCCAAATTGCTGGAGGCTGGTCCATGGCTGAGGAGGGAGCAGCCATCACAGACTGGCATGGGTTGGAAGGGACCCCAAGGACCACAGAGCTCCAACCCCAAACCTCCCCCTGACCATGAGGAGGGCAAGGTGGGAAGGACAGCGGCCTTCACCCCCAGGCTCAGAGCAGCTCCGTGGCACCTCACCCCGAACCAGGGCCTTGCTGAGCCCCTCCACAGGGGGAAGGCTCGGGGGGTCCCTTCTCTGTGGGAGCAGAGAGGGGCCTCCAGCAAGGCGGGAGCTCCCTCAGGGCCGCGGCCCTCACTGAGGGGCCCGGGCAGCCCCGCGAGGGCACCGCAGGAGGCAGCCTCAGCGCGGGGGACGACTCAGAAGGCCCCGAGAGGGAGAGGAAAGGGCTGCGGGGGCCGGTACCCGGGACAAGGCCGGAGCCCAGCGGGGGCAGCGGGCGGTGCCGGGCCGGAGGAGCAGCCCCGCCCCGCGGTCACGTGCCCGCCGCCCTTTGACCCCGGAAGCGGCGCGGGAAGAGGATGCGGATGTTGGAGTAAACATGGCGGCCCGCGGCGCGGCGGTTGCGCTGTGGCGGGCCGCGGCCGTGCTGGGGCTGGTGCTGTTCTGGGAGGGCCCGGTCGGCGCCCGCGTCCATCACCTCACCCTCAAAGTAAGGTCTGCGCAGCCCCTGTCCCTGCAGGTTGGGCTCCCGGCTGTGCTGGGGGGGGGGTCTCTCCGGCTCGGCTGAGCCGAGTGGTGAGGTGGCCTGGGCCTGCCCGCGGGCCGGGCCTTTCCTCTCCTCCCCGCGCCTCCAGCTGCGCCGCGCCGCCTCCTCCCGGCCCTTCTCGCTGCTCCCTGGGTTCTCTCCTTCTGCCTCGGTCGGGGTCGGGCCCTCCTGTGTTCTGCCCTTCCCGTTATTTCCCTCCGCGTCCCCTTAGCGCCGCCGCAGCCGGGGTGCCCGTGGGTCTCTTACTTGTGAGGGAAAGGCGCGACGGGGCCTCGGAACCGCCGCGGTTTGAAGGTTCAAATGCTTCGCAGCCAGTTAAGAGTGAGGTAGAACGCCGTGTGCCATGAGGGGGGAATAGATGTGGGATAGGGAGAGGTTTCTCAAGAGAGTTGGGAGTTGTTTTTGCTGTTCTCTGCTGTAGCCTGGCTGCTGTGGTCACTGAGGGTTCTAAGGCTGTCTTATTGTCATGTAGCATCTTAACGCTAATTAAGCAATTAGCAGAGATAGAAGATGATGTTGGCAGCCCTCTCTTGTGGGTCAATAGCCTTCTGGTTGCACTTTCAAAGAGTATAGTGTCATCCTGTGCCTGTGTTTGAGGAATGCTTGCTGCTTGGGCTGGTTGGTGGGAAGTGGTGCAGGTCACTGTGGAGTTGTGCTGCTCTGGAGTGTGGCTGTTGTGTTTTAAATGAAATGCTGCATGGTTGTTGTATGATAGAACAGCTGTGTACTTGGTAATGCTTTTAAAGGCTTCTGTGTCGTTTATGAAGCTTTCTGAATCTTCACAAATGAGGTGGTTAATTTTATTCTTGTCAACAGTGTCCAATATTTTGCACATAGAAATGTTAGAAGTTAATAAAGTGGCATATTTCTGGGACCAGCATTATTCTGGTCTTGTAGCAGCTTAGGGAGAGCAGCAAGACTTTTGAGGACCTTCCTTCCAGCCTTTGGGATACAGTGAATGCCAGGGACATTGGTGTTTTACAGGGGAATTTCTGGGCTGTATAATTCTCTGATGTAGACTGACATGAGTGTTGTCCTGCTTCAGGAAAAATAAATTTCTCTCTGAAGCAATAAATGAGGAGGTTCATGCTGGTTCCATTCTTATTTTAAAGAACTTACGACTGAAAGTTGAGTGCTGGAAGAGTTTTTCCTGGCATGATATTTTTCTGTTACATAGGAAACTTTCAAGCTGGTCTTAAGTGAATGTTCTCAACATTCCCTCTCTGCCCTGCAAAGAGAGGCTGAGGGAGCTGGGCTGGGTCAGCCTGGAGAAGAGAAGGCTGTGGGGGGACCTCATTGCAGCCTGCCAGTCCCTGAAGGGAGCAGAGACACAGGAGGGGAATCAGCTTGTTAAAGGACAGACAATGGCAGGACAAGGGGGATGGATTAAAGCTGGAGGAGGGAAGGGTTAGATTGGATATTAGGGGGAAGTTCTTTGCAGAGAGAGTGGTGAGGGGCTGGAACAGGCTGCCCAGAGACGGGGTGGGTGCCCTGTCCCTGGGGGTGTTCAAGGCCAGGTTGGCTGGGGCCCTGGGCAACCTTGTGTAGCTCCAGGCCTGAGGTTGGTGTCCCTGCCTGTGGCAGGGGGTTGGAGCTCTGTGACCCTTGGGGTCCCTTCCAACCCATGCCACTCTATGATTCTATGAACAGCAAACATTACAGCTTCTAGTTCCTGTTAGGGTGTCTCTTAACCACCTGGGTTGATCACTAACCTGTGGTTGCTGATTTTTATGCTCAAAGCAGGGTATGGTTTGAGTTCTGTAGGTATCTTGTACAGGCTGCAACACTGACCTACCAAGGGCTGCAGGAAGATGAGCATAAATGCCTTTGTGCACCTCTTGTTTAAACATGAACTTTATTGTTGGAGCACTGGCTTCTCCCTTTCTGCTTCATCCAGCACTTTACAGCATTTGTGTAAACATTGTGCTCCAACAACAGTACCCTTTCACAATGAAATCTGGTGTTCCTTGCTTGTAAGTGTGCATTGACGTTGTGCCAAGCCAAAAGGTGCAGCTTTGTGTGTTTGATACTAGGTTTCCTCAAGCAAGCTGTTACTGCTTAAGTTAGAATAGCCTCATTCTTGTGTCTTTGTAATTAGTATGCTGAGGTGAAGCTTTTTTGTTGTTAGAAAAGCAAGCCACAGTCTGAGCTGTTTCCTGTTTGGAAAATAACTTTTTATCTTTGTAAAACCATACTAAATTATTTCTTCTGAGTGAGAAAAATGCTTTGTTTGAATCTTGCTTTTGGATTAACATCATCAAAGGAGACTCTCATCATTTAGTAGCAATTATCAACCTCATTAGTTGAACGAGATGTTAAAAAAACCCTACAAATACTGAAGTTTCTGGATGTGGTTGGAGTGTTGATAATTTTTCGTTGTCCTAACGGTTGAATGCTGTAATATCAAAGCTTTATGTGCACTGGAAACTCTCTTGGAGAATGAGTTGGTCTAAGTGAGGCCTTTGCCAGGCACGTGGTTCAATTTGATGCTGGTGAGTAGCCAACACCTGCCAGTTTCAAAAGGAACCATCCAACTTAATGCTGTGTGGCAGAAGTGCTCTTAGTTTCTGATGGATGTGAATTATCTTTCCAATTAACCAACTTACAGTTTTATGATGCTGTTGAGACTGAAGTTGCTTGTTCAGTTATTTGGAAGATGTTATTTTTCTGTGGTTGGTTGTAGATACTTGTGGCATTTTCCTTTTCTTTGGTCAGTGGAGACAGGGCAAGGGGCAAGCCCTGGGGCTGAGAGAGACAATGGGATCCTGGGGGCATCAGGAGGAGTGTGGGCAGCAGGTCACAGGAGGGGATCCTCCCCCTCTGCTCTGCCCTGCTCAGGCCCCACCTGGAGTGTTGTGTCCAGTGCTGGGCTCCCTGGGGTAAAAAGGACAGGGATCTCCTGGAGAGAGTCCAGAGAAGGGCTATGGAGATGATGAAGGGCCTGGAGCATCTCTCCTGTGAGGAAAGGCTGAGAGAGCTGGGGCTGTTCAGCCTGGAGAGAAGAAGACTGAGGGGGGACCTAATCAATGGTTATCAATATCTGAAGCATGGGGTGCAGGGGGAATTGGCCAGCCCCTTTTCAGTGTCTGTGGGGACAGGACAAGGGGCAATGGCTGCAAATTGGAGCCCAGGAAGTTCCACAGCACCATGGGGAGGAACTTTTCCCCAGTGAGGGTGAGGGAGCCCTGGGACAGGCTGCCCAGGGGGTGTGGAGTCTCCTCCTCTGGAGAGATTCCAGCCCCATCTGGACACCGACCTGTGCAGTATGAGCTGGGGAGCTGCTTTGGCAGGGGGGTTGGACCCCAGGAGCTCTCCAGGGCCCTTCCAACCCCTACAGCTCTGTGATTCTGTGATCTTGAATTTACTTTTCAAAGCAGTTCATTTCATCCTACACAGATCCTAAGTCTTGTCATCAGTCTCACACAAAATTAATTTCATAGAAGAGTAAGCAAAGTGATAAAACTTACACTGTAACAATAGCATGATCCCAATTAGACTTTTGGGTAAAACATAATATTTCTGTGATTGTTCTGGGCTGCAGGATCTCAGATACCACCTTCTGTTACCTTGTACAAATACTGCAGGATCAATTTTTATGCTAAAGGAGTGAAAGTAGTAGGGAAGATTTTTATGGAAGTAAGCTGAGAACTCACTGTATTGGTTTGACCTGTGAGTGTTGAATCCCAGACCATCTCAAAGGGGCAGGCTTACTTTTGAAATGCATCCTGTGTAAATTAACGTGTATACTCACAGCTCAGATGTTAATACATTCACTTGTCTGTGCTCATACCTTTGTAAACTTAGAGTTGGATATTTCTGAAGTTGGCAGTGAGTGGTTATAAATAAAAGCTGGGTTTTTCTAGCCTGTTAAACCTCCAGTGAGAGGTGAGACAATTATTAGTAAGCCAGTAGCTTTAAGCTGTGGATATGTGGAGCAGTAGATGCTGTTGCTTGGTGGCAATTGGTGACAGCGTGTGTGGGATCATGTAAAGCTGAAGGATTTGTGAACTAAATCTGTAAACTCTTAAGCACTCAAAGCTGAGATAAAACCAGGGAGGAAAGTGTGTGTGCTGTATATTAATTATATTTTGTTAATTAGGAGGATACTGGCAGAGTAAATAACCTTAAATTGAACTGAATAGCTTTTGCAAGTACTCTGAATTAAGCAGCTGTCTCTGGTCTCATTTATAAGGTACAAAACACCTTGTGGTGGGGTGACACTGTCCTGTACACACACACACACACACACACACACACACACACACATATTCCCCTCTACCTAATAACCCAGACAAATACTGTCCAGATGTGGTTAGATACATATGGAGTGCTGTGTACAGAGCTAATATTAATCATCAGTTCCAAGTGGGACATTTATATTGAAAACAGTGTTAACAGAACCAGATGGGCTCTTGTTTCAAGCACGTTAAGTGACCTAGAACCTGCAGACAGCACAGCTTTAATACTCTGTTGAACAAAGCATCTGCTGTGAGCCATGTGTCACCAACTTTTTTTCCCCCCTCTTCTGAGCATTAAGGGAACCATCTGGTTATTTGCCAGGTTAACTTGATTCTATTAGGGCGATCTCCTTACAGCTGGATTACAGGTTAGCTGTGTCAGGGCTGGTGTCCTGCTATTGCAGTGAGTGATATTTATGAGTCAGGAATGTTTTATGTAGAGATGTCAAAATTAATACTGGGGGTAAAGGAAGAGAGAATTCACTTCTAGAATTCTTAGCTCTGTCTTCTAGTACCTTGTCCAGATCAGTTTGTCTGCCTTTAGCAGCCAACTTCTCTGCTTAGAGTATTCTGTATTCTAATTATATTTTCCTAGAAGAGAAAGTTTTCTTATTTTAGTGACTTATAAAAATCACAGTGACCTTAAATCACATTATAGACCTGCTTTTTAATTTTTGTTGCTCTGTTTCTCCTTCTGCTTAGCAACCTAGTAGGATTGGCCCAACTGTGTACTTATTTATTGATTTATGAATGCGGAGTAACAGAGTATGACCTTTCCTCATCTGATGTGGCAGTTTTGTGTAGTGTTTACTATTCTTCATGTGATATCCTTCATGACCTACTTTTTTTTTTAGAAACCAAAACAAACCAGCAAGAAACTCCAAATACAATTTCACTGTGTTTGAACCCTTCACAGCTGATGAAGGCATGGGAAGGGATCAACTTCTACAGCTCCCTTGCCAGACTGAGATGACATAGATTATTCTGCAACTAGGACTGAGGGTAGAGGAGGGGATTGAATTTTCTTTTCATGTTAGAAACTAACCCAAGTGATTCTGTTTGAACCCACATAGTCATTTCTTGGTATTTATCCCACTTAAAAGGCTTTGCCAAAAAATATTTGGAGAAATGGGACTACATAAGAAATCTTCTCACCTGCACCATACCATTAATTCCCTGGTGTGTTTGCTATTTTGATTGTCCAAACATTGTCCCTGCTTAACATAGAAGATCTTGATGGGATGAACATACACTGTGATACCTGTTAAACACTTGGCCAAAACCCAGCTTTTGGTTAAGTAAGATCCCTGTAGTCAACTAATTCCTCTTCAGTCTGTTGCAATGACAGTAGTTGCCTTAATTGGTCTGTGGTCCCTGTGGTAGCAATATTTTGTTTAATCAGCAGTGGCAGATATTTAATTTCCACCAGACTTTTTTTCTTGCATGTTCCTCAGTAGTTTAACCAGGTATGTAGCAAAGGTGTATTTATTTAAAGTTCTTGCTGTTCAAGTTTTTGGAGTAGTTGGTTGATTGCAGTGAGGTAATTGGCTATATCTGAAGGTATCCTAAAGAAATTTGGTCTTGGTGTGATCACATAGATATTTTGTATGAATTCTGATGTGTTACTTTTTTACTGTGATTCCTCTTTGACTGCTGCTGCAGGTGACTGCATGTGATCTGTAAACTGGATGTCCTTTCTTACAGGATGATGTGAGACAGAAAGTGCATCTGAATACCTTTGGCTTCTTCAAGGATGGTTTCATGAAAGTCAATGTCAGCAACCTTTCACTGAAGCCACCTGTGCCCTCTGGGGACAAGAATAGCTTGTCAGTAAGTTCCTTTGAATCCAATGTCAGTATTAAGCTTCCTGTGAAAATGCCCTTACACTGGATACCCAAACTTGTTTGAGGTGTCAGATCCTGTCTGGTGGTGCTGTTGGCTTCACTTCCCCCACTTTGAGCCCTTTGTGAGGATAGGTGTACTGTGAGTTTTAGCCTTGAGTGCTATCCCTTTGGCTTGAAGGATAAACTTCAACTTGCCAGATCTTCTCCTGAACTCAGTGGAAACATCTCTAACCTGTGTTGACCATAGCTCTCCTAAGCAGTCCTCTGATGTGAGATCTTCACCTTGTTGCCCTGTTGCTATGCAATGCACCTTGTAATCATGCTACATTCTGCACAGTTCAACCTGTTTATTACTAAGAGTAGTAAATGTTTTCTTCCAGCAAAAACATCTGGAAAAATATTGAAAGAAGTGAAAAGGTTCAAGGGCAGAAGGTACTCTACATTAGTTTGGGTTTGAACCATTATATATTTTATTTATATCTATTTTATTCTTGAGGGATATGGGTGAAGCAGCAAGTTTATTAGATTTTAATATTTTTTCTGACTAATTAGGTAATGAGAAAAATAGCTGGATTCTGCCTTAAACATGGGTTAATCTCTTTAGAGAGCAGTGTCTTTAACTCAGTGGTTTGGCCTTTGACACTAGGGGAACATGAACTGTTTTAATTTGACAGATTCTTCTCAACTGTTTCATAGGTGGGGTTCAGCTTAGATCGAACCAGGAATGATGGGTTCTCCACTTACCTGGTAAGCATAAGAAATGTGACCTTACTTTTCTAAGCTGGGGATACTTTGTAGTCTGCCTTATTCAAGGAGTGATTGGAAGAACTAAACTTAAAATGAGGAGAGTTTAGGATAATTCAAGTTTATAACTTGCTGGACTAAGTCTGGTAACCTCTCCTGGAGAGGGATGGGGGGGTATACCTGTCCTTTTTATTATAAAAGGGAGAGCACTTCAAAGATGCCTTGCCTATATTACCAGGATGAAGAAATGGATTACTGTATCCTGAAAAAGAAACCAGAGCAAGATGTCTCTGTTGTGATCTTACTTCTGGACTTAAAAACTGAAGTGTGAGTAAATAGTGTACACTACATCTTAAAGTGATTTCTCTAGTTGAAGCCAACATAATGCTTTGTGAAACTTCTTGAAGGGCTCAGGAAGCTTCTGTGCATGTGGTTTAATTTTTAATGGATTACATGGGAGCTGAGGGAAGGAAGAAATTCTGTTGTGTCAAATGGTTGGTGAGTTCTTGCTGTGTGTTGAAGGGATAAGGAGCATGGGGCAAAAGAATCATACTGTAATTGTGCTGAAGATATGAGCTTGAAGTCTAGAGTCACTTTTTCAGCTCATGCACTGACTGTGCTGCTTTATTGTTTGTCTCAAATGATCTATTTTATGGAAGTACCTTTGAGACTGCATTGCTTTGTTTTTGCAAGAACAACTGTAACTGTTTATGTGGAAACAATTTCTAAGACTCTGATTAGCAAAGTGGAATAAACTTCTCTTCAGCCACTCTTGTCTCTGATGTGAACATAGGTTTCTCTAGTCCCACAGTGATCAGTTCAATGACAGGCTGCTGTAAGTAGTGATCTGATGCTTGCCTGTTCTCTGTGGCTAAAAGAAAGCAAGTCAAGACAGGTTGATTGTACTTTATTGGGTGTACGTAAGCTGGGACAGATTGCCTCTGTGGATGTTTGCTTTCATTTATATAAAAACCCTACTCTTTGTTTAGTGTGAAAGTACGGTTCTCTGCAGAAGCTGCTGCTTTGTTACCCAAGATTTCATTCAGTTCTGAGGAGAATGTTATTGCCTTAAGTCCCAAGCCACTAAAATCTGAACAGAGCAGTGATTCTGGTAAAAGTACTGCAGAGACCAACCAAAAAGGTAAGCCTACAAACCTGTGTGTACTCTCACTATTAATTCCTCATTGATAGGCATCCAGCAGTGTGTTGTGGTCACATCTGGGGTCTCCTTGGGCTAGAACTTACCACACACTCTTGTGTAAATCTGTGCATTGAGCTACCTTTTGGGCTGGAGTCTCTCCTGCCCAGTGATTTGAGTTAACTGGTTCCGTTGATCTGGCAGAGACCCCAGTGTGACTTTAGGAGACCTACAGTACCTATGAGGTGGGGTTGAGGTACCTTTCTGGTGAAAAGAAGGTTAAGGGGAAATTTGGTAGCCACCAACAGCTAGTTGAAGGAAGGTTGGAAGGGTAAGATGCAAAGCTGCTTTTAGTAGTGGCACAATGGTGTTTCCCCTTATTAGAATCATAGAATTAAATTTAATCTTGGGTGTCTCAGATTGGAAGTTGGGAGAGAAAATAAGGGTTTTCTAGGTGGACATTCCAGTATTATAGCACATCATTTGTGGAAGTTGTAGAACCTTCATCCTTTGAGGCTTTAAACACTTGACTAAACAAAATCGCGGCCAGTGTGGTACAGTATTGATGCTAGGCATGCTTTGAATCAGAAGTTGGATTAAATACCTCCCCTGGTCCTTTCCAACCAAGGTTTTTTGTGTATCTAAGAGTTGAAATCTATTCTGTTACCTGGAAGCTATGGGGGTGGAGATACCAGTAACCTTTTTTGGAGCCACAAATCCTTGTCTGGCTTCCAGACCAGCAGACGAAACAATTTTATAATCTCAATGCTGATGGGATTAGCTCTAAACAGTTCATGTTATCCCCTCTTGGAAGAGTTTAGATTCCAGATCAGACTGCTGAGCAGTCTGAGTCTGTCTTGGCATGTCATGCTCACCAGCTTTGATATCATTGAAGATTTTGCACGGCTTTCCTACAAGTCAAAAGCTAAAGCTGGATGGTACTGAAGAGAATTGATCTGACAGCTCTAGTTCTTGTTTTTCTTGCTTTAAGAAGTGTAGCATGCACATTGACAGTGCACTGAGGTGCAGGAGCCAAAAGTGAGGCTTAAGTCTTGAACTTTTGCTTCCTGGTAGAATGGGATGACCTTAAATTTGAAAAGCTTCTTACAGGACTGGAGTGAAACTGCACTTGACACACTGCTCTGTTGAAGTCTCCTGTCAATTTAAGTTTCAGATATCGACTTGGCAGGTCAACTGTGCTTTTGGGTTTTATTTGTGTTTTTACTGGAGCCTCACTGCAGAGCTGAGAGTGTTTTCCTTCCCCAGGGCTAATTAGGGCTTCCATATCTTTGTCAAGCTGTGTATTAATGTCCAAATTAAGATTAGCAAGCAAGATTAACAGTACTCAGTCATAACATGAAAAACCATGGCTCTAGACTGCCTCCTGCATCATTGTAATGGGGGAGGTTGGAAAGATTTCTTGGAGAGGCTTTTGTAAAAGGTGTAATAGTGGAGAAGCCTGTCCTAGCATTTGAGGATGCATTCAGAATGGATGCTAGTTATAGAAAGAGTCTTGGGAGAGTAAGGAGGGGCTGGGAAATAACCTTTAGTTATTTAGTGATTATTTATCAAGCTGCCATAAAGACAAGTATAGGAAGGTTGGAGTAAGGTTTTGGCAGTGTGTAAAAGATGATAGTCTATGAGGATGCCTACATGCAAACATGCTAAATGTACCATTAATGCTTTTGTCTCTAGATAAGAAGTCCAAGCGAAGTACAACCACCTCTGAGGTAAGAAACTACCTGCTGTTTTGCTTCAGAAAACCTGGGGGAATAAGCATATATAAGCATAGCCAGGAATTGGAGAGCATTTTGCTCTTGTCTTCCACTGTAAACACATGGGATGCAGTGTTGGTTGTCTGGATGATGTAGTCAAATGTGGTAGTTACCTGCTTAAAAAAAAATAAATCTAAAAGTCTCTTTTCCTTTTCCCAGAGCATAGTAGAACAAGAACACCCTGTTCACAATGACAGAGGAACCTTTTCATTCCAGGTAGGATGCCTGGTGGTGTCTATTCTTAATATGTGCAGCTACTCCCTTTGCTGTGCTACTTTGCAAACAGTAAAAGTATGTTGCTCTCTGTTGTAATTCCTGTTTCTTTGGTATAAATGCCTCTCTGGTAACTCAGATTTTGAGTGGATTCTTGTTAAGAATAAGTGCTGGAAATCTTTCTCCATAAGGTGTGGGAGCTGTTTTAAACTCCTTGTTAGGAGGTAGCTCTAAATCAGTGAGCCTCAGCATGTTAAAGTTTACTGTGATGCAACCGGTGTGTTCAGATTTCTATCAGCAAACAGCTTTGACCTGACTGATGACTCACTTATGGGTAAGATATTCTGTATGAAACCTGATTAATGCTTTGTTTCAGCATGCTGGTTCTCTTGTGCCTGGTTACTATAAACCAAACACATTTTAAGCTCACTTCCATAGCTATTGCAACATGTGTGGTTGGGGGAGGAACAGAACAGCTGCTTATGCTTTAGGGCAGGTATGATCAAAATTTTACACTTCACCATGTTTAATATATGACAGTTCCTGTTAACTTTCTCTGTGGTGAGCACAGTTAAACACTGATAGCTAAAGGTCTTGAATTACCTGAGTGCATAACTATAGATCAGTGTGATGACTTGGCATCTGGAATTCTGTTGAAGCTTGTAATTATATTGGTGTCCTCAGAACAGTATGCCTGCTGAAAGGAACCAACTGACCCTCAATGACCGATGTTTTTCATGCCTCAGTAGAGATGGCTTTTTAACCAGGGCAACCCTGTTGTGAATGAGAAGAATGCTGACTGTCCTATTCCTTATTTCCAGTTCTCTTTCAATATCAGCTCTGATAACCAAGAAGGTCTCTACAGCCTGTATTTCCATAAATGTGTTGTCGGCGATGGGGTGACTAATGATCAGCAGCTCTTTAGTCTTGATGTGAGTATAATTAACTCATTTGCTTAACTCAATTATATAGCTTTCAACTCTAGCTTGTATACCAAGCACACGCTGTATGTGAGTGTGTAGATGGGGTGGGATGTGATTCAGAGTTGTGCATTTTTAAACCTCTGTAGTGGCATTTCTGAAGGAAGCAACTACAATAAGAATTAAAATACTAGTTGTGGAGAAATGTCTGGAAATCTGAAGACTGTGTGGGCTGGGTTCAGTCTACACAGTTGTGACTAGATGCTGTAATGAGATGGGAGCTAAAACAGCTGTTCATGTTTTGCTGTGCCACCTTTTTCTCTACATGATTGTAGTTATTAAGGCTGTGGCTGCAACTTAAACTGTTGGTATGTGTGAATTTAGTGTATTCACTTTTTGTGAACTAATTAAAGATGCATTTTTACAGTGCTAGATGCAGGTCTTAAGGCATTTGCTATAATATATTGTCTCTATCTTAACATCCAGGGGTTCAGTCCTAGGCTCTTCTGAGCCAGAGTGCATTATGACAGCTCAGGCTTTCCTTTCTTTCTCTTTCCTGTACTCACACTTGCATCTGTGCTGGTGTATAGTGAGCTGTTCTGTAATGAATCCTCTCATTGCACCTGCTTTTGCAGCTCGCAAGGCCAATGGGATCCTGGATTCCCATCAGCAGAGGGGTGCCCAGCAGGGACAGGGAGGGGATTGTCCCTCTCTGCTCTGCCCTTGTGAGGTCCCATCTGGAGTCCTGTGTCCAGAGCTGGGGCCCCCAATACAAGGAAGATGTGAGACTTTTGGAGAGGGGTCAGATGAGGCCACAAAGATGCTCAGAGGGCTGGAGCAGCTCCCCTATGAAGAGAGGCTGAGGGAGCTGGGCTGGGTCAGCCTGGAGAAGAGAAGGCTGTGGGGGGACCTCATTGCAGCCTGCCAGTCCCTGAAGGGAGCAGAGGAACAGGACGGGAATGAGCTTTTTAAAAGGGCAGATAATGGCAGGACAAGGGGGATGGATTAAAGCTGGAGGGGGGAAGAGTTAGATTGGATATTAGGGGGAAGTTTTTCACAGAGAGAGTGGTGAGGGACTGGAACAGGCTGCCCAGAGAGGGGGTGGGTGCCCCATCCCTGGAGGTGTTCAAGGCCAGGTTGGCTGGGACCCTGGGCGACCTTGTGTAGATATGTCCTAGCACACAGAACCAAGCCATTCAGGGGCATAAGTAGAATGTTAAATAAAGCTTCAGTTTTCTCAGTTACAGGGAAATAAGCTTGTAGCAAAGTAAGCTGAGTACTTCCTTTCTTTTGACAAGTGAAGAAATCCACTGTAGTAAACCTAAGATTTGAGTTTTAACTCTGTGGGACTTTCTCCACACTTAATATGACAAAGTTTCTTGAGGATGAAGAGTTGCTTTAACGTTTTGAGTCTCGTAACTGTCACCGCTTCAGAAAAGCCAATTTTAAAGGAGCAGATTGGGTTGTGTACTGTAATTAACTCTGGTTTTTAATATAATATTTCTTTCATCTGTGCACATAACACACCTTTAAATATTCAGATAGAAATTACAGAAAAGAATCCTGAAAGCTACCTCTCAGCTGGTGAGATCCCACTGCCAAAGCTTTACATTTCCATGGCTATGTTCTTCTTTCTGTCTGGGACTGTATGGATCCATGTACTTCGTAAACGCAGGTAAGCACGCTAGCTTGGTATCAGTGACAAGTGTTGGCCTTACTTTATTTGATTTTTATTTTCTATTCTAAATCTGCCTGCAAATTTGGCATCAGAAATCACCATTCCAAGTTTGGCATATACTTACCACATCCTGAAAACAGCTGTAGCTGAAAACAGTAGCTGAAAACAGCTACTTCCATCAGTATCATTATTGCAGACCATTATTCTAAAGTTATTAAGATTTACATTAAGAAATTCGTCATGTAATGTGCACATTTTAATATATTGTGGCAACAAATCAACAGGCAATTCCCCTGGCTGATGACAAAAGGAGAATGCTGTTTGAAAATAACTTTTAGCATGATAAACTCTGTTCAATGTTTTCCTATGGAGACTGGCAGCTTAGGGCAGAGGAGAGCTGTAAACACTTTGATTATAGTCAAAAGTGGTAGAAATTTCTAAGTGAAAGCCATGCTGCTTAAAAGTTAAAGCATAGCATCAGAAGCCAGGAGCACCTATGATTCCATTTTTCCTTTACCTTTTGACTTAATCTGACCACTAACTTCAGACTCTCTAGTAGTATGGAGTTCAGTGGTATGGTGTAGTGATTTGGGGGTAGAGGGTGAAGTAATGCATGTTTGAATTAAGTTTAGCAGATTTTCTAATGGATATGATTGATATATGCAGGATGTGCCTATGAATTAGAATTTTTAATTAACCCAAATATTAAAAATCAGTGTTGCAGAACATGTAACTGAAATGTTGTTCAGGATGTGGCAGAAACTTGGGCTGCAGCATTAAGGGGAATCCTTTTACACTAATAGTCAGCTGGGACTATTGTTTAACATTTATAGGCTTTAAAGAAATACCCTTGGGAACTGAAACTCTTAGTGCTGGCTTTTCATTGATGCTCTTCCTCCTTTTTTTCCTTCCCAGAAATGATGTCTTTAAGATTCACTGGCTGATGGCAGCACTCCCCTTCACAAAATCTCTGTCCTTAGTCTTCCATGCGGTATGTATAATGTCTGTGCCCAGAGCTGTTCAGCAGGGAAGTAGGAATGTGGAATCTGGGGTCTGCTGTTTGAGAAATCTGCTTTGGGGGAAGCATGGGAAGTGTCTTTTCATATTGAAGCATTGGCACTGAACTGCATCTGTGTGGTAGAAGGGATTCAGTTTTCATCAGCAAAGTGTGACTTGAAATAGGGTTGAGATCGTGGCCTGAGGTGGTGAAGCAGTAAGTGTATGTGAGGGTTGAATGTGTTCCTTGAATTCTACTGGTTTGGCCATCTGAGGCTGGCCCAAAACCTTGAGCAATAAATGTTAGTAAATGGAAACCTTGATGAGTATTGGTAAAATTCAAGGGTGCAGCTTTAGATGAAGTATCATGGTGTATTGTAACAGACCTAATGCTATAAGCTTTAACACTTGCAAAACATAAAGTCTCTGTTGAATTGTTTTGACTTTCTACTGGAGAGATCTCAGAAACAAAGGTATTGGCAAGCACTTAGTCCTTCAACACTTGTGCCAGCCATCATCTTCACATTCATGATGGGTTAACTGCTACTGACACTCATGGATTCTAATGAATTAAATCTGGATTCCAGTGATAGAAGGGCTCTAGTCACATAATGCAACTGAACTGGAATGAGTAAATAGATGACAAAGGCAGTTGTTTACAGTGAAGTGTGGGAGCTCTGTGGGGAGGATGTAGATTGTATGTGATGTAGCCACTAGCACTTTGGAAATAAAGCAAATGGAAATGATCTCATTGATGCTAAACAAAACTAGAACACACTGGGAGGAGGGAGGTATTCTCAAAGATAGAGATGTACATGCTGGTTGGAAAATGAAGCTTGAAGTAGCTGTCAAGGAGAGACCTGTTTTAGAGACATGGGTGAGGTGCTGATGAGCAGCTTGTAAGTACTCTGTATTTTCTGCTTCCAGATCGACTATTACTACATTTCTTCTCAGGGATATCCTATTGAAGGCTGGGCTGTTGTTTATTACATCACTCACCTGTAAGTATGGCAGAAGATTGATGTGATAGATTCAAACAATGAAACTGAATTCCCTGTGAGGCTGCCTGCCTCCCTCCCCTCCCTCCTGAGCAAACTGGAAAATTGCTGATTCTTTGCTACTGTGGTCTGAATGACAAGACAACAATCAGCCCTGTGTGAAGGGGAAAGCTCTACTTTGAGGGCAGCTGCAGAGAATTGGTACTTAGCTGAGTGGAGGAGCAAAAGGAGAAAGAAATGCCTTGCTTTCCTTTGTTCATAGTAATATTCAAGTATCTAATTTGCTCTTGGTGTGAATGGTAAGAGGGTACAGCTGCCAGTGTTTTCCTGCTGCTCATGCTGGTGAATGGATGACTCCCCCAGGAAAAGGCTGCATATATTGACAGTTGTGAATGAAGTGTAATATTGCTGTGTGTCACACAGTTGTAAGCAAGTGCATCTGCTTCACTGTTGTAGGATAAGCACTTGCCAAAATTATAAATAGCAAGGCATTTGTTTGGTTTTGTGGCTTTACTGACTTTAGGAGAGAACCTGGGCAGAAGAGGAAGTTTGATAAAATAGTTTCTCACTGCAGGATCTGTTTCCCTTTCAGGCTGAAGGGTGCTCTTCTGTTCATCACTATTGCCCTTATTGGCACAGGCTGGGCTTTCATCAAACACATCCTGTCAGATAAAGACAAAAAAATCTTCATGATTGTCATCCCACTCCAGGTGAGGACTGAGCTGTGTCAGTGCTTACTGTCTCCTGGAAGAGCTGCTTGTGGAAACTGTGAAAGGCTGTGAAACTTTCACAGAATGCCCTGGTACTGCTCCTGTAAGCCTATTGGTTGCAATTTTACTTGAGCTGAAATTTCCTGGCCCAAAGGTTACTCCTGTAATTTTCCCCACTCCCTTCCCTATGTTGATCATGAGATAATGATGATCAAATAGTGTCAGCAATTGAGTGGCTGGTTATAAGGTAGATGTATGTTCATGCTGGGGCAAAACTTGGGCTGCAAAACAGCCCTGAAATACTAAGCAGAGAAATTAAATGAGTTGTAACTTCCAGAATGTTTGCTGAATGGACTTAAAAAAAGGGAAAACCAAGACTTGTAGGTCCAGTAGGTCTGAGGGAAACTTTCCCAGTGTGTTCCAAGTGTCTTTCTAGCTCTGCTGATGCAGTAGGTTCAGCATAGTATATAACAAACAGGCCTGGTTTTGGAATATCAGCAGAAATAAGTTCCACTCAGTTTTATTACTGTAGATCCTGTGAAGATGCTGCTGAATGTGTCACTTTCTTCTGCAGCTCTGTGTTACTGAGTGGGCTCTTTCTGTAAGTGTGGGACAGCCTTTGCTGAATTGGCAGCCCATGTCCAGTGTTTCCTTGGAGAGCTTCTGAGGCCAAGTGTGTTCTGTCCTGTAGGTACTGGCAAATGTGGCATTCATTATCATAGACTCAACAGAAGAGGGGACAACTGAGTATGGACTCTGGAAAGAAATCCTCTTCCTGGTAGACTTGCTGTGTTGTGGAGCCATCCTATTTCCAGTGGTATGGTGAGTCGCTGTGTGGTTTCTGAGCCCCCATGGCTTGAGCTGTTTCTGAACTACTGAGTATTGACTGCTACATAGAGCTAGAGTTACTGCTAAAGGAACAAAACTCAGTCCTTTGGAGTCAAGCATTCTGATAACTTTTTTAAAACTGTCAATCTGGGCCCACCTGGAGTGTTGTGTCCAGTGCTGGGCTCCCTGGGATAAAAGAGACAAGGATCTCCTGGAGAGAGTCCAGAGAAGGGCTATGAAGATGATGAAGGGCCTGGAGCATCTATCCTGTGAGGAAAGGCTGAGAGAGCTGGGGCTGTTCAGCCTGGAGAGAAGAAGACTGAGGGGGGACCTAATCAATGGTTATCAATATCTGAAGCATGGGGTGCAGGGGGAATTGGCCAGCCCCTTTTCAGTGTCTGTGGGGACAGGACAAGGGGCAATGGCTGCAAATTGGAGCCCAGGAAGTTCCCCAGCAACCTGGGGAGGAACTTTTCCCCAGTGAGGGTGAGGGAGCCCTGGGACAGGCTGCCCAGGGGGTGTGGAGTCTCCTTCTCTGGAGAGATTCCAGCCCCATCTGGACACCGACCTGTGCAGAATGAGCTGGGGAGCTGCTTTGGCAGGGGGGTTGGACCCCAGGAGCTCTCCAGGGCCCTTCCAACCCCTACAGCTCTGTGATTCTGTGAATCTTAACACTTGAATCTTGTGTTGTGGAAGATACCTCATGCCCACTTCATTCCCAAACAATTAAGGTGGATGGGGGATTTAAGTGTGGCCAGCACAGGGCAGACTATAGGTGCTTTTGAAACTGGGAATATTGCAGAAGGGTTGACTCTCTCTTACATTGAGAAATGGGATATTGCTTTACTGGCAGAGGTTGGAAACTAGGCTGGTAAATTCTAAAACAGTAGCACTGTCTAAGATCAGTGCTGCCTTCAAGCAGAGTAGCTGCGTTTTTACTTGCCTGTTTAGAAGAAATAATCCCACAGGGAGCATTTCCCTGCCCTTTCTTCCACTCTACTTGGCAGGAAATAATGTTGGTTATATAAAACTCTATCAAAACACAGATAATTCAGATAAACACTATTGTTGCTTCTTGCCAGTTAGAACATTTCTCTCTTAAATTCATTTTAGTCTTAATTGGATAAACAGCTGGATTTAAAGGAGGATATGAAGGAGCTTCTGGCTCCTTGGTTAGTAAATATGGGATGTTCTTCTCCAGTATCTCTGTCTGAAATGCAGAGTGAATATAAATATCTGTCTAGTAAACATGTAATCACTTGAGTGTGTAAATCCTGAGTGTGTTGGAGAATTTTTTTGTGGGGGGGGGTGTGTGTTTGAAGAGACACAGGTATGCATGGCTTAGTGGATGGGAGTAAGCCTCAGGTTGACTTGTGAGAGGGTTTCAACTGCCTTTACCTTCCCAATTGGCCTCCATGGAAGGGCAAAACCCTACGTGGTCCCTTCTGCCAAGGCTGGGAAATGTCTTCCAAGAGATTTGCACTACCCACTTGTCTCTTCCCCCACTCCAGTCAAAATGCTGCTGCTGTTCTTCTGAAGCTGAGCAATTGGGTATGGTAAATAAAACTGCCCGAATACTGACCCCATTGTTAGGGGGGCTCTGTTTTCCTATGATAAAGGTGACTTCTACAGTTGCAGCTCTTACAACCTAATGCTGGAATCAGTATGTCCTACATAGTGATATGCTGGTTCAAGACTTGCTTTCCATAAAAGACCTGTATCTGAAGAACAAATACACTTGGATAAGGTGTCCTGTTACTGTTTATAGTGTGCAACCAGTGTTCCTGCATTGTCATGGTACCAACATAAACTGACAGTGAAGCTCAGGATTTAAATCCTGCCCCTTTTTCATCTGGATAGTGTCACTGCAGCTGGTGAAATGACTCATGTGAGCAAGGTGACTAAGACTTGGCCCTTGAATTTACATCCCTGCAGGGTAGCTTTTGGTTACATAAGTTGCCTATGTAGACATGTAAGCTGTAATCAAGTATTTAAATGAAAAGAGCTTAAAAGAGCAGTAAGATGCCAAATGCTTGGCAGTGCTCTGAATAGTAGCTCAGCTTAATTGTACAAGTGGAAAGCATTATGCTGGAAAATGCCCTAGTTTCTCACTCAGCTCCCACAAAGCTCTCTGTAGGCTGAAGTAGCCTTGGCAATTGGCTTTCTTATTCACAGGGAGATATGGATACTTGAACTAACTGCCTGAGCTGGGGAGGTGGGGTGAAATACATGCAGTGCCAAGCATGCTAAGCACAGTTAATTATGAGTATATCCCAACCATAAAGAGCTAAGAAAATTTGTCAGTGTTCTAGAGGGCTGCAGTGAAAGAGGAGTGCAAAAATTATACCTAATCTATTTTATTTCTATTTTTCAGGTCAATAAGGCATTTACAGGAGGCTTCAGCAACAGATGGGAAAGGCAAGTAATTTTTTTCTGTTTTAAAAGAGAAACATAAAAGAATGCTGGAGTTTCAAGCACATGATGCTGACTTAAAATATGGAAACAGAAACTGCAGGTCTAGGCTGTGTTACTGTTGCACTGCTGCTTCTCCTCAGTGGGCTCATAGGAATGACTTTTGGAAAACAACCTTTTCCATGTATTGCTTTGGCTATCAGAACTCATGTGGATCTCATTCTCTGGGACTTGCAGAGCTCTTGGTGCTCAAGTTAGACAGGATGTCTAGAGCAAATCATCTTGACAGATTTGCCTTCTTTCCTCAGACTTCAGTGTTCAGAAGCAGAAGTAGGACTGAATTTCAGATTTGCTATTAGTCAAAAGAGATCTCCTTATTTCAATTTCAGCAGAACTCTGTTCCTGCCAGAATAGAGGGAAACAATCCTCATTATGAAACAAACCATTAATTGGCATTCAGTGTAAGGCAGTTCCTGACTTGTCCATGTTTGTACAGCAGCTTAAAGGACTGCTTGTGTAAAGCAGAGGTTGTGTTTATTGTAGCAGTGAAAATGAGATGATAGATGGAAAGCCAACCTAAATATGGTTTCTGTAGCCTGTGCCCTTCCTGCCTCATCTGCTCAGTTCTGAATTAGTTCCTCAGTTGGCTGCAGATGCAAGCCACAGAGCATAGCCTGGCTTCCTTGGAAGCAGGCAGCCATTTCAATATCCTGGCATTTGATGACTTACTCTTCTTGAAAGCTTTATTTCTAGACAGTCCTTTGTTGGCAACATGTTTTTAACAAGGATTCATCCCTTAACTCTTGCCTCTCCTTTTTGGAGCTAGCCTCCTAGGTCTGGATACTTCTTCCAGCTGTTCCCTGCCTTTCAGTTCAGATTGCCTTTGTGCTCTGGCAGGTGAAGTGTTAGCCTGGGTGCTGAACTCTGTGCAAACCACTCATTAGGTCTCTTCTTGCTGCTTGTTAAAATAATAATGAAGGTGAGCCAGTATATTTTGAGACTCAAAGGTGGTAAAAAGTCACACACAACCCACCTCAAAGTTAAGGGGGGATATTGATCTCTACTAGAAACTCATGTATGTGAGGTTAGTGTTGCTAATGTGACACACATGTTTTTAGCAGCTTTCTCATCAGTGTGTTCATGTGGGTTCAGTGACACTGATTAATTTGTTGTATCTTGTCCACTGACTGTATGTTGTGCAGTATTCGTGCTCTTAAGGTGTTAAAATCTGCTTAAATCTAGACAGACCTTGGTGTGATCGATCCCTTTCTCTGAACTGAGGGCGGGGTGGTGATCACCCCCGTGCCTACCTTGCACTTGATGCTTCTTATCACAAGATGGTGCTATGGAGTTTGCTTAACTTTCAAACCTTACAGGAAGGTGGCCGGTATGAAGGACGTTTAGCATAAAGCCTGGACCTCTCTGCTGATCATCCTCCTGGGTGGAATCCGGATCTGACTAAACCCAAGCAAATCTGAAGGATGTATTGTAGTGTAGAATGGAGGTAAAAGACAGCTGTGATCTGAGAAGAACTGGTTGTGTGTCTCTAGCTCATCAGTGCTAGGCAGGATAACCCCAAGGACTGGTTTTAGTCTCTGTTTATCATGAATCTTGCTTGAGGATGGCCTGCTGTTATCAGGCTTTACCTGCTGATGTTACCATTGGGCTGTACAGATCCTGCAAGCTGTGTGTTGAGAGGGGCTTAGCAACTGTGCTGGGCTATGCTGCTAATAGAAAAACCAGCTAAGGAAAAAAATGTGAGGGAAAACACTGTGTATGCTGGCAGCAGATTCTGGCCAGGACAGCCACACTGCTGGGACTTGCTTGGGAAATACAGTACAGTTGGAATCTTTGGAGGCTGTTGATAGGAGCCCATGGGGAGCAAGTGGATGGCAGTGTGATGCCAGAAGCAGAATGGTTAGCTGATGATGTCATGCTGCTAAGTAGGCCTAACTGAGAGAACCTTAGAGAAGTGCTTTGGTTGTGCTGTAATAAGGTAAAATCACTCATTGGGCTTATCAAAGAATAGTCTTGCCTAGAACTGTGTGCTCTTAAGTCTGCAGGCTTCCCTTGGGGTCCTGTTCTGTAGAGAGGCTGTATACTGTCTTATGGAAAAAATAGGACCAGTGCTAACTCAAAATCACCAGCACTTCCTTTTGTCCACAGATAGTTTTCTCCTGAAGTGGGGAAAACTAGTGGATCTTCTTGTATGCAGCTAACTGCTTGCACTGCCTGTCCTGTGCTCAGAGCTGCCTGCATCTTGTGCAGACAGGTCTGCTTAGACAGCCTGCTGCTTGCTAGGATTTATTGTCTGGTATTACCTTAAAGGCTGCTGTCCCTGTTCTCTCACACAGACTTCATTAACTTATAGGGTGTCTTGGGGAATTGTATAGTATAAATTCAATAGCTGCTTTTCCTGGTGCTGAGTCTTCTGGTGACCTTCTCACTGCTGAGAAAGACCTAAAGTAAATGATTTTTGCTTCCTTCTGTCTATTAGAACTAACAACTCCAGGACTTCATGGCTCAGTATTTTGGTGTCTGTCTGTCTTGTCCTCTTCCAGCTACTTCACAACCTGTTTATTAGATAGCACTCCCTTGGGTCAAGTGCAGCCATGACTGCAGTGTGACTAGACTAGAAATGAAGCCAAAGGCTGCTTGGATTCCTGGTCTTAGAGTCTTACAGCTGTGCTTACCAGAAGCCTTTGTGCTAGCAGTGAACAGTTATTAAAAAGGCTTGCTTTAAGTAGCAGTGCTTTGGAGTCACTAGCTAATGGTCATTTACACTTGATGGTTTTTAGAAGGTTTTTCTAAAGTGGGAAAGCTAGGGGAGTGGATCTAAAGCCATCATTGTCCTGTGCATCCTCATATGCACAGGACTGTGTCTCACTTGTGAAGAGTAGGTATGGCACAGTGGTTACAGCAGAGTTTGAACTGCCTGATTGTTTGCTTTTATCCCTTGAAGGTGATCTTTAAAGCAAAGTACCTGACCTACACAAGCTTCTTCCCTTGCACAGCAGTGGGTGTAAGCATCCCATTTCTAGAAGCTTTTTTCTTCCCCTCTTTAGAGTCCCCATCTAGGACTTAAGCAAGTACCTAGCTGCAGCTCTTTGGTTTGTCTCTATCATCTTTGAGGTGCGAGCAGTGATCTCTGTCCACTTCTAGAGCTGCAGACTTAAGGAAATCAACAACCTTGCAAACTGAGCTGGAATTGTCTGGGCTGGAAAGCTGCTCAACTGCTATTACCTTGCAGGGGTGTCATGGTTTGATCTGGAGAGCAGCTAAACCAGTTGCTTCCCATTTACTCATTCCTGCCCTCTCAGTGGGATGGGGGAGAGAATACAAAAGGACAAAACTTGGGGGTTGAGTTAAAGACAGTTTAATAGGACACAAAAGGAAGATGTTTATGATAAGAGTATACAGACAAGTGATGCACAGCACAGTTGCTCACTACCTGAAGCTGATGTTTAGATAGTTCCCAAGCTGGGAGGCTTCCTGGCCACCCCCTCCAGTTATGTTGTCATGCTCCATATATATGGTATGGAATATCCCTGTGGCTGGTTGGGGTCAGCTGTCCTGGCTGTGTCCCCTCCCAGCTGCTTGGGTGCCCCTTGCCTTCTTGTTGGCAGGTCAGTAGGAGAAGTTGAGAAGCCTTTGCTTGGCAACAACCAAAACATTAGCATGTTATCAACATTATTCTCATCCTAAATCCAAACCACAGCACTGCAGCAGCTGCTAGGAAGAGCACTAACTCTATCCCTGCCAAAACCAGGACAAGGCATTATGAGAAGCAGAAGAGAAGGAATATGTTGCACTCATTTATTACATATGCTTTTTTAAAAAAAACTTGAAGTTCTTGGTCACTGGATCCCTCAGGCCTCATAACTCACTGGTGTCTCATGTCATCTGTTGTTTGAGGGAGGAATGGAGGGCTGGAAGCACCACTGCAGTGTTTGTTCTGTTTGTACCTCTGTGTCTGTGGAACTCGGTGCAGTCTGATCACGAACAGTTAGCTATTCTCCTGAAGCACTGCAGCATGTCACAGTTGGCAGCAGAATTAGGGGAAATACAGCACAGCCTGGAGCTCTCAGGCACCATTCCCTGTGTGCTGTGCAGTGGGCAAATGGTGATTAATTTAATGCCTTTGTGCTTGCCACTAGGGCAGGAAAACCCACTTGCCATGTATGTATAACATCCTTCTGCTGCTGTGCCATGAAAACACTGTGACCAGAGAGCCTGGTCCTGCATGGTGCTTAGCTGAGCTCAGCAGATGCTGGAGGCAATGGCTCTGTGGAGACCTGCACTAAAACACCTCTGCAGCTCCCCCAGTGAGGAGGAGGGGGTAACATGCTCTAGGGAGTACATCTTGGTCCTTGAGATAAAGCTGAGTGATTTCAGTGTCAAGACCTCAATACAGAGTTGGGAAATGCAAATTGGGAAATGAAACAGGCTTATGATGTTCTGGTGTAATGCTTCCAGGCACCCTGAGTGACTATCTGGGGTTGGTGTAGCAATCATGTGATGGAAATACATTGCTTATTCTCTCTGTTAGCCATGTGGCACAAAAGCTTTTCACCAGGCTCAGAAGAAAGCCCAGTGTGTTCCCAAATCTTCAAGATGACTAGTGTGTGCCACCTTCTCATGTGTGACACAGAGCTGCTCTGGCTGTGTGCTTGGCCCCCCTTGCTGGTACAGGAGTGCTTTTAAGCAGGGTGCTGCTGTGGAGGTGTTAGAGCCCCACTCCTCAGAGTTCCTCTAGAGTTGCTTTTTGAGGTCTGGATCTACATGTGTGCCCTTATTCATGGGGCAGGCAGGGAACAGAAGCTCTCCCTTTACAATTTGGTGGTGACACCTTGCATCTCAAGCACCAGAGGTAGTGCTGCACACAGAGCATTACAGAAGCACCCTCAGGTGTACATCAGTGTGTTCACTCAAGGTGCATTATGGTTTACCCTTGTATACAGAGTGGTCTGGACTTAAGCTTGCCTGTCCCTCAGCTGCAGTCCCCTTTATTGCATACATACTCTGAGAAGGCTGGGTTTATTCATCAAAAAGCTCTTATCTGATGGTGGGCAAGGCTGTAGTAGATGGTCTGACTTTCTTTTTTGATATCTTAAAGGCTGACTGGGCATGTGAAACTAGCACAGAGGGCAATCTGAAAAACACTGATTACCAAACTACTGTGGTGTGCTGTGTTTTGATCAGTCCCGATCAGGCTATTGCAGGCAAGCTGCTGAAGTAAGTGGTGCTAGAGAAGGGAAACTGAGGGAAGTAAGGTATAGATGTCATTATAAACCTTTCTTGGAAGATGACTTTTATCTTTTTAATTATACTATGAAAGAGGTAGAACACAAATATGAATTAATTTGTAAAACCTTTGGTAGAAAGTCTCTACTATTTCCCCCCTGTAGTTAAGTACTGTTCCTTGAAGAATGGCTATCATACTTTAAAGGTAAATGTACCCAACCTTTGCTGCATGCTGAGATTGCTGTGTTATCACAGCTTTACAGGTTGGGGCTGCAAGTGATTGGAGTTGTAAGTGACAGCTGCTGGCCTTGCCTCTCTCCTTCCAGTGTCTGCACTGCCAGGCTGAGGTAGATCAAAGTCTGAAAGCGTCCAGCATAGCAAGACTCAAGTGTTAACTGCTTGGAGCACATTCAGCCTGTGAAAAAGCAATTCACAGGCTGCTGATGCCAAGCAATGATGATTTTTAGACTTTCTCCAGAACAGTGTGTGCTGTAATTTTGAGCTGCTTAAAAAAAAAAGGCAGGATTTTGTAGATGTGCATTAATACTGACTTCAGTATCTGATAGTGGAGAGAAGTATTCCTCAAGTTGAGGTGGCCAGAGGAGAGGATGTAATTGTGATAAATAAGCAAACTAGCTTCCAGGGGTGGCTCTTCAATCTCTTTATTTGGTGGTGGCTGTATTTTTATCTCCCTTCCCCTTTTTCACAGAATCACAGATTGTAGGGGTTGGAAGGGCCCTGGAGAGCTCCTGGGGTCCAACCCCCCTGCCAAAGCAGCTCCCCAGCTCATACTGCACAGGTCGGTGTCCAGATGGGGCTGGAATCTCTCCAGAGAAGGAGATTCCACACCCCCTGGGCAGCCTGTCCCAGGGCTCCCTCACCCTCACTGGGGAAAAGTTCCTCCCCAGGTTGCTGTGGAACTTCCTGGGCTCCAATTTGCAGCCATTGCCCCTTGTCCTGTCCCCACAGACACTGAAAAGGGGCTGGCCAATTCCCCCTGCACCCCATGCTTCAGATATTGATAACCATTGATTAGGTCCCCCCTCAGTCTTCTCTCCAGGCTGAACAGCCCCAGCTCTCTCAGCCTTTCCTCACAGGAGAGATGCTCCAGGCCCTTCATCATCTTCATAGCCCTTCTCTGGACTCTCTCCAGGAGATCCTTGTCTCTTTTATCCCAGGGAGCCCAGCACTGGACACACCACTCCAGGTGGGCCCTGAGCAGGGCAGAGCAGAGGGGGAGGATCCCCTCCTGTGACCTGCTGCCCACACTCCTCCTGATGCCCCCAGGATCCCATTGTCTCTCTCAGCCCCAGGGCACACTGCTGGCTCATGGCCACCCTGTCACCCACCAGCACCCCCAGGTCCTTCTCCACAGAGCTCTTCTCCAGCAGGTCACCCCCAGCCTGTCCTGATCCATGTGGTTGTTCCTCCCCAGGTGCCAGACTCTCCACTTGCTGTTGTTGAATCTCATCTGGTCTCTCCCTGCCCAGCTCTCCAGCCTGGCCAGGGCTCTGGATGGCAGCGCAGTGTCCTGCCTGTCCATGCTCAGCCATTCTAGATAACAGGATGTACCAACCTGTGAGTCTCTAGTATTGATTATCATGATGAATAGGTGAGACCTTGAGCTGTGGTCTGTTGGCTGGGAGAGGGGGTGGTGTGACACTTGAGTTGGCAGGCAGATCTTTGGCTTCACTACCCTTGCCTCCTATGCACTGCATGAGTCCAACAGGAATGAGTCCCCAGCTCACTCAGTTGTTGATTGTGAAGTGCTGATGGACTGGCAGTTTGAATCACAGCTGTTGAGTTGGTGTTCCTTTAACTACAAAGCCTGGGAATTCTCATGGCCTGTCACTGCACCAGTTGGTGGCAGCTCTTGAAGATGAATTTGTTGAGTTCAAAATAGATCCTTCTGTGTACCAACCAGTACGTGGTAAATCACAAGATCTTCATGGTCACACTTAATGTAACTCTCCTTTAAATAGGACAATGTTTCTTCTCTGCTTTACGATTTAATGAGCTTGTCCTGCATTTTTACATGCTTTAATCTTTCTCCAAGTGTATTATGAAAAGCTTTTAACATTAGGTTATCTAGTAGCACAGTAGAACCATAAGAATCAATATGGTTTTGCTATTCATGTGTGGGAGATTAGCTTTTATGAGAGATAGAAATGAGGGAGAAGTAGCTAAACCTTGGGGCTGGTTTAGCTACCAAGGATTTCATTAGAGTCTTACTCCAGCAATTCCAAGCCTTGCCATCTGTTGCCTAGTGAAGTGCTCTGTGCTTCACTGCTGGTGCTTTACAGCTGCAAGTCTAGAGCCTGGGCATTGCTTGCTGAGTCCAGAACTGAATATTGCAAAGTAGATGCTATTCTGTGTTCTATTCAATGTTCTGTGTTACACTGCAGTCCAGAAGGGAGGATCCTCCTGAAACTCAGAGCTAACATTCCTGTGCTGCTGTAAGGCTGCCCCACGAGCAGAGTCTTGCCCAAAAGCCACCCCAGCCTGCCTGGTGTTTGGATGAGTGCTGCACAGTGTGAGCTGGAGCTGCACAGAAACAAACCTGGAGTTCCTTTACAAATCAGGCTTGCTTCTTTCCTCTTGAGCTCTGGCTCTGCTTTCTCTTCCTGACATGCCCTGTGCTCTGCCAAAAGCTAAACATACCGTTTGGAAATGTGGGGATGGCACTAGCCAGCACTAAATCAAAACTCCTCTTAGCTTGGTTTTATCTTACCTGTCAGTTGGTTTATGTCTTGTGTTAGGTGCTGTTGGTAGAGCATGTCTGCTGGAGGAGGGTTTCTATCTGTCTCCAGGTGCCCATAAGCTTTCAGTGGTTCTCCAGAATACTAGAAGTAAGTTGGAAAGTGACTCTTTAGATGACACAAAGTTGTCTGTCTTCACTGCAGCTCATGTAGTGGGAGCCTATAGCAGTTTATTTTCAGTGGTATGTTTGATATTACCTTTCCTTCAGTTTATTTTCAGTGGTATGTTTGATATTACCTTCCCATCAGAAAAGCTTCGTTGGCTTTGTCACAGCAAGTGAAGTGTTTCTAGTCTGTATTAAGCCTTTCTCTTCCTGATGTGTAATACCATATTTTCTACTCTTGTGAACCTGGAAGAACTTATGTGCAAATATATGTAGCCTTTTATAAATCTGCTTTTTGCAGTGGGTGATTTCTGTGAGGGAATGCTGGTGAACTTAAGCACAACATGTTCCACTTCCACATCTGATTTTAAAAAAAAAAAAAAAAAAGGCTTGGAGGGAATACCAGTAAGAATGTGGCAGTATTTTCTAACTGGCAACTTGTGTTCATTGGCTCTAAATTGCTTCTCTGTAGGCTGTCAGCATATCTTGGACTCTTTGCCTCTCCTGCTGTCACAAAAGCACCAGGGGTCTGCATTTGTAATCCTGCTGCACCTCTAAAGTCTGACTCTCAAACCAGAGTTGACAGCTGTTCCATCTGTTGTTGACCTCAGCTCGTTCACATGAGTATCTGCTGTGTTCCTCGAGCTGATGCAATCTGTCCAGTAAACACAGGTTAGCCTGGGGCCTCAGCTTACACCGTTTGTGACTGAAACACATGCATTTGCTATGAGAACTATTGAATGTGACTACCTGTTTCACTTGTAAGCTACAACTGAGCCACAAGTGATAGAGGATACTGTGTAGATGTTAAAATATTCCTGCTGGAGTTCAAGAACACACAGTAGTTCCCAGAGCTGGAGTTAACTTGAAGTTGCTCAGGTCAGCTGAAGGCTCAGAGCAGGTCAGGAGTAACCTAAACAGACAGGAACTTTCTAAGCAGCAATGTAAGTGATGTGACCTGTGTAGCAGGAGTGAGGTGACAGTACATAGTTGCCTATGCACAAGGTAAGCCTTAAAATAACTCTACACTGCATAGTACATGCCTAGAGAATTAAGTGTAAAAGGCAGCTGAGTTGACTTCTCAAGAGAATTCCCAACCTAGGATTTGTCCAGTGCATAGACAAGCCAGATTGGCACTACCTGGAGCATCCAAGAGGTGGTGGGGCAAACACTTTGTCTGGTATTGCCTGAGCCTAGCTTTGGTCACCTGCCTACTCTATAGGCAAGCATTAAACTGTCTCACTTAATGCTTTTCTGATGGACTTCTATATTCTCTTGACAGCTGCCATTAACCTAGCAAAGCTGAAGCTTTTCAGACATTACTATGTCATGGTAAGTAAAACACATGTATGAACATGTACAGAACACTTAGAAGCTGTTCAAGCCTTTTGATGAGAGGGTTCAGAGGAGCCACAAAGATGATTAGAGGGCTGGAGCAGCTGCCCTACAAAGAGAGGCTGAGGGAGCTGGGCTGGGTCAGCCTGGAGAAGAGAAGGCTGTGGGGGGACCTCATTGCAGCCTGCCAGTCCCTGAAGGGAGCAGAGACACAGGAGGGGAATCAGCTTGTTAAAGGGCAGACAATGGCAGGACACGGGGGATGGATTAAAGCTGGAGGAGGGAAGGGTTAGATTGGATATTAGGGGGAAGTTTTTCACAGAGAGAGTGGTGAGGGGCTGGAACAGGCTGCCCAGAGAGGGGGTGGGTGCCCCGTGTCTGGGGGTGTTCAAGGCCAGGTTGGATGGGGCCCTGGGCAACCCTGTGTAGCTCCAGGCCTGAGGTTGGTGTCCCTGTCTGTGGCAGGGGGTTGGAGCTCTGTGACCCTTGAGGTCCCTTCCAACCCAGACCAGTCTGTGATTCTATGATGGTTTGCTTATTGGAAGCTGCTATAGCTGGTGGCTGTTGTGAAGATGTTCCTGGTTCTGTGGCAGTGCTGTACTTTGGCATCTTCCTCAACTGCATTAAAATCCTCAAAGCAACTGCCTCTTCCTAGTGGTTGCATCCTTCTGTCTATCTTTAAATTGGTTCCAGCTATTTGTAACACTTCCTAATTTCCTCTGGAGACAGCTTGAGCTGCCAGTTGAATTGATGAGCTTGAATAACGTACTGTAAACTTGCTAAAAATTAAACTTGGGACCAAATGGTGCCTGGAGATGCATGTATGCAGTTTCTGATTAAGTCAGTGGGAGCCATGAGCACACCTCCCAAGAGAGCATAGCTTTCTTAATGACTTCCAACAGCCTCCTTTCAGACTCTTCTAAGTGAGGAGAGCAATAAATTGCAGTTGTGGTTCTTCAAATTCTACAAAATGCTAATACTTCAGGTATTTTCCTGCTGTAACTTGAATATACCAGGAGCAGCTTGAGTCCTTTGGATGCTCAACAAGCAGTAGAGCCCTCAGCCTGTATCTTCCATGCTTATCAAGGAGCATAATAAGGTGGATCTGCCATGAGTTGTCTGGGACTTGCTTGAGCTATTTATCTGAAATGAGAGGGTCCATAAGGCTGGTGCTCTTGTTCTTATCATGCTTTCTCCTTTTCCTTCCCAGATTGTGTGTTACATTTACTTCACACGGATCATTGCCATTCTCATAAAGATTGCTGTTCCATTCCAGTGGAAATGGCTGTACCAGGTATTTGTCAGAAAAGGAAAATACATCAGTCCCTTCGTTATGTTTTCCTTTTTCTTCTTATTCTTTAGAAATAACTGCACCCCCAAAAAAATAATAAAAAAATCCATGAATTGTTCCTCATGTTGTAGTAGAACATCTCAAAGCACAGTGCTGTGCCCTGTCTCCTCCTGATTTTTATCACTGATGTGCCTAAAGAGGCAGGAATATATTTTTAGTTCTCTGTTTGTCCAGCAAGGCTGCTGGATTATACATGAGATGTCTGGAAGTAATTGCATTATTGATTTTTAGTCTTTCAATTTAAGAATGTCTGAAGGAAATTAATCAAGAACATACAAAGGGGGAGAAAAAAAAAAGCCAGGTTTGCCCTGTGTAATTGAAGCCCCAGGGAGCCAGTGGAATAGGCTTTCACTGTTCCATCTACAGGCTTTATTTGCCTAGTGATTTTTAAAGACTTGGTTTCTTAACATATAATCCAAGTAACTGTGCAGGGAGTCTTTGGAATACATTAACTGTTGAAAATACCCAACAACGTAGGGATGATTATTCCCCCCTCCTCATTTAAAAGCCAAGTCTTGCTGTAGCTACTTAAAAGAACTGGAGTGATGGCTAGAACTGTAATAGTGCTTAAAGTGACAGGGAGAGCTGAAAGAACAAAGGACTTGACAGACTTTAGCCTGGGATTAGTGATATTGCTTTGTTATTTCTGCTGTGGCACGTGCTGCTTGGCCATTAAATCTGGAACCTTGTGAATGAGGAGAAATATTTCATGACTCTGAAGTTCTGAACATGTTTGACCATGACAGGACTGAACTTCAACCTTATGATTTCACTTGCAGCTGCTGGATGAGATGGCCACACTTGTGTTCTTTGTCCTCACTGGGTACAAGTTTCGTCCAGCATCAGACAACCCTTATCTACAGCTGTCTCAAGATGATGAGGATGACTTGGAGATGGAAGCTGTGTAAGAACCTCTCCTCTCTCCCTTTTTTTTTGTTTCTTTTTCACTTGATTTGAGAAAACTCATGATTTTAAAACCAATTTACTTTAATCTCTCTAAATCCTGCTTTGAAAAAAATGAAGATCTACCCACACATTTAAAGAGGAGGTGTCCATTTGGTGTGTGAGATATATATATATATATCTCACAAATTTCTTTGTTAGTTTAACAGCCTCTGAGCTGGATATTGCAGTGGTGTGGAATAAGCTGGTAAAGCTTTTCATGGGGCAAGAAGATGTGCAGAAAAAAGCCAAGTAAAATAGCTTCTGTGTTTAATCTGTGGTGCTGAACACCAGTGAGTCTTAGACATTGTCATTAATGCTTTATATTTAAGCCTAAACAAATAACAAAAGCTCATTACCAATCTACACAATATAAATTAACATAGTGTAAGGTCACTTCTGCCTCAAAGCTCAGCTAGTAGCTTTGCAGAAGTTTATCTTCAGTAGCCCTGGGCTGAGGAGGTGTGTTTTTACCAATACTCTTCACTCTTCTATTGCTCTCTTCCCAACCATGAAGCACCACAAATGCAGTAGGACCTCAGACAGTCTGGAGAAATTATAAAGTGAGGCTCAGCCCTAAGCCCCTGTTGTTTTCTTTGCAGTGGTTTTCTGAAGACTTAGAGCAGTTTCTATTATAAATTAAGAAATGCCACTCCTTTTCTAAGAACTTCAGCATGCTGGAAGTGTTGAATACAGCTATAATTGCCACAGACTCTGTGGCCTTAATAGAAGCCAACCTAACCTAATCTCTTTAGCTGCTACACACTTTATGCATAATTGCAATTTGTGTACAGGTTCAGAAACCTGTTCCTAAGAGTTTTTACTTAAAATTTGGCAAATCTTTACCTGATCTTGGGTGAAACAACTCAACACTCCTCATTTTAATTGCAGGAGCAAAAAAAAAAATTCAGAATATGTTTGTCCTTGTAGGCATTTAGGAAGAAATGAAGCTTATTGGGAAATTGCTACAAGGAGCTTTGAGGTAGAATCCAGCCTGAAATGTTCTGCAAGGAGTTTAATTTCTCAGATGTCTCTAGGAACAAAGATCTTTCCACATGCTTAGTTATTTTTGCTTTGGAGCCATAAAATCTGTCATTGCAAGCAGAATCCAACTAGTGGGTAGTAACCCTAAAAACACTCTCACTTAAAAGTGTCTAAATGGTTTATGTAAGAAGCTCCTTTCTGTTTGGGAGCTAGTACATCACCATCCACCTTTGGAAGGCACCATCTGAACTGGAAGATGTGGTGGGATTAGTGACTACCAAAAAAGAGCTTTATTCCTACAAGATTGCCCTTTAAGAGTGAATTCCAGCTTTGCATGACACATTCAATGACTTTTTACTTCTGGGGGGGGGGGGGTTAGGATTAATACAGCACCTTTCACATGTAGTTTCAGTAAGTTGGAGAAGCTGCAAAATTTAAGAGAACCTGCCAGGAGAAACTTTAATGACCTGATTTACATCTTGCCTTAGTGAAATAATGGAAACATGAGGATCAGAATTCCTTCTGAGAATTCCTAGTAAAGCATTTTGCTCTTTGCCTTGGGAATTTCTATTGTTGCCCCTTGTGGGTTTGTTCCCCTTAGTCTTGCTTGAATTTTTCTCATCTGATTCACCAGAAGTTTTACTCCTTGGCAGGATATAATCTGTAGGAGAGTCTTGTTCTTCCTTTCCCAGCTTCATTGGGGAAGTTGTTTTGCACACTTCTGAAAATCATGGTATATGTGTGTGTATATATATATATATATATATACATCCTGTGACAAGTGAAGCACTGCAGTGAAAGTGGATCAGATTTCTTGTTCACTTAGTTTTGCTGGTCCTATTTTCTTAATAAATATTAAATGTTGTTTCTGGGGTTGGGGGAGAAATACCAAGGCAAGTGACTAAGTGCCTGACAGCATCCTGACTAACCATTGTATGAGTGTGTTTTGTCTTTCATGTGATAAATACACACTTGCCTTCAGAGGCTGTGGCAGAAGTTAAAAGCCTTCAAACTTCATGGTGATATTCTGTGCCTTCTTGCCAGGTTTTATGGTTGTTTTCCTCTCCCTGAGGGCTTTTTGTTAAAGCCAGGCTCTTGAAAATGGTTGCTACAGAAGCATTCAGTTTCTTTAGACTCAACACTTTGATGAGCCAAGGGAGGGGAAGAGCTGTGAGGTCACCAATCCTGTTTTCCAGGCTGGCTTGTCTTCCAGCAAAAAATGGGATGTTTTAAGTGCAGCTTACTGACTTCTGCCTGTTTAATTGCAGTGCAAAGTAGACAGAGCTCAGTCTGACAGTAAATGTAAATATTCTTAAGGACAGTGTGGAAATCTGCAAAGTTTCAAGAAAAAGCCAAAGGCTTGGTGTCTGCAACAGAAGCACCACAAGGCACAAGTCCCCCTCTAAATTCTTGTCACTCAAAAATAAACCAAATGAAGAACAGCAAAGGTGACTTCAACTAAGTCTTTTTGACTAATGTGCCTCTATTTTGGGAGAAATCACCCCCAAATATCACTGAACTCTTTCTTTGGTTAGAGCAGGCTCCACAGAATCCCTCCTGCTGGAGAGGAGGGTGGCTCAACCTGGACTAAGGACCAGTCTGTTCTTTTACAAGTAGAGTCAATAGCCATTCATCACCAAAGCAGCTTTCTGTGTATTCTGTGCTGGGCAGCCTGTTCCATGGGCTTGTTACGGACAGGGTGTTGAAGGACCCTGCTTGAGAAGGTGCAGCCACACTTGGCAGGCAGAGTTGTCAGGTTTCCAGTCCTAATGCCGTATCTAGGGCACAGACACAAAAGTATGAGCAGTATGGTAAGTGCTGAGGGGTGAAGAAGGGGGAAAGGAAGCAGTTTGGGAGTTCTGCAGTCTTGCAGGGAGCTATCTCATTAGCTCAGTCAGTTGGCTTTGGATGTTGAGTACCAAGAGATCCTCTGCACATCTTGGTCAGGAGCGGTGCTTGTACGTGTGTGTGTGTGTGTGTGGGGCAAAGGTGTTCCCAGTGGAGGAGGGGCTGCAGAAAAAGCCATTAATGGTTTTGTTCTCAATTCAGTAAATCCATCTTGTTGAGTGCATGGAGACTGACTCTGTTTATCCTTAACACCCAAAACAGCCTCAGCATAGTGAACTGTTGTGGTAACACTGACCTACCTTTGCTTATGCCTTGGGATCTGGACTTTCTCAGTGTATGGTGAGGCAACCTGTTGTGTGCTGAGTCCTGAAGTCCTGGCTGTTTGCTTTTCTCTGCTTTCTCTCAGGTTGTACTTCATGGCAGGCTGATTCATGATGCTCTCCCCTAGAAGTGATTTCTTCACCTAGCACATCTTTCCCCTTCAGAGAGCAGCTTTTTTTTGCTCAATGGCTGATCCAGTTTCACTCCAGTTTGCAATAGCTGGTAGAGGCTGTCAGTATCACAGTGGTTTCTTGTTGGAACTGTAAATCAAAAAACAGGAGACATGACAGCTGAGACCCTGTAGAGGGCTGAAAATGCTTCTGAATGTTTAGCCATCTCTTGATACCTTGGATACAATGTGGGGGAGGAAGAACTGGATGGAACTTCTGCAGTGTGTTCCACTGCAGTGGAGTGCTGAGGGAACTCCTGTTGTGACAGGTATCCCTCTGATGGCCACAAATTTTCTGGAGAGAGATGTTGTCATGAGGATTTGTTGCGTTTTAGCTACTGCTAGTTTGTGGGTTAGAAATGCAGCCTGGCAAACTGCAGGTGAGGAACACTTAGTTGCAGTATTGCAGGTCAGAGCTGAAGTCTTAGGACTGTTCAGAGGACTGAAGTGAGAAGGGTGGTGTGCTTGGTCTTAGTACTGACACCCATATTTTACTGGGCCTTAATGTGTTGGCTGAACTGATTTTGAGAGGGAAGAGAATTGCCCCATCTGGGAAAATGAGCACAAGCTACACTGTACACTTGTCATGAGACAAGAACAGTGCTCTTCAGATGGTTTTTAACTTTCAGTCTCTCCCAGTTCCTTGCTGTTGGTGCTTGGTGGGACAGTGCATGGTCTCTCTGGTAACAGATGACACGACTTGACCTGGCTGCAGTGCCAGTGTGTAGCTGTTCATCCTTTTCCTCCATGAAAGTGGATCGCTCCCTCTGTAACCTCTGATCCCTTTAGTCATCGTGTTGATGTGTCCTGGGTTTGGAACTGTACTGAAGTGCAGTGCTGAAGTCTAGACTGTGTGCCAGGTGGGATCTTACTAGCTGAGAGTCAAGTGTTAGCACCACTTTGGTGTAGTATGTCTTCTGCTGCCTTGCTGTATTAGTGGCTGACTTCTGGTTTGTAGGCCACTGTAATCTTCAGCTCATCCCCAAGGAATTGATGCAGCCCCTTCCTCTGTCATTCCAGAGCTTATTAGTCCTGAGGAGTAAACTCTGTAGCTGTCTTGCTGCATTGTCCCATATTTTTCAGACCATTACTTTGATTTGCCAGAATCTTTCTGCATTCTAGTCCCTTTCTCAAATATGTGGCTCTCAGTCTTCTGCAGATTTAATAATTAAGTTCTCTATCCCATTACCCAGGCAATTACTGAAAATATTGAGTAGAAGTGAACCTAGGACAGACCTCACTGGAACCATGCTCAATGTTCTTTCATTTTTGACAGGAAACCATTAAGTACACCTCAATACATGCTTTTCCAATTAGTTATGCACCTACTTTGGTTTTGTCCAGCTCACATTTCCCCAGATTTTTTCCTGTGTGACAGAGAAAACCTTTGTCAACAGGGAGAACTTAGGAGATCCACATGTTCTCTGTGCTAATAAGCTTGATGTGATTTCTTCCAGGCAAGCGTTTACTAATTCCATCTTTCTCCTGGAAGCAACCTGCTTACTTTTCTCCCTTGTAATCTTTTCTTTTCTTTAATTCCAATAGGGAATAAAGTTACTATTTAATCTATAATCATCTGCCCCTTTCCCAGTTCCCTTAAACACAAGCTCATCTAGGCCTGCTCTCAAGTGTCTGAGCTGCTGGCAGTGGCAGCGCTGCTGCTGCTGCTAGAGAGTCACTGAGCACACCACTGTGAGTACATTAGGTATAATACAGATCTAAGCACATTACCAGAAGAGTGTATCTGAAGATTACTACTTCTCTAGGGTGTTCCTGTGAATATGTTGTTAGCTAGTCTGATCAAATAAAGTATTCTGACATGGTAAACAGCAGGTGAAAGCACACAAAGCCCAACAGCAGCATCTTTGAACGGGGCTGTTTTATGTATGCTTCCAGGCATCCCTTGTGAGTGCTTTGAGCTATTGGCACTCTTACTTTCAGCATCCAAAATAACCTTTGTAGCACATTTAGGGAGAAATAACCTGTGTGGAATGAGAATAGGATTGTGCTGAAGAGTAACACAAATGTCCTGTGCATGGGAACAGCCCGGTTTGCGTAGTGCCAGAGGGAGCTGCTGGGCTGAAGAGCTTGTTGGATAGCTGAGGTGGCAATGAGAGGAGTGGGGCTCTTCTGGCTGGATAAACAGTTCAGTTTTGCCTCATGTTTGAATGGTATTATGAGGCTTTATAGCTCAGTGGTCAGATTGCCATGACAGATCCAGGCTGGGATGGCATAAAAAGGATGTGGTTTCTTCTGGTTTAGCTGTTCACTGAGTATTTTTGCTATCAACAGGAGTTGGTGCGTGTTGAGCTAATGAGGTTCATTTGGGGTACTGTCCACTGTATGCATTTGTGTACTATGTCATACCTACTAAAAGCTTTGCAAATGCAGAAGAAAGTCTTCAAGGCACAGAATTAAGGGTGCTTAGCTGTAGAGCAAAATGCCTTTTAAGCAAGCTGCTCAAACTTCAGCAAATAAACCCTTCATTTAACTATTAAACCACCCCTGCTGTCATCTTTCAAGTGTGAGCAAGTATTTGCTGTTTAACAACAGACAGGAAGAGAGGGCAGTGAGACTCAAGGACAGTGGTCTTGCTCCCAACATCCATCAGCATCGTGTCCAAGGTGATACAGGCTGGGGGGTGACCTGCTGGAGAAGAGCTCTGTGGAGAAGGACCTGGGGGTGCTGGTGGGTGACAGGGTGGCCATGAGCCAGCTGTGTGCCCTGGGGCTGAGAGAGACAAAGGCTGAGAGAGCTGGGGCTGTTCAGCCTGGAGAGAAGAAGACTGAGGGGGGACCTAATCAATGGTTATCAGTATCTTAAGCATGGGGTGCAGGGGGAATTGGCCAGCCCCTTTTCAGTGTCTGTGGGGACAGGACAAGGGGCAATGGCTGCAAATTGGAGCCCAGGAAGTTCCACAGCACCATGGGGAGGAACTTTTCCCCAGTGAGGGTGAGGGAGCCCTGGGACAGGCTGCCCAGGGGGTGTGGAGTCTCCTTCTCTGGAGAGATTCCAGCCCCATCTGGACACCGACCTGTGCAGTATGAGCTGGGGAGCTGCTTTGGCAGGGGGGTTGGACCCCAGGAGCTCTCCAGGGCCCTTCCAACCCCTACAACTCTGTGATTCTGTGATTAACTCAGTAGCAGTAGGAGAGACAGACCAGCAAGACTGCTGGGTCTTGGTGAGGAGACACTCCAGAAGTGTTACTTGGTATGTGCAGGAAACAAAGTGTGTAGGAGTTATCAGTGTAAATGATGTTACCACTCTAGTTCTGCTCTCTGATGTTCTCCCTTCTCTTCCAGGGTGACGACTTCTGGAGTAATGGAGGGCATGAAGAAGGTCAAGAAAGTGGTGAATGGTTCAGCAGAGCCACGGGGCGAGTGGACGAGCACGGCGTGATGGACTGGACTAAGGCAGCACTTTCAGAGAAACTTTTTTAATTTATTAATATTACTCTCAGTGGAAAGGGAGCAACTAGCACTTCCCAACACTGAAGCTGCAGAGTGGGGTGTGTCTAGGGGGGAGCAAAGCAGTGCAGAAATAAAACTATTCCTTTGGTCATAAGAAAATGGGATCTCTTGGTACCCTCAAGGAGCGTGAAGCTTTCCTAGGCATTTTGGGTAGCTTATTCTTTTTTTTTCCCCCCTCCCTTACTGGATTGGTTAGGTATTCTGAATTGTTTGCAGTTGCCTTCTCCAGAATGTGTAATACTAATGTGAAGAGAGACCTTTAGTGTGTATGTAAAGTATATATTTTATATAAAGTGCATATATGTACACACTTGCTATGTAACATGTATGCTGGGAATTACAGTGTGGCAGAAGGTGGGGAAAGAAGATAAAAGATGTAAGTATTCTTTTTCTTTTCTTTTATATAAACCATCCTTTTGGCTTGGACAAAACCAATGCCAAACAAATGAATAGGAACAACTGCAGTTATTTGGGATACTAAATGGGGTATTGAATCAGATTCGTTCTGCCACTGCTCACATCAGTGGGGAACTTGGTAAGGATCTTCTTGCCTTATCCAGGTGGGTAGCCAGTGTGTCAGGCTTTAAAACGTGTTGCAGCAAGTGGCTGTTGTCCATTAAAAGCACTGGTCTGTAGTGCACTAAGTGTTAACATCATTTCTCCACTGTTCATGGAGATGCTCTTGATTCACACCCACCTGACAAGAAGTACACAAGAAGTGTAAGGCTGATGCTTGCTTCTTAAGGGTCTGCTGTGCTACCCTAAACATCTCATTTGAAGCTGTACCCAGAGCACTTTGATCTGCTTTATAAGATATTTTAAAAGACACTCCTTTCTGGCACAGAATAAACAGTGCTGGAATCTCCAGTGGAAGTCTGTCTAGCAGCTGTACTGCAGCAAAACCCTCTGGTTCACTGATCCTGAGTTACTTGGCCTCACTGGGTGGCCACTTGTACCCCTGTGGCCACGTGTAGGATTAGTGATACTGCTGTTTGAGGTGGGCTGAACTGGTCAGAATGGTATTGCTGCCCAAAGCAGGTAGCTGCAGCTTCCAGTCCAAAACAGTTTGTGTCAGAAAAGATTACAAACAGAATGCCCAATGCAGGGGACAGTAGAAGGCTTAGCTACTAGCTGCAAACCTGTAGTGGAATCTTTAGAGACTTGTTACAAATGACACCTGTTTTATCTGTTGTACTCTACTATCATTAGTAAGGTAAGCTGGTGCCCATAGCTGTAGTAGTAAGGCATAGCAAATAACTGTTAATTTGGGGGAGGATGGAAGTGGTTTGCTGATGTAATGAGGATAAGCTTTAAGAAAAATAAATCAAGTATAACTCGCTGACCTGCTGAAGCCTTAATATTCCTCTAGGGATGGTGACATATGGTGCTGTCAAGCAAAGTGCTTCTGTCAGGGTGACAGGGAGACACCATCACAGAGCCTTGGGTGTTCCAGCATCTCTTCCAAACTCCCTTAGGGATTGCTTTTGTGACTGAAGGGGCTACGTCTCTGGGGCATAACTGATTAGAGGACCATTTAATCATAGAATCATAGAAGGCTTTGGGTTGGAAGGGACCTCAAAGATCATCTAGTTCTACCCCCTGCCATTTAGAAGGGCAATCTTCTCTGGAACCTTGAACCACTTCATCATTCTTGAAGAGGGGTTGTAGAGCTCTTAAATGAGCAGAGTCTGTACCAAGGTGTGCTATGTGAAGAGCAGCATTGTCATCTTCAGTTGCTGCTGCTTTTCCCAGGTACTGGTTTGATGCATCATGGAAATGATGGCAATGGATCTGCCTGCTTTGATACCTGGAACTGCTTTATCTTCAGATAAAGCACAGGAGTATCCTGCTTCTCTGGGTACAGAGGCCTCTTCTGTGTTTTCCTCCACAGCTGTAACTGCACAGTATGGCAGCAGTGGTGGCTTTACTTTTGCTGTGACTGTTTTGCAAAGGTACAGTTGTAGTGAAAGCAGAGAAGCCTAAGGAATTAGAAAGGACTGTTAGGTGACTTGGGAATGATCTGTGTGATCTGAATGAGGAAACTAGTAGCTGAGGTATGAGAAACTGGAATATAAACAAACATAGGCAGTCCCTACTGAAATACAATACCTGAAAAAACTCATCTTCTCTTTGAGCTGTTACCCTGTCCCTGTGGAAATGTCACTGCCTGCATGCAGAGGGCTGAAACAGGCTGTAAACTTAGAGTAGTGCACTGGAGACTGGAAGTCTGGCACTGAAGTAGGTAAAGGTTAAGGGTCTGCTATCAGGAACAAAAGTGCAATGCCAGTGTTAATCTTAAAACCTCTTCATACCAGTTGTGAATGAAGTTCTGATGGGTGTGGTGTTTCACCCAAAAGCCAAGGGGCTGCTCTGGGATCCCAGTGTGGGCTGAGCTGGTCCTAAACAGCCACATGTTCCATACCTCAGCAGAGCCAACGATCTGGTGAGTGCTTCTACCTTAGTCTCAGGTTTCTTCTTCTTTATATGCCCTCTTTGGCTAAAGCTGTGCATGGTGTAGGTGTATCTGCCAAGTCCCTGGCTTGCTAGCCAAAGGCAAACAAAAAAGGGTGACTTCTTTTTGTCTTGACACGTGAGGCCAAGTATTTTTAGAAGAGCTGTTCCCAAGATCAGACCTGAGCTTCAGCACTTGGCTCTACAGTCAGCTTCAGCCAGCACTTGATGCAGGATGCTAAGCAGCAGTAGCTAGTCAGAACTAAGAATCAGTACAGAGAATGAACGTGGAATGTTTGAGTCCAAAACCTGTGGTGGAAGGTTCTTACTGCAGCTGTTTCCAAAGTCAATTCCCATGTTTTTTTCTGGTGGAATTCCTTGGAGCAGTCTTGCAGGGCTGTGATGGATGGGACAGGACGGTGGCTGGGGTGTTGGAGGATGGCTGCAGCTGTGATTCTCACGCAGCACAGTGTGCGCTGCACCCCAGAGCACCAGAGGGAGGGCTACTCCCCTTCCTCCCCAGGAGAGCCCTCAGCTGCATGACTGGCAAGTGCATGGCTGTGGCTAGTAGAGAGCAGCAGCCTGGAGCTCAGTGGGCAGGACAATGGCAGTGCTTGCCTTTCAGGTGCCTGCCTGGTAGGAAGCTCTATCTTTCCCAGGGAGGGAAAGTAGAAGAGCTGCAGTGGCTTGCAGATGTTTTGGGATGCAGCCTTACTCTCCTGACTGCCTTTTACTGGAGTGAGCAGTTAAACCCATCACCCTGTGAATACACAGTGGTGTAATGATGGGAGTCCTGGGCAGGCAGGTCTGGTGCAACTCAGAACAAGCAGTTTTGAGTGCATTCACACACTGGAGTTACTGCAGAGATTGGTTCAGTCTTCAGTTGCAAGGCAGGTTACGCCCCAATAAACCCCTGCTGACAACATGCAAACACCACTGATGCACTCCTGTCCTGCTGGAACTGTTCAGCAAGCTGTCTTCCAAGGAAACCTCCTTGCAGTGCGACTGCCAGGCTCTTGCATTCTTCAGGCTTAGAAAATGTTTTCCTTGATGGTTCATCAAGAGACAAGCTGAAAGAAAGCAAGACATAATGGGGTCATCTGGAACACTGCTGCCGCTCGCTCCGAACGCGGCGCTTGGAGTTGAAGAAGCCACATGCTGTCCTATTAAGATGCTCTTTCATGTTGTCATCTAACTCAGCGTGTCATGATCAGTGCGGTGCATTGTTCAGTGTTTCTCTCCAGCTGAGTGCCCTGTTCCTGGATTTCCATGCTGGCATTACCCTGGGAGCATGTTGTAAAGATTTGCTGCATTGCAGTATTTTGTCTTGGAGCTAGCAATGTGGAAGACCTTTTTGTTTTTTTTTTTTTTTTTTCACCTAAGTGGACTCTCTCTAGCACCAGAGTACATCTGCCATGTATCCCTAATCCCTGAACATCCCTCCTGGCCAGGAAAAGGCATGTCCTAATCACTCCAGCGTGCACAGTTGGCAAAAGTCTGATGGAAGGTTTAACTGTTACATCTTTTTTTACCTTACAGCATGTTTCCTCCTAGAGAATCACAAAGTTGTAGGGGTTGGAAGGGCCCTGGAGAGCTCCTGGGGTCCAACCCCCCTGCCAAAGCAGCTCCCCAGCTCATACTGCACAGGTCGGTGTCCAGATGGGGCTGGAATCTCTCCATGGAAGGAGACTCCACACCCCCTGGGCAGCCTGTCCCAGGGCTCCCTCACCCTCACTGGGGAAAAGTTCCTCCCCATGTTGCTGTGGAACTTCCTGGGCTCCAATTTGCAGCCATTGCCCCTTGTCCTGTCCCCACAGACACTGAAAAGGGGCTGGCCAATTCCCCCTGCACCCCATGCTTCAGCTATTGATAACCATTGATTAGGTCCCCCCTCAGTCTTCTTCTCTCCAGGCTGAACAGCCCCAGCTCTCTCAGCCTTTCCTCACAGGATAGATGCTCCAGGCCCCTAATCATCTTCATAGCCCTTCTCTGGACTCTCTCCAGGAGATCCCTGTCCTTTTTATCCCAGGGAGCCCAGCACTGGACACAACGCTCCAGGTGGGGCCTGAGCAGGGCAGAGCAGAGGGGAGATGCAGAGTAGAGAAATGCAGTCTGGCCAGGGGCAAGTTCACAAGGAAGGGGTGTGAGGTTTTTATAGTCTATTTGAAAACTGCCTGGCTGCAATGCTGGGTGTTTGTATGTTTGGGTGGTAGCACAGGTAGTGAAGGGAAGGAATTCCTTCCTCCTGCTTTCTCTCCTTCAGTTTGACCTGTCGTGACCGCTAGCACCTACCGTTACCTTAAAGCAAATGTGTTTTCTTGATTCTGTGTTATGATCTCTGCTTCAATCACAAAATACTTCCCCATTTTTCACCTTTGTGAAAAAAGAGCCTGGAGCTGTGGTCTGCAGGGGGTGGAAGGTGGTACAGTGATACCCAAAGCATAATGGGCCTGACACTGTCTAAAGCCTGTGACCTCATGTGTAACTTCAGAAACCTGAATGCTTAATGAAATCTGAGGTGGTGCTGCCCACAGGCACTTGACCAGTGTTTCTTTGTGTTCCCTGGGGTTGGTTTGCTGGAAAACCTTGTTCTAAATTGGATTCATCTGGTTTTTCTCATAGCTGCTGGGTACGATGCTGTTTGGGGCTGATCAATCACTTTTACTTAGCCATACTGGCAAGCTGTGTGTTCCCCTCCTTGTAGTTTCTCACTTGGATGTAGCAGTGATCCTGCAAGAACCACGCACGATACGGACTTGGAAGTGGCTGGAAAAGGATTTGAGAAAAATCCTGAGGGACTTGTGTGTAAAATGATGGCACTGGGAGAAAGTGGCTGAGAAAAAGAGTCTGCTTGTTGGTTGACTGGCTCAAGAACCCATTTGTGTTTTGACTGCAGCAATCCTGTAGAAAGGACAACTCTTAATAAATATTTCCCTGTGGGATTTCACTCAGTGTTCTGCTCTCTGTGTAATAAAATACAGCCTGACCTCTGCTTTATCAGAAGCACTTTGTCTTCTAGCAAGGGTGCTGGAGCACCAGGCTGGTACCTGGTCTGTCAAAACAGAGTATGGGTCTAAGTAGCTTCCCTTTCCCTTTAGTAACTATTAATAATTAATTCTAGATCCTCTTGTGTCATTAAGCAGCTTTAGGGCACCTTGTACAATGCAGCTCTGAATTCATTTAGTAAATGACCTCCAAAAGAACTGAAAGACTTCCCTGTACAGCAAGGTCCAGTTCCAGGGTGGTTGGGGACAGGTGAAGATCCTGCTCCTCAGTTTATGTTCAAATGTGTGAAGGGAATTTTTCAGTATTTTTTAAACCTTTATTAAAAGACCAACAGCCACTATTTGAAGAGAAGCCAGGCAGCTACACCTCAGCCTGGGCTGTGTAACTTGGTTTCCCTGGGGCAATGCAAACCTAGAAAACAAAGTTTCACCAGAAAGGAGTTTAGTGCATCTCATTCCTGCTTCCAAACTGTTAGCCACCACGGTGCCCCTTGATCCTAAAGATTGTGTTTCCCCAAGCCTGGTTTTCCCTTGCAGCCTTTTTGCATCACAGCTACAGGACCAAATCCCAAATCCCAAAACTCCTGTGTTCCTGTCACCTATGGGAAAAGCATCCCTGCAGCATCCCACAGCAGTTCTGGTGTGGTGCTGCCTCTTGCTGCTGCTGGCCAGCACTATGGGCTCCTTCTGCAGGGCTTGGTGTCAGCCTTCCCTGCAAGGGCCAACAAGGAGCTGGTGCTTTGAACCTCAGTGACCAGCTGGAATTAAGAGTAGAAGCCTGTATTTGAGGCAATACCCTTTGTGGATCTGGCTGTGTTATCTCAGAGCTGACAGCCCTTGTTTGGATTAGGCTAGTCTTGGGGGGTGATTTGGGATGTAGAGATATATATCTTCCTGAGATGTTGGGGTGTAAGTATGGGTTTTGAGTGCTGCAAACTGGGCTTGGCAGGGAGGAGGACAAAGTATTTCTGTGAAGTGCTCTTCCTGATAATCCCCTGTCCCTCAAAACATACATCCTTCATCCTAAAATGTAGCCTATAGTCCTCATCCTACTGCAGAGGGTTAATGCCAGAAATAGCCTGTGTTCTGTACCCTGCAACTCCCAAACAGCCCGTTCTGCCTTGCCTGAAGCCTTTGGGTGGGTGGTGTTTTACCAGGGAACTAAACTATAAAAAGCCCCTGGGGTCCTGGGCTCCCAAATACCCTGCTCCAGACTACACCCAACTTCATGTGCTGAAGGTGTCAGGCGGCTGCTGCACCGGGACACCCTGTAACTGTGTCATGGGGGTGGTTCCTGGGTGTTAGGGCTTCTCCAACCTGAACATCCTCTCCTTTTTCTGGCTATTATGTAGCTGGCCTTAAAACATCCTCTCTTAAAGGGAGAGGAGCTGAACTCATCCCTGCTGTAAGGGCCCAACACTGCAGTGGAGGCAACTGCATGGGACCAGGTAGCTTGACTGTGCTGAGTAGGGGAGGGGTGTGTAGGGCAGGTCTAAATTGGGTGAAGATTCACTTCAGCTTGAGACTGAGTGAGGTCCCCCCCCAAACCTTGATTTCTGGCCATCTTCTCCAGGGAGAGACAAAAAGCCCCTAATTACAACCAAGCTCTTAGTCTTTCAGGTCTGCTACAAGCAGACATTGTCTTTTAAACTTAAATAGGGGTGAGAATAATAAAGCCAGAGCCCTACCAAAGCTTTCCTCAACCTATTGTGCTTGGCTGCACGTTTGTAGGTGTTTTCCTGGCTGGGGAAGGTAAATTGTCTGACCTGGGGTGTGATTTTCTCCTCCTGTCTGAAATTCTGAGCTGTCTTGATCATTGGCTGCTCCTCATCACAGTCCAAGGTGCCTGCTGTCGATGTTCTGGCTCTAGCAAGACCATCTTCATGACTGTGAAGAGCTGCCTTCCCTTTAAGCCTTGCTTTTGCCTTCCTCTGCCTCCTGACTGACAGGCTCTAATGAGCAGGAGCGTGTCGTAGTGCCCTGTATAGCGAATGGTCAATAAAAACAAATTGCTTTGTGCAGGAGAGGTAATAACACAGCTTGTACTGGCACAGCCAATGCTGGGGTCCTCAGGTAGGAGACAAGGGCTTTCATAGGGCTTGAGTAATAGCAAATGCATGTCATCCTTTTCTTCTTTCCCCTCTCATCTAGGGAAGAGTGTGTAACTCGGGGTGATGCTGCTTTCTTGTGACTCTGCTCCCCTGCTTGGTATTTTTTGTGGGGTGGCTGAGCCCCAGTGTGTGAGATGGCTTTTGTGTCACTGGAAAAATTGGGTGTGCAAGGTAGGGCTGCTGAAGTGGGGGTGGGGGGCATAGGTGAGGGCCAAAATGGAGGGAATGGCTTAAAATTCCTTTTTCCTGCTCCCTCTTCGGGATGACTGTGCTGAGTTTGGCAGGAGACTTCCAGCATCATAGAATGGCATGGGTTGGAGCTACACAAGGTTGCCCAGGGGCTCATCCAACCTGGCCTTGAACACCCCCAGACACGGGGCACCCACCCCCTCTCTGGGCAGCCCCTTCCAGCCCCTCACCACTCTCTCTGCAAAGAACTTCCCCCTAATATCCAATCTAACCCTTCCCTCCTCCAGCTTCACTCCATCCCCCTTGTCCTGCCAGTCTCTGCCCTTTAACCAGCTGATTCCCCTCCTGTTCCTCTGCTCCCTTCAGGGACTGGCAGGCTGCAATGAGGTCCCCCCACAGCCTCCTCTTCTCCAGGCTGACCCAGCCCAGCTCCCTCAGCCTCTCCATAGGGGAGCTGCTCCAGCCCTCTGAGCATCTCCGTGGCTCCTCTGACCCCTCTCCAACAGCCCCACATCTTCCTTGTGTTGGGCCCCAGCTCTGGACACAGGATCCAGCTGGGGCCTCCCAGTGCAGAGCAGAGAGGGACAATCCCCTCCCTGTCCCTGCTGCCACCCCTCTGCTGATGGAGCCCAGAGTGAGAGGATGTTAATGACATGGGGCTCTTACAGCAAGGGTAAATATGGTGATGAGGTGGGGCTTTGGGCCCTGAGGATGCTGTTCTGGGGTGCTGATCTTCATCTTCAGCCCTGAGTCATTTTTGTAGGGTGGCACAATATCCCCTTGGCAGCCCATTGCTCAAAGAACCCCTGTGCACCCACCTCTTCTGCTCAGGATGCCTCTTTCCACAGGACCTGTGTCAGCAGAAGGAATCCCACACCCAGCACAGCTGCCAAGGTATCAATCTACACCTGGGAGACACCAAACCTGTTCATTTTGGGATGGATCTCCTACCAGGGGACGGCAGTCAAATTGGAGGGGCTACAAAGAACAGCTGCAGCAGCTGAGAGACTCAGGCAATGACAGCAGATTACAGGAATTAAAGCTGCAAGCTTAAGTGATGATTAAAGATGGCTGTGAAGATGCAGCCTGCTCCAGAATGGCTGCATGGGGCAGGGGTGGGGGAAGCACAGAAGTAAGCAGGGAATAAACCACTGTGGCTGGAGGCCTGAGCTGCAGAGTGGTGAGCTGAGCTGGAACAAAAGCAGAGCAAAACAAGATGTAGGAGAAACCTTTTGCCAAAGAGATGGGTTTGGCTGCAAACATTCTCCCTGCAGAAACTGAGGCAGTTCTGTGGGTTTTTAGATAATGAAGACCCAACTGGGCAAATCACTGCTGAATATACTGTGGGGAGCGACCCAACTGGGGGTCTCCATACTGGAGAGCTGGGTTAAACATCTGGCTCAGTCTTTTTCCAGTTGCTTATCTCTGTGTGCAGTAACTCCCAGTTTGGGTCTGCTTTTTGTTTTGCTAGGAAAGCTTGTAGATGCCTTGAGTGAGCTCAGCTGCTCCATGGGAGGAAGGTGGAAGTGCAGTGTTAAAACCAAGCCTGGGTATGTGTGTGCCCTGAGCTCTGCTCCCTGTAAGTTGGGGTTTTAGCTGTTGTTGTAAAAAACTGAGTGGAAATACCTGCTGGGGTTTGGTGAGTGTGCAGTGCCTCTGTGAATCAGAGCAGCCTTGGGGGGAGGCAATGGTTCAACCTCTTCCAGCAATGAAACTCAAATGAAATTCAAAAAATTAATTGTGTTTTGGGGTTTTTTTTATGTTTTAATAAGTTTTTTGGGGGTTTGTGGGCTGTAATTAGGGATTGCAAGGTGGGGGTTGGGTGGACACACATCTCTGCTGACAGCACAGTCTCATCATAAAGTTTGCCCAAAGGGTTTGTGCTTCATCTGAGAACCACACTGGGTCAGCAGCGACCAGCCCTGGTCCCTCAGTCTGCTCTGTGGCTGCAGTGGGATGCTGCGTGCTGCAGCCAGACTCTACTCACCAAGCAGCTGAGCATCTTCTTCAGTGGAGCAGAGTCTGACTGGAGCCTGTGCCCAGCGGTGTCCCCAGGGCTGGGTGTTGGGTCCAGTCCTGTTCAGTATCTTCATTGACACCTTGCTGAGGGAACAGCACCCACCCTCAGCAAGTGCTGCTGATCCAGAGCTGGGAGGGGTGGCTGACAGGCAGGACACTGCGCTGCCATCCAGAGCCCTGGCCAGGCTGGAGAGCTGGGCAGGGAGAGACCAGATGAGATTCAACAACAGCCAGTGGAGAGTCTGGCACCTGGGGAGGAACAACCACATGGATCAGGACAGGCTGGGGGTGACCTGCTGGAGAAGAGCTCTGTGGAGAAGGACCTGGGGGTGCTGGTGGGTGACAGGGTGGCCATGAGCCAGCAGTGTGCCCTGGGGCTGAGAGAGACAATGGGATCCTGGGGGCATCAGGAGGAGTGTGGGCAGCAGGTCACAGGAGGGGATCCTCCCCCTCTGCTCTGCCCTGCTCAGGCCCCACCTGGAGTGTTGTGTCCAGTGCTGGGCTCCCTGGTGTAAAAAGGACAGGGATCTCCTGGAGAGAGTCCAGAGAAGGGCTATGGAGATGATGAAGGGCCTGGAGCATCTCTCCTGTGAGGAAAGGCTGAGAGAGCTGGGGCTGTTCAGCCTGGAGAGAAGAAGACTGAGGGGGGACCTAATCAATGGTTATCAATAGCTGAAGCATGGGGTGCAGGGGGAATTGGCCAGCCCCTTTTCAGTGTCTGTGGGGACAGGACAAGGGGCAATGGCTGCAAATTGGAGCCCAGGAAGTTCCACAGCAACCTGGGGAGGAACTTTTCCCCAGTGAGGGTGAGGGAGCCCTGGGACAGGCTGCCCAGGGGGTGTGGAGTCTCCTTCTCTGGAGAGATTCCAGCCCCATCTGGACACCGACCTGTGCAGTATGAGCTGGGGAGCTGCTTTGGCAGGGGGGTTGGACCCCAGGAGCTCTCCAGGGCCCTTCCAACCCCTACAGCTCTGTGAGTCTATGTAAAAACTAATCAGGTTTGTTCTGATCCAAACCTTGCTCCTGTGGTTTTAGGGATACATCTCTCAAAGAGGAGCTGGGTGGCTGTTTCCAACTCTCTGCAGGAGCTGGGCAGCAGGCTTGGTGAACAGAGCTCAAATGCAGTTGGTACCTTGCCTGGTGCATCCAGCCCCTCCTTCAGCCCTCACAGGGATGCTGCAAGATGTCTTTGCTGCTAAAAGCTGCTGCTCCCTCTGCGACTGTCATCTCACACAGACACAGCCGCGCAGCGCTCGCTTGGCTGTCAGCATTAGGAGCCTTTTCTTTCTGTCCCTGAACAAAACATGCTGCTCCCAGCACCCAGCCTTGTCCAGAGGCTCACGGTGCCTGGCCTGAGCTCTGTGGTTCCTGTGCTGTGGGATGAGCGTGGCAGGAGCAGGAAAAAGAAGGTGGTTTCCCAGTTGCCAGCTGTGATTTGGAAGATGGCAACACCTCCTCCTGCTTGGCTTTGTCTCTGACTGCACAGGCAGGGAGAACAGCTGAGGACTTCACCACAGCCACCTCTTCCAGCTTCCCCCATTAGCATAATAATTAACAGCCCCAGGGGCTGTAAAGAGAATACAGTCTTCAAAAAAAGAAGAAAAAAATATACTAGGCTTTAACAGAGAAATTACTAGTGTAGCAAATATTAACACTCAGTGTCTTGAAAGACAGCTGTGACATGCAGCTTTGGCACAGTCCTGCTGATGTCACAGAATGATAGACTGGCCTGGGTTGGAAGGGACCCCAAGGGTCACAGAGCTCCAACCCCCTGCCACAGGCAGGGACACCAACCTCAGGCCTGGAGCTACACAAGGTTGCCCAGGGCCCCAGCCAACCTGGCCTTGAACACCCCCAGACACGGGGCACCCACCCCCTCTCTGGGCAGCCTGTTCCAGCCCCTCACCAGACCTTCCTCCATGTCTGGCTGCTATTTGCATGTCCCAGTTGTTCTTCTTTGGGAAGGTGCCTGCAGGACCCCTCTCCTGCTGCCCTCTGCCCCCCAGACCAGTGATGTTTGGTTTCTGTTGCATCTTCACTGGCACAATAAAAGGCTCTCTGAAACTTATTTATAGCAGTGAGAGCTGGTAGAGTTGCTGGAGTTCAAGTCTCAGGCTGTTTTGGGTTAGAAATCTTGATTTCTGAGGGCTTTCTTATTCAGTCCTATCTATCTCAGCTATCCAAACAGCCACAACAGTGATGGCCAGGGCTTGCTGTGGTCCGAGGCAAAACCAGGCCCGAGGCAAGAGCGGCACCGCTCACATCTCCAGGGACCTGCTGGTTGATGACCTCAAGGTTGTGAAGTAAAGCTGCCCACAGGCCTGAAATCACATTGCTATGTAAAACTTGGGATCTGAGCTGAGGGAGATGCCTGGGAAGCCAAGACAGGGCCGAGGATGTCCCTGGGAGCAGCTTGGCCATCCCTGTCCCTGCTCTGCTGGTGCCTGTTGCATCAGGATGTTGAATCCACTCTCCTGGCATTGATTTTTATTTTCCTCAGAACTCCCCCAAACACAACTATTTTGGTGGCTCCCTGTGCCAGTGGTGACCAGGCCTTGTGTGGTGGAGCAGGCAGCACTCGTGCCAGTCATTTCTTTGGCTCTTTTTCTGCCTGAGTCAGATCACTCAAGCATTAACCTTAAAATAGCCACTATTTTTGTAGCTAATATAATTAATCCTCTGTGTGTGTGAGAGAATGTTCCTTGCTCATCCTGAGCTTTGAGGCTTCACCACCCCCCTGCTGCTCACCTCCTGCTTTGGCACAAGAAAGCTCTTAGCAAAACTTGGGCCTTTTTTTTTCCATGAAAAAGCACAAAGCACGAGCTGGGTGGGTTCTGCTGGGCACATTCACTGCTGGGTGAAGGCCCTTTGCTGCTGCCTTCTCCAGCACCAGAGTCCTTGCTCGTGTGGTGGGGTGTTTTCAGACCCCCTTCTCCATCCGCTCCTGCGTGGCTGGATGTGGAAGGGAGGGTAAGGCTGGCCACAAAGGCAGCAGTACCAGATGGGGGGGTGGGTTTAGGGAGACACTAGGAAAAAGGGGGTTGGTGAAGCGTTGAGGTAGGAACAGGCTGTATGTGGGGCATCATCCAGCCCTGGGAAGGGGAGGAGAGAGGCAGGGGCTGGGCTCAGCTGGGGGACAAGCACTCTCCTCCTCTTCCTGGGGCAGCTCCTGCGTTGATGCACATCCCAGAGTGCAAGTGTGGAGCGCTGGATCCTGCCCCATCACTGACTTCCAGCCCCATCACTGACTTCCAGCCCCACTTGTGCCTCCAGCTGGGCCTGAGGCAGGAATTTGGAGGGTGCTGTGCTCCAGCTGTGTTATACCACTGAGTTTCATCAGCTCTGAGCACACCAGCAAGGGTGGGGGAATGAAAGGACCTTTTGCAATGGAGCACAGATAGTGCACTGCAGCTGGGGGGGGGGGAACCAACCCTCACTGCTCACACACAGTGCTATTCCTGGGAGGTGACTGCAATCCCAACAATTAAATGAATGAGGAAAACCCCCAGGATGCTTTTTAAAAGACACCCAAGGTGGCAAGCCCACGTGGAGCACAGGGTGATGAGGCTGAGCCCCCCGGCCTCGCCGTGTCCCGGGGAACAAGAGCTTGGTGGCTTTATGAAACACTGCAGAGTAAATACAGAAGGAGGGAAGGAAGGGAAGGAAGGGAAGGGCTTTCACAGACACGGCCTCAGCTCCACAGCCCACACAGCTCCCAGCTTTTGCAGTCAGCGTGCTGAGTGTCCTCAGATCCCATCCCAACCTCCGGCGCTGGCGTGGCAGGAGAGGAGGTGGCTTCCCTATGAAGCCAGACCTCGCTCCAACAGCAACTCTCCCCCCAGGAATGGTCATTTCCATGGCAGCACGTTGTGTGGTGATCAGCCAGCGGATGCAGCGCACGCCGTCACTTCATGGAAAAGCCAACCCAGGCCGGGGTTCAGCAGGATGCAAAGCTCATGCTGCAGTCGCTGGCAGCAGGGAGATGCCAGGGCTGCCAGGGAAGAGAAACAGGGGGTGGGATTTGCAAAGCAAAGCTGCTCTTGAGGGCTGGCCTTGCCTTGGGTTTACCTCTGTGGGTGAGCAACCCAGCTCCTTCCCCAGGGCACTGACCACCTTCAGCTTGGGGGGGGATGATTTGTGCCCTGCTGGCTGTTGGGATTTCAATCCTGCCAGCCCCAGGAGGTTTTCCAGGCTGGGGCTGTGCCCCTCTGGCTGTAGAAAAGTCAGTGCCTGCCAGAGAATGCTACCGGTGGTGTTATTGAAGCAATAATGGGGTTAGAGCTAACAATTAGGAAGAGAAAGTGACTGGCTTGCACAGTTTCCGATTACTTTTCTCCTCTTGCCTGTGTGATCTGAGCTCTCTCTTCAGCATTCACTGTGGTGGAGGCAGGGTAGAGTTTTAAATAGACTTAAATCCCTTTAACATCAGTTTTTGCATCAGCAGGGCTTGTACTGAGATGCCTGTGCTGCGCTGGGAAGGTTTGGGATGTGAGCCTGGCTTCTCACCCCAGCTGGGTGCAGGATGGGATGTACTCTGCGCCCAGCAGGACACTCCCTGCACCCGTGGTTACAGCCCTGTGACCACAGACAGAGGGGATTAGTGCAAAAGTTGGTATTTGGCTGATGGGCAGCAAAGGAAGGGGCTGTACAGGCCATTTTCCTGCAGATTTGGGGTCCAAACTGGAACCCAGCAAGGCCTGTGCGTGAGTCACAGGCAAGCTTTTGTCCCTAAGAGCTGTATAAATACTGGGAGTGACTGGGAGGGATGCTGGAGGGAAGGCAGGAGCCTCCCTGGGTTCTCCCAGCCGTGTGCTGCAAATCCCATTGCTCAGTGCCGTTATCCTTCCTCATCCCCTGGGTGTGCTGCTGCTGGGTGCTGGAGCTGGGATGCAGTGAGGGTGTTTTTATACTCCTCTGCCTTAACGAGCTCGTTTGCCAAAGGCTGGGGAATAGAGCGCTCCGTGGTTTAGAAACATCAACCTTGGGCTTGTATCCCTGGAGGAGCGAGCATCAGGCAACCCTTCCCCAGCATGGAGACCAGCATCGGATCAGCATCATATCAGTATCGGATCAGCATCATATCAGCATCGGATCAGCATCATATCAGCATCGGATCAGCGTGCTCCTCATCCCCTTTGCAGATGCCCCGTGGGCTTTGTGCTGTGCTCTGTGGAGCTGTGCAGGCAGGTTTCCCTGTATCCCAGCACCAATTATTTCCCCCTCCTTGGCTGCTGCCACAGGAGTCCTGGCATGCCCAGGCAGCTCCAGCGAGGCCTTGGGTGTGATTGCAGGTGGGAAGGAAACTGTATTTATCGTGCTCATCAGTACAGCTAAGGAGTGTGTGTGCACACACCCAGGGATCTTTGGTGGGGGCACAAAGCCCTGCGTGGTTTTGAGGGGGGAAGGAGCTGAGTGCTGCTGCTTTTAGCACTGGTTTGGTTTGCTGGTCGTGCTGTGGACCCGCTGTTGTATCCGTGGGGTTTTTGGAGGGATGGAACTTGGTCTCTACCTGCACAGAATGAACAGTCTCCCAAGGGCCCCGAGGAGCCTTGGGGTGAAAGGCACAGACCTGCCTGGAGCTGGGGGGCAGCCAGGAGGTGGAAGATGCTTCTACAACCGAAGGTGCTGCTGTCCCACCAAGGTCACCCCCAAGCCCCGGGCTCAGCATCGTCTGTTACCCTGGTGATCTCCCCACTCTCCCCATCACCCTGCAGCCCATCAGCCCTCCAGGCAGGACCACGACCTCCAGCCAGGGGCTGGGGGGGTGGGGGTGGGGAAAGGCTTATCCTAACCCCAGCCAAGCATCGCCCACCCCGTTCCGCCTACCGGGCTTTCCCACTGATCCCCACGGAGCGGCTCGGCCCGGGAGGAACCGCAGGAGGCATCCCGGCCGCTTTGGGATCCCCTTTTTTCCCCCCAGGGGTCCCCGCGCTTTGGGGCGGCGGGGCCGTGCCAGAGCTTCCCCCCCCCCGCTTCCTCCCCCCTCCCACCGCTTCCTCCTCACCCCCCAGACCCCCCTCAATCCCGCAGCGCGGGGCGGGGCGCGCTGCCCGCCCCTCCGCGCCCCCGCAGCGCGGCCGCGGCCGCTCCGCGCCTGGCGGCGGAGGAGGGCGGGGAGGGTGCGTGTAACCAGGGACACGCACACACACACACACACACACGCAGGGCGGCCCTGCAGCGCCGCGCCGCTCGCCTGTGCGGCCAAACCCCGGCAACAAAGACAACCCCCCTCACCCCCCGCCCCCCATCACCCCCCCCCTCCACCCACCCACCCCCCGGCTCTGCTGCGCGGTGCTGCCCGGCCCCTCCGCGGGATGTAGCCCGGCCGGGAGCTGCCACCGAGGCACCGCGGGCACCCCCCTTCCCCCGTCCCCACCCCCCCCCCTTCCCCCGTCCCTCCATGCCCCCGCAGTGAGGCCGGGAGGCGGCGGGCGAGCCGGCGCTGCGTGCTCTGCCGGGGCTGACGGCGCTGCCGGCCACCATGGGGAAATCCAACAGCAAGTTGAAGCCTGAAGTTGTGGAGGAGCTGACCAGGAAAACGTACTGTGAGTGAGCGGGCCTGCTGGGTTGGGGCGGGGGGGGGGGGGCTGGGGGAGGGGGGGAAGGGGGCTGCGCCGTGGGGATGCTGCCGGAGCAGCCCCGGAGGCCGGTGTGGGGAGGTGGATGGGGCCGTTTTGGGGGTTGCTGAGGGTGTCCAGGGTGACGCGGTGGCGGCCCCGGCCTCCTTCTCCTCCTCCTCCTCCTCCTCCTCCTCCTGCCCCCGGCCCGTCCCTGCGTGGGGAGCGGGGAGCTGCCATTCCTCCCGGCATCGGCGCGGCCGGGGCCGCTCGGCGGGGGAGGGCGCAGCTCCGCCGGGCTTTGTTGGGAGAATTCGGGGAGGATTGGGAAGAACGAACCCAGGCAAACCCGCACAGCCATGGAGAGGGGCCGGGAGCCGGGAGAACGCGAGGTTTTATTCGGGAAACGTCTCGCCGTGGCCTGTGTCTGAGCCCTCGGTAACTGCGGGGCAAGGGCCGCATCCTGCCCACCCGGAGCAACGCACCGTCCTTCCCCTGCTCCCAGCATCCTTTCTCCAGGGGAGGGCTGGCCTTGGGGTATCGCTGCCGGGTGGGTACCCAGGGTGGCCGTGCTCCCCCCCCCCCCTCCCAGAGCCAGGCGGCTTCTCCCTAAACCAGGGAGCCTGGTGCTGTCTGGGTGGCTTCCAAAGTTTGGGTGGGTGAGTTGGAAGGGTTTTCTTTGTTGTGGTGCCCTGATGTGAGGAGCCTGGCACCGGAGAGCTGGGGGGTTTTCTCTGGGTGTCTCAGGTTTTAAGAACCTGGTTTTCCCAGCGAGCGGCTTTCCCATCTGAACCTCTGCTGTCACCTCAGGACCCAGTGCCTGAGCCACCCATAGGTTTCAGCTAAATCAGTTCAGGCTTGGGTTGGGTTTTTTCCCCCCTCTGAAGGATGCACAAAGGAAACAAAAGGCTTTGGTGGTTCAAGTTTGCCTCTCCGCTCGCGGGCTGGAGATATCCCCCCCCCTTGGAGAGCTGCTAACGGGTAGCAGACCTGTCATTGCTGCAGTCCCACGGCAGCGCTTACCCAAAAAGGCAATAGATTAGGATGCAGCAAGTTCTCCCATATGGAGAAGAGGCGATACTGGTGCATTGCACAACCCTACACCGCCGGGTTGCTCTCTCTCACTCGCCCTGCCACAGCCGGGGAGGAGGACAGGTTGCAGCTGGCATGTCCGCATAGCCCCAGCCGCCAGTGATGGTAGGACAGGTTGGGGTAGGACAGGTTGGGGTACCCCCGGCTGAGCTTCCCTGAAGTGGTTTGGAGAGATGAAATAGTGGGAACGTGGTGGTACTGGCTGGGCACGGACCCTGCCTGAGGCTGGGTCCTGGGTTTTGGTGCCCTCGCTGCAGCTGTGACCCACGGTGGGTGCGGCCGTGCTGGGCCAGGTATGGTTATTGTTGTGCTGCAGTCGTGCTTGGTTTGTGGCCGCCCTGATGATCCCACCTCTGATGGAGAGGGATCTGGGAAGAGCCAGCCCCGGCGCAACCTCGTCTGCTGGGGATCTGCTGGGTGCTGGGTGATCTGCTGGGTGCTGGGTTTTCCATGCTGGGAAGGGGCCATCACCAGTGGGGCGATGGAGGGGCACATGGGCAGTGGTGCCCTGTGTCATACTGGCAGCTGATGCCCAACACAGCGCTGGTAAAACGGTTGTCTGTGGGCACAGGGATGGATGTCTCTCTCCTCTGCTAGGTGAGACCATCAGAGGGTCACTGACTTTTGAATCACTTTACTCCCAACTTCCCGCTCCTCTCTCTTGGGTGCCCTTCCCTCTCCACCACATCTCTTCCAAAAAGGACTGCCATCCTCTGATGGCTCCCACAATGAGTTCCGGGCCTGCCCAGGGTTTTCCCTGCCTGCTCCGGGCCTCTCACCACCTCTTCCTCAAAGTGCAGCAGCCCCTGGGCAGCCGTGCCGCGGGGCAGCACGTGGCCCGAGCCCGGTGCAGCATCCCAACGTGCCCTGGCAGCGCACGGCTGGCGGTGCGACGCCTGTCAGGGAGAGCCGTCATTCATACCAGACTCTGTTGATCTCCGCTCATTCCACCTCTCATCTCTGGGATTAATTACTCTTGCTGAGTGTTTCTGCCCCTTTCCTGCAGCTGTCAAGGCGAGTGCGTGTTCCCTTGCCGGGCAGAGTGCTTCCCAGGGCCCTCCCAGGCACATCTGAAAGCCTCTGGTTTATCTTCAGACCCTGGGAGATTGGGAAGATAATCGTTCCCTTCTGCATTTTGGGGAACCCAGGCAGGGGAGATGCAGGTAGGAGTTGGAGGGTTGTGCTGAGCACAGTGGGAGGGATAGATCCAGAGCCCTGCACTGTGGGTAGTGGAGCAGGGGATAGCGGTGCCCACAGATCCATGGTGTACTTGGCACTTTTGGGGGTCTGCTGGGGGAGGTTTCACCCCATGGTGATGTGGTATTCCAGAGTCTTTCTGGTGGACTGGCTGTGGCCATCCTTCAAAGAGCATCCTCGGTGCATGGCTGCCCTTCCTGTGTGCCACGTTACCAAGCCCTGCCTTGTGTGTGGTGCTGCTGCTGTTACAGCACATCTGGGCAGATGTCTGGGGGGGTCCCGAAACCTGGCAGCTTGCGAGGCAACCCCTCTTTGTCCAGGGAGGGTTCCTGGGGCAGCCTGAGCTGTGGCTGTGGTTCCTGAAGGGTTTCTCCCGTGACTGGGTTTCCTTCCATCGTGTCCTTCTCTGTTCATGCCGTTTCCAAACACAACAAGGGAAACACCAGGAAGCCCCTTCTTGGCACCACAGGATCGGAGCGACAGGGAGAACTTCCCCTCTCCCAGCCCTGCGTGGCTTTTCTGCAGATTTATCCCATCTGGGGAGGGGTGGAGGGGACCTGCAGCCCGTGTTCTGTCCCCTGGTGCTGTGCCCTGTCCCCATCTTCTCTTCCTGGCACTCCTCTGGCCATGGTTTGGTAGCATCAAAGTGTTGGGCAGGCGGGCAGTGGGAGCTGCTGGGAGAGAAGCGTGGGATGGTGGATGTGTCAGAATGCTCACAGGCATGGCAGTTGTGCTGGGGATGCTGCAGGGTTGCCTTTGGGGCCTCCATGATGTGCAAGAACTTTACCAGAGCATTTTCAGGTTGTCCTGGGTCCTGCTGGTAACAAGACACACAAGACAGGAGCCTGGGAACCTCATCCCTTGGCTCCCCTCTCCACTCTACTCCTGACAGGCTGGATTTTAATGGCACTGTGGACACCCAAAAGTGCACAAGGACACCAGAGGGCTTCTTCAAAGTGCCACCTGCCCAAGTCCTGCTGATTTGGACTCATCACCATGTCTCTTCAGCATCTCTGGGGCACCCAAGTGCCCAGGATTCCCTGGCAGTGTCACTGTCACCCAGCCATGGGGACAGGATTTAACCTTCCCCAGGGGCCAGGCTGGTGCCATATGGGAGTGTGCAGGAGCAGCCAACGCTGAGTGATAATAATAATGAATAATAAATTATGTAATTCTTTGTGCTTCCATGGAGCCTTTCATCCCAAAGCTCTCCAAGTGCTTTATAATCTTTAATTTATTAATCTTTACTGATGCCTCGTCGAGGTAGCTCAGAGATGCAGCTTCCACCTCTGTGTGTTTTGTCCCAGGAGACCCAAAGGAACCGCCATCCCCCCTGGATTGTGCCTGCCAGCCCTTCTTCAGAGGGGATTTAAGCCTGGACTTAACTCAGGCCAGGTGCTGGTGGCTGCGGTGGGATTTGGGATTGGGTTTAAGAGCCTTGCAGGGCCATGGTCAAAGGGTTCTCTGCTAAGCCAGGGGATTTCAGCGGTCCCAGGGTCTTGCTGCTCCCTGCAGCGAAGCCTGTGTGAAGCTGTGTACAGCACCACGTGTGCCATTGTGGGTGGGGAATACGTGTTGGGGGTGGAAAGAGCTCGTGGAGTCCTGGCAGGAGAAGCAGGGAGAGGAGCGCAGTGCTGAGCATCCCTGTGTTCAGCAGCATTCCCAGGCTGGCTGGGCCGCGGTACCCACAACCCTGGAAATCATGAAACAAGCTTCAAAAGTCGTGTCTGTTTCTGAGGAGTGGGGTGTTTGCAGTCATTTTGAGGTGGATCAGATTTCAGGGTTCACTTTTCCAAGCTATTGCCCAGGTCTGGAACCACTGATGCTTATTTGTTTCCCAATACCAGCTGCCACAGCCGAGCGACCAGCACCGAGGTGCAGGTGCATTGCTGCCAGGGCCCCGGGTGCAGGGTTGGGGTGGTGGTCCCAGTACACTGGAGATCACAGCGATGCTCCAGGAGGGGCCTGGGATCTATGCCAAAACACCTCCCGTGGCGCCGGGCTGCGGAGTGGGTGCTGGGAGAGGAAGATGCTCTTTTCCCAGGAGCTGCGTCCCACCCACTGTGATCTATTTTGTGGATTCTAAACTCACTCTGGCATCATCATTTTCTGCTCTTTTACAATAAGCCACAGAATTGGCTCTGTTGCTCACCAGTAATGCACCGAATTAATGGGCATTAGTTTAAGAGCAAGCTACAAACATATTGATTGGTAGTTACGGGGTACGCGGCGGCGGCTGGAATTCTGCGGGAGAGGAAAGGCGATTCCCTGATGGCAGCAGCTTTCAGCTGGGAAAAGGGCTTGTTGGTTCCTCCCTGGGTGCTCCAGGTTGGTTTCTCCCCTGGTGTGTGTGGGGGGAATGATCCAGCTGGGACAGAGGGGCCGGTGGAGCGGAGGTGGCTCCTCGCTGTGGGGTTTATTTTTAGGCTCTGAAGTGGTTGGCCCCCGGCGCTGGGTTTCTCTGCCAGGTTTGTTGGTGTTGAAATCCCTCCTGTTGCTCCTGCGGCAGAGAGCCGGGTGAGCTGTCTGGCCACCCCAGCTGTCCAGCCACCCCTCAGCAGCTAATGATGAGGGAAATACCTAAAGCATCTGAAATGCTGCCTGTGTCTGGCAGCTGCCTGCGCCCACTGCCACAGCACCAGCTCGGTGCCCCTTGGCTCTGCTCAGCCCTACAAGCTACCCAGGGAGCTGGTGGGCAGTATCCCACCCTGGGGTGGGTGCTGTGGGACCCACTCCTAGGAGATGGGCACCAGGATGCTGAGGTGGGTGCCTGCCCGCTGTGTAGAGCTGGGCTGATGCTGGCTCAGGAGGAGCTCCAAGCCCTCTTGGCATGTGATAGGGTCTGCAGGAGCCCAAAAGGGAAGGTTTTTTTGGGGGGAAGGAGGAGGAGAGCACCTGCCCCAGCACCCTGGGAGTGTGCTGGGGAGGGTGGAGCAGGGCAGATCTGCCTTCTCCCAGCAGCCAGGGTGCTGAGGGCAGGATGTGCTGGAGGGATGCTCGAGTCCAACTGCTCTTTGGGGCTGGTTTTTACTGCAGCTACATGTAACCTAGAGCCGCAAAGGTGGCAGCAGCTGTGTAGGTTCACTGCCAGCTTGGTGGGGACCCAAGGGCTGCGGTGGTCTGGAGGTGTCCCCAGCCTCTTCCCTGGGGAGACCCCATCCGGCTGCTGGCAGACCTCATGTCTGGGTATCCCTCAGACCTGGTGCTCTGGGAGTAAATGCACGTCAAGCAAGTTTTGGGGTCTCGGAAGCAAATTTTGGGGTGTCCTTAGGAGGTGCTTGCAACACTGGGAATGGGAAGATGTGACCAGGAGCCCCTTGGGCTCCCTGTGAAGCAGAGGGAGCAGCTGTCCCCACCGGCCACGCTCGCGCCGCTGCTCTGGCATCAGAAGAATCGCATTTCATTTATCCCCTGACATGTTAATGGAGCTGCTTAACCACTCTCCCGACCTTTGCTGCTGCCGTGATAATTAAGGTTGTGAAACAAGAAGCTCCGAAGGCATCAAAGGAGGCGGCTGCTCCAGGGAGGAGCCCGCGGCCGCGCTCGCTCTGCTATCGGGGTGACGTTTATGGGGTCGCTTTGTTCCTCCCTCCCCTCTGCAGCCTCCTGGGCCTGCCAGGGAGTGGGAAAGGGAGCTGGGGTCTGCATCCCCCAGCCCTGCCTGCTGAGGGGTGCTCAGCCCTTTGCATGGTGACCACCCAGCCGTCCTTGGGGTGTGATGGGGAGTGGGGGAGAGGTGGTCCTGCTGCGGCGAGGCTTTGCCCTGCAGCATCCTCCTGACCTTCCCTTGCCGACAGACCACCACGGCCAAGTCATGGAGACTTCCTCCTCCATCCCTGGGTCCTGAGGGGAGTTTTCTCCTCTCCTTGGGGTGGGAACCCCTCCTAGGGCTGGGAATGGCACCTTGGAGCGCCTGGCCTTGCCGAAATCCCCAGATTGAGCAGTGGGGGCAGAACACAGTTGTCCCCCAGCATGGCCAGGACAGTGAGGGCTGCTCCCAGCAGCGCTGGGGATGCTCTGCTCGGCCATGGGACATCGGTGCATCTGCTCATGGGGAAGCTGGGATTAAGTCCAGCCTGGGACTGGCCGCAGCCACCAGCTCCCACTGTTGGGCGTGTTTCTGTCTGGTTCACTAACTCCCAACCCAAGGCACCACCCTTTGCCCCCGCTCTGCTGCTGAGAGTGAGTGCTGCTGCTTTTCCCTGAACCCAATTTCCAAAGCCTCACGTTGTGCCCTTAAATATTTAATAATGTCTGAAAAGGATTTTAACTGCATATTGGCTTTCCTGTTGGTACCGGCCCTGGGGGAGATGAGCACAGAGCTGCTCATGGGCCTGTTTATCCAGCCAGCAGGCCAGACAGAGCACTGCTGGCGAGGGGAGGCGCGGGATGCGTGTGCAGGTCTCTCAGTGCACCGTGCTGTATCTCAGCAGTAACAGATGACACCAGTAACTGTGTTGGGCTTGTGCTCCCAACGTCCCTGAGGCTCCTGGACCTACCAATGTGTGTGTCTGCTGGGGAAAGAAGCCAAATGGGGCAAGGGCACATGGTGATGGGCGAGATGGGATGGGGACGTCTCGGTCCCACAGGTAGGCAGCTGGGCTGGGTTGGTGCTGGCGTGGGGAGAGGCTGCTCCGATCTCCTGCTTTCTGATGGGGTGCTGCAGGGATGGGTACCTACTCGGTGATGGGTACCCGCTCGGTGATGGGTACCCGCGGCCCCGGCGCGTGGGTGATGCAGCTGGGAGCAGGGACAGGGCTGAGGTGGGGGTATGTGAGGTTGGGGTGAGCTGCTGCGGGTCATTTCCAGGAGCAAAAGGAGGTGTCATCGACCACGGTTCTTTCCATGGGGGTGGCCCTGGTGCTGCAGGTGGGATTTGCCAGGGTCACGTTTGACGCCGCTTCCCAAAGCGAGCGTGTGCCAGCGGGGGGGCTGACAGAGGGTGGGGGGGCAGCATCCTCGGTGACATTGAACCAGGACATGGGGTGTGTGGTTAAACCCAGACGTCGGTGAGTCGGAGTCAGCAGGGCCAAACAACCCCGATTCCTCTGTCACTGCCATGCAGCATGTCTTAAAAGTTACTGTCATCGAGTGGGGACCTGGGTGAGCCCCAGGGTTCCCCAGGATGGGTGGTGGGCAGTCCTGGGGGAGGACTGAGCTGAGGGTAGCTTGGGTGGGGAGGGGTTCACCCCTTCTTCCGCAGGCGCTGGGCTCTGTGCCGAGGGCGGGGTGGTCTGTGTTGCTGAGGGGGGCTCATGCCCACACTCCAGCCATCCCCAGGGATCTGCCTGATGCTGGTGACCTCCGTTGGGGTTACGATGGGGTTATGATGGAGTTACCATTGAGATTACGATGAGGAGCTGGTGCTGGGGTTGGGTCCATCTGTGCCCAGCTGGGTCCCTGTTTGCAGGGAGCGGGATCTGCACCATGGAGCCCTGTGGTCACTCGGTGGGGACTGAGGGCTAACACTGTGGTGGTGGTGGGTCGCTCAAGCCGTGATGCTGACCCCCAAATCAAGGTCCCAGGGGTGAAAGGAGTGAAATCCCTTCGAGCTCATGCAGATGTTTCCGAACTCCATCACCTGCTTGGCAGGGTGGGAGTGGGGAGCTGGTAGTTGGTGACTATTTTGGTTGGAAGCAGAGTTTGTGAGGGGTTTCTGTTCCCACAGTACGTGTTTGGCCGAGGCGAGGGGGGGGAGCGTGTCGGGCATGGATTGCAGGGTGTGCAGGGCTCACCCTGGAGCACTGTGGCATTTCACGCATGAGGGGCCCATGAGCTCATGCATGAGCACCCCGGGCCCTTCCGCATCAGCGCCCGATGCGCACACACACGAGGGCGCAGTTCATTAAACACAGGAGCACCCGGCTCAGTTCTGCATTGGTGCCCTGCTTCATCCATGCTGGGCTGCACATCAGCACCCCGAAGTGGATGCATGGGTGCCCAGTTCATCAGGATGTGTGCCCCTCCCATGCATGAGGGCTGCACACGTGAGCACCCCGAAGTTGATGCATGGGTGCCCAGTTCATCAGGATGTGTGCCCCCCCCATGCATGAGGGCTGCACACGTGAGCACCCCAAAGTTGATGCATGGGTGCCCAGTTCTGTGCCCCCCCCATGCATGAGTGCCCAGTTAATTTCTGTGTGAGAGCACCCGATGTGTTCACACCCCAGATGCACAAGTGTGTTGTCTCCTGATTTACACACGAGCATCCAATTGGTTTGTGGGGGGTGCCCAGTGAATCTGCCCGTGAGCGCTCAGCTAGTCCCTGCACCAGCACTCGGTGAGTTCAGGAGTGCCCAAAACACTTATGCATGAGCACCCAGCTGGTTGCTGCATGGGCACCCCTTCTGTTCACCCCTGTGCACCCTGGTAGCGTGAGTACCTGATGAAATGACGCATGAGCACCTGGTTAGTTCCCCTAGAAGCACCCAAATGATTTAGGCACAAGTGCCTGGTTACTCCACACTTGAGCACCCAATTTATTCTGGCATGAGTGACCATCTGGCTCAGGCATGGGTCCCCATCACACCCCCCCTGTGTCACACCTGAACACCCCACTTTGCTCGTGTGGGGCGCACACTCAGGTGCCCAGTTCTCACTCCTCTGGGCGCTGCGCTGAGCATCCATGGTGGGTTGAGGCAACCCCAAACCCAGAGGGGACCCCAACAAGGGGTGATGTGTCCGGTCCTGTGGAGAAGAGGGGTGCCCAGCAAGGACAGGGAGGGGATTGTCCCTCTCTGCTCTGCCCTGGGAGGCCCCAGCTGGATCCTGTGTCCAGAGCTGGGGCCCAACACAAGGAAGATGTGGGGCTGTTGGAGAGGGGTCAGAGGAGCCACGGAGATGCTCAGAGGGCTGGAGCAGCTGCCCTACAAAGAGAGGCTGAGGGAGCTGGGCTGGCTCAGCCTGGAGAAGAGAAGGCTGTGGGGGGACCTCATTGCAGCCTGCCAGTGCCTGAAGGGAGCAGAGGAACAGGAGGGGAATCAGCTTGTTAAAGGACAGACAATGGCAGGACAAGGGGGATGGATTAAAGCTGAAGGAGGGAAGGGTTAGATTGGATATTGGGGGGAAGTTCTTTGCAGAGAGAGTGGTGAGGGGCTGGAAGGGGCTGCCCAGAGAGGGGGTGGGTGCCCCGTGTCTGGAGGTGTTCAAGGCCAGGTTGGATGAGCCCCTGGGCAACCTTGTGTAGCTCCAGGCCTGAGGTTGGTGTCCCTGCCTGTGGCAGGGGTTTGGAGCTCTGTGACCCTTGGGGTCCCTTCTCAACCCAGACCAGTCTGGGATTCTATGACTGGGATGTGCAGGGACCCCAGGAAGGAGCCTCAGTGAGTCCCTGCAGGACAGCCAGTGCTGCACCTCAGTGGGTGACGCCAGACCGGTGCCCATGGGTTGGTGAGGGTGCTGACACCTGGCAGGGCAGGAATGCTGGGCAGTGGCAGGAATCGCTCCGTGCTTGGAAATAATTAACCCTGGTTTCCCTGATACGGTGGTGGTGCCTGTGGCCCCGCGGGATCAAGGTGCTGCCATAGTGGCTGGGGCGAGGTGGGGGGTGTGCAGGGCTTGGGGGAGACTCCCCACAGGCTGCTGTGGGAGGACGGTGCTTGCTGAGCCTTTGGGAGCCCAGGCCCATGTGAGGCCAGTCCTGTGCCATGGCCTCCTCCCACTCAGCATCCGGCCTTGTGGCTAAACCCCTGTCCTTCCACAGTCAGGAGGGGATGGCTATGGGATGGGACAGCAGCATGAGAAAAGCCCCATGGGGCTCGAGCCTCATCACCTCCTGCATCCCACCGTGGGCAGGGCTCCCCAGATCGTTCCGAATCCCCCACTCTGTACTACCACCCTGTCCCCACCACAGCTGCCCCCAACGAGCAGGACGATGGATGGGGGCAGTCCCGGTTCCCTCCTCCTCTCCTTGCAGCCTGGCAAACACAAATTAACAGGCTTGAGCACTGATTAACCAGAGCTGCTTCTCCCTGCAGCAGCAGCTGGGTGGTGGGAAGAGAGGGGGCACGCCAAGGGCGGGTGGTGACGGAGCTGTCAGTCCTCGCCCGTGCCGTTGGGGATTGATGGAAAGGTTGGGGGCAGAGGGTTGGGGGTTTTTGGGTACCGGTAGCTGGGAGGAGGGGAGTTGGGGGCTGCTTGCAGTCTCTGCTCTGCACGGGATGTGTGGCTGAAACCGAGATGGGAGCGGGAGCGGGCGGATGGGCACTGCAGAGGGGCAGCGAGGGCCCCTGGCTGTGCCATGGCCATGCCGTAGCCATGCACAGCAGCTCCAGTGCTGCTCTGGAGTGACTGGCCGTGCTGCCAGCACCTGCTGCCTGCTCCTGCCCACGGCACGAGCCCCAGGCTCAGCGTGTCCCTGCGCTTTGCTGAGAGCAGCAGAAACAAAGATGCCGTTGGCACGAGCTGCCGTGCGGCGCCGTACGCACGGGAGGGTGTCTGCGGCACGTAGCTGGGGCTCCCTGCTCAGGGATGCCTCTTCCAGCCTTGTGGTTGGTAACAAATGCTAATCCCCTGCCTTTATTTACTGCCTTTCATCCCCAAGGATCCCGGGGCAAGCTGCATCCAGCAGCAAGATGCTACACGCCCTATTTATAGCCATCCCTGCCCGTGGCTGTCCCTGGGGACCACGGCACAGGGGGTGCCGTGACGGGGCTGCTGCAGGCCATCCCCTTGTCCTTGAGCGCTCGGGGTCACAGCTGGCTGGGGTTTCTATCGCTGAGAATTGATCTGCATCAGCTCAGCATCGCGCCCTGATCGATGCCAGGGGAGGGAACTGCGGTGGCTGCCGCCGCACAGGTACTTTCTGTGGGCTCAGCTGGGCTCTGCGTGCTGGGGAGCTGCAGGGGAGGGGTTGGGGAGAGCAGGGGGACAGCCCTGCCCCTGCCTGCATCCCTCAGCCTCAGGACTGATGGCCAGGAGTGTTCCCAAGGCTTTCCCAGCCATGGATCCCTGTGGTGGGGACAGGCATCTGCGTCACCCCATGGTGCTGCTCCGAGTGTCCACACCCAGTGTGGTTGGATCAGGTGGGAAGCAGCAGCTGTGAAGTTGTCCTCTGTGTCGGATCCGGGGGCAGGCATGTGCTGAGCCCCAGCTTACCAGGCTGCAGTGATGCTGGGCTCGTTTTCCCACACTGGGAACACTCTGCCCTGGGGAGCAGGGAAGGTTTGGTGGGAGCAGAGGGATGGATGCACCCCAAGATGAGGTGTGTGTCCCTTTCCAAGGGAGGTGGGGCTGTGCTTCCAACCCAGGGCAAACCCTGGAGCCTCCCCTTGCACCCAGGGCAGGAGGAGGGGCACCAGAGGAGGGATGGGGCTTCACATGGCCCCTTTCCAGGGATGTGCATTAACAAATCCCACCACGAGAACCCAGTGCTGGTTTTTGGGCTGGCACCCGAACAGGCCCCGCCGTCGGAAAAGCCTCTCCTGGGAGCATCCTCATCCCTCCCATGGGCACGTGTGGAGCCAGCTCCATCCCTCCCTCCCCCCCCCGCCCCAGCCCAAGCGTGTCATTACCAGCATTTCTCCTGTACTAAAAAAAGCACAAATTTCTTAATTGTTTCCTGCCAGAGTTGAAAGGCAGCTCCTGGGCCTGAAATAGCTCGTTGGGGGAAACACAGCCAGAGAGAGGGAGCAGGAGGAGATTTGCCCAAGGGGGCTGAGCCCCCAGCCCTGAGGGCTGCCTGAATCCTGCAGCTCACCCTCCTCCTCCTCCCATCCACCTTCATTGGCACCTGTTGGCGATGGGGGGCTGCAGAGCTGGTACCAGGGGTATCCCCTGAGTATCCTGGGGTGGGGGGAGTGGTCCTGGCTGGTATCTCGATGCTTATAGGGAATGTGCAAAGGGAAGCCTGTTTCAGCATCTCTCTTTTGGGAGGTGCTTTTGGGGGGATGGGGAATCCTTCAGGACTGACATGACTGTTGTTTTTGCCCGCCCCAGATCTGCTGCTGGAGACAGCATGTCCCTCCTGGCTCCCTTCTGCCAGGAGACCTTTGTCCCTCCTCCTGTCTGCTTTCTTCCTTCCAGACAGCCCTGCCAAAACAACTCTCCAAAGCCCTCCTGCAGCGCGGCCAAAGCCCTCGGTGTCCTTCAGCCCCAGTCCTGAGCATCCCTGTACCTGCCTCCCAGCTCTGTCTCTGGCTGCTACCGACTCTGCCATCCTGCACAGTGGGCACTGCTGCCCTCCCAGCATGGCTGGTCCCAGCATAGCCCTTTTCTAGCTCCCAGGGGAGGCAGGAGGAGCACCCATGGGCCTTTTCCCTGTGCCAAGCCCTTCCCCAGGGCGTCACAGTCTCTGTCCCTAGAGCGGTCCCCGAGCTGAGATGCAGGGACCCCCTGTATGTGTGGGAACAGCCTCAGATGCAGCAATTCCTGCACACAGGGAAGCAGGAGCCAGCAGCTGGCTGCCTGGAAGATGGGGGCCAGCATGTTCCCCCCCTCCCCAGCTGCCCCACTGCTGCCTGCCAGCCCTTGCCTTCTGCGGCCCGCGCCTTCTCCCAGGCGCCTTATAAATCTTTCTGATGGAAAATTGCTTTCTTTTATTTGCCATCCAAGGTAAGTGGCATCTGTTGATGTGTCTTAGGTCTCTATTTTTATCAGCCGTTTGCACATTGCCACATCCCCACTCCGCCTCGTTATCCCCGTGCGGTTCAGACCCAGGGCTGGTGTATTATTATTTGGATGCACGATGCAAAGGAAATGAGTAATGAGGCCGTTCCCCTCACACCCACCTCCTGGCACCGGGCTCCCCGCTGCCCTGCTGGCCAGGCACCTCTCCTGCAGCAGGATGGGCACCAGCAACCCCCCTTTCCCCATCCCGTTGGGCTCCCCAGCATCCCGTATCCCGTTGGAGCCTTTCCTCTGCTCAGGACATCTGTGACCTCAGCAGCTGTCCCCAGACTGGGGACACTCAGCTAATGATTGACACTTCCTAGCTTGTCACATTTTGGGGGGTTCTCTAGAGCCTGGCAAAGCTTCCCAGGGTTCTGGGATGGGTTTGATGAGGTTTCTCTGTGTGGTTCAGAGGCAGCTGGTACCTGGGGAGATGCCAGCCCCGGGGCTGTGCTGGCACCCAGCATGTTGGTGTCAGGGCCAGGCAGGTGCCTTCTCCATACCACCTCCAGACAGATGTTCTGGCAGATGTTTCCGGGGCAATCTGGGTCTTGGGGAAGGGGGAACAGCAGAGCAAGGACAAATCCTCCCCAGGCATGAACCAGCCTGGCTATAACCTCTTACACCGATGGTAAAATTCCTTGGTGGGCTCCCCAGTTTTGAGGTGGGAGGTGCCCTGCGGCTGTGCCTTGAAGGCAGCTTCTGGGGCAAGCCAGTGAGCAAGCCCTGGGGCATCCCCTCCAGGCTCTGCAGAACACCAGTGTCACCAGCAAAGCACTAAATTCCTTTCTCTTTTCTCTTTTTTTCCTCTCTTTTCCCCTGTTTTCTGATGCAGTTACGGAGAAGGAGGTGCAGCAGTGGTGAGTGTCCGGTGTGGCGGTGGGATGCCAAGGTGTGGGCCATGGGGGAGGGAGCCGGAGGCACTCAGCGACCCCATCGGCCATGCAAAGCCAGGGGTGCAGGATGCTATACCTGTTTTTGGGGTGCAGGTGTTACCTCATAGAAGGGGGGGGACCAGAAAATGGAGTGTTCCTGTGTGGTGCACTGGTTTGGTGCTCTCCATCCGCGGATGCCCATGTGGGACATTGCACGCTCCCTCTTGCCTCTTCCCTCCCACTACGGGCAGCTGAGGGGTGTAGGGATTTGGGGAACATCCAGCTAGTGTCCCTGGCTGCAGGAGGCCCGTGCTGTCCCAGCAGCATGCTCTCACACCATCCCCTCCACCCTGCTCAACACAACGCCCTAGAAAAGCCACCGCTCCCCTTTCATCTTCCTATCCCACCAGTCAGGGTTTGTGTTCCTTATATCTCTGTCTCTCATCCTTCCCCCCACACACACACACACCACCTCCCCCCCACCCCGAATGAGTCATAGCTGCAGCAGCGTGAAAACGATGTCACCGGCACTTCGGTTTCCCACCTCGCCACCCCCTTCCCCTCCTCCCCCAGCCCTCGGCCCCGCTGCAGCGGGCGCCTGACAGATTTGGGCGACACGTTGCGTAACGCTCACGCACCCCCAGTCTCACAGGGTCCCTGCGCCCCAGGAGCCATCGCACCCCTTCCCCTGCACCAGCCAGGACCAAGCTGTTGGGGTGTTTAATGAGTTTTGGGGGATGCTCTCGGCTGGGGCACCCCGAGGATGCGGTAACCCCACTGTGCGCCCCCTCCTCCCCCCCCCCCAGCAGCTTCACCCGGGGGCTGTGTAGAATCATAGAATCATAGACTGGCCTGGGTTGGAAGGGACCCCAAGGATCATAAAGCTCCAACCCCCTGCCACAGGCAGGGCCACCAACCTCAGGCCTGGAGCTACGCAAGGTTGCCCAGGGCCCCATCCAACCTGACCTTGAAGGTGTAGAGGGTGCTGTTGCTTGGCTTGGTGTGAAGGAGACATCCCAGATGGTGGGGCTGGGTTTCGGGTGCTTGGGCCCACCATGCCATTGGGCTTTGGCAGGGCCTGGCCGCAGCAGGCACATGCTGGGCAGTGGCTGCACGGTGCCTGCAGCAGTGTGACCGACCGACGGTCCCTCCTCCGTGGTGGTGCAGTGGCTCAGGGGGGTTTCCCTGGAGCTTCCCCAGAGCTTCCCTAAAGCTTCCCCAGAGCTTCCCTGGAGCTTCCCCAGAGCTTCCCTGGAGCTTCCCCGGAGCTTCCCTGGAGCTTCCCCAGAGCTTTCTCGGCCTCTGTGCCAGAGAGCCAGTGGGATATAGTGGGACCACAGCAGTGGTGTAGGGGAAGGGGATCCCTGGCTCTGGGGTGGGCCTTTCCCTTCACAGCTTGGGTGCTGGGTGTGTCTGAAGATCCCAGCTAGGGGACCATCCTGGCTCCAGCCGCTGCGCCAGGGCAGAGCCCCATCCTGGCTGCCCAGGGCTCGGGGGGCTGCAGTCAAGGGGGGACCCACCTGGAGCCCACCCTCTGCCCTTCCCTGCAGGTACAAGGGCTTTATCAAGGACTGTCCCAGCGGGCAGCTCGATGCTGCTGGCTTTCAGAAGATCTATAAGCAGTTCTTCCCCTTCGGCGACCCAACCAAATTTGCCACCTTCGTGTTCAATGTCTTCGATGAGAACAAAGTAAGTCTGTGAGCCAGGGGGCATCATTCAGGGTGGGGTGGTCCAGGCTGGACCCATGATGGTGGTGGGATGGGTTCAGTGATGTGGCTGCATCCACTGGGATGCTCCCTGGCAGGCTGGGCAAGGTGCCCAGATGGAGATAACCGTGCATCCCTCCTCCCTCCCCATCGCCCCTTCGGATGCGCCTTCCAAGAGCGCACTGGGCACTGGGGACACGTGGGCAGGGAGGACTTTGTGGGGCGGGGGGTGGCAGCGGCACCCTCACTCCCTCGTTCCCTCCCCCAGGACGGGAGGATCGAGTTTTCGGAGTTCATCCAGGCGCTGTCGGTCACCTCCCGGGGGACGCTGGACGAGAAGCTGAGGTGTAAGTGCTCCCTGGCATGGTGAGGGGCCTGGGGGTGGCATGGGGGCAGTGATGGGGGCATGTGTATCTGGGGGGTGTGTGTCTGGTGGGGGGGCCCTAGTCCCATGCACCTTGGCCTTGCTCTGCCTTGCAGGGGCGTTTAAGCTGTACGACTTGGACAACGACGGGTACATCACAAGGAATGAGATGCTGGACATTGTGGATGCGATTTATCAGATGGTGGTAAGCAGTGGGGGGAGATATGGAGGGGTCAGCAGCCCCTGGGGGTGCCCATGGGGCTGGAGCCCAGCCCTGCTGGCAGGGGGGCTGCAGGAAGGATGCTGAAATGACCTTGAATTTCTTCCCTGGGATTTTTTTGGCGAGGGGTTGTGGCCATCCCGGCTGGGGATCTGGCCACTGAGGATGGCTGTGGCCCCAGTGCCAGCATGCTACCCCCATCCTGGGCAGGGGGGAGCAGGGACAGGACACGTGTCCTTCCCTGGGACAGCATCTAGACAGGGCATTAACCAGAACATGACTGGGTCCCATCCTGCACCACAGGGAAACACGGTGGAGCTTCCTGAGGAGGAGAACACACCGGAGAAGAGGGTGGATCGGATTTTTGCCATGATGGACAAGGTGAGGATGCTCAAGTGCCTTTTTCCTTGGGACCAGGGGGTTTAGGAGACAGTTGTGGGCCCCCTCGCCACATCTTGGCTCTTGCAGGTGCCCCTCCATGAATACAAGATCTTAGCTGGTGCTGGGCTCGCTGCAGACCCCCACATCCCTGTGGGGACCCCTGTATCCATTTCAGGGTCCGCAGGGTGGCATTGCTCCCTGCGTGGCACTCCTCCCCAGGTCTGCATGGCTTGGTGGGGAAACTGAGGCTGCAGCAGTGGGGGGATGGAGGAGGCCGTGCAGGACAGCATGGGTGGTGCGGGGGCTGGGGGTGCTCAGCGTCTCGTGAGGCGGTGCTGCAGCAGGAGTGTCTTGCAGAATGCAGATGGGAAGCTGACGCTGCAGGAGTTTCAGGAGGGCTCCAAGGCCGACCCCTCCATCGTGCAGGCGCTCTCCCTCTACGATGGGCTCGTATAGTCCCGGGGCCGAGCGGCGGTGAGTGGGGTGCAGAGGGGATTGTACAGGGTTGGGGACACACACACACACATTCATCTCCATCTCCCACAAGCTGGATGCCATTCCCACCTTCCCTGTGGGAGTGTGGCTGATTGCCCTCTGCTGAAGCATTGCAGCATGGGCATCCTGCTGAAATCCAACTGGGCGGGGATGATGTTGCCCCCATACTGTTGGGTTTCTGTCAGTGCCCTCCCATCCCACAGAGCCCCCCAGAACTGCAGCCCATGAGGGTGCTGTCTGAGCCACCCAGCTGGCAGGGCTCGGGCTCTCACTGTGGGTGAGGCAGGGAGGCAGCCAGTGTGCTGGGGACACGGGGGTGCTCTGGAGAGAGATGATATTAAACACTTTAGTTACAACTTCGTAGTGTTACACCCCAGAGCTGGCATGATGGGGTGGTCCACAGCATCCTAGGGAAACTGGGCTGAGCATCATGCCCATGGGACTATGCAGAGATGTCTCCTGGGACTGTCTTAGTCATTGCAGTCCAGGCAGTGTCCAACCAGGGGTGACACCAACCATGCTGGAGCTTTGAGCTTGTAAAACTCTTCATGGTGTTTCCAGCTTTTCCCCTCCAGCCACGCTGGTGTGACACGAGGTGGCCGCAGAGCTTTCTGCCCATCTTTCTCAGCCGCTTTCCCTTCTCCCCACCCTTCTCCTGCAGATGCCTGGGGGAAGATGCTCTCCGTGCCATCCGACCACCACCGCGCGAAAGCTTGCCTGTCCCTCTCGGCCTTCCTTTCTGTTCTGCGAGCAAAGGATGCCCTCGAAGCGCGAGCTCACCCCCCTCTCTGCACTCTGAACCAGCCGCTGCCATTTGCCAACTTCTGCTTTTCCTAAAAAACAAGACACCAACCCCACGACAGACCCCGGTCTGAGCGGCAGCGAACGCCCGAGACTTCACGGCCGGGGGAAGCGGGTTGAGCATCGCCGAAGGCAGAGCTCCCCACAACACCCACCCCCCCCCTCTCCAAACCCTGCCTCCTTTCCCCCACTTTGCTCCCCTTTTTCCTACCTTTTCGGATGGGACCGTGGATGCACCGGTGTTGGTGTGATGCTCTCCCAGGAACCGGCCAGCTGGAGATGGAGCCCAAAGGTACCAGAGGGCAACCCGGGGTGCTGCTTACACAGGGCGGCCGGGGAGCCAAGGCAGCGACAGCAATTGGGAACACAATCCTGGCATCACCTGCTGCCAGCCCAGCCCGGCTCACTAGGGATATATATATATATATATATATTATATTTTATTATTTTAATTTCTTTTTTTTGGTGAGACAGTATTGTGCTTTTTTTCTTGGTTTAATTATTTTTATTTTCCCCTTCTTTTTTTTTTTTTTCCCCCCCCCCCTTGGTGGAAAAAACCCAAGGGGCTTCTTCAATACCTTTATTTATTGGTTGGAAATGTTGCTGCCGTGTTTAGTCTCCTCTCTCTGTGTGTCCCTGTGTCCGTGTGTCCGTGTCCGACCAACCTAAGGCGATGATACGTAAGGTTTACATGCTCGTACACTATTGCGGGGCACCGGGAGCCTGCAATAACTATGAAGCCAAAAATCTGCCTTCCCTCCCTCCTCTTCTTCTCCCACCCCCCTGTATCCCGAGCTCCGTGGGCTGGCTGCTGTTCTAAGGGGCTGCTCTAGCTTCGTTTCCTCTTCCCATTGACCCATTTTCTGGTCACCTTTCCCTTTGTGAGCTCAGCCCAGGCTCCCAGCAGCCTGATTCCACTCTGTCCTTCAACTGAGCAGACAAGGAAGCTGCTGGGCATCAGAACATCCTCATTTCCTTTGGTTTTTTTCCCCCTTTTTCCTTCTTTTTCTCACTGCATGAAGAAGTGTTAATGGAGCTGAGAGTCGGGTTTTGCTTTCAAGCCATTTCCTTTACTGTTTTATTTCCTCCAAGGACTGGCTGCACCCCAGGGAGGTGGCTCTGGATCAGCCAGCAGGGCTGGGGGAGCAGAGAGGGATGCCCATGGGGATGACTCTCCGTCCCCTCTCCGCCCCATCCTGGTGGGATGATGCTGCAGCTCCTGCCAAGGGAAGTGTGTGGCTGGGGGATGTGCAGGTCAGGATGTTTCCTTATCCCCTTGCTCCTTGTTTAGGATGCGGGAGGTGTTGCTGTAAGCCAGCTGTTCGCTCCCACTCCACCCCGTGCTGGGGGCAGAGGGATGGGGAAACGCATCTGAAGTCACCCAAGCATGGGGCTTGCAATGCCCCCCACCCCGACCATGAGCTGGGGGGCCTGTGACCCCTCCATCACCCACCACTACCCTGGGATGTGCCCGGGCAGGGCTCAGCCCCTCCCAGGACACACACCATGGAACACCAGTTGGCATCTCCAGAGGATGAGCATTACGTGGATGCTGCTGCAGCTGTTTCCAGCCACCTCAGGCCATGCCCTGGGGAAGGAGAGGTTTGCATCTCCTTGGGAACCAAGTGCAGGATGCCCGTGGGAGCCTGAATCATGCCAGATGGGTTGCAGACCCCTCCTGCTCTGGCGCTGTTTGTTCCTGGCCCACTGACACCAATGCTGCTCTCCCTCCAGCCCAGGACATCACCCCATCTGCCAGGCTGATGTGGCATCATCCCCTTCCCACCCTGCTCTTCACAGGGACGCCTGCAGTCTCCAGAGCCCTCGGTCACAGGGACCGTCCCCAGGGTGGTGGGAGGTGACACATGGACACAGAGGGTGTTCTCATAGGTGTCCCACAGTTTTGGAAGTGAGGTGGTACCACAGCAGGCTCTGAACCCTCCCAGGATGGCCAGGACTGAACACTGGCCAGGTGATGCTGATGTGTGGCTGTGTAGCACCGGGGCTGTGTGCTGGGGGCACTTCCTGACTCCCACAAAACCCACCCTTCCCCATCCCCAAAGAGACCGACCTCATGTCCACGTGCAATATTTCTGCCTCCTCTGCAGTTCCTGCCCCCAAGGGTGCCTGTGTGTCGTTGGTGTGACACCCAGGGTGGCGTCACCTCATGCTCTCCCTTTGGAAACCCCTTTCCCTTCCTGCTTTGTGGCCAAAATGCAGTTTTCTTGGACAGATCATTGCAGTCCCTACAACTTGAATGCTTCTCTGCCAGACCTGTCCCTTCCTAGTGCCAATCGATGTTCCCAGTGAATGTGATGCTGCTGTAATGGCCTCTGCTGATAATCGATGGACCCTGCAACGTTTGGACATGATTCCCAGGCACAGGCAAACCCCCTTTGCTCGGACACTTCCCCTGAAAGGCTTTGAATTTTTGGAGGACCTGCCATGCTTCAAGCTCCAGCAGTGCTCACTGACGTCTCACAAGGGCAGGCGGGTGTGTGGCCCCCCCAGCATGGGTTTGGGCACCAGCCTCAGACCCCAGAAATACCAGGATTTGGAGTCCACCCGGTGCTGCTGGTGCTGCCAACAACCTCCTGCTGCCACGGGGCTCGGGGATGGAGCCCCGTGTCTCATCCTCCCTTTGTCCCATGTTAAAGATTTGCACATTAGGGAATCAAAAAACCCCAAGGAAAAAGGGAAAAAAAAAAAAAGGGATTTTGCTTGCACTGAAAAGCTCTGTGCTGGATCATGAGGGTCCTGATTGTCTGGTGGTGATGGCGTTTTCCTGGGCAGAGATCCTTCCTGCACAGCCTGGGCTGGCTCTTGTCCTGGGTCCCAGCTTGAGCTCTGTCCTGCCCCCTTCTTGGCATGCTGAGTGTCCCCGAGCAAATAATTTTGGCTCCAGTATCCCCCCACCCTGGCCCTTGTCTGTGGATTTGAGATCTTGGATGCTTCTGGGCCCCCTGAACACCCTCGACTCCTCCTGAACATCACCAGGATCTGCAGCTTCTCAGTCCTGCTGAAAATAAGGCTTGGAGCATCTCGTGCTTGGAAACATTGGCCTTAACCTTCTTGTGCCTCAGTTTCCCCATCAGTGAAGTGGCTTAGGTGAGCCATCCCCCCTGCAGAGAGAGATGCGATGCTCGTGCCCGGAGTCTGGATACAGCTCATGGCTGTGACCACCTGGGCTTGGTGGGACCCCTGTGTGGAGAGCTGGGAGCAGGGTGTGAACCGCTGGGTCAGGGTTTACATCAGCAAGTCATTAATTTGAGTCTTTTTACACCCAGTCATTATTAAAAGTGAACGGCTAACGAGGCCTGATTGATTTCTGTCCAGACCCAAGTCCCATCTCCTGTCTCAGACCCTGGTGAGGGGAAGGGCACCCCTGAAACACAGCCAGGCAGAGGCGAGGGTCCAGCCACTGCGGTGTGTTCCCCCACAACTCCCCCACCTTGTCCCTGTCGGTGTTGCCCCATTAAAATGCCGTGTCTGTATTTTCTTTTCATTTTTTCCATTTGTGTGCTGGCTGTTGCTGCTTTGTAACCGTCTGTCTGGGAGCTCCGGGGCTGGGCTGGGCTGTTTCCCCCCCCTCTAAGAGCAAGGAGGTGGGGAGGAGGCTCTGGGGGCAAATTCCACCCCCCCAACCTTGGATCATGGCACAAACCAGGACCCAGGAGAGAAAAGCAAGATGGGTTTTTCCCCTCTGGAGCAGCCCCTTAATTGCTGTGGTTTGTGATGTGACATGGCAGCCCCCCCCAGGAGCATTCCTGGATGTCCCAGGGGGTTGGGGGCAGACTGGGGGACCCCAGGCTCTGCGCCGGGTACCAACTGTATCTCACCCAACCGCATGGAAGTGGGTGCCCAGCACTGCTTCCCGTGCCATCAGGATACTGCACCCTGGTTCCATGGGGGAGGCTGAGGCTGTGGGACCCCCATCCCAGAGCCACTGCTCCCCCCAAGTGGGCAGGGGTGCCACCGACTGCCATGGGGCTGCACTAACTAGGGGGTAGAAGTGTCTCAAGGTGTAGGCCCAAGCCTCGCGTGGAGCAGCCTTGCCTTTGGTGCTGCCCCAGGCATGGCACGGGGGGCAGCCAAAATCGCAGGTGGAACTGTCCTCTTCCTGTGTGGTGTGGGTTGTGGGGGCTAAAGATGCATTTTGAGGTGATACCCAGTGCTCCTTCATGGGGCGTTGGAGGGGAGAGGTCTGTCCAGGGCAGTGGTCAGTGGGGCAGAAGTGAAGGCTGGAAGCAAAGGAGGGAAGCGATGCCCTGGTCTCAGTGCACAGCTTGGGGGGGTCTCCTTGCAGAGCAATTTTGGCATCTCAGTGAGACATGCCAGTCCCAAGACTGCCCCAGCAGTGCTGCAGGAAAGCCATCCTTCCCTTCCGCTCCTGTGGCCACCAGCCCCGGAGTGCTGCATCCTCCGGGACCCCTGGGATCCCTACCCAGGGTGGGGACAGCCGAGCTCTGGGGCTGAGGAACAGCAGCTCCAGCCAAAAGAGCCTTGTTTGCAAAGATGAAGCCTGTCTGTGTGCCCGTGCCGGTGCCCCGGCCTGCATGCCCTGCTGCCTTGAGATGAATTCAAGAGCAAACCAAGCAAACCAACCAGTTTCAAATCAAACCGAAGGGAAACGGAACCCGGGAATGTTGTGACAGTGGAAATAAAAGCTTCATGACAGTAAAGGAGCACCGGTGGTCTGTGATGTGCTGCAGGGGGGAAGGCAGGCTTGGGGAGGGGCATGGATCGGGCTCGCTGACTCCTGCAGCCCCCCCCAAGCTTTTCCATGCTCGGGGGGGGGGGTGCTGGGAGCTGAGCTGGGAGGTGTCACTATCCAGAGTTGTGTGCCCCAAGCACGGGGCTGCATTGGCACCACCAACGAGCAGTGCCTGGGTTACGCTGGTGTGGCTGGAAAGGGTGACGCACTAGGCCGCGCTGGCAGGCACACACGCTGCGATGAGTTGTCAGGTCTCTCCTGACAGGTCTCCTGTCAGGTCTCCTGTTAGGTCTTCCCCACCTGGAGTATTTTATCCAGTGCTGGGCTCCCTGGTATAGAAAAGCCAGGGATCTCCTGGAGAGTCCAGAGGAGGCTACGGAGATGGTTAAAGACCTGGAGCATCTCCACTATGAGGAAAGGCTGAGAGAGCTGGGGCTGTTCAGCCTGGAGAAAAGAAGCCTGAGAGGGGATCTGATCAATGGTTATCAATATCTGAAGGGTGGGACACAGGGGGACATGGCCAGCCTCTTCTCAGTGTCTATGGGGACAGGACAAGGGGCGATGGCCTCAAGTCGGAGCACAGGGAGTTCTGCACCAATATGCAGAAGAACTTCTTCCCAGTGTGGGTGAGGGAGCCCTGGGACAGGCTGCCCAGGGGGAGATATTCCAGACCCATCTGGATGCTGACCTGTGTGACCTGTCCTAGGGATCCTGCTTTGGCAGGGGATTTGACCTGATGATCTCTGGAGGTCCCTTCCAACCCCTACAATTCTGTGATTCTGTCTCAGCTCCAGCATGGGGACACCTCAGGGACCATCCAGCCTCGTAGCAGGACTCCTTCCACCTTCCTTTCCCCAGGCACAGCTTTTCCTCTGCCAGGTCCCATAGCCCCAGCTCCCGTGTCCTTTCTCCTACTTCCCTTTTGCAGGCTGACACCCTCAGCTGTGCCATGTCTGCCTGCACCATCCCTGGCTCCCCTGAGCCCCCCCTCCATCGATGCAGCAGGCTGGGAGCCATCGGCTTGCTTTTGGCACACAACGGCTGCAGAGGAAGCTCGATATTAATATCCCATAATTGTGCCTCACAGCCTGTGACGGAGGTGGCCCTGGGCAGCCCCATCACGGCTGGCTGGGTGATCAGGAAGGGGCAGGGGGGGCTTGGGGCCTGGATTAGGCTTTTCACGTGCTGTGGGATGGCGTTTGCCATTCTGCCTTGCCAAGTCTCCTGGAAGCGAGCGCTGTGAGGCCTCCCTGCCAGCCCATCTTCATTTGTTTGCTCTCCTAATAAGGCTGACTAATTATTTTTGGGAGGCCAAGGCAGATGCCCTAACAGCCTGAACAAGGAGGCTGTGTTTGCACAGGGGGGGTTATTCAGAGATGCCTTGTGCCAGCACACAGTGGGAGCACCCCAGGATTTATCCCCCATGCTGGGGAGCGAGGGAGGATGGGCACAGGCTCCAAGCTGTGGCTGTGCCTTGCTTTAAACCCAGTGAGGAAGAAAGGAAGGGGTTAAAGCCCAGCTGGTGTGGGTGCTCCCGGGACTGGGAGCACTGGTGGATATAGGGAGGGGCTACTTTGGTGATGGGGAGGGATTAATTTGGTGATGAGGGGAAGCTGTTGGGAGTGTTTTTGTGCTGGCAGCAGTGGGGAGAGGTGCTTTCTGCTGGGATGCAGGATGGAGTTGGGGTGTAGGATTGGGGGTGTTCTGTGGTAGGTTTGGTGGCACTGTGGAGTGGGTACCCCCCCCACCCCTCTCTCTGAGCTTGCAGTGAGTGTGGGGCTGGGGGTGCAAAGCCTGGGGGGGGGGATAAAGGGCTGAAGGTGAGTGCTGTGTGCAAGCCTACAGCCCTAGTTATGGGATGGGATGGGGGCACGGACCACTGTTGCAACTCAGCACCATTTGGCTGCCCTTTCTGCTGAGGAGGTGGGGTCTGTGCCCACCCTGGGGCTCTGCTGAACTCAGACTTGAAGGGATGTGTTGGGCAGAGGGGTGTGTGAAAGGGTCCCAGCGTCCCGCCAGAGGGGATGGGTGGTCCCTAATCCTCCCCCAGTTCCCCGCGTCCGGAGGAGTGGGGCTGACGCCAGTGAGGTGCTGGGGAAGAAGGGGGGGTGGGGGGGAAGGGGGTGCTCAGGCCGGGGCAGGACTCAGCCCTCGGTGCACAGCTCCACCGGGAGCTGGCCCTCCCGGGTCCCGATGAGGGAGGATGAGGTGGCGGGGGAGGGGGGGGAGTTGAGCAAGAGCAGAGCATCCCCCCGGAGCAGCCATGAGCTCAGCGCTCGGCTGCGAGGGGAGCCAGGAAAAGCTCCGGGACACCCCGGCCAAGGGCTGCCTCTCCTCCTGGCTCCGGCTTCGTCCGCTCTTTGCTCCCTCATTCCCGGGGCGGCTGTGTGGGGGAGGCCCCCCCCAGCGCCCCCCTCCTGAGCCTCTTAACCCCCCCCTCCCCGCCACAGCCTTATTGCCGACCCCTCTTCCAGGGAGTGCCCTTTGCCTGGCAGAGGAGGGGGGGGGTTGCTCCCTTGGGGTCCCTTTCGCAGCTGGCTCCCCCCCCCCTCTCTCCCCCGGGTTTGGCAGGGTTTCCCCGCAGGCGCTCAGCTTCGAGCCCCCGTGTCCTCCCCTAACCCCCGGCTCCCCCCGGCAGAGCAAGGGGGCTCGCTGAGCCGGATTGGGGAAGGAGGGGGGGGTGGGGAGTCAGGGTCTGACAGGCCTGTGGGCTGCGGGACCCGCTTCCCAGCCCCCGCATCCCCATCCCGCCTTGCTCCAGCTCCCACCCACCTCCCCGCTGGCTCCAAAAGTCCCGTTTTCCCTCCCTCCCTCCCCGATCTGCAGCTGCGGGCGGCTGAGCATCCCCCGGCTGGGGTCCCTGCTCCGTCCTCACCCCGTGTGGCCCCTGGCGCCCCGTGGCCCTCCCTGCAGTGGGGACGCTGCCCGGGGCGTCTGGGAGAAGGAGCAGAGAGAGGACAGAAGGGGCGTCCCCAGCACCTCAGGGTCCCCTCCACGATGCCGCCCCATGGAGGGGTGTTTGTGGGTCTCTGGCTGCTGCTGGCCCCAAGCCTCGCCGAGCCCCCCCATGGCACAAGGGGGGTCACCTTAGCCTTTGTCTTCGACATCACTGGCTCCATGTATGATGACCTGGTGCAGGTGATGGACGGGGCCTCGCGCATCCTGGAGCGGACGCTCAGCAGGAGCATGAAGCCCATCAGCAACTACGCGCTGGTCCCCTTCCACGACCCAGGTATGGCTGGGGCAGGGGGATAGCAAGCAGGGGGAGGGGGCTGCAGGGAGCTGAGGGGTGGCTCTGGCCAGGTTTAGGGCTGAAACGTGCCCTTCCCAAGTGCTGTCCCTTCTGCCTGCTCTTAATGTCCTGGGGATGGCACCTGGAGGGGTCAGTGTTGGGCAGGGGCTCCCATCCCTGAGCCATCCTGTGGGCACTGGGCAGCCTGCTCCTCACTGGATTAATCCCAGTCATGCTGGTACCTGCTTGTGGGTTCAAAAGCTCTAAAAATAAGCTCCAAACCGCCTTGAGTTTGGCTTTGGCAGAGACAAATCTAAACAGGCATTGGCAACAAGGGGTGAGGGGGGTGCAGGGAGGAGGCTCTTCTGCCTCCTTCCCATCTCCCTGGTCTAACTGAGGGGGCATTTCTGTGCAAGACCACCATGTGCTTCCAGGTCTCCTCGATAAAAGCACCACTCACCAAGAGGTTTTGGAAACTTCCTGCAATACTGGAGTAATTTCTTTCTGTCCCAGTCTTTGCCTTGGGATTTCTGTGCACCCCCATAAAGAGCAGCTTTTCTCCCAAAGATCCCAGACCCCCAACAAGGAGAGGGGGGGCTGAGGCTTTATTTTTCAGCAAGTCCCTGGGTTGGAATGGCAATCACTGGAGCTGGGCAGGGAAGGAGGCAGAGGCAGTGATTAGGTTTCTGCATTGCTTTGCTGGGAGCCCCCCCCAGCAGAAAAGGGGTGCTGGGCTGGCAGCTCACCCTGGCTGAGGCCAGCTGGTGTGCTGGGGGGAGCTTGTCTGGGGCAGGCTGTGCCCCTGGGTATGGGGCTGGTCTGCCCAAATCCATGTGTGCTCTGTGCCAAGCCAGGGTAGATGCTCAACCCTGAATCTCATGGGTCCTACAAGGGTGTTTGAGCTGGGGTGGAGGCTTGGGAGCACCATCAGTGTGGCATCTGGGGGGGGGCTGAGGCGGTGGTGTTGCTGTGCTTGCAGAGGTGGGACCTGCCACCCTCACTGCAGACCCCCGGCTCTTCCAGCAGCGCCTGCGGGAGCTCCGTGTGCAGGTAAGGCATCCCTGGCTGGCTTGGCCTGAGCCCCTTGGCACATCCTGGGAAGCTCTGCCCTGCATCCCTGCGGGGTGATGGGTCCTGGGAGCAATCCCTGCTCCCCTCCAAGGCTGCTGACTCCCTGGGGGGGCATGCTGGGGGGCCTGGGGCTGCGCTGGGCTTGCTGGGGGCTGACCACACCGAAGTGGATGAATGCCCCAGGCTTCTGCAATGGGGATAACTCTCAGTTCCCAGTTCTTGTCCCAGAGTGGGAATGCTTTCCCTGTGAGAGTTTGCACACACCCTCCATGGAACCAAAAAGATCTTTTTCTAGGAGTGCTGGAAAATCAAGTAGTTGTTTTTTTCTTTCTTTTTATTTTTTTAAACAATTTCAGCTGTATTCTGCCAGCTGAAACCCTCTCCAGGAGTTTAATCATGCTTCATCCATCCCTGCTCCTCTCCTGCCCTGCCCTCCCCTGCATTGCTGAATCCCCATGGGTTTCCCTACAGATGCAGCTGTGTTTTAGTGGGAGGTGTAAAGTGGCAGCTGCAGATCGTTTCACAGCCCTTTGGGGTGCAAAGCTGGGTGAAAGTGGGGAGCTGGTCCTCGCTGTGCCCCTGTGCTTGCCTGGGCTGGGGTGGGCACGACTGTGTCTGCTTAAAGGTGTTGGTAGGAAGCTGAATGGGTCACTTAATTATCGTTAGTGGTGAAAGAAGAAAGGGTCCTTGTGATCCTGCATGTCCCTGTGGTGCCATCGTGCTGCTCTGGCTGTGCCTGGGCTGGATCTGGTGTAATTCCTCCCTGGGGAGCAGACCCTTGGGGGGGGTCCTGCTGGGAGCTCACCGGGGAAGGGCTGAGCCCTGGGTGGCTCAGTGCATGTGTCTCATCCCTCGTGGCGTGCTGCAGGGCGGAGGGGACTGCCCAGAGATGAGTGTGGGAGCCATAAGGTTGGCTGTGGAGGTCTCACACCCCGGCTCCTTCGTCTACGTCTTCTCGGATGCTCGGGCCAAGGACTATGAGGAGCAGGAGGAGCTGCTGCGGCTGCTGCAGCACAAGCAGACCCAGGTGAGTGATGCTGCTCTGCTTGGGTGGGCACTGCAGTGGCACAGCAGCAGCTCCTGGCCGTGAGGGACACCAACGGTGCCTGTTAGTGGAGCAAATTCTGGATGCTGGGTATGTCCCCTCCCTGGGATGGATGGGTTCCTCGTGGCTGTGCATGATGCTACAGGGTCTGTTGCTGTGGCAGGTGGTGTTCGTGCTGACAGGGGACTGTGGGGACAGGAGCCACCCTGGGTACCGTGTCTATGAGCGCATTGCAGCCACCAGCTCGGGGCAGATCTTCCACCTGGACAAGCAGCAGGTGACAGAGGTGAGCAGGGGGACCCACAGGAGCAAGGATGGGGTGCCTGAGGTACATGAGGTCCAGCCCAGCTCTGCTGCTCTTAGGTTCTCCTGAGGTCCATCCTGGTGCCCCGGGCACCTTCACACTCCCTGCTCTGGGCACCCTGCTTTAGCCTGAAACTGAAGCAGGGGCTTGAGAAAGCTGGTTGCTCCTGAGCTTGCTGCTGGGCTGCTTGTGTGATCTTGGGATGAGCTGGCTCACCTGTCCCTATGGAGGGCAGCTTGATGCTCTCAGCACCCCAAGAATCAGGTGGGTGGCCTGGCCATGGAGATGGACAGCCTCTCTGCCTGTCCCTGTCCTTGAAGCTCTCAATCAGCATGAAATCCTGGTGACCTGGGGAAGATCCAAGTGCTTTTCTGCTGGGGCAGCATCTCTGAGCAGCCCTCAGGACAGCCCCTGCCCAGCCTCAGGCAGTTGTGTCTTCTAAAGGCTTCAGTTCCCACTAGCGAGCTGGGTGTAATCACATACCTTCCCTCAGCTTGGTGATAACAATTAGACCAAGTCACTCAACTCCCACCTGCTCATAGCAAGGAGGGCTCAGCTGGGGCATCACCTCCTGCCTGCTGTCCCCATGCCGCCCTCTTGCTGGTACCCACCGGACCTGGCAGGGGCTGTCCCCTTGCCTGGGCACTGTTGTGAAGCTGTGCCTGAGACTTTGACCTGGTCCAGCACAGCCCTGCTCCTGAAATGGCCATGCCTGGGGTGATGTGGGATCTGGGTTAATCCTCCCCACTGTCCCCCCAGGTGCTGAAGTGGGTGGAAGAAGCCATCCAGGCCTCCAAAGTCCATTTACTGTCCACGGACCATGAAGATGGTGGGGAGCACACGTGGCCTGTCCCATTTGACCCTAGCTTGAAGGAGGTCACCATCTCCTTGAGCGGCCCTGCCCCAAGGATTGAGGTCCGGGATCCAGCAGGTAGGAGCCCAAGGGAGGGGAGTGAGTGGGGGTGATGTTTTACCTCCCAGAGAGCACTTGAGGATGCCCACAAATCAGGACAAATGGGAAGCTGCTGGCATAGGAATAGCCAAAACTTGCACTGAAAACAAAACCCCAATGAGCTGCAAAGCCCTCATGAAGCACCAAGTGCTCTGCCTCCATCCAGCTTGGCTTTGACTCTGGTTTTAGGAGGGTGTTCTCTGATGCCCAGGCTGCCAGAGCAGTGTGATGGGCTCTGCACTGTGGTGAGCCCCAAGGGAAGGAGCTCCGGGCTGGCTGCAGGGACCAGGTGATGGATCTGGGCTGCCCATCCTAGGAGTTGGCTTGCTGTTGTAGGAAAAGTCCTTGAGACAGGCCAAGGTCTGAAGGAACTGCTCAGCATCCCCAACTCAGCCTTGGTGGTGGCTGTGGAGCCCCACGAGCCAGGGACGTGGTCGGTCACGGTAGGCTGGTGGCAGATCCCACACATTGTCCCCTACACATCCCCTGATGGATATTCAGCTGGCCAGGCTTTGCCAGGAGTGGGCTTTCCCCCTGCCCCACCTCCAGCCAGGCAGAGGATGCATGAGCGGGCTGAAGGGGCCACTTGCTGCCTCGTCCCTTCCCCTGCCCTTGGCACATGCTCTACTTCCAGACCCAGAGCAGCGGCCGCCACTCACTGAGGGTCACAGGCATCAGCAACATCAATTTTCAAGCCAGCTTCTCCACCCAGCTGGACTCTGGTGCCAGCCAGCGTGTGGACCGGCCAGTGCAGGGTGAGGCTGGTGCTGCCTGGAGCAGTGGATGCTGTGTCTGGGCTTCTTTCAGCTGGGAACTTGGCTGTGGGTTGGTTTTCCCCTTCCCTCCCTCTAGGTCTGCCCATCTCCGTGGTGGTGAACTGCACTGGTCTGGAGCCACCTGGGCACTTGCAGGAGATGGAGCTCTTCAACTCCTCCGGCCATGCCCTCCTCTCACTGCCTGCACGGCCCCTCTCCAACATCTCAGAGCATCTCTGGGTGAGCTCACCACTCCGTGTCCCCCTGGGTGACTTTCTGCTGAAGGTGAAGGGCAAAGATGCTCAGGGCCACCCCCTGCACCGCCTCTCCGGAGTCACCTACACCAGCATCATCCCTGGTGAGTGGTCCCCATGCTCCCCCAGAGTGCTGAGAAGGGACCAGAGGCTCCTTCCAGCACCACCTCTGCGCTGGTTTCTGGTTAGGCATTCTTCTACCCTGCTTCCCAGCACAGCTCTTGGTGAGCTCCCCAGGAGTGTTCTATGTGTCTGAGTCCCCAGCTGATTCCAGGTCTACCCAAAATGAACATCTCCAGCAAGATCCAGGCTTACAGCCGCGAGCCGCAGCTCATCTCCTGCTCCGCGCAGAGCGAGGTCCCCTTCCTCCTGCAGCTCAGCCGGGGTAGGATGAGACTGGGGGAAGAGCAGCTCTTCAGGTGAGCCTCCAGTTTGGCCCAGCGAGCTCCCTGATGAACCCGTGTGGACAGCAACAGTGCCCTGAACTGGGGATGTTGGGATGTGGGATGCTGTGGGAATGGTGGTGCATCCGTTTGCCTGGCTTGGATGAAAGAGTGCCCTAGGGATTTGGGGCAGGGGGTTGGCACTGTGAACCCAGCTCCACTGCCCCAGCGTGGGGCTGACCCTCCAGTCTCCCTTCTTGTAGGGCCTGGGGGAACATCAGCTGGTTGATCCCTGCGGTGTCCAAGAATGACGAAGGGTTTTACGAGTGCACAGCCACGAGCCAGGTCGGGGTGACGCGGGCTCGTGCCTACGTCTCTGTCTCAGGTGGGCACTGCTCATGCCAAGCCCCAGTGCCTGTGGGTCTCTGGGTATGGGGCTGAGCACAGGCCTGTTTCAACTCCACACACCACGTTTGCAGAGCCCCCACCGCGTCTCATAGCCCCCAGCAACATCACAGCTTCACCGGGACAAGACGTGGTCATGTCCTGCCCAGTTGTGAGCCACGTGCCCTACAACCTGACGTGGAGCTGGGATGGGAAGGCAGTGTGGCCAGGGGATGGACGGACCAGGCTGCTGCAGAACCTCTCACTGGAGATCACCCACCTGCAGCCAGGAGATGAGGGTCTCTATGAGTGCGTGGCACACAGCGCCCACGGCACTGCCGCTGCCTCCCTCTGGCTCTTCATCCAGGGTAGGCTCAGCCATACACAGCACCCTGTCCTGGGTGATGCCCTGCTCAGAGGGAGGGAGGGTGGTGGGTGATGCTTGGGGGCTGAGCCCTTCTCCAACCCTGCGCAGAGGTGCCGTGGGTGAAGGTGGATGCCAGCCCCCAGCGTTTCAGCAGGGGCCAGGAGCTGCAGCTGAACTGCACAGCCAGGGGCTACCCCCAGCCCCGCATCACCTGGAAGCACTGGGGCTGGGTGCTGGAGCAGGATGAGAGGTAACCTGTGGCCACCTGGGTGCCTTCATCCCCCCTGTCCCACGGGGGATGGTGATCCCCTCACAGGGATGCACAGGCTTAGGAGAAGGGCTCAGAGTCACCTATATCTCCAGAGGGAAGGAAGCGTTGCAGTATCCCCAACCTGAGCTGGTTGGCATGCTGCGAGCTCTGATTTCATGTACTTATTTTTAAGCCTTATCCAGGTCACCCTTCCCACCGAGAGGGACTGGAAGTGCTTTGCACACCTAGTGTGTGTTCAAGTCTCAAAATATCCCTTGTGCTTCCCATCAATTTCTTCTGCTTTTGGCTTCTACCCCCCTGCCTGTGTCAGGCTGTGGGGGCTGGAATGGACTTTGGGGAAGGGTTGTGTTTGTTTTTTTTATTTTGGAGATGAAAAAGTCCAGTTCTTAATACTTTTCCCCAGTTCAAAGCAAGACCCTTCCCTGCAGCAGCTGGTTTTAAGTGCTAACCCACAGCTGCCAAAGTCCCAGCACTCTCCACGTGCTCTGATGTGATGGCTTTGAGCCTGCTTCAACACATTTTGCCCTGGCTCTGTTCTTACTGGACTCATTTCTCCCTCTGTCCCTGTTTGCTGCAGGGTTTTCACGGATGCTCAGGGCACCCTGCACATCAGGGATGCTGGCCCAGAGGATGCAGGGAATTACAGCTGCTACGCCAGCAGCGTGCTGGGCTGGGACGAGCAGGTGGTGGTGCTGGAGTTCACTGGTACGTGCTCCCCTCCAGCCGGCTGCATCCCAGCAAGGGCTCGGAGCTGCTGCAGGAGGGGTTATTCTGCCTCCCTGCCAGCCCTTGGCTGCCTGCTGGGACCTTGCGACACATGAGCTATGGGATGGGGTTGTCTGTGATGGAGGGTGTCGGGTGGGGGCAGCTTCCAGGGCTGTGGGTCCCTTTGGAATGGATGGCACCACGCGCCGTGCTCCAAGGAGTCACCATATCCACGTCTCTCCCCACGGTGCAGAGCCTCCTGCCATCCTGGCAGTGACACCCAGCCTGAAGGCACTGGTGGGAGAAGATGTGACCCTGGAGTGCTGGGTCTCAGGGGTGCCCCCACCCCACATTGTGTGGTACAAAGGTGAGGCTGAGGAGGACCCTGAGGAGTAAACCCCCTCCATGCACTGGGGGTCCCCAGGACCTGACAGTGGGAGGGGTGCCCAGAGGCACTTGGGGTGCTGATGTTGGGGGGGGTCTTGAGGCAGATGAGCAAGCAGTGGCAGTGTTCCCAGCTGGCACCCAGCGTGCTGTCCTGAGGCTGCAGGCAGTGCAGGAGGAGGATGCAGGGCAGTACGTCTGTGAGGCTCTTGCTGAGGATGATATCGCCTTGGATGGCACCGTGCTGGATGTGGGGTGTAAGTCTCTGTCTCTCCTTTGGGGTCCCCCCAAAAGCTCAAGCCTATTGCTGCTACTCTCCCTCCTGGCTCAGCTCCTGCTCGTGGCTCCCCAAGACTCCTCTTGCATCCACCCCTGGGTTTCCCAAAGTGGGAGGTGTTGGCACTCCGGGAAAGCAGGCTGAAGCCTGGTGGGATCTGCAAGGGTCAGGAGGAGGGAAGAGGCTCAGGAAGTGGCAGGAGACTGGTGTGCTGATGCTATTGCATGGGGCACAATGGCTTGGGGCAAGACTAGGAGTACAAAGTGCAGTTAAGTGAAATTAAGTTTGGACTAGCTTCAGTGTGTCTGAAAATCCAGGTGCCCCAGCTCAGGGCTTCCCACCAGAGACAGGGAGGGATGGAAGAGCCTGGGGAGGAGGAGAGTAGGTTCTGAGCTGGGGGCACCAACGCTTGAAGTGGTTTGAGGTGGAAGAGCACAAAGGCTTTTGCTGAGCTGGGGGGCTGCTTGGTTCAACCTGTGCAGGATGTGCCCAAGCCCCTTCTCCATTGCTCCCTCCTCCAGCTGCCCCTCACTTCGCTGAGCCCTTGGGGGATGTTGCAGTTGAGGCTGGGGAGAGTGTCAGCCTGCTATGCCACGCCGCCGGCTCCCCCCCGCCACGGGTCGCCTGGTCCCGGCAGGATGGGAAGCCTGTGGCAGGTTGGCAGGGGGTTCAGGATGCTCCCAGCCAGCTGGAAGCTGCTGAGCTCCTCATTGACAGTAAGTGCTGAGTGTGCAAACGTGCAAAGGTGTGGGGAAGAGCGTGCGTGAGCATCCCACCTGGGCACACACGCAGCCAGCATCACCCTCGGGTGCTTCCCCCTGCTGCTGCTGCTGGTGTCCCAGCAGTGGGGTTTGTCCCCATACCCACCCATATTGCAGTGATGGAGCAGTGATGTTGTGGGTTGATTTTGCCCACAAGCCTCCATCACTGCTGTGTCTCTCTCCCTGTCTGCAGCAGGGCAGGGAAGGGTGTTGTCACCTTGTCCTGGAGCTTGCTTGGGGTGTCTCCAGCCCCACCGTGCTCTGGCATTGTCAAGCTCAGGCTTCTCCCCACTGTGCTCCAGGTGCCTCCCAGGATGACCAAGCTGTCTACGTCTGTGAAGCCCAGAACGAGTTTGGGAAGATCCGAGCAGAGCTCAAGCTCACAGTCACAGGACACGGTTGGCTTTTATGTGCTCTTGTCAGTGTGTCCATCCTGGCTGAGCCAGGGGCAGACCTGCATGGATGTGTCTGCTCTTGAGCCAGCTGCCATGAAAACCCCTTAGCAACCCCCTCCCAGCACAGGGTCTGGATAACACCCTTCATAGAATCATAGAATTGTAGGGGTTGGAAGGGCCCTGGAGAGCTCCTGGGGTCCAACCCCCCTGCCAAAGCAGCTCCCCAGCTCATACTGCACAGGTCGGTGTCCAGATGGGGCTGGAATCTCTCCAGAGAAGGAGACTCCACACCCCCTGGGCAGCCTGTCCCAGGGCTCCCTCACCCTCACTGGGGAAAAGTTCCTCCCCATGTTGCTGTGGAACTTCCTGGGCTCCAATTTGCAGCCATTGCCCCTTGTCCTGTCCCCACAGACACTGAAAAGGGGCTGGCCAATTCCCCCTGCACCCCATGCTTCAGATATTGATAACCATTGATTAGGTCCCCCCTCAGTCTTCTTCTCTCCAGGCTGAACAGCCCCAGCTCTCTCAGCCTTTCCTCACAGGAGAGATGCTCCAGGCCCTTCATCATCTCCATAGCCCTTCTCTGGACTCTCTCCAGGAGATCCCTGTCCTTTTTACACCAGGGAGCCCAGCACTGGACACAACACTCCAGGTGGGGCCTGAGCAGGGCAGAGTAGAGGGGGAGGATCACCTCCTTTAACCTGCTGGCCACAGTCCTCCAGATGCCCCCCAGGATCCCATAGGCATGTCCCTTCTTTGCTTAATGCACTCACACGGGCTTGAACCCAAAATGTAGACAAATATCCCCAAATTCCTGGGGGAGCTGAATGCCAGAGCCAGCCCATGCTTGGTCAAAGCCTGAACCTCAGAAGAAAGACGATCCAAAATTCTTGTCCCGAGTGTTCCTGGCCAATTTATCTCTAATCAGTATTATTTTTCCCTTTCCCCCCCTCGAGCAGCCCCAGAAATCGCTCTCACATCCCCTGTGGTACGTGTGCTCCCTGGCCAGCCCGTGTCGCTGCCCTGTGTGATCCTGGCTGGGAAGCCGCTCCCAGCCCGGCGCTGGCTGAAGGATGGGCAGCTGGTGAGGGCTCCGTGTCTGCTGGGCTGGTGGGGCAGCTGCAGCAGGGGCTTTGCTGCAGGATGGGTGCCCCAATGTCCTAGGGCCAAAGCACCTTGTGAGCTATGCCAGGGGAGGGCTTGAGTCAGGGGAATAACACAGGTTCATCACTGCATCAGGGTGTTCCACAGCTCAAGGGGTAGATGTGCCCAAAGACACGATGATATGGTGATGTTTGACCCCCCACATCTGTGCTACTTTCTGCTCTCTCTGCACCCAGGTAACCCCCAATGGCCATTACACCATCCAGGCTGATGGGAGCCTGCACGTGGAGCTGGTGTCACAGGGGGACATGGGGAGGTACACCTGTGAGGTGACCAACGCCTTTGGCTCGCACAGGCAGGACACAGCCCTGGTTGTCCATGGTGAGTGGTATGGTGCTGGCCATCCCAGCAAATAGGGGGCTTCTTGAGCTGCAGAGCACCCCTCTCTGGTGCCCACACAGACTGAGGTGCTGCTTTTCCTTCCCAGTCCCTCCCAGCATTGAGCTCGGCCCTGTCCTTGTCACTGCCATCGAGGGAGAGGCCGTTGCCCTGCGGTGCAATGCCACTGGTGTGCCCCCTCCCACTGTCACCTGGACGAAGGTAGGTGACAGGGATGGGAAAGCTGCTGTCCCACTGCCAGCCAGGCTGCCGGTCACCCTTGGGTGCAGGGTAATGTGTTTGCAGGGGACAGAGCCACCAGTGTGGCTGTGGCTGCACGCTGAGTGCCCTGGAAAGCCAGGGCTGGGAAGTAGCCTGCTCTGATGGGCCCAGAGCCCTCCTCTCATCCTTGGGGTGCTCAGCTCACGGGGGAGTCTCTGCTGCCTTCCTTTGTCCCTTCTCTTCCCTCTGCAGGACACAGAGCCCATCTTGCCAAGCTCACACTACCACCCGGACCCTGACGGGACCCTCCTGATCCCTTCAGCTTCCCCTGAGGATGCTGGGACGTATTTCTGCACAGCTACCAACACAGCTGGCTTCTCCAGCCAGGAGATGCAGCTCTCCATCAGCAGTGAGTGCTGGAACTGGCCCTGGCACCATCTCCCAGTAAAGCTGGAGGGTGGCTGACTGGGAGAGCATGACCTGGGGACTCGGCTAGCTACCCTGGGCCACCTAGCCAGGTGTCAGTTGGGTTTGGGGGATGGGAACAGGCAGCACTGAGGGTTGTGGGATACCTGAAGTGCTCCTGCACCAGCCACACTCCCTCTCCACACAGCAAAGCCCAGGATCAGTGTGAATGGATCGCAGGCATCGGACCCTGTAACTGTCCTGGCCGTGCTTGGGCGGGAGACCACCCTGCCCTGTGAGGTTCAGGGCTATCCCCCTCCCCTGGTGGTGTGGACACAGGAGTCCCAGCCACTGCCTCTCTCCACTGCAAGGTAAGGAGACTTGTAGGGATCAGGAACCATGATCTCATGGCTGAGATGATGGCTGTGGAGCATGGAGAGCACTGGGAGCAGAGCACAGTCAGCTCCAGCTGCAGGAGCCGTGCTCTGTTGGGAACCCCATCCCTCTTGGTCCCTTGGGTGGGTGAGTGGCTCATGCTGGGGATGGTCCTGGAGACCTCTTGGCTGTCCCAAGGTGATGGCAAGCTTCCTGCCCTCGGTAGGTGATGGAGGCCGTGGCTGTCCCTTCTGTCTAGCTCTTCTGTCCCCTCTTCCCCCAGGTACAGCATCCTCCCTTCTGGGTCCCTCCACCTGCCTGAGCCCCAGGTGATGGACACGGGTCTCTACACCTGCACTGCCATGAACGCTGCGGGCAACGCCTCGGTCAGATACAGCCTACACGTCCAAGGTGCACATTGCTGGTTAAAATGCTGCTCCCACTTCCCTGTGCCAGGGCCCAGGGGTGGTCCCAGCCTGAAGCCCCCTTTCCCCACCCCCAGCTGCCCCCCAGCTGCTGATTGGAGATGGGGAAAGCCACCTGACAGCCGTTGCCAATGACTCCCTGAGGATTCGCTGTCGTGCTGTGGGCATGCCCACACCCCCCATCCAGTGAGTACTGCGGGGTGGTGGGTCCTACCACATCCCCCTGAGCTCCTTTAGGGGCTGTGTAACTCTCTGGGGGTGCTCTGCAGCCCAGGGTGTGACGCTGCAGCAGAGATCAGTGTGGGCACTCACGGTGGGTGATGGAGACCACAGCTTGGGGTGTCCCTTAGGATGGGAGGTGTTAGTCCTGCTCCTTGGCCCTGGGATCCTGCTTTTCCTATTGGTCTGGGTACTGCCAGCCCCTTCCCAAGTGACAAGGGGACAGTGGTTGCTGCCAGCACTCTGCCATTCACCCCTTTGGTGGGCAGAAATGGGGGCTAGGTGGTGGTAGGACAGTCCCAGGGCTCGCTGCCCACCCTTCTTCTCCCAGGTGGCTGAAGGATGGGCACCCGCTGGGTGAGCAGGATGGTGCAGTGGTGTCTGAGGACGGTGGGACCCTGCTGATTGTGCGTGTGGGGCTCAGCCATGAAGGGCTCTACGTCTGTCAGGGCAGCAGCTGGGCAGGGCTGGCCCAGGCAGAGGTGCAGGTTTCGGTGCAAGGTGAGTGTGGCACCCGGGGTGAGACCTGCTCTCCACCCCACGTGTCAGGGAGGCTGTGGCTGGGTGTTCTTGGCCCTGCTTTTGGGGAGGTGTAGGGTCACTAGCTTGATACATTGGGGTCTTGGGCTTTGTTGATCTCAACGTGAGGTTGAGAGCTGATGGCTACCAATGCTCTGGTGAATCACAGCATCCGTCATGATGGGAGCTCTCGGGGGGTGGTCTGCCCCCTGCCCCTTTGGCCAGAGCACCCCTCAGTCAGCACCAAGGGGTGTGACAGTGAAGGTGCTGGGTGAGAAACCAGGCATGGAGCAGGGATCCCTGCCCTGGGAAGAATCAATATCTCATCCCAGGGAGCAACATATGTTCTGCTAGATGACTTGTAGAGCAGCAGTGACACTGCATGATGAATGTGGTCCCTTCCCAGAGAGGGCAGCAAGCCATGACTCCAGCCACTGCTCTCCCAGGACCTGGTGCATGCCAAGAGCCCCCAGTGTGCCCAGCTGTGCCCCTTGGCACTGTGTTGTGAGGCTGGAGCTGGTTTGGGCTGTATAGTGTCAATGTTTGGGCATGCTGTGTTGCAGTGCCTCCAAACATCGAACCCAGCGTGGTGGACCTGGTCATCCTGGAGAATAGCACAGTGTCCCTGGAGTGCCTGGCCTCAGGGCTGCCTGCTCCTGGTGAGTCTGTCCTCTCCTTTGGCTCTGGGGCTTTCCTGGGGTCCCCTCGGTGAGAGGAGGAGCAGCAGCATCACTCCTTCCACCTCATTTCCCTGCTTCCCTCCAGACATCACCTGGTACAAGGGCCATGAGCAGCTCTCAGCCAGGCTGGGCCAGACCCTGTCCAGGGATGGGAAGCTCCTGGAGATCCAGCGTGCCCAGCTCTCTGACGCTGGCAGCTACCGCTGTGTGGCCTCCAACGTGGCCGGTGTCACCGAGCTCTGGTACAGCCTGCAAGTGACTGGTGAGTCTGCAGTGACCAGGGGAAGGACTGCGACTGCCTGAGAGCTGGGTGCTCTCTCCCAGGACCTCTTATCCTTGTGTGTAACCAACAGGGCCATGCCAGCCCTCGTGGCACTTCCCTGGAAGATGGCTTTACCAGACCCCCTGTCCTCTGCCCTGTTTGTAATTCCAGCCCTGCGATCCCCCATGTCCATCCCAATGTCCCAGCAAACCCTGGCCCCATGGATGGGTATTGCCTGCTCCACTCTGGGGTGTCTCCTACCCACCCTGTGCTACACCCTGATGCTCCTGGTGACATTCCTCTGTCTCCCCCCAACCCCCCAGTGCCTCCACAGATCACAGCTGGCCCCAGCCCTGTCACTGTGGTGATGAATGAGCCTGTGATGCTGGAGTGTGATGCCGTGGGGGTCCCAGCTCCGGTGCTGCTGTGGCTGAAGGATGGCAATCCAGTGCCCAGCACAGTGGAGGGTGGCCCACAGGTGGGTGAGATGGGAACAAGGGGCTGACTGGGGACACCCCTCCAGGAAGAGGGACACTGGGGACGTCCTTCCAGAAAGATGCTCCTTTTCCTTCTGGCTTTGAGGAAAAATAGCCCCTTTGCTGGAGCTGCACAGATGCAGCACTACTCAGACCTGCTCCTGCATTTGGTCCATGGGAGCGTGGACCTGTCAGCCCTGTGCTGGGCTTTCCTGCCCTGAGGGGTGCAGTGGGCAGGGGGTCCCTGGGATGTGATGGAGGACAGCTCACACCCAGCTGTCCTTGCTCCTGCATGCCAGCTCACAACCAGCCACCTGTGAGTTCCTCTGGCTCCATCCTCATCTGGGCTCCTTCTCCTTCTTGGGGGGGGCACAGATCCTGTCCGGCGGGCGCATCCTCTCCCTCCCCTCCCCTCACCTCCAGGATTCAGGGACATACACGTGTGTAGCCAGCAGCACCGTGGGGGAGGACAGACGTGAGGCCACCCTCAGGGTGTGGGGTAAGTACCCCAGGGCACTCCTGGCCCCTACCCACCAGTGTGGCTGTGTGGCTGGAGGTGATGCTTGACACTAGGGGGGATGCTCCCCCCTCCCTTTACAAGCACACGGGGCTGCGGGGGGCCAGCCCTGGGAAGGGGTGCCAAAGGGGGTTGTTAGGGGAAGGTCTTGCCCTGTCGATCTGTTTTCCAGAACCCCCTGCTGCCCAGGGTGAGGAGGAGAATGTCTCTGTCATCATCAACCAGACAGTCACCCTGGGGTGCCCGGCCCCTGGGGTGTCCCCTCAGAGGTCCCGCTGGATGAAGGATGGGAACTTGCTCACCCCAAAGCCGGGTGTGTTAGTGTCTGCAGAGGGGACTGTCCTCCAGGTGATGTTTTGGAGCGCTGCAGAGGGTGGGAGGGGAAATGGGGCTCTGAAGACCCCCATCTCCCCCTCCCTCTGCACCCACTGAGAGAGCGAGTGGGTGCAGAGGGACGGGGAGATGGGGGTCCCTCCCAGCTTGCCCATACCTCAGCACCATTCCCACCTCTCGCATTGATCCCCACGGCTTCTGCTGGCACAAACCCCCCCCATGGAATGGCTGTGTGGGCCCAGCTCTGCTCCAGAGCATCTTAGTGTCTCTGTTTCTCTGGGCAGATCGGGAGAGCGGCGGTGCGGGATGCGGGCAGGTACACGTGCTGGGTGCCTGGCCACCCAGAGAAGCACTACAACCTCGACGTGTGGGGTAAGGGCCCCTGTGACCCTTTCCATACACTACATTGTATACTGTTACTATATATGCATAGGATGTACCTATAGGATAGTTGTCTGGCTTGGGAAACACTAAGCCCACGATGCTAAAGCCCTGCCGAATGCTGCAGCTGGAGGTGGTTGGGAATCCCCTCCAGACTGGAGTGGGAAAAGCCAACCCTTGCATGCATCTTGCTTTTGGGAGGGGGGATTTTTGGTGGTGATACAGAAGAGGTGTCTTTGCTGCCCACGTTTTGGAGAGCTAAAGGATTTCTTTGCTGTTGCCAGGGCTGCTCGGCCAGCCTGGCAGTCGCTGCAGGTCTCATCCCCCCAGCTCTGCCCCCATGGGAAGATGCCAATGGTGGTTCCCAGGCTGCTGCCAGAACAGGGTCTGGATCACACAATCACAGAGCTGAAGGGGTTGGAAGGGACCTGGAGAGCTCCTGGGGTCCAACCCCGCTGCCAAAGCAGCTCCCCAGCTCATACTGCACAGGTCGGTGTCCAGACGGGGCTGGAATCTCTCCAGAGAAGGAGACTCCACCACCTCCCTGGGCAGCCTATTCCAGGATGCTTCTACTCACTCAATTCAAGCATCCTTACAGCCTCCTGGTCCATTCAGCACGTCCACAGGCTGGGGGCTGAGCCAGGCCCTGGCTTTTTCAGGGATGCTCTAGGCCAGTTGGTGGAAGTCCTGCAGGCAGGTGGCCAGGGAGTGGAGAAAATCCAGTTCTCCTGATCCAGACTTGTTCCTGTGGTCCCTTCCCAGGGAAACATTTGCACGTCTGGCTTCCTGGCTCGGGTGGATTGTTTGGGTTCTGCTGTTTTTGTTTTCCTGGGGTTTCTGGGTGTTGGGTTTTTTCTCTTACAAACTGATAGCCCTCATGGGAAGGAGTTACTCTTTTCCAGCCAGCTGTATTTATGAGCAACCCAGAACGGCATCTGATAATGGAAAGAGTTAGGTAACCTTCCCAGTGAGCAGTGCTACCTAATAAGGCTGTGTCTGGCCAACCTGGGCTTGGCCTGCCTGTGTGGCTGGCACAGGATGCTCAGTTGTCCCCTGCTATACGCCATGTGCGATCTACAAGCATCACTCTCTTCATAGCTGGAGAGTCGAGATTATTGTTTCCACATGGAGCCAGGGCAGGGGATTCTTGCTGTTCTTTTTGTGTGAAGCCTTGTAGAGCTGTGGGTGGCATGTGGATGGAGCTCCAGACAGGATCTGCCCCTCTCCTCTTGCCTGGTGCCATCAGCAAGCTGCTCCTCTCCTCTCATCCCATGCAGTGCCACCGTCCTCCTCAGCAGAGCCCGTGGCTGTGGCTGTGCTGGAGGGGCAGTCCATCAGGCTGACCTGCGAGTGCCATGGGATCCCATTCCCCACCCTGAGCTGGCAGAAGGATGGTAGGAGCCTGGGCCTCAGCCTCAGCCCTCCCCACAAATGTTGACCCACCAGACAAGTTGGTCTCCTCGGAGTGAGGAGTGCTTTATGCTGAGCAGCATCCAGCTTCTGGGTGGGAGCTGGTCCTGCTGGGAACCTGAGAGAGGCTGTTGTCTCCTTCCCTGGCAGGTGAGCCGCTCTCTGCCCATCCTGGGAGCCCAAAGCTGGTGTCCACAGGAGGGAGCATGCTGTACATTGAGAAGGTACAGCTGGTCGACATGGGGACATACACCTGCGAGTGCAGGAATGCTGCTGGCAGCAGCAGCAAGGAGCATCGCCTGGAGCAGCATGGTGAGCCAGAGGGGCCCAGAGACACAGAGGGACCTGTGTGGGTGGCTGAGAGTGCCATGGTCTGTCTTGATGCAAGGTCCACATGGACCAAAAAGCTCACAATTATTTCCTGCCTCCTTGGGTGCTTCAGAAAGGATGCTGCTAGCTGGGTTAGCTTCACCCCTCCAGGTTTCCTCCTGGCTCCAAGCTGGTTGCAGCTAATTTTCCCTTTGACAGCTGCTCCTGCTTGGATTTGCTTTGCTCTCCAACTGCTGCCACCTAGACTGATGCACATCAGCTTGTGTATGGCCTCCACCCTGTGTCCCTTTACCCACAGCGCTGCCGAGGCTCCAGGGCAGCCCCAAAGCCCTGAGGAAGGTTTCTGTCATCGAGGCTGGAGAGACAGTTTTGGAGTGCAAGGCCCTGGGGACACCACTGCCTGCAGTGACATGGGTGAAGGATGGGCAGCCCCTGGCCTCTGGGAACGGGCTCCTGCTGACGGAGCAGGGGAGGAGGCTGCGTATCCCCAAGGCTGAGGTGGCCCATGCAGGACACTACACTTGCCTGGTGGCAACTGCAGAGGGGCAGGAGCGGAGGGAGTTTGATGTTGCGGTGCACGGTAGGGGTGTGGGATGGGGATGGTGGTGGGGGGATAGGGATGCAGGCAGGCTTGGGAGGGTGGTGATGTCACACAGCATGTGGAGGTTCTTGCACAACCCAGCACGCAGATGGTCTTGGGTCAGAAGGGGGATGCTTAGGTGAGAACTGGCTCCATCAGTCAGGAGGGGTTTTTTCTGGGGTCATCAGAGCAGACCACCTCACACTTTATAAAGTCAGCTACTTTCCAAGAACTTGAGGCAACCTCTTGTGTCAAGGTACCAAGCATCAGAGCTGGAAAAGGCCTGAGGTGGCTCAGGGTGTGTGGCAAGGTTGGTGTCATACCTGTAAGCATGGGCTTGGGGGTGTGGGTGGGTGGCACAGGCTCCAGGACACCTGTCTCAGAACACCTTTGAAACTGACAACTTCAGATGATGATGATGCTCGTGGTCCTTCTGGGCTTGTGTCCCCAAATGGTGCAAGTAGGAGGGTGAGGGTGAGCTGGGTTTACTCAGTTTGCCTTGCTCTTCTGCTGTCCTGGAGACTGCTTTTCCAACACATCCTTTTCTGCATCCCCAGTTCCTCCAGAGTTCCTTCAAGGATCAGGGTCAACAGCCAACGTCAGCGTGTCTCTGCACGGAGCCCTGACACTGACCTGTGAAGCCACAGGCATCCCTCTGCCCACAGCCACCTGGTACAGGGGTGGCTCTCCTGTCACCCCCAGGGAGAACACACACATACTGTCAGGTCAGGGATGAAGCACGGGCACTGGGAGAGATGGGAGCTTGGGGAACGTGTTTTGCCCCAATGCTAATGGGTGTAAATGCAGCAGAGCTCCAGGCCTGCTGGTGCCTGGATCAGGGCCCTGAGACCTCTCTGCTCTGTGCTTCCAGGGGGCTGGGTGCTGAGGATCACCCGTGCACAAGCCCAGGATGGTGGCCACTATTCCTGCCTGGCCAGCAATGCAGCTGGGGAGGCCAGGAGGCATTTCTATGTGGACATTCTAGGTAAGGAGGGGGTCCTCCATCTGCTGCAGGGTTCCTGGTAGGACTTCAGAACTTCACCCTTGCAGGGACAGTCACGAGTTAAGACTGAGCATGGTGGGAGCTGCAGTGCTGGAGTCCTTCATGCCTTAGCGTGTGAGCTTGGATGCTCGGTGAAGCTGGCCAGCTGCTGAGGCCCCTGGTGCCTTATGTTCCCAGTTCCTCCCCACATTGAGAATGCAGATGAGGAAGAGACCATCGAAATACCCGAGGGTCACCCTGTCACTTGGTCCTGTCTGGCAGCAGGTGAGCACCACGTGGGGGGCAGAGGTGGCAAGAGCAGGTGGGATGATGGGGCTCAGGGACCTGGGTCTCCTTTTGGGGCACGGAGCAAACGGATTGCTCCGGTCAGTGACATGAAAATAACTGAAACCCTCTGAAGATCCTTTTTGGGACTTTCCTGGCTTTCCAGTTGTGCTGTCTGGGAAGTGCTGGGGAGGAAGTGCCCACGCAGGGAGCTTGTTCCACGACGTAAGCTCCAGACTCTCCCAAATGGAGCTAAAGCTCCTCGAATCTGGTTTCTCCTTTAGCGATGGGAATAATTCATCACCTCCTACTCAGGACAGTTTTCTTTCTTCTCCCTGGCTCATCCAGCAGCCTCTAAAAACCTGATCCAGATCATGATAACTTTGGATTTGAGCTGATGTCCTTGCTTCCCAGCACAGCCCCAGTGCAACAGCCCCGGTCAGGCTTTGCGTGTGTATGGAAAAAATTTTGCCTAAAGGCCAAAAAAACCCTGTTTCCCACCCAAAACAGGCAATCCCCAGCCAAAGATCACCTGGCTGAAAGATGGCCTCCCTCTGCCTATCGGAGACAACTTCTCCATCTCCCCTGATGGCTCCAGGCTCCACATCCCCCGAGCCTCCCTGTCTGATGCTGGTCGCTACTCCTGTGTGGCCTTCAGCTCCCTGGCAAACCAAACCAAGCACTACCTGCTAGAGGTGTCAGGTAGGAGATGCCATGGGATGGAGGAAGTCTTGGGTGTGAGTGGGGAGGGTGGAGTCAGGAGGGTTTTTAACTGCCTGCTCCAGGTAGGTGGTGAGGATTGCTGAATCCTGCAGCCAGCAGCAGGGTGTGATGTCCTGGACCTGCCAAAAAAGCCCTTGTGAGACCTCCTGACAAGAACATTAAAGGGCCTGTCTAGTGGAGGATCTGTCTCTTGTGGTGGCTGGTGGGAAGCAGGGGTGTCTCTCCTGTGTCCTGGGTGTTTTTGGAGGGCAGTAACATGCAGCTGGTCTGGTGCTGTACCTGCTGCATGTGTCACATTCAGCTCCCTGAGCTGACCATGCCCTGTGGTGAGGGAATGAAGCCTTGGGAAGCCTGAGTGGGAGCTAACACTGACCTGCCCTGCAAACACGTCTCTCTAGAAAGCCCTACCTTTGCTGGACATGCCCCCGATGCTGCTGCAGAAGAAGTCACAGTGATCATCAACAACCCCATCTCCCTGGTCTGCGAGGCTCTGGCCCACCCCTCTCCCAACATCACCTGGCTCAAGGATGAGGTTCCCCTCAAAGCATCGAGAAACATCTACCTGCTCCCTGGTACTGTGCTAGTGTCCACTGGCTCTGCATGGCTGTGGTGGCTCCTTGCTCTATGCCCCAGGGAGTTGGGACCCTTTTTGGGACTGACTGTGGTTCGGGGCAGTGGGGTGGTGGGAAGTCATCATCCTGCAGGACCCTCCAGGGCTCAGGCCATCAGATCAATGCTGCTTTTCCATGTGCTGCATCACCTGATAATAGCTGGAGCCTCCTTGGCAGCATCAGTGAGACAGCACTGGGTTTTATATGCCTGGAAACCAGCCTCTCTAGAGCATAAGAGAACCTCAAGTCAGGCTTGCAGCCGATCAGCAGGTCCCTTAAGGTGCCTTCTCGTACTGCATGGGGGTAGATAGCTGTGGCTGTGAGTGGCGACCCTCTCAGGAGACCCCCTTTGCCCAGGTGGCCACGGGCTGCAGATCCTGAATGCCCAGGAAGAGGATGCAGGCACGTACAGCTGTTTCGTGGACAATGAAGCTGGGGAGGCTGTGAAGAACTATGCTGTGAAGGTCCTGGGTGCGGGAACTCTCAGTCTCCTTCCTAAGTCCTGCAGTGACCCCACCGTGGGGCTCTTCTCTCATCCCAGATGTGTCATCTCTCCCCTCTAGTTCCTCCTTGGATTGCCAGAGATGACCCTTTGGGGGAATTTGCCATGAAAGAGGTGAAAACCAAGGTCAACAGCACGGTGACATTGGAGTGTGAGACCTGGGCTGTGCCCCAGCCAACCATCCAGTGGTACAAGGACAAGCAGGTGAGGTCCTAACCACAACTGGGGAGGAGCTGCTGGTTTTGAGGACCCTCCCAGGTGGATGAAGGGGGAAGGTACCCTTTATCCAGCTGGCTGGGATCTGTCCTGCTCCTGGGTGTGTAATCCTCCTTCTGGCCTTCTCTTTCTTTCCTGCTTTGGGTCTGGGGTCCCCATGCAGCTACTGGAAAGTGCTGGCCACCTCCAGATCCTCAGTGAGGGGCAGGTCCTTCAGATCAAACCAGCCAGTGTCTCTGATTCGGGGCACTACACCTGCGTGGCCACCAACGCTGTGGGTAAAGATGACAGGAACTTCATTGTCCATGTGCAAGGTGAGCCCTGGGTGGTGCCTGGAGGAGTGGGTGTCGCGGCACAGGGAGGGGCCCTTGATAGGATCCCTTGTGGGATCAGCAAGAGGCTTGGTACCTGATGGAAAACAAGCATCTCCTCAGTCCTGGTCAGGCAGATGTTCTGGTTGCTGCTGGGGGTGTGAGTCCTCCTTCCCTCACAGCTGACTGCAGCCTGTCCCCACAGTGCCACCCCTCTTCCAGCAGCAAACAAGCCCCAACGAAGCCCTTGAGATCTTCTACCGAGAGGAAGACCAGGATGGAGAAGTGACAGAGCACCGGCAAGCTGTCCTCAACCAGCCCACCGCGCTCTACTGTGACACCAACGCGATCCCAGCCCCACGGCTCACGTGGTACAAGGATGGGGAGCCTATCTCCCCTGGTCCAGGGGTGCTGATGCTGCTAGGTAATGGGCACGGGGTTTGGGAGGGGGTTCCTGCAGCAGCTCTGTGGGTTGAGAGCATCCATAATGAGAGACAATGGGATCCTGGGATGCATCAGGAGGAGTGTGGCCAGCAGGTTGAAGGAGGAGATCCTCCCCCTCTACTCTGCCCTGCTCAGGCCCCACCTGGAGTGTTGTGTCCAGTGCTGGGCTCCCTGGGATAAAAAGGACAGGGATCTCCTGGAGAGAGTCCAGAGAAGGGCTATGAAGATGATGAAGGGCCTGGAGCATCTCTCCTGTGAGGAAAGGCTGAGAGAGCTGGGGCTGTTCAGCCTGGAGAGAAGAAGACTGAGGGGGGACCTAATCAATGGTTATCAATATCTGAAGCATGGGGTGCAGGGGGAATTGGCCAGCCCCTTTTCAGTGTCTGTGGGGACAGGACAAGGGGCAATGGCTGCAAATTGGAGCCCAGGAAGTTCCACAGCAACATGGGGAGGAACTTTTCCCCAGTGAGGGTGAGGGAGCCCTGGGACAGGCTGCCCAGGGGGTGTGGAGTCTCCTTCTCTGGAGAGATTCCAGCCCCATCTGGACACCGACCTGTGCAGTATGAGCTGGGGAGCTGCTTTGGCAGGGGGTTTGGACCCCAGGAGCTCTCCAGGGCCCTTCCAACCCCTACAGCTCTGTGATTCTGTGATAACACGCTGGGGGGAGGGTTGGATCCTGTCCCCTTGCTCCTGCACAGCATCCCTAGGACCTGCAGGACCGTGTCACCAGGGCTGCGCTGAGGTTCAGGCTCAGTGAGATGGGGGGGGGGCAGGTTGGAGGGACCCACTGAGCCCTCCCCATCCCCTGCCCTGCGCTGCAGGGGGGCAGGTGCTGCAGCTGCCCGCGGTGCAGGAGGAGGACGCAGGCCGGTACACGTGTGAGGCAGCCAACGCTGCAGGACGGGACCGGCTGCACTATGAGCTGGAGGTGCTGAGTGAGTACAGGTCTGGGGTGGGGAGCTGACTAGAGACACGTGGCAGCCCCATAACCACCTGCTTTCCAGCTGCCCCGGTCATCCGTGGTGGCACGGAGGGCCTGGCTGAGGAGGTGATGGCCACTGTCAACAGCACCGTGCACCTCGAGTGCGAAGCCACCGGGCACCCAGTGCCCACGGTGTCCTGGCTCTGGAATGATGTCCCTGTTGCTGCCAGCCCACGGCACCAGCTGCTGGAGGGTGGCATGGTCCTGCAGGTCTGTGTGTCCCTGGGCAGGGGCATGGAAGAAACTGGGGTGCTCTTCCCTCCCCAAGGAGGAGGTTGCCCTGATCTTGTCAGGTGCTGAGGTCCCCTTGGGAGCCTCAGCAGCTCCTTGGCAGCTCCCCAGCTCGGAGCAGCCCTCAGCAGGGCTCTGCTCCCCCTTTGCAGGTGGCCTTGGTGGGGGCAGGAGATGCTGGCAGCTACTCGTGCGTGGCTGAGAACCCAGCTGGGTCAGTGGAGAAGCACTTTTCCCTCACTGTGCAGGGTAAGGCATCCCCAGCAGCCCTCCCTTCCCCGGGTTGCTGATTTAACTTCCTGCTCCTCATCCCCTGCCAGCTGGAGTCCCCCATGGCTCCTGAACCATGTGGCTGCCTCTGTCCCCCTGTGCTTGTCACACTCTTACTGTGCGTTGCTGCTCAGGCACCCCATCCCTGCTCTTCCTCCTCAGAACCCCCAGACATCCAGGACCTGCGGCAGGAGATGCTGGATGCAGATGTGGGGAGCTCCCTTGTCCTGACCTGCCCAGTCAGCGGTGCCCCCACACCCACTGTCACCTGGCTGAAGGATGGGAGCCTGCTGGGTATGTGCACAGGGGCTGCTGTGCCAGGCTGCTGCCTTGAGCACCACTGTTGTTGTGCCTGGAGCGTTCCTGCCTCAGTTTCCCCACTGCAAGAGAACTGCAGGGCTTCAGAGGGGAGGAGGCAGAGCATCAAGGGGCTGGCATTTTTCCTTACCTCTTTTTAAGAGGCCTGAAGCAATGGGATGTGATGGAGAGATGGGGGGATGGAATTCTCTGGGTACAAGCCCTTGGGCTACCTGCTGGGACAGGGGGTTACCCCCAGACCAGTGGATCTCTTCTGTGATGCTCCAGCAGCTCCTGCTCTGCACATTCCCGACCTTCGCTTCAACCACGTCCCCAGATCTGGGTGCAGGGGGTGGGGAAGGGAGGGGTGTGACAACATGCCTGGGGAGGGTCTGGTGAAGGAGCATCACTGCAGCCCCCTTCACTTCTTCCCCTGGCAGAAAGCAGCCCAGAGCAGGGCCTGGTGTCCAAGGGGGGGCAGCTCCAGCTCAGCCCCCTCCAGCCCTTCCACCAGGGCCGGTACACTTGCCTGGCACAGGGCCCGGGTGCCAAGACACAGAAGGACTTCGTGGTGCTGGTGCGAGGTAGGGCTTCCCCAGGGTGGTGGGCATCCCTGTGGGCTCTCCCTTAGAGGGGAGCCTTCCTCCCTTTCCTCTTCCTCAACCTCCTCCTTTTCTCGGCGCAGTGGCACCCCGGATTACCAGTACAGGGGTCCCCAGCGAGTACACTGTGCTGGAGGGCAAAGGGGTGAGGCTGGAGTGCCAGGCAGAGGGGCAGCCCACCCCTGAGATCTCCTGGCTGAAGGATGGGCAGCCCCTGGGTGCGCATCCCCCTTCACATGCCCGGTGAGTCTGAGGCAGGGGCGACCATCCCACCCGTGCCTCAGTTTCCCCATGTGAAAAAGAACAGTACGTGGCAGGCTGAGCTCTGCTACTTGGGCTGGGACATGCTTATGCCAGCTGTTGGCTGAGGTGATCGTCCCAGGCTAAGCCCTGGTGTCCTCACAGGATGTCCCAGGATGGCAGCTCCCTGCTCCTCGAGGGGCTCCAAGCTGCTGACTCTGGGGTCTACACCTGCCTGGCCCGAAACAGCGCAGGCGAGGACGTGCAGCTGCACATGCTGAGCGTGCTGGGTGAGCAGGGGGCTGGGACCCATGGGGCAGTGCCAGGGCCACCCACCCCTAACAACCCCCCTCTGTCCCCTCACCCAGTGCCCCCCACCATTGAGAGAGGTGCTGATGACTCAGAGGTGGTCTATGGCGTCCTGTCCACGGCGGTGACGCTGGAGTGCTTGGCACAGGGGTCCCCCCCACTGCACGTGAGCTGGCTGAAGGACGGGCTGCCCCTGCGCCTGTCCCCTCGTGTCACCCTCTTCTCTGCTGGGCATGTTCTCCGGTAAGAAGTGACTCTGGAGCGATGCTCGGCCACCGGCCGAGGTGCCCAGGAGGTCTGCATGGCCACAGCTGCACCCCAGAAATGGCTAGGGGTCAGTGTGGAGACTTTTTGGGGGTGCAGGGGAGGGGGCCTGGAGTTGATGCCTCCTCCCCATCCCCATGTCCTGTTCCACGGGGTAGGATCTCCCAGGCACAGGTCTCCGATGCCGGGCTCTACACGTGCATCGTCTCCAGCCGGGCAGGGGTGGCCGATCGCAGCTTTGTTCTGCAGATACAGGGTATGGGGCACTGGGGGGGAGCAGAGTGGGGGGCACCCCAGCATCAATTTTGCTGGCAGAGTGTGCTGTGCTTTGCAGCTCTGTTGCTAAGCAGGGTCTGACCAGCTCTCAGCTGCTGGGGTGGGCTGAGGGAGGCTGGAGCAAGGCAGGACCATCCTGACAGCAGTCCCCGAGCACCCTGGGGAGAGGCTGAGCCCCCTCTGGGTGGTGGCAGGATAGGGGATGGGGGGATTCTGTCCCTAATGCCTGGGCACCCAGTGTTGTGACCATGGCCTTGCTAAGGGGCCCACTCCCTCCCTAGTGCCCCCCATCCTGGAGAGCTCGGAGAGCAGAGAGGAGCGGATGGTGGCTGAGGGCTCCAGTGTCACCTTCACCTGCGGAGCTGCTGGGTCCCCAGCACCGGGGGTGACGTGGCTGAAGGATGACAAGCCCCTGGCACAGCACAGCAACCAGGTGCCCAGGGGCCCACAGCTGACCCTGGCAGCTGTGGGGCCGGCTGACACGGGGGTCTACTCCTGCCTGGTGGCCAACGAGGTGGGGGAAGCCAGCAAAGCCTTCCACCTCCTGGTGATGGGTGTGTGTCCACTCCTGGGGACTGGGGAGGGATGGGTGGCCTGTTTTTCTGGGAGCAAGGAGGGGATGAGCTCTCCCACCTTGCCATGCCCCTTGCAGAGCCACCCCGCATTGAGGCTGCATCCCAACCCGTGGAGATGTCCATCGCCATGGGCACCCCACTGGAGCTGACGTGTGTAGTGATGGGTGTCCCCATGCCCAGTGTCACCTGGGAGAAGGATGGGCAGCTGCTGGCAGGGCCCTGGCTCATGTCAGGGAACAAGAGCACCCTCTACATCGAAAGCACAAAGGTAGGGGCTCCTCTTCCTTCATCCCACTGGCATTTCTTTGCGTGCCTCAATTTTTGCCTGCCCTGGCTTTGTGTAGGTGGCAGATGCTGGCTGGTACACCTGCCTGGCCACCAGCCCTGCTGGGGAGGACAGTAGGAGCTTCCATGTCAGCTTCCAAGGTAGCGTGGGTGCTGCAAGGGTGATTAGGGCTCTGAAGGAGTCTGTAAGCCTCCAGAGTAGAGGCTGTAGTACAGCATGATGGTCCTGGAGAGTGGGGGGGCTATGTGTGACTCATGGGGATGCCCAACCTGCATGGCACCCCCTGACCCACCTGGCACACATCCCACAGCACCTCTCAGCCTGGTGAGCATTGGAAAGACCCCCAGCATCACCGCTGTGACAGGGGGGCAGCTCATCCTGGAATGCCCTGGGGATGCTGCGCACCCCTCCAACATTGAGTGGCATCGGGAGGGCTCCCCACTGCAGGTACCTGTGATGGGACCTGGGGCTGGGATGCACCTTCACCAGCCCTGTCAGGCTCACGGTGGGGGTGACGTGGGTGAGCTGCTGATGGGGGTTCCCTGGGGTGTCAGGAGGATGCCCACAGGCAGGTGCTGGCTGAGGGGCGCTTCCTGCGGATCCAGCCCATGGGGGCAGCGGACGGTGGGGAGTACAGCTGCAGGGCCACCAGCGTGCTGGGAGACACCAGCCTGCGTGTCCGGGTGGAGGTTCTCGGTGAGCAATGATGCCCTGCTATGGGGCTTTACTGGTAGTAAATGCCCTGTTAGTTCAGGGGCATGCAGTATTGTGGGGTGTCCTAAGGTTGGGGTAATGGGAAGTGGGGTTTGGATGGTGCCCAGCCCTGGATGGTGCTGGGCTGGGCTGGCCTCCTCTATCCCCTGAGCCCTGTCTCTGGCTTTCTGTGGTGCCTGCTGGGTGCTGCTGCAGTGGCCCCAGAGATCCAGCCCGGCCCCGAAGAGGTGAGGGTGCTGCTGAACAGCTCAGCAGTGCTGCCGTGCAGGGCAGAGGGGTGGCCCGTGCCCCAGGTGATGTGGAGGAAGGACGGCCATCTCCTGCCTCTCCGTGGGAACAACAGGTATGAAGCTCTTTGGGTTGGTGGCACCAAGAGCTGGTGCTCCCATCCTGCCACACTCCACATCAGTAGGTGTTTTGTTGTGCCTGGAGTAGAGAAATCACAGTCCTCTGGGTAAGGGCCGTGCTCGGCAGACATGTGCCACGTACGGCTGTAACGGCACTGGTCACCCCCTCAGCCGCGTGTCCCCATGCACTGCAGACCCCCCCTGGGGCTCACTTGCTCTCCCTCCCCAGGCTGGAGCTCCTGCCAGGTGGCTCCTTGCAAATCGACCCTGTTCAGGTCCAGGATTCGGGCTATTACCTCTGCATGGCATCCAGCTCTGCCGGCTCCGACCGGCGAGGTCTGGACCTCCATGTCCTGGGTAAGTGGAAGAACCATCTGGATCCCTCCTGGGCTCCGTGCCTTGCGACCCACCGCTGCTGGGCTGCTGTCACTGGTACAACTACGCGCTGCTGTCTTCTGTAGTCCCTCCAGCCATCACCCCTGGGCCCTCCAACCTCACCTTGCTGGCTCAGCAGCCAGCCACGCTGGGCTGCGATGCTTGGGGATCCCCTGAGCCCCACATCAGGTGGGAGAAGGATGGCCACCCCCTGAACACACGCTTCCCGGCTGGCACCTACAGGTACCTGCAGCACCAGCCCACTCACCCACCTGATGTGGGGTAGGGTCTGCTCCCTGTGGGACAGGGGCTGCCCCTGATGTGTGCTCTGCCTGCTGCAGCTTGCGGGACTCGGGGTCGCTGCTCATTGCCAGCCCCAGTCCCCAGGATGAGGGGCGGTTCGAGTGCATCGCCACCAATGCTGCCGGAGACGCACGCAAGGTCTTCTTCGTATCCATCCATGGTGAGCTCCTGGGTGCTCTGGGTCTTGCCAAGAGCAGCTTTCCCAGGGTCTGTCACCACCTCTGGTGCGATGGGGTGTGCTCCAGTCCCCTGCAGGGTTGAGTCCCCTCTCAAGGACTGTGCAGAGGGGTGGGCAAGGGAGGAAAGAATAATACCTGTGCCTCTGTGTGCAGGGATGGGATCCCCTTTAGTGTCTCTCGTGTGGTCCTGCTCACCCCCCTCCCTCCCCTCTCCAGTGCCCCCCACCATTGCTGATGACCTGACGGACGTGGTTGTCACCCGGTTGTCCCCTGCAGTCCTCACCTGCTACACCTCAGGTGTGCCCCCACCCACGGTGCTGTGGAGCAAGGAGGGGGCTCAGCTGGGCAGCCGAGGAGGGGGCTACCGCATTCTGCCCACAGGTACCGGCACAGGGCAGCGCAGCCCAAGGTGGGGGTGGGAGGAGGGGTCCCTAGCAGCCCCCCTTTTCCTTGCACTTTTCCCAGGGGCCCTGGAGATCAGGCAAGTGCTGCCTGCACACGCTGGCCGCTACACCTGCACAGCGAGGAGTGCTGCTGGCACAGCCCAAAAGCACCTCCAGCTTGTGGTGCATGGTATGTGTGGCTCCTGGGGGTCTCTGTGCCTTGGCCCTCCATGGGGGACCCCTGGTTGACAATGCTTCCCTGCTGCTTGCAGAACCCCCTGCTTTGAAGCCCATGCCTGGTATGGTGATGGTGACGGTCAACACCAGCGTGGTGCTGTCCTGCGAGGCGAGCGGTGTCCCCCAGCCAGAGCTCACCTGGCAGAAGGATGGCGTCAGCATTGCCAGAGGTGAGGGGGATCCCGCAGAGCCCCCAGTCCCTGGCTAGGGTGAAGATGCTGGGTGGCACTGTGCATGCATCCTTTGGGATGCAGTCCAGGGTGGGGTGTAGCAGCTGCTGGAGCTGTTCCCTAGGGACACCCCAGAAGGAAGTCCTTCTGTAGGGGCAGCAGTCCCTGAGCTCTGTCCAGCCACGGCTTGGCTGCACTGTCCTCTCCTGCCCATCCCCACAGTGCCTGGGCTGAAGGTGTTACCCAATGGGCAGCTGCATCTGCTCCAGGCCTCCCCAGGGGATGCAGGCACCTACCTGTGTGTGGCTCACAACCCCTGGGGCTCTGCTACTGGGAGGACCAGACTGATTGTGCAAGGTAAGGCAGCAATGGGACCCCAGGGCTTGCCCCTTCCTCTGCTCCGCTCCTTCCCCAGCACCTCGCAGGGAAACGTGGCTGCAAGGTGTAAATCCTGCCCTTCTCCTGCCCCATTCAGTGCCCCCCATCATAGCACCTGGCCCAGAGGAGCTGGCTGTCCTGGAGGGGCTGGAGGTGCTGCTGCCCTGTGCTGCCCACAGCATCCCTGAGCCTCGCGTGTCCTGGAGCCGGGAGGGAGTCCCAGTGCGCAGCGGAGGGGGGAAGGCCACTGTCCTGCCCTCTGGGGACCTGCTGCTCCGTGATGCCCAGGTGAGGATTGTTCCTTCCTGCGGCTGTCACGTCAGAGAGCTGGAAAACATGTGTCCCTGGGGGCTGAGAGAAAAGCCCGACCTGTTCTGTGCCCTGTTGTGTTCCTGGGCTGGGGCTGGCAGGATGGGGTGTCACTTTGCCAAGTTACATCCTGGCTTCTGGATATCTTTGGCAGAGGGAGATCCCCATTCAGTCCATTGTACCAGGCTAGTGGGTCAGGAAAAATGTGTTTGTGGCCAAACCTTGGCTTTTTGGGTGTGCAACAGCCAGCAGAGATGCAGCCCAGTGAGTGAAGCTGGATCCCAGCCCCTGTCCTTCCCCTTTTCCAGGAAGGAGATGCTGGGAGCTATTCCTGTACAGCGGTGAACTCAGCTGGGAGGGCTGTCCGCTGGCTCTCCCTTTCTGTACACACCCTTCCCACCTTCACCCACCTGCCCAGAGACGTCACCCTGAGCCAGGGCGAGCGGCTGGAGCTGGTGTGTGCTGCTGTGGGTAGCCCCCAGCCCCGCATCTCCTGGATGGCCAATGGGCACCTGGTCACTGGTGCGTGGGCAGAGGATGCTGAGCTGGGGGAAGGCCATCCCAGTCCTTGTTCCCCCTTTGGGGATCCCCTGGGGCAGCCAGCAAGTCTGGCTGTGCAGGGTTATAACCAGGTGGTCCCCATTCATGCTTTTTTGGGGGGTCTGTATCCCACAGATGGCGTGTCGGGGCAGAGCGGACAGAGCACTCTGCTGCGGGAGGCAGCCACCCGCGCTGACAGTGGGACCTACGTCTGCCAGGCTGAGAACAGGGCTGGTGCCATCACAGCCACTGCCTTTGTCTCGGTCAGAGGTAGGTGCCAGTGAGGAAACCAGGGCTCCTGGCCAGACCCCCTCCCCTGTCACCCCTCTTCCTTTCCCCAGAGGCACCCAGCATACGAGGGGACACCAGCACCTACCAGGTGGAGCCCTCCGGGGGTGATGCCCTCCTCGACTGCGATGCCCAGGGCCACCCCACGCCCCTCATCAGCTGGAGCAAGGACGGGGTGCCAGTGGTAGCTGGTGGGCACCTGCACCAGCTGCAGAATGGCTCCCTGGCCATCCACACCCTGGGGGTGAGCGGGGTCTGGGGAGGGAGTGCCGCTGTGTTTTGGGGAGCTTTCATGGCAATGCTCATGGCTGTGTCAATGCCATTGGTACCCTCAGAGTGCTGACGCAGGGCGCTACCGCTGTGTGGCGGAGAACGATGCAGGCACAGCAGCGAAGCTTGTCACCCTGGCCCTGCAGAGTGAGTGCTGTCCCCCTTTGCACCCTCTTTTGGAGGGACTGCAAATCCTCCAGCCCCCAGACCACCCCTGGAGAACAACCCCAGCATCACCAGGATGCCACAGCACTACCCACATCCCTCTCCCTGCCCAGGTGCCCCCGTGGTGGTGGTGACACCACGAGCAGCCGTGGTACGTGCTGGGCAGGCGGTGCTGCTGCACTGCACCGTGTCGGGGGAGCCCACCCCCTCTGTGGAGTGGCACCGGGATGGGGAGCCGCTGCCTGAGGGTCCCCGTGCCCGTGTCCTGCCCAACGCCACGCTGCTCCTGCCTGCTGTCAGCCGCCACGACTCCGGCAGTTACTCCTGCCTGGCTCGCAACACCCTGGGCTCTGCTGTTGCTCGTGCCTCTGTGGCTGTCCAAGGTGGGTGTCTGCCTTTGGTTTTGGGGTTCCTGGCTGGCTCAGGGGCCTGGGGCTGCCCCCAGTGCCGTTACACCCTGGGGTAAGACCTCTTCTGGAGGGATACAGCTTTTCCTTGCTTGCTCTAAACCCCTGGATTCATACCCTGGCTTGTCATCTCTTGTCACTGGAAAGGCTGAGCGCAGCCAAACCAGAGCAGCTGCTGCATGCCAGCCAGTGTCCCTGCTCGCCTCTTCCCAGCCTTTCCGGAATTTGCTGCCCATGATTCAATTCCCATTTCCCAGGGGCTCTGCTAAATGCCCAGGCACATCCTCTGCCACTGCCTCTCAGGGAGCAGAGGGCCGGGCTGGCTAGCAGCGTGGAGGAAGCCCCTGCATGTCCTCTTTGAGGCTGCTGGCACACTGCTGCCAGCCATGCCAGAGGAGAGCAACTCAACGCTTGGGTCTGGGGCCAGGGGTTGATACAGAGCAGGGCTTGGGGGGAGGATTAGTTCAAAAGGCATTTGGCTGTGCTCACAGCATCCCAGGTAGGGATGCTGCTCACCATCCTCTGGCTGCCTTCGAGTCCAGAAAATGAGGTTTTCCTGACAAATTATTGAGAAGAGAGATAGGAAACACCCTGCTTTCCCATGAGACCCCATCTCCAGTGCTGCTGCACCCCCTCCCCATTACTTTTGCCCCAGGGGAGCCACGCCGGGTCCAGGGCAGCCTGTTTGGCATCATCAATTCCCACAAGCTTGGCACTGCCGCCCTTGATGCCAGCCTGCTGGATGACCCACACTCCAGCACCACCACAGTCCAGAGCAGCATCCGCAGCCTCCCTCCTGCCATTGGTAGGTGGTCACCCCTGCCCTCACCCCAGGGGAGAGTTTGAAATGTGTCAGATGAAAATCTTGGGGGGGAAAAGGTTTTCATTGTCCTTCCCTGACACACCCCACCCCACCCCCCCAAAAGTGGCACCTGCTATTACCTTGGGGTGAAGGGAGTGGGGTGGTTGGGGAGGGCTGGGTGCCTCCTTAGGTGGGTGCTGGCTCCCTGGTGACACCCTTTCTCCCACGCCCTCAGGGCCGCTGATGCGGGTTCTGGTTGCCATCATCGCCCCTGTTTACTGGTCCTTGGCTCATGCCAAGGGGGGGGCCTGGAGTGGGTTCCTGCTCACCCAGGGCACCTTCCGGCATGAGTCGCAGCTGGAGTTTGCCACAGGTGAGGGATGCCAGGAGCCCCAGGTGTGCAGGGGGCTACGGAGCCTCATCCTGTCCCCCTCAGCCTCCATCTGCCCCCTGCACCATCCCTGGATGCTCAGCCCCTCGCAGGGCCGAGCTCCACAGCTGGAGATGGGGCTGTGTCTGGTGATGATGGGGCTGGTGATGATGGGGCTGGTGCTCACCTCTCCCCCCCCTCTCCACCATGGCAGGGGAGCTGGTGCGGGTCACCCACATCGCCCAGGGTGTGGATGCAGCCGGCGCCCTGCGGCTGGACAGCATGCTCAGGGGCTCGGTGCCGGAGAGCATCGGCGAGGCCGTGGTGTCGCTGCAGGTGCCAGTGCTGCCCGTCCCCCCATGGGCTGCGACTCCCGTGCTGGGAGCTGGGAGGGGATCCACTACCTGACCCCCCCACCCCATGCCTCCCCCCAGGACTTCAGTGAGCGCTATGTGCAGACAGGCCTGGGGCAGCTCTCAGGGAGCTCCGTGCAGAGCTTCCTGATGGATGGGCACATCATCCATGCCCTCTGCAACCACACCCTTGTGTATGACCCCCCCACGGATCCACGCCCCCCCCGGGTGCAGCGTGTGCAGGCCAGAGCTATCAAAGCCTCCTATGACCCAGCCTCAGAGGAGCTCCGCTTCCAGCTCCACACCTCACTTGATGCAGGTAACAAGGGGTTTCCCTGGGATGGGGACACTGGGGACCCTCACTAGTCTGTGGGGGTGCAAAGGCCGTGTTCCCGCAGCGATGTGTCCCTTCTCCTCTCTCTGCTTGGTTCCCAGATGCCGACAGGGTCCGGTGCCCACCGGGGTTCATCCCAGACCCTCAGCAGCTGTACTGCATTGGTACGGACCTTTCCTTGGGGGGAGGGCATAAGGATGGTGAGGGGCACCCACTGCATGGTGCCAGCTCCCCAACCCTGTCCCCACCTCTGCTCTCCAGACATTGATGAATGTACTGAGGGGTCCCACGCCTGCCGCTACAACCAGCTCTGCCAGAATGCCCCAGGGACCTATCGCTGCACCTGCCCTCCCGGGTACCGCTCCCTGGGTGCTGGCTGGCCGTGCTTGGGTATGAGCTGCTCTCTCAGGGGGATGTGTCCCTGGGCATGGGGTGTCAGGCCACACTCCCTTGCTCCAGCCTCAGTTTCCCCATCCAGCTGCAACTCCCCAGCTCTTTTCTCTACCAGACATAAACGAGTGCCTGCAGTTCCCTCCACCATGTGCCTTCGAGTGCCGCAACCTGCGAGGCTCCTACGAGTGCCTGTGCCCCCCCGGCAGGACCCTGCTGCCTGGTGGAGAGTGTGGTGCAGCAGAGGCAGATGGAGGGGGCACGATGAGCAGCATCCCCTGGGACCCTCCCCCACGCTGGCTGCGGCTGGGTAGCCGCCCCTGGGGCAGGTCCTTCTACACCCAGGTCTCCCTCCGGCGCGTGGCGAAGGCGGCAGGGCTGGGGGTCCAGGGCCACCCCTGCCCCAGGGGCTTTGTCAAGAGGAATGGCACCTGCACAGGTGAGAGCACGCAGGGAAGTGTTGATGAGGGGCTTTGGGGGGAGTTTGGGTGCCACTTTGTGCCCCAAAGATGGCTCCTGTGTCTGCTGCTGCCCTGACTCCTGTTCACATTCCTGTTCAGGGGGTTGGGTTCTCCCCGGGTTTGGCTGTGCTGGGAAGGGGAGGTGAGAGGCAGGATGCCCCAGGGCAGTGGGGTGCAGAGGGAACTGATACTTCTCCCTTGGCCCCACAGACATCGATGAGTGCCAGATACCCAACCAGTGCCAGCACCAGTGCAGGAACAGCCTGGGCAGCTACCGCTGTGTCTGTCCCCCTGGCTACCGGCTGCTGCCCAATGGGAAGATGTGCCACGGTCAGTGTGGGGGTGCTGGGGGGAGGGGGTGGAGCTGCCCTGGCAGGATGCTGATGTCCCTTGAGGTGTGAACTCGGCCCTCATGATGCCCTGGATGTCACCCCTTTGGGGCTGTTAGTCTCTCTGCTTCCCAGGGAGTGTTGCTCCCAGGCTCAGCACCCTGGGTGCTTTTATCTTGCTGTCCCAGTGTCCAACACCCCAGACAGGGGCTTGGGAAGGTGTGGGGTGGGAGCTGGGGTTTGAATCCCCATCTGGTCTGGGCCACATGGGTGTCTTGGCACCCTCGGTCTCCCCTGTGCTCTGCCTGCAGATGTGGATGAGTGTGTGGAGGGCACAATCCAGTGTGGCTCCAGCCAGATGTGCTTCAACACCCGTGGAGGTGCCCAGTGCGTGGATGCACCATGTCCAGCTGGGTACCAGAGAGGATCCAGGCCTGGGTGAGTCATGCTGCCCATCCCTCATCCCCCGTGGCATTATGGATCCTGGCATCCTGTCCACTCCTGACCCCCCTGCCCCATCCCATGTCCCCCACTCTCGTGCAGGCTGTGCGTGGGTCGATGCACCCCAGCCTGTGGCTCAGCTGGCCCCCCCACGCTGCAGTACCAGCTGCTCACCCTGCCCCTCCGCATCGCTGCTGGCCGTGACGTGGTGCACCTCACCCCAGGTGCCACCCTCCACCCCCAGCTCCTCTTCAGGCTGCTGGAGCAGGAGCCTGGCAGCCCCTTTACCCTCCGCACTGAGCGGGGCCGGGGCATCATCTCCACCCTGCGCCCACTGCGGGACCCTGGCACCCACCGACTCAAGGTGCAGGCGCTGGCCCCGGGTGGGCAGCGGGCACCCAGCATCTTCCTCCTCCTCATCTCTGTCTCTCCCTACCCCTACTGACACCGTCGAGGGACAGGAGGGGACACAGAGTCACTTCTCCTGTCCCTCACTAATGCATCAGTGCAGGCACATGGCTTGGGGGGAGCTGAGCTTGCACCTTTCCTCCCCCCACCCCCAGACACCCTCTGCCCCCCTAGCAGCTCCTGCCTGCATCACCTTCACCCAAGGCCAGCCCCTGACTCAGCAGGACTCCAGGGGGGTGACAAGACGTCCTGTGAGCCCCTTGCAATCAGGTCTTGCTGCAATTCGTGCCTGTGGCCCCAGAGCAAACACAGCTAGGGGTGGCCTTGGCCATGCTCAGCTCCCAGTCTGGGAGGGGGCAGGGGGGATGAGTTGGGTGACAGCAGCCAGAGAGGGTCCTGCTGGAGTGCAGGATGGGGTGCCCCAGCCTGGGAAGGATACAGAGTACCCCAGCATTAACGTGTATTAAATGGAATTAGTCTTGTGTTTTAAAAAGAGAAGTGGCTACTTGGTTTCTGTGCACACGTTTTATTTATGGTTTTGTTCCAAATAAAGGTGGTTTGTGTCTAAGTATCAGCTGAAGAAAGCTGCTTGCTTCAGCGGGTGGGTGGGGGCTGCCCCAGCAGCAGCCCTGGGCACCTCCCTGCATGGCCTTGGACCATAGAATGGAGATTGCTACATCCAGACAACGCTGGAGGGCCAATGTCCAGCCTCTGAGGGACCAATCCTGCCCCCAGCACCGCATCCCTCAGTCAGCAGATGCAGGATGCTGGAGGGAAGGGGGTGCTGGCCCTGACGACCTGAGTCCACAGCTCCTGGGTTTGAGCTGCTGATGACCATGTACTGAGGGGCACTGAGCTGGCCCCAAAAGGTTCTGCCCTTTGGGTTTGGGGGTTCCCATCCCCCAAGGCCAGGTTTGCTACTGGTCTCAGTCCCCGTGGCACATGCAAGGGGAGAAGGTGGTTTTGCCCCCAGCCCCATCCACTCCCCCCACCCGGGTTCCCACCTCTCCTGCTGGGCTTTCAAATAAATTCAACCTTCCCTGGCCACACCATGCCAGGGGAAAAGCTGGGTGGTCCCAGGGCAGCTGGGCACCCCTCTGTCCCTCCGTTTTCCCCCCTCTCTGGGGTCCCTGTGAGGGGCACCCCTGGGTGCTCTGTGGAGGTGATGAGGAGCTCAGGAGTGGAGGCAAGCTGCAACCCCCCTTTTCCCCCTCCCATTCTGCCTATGTGCCCTGCGGGCAGGAGGAGGGCAGGGCCTCGCCGGGACGGTGCCCACGGAGGGGACAGTCCCACGGAAGGGGACAGTCCTGCGGCGGCTCCGCCTGCCCCACGCCCGGCTATAAGGGAGGAGCAGGAGGATGCTCCAGGCACCGGACCGTAGCGCCGAGGGCAGCCGGGCCCCAGGGAGCGGGTGAGTGCAGGCATGGCGGGAGGGGGGGTCGGGCAAGGGGAGAAGGGGCCCTTTGCCTTGGGAGACCTGTCCCCTTGCCCTGGGCTGTCCCCTGTCCCCCTCCCCAGGGGTGCTGGAGAAGGACTTGCTGGTCCCTACAGCAGCCAGGCAGCAAGGTCCCAGCCCCCTCCCAGCGCTGGGAGGTGCAGGCTACAGCCAAGCCCCTGCTAGCTCAATTTGGGGAGGGGGGTGTTCCAAGTGAGTCCCACCTTCCCTTGGCCACCCACAGGGAGGGGAGCTGGGACCTTGGCTGGTACCACCCCATGCGCTCCCTGCTCTGCTCTGGGTGTGCTGGGGGGGCAGGATAGGACCCCTGAGAGATGGAAGAGCGATGCTGATGCAAACCCCAGCACCAGTAAGCACACCCCCTCATACCTCTGCTGCAGGAGCCCCTGGGGAGCCTGCCCATGCTCCCTGTCCCATCCTGGTCCCTCCAGCCCAGCTGCCCAAGGCAGTTCCACTCCTTACCAAAGCTTCACTCCTTTTAATTCCTTTCCCTTTTTATTTTTCTTTCCTGTTTGGGTTTTAAAAACAAAAGCAGAGTGTTCCTGAGGGGCAGGGCTGCCCCAGTCACCCTGGTAAAGAAACCCAAAACAACTCTGCTCCAAAACACACGGAAATTGCTCCAGAATAATAATCAGGGCTGGAAAAGTCCCACCGCGTTCCGCTTCACTGAGCTTTGTTTGCTCTGATTTATTACTGCCTCACACCAAAACTTCAGGGCTCTCCCTTCCTCCTGGGCAGGCACACTTGGCATCAGCTCCATCTCCAGAGCTGGAAATGCCAGTAGCTCAGCACCGGTCAGGGGGGATGCTGGATGTGTCCCAGGGCAAGATGCCCCAGGTCCCCCCCAGGCGTTATGTGGGCAGCGGGACGTGTCTGAGCAGGCAGCAGTTGGAGAGTTTCTCTTAACCCAGGGCCAGGCCACTGGTGAAGCAAGTGTGCCCGGTCTCAGCAGGGCTTAGTCAGCCTGGCAGTCACGATGTTGGTGCTGGCAGCTGCAGCAGGGATGAGTTTTGGGGGTAAAGGAAGGAGTTTTTCTGGTAAGGAGCAATAGGTGCAACGTCATGCTTGGGCTGGGCCCTTTTGGGAACCAGGGCTGCCTTCCTGTAAGTGCCCTGGTGAGAAAGGGGATGGCAGAGGCTCCCTGGGCTGGGGCCCAGCGCCACACACCCGTGGGGCACGAGGGCAGGGAAATGCTGGTTGCACAAGCCTGGTGCTGTGGGGGATGCTGGGGCAGCCAGGCCACAGTTATGGGGCTGTGGGACCTCTCAGCAAGAGTCTGGCAGCAGCGGGGAGAGGTCCTGCCCCTGGGCCTGCTGGAAGCCATCCCCCGTGGGACGCTGGCCCCTCACCATGCTGGCAGGACCAGTGTGCCAGGGCACACCCCAGTGTAACTGCGCGCTGCTGTGTGAGGTGCTGGGTGGGCCAGGCCCGAGGGGCCGGGCACGGTGCCCAACCTGCCTGCAGAAGCAGGAGCGGGATTGTGCTGAGTCGGCAGCAGCAGCATGAAAGCTGCTCAGGGACAGGGTCTGGCTGGCTCTGCTGCTCGCCTTCCCAGGCCAAGGTTCAGCTGGCATCACCTTCTCCTGAGGATTCACACGGGACCCCAGGGACAAGGCTGAGCCCCCCTCCTGTAGCAGGACCCCCCATCCCTCCCCCAGAGCTCTGGGCTGCTGCCTCCTTCCCCATCTCCCTTTGCTGGCTGAAGCCCTCAATGCCCTCAGGTGCGGGGCACCCAATCCCCATTTAGGTGATTCATGCTGGTAGGAAACACGGGGCAGTGTAATTAGGACAGTTAACCAATAAGCATTAATTAGGCCTGGCTGTGGGGGCCTCACCCAGCAGTGCCAGTAGGCATTTCAGGCTGAGCTGGTGGGTGGTAGCACCCGCCTGCTGCTGCGGCTCCTCCACCCTGGCACAGGGCCGCGACGTGCCGGGTCGTGCCTGAGCGAGGCCTTGGGCTGCGTCTGCAGCATGACCTGTGCCTGAGTCCCGTCCCTCTGGCATTGCAGGGTGCCTGTGGAGCAGGGGCAAGGCTGTGCAGGGGTTTCCAGAGAGAGAGCTGCGTGGAGTGAAGGTAAGAGGCAAGCGGTGCCGATGGCTCCCTTTGGTCCCCTCTGTCACCCAGGTGCTGCGCAGGCAAGGTGCCCTCCCTGGCTAGCACCCACAGCCTGGCTGAGGTGCTGCAGCTTCTTCTCCTGCCCCCAGTCCTCCTCCCTGCTCTCTGCAGTGCTGGGAGGCTCGTGGTCCTGATGATCTCTCCAGATGCCCTGCCCAGTCCCCAGCTGTTTGCTGCCCCAGCCTGGTGCTCCTGCCAGAGGAGGGGGCTCAGCCAAACCCTGATCCTCTCACTGCCCATGAATGAGAGCCCATCTTTTAATCAATTTGTCCTGGCACTGGTAGCTCCACCACGTGTTCCTCTGCCTACTCAAGGTGCTGGCACCATGTGTTTAGTCTGCCCTGGGCTTTGCTTCTTGCTTCCTGGGTGTTCATCCCTGGATAACGTTTGTTTTGCCCAGAATGTCCCATTCCCAGAAAAGCTCTTGGCTCTGGCTGCCCTCAGCACCTGGCTGGACCATGCTGGCCCTGTGGCCAGGTCAGGGACAGCTGGGAGGGTGTCACAGCTGTTGGCTGCAGCATCCCGGTGCCCAGAAAGAGCACACTGACACTGGGGACAGGATCTGGGGCTGCTGTGACCCCTCTTTCCCTTTGCTTTGCCAGCACCATGTCTCAGGCCAAGGGCACAGTGGTCCTTGCCTACAGCGGGGGCCTCGACACCTCCTGCATCCTGGTGTGGCTGAAGGAGCAGGGCTACAATGTCATTGCCTACCTGGTGAGCACCACATGACCCAATCCCAGGGGCTGGGGGTAGAAGGAGTGCTGGGCTATGGGTCTGGGGACCTGGGATGTGTGTGTGGAGTGTGTGGCCATGGTGGTGACCCTGCTCTCGCTGGTTAATTATTGCCCAGCCCGGGTGCTGCTCTGCTGAGCTGCCAGCCCTGTGCAGCACAGCCTGTCCCTGATGGCAAGTGACCCTCAGCTAACGAGGGCAGTGCATCAGGGCAGAGCCAAGGGAGGGAAGGCTGGGGTCACAACTGAAACCTCGCTTTTGGCAGCAACTTTTGGCAGAGGGATGTATGGCCCAAAGTATGCCATCCTGGGGGGAAAACCCCTGCCCATCCTGGGTGGCCTTGAGCCCAGCCAGCACAAGCTCTGTGGTGCCTCTGTCGATGCTCTGCGCCAGGCTGGGCTTGGGCTGGGTTTTGTGGTTTCTTTTCCAACTCAGTCTTGTATTTCCACCCTTTCCCCCTGCCCACACTCCCCCCTTTCAGGCCAACATCGGGCAGAAGGAAGACTTTGAGGCTGCACGGAGGAAAGCTCTGGCACTGGGAGCCAAGAAGGTAACAGCATCCCTCCCCCTAGGGGTCTGAGCTGCCCTGGCTCCATGTGGGGCTGAGCAAGGGGGTCCCACACACCGCATGGCTGCGTTCACCATGGAGACTGGGGGACAGCACCAGTGAGGAATCCTTTTTCCAGAGTTTTTGCACCAAAGCCTCTTAGCAGAATCTACAGAGACAAGCCCACCCTTTACTGAGGGGCACCCAGAGCCCCCCGAGGAGTGGGTGCTCGACCCCCAGCCCCTCTCCCATTGCAGGACTCCCTCTGCCCTGGCAGGTTTACATTGAGGACATCAGCAAGGAGTTTGTGGAGGAATTCATCTGGCCAGCAGTGCAGGCCAATGCTCTCTACGAGGACCGGTACCTGCTGGGCACGGCGCTGGCACGGCCCTGCATCGCCCGCAAGCTGGTGGACATCGCCCAGCGGGAGGGAGCCCAGTATGTCGCCCATGGGGCCACTGGCAAGGTGAGGAAGGACAGGAGCACCAGGATGGGGATGGCACAGGGTGCTTGGGGGGAATACCCAAGCTGTGGGTGCCAGGAGGGACGCGTTGGGTGTCTGTGGGTGCCTGCAGGGCTGTGCAAAGCCCCAGCAGTGTTTTGACACTTCCTTCTTGTGTGGCTGGTTTCGGTTCCCCATCTCTGGCGGGAAAGCTGGGGTCACAACCCAGCACCCTGCCTTTGCCAGCTGCAGCTTTGGGCAGGGGTTGTCCGGGCCAGTACCCAGCTGAGCGGAGCCAGCACCGCCCGGGGCATTTCGGGGCACCCGGGAGGGCGCGGCGGTCCCGGTCCCGGTCCCCGGCTGTCTCTGTGGCTGTCCCGGTCCCCATCCCCTGCCGTCCCGGTCCCCATCCCCTGCCATCCCCGCTGCCGCCGGCCGCAGGAAGGACCCTTTGCCGCTAGAGGCAGCCAGAGACCGTGGAAATGATGCTCGGGGCCAGCCCCTGCCCGGAGATGGGCGGTGGGGAGGAATCCTCCACGGGGACCGTAGTGGGGACATGGGACCTGCGAGACGTGACCGTGGGCACCCCCTGGCACCGCCAGCCCCTGCCCATGCGCTGCCCTGCTCGGTGTGGGGACATCTGAAGCAGGATGGCAGTGTCCCCGAAGGTCTATGCAGGGTCTTCGGGTGCTGTGTGTGCACCCAGCACCTGCCAGATGCCCCCTCTGCCCCATCCCGTGAGGACCATGCCCGGCTTGGCCCAGGGACAAAGGCAAGGTGCCCACCTGGAAGCATCTCAGAGCAAGGGGCTAGGTCTGGGGGTCCCCAGCTGTGGCAGGGGGATGCTGGATGCAGCTGGGGCTAGCCAAGGGGCCTCCCAGCGCCAGGAAGATGGGGTAGGAGGGGATGCCTTATGGCTGCAGTACTCTTGCTCCTGCTGCAGTGGGTTCCCCACACCCTTCCTTATCCATCGCGCCGTCCCCAGCAGCACCACCTTGGGAACCCCAGCTGGAGGGTGCCCCAGAATGACGCACCCCCAGCGAGATAACATTAACTCCTGGGTACCACCAGCACCAGCCATCCCCGCTGGCAGGGGCACCCTGGGCTGCTCCCCAGGCTCTGCCTGCTCCCCCAGCCATTAAGCCAGAGGCTCAGGCAGGGCCGGGCCGTGGGTAACTCGACCCGGCTGCACACACCGGCCCCGGCTGCGGCGCCTTAAAATGCGGCCATCTGCGGCGCCCCCGCTGCTGGAGCAGATGGACTTGTTTTGGGCCTGTAAGGGAAATGAGTGCTTTGGTGGATGTACTCGCCTGCGTGTAATAGTCCTCAGGGACTTCCCAGCCTGGCTGTAAATGCATCCTCCAGGCCAGGGCCAAGAGGAGGGGAAAGGGAGGGGGGTGGTCCTTACGCCCCTTGGTGCTGGGGGAAAATAGGCTTTAGTGAGCACAATTCTCTGGGAAGTGCTAATAATTCCCTTCCTGACTACCTGGCCTCATTAGTGGGACCTCATCAGCTTGGGCCAATTAAGATAAAGGCAGGTTCAGGGCTGTTTAATTATGAGCTATTACATCCTCCTGGACACTGTGGTCTTCCTCTGCCTTGCCCCCTCTCTCCATGTACCTATCCTCTGGGAAATACCCTGGGTATTTCTCAGCACGGCTCTGGGGTAACCCTGGGGTGAGCCAGGTGAATGAACTGCATCAGGGTTTAGGGCACCTGGTACCCAGTTCTACCAGGAGAACCACGAAAGGTGGGTTTGGGTTCAAACCAGCTGTGGAAAAGGGACAAGGAGTGACCCCATGGGATGGAACCCAAGTCCTGGCATCCATTCTGGCTCCTCCATGGGATAGAGCCCAGGTCCTGGCATCCATTCTGGCTCCTCCATGGGATAGAGCCCAGGTCCTGGCATCCATTCTGGCTCCTCCATGGGATAGAGCCCAGGTCCTGGCATCCATTCTGGCATCTCCATGGGATAGAGCCCAGGTCCTGGCATCCATTCTGGCTCCTCCATGGGATAGAACCCAGGTCCTGGCATCCATTCTGGCTCCTGCCACCCTCCATGCTGGGGAAGAGAAGAGATAAGTGAGTCCTCATCCTCAGGTCTTGCTTTTCCAGTGACATTGTTGGGAAAACAGGCATGGCCCTTGCACAGAGCTCCTCAGTCTACGAAATCCCTGGCAGCATCAGCCAGATGTCCCTCCTGCATGGCTCCCCTTGCAGGGATTTGCAAGCACCCTGCTCAGACAAGGGTCTCCTGAGCCACAGGCTGGGAAGCTCTTCCCATGAATCAGCTTGTCCTGTCTGCTGGCTGGAGCTGAGCCCCCAAGATGTGTCTCCCTCTGGTTCCTAGCTGGGGGATGCTGGTCCCATCCCAGTGCAGGGAGATCAGCCTGGAGCAAGGGAACAGCAGGTCCTTGGCTGCCCTGGTGCAGGATGAGCCCTCAGCATCTCCCATTTGTGTTTCAGGGCAACGACCAGGTTCGGTTTGAGCTCACCTGCTACGCACTGTGTCCTAGTATCAAGGTAAGGCACCCAAAACTGTCCCCTGGGGCCCCACCACTGGGCTCTGGCCCCCTCCCCAGCTGGTGGGGAGTTTTGGTGTTACACTGATGCAAGGGGCCGTGCCTCACTTTAACAAGCTGCCAGCTGCAAGAAGCAACGTTTTGGCATTTGAGAGGGCTGTAATGATCCTTAATTGACCTGTTTTTACCCCAAACACCATGAGGCCATGAAGGAAACAGTACCAAGGCAGCTGCTGGATAATCGATGCTGCCTGTTTCTGTCTTGCAGCCAGTGCTTTGTTAGGTCAAGGGTTTGGGTTACTCCACCCTTGTGTGGGGAGGTTGAATTTCGGTTGGGGCACTGGCACCCCTGGGTCCTGGCTCCCAGGAGCTGCCCAGAGCCTTCTTCCATGGGGACCCTGGGGTGGTGCCAAGGGACAAAAAGAGGTTGGGAGCTACAAGGGCACCGGAGGGCTTCTCATCTCATGTTCCTGCCCTCCTGCCAGGTCATTGCACCGTGGAGGCTGCCTGAATTTTACCAGCGCTTCCCTGGGCGCCGTGAGCTGATGGACTATGCCAAGGTAGGAACCAGCACGGGTCATCCATGGGATGTTCAGGCATCCATGGGATGCTCAGGGCGGTTACAGGTTACTCACCATGGCTTGGTGGGTGACAGCAGCAAGCCCTCCACAGCATCCCTGCAACACCATGCTGAAGCCTTCTGGTCAGGGTTAGGGTTTGTTTTTTTCCTCTCCCTCTTTTATTCTTTTTTTTTTTCCTTCCCCAATTCCTTTTTAAAAGCCCCACAATTACCTGGCTATTAACTGCAACCTCTTTTCCAAGGAAGCAGGTCCCAGCTCCCTGACTTGCATAACAGACAAAGCAAATCCCCCTTCGCTTTTCTTGTCCTTTCCTTTTTGAAGTACAAGTTGCAATAAAACATATTAGAAGTTTTGCATCAGGTTTTTACGTGCCCACCAGGGTACCTTTCTTTTTTAGAGACTTCATGGTAAATGCTTGACAACTCAGCTCAATCAATCACAAGGGAAAAGGCAGCTCTGTGCATAAACCAGAAAATTGCTTCAGTTTTTAAATAGCTGCCACAGAGGCTGGCTGGGTAATCTCTGGGAGAGGCGAGGTGCAGAGCCAGAGGGATGCAGCGTGGGGTGAGGAGCCCTCCGAGCCCATTAGGGCCAAGGCTGAGAGCGATGTGTTGAGGATTGTGTTTGCCATCTGCTGTTGTATTATGAAGGGGCAAGTTTACGAGAGCTTTCCATATGTTGCCAAACAAATTGTCAAAGAGGGGAGTTATTAAGACTGCTACGGTTTTATTAGGTGGGGAATGGAACATGTGTTTTGGGGTTGGGGGGGTTTTGTTTTGGGGCTGGGGGAGGGTTTTGCTTTGGGGTTGGGGGGGCTTGTTTTGGGGCTGGGGGAGGGTTTTGTTTTGGGGCTGGGGGGGAGGTTGTTTTGGGGCTGGGGGAGGGTTTTGTTTTGGGGCTGGGAGGGGTTTTGTTTTGGGGCTGGGGGGTTTTGTTTTGGGGTTAAAGGGAGGTTGGGAAGGGAAATGAAATGGGTTGGGGCCCCGTTTGGAAAGGAAAGGTTGGGGGTTGAGGGTTTGTGGTACTTCTTGGTCTCTGATTATGTTCAGCATGAAAAATGAAAAGGGGGGGGGGGTGTCCCTTTTACATGCTCAGGGGAGGGAGATGCGTGGCCAGCTCTCTTCAGCACCTGGAGGCACTCGTCTCAGTGCTCAGGGGGTTATAATGCAGTGATGTTTGGGGATGCAGTGATGTTTGGGGATGCAGTGATGTTTGGGGATGCAGTGATGTTTGGGGATGCAGTGATGTTTGGGGATGCAGCTGACAGGAGGGGCTGCTCAGGCAGCGACCTGCCTGGGAAAGTAAATGCTCTGGGGCTCGTGGCCCATGGTCCCATGGTCCCATGGGTGCTTGTATCTGAAAGACACATTTATACATCCCAGGTGAGGTGGGTGTGATCGATGGCATGGGGAGAGCCTGCCAGGGGCACAGCCTTCCCCAGCCCCATGCCACTGAGGGCTGTCTTGCAGGGTAAAGAGCCCTCAGCATTCATTGATTTGCTTTAATTAAGGCAAAATGTCCTCATACCAACACCTCCGAGGGTGCTGGGGCAAGGACAATGGGACAGGTGCTGATGGGAGCATGGGCTGACCCCAGGCAGGGGTGAGGTCTGTCCCCCAGCCCATGGTCTTCAGTAGCATTGTTGGGGGGTGGGAGGCACCTGTAGCTCTACCCATCCTTCTGATGGGTCCGGGAGAGGCAGCTTCTCACTCTCTCCTGGAGAAGCCCAGAGATCCCCAGCACTTCCCCCCGCAGGCAGCATTTTGTCCTCCCAGCAAGCCCACGGTTGAGTTTCAAAGCCCGTGTGAAGCATGGCTGTGCCCTGTCCACTCTCTCCGGGACATGGTCCGTGGTCAGGAGAGCAGCCTTGCAGAAGGGCCTGGGTTGAGGAGGTGAAGGCTGCCCTGCACCCACCTCCAAAATCTGGGACAGTGGTCCAGGAGGCCCTATGCTGGGAGTACAGTGTGGAACCAGCAAACCAGGAACCGTGAGCTTGGGGCAGTGTCCCCCTGGGAGCAGGGCTGAGTTAGCTCCTCCGCAGTGTTAGGAGCTATCTCAGGACCTTGCTCTCATCTCAGATAAGGGGTTGATGACCACAATTTAACAGCCACAAGCATTTCCTCCCCCTCTTCCCAGCAAACAAGGACCCTCTGCTCAACCCTGCTCCGGGCTGAGCCCCTTAGCTGATGTCCCTGCTGTGGTGACACTGAAACACCCAAGCTGCCTGGCAACGTATGAGCTCTACACAACCACCAAGGCACAACAGGAACCCAGGGCTGCTACTGCTGCCTCCACCCCTGGGCTCACCATGGCCATCCCGTAGCCCGAACCTCCCGGCTCAGCGTGCCGTGCCGGCAGGGTGGGCGCCATCCAGGCTGGCTCTGGTTGTTAGCTCGCCACCATCATCGCCTCTCCCGCTAATTCCCCCCGCGTATTCACCTTGTCTTCACAGGCAATTTCCCCCATTGAAATGTCAGCGGATAATTGAGCGCGCTGGTGACCTTGTTAGGGGAGCTGGGCTCGGCGCTGTGCTGCGCCAGGGAGGCAGCCGGCGCGGGGCTGTGCGTCCCCAGGCACGGTGCTCTTGGGGTGCCTGGCTCCCCTGCACCCGTCTGCTGTGTGGCCACGAGTTGTATGAGGCTGTGGAGGTGTGTTTGCTGTCCCCTCACAGCAGAACGTCAGTCCCTGCTTAGGCTGGGAGCGTTCTGTGGTTTTTGGGGATTGCTGTGCCCCATGTCACCTCCCCTTGAGGAGCTCAACTGGGGGGGATGCACCATCCCACAACCTAGAAGAAGCATCGACGCTGGCGTCCTCCATGGCTTGGTCTCATGGGGGGCTCTGTCTTGGCTCACAGCAGGGCTGGAGCAGCTCTTCTAGCTGCACTGTGTCCCTGATGTCCCCACCAAGGTGGTCCCTCACAGTGGGACCTGATGGTGCCCAGGGTCAGGGACCACAGGTGCCTGCCTTGCTCTCCGTGCTGCCTTGGAGGCCGTGGGCTGTCCCTTTGCACTTTTGGGACTGATCCTGGTGGGTGCTGGTTGGGGCTGGCTCCCCACAGGCTGGCTCAGCCCTGCTCCCCTTCTCTTGGCAGAAACACAGCATCCCGGTGCCTGTGACACCCCCAGACACCCTGGAGCATGGATGAAAACTCATGCACATCAGGTGAGAGGCTGGGGGACAGCGAGCTCCTGTGGGGTAACCAACCCAGAGCCTGGAGTCCCGATCTCCCCACCCTGCATGGTCAGGGCACCCCTTCCCACCTCTCAAGTCCCTAGGCTGCCCCACCATGTGCTGGTCAAGGGCGACCCCAAAACTCCCTTTCTGGCCAGTTGTCCACATCCTATACAGCATCATCCCATCCCCTGGGCTCTCCAAGATGCGTGCCTTGCAAGGCTGCTGCTAAAAGCTCCTGGAGCTCCATAATGCTTATCAATCCTCATCCTTGCGGGGCAGGGGGTGATGGGAGCAGGGAGGTCGCGCTGGTGGGTTTTTGGGGTTGCAGGTGCTGCAGTGACATCTCTCTCCTTCCCTGCCTGCCACAGCTATGAAGCCGGGATCCTGGAGAACCCCAAGGTAATCGATCACGGCTGCCTGGCCAGCATGGCAGCCACAGGGCTGAGGGCGGCTCGTGTGTTTGCAGCCTAATTGGAAATTTCACGGTGGGCCCTGTGGAGGGGGACACACAGCCCCTGCTGCCCGCCCCGGCCCCCTGCCTCTCCTGGCATGTTAATTGCCACCAGTGTGAATAGGGGAAGGGACCATTTCGGGGTGACACCAGACGGGACGATTTCACGGGGCAGCCATAAAGGAGCAATTAGACAGATGAGGTGCTGGTGGGAGACCGGGGCTGGTGGTGGGTGACAGGGGTCCAGGCTGGCCCCCGAAGCTCAGGTCCCCTGCCTGTGCCTGCAGATCACCCATCCCTCCTCACTTTCCCATCCCTCCTCTTTTCCCAATCCCCACTCTCCAGGGTGGGGGGGAAGCAGGGTACAACCTCCCTTTGCATGGGGTGCCGCTTGGAGACCCAAAGGGGTACCCAAGGGACCACAAGCTCCCACGCAGCTCCAGCTGCTGACGAGGTGGTTGCTGTGGTGGGTGCTGCAGGTGAGAGCGACTCATCACTCTGCCGTGGGTCTGGCCCTGGCCACCTCCGAATAGCGCTCGTGGTCCGGCTGCGTGCTGGCCCCTGCCTGCACCGTTCATGCTCCAGCGGGTCGTGAGGCTCGGTGGCTACTTAAACTATCCATCAGCGCTAATTAGACAGTCCGGGGAGAGGAGGGGGAGGCAGGAGAGGGAGAGGAGCCGGCTGGAGCACGGCAGCCTGTGGCCAGCTCGCTCTGGCTGGGCTGGCGCGTGCCTCCGGCGGGGCGTGAGGAAGAGGAAGGTGGCGAGGGGGGTCCCACTCTCCTTTCGGTGCCCTCCGGAGGGGTGTCTGCAGGTTGGGCTTTGCAAAGCCAGGCCTTGGGAGGGTCTCCTATGCTGGGAGAGCGGTTGGCACAGGGATGGGTTTTCATACCTCTAGCTGGAGCTAGCACGGGACTGACCCATGCCCTTCTTGGTGCACCCGTCCTGACCCACCCTCTGCATCCAGCACCCATTCCCTCGGGGAAGACCCCCCAGTACTGAGGCTCTGCCAAGCCTGCTTCCTTCCCATAGCCTGCTCGGAAAGCGGGGTCAGCTTAGCAGAGAGCAGAGCTGCCCCCCCATCCCTGAGCATCCTCCACCTCAGGCACCCCTTCCTCTGCCAGCACCAGGAGGTGACTTCCCGCAGTGCCGTCTCACCACCATCCCCTTCCCCATCCCGGAAAGCTGTGCCAGGCACTGAGGATAGCAGGATCCGGGGTGCCAACCTCAGCGGGCTCCCCTCCCCAAACCCCTGGGACCTGCCAAACGCAGGGATTTGAAAGCAGATGGTTGAGCTATTTTCTGCCTCTGTGAGGCCCGATTGAAGGGCAATGAGGCAGCTAATGCGGAGAAAGATAGAAATTTACTTGCTTTAACTTCATATGGCACTCTGAAAGAGTTCATTCAGTCCCGGGCACAACAATATCAGCCGGATGAATAAACCATTTGCGGCATCGATAGCTCTGCATCATGGTTTACTTCATGGACCATTTGCTTCCAATTTCTTCTCTTCTTGCCCCGTTTTTCTTGCTTCTTTCTTCCTCCCCCCTCCCTCTCTCTCCCTTTCCACACACTCTTCCTTTTTTTTTTTCCTCCCCCCCCCCTTTTTTTTTCTTCCCCCCCTCTTTTTCTTCCTTCCCCCCCCCCCCCCCCAACTCCTCTCTCCCCTTTAAAGATGACATTGCAGGACTAGCCCCCCTGCGGGGAGGGATAAATAGGAGGCATTGATACACTGCAACAAACTATTTGTCATTTGAACTGTGCTTTTAGGAGAGAGAATAAAAAGAGGACAGCCTCGCACCCGTAATGATGGAATGCAAGCCAAATGTCACTTTTTATTTCTATTTAGTTATTTTATTTAATAGGGGTTTTCATACTTGGCTCGGAAAATTGGAAACTACCTGACTTTGACTTCCAATGTTTAGTAAAGAGTTTTTAATACTTTCCTGGATATTTTCTTTTTTTTTTTTTCTTCCCCCCCCCCCCCCTTCTCCCACCTCCCCCCATCTTTTTTTTTTTTTTTTTTCCCTTTTGAACTCCAAAGTTTTTCATCATCTCGTGTGGGTTCATCTAGTTAATAAGTGTGATGGGGGCTAGGAAAGGCCAGGCGATGTAAAATTGAAATCCCCAGCCCGTGTAATTTGCGTGCGGGGGGCACGGGGGAGGCACGCGTGCGAGCGCCCCTTGTTTAAAAACGAGGGGAAAAGGGGGCAAAAATGAGGTAAAATGGGAAGCTGAGGGTGGGTTTGCTGGTACGTGTGTTGGGGTAGTTATGCCTGGATTCCTGGGATTCAGCTCTGGCTGCCGCTGGGATGTGTGGTGTGGGGTTTGGGGTGAAGCAAGGGCTGTCCCCGTGCTATGGGGAGGATGGCAAGGGATGCTTGCAGGCTGGGAGCTGTGCTTGGGTGCTGGTGGTGACCGTGCTTCGCTAGTTATTGGTCAGAAAAAGGAAAAGAAATTCGAGGAAGTTTTCACTAAAAGGCTTGTTTCCCATCTTGAAAAGTTTGAGATGAAAACTTTTGCATAGAAATTAATTTTCCCTTAAAAAAACCTTAATAATTTTTTTTAAGCCATCCCTCTTGCTTTTTTTCCTTTCTTTTCTTTTTAAACTTGCTTCCTACCTTGTCCTACCTTCCTCAGTGGAACAGGGGAGAGAGGAAAAGTGAGCAGGAGAGAAGCTGTGCTTTGAAAAGGAGTGGAGAAGCAGAGGGAGGTACAGGCAGGGCCCTGGGTGCAGGCAAGGTGCCACTGCTCAGGGATTCCCAGAGCTCCAGCTCTCAACAGCTGGGTTTAGGTGACGATACCAGTTTATCACCCCTTAAAACACTTGCAGGAGCAGATCTGGAGAAACATCACTGGAGCTGTCTGCAAGGAGGCTTTTAGGCTGCCTCTCAGCTGGAGGCTCCTTTGCAATGTTCCCACTGGTGCCAGCCAGGCACAGCTTTGGCCCAGCCCCGCGGTTCTCCCTCCTTTCTACCTCTCAGTGCCTCAGTTTCCCCACCCACCTACCTCCCAGAGCCACAGATGCCCGGTCCATCCCTTCAGAGACAGGAGTTTGCAAACACCGATCCCAAAGTGCTTTGGGTGCCAGTGCACGTGCATGAGTGCTGAGGGAGCACTGTGAAATTGTGAAGCATTTGCTCTCTGGGATGGAAAAGGGTTTTGTTTTTTTATTACATATTTCACCCCCCTCCCATCTCTCCTGGCACACACTGCGATTGCAGCAATCCATTGTCAGCCCCTGAGCCTTGCCAGCGGCCCGGCTCTGAGAGAGATAAGATGCCTCTTTCCTATAAATCTAGGATTTTTGAAAAAAATAAATATATATATATATATATATACATAAAGGTTGATGTGCTCTGAAATGGGTTTTCGCTTTGTTCCTCTATTTTCCCCCGTGTGTATTAACCCCGGGGACACCGTGAAAGAGCCGGTGCGCCTGGAGCACCTGCTGAGGTCAGGCCTCCTCCTCCTCATTAGGTTTTTTTTTTCGGTCAGCGCCAAATAAGCCCAGGGCCTCGGTGCTGGGACGTGTGGGTGCCCGCCCTGCCGCTGGCTGCCACCGTTTCCCCCCTCTTTTCCCTGCCTGACTTGCTTCTCTGCAGCCATCCCGCCTCCAGCTGTGGGGGCGGCGGAGGAAAAGATGAGATCAAGTTGAGGGGAAAAATTGGCTGATTCCTCCAACCCCTTTGTTCCCCGGGGCCCCCGGTAAGCGGCGGTGCTGTGTGGTGCTCTGTGGTGCTGTGTGATGCCATGCCAGCCCTGTGCTGTGGGGTTTGGGGGTGGTTGTGTGATGGGGTTGGGACTGCTGGTGCTGATGCCATTGACTTTCCCCCCCCTCTTCTTTTCCCCTTCCCCTGGCAGAATCAGGCCCCTCCTGGGCTCTACACGAAGACCCGCGATCCGGCCACCTCTCCCGACACCCCAGACGTGCTGGAGATCGAGTTTGAGAGGGGTAAGAGCCTCCTTGCAGACACCCCCCCACACCATCCCCTGAAGCTGAACCCCGCTTCCCGGCCAGGGGGCTGCCAGGAGCATTCCTACGGTGGGGGCAGGCATGGTGGGCCTGGGATGGTGTCAGGGCTTGGGATGGTGCTCGCAGCAATGTAGGGCTCTTTGGGGTGTGCAGGGGGTCTGGGTGTGTCTTGGGGAGGCGTGCTGGGACCCCTCTGAGAGTGGAGAGGGGTCTGAGCCCCTGTCCCAGCCAGGGTGGCACAGAGGTGGCCCTGGGGTTGCATCGCAGCTTGGGATGCTCCAGTAGGATTTGGTCAGTGGTGCCATCAGTGTTGCACCAAGGGGATGGGGATGCCCAGTTGCATCCTTGGGGCCCAACCCTGGAGCTGTCACCCATGGAGGGGACATGGGGACAGCATCTCCCACCTCTGCCAACTATGGGCATCCCCATGCCACCATCCATCCTGACAGCAGCAGCAGCGAGCCCAATCCAGGCTGGAGAGACCTCACTCAGAGGAGGCACCCCCTCCTCGCTGCCCTCCTTCCCACCACCACCACCAGCATCCCTTCTCCATTATCCTGATCCCCCTGCAAAGAGCAGCCCCCTCCCCCACCTCCCCCCCCCCCCCCCCAGCAAGCCCCATTCAGCCCCTAGTTAATTTATTTGAAGTTTTAATCTAATTATTAACTATTTTAAAGGCTAAGCAGCTTTCACCAACAACAGCCCTGACAACGTCGGCTCTCCGCCGAGCGGACCCCGGCCAATACCCCGGCCAAGGATGCAAATAGAAAGAGCTGGGGCGAGGGGAGGGCGCAGAAAGGGGGGGGGGGGGACACACAGGGGGGGAACCCGCACTGAGAAGCAGCTTAAGGTTCATTATTGCCGCGAGTTACATTTAATAGCAATTTACAACTGAGTTTATAAACCCCTGGAAAATAGAGGGGTTTATGGGGAAGGGGGATATAGTGAGAGGTGGGGGGTGGGTGGGGTGAGGGGGGGGGGGGAACCTGACAGCCCCCATCACTAGACAGGGCTCTCGCGGGTGCCTCCGTAATAAAGACTAGAAAGGGAGGCATTGAGGCTGATTGGCAACTGATAGTGCGTTAAATGGTAATGAGGAGGGCAGATGGAGGGGGGATTAGCCTCCAACTCCGCACCGCTTTTCTTTGTGGGCCCCGCAGCCCCCTTGTCAGCTTCCTAATACATTTATTGCTCATTTCACACCGCTAAAGAAAAATGCCTCTTTCTATTCAGCATCCTCCCCACCCCACCCCGCCCGCCCCGCTCCTGCCCAGCGCCCTTAAAAACCAAAATAATAAATTTAAGGGGGGGAAAAAAGGGGGTGTTTTGGGGGGGGATGGGGGTGGTAGTGTAATAATGAATTCGTGGCAGGGAGCACCCCCATCATGGGTTGTGTGTGTGTGCGTGCATGGCTGTGCCCCAGTCTGGGGGACCCTTCTCAGATGCCCCCTCGTGCTGATGGTGGGGTGGTGGTAGTAAAGGGGGGTGTGTTGGGGTGGGGGGGGGGAGATGGGACACGTTTGTCAGCCCCCCCCCCTCCACGGCAGGGGCTGGTGGGACAGAAGGTGCTGCGACGTAAGACAATTGCGGAGCGTGAAATTCAATTAGTTAAGGGCCTGGTTGCAATTTCACAGGCCCTAAAAAAGAGAGAGGGGAGAGGAGAGGGGGGGTGAAAAGGGAAGGGAGGAGGGGGGGGCTGAGACACGTTTTTATGGCCTTTTTTATTTATTTATTTCACTTCTTTCCCGAGGTGGCTCCCCCTCCCCTCCCCTCCCCCCCTGCACCAGCTTGGCTATGCCTTTTTAAGAAGTTATTTAGAGTTCATATCTGTCACATCTATTTAACGCCCGATGGGTGATGTTCCAGGGGGGGATCCTGACACTGGCTGATCCTGCCCGTCCTCCCTCCCTTGTCTCTGCAGGTGTCCCTGTGAAGGTCACCAACACCGGGGATGGGACCGTTCATTGCTCCCCCCTGGAGCTCTTCATGTACCTGAATGATGTCGCGTGAGTGCCATGCTGTCCCCTGCCCTCAAGATGCCAGTGCTGGTGAGGGCTCTGCCCCCAGGGCAGGGTGGAAGCGGGATGCTGGCAGCCGGGATGTCCCGATGAGCCCAGGGATGGTGGTCAGCAGCAGGAGGATGGGATTGTCCCAGTTGGGACCAGCAAGCGGAGCTGGGCACTGAGGTCAGGAGCACAGGGGTATATAGGGGCACCTCTGTCCTGGGGACAGGCTGAAAGCGTTGGGATGGTTCAGCCTGGAGAAGAGAAGGCTCCAGGGAGACCTTCAAGCACCTTCCGGTCCCTGGAGGGACTCTAGGAAAGCTGGAGAGGGACTGGGGGACATGGCCTCACCCTGGCTGCCTTAAGGGGCTCAATGGTTAGTTTGGGTGGCTTTTGGGGGCTCAGAGATGGGCTGGCCAGCTGTCAGGAACACAGCTTCAGCATGGCCTTGTCCACTTGCCCAGTTTATTTCCAGGTGGCCCAAGTTGCCACGGCTGCCTGCTGCCCTGCCAGCCCTACGGTCAGGGTTTAAGAAGCTGCTGGCATGGAGAAGACAAGGGAAAAGGAGAGAAATTCCCTCTCCTTGTCACCTGCCTGGAGCCCACCTACCTGGGCTCACTACCAGCAGTCACTGGTGCTGCTCGGGAGGTGCCCATGCTGTCCTTTGGAGTTTGCCCCCATTGTGTCATCCTCCCCACTCCAACTGACCTCTCGTGGCTGCTCATGTCCCACTGTGGGGCTGGAGCTGCTGCAACCTCCCTTCTCCTCCGCAGGGGCAAGCACGGCGTCGGGCGCATCGACATCGTGGAGAACCGCTTTGTTGGGATGAAGTCCAGAGGTAAGGAGCCACCCACCAGCACCATCCCTGCTCTCAAAACAGGAGGAAAAAACCCTGCTGGGACGTGGTGGGTGCTCAGCATCACTGGGGTGCTCTGGCTCAGGTCCCACCAGCACCCCTCAACCATGAGATTTCCCGGTGACAAGGACTTCTCATAGGTCCCTAATGATGACAGGTGCCCTCTCCCTGCCCGTGCCACTCTTTGCACCAGCCTTGGGGGTCCCAAAGTGCCACTGGAGAGCCCAGGTCTCTGGGGAGACCTGTCTCCATTGGGAAACGCACCAAGCTGTGGCCTTGTGTGGGAGGATGCTCACAGGAGGTCCTGGAGGCTCTATCACACCGGTAGGAAGTGCAGGAGTCCCAGCCAAGTCCCTGAGGGTTTTTTACAGCAACCCCCTTGATTGGTCTTTGCATTCTTGAAGCTGCAACTCATCGATCATCCATCGATGACATTATCAATCATCCATTGGGATCAGCTTCATTGGGAATCCCCAGAGGAGGCAGTGATCTGCCCCTGCCCAGTGCTGGACTATAACACAGTATATGTGTTATATTGTTATATATATATAAAAATATATTGTGTTATATATATAAATGAAGAGGCTCATCATTTCCACCACTCCTCTTTTGTTTTAATCTCATTAATCCCTAATTAGACACTCCCTTTCTTTAACCTTACCCTCTGCACAGGGCCTCAGCAGATAATTTTTAGGAGACTCAGCCTGCGGTCGGTGTCCCTCCCTCCCCACTGCAAGGCACCAGCCCCTTTGCAAAAGCATCAGCCACAAAAGGCAAGAAACAAAACCCCCAAATCACTTGATCTTGAGTTTGAACCACCAAATTAAAACCCAAAGAAGGAAGGAAGGAGGAAGGAAGGGAAATAAAACCCAACCCCGACCCGCACGCATCAGCCCGCACATTTGCATGCAGGATGCTGAGTAATTTGTCAAAATCTGGTTTATTTTTTTAAGAGGCGCTGACACGCTCTAGTGACCCTTCCAGCATTTAATAATTCCTCTAAAGCCCATTTAACTGTCACGTCTGTCTCCTGTGTGACATTGCCAAGCGATCGCTGCTGTGTTTGCACGCCGGCAGACGCGGGAGGATCAGGCTTTCTGGGGGGATGGCAGGGGTGCAGGCACCTCGGGGGTGAGACCTTGGAGATGGGGTTTTCCCCCCCCCCACCCTGTTTTGGGCAGGATCCTGCCCTTGGTTTTGCTCCTTGGGGTGAGGAGAAACTGCTCTGAAATCCGCTCCGAGAGATGCTCTGTGGGAATGATGGAGAGCTGGGATGGGAGGAGGCTGGAGCAGGAGTGGGCTGCCAGTACCTTCCTACCCCCCGTTCCCCCCAGGGGTTTTGGGGCGCAAGGTGGCCCTGCCGTCACACTGCCAGGACTGTTTGAGACCTCAGATGGAGTTAGGGACACCAGGGCAGGAGATGGGACCAGGGCTCACAGGTGGGAGGAGATGTTCCCTTAAACCCCAGCTGTGTGCAGCAGCCCCCCAGCTCAGAGCTCTGCAGGTTCCTCAGGCAGGAACCCTTCACCCCTGGGACTCCCACCTGGCAGGGAAACTGAGGCACGGGGAGTCAGCAGCACAGCGGGAGCCCTCCACAGCCACAGAGGTAGCACTGAAGGCTCCAGCCAGGTGCCTCCTCTCCCTCATACCCCAGACCTGGGGAGTTGGGGAAGAGGAAAATTCATTTGCATTGATTTTTACTAAGCTCCTAATTGAACTTCGTTAAGGCCTAATGGGCGAGGGGCGAGCTGAGCGTGCTCGCACCAGCCTTTTAAGCCCTATTAACTCAATTTTGCAGTATTTGTTTTAGTGGGAGGAGGGTGGGTAATTATGGGGTGCCGGGGAGCGGTGCTGCAGCCAGCCAGGGGGGGCCGTGGCTCAGCCGGGGGCTCTTGGCTGTGAGCGGGAGCGTGGCCCTGCCTCTCCTGCCTTTTCACATCCTCATTATCAAATTATCTTTTTAACTCCGAAGGGGGGCTAATTAAGTGAAGTAAATGAAATCAGTGGGGAGGAAGCAGGAAGGAGGGGACGGCCATTGCCAAAAGAGCCCAGCGCTGCCTTGGGCTGGGGTTTTTCCTCCCCTTGGCTCTCTCCTTCCTTTTCCTTTTTCCTTCCCTCGGTGCACGGAGCAGATGGAGGAGTGGAAAACCCCCTTCCTTGTGATGAACCCTTGCATCTCAGCCCTTGCCCTGTGGTGGAAATTTAAGGGGGTGGGGGGTGAGGGGGAGCATCTTCCCATGGGCAGCATCTCCCTCCCGTTCCCCTTGGGAAGCCGTCGCATCCCGTCCCATCCCGTGGATGCCATCGGGAGTGACAGCCCGTACTCAGCACAGCAAAATTGCTCAGATGGAGGTGAACTGACAGCAGAGGTTACAAATTAGAAAATTTTAAGCAGCGGCAGCTGTCTCCTTGGCTTCCCCCCCCCACCCCCCCACGATCCCCCCCTCGTTGGTCCCCCCCTTCCCCAGCGGTAATTACGGGGTGATTGAAGCTTCGCCAGTCTGCGGTGCTGACACCTCTGTCTTTTTCCTGTAAACACGGGGAGATGAAAATAGACACTTGGAGACGCTGCGAGTGTCACTTTGAAGGTGTCTCTTGTCTCCTCGGTGGCAAGGCTGGGAGCGTGGCTGTCAGCTCCCCTCCCCTCCGCCCCGGCTGTCACGTTCCCGTTCCCGTTCTTCTAGGTCAAACGGGATGGGCAGGGCGCAGGCAGATGGGCAGGAGGTGGGGTGGAGGTCAAGATACAAACCCAAACCTTCAGTCAGCCCCAATTGGCTTTAACACCTCCTAAGGGGGGAGGAGAGGGAGCATTAATTGCGATTGCTTTGTGGTTGGGGTCTGGGTGGGGGGACGTGCTGCAGCCCTATGTGCCTCTGCCCTACCCATGGGGATAGCTGTGTTTTGGTGTTAACTCTGCTGTCTCCTCCAGAAGCCCTGTGGGGATGGGTGCTGGGTGAGCACCCTGTGACCTGCCCTCGTGGGGATGGCCTGAGTGGAGGGGATGGCCATCCTTAGGGACAGAAAGCTGTCACATGCCTGTAGGATGCTGAGGTCACAGCCTGCGGCCGGGATGAGGTTTGGTGAAGGTGACTTGGGCTGCTGTGGTAGAGGGGGTCCTTGCTGTGTCCGTGGGACCCATGGCCACACTGGGACAGGAACCTGCTTGAGCCTGTAGCACTGAGCAGGCAGAGCCTGGCACAGGTTTGGCCCCCCACAACAGCCAGTGGACTCCTGTCACCTCATCTCGGGCTGGAGCTAGGGGGGGACGTGTCCCCTTCAGCAGGGACAGCTTCCTCTGGGCTTCCTTGCATGCAAGCACATCCCAATGCGTGAGTGTCCACCTGCCCCTTCCTGTCCCCATGGCTGTGCCATAGCACAGGTGCCACCCTTGTGTTTAAACACCAAGTAAACATGTTATGTGACGAATAAGGCCCGGGCAGTGGAACAAAGGGAGCAGCTCACCCGCGGCGTCAGCCCCCATTGCCGAAATAATTGAGCATCCCTCCATCCCCTGGTCTCATGCAATGGAGGGGGGGCAAGATGGGATGGGACCAGAGTGAGGGGGGGGTGGGGTGGGGAGAGGGGGGCCCTGCCAGCCCTAAATGAGGTTGCCCTCCCAGCCCCCAGGTAGCCTCATCGCATCGCAGCAGCCGCGCGGGGCTGAGGGGAGAGGAGGGTATTTCAGGCCCTGCGCTCCCCGCGCCTGTGCCCTGCGTCGTTCCTTTAATTACAGGTTTTCAGCCGCAGACCGTTGGGCACGGATCGGTGGGGGGATCGGTTCCCAAACCCTGTCATTTAGCCTCGTCAGAGTGCCTCTTCAAAGAGGGGAATCTAGAAATTTTCTCCGCAAGGTGCGGAGTGGACTGTCTCGGCCCCAGCATGAATATAATGACAGATGCATTTTACAGCAAGCTGGGACTGAATGCGCTCGACCACAGCTCCTTCTGTCAGCCAAGTCATTATTTTTTGTCATTTGCTGACAGTTTTGGTCTCATTCGTTTCTCTCTCTTTTTCTGCTTTTCCCCCTGCCTGGAAAAATGGCTAGGTATCTATGAGACCCCAGCAGGAACGATCCTATACCACGCGCATTTAGATATTGAGGCCTTCACCATGGACCGGGAGGTACGGAAAATCAAGCAAGGGCTGGCTCTGAAATTCGCTGAGCTGGTGTACAACGGTACGTATGGCCCTTTGGCCTGGCCCTGCCACTGCAGCATCTTCCCAGCCTTCCTTCCTCTTCCTCTTTCCTTCCTCAGTGTGGGGAAGCTGCGGGTGCTCAGGGGTTGGAAAACTCAGGTGTTGGTTTGGAGGCTACTCGTGGGGGGAGGGATGGGTTGGATCATGATGGTGCTCGACCTCGTGCTTTCGTGCTGAAGGGGCTCTGTGCCCGGCCTTGGGAGGGGATGCCACCTTCTGCCATGGCTTGTTGGTTGGGGGATGCTCCCAGCGTCTCCCCCAGCCTGGTGCCACCACATCGTCCCACCCACCGCATTTGGATGTCTCCCAGGCAGTAACTCACTGTCTCTTTGTTCCCCTCTCCTCACCTTTCCCCAGCTCCCCCTTCCATGCCATCACCCCGTGGGGTCTGGAGCAGACCATGATAGAGGCACCTCAGCTTCTGGTGTGACCGTCCTGCCGTGGGGTTGGTGGGACAAGCTCGGGGTACATGGCCTGGGGGGGCTCTCGAGGTGCCGTGACCCTGGCTGCCGGGGTCCCAGGGTGCTGCAGCTGGGGACAAGGAGGGTCTTGGCCGTGCTATGCAGTGTGCAGCCCACACAGGGGCACTGCGGGTTGTGGCTCTGCCGGAGGGGCTCCCAGCATCTCCCAGCACAGCCGGGCCTGGGAGAGCACAGCGCTGCTGGGGTGGGCTGGGAGTGCGGGGGGACACAAGGGGATGCTGTTTTGCACCTGCAAGTCAGCGACAGGCATCAAGCCCTTTGCCCAAGAACATCTTTCCCACCATGCACCCAGCGCCTCCCACTCGGGTCTGTTCAGCCTCCTACGTGGGCTGAGTTTGAGGGGTCTCAGCCTGGGGGCAGACGTATGGCACCCTCCCGGGAGGGGACATCAGCACGGCCCCCGGGGCTGCTCCACGGATCCACCCCAACTCGGTCACTGGTGCTGAGCTGGAGGAAGCAGGATTAGCCTGAAATGTGTCAAGCAGACCTGGGGACCTGCTGCTCAGCTCCAAGCGCAGCAGCATGTCCCCGTGCCCGGCTCCTCCTCTGTCCCCTGTCCCCAAAGACCCCACAGGGGGGACATCTCCTGCCACTTGACCAAACTGCACGTTTACCTTTCCCATATGCTGTTTCTCAGCCTCCCAGTTCCTCCTCTCATCCCTTTTCAGGCACTTCCCTCTATGATGATTCCTGGGGAGTATTCCCCTGGAAATAGCCTGTCTCCAGGAGCTGGGGCTTCAGGCAGCCACAGGTCCAGCTGCAGATCCAGTGGGACTGGGCCAGGCTGCCTTCTCCCTTGCAGTTTCCGATGCCTGTGCTCATCCTCGGCACCTTTCCCACCAAGGATGTTATCTCCTGTGTCTTCCTCAGCACATGGCATTTACTATTTGGGCCCCTTGATTGCTTGAACCTTATTTTGGGGCTCTGTCAGGGCAAGTCTCAATTACCTTCCCCCAGAATCACAGCCCCAGCCTTAATCCCCTCCTGATGCCACTCATGCCCCTGGCTGTTTTTGTTAGACTTTGCCCTGGGTTGCCTTTATTTTAATCTCTATTTTCTTTATTTTCTTGAAGTTTAAGCACAAACCTGTGTGTTTATTTCTAACCACTGGCTCCTTGCGAAGCCACTGGGTTAAGGAGACACTCAGGGACCTGGGATTTTTTGATTTTCCCTCTGCCAGGGAAAAGGCTGCTGTGCCCCTGGCTCCAGATGCTCCTGGGGATTTTCAGCATGGTCCCAGATTTCTGCAGCAGCCCAGCCCGAATCCAAGGAACAACCCTATAACAGGGTGCCAACAGCACCCGTGGGTCCCCACGTGGGTCTGTGGGTCCCCTGGAGGCCAGGCTTTCAAGCTCAGCTTCCTTTAACACCTCATTATTGCAAGTAGGCCCTGATTTTAGGAGAATTAGTGTTTATCTTTCCCCAGTCCCCATTGATCCCATTGTGGAGGGGTGGCTTTGAAGGCAGCTCCTGTCCCGGCAGGTACGTCCAGGTGCGGAAATGCCATTGTCCCCCCTGCCTGTGCCTGATTAGGGCAGGATCCTGGTGACAGGGATCATTAAGGGGGATCACTTCCAGTGGGGAATGTGTCTGCGGTGGGGGAGGTGAGGGGGGAGGGAGATGCTTCCTCACACCTGGAGCTGTCGGAGTCAGGATTTAAGCAGCTGGTTATTATTTTAATGTGTCTTGGGTTAATTTTTACAGGGCAGCACCCCCAATGTAATCCCTGGTGTTTTCAGAGCTGAATCTAGAGGGTGGTTACCAAAAAGTGGGGTGTATTTGCCTGCAGCAGTGCTCGTTGCAGGAAAGGGGTCTATGAACCCCCTGGCTGTGCTGTGATGGGGTGGCTGAGCAGGGGTCTTGGGTCAGGGAGATGGTTTTTGAGTGCAGGGCCATGCAGATCCCAGGGATGAAGCTGCAGGATACGGCCCCACTTGGGGCCGGCAAGGCCAAAGAACAAAAGAAATTGTTTGTTTCTTGAATGGCTTCAGCCCCAGAGCCCAGCTGGGAATGGGAAGGAAAGGTGAGAGGGCACCGGTGTGCGAGAGGCAGGGCGATGGAGAGATAAAACCTGGGGATGACCAGAGGGACCTGAATGGGCTCTTTCTCTCTCTGCCTCTATCTCCTTCTCCATCTCCCAGGTTTTATTCCAGGTCTCAGAGGGCTCCCCAGCTAATTACCCCTCTTAGAGACAGGAGAGGGTACGGGGCCCACGGTGGCCTCAACGGATGGCAATGCTGATAGCTGCTCCCACAGGATGAGTTTTGGGGAGGCTGCGGTGTGGCCGCACATCCCCCCAACACCTGGCCTGGCCTTCAGCCTGGCTGCTGGGAACTTGGGGTGCAGGGGGGCTGCCATGCTGTCTGGAGCCGGAGCAGGGGGCAGAGATGCTAGCCATGGTTATGGTTAGATGGAGATTTCCATGGGTGCCAGCATCAGGTCCCCAAGTCCCCCTAGCCCCTCGCTTTGGGGGAAACAAGAAGTGTGTGTGGGGGGGGGTGAAGTGTGACAGCGGGGGAGAGCAGAGCCCCGCTGCCCTAGGAAGGAGGGGTTGTGGGGGAGCCCTCCCCAGGCTGATGGGACATCTGTGTCCTGCCATGCAGCCTGACAGCCCAGCCTGTGTTACTGGGGGATCGCTCTGCTCCACATCCTGCCCAGGGTGTGGGAGCGGGCTGGGGAGTGCATCCCACTGGGATACCTGTTTCTGCCAGAAGGGTTCCCTTCCCAGGGGGTTAAGCATTGCTGTGGGGGCTGCGTCCCCTCCAACAGAGCCCGTGGTTGGGGTTGTCCTGGGTGGGGACCCAAGGGCCACCAAGGGGAAGGGGCTCATGTGATGTCATTGCTCAGAGCTGGACCAGGATGTCCCAGCACCTCATTCCCCTCTCCCAGTCCTGCATTCCTTCCCTTGAAAATTACCTGGGGTCTGCTTTCCAGGACCTAGCCTAAGGGACCCCCCTGCACAGGCACCCCGGGGCACCCCAGCCTCTCACATGCCCCCGCTGACCCTGCCTCCTGCCCGCAGGCTTCTGGCACAGCCCCGAGTGCGAGTTCCTCCGGCAGTGCATCGGGCGCTCGCAGGGGGCGGTGGTGGGCACCGTGCGCCTCTCCGTCTTCAAGGGCCACGTCTACATCCTGGGCAGGGAGTCCCCACGCTCGCTGTACAACGAGGAGCTGGTCAGGTGAGTTTGGGGTGGGGGGTAATGTTGGGGGGGCAGAGGTAGTGGCAGCAAGCGTCTTGTCACATCCTGCTCAATCCCATCCTACCCCATCCTATTTTACCTCATCATGCTCCATACCATCCTATTCCATTTTACCTCATCCCGCTCCATCCCATCCTATCGCATCTTCATCCCATTGCATCCTATCCTATCCCATTTTATCACATCCCACTGTATCCCTTCCTATTTCATCTTGTCACGTTCTGCTCCAGCCCATCATATCCCATCTTATCACATTCCACTCTGTCCCATCCTATCCCATCTCATTTTACCTCATCCTGCTCTATCCCATCCCACCTCATCCCACTCCATCCCATCTTGTCACATCCCGCTCTGTCCCTTCCTATCCCATCTTGCCTCGTCCCACTCCATCCCATCCTACCTCATCCTGCTCAATCCCATCCTATCCCATCCCATTTTACCTCATCCTGCTCAATCCCATCCTATCCCATTTTACCTCATCCCACTCCATCCCATCCTACCCCATCTTATCACATCTCACTCCACCCCATTCCTCCTCATCCTGCTCCATCCCATCTTGTCATGCTTTGCTCCATCCCATCCTATCCCATTTTACTTCATCCTGCTCCATCCCATCCTATCCTATCCCATCTTATCACATCTCACTCCATCCCATCCCTCCTCATCCTGCTCCATTCTATCTTGTCATGTTCCGCTCTGTCCCATCCTATCCCATTTTACTTCATCCTATCCTATCCTATGCCATCCTATCCCATCCTATCCTATCCCATCTTATCACATCTCACTCCATCCCATCCCTCCTCATCCTGCTCCATCCTTATCCCATCTTACTTCATCCCGCTCCATCCTATCCTATCCCATCCCATCTTATCACATCTCACTCCATCCCATCCTGCTCCATCCCATCTTGTCATGTTCCGCTCTATCCCATCCTATCCCATTTTACTTCATTCTATCCTATCCCATCCCATCCCATCTTATCACATCTGACTCCATCCCATCCCTCCTCATCCTGCTCCATCCTATCCCATCTTACTTCATCCCACTCCATCCCATCCTATCCTATCCCATCCCATCTTATCACATCTCACTCCATCCCATCCCTCCTTATCCTGCTCCATCCTATCTTGTCATGTTCCTCTCTGTCCCATCCTATCCCATTTTACTTCATCCTATCCTATCCTATCCCATCCTATCCTATCCCATCTTATCACATCTCACTCCATCCCATCCCTCCTCATCCTGCTCCATCTTTATCCCATCTTACTTCATCCCGCTCCATCCTATCCTATCCCATCCCATCCCATCTTACTACATCTCACTCCATCCCATCCTGCTCCATCCCATCTTGTCATGTTCTGCTCTGTCCCATCCTATCCTATCCTATCCGATCTTATCACATCTCACTCCATCCCATCTGACCTCATCCCGTTCCATCCCATCCCACCCCATCCCGTGCCACCCATCCCCGGTGACACCAGTGACACCGGCCGAAGCACGAGCTGTGTTTTCCAGTCAATATTATTTCTTTCCTCCAGCTTTTCCTTCACGTTGTTTTCTCTCTCACTCACTGCTCCCCCCCAGCCCTCCCTCAGCCCCTTTCAATCTCTCTAAACACTTTATAAGCCATAAATACACCCGAATGAGTTTAGATCAGTCGGAGTAAATGTCAAATTATCTTCTCTCTTTCTCTTCTCTTGGCTTTCCCCCCCCTCTCTCCCTTTTCCCTCCTCCTCAAAATCAACAGCTCCTAATAATCCATCCCAACCCTTCATTATGCTTCACGCTCTCACTTGGAGAGATTAAATGAATAAAGTATTAAAAAAATAAAAATAAAGAAGAAAAAAAAAAGAGGGAAGAAAGAAAAAAAAAAAGAGAGAGAGAGGAGGATGGAGGGGGGTGGGACAGAGGGAAAAGAGAGAGGGAGAGAAAAGCAGGGGCACTTATTCTCCCTGCGTCTCCAACCATTTTCCTTTTCTTTTTGATTTCTACATCGCTGGTTTGAAAGCCTTTGAGTGACGGCGTCACAGGAACCCAAGAGAAAGCTGTGAGAGGCAGAGCTGTGTGGAAATGCCTCTGCACAGTAGGTAGAAAGTAACGTAATTATAGAGCAGGTCAGAACCACTCGAATGAGCAAAAATAAAAGCACAGAGGTTTTTCTGTAGCCCGTCAGGGGAGGTAAAATCATTGTAAACTCTTTTTTTTCCTTCTTCTTTATTCCCCCCCCCCCCTCCTCCTCCCCTCCCCTTCCTCCCTCCCTCTCTTCCTCCTTTAAGGTTTGAGGTTTCTGGGAAATGAGCTGTGTGTTTTGGGGATGTAGGAAACCATCCGAGTTGGGATTCTGTGGGTGGGTGCTGCCTTTGGGGAAGGGGGATGAGCTCAGTGTTGTATTGAGGCAGCAGGTGCTGTAAGCCCCATCGGGGCTGGGATGTCAACCAGCAGAACTGGGGTGATGTCCCTGCCTGGCAGGGGACAGGCGTGGGACAGCGGTGGCCAGGGCATGGCTCTGGGGCAGGGTGAGCATCCCTGCTTGACTGGAGAGCATGGGGAGGAAGCATGATCATGCACATGATGAGCTATGGAGGGGAATCCGGGTCCTGGGGAGCTCACAGGTGGCAGTTGGGGTGGTCCTGTGGTACTCCAGCTCCCAAGGCTGTGTGCCCCTTCCCAGGGCCTGGTGGGGACCCTGCCCTGAGCCCCCCGCAGCCAACAGCAGTTGAGGAGGGGTGATAGCAGGCATCACCCCAGGGTGACTGGTTAGCTTTGGGGTCACCCACATCCTTTCCCTTCCCAAAAAGCAGCCCCAAGTGCCCATGGGGCCCCCCAGCCCCTATGACAGTGCCTTTCTCTCCGCAGCATGAACGTGCAGGGGGACTACGAGCCCGCCGACGCCACCGGCTTCATCAACATCAACGCCCTCAGGTCTGTGGGGTTGAGATGGGACTAAGGGGAGAGGGGGGAGAGAAAGACCCCAGCACCCCAGGGCTTGTCCCCTTCCTGGCTCACCTTCTGGGGGGGTGCACTAAGCTCCTACCACCACCACTGCCGGGATATGACCCCCACCAAGCACCAGCCCTACCTAATTACAGCCTTCCCAGCCCAGCCAGGCTCCTTATTTCACTTATCCCTCAGACCCCTCTGTATCCTCCTCCACTCCCACCCCCCCCCACCAACTCCAGGGCTGTAAAACACGCTGCATTTACATAATGGGCTCTTAATTTTTCCATTGCCTGTTAACTGCTTTGTTCTCCCAGATCCTCCATGTCCCCCCCCCCCCACCCCTCCAAGATAAATTAATTACATTATCTCTTGGAAAAAAAAAAAAAGGAGGAAAAAAAAATATAATTAAACTGTACAGGCCTTAACAAACGCCTGCTCTTCACGCCCCCTCATTCTGCTTAAATTAATTGAAAGGAAATGTGTGTTATTACTGTTAATTCACAATTAATTTTGCTTTTTTTTTTTTGTTTTTTTTTTATTTAAACCCTGTTTCCAGGCTGAAGGAATATCATCGTCTCCAGAGCAAGGTCACCGTAAAGCAGGATGAATAGCAAATCAATCGCTGGAGAACCTACCTCCCTTTCTCCCCCCACCCCCCCACCCCTCCCCACACACCCCCTTTTCTTTATTTTTTTTTTCTTTTTTTTCTAATTTCTCTTAAGAACTAGCACTAATTGTGGTGGTAATTTGTAATTGTAACTCGTCTCCCTGGAGTCACGGTGGAGGTGATGGCTTTGTTACTGGGTGGCAAGTGAAATGCAATCATTTAAAAAAAAAAAAAAAGGGAAAAAAGGGGAAAGGGAATAAAAAAAAGGAAAAAAAAAGGGAAAGAAAGAAAAAAAAAAAAAGAAAAAGGTGGTTGGACAGAGGAGAAGTGGGGAAAGAAATAAAACCCCAGCCACGCGCTGGGGCTGCTCATTGAGAGCCAGGCTTTATTCCTGCCTTGTTTGTTTGCTCTTCTGGCCCAGCGCTTCCCTGAGCTGGGCTTTGTGAAATTTGTAATGGATTAAGTGCCTCTGAAGGACGATGGGGGGGTTTGTTGGTACCTCCTTGTGAATCTGGGGAACGGGGGATGTGTCCCTGCATGGAGCTGGTCCGGAGAGCTGAGCTGGTTGGTGGGGATGGGTTAAGAGGGTTTTGATCCTTTCTCTTTGGGCTTTGTTTTTGGGGTGTTTTAAGAGCGGGTTGGGGCTTGCTGAAAAGGGAGAAGTGGGGGAAGTATCCTCTGATGGAGTTGTGGGGGGCAAGGGGGAGAGGAGGGCTCGCTGTTGGCTGGCAGCAGGTTTCCGTCCCATCATGGGTTGTGGGTCCCTCCATCCCTGCAGCGTTTGGCTGGGACACAGGGACAACTCCGTGAGGGAGACCTGCTCCAAATCTACAGTGGAAGCCAGAGGAATGAATGTAAACACTTAGCTAAGCCACACAAGTGGCCAGGATACACTGCTGGTTCTGCACAGCTGAGGATGGGGAAGGACCTGGTTTGGGATGCCCCCCAGAGTGGGTGTCCCCAGGCTGGGACCAGGGATGCTCTCTGGGGCTGGGAGCGATGCACCCACCCCAGGCTGCATCCTGTGTCTGTGGGGTGCTGGGCAGCCCCCTCCCAACAGCAGGGATGTGCTGCTTTCCCACGTGTTTGGGGAGCAAAAGCAGAGCTGCCACCGAAAAGGGGGATGTTTATGCAGCCCCCAAAGGGACAGCCAGGCTGGTGGCCGTTTGGGGACGGCCAGGCCTGCCCTGCCTGCCCCGCTGCTGAGCCGGCGAGCGTGACAAGCTCTGACATCACAGCTGGGAAAATAACATGTTATTTTCCCAGCTTGGATGTGACTTTCCCTGCTATTACTGGCAGCGACCATCTTGGGAGGAGAAAGCAGCAGAGGGTTGTCAGGCAAGGGGAGAGAAATGGTTTTCTGGGCTGGTGGAGCCTGTCCGACCCCCGTGGGGTGTGTGGGGGGGAGGGGGGATGCTGCATGGGGCTGCCCTGTTCCCTATGTCCTGTTGCTTTCAGCAGTGAGTCCATGCTGAACGTGCAGCTTCACGTGGGGGTCCCGTGTGAGCAGCATCCCAGAGCCCCGCCACGGTGGTGGTGGTGGTCTGTGGGGGTGTGATGCTGAGCCCACCCTGGTGATGAGCCAGCCCACAGCGGCCCACTCTGGGTGGGGGAAAGGGCTTGAAACCTCACTGGGAGCTATCTCCTGGGCAGGGGGGTGGCTTCCAGAAAGCAAGATGGGAACAGTGCTGCTGCCCTCCCACATGCCAGGGCAGGATGCTGTGCTGGGACAGTGGGCAGGCCTGGCAGCTGTGAGTGCTGCCTGCAAGTGCTTGGCAGCGACATGGCTTGGCCAAGGCAGAGACCTCCAAAGGCAAAGCACAGAGAGTTTGACAGGACTTGGTGCAGTTAAGACCTGATGTCTTTTTGTTTGAGGTGGGGGGGAATAACAACAAAATTGTCACAGCAGAAGCTTCTTGTGCCCAAATCCTTCAGAAATGCTGTAAATGCTCCAGGAGGGTCCATGGGACTGTCTGGACTGCTTCTCCCCAGAGTGCTTAGCTCATCAGCTGGAAAAAGCCACGTCAGTCTGTGGGTGTCCTCCAGCCCTCACGCTGCAGCATGGCAGAGCATGGAGCCAAGGGTGCCCCAGTTGCCCACGCCTCACTGTGGACACTGGGATTGCTAACAAGGTTTTTGGCTGAGGGATGCTGCATACCCTGGCAGCTCCAGCTCCTCAGGCAGTGCAGGGTTGCTCCGGGAGCTGGTGGTGGAGGTGGCTGTGACCATGTCCTGGGAGGAGCAGCGTGTGTCAGCTTCCAGCTCCTGCTTCCAACTGGGCTGGAAGTGTGTTGTGATGATAGAGCAGAGCTCAGCGTATTCAAAGCCAAACGTGGGGTGAGTCTTGCAAGAGGAAACAAACAAACCTCCTTAAAATCATGGGGGCACAGGACAGACCCAGCAGGTGCCTGCCCTGTCCCCTTGGGCTGCAGCAATGGGATGCTCTGAGTCAAACACCGCATGTTTAATTATTTTACTACTTTAATTACCATCAGCCCTTCTGGTCTCTATGAGCTGATGGTTTCTCACTGCTGCCCCTGCAATTCTCCAGCATCCCTTCCACACCTGGTGTATCTCAGGGTGGGTATTTTGGCAGCTGCCCCACTCGGGTTCTGCTGCTCTCTGCCTCGCATCGCAGCAGGAGGGAAGAGTGAGTGGGGAGGTGTGAGCAGTTCCTAAATCACCTGGTAAGTCCTCGGTAGAAGCATTTGGGAGATGATGCTTTGGGCTTCCTAGGTGGGAGGCTTGTTTCTGCAGCACCCACCCTGCTGTAAGGGCAGCAAGTGTGGCCTGGGGGGTCTGCATCCCGGAGGCAGAACTGTGGCTGGGTAGAACCCAGAGGGACCCCAGGAAGGGATCTGAGGGGGGTTGGACCCGATGATCTCTTGAGGTCCCTTCCAATCCCTGCAATTCTGTGATCTGGGTCACCGCTGCCCTTTGAGGTTCTGCTGTGCACCCGCTCCACACACACCCGCCCCCAGCATCACTCAAGCTCCATCCTGCTGCGAGGCAACCCCTCGCCACACTGGGGCTGGGGGGGCCCTGGTGATGTCTTTGGGGAGCTACACCCCATCTTGACACATGGGGCTGCTCTGCCACCCTACCAGGCTCCAGGGAAGGGCTCGTCCGGGGTCACTGCAATCGATATCTCATCTGCAGGCTCTCCTAGCGGAAGTGATGGTATATTGGAACATGGTAATGGGTCTTCTCTAGTGGAAAAGGCTAATCTTCCCCAGCTGTACAGGATCTCCGCAGGTGTCCTCCGGCTCTCCCCGCTGCCACCAGCCCTGCAGCCAGCCAAGGAGCAGACAGGCTCTTTAAAGCTGCAGCCATCCAATTTATTGTTGGTCCCGGTGAGGGAGAGCTGCCCCCCCCCAGCCCGGCCCTGTGGGCCACAAAGTCATGGCTGTGGCATCCCCGGTGCCAAAGGCAGCACAGGCACCCACAGCAGCCCACGTTCACCTGCTCACGGCAGAGAAGGTGGTGTGTCCTCCAGCATCGCTCACATGGGGATGGCATTTGCCTAGGGAGAGGAGGAGGAAGGTGTGGGGACGATGCCAGGAGGGATGCGGACCCCTCAGAGTGCCACCTGCAAGCGTAGGTGGGAGGCAAGCATGTGTGGCACTGAAAAGAAGGCAGGGAGGGAGTGGGGGGAAGCTCCTTACTGTTAACTTTGCTTCTAAGGCAACGTGCCCGCTGCCTGGTGGGGCTCAGTGTGGCCCATTTTGCCCATCCCTAGGGATTGCTAGCAGAGGCAGATCTCCTCTTCCCCTCCTTGGCCAGCTGTCCTGCCCAGTGGGGCTCTGTACATGCCATGGGGGTCCTGGTTTTCATCCGCTGACCAGCCAGCGCTGGCTAGTGCAGCCTGCTGCATCACTATGGCAAAATCAATTTTCCTGTTTCTCTGAGGTAGAGGTAATTACTGGGTTTAAGGTTTAATATGCGTGTGGATTTTAGCGTGAGCGTTGCCAAGAACAACTCAGAACAATGCACAGGTTTGGGCAACGCATCCTGAGGGCTCAACTGCAGCCATAGTGTGTGAGGACACACACTACAACCCCCAGATGTGGTTTGTAGAACTCCCCAGGGGCTTGGGGGTGCCCATCAGAGGCTGAGCCACCATCAGATCTCATGGAAGTCTCATCATAGATTGTGCTGACCATGTTCTGGGGCTGGGATTTCTTCCTGTGTATGACAGCAAGGATAGATGGGTGGTGAGAGAAAGCTCCCAGAGGGTCAGAGTGGCTGCTGGGCTTTTTCCTTGAACTTTATTGGGTGGGGAAAGGGATCTGTGGGCCCATGTGAGAAAAAGGGACAGTGTTTTGCAGGAGGGAAGCAGGGAGGTCTTGTGTGGCTGTGCCCTGTGGGACTCAGTCCCCATCACACCCTCTCCTGGGGCTCCGTCTGCCGGCCTGTGGGGCATGTGGGAGGGGACCCCAGCCCACTTCTCCCAAAGGTCCAGGAGGAAATTCCTTCCTACTCCCCAGTATGACCCAGTTTTGTGCAGGTGCTGGTCCCTGGGCTGTGGGGTTGAAGGTGGCATCCCCTTGGCAGGGATGCCAGTAGCGATGGTGCCTTCCCAGGGGAGCCACGGGCTCCCCATGATGAGCCTTTGGTTCATATTTTCCATCAGTCCCATGGCTCCCAGCAGTTCATGGGAGCAGGGAAGGTGCCCTGGGCCCCGCACACGGGTCACAGGGCTGCAGCACAGCATGGCTATTAAGGGCTTCTATCCTTCCAAGGGAAAGCCATCCATCCCCTTGGTGAGGTTGGGAGTCGCCGCCCGGGAGCTTCCCAGGCAAGGGGGAGATGGTCGCCTTTGTAAACCCCTTAACAAGGTGGCTTTGTCTCCCCATTTAACAAGAAGCTCCCTTGCTCCTTCCCTGGGAGTTTCCCAACGCCGGGTCCCTGAAAGCCAGCTTTATGCTCCGGCTGGGGACACGCTGCCGTGGGGCCGGCGGGGATCAGAGGGACACAGGGGCCCTTCTGCACGCCCCTGACAAAAGGCTGCCCCGGGGGGACACAGCAGCAAAGCTCGGCCGGCTCGAGGTTGGGGCGGGGGGGAGACAAGGGACCCACAGAGAGGGCTGCAGCGCTAGCCTGCTGTCCATCTGGTCACTCGATCGTGGTGGGCAGCGACCCAGTGACGCTCAGGGAGGGATGGGGGCTAGTCCTCCTGATCCATCCCCCCCAAGGGGGGGTAGGGGAAGCAGCCAGAAAGGGACAGGTAGGTTTTGTTGGCTGCAGGTAACTGGATCTGTAGCCGTTGGTGCCTTCCTGCCCTCTCCTCTGGCTTCAGTGGGGGTGTGAGATGGGAGGTGGGAGCTGAGGGCTGGAAACAGAGACGTCAGTTCTGAGGGGATGCTTCCCATCAGCTAGATGGAGCCTCGGGTGTCCCTGCTCTGGTACCCCACAGGTCTCCTGGCCAGACCAGAGCATGTGTAGCAGCAGGAAGGACCTCTCTAGAGTGATGCTCAGCTACGAGGGGTATCCTGGTCAAGATAAGTGCACCACCCACCCCCATGCCAGCCTCCAGCTGCCCTCTCCCACTTCCTCTCCATTCCCTGGGGCCTCTGCCGGCCTTCACTTTGTTTGGCAGTTCTTATTCTTCCCTCACCCCACCAGCAAGTGCCCTGTGTTGCCTCCCTCCTCCAGCCATCTGCCTCCAAGCCCTCCACCCAGATTTACTACCACACGCTAAAGCCACAGCTCAGTGCCAGGGTCAGCGTGTCACGGTGGCCTCTCATCGATTTGTTTTACCTCCCCTTGGTGAAAGCACTTTGGCCCTGGTGGCGTAAGGGGCTTCCCAAGGTCCTCAGTACTCCCCTTGCCCACCCTGGCCCTGCGTAGCCAGACCCCATGGGCATGGGGCAGGGGGCGTCCAGCTGAGCCACTGATCTCCTGACCCCCCCGGGGCACCTAATGTGTCTCCCTGGTTTATCTGGATCAATATTTCCACAAAAGCAAGGAAGACCCCTCTGGGGGAGGAGAGGACAGAGGTCCCGCTTGTTTGTACAGCCCCATGGCTGGTTTAGTGCTTGGCCAGGTCCCTGCTGGGGACTGGAGGGACACTCCAAACCTGGGCCACCAGCTTAGGGATGTTCAGGGTCTCCTGCATCCAGTCTGCAGATCTGGAGCTCTGTGCTGGGGCACGAGGGCTGTTGGGTCCAAAACCTGAGGAGGTGGGGTGGCTTTCTACCTTGAGACCTCTTCACCCAGGGGCGTGGGGGTGCTGTGGGCCGGGGGGCAGCAGTGAGGGAGCTCGGGCAGAGGAACCTATGGCTCCACGAAAGCTGCTGCAGGGGGACCACTGGGCAGGGTCTGCCTCTGGTGTCACGGTGCTTGGGGCAGGGTGAGGGATTTTGGAATGGGTTTATTTGGTGCTGGGGGCTCTATAAAAGCCTGGAAGCAAAGGTAAGGGATGCACACTGGCGTTGAGCTGCCAGGAGACTCGGCTGGGACAGCAGCCTCCAGCCCTTCCCCGTGTGCACTGAGGGATGGCTGAGGCACTGGGGCTCTTGGCCTATGACTTGGCTAAGGGCCTCAAGGCAGAGAAAACAGGGCTGACCCTCAAACACCAACGCAAGCTGCATGCTCCATGTCTCCAAACCCCCTCCTGCCCCTGACCCCATCCCATAGCACCACCCCCAGCCCCACCACCACCATGCCCACCGGTCCCCGTGCCAGCGGCCTGCAGCTGAGGGCAGATGCGCGGCAGCGCGGGCAGGCTGAGGAGAAAGCGGGGGGCTCTTGGCAACTCTGCCTTTTGCTTTCAGCCTCACCCTCTTGCTATTTATTGGTGACTTTTGTCCTTGGCCAGCTTAGCGGCTGAAAGGGGCTGTATTATATCACACGTAGGCAGCTCCTGGGGGGAGAGGGCCGCGCTTTCTGCTGGAACAAAGCGCGGGTTGGCTAATTCCCCTCTCCTCCCGCGGCACCCGGGTCCCATCTGGTTGACACAGTTTGCTCCAGTGTCTCCTGCTATTAAAGCCCCCACTTGCCGGCTTGAATCACTCGTGCTCCCCCCGCCCCTGTACCCTCGGCCCCTTTTTCTTGCTTTATTTTTCATTTTCCCCCAAAGCCAGGCAGAACTTGCTCTGTGGAGTGATGTCAGATGTGTGCAAAGCAGACCAATAAAACCTAATGCATCCCCCTCTTTGTCTGCCGGCCTCTCCAGCGCCTCACATTTTCCACTCAGAAAGCCACTTAAAACACATCAGCAACAATCCCTCACAAAACAGCCACTTGTTGGCTAATTGTGCCGAGGACCTGCGCGCACCGCATTGCGCTTTCCTGCCAGGGAGGGTCCCATGCTGCCAGGGGCTGGGGCTCCCCACCGAGCAGAGGGTGATGGGGACCCTCAGCATCCCTACCAGGATTAGCTCAGGGGGGTCCCAGTTGCTCCTCAGGGGTTGGTGGGGTGGGGAGAGGGGATAGGAATGTTTCTATTCCCTGTGGCTTCTGGTAGGTATGGAGAGGATGGATGTAGAGCTGGGAATGGGGCTTAGCTCAGGACCCCCACTTTGTAGTGGGATGGTTGAGTTGATGGATCCAGCAGAGCTGCCTGGAACTCTCTGTCCTACCTGCTAACTCTTGCCTCCCAAGAGAGCAGGCAGGTATGCTACTGGTGGGATGGGAGCTAAGGGGGACATGAGGAGGGTGCTGGGACCCTGCTGGCTGGTGACTTCTTGCCCAGCACCTGTGATCCTGGGGTGATGGCTCTGGGTGCTGAGGGCTGAGAAGATTTGGCTGCTGGGACAGAGCTCTCTGGCAGCTTGGAAGCACATTAGTGGGTTTCATTGGTGGATGGAGACCCAGGCACAAGCTGGGGGGTAGATGGGGGTCAAAGTGAGAGATGCTGTGTGCTGGAAGGAGGCAGAGGGGCTTGAAACTTTGCCTAATGGGGAAGCATCCCAAAGTCCCTCCCCAGGGATCTTCTGGGCTCATCCTGGTTGTGGGATTGGGGGAGAAGGGCTCAGCAGGTGGTTACACTCCCCTTTGCAGCGTGCCCATCCCTCTGCCACAGAGGCTCCCTGAGCACACCTCCGATCCCCACAGACAGACAGGCTCACAGAGGAGCTGCATTTCTTTTTCCAGAGGAAAACTCCAGCATCTTTTCCCACTGCCGCCCCTGGTGTCCTGGGGAGCAGGGCTGGAGGTGCCTGTAGTGGAGGCAGTGTGATGGTGGGGTGGAACTGTCACAGCTTTCAGCTTAAAGCTGCCTGACCTGCCCCTGGTCGGGGGCTCTTTGAGGCTGTTGGGGGGGGCTCAGCACCAGGCTGGCAGTGAGAGGCTCCCGGTGGGCATTGTACTGGGCAGGCAGCCCGGAGCTCTGCACGGATGCCGTGCCACAGAGCACACCTGCCAGTGCCCACCTGCCTGCGCTCACCTGCCTGCAGAAATCTGACATGTGCAGAGTGGTGTGGGGAACCATCCGGGCTGGGATCCCATTTCCCATGTTCCCTGCAGAGAGCCGCGCTCAGGCTCAGTTTGGCGATGGGCTGAACCTCTGCTGCATGGCTCCAGCCAGCACAAGGTGCAGGCAGCTGCCTCCTCTCCCCAGCTCCTTGCTTTGCTCCCAGACCTGGCACATCACAGCGGGTGTTTTGGGGACCCCGGGGGCAGGTCAGACCCTGCGCTGGACACATACCTGGGCAGCAAGCGTGGGCCAGGGAAGGAAGGGGTTAAGCCGAGCCAGAGGCGGTAGAAATCAGAGGATTACAGGTTTGTTGCCGGACTGTCCCATCTGTCACCAGCACAAAGACGAGCCCTGTCTCGGGCTGGGCTGTCAGGGAAGAGCCCACCACTACATTAGGACTCCATTAGGGGAGACTGGCGGTGGGAAATGGCAGCTGTCAGGGCACTATCATTTCTCCCGTAATTCCTCCCGCTCGCTTCTCAACTGCACTTAAATAGCAGCTCTACCCACTGGGCCAATTTTGCATTTTCTTCCTCCTGCTGCTCCTCTTCTTTCTTTAAAAGCTGCAGCTCCCCGGGCCCCTTCCCCAGTAACCTGCTGCAGCCGGGGCCGGTGCCGCCTGCGCCTGCTCACAGGTCTCTGCAGGGAGAATGGCTCACGGGTGCTGCTGGCAGCATCCTGACTGCCAGGGCAGCTATGGAGCTGTGGACACACCAGCCTGTTCTGCACAGGCACTGGTGGGCTCAGTGATGGGGCTCGCTGGCTCTGTGCATCAGCACAGGGAGAAGGGGAGGTGGGTTACACCTCCAAGGATGGGTTTGTCCCCATCCAGTTGTTCAAGGCTGGCACCGCTCTGGAAAGGGTGCCAGGGTGAGCAGAACAGCCAGCAAGCAGGGCTGGGGCATGGCGATCTGCACCAAAGGAGGGCTCATTCCTCCTGCCACCAACTCAGCCTGATCCTGCAGTGCCAGGCAGAGCCTCCTGGGTTGTGCTGCCCAGTGTGGTCATGGATCCCTTGGGGTGGGATTGGGATGCTTTCCTGGTGCCATGGGATCCATCTCACCATGTCATATCTGTCCTAGGGATGAAACCACGGGCAACCAGGTCTCCTGATGGGACACCATCATGCAGGAACAAGCTTCCAGCACCCATAGAGAGCATCTGCTCCAGGAGGAACCTCGGAGAAACATCTCAGCATGGTGGGCACCCCTCTCATGAGCCACATATTTGCTGGGGGCCTCCATGCTCACACCTCTCCTGGGAATCCCTGGAGCTGCCTGCACCCTGCGCTGCCCTTATCACATCTCCTGCCGGACCTGGCACTGTCGGCACGCCGGTGATCCCTGTGGAGGCTCCTTTTCCAGCAGGGGATCAAAACAAACACTTCTGTGAGGAAGTGCATTGCAGTGGTGCTCGAAATAAATAACTAATTTCTCCCTACATGATCTCAAGGAGCAGGAGAGGCGTGAATAGCAGGGCCCGGTGTCGGGCTGACTGGACTCCCCGGTGCGGTAATTCAGAGGATGACAAACATAAGCCAAAGAAAAATGTTGAAAAATGGGCACTTCCCGCAGCCCTGAGCAAAGGAGCTATTGCAGGGTTTGGAAATAACGAAGGCAAAAAGAGGGAGAGGGGGGAATTTTCTCATTGAGACCAAGTGAAGTGCCAAACAAGCTGCTATTATGGTGGCTTTGAGAGGCACAGGGAGGGGGTGATGGGGAGGAGAGCAGGGGGGAAGGAGAGGAGGGAGGTGGGGGAGAAGAGAGGGAGAGAGGGCTGGAGGAAGGGAGAAGGGTGGGGGGCACAGGGATGAGGGGGATGCAAGGAGCCAGAAGTGTGAAGTGGCATGGGGGAGATGGAGAGAGGACCAAGTTGTGTGATGGTGGCAGGGCCACCACGTACCAGCACCTCCATCCCTCGCCCTAGATCCCCAGCATTTCCCCATCCATCCCCCCATCCTGGTCCCCATCCACCTTCCACCCCCCGCACCGACCACCACCAAAAGGAGGAAAAGAAAAAAAAAAACCAGGGGAAAAAAAAAAAAAAAGGAGATGGAAAGAAGGAAAACAAAATATCTACAGTTGTCGAGACAAGGGGAGAAAAATAGAGGCAAACATCCATAATTTTCTCTGTGGGGCTTTGCAGTAATTGAGCCATTTGGATAAAAATAAAGGCAGCAGGCCCTTTAGGTAAGAGGAGCTTTTGCAATCCAAGAAGCCGGAATTATGCGCCTTGTATCACTTGAAACCCCCCACCCCATCACCCCCCTCCGCCTCCCCCATGCGACACCAAACCACTTTCCCTTTTCTTCTTCTTCTCTATTTTTTTTATATATTTTTTTTTCCCTCCTCCTTTTTTAAGTACCCTGTCAAGCGGCGTCCGACGAGAGGAGAATTTCAGCTGTCACAACTAATTTCAGTGTGTGTGTGTGTGAAGGTGTGCGTGTGTCTCTGGAGGGGGGGGGAAGCGGATGATGAAGGCACAGAATCACTCCTTTCTTTCATTCCCCCCCTCCCTCTAAAGGAAGATTTACATCAGAAATTTGTTTCTGGAAGTGTTTAAGGCCTGGAACTTCCTTCCTTTCAATCGCTGCCTGATGTCTTCTTAGAATCATAGAATCCCAGACTGGTCTGGGTTGGAAGGGACCCCAAGGATCATAGAGCTCCAACCCCCTGCCACAGGCAGGGACACCAACCTCAGGCCTGGAGCTACACAAGGTTGCCCAGGGTCCCATCCAACCTGGCCTTGAACACCCCCAGACACGGGGCACCCACCCCCTCTCTGGGCAGCCTGGTCCAGCCCCTCACCACTCTCTCTGCAAAGAACTTCCCCCTAATATCCAATCTAACCCTTCCCTCCTTCAGCTTTAATCCATCCCCCTTGTCCTGCCAGTGTCTGTCCTTTAACAAGCTGATTCCCCTCCTGTTCCTCTGCTCCCTTCAGGGACTGGCAGGCTGCAATGAGGTCCCCCCACAGCCTTCTCTTCTCCAGGCTGACCCAGCCCAGCTCCCTCAGCCTCTCTTTGTAGGGCAGCTGCTCCAGCCCTCTGAGCATCTCCGTGGCTCCTCTGACCCCTCTCCAACAGCCCCACATCTTCCTTGTGTTGGGCCCCAGCTCTGGACACAGGATACAGCTGGGGCCTCCCAGGGCAGAGCAGAGAGCGACAGGCTCACCAGGCTCCCTCCATCCAGCACTGAGGTTCACTGTCACCCTCCTGGCAGCTTGGCCCTTTGGCCACGGTCTTTCTGAGCATGGAGGCGGCTCCTCCATCTCTTGGTGGGGTTTGAGGCTGCCAAAACCCAACTCTCACAGCCCCAAGAGCCACACTGGCTCTGGCAGTGGAGGCTGAGGCTTGTTAGGGCCTTCAGGTTTCACATTTGGTCATTTTTTTGGTCTTTTGCAGCCACTTTGAGGTCACAGGGCAAATCCTGTGAGCACCCCCAAGGGCCTGGTGGGGCTGTCAGGAGGAACCCCCCATGAGGGACCTGCCCAGGGAAAGGGACAGCTGGTGTTGAGCCTCCTGGTTCTTCCCAGACAGGTTTAGGAGCAGAAAAAGTCTTGGGGGGTGTTTGCAAGGCAGGGAGAAGCAAAGCCCTGGGTGCTGTAGGTGCCCAGCTGAGGTCTGCATGTCCCAGTGAAGAATCGTGTTCCCTCTCTTGGAAAACCACCAGATAATGTCATCGGCCTCAGCAATTCCCACCTACTCAAGTAGGTACAAATGGGATGCACAAACTGGGAAAGAGCAAGAAACAGCCCAGGAGGAGAGCAAGGCAGCTTGGGCTGTAGTTTGAATTTCGAGTTTCATTCTGGGTGGCTTTGGGAAAGCAGGTCTGGGGTTGGACTGGGACTATCACAGGCTGCAGTGGCAGTGCTGGGTGGGAAACCCAGCAGGCACAAACCCTCCTGACCCACAGCTTTGTCCCTGTCACAGCAGGAGGAACACACAGAGGACGTGAGGAGCTGTAACACCTGAGCCTGCAGCAGCCAAGGGCTCTTCCAGGCCCAGTGAGCAAACTGGCTGTGGGCTGCAATTTAGGAGGTAACAACTCTCACTGGTTCATGCAGCTGCACCCAGATAGGGGGGATTGGGATCCCACCACTGCCCCCCTCTTTTTTGCTGGGGGGACCCAGCCTGCCAGCTGCCCCTCATGCTGCCCTGTGCCTCAAGTGCCACTCCCATCACACCAACACTCAACCCCATAAGTAGGAGTGCACCCCCACCTGAGAGGCTCTGTGCACGGGGTGCAGGCTGGGTGGCAGCCCTCATGGGACACCCCCAAAAAGCACCACCATCACCCAGACGTCCTGGTCCCGCCACGCAGCAGTGCCCTGCTTGAGGAATGAGCTTTGCATGTTCTTTGCATTAATCCTTGACTAACTGGTCCTTGCATCATCCTGGAGCCTCCTGCTGCTCCACCAGCATGGGCCCACGGCAGTGCACTCAGAAACACTCAGATACATGCACGGAAACAGGCAGGAGATGGGTGCTGTGGGAGGATCTTAAATGGGAACCACCTCAGCAGGAATGGAGGGGATGGCACAGGCTGGCTGGGGAGGGTGCAGGCAAGGATGGGATGACAGGGGCTGATGCAGGCAGGGATAGGGTGTCAGGGGCTGTGAGGGGAAGGTGCGGGCTGGGTGCAGGCAGGGTCTGTCAGGGCAAGGTCTGTCAGGGCAGGCGGGGTGCAGTTAGGGGCTGGCAGGGTGCAGGCTGGGTCTGTCAGGGCAGGCTGGGTGCAGGCAGGGTCTGGCAGGGCAGGCAGGGGCTGGCAGGGTCTGGCAGGGCAGGCAGGGTGCAGTTAGGGGCTGGCAGGGCTGGCAGCATGCGGGCAGGGTCTGGCAGGGCAGGCTGGGTGCAGGCAGGGTCTGTCAGGGCTGGCAGGGTCTGTCAGGGTCTGTCAGGGTCTGGCAGGGCTGGCAGGGGCTGGCAGGGGCTGGCTGGGGCTGGCAGGGGCAGGGTGCGGGCTGGGTGCAGGTAGGGGCTGTCAGGGTCTGTCAGGGTCTGTCAGGGCTGGCAGGGTCTGTCAGGGGCTGGCAGGGCAGGCTGGGTGCAGGTAGGGGCTGTCAGGGGCTGTCAGGGTCTGTCAGGGGCTGGCAGGGGCTGGCAGGGTCTGTCAGGGCTGTCAGGGGCTGTCAGGGGCAGGACGCAGGCAGGATGCAGGCAGGGTGCGGGCAGGGTGCGGGCAGGGTGCGGGCAGGCTCTGTCAGTCAGGCTCTGTCAGGCTCTGTCAGGCTCCGCCGCGGCCACCCCTCGCCCCCCGCCTTGCCCCGCCCCGCCCCGCCCCGCCCCGCGCCCCCTCCCCTCCGGCACGTGAGCGGCCGTGACGCGCCGCGCGAGCCCCCGGCCCCGCCCCGCCTCCCCCGCCCCTCGGCTCACTTCCGGCGGAAGCGGGGGGCTCTTTCCCTTTCCGGGTGCGGGTCCCCGGGCGGAGCGGCGGGACGGCGCGGCGGCGGCGGGCGGGCGCGGGGCGCGTGTCATGGCGGAGCTGGCGCAGGGGCAGAGCGCAGCGCCCGTGGGGATCAAGCCCGAGGGGTTCGTCGACGCTCTGCACCGGGTCCGGCAGGTAGGCGCCGGCTGGCGGGGTCGGGGGCGGGAGGAGGCCGCGGGGCGCCGCTAGGCCGCGGGGCCGAGGTGGAGCGCGGAGCCGCCGTGAGGGGTCGGGCCGCGGCCCCGCCGCCCCTCTGCCCCTCTCCCGGGAGGCTGGAGGCGGCGGCTCCTCTCGGCAGCCCCGGGGCCGGCCCCTGCGGCGGAACGGGTGGTGGAGGCGGAGGGGCTCCGTGGGGAGCGAGCGGCCTGGGAGGGGGGCGGCGAGGCTCTCTGACAGCCCCCTCCAGCGCGGGTCGTGGCCGGGGCTTGTGACGCGGCAGGATCGGAGCTCCGCGGGGAAAGAGGCGGTGTGCAGCCTGCGGCAGCTCCTGTCCGCGAAGCTGTCGCCTTGCACTTTGCCATGGGGGGCTGGGGGAGCGAGGTCGTAACGTTAATCCGTGTTTGAAGCGAGGCCTTGACTGTGCGTTGGGCTAATCGAGAGCAGCCGTGGCAGAGGGGGAGCACAGTGCTCCCCGAAGGAATCCCTGAGCTTACACAGCGCTAAAATGGAACCTTTCAGTCAGAGCGACCCAGACCTGCAGGAACCCAGAGCCTTGTCTTCAGTACAGGACATTCCGAGTGTTTGGGTGCTTCCCAGTGTGTGGAAAGTGGCTCCAGAAACAAGAAGCTGCTGCTCACGCTGCAGGCTTTGTGACCACTCATCAAGTCTCTTGTTCCACGTCCGCTGCAAGCGTTTTGTTCCATCTCTGAACAGGTTGCACTTCACCTGTGCTTAGTAACTGCGCCTCAGTGAGCTGTTACACAGCTGAACACCAGGACCACAGCCCAACTGGCGCTTGGACACCCCGACTTTATTCTTTCCAACGTTGCAGGCCAGGTGGGAGAAATCTCCTTCTGTTGCCCAGACTTGTTTTTCTCATTTTCCCTAAGAAACTTGTGAGGAATCTAAGCTGAACCCAAAGATCCTTCAAGCAATTGCTCTTACAGAACTTAAGTGTCTGACCATCACTCGCAGCTCACTCGTGAATCGATGTGTCAGCAAGTCTCCGTTCTCTGCGGTCTTCATTGATGGGTACAGAGGTGTTTGCTCTTCTAGCTGAACACCTTGCACCTTCCCAGAGGAGATGGTGAGCTAGCCTGCTCTTCAGTCGTTGGTTTCTTTCTCAGGCTCAGTATTGCAGCAGGCACATTGCGTGCTGGCTGCCTCCTGGATGAGGCCGTGCGTCACTCTCCTCAGTGGCTAACAAAGCGCTGTGACCTTGGTGGGGTGTGATGTCTGGAAACTTTGCTGGTATCTACGTGATGCAGTTAAACAGAGAGGTCTTGCAGCTCTGTCTTGACCCTGTCATCTGTTACCAAATGCCTCTCACTGCAAAAACACCTCTCATTGAATATCAGATGGTGTTATCGTCTGCTGAGAGATGAATGAGCTTTGAATGGTGTGTTATAAGTAAATAATTATTTGCTCATCAGTTGCAGCTTGTTGAAGCTCTTTTGGGAGTACACTGAAAATGCCACAGTGTCTACCACTCATCTGGTTAGTAAAGGCTACATGTGAAAGTAGCATGCTTCAGGTGGTGTTTGCCTGAAATACAGTGCTTCGTTGAGGTGGTTGTGTGGTTGCTGTCATCATGTTTGTAGGGTGAATCCATAAGCCCCCTCCCTAACCCCCACGTGAAGAAGATGGAATAATAAATCATTCTGTAACCTGGCTGTGTTCTCCTACTCCCCTGTTGCTGAGTAGATTTGGTCTCTGTGAGCTGACAGCTTAAGTTAGTCTGAACTGAAAGATTTCAAAACCTTCTGAGCTGCCAACTTCAGGTCAGGTGCTGCAGTGCAGCAGCCTTCCTGCTGTCTTCCACCCTGAAACAAGGGTGTTGAGAAATGTGTGCTCTGCACGTGTTTGTGGGAGCATGGTGGCCTACATTTTTGTCTCATGAGTTGTGTGCTGCCTGTTGAATATGACTTTTTTTTTTTAATTATTTTTTTCCCACTACTGTTTGTGGGATGAAAAGAATGGTCAGCCAGTACTAAAATATTCCCCCCCTCACCCCCTGCAAAAGTATTTGATTTAATCTAGTTGTGTAAAGGTTATGTGAGGGAGTAGGTAGTCCCCTCCTGCACAGAAAGGCAGGACTAAGTTGTCACTAGTGATGTGTTAGGGAATGTGAAGGAAGGTGGTTTAATTGCACAGTGGATGGATACTTCCCTCACCTTTCCCTAAGCAATGTGTGATGGAACTACCAGAACAGGGTGGGATGTAAAGGCAGTTACACCTCATGCTTCTCTAGAAGCAATGGCAGGGCTTTCACTAAGTGTGTTTAGTGCTCTGAGCTCTACCAATTTGGTACATAGGTGTCAGCTTTTGTACTGCAGCTAGCCAATGCTGTAGCCTTTTCTGAGTGTTAATTTTGCTTTAAGGGTATGAGGGAACAGAAGAAAAAGAAATGCAGTGGTAGTTCCTGTGTTAAGGATTGGTATGGCATCCCTGACTTGACATTTGAACTCGAGTTTAATCTTACACTTAAGTCTAGTAAGCAAATTTACTAAGCTCACTTCTCATGAGAGCCATAACACTAAAACCAGTCTGCAGAATACACTCCTTAGTTATCAATAACTAAATAATTCAGGATAGGGAAAGCTTTCCTCATCAATCCCTGCAACTGCATTCCTCCAAGTCACTGGGATGTGCAGTGGCATAAGCATAAGAAATCAGGGGCATGCTTGAAAGGAAGGACTTGTGCTTTCAGTGCTGGACTTGCTTGGACCTTTTTAATGCACTCTTGATAATGATTGATACATCTCAAGTATCTAAGTGAATGCTGGGGCTTTGAGATGGTCTGTCCTGCATCTTCTGCACCACTCCTCAAGTGAGGGGATTGGTCTGTGGGCCACAGGTAGTGACTGTTCTGTCCATTGAAGTGGCTGCTCCTAGGCAGGGTGGCTGCTCTTGTGTGGCATTTTGGGGTGTGGGAGGAGAGAGGATGTCTGCTCCCCTTTTGAGTAATGGCATCAGAAAATAAGCAGAGCTGCCTGTACTTTGCATGTGGATGAGTTTCTGTCAGGCTTTCTCATTGACTAAAGAGTCTTGCTTGGTTCTTAGCTTTCCTGTTCTCCTCAGAGTCTAATTTTCAGTACAACACGTGTTTGTGGCACTCTACTGGTTCCCTCTTCATACATGTGCTATTCTTGTAACCTGCCATAGGTACTGCTTGAATCCCCCTTTCTGGGAATGCTGTGAAGAGGAAAGGCTGTGGCTTGGTCAGCCTGTGACATGCCTTCTTTGCTACCTTGGAAGTGGATGAATATCCTGAGTCCACAGGCTGTGTGTTTAAAATCCCTTTCTATTATCAGGCTCTCACTCCTGATTTCTGTGGGGATGGAGAGATCTTAAGACCCTTTTTTCCTTGTTGAAAAAAATAATCAAGTCCTTGCAGAGCACTTTTTCATATCACAACCAGATAGACAGAGGGCTTTGCAATTACTGTAGTATTTAGGAAAACCACCTGTGACATGAAACTTCAATGGTTGTGGATGCTTTCACTGCTTCCTGGAGAGCTCTGGAGAGATGGCAGTTGCACAGACTCAAATATTCTGCTCAATGAGTGGGAGGAGTAGCAGAAGCAGCAGAACTGTCTGAAGGATCAGATATCACAGTGCCCTACAGTTTCATATCTCACTAATACCTAGAACTGTTGGGTTTATTTGGTTTAGTCCTGCTGTGCCTAGCAGAGAAGCTTCATATTGAAGAGCATTTCAGTGTTACACCATTGTTAGAGAGTGGTGAAGGTGTAGAACAGGCATGCAAGGTGTAGGAAAGCATTTACCCCTCACACAATTTTGTGGATTAATTTCTTTTTCTTTGCTTTACCATTGCAATTTATAGCTAAAAGTTTGTGCTGTGTTGGTGGAAGAGCTTTCTTTGGGAGGAATTAGGTGCAGAAACAGTTCTGTGGTGGTGAAACCTGTTTCCAGTGTGTTTCAGAGCTTAGTAAAATGGATGTGTTGGGGGGAAAAAAAAGAGGGGAAAAAATGAAGATTGACATACAGTGGGACAAAAGCAGTGGCTGGCAGTACATTACTCAAGGTCATTTAGGCAGATAAGGTTTAGGTCTGCTTACTTTTGCTGTGTTCTAACTTTTGTGCTTATCTCCCCTCTGAACCTGTAGTAAAACCTGAGGTTCCCATTTTAAGTTGAACCCAAGAAGTTAAAATGTATTTTTAACTGCTGCATCTACTTTAAAAACTCCACACTTCATTCTGCAGGGTGTTTTTTCCCTTGCTGTTGTGAGGTGGTGTGCTGTCTGCCTGTAATCTGGTGGCAGCTGGGAGGCTTTAGAGAGATAAGGGTGCAAGTTCAAATAAGGGAGGGGAAAAAGAATAAGGGGGGGGGGGGGTAGAAAAATATCCCAAAAGCTGATAATGTAAAAATTGCTTTGACTCTCTTATTTTGCCCTTTACTTGGAGGGTTCTGTGCCAGGGGGATGGTTGTGTGCCAGGCTTGAGTTAGGGGTTTGCAAAGCTCTTCTGCTCTGGGAGCAGATGGTCTCAGTGCTGGTGATGTGTTCACACACACCTCTGAGCTTCCCACTCACTTCCTTTTGTAAACCAGCTTCTGCTCTCCTCACTGGCCTCTTCTTTCCCCTGGAGTGTGTGGTTTCAGCTACAAACTACTGGCTAGCAGTTCCCACAGCTTATTTATGGTTTTTAAAGTAAATAACTACTGACAGAGAGTTCATAAAGAGCATGTTAAAATCAACTACTCCAAAACATGCCAGGGTATGTTATACCTGACACTGCATCTTTTGGCATGCCTTTGTAAGTTGTTATGGGAAAGCTGTGAATAGATTGTTACAAAATGTATTTTTTCCAGTGTTGGAACAGTCAGGAAACATCTCTGCTCTTTGTACCTTCATTATAATCCTCTGCACCCTCAGCAGCAGGGGAAAGCAGGTGGACAGAGGGCTGAGGCTGTGGATGCAGCACAGCTTTCATCTAATAAGGAAGGTATCACCTGGCACTGCAAGGGATGGTCTGTATTGATGCTTTGAGTCACGTTTCTGTGGGTTTATTAGTTTATGAAGATGCTGATATACAAGGTGTTTGTCATCAGAGCTTTTCTACGTGGTCACTGTGCTGGTCCAGGGGGAAGACTTTATTCTCTAGCTCCTGGTGTTTCCCTCACCTAAAAGAGGATGACAGGGAGTGGACTATGATTAGAAAATGGTCAAAACTTTTCACAAAAGGCATTGAAAAGAATGTTTTCTAGTCTCTTTCTGAAAGCAGTGCCCTCAGTCTTGCAAGATTATTTCAGATAGCACTCTTTTTTCAGTGCCCTGTGGTTCTGAATCTCAGGTAGTTGTTCATTCCACTGCAGCAGCCAGTGGTGTCAACAGCCAGAGTAACTGTAAATGTCTTTTTGTTGCAGTAAAACTCACATTTTGGAAGCACCTTTGGTTTTATTTGTCATCTGCCCATGTCTTCATTTAAAACATTTCTCTCTAAAATGCTTTTTCATCTTATTGCTTATTCTCTGGTGAAATCCCAGTTATAATGGAGTGAGATCAGGCTCCTAGTAAAGATCCTATTCAGGGATTTTTCTTTTTGCTGGAAAAGGAAGCAAACACTGCAGAATACCCCATTCTTTTTATTTGCTCTGTAACTACTGTGTTCAGCACTTGATTATTTCATATAGCCAAGCGCTTTATGGAGGCATGGGGTGCTGGGGGACTGCAGCCTGTGTCCCTCAGTGGGGATTAACTCAGATGCAGCACTGAAGTCATGCACCTCCACGTCTCTAGAGTGGGGTTACATCAGTTAGCTCAGGAAGCAGGTGAGAGAGAGAGCTCACTTCTGTCAGCATCCATCTGTACACATCTCTCCCAAATGTCATTAGAGATGAGCTTAACTTGTCACTTTAATTAAGTGGTGGTTAGGTCTCTCTTACCTAGTTTAGTTGCTTGCCTTAGTGACCTTACTGTGATACCTGACTCCTCTTTCCTGTAAATATCCTCCTTGCATCCTGGCTTGGCAGGGAATCCCTGTTTCCCCACTGTAAGGGTTGGAAGTGGAGACACAGGCAGCATTAGTTGTGTTCCTGCTGCATTGACCACTGTTGGAAATGACTTCTGGGCTAACAATTTGCCCACTGGCTTATTCTTCATACAGTGAATGCAGGGTGTTTACTTTGACAAGGAATTCCCCAACCTTTCCTTACACTGTGTGTTTTCACATTCTGCTCCTCCTGCTGATGTGTGAGTCTGCATTTGTGTCTCTCTGGAGATGTATGGATGTAGGAGGAAGCATGTGTCCTACATGGCTATGGTGGTGGCAGGTCCTCCAGCACAAAGTTAGTGAGCTAGTTTGAGCTCTTCTTTTTGCAAGATTTAGCTGTCCATGGAGTGAACAAACTTGAATGTAATGTTCTAGGGAGTAAATACCTCCTTATGATCAGGAAGAGGAACTGGGTGAATGCAATCTTAATTAAACAAATATTAAAAGCAAGCAGGGAATTGTTTACTTAACAAATGAAGCACTGCTGTCTTGGAACTGATACCAAGTCACCTGTGTAGTAAATAGCTGTGAGAAGATTGGACTGGGGGGAAATGCCTTGCTGGATGAAAGGGTGTTTAGCTGTGGTGGCCAAAACTTCAGGTATACTAATCATGCTTTTATCCCCTGCTTTTACAGATTGCTGCTAAAATTGGAGATATTCCTCACTTGAATAACTCTACAACACTTGTGGACCCTGTCTATGGTTATGGAGTGCAGAAACGGCCCCTGGATGATGGAGGTAAGCTGGCTATGATTAGTCAGTCTTGGGGTTGGATGCAGCTCACCTGTGGAGGTGGTTGACCTGCTTTAAGGACAGAAATCAGTGCATCTTTCTGTGTATAGAGATTTTATAGAAGATTCCCTGTGCTGTTAAGCCTTGTCTAGATAGCACAGGGCTCCTAGACGTTAGATTATGAATGTGAGGCAATTCTTTCATAGTTCATGAACTTGGGGAATTAGCAAACGAGCGCTCTAATTTAAATATTGCTCTGTGGTGATTGGGGGGGGGGGGGTGGATATGCTTGCTGGAGCTGTGCTGCAGCCTGTGTGGAAAGTACCAGATGTGTATAATAAAGCTGCTCTTCCCTGATGGTGCTTATTTTCCGACAGCAAGGCAGTGTTTTGGGACAGTATTATGTGTGTTCCTTCCCAGGTGTAGCAGTGGTCACTATGCAGTAGTTGAGCTTCTCTCAGGTGGTGTGAGTGCTTTGTACATGAATTTTATGGAGAAAATGTGTTGATGGAGGTCGGAAGGAAACCTGTATTGGCCTTTGCTTTTTTCATAATTGGAGAATTCTTAAATCTCTGAAGCATTTAACGTTGACCACAGCCAAAGAATGATTTACTGGGTGGACTGGATCTGGTAACTGTGGTGACCTAGTATTGTCTGAAGTGTTACAGTCATTTCAGAATATGTTATTGGTTTCTTATCTTTGGCAGGAACAACAGAAATGCTAGAACAGGTGTTATCTATTTTACAAATCTAAATGATGTGCACTCTTACAAGATGTGTTTAAACTGCATTATCTGCTACTGTATAGACACAAGGAGCTTGCCTGTTGCTGTAGCTGGTTATAAAAAACCCAAAGTGTGGCTATGTCTTCCTTTTCCTATTTCCTTTAGTATTTTTACTGACAAGGTAGCCCTGCATGGTGATTCTCTCCCCCACAGGTATGTTCAGGAGTACTGAGGAGATAGGCAAAGATGCTACTTAGCACTTAATTTTGAAAATATTTTTTTCTGTCTGATATGAAGGCTGAAAATATTTTGCAGCTGCTGCTCATTCTGAAAAAGAACCCTGTGCTGGAGCATGGGGAGCAGTTCCTTTCATGTGGAGCCTCTGGTTTGCTAACATCACTGTTTTCTGAACACATGCAGCAGCCCACTTCTGTGGTCTTGGCTCTATTTGAGCTTTGGTTTGGAGTTTTAGTAACAAATGAGGTCATCAGTGTGAACTGCTGTGCTTTCCATCTCAGGCTGGAGCATCACTGTGTCTGTGAGAAGGCAGAGACCTGGTACTACTGGTATGTGCTGGTTTCTGCATGGAAAGGTGCCTGGCTGTCAGGCAAGCTGTTCAGCACTGAAGAATGCTGAACAACTTTGGGCTGTGTCTGAATAGCTCAGATAAGGGGCTGGATGTGAACAAGAGTAAAAGTAGCCTTCTAGGAACTGGCCATTCATAAGGCTGGTCCTGCCTATTTCTTTTATCAATCAACAGCTGAACTGGGAATCACAGAATCACAGAGTTGTAGGGGTTGGAAGGGCCCTGGAGAGCTCCTGGGGTCCAACCCCCCTGCCAAAGCAGCTCCCCAGCTCATACTGCACAGGTCAGTGTCCAGATGGGGCTGGAATCTCTCCAGAGAAGGAGACTCCACACCCCCTGGGCAGCCTGTCCCAGGGCTCCCTCACCCTCACTGGGGAAAAGTTCCTCCCCAGGTTGCTGTGGAACTTCCTGGGCTCCAATTTGCAGCCATTGCCCCTTGTCCTGTCCCCACAGACACTGAAAAGGGGCTGGCCAATTCCCCCTGCACCCCACACTTAAGATATTGATAACCATTGATTAGGTCCCCCCTCAGTCTTCTTCTCTCCAGGCTGAACAGCCCCAGCTCTCTCAGCCTTTCCTCACAGGATAGATGCTCCAGGCCCTTCATCATCTTCATAGCCCTTCTCTGGACTCTCTCCAGGAGATCCCTGTCCTTTTGATCCCAGGGAGCCCAGCACTGGACACACCACTCCAGATGGGGCCTGAGCAGGGCAGAGCAGAGGGGGAGGATCCCCTCCTGTGACCTGCTGCCCACACTCCTCCTGATGCCCCCAGGATCCCATTGTCTCTCTCAGCCCCAGGGCACACTGCTGGCTCATGGCCACCCTGTCACCCACCAGCACCCCCAGGTCCTTCTCCACAGAGCTCTTCTCCAGCAGGTCACCCCCAGCCTGTCCTGATCCATGTGGTTGTTCCTCCCCAGGTGCCAGACTCTCCACTTGCTGTTGTTGAACCCCATCTGGTCTCTCCCTGCCCAGCTCTCCAGCCTGGCCAGGGCTCTGGATGGCAGCGCAGTGTCCTGCCTGTCAGACACCCCTCCCAGCTCTGGATCAGCAGCACTTGCTGAGGGTGGGTGCTGTTCCCCCATCAAGGTGTCAGTGAAGATATTGAACAGGACTGGACCCAGCACCCAGCCCTGGGGACACCGCTGGGCACAGGCTCCAGTCAGACTCTGCTCCACTGATCACACTCTCTGAGCTCGGTCCCACAGCCAGTTCTCACCCCACCTCACTGTCCACTCATCCATCCCATGCTCTCTCAGCTTTTCTATCAGGATGTCATGGAAATCTGACCTCTTGACAAAATGGGTTTTTTATGAACCTTTAACATGTGAAATGGTAGTAGTGCCTAATGACAGCACAAGTTAGACTTTGGACTTAAACTTTTACTGGTGAGCTGTGTTACTGCTGAGCCTTGTTTGTGTTGACACAGACCATGTCAATACAGTTGCAGTCTAGGCTATAAATGTATGTTGCTGCTGGGTTTGTGTGTTGTGATAGATAACTCCATGGAGCAGCTATTGTTCCTGGGAGAGTCCTCCAGAGGGGCAGTACTCCTGACTCTTGGTTCTGATGATGTGAAACCCTACAGCTGTTGGCTCACCCTTGTCTAAAGTAGCTCCAATGCTGTACTTGCCCTTGGGTTGTTCATCTCCATCTGTAGGTTTTATAACTTGGACCAGCTCCCCTCCCAAAAATCTCTCCAGTGAGATCTTAGAGAAGAATAAAGATGGAAGGAATATTTTCAAGGGCTGGAGTTTTCACAAGGAAACAGGAACTCTCAGGGAAGGAAAAAAAAAGTTGTATCACTTCTTTCAGCTTTGGTGTTTTGGGTTTTATTTCTAATGGCATTAGCAAGCCCTGTGCTGAAAGAGGGTTGTGTGATGAGTACCCCACCTAAAAAACCCATGACACCACATAATCACCCTGCACTGCCCTGTGCCTGTGTGCCCAGGGCTGCAGCCTGGCAGAGGAGCTCCAGAGGCTGCCAGTGCTGCTTGCTCTGTATTTCTTTGACACCTTAGTCTTAGGGCTGCTGGCTCTTGCTGCCAGGGCATTAGACGTCTGTAATGCAGCTTTAGCTTTAAGGATTGGAAGGTGACAGTTGCTTTTAATAGGACACTTAAATTAGGAAAGCATTTCCCATTTGAATGGTCTTAGTTCACTGTTAGCAGCAAATAAGGAGTGTCAGGATTGCATGCCCACACTTCCCTCTGCTTTCAGCTTGTCTGGGAACTACAGTTTGGAGACATTGTTGTCAAGAAGTGCTTATTTATGTTGTTACACGTGCTCTAGATATTTTCTGGTGCTGGGGTTTGGGTATGTTGTGCAGGTTTATTTGTCCTGCTCCCAGGAAGTCGTAGTCAGTGTTCCTATGGCCACTTGGAGCAGTTAATGTTTCTCAGGGAAGGTGAGCACCAGAGATGGGGTTACCTCTGAGCTGCAGAGATCTGCTGACATCTTGCCTGTGGCTCACTGCTGAGGATAGATGCCAGCCCTCCTGTTAATGGCCAACAGTTGTTCTTGGTACCTAATTAATGGGTGTCTCTAATTACCAGCACAATTTAATAAGTTTATTTAATGCAAAATAATCCTTAAAGAAACAGTGTCCTTTTGTTCAAAGGAAGTGGACATCTACTCTGCTGGAAAGAGACTGGCTGCCAGAGCATTAGCCTTTGTTTGCTGTTTTGGACTGCTTCAAAAAAGATTCCAGTGTAAGAGTTAAGCACCAGCATTGCAGCTGAAGGCTGGGGCATCCTTTGAGTCTGAGGGAACAAAATTGAGAGACCTAGGAGAAGCCTCACACCCCCCTCTCTTCACCCTGTGCCTTCCCTGGGCTTCTGTGGTGCATCTTGATACGAATATAGCCCGTTCTGCTGCAATAAAACTTGACTGTAGTAGAGCCAAGGGCTTCAAACACAGCATGATTCTGTTTTATGGAATACTATATTCTTTTGCTTCAGTGTGTTTCAGTGAAAATAATGATGGGCAGAAGAAAAACTTCTCCCTGTTGTACTGCTGCTGGCAGTTAGTTGGGAGGATCCTTGATGTGTCTAAGAGCAGTAGGACCAGGGCGAAAGTCCAGGTCTCTGGGCAGAAGGTTTAGTGTCATACACAGAATGCCAGTGTTCTTCCAAACTGCAACTTCATCACCATGCTTTTAAGCAGTGCAGTTTAAGGGAGGAGAAAGAAGCCTGTAAAGATTTGCTGTGAGGGCAGATGAGAAAATTAGTGGGTTTTCACCATTTAATTAAAACTAGGAATATTTAATGACAAAGAATTAGGGTAACTGGTGTCTTCATTGTGCCTTTCCAACATGAACAATGATCCCATTTTGGTTCCAAAGTAGGAAATGCAAGCCTGTTCTGCTGCTGCCTAGGAGATGTGTCGCTCTGATTTTATTCTAGCCATGAAGATATCCTTGATGAGATTCTATATTCTCACCATGCACATTAATTTAGTGGGAGGCACTGCTCTGTTTTATGGGGTGGAAAAAAAAAACCCTCCACATTTGTTTTGAGTGTCTGTTAGGTAGAATTCAGTTAAGGTGAAGCCTAAAGCAGAGTGAAGAGTTATCAACCAGCAGGTGCCATTAATAGGAAATTGTGCTGATTTTATTCAGTGTTTTTCCTTATTTGCAGTAAAATGACTGCAGTTACAGTTAAATTGTATTCAATAGATGTAAAAGGAGGAAGTATGTACGTGGCTTGTCAGAGTTCAGCCCCTTCCCTGGCGTGAAGAGGGAGATGAAGCTTTCAATATTGCAGCCAGCGTGGACTGCTCCAGCCCTGATTCTCTATTAGTCCCTGTCTTTCAGACCAAAATGGGCATGTTGGGAAGGAATGGACCTTCAGGTTGTTGGAACTGGGACCTGCATCGTTTCTTTCCTCCCTCCCAAAAACCAGAGAGAAATCATAACTGACTTTGAGTAAATCGCTCCCAGTTCTCTCCATCTGCCTCCTGTCTCAGCTCTTGGAGAGGTCATCAGTGAAATGTGGAAGGGATGATCTCACACATAGGTTATTGTGGCTTAACTTTGTTTTAAGTCATTTGCACAATAAATATATGTCAGGCTGATACCTGCCTGGGGTGGTGAATGGCTCCCTCTGCATAGTGCTCGGAATGGGTTGGAGACATTATGTTACATTAATCCTAAAGCATTATTTCCCTGACTGATTTAACTTGCTGTGCTTGTCCAGTTTCCCCTTAAGAAGTTGTCTTTTTCAAGTGTAGGATTCTGTTACAAAATGAAGGCTCTTCTGTTCCTTGAGTGAACTTCAGGAGTTGATTACAGGATGTGTATCTATCTCATAATTTGTGGGCAGCGGCTGCAGAGGAGCAGGCTGCAAAGATTGCTGTTAGGGTGGATTGAAATGTGAAGTGGCTATTTAAATACAGCCTTGTAATGTTAAGACCACTTTTTCTAGCATCTTGGGATAATGAGTGGCCTGGTCCATGGCAAGGGCAATCCCATATTACAGCAGCCAGGCTCTGGACCTATTGCATAGAGTAAAAATATTCAGAGCACAGTTTGGGGCAAGAAGGTGAGATTCTGAATTCAGTCAGATTTGCAGTAGCAGCTTATCAACCAGAGTAAAATACTCCCCATTACATCACCCAACTTTTCCAACTGCAGTATTGATAGTTATCAAATTAGGGCTTTTTATATTCAGGGTGAGAATATGCAAAGACAAATCAAACAGAGTCAATAACGCAGCAGTTGTCTTATCACTGAGCTGGGGAGAGTAATAAAATACATACACTGTCAATATTTTGGTCCTGAACTATTATGAAGGTATTGACATGCAGCAGAAATACACTATTGACTCTCCTTGTCTGTTTTATTTGAGTCAAGTGTTTGGCTGCAAACTTTTATACATTTTTCTACCAGATTTAGAGAGTGTGGGGATGCATCCACTTTTCTCACCCTGCCAGCTGATTGCCAATTTATTTCAGGTCAAAGAATGTGCAGGTTGCTGCAAGGTAGTTTGAAACAGCATCTTTATCATCACAGCTCACATATTGGCCAGTTTCATTTGTTTCACTGCTTGTGCCCTCCAGGCATGCAATATAATCTTTCAACTGGTTGTTAGGACCAAATGGTCTAGTTTTTAGCTGGTTTGCTGCAGGCAAAGTCCAGTAGGAAGCCCAGCAGGGCATGTGTTCCCACTTTGCATGAGTTGGTCTAATGATATTTTCTCCATTAACATTTGGAAGAAAGATCTAATCTAATGGGGTGGGGGGAGAAATCTGTTTTGAGGGTTGTCTGCTGGGTAGATAACTGCTAATCACAAGTGGACGACCAGCTACCATTGCAGATATGCCTGGAATGCCTGTATTCAGTGAAATGTGGAGTGCTTTGGGGCTTGTTTGGTGTTTCTTTCAAAAGAAAACACTGTTTGGGTGCCACAGGGTTACTTAACAGACCTATTCCTTTAACAGGTCTCCGTGTAAGTGGGCTCCATGGAGCACAGATAAGAGACACAGAGAGAAGTATGTGCAAGCCCCTTCAATGCTTTTTGCCTAGACTAAATCTCTTGAGTCTTCTCAGCTTTTTTTTTCCTTTTTAAAAAAAAAAGCAGCCTGCTTGAAATGTCTCCTTTCCCCTTCTCCCTCCCCCCCAGCTTTTTTTTTTTTTTCCCTTTTTTTTTACTACTTTGGGCTTAATTTGGGAAGGGGAGGGAGGTTAGTTGCAGGGATTTGGATTTGGGAAAGGCAGGATTTTCTCCCATGACTCTCAGCATGGGAAGACACAGATCAATTCCCTACCCTGTGTTCATCTGGACACTGGGTTATGGTGTGTGTTGATCACGAAATCCCCTCCTGTTTTGTACCACATCATGCATTCATTTCAGCCACTGAACCTAAATTACTGTTTTGCTTTTCTTTCTTTTTTGATGAAATGGTAAGAACTCTTTTTCTGTAGGGATGAAGTTAGTTTATCCGTGCTAATGCTTTGATTTTTTTCTCCTTTTTTCTCTCTCTGCCACAGTAGGTAACCAGTTAGGGGCCCTGGTACATCAAAGGTAAGCAGTGGGTTATGTTTTATTATTTATTGATCAATTCTAATTGTTTATTGATCCACCATCTGTAGTAGTGTTAGGAAGTCAGAGGTTGAGAATGTGGAAAAACTGTCAGCTTGGGTTTTCTCCAGGCTGGGGTTTCTGCTAACCCTTTATGGTTGGTTGTTGTCATGAAGAAAGATGAGTTGATGTGAAACTTGGATTTGGTTCCTGAAATTCTGCAGGACCAAGAAGAGGAAATTCTCTGTCCTAACCCTTCCCCTGCCCTGGTGGGATTAAAGCTCTGACATTTTTGTAAAAGTTGGAAGTATTAAATGGGCAGATTATTTATTTATTATTTAATTCTGTCAGTGTAATATGACCTCTGATGTCTCTTTTGTCCCAGATGGCTTTGGGAGACTGAAGTATGAGTTGCCATGGAGCATCTTATGTCCTTAGTATCTCATACAAATGTAAAATTTCCTAGTTTTTTCTCAGATCCTGTTCTTAAGGAGTTGCCTGCCTTGTTTTGGGTAGGAAGGGGTGAGCATTTCTAAACCATGATTCACCTTTGGGCTAACAGTTCTGAACTTCCAGCACAACCAGCTGCTTGTTGGGGGGCCTGAGCAGAAGGGACAAGCAATATACATACTGAAGTCTTGTAATGCTCAGCTTAAAGCTAAAGCCCAGGTGGGGCAGCACAGGGCAGGGTGGGCAGTGGTGTCTCCTCTGCATCTACCTGCCACCTCTCTTCACCAGGAGTGATGTTCATACATCAATCGGGCTGGAAAGCCTCAATTGGCTTCTTTCTGGGTTTGGTGGTTGGTTTTCTGCTCTGTTAACTTCATTGTCCACCTACAACTCTTCCTCCAACACAGGCTGGTTAGCCAATGAGGCAGGGTAGGATGCTTTGGTAGCTGCCTGGGTTTATTCTAGGTTAAAACAACAGCATTTCTGAACATCCCCCTCACAGGGAGCACGTTCTGTGGCAGGTATGGATGATGCTGGGTTTTACTTCTGTGCTAGTGAGCCTCAGGACAGTGGAAGATACTTTACCCACAGGTTAGTGGGAGAAGAAGTCTTAATACATATTTTATCCCTTCCCTGGCTGATGTAAAGCAAATAATGGGAAGGTTCTAATACACCTCACCACAAAGCCTGCCTTGAACTTATTATGCAATTGTTTTTGTTGCTTTTGAGATTGCTGAACAATTGTATATAATGCATATCTAAACATACAGAGTTTGCAAACTCCATATTCATGGTGGGGTGTTTTCTGTGAGAGAGAGAAATGGCTAAGCAAAAAAACAACCCAAGGGAATTCCTTTCTGCTTGACTAGGGTCTGAGGAAATTGCTTTGGGTGCTGTGTTTTTAAGGTAGAGACACCTTGAAAAAGTCCAAAGAGCGATAGATAGGGAAGTCTTGTGATAATAAGACTTCAAAGGATAACTGAAGATGGCTTTTATAAATTCCAAGGAAAAATTGATAAGGACAGGCAGGCAAAAAAAAAAGGGGAGGGGGGCATTCACATCAGGCTTGGCTTTGGTTTGGGTGTCTTGGCAAGAGTGTATCTAAAAGTAGTAGGCATAGACCATGGCTTGGGAAGTCAAGGCTAAATATTAAAGCATCTTCATCAAATTTAAATTCCCTTATTCTGTTAAATCTCTCTGGCCCAAGAATTACAGAGAGAAGGTCTTCTGTCAGCTCCACTGAAGATAGTGGAGAGGAGACTGGAAATGCAGCATAGGAGAGAGGAGGTGACCATGAGAGGCCCCTTCCTAAACACATCATTTTGACTGTGGTGGAGTGTTTACTTGTGTGTGTGCAGAAGCCTTACACTGTGCCTGGTTTCCACAGCAGGGACATAGTTGTCTTCCAAATTGTTCTTCATAATGACTGTTTGATTTTTCTCTTTTTTTTCCTTTTTTTTTTTTTTTTTTTTTTTTTAAGGGCTGTAATAACAGAAGAGTTCAAAGTGCCTGATAAAATGGTTGGATTTAGTAAGTACCTTGGATGCTTTTGATGTTTTTTGATGTGTTTTCTGTGCAGGAATACTGGTTATTCTGATACATTTACAAGTTTTTTGTTGCTATTACCCTTGGATAAGCCCTGTCTAGTGATGTGGGGACCAGATGATGTGTGTTTAAAAATCTAGGTGCAAACTCCTTGGAAAAGCTTGGTGTCCCAGGAATAAGAAAAGACTGTGTGGTACAAGTTACAGAGACTTTTAGTGATTCCCTCCTTTAAATTCCCACTAGCCCAGTACAGAAACAAGTCAAAAGTCAATTTGTTTTTCCTCATTGAAGCATTTTACTTCCTTTGAGTATGCAAAGCTGTGATGGTTGAGAGGAAAGCAACATTTAAATTGTTAAAATAAGACTTGACTCAAGGCAAGTTAAACAGAATTAAAATCTCTCCTACATTTGATGCAGGGGTACACATCTAGTGGGCATTGCTGAGAGGAGAATTTCTCCTAGATTTGCATTCTTGATACTGTTCTCTTTCAAGCTTGATCCTGATTTCTCTCTTCCTCCTGATGATCATTACCCTTCCTTTCAATGGCACCTCCTGCTGATGTGTTACTACAGTGATTGCATAGACCCTTCCACTGTAGATCTCTGTGTATCTCTCCCAATTAGATATATGGAGAGTAAAAAGGAGAATAGCAGGCCTTGAGAATTACCTGTGAGCCTGTGAAGTTTTGTCCTGACTTTAAAGCCACTATAAAACTGTAACTCAAATTCCTGTGAAGGATACACTGAGCTCCTGCAAGATATATTCATTTATCAGTCCTGGCACCACACACGTGGGGGCATGTGGGAGGGATGCTGTAGCTCTGAGCAGGGGACCTGTTCATGTTTCACCTGTTAAACCTAATCCTGCTTTGGGGACAGACAGATGCAGGAAGCGGACAAACCCACAGCTGAGAGATGCTTTTGTGGGAGCATCTTGAGCGAGCCATAGGTGTTTGACTTGATGGTTTTGCTACTTCTTGCAGTCTGGGAGGGATGTGAATGGTGATTGGCACATAGTCTGTCCCCAGTATGTGCTGACTCCAAGAGTTTAGGGACATGGGTATTTGTCTTCGCTTAAGGTTTGATAGAGCATCTCAGTATGTAGCAGCTCTGTCTGAGTGTGGACCAGCCAAATAGCATGTCCATTGAAAAGAGATAGTAAAATATGAATCACAGAGCTGTAGGGGTTGGAAGGGCCCTGGAGAGCTCCTGGGGTCCAACCCCCCTGCCAAAGCAGCTCCCCAGCTCATACTGCACAGGGCGGTGTCCAGATGGGGCTGGAATCTCTCCAGAGAAGGAGACTCCACACCCCCTGGGCAGCCTGTCCCAGGGCTCCCTCACCCTCACTGGGGAAAAGTTCCTCCCCAGGTTGCTGTGGAACTTCCTGGGTTCCAATTTGCAGCCATTGCCCCTTGTCCTGTCCCCACAGACACTGAAAAGGGGCTGGCCAATTCCCCCTGCACCCCATGCTTCAGATATTGATAACCATTGATTAGGTCCCCCCTCAGTCGTCTTCTCTCCAGACTGAACAGCCCCAGCTCTCTCAGCCTTTCCTCACAGGATAGATGCTCCAGGCCCTTCATCATCTTCATAGCCCTTCTCTGGACTCTCTCCAGGAGATCCCTGTCCTTTTTATCCCAGGGAGCCCAGCATTGGACACAACACTCCAGGTGGGGCCTGAGCAGGGCAGAGCAGAGGGGGAGGATCCCCTCCTGTCACCTGCTGCCCACACTCCTCCTGATGCCCCCAGGATCCCATTGTCTCTCTCAGCCCCAGGGCACACTGCTGGCTCATGGTCATCCTGTCACCCACCAGCACCCCCAGGTCCTTCTCCACAGAGCTCTTCTCCAGCAGGTCACCCCCAGCCTGTCCTGATCCATGTGGTTGTTCCTCCCCAGGTGCCAGACTCTCCACTGGCTGTTGTTGAATCCCATCTGGTCTCTCCCTGCCCAGCTCTCCAGCCTGGCCAGGGCTCTGGATGGCAGCGCAGTGTCCTGCCTGTCAGCCACCCCTCCCAGCTCTGGATCAGCAGCACTTGCTGAGGGTGGATGCTATGAATTTCAAATAAATGAAACCAAAAGTCTTTCCCTTTTTCAGTACCCCAGAGAACTGGCTTATTGGTCCAGGCAGAGTAAGATACACTCTTCTAGCAGCCCTGAAACCACTGCTTATTTCTTGTATTCTGTGTATTTCCATTGCTGTGTAAGACAGGCTTTGTTGGTTTGTTTTGTTTTGCTGGGTTTTTTTGTGTGTTTGGGGTGGGTTATTTTCCCCCACAAGCAAACAGAATAACTTTCAGCAGCATCTTAATGTTTTTCTACTATGATAAACTTGGTCATGCTGTTGATGCCTCTTCTGCAACCCTGGAGTCAAACTGTTCCTTTATAGACAGCTGCAGCAGAGGAGAAAGGGGGGGAAAGTGCTCTGCAGTAACTCAGGAAAACGCTGTGTGCTGATGCTTTTTGAACTCGTTTCAGTAATCGGCAGGGGTGGAGAACAGATCTCAAGGATTCAGGCTGAGTCTGGCTGCAAAATTCAAATTGCTCCAGGTAGGAAAGAGCCTCATTGTGTGATGGATGAACTGGTTTTACTGTTTGAAGGGTGTTGTGTCCATTAGATCAGGAGCGTTGCCACGCTTGTGATGTGTTATCACCCTTAACAACTGCTGGGCTAGGCTAACACAGTGTGGGAGAGCTGTTGTGGGACTGACCTCCTGACTAGTGCAGGAAACAGGTTTGTCAGGTGGTTTGAGGAATGAAACAAGGAACTGTCTTCAACCAGGAGACAGGTACAGGGCAGATGAACAACCTGTGTTGTACTTAAACCAAAATTGTAGTCATTGAGTTTTCTTCTGGTGATACCACTCAGCTCATTTGGTTTGTGTCTCATTGGTCTGGTCAGCTCCAGCTCCTGGCAGAAGACCTCTCAGGAGGGTGGTAGCAGCTCTTTGTACACCTCTCCTCTGTTTGAACAAATGGGACCATCCTGTTTGTTCTGTGCTAGCACCTGTTTGCTCTGGGGAAGAGTGTCCTAGGGTTGTGTACAGGAAGCTGTTGGTGAATGTGACTGAAGTTCTTACCCTCCTCATAACTGGTGGGGAAAAGGCTTTAAAAGAATGCAGACATCCAGCAAACCATTTAAAATATGTTGAGCCTGGAGATCTTGGAATGCATTAGAATTGCTCTGTGGGGGAGGAGGGGGGAAATGCTTCCATTGCTGCTTGGCAGTGGCTGAAACAGCTGCCATCTTTTAAATGCCATGTATTAAACATTACCTTCTGGTTTCCTTTGCAGACAGTGGTGGGATGCCTGAGAGGCCTTGTGTGCTCACTGGGACGCAAGACAGCATTGAGTGAGTTTTGATTTCGTTTCTCTCCTTTCTCCTCCTCTCTCTCCTCCCTAATGCTGTGCTCTGTCAGTGGTGCTACTTGGTTAGCCACACCAGCAAATGTTGGCCTAGAGAAACATGAGGGTCTCTGGAGCATAGAACCTCTTGGTCTGATGCTTTAAACTGTGCACCTCAAAGGCTTTTTTTTTTCCAGTTGCAGTTTGATCCCTCTGCAGATATTTCCATGGAGTTCCCCTCTGCAGGGCAAGGTTGCTCTTAGGGCACCTAGGATGCAGTTTTCTAACTGCAGCTTTCCAGGATTATTGAGCTAAGCTGTTGAAGGCCACTTTTCTTCTCCCCTTCGCTCCCCTACTCCTATTGAGAGATGACCATCCTTCCAGCTGAAGAAGGGCTGCATGAGGCCTCCAAAGCCTGTTGGTGCCACTCCAGAATAATCTGGAGCTGTTGGTGTTGTTGCAGAGCAGCATGAGGCCCATGAGTGTGCTTGCCTCTGCATCCCTGCCAACAAGAAGCAGAGGACTGAACCAAAGTCTTGAATTCTGATCCCTGCATGGTAGAGACACGTGGCCAGCCAGCAGGGCTTTCTACTCTTTAGACCTATAGAAACTTTAGGGACAGTGTTTCCTCCCTCCCCCTTCCCAGGAGCTGAGTTTGAGACTCTCACAAACCAGTTGAGGACCTCCTGCTGGAACTGGATCCAGGATCCTCAGGCTTACAGGAACACACTTAACATATGGAGCTGCTCTTTCTCTCCCCAGCCTTTGGGTAGGTGGGTTTTTTAAAATCCATCTGGAAATCTTTGAGTTGCATTTGATAGTGAAAATACATGGGCACAAAGACTGTCTCTCTAAAGAGAAGACACTCATCATTCTTCCATTCCTAAGAGATCTAAGGTTACTTAAATCTCCTTATTCTACCATAATACTGCAAGCAATGAGCCAGAATAAATACAATTGGCAAGCTCACGTTATAGGGCAGGCAATGTATTCGTGCTGATATTGAAGTGCTTTTCCCCCCCTTTAGCAAAGGGTGTTTCAGAACAAGAGCAAAATATTAAAAAGCTGGGATGCCTGCTGAGATGCAGTTGGGGGAAACTGGGGGAAAGGTATAGTTAAGACTTCATGGTTCTGAAATAAGCAGTTAAATGTAGTCATGCCCAAGGCTGTCTTTCAATAAAATACAGATAAACAAACAACCAAAAAAAAGGTGAGAATACTCAATTTGGGAAGCAAACAAGGTGTTGAGGACATGGAATTTAGCAAAGTTTAATTTTGTGCTAAAATTCTTGTCAAGTTGGTGGTTTGAGCTATTTTTTTTTTCAGGTTTCTTGTAGAAAAAGAAAATGAAATAAGGAAACAAGTCTTGATATCAGATGACTTTGTGAAGGGTTTTGTGAGGAGTGTTTCCACCATTAGTTGTGTCCAGTGGCAAACTAAGAGGGTTATTTTCCTGAGGACCCCTTCTCATCTGAAATATGTTGTGTATTAAATGTTGTGGTCTCTATATTGTCACTAAAAGAACTTAATGCAAGATATGAAGGTAGATGGATTAAAAACTCTCAAGACTCTTCCAGAAATTCCACCTTTTGCCTTGTTTTGTGAGAGGGTCAAGAGAAAGTGGTGATCTGATCTGTGTGCAGCCTCAGATCACTGCTCCCTGAGCTGTCTTGGGTTGAATGTCTGCTCCTGAGGGATGGCTTTGTACTGCTTCCTCATATCTCCAGAGAGAAGACAGTCCCCATAGAGTGCCTGATGTGGCATGGTATGAAGTGGAGAGAGGGGAAGATGCTGCTTTAGATTGAATAGGGAACTGGTGACTTTTTTTCTACCTACTTAAGCAAAAGGTTGTGGGAGAAGGGCAGGAAAGGGGGATGTGTTGGTACTAGGAGCCTTCAGGATGAAAGGAAACCCTATCAGTTGCCTCTGATGTGCTAAAGAGTTTAGAGAAGGGATCTTTAACTTCCCAAATGCTTCTCTGTGTGTGCCTTTTCACCAGGAGTAAAGCCACTCAGGCTTTTTGCTGGTTGCTGCTGCAATATCCTTGCCTCATGTCGCAGTGTAGCTTCAGCACCTGTTGCTTGGAGCAGAGGCTGTGTTAGAACAATGTTCTGGTGCCGCTGGTAAGAGTGGGCAGAGAAGATCCAGGCAGTTGCCTGTGACTCATCAGAGAGTGGTTAACCAATGTGCTGTGTCAGTATCAGAGCAGTGTGTAGTTTTGGTCTTGACCAAGAAAGAGACCAGGGATTGAGTTTTACCAAGTACTGTGTGTAGGTTCTAGAAAAGTTTAGAACTTAGAGCATCTTCATCCAAAATAAGCCCCAAATGCTATAGCTCAACTGTTACCCTTTAGGTTCCAAAGAGGTCAGAGCATGCTGCTGCTCTTCCTTCTCTCTTCCCCTTTCAAAAATCAAACTGCTTATAAGTAATCATGATAGGGGAAAATACACATCAAAGAATTACTTAAAAACAAAACAACCCAAAGCAAACATTGTGCTAACTGTGGTTTCCTCCATCTTTTCACCACTTCTCCTCTCCCCGATCGCTTCCCATTCCCAATGGTTCCTGGTCCCTTGGTCACGTGGAACAATGTTGTCTAATGGTTGTTTCCCTCGATTCTTTTCCAAAGACAAGCAAAACGGCTACTGGGGCAGATTGTAGATCGCTGTCGGAACGGACCTGGTTTTCACAACGATGTTGATGGCAACAGTACCATTCAGGAGATTTTGATCCCGGCATCCAAAGTGGGGCTAGTCATCGGCAAAGGAGGTGAAACAATAAAACAGTTGCAGGTGCGCAAGATGCATTTACTTTAGGGCTCTCTTCCCTACTGCAGCTTCTTTAGGTGGACAAGAGCGTGCTGAAATTGGAGAGCCTTAAAATTCTCTAACCTTCTAACAGCAGGGACTCCTCTTCTGCCTTCGGAGAGCTGGACTCAAATCCAAGCTGGTGTTAAAAGAAAGAAATGGCTTTGGCTCCGCTACGCATGTAGTGGAGCTTTGCCAGAACTGTGAAAGAAACTGGTGTGCTTTAGATAACATTTGGTGTGTGCTGGTTAGGAGGGGAATCCTTGTAGCCAGGAAAAGGCTATCTCTAGTCTGCTGCTGCAATAGTTTTTAATGCCAGCCATGCTGTTGTAGAGTGCTGTGCTTCTCTCTTGTTGCTGATCTGTGATAAGGCTGGTGTGTGTCTTCCTTTTTTTCCCTCATTCCACCCCTTTCTGATTAAGTGTTGTGTGTAAATCTATGTTCCTAGGCCTTCTTTGTTCCTTATCTGATACAAGGGGCTTTTTTTTTTTTTTTTTTTTTAAAGAATGAGGGTTTCAGAATAACACCTAGGTCAAAAATGCAGTTTTTGAGTGCCCTGATTAGGCCTCAGTCACCCAGTAGACTTAAGGCTGGTCACTTTATAATATGCAGACAGCTACAGACTTTGAAGAGGGCTGAAAAATCATTTGTTGAGGTCCAGGGGTTCTGTTTTGGCAAGGGATTTAGGTAACTTTCTTAGGTAGCACACTTTCTGGCAGCCCTTTACCCTCTAGAACTGAATTTGTGCTATAGGTACCCATGAAGAGCTGAAGTAGAGTTCTGTAAAGCTGCTGATTTCACCTACGTAATGTTTAGTAACCAAAATCTAGTCCCTTGTTGCAGGGGCTCTGCTTAGCAAAGTGCTCTGTGCTTTTTCTTCAGGAGCGAACGGGTGTGAAAATGATCATGATCCAAGATGGGCCATTGCCTACAGGAGCAGATAAACCTCTCCGTATTACTGGAGATGCATTTAAAGTACAGGTATGTAATACACATAAGTGTTTGCCCCAGAGAACTGGAGGAGAAATTGAAACTCTAGCCTATTTGTGAGCGTCTACTGGAGTCGAATCCAACTGTAAACGTAACGATCCTTGCAGGTGTTGTTTGTTCTGTAAGGTTGATGAAGTTTGAGTGGAGCAAGTTAAAACACCAGACTAGCGAGTGTTGGCTTGTTTACAGCGTAACCTAGGAGCTCTCATTCCACATAGATATTAGACGTGGGTAGGAGAAGAGCTGAGGAGGAGGATTTGGAGAAAGTAGCTTTGAAACGCTTTCCAGTCTGTGAAGCAGGAACCATAGTTACATGTTACTTGAGCAAATGGGTCCTTAGTGACTTAACCACACATTTGAGAAAGTGAACCTTCCACAAAACTATCTCAGACAGCCAATTGACGCAGGTAATTAAAAAAAAAACCCAATTCCTATGACAACAACTCCTGAAACCAAGGGGTTTGCTTAATATTGGTACCTCAGTCTCCTTGTGTCAGGGTGCTACAGATACGCTCATACCTGCGATTCAAAGCCAAAATCCTGGAGACTGGGAGATTGCAGCCTGATGGGAATGCTTGAATGAAAGAATTGCAAAGTTTAGTCGTGGCATGTTCCACTTCTCAGCAAGTGCTTTTCATACCTTGCTAAGTACTTAACTCTAGCTTAGCATTCCTGTCTCTAGTAAAAACAGTTCTGTTTCATGGGATCTCCCTAATTGTAAACTGCTGCGACAGCTGATGTGGCTCAGGGAATACTACATTTGGGTTGTATTTTTCAAACCTCTAATTGCAAGTAGGCTTTTAGATTTCAGTGTTTTGGCTGGTGTTTTTGTGGTGATGGTGTTTTGTTGGGTTTTTCTTTTTTCTTTTTTCAAAATTCTTACCCTTATTGTGGAGGTACAGATGTGCAGAAAGGTGTTTAATGGCAGTCTTGCTACTTTTAATCAAATCATCCTTTTAAGTGCTGCTACTCCCCAGATAGTTCCTTCTGCCTTGCAAGGTTTGCTGTTGTCACTTCTTCAGTGATGTAAATCATGCTGAGCAGTCACAGAGAGCAGATAGGCTGGAAGATCCTTCAGGCAGTTAGAAAAAAGTTGAGCACGCTTAGAAAGCAGTTGGAAAGCTTGCTGAATCCTTGGGTTTGGTGGGATTCTCTGGATGCTGCACCAGTGTTTCTTAACTGTCTCAAACACATAAGAAATCTCTTCGTTGCCCTTCTTTCTGGTTTGGCATCTCTGAAATGTCTGGAGTTGTTTCCTTCTATAAAAAATACCCTGAGGGCATGGAAGATACGTAAAACTGAAAGGAGTCAGATTGACCAGTGTCCCTTAAACTTGGAAATAGAACCAATATGTCAAAAGCATGACTGTTAATGTATAGAAACAAAGGCATTGAGTTTGATATGGAGCCTTTTTTTAATGGTGACTACTGTTGCCTCATATCCAAGGTACACTTTTGCTAGCTGGGCTACATGCAAGCTTGTGAATGCTCTTTGAGGGCTGCAGGTAGGTAGGAAGAATATTCATTTGTCTCAGAAAAAGTCTTGCTGGATTGTTGCAGACTTGGGATTAACTTCTCTGAGTGTCAGTAAGCTCACTACCACCCACCTCCCTCCTTGGTATGTTCTCTGTAGCTCCTAATTCTCTGCTGTGCTGCCACAGCTGCTACCTACTGTGTTAGTTTCAGTCCTGTCTGGTAGGAAAGGGCCTTCCCTTCCTTTAATCTATAAACAAATCAGACAAAAAAAGCCCATCAAAAATCTTTTAAAAAATCAAGTGCTGAAGGATGGTGTTGTGCACAAGAAATCCAGGTGTTGTGCCCTTGGCAGGTTGTGTCAGACGTGGAAGATGCCATCAAGAACAGCTTTCCACTGACTGGTAAAAGGAATCCTGAATCAGAATGCTGTTTCTGTTAAGCAGATGGAGATTGCTTTGCCTGAAGCCTGACCATGAGCCACTCTTGAGGCCCTAACACCGAGGTGGCAAGCAGAATAATTTGAAGCTAACTGTAACTTCTTTCCCCATGTAGCAAGCAAGGGAAATGGTACTGGAGATCATCCGAGAGAAAGATCAGGCAGACTTCCGAGGCGTACGCAATGATTTCAGTTCTAGAATGGGAGGAGGCAGCATAGAGGTATGTTTTCTTCACCAGTACTCTGCTAACCTCCCTGTGGGATGGGTAGTGGGTGGAAGTCATCAAATTGCACATGTAACCTGTAAGCTTATTTTTAAATGCTTTGTGTTCTGTTGCCAGAAGACTCGAGTCTGGCTGCAAAGAGGAGGAGTTCTCATGGACTCCCAGGTGGCACTTTCCTAATTGTCTTTTTAAGCTGCATTCTTGGAGCTCAGAGTTCATTTAGTGGGGAAGGAATCTGTGGCCACGTGTTTGTTTTTCTTAAGGGATGTGGTTCTGTAGCCTGGAGCTGCCTAACGTGACCTGTCTTCATAGTTTAAGAGCCATCTCCTTGTAAAATCAGAGTCACTCAATCTAGTTCTCTGAGCTTTCATACTGCTTTGCCTTTCCCATCAGGTCTCTGTGCCCAGGTTTGCTGTTGGAATTGTGATAGGAAGAAATGGAGAAATGATCAAAAAGATTCAGAATGATGCTGGAGTTAGGATTCAATTTAAACCAGGTTTGTGTGAGGATGGAGAGCTGTTACATTCTGACCAGTGTTCCAGTTTGGGGTCTCTAAAGCTAATCTGAGGTTACAGCAGCTAGGCTTTCCTAACGTAAAGGTGCGTTGTGTCTCTCTGAAACCCATTTAACTCTGACGCGCTGCTTCCTCGTGCACTTTCTGTTTTGCAGGGAGTAAGATTATACACAGCTCATTTGCAAACATTAGATGTCACAACAGTCATGTCTTGAGTGGTAATCATATGGATAAACAGAAATAACAGTAACAAAAAAACCTTTTATTTCCTATTAAAAAGTTCTCCTTCAGGACATTAAAGCCTTTGGGGATCAGGAGTTGATTAATTCTGAGTAACTTTCTCTGGGTCCTTGGCTGTCTGATCACCTATCAAAGCTGCCTTTGTCCTCTTAAAATTATATCAGTCTCTTTCATGGCTTTTTAACATTTGAAAGTGTTGCCTTTTGAATGTTGTTCCCTCTGCAATGTGGGTTGGGTTTTGTCTGCTTTCAGTACACCGAAGAGAGGCTGAAGGTGGAGGGAAGGGGTAGATCTTGGCGTAGCTCTGTTACCTGGAAATGCTGCTAATAGAAGGCAACTTTTGTTGGTGGGTAGGTGTTTCCTCCTGTTAATTTAGTCTCTGCCACCTCTCTCCACAGATGATGGGATTAGTTCTGAAAGAGTCGCACAGGTCATGGGGCTTCCTGATAGGTGTCAACACGCAGCACACATCATCAGCGAGCTCATTCTCACAGCACAGGTGGGTTCTGGAGGCTCTGGGGAGGAAAGTGTTTATATTTGAATGTGTCTGCATGCAATGCAGCTGTGTGGATGGATGCCACTATCCAAAGAGTAAGTGTTAAATTTTCTCTCTGGTATAGGCCACACGTGCTGCTGCCCAGGACAGAGCTCCTAGGTTTGGTTTTGTTTATTTTGTGGGGTTAATGCAATGTGAGGTGAGCTGACTGAGGCCTCATAATACTGCCTGAGAAAAGGAGACCCTCCCTTAGCAGCTATGGGAAGGTCTCCTTTTCTCAGGCAGTATTATGAGGCCTCATTGTAGCTCCACCTTTACCCCCTGTGTTCAGTTGCTCTTGTGTTATTTGGAAGCAGTGAGCTGGTGGCATATGGAGTCCAGCACTCACGTGAGACAGTGGCTGGAGGCCCAGCTCAGTAGGGCTGAGTCACACATGGGCAACAGAGCGTTAACCAGTGCTCAGTGATGCCGCCTCTTCAGACTCCAGTCTGCTGGTCTGGTGGCTGTGGGAGGCAGAGGAAGGTAATGAATGTTCACCTACACACTCACTGCTCAAAGAAGGATATATATTGCATTACCCAACAGCAAGAAGCGCAAAGATGGGTGAAGTAGTTGGGCAGAATCACAAAGGAGGTTGTGTATTCCCTTTGTGTGATCCACTTAAATTGTGAGGTCTGTCAGGATAGCCTACTTTGGAAGGGGAGTTGAACTCCACCATCTCTTGAGGTCCCTTCCAACCCCTACAGTTCTGTGATTCTCTGACAGCCTGTGACACTTGCTTTTGGAGAAATCTGTTACCCAAAAGGTGTGTCCTTTAACTGTCTTTGAACTTAAAAGCAGCTTTTGGAAGTTTTGGGAAATGTTCATTTCAGCTGAGTAACTCCAGCAGTTCTTTAGACAATGGCACTTGAAAGGGTTTGGAATCAACTTCTGTGTGTCAGTGCCAGGATCTATTGGTCGCTCGAAGGAAAGTCCCCATCACAAACTAAAAGTCCTTTAGTAGTTGATGCTTGTTTATAAGTTTATTTCAGCAGATATAAAGGTATGCATTTAAAATACATAAATATCTTCCTGAGTCAGGAAGGCAGCTGTAACCTGTGTTACTTGGCATTTCTTTAAAGTGCTTCAGAATCTTGCATGTGAAACTGAAGTCCAAGAATACCTTAATTCAGTGCCATCGATTATAAAGCAGTTTAACTTACCTTGCTTTATTTTGGTTTTAATGTGCATTGGGGCCAGCAAAAAAAGAAACCCCAAACCACTGATACAGGTATTTTTTTTGCCTTCCAAGGAACGAGATGGCTTTGGAAGCTTGGCTGTTGCCCGAGGAAGAGGTCGTGGCCGTGGAGACTGGAGTGTTGGAGCACCTGGGGGCATGCAGGAAATAACCTACACCGTGCCAGCCGATAAGTGTGGTCTTGTTATAGGCAAAGGTAGGTCTGGAGACACCAAATACTACAGCTTGGGAGCTTTCTCTCTCAGGATGGTTGTGTTCTTGTTGCCTGACAGTGAGGCTTTGGAGTTTTCTGTAATTGCAGGTATTTAGTGGCCAGTGAATGCAGCATAGGAATAAGCTGTAAGCGCTTGTGGTTGTTTTCTTTGTGATGCTCTCACTCATAATTGTACTCTCTGGGTCCTTGTTCACAATATGTAAGAGAGGCTCTTCATGCAGAGCTGTCAAGGAAGCTTGTTGTAACAGGCAGCTGGCTGAGAAAATGCAGGTTCATTTGTGGATTCTTTTTATAGAGAATTCATTTAAAGGACAGTTTATCAGGGACAAGCAGAACAGTCATTTCATCGTGCTGGATTTCTGAGAGTGCCGTGTGATAAAATGGAAGGGCTCTGAATGTGGTAATAACAGTAGCTGCTTCCAGCCACATACCTGAAGAGTCTGATTAATACAGTGAAGTTAAGAGTGGTCTGTGTCTGAGCCTGTCACAGAGCGGGCTGGCACACCTTGTCTCCCTCCAAGCCTGTTCATTGCCATGGAGCCTCCTTGGCTGCCTTAGCCATTGAATCTCTGTGCTAAGGAGATGGATGAGGGGTCATCTGGTCTTCCTCTCAAGAACCAGTACAATCCCAAGACAGCTGTGAAACCAGAGCAGCAGGAGCAGTCTCTGTTTGTTACAGAACACAAACTCCACGTTGGCAGTGGCAGGACTTAGAGCCAGGAATACAAGAGCTGTTTCGCTCTGAGTGGTTACGATGCTTCCGAGTTAATACACCACTGCAGCAAAGGAGTTGTATTTAATTTTTCTATCTGCTTATTTCAGAAAGAATGACATGCACCTTACCTGGTATTTAAGTAATCACAGTTAGCTTTTAGCCTCAGTGGAGCGGAGGTGAATAGAGTCAGAACAGATTAGCTACAGCAGTGAGGGAGGCAGAGACCTGAGCACATTGTGCTGTGTGTTTCAGTGACATTTAGGTTCCTGTTGGGCAGCAGTGGGTTTGTGGTGAGACATGGTGTGGCCTCTTCCCCCCCCACACTGCATGTCACTGGTTCCTTTGCCTGTGTCTTGCTATGGTGGCACCTGAGTGGCTGCATTACCAGGTGGCAAGGCACACAGGTACAGGACATGGGCATGTCAGCAGCAGGTCTGTGATTATTTCTCAAATGTTATTCTTTGCCATAAACCTGTTCACAAACCCAAACCCACCTTTTTAATAGGACAAAACACCTGCGCTCCCCATTAGGCAGCAATTGCAGGGTGCTTGTGCTTGATCTCACTGAACAGTCCAGTTGGGCAAAAGATCAAGCAAGGCAAATTTTAAGCCCATGAGTGAGTTATATGAATGGAAAAAAATCAAATTATAATGAAACTTCATGGCTGTATCCATTAGTCATCCTTAATAAAGGATCAGAAAAGGTCACTTGTTGTTCAGCAGCACACTGGAGTGGAGCGATTGTGACTACAGAGAGCACAGTGTGCTGAAAAGATAAATGCAGGTAGCAGAGTTGGATGTCCCAGCATTCAAGCTCCAGGCCTGGCACAGGCTCGCTGTGGGGGTGCAGGGGTACCTTTTTACCTTTGTTTCCACAACAGCAAAACAGGGATTCTTAACTGGCCAGATCAGAAGCTTTCTGGAGTGACTAATTACTAGTTGTATGGTGATTTGAGTGCTTGTAGCTTTGTAATACCACCTTGTAATCGGTGTTCTCGCAGTGCCTGTGCTCTTAGTGTGTTGCAGCCTTCACTTTTGTCAAGTGAGTGATGGCTGCAGTGCTGCCTTTTGGGGCCTGCACTGGGATGGATGTACTGCTCTCTCTGTGCATGGAGGCAATACACCTGATGCTTATTCCCTCTCCCACTGCCTGTGGGGCAGGGTGGGTTTTTTTAACAGTGATCAATTGTAAAATCTTTGCTGCCTGTCTTTGGTTTCTGAACATTTTCCAGCTTTTTGCTTTCTTCTTCTTTCCCCCTGATACAGGACCTGGCTGTTAAGCCACCTCTGTAAAATCTGGCCAAGCCCTCTGGGCACACCTAGGTTGGTCTCTGAGATTACCACCCATGCAGTGGGTATCCGGGGTGCCCAGGTATAGTGTGTGTGGTGTGGCCAGGTAATTGCTGCTGTGCTTCCAGTTCCATGTCACTGCTCAGAAAGGGAGGAAGAGAGGGAGGTGAGCTCTCTGCTCAATTTCTATAGCATATATGATAGAAGATCTAGGGTGCTTTCTATGGGTATTGCTTGGGAGCATGAGCCTTTATGAAGTGATAGAAGTGCTCAGCTCCCTGCAAACCCTGTACGTAGCTCTTTCCTCTAGAGGGTGGGTAGGTGCAGCTTTTCTTTTCTGAAAGACTGGAGGAAGGGTGGAGACAAGCACCATACACATGTCGAGCTTTCTCTGTTTGGTGGTGCTTGGAAACAAACCACAGCCTCTCTGGGCCCCCACTGGATTTCCATGATAAATACAGCAATATTGACAGATAACGTGGCCAGCCTGGCTCTTGTCAGCTCTGCCTTTTAGCAGGTTTGATTAATTGCTTTACGATTTCACGTCCAGCTGGGGGGCCACTCTTGGATCACTTCTGCCCCCCATCAGGTAGAAGAATGGAGGGGGCTGCTGAATGCATCTATAGACAGCCACCATGCGCTGAGCAGGTCACCTCATTATAGTGGAAGATGAACTCCTTCCGGCACTGAGCAGCAGCGTGGTGGCTGCATCACTTCGTTGGCGTGCTCTGGAGGCTGAATTGGGATCGCTTGGATGGGAGGGAGCAATTTGGTCTGTGCCAGACTGGGAGGGTAAGGAGAAGGGCACCAAGTCCTAGTACAGCTTAGGAACTTGCCACCTCTGACCGAGCCTGGAGAGCCAGCTGACCTGATCCTGCGATACCAACTAAGAGGGAGCTGATGTGGAAACAGTCCCTACAGCTGCCAACCTGGTTCTGAGTGCCAACTGGGAAATGATTTAAAACCTGTATTCACCTTGCTTCCAGTTTGATAAAACTTCAGTTTTTAATCCACTTTTAAAAGGAGAAGCCTAAATCTGTGCAAGTAGCAACCTATGGCTGTGCCTCTGTCCCTGGAAAGGCGTCCTCTCACTTCTTCATGAGCCAGGCTGTGTTGGCTGAAAGGGTCCTCTCTTTTTGTTAAGCAGATGAAATGAAACTTGATCCAAATCTCACCTCAATATGTAAAAAACAGAGTTTCAAACAAGTCTGCATCAGACAAACTCTGCATTAAAAAACCCTTCTTGGTTTTGAAACTTCATCCCACCGAGTTCCCATGCTTGACTGAAAATAAGTGGCTTGGCTTTTGGCTGCACAGTACAATCACTGTTGTCTGCCCAGGGATGTGACACGATTATCTTTTGTTAAATGCATCTTCAAAAATTCATTTAGAAAGAGTTAATTGCCCTTTGGCAACTTTTCCTCCTCCTTTCCCCAAGAAGGCTTTAAAATGTTAAAAAGGTCACGAGCCCATTACAATGAAACGAACAAGTGTCTGCAACATCCAGGGTTTGTTTTGAAGTTGTGCTGGATGTATAGAGATGGAAATGCAAGCAAAATTGAGGGAGATTGGTTTGGGAAACTCTTTTTAATTAAAACCAAACAGAATTCTCCAGTTAGTGTCCTTTACTTTCGTTCCTGCCTGCTGTACACCCTTTTTGGCCGTTGATTTTTGCTTTGTGATTTTTAAAGTTGTAAAACCCCTTCCTTCCCCTCACCCTTTAATTTCTCCAGTTGAGTGGAGCTGGTCTGTAAGTTGTGTGAGCTTCCAAAAGAAGAATTGAACCATTGTAATGTTGGCTGAGGCTTTTGTTAAGCAAATTTCATTAAGAGACCAGGACCTAGCAGGTCTTGAGGAAATCAGATCCACTTTGGCTGGCCCTGCCCATCCTGCCCAAAGCAATCCTGTGCTCTGGTGTCTCCAGACAGCAAACCAGCCAGATATGTTCCCTGCATGCACAACTACCTTTGAAATAGCAGAAGACTGCCTGGAATCCTGCTCTGCTGTGGTTGTGTGAAGGGATGTATGCTGTGGTGTGAGTGGTCAGCAGAGGTTTCTTTAAGGGAATGAAGGTACTGAGTGGCTTGTGATGGTGAGAAAGCTTGAGCTTTGCTTTTAAGCTACAGGGTATGTGGCTGGTGGCTTGTTGGCTCAGTGGCATGAAATGTCCAGTCACATGGAAGAAAGAAAACCCATGGTTGGGTTGCAGGTGGCTTTGGGGGTTGTGAGCAGCTGAGTAGAACCAGTGAGCTCAGTCAGGGCAGGTTTTGCATCTGGTTTGTCAAAGCGTGTCTCAGCCATGCTGTGTCCTGTTGGGAGCCTAGCAGTGTGCTCACAGGGGGACTCTGTGTTCTTAAAACCCCTGTAGCTCACAGTTTTGGGCTGTCCTTATGAGGTGGTTTAAATGAGCAACCATACACTCAGTTGCTGTGGTTTCTTACACTGTTGCCATCCTCAGCCCACATGACTGCATTCCACAGGCTGTCCTGAAACTCTGTTGCGTTCCAGAACCTGGCTTTGTGATGCTTCTGTGGAAAAAGATTCTGGATATTCTTTCTTACATCTTGGTTTTCTTTGTTTCAGGGGGTGAGAACATCAAGAGCATAAATCAGCAGTCAGGAGCCCACGTTGAGCTCCAGAGAAACCCACCTCCAAACACAGACCCCGGCGTACGGATATTCACAATCAGGGGAGTTCCCCAGCAAATTGAACTCGCTAGACATCTCATAGATGAGAAAGTTGGTGTAAGTTCCATCTCTCTTGATCTTGGCCTGTCTTTCAGACATGGTGTTTTCACTCATGGGTACATGTAGGCCTGGACTCACAGGATGGTGTAGAATCCACACGCTTACGTTATTCAGCTTCAAAACCATTTGCCTGTTAGCAGAGGTCTTGAACGTTGATGGCCCTCCAGCATCCACTGAACTAAGTTTTGCTGTAGTCCCAGAAGGATCTGACTGCTGACATAACCATGGGTGGTGTGCAGCTCTGTGAGAGGGAAGAACAGCAATAATAAGGTGTGAGAAGGCTGTCAAAGGATTGGTTTTTGAAGGGAAGACGGTAGTGTCACTGCATGGGAATGGCATGATCCTGACATCATCACAGTGAAAGTAACAGCTCCTTGCTCCAGTAAATCCTGGATGACTTATCTTCCACCTAATGTGGTGCTGTGGTATTGAAGCTTAATAATGTCAGGCTGGAGCCCTACTGAAGGGGGAGACTTGGGGAAAAGAAAGTATGGAAAATACTGAGCTGGAGCATGGTACAGCTAGGAAACAGCTCTATGCTGAATTGCCTGAGAGGAGAAGGCTTGATACCAACCTCAGGATCCAGGCTATTCAGAGGAAAACTTCCACCTGTGCTGTAGTCCTGTTAGCCCCTCTGTGGGCTGACTGGAGTTGCTTTCGAAGCTGGGCTCGTTGAGTGTGATGGCAGCACTCAGAACTTCATCATTGGAGAATCAGTCACTTTCAGGTGCTGAAGTTTAGTGGAAGATGTCCCAGGCTGTCTTCTCCCTTTTCTAACTGCTCATACTAGCTGCCTCCACCCTGTGTCTAGAGCTGGCACTAAGTATTTGTGGATTCTGTGACAGGGTACCAGCATGGGTGGACCTGGAGGATTTGGTCAAAGTCCGTTCAGCCAAGCACCCGCTACACCTCATCAAAAGTAAGCTTCTCCATCTCATCATGGGTGGGCTGTGGGGAATAGCTGGGAGCTACAAAAGCACTGGGAGAAGGGTAGAGGACCCTGGAGGGTGATGTGGAAGTGGAGTCCTTTAAAGGTAGAGCACTTGGAGGCAAGAAGCAAATGAGAGGAAAACTTAAGTTTGAATGTAGGAAGGATTTTCGCTATTCAGCTATGAACAAGGTATGTATATTGGCATTTCCAAAACTCCTGTGTCTAGTGCAGTGGGAGCATGGACACTGAACTTCATAGTTTGTGAGGAGTGCTCTTGGTTAAGATGGGTCATCACCTTAGCTTTGTGCACAGCCTGATGTCGAGGCACCAGTCCCGGCTGCACGGGGGCAGTTTGCTTTGTTCCCACCTTCTCCTGTTTGCTCAGCAGTTGCTGGCTGTCAGTAACAACTCCCCTTCTGTGGGCAGCTTCACATATATGGCTTGTTACATATTTTATTGTCTCCTTCAGCTTGCCTTTTTGTCCTTCACAGCGGTCCTCAGGCGTTCATGACGCAGGGTTGGGGCAGTACCTACCAGACGTGGCAGCAGCCTGGCCAGCAAGTCCCAAGTAGGTGTCTAGAACCTGGGTTGAAGGAGGGTTGATGTTCCCTTTACACTTTCTGTTTCGTGCCTGCTAAACATAAGTTTACCCATGAGACCGCTTGTGTGAGAAGAGCACAATGATTTCCTGAGCACAAGGGGTGTGTTTGAGCTCAGAATAAGCCGAAATCCATGGAAAACTGTAATGCTTTTTGTGCACTTAACATCCTCCTGCTTGTTTCTGCTCTCTTTGTGTGGAAACTTGGTGCTTGCTACTCCTAACAGGAACATTTCTTGCCTTAGGTTCTCTTCTGCCCAGATTTTCCAGGCAAGTACTTTCCCTCTTCCCCCTAACAGGCACACTGTCTGGTGGTGAGCTTTCCCATCTCCTTGGTCTTGACTTTATCAGTTTTTCCTTATTTTTAAAATGTTCCTTATGAGGTTTTCTCACTGCTCAACACTCAGTCTGATGCAGAGGCTGGGAAAGGAGATGAGGAAAAGGGGAGAAAGGATAGGCAGGATTCCTATCCTGGTCCAACCACACTGGCTGTAGTAGTGTCCCCTTGTCTCCTTTTGGGAGTTGATGAGAGCTGCTCAGCCTCTGCGGTGCTAAATGCTCAGAATGAGGCCTGTGGGATACAGAAATTATAAATAATAATTAAAAATAGTGCATGTGTCTGTGGTCACAAGTTCAAAAACTGAACCCAGTTCAGTCCTGCTGCTGGCCTGTCCAAGCCACCAGCCCTGAGTCAGGCTGGCTGTTACTTGTCACAGTTCAAAGAGACATTTCTTCCTACTCAGTCCTACTTCAGCCAGATGGAACTGGAGTTTCCCTTTCCAGAATAATCAGTGGCAAATGGGAATGGTGATGTGGGTAACTGCATCATCCTGTGTCTTCCACAGCTGGAGTAATGCTTGGCCCTAGACAGAGTAGATTCAAGTCTGCTTGGTAACCTCCGAGCTCATGGGATGGGCAGCGATGTCCAGCAGACACTGAGCAGTCACAGTTCTTTTCAGGAAACATGAGTGTTTTAATGGTCTGGAAAGGGGTTTAATGATGGGTGGTTTTCAGTGCTAAAGCTGACTTAGTAATGGAGTAGACTGTTAACTTCAGTAGGAATTCCCACTCTGAGGTAGAGGAAAGGTTGGAGGAGCAGTGCCTGCTGTTGCACTTGGGACTCCCTGTAACGCTGATCACACTGTAATGTTTATGAAGCTGTTCATAGATTAAATCCTCAGTGCTGTGTTGCTCACTTAGGGTGCCTCTCAGATGTGTGCTACAGTAGGATATAGGAGCCCTGCACAGGAGGAAGCATGTATTGAACTCTCAGGATCTGCCTCTGAGAGACTCCTGAGTCACAGCCTAAAAATCAAGACACTTCCTTCGAGCTCGAGGAGCCTGTAGAAGGGCAGTAGTACCATTCTGGTTTGGGGACAGCAAAATGCCATGGTGGGCTTGAAAGGACCTTTTTTGTGGGTGTGCAGGAGTGGAATAACATGCTACTGAAGAAAAGTCTTTTCCCATTAGCTTGTTTTACAGAAAAAAGTCTTGCTCCAGCCCTTTCCTGTGCACCCCCTGAGCTTTGGGAAGCAGAACAGTCAGTGCAGCAGGGAAAGTGCTACAGAAAACTCAGGTTTACCTTCCTGTAAAGCTTATGAATGTATGTTGCTATTTGCCTTGCAAGATGCCTTTAGAAACTCACTTCAGTGACTTCTCTTTTCTCTCACTACCCTGCAACATCCTCTTACCCTGCCCACCAGCCAGTGGGGAGCGGGGGCATCTCCCTTCTTGCAACACATAGTCACATCTCAAGCTCACACCTCCTGGCTTTGGAGCCTGATACAAGAAGCACAGGCCTTGTGAATCCCCTGATTACTGATAATACATTGTGTAGCCCAGTGGCAACTGCTTTGCATTGAGTTTGTCAGGTTTCTGGTGGCTCCCAGGTCCAGTGAGGCATATCCTGCCTGGCCATTATCATTCCCATGGTGGGTTGGTACCACAGAGCTGTCTTTGGGGGCAGCTGTTTCATTTCTGCTGTTGAACCTGATGGAAAGCGTTGGCTGTGTGGTTCCATGTGTGCTTGGGATCATCCCTGTTCCTGTTGTAGCCAGGCATGCTGAAGGCAGCCTTGGTAAGGAGAGAGGACAGACAAGGTCATGTTGTGATTTAAGCAGCCTTCATCACTTTCTTCTCCTGCTGCACATCACGGTGCTACCCAGTCAGGCCAGGGGGAGCTCACCTAGGCACGGGAGGATTATTCTAAGAAACTAGGTGAATACCTGCCTCTGCACTTCAAGGTTTAATTTGAGAAGAGTCTTGTGAAGGGGCCCTTCCTTGAGTGCAGCAGCCTCTCTAGTCGTGGCTCTGCTAGCCCTGTCAAAGAGCCAGCCAAGTCTTTCTCCGAGCAGGCTTCCTAGGGACAGAATCAGGAGTGCCCTCCTCGTGGGAGGAGGGGCAGACCCCCACCCCCTTACACATGTATTTAGATTTTAATTACTTCCCCCATCTTAAATAAATTAACTGGCTGGGGAAACATTTTGCTGTGAAATGCATTTAGCTGCATGTCCTTTCAGCCTGCTGTGGACTGTAATTCTCCCAGAAGAAAAGGCATTGAAGGAGGTCCTTTGTTGGCATTAGCAGGTGGACAGTTGAGGCAGCCTTGACCTCTGCCAGAAAAGGTCCTGACTTGTAGCGTTGGTCAAGTCTTTTAACCCGCTTTTATGCCCCTGGACAGGACACTGCTGCCCTGTTCCCTCCACCCACTTCACACTTGCAGTGTATTATATTCCCCCTTCCTCCCCCCACCCCACTTCAAAGCCCCTCGGGCCGCCTGGCAGGGCTGTACATGGTCCCAGGCAGTTGGGAGGACTCTGCTCCACACGGGTGTCTGTCTGTGCCTGCTGTCCTTGTGCATAGCAGCTCGTGCTCTGGCTCTGCCTGCCTCTGGCTGAAGTTTTCCCATCGCTGGGTTTTCTGTTTGGGGGTGTTGGTTTGGAGCTCGCTGTGTGTCTGGCTGGGGGGCTCTGTGCTCTAACTGGGATGAGGGAAGTGTTGGGCATCCCACCTCTGCACCCAGCTGCCTGGACTCTCCCCTGTGGTACTGCTTAGACATGCCAGATTGAAGGTGTCTTGGTGCTTCAGAGAGAGGGGGGGGAGTCTCTGCTAGGTGAGGACCAAGGTTTTGGGGTCTGCAGGGTGTCTCTCTGTGAGGGAGTCTGGAGACTGTGCTGCGGAGCCAGTTGTGACTGCTTGGAGGGGGGTGTGGATGCCTCTCTGGACGATGCCTGGGGTGTAGCACTGAGGGCAGGTAGAGCTGGCTGGTCTCTGTGCAGGGCTCACAGCTCCCTTTGGTCCTAGGGGCTTTGGCTGCCCTGCAGCCGTGTGCTGGGGCAGGTTGTATGCTGGAGGCTCCCGCCTGGGCACGCTGTTTGGATAGGAGCCCCGGGATGGGGGGCCAATGCCTTCAGACATGCTCTGCCCGTGAGAGTGAAGGATGCAGACCCCTGAAACCAAGTGAAATGACTCAAATCCTGCCCATTTCCTTGGCTGGGGGTCGAGGTGCCATGTCTTTGATCCCTCCATCCCTGCACTAGATGGGAGTGGGCTGATGTGTGAACCAGGTAGTGCCCAGGCAACGTGCTTTGGCTGGAGCAGGTCCCAGGAGTGGGGTGACTTGGCTGAATGCCCTTTAGCAGGGGCACAGCATTCTTTAGCAGGAACTTAAGCTTTTCCTCAGCTTTCCCTGAACTGAAGGTGCCCAGCACTGTAGAGAGGTGGAAGCTGAAGTATGAGGTCTGGGCAATTGAAGTAGATCTAGAGCCTGTGTAGCGGAAAGGTAGATGTCACTAGCTGGAAACTGTCACCTGTTCCATATTGACGTGCCCATTGTTGTCATCTTTGCACAGGCCAACAGAGCCAGCAGCAGAACAGCCATCCCGATTACAGCAAAGCATGGGAGGAGTATTTCAAAAAACAGAGTGAGTGAAACAGGGTTATTGGAGATGAACCAGCTCTTGTTGCCAAGAGAGTGAACTCCAATCCGATGACTTGTGTCTCCATCCCCTGCTGTTGTTATTAGCATTCAGTCCTCTGCAGAACCCCTCTGATCCACTTCTGGTAGTGATGGTGCCTGTAGTTCTCCCATGGAAAGCTCTTGGTCGTGCTGTTGTGCCTTGGGAGGGGTGTTCCCATTGAACCACAACAGACCTCACACCCACGCTGGCGGTGGGGCTGCTAGGGGGAGAACTGATGCTGACAAAACCCAGGAAGCTGAAGCTGAGTTGTTGAGAGGGTAGGAGAGCTCTGTGCACATGGATAAACACGAGCCTGGCTTTCCCTGCTCCTCCTAAGAAGTGCACCCACCTTCAGGATTTGTGTGTGACACTTGAGCTGCTGGAGCCTCCGGGCCAAGAGGAAGGGTGCAGGGGGTCAGACTCTGTCCCCACAGCCACAGGAACGGTCTCCTAGCGCTTTGTGGCTGCTGTTGGCTTGTCGCTCACAGCCAGCTCCAGCCTCTCCTGCCAGCCCCAAACAGCAGGGAGCTGGTGTCACTCTCAGGTGCCTGCAGGTGTTGGAAGGGGGCTGGCTCTTCTTTAAGCTTTACCCAAGGAGATCCTAAGCCTGGGCTTGGTCTTGCTGAACTGCTCATCTCTCCCTTTTTCCTTTCTTTTCCTCCAGGTCATGCTGCCAGTGCTGCTTCTCAGGCAAGTTCCCAGCCCGACTACACAATGGCTTGGGCAGAGTATTACCGACAGCAGGCTGCCTACTACGGGCAGACACTAGGGCAGGCGCAGGCCCACAGCCAGGTCGGTATTCTCATTCCCTGAATCCCTCTGCTCTTTCCCTTGGGGAATTTGGCCTTGCCCAGGTGTGGGGACTCTGCTTTGGGTTTATGTGGTGAAGCAGAGAGAGATTTTGTGGCTGAGGAAGCGATCACAGGAGTGAGAATTTACTCCCTGCTCCCTGTCCTGTTGTTTCAATGTCTTATTTCCCCGTGCTGAGCGGGGACCAGGAGGCTGGTTGTTTCTCCTGGGGACCTTTCCTTGTAACCCCTGGGTTGTTTTGTGGCTATTGGGGAATTAAGGAATGATGCAACCAGGCTGGCACAGCAGCACAGCACCATCGTGCAGCCAGGACCATGCATGCAGACTTTGCCTTTTCCCTTTGTGCTAGGGTAGGAGCTGGATGCTTGCCTTGGGGAGGGGGGAGCACCCTGTCCTGAAATACAGTAGGAAAACTGTTGCAAAATAATTGGAATTAACTTGGATTTGGCAATTAAAACCTCACCTTTCACTCAGAGCTGAGGGTTGTGTGGGGTTTATCCTGACAGGGCTTTCCTGAGCCCTGGGTTTGCCGAGCGAGCGGCTCCGTATTCGGCAGTAAGTCCGTGCAGAGCACACGTACACCTTAGGTCAGCCCCTGCTCCCCAGTGAATTGGGTGTTTGCTCTGGCTCCTCGGAGCAGAAGCTGCTCTGGATGCTGGCAGCACAGGGAGCCAGCACCGTCCTCAGGCAGCTGCAGCCTCCTCACTGCTGCTCTCAGCACCGCCGAGGTCGAGTGGGGCGAGCGGGGCGCAGGAACCGGCGCTTTGCCGCGGGCGTTGGCCAAGTTTGACCTAGAAGCTGTGATAAAAGGCAGTTCTCTTCATTCCTCACTCAGAGTCTGGCCCTCTAAAGAGAGATCTTGTTCGGTAAGAGGCACGAACTCCTGGGAGGAGAGAGCTCAGGGGTGGCACAATTGGGGCAGGGATCTCTTCAGCGCATCGCTCGAGGTCTACATCCCGCTCGGCTGGATCGGTGGAGAGACCCGTGTGTAGCAGGGGAGGAGGGCTCCACAGCATTAAGGACTCACTACCACTGAGTAACTACTCCTTTTTTTCCCCTCTCTCTAGGAGCAGTAGAACAAGGTCTTCGTGGCAATTGATTCTTATTTTTTGGGTTGTTTTTTTTCCCCCTTGGAATCATTGTGGAAGCAAACCTTTTTTTGTAACAGAGGTTTCTAGATTTGCAACATTTTGATGAAGACTTTTCTGTTTGTTTGTGAAACACTAGTTAGAGGATAATCTATACTGAACTTTTCTAAGAATCAGGAACAATTAGTAATGTACTAAACTTATGGACGTGCTGGTAATTTTTTTTGTTTCCAAATTTGTACAAAAAAAAAACCCAACAACAAATACAAACCAACAAAAACCAACCTCCCCCCTCTCCAAAAAAAAACCAACCCCCATCCCTCCAGGATTCTTTTTGGAGAGAAGCCAGAGAATAATTTCCAGGCACCAAAAACACCCCAGAGCTGTGACATTTCAACATGTAGGTGGGATGGGGTGTGGGGGGGGGGGAATTTGGTTTTGTTCTGGAGAGGTGGGTTTTTTTGTGTGTGTTTTTTTGTTTCCTTTTTAATTTTCAATCTTTTCTGTTGCAACAGAAAGAGTGGCTTGGAAGTCTTAGGTGGTATGTAACAAATCCTTTAAAAAAAAAAAAAAAAAGAAAAAAATTTTAAACAGTATTTAAATATTCTTAAATATGTAAATTCATTAAATGTTTTACTTCTAATTTCTTGTACCTTGGCTGTCTTTTTGATTTTATTGCATTTTTAAAGAAGAAGAAAACAAAAAACAAACTGAACTATGGTATGTATTGTAATTAATTATGTGAATTCTGTATTTGAGACAATTACTGTTTTGCTGTCAGGCTGGGGGGGGGGGGGGAGGGGGCTGTTTTGTAGGGTTTGTATAATTTCTAGAGTCTAAAGGGGTAATATAAAACCGTGTTAATTTGTTTTTTTTTTAGTGATACATTTTTTTTCATGTCTCCATTGCTAGTTGCATTTCTGTATCTAAGACCTCCAAGCTTGTTTTAAAAAAAAAACAAACAAACAAAACCACAATAACAACAAAAAAAGAAAAAAAAAAGAAAATCTTTTCCTCTATGCTCTCAGAAATATAAATACTGTTATTTTTAATATTAAAATGAATCTGCTATTAGTACCTTTAACAAACACTGTGGAACATAAAAAAAAAAAGAAAAACCATATAAAGGGTAGTAACTATTTTTTAATTCCAAGGTGTTTTTTGCTTTTTTCATTTCTTTTAAATATTTTCTTATCTAATATTTGTCAAATTACCTAGAGAAATAAAAATGAATCTAGTATTAACCACAGTATGAGCTAAATAATTTTTGATTTAATAAAAGGGATAATATGATTTCCAAATGTTTACTGTAGTGTTTCTTGTACAGATAACAGTGTATTTTTTAAAGGAAGAAAAATGGAATTGAAGCTATTTTTTTCTTGCCTTTTTAATTGCATTCCCTTTTGCAATGTACTGAAGTTACTGTTCTTGGGTTCTTTTCCTTCTCCTTTTCTTTTCCCTTGTGCTTGAAATGTCTAACTATACAGAGCCACCGTTGGATAATGTTGAGCATGGTGTTTTAAAAGAGAAAAAGAAAAAAAAAAAACCCAACCAAAAACACAAAAAGTGTTCTTTTTATTTGACTGACAGTTGCATTTTACACTCTATATAATAAAATTGCCACAAGGTGTCTTGTGGGTGAAGTTATTTCCCTGTCTGATTTACTCTGCTCGCTCCCTCGCTGCCCCGCGGGTCCCGGGTCCTCTCCGTGTTCACCGGGTGGTTTTGGAGGATCAAAGTCACCTTGATTCTAGTGAAACACCCCCCCCCCAAACGTCACATCAGGCTGTCTCTTGGCAGAGTGACATTGTGGATTTCCACATAAGGGGTTGGAGTTTGGGCCAGAAGGATGTGGTTTAGGAAAGGGATGAGGTTTGTAAGGCAGAGGGGCGCGCGGAGCTGCGGTTCTCTTGCTCGTTTGGGAAGGTGGCAGCCCCTGGTTTAACGCTCTGGACTTGTTGCTCTTCCACAACTTTGGCTTTGCTGCTGAGTCTGTCCAGGAGTCACCTTCCAGCTTGCACCCTCCCTGTGAACTGGGCTGGGGCAGCACTGGAGAGGGGTGCAGAGGGATGCACCCCTGGCCCATTTCCCTTAGGTAACAAGACAGTCAGGAGCAGGAACTCCTAGTGGGATCCAGGTCAAGTTCAGTGGTAACTCCAGCCCCTTCAGAGATCCTTTTCTTGTAAAGTGTGAGTTTTGTGTTCTTCCAACCTAAAATAGCCCCATCCATGACTCCACAGCCAGCTGTGGGGGAGGTACAGACAGGGGGGAGGGAGGGAGGGAGGGAGGAAAGAAGATCCCATCTGCAAAGCAGGGAGCGGGAGGCATGTTGAGAGCCGGAAGAAAAAGGAGATGTAGCATCTCTAAATATACCTCCAGAGAATCAAGAGAGACATTGAGAGACGGGATAGTAAAAGCCACTTGGAAAGAGGGGAGAGGGGGGAAAAAAAAATGGCTAGAGCAGGGCATAAAGGCTGCTGATGGGAATTGGGAGCGGGCATTACCGAGAAGACTTCCTTCTAATTCATCTTCCAAGCTCTGTGCCAAAACAGCATTTGGCATGGTTCACAGGGAGCAATTGTGTGATAATGAACCCTAAGGTGTCCCTTAATTGAAGACTGAGTATTACAGATTGTGCCAATAGTCGTAAATGGCGCAGGATTGTGGGAGGATGCATTTTCTTAAATGTATCTGTAAGTACAGATGAGCGAGTCTCCCCAGTGAAATACCCATACTATAAATTATGGAAATATCTCTTTCTGATGCAACCTTTTATTGAGGGGGTGGGGCAGCCAAAGAAATAGTTTGCAAGCCTTTGAAATTTGGCCTGTCATTAAGATGGTGCCTGCAAAGCTGGGTTTTCATCAGCAGTCTGGTGTCCTGGAAGGCTAAAGTGCTTGAAACGTTCCCAAGTTCAGCAATTTGTTTTCCATTATTGCTGCCTGCTCGGGGTGGAGGGGCTGTGGCCATTAAACTTCTCTGTGCTGTGGGTCCACGATGGGCTGGGGAGGGACAGGGCAGGAGGTGAAGAGAGGCCGTGGCAGTGCATGAGGGGATGGTGGCCTCTGGGTTCCTCCAAACCCTGCTCCAGCCCTGCTGTTATCCTGCTCTCTGGGCACTGACACATGATGGTCAATCCCACCCCATAGCACTTTGTGTTTCTCTTTTGGGGGAGGGATAGGCAGCTCCTCATAGCTCCTGGCTCCGGTCTGTTCTGCAGCCCAGAAGCTGTTGTGGTGCCTTCAAGCCAAGTCTGTGGTCTCCAAGAGAGGAAGCGTCTCCTGCTCAGCTCTAGGCAAGTTTAATCCCCAAAGAAAGTCGATTAAGCGCTGGGTGTGTTGGTGTTTCGTGCAGGGAGGGTTTGTCTGCCCCTTGGGCACAACCTGGGTGTTGCAAGGAGCAGGGCAGGTGCCCAAGGTGCCACGGAGGAGCCAACAAATGGGCCACGTTTGGGGCTTGTGGGTCCGTGAACAGCATGGAGGACAGCTCACCCTCTTCTTCCTCACCAGGGACCAGCACTCAGCATGGGGCTGTGCCAGGGTGTTAATCCCAGGGTCAGCCAGGAGCTCCCACAAGGAGACCTTCACCTGGGGAACGCTCTGCCTGGGGAGCACAGCGTTTGAGCTGGAGGCACCGGAGTGAAGGGCTCATCCCAGGTGAGTGCCCGGGCCGGAGGTCCCCAGCCCCAAACCCTCTCTGGCTCGTGACCTCCTGCTCTTCCCTGTCTTCCACAAACCCTGTCAGTTCCTTCGAGCACCATCCCTTCCCCAAGCCCTCAGCACAGGCTCACCATGGCTTCACTCTGACCCATCTCTCACGGGAGGGTGCGGGCATCTCAGCCCCGTGTCCTGTGGGGCCTCCAGGGCTGTGCAGCACCCACCCTGCTCTTCGGGCATCGAGTTACCTCCTCCTGAGGAGCAGCCTGAGAAAAGTACGTCAGTGAAGCATCTCATTGGGATCACGATGACCCGATGCTCTCCTGTGCTCTATATTTGGTGTGCCTGCAGAGGCAAAGGCTATTTTGGGAGCAGAGGGGAGGCTTGAAGATAGTCTAAAATACTTGCTTAAATTTTGCATGATTCGAGAGTGAGCTGCATTATGGCCCTTGCAGGTCAAACCCAAATTGTTATTGAAAGAGACAGGCAGGCATGGGGCTGAGGTTCATTTTCCTTCCCTGAGTGTTAAATATTTAATTGCATCAGAGCCACGGTGTGTTTACAGTAAGCTGGGTGGGTGACAGACTGACGGACGGTGTGGCCGGAGCGGGAGCTCCTGGTATTTAACTTGAAGCTCTTTGATGTGAGGTGGATGTTGGTGAGGTCCCGCCTGTGCTGCTGCTGCTTCTGCAAACCCACTAAGCTCACCTCACCCTAGGGGGGTGGGGAGGAGTTTTAGGGGTGTTGGTGCTTGTAGGGTTGTAGTATGGGGAGTGAGGAATCAGGAGAGGTTGTTCCTGTGCAGATCAAGGTGTTGGGGTATCCTATCAAGCATGTTTGATTCCATGTTAGGAGCTGTTTATCCTTAATTTGGCTGGTTTGGGGGTGTGTGTGTGTGTGTGTGTGTGTGTGTGTGTGTGTGTGTGTGTTTATTCTCCTGGACCTGCTGTGAGTACCCATGGAGCAGGATGCTTGTTGCAGATGTGGAATTTCTCTGCCCTCTGAGGACTGGAAAAGGCACCAGGGGAATTTTCCACAACTTTTCATGCTGGAAATCAGCAGAAACTGGGTGCTGGGAAACTGCTTACAGGAGAGGCACTAGGAATAGGTGATGTAAGGAACAGAAACAGCCACAGCTCCCTGGTCTGTTGGCAAGAGGGGACAGAGGCCCCTGGAGCTGAGGGCAGCAAGAGGCTGAGCAAGAGGGTCTTGGCATCACCTCAGCAGGTGCTGGAGATGGAGTAGGACAGTGAGGAGGGACCGGCCATCCCTGGGATGAGTGGAACAAGGTGTCTGGATCCCCCCTGCCACCTCCCTCCAGACACCTGGTTCAAGGCAGGTGATCCAAGAGCATCCCTGGGGTTGACATGGGGCAGGTACCAACGGTTCCCCCCCCCCAGATTATCTTCCCGCTCTGCCCCTTATCGCTTGAGGAAATCCTATTTCAAGGTCACTATAAAGAAGTCTCTGATCTTGGCAGAGGCCAGCTTGCTCCCCTTTAATCCCAGCTGGGCTGGGGTGCAGGTGCCACGGTCCTGGGGGGATTAGAGGGTTCCTTCCCTTTGTGTGAGCCATCACTCACCGGCGGCCGTGCCCCCGCGAGCCGCACCGAGCGGCAGGGCTCCTTGTTTGGGCCATTCACCAGGGAATATTAAACTTCACTGCCACAGAGTCATTACATGGGGAGGCCGAGGCCATGGCTCTGTTTGTTTTGGAGAGAATAGGGCCAGGAAAGGGCAGGAGCCACGGGATGGCTCATCTCTCCCGCCTGCCTCTCAGCCCCGCAACCAGGGTCACCTGTCCAGGGGGTGGCCCCCGGTCCTGGCACCCATCTGTGCCCTCTGCCTTGGCTGGGCACAGCCTGAGCTGCCTCCTCCCTCTTGGGGCTGGTGCCTTGGTGTCATCACCAGCGTGGGTACCACATGGGCAGCTGGAGAAGAGGGGGTGGGATGTGGGAGAGATTGGGGGTGATGGGGGAGAGACAGGAAGGGGGTGTGGGAGAGATGGGGAGGGATGGGGGAAAGATGGGGGAATGTGGGAGAGATGGAGGGGATGCAGGAGAGATGGAGGGGATGCAGGAGAGAAGGGGGGATGCGGGAGAGATGGGGGGGGGATGTGGGGGAGACGGTGGCAGGATGTGACTGTCCCACCCTCAGCTCACAGCCAGAGCAGAGGAAAAGGTGCAGAGATTTTCCTGCTTCTCCCACCCAGACCCCTCCTCATTGTCTCCCATTCCGTGCTACCAGGGAGAAGCCTCTAATGGTGGGGAGCACCTTCAGCTGTGCCTGGCCCCACAGCCGGACCACGACCTCACCCTGGCGATCCCCTGGCCACTTCAAGGCATTTAAAGCCCCCACACCTCATTCATCCCCAGCTCATGGGCTGAAAATCCATCGGGAGGGTCTCTTACACCCTGTGCACCCCATCAGCTCAGGGAGGGCCTCATGGTGCTGGGGCTGGCTTGGTGCTGGCATCCAGCTGCCCCATGGCAGCAGCCCTGCTCTCCCAGCCACGGAGCCACCGCCGTGCTCTCCCACAGTCACCTTTCCTTCCGAGGCTGCTGGAGCCCCATGAAGCAGCTGGAACCAGCCAGGAAGGGGATTTCTTTTTTACCCCTTTGCTTTTGTGCCCTGTGACAACCCCCCCTCACCAAAAATAGTCCTGGAAATACTACTTAAAACAGGGGAAAAAAGGAAGAAGGGGGGGAGAAAAAGGCAAGAAAGGGAATGAGAGTGGAGGGGAGAGCACTCAGCATCTCTGCTCAGCTCTGTGGCCACCCGCAGAGTGAAATGGAGGCAAATAATGCCCTAAAGCTCCTTCTCCCAGCAGCGCAATCAGCCCGCCTGGTTCCAAGGGGCTGCTGTGCTCCGAGCCGGAGCGCTCTTTGGGGGTCACGGCTTCACCGCACCCCCCCTCCCCTGCCTGGAGCCACTGGGGACCTGCTGAGGGGCTGGCATCACTTGGAAGCACCCCGAATCCTCCCTGCTGCTCCTCACCCTGATGAAGAGCAGGGACAGATGGACAGTGGCTGGTTTGGAGAGGGGTGAGGGTCCGTTCCTCCTCTTTCACCCTTGAGGAGGTGGCAGCACATCCTTTGTGCCACCTACCTGTGTGCACCCTGTGCTGCCCCGGAGGAAGAGCTGCACCCATGGGGACCCCCATGGCCCCCTCTGCACATGGTGAAACACCCCACATGATGGGGCAGGGGTGTCATGTGAGCACCAGGCGAGGCAGGTGAAGGAGCTGGGGGGGGGGGGTCTCACCTTATAGAGGGACACAGGGTGAGCAAGGAAACCCCGTGCTGGCCAGGATCCAGCCAGCCCCCCCTGCCCCATCCCAGGCTCACCCCAAGCATCACTTCATCCCCCTGCACCTCCAGCTTCTCCAGGGCGGCCGGCAGCGGCTGCGGGAGCGTTCCCGGGGCCAGGTAACATTTGGGCACATTCCCATAACCGAGTGCTGCCAACTGCTGCGGCCCAGGGCCCGAGCCCCCTCTCCAGCGCCGCTGTTTGCTTTGCAGCCTCCTTAGCCCCTATTGAGGCTTTTCAGCTCCGGCCCCTTCAGGGGGTTTAAGTAGGTAAAACCTGAGGAAGAGGCTATTTTCCTCCCTCCCTTTTGAGCCCTGCCTTGTGCCCAAAAGGCCCCCTTGTTTCACGCGTGCCAGTCACCTGGCTGGGCCCCCAGCCCCTTTCTCTCCCAGCCTCCCCTTTCTTTCTCCTTTCTCTCTTTTGACTTTTCCAGGAGCCCTCGCTCTCCAAACGAGCTTCAGATTGGATCCAGATTGAGGTCCCTTTGTCTTTCAAGGGTTGTACTAAGCTAATTAAATGTGATCCCAACAAATAAATGCAGATCTCCCCATTACATTCAGGCCTGCCTTTCAGGCAGCATCGGGCGGCCCCTCGCCCCCGCCCGCTGCGCACAGGGTCCCCCTCATTGAGTCCCGGCCATTGAAAGCACTGCCAGGATTTCTTTTGTGCCGGGGGTCTCCGAGCCCTTTTTCCATCAGAAAAGACCCCCAAACAGCAGCTCGGGCCTTTGTGAGTTTGCAAGCAAACGCCAAAGAAAAGCCCCCTGAATGCTTTAATAAATGACACATTTAGCAACTTCGGAGGCGCCTGGCTCCTGCGGCAGCCGCAGGGGTGCAATGATCCCTCCTGCCCCGGCTCCCCCGGCACCCGCAGGGGTGCAATGATCCCTCCTACCCCCCTTCCCCCCCTTTCCCTCCGGCTCCCGGGGCATTTTCAGCCGGTGAAAGTGGAAGGGATGCGGCCAAAGCACCTGGCCGTCTCGGTTCCGCCGCCGTTCCCCCTTTCCCTCGGCGCTCGGCGGGGCGCACGGGGCAGGTGATGGGGTCGGTCTGGCCGCGCCGCGCCGGCTCCGGGTACCAGGGCCCCGGGCAGCGGGCAGGGCGCGGCGGGGCGGCCGGGGCCGGGGAGCTTTTGAACGCGGACCCAGTGTGTCCCTTCTCCTGGCGTTAGCGCTGGCAAATCCAAACCCGTCTTTAATGACACACACCACCCCGGGTCGGGGGGGGGGCTTCGCTGGACTTTTCTTAGCTCAACTAATATCTTTTTAATGACTTTGGGAGGGGGCAGAGCCCTGCCCTAGAGCCTGGATTGCTCCAAACAGATGTTGGGGCAGAGGGAGGGAGGGGGGGGGGGGGGATGCTCTTCCCTGCCAGGGACTTTCTTCTAGAGTTCAAACGAGAGGGGAGCTTTCAATCACCGCTAAAAATGTATTTCTCCCCATTGAACAATGGGCTCCTTTCTGCGCCCGGGGGGACTCGGCTGCGATCGCGTTTCTGCTGCCGGGGAGGAGAAACCTCCGGGTTTTAGGTCAGGAAAACTCAGCTCCGAAAAGGGCTCTCTCTCTCTCTTTCCTTGCGCCGCTTGTTTCGCAGCTTCGCATCCCGTCTGCTTTCACCACCACCACCACCACCACCACCCCCCTTGGCAGGGGATGGGGATGGGGATGGGGATGGGGATGGGGATGGGGATGGGGGGGGCGGGAAAAAAAAATCATTAAACAGTTTTTAAATGGTAAATAACGAAGGAATAATAATTTCTCGGCTGCAGCCGTTCCCCCGCCGCGCCCAGGAGCCGCCCGGAGATGTTTGCGGCAAAGCCGGGCAGTTTGCGGGCTGAGAGGAGCGGATACCGGCTGCCACCGGCCCGGGGCAGCGGCGGCTCCATCCCCCGGCTGCATCCCCCGGCTGCATCCCCCGGCTGCATCCCCCGGCTCCATCCCCCGGCTCCATCCCCCGGCTCCATCCCCCGGCTCCATCCCCCGGCTCCATCCCCCGGCTCCATCCCCCGGCGCGTCCGTCAGCGGCGGCCCCACAAGAGTTAAATTTTAAAGCAAATCAAATTCCCATTGGCCACTGTATATTATCTCAGCAGTCTTCATTTGATACCTCTTTAATACAGAAAGGAGCTTTTCAACCCCCTTTTCTCTCTTTTCTCCCCGCCACTCTTTAAGAGCAATAAATGTTCAACTGCAATAACTATAAATCAATCTCCGCTCTGTTCAAATCCTATTCATGCGAAGGGCTGGAAGAGGGGAGAGAGCTCTCCCCCCCACCCCCCCCTACCCCCCTCCTCCCCCCCGCCCCCCAAAAAGCAGCTGCTGGGCTCTAATCTCCTTTCTTGCACTGTCATTCACCCTCATTTTTCCTCCATCACCCCATCCCTGCAATCTTTTCTTGTTTTGCTTTTCTTTTCTCTCTTTGCTGCATTATGATCCCATGTCTCCCCTCATCAGACCCCAACCTTGTCCAGATCCTGACCATCCCCTTGTAGGCTGTGAAAGAAAAGAAGAGTCCATGGATGTCAAATTGGTCTCAAAAAGACCATGAAAGATTGATTTGCTCCACTTTTCTTCTGCCTGACATTATTTCTGAGGGTCCTGAATGGGAAACCAGAAAGTCTGGGACTGGAATAAAGATGTTCTCTCTGTAAGGGGGAGACGGGGGGGAAAAATGCCCATTTACTCCTGGCCCATCAACCCTGCAAAACAGAGCAAAAGAAAAGAGGACTGTGGCTATTCAAAGTCAGACCAATATGTACACCTCCCAACAATATGCCAATATACTGAGGGCTTCTCTATTAACACCCATGAATATTAAAGTGCTCACTAAACGCTCAGAAGGAACTTTGGGAATATACACATGAAAATACAAGCAGCATTGTGCGGGGCTCAGAACAATGGGGCGGCGATAATGGCCCTTCTCTATTAACAGCCATGAATATTAAACTTGTTTCCTCTTAAATGTTAAAAAGGAGGGATAGCTGCGATATTAAAAAAAAAAAGAGAGAAACGAGGTGGGGGGGGTGTGGGGGGGGGGAGAGGAGGGAGGGAGGAACGAGGGGGGGGACACACACACACGGCACACACACACACACACCAAAGCACCTTCCTAGGATCGGGAAGGAGCTTTGGGAAACAGCTGGGGATATTTAAAACCACGCCGAAAAAATGGAAGGATTTGGGGGTTTTATATACACACACACACACTCCCCTCCCCAAAAAAAAAAAGCCCCGCAGCCTGGAGCGGGGCTGCAGCGCTGCCCGCGATGGGAACCAGGGGGGGGGGTGGTTTAAGAGCATCGTGGGGTTGGGGGGTTTATTTTTTAAACCAGTAATTATTATTTATTCTTTTCTTTTCTTTTTTATTATTTTTTTTTGTCCCGGGATAACTTGAGGGTTGAGATGTTTTCTGGGGAATAAGGAAATAAAGAAGGAGAATAAAGCAGCAGCGATCCGAGGGGGGAAGGTTCGCCTCGGCGGCCGGAGGAAGGAAGATGTGTGCGGGGAAGGCTCATCCACCTGATGCGTTGTATTTCGGGAAGCCGAAACACTCGCACGCCACCTCGGCTGACGGCTCCTATAAGCCGAAAACCAACCCAAAATGAAGTTAATATTACAGGCGTTAAGACCCGACCCGACCCGAACCCTAGCAGGTGGCGAACCCCCCACCCCACCCCTCCTTTTCGCTGCCTCTCTCCGGGCAAACGCCCTCGGTAGCGGCAGGTTTGGGTTGATTATTCCTTGATTGGGTTCACAGAAATAATTGCACCTGGGCTGTAGCATCATTTTCGCCGGGCAGCCCGAGGGGAGAAGCCGCCCGATAGCCTCACCCTATAAAATACCCACTCGTGGGATGGGGTAAGGGGGGGGAGAAGGAGGTTTGGTTGTGTCCGGCTTCTTCTCCCCGCACGGTTTGGACCCAGCGGGGTTTGGGAGTGCGGGAGCAGGTCTTTGAGTGCTTGAGGAATTTGGGGGCCAGGCCTTCTTCCCCGCCTCTCCCCCCCCCCCCCCCAGCCCTTTACAGCCCCTCGTCCCCATGAAAATCAAAAGAAGGAGGCTGAGGAGAGGGCTCTAAGCTCCGACACAGCAGGATTGGGTTTAAATCCAGGAAAGATTAACCCTTTGCTGAGCCGGCAAAGCTGCGGACCCTGAGGGAGGAGAGCCCGAAATTTGTGGGGACAGCTCTGGTGTCACCTTTCTGGGGGATAGGGGTGGCTGCGGGGCTCCCGGGGGCTCGGCGGGACTGGGAATAGTGTGGGCACTGTGGCTAGCCGAGGAGTATCTGTAGGTGTGGAGATGGGGATGCTGCGGCGGCAGAGCCCCAGAGATGCTGCAGCCCATCCCGAGGTGCTGTCCGGCCCTGAGGGGATGCGGCAGGACACAGCTGCTGTTGCGGAGAGGTGCGGGATCCACTCCGATCCCTTTCACCCGTGGACACACTTCCCAGCCCTTGCCATGAGAAATGCGACAGGGATGCGAGGCTGGGGACTTGCCCGGCTGGAGGATGCGGTGGGGAGAGCCCGGCCCTGGGTGCGAGCGGGGACCAACCCCGAGGGCGCCTATTCCCCCAAATTCGTGCGCTTGCAGACCCTCCCCGGCTGTGCACGTTGGGGAGACAGCGCCGGCTCTTCCCGGGGCCGCCGGTACCGACCTGCCGGTCCGGGGCTGCGGGGGCAGAGCGGGGAACCGCGGCGGCTCGTTCCCCGGGGACCGCGGGGGCCAAACGCCGCCGAGCAGCGGGGGCTGGCGGCGTCGGGGCCGCCGATTTCGTTATGGTGTTCAACGGCCCTAAAACACCGCTTTTCTCCCCAAAACGAGCGCGGGAGCTGGGAGGGGAGCGGGGCAGTTCCCGAGGGTGCGCCCCGTCCGTGGGGCACCGGCGTGGGCATTCCTGCCGGTGTACTGCTCCTTCGCCCTGTCCGGGGGCAGGACCCCGGGTTTGGGTTTGCCTGGGCCGGGGGTATGGGGGGGCTGAGCCGGGGTGTGTGTGTGTGTGTGTGTTTTCGTGTGTATGTGTGTGTGCTCGCCGTGTCCCTCCCTCCAGCCACCCCACCCCCGGGGAGGGGAGGGAAGGGGAGGAAGAGGGGGGAGGGGGTGGGGGGCTCCGACGGCTCGCCTCGCTCCGGCAGCCCCAGTCTCTCCACCAACGTCAGGGAGGTCATTAATAACCAATTAGGAGGGTCAATGAAGCTCATATATAGCCGGGCGGGAGCCGCCGAGCGGCACGGAGCCCGGCCCGCCGCCCGCGCCCCGCCGAGCCCGGCCCGCCCGCCGCCTCGCCCCCATGATGGGCTCGGTGCTGCCCGCCGAAGCCCTGGTGCTCAAGCCCGGGCTGAAGCCTCAGGGGCTCTCGCTGGCCGAGGTGATCACCTCCGATATCCTGCACAGTTTCCTCTACGGCCGCTGGAGAAACGTCCTGGGCGAGCAGCTCTTCGAGGAGAAGAGCAGCCCCAAGACCGCCTTCACGGCCGAGGTCCTGGCTCAGTCCTTCTCCGGAGGTGAGTGGCGGAACCGGACCCCCCCCACACACCTTTTCCCCAGGACATCCCCCCCCCACCCCAGCTCCTTTCCCTTCTTCCCCGGACACCCCGATGGGCCCTGGGACGGGCCCCCGGTGCCCGGCGGTGGGATGCGGCTGCCGGCGCCCCGCTCTCCCCAGGCGTGTAATAGCAGTTGACTGGGGAAAGAAGGGCTTTAAATTCATTTGGTTAACTTGGGCTTGACCTGAGAAAGTTCCCACTTAAACCGCGGGCTGGGGAGGGGGTCGGGGGGCCGGGGGGGGGTGGTTTTTTGCCGGGGCCGCCCCGCATTCAGCCGCCCGGGACAATATCTTTTCTCTCGCCCCAGCATTGCCGGGGCGTCCCGGCTCCCTTTTCCCCCTCTCGGATTTCTGTTCCTCTCTTAATTTACCATGAAGGCTAATTCCATTTCCATTCACGATATGTCAACCATCTCATCTCCCCATTTTGTAAGAGGAATTCCTGGGCCCTTTTAAACAAGCCCTCGCGCCATTCAGGCACAATGTCCCGCTACAGCATTCCTAAAGGACTAATGAATTTAGAATTAGCAATTTCTTTCTAGTTGAGTTTAATGAATGCAGATCACTTTAACAGCATGACAAATTGCTGGATGGGCCGAAATAGACACCATTTAACCCCCTTTCTCAGCCCCGCTCCCTCACCCAGCCCGGGCTGCTTTTCCCAGGTACCTCCTCAATGCCCCGGGGGGGGACCTTGTACCGCTTTGTAGGAGCCCGGTTGGGCGTTTAAAAGGCTCAGACCCGGGATTTGGGTTGGGGCCGGGGAGGGGTCCTCGCTGTCCCCCTCCTCGGGCATCCCGGAGCGCTCCCCCGACCTTTCCCCGCAGCCAGCCCCGGGAGCGGTGGGGCGGAAGGGGGGGTAGGAGGCGGCGGGTCCCTTTTCCGAGCCCTCTCCCACCGCCCGCAGAGGTGCAGAAGCTGTCCAGCCTGGTGCTGCCGTCGGAAGTGATCATCGCCCAGAGCTCCATCCCCGGGGAAGGGCTCGGCATCTTCTCCAAGACCTGGATCAAGGCCGGCACCGAGATGGGACCGTTCACGGGCAGGGTCATCTCTCCGGAGCACGTGGATCTGTGCAAGAACAACAACCTCATGTGGGAGGTAATGACACGCACACAGCCCCGGACCCCCAGCCCCGACTGGCCTGGGGAGAGGCAGGGATGGAGTGCTAGGGCCCGGGGGCTTTGTCCTCTACCGGTTTACCCTCAGGGACCCTCCCCGTGCCTCAGTTTCCCCATTCACGCAAACATCTGGCTTCCTCCGGGGCAGGAGAAGGATGAGGTTTCTTTAGCCCTCAGGGTGCAACCAGCCCTTGGAGGAGCCTCAAGATGCTGTTGCTCCCTTCACGCAGCAGGATCTTGCTTTGCCTCTCACCATGGTGGTGAAACACCTGGCTGGCAGCTGCCTGCACCGTGCATGATGGGCAAAACCAGCTCTTCCCAGTCCCCGCTTCATCCCAGTTCAGGGTGATCTGAGCTGCCAGAACATCCATCGTACATTAATGCCCAGATAGGAGAGGGGGTGTGTGTCCTTTTTTTGGTTTCGCTGAGTGTCAGACTTGCACTTTAAAAAAATGATTGTTATTATTACCAATTTATGCCTAATAAAAACTTGTCTGACCTTTCCTGCCACACTGCAAAGCATCTTCCCCTGCGGGCTAAATCTGGCAGGCACCTTCCTCCTCCACGCAGGGATGCTCTGCGGGCAGCTGCAGGATGCTGAATAACACCTTCGGGGCCAGGCTGCTGGTGGGGCTCTGCAGAGAAGGGGCACTGAGGCAGGGAGATGGGTTATTTGGTGGGCATGGGTTGGTGGGGCCAGCCGTGCCTGCCCAGCAAGAGCAGGGTACCCTTCCTCAGCCCTGCTGCGGATGCGCAGTCTGGTGCCATGGGCAGGAAGGGTTCGGGCATCTCCCATCCACAGGCAGCAGCTGCAGGCAGGGTTGCTGCTCCGAGGCTGTGCTGCTTTTGAGCTTGTCCTGGCTGGGGAATTAATCTCAGAGGAGGTGGGGGAGCTTGGTCTATTCTGGGCAGAATTGTTACCAACTGATATTTCCCCCTTCCAGGTCTTCAATGAAGATGGCACGGTGAGGTACTTCATCGATGCCAGCCAGGAGGACCACCGCAGCTGGATGACCTACATCAAATGTGCCCGCAACGAGCAGGAGCAGAACCTGGAGGTGGTCCAGATCGGGAACAGCATCTTCTACAAGGCCATTGAGGTTAGTGAGGCTGGGAGGCAGCTGGGCAGCTGTGGGAGGGGATGAGGTGTTGGGATCCCCCACCCCGCAGACCCTTCCTTTGCTGGCATGTCCGTGGGAGCACAGGGTGGCTTTGCCATCCCTGGCACCCAGATCCCTGAGGAAAGGCCATTGCAAGTGGTTCAGGGAGACCGCAGGGAGCAGTAAGGGGCCCTTCTCTCCGTCCACTTTCGGTGGGCTCACGGGGTGATGTGCTGACCAGAGGAAAAGAAAATGCTGCTCAAACTTGTTTTGGGGTGTAAAGTGTGAGAAGGCTGGGGTCCTGGCCCAGGTAGGGCTTTGGGCAGGACTGGGGCTTTGATGCTTTCATGGAAAATGGGATTTTGTGTGGAACCTGCTTCTCCGTAGCAGAGGGAAGACTGGGAGCTTCTGTGAACCCCAGTGCTAAGTGCAAACCGTGCCTGGCTCTGCACAGCTTTGTTGGGGGGCTCACTGAGGCTCTGGCTGTGAAGGGAGAATGGCATGGGGGCTGCCAGGGCTGTGTGTGCAGCTGCAGAGCGGGCAGGGTGCGGCACCGGCATGGCCGCGCCTCGGGCTGCCCGCAGCAGGGCAGTGGGGAAGGGACTCATCCTGCCTGACTCATCCACGCACACCCATGTGAAGCACTGGTGGGGGCTGGTGTAGCAGGGGAGCAGGTGCTGGGTCCCAGGGATGCCCCGGGGCACAGGCTGCTGTGCTATAGGGTGACGGCTGGAGGTACTCTCCAATCCCACAGCTCCCCATGGGAGATGCTGGGATGGAGGTTGGTGTCCAGCTCCCTGGCAGCGTTGTTGCTTTGTCCATATTGGTCTCTGTGGCAGCGGTGTGACGGTGGGGACCAGTCCTGCAGTGTTCCCATAACCCAGTGCCGTGGCGGGAGGACAGGGCGGCGGCTCAGTGAGGTGTCCCTGGGCAGATGCTCCAGCTTGGAGTCATGAGAGGGAACGTCTCCTGTTCCACTCAGACCAGTTCTGGTATGCTGTCCCTCTCCAACCTTGGGCACAGAGGCTCACCTGCTTGGGAGCATGGGCTGCCGTGGCTGGAGAAGAGCTCAAGTGCCCACTGGGTCTGGGCTGCTGCCCTGGTTTACAGAGAGGCAGATGCTTCATGGCGCAGGACTGTGGTTCAGTCCTGCATAGAGCCAGGATTGGGGCTGGGTTTGGGATTGCCGCAGCGGGATGGGGAAGGTGAGTGGGTGGGTGAGAAGAGGTCCTGCGGCAGGAGAACCCTGCGTGCCACCACCTCAGGGCTTGGCTGCCTTTCTCCACGCAGCGCTGCAAGAGCCCCAAGTGCTGCTGTGCTGCTCTCCCCACCCTGGACACCCCTCCACGGCCTTCAGCTGTACCCAGTTTAAGTCCTGATGTTCTTGTGGGCAGCTGTGTCTGTCGGGACAGCGGCTGTGGTGCATTTTACTAGTGCCCTGAAATGATGCAAGGAAGTAAAACAATTCCAGGGAGCCGCAGTGTATTTGGGAATACAGCTGTGTTCCTCGCACCTCGTGCACACACGGGAGATGGGGCAGAGGTGGGTTGATATTTGGGGAGGTGTGTGTAGAGACCCCGTGCAGTCAGGTTACAGGGTTTGCTCCTGGGGATGAAGCAGCAAATGCCAGAGCAGGGTGAGTTTAATTCCCTCAGCACAAGCATCAAAGTTGCAGCGATGAGGGTGCTGATACTCAAGCGATGGGGAGGTGAAAGTGGGTTCTTGCCATCGCTCTGCAGTGTGCTCCCCAGGTGTGGCAGGCACCCAGCGGTGCTCCTGCTGGTGCTGGGTCAGCATGGGTCCCTCCGTGCTGGGGAGAGCCCAAGGGACCAGGGCTTTCTGTGTGGGAGGCGAGGAAGGGAAGCATAGGGTGTACTGGGAGCTGGTCACAAGCAGGCTTGACAGGTCGAGGATCTGCATCTCTCGTGGGCTGCCCATCCCTGCCCATGCAATGTGCCTGCAGCCATGCGTGCATGCACACACACATGCAGTCCAAAACCACTCGCTCATCCAGGTGTATACACCCAGCAAGGAACAGCAGGAGAGGATTTGCCTTTGTGGAGATCTCCCAGCCTGTTAATCCCCGAGCGCAGAGTCACGGGCGCATGAACGCAGCATCTCGGACCTGAGCGAGCTCCCCGCTTGTCACCACCGCTCCTGCCTTGTTGGGAGGAAGGCAACAAGCCCTGGACCTGGAGCATCAGCCTGAGACCAGCTGGAACAGCTTGGTCTTGGGTGGGATACACAAACACCGATCTGGTCTTAGCAGTGCCCACTCTAAGGCACATGTCTGTCTGGGTACCAGCCTCCTGCCCTGCGCCCACGGCATCCCCTCTGCACCCACCTCTGCTGCACCACGGCTCCAGTGGCATCCCTTAGGATGCCTTTCCTGGGATTCCCTTCCCACTTACCCACCACAAAATCAGATTTATTGGGTGTCTCTCTCACTATTTGCCTCTAATATTTTCGTATGTTTTGCCCATTCCTGCCTTTACTTGCAAGCTGGTTTCCCTCCTCCTCTTCCTCAGCAATTTCAAGCTGTTGCTGCTGGAAAATGAAGCGAGGGAGGCAAGTTTTGGCCTTTGATCTGAAGGGAGGGTGGTTATTTTAAACCATTTTGGTGGATGTGTACATCCACCCGCTCTGGCATACACACATCACCTCCATATAAACACGCATGCACATGTGTGATGTGTTTTATCCTTCTGGTGATACTGTATTCGATTTGCTTGTGTTCAAAAGACTGATTTTCTGTTAAAATGACACTTAGAAACTGCATCAATTTGTGCCAATATTGGCTTCCTCTGTTCCTGCTCCAGCCCCAGTGAGGTCTTTATGTGGATGGACACTCAAAGTCAAATTCCCAGTTCTTTTGGGTGCTTAAAATCAGGCATGTTTTCAGTGCTCAGGTGATCTAGCTCATGATCTAAGTCTCCTGTGGATGATGTTTTCCTTGGATCACCCTGTGCATGGGAAGTCATCCTCTGGAACGGGGCTTTCTCCATTTCCAAATTAGGTTTCCAACACTAGGGACCTGCAAGGGGCAGATGTGTATGGTTTTAGGCAGCGATGTTGGTGGTGTTACTGGTGCCTGAAGCAGATGCTCTGGTGTGAGAGTGTCTGACTTCCCAACCACGGCTGCTATGTGTCAGGAGGCTTGAATGGCATCTCCTGGCTGCTCATTCTGGCAGCTCAGAACCACAACGGGAGCAACAGGGGAAGAAGTGCTGTTGCTTCAGGGAAACAGGAGTGTGGGTTGTGCAAAGACCTGTCCCTAGCTGTGTAGGTCTCCTTGAGTGGTTGCAGGCACTGTGGTTTGATGTGGGATGCAGGCAGTGTCTTGTACCCGGGCCACGCTCTCCTACAGCAGCCTCTGAGCTCTCCTCTGATCCCTGGGCTGCTGTCCTGTCACTGCCACATCTATGTTTCCACCTGCTAAAATAATCCCCAGCGGGGTCGGGTGGGAGATGCTGCCTGTGCCCTACAGCAAAGGGTGCAGGTGGCTGTGTCCGGAGCTGGAGCACTCTGCGTGAGCACCGAGCCAGGGCTCTGTGTCACAGCTCCCTGCTTGGGTCTCTGTCACTTGTGCCTCGCTGCACTTCATGGGTCCACAAATGACTTATTGCTCCTTGTCTCTGTGTGCCACCATGTCCTCATCTCTCTGAGCTGTAGGGACACCTGGGTCCTTTGCTCCAGAGACATCGGTTCCATCTGTGTGCTGTGTAGCTGCTTTATTTGCCAGTCAGGTTTGTGGCACAGCCTGGGAGAGACCCTGGTGTGGGATTGTGCTGGTGGTGGATGGTGCTGAGCTGTGCCATTGCCCTCAGCTGTGCTGTGCCTGTCTGGAGGTGCTGGGGACCGTGGGGAGGTCCTAGGTGGCAGCAGGGTCTCGCAGGAGATGGGGTACAGCCAGTGCTTGAAGCGACTGGCCAAGGATGCACAGGGAGCTCCACACTGTCCCCCCTCAACGTCCCTGTGTGTCTTTCTTTTTAGATGATTCCTCCAGACCAAGAGCTCCTGGTCTGGTACGGGAACTCCCACAACACCTTTCTGGGCATCCCGGGTGTGCCGGGCCTAGAGGAGGAGCAGAAGAAGAATAAACATGGTAGGTAACATCGGAAATGGCCGTGGGGGCAGCATCCAGGTGTGGGGTAGGTGTGGGGCAGGGACACCACAGGGGATATAGCAGATCCCCCCAACTTTCTGGGGACAAACACAGGGACCACGTACAGACAGGTCCCCAGCAATCTAGGGGTTGTCTCCAGGCCAGTTTGCCCGCAGCTGTTGCCAGTGTGGTGACCAGCAGTTGCTGCCTGACCCAGCCAGTCAGATGTGTGAGCAGGAGGAAGGCAGCCCCGACACGCTGTGAAGCACCAAGCAGGTGCAGCTGCCTGTGTCCCTACTCTGTGTTCAACAAATCACAGTCACAGGACACCTTTCTCTCCTCATGCTTTTGCTCTCTGCTTGCCTTGGTGAGACACCCCTCCATGGGCTGGCAGTGGGGCTCTGGGGCAGACCAAGGGCTGCTATTCATAGCCAGACCCTATGTGCACTTCCTAGCCCTGCTCCCTGCTCTGAGAGCGCCAGGTCAGAACCCAGGGGAGAAGGTGGCCCCAGCGCAGGGGCAGCATGCTGTTGCCGAAGGGCCCGGCCTGGAGGCCAAGGAAGCGTCACTGGGGGTTCAGCTACCTGCCCCCTCCAGCTCTGCAGCCCAGGGAGGGGAAAAGCGCTTTTTGTGCCTGTCTATAGGGCAGACAGGTCGGCTCGAGTGTCCCCCCCCTCCCCTAAATTTGGGTGAGCCAGTTCCCAGCTCTGTCTCCATCCCAAGTGCCAGCCTGCGACCCCCGCTCTGCCTGGGATGGGTGTCTGCTTGGAGCACCCTCAGCGAGCAGAGGAGCTGTTGAGGGGGCCACGGGGTGGTTATGTATTGCCTCTGGGGATGGGGGGAAGAGGGTGGTGGGCAGCACCTGACCATCCCATTGTCCCCAGAGGATTTCCACGCGGTGGAGACGGGAGCCAGCACGACCGGGCGGATGCGCTGCGTCATCTGCCACCGCGGCTTCAACTCCCGCAGCAACCTGCGCTCCCACATGCGCATCCACACCCTGGACAAGCCCTTCGTCTGCCGCTTCTGCAACCGCCGCTTCAGCCAGTCCTCCACCCTCCGCAACCACGTCCGCTTGCACACCGGCGAGCGGCCCTACAAGTGCCAGGTTTGCCAAAGTGCCTACTCCCAGCTCGCCGGGCTGCGGGCACACCAGAAAAGCGCCCGCCATCGGCCCCCCAACGCCTCTCTGCAGGCTCACTCGCCCGCCCTGCCTGTGCCCCATCCTGCTTCCCTGGCCCATCACATCCCCACCATGGTGCTGTGAAGCCCCAGCGTGGCAGCGGGTTTTTGGATGGTGAAGACTGGCCCCAAGACATACAATGAACTGTGTGTGTGTGTGTGTGTTTGTGTGTGTGGCTGGCCCTTGGCAGGGCTGGAGGGGGCAGAGGCAGGGCTGCTCTGTGTGTTGAGAAGGGGGGGTGCCAGTTGATATTTGGGACATCGCTGTTTGCATGGGGTTTGGTAGGCTGCTCGGTGAGCCTGGGGAACTCCCCCAGCTCTGCAAGGCGCTGGCACAGCTGCTCCATGCGGGATCCTCCCCGGGAAGATGTGCTGTAGGGTGCTGGTCCCTGGGGTTGGCAGGGGGAGAAGGGTGAAGGGATGTAGTGGGACGTCCTGTGTGAATTCACTGGTGCACTGGGGAAGGGCTGGGGCAGCCTAAAACCTGTGCTGGGTGTTGAAAGGCTGGCACAGCCCTGTTGTGGCCACCCTGTTCATGCCTGCTTACCACAGGGGCAACTTTGGCCCTGCTGGCTCTTTCCAAGGGCCACATTTCTCTCTTTGGGGGCCCTGATTTTAGGTAACAGTCACGTTTTTTCCCCAAAATTCTCCTACCTGCCCTCCTCCAGCCTGAGCCCTGTGTTGGGGTTTGCCTGATGCCTCTGAGCAATGCAGAGGGGACACCCCTAGCACGACATCCCAGCTGGAAATGCCCATCCAGGAGCAGGCTTTGCGGGGGGACACACCCCATGCTCTGCTGGGCTGTGCCTGCTCCGGCCCTCCGAGCATCCTTGCTCCCCGCAGAGGGAATATTTCGGCTGTTATTTCTACCGCCCTCTGGGGACAGAGAAAGCCGGTCCCAGGCCCAGCTCTGTCCCCAAGGACATCTCCCAGCGCCCTCTGGAGTCCTGCCACACGCGAGCGGAGGGCCGTGTATCATAAAGCTTAAAGGAAGGTATTCTGATATTAATTATAAGTCTGAGATGTATAAAGTTCACACAAACTGTGTTTTACTTCCAGAAGAAAGAAAAAAGCCCAACCCAACAAAAAGCAAACAACTGTCACTTTAACTTTGTAAATATTTATGTAAACATTATTTACAAAACTTTGATATTATATATTATTTGATTGTATATGTACACAGTGTAAATACATTTGTACCTCTCTCTTGTATTCTAAATAAAAATTACTTGGAACATTTATCATTTAGAAGATGGATAGCATGGAGAGATTTCTTTGCCTGCTGGAGGAGGGGTGTAGCAGTTGGGGTGAGTGAATGTTTTGGCTGGGATGAGGTGGAGTTAACAGTGTATGCTGGACCAAATAGGGCAGTTGGGAGGAGGAAAGATCGGCTTTGGGAAAAAACAAACCCTTTGCAGGTCTGAAAGAGAACGGGGTGCTGGAGCGGGAGGTGTTTGGTCTGGTACATAGAATCACCTGGGTTGGAAGAGACCTTTTAGATTGAATCCAACACGCTTAACCTTACCTAGCCCACCTCTAACCCATGTCCTTAAGCACTTCATCCACATGCCTTTTAAACCCCTGCAGGGATGGTGACCCCACCACCTCCCTGGGCAGCCTGTGCCAATGCCTCACAGCCCTTCCAGTACAGAAATTCTTGCCAATATCTAACCTAAATCTCCCCTAGTGTCATTTCAAGCTATTCCCTGTCATCCCATCACTTATCTTCCCAGAGAACAGGCTGACCCTGACATCTCTGCACCTGCCTTGCAGGCTGTGGATACCTTTTGATATCTTCTATGAGGCAGTAGTCCCGCTGTGTCTGTGATGGGCCATGGGCAGGAGCCTTCCTTGAAACTGCCATGTTTAACTGTGGTCCCAAGGAAGTGGGGTGTAGACTGAAGGGGCTTCGTTTTGCTTGGTCTTTTCTCGGTGGCTGAAAGCCTGACTGCCCTTAGAATTAAATTAACAAAGCTTTGAGTTAAATTACCCTGCCGTGGAACAGCTCTGGCAGGGGTATGCCCCTTGGCCCTGGCCGCTCTGCAAGCCCATGGCAGGGCAGCCCCCAGGCTGGCCCAGTGTGGGGAAGGGGCTGGCCGGCCTGCAGCCCCCGTGCTGCCCGGCTTCCCTCTGCCTCCCCCGGGAGAGGGCGAGAGGGTTTGCCTCACAACTGAGGGTACAAGGGGGGTGTGGGTGTTCGTAGGTGCATGGGCACCCGTGGGGATTAGAGGTGCTGCTTCTCTCCAGGGAGAACACACCCTGAGCCCGCAGCGCTGCCCTGAGGCTGGGGGTGCCCCAGGGTGGAGTGCTGGGCCGGGCGGGCCCCGGGGAGGCGCCTTGCCCACACTAAACATGGCTGCCCTCGCCCTTTGGATCTCCAAGCTGTGAAGCTTCCTGCCACGAACCAAATTGGCCGCCAGGCAGCCTCACCCCCTTTCCGGCGCCGCTGCCCTCACTCAAGATGGCGGCGCCCGCGCTTCCAGGCGCGCTCTCGCCAGCAGTCAGCATGGCGGGCGGAAGGCGCGCTTGGAGTGGGTCGGCGGCGCTGCGCCGCCCGCACTCAAGATGGCCGCCATCAGCATGCGGCTGCCGGAGTTTCGCAAGGCGGTGGTGCCGAGCGTGTCCCGGGGCGACGAGAAGCACCTGGTGCTACCGGGGGACACGATCACCACCGACACGGGCTATATGAGGTGCGGGCAGCGGCGGAGGGGAGGCGGTGGGGGATGGGGGACGCGGTCTGGCCGGCCTGGGCCTCTCCTGAGGCGGCTGCTCTCTCCGCAGGGGCCACGGCACCTACGTGGAAGATGAGAAGCTGATCGCCTCGGTGGCCGGCGTTGTGGAGAGGGTGAACAAGCTGGTGTGTGTCAGGCCGATGAACACCAGGTGAGCGCAGCCGGCTCCCCTGTACAGGGAGCACAGGGTGCCGGGGGAGGATGAGGGGTGTGACGGGATGTTCTCTGTCCCGCTCCCAGGTACAACGGTGAAGTGGGTGACGTCGTGGTCGGGAGGATCACGGAGGTAAGGCTCGAGTTTCCTCATGTGGTGTTTCGTGACAGCAGGCTGGCGGGGCCCGGTCCCGTCTGGGGATGCCTGTGTGGGGCTGTGGGTGTTAAACACGCGGAGGCTGTGAGCAGTGAGCAGAGCTGTCTGCAGGCTTGGCTGGCCACAGGGCCTCCCGCTCCGCCAGATTGCTTCTTGCTCACTTTCGGAGCACGTATCCACTGATGGTTTATTGTCTTCTCCAGGTTCAGCAGAAGCGATGGAAAGTGGAAACCAATTCCAGGCTGGATTCAGTCCTGTTGCTGTCATCTATAAATTTGCCTGGCGGGGAGCTGGTGAGTGTGGTTCATGCAGAGCAGTGCCAGAGCCTCATCTTCTGCTTCCACAGCAGAAGCTGAGGCACTGGGCAGCTCTGGAGTCCTTCCCGCTGTCAGCACGAGGGTAGCAGTGGGTTTTGTGGGTGGGCCTGTAGCACTCTGATGTGTTTGATTCTCAAGTGTTGTTTGGACACAAGCACATCAGTGATCTAAAGATGTGCTGCCCCACCTGATTGTCTTTTCTGTGACCAGTTGGTCTTTTGCATGGCGTCCTAAGGTCCATCTGCAGTGTGGGTATGAGCTGACATTGCTCCTTCTGAGCTGCACGTAACTTCTCTTGCATTGTGTGTTTCAGAGAAGGAGATCGGCAGAAGATGAGCTTGCGATGAGGGACTATCTGCAGGAAGGGGACCTCATCAGTGTATCCTTCCACTGCTTGTACTTGGAGGAGCCAAGGGGCATGGGGAGCACAGCCAGACCTTGGCCAGCGTGGCTGGTTGCGGGAGCTCTCTGATGGGGGCAGCCAGCGGCTCTGGGCACCCAGCAGCATTAGGGACCTTGTTTCCTTAAGTGGTGCTGACAGGCAGAGGTCCAGTCTGTATTCTCTGATGGGGCTGTATCGCTGCACACCCGGAGTCTGAAATATGGGAAGGTAAGTTATTCTGAAACACTTGATCTTGGCCTAATTCTGCTCCAGTTGAATTGTGTAAGGCCTTTTGGAGGGCTTTTAAAGGAAAAAAGCTCTGGGGTAGAGCAGGATGTTTTTCTAACCTGTTCTTGCAGCTTAGGAAGAATCAAGCAGAGTTTCCCCAAATCCGAGTGAGTGCCCTTGAGTTGCTCTTTGAGCTGCTGCTCTCCCCACCCACAATTACAGCCTGCCAGTCCTGTTTCCCCCACTATCCCTTTGCAAATTAAACCCTGGGGAGAAAAATCTGCCTCAAACTTCATCGCTCCTCTTCTGCAGGCTGTTGCCCCTGCGTCTTGTTTCTCCAGGGCTCTATTTTAGGCTTTACACAGTTGGCATTTATCTCTGGTTTTGTGCATTGAAATAAGCCAAGGGGCCACTGGAGCGTAGGCTGCAGTTTGGGATTACCAGACCAAGGGTATTAGCACTTGAAAGATGAAAGAGAAGGGTGCTTATTGCACGAAGGGTGAAGGATAGCGACTGGATTAAGAGGGAAAGTGTTCTGCTAAATTGGGCCTCTCCCTTCTCATTTTTCTGTGGGGATGGCTCCTGTGTAGTTACGATCAAGATATTATTAACATTTGTGCTGAGCACTTAGAGTATTCTTCGTCTTCAAAGGACTGCACAGGCATTAGCTAATCCTCCCAGCGCTCCCAGGGGCAGGCAGGTTTTATATTCACTGTTTCACAGGAAAAGGTGTTAAAATTGAGTGGTTCCTAGACCAGGAGTGGAGTGCATGTCAGTGGCTTGATGTTAGCTGTGGTGGCTCGTGTCTCTCTTGCTGAGTCTCGTGGTCTTCTCTTCAGCTTGGCCAGGGTGTGCTTGTTGAGGTCTCGCCCTCCCTTGTGAAACGCCAGAAGACTCACTTCCACGACTTGCCCTGTGGTGCCTCTATCATCCTTGGCACCAATGGTTTCATCTGGATCTACCCCACTCCAGAGCAGAAAGATGGAGATGCAGGGGGCTTCACCACCAGCACTGAGGTGAGGATTCAGGGAAGACAGACCTTTTCCCAATGAGGTTGTGTTAGTCTGATGTGGTCAGAGGCACATGAATAACCTGAGACTTTCAAGATTTGCTATTAGGTTGATGGCAAAGCTTTTTTACAGTAGGCTTATGTTATTTCCCTGTGTATTCATCTCTTTTCCTCTATCCTTCCTCAGCCAGTTCCCTTGTCTGACCGGGAGGTGATCTCACGGCTCCGAAACTGCGTTGTGGCTCTGGTTACTCAGAAGTTGATGCTCTTTGACACGAGCATCCTGTATTGCTATGAAGCATCCCTTCCTCATCAGGTACAGAAACCAGTGGTGTTTTCTGTATTCCACCCTGAGGGGAGGGAATGGGAAGGGTGCATCATTGCTGCTGGAGTCAGTAAGTTCAGTGGTCAGGCTTCCTTTTGGCTCCAAACCGTCCTGTACCAAAATGACAATAGGAACTCTTCACTTTGTATGTAACATAAATTCCCTGTCATGCTTTCAGGGGTAGTTTGAAGGGTTCTGCCTGTGGCCAATTCCAACTATTCCTACTTCTTTTGTTCCGTTTGCTGGGATTATGGACCCTCTGTGGCCCCTGTGAAAACAGTGGTGAATTTGGGATTGTGTGAGGGTATGGTGCACTTTAAGAACAAATGGAAAAGCAAGTGTCATGTATTGTATTGAGACTGGTCTTCTGATGGTATCCACATCCTGCACGGCAGGAAGGTTCCCCTGGTGTTGACCTCTCACTGTGCAGCTTTTCTGTGTGATTTCTGCCAGCAGAATCACCAGCAGTTCTTATAAATGGATAAGATCTGAATTGTCTTCTGCTTTCAATCACAGTGGCAGCCTACTCTGCTCGACAGGATGTTCTTTTGAACTATACTTCTGTTTGTTAGCTCTCCCCCAAATACTGGTCAGGAGAGATTAGGAGTTGTCAGTAGCACCTCCTTTGATTTCTTGTGGTCTCTGTAAGAATTGCTATCTCTGGTAAAGTTGACTTTGTTTTGGACCCTCTGCCATGAGCTTTGTTTGACCACAACCCCCTAAACTCACTCACTGCTCATTGCTGTGTGTCAGGGACCCTCATCCCCATGGACTGTGCACTAGTAGTAGTTGCTTTTTGGTGCCAACATTGCTTTTTTTTCCACTGCAGATCAAGGACATTCTCCAACCAGAGGTGATGGAGAAGATTGTTTTGGAAACCCGACAGAGGCTGCTGGATCTGGAGGGATAGGGCACACACCCCTTCAGATGAGGTCCCAGCGTGGCAGCTTTTAATTCTCAGTGTTGTTTTTGTTACTTTTTTTTTTTCCAGTGTTCTAGTCCCCAACATTCATTCGATACTTCAGAAACCTCCAAAATCCCTCATTTCAACTCCTAGGATACCTCCTGAGCCCTTCTAGTACAATAGTATGAAATAGTAGTTAAGTACAATAGCCTTTTAGTGCAGCAGCCTGAAAAATTGGTATCTGACCTTTATGAAGATGCACATGCAACTGGGACATACCTCATAGCACTTGCTGCTGTGTCTAGTGCCCCTGAACTTTGTACAGAATGACAGGAGGGGATGTGTTTTGTGATGTTTCTCTCTTCTCAAAGGTTTTCTAAATTGTTTTGATTTTCCCTTTAATACAGATCTGTCAGCCTGTCCTCTGACTGAGAGCTCTTTCTTGTTTTTAAGAGTGCAGATTACAGGTACAAGTCTTTAGAGGACAGGAGTGTCCACACCCTTGCAAGCCATACTTTGGGCCTGGCTGTTCACAGCTTCTGTATCTCAAGGGCATGAGATTGGATGTGGCTGTCCACGAGCTAGGAGCCATGGGCAAGCAGAGCCATCTCTGTCCATCCTGGCAGTCCCTTTTTTATGTCTGATGTGGTGAGCTTCTCCTCTGAGGAAGCCCCATTATTGTTTTCTATTAAATATTTCACATTTCAATAAATTTTTTAAACAGTTCAGACATTCAAGTGTGTGTTAGCTTGTCTTTCTCCAGAACAAGTTGGGTCTAGTTGAGAGCTATGGTTGGCTCAGGTTTCCTTGTGCCAGTACACTTAGAATGGTCACAGTGCCCTGTTACCTCCTCAGTTCTTGCTCCTCATCTCATTCAAGCAGCACTTGGCCTTTCCCTTCAGTGTATCTTCTGTGCAGAGTTCCTCTGTTAGCAGCTTGCCTGGCATTGCTCGCAGTGGTGCTCTCAACATTGTTTCCCTGCCGGATCCTATGGAGAGGTGAGCTGTGTCTGGGGGATGGCAGGGAGCCCAGTATGACACTGGTGGAGATCCTCAGGCCAGTGGTGAGAGGTGGGCATGCAGAGCCAGATGCTGGCAGTCCTCTGTGTGCAATGGATGTGGTGTTCTCTTTATAGCACCAGAGTTCTGCAAGAGGTGTTTGTAGTATACATGTATTGGGTGTGTATATATTTATACTGCATTTGTATTGTATTAGAGCTTGCACCCCACTCCTGTAATTCTTAAAAGGGATGAAAAAGCAAAATACCTGACCTGATGGTCCCTGAGTCTGTCTGACTGTCAGATTCTTATGCTTGCCTCAGGCAAAAGGGAAAAGTCTTTGTGTGATCTCTTCCTGGGAACTAGAAATACCCGCTGCCACTTCTCCCCAGCCCAGGGCGCTCTGCCTGCAGGCCACAGTAAGCACTAGGTGGCAGCTTCGGATCGCCTTTGCAGAATTTGCCTTCCCCCAGCAGCTCTGCCTCATTGCCCCGCCAGAGAGCAAAGGCTGGATGCCTGCCACCACCGCTGCTACCTAAAGACCGGAGCATTACGGAGCTCGGGAGCTAAGGACAAGCAAGGACACGGGTAATCCGTTCTGCTGCGGTACAACTCAGGCTTCTGTCTGTGCTGCCTCTGTAAGAGAGTAGTTAACTTCTTGGGGATACGGGTGGAGTGCTCCACACAAGACCTGGGAATTGTTATTTTTGAGATTTATGAGGATTCCCAGTCACATCCTCAAGGTAACTTGGGAGATTTGAAAGGTGAAGCTTGATGGTGGCACTTTCAGGGCTGTGCACAAGGCTGGCAGCAGCATTAGCCACGTCTGCATGGACTGGAGTGGTGCAAACAGGCTAAAAGCTTTAGCAGCCTTTGCATCTTTTAATTAGAAAAGTAGCTCTTTTTTCCCTATCAATTGCTGTGGTTTAGCAGCTGTTTATTTTATTACCATATGGGGAAGTTCAGGGATTTCTGCTGGGAGGCTTCTAGGTACAAGCAGACTGGGGATGTACAAGTGATGAGAGAAAATAGCTGATGTTCCCTTTTTTTTAAAAAAAAAGCATTTTTGAAGGCTGATGGGAGAAGAGTGTAATTAATCCAGATCTCTTTGCATCTCTGCCACTTGAATGTAAGCAACTCTGTGGCAGTTAAATGGCAAAGGGGTGAAGAGACTGTATTTCACCACCACCTAGAGAGAGTTGATACCGCTGAACTGGCACACGAATGCAAAATGCTTCTCCTTCCTCAAGCAACCTCTCTGCAGTCAGAATGGGGCTGGGGGGTGTTACAAGGCTCTTCAAAGTGCCTCAGAGTTGGGATGTGATGGAAATGTGCTGAGGAAGCATGGATAATTTAAGAGTTGGATCATGCTCATGAGTACCAAGTGTGAGCTGTCAGACCCGCAAGGTGGGACGGTGCCAGCTTCTCCTAACACACACCTTGAGGAAAGGGTGCTGGTGGCTGCAGCAGGCTGTGTTGGGCTGCATGGCTGAGTTGTTCCCATTTATTTTTCATGTTAATTTTCTTCCTCTTTTTACCTCTACTTATTAGTCTTTAAAACTGTGGTCTATTTCCAGGCTTCTTATTCTGGTTCTCTCTTCCCATGGCGAACCAGTTTTGGTTATTGATGTTTAATAAATGAGTATACAACCTGAAAAACAATGAGCTCAAGATTTGGGCGGCTTCAGCTTTATGTTTCCTCCTGCTCACTGCAGCATTTCTGGTACTTTGGCCTTGGAGATGTATTAAACAGAGGAGTGTATGTCACCCACCCAGTTCCTGTGCTCCCTCAATACCTAGCACTTTTGTTTTCAAGCCTGGTAGCAAGAGCAGCACCCCATATAAAGCTTGGTTCTGGATCTTTTCTGGTGTGTGGGGCTGCTGAAGGTCCCGGTATTTTCCTCCCTGGCCAGGAGGGGTCATTGCTGCTCTTTGCAATGCGGTCGGTAGCAGCGGTGTCCACATCTGCATGGACAGGGACAGCCCAGAAAGGCTAAAAACCTTTAGCAGCCTTTCCATCTTTTAATTAGAAAAGCACCTCTTTCCCCTCCCTCCCCCTTATCCCATCCAATTGCTGTAGTTTAGCAGCTGTTTACCATCTTATTACCATATGGTAATAAGCACCATGCCAAGCCCAGACCTAAATTCTGTAACAAGACTTCAGTGAGGGCAGCACTGGCAGTTCCTGCAAACCCATCAAGCACAGCTTTGCAAGTCAGCAGGTAACAAGAGGTGAGAGTGACAAACTTGTGTGAGGAGGGAGAAACTTCTTGAGCAGTTTCAAAGTTGTCTAAGAAAGGGACTGAGCCAGCTGCCTTCTGCTGTCTGTTTCCTGGCTGAATCCCCAGTGACTTTTTGGTCTTGAGAAATGTTGAGGGCCACCAGTGCTCATCCATCTCAAAAGCAGCTGGAGATGAGCTGTTTAGGCTCATGATTCCCATATCCAGTGGCTTAAAGCATCACTGATCAGTCATGATCCACAATATGGCAAATGACTTTTTCCCTGTGCCCAGCAGAGATGAGTGAGGAGTCTGACAGGGTCTGGGGGAGGCTCCAGCATCTTGGGTAGGTGGGGGAGCCAGGCCCCCTTTTTCTGCAGCAGGTCTGCACAGGAGTATGGGCAGGCTACATAAAAAAAGCCTTTGAAATGTGAAGTGCTGGAGATGGAAAGGAGGGCTCCAGCAAAAGCAGTGTCCTCTGGAATTCCTGAAATAGTCTGTGGGATTTTGCCAGGCAACTTCTAAGGAGGAAGGGTGAAAGGAAGAAACTATGGCTTCTCTGGTTTAAGAACAAAACCATAGTTGAAAGCAGGATGGCAAGAACCTAGGAAGTGATTACTTCTCTATGGGGAATGAAAATTCCCATGCAGGCATTAAAACAGCTTAGACCAGTCTGATTTCTTTGGTCACCAGTGCCTGAGAGACAGCGAGGAGCCTGCTTGTGAACCAGCTGCAGCACCTGCCTGCTCTGCTCACTGAATACGTGGCACAGATGTGCTGGAAAGCAGAGCTAGTGAACAGTTCCCTTCCTGGGGAGCGCTGCCTGAGAACACAAAATCACTTGTCTGTAGAAAAAAAAAAAAAGCCCTGTTTCTTGGTGGGAGTGCTTGATTCATTTACTAACATGAAGAATGGCAACCCCTCCCTTTAGTCCCAGTAATAACCACTGTGATTTCAAATTTGTGCTAATGGGTTATTAATCCAATTACTGCTGCTTATTATGTTACTTCTGTATCATCCCCATGCAGTTCTGCTCTTCAGTTGAGGTGAATGGTATAAATCCAAAGCTTTCAGCAGACCCTAGAAGATAGAGAAACCCAACTGAGATTATAGGCAATCTTCAAAAGGCTGTCTCGGGTTCCTGAGGGCTGCTAATTAATATGCTAAGGTTCATTATTTGCTAAAGAGGTTGAAGCTTTAAGATATTGTAATGAAGGAAACATCACTGCAGCTGTTGGGTGTAACAACCCTCACTTAATTGAAGGAAAACTGAAAAAGTATCAAAGTATTTTTTATTAAATATATGGGATGCATGCAGGCCACACGTGAGGCTCAATTGAAAGAAACAGTCTAGGTTTTTTAAATCATTCTGCATTCACACAGTGTTTGTGTCTCCTCTAATCATTTCTGAACCCACTAGGCAACTTCAGGCTTGTTAGTGTGAGACAATTATGTTCACAGAAACTGGCAGCAGGGTAGGGGACAGAAAACACAATACCCTTTGGGAAGGAAAAGAGGGCAGGTACCTTGCTGTGATATTTGGGAGTGACCAGCTGGCCCATCTGCCTGTGTGTAGCCCCCAGATTCACTACAGTACTGCTTTGGGAAATGCTTTTGGAGCAACTGCTGAGTGGAAAGAGGCTGGGGACCAGCAGAGAACCTGCCCCACTTTGCTACAGAGCATCAGAAGGAACACCTGACTGTTGACCCCAATGATTCATTCACCTAGTCTGTTAGATAAAAAGTAAGTAGATATCTGCATAGATACCAGGTGAGGCAGGGAGAAGCAGATATACAGCCTGTGTTGTCCAGAACACAAGTCCTGTTTATTTGAAATTAGCTTTGTGTATTTTGGTCAAGGTGGTCTGAGTATGATAGACCTGTGGTAGTCTTCTGGAGACTGGTAGGAGAGATTATCCAGGATGCTCTGATCGGACCCAGAAGGGGATAACATTTTCAGTAAAGGATGCTTGGTGATTTGTTCTGGTTTGGTTTATTTTAACAAATTTCTCTCAGGCTGCACAGCCTGTGTTGACAGACAGCTTTGTTTCCTTGCTTTCATTCAATCCATGGGGGCTGATCAGGGCGTTAGATCACTGCAGTGAGAAGCTGAGCTCCATTACCAAGATAAACTGGAGAGATGCTGCTGAGTTTGAGAGATGTGACCCTGGATCTGTCTCAGCATCACGTACCAGAATTTCTCTCTCCTGTGTGCAGCACAAACAGCCTCAGCATCTGCAGTTTCAGTCGGTGATGGAGAAATGTAATAGAAATGGTTTGGAGTCAGTCTCCTGGCTAAGAATTAGTGATGTAGGAGCAGACTGGCACAGCAGAGGTGGGAGATCCCATAGGGCTGTATGAAGTGCTACATTTCAGCTGCTATTGTTGGAAGATGAAAAATACATGCCTGCCAGGGACCTTGAATATGGCGTAGGAAACAGGGAGTGTGTTTGGATTTGTCACAAGGGAGGAGTCGGTATAAACAAGCCGCTCTGTGTCCAGATGGTTACCCTGAGCAAGAGGCTGCTGCACAAAATTGCATTTGTGTGTTCTCCTGTTGTTCACTGGGAGCAGCCACAGACCTTTGACCAAAACACCCTGACCTCAAGCTGCTGCCACAACCCTCTTCTATTCCCAAGGTGAACGTACGAGAAACCATCTTCAGCGTCACCCTCTGTGCTCTTCAGCTCAGGCAATGCTAGTGCTGCACGTCTAAGGAGGCCACAGAGCAGGCTGAAAAACTTGGGGGGGTTTAGCTTCATCTTTGTACCAAATGGGGCATGAAAGTAGATCAATAAAGTATTTTATTGTCATATTCGTTGGTCTCTATGGCTGATTTTGGTATCAAGTACTGACAGCGGTGCGTTCTGACAGCGTTAGTGAGGAAGCGAAGTCCTTTGTGCAAGCAGGGTGACCGATCCCTGGTTGTGGAAAAGCCAATGGTTGTGCTCACAGCTGACCCACTAAGGATCTCTTCTCCCCTGCTCATCTCTGCAGGAAACTTGGAGTCCAGAGCTGGCCAGGGGCCTTGAGACCCCTGTGTGGGGGCTTCTAGCTGAGGGCCAGCGAGCTCAGTCAGACCTAGGGGAATACAGCTTGGGTGGCCCTTGCAAAGGTGTAAGGGGTTTGACAGGAGCTTTCTGTGTCCTTGGCTAGCATTTGCAAGCGATGTTGCACCAGCCATCTCTTCTACCTGTCCGTTCCCCTGTCTTCCCTTTCATCTCGCTCCACTCATGGCCCCCCCTCAGCTTCCCTCATCTTCCCCTTCCTGCCCTCTCTATCTGCCTCATCTTCCCTTCAGACCCCTTCATGGCACCCCATTTCCCTCACGGCTCCAGCCTGGAGACACCTTTGTGTCTCCCAGCCCCCTCATTCCCCTCACGGCTCCCCTCACCCCCGCCTTCGACTCGATCCCTCATTCCCCTCAGAGGTTCTCCCCCTTCTCCTCAGGGACTTCCATGGCCCCCACTGCCCCATCGCAGCCCCGCAGGTTCCCGTTATGGCGGCGGGCGCACCGCCCAGACAGGGCCCGGAGCGGGCAGCGGCTGGGCAGGAGGCGGGGGCGGCGGAGGAGGAGGGGCCGGAAGGGGATGTGACCGCCCGCCCCGCCGGCCGGGGGTGGGGCTGTGCCGCGCCGGGGGTTCCGGGATCTCCCTCGCCGCCTGCAGCCGCCCCCCGCCGGTCTCTCTCCGCGCCGCGGGTGCCCCCGGCGGCAGCCCCCGGGGTACCCCACTCGCCCTGCGGCCCGTCGCCCCCTCCAACAGCCCGGCCTGGCGGGGCCCCCTCTGGACGTGCGGCCGCCCGGCCCTGCCGCCCCCCGCCCGGCCCCCTCCGCGCGTCCCGCCGCGGCCGGGCCGGCCTCGGCCCCGGTCCCGCTGCCCGCCCGGGCCTTGCCCGCCGCCGGCCTCCTCCACGGGGATGCGGCCTCCCCGGTCACCCCCGCTTGACCTCTTCTGGCTGCTGTGCAGGAACCGGCCTCCCGGAGCGCGTCCCCGGCCTCGCACCCCGTCCCCGGCACCCGGCTCCGTCTGAGGCGGGCAGCAGGCCGGGAGGGCGGCCACCTGTGCCGGCCCGGCGGCCCCAGCACTGCTTCGAAGCCACCATGACCCCCCAGGCCCCGCCGGCCAGCTTCACCTCCGCCGGCGTGTGGGAGAGGTAGTGGCCGTGCGGGCGGCCCGAGGCTTGCGATGGAAGAAGGCGAGGCGTTGTGAGGCCGGACCACCACAGCCCCCCGTCCCGTTCCCTCGCCCCAAGGAGTGTGTGGAGCCTGCCAGGCCGAGAGTTGCTTCTGCTTCACCTTGCGAGCTGGCATGGTCTCAGCCTACTTGATCCTGCTAGACTTCGTTGATACTTGAAGCCAAATAACGTGGCTCTCTGGCCTGTGCCTAACTCAATGCTATGCAAAAGAAAAGGAGAAGAAAAAAAAAAAGAAACCTTGGCACTGGTTGCAATGGGAATGGCTGTTTCCTGCCCTGGGTGAGCCTACGTGTGGTTTATTGCTTGTGAGATGAACTAATTCTCCTTCACCCGGTGGAAGAAGCACTACATATGGCAACCTGAAACTCTGGTAACGCTTGGTCATTACTAAGCAGCTTACTAAGCAGTTGGAACTTTTACTCATATATTGGTTTGGGTTTTTTTTTGCATAAAGTCACCTAAGGAGCCTTGTTGCTGTCTTCAAAGGCATTGGAGGAATCTGCTCTTAATTCTTCACCTGAAGTGACTATCAGGCAGCGAGTGCAACCAGCGCACTCACCTAAAATACGTTCTTCAAAGCTCCTTCCCAACCTGGAAGATCAGGGATCACAGACATCTTCGAAAACTTCTCATCCTGGGAAAAGCTGCCCATATTTACTTTATGGGGCAGCAGCCTGGAAAAGTTCTTGGGGACCAAAGGAGGCCAAGTCTGCCTGCCCTGCACTTTATCAAAGGAGCAGGGAAGAAGGAGTCATCGAGGCATGGAGGCCCACACTGTAACGTCTTCGTGGAACATGGTAAGATGTTTCTGTTGATAAGTCTTTTGGTTTAATGTTGGTATGCTGAGCTAGGTGGAATAGGGATGTATTCAAGGGCATGGTGCAGACACATAGGCATTGTACGTCATGGAAGTATTCTGGTTTTTTTCTACTCTTCTGTTATTGTTTATTAAGAACAATAATGTGGGTCAGGTTGCTTGAAACCTGAGGAGAGGTTTATGGTACAGCTAAATGTGAAATACAAGGAAGTAAGTTTGTGCAAGTTTCTCATTTCTGCCTTAGGTATGTTCTTTACAGTCTGGGAGAGTGTTAAATCCTCTGTGACTTGTCTGTGTCGTAGGTATACACCAACCACAGCTGATGGTGATGCTATGGTCAGCAACAAGCATTCTTTAATTACCTGTACAAAATGGACTCTGCTACTTGGGGAGTAGAGGAGGGAAGGCTTTGAAACTTGGTGGATTCTACTGTTGGAAAAACTGGCCAGAATAAACCAGTTTGTGTTAATTTGCTTCGTGCATTTGCAGGTCTTTTGCTTTGTGGTTTCTCAAAGTTAAGAGGTTAAGCCTTCACCTCGTGCTGTGATGGATTTAAGTACTGAAGGCATGAAGTGGCCAAGTGAGGGGAACAGCAGCCCTATCACTTGTTGGTCTTGTGCAAATTAGGGGTGTGTGTGTGTGTGAGAATCTCGGGAGAGCAGCAGGATGAGAAGTTCAGTAGGACACAGAGGTAGGTTTAGTGACCTAGTTCCTTTTTTTTTTTCTTTAATAAAATGACCAAAGAAGTTGTAACCTGAAGACATCTCTCCAAAAGCAGGGTGCAGAAATGCATTGTTTCACTGGAACTTTTTGGAGTAATCCATGCTTTTGCACAATGCTTTTTTAAAATTCAAATGTATTTTGAGAAGACATGCTACTGGCTGCTATCTTTGGTTGGAGAATGGGATTTTTTTGACAAGTCTTCAGAAGTTTTGTCCTCTCAAGAAAGTTTATCTGTGAACAAAACAAAACTGCACCCATAATTTCTGTATAACTAAAAATGGAAATATTTGCTGTGTCTGAGTTAGTGGAATAAGATTGGTTTGACTTTGTTTTAGCTGAGCTTTACTTTCAAATTTTTTTTCTCATTCTGTGTTTCTAGAAGGGCCCAAGAAGTCCTGTACAGTGCTCAGCAAGGCAGAGATCCCGTGTATGTACTTAAAATACTGTTCTGAGTTACATTGAATTTGGGGGTTTTTGTTTCCCTTATAATTTTTGTGTGCTGAGGAAGTTGGAGATAATGAAGGGAAGGTTAGAGAACGTACTGGCTAACTTGGCCCTCTGGTGATAAACTGGTTTTTTCCAAACCATTCTTTCAGCCCTGTGATAAACCACTCCTCCACCCCCGGTTTGGTTGCTGCTTTTACTACTTTGACCAGAGTTTCAAGGTCAGATGAGATACAGCAAGGGCTCTAACAGTAAGCAATACAGCACTGTACCTACCTTTGCTGTGTTGATGTACCAAAAGAGCCAGAAACCCTCCTGTTTGATCATTTAACAGGAATAGGCAGATGGCAACTTCTTGCTGGTATGACCTGAGGTCAGAAGATCCTAGTGCATTTGCAAAGAAAAATAGCATCTATAATGTCCACACGCCATATGTCCACAAGAGACCTCAGTGTCTTGATTCAGAAAGGAATAAACTTGAAAGGGGACATCAAGGCCAGGACATCTGTTAAGAGAACTGTAAAAAATCAGCCTCGCTTATCCACATGAGGAAAAGGTTCTTCCTTTGGGTGTATGAAATGGTTCTTCAAAGACCAGGCAACAGAAGGCTCCACCACCTTGGTTGGTGGTTGTTCAGCTCTGTTTTGAATTTGAGCTGCTCCTATCCTGAAAAAAAAAACCCTTTCTATCTTAAAATATCTGGAAAAACACAGAGGCCACAAAGTTAATTTCAGAAAGTTTCCTCCATTCTTAACTGATAATTTGTCTTTGAAATGTACAGTCAGGCATACTTCATAATTACTGGATGCTGTTTGATGCTTTCAGTCCTGTTCTGATATGGTGCCATAGGCAGTAGCTCATAAAAATAGATGGGTGTTTATTTCTGAGCTTAAATTTTGGCATGTTTGTCGTTCAGCACTTTCATTACAGTTTCTTCTACAAGCCAGACACCGTATCTGGTTTCTCTGTTACACTGTGGGAACTGGTTTGTCACAGGAAAATCATATTCCTTCTTTTCATAACTAAGAAATGCAGAGAATTTCCAGGGTAGGCTGCTTAAAGGAAGCCCCTAGAGATGGTCGAACTCTTACAGGTAGCTTTTTGAAGTTCTTTGATATTAAAACCCCTGGCAAAACACAAAGATGTGGGGTTGGTAGTAGCATGACTCTCCTGCTATGCTTATGTTTTTGTGAAGCTGTTTCATGACCCTGTTTCAGAGGGACCACAACCTGCAAAGCTCTACTGAGGCTCCTTCAGCAGAGCGGTGATGTTCAGTGCTGAAGATCTTCATTGCTTTGGTGGTATTGAATCTTCACTCAAAGTGTTAGTGAAGCTGATCAGATACTAGCAGTGTAAGGCAATGTAACTTTGATTTCTCAGCTGTCGTGCCCTCCGTAGCACTCAAAGCGATGCATTGAGTGGCTTCTGAAAAGCAAGGAGGCAACTTGCCAGAAATCAGCTCTGCTGGTGGTCAGATGTTCTGGGAGAATAATGCAGAAAGGCTCTAAATTTTGTCATGAGTTGATAACTGAACAGTGCATTAAGGGGGGGAAAACTAATCTATCATCAAGTTTTGGACTTCTTTGTCAAAGAAAGAAGGTTTACAACACCCTTAGTTCATGCTAGTGTAGTTAGTTACCTTGGGCAGCAGAGTAGTAGTCCCTGATGGGATTTCACAGACTTCATCTTGATCCACATTACTCCATCACTTGCATTTGCAAGCTTGAAATTGAGAGGAAAATGTAGAGGCAGTGGTTTGTCCTCCTCTCTGCTCTTCTCAGCTGAGAAATGAGTCTAGTCATGGCTTTTTTTGAACATCCAACTGAGGGAGAAGCTGTGGTCAGTGGGCAGTTAATGGCACAGATTGATGTTTGTACACTAGTGTGTCTTGTACCTTCCCAGAAACTTAATGTCAGCAAAACTCAAACTTCTGAAAAGAATGAAATGATGATGTATTAAGGTGTATTACCCCAGGGCTCAGCTCTGATCCTGGAGTTGGCAGTAGTCAGCTGCAGTGATTGGCAAACACCACACCTTCTCCAGCTGTCTTGGATAGGTGTTGCAGTGCTGACTGATGAGCAGATGCCCTGAAGCATCTCCATAGAACTGTATCTCCAAGCAAAAGCAGCACCTGAAGGCTTAAAAAATAAATTATAATCATTAGACCTGTGATGCTGAGGTGAAAAGATGTAGGATAACTGGTTAGTGAGGTGGTGGGTTTGGTCATCATAGAATCATAGACTGGCATGGGTTGGAAGGGACCCCAAGGGTCACAGAGCTCCAACCCCCTGCCACAGGCAGGGACACCAACCTCAGGCCTGGAGCTACACAAGGTTGCCCAGGGCCCCAGCCAACCTGGCCTTGAACACCCCCAGACACGGGGCACCCACCCCTCTCTGGGCAGCCTGTTCCAGCCCCTCACCACTCTCTCTGCAAAGAACTTCCCCCTAATATCCAATCTAACCCTTCCCTCCTTCAGCTTTAATCCATCCCCCTTGTCCTGCCATTGTCTGTCCTTTAACACGCTGATTCCCCTCCTGTTACTCTGCTCCCTTCAGGGACTGGCAGGCTGCAATGAGGTCCACCCACAGCCTTCTCTTCTCCAGGCTGGTCCACAGGTTTGAATTCCAGTTACTGCACAACTGACAGTCACAATGCTGTGGGGTCAGCAGAAGGACAGTGTTCTGAGGGGTGATGTCCTGAGCGGTGTTTCCACTTATACAAACTCAAAATGTTGGGTTTTAGGTGTACTTTTTGCTGTGTATGTTGTGATGGTGACTGGAAGTAGGGATCATCTCTCCACGGACATGTCAGTGGGAGCTTGAGTGTGATATTTATTTCTTTTAAAATGTGTTTAACAGCAGGAAATTATGGTAAATAATTAAATATTTTTAAAAAATAAATTAAAAAATATGGCTTGAAATACAGGTCTTCCAAATGAAGATACACAAACTTTGAGACATCCAGCAAAGCAAAAATAAATATTGCTAACTGTAAGGTGGTAGAAAGAGAAGGAACTTTCATTTTTAATTCATGTTATACCTTTATGCTTTTAGGAAGTCATAGTTCTTCAGCTTTGAGCTTTATTTCAAATATCTTTAGAATATACTGGGTAAAGCACTTACACAGGAGTGTTCTTTTCATATTCTCTCCTAGTGATAAAATGTGATATTTCTGGTAGTTTCTCTTCCAGCAGATAAGTGATAGGGAAGCTGAAATGAGTTGTTTACCTTAGTGGAAATGGATCCCTTTTTTTTTAATATGCTGAATATAGCTGGAATCAGTCTACTTACAACCTCTTCTGTATTGGATCTTCTAATAAGGGTGCTGAAAGTTGTAGTGCTTTAATTAGGAAGTAATTATGCAAAATAGATCCGTAGCATAAGCTTGGCAAAGCTGCCAGTTGGAGATATGACCTATGAAATTTGCTATTAGAGGGGGGAAAAAAGGCAGCATCTTTGCCTATATTATTAATTAAACATTGATTTTTTAAGTGTCTTCAGGTTTAATAATCTAACTTATGTTGTTAAATTTCATGTTTCAACTGCTTTGATTGTCAAAATGAGTAAATTACTTTGCAGTTGGTTGTTCCCTCCAGACTTAGTGACTGACCAGCACGTATGGCTATGTACCGCAATATCTACTGTTACAATTACACTGGTGTTTATTATTTTTATGAAATATTGATCACTTTCATGCTATGTAGGAAAATGCTTAATTCTAAGAGGTATTATTTATTATTTGGTTGTGAGTAAAATGTTATTAACAGCTGTAAGGCTTTTGAATATACTTTTGTCAGCTGGGTGCTCGGGAGCAGGTTGTGATCAAGCAGTAATATATGACTTCATACTCCTTATCTGTTATCCTACAGGTGAGCTTAATATATCTTCTTTATATGCCTTTATTAGATAGTCAATTGCCCCTACATGGAAATGATTTAAATGAGATTCTTTCCATACTAGAATTCTGTTTCTTTAAAACCATGTAGTTACAAACCCCACGTTTATCTCTTCCCATTGTTCCTTAGGGCATTTTTATACTCTGCTTCACCAACTGCAACACCTGAGACTTGAAAGAAGCTGCTTTACTGCTCCTGGTTTTGCTTTAGAGCATTCACCTGAAATTGTATCGTTAGCATCAGCTTAATAGGAGTCCATTATTCAGAGCCTGCCTTCAGTGCCTCAGGTCTGTGTTCTAAACTGACAAAACTTTCTTCATTGTTAGGTTGGAGATTTGGCAGCTCCCAAACTTTAATTTCCATCTCTATTAGGAGAGACTTATTCCCAGCTTTTGAGATCACTGCTTATGTATCCAACTCTGATGTGCCTTCAGTATTAGTCTGGTTAATGCTGACATCTGCTCCACACCAACTGCAGAGTTGTTTACTGCCTCTCACTATATCCTTTTTCATCATACAAAGCTCTCGCTATATGTTTTTTCCTGCTCCAATTATCAAATACCAGTAGGTTTCACTAAGAAGCTCTTCCACAAAACTTGATCTAGGGTTGGAGTTTGTTAGAAAAGAGATCTAAGGCTTGCTAAACTGCTTTTCAGCACGCTGAGGTGGAAGATGATGATGATGGGGAAAAGGCTAATCCTTTTCCTGGGCAAAAGCAGTGCTGTTTTGTGCGCTGACTAATCTTTGATAACTTGCCATGTTTAAGCAGTTCATCTCCTTCATGACAAATAGGTAGTGATTGCTCACATGCCAGACTTTCATTAATAGATTGTGCTGGTTCTGCATTCTTATTTACAGATTTTAATAGGATGGCTACATGAGAAGATCAGAACAGGGGAGGCAAGAGAAAGCTGCAGGGTATTAGAATAGAAATCACTGCTTGTAAGTGATCATCTCATTCAGTACACTTCAACATTTTACCAACAAACTCACAATATTTTAAATTGAAGAGTTTAAATCTTAAGCTTGAAAGTCAGCCCCGTTGCTGAACATTGGGAATCCTGTTTCAGCCCTGGTGCTGTGTGGCATGTGGCAGGTCATGAGGGTGCAGAAAGGTGAAAATGGCCTTGGAAAGTCTTGTCCTACCCAGCAGTCCTCTATCATTTCAGGTGTACTGTGCCATTCCTGTGAGAAAATGGCATTGGAAAGTCTTGTCCTACCCAGCAGTCCTCTATCATTTCAGGTGTACTGTGCCATTCCTGTGAGAAAATGGCATTGGAAAGTCTTGTCCTACCCAGCAGTCCTCTATCATTTCAGGTGTACTGTGCCATTCCTGTGAGAAGTCTCTCTCCTGTGAGAAGGTCAGTTGTGAATCACAGAAGACTGTTACTGTAGGGATGTGCAAAGCAGTTCCAGCAGAATGGAGAGGGGTTCTTGTTGCTTGGCTTTTGTTGACTGTCTTATCAACCAGCTCTTACCTTGCTCTATGCTGATTGAAGATCAATCTAAACAACCTGTAGAGGTTATTACTCTGCTTACCAGAGCACCCATTTTCTCAGGTTAAAGAGGAATCTTGGACAAAAAGGAGAATGAACATCTAGACAACATTAGTGAGTAAAGCCACCTAAGGCAATGTCTTTCAAGGTTCTTAGCTCTGTTCTTCTGTTAACCTTGCATGTTTAATGCCAGTTCTGCACTTGGATATTACACATAAGCTTTTGCAAAAGGGCTGAAAGTTGAATCACCCTGATAATAAATTTGTATCAAAGTTTACTAAAAGTTGTGGGTTACGCTCAGGACAAGTGTGTCCTGAATATTAAGCTGGCTTTCCTTTCCCCTAAAGTACTCTCTGAAGTTAGGCCTGAAGTCAGAGCTGGGTTTTTTTTTTCTTTTCCAGCATTTCCTCCTTGTTGTTACCCGTTGTGAAAAGCCTGACCTTGTTTTTTCTGCGGGGTGATCGCTGCTAATTCACACAGACACAAGCGAGATCATCACTCTTTCAGGAGTGAGGAGACCGCCTGATTTATGTTGTGTCATCTCTGCGCTCTGTTTTTACCTAATGAATAGAATTTCACAACAGATTATTAATCATTAAGGCTTTGGTTTCGCTGTGTGTGTTAAAGAATCAATATTGCTAGACGTTGCCTGCCTGGAGAAGCCTCTTACCCATTAGTGCCGCTTTCCTAAGGCTTTTTGGTGCATTTATCTTTTAGACTGACTTCAGTTCCTGCCTGAAGTTCCTGCCTTACTCCTGCCATATCAGCTGAGTACTCATTGTATGCCTTGCCAGGGCCTGAGTTGTGTCCAGTCTTACCTCTCTGTAGACTCATCCTTTGAAGTGCCATCTGATCGGTAACAAACCCTGTCTGGTTTAGTCTCTCCTTAAAGCTCATAAAATAGTAATATACTGAACTTCATTTTGCTGTGGTTTGCATGCCATATTTGCATCAAAGAGGGAATGGTGGCCTTGGAAGCTGGGAATAATGTGTGAAGAAGATAATATGGAATGACATATTCTGCTGGGATTTGGGATGGCAAAGCTTGCTGAAAGCTGCAGGGTTGTCCCCTTCCCTGACCTGCTGTTTGTTCACTGTCCAGTGTTCCATTGCCCTTGGAAGTACAGAGCGACCTGGGTATGTTCCCTGTGTTCCCTGTCACGCTGACGCAGTGTAGGTTGGTTTGTGTACCAGCACAAACATACAAAATCCACCAGGTTGTTGCAGCAAACCCAAAGATCTGATGATCCCTGTCTGCTGTAACTGATGCTGTGTTCATGGCCTTTTTTTTTTGGGTGTGTGTTCCTGAAATAAATATTATTGTTTTTCCAGAGTTTGGATGTGTGAGATAAGGATGTAGAAACTTTAAATAGAAAATTTTGGGGGCTTTCAGGAAATGTTTGCTAATTTTTTGTTCAAGTTGCCACTTTTTAGGTGCTGTCTCAGTGGAAGTAACTGCTGAAGGGCTGTTCCTGAGTTCTCATTTTTCTTGGTTTCTGGTATGACCACAGTGGATTGTTATCAACAGGACCAGTACACGCTAAACTCTACTGGGTTCACTTGGATTTTTGTGATACCTTTATGATAAAACGTTGAGAAAACCCAACTGTCATTTGATGCGCTGGCCACCAGGTGTCTTCTCTGAATCTTTTTAATAACTTGCTCTGGTTAAAACTAACCCCCTGCAGTTAAGAAGTGTCTTGGAAATGAGCAAAAACTAATGGCAAGAACCAGTGTCAGAAGTGACAACTGTGAATTTCAGGAATAGTGGCTGTCAGGTCCTTTTAGTTACTGTTAGAGCCTGTAATCTTTCTGAGCTTGCTGGCTGATGAGAAAGAGGTTGGTAGGTAATGTTTGCTTTTGCTGTTAATGGGAAAATCTTGCTCCCTCCCCTCCTCAAGCTCAGTTTCAGCCCATTCTTCATTTTTTAAAACAGCAGAAATAGTTTTCAATGCTGTTCCATTTCATTTGTAGCAGTCTTCTGTGTCTGTTGTCATTCCCCTGCCTCTTTCATTATGCCACACTGACTTCTTAAAATCGTATACGTATTTTTATTTTTAAATAAAACTGTGTGGTTCTCTCAGTATAGAAACAAATTCTGTAAATCCTCTTGTAGCCTTGTGTCCAGCATCTCTAAACAAACAAGCTTTTCCTGGTGAGGATGCTCAGGGGATAACTGAAAACAAGATTCAGCTTCTTACAGCTATTTACACAGTTGGTGTTGTCTGAATGTCAGAATTGCTATCACAAAGCTAATTGTGGAGTTAAACTTTTATGAAGTCATAACAATACTAATAAAAGCAAAGCTGTAATCTAGTAATCCTCTATTTTACTCAAATCTCTTTTGGGTGGGAGAATTTTATAATAATGATGTAGTGCATCTAGCAAAATAGTTTAAGCTATAAATATGTATGCTTGAATGGGTTTTTATTATTTTTATTAGCTCCAAGTTTTCTCTTCACATCTTCTGTAAATCTGACAGCACATAATGCTCATCTAAAAGATACGTTCTTGTTTAGCCAGAATTACTGGAAGAGCTGTTAGTGCTATTGTTGTCTGGCTACACCTCATGTTTGCAAATAACTTAGGAAAGCTCAAATGAAAAATTTTGAATGAATGCCAAGCTGTTATTTCTGCTTAAATATATTTAACTTGGTGGGTAAGATGATGCATTTTAAATTCTCTGCAATTAAACCTTTACTTCTTTTAAGACTACTGGTGGATTGCACCAAATGTGTATGTTATATTCACTTTTTTCCCCCTCAAAACATGCAGCTATTTAGTACAAAACAGCCATCCTTTACTGGAAATTAACTGGAGGGAAGATGAAGCTCTTCCTATCATTTGATACTGTTGATGTTCATGTAGAAGCTGCAATTGTCTGTTATGACTAAATAGGGCCTCCCACACAGGGGTTTGGATGTCAAGGTGCTATCATGTTTCAGGTATTAAGTAGTAATTATCGTTAGGATGTGATCACATAAGACAGTGTAAGTGTTGCTCAACCCTTCACATACCATGTCACTGGGGGGGGAATCTGTTGGAGAAATCAGACCTCACTGCAGGAATTACTGGTGCTTTTTACCTTGTTATGTCGTTGATGGAGTGTGGGCATACAGCGAGGCTTCGCCTGACAAGTACATCACCAGATGCACTGTGTGGTTTGTGTTTGTCACTCAGCCCAGCTTGCAGGCATATTCTAGGGGTTCGTTCTGGAGCTGCTGCAGCAAAGGATCTGGAGAGGAACAGATCCTGAAGGCACTTCCTGGCTAGCAAAATGCACAGCCCTCATAACGCCTCTTGAATAGGTGGGTAATATTCTCAGCCAAGCATATGGATGAATTAGGATAATAAAGGTTGGATTTTGGGAGGCAAATACTAGTTTTAAATGCTAATATAATCATTTTGGTTACTGCAGCTTTGCCTCTGCGAAGCAAAGGTACTGCATGATGTTTCACTGCAGACCTGCCACAACGTTGATAAGGAGACCTCTCCTGCAAAGTTGACTGAGCAGTAGCACAGCTTTGTAAAATAGGTAAAACCACAGGATTTGAAGACCAGAAAATGAAAATAGTAATCAGGGCTGCATTTAGTATTAGGTAAGGATTCAAAAGGACCTTCAAATGTTACCATGGAATATTTGCATTCCCCTCACTGAAGTAAGTATCATAAATCCAGTGAGGTTTTTGTTCTAATTTGGTACTTAGCTTACTATTCCCCAGAAAAGCTCATGTTTCAGTGCATTGGCCAGGTTCACATCACTTAGTCCTGCATAGCTACAAACCATTAAAAACCATCAAGGTGAAAGGCAGACACACCAACCGAGCAGATGCCTCCCAGCTACGTCGCCTCCCTCATCTGAAACGCTTCCAATTTAGGAAGTGGTGGGCTTCAGCTGAACTTCAGAACCTGATGACCTAGAGCCCCTGGTATGAGCTACGTTTCATGGCCACCAAATAGTCTTGAATCACCCAGTTTTGAGGGTGCCTCATCACCCTGAGCTCCATGAGTCACGGCAGCGAGCTGTCTGCCAGTTGATAAAGGATGGATGTTGTGGCTGAAATGGGGGGATTGCTGGTGAGCTGCCTTTAACATAACTGTGCCATATGGTATCTGAAGTGCTTGCTTGGGCTCGAATATTTTGGCTGTTCTACCTTTAAATTAGTTTAAATAGCTCCGTGCATGTCACCATTTTTAAATCCCAGAATTAGAAGGATGGCAGCTCTTCTGTGGTTATGAGGCTTTCATCTGTTGAAGTTGTATTTCAGAAAGTTGATGTGCTGCTTGTGAAATGCTCCCCTAAGGCAAATCAAGCCCTTTGGGGAGGGGGACTGAGGACTGGAGCGAATCAGACAGGCATTTTATGTTTCAATTATTAATACAGTACTTTTTATGATTCTCAAATTGGAATTGCTAGCAGCTGAATTTTAAAAATGTACTACTTCTAAAAATTTTACAAGTAAAACTAACCCCATGCAAGTAAAGGTGCTCTTTCCTACCTCAGAGACCACTTTACTACAGTCTTACACAATCATGCTTGGATTTGAGTTTCCTTTATCCTTGCTCCGGTGTGCACTGCGGTCGTACCCATAGCTGGCTGGCTTGGAGGTCCCCATTTAAAGCTGAAGGAGGGAAAGCTTAGATGAGATATTAGGGGGAAGTTCTTTCCAGAGAGAGTGGTGAGGGGCTGGAACAGGCTGCCCAGTGGGTGCCCCGTCCCTGGGGGTGTTCAAGGCCAGGTTGGATGGGGCCCTGGGCAACCTTGTGTAGCTCCAGGCCTGAGGTTGGTGTCCCTGCCTGTGGCAGGGGGTTGGAGCTCTGTGACCCTTGGGGTCCCTTCCAACCCAGACCAGTCTGTGATTCTATGATTTGTTCAGCGTGCATAAGGGATGAGTCCATGAGAGCTTTGCAGCCTCCTTGGGAGGGAAAGGGGGTGTTCATTAAAAGATAATGGTAGGGTGTAGCCCTGCTTTGTAAAAATACTCTGATTTACTTAAAATGAACATAAGAATGCTGTACACTTAGAAATATTATCACAGTGATGTTGAATGCAAAGCTGAGCAAATGGATTTATTTAGACTACAACAAATTGGAAGAGAACAGGGTGGGTGCTTTATCTTGCTTCTCTCTCCCCACCAAAAAGTGTGTGGCTTTTTTTTTTTTTTTTAAATTCTGAGTGTAATACTTGAGGCAAAGTGCTATAAAAAAAAGGGGAGCGGGGGGTGGAGAGGAAAGGTGGTTGGTGGGCGAGGTTTGCTAAGAAGCTCTGTCAGCACACCCAAACCCAGACACTGCTGCTGTGGGCCCAGCTCTTCTGCAGCGCTTGGTGCATATCCTGGCCAAGTGAAGGCCCACTGGAGCTGGGGACTTGGGTGCTGGCAGCTGCCTGTACTCTTCCATCTCCTCTTGCCCTCACAGAATTGTAGGGGTTGGAAGGGCCCTGGAGAGCTCCTGGGGTCCGACCCCCCTGCCAAAGCAGCTCCCCAGCTCATACTGCACAGGTCGGTGTCCAGATGGGGCTGGAATCTCTCCAGAGAAGGAGACTCCACACCCCCTGGGCAGCCTGTCCCAGGGCTCCCTCACCCTCACTGGGGAAAAGTTCCTCCCCATGTTGCTGTGGAACTTCCTGGGCTCCAATTTGCAGCCATTGCCCCTTGTCCTGTCCCCACAGACACTGAAAAGGGGCTGGCCAATTCCCCCTGCACCCCATGCTTCAGATATTGATAACCATTGATTAGGTCCCCCCTCAGTCTTCTTCTCTCCAGGCTGAACAGCCCCAGCTCTCTCAGCCTTTCCTCACAGGAGAGATGCTCCAGGCCCTTCATCATCTTCGTAGCCCTTCTCTGGACTCTCTCCAGGAGATCCCTGTCCTTTTTACACCAGGGAGCCCAGCACTGGACACAATACAGCACCTCTGACTACAAATCACCTGTCCTGCCCCTTGTCTTCATAGGCAAACGCATCGATCAGAGCATCCCAAGTTTGCTGCTCTGGGGAGGGAATTGCTTTTAGCCGGGGATCACACCTGGAGCGTTCTATGAAGGGTTAGGCCGAGGAGCTGACCTCACCGGAGGCTGGCCTTGGAGAGGGGGAAGGGGGGGTGTTTTATGAGCTGCAGAAGTAAAAGCAGATAAGATGGACAGGGGGAGTAGGATGAGGGAAATGTGGAGGGCTTCTCCAGGGCTCTGCCGCCGCTTCCTGCTGCGGGGGCGGTTATGAGCCAGCCTGGATGACAGAGCTCCTGTTATTTTGAAATGTAGCGTACCGCAGATAAACCACGACAAGGATCTTCATTCCTACTTTCCCTTATGCCACCTACACTTTTCCTCCCACATTTGGCTCTTGCAAACAGTAGCAATGAAAACTCGTGCTACCAAACCCAAACCAAATAAAACTGGAAAGAAGAAGAAGAAGAAGAAAGAAAAAAAAAAAGCCTTTTGCACACAGCTTTTTCTTTCTGCTTGGCATCAGCTTGTGTTATGTTTGAAAGAATAATTGAGGAAAATTTTTTTTCAATCATTTCCCCTCAGTGTGAGGATTGGCCTTGGATAAGCAAAATGTATATTTTCATGCTGGGTAATTGAGGTTTGTGTAGGTAGTGATTGCATGGATGCGCCAGTGCTGAGACAAATGAAATGCTGTATTCTCCCTTGTAGCAGGGAACAGCAGCAGCGCACATCACAGGTAGTTAACAAGTACCTGCTTGGTTTGTTCACAAGTCAGAAAACCACATCCTTTGTCTTTATGTTCTTTATCATCATAAAGCTGCAACTTCTTGCTCTATAAGCCCATGTAAATAAGTAATAAGACTCTTTCATAGGAGTGGAAGTGGGTTAAGGAAAGGGTGAAAGTGCCTGAAGGAACTCAGGGATGGGATAATTTGTTTGCTGGTTAGAAGCCCTGCTTTTTTCCACTGGTGATAGTGCTGATACACAGGATGCTGTGCACGTTCACTTTGCTTTGATTTTTCATTGGAGTTAAGGGAAGATTAAACTCTTCTGTACCATTCTCCAGTAGACACCTATCCAGCAGCCACCTGTCCTTGGTAAATTAGTGTAGTATATCCCCTGACATTTCACACTTGGCTTGTAGCTGTTCACCTATTGCCTTCCAGGGTGCTAAAGCTGATTTTTGGGGGTTGTGGGTTTGTTTGGGTTTTGGTTTTTTTGTTTGCTTGCTTGTTCTTTGTGGTGTTGTGTTGGTTTTGGGTTTTTTTTTGTTGTTGTTGTTTGGGTTTTTTTTAATCTCTACCAAACTGTTGCTTTTTTGGAGAAAGAACTGTCCTTCAAATTGGATGCTCTTGCAGGTTGGCTGATTTGTATTCTGTGGGATAATGAAAATCCTGCTGTTGAGCTGAAGGAACCGAAATCCTTGTTTAGAAAAGAAAATCATAATTTTTCTTACTGCCTGTTAGAAAAGCTGTTGGCCTGCACTTGCAGGTGACCTGCCAAGGATTAAAAAAAAAAAAAAAAACCCATGGATTTTATCCTCTTTTTTCTGGTTTTAAGATGGTCAAAGCTGGCATGAAAAATGGTGGGTTTTCTGAGAGGGCCTTTGTGCCCTAAGCAGCAAAAAAGAGCAAACCTAATCTCGTTTTTCTTCTTGGGTCACCTTTTAAGCTCCTGGATATATTAGTTTGCTATTGAAAATAGTATTTCTTTCTGCCCCTTTATGTAAAGGGAAATAGATGCCTTGCCCACTCAATTTGCTCTTTTGACGCTGTCTTTCAACACCTCTGTGTAGTTCCTTCTGGGAAGGTGGTGCTTGGAGACTGGCAGGACCTTTTTGGGGTGTGCTGGTGGCACTCAGGTAGGTGGATGTGTAGACAGCCCTGCAGCTCTTGAGCTATTGCTCTAATCACAGAAGTGTTGCAGTCTCTGTTTGCAGCTTCTTTAATTAAACAGACAAGTTCATCAAAGTTGTGAATAGTCTCATTTTAGTCAATACTCTTGGCAGTCTCTAATGTGCACAGTATTGCCTCCAGCTGTTTAGTGGAAACAAGAAATCAGACTCATTCTTGGGGCACTTATTTTTCACCTTTTTTTATGAGACGGATCCAAGTTTTTACCCAAACTCATGTGTATGACTGGGTCACACTGCCTGAGCGATGGACAGGACATGGTTGTGCATTAGAATCATAGAATGACATGGATTGGAAGGGACCCCAAGGATCACAGAGCTCCAACCCCCCTGCCACAGGCAGGGACACCAACCTCAGGCCTGGAGCTACACATGGGTTGGCCCCATCCAACCTGGCCTTGAACACCCCCAGACACGGGGCACCCACCCCCTCTCTGGGCAGCCTGTTCCAGCCCCTCACCACTCTCTCTGCAAAGAACTTCCCCCCAATATCCAATCTAACCCTTCCCTCCTTCAGCTTTAATCCATCCCCCTTGTCCTGCCATTGTCTGTCCTTTAACAAGCTGATTCCCCTCCTGTGTCTCTGCTCCCTTCAGGGACTGGCAGGCTGCAATGAGGTCCCCCCACAGCCTTCTCTTCTCCAGGCTGACCCAGCCCAGCTCCCTCAGCCTCTCTTTGTAGGGCAGCTGCTCCAGCCCTCTGAGCATCTCCGTGGCTCCTCTGACCCCTCTCCAACAGCCCCACATCTTCCTTGTGTTGGGCCCTAGCTCTGGACACAGGATCCAGCTGGGGCCTCCCAGGGCAGAGCAGAGAGGGACAATCCCCTCCCTGTCCCTGCTGTCACCCCTCTGCTGATGGAGCCCAGGATCCCATTGGCCTTGGGAGCTGCCAGAGCCACTGCTGCTCATGGGGAGTTTCTCATCCACTGTGACACCCAGGTCCTTCTCAGCAGGGCTGCTCTGTTTTGAAAACCTGGGGTTTTTTTTCCTCTTAGATCACTCTTACCTGGGATGGGGCTTTGATTTCCACTCTGTTCTCACCCATTGTTGAGGCTCCGTGCCTGGAGCTTGCTGGGAGGCTAGCGATGTGATGGCAGTGCTTTGGTACAGGACAGACACTCACAACTTCCAGTTCAGACACCTCCTTTCTCATTCAGCCTGCTGCTTTTTATTTATTTTAACAAACAGTAGTAGAAACTGAAAAAACAACACACAGGTTTCACCTCTGGGTAATTTCCCTTCTTCCATCAGCCCTTACCGAAACAGGGACGGGAAAGAGGAGAGATAATTGTAGCAAAATGTTATGTGTCTCCTTCATACTGTAAACCCTGTACTTTAGGAAAGATTGTATTGCTGGACTCAATAGTCCAGAAACATTGTCTTTCCATTTATTTTTTTTCCCCCACATTGTCCCTTTCCTGCAAATAATATTTTCATAAGATGCTGTCTGTATTAATGCCTTTTTCTTACCATAAAAAAAAAAAAAAGAATAGAAACCAGTTGTTTTTCTAGTGTTGTGAAGTAATCCTTCCAGCTGAGACAGAGTTCATCATTCAGCACCCATGTTCAAAGGAAGCATCTGAAGGATTACAGGGGGCTGAAAGCCTGGAGAAGGCCATCTTGCTCTTGCGATCCTTCGGGCTTTGAGATTTTGGTTCGTAGCACTTGATATTATTTTATTATTTTTTTACCCCATGTCTGGGGACATTTTATCATCCTCCTCTTTCCTGTTCCAAGCAATTACCATTTATTTTATCTTCAAGCAGCAGCCTGTGGCAATAAATTTTGGGAAATTCCTTCCCGCCCTTTATTAAGCCCTACATAATAGCTTCCGCTACTCACTCATACATTCATTAAGAAGAATTAAATGAGTGCTGGCGGCCATTAGCAGAGCGTTTAATAACCTCTCCAAGGGAAGGTGCAGCAGATTGGAATAAATGAACAGGAGCAACAACAAATGCAATAACTTCCTAGAATATGCTCAACTAATTTGTTCTTAAAAAATCGACTTATTTACCTGAGTGTAGCACTTCAAAAGGTGCCGGGGTGAAACCCCTGGCAAAAGAGTCCCTGGGTCAGAAGATTTCTGGGTAGTGATGCTGAGCGCGTGGCTGTGGTGCCTGCTGATGGGTTGTGGGCTTTTTAAGGAGAGAAAGGGCATTTTTAGTATGTCCTACCCGCTGCCCTAGCTGCTGAGGCTGTCAGCGAGGCTGATGGCTGTGCTTGCGGAGCGCAGTGAGGACATGTGTCGTGTAGGAACTGGGCCATAACTAATAGCCCATCTCATCCTGTATCAGCCACGCAGCAGTTCTTGGATGCTAGTGATGGCTGATCCCTGCCAGGCTGGGTTACACGAACAACTGAGACCTGTTAACAGTGAGTAAATTACCCTCTCCTCCATCAGTTTGTAACTTGGGTTTTAAAGAAGATTTGCTCTCAGCTGACGTTTGGTGTATGAGGGGTTAGAGCCTAACTACCCCTGAAGTGGCTTTTTCTGAAATAAAGATAAATTAGCAGGTATTATTGCAAGCAAATTGCTTTGGTGATCTCAACTGGTAAAAGCACCAGGTCTGGAGCTGCATGTTACAGGATGTGGGGCGGCTGGAGAGTTTTGCCACTAGCTTGAGTCCTTTCCACTGTTTACAGTATCTTACTGTCCACATGCACACTCTGATCCATGTGGACAAAGGGAAGATGCTGGGATTCGTGTAAAGTGCTCTGTTAATAGTTGTGGGGATGCTTAGCTGGATATGTGCTTCCTCTGGTTTTGGTAGAAAATAAACAGAGTTTAAGATGACAGCAGCTGCTGTTTCGCTGGTTTACTCCTGTGTCTAAATTGTGGTAGCTGGGCACACTGACTTAAAACAAACACTGGTCACACGTTGGACAGCCAGTGTCATAGTAAGTGTATTTCAGCCTTGCTCAGGAGCCCTCAGTGCTTGAGCATCCAATGCTGCCATGTTGGCTTAACATGCTTCAGGGCTCCGGACTGACTGTTGCTTGAAAAATAGAAAAAATAAATTAAAAATGCAAAGACTTCACCGTAGTAGGTTTTCTGGCTAGTATTTCATAACAAATGCTGACAACCTTAATTTCATTTTACTGTTACCTGTTTTATAGGTAAAAAGGATTGTGATTCAAATGTAATTCAGGTATTGTGGATGACTTTTTTTTTTTGTTGAGATTTTTTGGGTTTTTTTTGCTGTAGTCATTTCTGATCTCATTTGAGGAGCTGAAGGAGTTTAGAACAATGACACAATAATTGCTATTATCGAACCAAAGGTGTGGTGTAAGATTTTTACCTGGATCACTACATTTGATTGATATTTTAATTTGGGTTTGAATGATAACATGAATCATTTTGCAGTTGGAAATATCTGCCCTGGAGAATTCCTAATTGCTTAAAATGATTCCCCCCCCCCCTACTTCCTGGTACGTATGCAAGTTTCCTGTTTGAAATTCTTCACTGTATTTTAAGCATCGACAGCATATGAATGGAGTGAATCTGCACAAATGGCTTCAAGATGTGATACGCTGCTAATACGCTCAGAATATCTCATCCCAGACTCTGTGCCAGATAATGGCTCAGATAATAGCTTTCAGACACATTGTAAATAATGTTGGGGAGAGGTGGTATGGACATTTGTTTTTAATGTACAAATGCCTACGTGACCCGGTGATGTGCGTTGCTTTTTAACTGCCCTGTCATTGAAGGGAAGGAGTGACTGGAAGAGGAGATGATTTTGATTGAGCAGATTGGTTTTGGATCTCTCTCGTGCTGTGATACATGGACAACAAAGTGTTACTTACAGCAGAAACCAGCCTGCAGCTTAGCAGAAGAGCGGGATGAAATACTGATGATGAGCTAATGTATTCTTACAGGGTCACTCCCCTGCTAGTAAATAGCAGCGTTGGTAATTCTTGCTGTTTTCTTGCAAGTTTGCAGTATTTTGCAGTTGAGCCCTGGCTTCTGAATGCAGGCAGTAAAAGATGAGATACTAAACACTGCCAAGGAGCAGCTCTACCTCCATTTCCAGTTCTCCTTTGCCCCCCTGCTGCTTTCCTCATAGCTCTAGCTGGTGGCACTGGAGCAGATCTCTCTCCATTCCAGTTACGCCCCAAGCTTTTGTCCTGGGTTTGAGAAAATTAGTTAAAGACACAATGTAAATTGCAAACGGTTGCCCTCATGTTAATAAAAGCTAAAAGTTGTAATAATATCTCTATCAGTTTGAAACAATCCCCCCATCCTTTCTTCCTCTCATGTAATATAAGCCATTCAGCACTCTGACATTTGGTCGGGAGTTCAGGCAGCCGCAGAGGCGAGCGGCAGCTTGCTAATGGATTTCTGATTGTTCTCCTGGTCCATTCTCCTCCTGATGAATGGTGCAGAGTCGGCTCTTGCAGTCTGGGGAACTGATAAAAAACACTTTGCCATCATGTCATTACATTTATTATTTTTTTTCCAGGAGAGAAGAGCAGATTTCCTTTGCTGTCCTGATGGCTTGCTATCCTGCTCAATTAAGAGAGAGATATATTGAGGGACAGCCTCCCTGTTTGAAGCTCAAATTAGTTTTACAGCTTATATTAGGTCTTTCCTGGGTGGCTGGTGGAATCCCTGCTTGCTCTGGGGAGACTTGAGTGGTCTTTCCTGCTGCTGCTTCACGTTGCGTAATGCCTTCAAGCACTGATGTTGCATAGCTGGCTGAGGGAGGGTTTCTTTTGGGGAGGTCTGTGTTTTGGGGGTAAGTTTCTCCACCCCTTGGACAAAGCACCTTTTTATGCCAGACCTCTACATTTCTGGTGAATGTAGCCACATCTGCCTGAGGTTAACATGCAGAGTCCCCCTCCAGATCTGCCTTAAGTAGGGCTGTTACTGTCCAGAGCTCTGAAATGGGTTGTGACTGTTGGTTTAGTAACTGAGGGTTTGGGACTTGTGGGTGCTAATGGGGAAATTCAGGATGATCTTTTTATTTCAGTTCTTACGGGATAACAAGCAGCTTGGAAATAACAATGTAGAAAAAACTCTTAATCTTAGGAGTGGTTCATTAAAATGCTTTTATTGACTTCAAACCAGCGTCTGGAGCCCCTTTACCATTCCTAACAACTTTAACCAGCTCATTCCTTTCCCTTGAAGGATTGATTTTCTTCTCGCTGCTCCTGGTGAACTGTGAAAGTGAATTTTGGGCTTCGTAATTAAGATACCTTGAGTTATTTCTGATTTGTCAATGTGACTAATGAAAGGGGTTATGTGTTAGAGCTCCTTCCACTGCTATGCTCTTGCATGTGGAGGCATTCTGGGGGCTTTGGGGGGTGTAAATCAGCAGTGCACCCAGCCCGCAGACTTCCATTGCTGGGGTAATGGCACAGCTTAGCCCTGTGAGATCCCCTTCAGGCAATGAATCCATGCTTTTTGTTTTCTGGAAAACTCCATGTTAATTTAGGCAAGGGTTTTGAGCCTATTAAAGATAACTGTAATAACCTGTGCTGTAACAGACCTACATAATAAACATTCACAATGCCTTGCAATATGTTTTATTCCCATGCATCTGAGAAGTACCTGCCGAGTGATTTAGCTCATGTTTCAGTAGATAAGCCTGATTCTTCCCCTCTCAGTTTTAGGAAAAAAAACCAGCTAATGAATTGCTGGCTTAGCACTGTATCATGGCTTAGAAGTTGCTAGGCATTTCCCTCCATTGCAACCTCATTATATTCCGCAGCTACTTCTCTTGGCCTAGTTCAGATAAACAGCATTAACTTGTATTAAAACCCAGCCCTGGTGTGCATAGACTGTGCTGCTTTTCCCTTGCAGGATAAATTGTACCAAGGTTAAGTCCTTTCCGTGCAGGCAGCTGCCTCTAGGGAGGGCTGATGTACAACGCAGGAGCACCCCGTGCTCGGTGGGGTTTCGGAAATGGTATTTATCGGGCTCTTCTTGAGAGGAGAGCATCATTTGCTCAGCACAGTGTGTCTTTTGGTCAGATTTCTAAATGATAACTCCCATAGTTGTAAGAAGCTTTTAAGTGAGATTTTCATGCTTCTCTAGGAAGGAGGCCAGTTTATCATCTTCTCTTGCTGTTACTCACTTGTTTTGACTGGTATTCTCGGCATTCCCATGTTTCCTATTTTCACCATCTTTCTGCCTCTCTCTAATCTCTAGTCTCTTCAGAAAATGCAAGCCAGTATGGTTTCCTGCAGACCTGGTGTGGCTCGTGGATCAGTTTCAAAGTCACTGAATAGGGCTATACTAAGCACCCCTCACAGGAGGCCTAACGTTCAGGACCTAATAACTGATGCTCTCATGTTGCCCAGTCCAGTCTGCACTGAGATACGCAGCTTGAGCTCTCCTCTCTGCTCTTTTGTTTGACTCCTCCATGAAAGCAAGTTGATTATTTTAACTTGTAATAGTTATACCCCTGTCCCGTGGCCGGGCTAATACCAGGTACCTGTGTAGGCTTCCATTATCTCTTCATTCATCGTGCAGCAAACATGAAGAAACGTGCTGTCTTTTCCTGTGGATCTGTAACACTTTGGTTTGGTAACTGCTTTGGGGCCTTGTTTGCTGTTTGAACTTAAGCCACTTGGGTTTCTTTTCTCCTTTTGAAAGGATGCCAGTGAAACAGCACATTTGGGCCCAATGTTCTCTTGAGGTCCCTTCCAACCCCTGTGATTCTGTGATACTCGCATGTTTCCAAACTTTCCCTGGTGACGTAGAAAATAATCACTGTGCCAGAACCACCAGGAATCTTTCTTATCATACATGGGTTGTTTTTTTCTTTCTTTGATTACGGTCTTGCTGAAAGGCAGTGTTTAGGCAAACATTCCTCTTTGTGTTCCCTGGGATGGGCTGTCAGTTTGTTCGGCTTCCAGCAGTCCTGTTTATTCACGTGTGCCTTTGGAAGACTTGGGACTCAGCAGGTCGTTTTCTGCCTTTGTTCACTACTAAGCAATTAGAAAATAATTTATGGCTTTGTTTCTGCTTTTGAATCCCTTAAGAAAACGATGGCGTATTCTTAGCTCAAGAACCACAGCCCTGAGACCTCTGCATCAGAGAGAAGCCGTTCCTGTGGCACTGGGGCACCTGCTGCCGATGGGACCTTTTGCCTGTTGCTTAAAATGAAATGAATAATGAATTTTCCCATTCACCCAGAACTGGCTAAATGGTAGAAGCGATATACGTGCTAGATCCCTGCCTGGGATCAAGGATGTGACTGAGAAATTGAATGCACTTCAGGCATGCTGGCTGATGTGCACGAGAATTTCTGAATACATGGCAGCATTAGGACTTTAGGGACCACCTGCCCCCCACTAGCAGGTAGTTGCTGCATGTAACAAGCAATTCAGGTTTTATCTTAACCCAGGAAAATGTTTGTGTTGTAGGTATGGAAGTAGTTAGTAAACTTAGTAGCCTAAGTTTATTGATTATCTAATAGCACGGTGTTTAGCTGCTTAACCTGTTGAAGGTTAATTAAAAAAAGAAACAGCCACCATAGCACCTTCTGGTTAATCTGGGGGTGACTGGGCAGAAGTAAGAAGTGCTTTGTGTGCTGAAATTGGTTTATAAGCCTTTTCTAGATTGCCTTCCCTCCGCCCCCTGCTCTGTGCCTGGCATTTTCTTCCCAGCTTGACATAAATATTTGGCTAAGGCTAAAGGGATGAACAGAATTACATACTATCAGCAGAATTAGAGCGGGGAAAAAAGTTCTTCTGCCAATCACATCATGCGCTGGGTAGAGCAAAGACTTGACTTAATGCATCTTATTGTACTTGGCATATGCTAAGCAGGATGAAGATACAGTGGGTGCAGGTCATCGCCTACGACGCGTTTCCCAGGCTTTGGGAGAGCCCCCCATCCAGGAGCTTCAGCGAGCCGCTGGCTGGAACTAGCGGCATGTGTCGGTACCCGCTCTGCAATGTGACCTCTGCCGCATTCCCCAGGCTCATTCCTGGCATAACTTGGCCTCTCCATCCCCACCCCCTGTCCTGGCTGGGTCACGGTCAGGCTGGAGAACCGTGGTAACCCCAGCAGCGTGACTGCTTCATGGTAGAGCCAGATCTGAGGCATACTTAACTGCTTCTTTGAAGGCTGGAGATCCATTCTGGGGCTGAGCCCACCGTGGCACAACAGAAATGGTATGACAGGAGGGGCTGGCATCTAGAGAAGGCTCTTGTCTTGCCACTGGTGTGTACCAGGTGTGTTAAACTTGACACCACCATTGCTGTCCCAGCGACTTAGAGCTCGTATAGCACAAGGGGTGGAGAACACCTGAAAACCACCTGGCTCAAGCAATGACTGGCATGAATTTATGTGGGAGAAAATAGCTAACTGTACATTTGTTGGCTTCCCAAGCTTTGAACCTGTGCAGCCTCACCATGTGAAGATGTTTATCCTTGTTAAGGGTAATGTAACCTCTTCTGAAGTAATTTAAACAGAAAAAGAAATCCATAAAGCTGGAGTAGTGTCAGGTAACGGATTATGAGTCTTTACGTGTGACCTTTGGATTACAGCAGGATGTCTAACAGGCAAGACCTTTTGCCTTGTGTTTTCTTCTAGGGTGTGTTCATCAGCCTGAGAACAACTGTTGGTATGAGATATAATTAAGTTTTAGTTAGATAGCTGTTAGGAGGATAGGGAGAGTAATACTGAGAGAAAATAAAGATGAGAATAAACTGTGAAGACCTAAAAGAAGCAGCAAGTTTAAGGAAGGAATAAAATGAGAAGTGGAAGCTGATGCAGTAATGGAGAAGGAAAAAAGGCTGAGGAGCCACGCTGGAGCCGAAGGGCATTAGAAGAGCTGAGCTTGTGGATCAGCTCTCAGAAATACAATTGCCTGAATTATTCTGGGACAGAGAAGAGGAGCTGAGGAACATCAGGGCATGAGTTTGAAGAGCTTGGAAGTGAAAAGGAGTGGTTTTGAGATGACAGAAGTATAAATGGAGAAGAGCAGGAGGCCTCTTGGGGTGAAGTAACGAGTGGGAAAGTGGTTTGCTGGAGGGCCCTGCAGTTGGAGGATGTATGGTAATGCTCATGCCCTGATGAATGGGAGTGGGTGTTGAATTACTAGCAAAAATGCCTTTTCTCCAAAATATCATTGTTAATCTCTCTTGGTGTCAGTGCTGTGTTTAAATAGAAGTTTACAGCCTTTGCTTTTGTCATGTTGAAGTTTCAAGGGAATTTATGTCAAGCATATTTGCAGTGGCACAGGGGAGGTAAATTGTTCTTCAAGTGGTACGTGTCTCTGGTGCTGCTCTGGGAAAACAAAACAAAACCCCACAAATCAAAAGCCCTGCAGCTGATCAAAAAAAATATCCTCCCAAGCCCTTGTTTAGCAGACCAGTTTGTCCTGGTGGCATTGCAGGGTGAATCTCAGTGAACACTCCACATCTTCCTTGTAGCTCTGCAAAAACGGAGGCGCTGAGATGATTGAGGGGTATGGTTCAGCATAGGATGGGAATGGTTAGACTTGATCATCTTAAAGGTCTTTTCCAACCTTGTGATTCTGTGGGATATGCAATGGCTCATCCTTGGCTGTGCAGGCAGCCTGGATTGGGATGAAGACTGATGAACATTGCGGATTGCCTAGGATGTTTCACCCTATAAATTCTACCCAGAATGAAAATAGTTCCCTCAAACAAAATATTTAGGCAGACTCTATTTAAACATCCCCTGGAGTTTCCTTTCTTTTAAACTCCATGCTGAAACAGGCTTGAAAATTCTGCTGGTGGAAGTGGAAAACTGCACGTTAGGAGTTTCCACTGAATTTTCTAATTGTGAGCATGTGCATTCAGTGCCTTCAGACAGACCTTCATCGTGCCCTTTAGCAGAGTTGCTTCAAACTCTTTACAGAGGGAACTGCTTTTTCCTAAGAATCCGGGGATGTTTGAAATGTTGAGAACAGATTTAGTATCTTTTGATGAGATGGTTAGCCTGGTGCTTAGAGCAAAGTCCTGGGAGCTGTAAAAGTGCAGGGCTATTGTGCTAGAGGAGCCAACTGACTTTCCTCTCTGTATGACTTCCAGCAAGTCCTCAGACCTCTTTGCATATCATTCAACCCAGCTGGAAAACCTAAGTAAACAGCAGGAACCTTGCTAGAAGCCAGAAGCCTTGACTGACTGAGTTATTCTGGGGGAAATGGGGAAATGAAATGTCATGAATTAGAATCAGGTAAACAACATGTAGGCTGGGTTGTTTTTAAGAGAAAAATAATTCTGTAAATATCCTAAACCAGCTTTAATTTGGCTTGGTTTAAATGGCTGAAGTGATTGCTCTGTCCTGCTTTAGAGCAAAGGGGGGAAAAAAAAAATCTAGTTGCAGTTCCCTTTTCATCAGACTGTTTACAGAGTCTGTAGAAATCGAGTTAATCAATATTTCTATTAGACACATGGTTGGGCCCCATGCCACAAGCACTCATTTTTAAACCCTTCAATCTTGTATCATTTATGGAGATTGTATTGTCAGAAATAGTGCTGTAAATAATTTATTTTGCTGCCAGTGCTTTTCTAAAGGTCTCTAGGCGTGATGTGAGATTTCCTCCAGGAGCTGTAAAGCTTCCAGATCAGTTTGCAATGGCAAAGAGATTTTTATTTTTATTTTTTTTAAAGACAAGTAGGATGGTGGGAATGATTGGTTATTGCAGGGAGTGGCTGGCGGCTGTTTTGTTTGCATCATTATTGTAATCTAGAGTAGAGCAATTAGTAAATAAAATGATTGCCATCTCCTTATTCCATGGGGTGTGTGGAAAGTGTCGAGTTCCTCAGTGCACACAATCTCCTGGAATCATGGATGTCCCTGGCAGAGTCGGTGCCCTGGAGCGTGGGTTCGGGGTGTGTGTGTGCACAGCAGGACAGCGTGTGCCCTATGGATGCTCCAGCTGACTGGAAGCAGCCCGGGGGCACCATGTGGTGGGAGCTAAGTCAGCCCACTGCTCCTGGTCTGGGATGAAGGGATGTTGGTGCTGTAAGAGGTAACCTGCGTCAGCAGAGCGGGTTGTGGTTTTCAAATCATGTTGTGCAGCCACAGCAGAAGTGTGGAGACTCCAGTTTATACCTTTGATGTTTTCCTCCCTCTCAAGTGACACCGTTTCTAACCGGGCTGTCAGCTGTGGAGGAAACATGGCACCATCTTCTCTTTGTACTGCTCCGTGCAAATCCTTCCTGGGCTGTCTGGTTCCCTTCTCCTCCCAGCAGCCAGTGAACACTCATCCTCAGCCATCAAGACCGATTGCAGCTGGGTCTTCCAGCCTGCAACAGAAGATTGAAATCTGTCAAATTTCTCTAACTTCCCAGAGACTGGGAACTTTGCTGATTGAAGAGAAAACCCTCTAGCAGGCCTTAAATAAACATCAGCGATGTACTGGGAGGCTTGCAAGAAAGTCACTATTTCCAATTTACTCTTGAAAATTTTCCCAGATCTTTAACTCCAGTATGGATTTCTGGGTAATGAGGAGAGAGCACAAAGAACGTTCCATGTAAACTAACTTGGTTTACTCCCCAAACAAATTAGAAGGCAAATACCTAAGAGGAAAGCAGGCACAGGTAGGCTGAATTATCTCCACAAGCTTCACTGGCTGAAAGTTTAGACCCAGAGAGCTGATTTAGCTCTTGCTGTGGTATATCACAGCTCTCTCTACAGTACTGATGGCCGGTTGTCCAGACTGTGTGGGTATTGTGTGCTCCATCAGTGTGCTCTGCTCATCAATACCCATCAATGACCCCCAAAGATTGGTTGTTGCTGATGGAAATCTCATTCATTCCTGGAAATGCCCTTGCCTGCCCTTACCTTAAGTAGAGAAATCAACAACTTGAAACGAATTTAGACTCTGAGCAATTTAAAAGAGAGACTTTGGCTTTTTGCTTGGCAGGCATGACAAAAAGCACAGCCTGGCTGCTGTTGTATTTCAGACAGCGATTTACAAGTATCAGACGGAACAAACAGGCCCTGTACTTCCCTCCTGGACCGGGATGTGCCTGATGCAGCCGAGGAGCATCCGTCCCCAGGGGCATGATGTTAGTGGCGTTTGCTAACAGCTTAGCCAGCCAGGCTCCAGCTTGATTAATAGAGGAATCATCAAATGCCTGCTTTGTGCAGATGTATATATTCATAAAAAATGTCTTTTTTTAGTGCTTTGGGAAAACACTAAGTATAATAGTTAAAATAACATATATAGCTTGTATGTCAGGTGTAAAACATTGCATTTTAACTCAAGTTGTAGATTAAAGTAGGAAGCTGTGCCTTGCCTTTTATTTTAAACAAGCCCCATCCTTTGTTGACCTCTGCTGTGTGCCTCTCGTTAGCCCCCAAGGCGGCTGTTTCATATGAAACAGTATCCTTAGACTTTGTTGTCAGTGATTTTTGTGCTTCAAAGTAAAGGATCAGAAATGGAATTTATCAGGTTTTTATCCTGAAAGAACAAACCTCCCGGTATTTGAGGTTTCCTCCTTACATGAATTTCTTTTCCCGGCTTGTTTTGGGGTTTGCTACATGATCTAGCCTGACACTTCCATCGGTGTGCTTAGACACACGGGGTGTCTTGGGACGCTGGCATTTTCAGTTGTGTCCCTTCAGCCGGTGGTGTGTCGGTGGCTCTGCTTTTCCAGGCACCCTGCCATAGTCTGCTGACCCCAGCGCAGCGGTTCGGAGCTCTGCCACTTGGTGACAGTCTTTCAAAATAAAACCATCACTGGTGAAATGAAGGTTTTTGAGCTTAACTGACTACAGTTTTCTCCCTTGCAGCAGATCTCAGTGCAAGTACGCCTGTAGTTGTTTGTGTGTGAAGTAGAGGTGTAGATACCTGGCTCTCTCCGATGCCAATTTGCTCTGAACGCCCTTATCAGTTCCCATTAAATCACTCCCTGGAATGTCATGAGCTGGTAGGACTTTTTTTTGTGGAGCATAAAATGACAGGTCTGGAGGCTGGAGCGTTGCTCAGAGGGCTTGTCACTGGGGTGACACATACCTGCTTGTTCACACCTGGTGAGCAGCCTCTTAAAGGCTGTTGAGGGTGCCTTGCTCTGTCTCCTGTGGGTGCACACGAAGGTGTGATCCAAGTGCCAGTGAGGTTTTTGCTATTTTGTTCTAGGCAATGAAACCATTAGCTGGCTCAAATGGAGAAGATATGTTTTAGCCAGGCTTCCCTGGAAGCTAGTTCATAATTTGCAGCCAAATTTAATCCAGGAGTCAAGGGAGAAGGAGGGAAAATTCCAGAGTCAGCCTCCCTGTCTAGGTAGAGCTCATGAGCCCAGCAAACACATTGTACTGTGGGATAACTTCCTGGAGTGGGAGGCCAAGAAGCTGGGGGAAGCTTTACATCTTATGCTGCAGAGGGAAGAGCTCACCAGGGAGCAGAGGGCTGGGTACAAGGAGAGACTGGAAGCAGTGGCTCTCCATTTGTCATATCTCTTGTACAGCTCCAGGCAGCTGCTTTTTCCGTGGGGCGGACAGAGCTGAGACTGGTCAGTGGGGAGTGTAGCTAGAGGTGTCTCTGCAGGGCTCAGGCAGTACCTGGTCTCTTGGTCAGGCTTTCTGAGCTTTCCATCCTTCTATTCCCCTTCCCACCCCCACATCCACCTTCTTCCCCTCTTCTAGTAGGCCAGGCACAGAGGTCCTTACTTGAACTTCAGCATCTTTTCACAGCCTGGTTTGAATCTTCTGGTGGTCCTTGGGACTCATTTTCACTGTACTTTCTACCTAAAGTTAAAATATAAAAAAGCATGAGGTTTGGGTTGGTTTTTTTCCCTTTGAAAAATCATCTGTAGGTCATTATCTAGGTTTCAAATACAGTTCCTAATAAAGGACAGCAGGTACAATGACTCTGACAGAGCAGTTGCTGTCTGAGCTGTGATGGTGCTGAGGTTGTAGGTGTTTTTGGGGTTTTTTTTCCCCATTTCTCTCCTGTGATCAAGAAAAGCTGGTGCAGATGTTTGAGGAATGTCACTATAAGCTCACAAAAGATGTCTTGCAATGCACCCTTCACTTCGGGGGGCTTGCATTTTGAGAAGAAAATGACCTCCATCATGTATGTTTGTGCTGGGATTTATTTTGGTCACCAAAATTGCACTTATTTTCCACCTTCCTTCTGTTTATCTCACATTTAACCCTTTCATTCCACTGTATTTTCATGCTCTTTCAATTCAACTTTGGTAAAATTCTCCCAGAATGTCAGAGCAGCTGAAGGAACATAAAAAATTACCAATTTGCTCCTTTGTGCTTCTATACAACAACGCTTTGGCTGTTCAAACGTTCATGAACCCACCTAGTATTGCACTCTGTTGGTAGCTTTTGGGCTGCTGGTGCCAGGAGAACCTTTCTAGCAGATACAGTCCTGGAGTAAATCAGTAATCTCAAGAATTTGGGATCAGTTTACTGGGGTTCTTCAATCTGGTGTGCTACAAAGTGAGATAATCCATGTCGTGTTCCGTACACAATTGTGGAGTGGCCCAGTAAAGTCAAAGCCTTTGTGCTTTTAGTGGGTTTACCTTTATTTTTTGGGGGGGTGGTTAAATTTGCAGCTATGTCCCAGGATTTTAAGACAGACAGAATGAATACCTGGTATAAAGACTGGAGTTTCTTTTAAATAAACCAGCTTAATGGGGCTGCTGGAAGCAACAGATAGATTCTGATGTAGAGCTTGCCTCTCACCTCATGCGAGCCTTTGATTAGAACATAAATGTTACAGTGGTGCTTTCCTTGTTTGTTTTGCCTTGCTTCTTAAATTCCCAGAGTGGGAACATGGGTGTTGTAGAACATTATTTTCCATTTTCAGTATCGTGACACTTCTGGTTTTGAGCTGTGTGACCAGCTGAATGAGAGATCTCACTTAGCTGAGGGCTGGACTGAGAAGAAGAAATCTGGCTGCCTGCAAACCATACCAGCAATCCCTTTGTTTCCATCTTGCTCAGTTCTAGAGAAAAGGTCATTCCCATCACAAACTCTAAGGGATTCTGGGGTTTGGGTTGGGGTTTTTTTTGCAATGTGGGGTGCACCAGCCTCTCCTTCCAGTGTGTGTGTCTCCTGATCTCTGACATTAGAGGACAGCAGTCTCTCTGAGTTGTCTTTATGTCTCCAGCAGACATATATCCTCTGTCTGGGCAAAGGATGGTGTCTGCAGTGCTGCTTCAGCCGCTGCTTTCAGACAGCATCAGCTCTTGGTTTCTTGATTCTCAGTGGTTTGGAGAGGGCAGAAGGGGGTGGAGGGGCTGAAAGCTTCTGTACTCCTGAATTTCACATCACTGGTGATACAGGATGGTTTTCACACTGTATGTTTGAGAGGGCACAGCTCCCTGTTGTAAATCTTCAGATGCAGAGAATAACGCTCAGAAAACAGGTATTTATTACTGGAGATGTAGGATGCTTTAGTGTGATCGTAGTGAGCTCAGAGTTTCCAACACAATAAAGTGTATTTCAGAGAGCTGTGGATTAGCAGCGCCAAGGGTCTGGCTCTCTTTCAGGAGGCTGGTATATAACTTTTGGGTTGTGTAATTAGTTTAGGACAGTTGGCACATGACCCCAGTCAAAGGACTTGGATTACTGAGATGGCTTGATATGCCAGAGCACTGAATTTTTACTCCTTTTTCTTTGTATCTTGCTTGTACCAACGCACTGGAGGAGCAGGGGAGCAGTTGCTACAGCTCAAAGCTGGTCTGCTCCAGCTGACCCAAAAGAGGACGCGGTCGTGTCAGCACTGGAGACTCAACCCACTTGGAACCCAAGTTGTGAGGGATGCCATTTTTTCCTGTGTTCTTCCTCTTTCCTGCATTTCCTGCTGTATTAAAAAGCTGTTTTGAAGTAACTGACATCAGTTTCCAATCAGCAGTGTCCGTGAAGCAGCGCTCCGTCGCTAGCCCTGATGACGTTGTTTGGCACGAGCTGCTGCCAGGTGAGTGAAAGTCGATCTGGAGTTGTGGAGTGAGTGGAAATAATGTGGCCTGGGACATGTGTATGTAATTTGTTCAGATGATTCAAGAGAGAGCCATGGCAACTGAGATAAACAGAGGAAAAGATACTGGAAAACCAGTGGTGGCTTCGTTTTAATAGCACAGCCTTTATTCCAGACAGCTCAGATGTTTACTATAAGAGCTCCATCTTCCTGCGTGTCTCTTCCTCTCCACCACCCCCATCGCTTCGCATGCACTTAGTCATGAGATCGGATGGCTTCTTGGGTAAAGCACCACAGGCCAAATTCCACAGTTCCTACTGCAGCAAAAAGCCATCAGCTGTCTTCAAATATGGGCTGCAGAATTTCTCTCCCTGTTTGCACATCCATGATTCAAAGGGCCCTAATAACACATCTGTGTTTCCTGTGGATCAAAATACACTTTCTGAAAGCATTATGGATGATTTTGCTAAGTGTGATGTCTGAGCTCAGGATGTGCTTTTGCTAGAGATAAGACTGTTGGGCAAGAGTCAAGTCTGTGCTGTATGAAGGTAACGTGTGGAATGGAAAGAGTGGGGTAAAGCACACCACCGCTGCTCTTCCCTGTGTGAAGCTACAAGTGAAGCTGGCTGATCCGTGGCTGTTGAATAACAAACAACTTCAGAGAAGATCGAGTACGACTTCCATGCCAGGGCTCCATCATGTGCTTGGCAGCGGGACTGTGCTGGTGTGTGGGCTTCTGGGCAACCGAAACCTCAAGCTGCAAGTGGAAACAAACCAGCAAGAGCAGCAGACGCCTTGTGCTGTGCCTTGGAGAGAGAGGATTGGGAACGAGGACCTGAGTTCTGTCTCCAAGTAACCGATCCTGATGGCTGTACTCGCTGCCCGGGGTTGTGTAATCTTGCGTAGGGCTACAACTGAATATGCTTATCCCAAATCCCACCGCCCAGGGGAGCTGGTGGTGATTCACCTCTCTGAATCATAATTCCTGACACTTTTCTAATCACTGTCCTTAGTGTGCCCTTGCTTCATGGGCTGCAAATCCAGTCTGATTGGAAGAAACAAGCTTTCAAGCAATTAAAAACCTGGCCTGTTTCCTACACCAATACATTGGTCCCACATCAGAGTTGTATCTCTGTGGCTTGTTGTTTCTTTTCTCTGTTGTTTTGGGTGAACTAAAAGACTAAAAATTTTAGAAAAGGAAATTTAATTAGCTGTAGAACTGTGATAGATATCCAGTAATTTGATTGTGAGGAAAAGCATGCCATGTATATGGTTTTCAGTTCACAGTTTAAAACTGTGAGTGTATTTCTCTGTTTGGAAAATCTGCTCTTTTTGTCGTGAATTGGCAGGATCTCTGTTCTCTGTCATTCCAAGATACTGCATATACTAATAAAATCTAAATCTAAATGAAGCTGAGCATACTTGCACTCTAAGATTACCTTTTTAATTTAATATAAATATAAATTCAATATAAAACTCCCAATGTCTGTACAGCAAACACTATGCTGTATGTGTTTCTTTTGGTTTTGAAAGATTGAAAATAAGGATTAAAGCTCATTTTGCAGATAACCTTCAAGTCATTGTTCTGCAGTGAAAATGGAGCCAGGGCACCAGTTGCCGGACTCTGGGTTAACTGACCATGTAAAGCCATCCTGCATCTCTTAGCACGATGTTCTCCAGTCCCCCTGCCTGCTTGCTGCCTGCTCTTCTGGGGCTCCAACCTACCTGTCTGCTCCATGTTCTTGGTCACGGGGAGCGCAGTGTCCATAACGACACTGGTTGTGTACTCTGCAGTGCAAGAACATGAATGTTAGGTGCTGCTGTACATCCCCTGCCTGGATGCAGGTCTGGTGATGCTCCCTTTGCTGTGATCTTGCAAGCCAGGAGTCCTGACTCCTCTGCTAGCAAAAGGTTTTACCTGTTGCACATTGTAAAGACTGAAGTGCTAACAGGTTTCTCATGAGGTGCTAGAACAGGCTGCCCAGAGAGGGGGTGGGTGCCCCGTGTCTGGGGGTGTTCAAGGCCAGGTTGGCTGGGGCCCTGGGCAACCTTGTGTAGCTCCAGGCCTGAGGTTGGTGTCCCTGCCTGTCGCAGGGAGGTTGGAGCTCTGTGACCCTTGGGGTCCCTTCCAACCCAGACCAGTCTATGATTCTATGATTTACCTTGGCTTGGATAAGGGCCACAGGATCACTAGGTTGGAAAAGACCATTGCGATCATGAGTCCAACCATAATGAGGATAATAGGGAGGCTCTCTAGAATGGATGGCTTTTTTAAAGATGTGTATTAACGATCTTCATGCAGATGATAAAAACAAGGCACTCCAAGCTTTCTCTCTGAGATTTTTCTCCACTTCATTATTCAGTTTTACATTTTAATGTTACTTCCAGCTCTCTCATCAGAGAGAAATTTTTCAGAGTGGATAAAAATTGAAAGCTACAAGGAGAAACAAAAATTTTTCAGCTGCCTTTGCTATCAAACAGCAAATGGAAGGCAGAAGCCCAGTGTTTGCTTTGCTTTGTTACCATTGCTGTGTGAAAAAAATGTACATAAAAGGTCTGTCTGCTGCCTTGCAGTGCTGGGGGGAGCACGAAGAGCTGAGTGAAGGGATTCAGAAGGAAGAGATGCAGAGCTCAGTCTGAGTCATGAAAGATGCTTTCCTCGACCCGGTGGTTTTGTCTGGCCTCTGTGGTGGCTTCAGGTCCCTTCACAGACGTCACAAGCACTCGGTCTGAGTGTTCCCTAAACGTGGGTCTGTGTCCTGTCCCATGTTGTATCCCCCAAACAGGTTTTGTTTTCTCTTTTCCTGCCTGTTCTTGCTGGCATGTAGAATTGAGGAACTGGGAACCAGTGTAGAGAAATCAAGAGGGAATTTATAACTGTGGGGTGCTTTGAAAGGATGTAGCAGCAGTTTGCATGAACACTCTGTGGCAGGACTGGAGCTGCAAACTAGGGAGCAGGGATTGAGGTGGATGGAGCAGGGGAATTGGTGGTCCAGCTCTTCAAGGTGTTTGGTCAGGAGCAAACTATTTTCCACAGGATTTTGTAGTGGAAACTTCAGCTTTCCTAGAAGTATTCCTGAGAAGTGGTGCCAGCGATTAGATACTTCTCCAGTGAGGATAGGAACTGAAGCTTGCTCCCTGCTTCATGGGGGTGATGCCTGCTCTAGGAAGAACACCTGATTTATACGGTTCTTTGGTGGCCAGTTCCTGACTGGAAATGTTTGGAGCCTGTTTTGAAGCTGTGCAGAAGAGCGTGCTTGCGTCATCCAGAAAATGCAGTGAGTCAGTGGAGTCCTGAGGGAGCTGTAACGGCTGGAACAGCAACTTGGAAAACGAAATGGGGATGGATTTAAAGATACAGCATTTGTGGCCGCTGCTCTGTTTGGGGATGGCCTGCATTCATGGAAGGCACTGGTGCTGAAGGGGTTCAGTAGGGACTTTGCTGCTGTAAATACAAGTGGAGCTTTACAAGAGTGATCCACCCGGGGCAGGGTGTGGGACTGGAAGAGGGTGTTAAGCTAGTTCTGCTTGCCATTATGCTCAGGATTTTGGTATTCAGGGAATCTCCATGAATTCTTCATTGATATGCGTGTTTTGGTATGTTAATGAATAACTTATTGGGAGGGACAGGAAGGAAGGAAGGAGGGGGGCAGCCTCTCTGTTTGGCCCCTGCTCATCTCTTTTCCTCAACGTTTTCAACCGCCTTCAGATTTGGGATGGTTTCTGCAGCAGTACAAGCTATGTATTGCTGTAGTGCAGCTGTTGTGGGATTGCTCTTGGGCCGTTTCATCTGCCCAAGGAAGACAAGGGCCTGTTAAGGAACCACCATGTGGTTTTTCAACACATGCCTAGATCCTAGCTGGGTCACTGGGGGTGTTGGAAGCACTTGCCAGTGCCACCACTCTGGGAAGGCTTCCTGTTAACAGGCAATAGTCTTGCTGTCCACATCCACCCATAGCTAGGCAAAATGGATGTGGGATACCACCTTCCTTCAGGAGGCTTTTCAGGGATTAGGTGTGCTGCTCTGAAAATGCTTTTGCTTCATCTTTCTGCGATGCTGATCACTGTAGTATTTGGGTACCTCAAATCCACAGATTAATTCATTTTTATGATATATTTCAGGGTGATGGACTATCCGTAGAGTGGTCTACTAGTGAAGTGGAAGATAATATCTTGTGCTTCACATATTGCCTATTGAATCCCTATTATTTTTGTCTCAGAATTGAGAGACCATTTTCCCTGAGTACAAGGCCAACAGACTGAGGCTGTTCCCAACAGAGCTAACAGAACATAGCAAAAAAACCCTGGTAAAGCTCCCCTTCAGGTAGGCTTGTTCCATGCTGGGACAGAACACTTGTAACTCAACTTCAGGGGCTGAACTTTGTTGATATTTTAACTTCTTAATTTTATTTTTAAATCTTAGCATGCCAGAGTAAGATGCATTAAAGCTAGCTCTTCTGTACAGGTGAGGTGATCCTCCAGAGTGACTCTTCTGAAAATAAAAGAACCAGTTTCTGGAGGGCTGAGAATGAAGAAAACCAAAAAGCTGGCTCTTTCCACTTGGTTGCTTTGAGGGGCAGCTCAGTGTCTGGGCTCCCTCTGGAGTCCTGCCAGGGTGGCTCCATAGCTGTGATAGTTCACAGGGTGCTGAAGCTTTGTCAACCAACATTGTCTGTCCCACCAACCTGGCCTCAACCTGCTCTGCAAAGCTAAATAGCACTATCTTCTATCTCCCAGGGCTTGCTGCTGTCTCTCTGTGGTTGGCTCATTTCAAATGGTGGATCATCCATATGAGTGTGGTGGGATTCAGCTCCCCTGTCCTGCTGATCCACTCTGAGCATCCCCATTCCTTGAGCTTGGTGCCGTTGCCTCGTGGCCCAGCCTTGGTGTTCTTCTGACAGCTGAGATCAGGAATATAAAAATGCTTTGTGATTGTAATGGGCACATACTTCAGTGGTGCAGTTGAACTCTTCTGCTGGAGCTGGGAGCTTCAGCACATCCGAGCTTCATTAGTTCACTTTGATTGAAGACTGATACAGTCCTCAGCAATGCTTATGCAAATTGATGACTCATTTATATTTAGAGTTGAATTTAAATATCTATAAAATTTCAGACGTAGGCAAGTAATTGCATCACAGTTTTGCAACTTCTGCAAAAGATGCTTAATCTTTTTTCACACCTAAGGCCATATTCCAAGCCTGTGACCTCATTCCTGTAAAGCAAAGCTATTTCATTACATCATAGCTGTGCAATTTGACTTTTGATAGCTTAGCTGACATTTGCCTTTATGTTGGATTCCTTAAATATTTGCCTGCTTAAAAAGCTGTCAGGCATTTACATGTTAGCATGTAGACCTCAATCAAACAGGAAGGTATTCTTTTGGCCTTTTACTGGCAGTTTTGTTGAAAACAAATGGGTTGTAGTTTTCCTTTCCATCATCACCTTCTGCTTGGTTTCCAGTAAAAATCGTATTAATGTTTTTTTTACCTTTGCAGCAGCAATATTTGATTGCAGTCTGGCTTCACTAGTGATACGTACAGAAATAGTTCTGCAGTTAATTGGACATTATCAAATCCCCAGCAGGTAACTAAGACAGTGCTTGGATGTGGCTGTTCTCCCTCTGTCACAGTGAGCAGGGTCCCTGAGGGCAGGTTCTCCTTCGTGGTGCCTTCTCCCCTTTGGGTAGTGATACCAGTATACAATTGATAAATACTTGATAAATAAATACTTGAGGAGCTCAGTGTCCAAGATCTGCAGCCTTTCACTTTGCTTTGAGGCACTGTGCTTTCCATGCTGCTCTGATTAAAGTTAGATTTCAGATAAGTTGGATGAGGCTTGTATGAATCCTTTGGGGCGGGAAAGGATCAAAACATACTTGAAACAGTACAGCGTGTCAGTCTCTTACAAAGTGCCTTCACATAAGCATTGAATATTTATCTTAATATTTATTATTCTTAGCAATGGCCAACTGTCTTTTGAAACTTCTAGAACTCTAGCTGTGGCTTCCCCTGCTGAAACAGGTTAAAATGCATCTTTGATCACTCTGTGACTTTAAATTATCTTTTTTTCCTTCCCTGAACCTCTTCTTTCACCTCTCTTTTGCCAGCAAGTCTTGTGAAAGCAACATCCCTTGTGATTCAGATCAACTGACTGTCTAGCAACCGGGACTGACGCAGCGCTGAGGAGGACCCCTCCCCTGGGGAGCAAGCCAGGGCCGATTGCCTAACCCCCTGCGCCCGACCGCACGTTGCTCAGTAGTAGGATGCTCATGGGATGCTCAGTGAATGGGATTGAGAAAACCTTCCTCTGAGCACGCTGGGGAGGGTAGCACTGAGATTAATAGGAATGTTTTCTTGGCACCATAAGCTCCAGAGCTGCAGAGTTCAAGTCCTTGCTCAAGCTTACTCCCTTGGTAACACCTCCGTGCCACTGACTATTCATATTAAAAACAACAAAGGGATAATTGCCCAAATTTTGTAAAATGGCTATTTTTGCACATTCAGCCTCAGATGGCGTTTGACCCTTAATACAGATGGTTTCACTTAATGTATTTTGTTTAAACAATCCCTGTTCCTGGAAGTGGTTTCAGTATGGGCTGTTCCTCATTGCTGTTCATGTTTGCTTTTCTTATGATATTATAAGGAGCTTGAAGAGAGTGGATTCAGAAAAGGGCAGTAATCAGTGTTAACAGGCAGCCGTGGAAGGCTTTGTATTTTCCAATTAAGGTTCTGCTGTTTTGTTGACTCCACAGAGCTTTCAGGACTGAAGTGGTTCAGAGCACTTTTGTCATTAGGCTGTACAACTCTCCACATCACTGTTACTCCTCTGTCTGCCTTACAGACCTCAGGGAGTCCCAGCACATTTACATGCAACAACTTGTCATCTGAGATACCTGATTTTCCCCCCATGGAATAGGTTTTTGGTGCTTCTACACACACAAACCTTTTTCTCTTGGATATAACCAAAGTGTTTCTGTGCGGGGTGTGTGTGGGGGGGATTTGTCTGTTAGCTTTGGATCTAGCTCCTTTCCATATCTGTTCCAATTCCATGTGTGCAGGCTTTTCACAGATGTGTTGTTGATGGTGAACATGCTCTGGGCAAGCTGTGAAAAGCCTGCATCAAGTTCAACATCAGGAATCTGTATCACCCTCCCCTCTGCCACAGCCACACTGCTGGGAGGCAGGTCTGCTGATGGAAAGAACAAGTGCCCTCAAAGTATAAGAAAAATCATAGAGTCATAGAATGGCCTGGGTTAGAAGGGACCCCAAGGATCACAGAGTTCCAACCCCCTGGGCCACCAACCTCAGGCCTGGAGCTACACAAGGTTGCCCAGGGCCCCATCCAACCTGGCCTTGAACACTTCCAGAGATGGGGCACCCACCCCCTCTCTGGGCAGCCTGTTCCAGGACCTCACCACTCTCTCTGGAAAGAACTTCCCCCTTTTATAAACTGGAAGTTAGTGTGTTGGGTGTGTTACTGAACTTTTCATGCTCATGTAGTACTGTCTTAATGGTGGCAGGTGGCACAAAAATCTTTAATGTTTGGAAAAAAACAGAGGAATAAGTTGGGTAACTGGTTTATCCACAATTAGAGGAGAAATCTAAAGATTTGGAAATAAAAGTGCAGCGTGTCTATTCCTAGAGCATGTGATTAATTTAATTAATTAACCTAAAGGGTTAATTTTCCCTTAAGTTTTTTTTTCTAAAACTATTTTCATCATAAAATCCAGCCCTGTTATCTTGGTTCACTCTTGCTTACACTGTGAACCCTTATTACCTGCTCTTTCCAGAACAATAACCTGCCACTCCTCCCAACAATGTTGTGGCATCCTTTATATAACACTTCAAGTGCAATTAAAAAATGAGAGATCAGAGTCTGTGGGGTTTTTCTTCTGCTTTGTATTAATCTTATAAACAGTGTGCTGCATGGTTTAAAATCCTTCTGCATGACCACATCAGTGTCTTCTGTTGCCCACGCACTGTGGAGCGATGCCGTGACTCTATCCCCTCTTGACTCCAGAGCTGCTGGGGATTGTTAGCCCTGTTCCTTTCTCCAAACCTTTCTCTGCTTTGAGATGAATTTTAAAATAGGGTCTCCTGGCACCCTAAGTGCAGTGCATGTTGGAGGGAGGGATTAGGGGAACACAGCAGCTCTTTCACCCTGTGAAAATCCTCTGGCCACGTTCCAGGCGTGGGACTTGCAAAGACTGAGCTGAACCAAGAGAAGGGAGGAAATTGGTATGTGTGGCTTAACAAAAACCAGTTGGCTTTCACTCTGGGTTTCCCCACCTCCTTCTTGGTTCAAGCCAGAACCTTCCTTCTGCTTTAGTGGTATGTGTTCTAGGTTGCTTTTGTTAGTTTACTCATTTTGTAGCATTTATTCTTGTAATAGGTGGGTGTAATGTATTGAACTTGGCTGGGGAGGCAGAGGAACTTCCATGGAGAGTTTTGAATGCACTGTGGATTAGTGAAGGTGTCATCCAGGTAAACCCAAATTTTTATATTGGATACCATCTGGTAAAGTCATATGAAGGAGTGTCCATCCTATTCTACCCAGGCAATATGTGGTATTTTCTTGCAACATGTTGGGAAAAAGATGCAACTTCAGAAAGTGTTGGGTATTGTTTAGTTTTGCATGATTTTTCCTTCATGGAAAAAGTAAGAACAAGAAAATACAGTAAGAGATTCTACCAGAGGCTAGCAATCTGCAGAAATACCATGGAGTTCAGCTGATCCCTATATCACTGACATGAGACTTCAGTATGGATTAGAGTTTGATCAGAAACAGGGAAAACCATGAATTTGTTTATGGGGTGGTGATATCTTTTACTTGAAACTTCATGGAGCACCCTGGAATCAGCAGAGCCTGGTGGGGAGCTACAGAGGAACTTCAGCCCAACAAAGGGTTTCTCCCAAAGCTGTGTTTTCAGAGCACACTGTCTCCATTGCAGCGCTGTTGCCGATCTGGGTGTCTGTCAGCTCTCTAGGAATTTGAGGCATTGCCTTCCCTAGATCCAGACTGGAGCACAGCCAGTTACTCAAGGCTGGCTGAAGTTCTTCCTTTTCAGGTGGAAGCAGGTCTCCCAGCGCTCAGTGACTCTATGGTCCATCTGATGGTCTCTGAATGATTAATGAAATCCATCTCTATCTGCTCCACTCCTACATTAAGGTTTATTTCTTTTGGGTTTATTTGTAGATGTTTCAGTGGGAAAGGTTGGTAGGAGTAAGCTCTCCGTGCAGGTCAGTACTTGCCAGCACAGATGATTTTTCTTGGTATTTTGAATAAAGAAACAGCTCTCCTGGCCCCTTGGTGGTGCCAGCACTGTTATTTGTATGAACGTGTAGCAAGGAGTCTTCACATTCTTGAACTGAGCACCGGTGCCAGCAAAAGGAGAGAGAAGATGGGAGAGGTGGGACTGAGCCAGCCTGGGTTTAGATGGAGTTAACTGGCTGAGGGCCCTCGCTCCGTGCCGGCATCATCTTTTCCAAACTAATCCTGGTGTTTGTAGCACTCTCTGCTTCCTGCCCTCATGCTCCTTTGTGCAAATTGTCAGAGCAGTGGCAGGTATTTTACTTTTTTTTTAAATTTTTATGGGTTTAATCATTTGTGCAGCTCTTCAAAATCTGCTTGGGGGTTGGACCCGATGATCTCTCCCTTCCAACCCCTGCAAGTCGGTGATTCTGTGATTCTCCCCCTGTGAGCAGGGCAGTAACTCAGCTGAGCCTGACATGCAAGATGTGGCAGCTCTCAGGCTGGTGTGGAGCCGTGTGGGATGGCATATGGGGTGCCAGCTCTTTCTCTTCCTTTATACTTCTGTGCTTTATTTGCTGTCTGGGATGCAGGCAGACAGCATCCACGATCGTTATTCACACCAACAGCTGGATACCTCAGACCACACGTAATGCATCTGCTCTGTGAATGGCTCCACTGGTGATGGGCAGGTGGGGGATGGATGGGAAGGGACTTTGCATTTCTCAAAATAAGCAGAGAGGCTGAGTTTGGGGCTACTGGAGATCAGCAGCACTAATTTCTTTTTTACACCTTCCTCCTTTATCTTGCCTCTTTTGCCTGGAAAGGCAGAAAACGTGGAGGTTTTCCACAGTCTCGTGCCATTTTCTAAATCTAAATGCAAACATTGCAAATATTAGACTCTGCATCCCAAGAAAACTCATCCTGGGAGGATTTGATTTAAGGAACTTTGCCCTGATGAATTCAACATCGAGCTTTTGCTTTGCCTTAATGGTGTAAACTAGAGGGAATGTTACCTAGCTTTAAAAAAATTTAAATGCTGTTTTCAGTGTGGTTTAATGTTTGGTAATTAAAAACCAGTGGTTTAAACCCTTGTTGAAGTTTAGTGCTGGTTTTGCACTAGAACTGCATCTGTCTACACTCAACAGTACGTGAATAAAATGGATACCTTCTGCTGCATCCCTGCTCTGGTTGGGACCAGGATGGAGATGTAGATATACATCTTTCTTTGCCTTGATTCACAGTGCAATAGCTTGTTTCTGTCTGAATTTTCTGCCTGTTGGCCTCAGTCTTCACAGGAGAAAATACTGGTCCCCTTTACGTCATAGTCCCAGCAGGACTCTTAAAACTTATATTGTGTCCTGACAAGAAGATAAAATGCTGAACTGTTTGGAGGCGACCGTTGCTGCAGGCACTTCTAATTAACTGGGAGCTTTTCCTTTCTGGGAGTATATATTTAATTTCTTGTACTGGGAATAATAAGCAATTAGTGCTGTGGAGCACGAGGCACTTCACCTATGAATCTGAGGGTTGATAAACTCCGTAATTCAAATTGGTGATTGTAGATTCTTTTATATAGTATCTTTAATATTTATATAGTGTTTTTAATATTTATGTAGCTGCTTTTATATTTGTATTGCTGCAAAGGGCTTCTGCTGTCTCAAAAAATGTGTACTTGTAGATGAATTAGCGGAATCTTGCATTCCTGATTGGGGCACTGTGTGGGGTTTGTTTGCATTTTTTGGTTGTTGTTTGGGTTTTTTAAAGCTCCTCTAAAGGTTCCTGACCATCAGTATTGATACTATTCAGAAGTAATAACTATTCAGGATCATATCCCTAGAGAAAAGTGATCCTTGCTATTGAATTTATCCCAGTCTCCTGTTGTGCTCTGTGTTACTTAACAATTTCAGCATTGCAGAAAAGGATCATGATCTTTAAGGCTGCCCAGGGGGATTGTGAAGTCTCCTTCTCTAGAGATATTCAAGACCCATCTGGATGCTGTCCTTTGTGATATGTCCTAGGGACCCTGCTTTAGCAGAAGGGCTGGACCTGATGATCTCTGGAGGTCCCTTCCAACCCCTACAACTCTGATTCTGTGATGCTGAAACAGCCTAGGTGAGCAAGGGCTATAGAGGAGTGGTGATGGTGGGTAAGGAGCTGTGAAAACATTAATCCTGCCATGAGACCTCCTTTGCAGCAGCACTGAATTGCTACTGGGTTTGGTGGATTAATTGATGGATTATTATTATGCATTATTTTCTTTTCATTGCTCTTCAGGCACTTGGGTGATCCCTGTAGCAAGTGTGCTGGACACTTTCCTAGAGCTGTACTCCCCCCTTAAACTCCCCACTTGGGAGAAAAGACACAGCACAACTGCGTGGTGGAGAGAGCAAGTGGGAGAAAGAAGCTTCAACTGGTGCAGTAACATTAATGCAGAGTTTCAGGTGTTGGGTCCAGGGTGATGTTCCTGAGCTGAGAATGACAAGCTGTGGGCACAACCGAATGTGGGTGTCTCCAGCTGCTGAGTGCTGGATAAACCTCGCTGGCCTCCTCCTTCCCCCTAATCCCTGCTGGGGCTAATGCAGCAATGGTTCAGGAATACTTGTTTTCTTTTCTTCTTCTCCCCTTCCACCCCCTCCTCATGTGTAACTTGATCTCTTAGGCCTGGTCTTCTGCTTTGGCAGATTTTTCAGCTCCAAATGGAAGAAATTAACCACTTAGTTACTGTCGGGACTAAAACACGCTGTACAGGTCCTCCTGGCTCTTCCTGCTGAGGTGCACAGGATCACAGGAGACAGCCCATGAAGTCGTGGGCTTTGGGCTCCCCTTTTTAACCTCTTGGTTTAACTACTTGTTTCTTCTGTGTTTCCTTGCCTTTTCACTTAAAGGAAATAGGGAAATGCTCCCACTCGAGATCTGAGTCAGTATTTGGCAACGAAACTTCTCTAAAATTTATTTTCTGAGGCTTTCCAAGTACATATCTTTTCTGATTGTGTCCTGGCTGCGTGTAAGCCCTCTCTGCTCCAGTCTGGCAGAAAATACTGGACCTGGGTAGAGTCCTTCAAGCTGATGTGACTCTCCCTGTTGCACAGAAACTTTCAGTCCGTGCTCTTCACAACCTTACCACACTGCCCAGGCAGTGGAAGTGATTATAGGAGCAGGAGTTTGAAAGATTTTTGTGTTTTTAAGGTAAGCTGCTATGATGTGGTTTTTTTTTCCCCTTCAAATCTGAAAAGTGTAGCATTCCTCTTTCTTTTTCTTGCCTGCAGATGTTTCAAAAAGCATTTAAGGGAAAGGGATGAGGCTCAAAACTTACTCAGTGATTTGTGAAGAGCCCCTTTGGACTTGGATTTGACCTCACAGGCTTCCAATGCTGATACCTCAGGCAGCTCCCTCCAGAGCTCACAACCCATCTTGCTTCTTTATGTGAGTGTGGTGAGGACAGACAGCTCCAGCAGGAATTCAGTAGTGCCCCCTGCCTTGTTACTACCTTAAAGAGAAGGATTCTGCCCTGGTGCTTGTAAGGAATTTCAAACAGTTGGAACATCCCCTCTCTGAGATCCCACCACTTCTCTGCTGCCTCCTTCACTCCTGAAAATTGCAAATAACAAACAGCTGTTCAATCAAGGAGAAAAAACAACAAATGCACATGCTTTGCTGCAAAATCCTTTGTTTTGCAGGTGGTGTGCACAGTGGGCTTTTTGTAACCTGGCTTTTTAATTTTTCTTTAAGTTTCTTCCTGTGAGAATGGAACTCACTGAGTCCAAGACCCAGAAGTGTTAAAATTTCATTGTATGTGCAGATATCTCTCTGTGCTCTTGGTTCATGCTGTGCTGGACAATGTCTGAAGGCAGGAAAACACTCGTTGCCCTCAGGTGTTAAGTAGCCTTTGTGCAAATTCATGGGGGGGGTGTGGGTGTTTCAATATGAATTTACAATAACACCTATTGTGGAGTGGTCAGAATAGTAGCAAGAGGCTTTTGTTTTTAGGGTGCTATTTCAGCTAGCTCTTGTCAGCGTGTCAGCTGACTTCTGAGATCTTCAGTGGAAAGGTACACTACTGGTCTTGAAATGTTTTGTATGTGAACTGGAAAAGGAAAGGCAGATCTGTCTTACACAAAAAGCTGGGAAGAAACAGGGATCAGTGACGTGGATCTGAGGTGGGGCAGTGCTGGAGAAACTGGGGGTGGCATTACACACATTACTGAAGGCAGGAAGGTTTGTCTGGACAGATGCCAGTGCCATCTACTCTGCCCTGGTCAGGCCCCACCTGAAGTGTTGTGTCCAGTGCTGGGCTCCCTGGTGTAAAAAGGACAGGGATCTCCTGGAGAGAGTCCAGAGAAGGGCTACGAAGATGCTGAAGGGCCTGGAGCATCTATCCTGTGAGGAAAGGCTGAGAGAGCTGGGGCTGTTCAGCCTGGAGAGAAGAAGACTGAGGGGGGACCTAATCAATGGTTATCAGTATCTGAAGCACGGGGTGCAGGGGGAATTGGCCAGCCCCTTTTCAGTGTCTGTGGGGACAGGACAAGGGGCAATGGCTGCAAATTGGAGCCCAGGAAGTTCCACACCAACATGGGGAGGAACTTTTCCCCAGTGAGGGTGAGGGAGCCCTGGGACAGGCTGCCCAGGGGGTGTGGAGTCTCCTTCTCTGGAGAGATTCCAGCCCCATCTGGACACCGACCTGTGCAGTATGAGCTGGGGAGCTGCTTTGGCAGGGGGGTTGGACCCCAGGAGCTCTCCAGGGCCCTTCCAACCCCTACAGCTCTGTGATTCTGTGATCACTGATGGCTAGTGACTACCAAAAGATGGGTAGGCAGGGACCCTTCAGTGTCTTGGTTGCTGGGCTTTCTTCTTAGGTGCATGAACAAGCTTGGAAGGTTTTAACAGACTGCTGCAGTCATTCTATGTGCAAATTCCAGCCAGGACTTTTCCACCCTCTACCTGGCAGGTGGCAGGTATTACAAACAAATCTTGAACCCAGTTGCCTTCTTTGTAGCGCTGTCACTGCCGAGTAAGCAGAGAACATCGGAGGATCCTGGAAGGCTTGTTTTCACTTGTCCTTTGGAATAGTTACAAGGTGTCAATGAACAATTACCGAGATTAACAGGCGATTGACTCAAGAGACAGTTATTTAAATCTGAGGTGGCTTTTAAGAGCCTGGGTGTGGGATGTGTGCTCAGCTCTAACCCTGCCAGTCTGGGACTCTATTCTGCCTAAAGCTCTCATGGCTTAACCTCCATGACCCACTGGAGTTGAATTCATTGCAGGCAGTTCTGCACGGCTCTGTCAGACACAGTTTTGTGCTGCTTGTGCCAAGAAGGTAAAGTTTAGTAGCCAGGATTTTCAAACTGCTAGTTCTCTCACTCTAATACAGGCCAGTATCTTCCCAGAAGTTTGGTACATTGTATCTGCAACTGGATGGAGTTGTTTAATGGTGGAGGATCTGAAAACCCAAAGGAAAGCTGGAATCTGTCAGGCAAAGCTGGACCATCCCCCAGGAAAACAGGCAGCACTGCTTTTGCTGTCGGATCAAAGCCCAGCTTTGTTACAGCTGTGTCTGTAGCACATGCTGTGGTCATTCATGGATTTCAACATAGGCTTCTTTGATCATTTTCATATACACATATATTTTTAATCAGGTAATGGTGTTAGAATGTGTTACTTCACTATGTGAAAGATGTCATCAGAAGAGAGCTATGTAGTATAGCAGTGCTGTGTGACACAGGCTTATTTTTAATGGTAAAGACAGTGACCAGTGAATGCCCAAACTCACATGTAGCCTTTGCCCTTACTAAGATAAATGCATCTGGCAAATGATGTGATGCTACATTTTGTTGCTCCATCCATCCAAACACAGCAAAGAACTTTACAGCTGACACTGAGTTAGTCTGTAAGACCTGTGGGGATATTCTCAGCTGCATTTACAGAAGAGCAAGGTGAGGTATGGGCAGCTCAGCTGTAAGCAAGAATTTGCTCTTGTTCTCACTCCTTTGCTTTAACCCCTAGCTTGTGCTTCTTCTGTTTCAAGTTACTTTTCCCATCCCAAAACCATGCTTCTCAATGTGTCCAGTCTTTGGGGCTTCAAACTCTGTTACCTTTCCATGTTTTAGAAGAGGACTTTAAAATAAAATCAAGCTCAGCTTTTAAATGGGTGACGAGCACTCAAGCTGTTTCTAATGGTATAGCAACAAAATTCCCTCCAGTTGCTAACGTTGTGGGCTCATGCCAAAACTCACTTTCTGCTCATGGAGTCCAGTCCTTTCCCTGCCACTGTTGTGCCTGTATGTGGTCCTTTTGGAAAAAAATCTATCCCCAAATTTTGGATAGCTTCAAGAACATAAAGCATGAGTAGCTGTTTGCTAGAAGCAGCTCAGACACGAAGGCAGTTGGCTAAATAGGTTTATGCTCTTGCATGTGCAATAAAGGCTAATGGATACTGGATTGCATTAGCAAGAGCAGAGCCAGCAGGTCGAAGGAAGTGATTATTTCCCTCGCTTTGGCGCTTGTGAAGGCACATCTGGAGTACGGCCTCCAGCTCCCTCCTCCCCCTGTAGCAGCCTGTGACAAACTGGAAGGAGTCTGGTGGGGGCTAGAGCAAGCAGAGCCCCCTGGGGCTGAGGGAGCTGCCTTCTCAGCTGGGAAGAGAGGGCTGAAGAGGTCCCAGTGCTCCCATAACCACCCAACTGGTGGCTGGAGAGACTCTTCTCAGAGGTGCACACCACCACTTACAACTTGCAGCAAGGCAGAACTGGATAGATACTTCTTATGCTCATATTTCATGCTGCCCAGCATATTCTGTTAAAGTTGAGCTGCAGAAATTCTGGAACAACCCGATCTAGATAAATCGCTGCCCTCTGAGCAGGAGGTTGAACCAAAGACCTCCTGAGCCTGTTCCCAACCAAGATTGTTTTGCTCTTCTGCAGCAGCAAGCTGGAGTTGAAGGTTGCATCAGTCACTCTGTAGTCCAAAAGTCTGCACGCTTCTCATGACTGATTTTATTCTAAGACATCTACATGACAAACAAACACAAAAGAGATTAATAGATGTCAGCCAAAAGAGTTAGCAGAGTTTGTGTGATGCTACCACTGTGGCTTTCATCTTTCTGTATTGACAGTGAGTCTCGTGACATGCAGGAAAGGCAGAGGGTATTTCCTCCAAGTATTTACAACCTAGTTTGCCATGACACGGAAGGGGAAACGTTGAAGGATGGGGTTTGTAGCAAAGGGACCACACAAGCTTGTCTGCGTGGAAACATAAAGGGAATTAATTTGTTTATCTACAGAGGAAGTTATCCCAGGAACAGGAAAGCTCTTTGTGTTTAACTCCCTGAGTGCGTGAGTTTCTCCTACAGTGAAGCTCTTCTGCAAGCCAGTTAATTTAATTTGAGATGAGGCATTCTTCTTCTGGAAGAAGAACCCCAGGAGTTCATCAGGAATGTAATCCGCATTAATTCTGCTGGAGCTCACTGTATTAACCTTACTTGTCATGGCTGGGTGGTGTTCGTGGGGGGCAGCCTTTGTACTGCCAGGGGAATGCTATGGGGACTCCACGTTCCTGCAGCTGAAGGAGAAGCAGGATGGGGATGCTCCTCACATGGAAGAGAAGTTTTGAGCAAGATGCTGCTCTTACTATCTTACTTCATCTCAGTTCTGTAAACATGACACTGGGCCTAAGCACGTGATGATGGGGCTCCTCCTGTGATTTATATAACCTTTCTCCTCCAAATCTGCTCTTAACTCCTCTTTTTTTTTTTCTTCTTCTTCTTGTTTTCCACTGTGGTTCAACGTAAGTTGCCTGTTGCAGACTGATCTGAAGTTAGGCAGGCAGGGAACAAGTCCATAGGTGGTGGTTTCTCTCAAAACTCTTGTGCTTCCATGAAACAGAAATCCTCTTCCAGAAGTAGAGGGAGGACGGAAAGGCATGGGGAGAATGTCTTTCTGATGCATGTGTGGGCTGCAGAGGTGTGGGATCTGATCTGTAGCCTCATCTCTTTGCTGGACTAAGTTAAGGAAATCAAGTTGAAGCTCTTTCGGTGTGTCCTGGGGATATCTGTGATCGTTGTTCCTGGCTTTGAACATCACACTCTGCTAGGAACAGCCTGGCCTCTGGTATTTAAAAATCCACAAATACTATAATTGCAGTTGAGTGTGGGTTGAGAGACCAAGGATTTCTTTCCAAGCTGTCTTTCACACGTACACCCCATGGATCAGAAGTCTGAGGCAAAGTCATGCTGTAAAATAATGTTTGAAGAGTCTGAGCAATGTTTGCTGTTTCGGAGGCACGGTCCTCAGATGCTGGAAGCATGCAGAGTTTCCCCTAAAGTATTAAATGTTTGAAAACATTGGAGGGCAAAGGAGTGCTAGCTAGTCAGCAACCTTGCCAAAACAAACTGTCAGATGTGGAGGGAAGCTTTCAGGGACCAAAAAAATAAGATTTCCTTCTTTATCGGTCCTGTGTGAGACACACCAAACCCTCCACACCTTGCAGTGGAGTTTGTGATAGGGCTGGTTGGCTTCTCAGGCTCTTTCCAGCCTCTGCTTTTGTACCCTGAGCACCCTTGAGCACCCCTTGCTCAGAGCAGCAAAAGCACTCAAAGATTTGGGAAACGAAGGGGGATTTTTGAGGGTGAAAAGTGTAGTTGTATATACCCTCCAATTTTCTGAATCCTTTATAAAAACATACATATAGAGAGAGGATATGTGTACATACAGAATATTAACAGACACGACAGTTGTTTTAGAGAGGACCCTGCTAGAAAGTACGATATCACCAATGTATCCAACTGGAGAGCAGTAACTGACATGCAGCCTATGAGGGGAGCGCACTGTTTGTAGGGGACAGGGGCAGTCTGTGGTGGCAGAGTGAAAACTGGTTCCTTGTGCAAGAGTAGTAATGTAGAATCATTAAGGTTGGAAAAGACCTCCAAGATCATCCAGTCCAACCGTCCCCCTACCACCTCTATTACTCACTAAACCACATCCTTAAGTACCTCATCCAACCTTTCCTTGAACACCCCAAGGGACGGTGACTCCACTAGCTCCCTGGGCAAACCCGTTCCAATGCCCAACCGCTCTTTCTGAGATGAAATTTCTACTAATTCCTAACCTGAACCTCCCCTGGCACAACTTCCAGCCGTTCCCTCTTGTCCTGTCACTGCTTATCTGCAAGAAGAGGCTGACCCCCAGCTCCCCACAACTCCTTTTAGGGAGTTGAGGAGAGCGATAAGGTTCTGTGATTCTAAGTCATCAGCTGAGGCTTCATTCTGTCTGTCTGTAATTGCCACAGAGATGTGAAGGCAGCATCTTCTGGGAAGGACCTCCAGCTGTCCTGCTGTTTTGTGCTGGTTTACAGGTGGGCATGGTGCTCAGGTTGCACCACCTTGATAGAAGGCGCAGTATATAAACAGGTCCCTTCCTATGCTGTGAGGTGCCACACTTTTAAGACTTTGGTCTTAACAGAGCCATACATAAAGCACCAGAGCTGCAGCATTGTTCCTTAGTCCTGCCTGCCCCCCTTCCCAAACCACAGAGGGCTCTCCCAGCTGGGGCGGGGGGGGGAACTTGTTGATAGGTTGCGTTTGGGGGTTGTTTTTTTTCCCCACTTTCTCCAGCTTTTGGGAGAGGAGGCAGGCAGGGTGCAGGCAAGCAGGCAGGAGGAGGGTTAAGGAGCGAGGGCGTTGCTCGCCTGCCTGATGTCATGGAGGCAGGCAGCGGCTGAAGGGGGCCCTTTGTTGGCAGCGGAGCCCCAGCAGCCCTGCCTGCACCCAGCGCCCGGCAGCATGCGGGCAGCCGCCGCAAAGTGCGGGCAGAAGTGACTCTGCCCAACTTGGTCGGCTTTGCTTTTGAGGGGGTTTTTAATTTTTTTTCTTCTTCTTTCTTCTTTTCCTTCTTCCCCCACCCTCCCCCGCCCTCTCCTCTCCCGCCAAAAGAGTTGGGAAGGAGGGAAGATGGCTGGAGTTAACTCCCCGGGAGAGGAGATGCGGGGCCCCAGGATTTTCCGCCTCTCGGGCTCGCCCCTGTAATGGTTTTCAGAGGGCTGGATTTCTTAGACTTTTCCTGGATATTTTGGTTTAAACTCTTCCTGGATATTTTTTTTCCCCCTAGACTTTTATCGGATTGTTTTAGACTTTTTTTTTTTAGACTTTTACTGGATAATTCAACAGTGTGTGTGAAGAAGCCGAAAGAGGGGGAGGGCGGAAGGGAAATCAGACAGCCGAAGCCAAACTCTAACAAATGAAAATGTTGGAGATTTGCTTGAAATTGGTGGGTTGCAAATCGAAGAAGGGGCTTTCCTCCTCCTCTAGCTGCTACCTGGAAGGTGAGTACCCAAAGGGGTTGGGGTCAGGCTGTGTTCCCCTCCACCCCAGGAATACAATTGCTCTCTCGGGGCTGGGCTGGGGTGTGTGGGGGGGTATGGCCCGACAGCACCACCATCCCAAATATAAGTTTTTATCCTTTGCTTGTGAGTTGGACTGAGGCTTGAGGGGAGGCTTTTGGTCCTGGCCAGGTTTAGACTGGGCTTTGGTGTGCGGGGGTGAGAGAAGCGATCAGCGTCCGGACCCCAGGTGACTTTCATTAGCTGCAGTATACACTGGGAGCGCGGTTCTGCCATTTATGGTTGTAAAATGTCAAGTGATCCTATTGCAGAGCCCATAAACAAAGCCCTATCTTCAGGCCTCGGCTTTATTTTTTTCTATTTTCTTTTCTTCCTGAGAAGGATCTCCCTTATCTTGGATTGGGGGGGAGGATGGTAAAACCAACTTTAGGCTCGGGAAGAAAATTTAGATAAGTCTGTTGGTAAAATATTTTCAGCGTGTGTTAATCCAGAATCTCTTAGCTCATTTTGGTTATTCCCTTTTAAGTTTCCACAGACGTTCATGTAACTGAATTCTCTTGCGTGTTTGCTTTTAAAAGGTGGTTTGGGGTTGTTTTTTTTTGAGTCACACCCATGGTTATTTGTTAATAATGTTAAACAGATGGACCCCATGAATTTAGATTGAAAGCCTAGGCAACAGAGGCACAGTGCTGGGCTGGGGGAACTTTGGGCTGAGGTCCTGCTTTGTGTGACCTCAAGCAAGTTCTTTGCGTCCTGCCTGCGGAGCAGCGTTATGGGTCCCCCCTGTGCAGCCCCGGCCCCTTTGCTCTGTCCATCCTGCCAGGGTGGTCCAAACTTCTTCAACTTCTTTTGTGTTGCTGGATGTTGCTTCAGTAAAAATAATCTGCATGCCAGGAGGACCGTGGTAACACATCAAATCAGAGGCACGGCAGGCAGCAGCTGATTTCCTGGGGCCTATCGCAAGTCGCTGTTGCTCAACTCTGGAATATTCAGTGGAGAAATGGTCCTTGGAAATTCATGGGTTAGGAATCCCAAAATCTACAGATGGCTTCTCATGGCAAACACATTTGAAGAAATTTCAGGTCAAGAGTCTGTTTAGTGGGTCTGAAAATTCTTCTGTTGTCTAAAATCAAAGAACAGTTTCTCAAGGACTTTAAAGTTTCAGAAACCAAACGGTGGGTGGGTGCGTCTGGGTAGTTTTGATCTTTCTTATGCAACTGAATTCTTCTGTGATCTTTTAAACCTATAAAACCTCTCTTTGTGCCCCTTCCTCTGGTATTGCTCAGGCACAGCCAAGCCGTGTGTTGGAGATGCTCTGAGCTGGGCCGGCCTCTCCTTTCTGTGCAGTTGGATCTTTCAGCACAGCCCCAGGAGAACAGGCAGAGTGTTTGGGGCCTCTCTTCCCTGCAGAAGCCATGCTAAAGGATGATGTTACAAGGGTGTTACCCTGACTGTTTCTGCAAGTTTTCTTTTGTGTGTGTGCTACAACCACTCCTCCCCCCTCCCCAATTTACCATGCAGTTGCATAATAGGATTAGAGCATAGTTTGACTTGTGCCGTATATATCCAGTTAACAACATGATCCTCAACACAATAGAGTATTTCCAGCTTCCCTGAGACTCTGGTTGCGTGTTGGGATGGGAAATGAGCATTGAAACAACTTTTAAACTATCTTTTATTGAAGTACTTCAGTCCCATTTCGCAGCTTAGCATGGGGAAAACTAAAGGCAGCTTCTGAGCTGGTGAATGAATGTGGCAACTGGAACCTCAGCTCTGTGACAGTCGGTTAGGACGTAGGCAGCCCAGGTCTCACTGTAATTGTCTGTGCATCTCTTGATGAGCAGGGTGAGAAGTGAGAATTTCTACTCGTGTGAGGGTCAGGGGGAAATGGGAAAAATAAAAAGTAGGCTTTTTTGTTACTCCTTTCTAAAGCTGAAGATGCCCACGTGCTATTCCTCAGTAGCTTTCTTAACATTATTGTGACATTGAAAGCTTTGGTGAGGACTCTTTGGGAGAGTAGTGTGGTAGCTTCTACCAGACCCCTGTACTGCAAGGGCACAAGTGAAATCTGCTTGTAGTATTGCCCTTAAGAATGAAGATAGCAGGGTTTTACGAATGTATTTGTTAATTTTGATATCAGCCAGTTAAGCTTGCAGTCCTGAGAAGGCCAGACTGACAGATGATGACAAGGGTCCTTGGCCAAGGGCCACAAACTAGGGACCATTGCTTCTGGATCCCTTTGAGCAGCATGTGATGGCCAGTCCGTTCCCATGCACTCACTGAAGCTTCTGAAAGGATTAAGGGAGATGATTATGATATCATTAGAGGATTTAACTCTGCTCTTGTTATCTTGGTTGTATGGGAAGCTGTTGAGGACACGAGGGAAGAGCTGGAAGTTTCTTTACTCTGAAACCTTAAACATTTAACTGCTTAAAGGGTGAACAGCCCATTAGTTGTGTGGAAAACCAGTTGCAGCCAGGAGGACAGGGTAAATATTACCTAATTCAGCTATTTTGGTTTTTGTGTGGACAGTGATTGGTTGGTGAACAGCAATAAAATAAAATCTGATGTTATATTTTTAAATGCACTTCTTGACTATATTGCATTGAGGTTGGGTTTGATGTAAGACTGATTTAGAGTCAGGCACAAGTGTAGGTGTACAAGTCTTCAACTAATGCTTTGTTTTCATGGTGGTCCCCTTCTGAAAGGCTTTTATGCTCTGTTAGTTTGCAGGAACGAGGATTGTTTGTAGAGTCCTCTTTGTGGCCCTGGGGAGGAGAAACCAGTGCTACATCCCATTGCTGAACGCTTCACTGTGTACAGGCAGGCTTGCCTACTTGCTGAAAAAGTTGAGGCCTTTCCTTGATCAAAAATAAGTTTAAACTCATCTTAATGACTACTGAGGTTTTATATTGATGTCTGGCCACTTTTTGCCCTTGTTTCTATTCCCACTAGTAAATATTATTCTAAAATGTAAGAGATCTGGATTTCTGTCATCTGCTTTCTCCTTTCTGCCTCTGCCAGACTGAGTAATTCCTCACCCACTTCACACCAAGAAAGGGTAAAGAGTAGAGGGGAAGAGGCACAGCACGTACTGCTGCCAATCTGATCTGGAAAACAGAACGTGTCCATGTCCCAAATAGGGGCTGAAATAGTCTTGCTGCCTTTTTGGGCTTGCTCTGCCACTGAAAGGCAGAAGCCTTGTTTAAAACCTGTCAATGTGCTCTGTAAAGTTTAAAAACTGTTTTGGGGGCACTAGTAAGGTCCTTTGCTTTCTAACTGAGATGATTTCTGTCCTGCCAGCTGTCAGATTGTCTCTATTTTTTTTTCTTTTGTTTAAATTTCGTATTTTTTAAAGCATGCCTTGTTTACAGCTAGAACAGATGAGCTTGGGGAGGAGCAGCAGCCTGTAGCCATTGCCCCCTTCCTGGAGAGTTTCTTATTTATGAGTTTGGGCACGTATTGAACCAGCCCCAGATCTGCACTGCCAGCGACTCATCCCACTGTGGTGTCACTGGGATCTGCACACAGGCCTTCAGTCCATCTCTTGGGAAGAGCGAGTGCATTAAGACAGCATTGTTGCCGCCCAGGGAAGAGCATTCTGTTTGTTTCCTCACTTCCTTGGGATTTTCTGCTCCTCACCTCTTGGCCTCTCATCTCATCACTTGGAGTTCTTGCTTATAAAAATGTTTCAGCCTTTCTAAGGCTTCCTAGTGATGCACGTGCTCCAGCAGCTCTTGCCTGTCCCGTCCTTATTTATCTGGCTGATGGTGCTTGCAACCATTTGCCATGGGTTGTGGTGAGGAAATGTGCTTCACTTCACTGGGGGGGGGGGCTTTAATTCTTCAATCCTAACACTGATCATCCATGGAATTTGGGGGGTTGGACCCGATGATCTCCTGAGGTCCCTTCCAACCTCTATGATTCTATGAATTGTTTGTCCTTCTCTGAGCAGTCTGGGGCTGTTCATAGCCTATTCCTAAAATAGGGAAATAAACCAGTAAATCTGGAAGATTCTTGCTCGGTGCCTTCCCTCCCCAGGGCTCAAAACTCAAACCTTCTGCTCCCTTAGCAAGGAATCCAAAGCAAAACTTGTAAAGGTAAATGTTTTCAGAAATACACAAGAGTCATTGTAGTTCACTTGGATCTAATTACTTTCCCTCTCCCAGAGGTTATAATCTAGGGTCAGGCAGCAGTTTAGCAGCAGATTTGGGAATAAAATCCGAATTTCTGCCATACCCACTATTCCACTCCATACATCTACAACTATTGTTAGATGGCTGGAGAATAATGGTATTTACCATGTCACTGATGGGTTGTAAATGGAAAAACTCGGTGAATGAACTCAAGTGGAACCTGCAGGCTAATGTAAGGGTGAACTTTCAAAAATAATCCTCCAATCAAACCCTGAAAAAACCCCCAAAATACCCTCCAAAACAACACAGCCCCCCAAAAAACCCCCATGATGGCAGAATCATCTTTTGGAGGAGTGGGAGAATCCACATCATCAAGGGATGCTTAGGGCTGGACAGGATAAAACACCGCAGCTGACTGTGAGGGCCTGTTGGTGGATGGGCACTGCAGCAGGAGCCATGGGTGACCTTGACCGCTCCTGTTAGCATTCAGCAGACTTGGTTTTCAGTATTTAGAGGCTGCTGGTGGCTGTGCAAGAAGGGGTGCAGCCTGCCCCTGGGACCTCTCTGGGGATGGAAGTAAGGTTGCACAGCTGGGGACACTGGCACAGCACAGGGGGAGGGGGGTTGGCTGAGAAGAGACTGGTTTTCCACTTTGTTGTGTCGCTGTTTAGAACTAAACAGTATTTAAAAAGTGATCCTTTGTGTGCTGGCTATAAAAAGGTGGACTTCCCAAATCCCAGCTAAGAGCAGGAGTGGCAGCGACAGCCTTTGTCGTGGAAGGTTCTGTGGCCTGTGCTGCAGCATGGGTGATAGGAGAGGCTGAGCATGATCTCACTGAAGGGATGTGTCTGAAACAAAACACAAAACCTTCCTTCTTTTTGGAAAGATCTGGTTTACAGGTGATATATACATATATATATATATATATATATATATATATATATATATATATATTAGTCCGTATTCCATCAGGCATAGGGAATCCATGAGGGCAGTGAAGGAAATACTGGGACAGGGAGGCAGCTGCTCCATCATATGTGCTCAGGAATGCTTCAGTGTATTCAGTCTTCATAGTTATTCTGCCATTTATCATCCTTTCTTCCAGGAGAAAAGGAGTGTAGGGAGAATGTAGGGAAAGAAGAGGCTACAGACAGCATGTGACGTACCTCCAAAGAGGTTACTACATGTGTTCTGCACTCCCTTGCTGTCGAAATGTCTTGGAAAAAATGCCAGCACGGTTTGTAAGCCCACAGGATGTTTGTGTTGTAGGAAGACAAGAGGTCTCTTCCCTCCCTTGGGACTGCCCTGCAGTCAGCTGTGGAGGAGCTGAGTGTAATTCACTGCTGCTGACTGTTGTCCAGCCCTTCTCTTAAATTAGGGAGGAGATTAACTTGCCTTGGTCTACACCAGAATCATTCCTATCTGAAAACTTCTCACACAGTCCCTACCAATGATTCATGGGCTCATATAAACAGTAATTAGTTATGCTTATGAAACCTTTTAGTGTGCAAACCTAAAGATCTGGTAAAAACTTAACTTAGAGGGGGAAATGAAGACATTCTTATGGTGAATGCCTCAAAAGAAAAGCTGCTGTTGTTTTATTTCAAAGTCTGCTCCACTTTTAATTAAGAGTTGTCATTTAGTTGGTGTCAATGGAGAACTGAATTACAGTGTTGCCTCTGGACTCCTCCCAGGAATCCAGGTGTCATCCAGAGCACAGCATGATCAAAGTAATAAATTACAGTCTTGCTGGGATGCAGCAGAAGACAAAGTGGATGCGTGGAAGGAATCAGAGAGATAACAGATTGAATTACGCTCCCTTCCTCCCCCATTGCTGTGCCAGGATAGCCTGGCTGCTGTACCTACGGGAGGGTGATTTATTAGGAGGAATCCAGCCAACCAAAAGAGTTCAGCAACGGTGTAAAATTGTCCTTAAAGCCAGCAGCATAAGGTGAAGAAGCTGAAGGGTGTTGAAAAAGACCCTCTGTATGAACAGCGATATCAAATTCCTGCTCTGAAGGGCTGTGACACTGGGTGAATTGATCAGGGAATAACTGGGAGGGATAAACACGGCTGACAGCCGGCTGTGTGCAGCTCCCAGATGGACGTGTCCTGTCTGCTTCTCTCGCTTCATTGTTTTGTGTCCTGAGCCTGCTGACAGGCTCCTCTTGGGGCCCAGACCTATAAAAGTGTGTTTTGTCATGGTCTATCAAGCTGCTTCTACACTCGGGTCACCACAATTCTCTTCCCTTTACTCTCATCTCTGTGTTGATGCAGGGTCTCGTTCTCCCTTCCTTGCTGCCCTTCAAGCTTCATTCAGTCACTGCCATCCCTAATCCCAGTTCTTAACTTGGGTTTCCTGCCTTCTCCCTGCCCTACCCCAGCCCAAGAGTCGGGTCTTGCATCTCCCTGTTGTGCTCTCATGGATGGCAGCGTGTGCTCCCTTGGGGTGCTGACAGCTGAGTGGGGGGAGCTGACTTGGAGGATGGAAAGGATACGAGCCCGTCTGTGTGTAGCATCCTATATGTTCACTGGGGAACTCATGTGTTTTTCCAGCTTAGCAAATTCTCATGTGTTTGTTTATTCAGCAGCCCTTGCTCCTGCCTTCCTTGCCTTTCACACCGCAGCTCGTGGGTGTTTTTGGTGTTTGACACGGTGTTGTCTGGTACTCTGAATTGAAGCACATACCTTGGCATCTGCATGTAATGAGTCAGTCCCAGCATCACTGTGGCCTGGGCACGAGGGAGGGATTCTTGCAGAGTGTTTGGCTTTCCTCCCGCATCCCCATCCGTGGCCGTGCATGAGCCGTCCTTCACTGGGCTGCGATCATGCTGGAGTTGGAGGGGAGCCTGCCTTGGATTTCCTGCCTTCCTGTTGAATCAGTCCCCCGTGGGGGAGGCATTTTCCTTCCTAACAGAGGTTACAGTCCATCCCACCATGCAGCATGTACTGGTTTGTACCATATTTGGGGGAGAGCATCACAGTGTGGCTCCTCGCTGAGGTTGTGTATCTGCTACTTGCAGCTCTCTGCTGTCTGTCTGTTCCAGGTGTTTACTGATGCTGTAACTCCTTGGAGTATCTCCAGTCACTGCAGCGCCCTGTGTTTGATAAGGGAGCTTAATGGGCTTGACAGGATCAAAGCGTTTTCATGGTAAAATGATTATAGCTTAATTTTCTGAAAGTGGATTTTCTGTTTCTTTTCTCATTGTCCCCCTTGAAGCAAACCTGGGCTATTAAAATGTATCCTGCAGGAAGCAGGAGGGAGAAGCAAGGATGTCAAGGTGCTACTTTAAAAACCCACCCAATACACCACCACCTTTCCTGACTGGTATGGCCAGTGGACCATTTAGAAAGCAGAATTACTTGACTTCTCTGAGTCACTATAAAAATATATCTCCCTGCAATTGTTTTGCTTTCTGCCCACGTGGATGATCTTAGCTTTTCCAGAGAATACAGTAGTACTTATGTTCATGGGATAGATGGGGTTGGAAAGGGCCTTTAAAGGCCATCTAGTCCAACTCCCCCTTCCAGTGAGCAGGATCATCTTCAGCTAGATGAGACTGCTCAGAGCCCCATCCAGCCTGACCTTGAATGTGCCCAGGGATGGGGCAACGTGTGTTCGGTAATGAAGACCCAGAGAGACTTTACCAGTGGTGATCTCACCACATTGTCTGTGGGTGAGTAGTGGCACTTCAACCACCAAAGCTCAGAAAATAGTGTGATATGTTATTGTTTGTGGGGCTGGGGTGGTTTGGTTGGCTTTTTTAAGCATTTCTCTATGGTGACTTCCAAACACTTGATTTCCAGAGGCTTTCTGCTGTCAGTCTTACCATTTCCTCACTGGTTTACTGGTGCAGCTCACACCAGCTCTCCAGACCAAACAAACAGTAGCAGTAAAGGCATACTGATGACATCTACACAGCAGCCCCTTGCTAGCCAGTGTTAGAGGTGTACAGGAGGGAGCTGTGCTCCCAGGTGACATGAGTAGGTAGAAGACACTTAGCCTGGGATTTCACTCTCCCATTCCTTGCTGCATTTTCCTGTGTAAAAGAGGGGCTCAGCAGTGTGAGGGTGTATGTGTGGGGCGAGCAGGTGGGGGCTGAACCCAAGTAATGAAGAGGGATTTTGTGGTGGAAGGACTGTGTTTCCTGTCCTCTTAGCTGCACGGACGCGGTGGTTCGTGTGCAGTGCTGTGACCTCACTCAACGAACTCATCCAGATGGAAAATAACCCTTCAGAAAACAAGATTTTCACAGTTATTGTCCTGGGTTTGTGCCAGCAGAGTCACCCGCAGGGCTGCCAGCACAGCTGGGGGTGGCACGATGGATGGAGTGAGTGGGCAGAGCTACCTGGAGCGTCGCTGCCCTGGATTCTTGAATCATGATCTGAAAGGGAGGGTTTGCCAGAGTGACTGGAATGAAATTCCCTGATGTACTTGGACTTGCCTGATATTTACTGAATATTACATGCCTAATGTGCTGCAGCTTACAAAGAACTTTGGCAGTTGGCTTTGACTCACCTGGGAAACTCAGTTTTTAGGAATCTTTTTTTTTTTCTGGAGATGTCTCAGGGCTTCTCAAACTGTGGAAGGCTCATCATGCAAAGTACACTTGCTGCTGGGCTCTCATTTCAAGAGCAGCAGGCAGGAGGGAGGGTAACCAAAAAGGCACAGCCTTGTACTCAAATAAGAAGAGAAATGATTAAAAATACTGTGAACAACAACAAGAAGTACGTATCTCATTCTTAAATATCATGCCTTAGAAATCTCACCCTGCCTGGCTCCGTGCTGCACGTTCTGGTGATTTCATTTATAGGATAATTAAGGGATTTACCTTTTAAAGGTCTCGGGTTTGTTTTCAAATCTAACCATTCCAGCAGTTAGGCGTGAGCCAAAGGATTTACAAGCAGCACACAGCCTACGTGAGCAGCATTTGCTGGAGGGAGAGGAGCTTTGCTTTCCCTCAGCAGCGTGCCGTGGGAGGCAGGAGCTGGGGGCTCAGGGCAGGCTGGGGGACAGCTCTGGAGCCCATGTTTGTCCTGCTGATGTGGCAGGGGATCTGCATTAAAGAGCTGTCCATATCTGTCCTCTGATGCATGAGGAACACACGTGTCAAAAACAATGCAAATTAGAAAATCGGAGTGTGGGGGTTAACCAGATGGCTTTTATCAGCAAAACTGAACCTGCTTTTCCCTCTCTCTCTCTCTCTCTCCCTCTCTCTCTCTCTCTCTCTCTCCTCCAGAAGCCCTTCAGAGGCCAGTAGTGTCGGACTTTGAGCCCCAAGGTCTGAGTGAAGCAGCTCGCTGGAACTCCAAGGAAAACCTTCTGTCCTGTCCTAGTGAAAATGACCCCCACCTCTTTGTTGCACTGTATGATTTTGTGGCGAGTGGGGACAACACTCTCAGCATAACTAAAGGTAAGGTAACTGGGCAGAGCAATACTGGGAGTGTGGAGAAGGCATGGAAAGCAAAGATGCTGTGGAATAGCTGAGTTAGACACTAAACCCTATGGAAATGTTTTTACTGTGGGAATTCTTCTTAAACAAATACAGATATTTCACAAAGTCATAACGTGTTAAAAGGTTAAAAGCTTTTGCATCAGGCAAGAAACTGCTTGACAAGACTAAGGTCTCCATTAGAAGCAAGAATGTGAACCTCAGTTCATATTAATTAAGCTAATTAAACTAAGCTGATTTTAGAGTCTGGCCTTTGTAATTTTCATTCCCCAAAACACAGCCCCTGTATGAAAGAGGACTGCACAGCTACAGTGTTTTCTTACTCTGTCCTTCTGCTCCTTAGGTGTACTCCAGGGCACATCAGCTTACATTGCTAATTGAAATTTTTTCACTGTTTATCCACTCCTGTTCTCTCCTAGCCCCATCAAGCCAACTCAGTTCAAATAAAATTTACTGGATTCATTTAGTCTCAAGCAGCATCAGAGCAGAGCAGCACAAGAGCCTAAGCGAACTCTTGAAGCGTGCATGTGACTTTATTTAGCTTTGAGCGGTTCACTCAAGCTTAAAGGAACACACATGCTCCCTGCTCAGATACCTGTTCTTGCAGGAGATTATTTAAGGATCTGTTAGCCAGAAAGAGCCCATCTTTGTCCTCTGCTCCCAGCTTTTCTGTTTCTAAATGTATTTTTTTTCCCTTGTGCCAAGGTGAAAAGCTTCGTGTCCTGGGCTACAATCATAATGGGGAATGGTGTGAGGCCCAGACGAAGAACGGACAAGGCTGGGTGCCCAGCAACTACATCACCCCAGTGAATAGTTTGGAGAAGCATTCCTGGTACCATGGACCAGTGTCACGTAATGCTGCTGAGTACCTGCTGAGTAGTGGGATCAACGGCAGCTTTCTGGTGCGGGAGAGTGAGAGCAGCCCAGGACAGAGATCTATTTCACTGCGATACGAAGGAAGGGTGTACCACTACAGAATAAACACTGCATCTGATGGAAAGGTAGGCTGCAGGCTATCCAAACCATGAAAAAAAACCTTCCCTCCCAGTATACTTTGTCCTCTGACTGCACAAGGTCGAGTAATACCAAGTAATAACAATTGAATCGAGCAATTCTGAACCCTGTTCACAGTGTTCATCCTCTCTGTAGTTTCAATCAACTGAGATTCCAACACGGCCGTGACAGAACAGTTTTACTCCTTTAGCAGACTTCTGGTGAGGTATAATACAACTCAGTAGTGAAACCCTTTAAGGTAGAACACAGTAGAGTTATATCAGAGCTGAATGTAACAGATATCATTAATAAGAGATGCCAAGGATGCATTTTCATCCTGTATGTTCAAAAGATAATACCTTTGTCTGCCAAATCAGAAAAGTCAGTGCCTGTTGCTAATAATCCTGTAAATATTAGGGACAGAATGCTTTTGGAGCTATTCTGGAGTGTTTTTAACTACTGTTTCAATTTCTCTACAGTATTTCAGCCTGATCATTGGAGACGGGTAGGCACTTTCACTTTTATATGGGCCCTGTCTCTAGTTTCTTCATTTTTTTCCCTCCCCTGGATAGTTGTGTGCTGTAGCAGTGTTGCAATGCTGTGCTTTGTGGATGCTGCAGAGAAATGTTAGCATAAAACTGTAGTTTTCCCCAGATTTTTTTCTTTGAATTTCATGGGAACATTTCTACTGGCATTGGATTTTGGGAAGTCTTGGTTTCTAAGGGATCTAGTTGAAGCAGTGGCTTTTCAGATCCTGTGCAGAAATTGGAAGTCTGGGTCTGGAGCATGGTTTCTAGAGCTCTTCTTGCCAGCATTGAGTAGATGACAGATTCTGTGCTATTAAAGTACTTCAAAGGGAAAATAAGTAAGGAAGTGGCCCACCATGGCCAGTTTTCCTGTGTCCTGTGAGAGTTTTACTCTTCCTACAGCAACGTTGTCAGCAAAATCTTTAATATGACAACATAGGGAACCAATACGTAGGGTTTCCTATTTATCAGAGGCAATCAGAGTCATCACTCTAAAACCTTTAATTAAACAGATTTTATTCCATAATGAAATACCTCTTGTCTGCTTTAGCAAGCAGATTATAATCAAGACAGTTCTGAACATGGTATTTAAGGCAGTGTATTCCCAAGTTACACCTCTTTGATTCTTCTGTTCTCCTCCCATGTAGACACACTCTGCGGTCAGCATCCGTGCAGTGAAATGCTGACAGGCAGCGTACTGGAAGGGACTACATGGCAATCTGGAATATTATTCCTCCTCCTGTCTCTGGAGTTGATATTCCTTCTGTGCACACTGATGCTGGCAGATGAGCGATGTTCACATGGGAACGTTTTGAACCCAGGCCTCCTTCACTTGGTGTAAATAAGCACATGTCCATGGTGTGATGGCACACATTCTCCGTTTCAGCTGTAAAAGGGTTTGGCATATGAAGGCTGTCACCCCAGCAGAGCTGTTTTTATCCCCAAAAACCAGTTCTGCAGAGCTACAATAATCTGTTCAGGTCTATATGAGCCAGGTTAATTGTTCATTTTCCACAATGTTGCTTGAATTGGTGTGTTTTGAGAGAAGGTGCGGGTCAGCTCAATTCACTAAACCAGATCTGCAGCTGGTGGTGGATGGAAATAGAAGATTGAGATGGGGCAGTGACCGAGAGCCGTGGCTCCTGGGCTTTGGCTGCTTGTGCAGGGGCAAGTGAAGAGGTAGCCACAGCCCTCCTGGCTGCCAGACCAAGGGCCAGCATCCCAGCAGAAGGAGCTGGTTGCCACATCCATGCGTCAGGCGCTGCAGTTTGCAGCCGGGCGTGTTAAACCGCATCGGTTTCCATTTGTGTTAATGAGCTGGGCAGTGAATTGTGACAGCTTAGTGACAGACATGCTGCCCGCTCTGCTGCTCCTGCTGCCAGGCTAGGGGACACTGTGCTCTTCCACCACCCTGTTCCTGGCTGTCAAAGCTGAAGAGCAAGGACCTTTGACAAAACAGAGGCTGCTGGAGCAGATCCTCTGCTCTGAGCTGCTCATGTCACACTCTGTTACCTGGTTCATGGCAGACTGTAGCTCTGCAGAAGGAAAGCTCTTACCTTCAACTCCCTGAGCACCTGGGGCCTTCCTAGCCTGCTGCATCATTAGTCAGCCTGTCCAGGGAACTTAATGTCTGCAGGTGCTGCAGTAAGGATGAATGCCTTTGGTGGGATCATACACTGTGGCTGAGAGAACATGCCATCAGGAGAAAGAGGTATTGGAGAAACGTGTAGAACAACCACTGCTTGGTCTGGAGGTGTGCTGTACTTCACACAGCCCTGCCCGGGCTTCTTCCTGCAGGAAGATTTGAAGGGACTGGGAAGAGATTGGAAGTGTGTCTTGCCTTCATTTTAGTACCACTCATACTGATGCAATGGGCTTCGACAAGTTAAAAACAAACTCACTCCTCAGGGAGTCATGTTTTTATTGCCCATTTTAATAGATCATATTTTTCTGGACCACCTTTGAATGTTTTGCTGGGGTTGTTTTTGGGAGGGATTTTTTGTTTATTTTGCTTTTGGGTTTTTTTTTTAAAGGAGACATTAAAAGTGAACTTTCTGGATTTGGCTGGCATGGTGCAGTTAGTCATCTGGTTAAACCACTTCCGTGGTACACCAAACTTGGTTTTCCTGACTTGATAGTACTTGAGGCAAAGCCTCCTCTTGAGTAATCCAACTAAATAAATAGCATTGTCCAGCCAGTTCTTGAAATCCTGCTGTCTTCAGCATTAAGGACACAAGATGCCTGTCCTGCTTGAGTCCTTTGGAGCACCCAGCAGCTGAACTGGATGCAGACTCACTCCTTTATTGTGCATCTTCCTTGATGGTTTTTTTTGCCTGAGTGTTCAGTTTTGTTCAGCTAACTGGGAAGGGGGAATCCCATCAGGTTAAGGGTGCCTTGGATGTTAGCTTGGGCCAGTTTTAACCACCGTAGTAAAATATATGGAGTCATAGAATCATAGAATGGTCTGGGTTGGAAGGGACCCCAAGGATCATAGAGCTACAACCCCCCTGCCACAGACAGGGACACCAACCTCAGGCCTGGAGCTACACAAGGTTGCCCAGGGCCCCATCCAACCTGGCCCTTGAACACCCCCAGGGACGGGGCAGCCACCTCCTCTCTGGGCAGCCCATTCCAGCCCCTCACCACTCTCTCTGGAAAGAACTTCCCCCTAATACCTCATCTAAACCTACCCTACATAACCTCATGCAGTGCAGAAATGCTGAGCCTGTTACCTGTGTCTGAGTACCAGGCAGTTTTCTTGGGGGCAATTATCCAGCAAGCAGCTCGTTAATTGGGTCAGCAGAGAAGGGAGGCTGCAGTGGATAGTCAGTGTGTGTGTGTGTGTGTGTGTGAGCCCCGCTGAGCTGTGTCAGCAGTGTGTGGTACATAGCTGCTCCTTGCTTCATCTCGTTGTGATACACGCTTCAAATTCCAGGTGGAGATAGAAACACAGCGTAACTCTGATTTCCAGTGGTGCTGACGGGAAGTAACGCCTTCAGGAGTCAGTGTTGAGGTGTAATCACTGAGAGGTTAGCAAACCTCTGCCTACAGAATGAGCAGGTTTAGTGGGTGGATATGGGTTTTTTAATGTAAATGAGAAGCTTCATGTGTGTTAAGGCATGGAGGTTTGTCCTGGACAGGGTGATCCTGAGTTCTCTTCCCCATCCTGCTACCAGTTTCCCATGAAACATTTGGCCATTTAGTTAACTTCCTTCTCTCTCTGTAACAATATCATACGATCTCTCACACAAAACACTCAACTCTCCAATTTCCATGAGACTTGTGAGATGATGTGTATAAGCCATCGTGAAAACACGGGCAGCTTCCTTCTCTGTACTTCTCTAATACTTCCAAGTAGTCCTGGAGTCCAGCATAACTTTCCATATCCATCCTTTTCTATTTTAGTACTACAGGTTGTTCCCAAACAGCTGTGTCTTGGTTTAAGTTGTGGCTGCTTAGTGGTCCAAGCCATGCAGCTATAAAAGCTGCTCTTAGATTAGCACTTCTGTGTTCTCAGACCATCTGTTTTTTAAGAAGATTTGTACCTCCTTGACCATGAAAGGTTGTTTTGGTTTTTACTTTTTGGTTGGGTGTTTCAGTGTGGGGTTTGGGGTTTCTTTAAATCATAGAGTTGAAATGATGCTTGGTCCATTTACTTGGCAAAAAGAATATTCCACTCATTTTGGTAGGGGGTTGAGAACATCATCCTCAGGAGGAGGCCTTTAGTTTGTAAAGTTTCCATAGGCATTTTGATAGCAGCAACTGTAGCAAAAGAAAAACAGGAGTTCATGGAAAGTGGCTTTTTCCAGCCCCATGTGTAACACCTTCCACTCTGAATGCCTGTGCACATCCCCACAAGTGTGTGTGTTGTCACCAGAGTGGTTAATGGTGTGGGTTTTTTTCAAGTGGCTTACAGACACATTGGCCACTGTGCATCTTCTCCCACTCCAAGTGCTATTGCCAGCAGAGGAAATGCCACTTTAACCAGGGGTTAGGATTTCCCACCATGGGAAATGTAGGTTGCTACAGCAGAGTTGCCTTTTTTGGATGACAAATGCAATATAATGTTCACTTCCCAGAAACCTACAGAGGCCATACGTAGCTTGAAAGCCAACAGCCACCCTACACCTTGCAGTAGCCTGTCAGTGATGGATCTGTGGGGTCATTCACACCTCTCTCTGTTTTTCCCCTTTTTGGGTTACGCTGTGTTCCTGATCTGAACATTTAACCTTCCTGTAGCTCTTTCAGATTAGCCCACCACATGCATGGATTGGCAGGTTTTGCCACTTCTGACCATAGTAGTTACCATACATACATTTAAGCATGGGGTTTGTTCTCAGAAAGCTAAGTGTAGGGATTTGGGAAAGCAGGATGCTGAGGGAGAGAGGACTTTCATCTGTCACTCTGACTTTCCTTGACAATACAGCTTCTCTTTTAAGTCACCATTTCTTACATGTAGTTTCTGTGCTCTCATATTCTTTGGGATATTTGGTCTCTCATTCTCTTCCTGGGTTTGATATAGTAAAGAGATCCCTCCAAAGGAGGAGCGTCCATACAGAAATTGCCAATCTCCAGTTCAAAGGCTCTACTCAAGTTTGAGGGTGATTTATCCAACCTGCAAGCTTTCATTTTTATTCCTTTTGCAAAGGCCTGTCCCTTTTCTGTTGGACATACTCACTTCCTGCTGGAGTTTCACAGATGAAATTTCCTTTTCCATCCAAAAATTCTATCTAGGTGGAAGAATCACATAATCGTTAAGGTTGGAAAAGACCTCCAAGATCATCTAGTCCAGCCATCCCCCTACCACTCATTACTTACTGAACAACCCTAAGTCTGGGATTTCAAGATGCCTGGTAACCCTGTCAACTTCCTGGCCTCCCAGAATCCTAGACAGATGGCTACTGCACATGGACAAACTGTTGAGTGCATATCCAACGAGTTGGAAGCATTCAGGAACGTTGATGGGGTGCAGGGGAAATCAGCCAGCCCCTTTTCAGTGGTCTGTGGAGACAGGACAAGGGGCAATGGCTGCAAATTGGAGCCCAGGAAGTTCCACAGCAACATGAGGAGGAACTTTTCCCCAGTGAGGGTGAGGGAGCCCTGGGACAGGCTGCCCAGGGGGTGTGGAGTCTCCTTCTCTGGAGAGATTCCAGCCCCATCTGGACACCGACCTGTGCAGTATGAGCTGGGGAGCTGCTTTGGCAGGGGGGTTGGACCCTATGATCTCTCAAGGTCCCTTCCAACCCCTACAGCTCTGTGATTCTGTCTCTGCACATAATGTGCTCAGTGGGACCAGTGCATCACACTGTGTTTCATAGCACATGGACCACACAGAAATTCATGTGGCTGACACGGTGCTGCTCCTCCTGCGAGGCTGTCCCTTGCTGGACCTTGGACAAATGGAGCTCAAAAAATGGTTTTACTTCTGTTGTTAACATTATTCTCATCCTAAATCCAAAACACAGTGCTATAGCAGCTGCTGGGAAGAAAAGTTTATCCCTGGTGAAACCGGGGCAATCATGAAAACACAAAGCTCTGATGGTAGGAAGACACTTGCCTGTTATCTTTAGTAGGCTAAAAGGCTTAAAATGGATCTTCTGTATAAATGTTAAAAAGGTAACAAATATGGGTTATCGTGCCTCACAGCAGGCTCTCATTCAGTGGTAATGATTTTACTTCTCTGGTATTGATCCATGCCCATCACAAGAATGGAGCAAACCCGCTGCCCAACTTCATGCAAAACACTATGCAGGAGCTTAGGCTAGTAGCAGGGAAGCCACCCGAGCACTAGTAATGCTTCAGAGAGAGTTTAGGCAGGTGAAAATGTTGTAATCCCCACAGTTACAATGGAATCGAGACACTGGGGTTGACAACCCCCTACTCTCCAGGATCTGAGTCTCTACTGACCAGCCTCTTGAAAAAAGACATTTCAAGCAACAGCATGCCAAGGCAGTGCTATTCGCAGCCATCCCGCCCGTGGTGTTTAGCGAAGTGCATGTATTCCCTCCTGAATCCATGCATTTCCCATCTAAGTGTTGATTGTTCTCAGCTCAGAGCTTCTGAGAGCTACTTGCAGAGTCGGTGGAGCTCATACTCCTGCAGGTGGAGAAGTGATCCAACGCTTTGTTTTCACAGTTTTCTAATACCATCCCTGTGTGTGAACAATCCTGCTCCCACGTGCCTTGGCTGAGTGAGCTTTCTCTTTGTTCCCTAGCTGTATGTCTCTTCAGAGAGCCGCTTCAACACCTTAGCAGAGTTGGTCCATCATCATTCCACGGTGGCAGATGGGCTCATCACCACCCTGCACTACCCGGCCCCCAAACGCAACAAGCCCACCATCTACGGCGTGTCCCCGAACTACGACAAATGGGAGATAGAGAGAACTGACATCACCATGAAGCACAAGCTCGGTGGAGGGCAGTATGGAGAGGTGTATGAAGGAGTCTGGAAGAAGTACAACCTTACAGTGGCTGTGAAGACTCTAAAGGTAGGACTGGAGTCTCCCATTCATCTCCTTTCAGCAGGAATCTCCCATTCATCTGCCCTCAGCCATAGTTAAGACAGTTTGGGGCCGTGACGGCCTTTCCTCTCTGTGCTGTCAGCTTGGAATAGAGGATTTTTGGAAGAGTTTGATCCTGTTACAGTTTTACCTGATACCTGAACCACTTGTCACTAAACAAAGGACGATACGAGTATAATTTTTACTTTGAAATGGGTGAAACATTAGAAAAGTAAATAGTTCTGTGGAGTCTCACTCACGTTGGGGGGGTGCTAAAGGTGAGCTCTTCACAGACAAACACGCTGCCACAGGCCAGTGTGCTAACAAACCTTGTGGGTTGTGAGTTGGGCAACATATAATTCAGAGGCTTCAGGGAGGCTTTGCATGTTTTGATTTCCTGTCTCATGTGGCATCTTTCCCAACACAAAAAGCATGCTGTGTACCTGGAAGTCTTAGGCAGTCGCTCACAGCTGCTTCTTATCAAAAGATACACTTTTTCCTCCCTTTATCTGAGCTAAAATATATTAAAATTCATAAATGGCTTTAATGAAGAACTGGATAATCAGTTCTGTTTCTGGCTCTGCTCCCTGATTGCTTTGTCTTGGTTTCCTTGTCTCTTGAAATGCAAATAATGCTTTGTGAGTTCATAAGGTCATTGCTTAATTCATTTATGTTTATAAAAATGTCTTGAGACCTTCTGGCAGCATCCACACACATAGCATTTGATTGCTTAATAAGAGTTTATGCTAACTTGACACCATCTTCTCTCTCCTTCAATGAGGATGTGGTTTGGTCCTGCAGAAACAAACAGAACCAGGTTTTTTGTTTGTTTCTTTTTGGTTTTTTTTGCAATGGAAATTTTGAAGTGGAGAGGGGAAGAACTGTCAGGGGAAGAACATTTCCCTGATTTGGGGAAAATATTTCTTCCTTGCGCTTTGAGTGGCGACTACCTCAGTATTTCTGGGTTGCTATGGTTGCAGAAAGTATTTTCATTTTGGCCTTTATATATTTTGTACCCTGGAGATTCCTGTCGCTGCTCCCCAGCGAGCAAAAGCCCCAGTGCCTGTTTGCACAGGGAGCGAGTGACACCTAGTGTTATCCCAGCTCGGCTCCAGCGGGCTGGGGACCGCAGGGCTTGCTTGGGAGCACTGCAGTGATGTGACCAGGCTGAACGAAATGCCTGTTTACACTGAAAAAAAGGAGAGAGCAGATCTTTCCTGGAACAGTGTTTGCTGTAACATCTCCTGCTTCTGGTTGTAGCGTGAGGACTCAGACATCTCCAAGCTGGAGTTGTTGCTTTCATTCTCTTCTCTCTAAAACCCATCAGCAAAGTCAAATTGTGTGTTATCCCATAAAATCTGTTTGTGCATAAGGAGGAACCTTAATACAGACCATGGATGTTTCAAATATATCAAATAAATATTTAATGAAACATGACTAAAAGTGGTTCATAATGTAGTATGGAGCAGCACGGTCCACAGGGGAATGTAAGAATAACCAAGAAGAGAGTTGAGAAACACTTCAACCTGCAATTATGCACACTAAAACCATCCTTAAAAGCAAATTTATAATCCACCTTCCTTAAATCCATCAGTCTGCTGCCTGACAGGTGGGATTATAGCTTTCTTCAAAGTTTTGGGAAACATTTTAAAATCACATTTATATCCCAGTTCTACTGGGGAAAATAAGCCCTCTGTAGCTTCAGCACAAACATTCAAATGACTCACTTGATTTTCCTCTGAGAGAATATTTTTCAGAACTTCATGTGACTCTTCTTGTTCCTTCCCCATCCACTCCAGGTATCTCTACAAGAAAGATAAAGGGGAGAGAAAAGTAAGAGAGGAGGAACAAAGAATAAATCGTTCCAGCATCTTTTTGACTGGCGATGCTTACGAAACACCCATTTGTTGTTTGGGTTTCTATCAAGTGTCTACACGTAGCTCAGCGCTGGCACAAAACACTAGATCATGCAGGAAGGCAATCAAAAGCTGCACACTCTGTTCCTCAGCTGCATTGAACTGGGAAGTGCTAGACGATGTTTTGGTGCTTAGATGTTTCCCATTAAAAGATAGCGTTGGAAGCTCAGCCAGTTGCCCAGGACACCTCAGTATTTATTGGGTCTGTTACCATAACACGACACTCGCTGTGTTTTCACACCTGATGCTGGTGGGAAGGGGCACCAGGAAGGCAGTGCCTGAAGTAACTGGGAGTGCAGCTTGGTGACTTGCTGCTCGTGGGAGCACGTGGAGCTCATGGCTGAAGCTTGTTTCCCATGAGGGCTGTTTCATGGCTGAACTGCTGTCAGTTGGTCATCTCAGCACGTTTCAAGTCTGCATCCATTAGCACAGCCTCTTTTTAATTTTTTATTTTACTTTTTCACCAGCAGAGAAGCCAGTGTTTTATTAGGCAACATCCAACCCTGATGGTCCTTCATTCCATGGCATGGTCCTGCACTCAGCTAGGAAAACACTGTATCACCAGAACTGTTTTGCTCCTCCTGTGGTTTTGTGCAGTGGAAGCTGGTTAAGCCTGGTCCTTTGCATGAGATCAGGTTTTCAGAGAGATCATTGTTACCGTGGCTCTCTGTATGCGTCCTTCCTATTAATTTGGTTGCTGGGAGGTGAGAGATTTAAAGCAGTGGAACAGCTATGCAGAGGAGTGACCTTTCAGAGTGTGTGCAGCATGTGTAAGATAAATGCATATTTAGGGTAATTTTCCAACCTGGATTATTAACCCAGTTTCCTTTGCCAAAGAAAACAGTTTAAGGTTCTGCTCATGAGGACCTTTGGGCTATTAGTTTTGACAGGGTGTTCAGCAAATCACAGCTGCCGATCAAGCTAATTGGCAACGAATAGTAAATGATTGAATGAAACTCTTTGAAAAAGGTTCTCATTGCTCACTGCAAAGCAGAGAGCTGCCTGGATCTTACAGCAGCAGCCCACTGTTATCATTCTCACCAGCAGCAGTAAATCCTTTCCAATCCTTCCTTAAAACACTTCGTCCATGTAGCCTGTCAACATTAATCCAGCAATGAAAAAAAAAATATATGGATATAGAAAGAAACATCGCTTTAGGACTAGATCTGTATTTTTGCACCACTTTGAAATGACCTTCCGGCCATTTGGGGCATATTTGCTTCAGAAAATATGTCTTTTGAGTGAGATTCTATCTTCCTGGGGTTTGTGTTGTGCCAAGCAACTTTATGGTGTTCAGCAAATAGGTAGTGACACATGTCTGCCCAGAACGGTTACGTCATGGGTCAGGCTCTAAATGCCAGAAATGAAATCTCTGAAACCTCAGGCTTTCAGTTATGGAGAGTGGCTGCTGTCGGTCATTCCTCCTTGTCTGAAAGGGGGGATTTCTTCCTTCTGCCCAGTGAAACTGGGGGCCTGCATTGCAGCAGCTTCCCAAGCGTTCGATTGTGGCATATCCTTCCTTCTATGAGCATTCTTGTTTCTTTTCTTTGCTGTACTTTCTATTTCACGTTATCTTTTTTTTCTCTCAGGAACAAGCACGTTTTTCCTTTTCAACTCCTGAGTGGTCCTGCAAGAGGCCCTTCACAAAAGGGATATGGATTTTCTTGGCCCAAAAAGCTCTGTTAGAATAAGAGTGATAAAAATATATATATATATTTTTTAAATCCTACAAAAAAAAACCCCAAGTTCCTAACTCCCTGGCATTGTGATGTGGCTACAGGGAAAAATTACCTTGAAAGAAACGTGGCTTATGTTGTCAGTTTGCAGTTCCTTTTGTGTCCTTGTACAAAGATCTGTTCCTCATTTGTGTGTGCTGTCCTTGCCAAAGCTTTACCATTGTTCTGCAGGAGGATACCATGGAGGTGGAAGAGTTCTTGAAAGAAGCCGCAGTAATGAAGGAGATCAAGCATCCAAACTTGGTGCAATTATTAGGTAAGTGATAAATACCAAGCAGAGGGATTTGAACTAAACCCTTGTGCAGTGATATGGATGTTAAGGAGCAGATAAGCTGCTTACCATACCAAGGCTTTAAGTACAGACACTTATTGTCTGGCAAAATTCACAATTCATACCACTAATACATGATTCTTAATGATCTCGTTTCTCTAATGTTGAAGTTGCCAGAGCCTGAAGCAGAAAATTAAAACCCTCTATTAACCAATTCCAAGCAGAACTCATTCTTCCTGCGAGCCCCATATCTCTACCTTCTAGAGGCAGGATTTGCCTTAGAGGACAAAACCTGAAGGTTCACTGATGTTCTCAAACATTCATTGGAAACTTTATGGTGGTCCCTAGGGGTATGCACACGGGAACCTCCTTTCTACATCATCACGGAGTTCATGACCTACGGGAACCTGCTGGATTATCTGCGGGAGTGTAACCGGCAGGAGGTGAACGCTGTGGTGCTGCTGTACATGGCAACTCAGATCTCCTCAGCCATGGAGTACCTGGAAAAGAAAAACTTCATTCACAGGTAGGAAGGGCAGCAAGTACCCTTGAATGTCAAGCACAAAACACCCCCGATTTCTTTTCTTGCCTTTCAGCTATCACGACATTGACTCGGATGCAGTTGGTGTCCTCTATTTAATGTGCTCATGCATCTATTCTTACATCATACATTACGTTGTCTATAGGATGGGCTTCTAATTGTCTTGCAGTGTTTTTCCCTTACCTTTGAAGTAAATGTGGGTGAAAGACACATCAGTACTTTTATATTTTGGACAAGAGTCTTAAATGTAAACACGTCCCAAAGTAACGGGCTCTTAATGGACCAGATAAGCTACTGGTCTTCCTTGATTCTAACAGCTATTAAAAGCTGCTGCAGTTGATGTTGCAGGATGTGTGCAGGTGCTCACAGCAAAGCCACCTTCTTAGTGCCTTTTTGTTCCTGTTTCTTTCGCTTCTTTTCTTCCCCACCCCCACCCCGTTCTCTGTAGGAACTGTTTCCCACTGTTGTCCAGATTGCGTATTCACTTTAATAAGCATCTCTGCCGTCTTAAAAGTCTCAGAGACTCTGACCTTTAAGTGTACTGCAATTATGGCTAGAGCTTTGCATTCTTCATCTGCAGAAATGGCCTCCTAGCAATATAATGACACATCCTGCACGATGGTTTGAGACTTGCTGAGCTTTATACAAGATGCTCTCTGTGCCATAGCGTGACCTTTCCTGCCCAATTAACTGGAATCTGAAATTAGCACATGTTTTTTTTCATAGATACAAATATGAAGATCGTGTGTAAAGTTCTAGGTGCTCCTCTAAGTCCTGGGTTGCCTTTGCTGCCTGAAAGCCCTGTTTAAATGCTTCTGTCAGTCAATAAAGTGAACGGTGATGCTGCAAATTAAAATTTCCAGCCTTTGATTTGCTCTGTTGAAAGTATTTCATCCCTTCAGCCTGTAGGAAGTGAACTTTCAAAACTGCTTTGTGTGAATCCCAATCGTCTGCTCTCCCGTTCATTTCATTTCCTCTTATTTCTGATGACCCATTTATCTAAAATAAATAGTAACGTTTTTCCTTATCAGCCACCCCCATACCCACCTACCCAATTATTTTAAGAGTGTTGTCACAATTCACATCCATGGATTCAAACGCTGGGCTGTGACCTCATTTAATGAATCAGGAAGGAGGAGGAATTTGATTATGAAGAGGAGCTTTTATTTAGACACACATTGTAGTAATCAGCATTGATAAGAAGGCATATTCAAAAACACTGTGAAAATTTAATAGGCATCTAGTAAGACTTACTTTTAAACAAACCATATTCTGATTGAGCAGAAGAAGCGAAAGAGACAGCAGTGTCTGCTTCATATCTAAAGATCTCACTCAAGCTTTCCTGTAGAATCAATTTTTAGTTCAACTTGACATAATCTGGAAAAGCTTTCTTAACAAAACCTAATATTAGGAAGGATGTACTTTTGTGAGTTATGTTTTATACTCAGTGAAGTGTTTCTGAAGGTGCTGTCAGCTTCCCCAAGGCAGGGAGGTGGTAAATGCTGTGTGAGCATCTCTCACCTGCCAGGGTGGAGTCAGGTGAGAAAAATATGGAGGAAAAGCTTAATTTGTTTATTGCTCAGTCCTTTAAAACCTCAAGTACTGATAGCAGTGGCTACAACAGGTTTAAAAAGGCCAAAAGTGGAAGAAGTTGTAAGATGTGCAACACTTGGGTGGAAGATGAACATAGCTGGGAGCTAAACCCAGTGCTTGAGCTAGAACTGGAAAAGGACTTCTTGAGAGTGACTGCTGTTGGCTGGGGTGACCGAAGTGCTAGAGAGGTGGGCAAGAATCGAGGGATTGAGACTTCATTTATTCAGTGCTCATCCTCAGCTATTGATAACTTGAGCACTGACATTTCTTACCAGTATTTTTATCCTGAGGGTGGCAGCTTTTATTGAAAGTGAGGGGGCTTCTTGAAGCTTTCACTTCAAATTAAAAAAAAAAAAAAAAGGGGGAAAAAAAGGAAAAAAAAAACTTTGGATGACAGTCTTACAAAACCAGAATGGAAAATAACTTTCCCTCCTGCTTGTATGTGTATAACTGTATTTTCTGTGTAATACTCTCATCAAAATAATCACACACAGGCCCAGGTTTCTTCGGAAACAGTAGGTTTAATTGCTAGAAGTGAGATGATAAAGACTACTCACTGCCTATTTTTGTTCTTGTTTTTAGGGACCTGGCTGCCAGAAACTGCCTTGTAGGGGAGAACCACTTGGTGAAGGTGGCAGACTTTGGCCTGAGCAGGCTGATGACAGGTGACACGTACACAGCTCATGCCGGAGCGAAATTCCCCATCAAGTGGACTGCACCAGAAAGCCTGGCCTACAACAAGTTCTCCATTAAATCTGACGTCTGGGGTAAGAATTTGCATGTACAAATTAATGCAGATTATAGTCATCTTGTCCAGGACTGTGAAATGAGAACATTGTGAAACACTTCAGGCGTGTTCCCTGATTTTTGCTGTAATGTTTTAGAGTTCAGTCACTAACCTCTGCTAAGTCAGTCTCTGAGTGGAGCACTGAGGATGCTAACCTGACTCTGTGTATTTGAATCTTTGGCAAGGATGAAAATAAAGGGTATTGTGGTGTTTATAGACACTTATGGAATGAGGCTGGAGGGCACCGATACTACTGACTTGGTAGAGTCAGGAACTTTCCAACTACTTCAAGGAGGAAAGTGAGAATCTGGTTCATTTACTGTTAAAGAAATATTATGTGTGTATCTGTCTAGTGATAGCTCCAAGCTTGTCTTTCTGCATTTTAAAAGAATAATATTTGGAATGAGATGAGGAGAAACAGAGGGAAAATTTGATGACAAATGGTTATTGAAGAGCCCTGAGGTGCTCGTGATAAGAGTAGGCTTAGCTAAACGAAGCTACGTTCTATCAAGTCTGACTGCAGAAAATCTCATTGTACTTTTTATCAGCCTTTCTTTGGTTTTTATAACTCTGCCATAGCTGGTGGTCAGATTCTCAAGAGTGCATGGTGGCATGAGATAGGAGTAGGTGGGACGTGGTCCCGAAAACGTTATCCTGAGCTGTGGCTGTGTATAAACCAGCAGCCTGCAGTGAAACAGCGATGAAGCTTTCTGGGGTTCTTGGGGAAACTCCAAAAAACCTTGCAGAGAAAGGCTTTATTTTAAAGAAACTTTTTAGGTAGGTGATTGATGGAAAATAGTTTATAGATGGGGGAGGAAAAGCCAAAACGGCCTCCCAAGGAGCTGACCGAGGCGTTTCTTCCAGTTGGCTGCTGCCGGGTGTCTGCCACAGTCTCAAGGATGCTGCTGTATCACTCTGGTGGCTGTGGGATCCCTGGTGCGTTTCAACAGCAGAGTACTCAGGGAGGAAAGATCCAAAAGGAATATTGGGTATCTTTAATTAAGGATAGCATAAACTTGCTTAAGGAGAGCCAGGGCAGTGGACTCTGGGACCCGATCAGAGCGAGCCGGCTGTCCCCGGAGGACACGGCTGCTGCTGGGCACGCCAGAGTTTAGATGCTTTCACCTCACCGCCTTGAGACAGCAATCAAAGAAAATTGTGCACAGAAATGTCTAATGTAAATTGCCCTTGGTGGTGTTACCATGTAATGTGATGTGATTTCCTTACTTACGCAGAATTGTAATCGCTTTCTCTTCAGGTTAAGAACAGAATAGGGTGACTGAACTAATTACATGCAGGTTGTTGAACTGGTGTTGAGTCTATTCTGTGTGCCCGACTCCTGGGTTAGCTGCCTGACCCTGGTGCTGACCTGCATCCCCACCGATTTTGGGGACTTGAATGCTTTGGCTGTTTCAAGACCCTTTTTGTGCTCTCCCTTTTCCTGCTCAGCTTTCCCTCTGACCAAAAGATCTCACCCTTGCCCTATTTCATTGGTAGCAACTGCTGAAATTTTCCTCTCACCGCCGCCTCCCAGGTTTCCCCTCCAGACCATAATGCAGCTCAACAAGGGCACCCCAAACACTGAGCTATTAAAATGTGAGAGTCCTCTAGGGAGAGGTTGCAGATGAGAGGAGCTGTCAAATTGAGGGAGAGACTGCAGTGCAGCACTGAAACGGTTTCAGCTAATCCACTGTGAAGTCTCTTAATTGTGCCTTTAATAGGACTTGAAGGATCTCAAGGCGTTCAGGTTTGAGACAACTGATACATTGAAAATTAGTCTAATTCTACCCTGTCATATCGCAGGAGACTTGTCTGTGCTGACGAAGAGGCTTGTTACGCTTCTTTAACATTTAAGCTGCTGCTGAGCACGGGATCTGAGCCACCCAGAGCTGGTTTAAGTGTGCAGCACTGTTTAGTGACTACTCCCACTAACCATCCCCTTGAATTTAAGGTGAAAACAAAGCTTATTGATTTTTTTTTTCCTTCTGTTTTCTTCTTTTTCCTTTTCATTCTTCCTCCACTGCAGCCTTTGGTGTTCTGCTGTGGGAAATTGCAACCTACGGCATGTCCCCTTACCCTGGGATCGACTTGTCCCAAGTCTATGAGCTGTTGGAGAAAGACTACCGGATGGAGCGTCCCGAAGGCTGCCCTGAGAAAGTTTATGAGCTCATGAGAGCGTGTAAGTACTCCTCAGTCCCACAAATGCTGCTTTTTAACTCTGCAGAGGTGCAGTAAAAGTGCCAGGATCTGGCCACATACAGCAAGGCAGAACAACCCCCCTGGCAGTTCGGGCAAAGGTGCGATGCTGTGTAGGAGTGTGTTGGTAAAGCTGCTTTCCCCAGAGGATGAACGCACTATGAAACCAGCCTCTTCTCTGCTGGGAGCACACAGACCCCAGGGAGACATTTGTTGTTCTTCTCAATGTTTTCTTTGTCTCCTTTTTCCTGACAACGTAAAGAAAAGCTTGTGCTCTAAGGATGAAGCAGGAGCTTCATTAGGCTTCTTAGGGGACTGCTGCTCTTCCACTGTGGCCTTTTGCTACGTGACTTAGTGCCAGACATTTCTTCCAGCAGTGCTCAGCACTGGCTGTTACACACTGACACAGGGACCTGATTTAGAGGGTGCTGGGTGTCCACAACCATCACTGAGCCAAAGTGGTACAGAACACTCAGCACCCCGTAAATCAGATTTCTGTGTCAGTATTTTATCTCACTCATTTTATAAAAGGGAAACTGCCATAGCTAGCTCCTCCTGGTACAGTGTGCTGAATGACTAATGCTGGTAGGAAGTTTTGAGTGGTGATGTGTGTTTTTCAGGCTGGCAGTGGAGCCCTTCTGATAGACCCTCATTTGCTGAGATCCATCAGGCCTTTGAAACGATGTTTCAGGAATCCAGCATATCGGATGGTAGGTCTGGGTCCCTCTTGGAGCAGCAATTCCAGGGATGGGAAAAGGGCCAGCTGCATCCTTCACTCTGCATGCTTTTCATTGAACTTCCCTGCAGGGCAGCCTGTCCTAGGTTGTGCTGCCTGGTGTATATGGTGGAGAAAGCAGAGATGTGTTTACACATGGGCTTTTTCTCTGTATGGGCACACGTCTAATTTTGAGGAGCCAAATGGCTGAACAACCTCCAGCAACCTCTGCTTTGTGTTGTTTGCTATTAACTCTGAACAGCACAATAGTTTTTATCTCCTCTTGATTGTAGTAATTTTTTTCCCCTGTGCCTTGCAGAGGTGGAGAAGGAGCTGGGAAAGAAGGGCATGAGGAGTGTAGTGAGCAACTTCCTCCAGGCCCCAGAGTTACCAACCAAAACACGAACATCGAGGAGAACTGCTGAAAGCAAAGATGCCAACGAGGGCTTGGAGACTACACATGCCCGAGGCCAGGGAGAATGTGGTAAGTTTTAATTAAAGTCATTATTCCTTCAGGAAATAGAGGAAAACAAAATACATGTCCAGCTCCAGTTCTTCAGCTGTGCAAAGCTGTGTCTGGTAACAGGTGCTGTCCTTCCGTACCAGTATCGTGTCTGGGTGAGATGGCTTTCCTGGGTTCAGATCTCTTTTTGTTGTTTTTTGCAGTGGTGGGTGGTTAATCCTGGGACCAGATACACACAGCCTCTGGGAGTGTGCATCTCTTAATGGCTGAGGGATCAGCACTACACCTGCCATTGCTTCCAGAAGCCCTAGGAGTTCTTTTAACTTAATGGCTGTTGCCTGCAGCTCCCTATAGACCGGAGCTTGAGCGCAGAGCTCTCTGATCATATCCTCTTCCCATTCCCTGGTAGGAGCTATCAGTGGGGATCTCCCACTGCATCTGAGTGCTGGGTAATCTGCTGTGTTCAAGCCACTTTACACTACCATGCTGCATAATTTAAAGCAGGACGATTGCTTGGGTTTACAAGCCCATAAGGGAGGTTTCTTCACTGTTCCATCCTCCCGGATTTGTGCTTGGCTCACTGAAGAGTATTACTCTTGGCAGGTACCAAATATGATTTCAGCAAGGGACAAAGAGGTATTTACAGAGACTTCCATGAAATTAAACTCTTTTTCAATCAGTTTCTTCAACAATTTATCTTGTGTTCTGAAGTAATAAAAGCAGTGGTAGAAGGCTGAATGTGTGCAGGAGGTTGGTATCTAGCTCGTTTGAAAAATCACAAGGTAAAATAAAATACAGTGAAGGGTTTTTTTTTCCTCTGGCTCCTGTTGAGGCTGCCTTCCCTGACCATTCGTGTGACTGACTGTTTGTGGAACATCACAGTCACCTCATAGTGCCTGTTTCAGTCGCAGATGTACGTCTAGACAAAGAGGGGATGTTGGAGAAAGAGACCTATCAGTGACTTATGTGGTAAATAACCTTCCTTTCTAGGATGTATAATTACCTAGTATTACAAGCTTTGAAGTAAAAGAACTTCATTAAAATACTGAAGGGCTTCGAGAGATTCAAGTGTGCAGCAGGAAAAACAGGATTTTAACGTGATGCTGGGAATCATTTCACTCTTTATTGTTGTGGTGGTTTAACCTGGGCAGGGAGCTAAAACAACCACACAGCTGTTTGCTCACACACACACACACACCCCCTCAAATTCTCTCTTCTAAACCAAAATCCCTTCCTCAACCAAAATCCTACTTGATAGCAGGATGATCACCAGTATGTGGTGAAGAGGCATCCTGCTTTTCCCCTGTGACTCTGCTTCATCTCCCTGCTTACTGCCTAGCAGAGCTGTAAGTGTCTGTGCTGCCCTGAAGGCATCTCTCCTTAGAAAGGCACCTGAGTGCCTGGCCTGGGAATGAGACCCCCCGTCAGACAAATACAGAGACCTTCAAGACTCTGTATAAATTTATTATAAACCACTATTCATTTTTAAATGCAAGTGGAGAGAGAGAGAGTCACCCCATCCATCATTTCCTTCTGGAGCTGCACTGCCAGAGAAGCCTGTTCCTGGTATATTCCTCCAGTATAGCCCAGAGCTCGCCATCTTCGCAGTGGTGTGAGCTGGCGTGTTCAGCTGTCAAAGGGCATCTTGTGAGAAACTCCCCACAAAGGATAACATCAGGAGGGACGTTGGGAATACTGGGATCTCAATGAACAAGGGGATGGAGGTGGATTATGGAGGTGTCTTATTAATTCAGTGGGTTGGCTGTTCTGAAGAAGGCAACAGCACAGGGACTGAAGCAGTGGCCTCTTAATGTTTATCTTCTTCGCAGTGTGAAGTTTGGACAAGTCTCCAGATGTGAGGGTGGGAATCTGAACATAAACATTTTGTGTCTGTATGTCGCTGTGTAAATCAGAAGCCTACAGGGAAAGCAGTTTGGTAGCTGAACCCTGTAGAGGCCACCTCAGAAATAAATGGTTGCAGGATTAGGGACTGTGCTCGGTCTGGGCTTGAGCGTGGCTGTAGTTGCTCTACTCCTGGTCTGACATTGGCTCCCTTTATAGCACCTGCACCTTGCAGAGGTGCTGCAGTGGTCTGGTCCTGGGAGAAACCCAATTATTCTGTCTGTCAGAGCAATGTTCAATAGACTTTTCTTTCCTTTGCAGACCCTCTGGATCATGAACCTGCTATTTCTCCCTTGCTCCCGCGGAAGGAGAGGGTGGCCCTGGAGAGCAGTTTGAATGAAGATGAGAGGCTGCTTCCAAAAGACAAGAAGCATAACCTCTTCAGTGCCCTTATCAAGAAGAAGAAGAAAACCGCCCCTACCCCTCCAAAACGGAGCAGTTCCTTCAGAGAGATGGACGGCCACTCGGACCGCAGGGCAGGTGGGGAGGAGGAGTGCAGGGAAGCCGGCAACGGAGCTTTCATTGCACCCCCAGCAGACACAGCTGACCCCTCCAAGTTTCAGAACCCGAGCAATGGGGCTGGTGTCACCAATGGGGTTGTCACTGGGAACTCTGGATTCTTATCTCCCCACTTACGGAAGAAGTCCAGCACGATGAGCAGCAGTCGAGGGGTGGCTGCTGAAGAGGAGAGTAGTTCCAACTCCAGCAAGCGTTTCTTAAGGTCCTGCTCAGCCTCCTGTGTGCCCCATGGAGCAAAGGACACGGAGTGGAAATCTGTGACTCTGCCTCGGGATTTGCAGTCCACGGGGCGCCAGTTTGATTCCTCCACCTTTGGGGGACACAAAAGTGAAAAGCCAGCACTGCCTCGGAAGCGGGCAAATGAGGCCAAGGCTGACATTCCTGTCAGGGGAACAGTCACCCCTCCTCCACGGCTGCTTAAGAAAAATGAAGAGACCCCTGATGATGTGTTCAAGGATGCAGAGTCGAGCCCTGGCTCCAGCCCTCCCACTCTGACGCCAAAACTTGGCCGTAGGCAACCTGCTGCCCCCCCTTCTTCCAGCATCCTCCACAAAGACGATGGAGTCAAATCCAGTGCCTTAGGTACCACTGTGACGATGGACCAAGGTTCTGCTGCCAAACCCAACCCTGCTGGGTTCGTGGGTGCCAGCAAGGCTTCCTCTGAGGAGCCGCGACTGAGGAGGCTCAAGCAGACCTCGGAGTCGGCAGGGAAGGACAAAGGGAAGTTATCGAAGCTGAAACCAGCCCCTCCCCTTCCACTGTCTTCATCTTCCGTTGGCAAGCCTGGGAAAGTGTCTCACAGTCCCAGCCATGAAGCAGCAGCAGATGTGGTGTCTGGGCCGAAATCCAAGCAGTTGACTCAGGTTGGAGATGCTGCGAGTGGTGATGCCGTCAAGCCAAACCAGTCGGGGGAAGGTGTGAAAAAGCTGGGGATCCCCTCTGTACCAAAGCCACAGTCCTCTACAAAGCTGCTGCTGAGCACAGCAACCCCAGCTGCCTCTTCCTCATCTGTTCCCTCTGCCCCAGGTGGGGACCAGCCCTCCTCTACAGCCTTCATCCCTCTCATATCCACCCGGGTCTCACTGCGAAAGACCCGGCAGCCCCCGGAGAGGATTGCCAGCGGCACCATCACTAAAGGGGTGGTCTTGGAAAGCACCGAGGCTCTACGGATCGCCATCAGCAAGAACTCTGAACAAATGGCAAGCCACAGCGCTGTCTTGGAGGCTGGCAAGAACCTCTACACCTTCTGTGTGAGCTACGTGGACTCCATTCAGCAGATGAGGAACAAATTTGCCTTTCGGGAGGCCATCAATAAGCTGGAGAATAACCTACGGGAGCTTCAGATCTGCCCAGCAACAGCTGGCAGCGGTCCTGCAGCCACCCAGGACTTTAGCAAACTTCTCAGTTCGGTGAAAGAAATCAGCGACATTGTCCAGAGGTAGCAGAAGCCAGGTGAAAAATAAAGAAATAGAACAAATCACAATGGGCCAAAGCCAACTGTGGAGAGAGTAACACGTGTGGACTGACAAAAGGACCGGGGGCATTCAGGTTAGGGCTGTGCAGAAGCCACAGACTGAACGGATGCCCCAGCTCCAAAGGGCAGGGCTGTGTTCGAGAGGCACTTTTCCTCCCTCTGAACTCAGATTCCCTGTGTTTCACATACTTGTAACCGTCTTATCTGTGGAGTTCTTGCCTTGTGGACTACAAGTCTGAATGCTGATGTCACACCATGCCTTTTTATTAATATTTTATTGTTCTGGACAGGCCATTAAGACTGAAGCCAGACTGATGGACGCCAAGATGCCATCCTCCTCAGGAGGACTCTGTACTGCATTTTCGTCCCCTCCCTCTGCCCCACTGTACACAAGGATGAGTGTTTGAATAGCAATATACCCACTGTGGTTTTGGGGGAGCTGCAGCACGTGCCCCTGGCCCGAGCCTGACATGTACTGGACACTTAACACGACAGATATGGCACTTGGGAGGGAAGGGGAGGAAACAGTTAATGTTATAAGGGGGTTTTAACAACAGAATGCTGCAAGTGATGTTTGCCCAAATTCTTCCTGTGATTCCACCTGCTGCCTCTTGTGTTTTTGGTCATATTTTAGCGTTTTTGAGCCCAAATGAATTCCTTGGGTTCAAAATGCTGCAGACAGCACCCACTCCTGTGGTGGCACAGCAGCCTGTTTGCTTGGTAGTGAAAAGGGACTGGAGAAGGTCCCAAGAAGGGTGTTGCTGTGGTGCTCCCGTGCTGCCCAGCGTTAATGGGGCTGATGTTTGGGGTGGAGGGTTGCAGGAGGCGCTGGTGCTGAGCGAGGCTTCCCTCCCTGGCAGACAGGAGGCTGCAGCTGGGGGTGATGCAGCGTGGGGTGAGTTCAGAGACACCCCTGCGCCTTCAGTGGGTGTTGAGCTGAACTCGCACAGGCTTCTGTAAGCAGAGATGTGACCTGGCTTCTGTGTGTATCCCCCACCTTAGTGACCCTCACTTTGAGGTGGTGCCTCCCTTCCTGTGCCAGTGCAAACTCCCCATTAAGAGCTCAAACACCAGCGCTTTGGGGTTAAAACTGTCACTACCTTCCTGGCGGTGTGGTTCCATCCAGCATCAAACAAGGATCTGTGAAGACTGCAGACACTTCTCTTGGGTGCATCTCCCGAGCAGAGTGCCACCAAACGCTGACAGCAGGACTCCTGGGCTTCCTCACCAAGGTCCTGTGACCTTCCCAGCTCATGCAACACGACTGGGAACTAACTGTGACTCCTGACAATAGTGAAAGAACAAGGTTTAGGGCTATTAACAGTGCAATTTAACTCCTCTTAACAGTTCCAAACGTGAGAAAAAGAAAGCATTTTCCACGTCCTGTTCCCTTGTAACTCTTGTGACCCCTCTTGTGTATCCTAAACACTAATTGCCTTCAATTGTATTTTATGCTCTTCTCTTTGGGGACTGTTTTGTATATGATTTCTAGTAGTTCACTTGTGTGTGTTCACGCCACTTCTCGCCCTCACAAACAGCCATGACATAGCATGTGACAAACGTTCAAAAGAAAATACACACTTCTGCCACAGGCTGCCTTGAAAATTGTAAGAAGAAAAAAACAAACAAACAAACAAAAACCCCAACCAACCCAACCCTTGGACTGTCTCTTTCCTGGAGGTACTGTTTTTACTTTGATAACATATTGTGCCACTATATTATACATTTGTATCTCGTTATTACACACTTTTGTAGACTTGTCTTTTTTTACAGTGTGTAAATAGCTCTGTCCTTCATCTCTGTGATACTTAAGGGGGTTGTTTCCCCTTTAATTTGGTCCAGTACAGATTGTTTCTGTACATGGCTTTCAATTCTTCCTCCTCTCTTTCTCTATTTTTCATGGTTTTTTGATTTATTTTTTATTCCAGTCTCTCTTGCGTAGTATATTTAAAAATAAATCAATGTTGAGGAAAAGCCGTGTCTGTCTGTTGGCAAAGCTTTTCAAACCCAGTTTACCTCCTCTTAGACTCTGTTACCTGAAAAGAGATGCTCCCAGTTTGGGTGGTCCAGTGGGCAGGTCGGAGCCAGGCAGCAGGACCTTTCCAGATCTGGCTCTGGGATGTCAGGAGAGGAGAGATGCACAGGATAAGGGCTGTGCCATCACCTCTTCTGAAGCACAGTCTGTGCTGTTGTCTTCAGTGAGATTCAAATCAGAGCTTTTCACTTAAACTTTCCTTACCTTTAATTGTTCTGTATTTCAGCTGCTGTTGGTTTTCCCTCCTCTGCCCTGAAATCACCTGTGAGTTTCTCTCCTCAGATGGTTCGGGCTGCTCCTTCCCTCACTTCTGGCTCTCCATCCTTGTTTTCTGTTGCCAGATACTTTGAGCCTTTCCAGCAAATCTGTGGGGAGGGATGCGTCCAGGTAGGAGGCAGCCTCTAAATTGAGAGACTGCCTTGATTAGGGAGGGTGCTAAAGCCTAAAAAAGCCTGAGAGGGAATCGAGGGCAGGTGACAGTGGTGTCCCCAAGGCCCTGCAGCTGCCCAGTGATGCTTTAGGGTTATAGCCCAGCTTGCCTGATTTCTAATCCCTCCTGGCAGTCCCTGGGGGTCCTGGCACAGGGAACCAGCTGTAAGCTGAGAGAGGATGGATAAATCCCTTCTGGTGATCGCCATGCTGCTCGCTTGGGGACCGGGTCTGCAGTGTCATGGGAAGGGAGAGTCTGGTTGACCTGGCTGGGAAAGTCCCAGGATCCAAAGTGCTGGAAGTGGAGGAGAAGGGGATTAAAGGCTAAATTTAGCTGAGTACAGTAGGAGTTGATTTAACAGATCGATGCATTTAACAGTTTGATTGCTCCAATTTTCAAGGCTATTGAGCTTGAAAGTGAGAGTGCTCTGGGGGAAAAAATAGCTGTGTTTGTGTTTTTGTTTTGGGGTTTGTGTCTTTGGAATTACAATGTTCGCTCCTCTAAGTTTTCCTTTAATGTCATCCTGCCTTTTGTTGAGAAGTTGCCTGTCACCAGATGTAAAATGTGGTCAGTGGTTTATGCTTGGTCCTTTTCTTAAAAAAAACCCCAAAAATAGTCATTTAAAAGCGAGTCAGAGGCTGGCATGACAGGGTGTCCTGTGGAGGTGCTGCTGGAGCAGCCGAACTCCGGGGTGTCCCCAGGGATGATTTGGGGCCAGCTGACAGCCTCCTCCTTGTTTGACATTAATCCTTGGGCAATTGAAGAGAGAGGAACATAGACCTCAGTGCCGTGTCACCCTTGAGGGGAGGTTTTCAGGCATCACATATACATTGGTGCCCCTGAAGCCGTGGGTGAGGGACACCCCTGTAAATCATTTGGCTGTCCAGGCTGAGCTCAAGTCCATCCTCCCTGGGAGCAGAGCTCTGCTCAGTGTTTCTTCACCAGTAGATCCAGCTCAGCAGAAAGTTCACCTGCTGACCAGGCTGCGCTGATCTCTCTCCCCAGCAATCACCCCCTGGTTGAAGGTGACATCCTTGTCCTCCAGCTGCTCTGCTGAGGAAGGTCCTACCCGCGCCCCCGAAGCGGTGGTGCTGAATGACCCAGTTATGAGGCATTAGCCCCTTCACGAGCCCCTTGGATGCAGTCAATGGGGCTCACTCATACAGAGGATGCTCCTGGGGCTCTCAGATTTGCTGTTCTCTGTGTGTGTGTGTGTGTGTGTGTAGAGTGCTGTGGATCTGCTTGGGACAGAGGAAGGATGACGAGCAGCTTGCAGATGTGGAGCTAGGGCAAGGAGGAGGATTGTACCTCGGTCAGGGAAGGATATTGGGGTGTTCTACTCAGCCACCAGTGTGGCTGTGATGAATGAATCCAGCTCCTTATGGGTTGGTGTGAGGTGGGTCCTGAGCTCTCTGGTTCTTCAAGGTGTTGGGGATCTGGGTGTCCCTTGGGGAGTTGCCCCACTGTGTGAGGAATTGGGAGGGGACATTCGTTCCCAAGGGAGTTGGATGGGAGACACCATGCCCAGCATGGGCTTTCCAGCCTCCCAGGAGTTACTCCTGATGTGCTCCCCCCCTTCCCTCCAGACACCCCCACGCTCCAGGCAATTATTTTTCCATTCACTTTTTCCTCCTCTTCCCCCCCACTCTCAATCACCAAGAGTAGTAACGAGGAGCCTGGAGCTCTACCTCTTCCCAAGCACATCAGCCATCCCAACACATGCCCGGGAGGGGTGCTGCAGCCCCTTGCCTGCCCCCCTCCCCCACTGCAGCCTGCTGGGACCACCGTTCCTCCCCACAGGTGAGGAGGGTGATGGCATCACCCCTGTGACCCGGAGCTGCTCATCAAGGAGCCCCCTGGGCGCTGGGGCTGAGCTCTGTCCCACCTGCCAGGTAAGCACTGTGGGAGGTGCTGGCTTTTACTTTAAAATAAGTTACCCAGAGGGTTATTTGGCTTCAATCAAAGCCTCGTTACCTGCAAGGTTTTATCATGCTGCTCTGACCCTTTTCCTCTCCTGGACTTGAGCAGGAGCCCAGGCATCCCCCCCAGCCCCAGCATCACCCAGCAGGTTTCCTTTCCCTTCCAGCAGCAGCCGCTTTTCCCTGCAGCGATCCATCACGGCAAAGCCCTGGATTTACCAGCCCTCACCAACCCCAAAACTCTTTCCCCTTCCTCACTCCCATCCCTCCTCCCCCCCCCCCCCCCCCAATTCCAGCACAGGGTAAGATTGATCAGTGCATATTTATTGATGGTTTGAACACTCAAAAGAAAAAAGGGGAAGGAGGGGGGGAAGAGGAGGTGTTGCCATAGAAACATTGATAAAGCTCCGGTCTCTGCTCCGTGTGATACGAGCGCTGCGCCTGCGTCCCCCAAACCAGCTGCCTTTGGGGTGGGGTGGGAGTCAAGGGGGATCGAGGTGGGTTTGGGGGATGGCTGCAGGGAGGGTGGGCAGCATGGGTTCAGCCAGCCAAGTGCCACCAGGTTTGTTGGTCGCCGCTGTGGTCCCCGCGGTGTGAGCACCGTGGTAAGCGGTCTGTCTGCGTGAAGGATATTGCAATGTGCTCCTTGGAGCCTGGGTTTTTTTCTTCTTTTCTCTTTTTTTTTTCCCCTCCTAACCAAGTCCTGCCACGCTCTTTGGTTTGAGGATGCAATTTAGCACTCACAAATAATTGCCCTGCTTCATTTTTATGCCCACAATGAAATATGGGCGGTTGTTGGGTGTCTAACTTGCTGTTAGTGCCTGCAAGCTAGGTAGTCAGACCTCTGATTATGGATATCTCTGCCTCCAGTGGCAGGCACAGAAGCGTTGGCAGAGCTAAATCTGCCCAAAGAAGGGTAAGGCTGTTGCTGAAGAGTGGGGCTCATCCTTCGCAGACGTGGCTTTTGGGGCTAGTGATCCACAGAGGGAACTGGGGAGCAGGACACCCAGCACCCATCAGCCCCAGGTAGGGGCAGGGGTCCTTGTTTCTTCCCAGCTGTAGCTGGGAAGAGGTGGTGATGCGGTGAGAAGAGGGTCAGGGAGGTCTGGGCTTGCAGGCAAATACTGGGGTGATGTGATGAGGATGCTGAGCATCACCACCTGCCCCTCACAAGGACTCAGGCCCTGAGCAGGGCAGAGGGACTGCAGCAGGAGTGGTGATGCCAGGGCAGGTTTCCACGCTCACACCAGGGACTTGTAAGGACCAGATTTCCTCCAGCCCTGTTGCTCTGGGCTGGAGAGCCTGCTCTTGTGAGCAGCATCTTGACATGAAGCAGGATTTGCTGCAGGAGGGACTTGGCAGGAGAGAGCAACAACCCTGGAACTCGGTGGGGAGCTCTGAGGGACCTTATCCAGTCCCCAGGGGACTGTCACCACCAGAACCATCCCGCTGGAACCCTTCATCCTGCTCCCCTGCCTGTCCTGTGCTGGCATCCCCTCTGCCCACGCTGCGGGGCGGGGGACCCGGCACAGGGCACCGTGCCCCAGCAAAGGCTGTGTGTGACTGGGGAAAGGACACGGTGGCTTCTTTTTAAGGCACCCTCCTCTTCTTCCATTACACCAGCTGGAAACAGGGATGTGAGGCGTGTGGCAGGGCTGCAAGTGGAGCAAACGCAACATCCCCCCTCCCCAAGACAATCCCAGCAGCAACCCCCCTCCCCCCCAGTACCCACTGGTCCAAGCAAACCCAGGCGAGATGGAAGGGAAGAACCGGACGGGGCAGCCCGCAGGAGCTGAGTCGAGTCCAGGCCCTCATCTCCCGAAGCGGAAGGTGAATCCCCCTTTTCTCCTGTTGTAGCCGTTGAGCTCCTCAGCCAGGTTCCCCAGGGTGCCGCTGCGCTTCTCCCCTCCTCCTGCTGGCAGCAGCTCTGAGCCCCCCTGCCTGCCCAGCCGCTGCCTGCTGCCTTCCTTGCCGTAGCCCCGCAGCTCCCGGGCGATGCCCAGCAGCCTGCTGAGCTCCTCACTGCGTCTCCACTTCGCTCCTGCCTTCCAACAGGCACCTGAGTCCTCTGCCGCTGCTCCCCAGCTGGGCTCCAGTGGGGTCCCTTCCCCAGGGTCTCCCTGCTCCGGCTGCTCCCTGGGAGGGAAGCAGGTTCCCAGGCTCAGGAGGAAGAGGCAGGACAGTGAGTAGGGTGCTCTCATCTAGGGGAGGCAGAGGAAGGGAAAGATGTGTCGGTGAAGCACGGAGCATCCTCGGGCAGTGGCTAAAGCAGTGGTGAGGATGCACTGCAAGAAAGCCCCTCCAGCACACGCCAGCCCCCCGCCCCCACAGCCTGCACCCCGTGCTGAGCACACTCTCCACTCCCCTGCCTCCTCCAGACCTGCTCCCCTTCATCTTCAACCCCTCTGCGCCCCGGAGTTGGAGCCCGATGGCAGCTGCCCTGGTCTGTGGCCAAGAGCCGGGCTCTGCTCTGGTGGTGAAGGCTGAGCGGGCCAGTAGCCCGGCAGGCTGTTGGATAGCCTGGCAGGCTGGTAGCTGGGCACTCTCTTTGGTAGCAGGGCATACTGTCTGGTAGCTGGGCAGGTTGTTTGTTAGCCCAACATGCTGGCTGGTAGCCGTGCAGGCTGTTTGGTAGCCCATCAGGCTGTTTGTTATCTGGGCAGGCTGTTAGCCCAGCACACTGGCTGATAGCCAGGCAGGCTGTTCATTAGCCCAGCACACTGGCTGGTAGCCAGGCAGGCTGTTTGTTAGCCCAACACAGTGGCTGGTAGCCAGGCAGGCTAGTGGGCTCGGCAGCTGCCCACACCCCACAGAGACCCGGCAGGGAGGACATGAGTGCATTGACCTGGGCTGGCTGGACCTCCCCTGGCACAGGTCCTGTGGCAGGGCCCAGCTAATGCCAGGGCAGGGGAAGGTGCCCAGCATCCCGCTGCTTTATGGGGCTCGGAGGTGCCCTGCTGGCAGCAGGGTCTGATGGGCAGCACAGGGTGAAATGTGGTCCGCAGGGACCCTGGGTGCCCTTGGGCTGCTCTGCCCCCCCTCCCTCCCCCTGCAGAGGCTCAGAAAGGGGAAATGGATTTTTTATTGTTCTCTTTTTGCTGCGGATGTTGCTTCGAAGGTCAGTGCTGGGGGTCAGGCTGCCCACCCTGTGCTTGCAGGGTGGGGGGTGCTGTGGATTCTCCTTGTAACAAAGTCCTTGCCTGCCCTCCCCAGCACCCCTCTGGCCTGTGGGCTTTGCTTTGGGGTGCTCCCTGCCTCATTCATGCTGTTCTGCTCGCTCTCCTTTTGCACCCAGTTGCCCATCATGAAGCCAGATCACTGGGTGCAGCCAGACCGGGGAGCACCAGTGATGGGAGCTGCTGGCCCCATACCAAGGATGCTGGTGGGCACCCTGACCTCTGCCCCCACCCAGCTGCCTCCCACCAGCCTTTGACTCCTCGCCAGCTGTGCTGCCCGTCAAGGCACAAGGCAGGCACACAGGTAAGACAGACAGACAGACAGACACCAGGGACTCACCTCTCCGTCTCAGTCAAAGCCCCAGCACCACCTGCCCCGTCCTGGCTCCGTGCTGCCCAGACTGAGCTGGCCGTCCCCCTTCACCCGCCCTTATATACCCACTGGTGCTAATTGTTGTGTCACCCCTCGAGTGTGCAGCTGCAGAGCAGAGGCTGGGATCCCAGCGGGGAGGGGGCTGGACAAGGGGGGGGCAGGGGGGCTGGCCGAGGCACCACAATGGGAGTGCAGCACCACCACGGCTCATTAAGGCGCCTCCTTCATGTGCCACTTCATTTGCAGGAGAGGCCTGGAGTCACCGGCAGCTGCTGGCGATGCTGGTGGGAGGGAGGGTCTTGGCCAGGAATGTGAGTGGCCACCCCGCACCCCCAACCCCTTGGCTGGTGTGTGGATGTTGGGGGTCCCAGATGCGTGTACATGTGGTGGGTGCGCAAGCCCCTGCACCCCCAAACCCATCTGGGGACAAGCCCAAGTGCTTCCCCCATCCTTGGCTGGTGCACACAGCCCCCGGAGCTGAAGCGTGGTCCCCAGTGCCTGGCTGTCCCCTCTGGGTTCTGTCCTGGGGCAGAGCAAAGTGGGGGGCAGCACCCCCCTGTGCAGCAGGAAGGGGCTGACACGTTGCTCAGTGCTCTGGGTAGGGGGAGCAGGTGTCACCCCCCAGCATAGACCCTATCCCAGCCCCGGGACCCCCCCGAGGTGCTGCAGCAGGTCCCCACAGTGATGTCCCCACACTGATGTCCCCGCGCTGTGGGTACAGCTAACGATGAGTTCCTTTTATTAAGGACTGTAGGAAGTCCACAGGTACAGCGTTGGACACCACTCACTCACACACGACCTAGACTTCACGGCACTGCGACACACCGCCACCCGGCCCAGGGGTTTGCTGGGAGGGGACATGGCCAGGTCCCAGACCCCTGACCACCCACCCCTCTCTGGGGAGGTGTCACCATGGGTGAGTTTAGCCTAATCCGGGGCCGCAGAGCGATGCGTGTGCTCCTGGGAATAATCCTGGGAATAATCCTGGGAATAATCCTGCGTCTCGGTGTGGATTAAATACCTCTCGTGCAAGTTGAAGTCACTGGGGAGTCCTGGGTGACACGGGCAGTTACACAGGGGTGTGCTACCGACAGACTGCATGTACAGCATCCCCTCCCCGGCACAGACAACACCAACGGGGGGTGGGGGGGGGGAGTGCGGGGGTCCAAGGAGAGGAGGAGCCTTCCCAAGCAGGGCACATGGCTCTGTGCCTTATTGTCCTGAAGGCAAGAGCCAGAAAACCCAGCTCCAGCCGATCCACTGAACAGGTAACAGAAAGTAAAAGATGGGAGCCGTGTTCCCTCCCCACACAGGACCCTTTCTGGAGGGGTCTGGCAGGGCACAGGAAGCCCCTCAGGAGATGCCAGGGGTCTCCTGATCCTGTCAGGATGCTGCCGCTGAGCTCCCCAAATCCCATCGCCTGAGGAAGCCGGCTTGGCCAGCGGCTCTGGGCAGGGATGCAGGAGGTCGAGCTGGTGCCTGCACGTGAAGCTCATCCTCACCCGAGGGCTCCAAGGAAGGTCTCTGGCAGAGGGGGAAGCTGTGGTGATCCCTGATGGCGTTGCTTGTCCCCACTTCCCCATCAGGCCGGACGGACAGACACCCTTGCAGGCAGAAGGGCTTGTCCAGCGCAGGATCCGAGGTGCTGAAGGCTTTAAAAAAGAAAAAAACAGAAAAGAGAGAGAGAGAAGCACACAGGGAAGTACAAATCTGCCACAGCCTGGAAGATGAGCCTTTGATCTTCCCGTGCCTTAAGCCCCCTGGAAACGGGGACGGCAGGAGCTTTCCTCCCTCCTTGTCCATCCAACGGTGTTTCTTGGGGCTGGGCATGGGGCTCAGCTCCCCAGGGCTGCTGCAGCACAGGCAGAAAATCATAGGAGGGGCAGCAGGGTCCTGTCCCACTCCCTTCCCTGTCCCTCTGCAGCCCACGGGGGTTTGAATTTAATTATTTTGGGGGAGGGGGGGGTTGGGTTTGGACAAAAATCCCTCATTTGAGTCCTTCCAGGGAGCTGCAGGGAGAAGCCAGCCCCACACACCATGGCAGCTCCTCCTTGGGTCAGCTCCTCCTGGTTATCAGGGCCCTGCAGATGCTGAGCCCCACTCGGGGCTTCTTTATGCAAAACCTTAATGGGATTTGAAGGAATGCAAAGCTGGGAGCGTCTGCAGGGGCTGAGCTGGAGCGCAGCTCATCCTGGGTGGGAAGGAATGTGGGTTCCCCAGGCTAGGTGTGAGTGGGGAGCTGAGGGGTGGGGCTCGTGTGGGGTCACACAGGCGTGCTGCCCAAAATCAAAGGTTTTGGGAAAGGTCACAGCTTTTGGATGGCAAAAAATCCACTGTGAGTCTGAGCCGGTCTGATTGGGAGGGAGGAGCTGTGAAGCACCGGTGGAGCCGTGCTGGGAAGGGAGCCTTCCTCGCCTCCTCTTCCTCCTCCTCACTGTGCTTCCCGTTTCCCCAGCGCTGCCAAAAACCCAGCCGTGTGCTGTGCTCGATTCTGGGTGTGTGTCCTTGCAGCACTGCATTGGCTTTTTTGGGGGTGCCCTGACCTGCAGAGAGGCTCCAGGAGCCAGGACAGAGGTGAAGGAGTCCAGAGTTGTCCCTTCCCAGCTGCGATGCTCTCTCAGGGCAGAGGTGAGCGCTTACAGACCAGAGCAGGAATCGCTGGCACAGTCAGGCATCTGTGTGGGCTGCAGCCCAGCCCAGCACCCCCACCCCCCATCCCTAGTAGCACCATGGGGTGAGCTGGAACCGCAGAGCAGCAGCCTTGTCCCAGTCCTGGGGACTGTGTGGAGCTGGGGGCTCCCATTGCGAGCGTGTGCTGGTCCCCTGCCAGCCTGGAGAGGCCACTGCCAGGTGTCTGTGCCTGAAGTGGAGACGAGCAGAGGTGCCCAGGCTGCTCCCTCCCTCTCTCCCTCCCTCCAGCCCCTTCTTTCCCTTGCCAGACCCCGCTGGGCATCCCTCCCCTTATCCCCACATCCTGCTGCCCCTCTCTGCTGTAGCCATGAGCACTGGCCATGGGTCACACCTTGGCCAGGGGACCCATTTTGGCTGCTGGGAGCCACAGCAGTGGGAGCAAAGGTCTGGTGATGTCCATGGGCACCTGGGAGGAAAAGCCACCTTCCCTGGGGGCAAGCACACCCCCTGAGGGGCTTGAAGATGGGCTAAGCCCTTGGGGAGGGTGGCAGCTGGGGGCAGGGCTGTGTGGGAAGGGTGAGGGGCTGGGGCTGGGGTTGGGGGGCTCATGCCATCCAGCTAATTCTCCTCCCGGATGGGCCGGATCTTCATCTCGGTGAACTTGAGGGAGTACTGCCAGCCGGTCCAGGAAGACCACTCGATGCCATCGGCGTAGGAGCTGTGGTGGCCCTTGAGGTACTGCCCGTTGAGGTTGGAGGTGTGGCAGTTGCGGTACCACCAGGCCCCGTGGTAGAAGGCTGCGCAGTTGTTCTCCGAGTGGTCGTTGTCCAGGTCCTTGGTGGTGAACTTCATCCCGTTGTGCTTCAGGAAGGAGTCACCTGCGGCCGGGGAAAGGAGCCATGGTGGGCCTTCTGCCACCCCTCACCCTGCCTCCCACCCTGAGGGGGTCCCTGAGCATCTGGGGTCACCGACCCTCCAAAAACCCTGCCACAGACCCTCTCCTGCCTGCAGCTCCCCTGGCTGCAGGGACGCAGCTGGCACAGCGCTGGAGGAGGCTGTGAGCAACGTGGCGAGGAGCTTTGGTGGCTGTGGGGTCCCCCTGCCCCTCCCACCCCACCCCCCTACCTGCCGTCCCCGAGTAGTCGGCGATGGAGATGGGGTACCCGTCCTCCTCAGGATCGACAGAGAAGAGCCCCACGCCGAAGCTGCCGTAGTGGGCGAAGGCCGTGCCGTTGTCGAAGTCCTCCAGGTCGATGCGCAGCTCGTAGCTGCCCTGCACTGTCAGCACGTGGATCCGCTTCAGCCCTGTGGTGAGGGGATGGGGTGAGTGGGGGACTGTGGTGGGACTGGGGGAGTGGCTGAGGGTCCCTAGGGAGGGGGTTTGGGGCAGGATGGGGGGATGGTTCCCACCCTCCAGCCCTTGCAAGTGCGGCCAAACAGCCCCATGGCTTCCAACCCTGTCCCCCTCTGCCTGCCTGAGCCATCACTCCCCACAGGTATCTCGGTGTCCTTCCCTCTGGGACACCCCAGACCTCCCTGGGGTTTCTTGGAGGGGGGGGGGGCAACAGGCTGTGCCAGGCCCCCCGAGGAGGAGCAGGCACTGCCATCCCCACGCACCTAACCAGTGCTCTCCCGTCAGCTTCCCAAAGCCATCCCGGTAAGCTTCCCAGCCGCGGAAGAAGTTCACGGAGCCATCCTCACGCCGCTGAAAGACCTGGGGAGACACGGGGGGTGTCAGTCATGGGGACGCTCCTCCCCCCTGCCCCATGCTGCCCACCCCTCCTTGCTTCTCCTTATTAGACACGGGCACAAATTAAACCTTTCAGCTCAGTAATTACGCGGGGACAGGGGTTGGTCCCCCAGGGAAGTGCCGGGTTGTTCTCCACCAGCTCCAGGGAACGGGTGAGCTGGCTCCAGTGAAACACGTCAGGGGATCCTCTGCCTGGAAATGGGAGCAGAGCTTGGGAAAATGGGGTGTTCCTGTGGGAAGGTGGCTGGTGCCCTGGGAGGGGTGAGCACCCCCACACCCGGATCGAAACAGCTTGGGCTCTGCAGTGGCGTGTGAGAGCAGAGGTATGGACAGATGGACAGACAGACGGCACGACTCAAGGTCTGTGTCCCCGCAGCATGTGCTGCCCGGGCTGTCGCCCAGTCCAAACCACCCTGCAAACATCAGGATGCTCCGTGCCATGTAAACCTGCTCTCCCCTGGGCAGCCACCCTGCGACCAGGCATCGTTCCTGTGACAACCTCACTAGCCTCCCTGGGAAATTAACTGTGGGGCACCGACCATCCCAGCTCCTGCAGAGCCCCCAGGTCCCAGCCAGAACCCTGGGGGCTCAGCACAGCTTTTCCCCCCAGAGCCTTTCCTGTCCCCTCTCCCATCTGCTCACCAGCACGTGGCTCCCTGTGCATTTCACCCCCTTTTATCCACAGTTTTAGGGTTTGATTTATCAACAATGATTCAGAAAACGCTGCTCTGTGGCCAACCATTTGAACGTAATTAAGCTTCCAGCTCTGGATTAATTGCATTAAACTTGGCCTAGCCAGCCTGCTGGATTGCCACCAAGTGCCGTGCTCCCGTGGCTGCGGTGGGACGGACACACAATGGGATGCTTGGCCATTTAGGAACAGCCACCCCAGTGCCAGTAGCCATGGGGCCACAGTGCCCCATCCTTAGGGCTGTGCTGCTGAGCCCATCCACCCAATTCCAGCATCCCAGGCTCTGGCAGTGCTGCAGAGCCCCGGTGCCAGCTGGGAAGCCACAGTGCTTTGCTCCACATCGGGGATGCTCCTTTGCAGCATCCTCCCCAGCTGCTCCTGCACACACAGGGCTCCATCACATGCAAAGGAGACCCAGACCATGAACTTCATCCCTAGCCAGGAACTTTTTGGGCTGGGGATGCCCGGCACAGGCTCCGGCACGCTCCTCGGCACAACACAGCTCTGATCCAGCTGTACTTACCTTCTAGAATTAGAGCCTTAATTTTTATCCCTGCATTGAGCACTTGAGAAGCTGCAGTTAAGCCCGTTTAAAGGGGCTTTCTTCAGGCTTGCTGGGAGAGGGGGGGATGGTGTGGCTGGAGGGGGGCCCGAAGCTGATTTTCCCCATCCGACGCCGGCGCTGCCGCACGGGAAGGCGGCACAGGCAGCGCCCAGGCTCCCTCCTAATCGGCTTTGACCAACTGTTGTAAATAGGCCAATTGCCTGAGTGGTGCCCAGGGAAGCGTGCGGGGCACGACTCCATGGGCTGAGCCCCAGCCCGATCACCCAGGGTACTAGGGGAGCCCTTGGTGCCCCACTGCCCGCTGAGCTCATCCCTGAGGGGCTTCAAACCAGTTTGGAAAGGCTGGTAGGAGCTGAAGATCTTGTGTCCTTCTGGGTCTCCTGCTCCCTCCTCACCATCTCACGTGTGTGGTCCTTCACCCACCTCTCCTGTGTGCCTCTTCCTTGCCCCCCACCCCGAGATGCTGCCCGCACTGGGATGCAGCAGTGACCCACGGGCTGGCTGCCACGCTCCCAGCCCTGCCTCGCTGCTCTTTTCCCTCCTCATCAAATATGGATCACCCCATCTTAAGCAAAAAGGATTTCCTTCCCTTCTTTAAAGGCAAGGCTGAAATATTTATCTCTGCTGCTCTCTGCCTCCCTGGCCACTCTCAGCTTGCAGGGCAGAGGCACGAGCCCAGAAAAATGGGTTAAAACCAGAGAGAAGTGGAGTGCCAGCCTGTGCCCACAGCAGTGTTGGCAGCAAGGGAGGGCTGCATTCCCTCTCCCTGCAGCCCCCCTGATGCCAGCCCCCCCCAGAGCTCCCCCCTACATGCTCACAGCCCCAGTGCAGCCTGGGTGGACACTTGACCATCCCATTTCTGCTGCCACACCACTTAAGGGCCCGGTTGGGTTTTGGGCAGCTGTGGCATGGAACCCCACTCCCAGCCCCACGGCGCTCCTCTGAGCCCCCATCACAACATGGGGGACAACCTCTGTGAATGCATCGTGTCCATGCAGACCCCCAGCCCATGCTGGGACCCCTCAGCAGGCAATGAGCCAGCCAGGTGAAGCCGTCCCTGCTGCCGTGGGTGCCCCTGAAGCTTCCCCTCTGCCCTCATCCCACTGGCACAGCCTTTCCCTCCACGTCTTCGGCTTTCCCACCACTTCCCAAAACATGCTGAATGTGGAACATGATGCTGAGGTGGCCAGAACCATCGTGGCACTGGCACTTGTGGGGCTGAGATGCTCATCCCCAGGGGGGGATTTGCCCCAGCTGAGCGATGATGGAAGCTCAGGGGTGCTGGGAGAAGCATGGGGTGTTTACAAAGTCATGTCAACACACCAGCACAGGAAAAGGCAACTTTTTCAGGCCTTCTGGGATGCTGAGCCTCCCCCTCTGCTCCATCACTGCTTTATTACTTTAATAAAGTGCCAGAGGTGAGTGTCAGAGGGGGGGTCAGGGTCAGGCTGGGCAATTACACAGCTGCAGTCTGGGTCTGTGTGAGGGACTCTCTGCAATTAAAGCCAGCACTGAGCAGGGGATGTGGATGTTTGTGTTGGCACCAGCGGGCACTGACCCAGACCCACCCCCAGCAGGCTGCAAACATGGCCCTGCTGCTGGGGGGTCACTGAGGAGGGGGGGGCAAAATGGGCTGGGGGTGTGCTGGGGGCTCCCCAGCTCTTCCACTTCTCTGCACCTTCACATGACACCAGTGCTGCTGCCCTCCCTGCCAGAGCTTTTTGACTGTACCAAACAGGCACCCGACAACCCCAGCACTCCATAGGGACCCAGCTGGGTCTGGACCCCCAGGGGGAAAGGTGGGGGTCTGGCTGAGCCTCCCCAACGGAGGGGATGGGAACAAGCAGCGACCCTGCCTCTGGCAAGGGGTCAGGGTGACGCTGTAGATGATGCCGTGAGGATAGGGAAGCGCTGAGCAGTGCCTGAGGAGCCATCCCAAGGTGCTGCTCCAGGGAGGTTTCTCCATGATCAGGCACCAGGGCAGCTCTATCCCTGGCCATGGGCTCTGAGCCGTCCCTGCAGGCAAAGGCTGAGCTCAGCAGCTCCCAAGCCAAAATGGATTCAGCTGCTCCCACCCACCCACATGCAGATAAGCCCAAATGTCAGGAGTGATTGCTCCAGAGGAGGAGGGGATGGAGGTTTCCCAGGCTTTGCACTGTGATGTTCAGCTGTGCTGTGGCTTACCTGGGTGAATCAGTGATCCAGGGACCCCCCCCCCCCCCCGTGTCTCCAACCCAACTGGAGGTGACTTGGACCCCCCCTACCCTGGGAGGCTGGAGGTATGTTTGGAGACTGTGCTGCAGAGCAGCCCCAAGCAATGGGAGCCCGGGGCCCTGCTCTGGGTGTGCCTGCTTCCAGGATGCTGGGATTCAGCTTTGGCTTCTCTGCCCCAGCTGAGCCTGGGCAGAGCTGGGCGCTGTGATGCTGTGGGTGGCATTGTGCTGGCCCTGCTGTCAGAGCCCACCATGCTGCTGGGTGTAAAATCATTTGCCTTGCCCCCTCCCCAGCCAGAGCCCTCCCGGCTGCAGCAGCTTTAAATAAGCCTCTGAGTGTCTCACTAATCACCTTGGGCTGCTCTTCAGGCAGTGCTGGAGCATGGCTGGAGCTGGTGGAGGCTGTGCAGGCTGTGCCTGGGGGTTGCAAGGACCCTCCCCACCCTGGGGAGCAAGTGGAGTCTCCCCCTTTCTCTCTGTGAGCCCCCCAGGATGTGGGGTCTCCAGGGCTGCACTGTGCCTCAGTTTCCCAGCTGGAGCTGCTGGTACTGACCTGTGTGCACCACAGGTTGCTCCTGCCCAGGGTGGGCTCTGGGCAGACTGAGGCTGAAGGCTCATCAGCCCCCCGAGGGCAGGGGGGTTAAGCTCCCTCCTGGCATTGCTCAAAGCTGCTTAGGGGAATCAGATCGTGGGGATTTGTTTCCTAGAGCGCCCAGCTGGAGGGGTGCTGGCTGGCTGGGCTCACCCAGCGTGTCCTTGGGGGAGCAGCTGCCTGCCCACCCCTCCCCATGGCCTCCTTGGGACCCCCTCCCACTGCCCTGCTGGCACCCCAAGCGATGCCCTCCTGCACAGGGGCTGCTTGCACCCAAGGGATGCCCAGGGCATGGGGGTCTCTAGGCTGGGGTCTGCCAGCACTGCGTCCCCCCTCTCCTCTCCCCCATTACTGTGATTACAGGGCTGTTGCAGCCGCCATGGCAAAGCGAATCGGACAGGGTGGCTGGGGAGTGAGTGAATCAGCACGGCACCGGGGCTGCTCCAGGCACCCGTGTTAGATGAGGTGAAACACGCTGGGTTTGGGCTCCAGCCTGAGCCCCAGCCTCAGCTCACCGGGACCACGAGGACAGGGCAAAGCACAGCCATTCGCCCCATGGCACAACCACAGCTTCACCATGCCCCAGCCAGGCTCCAGCCCCACCAAGAAGGACAAACTCCAGCCACAGCAGCCAACTGCCCACTGAAACCACCTCCAGCCCCAGCCAAGCTCCCCAGACTTGGGGCAGACCTGCTGGGCTCTGGCACAGGGCTCAGGCCAGCAGCACCAGGCAGCTCTGCCGATGCTGCCGGCACGGGTAATGCGGTCAAGTCTATTTGCTTGCTTCCCCACAGGACTGGGCACCCTGTGTGCAGCCAAACCCCATCAGCGTTTATCCCCCATCCCAATGACACATCCAAGTGCCGAGAGTGACATCTCCCACCCCCAGCATCCTGGCATGGGGACAGCCCTGTAGCTGGCGGTGGCATCACCCTGCGTCCCCCAGCGCGGCGGCAGCTTACCGTCCAGCCACCCCCGTCAGTCGTCATGTCACAGTAGACCTGGAAGCCAGAGGGATAGTGCATGGGGAAGATGGAGTAAATCCCATCCTCTTGCTGTCCGCTCGCATAGATGTCAAAACAGTCTCGGGGCCGGGAGCCTGCAGTGTGGCATTGGGGTGGGGTGGGACGAGAGGGAAGCTGGTTAATTAATGATCTAATTTAATGTCTTGCCATTTCTTTCAGGCTCTCAACCTTGCTGCCAGCTCTAGTTGGATGCTCGGTGCTGCCTTGTTCTTTCCCTCCGTTCTCCTCCGATGCTCAGAGGGAGCAGTGCCTGAGGGGGGGGGGGGAAGCAGCCACCACGGGGACTCCCCGCTGGCAGCTGGCTGGGACAAACCCGTGTCCCCCTGTGATGGCAAGGGCAGGCTGGGACCCAGCTGGGGAGGAGGGAGTGGATGCCGGGGGGCAGCTGCAGGCAGAGCCTGGGCACGTGCTCGCAGCCCAGGGACAGTCTTACTCAGCTTCATCTGAACCGAACGATGATGAATGTGGCTGTTTCTCCCAAGCCCCATTGCAGCGCTGCCGCCTGCACCCAAATGAAGGGGGGGATGAGGGGGAGCAGACATTTGGTGCTCTGCTTTTCCCCCCACTATGTCTGGGCGGGGGGCAGGTAGGTCTGCGGAGTGCGAGGTGGCTTCTGTGCTGGTTTATGGGCAGCATGGTGAGAAACACTCAACCTCCCACCTCCCTCCTGTCCCACCTCCCCCATCTACTGCAGCCCCCCCCCCCCCCTTGCTGAATTAAATCCCTTCTCCCAGCTGGTTGTCTCCATCCCCTCTTCCTGGGCAGAGACCTGCTGAGAGCAACCCCAGGCACATCCCTCTCCCCAGGGATGGATGAGGACATGGTCTCACCGTTGGAGCAGCCCCGGGGCCTTGCTCCTCTGGCTGATGCTCGCTGCAGGTCGGCCTTGAGCCGGGGCCGGGCACCACCACGCTCCCTCTGCAGCGCTTCCAGGACGTCACTGACGGAGCTCACCAGCCGAGCCATGTTGGTCTGGCTCTCCGAGAGCAGCTGTGGGTCAGGGATGTGTTTTGGGAGGGGGGCACACAAGGTGAAATGTGGTTAAGCCCCTTCCAGCCCCAGCCTTGCCACCACCCTGCTCTGGGGATGCTCTGCCCGCTCCCCTGGCTCCCAAGTGCCTGCGGACAGCAACGCACCCTGCCAAAAGGTGGGCTGGTGAGGGTCAGCCAGGGATGTAAAAGCCACAGCAGATCCCATACTGCATCTCTGGTGCTTTTTGGCCTGGGGTAAGGGTCCAGACAGCACCTATTGCCATCAGGGATGCCTGAACCTGGGTGCGCGGGTGCCGCCACCCCGCGGGATAAAGAGCATCTCTGGGCAAGGGGATGGGATGATGGAGGCGGCAGGAATAGCCGTGTCCTGAGACAGCCGCCAGCTCTCCGCTGTCCCCCGAGGTGACCCAGGCCAGGCAAGTGACGTGGGGTGCCGGCGGCAGAGCAGCAGGACAGGGAGTGAAGCAAAGCAGCGGGGGCAGAGCAGCCCTGGCCAGAGGGTGATGAGCACCAGGAGGGACAGGCACGGAGCCGAGCATCCAGCCATGCCCTGGGTCTTTCTACAACACCCACCAGACCCCAGCATACCCAGGTAAACATTTCAACACAGCTTAGGGGCTGGGAAGTTTGGGGGACTGTAAAGAAGAGGGGGCTAATGGCTGCAAGAACCTCTCTTTACATGGTTCCGTGCTGCACTTGGCTCTGCTTGGAGGCCCCAGGCTGGACTGGGAGCTGGGAGACTCTGAATGTGGGAGGCTGCACTGGGGTGGTTGGGCAGCAAGGCGCAGGCAGCTGATGACCTGGAGATGAGGTTGCACTTTCTAACTTGCAATTCCTGAGTGCCTGCCTTAAACCTCAGCTCCTTCTCCCAGGGGTCTGCTCTGGATGCTGTGGGCAGGGGCTGCAAGCAAGCAGCCATGCTCCGGGGACAGTGTAAAGGGGGTCTGTCCCCAAAGGAGCAGCGTGTGGCACCCAGCTCACCTGGATGAGCCTGCCCTGCTCGCTCTGCAGGGCGCTGAGCTCCTGCCCCATGGCGCTGTGCCCCTTCTTGAGCCCATCGCAGTCGGCGCGCAGCTGCACGGCGTGCGTCAGCAGCTTGGCCACCTCATCCGCCACGGTGACCAGCAAGGCCTTCTGCTGGCTCTTGGTGGCCTTGGCCTCGGCGTCGTGGTCGGTGACGGCGCGCAGCACGGAGGTCTGCAGCCCCTCCAGGCGCCCGAAGGTGCCCGCCGCGTCGGGGCAGTTGGGGTCGATGAAGATGTTGATGCGGGAGCTGTCGGCTTTCTCGATGGTGACCAGCGCGTTGGCCTCCTCGGGGTTGGTGCTGATCACAGGCGGTGACTCGGTGACGGGCGTGTGGTAGTGGTTCATGAAGAGGATGGCCCCTGTGACTGTCACAGCCAGGAGGACAGCCACCGAGAGCAGGACGGTGCACAGGATGTACCCACAGCTCATCCTCTGCAGACAGACACATGGACACCGTCAGGACCCACCCGGATGGACCCATCCCGCTCCCCTTCATCCCAGAGGTGGGGTTCAAACCCTCACAGGGTTTGGGGGGGGATCCAGCGATGAGGGAGGCGATGTTGGACACGGAGATGGTGGCAGAGGAAGGGATGCAGGCACCCCGGGGAGCCCTGCGGCTCTGCCAGGGACGCGGAGACCACGGGCACTTGGCAAGGAAAGCAGCTGAACCCACCTGGGACCCCGAGGTATGAAATAATAAAGAGACTGAGCGCACAGCAGCCGCGTGCTCCGGCTGGCATCTTTTATTTAAGGTGGTGATACTGGGCTGGAGCAGCCCCAGCTCCTGGGAGGGGCGTGGGTGGGTCCCTGCTGCCCTGGGCACAAAAAGCAGGGGGGGGGGGAGAAGAAGGGAAAGCATCCCCAGTGCCCCAGGACCACAGGGAAAGTGAGGAGGTGAGGGAAGGCCATCCCCAGCAGCGAGGGGCGGCTGTGGGTCAGTGTTGGGACTGACCTGAGCACCACGGGGACCACTTTGCACAGGACATCTCCCAGCTGCAGGGTAGGGGGCTATGCAACCCTATCCCCTTCATGCTCTCAGTGCCTGCCAGGGAGCAGAATTGCTACCAAAACCTTTCCCAGAGCCTCCCAGTGATGGGGAGTCCCTGTGGGGAAGGGTCTGTGACCCCTCTGAGCTGTGCTGCTCCAGGGTCCCATGAGCTCAGTCAGCGGGACCTGCTCCATGGGCACCAAGAGCCTTTTCTCTTTACAAACCATGAAGTGCCAATGCTGTCAGCGTGGAGGGACCAAGCCACCACCCAGCCACACCACCCCCTGTGCCCCCCTACTGCCTCCCCTCCTCATTACACCTGCGGGACAGAGGCTGTGATTTTCCCCTGACCCCAGCCATGGCTGTCACAAGGAATTGCAGGGCTGCCAGAAAGCTGCAGATTCAGAGAGACAAAGACTACTTTCCCCAGAAACGAGGGGAAAATTGCTGCATCTGCAAAGATTTCCCAAGCCCTGTCCCCTCCTGTGCACATCTATCTGGAGTGACACCTTCCTTCAAGCACCCTTCATTTCATTCATTTGCATTAAGGTGACCGTGGCTGCGGCGGGGCTGGCTGGGCAGGGGCTGGGGGTGGGTTGTGAATGCCCTGTAAGCCCAGGGGGGATGCTCCAGGTTACCCCCCCAGCCCTGGGAGCAAGGCTGGAGGAGCAAAGAGTGCTGGGCTAAGTGGGAAACCAGCCTGTGGGGACCTTGGTGCTAAGGCTCAGCCCCTTGCTCTGCATGGGAAGGAGAGGTCAAAGGCAGGGATAAGGGGAGGTTTTGGGAAGAGGAGGGATGAGGAGTTTGCCCAGGTGTTTGCAGACATGGAGCCATGGTTTGAAGGGCACCAGGAGCAGCGGGACAGTGGCTGACAGAAGTGGGAGATGCCCATCGCTGATGCCCTCACATGGACACCTGGGACCTGGGCTTGACCCAGTCCCTCAGCACCCTGCCAGTGTGGAAGTGACAGGAGGGATGTGGGCTGACCAGAGGATGGCATCAAGTGGTTTGAAATCCGTGGGGTGAGCAAGGACTGTGTCCCCAAAAGCTGCCCCAGCACCTCCAGCTCCCTGGTTCTGCACCCTCCTGCTCTCACTGTGCTGATGTCCCCAGCTCACAGGGAGCCTGACAGGACACTGGGATGGGCTGCAATGACCGAGGGACCCACTGGAGCACCAAGAGTTTCAGGACCAGAGCTCTGCACGGATGATGCTCCGGTCCCCACAGCCACACAAATCCCAACTGGGCTTTAACACCCCAAAATCTACAACTCTGCCCAGGATCTGCACCCCGCTGCTCTTCCAGGCTGTGAGCCCAGCATCGCTGCCCTCCTCCCAGCACCAGGAACTGGGGCAGGAGCTGATCCCCTTCACACTGAACCACCTCTGCTCGCAGCCACGCGATCCTGAGCAGCAGCAGCTGTACAAGTCCCGCAGCGTTTTGCTGGCAGGTTGTGTTACCTGGCAACCTGCAGTGGGGAGAGGAGGGAAACACTCAGCCAGCGGCACTAGCAACACTCCAAACTGGGGTGTGGGTCCCCCCAAACCTGCCCTGCAGCTGCCCACCCAGCTCCCAGCCCAGGCCCTGTAGCTGCCTCCCCCTGCCCACCACGGCTCTTGTGGCTCGGGGGGTTTCTGCTGTCTGTGACACGGTGTTGGGCTCCCAGATCCCCTGGCTGAGGCTCCCAGGCAGCTGCAGGACATCTCCCTGTTGACCATGTGGCAGCTGCCCGGGTTGCTGGTGACAACCTGCCTGGGGACATCCATGGGGCTGGGGAGTCCCAATGTTCCCAAATCACCTCCTCCTAAAGGGAGGAGAAGCTGGGAGCTGCTCAGGTCGAGCAGAGCTTCACTTGCAGACCTGCTTCAGACCTGGGACTGGAAACCCAGAGGAAGCCCCAGGCAGGAATCGATGCACTGTTGCCTCTCTGTGTATGACCACTGTGCCCCATGGGGTTGGAGTCCCCAGCGCCCCAGCCACGCTGCGTGAGCATCCTGGAGCTGCCTTACACCCATCGTGTCCCCACCCCGCATCCCCCAGCCCCCTCAGCAGCCAGGCAGGCGAGTGGCTGTGCTGGGTGTGGGACACGGCAGCTCCAGCACACGCAGCCTGGGGGAAGGGAAGGACACAGCCGGCTTGTCCCCGGGGCAGCCGGAGCAGAGCCGGGGGTGGGCTGTTACACGGGGAGCATGGATGAGAGCGGTGGCGGGAGAGGCTGAGCCCTGGCGTGGGCGATGCTCTCTGAAGAGGAGGGTCCCTTTGCTCCTGCTGAAGCTGCTGCTCTGTGCTGAGCTCTGCACTGTGGGATGCTGGGCAGTGGCTGTGGGCAGCCCTGGGGGGCTCTCCCCTTGAGCCGTGCCCCCCAGCCAGGTACAAACCGGGACGCTGTTTGTGCTTCTGAGGCAGGTAGACGCCTGGGCTCAGCTGCTGTGACTAACTTCAGTCCAGGTTCCCCCCCGCCTTACCACCACCCCAGGACCTCTCTGAAGGAGCCCCAGGGCAGCAAGGGCCAGACTCCTACCCCCACCCCCTCCCCAAACCATTGCTCCCTCCAGAGCTGCTCACGCAGCTCATTTCGCATCCCAGCCGCTCGCCCTGCGCTGCTCTCCTGCCCGTCTCCCTTCTCCCTGCCCGCCCAGCTCTGCCGCTGCTACCCAGCGATGTGCAGGGCTGCACCCCCCCCCGTCCCTGCTGGTACCCCAACCACCCCTCTCCACCCTGCTGCTCCCCGCACCCTCCCGGCGCCTAACGCCGCGCTCCGCTCGCTCCCCGCAGACCCGGAGGCTGATGAACTGAATCTGGCTCCCGGTACCTGCTCTCCCCCGTCACCCACAGCCTGCCTGCCACCGCTCCCACACAGCGCGCTTGGCGGCTCGCAGGGAGGGGAGGAGAGGGCTGGGGAGCACGGCGGCGCCGGCTCCGAGGGTGAGCAGCCAGGCGGGCTGGGATGGGTTTCCCCTGGAGCTTAGGGGAGCTGGGAGCCCAGCACAGCGAACTCTGCACCTCCCTTGCGACCCCCTGCACGAAGCGTCGGCTCTGGGCTGTGCTGTCCAGCTCCGTACGGGCGGTGGGGCTGGATCCATCGTGCCCAGCTCATTCCTGGGGCTAACGGGAAGGGGGCACGAAGCCAGGGGGATAGCGGCAGCCTGGATCTAGCAGGACGGCACCGCTCGGACCCCTGCGGGGAAGGGCTGCGTCCTGGGGATGCAGCTCTGCAGGGATGGGGAGAGGAGAGCGAGGGTGCTCTTGGGGGGGTGCCTGGGCCCTCCCGTGCTGCTCGGGGTGAGCAGCCCCTCCTCCCCGGCAAGGTGAGGAAGCCGTTCGGCATGGTTGGGCTGAGTGGGGAGAAGAGGGCTGGGAGGAGGGTGTGCAGGGGGGAGAAGTCAGGCAGAAGTCCCTTTCCTGCATCGCTGGAAGGGGCTCAGGGAGGTGGCAGACCTTGGGGAGGGTGGGGGGGGAGCAAGTTGGCCTCACAGCCAGGGCCAGCTGCTCCCCACCATCCTCACCCAGCAGCGCCCTGGTACAGAGGGAGGGCAAGCGCTGCCAGCTCCTGCCTCCTTCCCTTGACTCCCAGACTCCGTGGGAGACTGGCTCCCCCTCGGCTCTTCCCAGCCGTGCTTGCCCATACCCCGCACCTCATCCCTTCCCGCCCCAGCCACGCAGCCCTGCCAGCTCCAGCACGCTGGGAGGCCGGAGGCCGGGCAGCTGCCCCCTCCCTGGGCCGGAGCAGCGGGTACACGTGCGGTGGGTCGTGCAAACAGGCTCTGGCACGTGCCGGGTCCCCCCCCCCACCCCGCGTCACCGCGTGCTTCACCGCACCCCACCGCAACACCGGCCTCTCCCCTAAAAACCAGGGGAGGGGGTGGGGGGGGGTGGGGGTGTCCCGGAGGTTAAGAGAAGGCCAAGCAGTTGGGAGTCCCCAGACCTCTGTCCGCAGCAGGGAGTTGAGGTGCCAAATCCCTTCTGAAGGGGTATGGGGGCAGTTTGAAACGTGCAGTGGTTTGGGGAGGGGTGTGTGTGCCAGCGCCGGAGCATCACCTGCTGCCTGCCCGAAGGGCACCCTGGCGCTGGGGGGGGTGGGGGTGGTGGGGTGGTGGTGGTGGGTGGGTGAGGGGGCATCGCCTGCAAATGCATAAACTGGTTTAGGGGAGGGGGGGTAGTGGGGGGGGGGGGGGGGGGTGGCAGCCCCGCGGGGGTCCGCACGGGAGAGACTGGGGGGGGGGGGGGCAGCTCAGCACAGCCTGCTGGAGTGCACCAGGAGAAAAGCTTGGTGGGGAGAACTAGGGGGGCGGGCGACATTTAGGGGGTGTGGGGAGATGGGGAGGGGGGTGGTAGCCCCGGAGGGTTCTGCACGGGAGAGGCTGTGGGTCAGCTCAGCTCAGCCCGCCGGGCTGCACCAGGAGAAAAGCTTGGTGGGGAGACCTGGGGACACACACACACACACACGCTTCGGTTGGACACCCCCCCCGGCTTGGCTCCTGCCCCCCCGCCGCCCCTGCCCCGTACCTGCGATTTCTCCTGCTGCCCGTCCTCAAGTTGCGAGGCTCCTCCCATGGTTTTCCAGCGCTCGTTCCCCATCGCGCCGCAACTTCCAGCCCAAGTACCCGGTACCCCCCCTACCGGGACCCCCTCCCCAGCAGCGCAGCCCCCGGCCCGCCCGCGCTGCCCGGCTGGCCGCGGCGGGAGGACGGGCGGCGGCGGCGGCGGAGGAGGAGGGAGGGAGGAAGAGGAGGGAGGGAAGGAGGGAGGACACGGGCACGGACACGGGGGTGGATCTTCCCTCCCCGCCCGCCCCGCTCCCCCCGTTCCCCCCGCCCGCTCGCCCCTGCCCCGGGGGGGCTCTTCCCGCTGCTCCCCCCCTCCCCCCAGTCCCTTCCCGCTCCCCCGCGGGTCTCCCCCGGCCCCGCTCCGGGGACTCCCCTCGGCCCCCCAGCACTGCCCTGCGTCCCTCTGCTCGCCCCGGCGCTCCGGAGTCACTCCGGATCCGAGCGCCTGCCTCCTGCCCCGGGGCTCCGCAGCCGCTCTCCCTCAGCCCCTCCACCCCCACCCCCCCCGGCTGCCCAGATGTGGCAGCGCAGCTGGAGGAGCGGCAGCAGGTAAGGCAGGGATTGGGGCCAGGGGTGATACGGGGGGGCGGGGGGGCAGGTGGGGGGTGGGTGCCCTTTCTAAAGCTCCAGTCCCCAGTTCAGCATCCCACGCAGAAGGGGCTCAGTCTCACCAGTGGGCAGGGTGCTGGGCAGGGTGTTGGGGAGGGTGTTGGGGAGGGAGGGGTGGGGCATTGCCCCCACCCAAACCCTTGTGCCTGTGGGTAGCTAAAGCACTGGGCCCTGTTATCAAAACCCAGCACACGGTGGGAAAGGTGGTGCTGGCTGGGGTGGGGGGGAGGGGGGAGCAGCAGGGCCCCCCCCCCCCCTCAGCCACACAGGGTCACACCAATGCCCACTGGAGCATCACTTGCCCAAACCCTGGGCATTCCCAGCCCAAAGCAGAGGTGCTGGCCCTGCATGCTGCCAGCTCCCGTGCAGGAGTGTCATGTCCCCCCCCCGGCTGATTTACCCCCACCTCTCTGGGCGTGGATGTGGTTTCTTTACCTTTGCAGCACCTCGCTTCAATCTCTGCCAGTTGTCTGACCCGTGGGCAGGAGTGTTGCTAAGAGGTTCAGAAAGAGCATCGTGAGGGAAGTGATGGCTCAGCCCTGTGTTAATCCAGTTGGGGGGGGGGGGGGGGGGAGGGGTTGGGTTCTCTCTTGATGCCAAGAAACCCCCAGGAACCCTGCCAGGGGAAACCTGCAGCCCCCCACCCCCCCCAGCTCTGAATACTTCCACCACTGCACTGCAGGGCTGTCCCCTGGGCAGGCAGCACAGCAGGGGGTGGGGGGGTCTCTCTGCACCCCCCAATATGGGTGTCTGTCCCAGGGACTCAGCCTGGGCTGGGATCCCCCCAGCAGCTTCTTGTGCAGTAGATACAGCACAGGGGGAGCAGGTTGTGTGTGCTGGGGGCCAGGGGTCTGAGGAGCTCCTCTCCAGGACACATGGCACATTTTGGGGAGTGCCGAGCGTGTCAGGCTGATGAACAGTGCCAGAGGGCTCTCTGGGGTGCTGAGGGAAGCACAGCCATCACCTCGAGTGGGCAGGGGGGTGTGTGTCTCTGCACATTGTCTCCTGGCCAGGTGCAAATCCTGCCTTTGGCTGTGGAGATGTGGTGTGGCTTTACTGGGTGATGCTCATGGCCAGCAGCCCAGCTCCCTCCCCACAGACAGCTTTCAAGGACTTCCCTTCACAGCTGAGACCATCCAACTCATTCCACCAGTGGGGTGTTCGGTGTGTTTCTTCCAGCCAGGCTCAGCCCCCCCCCCCCTTCCCCAGCACTGCTCAGCCATTCTGGAAGCAGGAGGCCGTGGGTGCCCGGGAGGCTGTTTTAGCTGAACTCCAAACAATAAAAACTTATCATTAAAAAGAAATGTATCTTGGCTTCATGTGGCCTGGCAGCGTGGGGAGGAGTGATTCAGTGGCTTGTCAGCCCTGGGTGTTAGGCACGCCGAGCTGCACAACTGGACACTCTCCAAGTCCAGCAACTCATTTTCTGCAGATGGAGCTGGGACCGTGCAGGGCGCTGACGTTTAATTTGCAATCCAACATACCTTGACATAACCCACAGCTGCATGGCTGGCATGGGATGGGATGCTTTTGGGATCGCACTGGGGGTGTGCGTGGGGGACTGCATACAGGGCTGGCCCTTCGCAGCCCCCACTGGGCATGGGGTGTCCCCTCTGTACCCTGACACAAAGGTGCCTGTAAGGGTGTGGGGCGCAGGATCTGGCTTGGTGGGTGCTGGTGCCATTCCTGGTGCCCAGGCTGGTGTGTGGCTCTCTGAGCCGTGGCAGTGCAGCGGTGAGTGGGGTTGGAAGGTGCCAGCCTGGCGTAGGGTACCGTGTTTCTGGGAGCCTGGGTGATGCCCAGGTTGAGCCCTGCCCATGCCCGCTGCTCAGCCGTGCCAGAGGATGGTGGGGACACTGGTCTGGCTTGTCACTGACTCACATGGAGCTGTGCCACCCATCACAGGGTCTGGCTGGAGCTGAGGCACTGGGAGGACCTAGGAAAGGGCATCCCCAGGTGTCTGAACCCCACACTCCAGTCCTGCCACCCCCAGCAGCCCCCATGGGCCTGGGTCTGGCCCTCTGGGCTGTGCAGGGAAGGGTTGGATGCTGAGCTTAGAGCCATGTCCCCAAGGACTTGGGCACACACCCTGGCCATGGGCCTCCCCGGGGCTGACAGGCGCTTAGCTGGGTGAGGAGGGGGGTTTCTGCCAGCATCTCAGCCCAGATCGATAGGCAGACGAGGGGATGATTCATGTCTCAGGCTGTGGCCCGAGGGCAAAAATGGGAGAGCTGTTTGATGTGAGGATGCTGGCAGGCCACTGCAGCTGCGGGTCCTGCCGGGAGCTGCGGCTCCTGGCGGCATTTCCCCTCCCCAGCCTGCTCTGCCCACACTGCCCGGGGGTCCTGGCTTGGCCTGGGGGAAGGAAACAACCAAAGCAACGTGAGATCTGACCCATGCACTAAAACTAATCTCTTTTTTTCTTGAATTTCAGACACTATCTTCTATTTTCTGGTCCAAGACAGCCAGCAGAGTTGCAGCGGTTGGTGGCTGGGCTCAGGTTGGCTCCATGTCCCCTCCAGAGAGAGGGACACGGTGGCACAGAGCTCGGTGGCACTTCACCCCCCTCGTTGTGTTCAGCCAGCACTTGGTCTGTGTCCCCAGGATATGACAGGGATCCAGCTGATAAAGAGGACCAATGTCCCATGGGTCCAATCCAGCGAGGGGCTGTGCAGGGCAGAACCACTCTGTCATTTACTCTGCCCAGAGAGGGGGTGGGTGCCCCATCCCTGGAAGTGTTCAAGGCCAGGTTGGCTGGGGCCCTGGGCAACCTTGTGTAGCTCCAGGCCTGAGGTTGGTGTCCCTGCCTGTGGCAGGGGGTTGGAGCTCTGTGACCCTTGGGGTCCCTTCCAACCCATGCCAGTCTATGATTCTATGATTTACCATCCGAGACACAGACTGATGCTGGGGATGGGGAATAAGGCTGATAGGGAAGGGGGGGGGGTCAGACAGACCCCCCCTCCCCAAGGAACCACGTGTGTTTTTCTTGGCAGGGTGCCACTGGAGGCAGAGAGCCATCGCTGCGCACACGCGGCGTCAGGCATCATCATCATATTAATAATGAAAGGGCAGCTCCTTCAAAGCTCTTCGCCCCTGCGCCGGCGAGAGCGCGGAATGCAGAGGAGCTGCGTGAGCCTCATCCCAAGCAGCCGTGGGCAGAGCACAGTCCTCTGGCGGGGCTGTTGACCTGCTGTGACAAAAACGTGCTGGGTCCCCTCCTCTGATCCCCTCCTGAGGTGCTGTCTCTGCTGGGAGTTCGGCTGCTGGGGTGTCCCTGAGTGGGAGTGGGGCAGCCCGCAGTGCTCCCCAGCTCCTGTCCCATCACTGGCTGCCTCGTCCCCCAGCTTCATCCCCCTGGGAATGGCTGTTTGGGCTGCTGGGGAAAGAGCCCCTCTTGCAAGGGCAGAGCCTCTGTCCATCATTTCACCACGGCGCTCGCTGTGCCAGGGCCTTTTCTTTCCGCTGGAGGGATCGATAGTCAGACAATGAGACAAACCTCCTGCAAAGAGGGCTTGGGCTGCAGCCAGAAGTGGGTCCCTGGCAGCAGCTCCGGGGGCAGCTCTTCTGCTCAGCCTCGTGCAAGGCCTTTGGGTTTCCAAAAAATAACCAACCCCTTCTGTAAGGCATCTCTCTCTTGTCCAGAGCATCCCTGAGGCTGGCCGCTCATTGTGGGAGTCTCAGCAGGACTGGAGAGGGGGCTGGGCATCTCTCTCTGCCCAAGCCCCTCCTCTACCTTTTGCCCTGGTAGGGACTGGGAAGGTTTCGCTGTGGATGCCCTGTTTTGGGGTGGGGGACTCAGCCCCCCCTGTGCTGGGTACAGGCAGAGCACCCTGTGCCCACCCCATGTCCGTGTGCTCTCCCTGGCACTGCATATGTTTGGGAGGGATGGTGGAGGGTCTCAGCCTGCAGCAATGCCCCAGGTAGGGGGGAGGCTGCTGTGTCCCCTCCCTCCTACCCAGCCCTTTCTCAGGCTTTATTTCCCCCTCCCTCCAAAGACAACAAACCCCCCAAATCCTCCACAGCTGAGAAAGCTCTTTGTGTTCCTCTTCTCCCTTTGCTTCCCGTGGCAGGGTATCGATTGAAGCTGATGCACTGTAATCCACTGCTTCTGTGAAAAGTTGGCATCCCAGATTCCCTGAAGGGCCAGATCCTGACCCCACGTGGGTCTCGCTCCTCCACCAGACTCGGAGCACAGCAGGGAGGCTGTGTCCTCCCCATCCCATCCCATCCCATCCCATCCCATCCCATCCCATCCCTGGGGCTAAGTGCTTGAGGATGGGGAGGATAGTGGGAGCAGCTGCTGGGTGGGAAAAGGTGCTGGGCTGGAGTGGAGCCCAAAACAGATCCTGCTGGGATGAATGGCTGCAGCACTGAGCATCCAAGGGAGACCTCCTGCCCTCTGGTGGGGCAGGGGACAGTGGGACAAGGGGACATCAGAGCTGGTGAGAGGGGCTGGCTGTGGGCTGGGCTCAGCGTGGAGGGGATCTGCAGAGAGGAGCAATTCAGCTTCCTGGCATCCAAGGAGGGCTGTGGGGAGCTGGGGCTGTGCCCCCACCTGCAAGAGGCTGGTTGTGGTGTGCACAGACATCTCTGCAGGGCAGAACCCCAGCTGGAGACCCCTGTCAAGCTCCTCTCTGTGCCTGCAGCCCCCCTCCCTTCCCCCTCCGCTCTCCCACCCCGCTCCATCGCTCTGCTGCTCCATCCTCTGCTTAATGGTGGCAAATGGGCCGGAGCTCTGGAAAGCAAGGGGAGAAAAAACAGCCAAAAAACCCTCCAAAACCACAGGCAAGATTTTAATTTAAAACCTTTTCCTGCATGAAGAGCAGCAGCCCAGGCCATCTGGAAGAGCATATGCAGGTGAGCGGGAGGTGGCAGTGCCTCCCCCAGCTCCCTTGCCTGCGGCAGCCCCCCGAAAGGCTGGTAAAAACTAACCCACGTTGGGGTGTGGGAGGGTTGGGGGGTGAGGGGGGCGTGCTCTCTGATCCCAGCCAGCAGCCTGAGGGAGCCCCAGCTTCCTCTCCTGAGCTACTGAGGCCTCTCTGTTTAATTGTTACATTGGTAGGAAAAGTGATGATAAATCCCAACACAAACTGCAAAGCATCCGAGTTTATTGAGAGAGATTAATTCAGCAGTTTAATTGTTAACTGCAGGAGCAGGATGGGAAAGCATCAGTCCAGGGATGGGAGGAGGAAGGTCAGCCTTGCTCAGCCATACCCACATCCACCCCTATCCCCCAGCAATCAATGAAACCCAAATTAGCAGATTTACTCATCAGAGGACTCCTCCATTGGCTGAGCATCATATCCAGCATCCTAAAGCCCCAAGTCTCCTAGCAACTCCCCAGAGCTGCCTCTGCCCACCCGTTAACCCCTTCCACAGAGCCCCCCCAGCACCACATGCTGCACCCAGCGCTTCGAGGGCATCGCTGCTGCACAGGGGGGGTTATCCAGCAAATAAATCTCTGGTGATACCCAAAGGATGCTCGTGCTGCTCGGATGGATGGGTGAGCCAAGCTGGGCTCGTTAGCCAAGACTTGGACCTTTTTATTCTAGGTGGCACAGAGAAGTCCTCAGGTTTCTGTTGTGATAGTGGGTGTGTGTGTGTGGGGGGTGGTTTCTAAACATTGTGGTATTTTGGAAAGGTTTCACCCTCCTGGCTTGCTGGAAAAGGTCAGGGAAACCCCACATCACGGCCAGCCCACGCAGGTCCCAGCTGGCATCAGCGTGAGGAGAAGCAGGGCATGAATCTCCCAGCCACTTCCAACCAACTGGGAACTGGGTGAGGAGTGCTCTCCTAACCTCCCTGCACAATAAAATGCCCTTGAAAGTGCCAAATCTCAGCAGGACACAGTGTGATGCCCGGGCCCAGGGGTGTGAAGTTGCTCCGTCATCGGTGTCATTTCAACTCCAGTGTCTGATACCTCCTTGTTTTGATCAGAAGGCTGGAAACAAGGGTTAGAAAAAAGATACAGTGTATTGTTGGGTGAAAAACAACAGTTGACATGAAGGGAAAAAACCCAAAACCCCAACAAACAGTCTTGGGTTTGGGCTTGGGTTTTTTTTTAAACTGTCTTAATATTTATGGGCTGGGAAATCCATCTGAAGATCATGTGCCCCTGAAAAGGATAAATCACTTCTGTTTCTTTAATGTGCTTTGTTGGGCTTTAGCTGAAACATCATCATAAAATTACCAAATTGAAATTTTAAAGGGGGGAGAAGAGGGGGGGGAGAGGGAAGAAGGGGGGGATATCTGGAGGGTTTGTTGCTGCTTCTATTTTCTTATTGCCAAATAAAATACAATTAAAGCAGTGGTTTATATGCCAGCCAGCACAGCTAACGTTGGGTTTCTGATGGCACTTTTTCCCTGTCAGCCAATGAAAATAAATGATGCAGGATTACCAGTGAGCATCCAGCCTCTGTGGCTGGAGGGGGATTCGGAGCGACAGGCATTCGAGTACAGAACAGAGGGATTTTAGTCCTGCTCTAAGTGGAAATCTCTGGGGACATTACCCACAGAGTTCTGCCACAGCCTGGAGCCATGCTTTGCCTTTACTGCTCTCCCAGTGCTTCCCAGTCTAACCCAGTCGCTGGTAAATTAACTCAGGAACACCCCCCCCCACCCCCCCAATACTTTTGGGGTGGCCCTAACCAGACCAGTATGGGTCTGGTCCTGCGTGGGGCTCACTCCTGTGGTGGTGGCTGCTGGTGGCTGCCAAGGGCTGAGCTGCTGACTGCACTGAAATCCCCGTGGTAATTGGATGAGGGTCCTGGTTTTCATGAGAATATGAAATCAGAGCCCCAGCCCCGGTGCAGGGTGATGTGCTTGGGAGTCTGAAGACACGGTAGATCACATTATAAGGGGGGGTTATTTCTCCTGCTTTAAAGTCCAAGGTGTGACAACAACTTCTTACCTGGCACAGAGTCTGTTGGGCCATCTCTTATTGATGGGTGGGAGAGGAAGGATGGGGGTGTCACTGGGGAGGGGAAAGGGACCCAGAGGGTGAATTGCAGCCCTAGGCTGTGGTGGCAACACTGATGCCAGTGTCCTGGAGTTGGAAAGGTCCCAGGGGCTTCACAGGCAGGAGCTCATTACCACTATCCTGAGCTGGTGTTCCCTGTGGGATCAGTACAGGCAGTCACTTAGCAACTGAGGGGGCTCCAGCGCCCTCCCAGTTATCGGTTTAACTGGGCGTCTGCTTGTGGGGACCATCTGGTGGCATCTGCTGCTGCTCAGCTGTCACCGACCCACCTCGTGGGTGGGGTACCCAGGGACATGTCCAGGGACCAGCGCAGGGGGCAGGCACATCCCATGGCTCCTGTCATGGTGGGGATGGATGGATGGATGGATGGATGGATGGATGGATGGATGGATGGATGGATGGATGGATGGATGGACGGACAGGAGGACTCCTCCCCACCCACAACAGAGAGGCAGGGGTGGACAGACAGGCAGACAGATGTGCCTCATTAGCCAACAAGCTGGCCTCAGGTGATGCTAACAAGCCCATTAAAGGGGTTTATCAAGGGAGGCCCTGGGCTAGCAGGGAAGGCTGCTGGTCTTATCTGAGATGCTGCTTTTGGGCTGAGAGAGTCTAAGCTGCTACTTGTTAATTAGAAAGGCTTCAAGGAGGTTTGTACTAGTTGGCCTTGCTTGTGAGCTGCAGTAATATGATGAGTGATTAGGGATTCTGAAGCTTTTTAGTGGGTATCATTAAGCTACTGATGAGTTCAGGCAGGGAAAGGGACTTTTTGACTGTGCCTGAATCTGGCTGCTCTGTGCTGACCTGGCTCTTCCTCCTTTCGTGGTCCCTGACCTTCTGAGCTGTGATGAGGTGGGTGAAGCCTGTGTCCTGGGGAGATGATGGCTCGGCTGTCACTCTATGTCCTTGGGTTGAGCCAGATCTGGTGTCCTTCAGCTCATCTGGGAGATGATGAGCTTGTGGTCGTGCATGAGTGAAGCTGGAATGTCCCTATTTTTACTGCCAGGTACTGAGAAAATCTGGGGATGATTATCTCCAGAAAGGTGGCTTCCAGCCTATTGGTGCATCAGGGGAAGGGGATGGGGATGCCTGTCCTGGCAATTGCTTTAGGAGAATTTTGCCCCCCAGAGAGCTCACTTCCCAGTTATGGGGCTTGCCCACTTCTCAGGATGCTGATGGTGAAGCCACCTCATTCTGGGGACATTCTCCCAAGGGGCAACATTCCTGCTCCATCCCCCTGGGGCAAGGCAGGAACCAAAATCTGCTGGTTTTTCTCTGCCCTCTCTTCTCTCCTCCAGTCTGCTTTGGCAAAACTTCACTCAGCCCAGCAGCATCCTGCTCCGTCGTGGTCTAGTTGGCATCGCTAGTGCTGTATTTACAGCAGTGTTAATTAAATACTTTCTGCAATCAGTGCTGCACATGACCCTGCTCCTCGAGCCGGGCTGGGCTGTAATGTGCCATCACCGAGTGAGAACATGACTGCTGCTGTCCTGGGGAATTTCTAATAGAGATTTACTCATCCCAGGCCTCCCATTTCTCTGTTCTGTGACATTTTGCAAAGTTCAGGTTTACAAAATAAGCCAGAAGAGATGCTCCAGACGTTATTTACTCTGCACGTGCCATTTCCCACTCGATGGGCTCTTCATGCTGTGGTGGGCAGGATTGGGGAGGGGTGTGTGAAGGGGGGAGCTGCCAGTTACTCTGTCCTGGGCTCGTCCTCTTTGCCCAAGGGATGGCTGGTTTTGATGAGGACTGCTCCATCATCCTTGGTGCTGGAGATGCCTGCTCCTCTCACAGCTCTGTGTGCCAGGAGAGCAGCAGGGAGCTGTGTCTGTGCTGACTGAGAAGCTCGTGGTACTGCCTGGCCAAACCTGGGGTGGGAGTAGGTATGGCTGCTGCCCTGGAGGGGCCAGGAAGGGTGGGGAGATGGGGCTGCTGAGGTTTTGAGGGGGTTATTTGTGATGCTCAGCTGCTCTGCTTTTAAAAATAAGCCTGTGCTCAACAGTGGGGTGGTGTGGGGAGTGCAGGTAGCCCCTGGCTGCCAGCAGAATCCCATTAGCATGTGACAGCATCCCAGGGGCTTGGCTATGAGCGGGAAAACCCCTTTCTAGTGGATCACTGGTGCAGGAGCTGCCTGCTCTGGGAGGTGCGTGCTGAAACCTGGAGGTGTGGAACAGGCCTGGGGGAGGGTCCATTCCAGCAGTGTGCAGCCCCCCCTGGAGACTCCCTGCTCCTGTCACGGAGATGCACTGGTGCAAAGAGGCACCTAGTGCCTCTCCGACCTGCTCCCAACCCCTGGGGGCTTTGGCAGTAGGACCTGGGGTAAATGGTTGAGCTGGGTCACCAAACCGCCCCGTTCTCCTCTTCCTGGGCTCCATCAGCAGAGGGGTGGCAGCAGGGACATGGAGGCGATTGTCCCTCTCTGCTCTGCCCTGGGAGGCCCCAGCTGGATCCTGTGTCCAGAGCTGGGGCCCAACACAAGGAAGATGTGGGGCTGTTGGAGAGGGGTCAGAGGAGCCACGGAGATGCTCAGAGGGCTGGAGCAGCTGCCCTACAAAGAGAGGCTGAGGGAGCTGGGCTGGGTCAGCCTGGAGAAGAGAAGGCTGTGGGGGGACCTCATTGCAGCCTGCCAGTCCCTGAAGGGAGCAGAGGAACAGGAGGGGAATCAGCTTGTTAAAGGACAGACAATGGCAGGACAAGGGGGATGGATTAAAGCTGAAGGAGGGAAGGGTTAGATTGGATATTAGGGGGAAGTTCTTTGCAGAGAGAGTGGTGAGGGGCTGGAACAGGCTGCCCAGAGAGGGGGTGGGTGCCCCGTCCCTGGGGGTGTTCAAGGCCAGGTTGGCTGGGGCCCTGGGCAACCTTGTGTAGCTCCAGGCCTGAGGTTGGTGTCCCTGCCTGTGGCAGGGGGTTGGAGCTCTGTGACCCTTGGGGTCCCTTCCAACCCAGACCAGCCTGTGATTCTATGACAGAGCTGGCCAAGGGAAACCTCCTCTTACCCAGCGCTACAGCAAGAGCAGCTCATCCCTTCTGGGGAAGGTTCCACTGGAAACCAATCGAGTATGCATCTTGCAGTACAGCCTGAGGGGGCAGCTGGAGTTGGGCTACGGACCCTGCTCCCAGCCCCATGGGTAATGGAGGCAGGTAAGTGGGTGGAGGCACCCAGTTCCACACCCAAGAGCCCTGCTGAAACCCAGCCCGTGCTCCCAGCTTTGAGCTGGGTTGCAGGAGGCTGTGGGCCCTCGCACACCTCACTCCCGCCCCGTGCCTGCCTGTCAGGTTTGATCAGAAGGAGGATCAGTCGGCCCTGCTCGCTCTCTCTCCAGATTTAATTAACAGGCCTTTCATCTCTACCCTGAAGGAATCTGCTATCTTCTGTCTTCTTAATTAACGTTCATTAAGCAAATCAGAAGAACGTTTTCTCCTTACCGCCTCCGTGGCTCTTAACCCTTGCAGGGCACCAGGTCTGTGCCTGGGCAGGAGAAGGCTCCTGGGCTGTGATGGCAAGTTGGGGTGTCACCACAGCCTTTGTCACTGTGTCTCCACTGTGCTTGGACCAAAGTCCTGGGGTGGTGGGTGAAGCCTCTGCTGGCAGAAAGGACTTCAGGTGAGGTTGGGCCTTGCTGTACCAGTGGGGCTGGGGGCAAAGCCCAGCTCTGCTTGCTAGTGTGAACACCCTTGTTGAAGCTCACCCATGTCCCTGGAAGACAAGAAGTTTCCCATATCCAGCTTTAGCTCTTCATCCTGTCCATGGCAAGGTGATGCAGCTGTGGGTGAAGGTTTTGCTGTGAGAAGCCACCATCCAGACCCAGTAGGCATTGCAGCAAAGGAGACATGTCCAGCATCTTACCAGAGCAAAGGGGATTATTTGGGGATGCTCCTGCCCTTATCTTGTGGGCTGGAGTTAGATTGGGTGGGTTTTTCCTTGCTTTTGGTGGGCATTTGTGGAGGACAGGGTTACACCAAGACCCTGGGCTGCTTCCTCCCCCTGCAAGCCACAGCAGGGTGGCTGCCAGTCACCAGGCCATGCAGAGATGGGGTCTCCCACCTCCCCACTTTGCTCTCAGAGTTGACCCAAGGAAACCTGACTGGAGGGAATTGCTGTTCTCTGCCCATGCATGGGAGAGGAGCTGAGCCTTTCCAGCTGGCCTTCAAACCTAGTTCCAGTGCAGTGCCTGGACCAGGGGACCAGATCACGCCCAGAGCACCTGTCCCATGCACAGCAAGTGCAGGGCAGCACCTTGAATAGGCATGGGGGTGTCACCACTGGTTCCATCAAGCTCTGTCCCCACAGGTCACCTCCCTGCACCAGGTGGGTCAGTTTGGAGAAGGAGGTGGGGTTGGGATGCCCATCAGCTTTGCTTGGATCCATTGTGCATCCCACAAGCAGTCACTGAGCCCTGGTTGAGTGATGTCATTGCTGTTTAATCCAGACCCCTCTGCAAGAGGGGATGGACTGGATAGAGAAATCATCAGCTGAGTGTAACATCTGGAGGGTGAGGAGCTGGCAAACCCATGACAGGAGAGAACCCCTCTTGCCCAGAGCTTGCAGCAAGGGGGAAAAGCCAAACACCTGGAAAACTTCATCCCTGCAGGATGCAAATCCCCTTAAAACTGGTGGTGGAGATGCACAAGGCAATTATTGAGCTAAAAACCCCCTTCTCTTTCTCCCCAGAGCCTGACAGTGGGTTTGCCACCGGCTGCCTGCTCCCAGGCAGCTGCTGCACGTCTCGGTGCTGGGAAATTCGCCCTTCCCAGTGGAGCTGGCTCGGGCTGTCAGAGCCCGGGTCAATATATGGTAATGGGGCTTTGAAACGGTGCTGCTGCTGCGGGAGCCGCTGCCGAAGCCTCTGATTCACAGCTTCCCTCCGGTGCTTTCTCCCCGCAGCGTGCACAGAGGAGGAGAATAAAATAAATAAGAGTAGAAGGGAGGGGGAGGAAGGGAGCTTAAATTATAAATGAGGGCTAAGTTTCCAGGGCTCCTGAGGGCAGCTCAGCTCAGCGGGGACGGTGGGGAGGGGCAGAGGCGCTGGTCCCCTGTGCACCCCATCTTTGCAAACTGAAGAGTGGGGCTAAAAGGGGTCAGGGGCTACCCAGGAGTGTGGTACTGTAGTAGCCTGCCTGTCTCCCGGCTTGTTGTCAGCATCCTGTCCCCATGGGTCGGACCTAGAGGGTGCCACAGTCCAGAGAGGGATCCTCTCCTGGCACGGATTGTAATTGGTGTTACCTGGCACGATGCTAATGAGGAATGGTGACTGCCTGGTTTTACTGCCCCATGGAGATGCTTTCACAGGGATGTGCCCTTACCCTGATTCAGGGGACCGGGCTGCCCCGTGGCAGCAGGCAGGGTGGGACTCCCACCTCTGTGCATGAGGCATCGGGGGTGTCACAGACACACAGCCCAGCTGGGCTGGTGTGAGCAGGGGAGCAGCAGGGTCCCCATAAATCACTGTGGAGGGAGAAAAGGGTGCTGGGGGGTGCTGGGTCTGCCTTTCCTTCCCACCCCCCCTCCTCCCCGCCTTGATTTTGGGGTTGTGAGGAAATTGGTGACCCCCACCAGTTTAAGGAAAAACCCCACGAGGGTCATGAAGGGCTGAGACCTCATCCCCAGGGCTGAGCAATGGAGGAACTCAGCTCCATCCCTGCGGGCAATGGAGCATCCTCCCTCACCCCCGTTCCCGAAGCAGCAGGGCTCACCGCTGTGGGGGACCCATCCTGCCTGGCCCCGCTGCCTGGGGACCGGGGTGGTGAGGGGGGAAACCCAAACCCTCCCTCCCGGCCTCGCACACGAAGCTTTCGACATTCCCAGCAGCTTCCACAAGATGGACCTCGGAGTAAGAGGAGGTGCCGGGCCAGGGGACCCGTCCCATCCCATCCCATCCCATCCCGTCCCGCCTGCTCCCGCCGTGCCAGCCCGAGGAGGCTCAGAGTCCGGCCAGGCGAGCCACGCCATGGCACGGCCTCCCGGGCTCTGCCTGCTGGCCTTGCTGGGGCTGGGGCTGGGGGCTGGGGGCTCCCCCGCCTGCCAGGACCCCCACGGCCAGCCCCGCCGCTGCATGCCCGTCTTTGAGAACGCCGCTTTCGGCCGTGCCGCCCAGGCCACCAACACGTGCGGGTCCCCTCCTGAGGACTACTGCCTGCAGATGGGCGCCCGCCACGCCAGCACGCTGTGCCACCGCTGCGATGCCACCGACCCCCAGCTCCACCACAACGCCTCCTTCCTCACCGACTTCCACAGCCAGGAGGAGAGCACTTGGTGGCAGAGCCAGTCCATGGCCTTTGGCATCCAGCACCCCAATTCTGTCAACATCACCCTCCATCTGGGTAAGTGCCGGTGGGAGCTCCGGCGGTGCTGGTGAGGGATACTGGGTGGTGGTTGCATCAAGACCTGGGTGCACAGGCAGGGAGAGGGATGCTCCTGCGCCCTGCAGCTTGTGGTGCTGCTTTTGGGTTAAAGACTGGACCCTCTTGAGGACTTTTAGGGGGTGTGAGGAGGGGGATGCCCTCTGTGAAGTGCTGCGGGTCGGTAACTGAATGGACCTGGGGAGGGTCCATCAGCTGAGCCCCAGTCCATTGCAGAGTTGGGGTGCCAGCGGCTGTGCCAGCAGTGCTGAGGGTGTCTGCTCCCCTGTTCCCCCCGGGGCTGCTTTTTCCTGATGACGCAAGTTTGTGGAGGCAGGAGAGTCCCTGCCCATGGCCACCCACCCAGAGAGCTGAGTCTGCTGGGGTGTGGGGAGCACCGTGGGTTTTGCCCTTGGGTGTTGCCGAGGATGCCCGATATGTCTTGCAGGGGGAGAGTTTTGCAGTGTGCAGCCCCAGCAGCTTTCCCCAGCTGGGAATCAACCCCTACATTTTAATTAGTGTGCAGGCTGCCCCCCTTGGAGGGCACGTGAAGCCATGGGACGTGCCTGGCTTTTAGAAAGGGGTTTTTATTTAACATTTTCCTGCCATCCGAACAGCCCTGGCTATTGGCCAGCGCTGTAAAGTCATCACTCTCTGCCATCTCCTGCCATCCGTGTGCCCGAAGAGGGGTGTGTGGTCAGAGCCAGTAAAGGGACAGTTGAGCACCAATGTGGCACAGAACTGGGCTGGTGGGGCCCGTCAGATCGGGCTGGGATGGTGGTGGAGGGTCTGTGTGTGCCCCAGCAGAGATGCTGGAGCTGCCCAGCTGGGTGGAGGTCGCTGCTTTCCCAGCCTCCTGCCAGCGGGCGGACATCTGGTCCTCGTCCCCGGGCCAGGGCTGGGCTCCCCACCGGGCATGAGAAGCGATGCTGGAGGAGCCCACCAGCCCCACTCCCTGCTCCTGCCAGCCCCCCAGGAGGGGATCTGCCAACCCCTTGCTTGCCTAACGCAGACTGTCAGATCCCCCCAAAGCCCTTTGTATCTGACCCAGAGCACAGACAACCCAAATACAACCGATGCGGCTGAACACCACCACTGGCTCCTCCAGTGTCCAGTTCCCCCCCACTGCAGGTGACTCACAATCTGGATTTTCCTCCTTTTGGCCTTCAGCACAGGGAGCTGATGGTCATCTCTGGGATGGCCAGGAGAGCTTGTGGTCACTGGTCTCAGCCCAGCACATGTATACATACAGGCTCCCAGCAGGCTGATGTGGGCAGTGGCCCCTTCCTCTAGTCCTGGGGGCTTGCTTCCCAGTCTCTGCCATTCTCCTGGCCCTTCCCTGGGCAGTCAGGTTTCCAGTGGAGTCTTGTCCAGCCCCTGTGACCACCCTGCTGTTTGTCTTCTGTTAATACATCAATACGTTGCACCGAACTCATCTTTAACCCTGGTCCCCATGTCCCTTCCTGAGCTGGAGCATCCCCCTGTAACCATACCCTTCATCCAGCAGGATTCATATATATTCCTAAGCTAAAAAGTGCCGTGTTGGTGTCCAGCATGTTGCTGCCTGACCTTTCCCATAGCTGCCAGGCCCTGTTATTGTCCCAGCTGCAGAATTCTTCCTGCTACCTTCCTGCTTTCACTCGGGGTAAGGAGAAAAAATCCCCCTGGGACGTGGGCCAGGACAAGTCCGAGCTCCACCAAGTAATTGGGGTTTTTAACCCACGTGGCGCATCCCTGCTCTGCTCAGTCCTGAGTCCAACGTTGTGTAGTTTCTCCAGCACAGTTACCTGGGGAGCTTATTAAATAAGATATCAAATGAGTTGGACAAGACCAGTGTTTACCTGCGCGCTGTTGATTGGCATTAATTAGATTATCATCCTTTAAATCTCTTCTCCGTGAGGTTTCAGCCGTGCAGTTGCAGCACATTGGACTTGGAGCAGATCGATAATCCGGAGCGCCCGTGGCCATTGCGTTTACACTGTCAGATGTCAGGGAGGAACCCGAGATATCAGTGGGTTTGCAAAGGCAACAGGCAGTGGGACTCCTTGGGTAGCACTCCAAATGCCAGCAGCTCGTGTCGGAGCATCATTAGGCGCTGGCTGTGTCTGTGACTCTGATGTTTGTGTGGCATGTGAGCCAGCAGCAGGCTCCCAGAGCTGAGGTCTGGGGGGCTGGAGGTGACTGGGGTGGGGGCACGGGTGATGTGACCGTCCTGAATGCTCCTTTCTCCTCTCAAACCCTTGCCTGGAAGTGCTGGTGTCATATGAGCTGCAGTTTGGGGTCTGCAGGAGGTGGGTGAACACTTTTTTGGGGAGGACAGCTGAGCTGGGAGAGCATCCAGGAGTCCTGGTGCTGTCTCCTTCAGCCCCACCCCTCAGTCATCCCCCTGTCCCACAGCACACTAGGCTTTGGGACATGTCACAGCAGGAAAGGGGACATAACCAACCCAGATTATTTTCTGAATTTCCCCCCCTCCCCCAAGCAGAATTCTGCTGATTAAAAAAACCCCATCTGGTAAAAGCAGCCGCTCCCTCGGGACAAGTCCCCACGGCAGCGAGTCTCCTCCATCCCAAGCTGGAGGCACCACTCCGGCTCCCTCCATCCAGCCACCCCCTCCCCTCGCGCGGGGCCACTCGGGCTGTTTATTGACCCAGCGCTGAGCTCCCTTCCTCTCCCAGAGGAAACCACTCTGGCCAGCGATGGCCCTGACCTCCCTGTTTTGATAGACATCCCCCGAGGGACCACGCTGTCTGGGAACTGGCGCCCGTCAGGCATCCCCCCACCACGGGGTGCAGGGCAGAGGCACCCCCACTGCCACCAGCCCATTGGGGAGTCAACGTGGGGAGAGGCACAGAGGAGCGTGGCGATGGTGGGACAACCCCAGTCCTGTCCCTTATAAGCTCTGTGTGGGCTGTGAGTGGGTCTGTGCCTGCGCCGAGTGCTCGGCTGGGTGCTCCCTGTATCCCTGATGGGAGACAGCTGCTTTTCCCAGCGCCGGTAGCCAGGCTGCCTCGGCTCCCCCGCAGCAAAGTCGCAGCACATATGCGACAGTATTCATATGGGCCCAATTAAAGGCTTGTTTTCCTAGTCCCGGAATAACCCCTCTAACATTCCCAACTCATTATCTTTTCAAATAAAGCCAAAACCTTGCAGCTAATTGTTTTGCGCTGTCAGGAGCAGCGCTGTTATGGAGCAATCCAGCCTTTGAGCTGGTCCTTCATCTCTGGCAATTAAGTGGTTCTGATGTTCACTTTGGTGTTTTCTTTCCCTCTTTCTGCTAATTCTTTCAAGCGCTTTCAGAGCTGAGCCAGCCACCCCAGGGATTGGTGGCCTCTATTTGTCTTCATCCCAGCAAAGACAGCAGGGATGCTGGGTACCGGCACGCAGCTCCCTGGGAAGGGACCGGCCTTGACACTTTCCACCTCCCCATCCCTGTGTGTCTGTGGCTCTGGGGATGCTGTTCATTTCCATGGGTCTGACTCTTCCTACCCTGAATGCTGGTTAGAGCCCAGCTTTGCAGCAGCTCCTTGCTTGTGCATCCTGCCCAGGGCATTCATGCAATGGGTGGTGGGGTGAGGGCTGATTTGGGGCTGGACAGGGTTTGAGTGGCAGTGAGGAGGAGCTGGTTGAGGGCATCTGGATGGGGATTTCTCCTCTTTCAGCTGTGGTGGGGAGACGAGGATGGTGGGAGTGGGTGGTGTTGGCAGCCATACAGGACAGGGCACCAGGATTTCAGCCCTGGTACAAATATTGGGTGGCCAGGAAAGGGTGACAGTGCAGTGGCTCTGTCTGTCCCCAGGCAAAGCCTATGAGATCACTTACGTACGGCTGAAGTTCCACACCAGTCGCCCTGAGAGCTTCGCCATCTACAAGCGCAGCCACGCCGAGGGGCCCTGGGTGCCCTTCCAGTACTACAGTGCATCCTGTGAGAAGACCTATGGGAAGCCACAGCGGCACTACCTGCGGCTGGGGGAGGACGAGCAGGTGGCTTTCTGCACCGATGAATTCAGTGACATCTCCCCGCTGAGCGGGGGCAACGTGGCCTTCTCCACCCTCGAGGGACGGCCCAGCGCCTACAATTTTGATGGGAGCCCCGCACTGCAGGTGCTGTCAGGGATGGGGGGGTGGGTGTGCAGCCCCCCCCAGGACTGGGTGCCCGGGGTAAAAGTGTCCATGGTGCTTTGCACCCTGGTAGGAAAAGGTGTGGGATGCATCCCGGTTGGGGTGGGGAGTGGGTGGCCCATTCTGCTTGCTGAGGTCCCCCCCGCTGTGTTCCCTGCAGGAGTGGGTGACTGTCACTGACCTGCTCATCTCCTTGAACCGGCTCAACACGTTCGGGGATGACATCTTCAAGGACCCCAAGGTGCTGCAGTCGTACTACTACGCCATCTCCGACTTCTCCGTCGGCGGCAGGTGAGGGGCAGGAGCGGAGGGACCTTCCTGGGGCCATGGGGCTGCAGCAGCTGATCCCCACCTCGGCCTTGTTTGAGTTGTGTTTTTAGGGCAAAGCGGAGCTGGTGGTGCAGAGACGAGGGATGGAACCTGGAACCCTTTGAGCCATGTACAAAGGAGGCCTTTTCCCTGCGAGCCCTCTTTGTTTGCCACCAGCAGAATTTGCTTTGCCCCCTCCCAGCCCCATGGCTCTTAATGGCCATGGGACTCATGAGGCTCCTCCTGTGACTCTGCCTGGTCCCTGGCCACAGCAAAAGTGGGGTCCCGGGATGCACACCGAGAGATTTCCCAAGGCCATGGAGGCTGATGGAGTCAGCATGGCCACAGCTCAAGGAGCCAGAGCAGATGGCTGTGGGATGGGGAAGCTGGTGTGGGACAGAGATGTCGGTGGTACCTCTGTGGGCTGTGCTGCCCGTGCCTTTCCCTGGCTGGCAGGAGTGGGAATCCTTGACATCCCTGGCAGCAGGGCTGGGGCTGCTCCCAGCCAGCCAGCAGCCCCCATCACTGTCATCTGCCCCCAGGCCCCAGCAGCTGGAGCTGGTTAGCATCTCGCACAGGCCACCCTCAGCGTGTGATCCCCCCCCAGCTCCCCAGGCCAGGAATGCCACAGGGATGCGTGGGGCAGCCTCCACACTGGCACAGCCCAAGCTGCTCTCTGCACTCTCCTGCCCCAGGCGAGCTGACCCGGCAGTGGGGCAGCACAGTGCATGGCCTGGGCACTGTCCCGTTGCCATCTGCACCCACACTGATGCTCAGAGCAGCTTCTCTGCTCTCCCTGCAGGTGCAAGTGCAACGGCCACGCCAGCGAGTGTGCACCGGACGAGGCTGGGCAGCTGGTCTGCGTGTGCCAGCACAACACCACCGGCACCGACTGCGAGCGCTGCCAGCCCTTCTACCAGGACCGGCCCTGGGCTCGTGGCACTGCCGAGGCTGCCAACGAGTGTCTCCGTGAGTATGTCCCAGGCTGGCTCCATGGTCACGGTGTGTGGCCGTCCCTGACAGGCCACAGCAGTGCTGCATCCGCTCGTCCTGCAGCTCCTGCCCTTCCTGCAGAGGAAGAAAGTGCCCGCTCTGTTTTGTAAGGCTGCTCTGGGCAGGCAGGGAGGATTTGCACCCCAACACCCTGAGGATTCCCCGACGTTTCCTCACCCCACAAGTGCAGCCATCTGCTCTGTGTGCATGGTCCTGCACCCACCCCATCTCCCAAGGAGAGGCACTGCTGAAGGCTTGTGCTGCTGAGCCAAGCAGCCCCTCTGGCTCATCCATCCCCACAGGAGGATGCTTTCACCCCTGGGTGAGCCCTGTACCCCCCAGGTGCTGACCATCCCTTCTGTCTTCACCCATCCCCAGCTTGCAACTGCAGTGGCCGCTCAGAAGAGTGCTTCTACGACCGGGAGCTGTACCGCCGCAGCGGGCACGGGGGTCACTGCCAAAACTGCCGTGACAACACAGCCGGGCCCCACTGCGAGCGCTGCCGGCAGAACCACTACCGCTGGGAGCAGCAGGCAGCCTGCCAGCCCTGCCACTGCCACCCCGCAGGTACGTGGGGCTGCGCTGGGCCAGGCTCCGGCTGCAAACTCCCTGCCCTGGCTGGGAGGGATGGGTTTGGTCAGGTTTCCCTTGCCCAGGGTCTCCCTGTGTCCCCCCTCTGAGTCTCACCCTGGCTGGGGAAGAGCCTCAGGGCTGGCCGGGGTCCCCGCAGGCTCGCTGCAGCCTCAGTGTGACAGCTCGGGTACCTGCCTCTGCAAAGCCAACGTGACGGGCTGGAAGTGTGAGCGCTGCAAGGATGGCTACCACAGCCTCAGCGAAGGAGGCTGCAGGTGAGGAGAAACCCATGTGCTGATAGGGACAGCAGCTGGACAGGACAGGGGTACACCTTATGCCTTCCTTTCACCCCATCCAGACCCTGCACCTGCGACCCAGTGGGCAGCGTGGGCACCTGCGACCCCAACACGGGGCACTGCACCTGCAAGGAGAGGGTGGAGGGGCACTTGTGCAACAGGTATGGGATGTGGGACCATGGGATGGGACCACAGGATGGGACTATGGCCCCTTTCCTGGCTGGGACCTGTGCCAGGGATCAGTGGGGGAAATTGCTTCCCCAGGGCAGCTCCCAGCCCTGCCCCCCACAACCCCTCCCAGGGATAGGAATCCTGAGGGGTGGATAGCTGGTGAGGCTGTGGGGCTGCATCCCTCTAGATCACTGGGCTCACTCATGGCTACCACCAATGTACCTCCGGAATGTTACTGTGGTGCCCCACCACTGTGCTGGCCTCCTGCCATGTGCCCCTGTTTCTTCCCCACACCCAGGTGCCAGCCGGGCTGGTTTAACCTGCATCCCCACAACCCTGCTGGCTGCACCAGCTGCTTCTGCTACGGCCACTCCACCGCCTGTGTGGCAGCAGATGGCTATGAGGTCACCTACATCCGCTCTGACTTCAGCCAAGGTACCCAGCCAGGCCCCAGGGGAAACGGAGGGCACAACTGCACCAACTCTAGCCAAAAACCTCTGGCAGTTTGGGAAGGGTGGGGCTGAGCATCCCGCCCTGGGGCTGACTGGTGTTCATGGTTGGAGGGGGGTTTGTCCATGTTAAACCACTGGTTTTGTCCCTGCTCTGTGGGGTCAGGCTCTCCCTGGCTCCCCATGGGGTCCCTTTGTGCCGAGCTGATTCCAAAGCTGTGCATGGCTGAGGAAGGGCTGCGGGGCCAGGCACGGCTGTCCCAGCACACCAGGCACTGTGGAAGGACTAAAAATCAGCTCAGAAAGATGAAAACTATCAGGCTGGAGCCTGGCGGGACCCTTTATCCCCTCCTCTCCCCATCTTTGGCTGGGATGAGGCCAGGCAGGCAGGAGCCAGGGGAGCAGGATGCTCTTGCCCAGCCGCAGCCAGGGCTGTGTGCGGCGGGGCTGGATGCGTGCGGGATGCTCGGGGAAACCCTGCCATCTGCCGCACAGCCTGACGTGTGCAGCCCTGGCTGCGGGCACACCGTGGGCTCCGGCTCGTTGGGATTCCCCACCTGCACCCCGGCGGGGTACGGGCACCCAACGAGGGCAACCCAGCTCTCTGCCGAGCCCGTATCCCCATGGGGGGGGGGGTGCCGGTGAGCAGAGGGATGTGAACGCACCAGGTGTGAGTTTCTCCCAGTTGCCTTTAAACCACGATCGCTGCTGTGATGCCTTCCGATGCTGTGATGCCTTCTGATGCTGTGATGCCTTCCAATGCTGTGATGCCTTCTGATGCTGTGCTGCTTTCTGCAGCCTTGAAATGGAGCCAGGGGCTTCTTCCACTTGTCGTGCTGCCAATTTGGGGGTTCTCCTTTCAGCACTGGTTTGGCAGAGCCCTGGGTTGGGTTGCAAGAGGTTCAACACAGCTGGGATGGTGTGGGGCAGGGCGCAGCCACCCACCCTCCTAAACACTCCCCCAAACGCTCCCCCAGCCCGCAGCTGAGCTGGGTCAGCTGGAAGTTTCCTGTGCTGGGTGAAAGGGTCTAGATTTGGGATGATTTGTTAATTGAGTGCAGCCCACTCTGTAGCCAGGGAGGGATTTCCAAGTGTTCTTCCTGCAGGCTCCCAGAGCTGGAAGAAATCGCTCACCCTGGGAAGCTGGGGGGAGCTTAACCAATTTCCGAAGGAAAGCAACTTAATGCAATTACACCCCGTCTCTCCTTGGGCTTCCTGTGCTCTCCAGCCCTCAGTAACATTGGAACCGCAGCACAGGCAGTGGGGGAGAGTTTAAAGATAATAATTTCCTCCAAATCTAAAAAAATAAACAGCTGGAAGGATGCTGGGGGCACTCTGTGGTGCATGGGAGCACAGAGCCTGAGCAGAGCAGGGTGTTACAAAGTGGTGGTCCCTTTTAAGAGCCTGGAGAGTCTTGGGAGGAACGACAGAGCCCCTGAAAGCAGCACCCTGCTGGTACTGGGCTGCTGGCTTGCTGCTCTCTTCACCCATGCACTGCTCCTGTCTGTCATCACACAGGGCTGGAGGGATGGGCTGCTGCAGCTCCAGGCACTGCAGACCTGCCTCTGCGTTGGGCTGATGGGGAGGTTGTCCTCGAGTGGTTTGGAGAGGAGCCAGTGGATTTTCTTGCACCAGGTATTGTGTGTTCTGGGCCCCAAGGGTCCTGCTCTGCTGTGGAAACCCCCCATCTGGTGTTTTTGGGGGGCATCCCACCTCTAAGCTGGGGCCTGAGGTGCTGGGCTCCATCCCAAAGGTGAGCATGTTTCAGTAAGATGAGGTGTGGCAGCGGGGGGATTAGAATGGTGGGTTGGGGTACCAGGAGGTCAGACTGGAGCCAGCCCTGTTCTAGGAGGGTGATGGTGGCTCCTGGTGATGCTGGTGGGAACAGGACCTTGTAGGGGTACATCCATGTCCCAGAGACTTTGGTCCTCTCTTCCCTTGCAGAAAAGTTCCTGCAGAACCAACGTCTCAGTTACGGGCAGCTCCTGTCCCTGCTGCTGGGAGCGAAGGAGAACGGGATGGGGATGGAGACCGGAGCGCTCCTGCCCCAGGTCCAGCTGGTGCTGGAGGGCGAGGGGATGGAGATCACCATGTCCAGCAGTGAGAGCCACCCCCAGCACGGAAAGCAGGCTGTCACCTTCAGGTACCCATCATGGTGCTTTGGGATGGGATACAGCGTGTCTGATCTCTGTGCTCTGGGGTCCAGCCCTGTTCCCTGCCCTCTCGGGGGTTTGACCATGCTTGGGGCTGGGGCTGAGCTGTCCCACGGTGGGTGGCTGTCGGGCTGGCCCTGTCCTTCCTCCCACACTCCTTCTCCGACAGGCTGCATGAGGCAGAGGAGGGTGCAGAGCCTTCACTGTCGGCCTTCAGCTTCCAGCGCCTGCTCTCCAACCTGACCACCCTCCGCCTCCGTGTGAGCCTGGGCACCATGCAAGGTGGGTGGTCCCACAGGGACTGAGCTGGAATGGGGCTGGGGACAAGAGGCATTGTGGGGGTGTGATGGGGCTGTGAACGCCCGTGGTGGTATTTTGGGGTCTCTTACACCTGTCTCCCAGGCAGGATGGAGAGAGAAGGACTCGGGGGGAGGACACACCATCCCATCCTCATGCTGCTCTCCCCTCTCACAGGCCGGCTGTCCCTGAGTGAGGTCCAGCTCATGTCTGCCCGCCCCGGGCCAGGGGCAGGGGCAGGTTGGGTGGAGGAGTGCACGTGCCCCCCGGGCTACACCGGGCAGTTCTGCCAGTCCTGTGCACCCGGCTTCAAGCGGGAGATGCCCTTTGGAAGCTCCTTCATCAGCTGTGTGCCCTGTGCCTGCAACCAGCACGGGGACTGCCACCCAGAAACAGGTCTGCACCCCCCCTGGCACCCACTCACCCTGTTGCTGTGGGCATGGGTGGCAAACCTGGGGCTTCGCTCGTGTGCGAGGGATGCTGGAACCCATCCGTGAGGTGTTGGTACCCAAAACTCACAGGTCGAGTTGCTTGGCTGGCTTTAGGGGCTCATACCCGCAGGGATAATTAGCAAACATTGAAGTAATATTTAAGAGGGGCACCTTGCATGGTGCTTTATGGCCTTAAAGGAGGAGAGAGGAAGGGTGCTGGTCCCCAGAGTGGTGGGGAGGCTGGGGTGAGGGCAGCAGAGGGTTTCAGGACAGGCATGGCTGCCCAAGGAGAGGGACAGAAATGGGCACAGTTTGTGGGCAAACTGGGGTGAACCTGAGCAGAGAAATGAGTAGAAGACCAGGCAAACACAGCCATGTAGGTGTGCAGGAAGGGATGGGATGTGCTGGCTCGTGTGCTGCCAACCCCAGACCTGCTCTGCCTCCAGATCTCAGAGGTACATGACAGCAGGGCTGTGGCTTTAAGGGAGGAAAACCCAAAAGCAAAGTCCTTAGGGAAGCGTGGCTGCATCCAGGTGGTTCAAAGGGTGCTGGTGGCTGTATCCGGATGGTGTGAAGGGTGCTGGCTCTGCCCTGTCCTGCCAGGCAAAGCAGCTGGATGGCTTTTGTCAGGGAAGGGGGCAGGATCGTAACCTTCTGCCCTAGAACTTGACTGGTGAATCCAGCACTGGCCTCACTGCTGTCAGCCCTGGGGAAAGGCAGATCAGAGCTGTGAGTGGCTTAGGAGATGCAGCCTTGCTCCCTGTCCACCCCTGCAGAGAGCAGCAGCTCTGATCAGTGCTGAAAAGATCCTGGAAATACGATGATGCTTTAGGTACCCAGAGGGAGAGCCTGAGGCTCCTCGCTGGCCGGCTCCCCTTGGCAAGGAGCAGCAGTAGTGTGGTGGGGATGGAAGGGGCTGGAAGAGGCATTGTGCTCAGCCAGTGCCCCTGCCCTGCCAGAGGAAGCACAGCAGCAGCTCTGCAAACTCGCCCTCATCTCAGGGCAGGGCTGGCACCGCCAGCTGCACGATGCCCAGGGATGGGGCCAGGCTTTTGATGTCCCAGCCCAGGCGCTGCCAGCCCAGCCAGCCCTCACACTTCCTTTCGTTTGTTCTTCCACTCCCTCCTGACACCCCCTTTTCTTTATTTTCCACCGTCTGGCTTTGCCTGGATGCGGGGAAGATGGAAAAACCCCCGTTTCCTCTTGTACAACGCTCCTGGTATGACCCAACCCCACAAACCACAGGGAAAAATCCTCTCCCTGGCTCTTTTCCTCTCTCCAGTCAAGCGGAGTGTCTGCCCGGTGTTGAGGGGGTGCCTTGAGCATCCTTCCTCCTCCCCGCGGCTGATTTTGGAAGGCAGTGACTCACCGGCTGGGCTCGCAAGGAGACGCTCGCTCCCCGCTGCGTGCCGGCCGGCTCTGGTGTTTTCCATGAGAGGCTGGGAACGCCGTGCCTTCCCGCTGGGAAATGTGGTGTTGATTATGGGAGGCGCCGACAGGCTCTGTGCACGTCGGTGGTGCTGCCGGAGAGTGCCAGGGCGGCCGGTCCCCGCGCTGCAGGGGAGCGTGGGGCTGGCGCTGGGCCCCGGCATCCTCTCCGAAAGCTTCTCCCTTGAGCACCGACGGGGCAGGGAGGAGGAAAAAAAAAGTTCTGAGTCCTGGCTGGCGATGTGCGATCCCAGCCTGATCCCTTGGCTGGCGCTGCGCATCCCTCTCGGCACCCGCGGTGCGCCACGGCTGTCGGCGCTTGGCTCTCCATCCCTCCTGTGGTCCCGGCTGTTTTTCAGGGCTGGGTTTTTGCAGACCCTCAGCTCCCTTTTTCCTCCTCACAGGGCACTGTCGGTGCTTGCACAACACGGAGGGTCCATCCTGTGAGCGCTGCAGCCCCGGGTTTTATGGCAACCCCTTCACCGGGCACTTCGATGACTGCAAGCCCTGCCCCTGCCCCGGTAGATCGCCCTGCACCGAGATGCCAGGCAGCAGGGAGGTGGTCTGCACCCACTGCCCCCCGGGGCAGAGAGGTGAGGCTGGAGGGTGGGCACGGGAGGGGGCTACAGGCAGCGCTGGCACAGCCGGACCCTCCTCCACCTTCTTGCCCTCCCCAGGGAAACGCTGCGAGCTCTGTGATGATGGATTTTTCGGGGACCCCTTGGGGCAGAGGGGTCCTGTGCATCCCTGCATCCCCTGCCAGTGTCACGGGAACGTGGATCTCAATGCTGTGGGAAACTGTGACCCCGTGTCCGGCCGGTGCCTGCGCTGCCTGTACAACACCACGGGCGAGCGCTGTGAGAGGTGTCAGCCAGGCTTCTACGGGGACGCGCTGGCTCCCAGTCCTGCTGGGAAGTGTGCACGTACGTATGGCTTCGGGGGCTGGCCCTGCTCCCCTGGGTCCCACCACAGCCAAAATCCTCCCATCGGTGGGGGCAGAGGGTGGAAGAAGGATGCCTGTCAGGTTGAGGGCTGATGGAGGGTGGCGGTTGGCCCCAGATGCTCAGGAATGACCTTTGCTCCCCTCTTTGCTGCAGTCCCTCCCTGCAGATACCCAGCTCTGCTGGGGCTCAGGCTCTTGGAGCCCTGTTTGATGGGGAGGAGATGCAGCCCTCCATGTTGTGAAGGGCTCTGCCCCAGCACCCCATTCCTCCTGCCCCACCTGCCAGCCCCACGCTGGGATGTAGAGCAGTATTTTGTCTCCCACAGCTTGTGACTGCAACCTCCATGGTTCAGTCCCGGGGCTGGAGGGCTGTGATCCTGGCACGGGTCAGTGCCACTGCCTCCCACACGTAATGGGAAGAACCTGTGGGCTCTGCCAGCCCGGCTACTATGGCCTGCAGCCTGCTGTGGGGTGCAGGAGGTACGTGGGGCATGGCGTGGGGCTGCGAGGCCACAGCGGTGGCTTTGCATCCCGGGCTTTGCCTGTCACATCCCTTGCTCACTTGTCACCCTCCATCTCTTGGTGCCAGCTGCAAGTGCCACTCGATGGGGTCACTGGAGAGCCAGTGCCACGCAGTGACTGGGCAGTGCTCCTGTCAGCAGGGTGTCACCGGGAAGCAGTGCGACCGATGCCACCACGGCTTCTTTGGCTTCTCTGCCAGGGGCTGCCGAGGTAACAGGGATGGGGACTGCGCCTTGGTCCTTAACCCAGGGCTGGCAGCCACAGCGTGAGACATGAGGCCTTTCTGCTGCCATCGTAGCCTGCAACTGCTCGCCGCTGGGCTCCGTCACCCTGCAGTGCCACGAGAACAGCACCTGCCTCTGCCGCTCCGGCTTCGTGGGCTACAAGTGTGACCGGTGTGAGGCCAACTTCTTCCTCGGCCCGCAGAGCTCTGGCTGCCAGCAGTGTCCTGCTTGCTACGGGCTGGTGAAGGATGAGGTACAGCCTGTGCCCTGCTGAGGTGGGCCCAGCAGCTCAGCCCCCCGTGCTGCCTCACTGTCCCCCATGTTCCCCCGTGTCTCACCCGCAGGCCGACCGGCTGAAGGCCAGGCTGCAGGAGATGGAGGAATGGCTGCAAGAACCAGGCTGTGACGCCCGCCCAGGCCAGTCCCTCATGCTGGGAGACGTGCCCCAGGGAAATGGGCTGCCCAGTCCTCATCTCCTGCAAGGTACAGGGGACATCTCTTCCCTCTATCCTGGGGGCAGCCCCATGACACCCCTTCAGGCATCCCCTATCCCTGCTGTGATGAGCTGGGTGGGTCCCAAGGCAGCACTGGGCTCAGCACGGGTGATGGGGTGACTGAGAAGGGGAGGACAGCCCAGGGTAGGGTGGGGTGAACATGCCTTGTTGTATAGGACAGCGCCGTGGGGATGCTTGTACCCATGAGGTTTAGAAGCAGCCGGTGATGGGCATTTCTTGGGGCTGAGCATCAGCACACAGGGTACCCTTCAGATGCTGCATTCCTGGGTCCCTTCTGAGCACTGGGAGGGACTGTCCACCCCTCTCATTAGCATGCAGGGGCTTGGGGTTCGGGCATGGGGCAGCCCCACCAGTAAAAGGGGAACTCCAAGCACCAATGTGAGCAACAGCAGCTGCTTTTGCTGCCTGCAGGTGCCCAGGCTGCCCTCTCAGCACAGGTGGTATGGCTGGCAGGGGCACTGGGCACTGCACGGGGCCGTCTCAGCAATGCCAGCCAGGCCACTGGCTGCTCTGGCCATGGACCCCCCAAGACTTGCATCCTGCTGTCGGAGGTCGGGGCTGTGCTACAGTCGGTGCAGTGGGAGATCCTTCACGCTGCGGACACCCTGGCTACGATGGTGCGAGCTCCCACCAGCCCTGGGCTCCCAAGGGGGGCTGGTGGCCATCCTGGGGGCAGTGGGATGTGCAGGGCTGGTGGGGTGGGACATGACCAGCACCATGGGTGAGTAGGAAAGCCCTTCTTGTAGCTGAGTCAAGAGAAGCCACTTCCCTTGATCCTCTTTGCAAACCTCCTCCAGCCTGTCAGGAGGTTGTTCTTGGTGCTGGCTGGAGGATCCCTGGGTTCAAAGGTCCCTGCTCCCTGATGGGGTCTCACTCCTGATGTTTGTGTTTCAAGGAGATACCCCAGAAAACCCCTCAGCAGCCCTCGAACTGGAGCCACCAGGCACTGGAGGCACGGGAGCTGGCTGAGAGGTGTGTGCCCATGAGCTGGGTCCCAACACGCATGGGCAGAGGAGGCTGCCTGCCCAATTCGGGGTGCAGGGTGGCTGCTCCTTTCCCAAGAGACCAATCCTAATGCCCTCTCTCTGGGCGTCTTTGTCCCTGCAGACATGAGGACGCCATGGTGCAGGTGGAGGCGGTGGTCAGGAGAGCACTGCGTGCCTCCAACACCAGCTCCCAGCTCCTGCAGAGCGTGCTGGAGGGGAACACAACGTGGGATGTGCAGCGTGAGCTGGAGGCTGGGTGAGGAGCTGGCAGCAAAGGGGGGTCTGGCTGCAAAGGGGGGGCCTGGCAGCAGAGGGGGGGCTTGGCAAGGCACCACAGGTCTTGGTCAGGTCACTGTTACAGGTCTTGGTCACAGTGGTTTGACACCTGCCCAGCAGGGATGCGCTGAGTCCTGTCAAACTCATTGCACCGTATTGCTGCAAAGTGGAGAGAGCCAGGGCACTCTGTGCTGGGGGTGCTTCAGGGAAAGCCCCTGGTGTTTATCCCTACATCCATGTCTGGCACCAGGTCTCACACTATCATCTCCATCCTCCACGTGGGGTTGGAGGGCCCCACGTGACGATGGCATCCTGTCCATGTAGGTATGAGGAGGTCCATCAGGCCTGGGAGGAGCTGAGTGCCAGCGTGGCTGAGGTGGCAGTGGAGGCCAGGAGAGCTTTTGCTGCCGTGCAGCAGGCAAACACAGACATGGCCAAGAACCTTCTGCAGGTGGCTGCACTGGGGCAGGTGAGCAGCAGCCAAGCGAAGACTCCTGCTTGCACCTCTAACCCCTGCTTTGCTCACTGAGCAGTGCTGCCTCCCAAGCTGGGAGATGCTCTCATCGAGCCTTCAGCATCCTTGACCCCACAACAGGCACCAGCAGCGCAGGCTGGAGCCCTGGCACAGGAGCTGGCAGCGCTGGAGCTGGCAGCAGAGGCACAGGAGCCATCGGTGCAGAGGGCCATCGAGGCATCCCATTCTCTGGCAGCTAAACTGCGCCAGGAGCTGCAGAAGAGTCATGGCTTTGGGCAGGTAAATGCAGCTCCATTGTGTGGGGTGTCTCTGCAAGGTGAGTGACAGGACCCCTATGTTCCAGCCGGAGCTGCGGGCATGCTGGACACATCCCTCTCCTGCCCCTCACCCCTGGCACAGGGGGTTGGGTGAGCCCCATCCCCATGGCAGCAGATGCTTTGGGAGACATCTCCCCTCTGTCTCCTGGATATCCCAAGGACCTCTCCTGCCAAGTGGCAGCAGGCTGGGTCCCACCTTTCTCAGCTGGGTGCAGCTCTTCATCCCCTCCTCAGCCTCACTCCTGCTCTCCTCTCCCCAGCTGCAGGACCGGGCTGGCTCTGCTCACAGCACGGCCACCCTGGCTGTCTCCCATGGAAAAGCTGTGCTCTCCGACACAGAGTCTCTCCTGGCCAGCTTGGAAGGTAAAAGACACCAGCCAGAGCACGTCTGGCCACAGCTTGGCTCTCACCACACTGGCTTTGGGTGCCAAGGGGACAAAGGGCCATTTTGGTGACAGTCAGGTTGTCCCCACAGGCATGAGGAAGGTGCTGGGGCATCGGAAGGGCCAGGCTGCCCTGAGCAGGAGGATGGCACTTGTGCGGGACAGGGCGATGGTGGAGGCCAAGAGGAAGATTAAACATGCAGAAAAGATGCTGGGAAACTCCTTGTCCATCTCCAGCACGGCCCAGAGGACAGCCAGGGAGGCTGAACAAATCTCTGGGGAGAGCACCAAGGTCTGAGTGGAGGGATGTGTGGTGTGGGGAGCCTGTGCCAGGCTGTGGGGCACAGCTGGGCTGGCAACCATCACAGGCAGAGCCCAACCTGTTGCAGGCAGGGCTGCAGAGCTCCCAAACCGCAGCTTCTGCTGCCCCCCCAAGCACAGCCCACCCTTGTCTGGAGGGGTGCACCTCATCAGGGTCCCAGCCTAGAGGCCAGCCACAGTACCCTGCGTGCCCCCAGGTGACTGTCCTCGTCTCCATCCCTTTGCAGAGGGCACAGGCTGTGCTGCAGGAGAGCAAGCAGGCCCGCAAGCATGCCAGCCAGCTTGCCATGCATGCCAACGAGACCCAGCAGGAGCTCTCCCGGCAGGAACATGTGGCTGAGCAGCTCAGGGGGGACCTGGAGGAAGCACACCGGGTAAGCTGAGGCCGCTCAGGCAGGCTGCATCCTCCAGAGGCTGGCAGGAGCTTTGCCCACAAGCATATGGAGAAATCCAGCTTTGGGGGTCCACTGTATGGGGAATGCCATGGTGATGTTCCTGGGATCCCCTCCCCTTTCCTGGTCAGCCAAGGGTCAATGGTGTCCCTAATCTGGATATCTGTCTGTCTTGGAAGGTGGGGACAGAAGTGAGTGAGATGGCAAAAAGTCTCCAGGAAGCCCGGAGGTTGCTCACCTCAGACATCAAGACCCTGAACGATCTGCTGAGCAGCCTAGGTGAGACCCGGGTGGGAGCGGGTGGCAGGGGCCCAGGGTGAGCTGCTCGCTGGTGCTGGGTCTCCTGCTGCCTGTCCATCTGGGCTGAGCTGGGTGCCCTTGGGCTGAGATCACTTATGGTCTCAGCAAAGCTTCTTGAGAGATCATGTCTCGAGGAAAACCCTCATGCAGAATGAACTGGGGCTTGCTGAACGTGTGGGGGCCTGGTTGTAGGGACACCAACCTCCCCTGGCATCTCCAGGAGGAGCAAGGCTGGGTCAAGTGCTCAGCCCTCTGGAACTGAGGGAGGTGCTGGGCTGGGTTTGCTCCTTGCTACCGGTTGGTTTTGCTCCAGCTCCTCCTGCTTTGATCACCTGGGTACATTTCTGAGCACTCACAGCTCCCGCATCTGAGAAGTTCTGCTAAGGGCTGGAAATCATCACCCATCTGTTAAGAGACAGACGTGCCCAGGCCCTCCTCCCTGGAGCCACAGTCCCATTACCTGTGATCAATGGGAAGCTGCAATGCCTCCATGCCCCACTGCACCCACTCCCTCCAATTTGCTGGCGCTGAGGGTCTGAGGCTCTGGAGCATGTCCAGAGTCTCCTGTCTATCTCTCACCCGTGTCCCTTCCCCTTCCCAGGCAACCTGGAGCAAACCACGCAGGTGGAAGCAGTGCTGAGCACCGGGCAGCTGCAGCTGGAGCAGCTGTGGCTGCGCCTAACCGCACCGGATGCCCTGGCCAGGCAGCTCAGCCTGCTGCAGCAAGAGGCAGCGCGGCAGCAGGAGAAGATCCAGGCGTTTGAGAGTGACTTGGCAGAGATCCGAGCCGACAAGCAAAACCTGGAGGACATTGTGCGGAGCCTCCCCGAAGGCTGCTCAAAGTGGGGATGACAGGTCCCTGGCCACTGCCCCAGCACCTCCGCATCCCTCCCGCGCAGGGAATGGCAGAGGGAAGGACACCCTGCGTTCACCAGCATCGCTCCCTGCCGCTGCTCCTCACGCTGCCCTCCACACACTACCACACAGCAGGCCCTCAGCTGCACCAGTTCTGGCTCCGTGTCCCCAGTGCTCTGTGGCATGGCTTCAGCCACCGGCTCTGCCCTCGAGGCAGGGGGACAACCAGCTACCAAGGACCACTGACTGCAGGAGACAGAGCCACACAGGGTTTGGCCCTCAACATGGAGTGAGCGCAGAGCCCTCACCGCTGGGGAGGGAACAGCTTATCAAGTATGTAAAGTCCCAAAGCCCGAAAGGTCCCTCCCGCCCCAGGAGATGAGAGATGCTGCACACACGCTGGATGCTGGTCCTGCTCCACAGCACCCTGCACATGCTGTAGTCACGGAGGCGCAGAGATGAATCACACTGAAGCCAGGCAGAGAGCTGCTCACTGGAGGGCATGCTGCTTACCTGCTTCCCAGGGCAAGGAAGTTTGCAGCAGGGGAGGGCTGAACCTGGGCCAAGCAGAAGCAAAGCTGGGCCCTCAACTAGCTCCTTGCAGGCAGGTGGGGCATCCTCTGCCTGCTGCAGGGTAAGTGCAGCTCTGCTTTTGCTGTTTCCCTGCCCCAGGGTAGCTCAAGATTGCCGCTGCTCACATTTCCAGTCTTTGTGTCCTTTCCCACCTCTGCTTGGCTGACTGGATGTCACCAGGCCTGGATATAAAACAGCTCAATTGCCAGCAGTCCCAGGGGCTGGGTGGCACAGCAACGCACGGGGAAGGGAGGAGGGAGAGCTGGCACTTGCATCTGTACCACCCCAGAGCCCCCCATCAACACCCACACACCCTTCCCACCAAAGAGGCCTCGAGCCGGCTGGTGGCATCAGGCTGTGCAGCCAGCGTGGGCTGGGTGGGGAGCAGCTGGACAGGGCCAGCTCCTGCCAGTGTCACTCCCACTGGGTGACAGAGGTCGGTGGCTGCATCTCCTTTAAAGGAAAGGCATGTGTGCTCACCCCCTGCTCCCATGAGGGCTGGTCTGTGGGGCCACACAGGCTTGTTCAGCCCAGCCTGCGCTGGCTGTGCCATCGTTCCAGGTAGCAACTGAAGTCACTCCCCTAAGACCCGTGTCAAGTCCCCAGGCTGGAGATCAGTTCACTTTGTAACTCGTTTTACTCGTGCCCTTCCACTGCTGGAAATCAGGCTTGCTAAAAGTCTTTTCTAACTCTCTTACGTAATACTGCTGCCCTGATGTTAGATCCCCCCCAGTGCTGCCTGCGGTGGGTCCAGTGGGCTGGAAGCGACCTAGGCTTTTCCTACCTTGAACAAACCCATCTCCCTCCTAATTCTGCACAAAAGCTGCCCAAGGAGTGGGCTGCTGGAGCGGCGGCACTGCAGGAATGTAGTGGCAGGGGGTCCCCTTCTGCTGCCCGAGGACAGCCCCTCCAAAAGCAAAACCATGTAGCAGTGAGAGCACAGCAGGATTCGTTGTGGACAAGAGGTGGGGGGAGCCACAGCCACTTACTGTCTCCCTGGGAGGACAATTATACTTCTCCAATGAACACACAAATTTGCTGCTGTTAGAGAAATGTCAAGCCTTTGCCTTGTGCCTGCTGCTGAAGATGTGGTTCTTTCTCCCTCCCTCTCTCCCTGGAACTCCTTTCTTTAGCTGGTGACACCTGCCTAGAGCTGTATCCATTAAAAATTCTTAATATAATACATAGCTGCCCATCCACCTGAGTGCTTGGTGGCAGGAGGGCACACTGAACCTGTGCTCCCTGCTCGCTCAAGGAGCAGGGGGAGCTGCACCCAGGGTTTAAATGCATCTGGTTCTCTGGCAGCTGCCTGAAGCTTCTTCTAGAAACCCATTTTAATCCAGGACTTCAAAAAACGGTGCCTAGCTAAGACTGGGGTGGGGAGCGAGGGCCTTGAGTGCAACCTCTCACGTTAGGTCCTGGCCAGGACATGCATCAGCTTGGTCCTGTCTTGCCCTGATGCTGATGCTCCAGGGCTTATCCAGCAGCCAACTGCAAGCGGTCCTGCCTTATCACACCACAGACCTGCTACCGAAAGCGGCGCGGGATGTGTGTGCGTGCGGGGGGTGTACCTGCCAAGGGGGAGGCTCCGGGACGGATCCCGACAGCCGCTGTCTCTTCCCATCCCACCGCATCCCTCCCGCCGGGACCGGCCCGGCAGCGCTCCGCCGCTTCCCCACCTTGCTCTGCACCCAGCGGCTCTCCAGCAAGAGCCCGGCGAGCTGCTGCACCCCGCGGGTACCGGGCGTGCATCCACACCCCATACCCTCACCCCCACACCCCGCAGGAGCCGCCCGGAGCGGAGCAGCCGCCCGTTCTCAGCGGCGGGGCGGGGAAGGGGTTAACGGTGCGGGGGGCGGAGGGCCCGCACCGCCCGCCCGGCCCGGCCCGGCCCTACCCGCCCCTACTTAAGGCGACGGCGGGCTCGGGGCGGCTCCGAGAGATGGCGGCTCCGCGCCGGCCGAGCGGCGGGGGGCTGCGTCGAGCCCCGCAGGACGGGCGGCTGGAGGAGATCAACAAGGTGGGGCTGGGGCCGCCCCCTTCTCCTACACCCCCTTCCCCTGCTCAGACACGAGGCAGCCCTGCTGGGGCCGGGCGGAGGGCTCTGCGGGGAGGGCGTGCGGGATGGGGGTGAGGATGATGGGGGTGAGGATGATGGGGAAGGGGGCTGCGGTGGTGCCGGGCGGGGGAGAGGAGGGAGAGAGCAGGGGCAGGCGGAGCTGCTAGCTCTCCTCTCAGCCTGTGTCCCCCTCAGGGGAAGATCCGGCTCGATGGAGACCGGCGGTGGCTCTGTGAGGGGCTGGGGGTGTTGCTCCCCATCCCCTTGGCGCTGCCCTGGCAGGAGGCTCTTTCCCTGCCAGCGCCCCGCAGCCTGGCCCGGGAGGGCCGGTGGGTGCTCGGTGGCTGGCTGCCGTGAAAGTCCCTTTGGGAACCTGCTCCTGTAAGAGTAGGAGCTATTGTTCTCCCGGAGGGCTTCGGCCTCCCCCCCGATGCACCGAGCGCTTGAATCTCTTCTCCCAGGAGCGAGGAGTTTCTGCGGCTCAGAGGAACTGATTAAAGCCTTTCTAGTTTTGAATTGTAGGGGTTGAATGGTTGGGTGTCTTGCCAGCCTTGGGCAGGGGGGATGGCAGCTCCTGGATTAGTCCAAAGTACACTGGGCTCCATGCCCGTCATGCCAGGGTCAGGCAGGGTGTTCTCCCCACAGCTCCGGGCTTGCCCCACATCCCTTGTTCTGCAGGGGCAGCTCTGTTAGCATCCTCTTGGCCAGGATGTGGGCCTGAAGGTGAAAGGAAAGTTTTAACCTTGGGATTTCTAGGGTCAGTTCTAGGTGGGGTTTGGCTCACTGATAGAGCCAGTGGTGTTTGTGGTGGAGAAATCAAAGAGCTGCGTGAGCTGAGAGCTCAGAGGACACAGTGGGCTTGCCTTGCCCTTGAGTGGACTGGGAGGTGAAATGTGCCAGTGTGTTCCTTCAGGTAGAGGCAAGACAGCAGAGGTGAAGTTTATGTAGGTCACTGGAGAGGGAATTACGTGATTAGAAACCAGGAGGTGCTGCCAAAAAAGAGTTGAAAAACAGGTGCTGGAGCATAAGGTGTAGAACAAGAGCACTTGGCTAAAAAGGAGCCTTTGAAAGCTGCTGTCAGGAGGCAGGTGTGACCCCAAGAAGGCATGAAGGTGGGTCTGATGGGTCCCCCATAGCCAAGGTGGTGTTGGTCTTTGGGGGGAGTGGAGTGTGTTGTACCTGTTGCTGCAGTTTGTGCTTCTTGAGAGGTGTCCTCCAGCATCACGCCAGCACAGGGCAGGTATGTGATCCTCCAGCTGGCAAGAGCCACTGGGGAGCTAAGCTTCCAGGGATGCTGCTGATGGGACACTGCTGTGCCCCAGGGCTGGGGACTACTCTTCCTCTTGCGCAGGGGACAGGCTCCTTCCCCTCTCTTTCCCCTAAGCAGCCATCACTTCTGCCAGGCTTTTTCTCTGGGTGAGTCTTGGATGACATAAAACGAAACCAGCTATGTAACTTCCCACTCATGAGGTGGGAGCTGCTTGTTCGTGTCCTTACTGCCCTGTGTGTTGGCTCAGTGCTGGGAGAGGGGATTTGAGCAGCTAGAAATCAAGCTGCAGATAGCATGGGTAGTGGCTGCTCACAGGTCCTGAGAAGCCATTGCACTGCTGTGGCTCTGCCAGCGCAGCGTGAAGGCGGTGGGGGGAGTTCAAAGGGGCTCACACCTCCCCCTGACAGAGCTAACCCTGGGCTGATACTGTGGCTGGAGCCAGGGAGGGTGTTTCCCAAGCCCTGAAGAGCCCAGGGCTCCAAACCAGTAAAGCGCTCCCAATAAAGCCAATCAGGCCAAATTCCTATCAGGCCTAATCTCATTGTCTCATCCGAACACTGAGCTCCCTCCCAGCCTTGTTTCCCTGGCTGGTTTCTACCCAAACACTCTGGCTGGGATAAGGGTCTTTGGCAGGCAGCGCCCCGAGTGCACGCACGCTGCTGAAGGACAGCTGAGTCCCAGTATTGAATTCTCTCTTCCAGCCTGAAACGCTCCTGTGGGATCCCCTCTTGGCCATTCCCCTTTTCCTGGGGAATGGCAATCACATTGTTCAGCCTCGTGCATCAAGGTGGCAGGTCTAATCCAGCACAGATTAGTTTCAACCTAGTTTTACCCTCTAATGCGCTGGGCTGTGGGGAAAGAGTTCAGCCTGCCCGAGAGCAGGTGCCCACTGCTTCCATCCAGGGCAGGCATGAGCATCCCTCAGCCTTTTCCCAGTCCCAGCAGGCAGGGCAGCTGGCATCCAGCACTTAAACAGCCCAGTGGGAGTTTGGGCTGCTGGTTGGAGATGCTTTTTTGGGGAGCAAAGATGGGTCTGGCTTTGCCTAGGTTGCCTTGCAGGTAATTGATTGGCTTAGGGAAGTCTCTGCCCAAGAAAGGCTGCTCAGGGCAGGCGTGGGGGAGAGGCTGTGGTGTATTAAGCTGTTCTTATTAATAGAACACGCACCTTAAAATGGGAGCTTTAGCAAAGGGCTCTAGGATGAACTTCAGCCACTCTGGCTGAGTCTGAGTCACAGGTCCTGGGGACTGAATTCCTGCAGGCTATTGTTGCCTTATCGCAGCTGCAGATTCACATACAATGTGAGGGCAGAATGCCTTTGAAATAGGCTTCCCTATTGCTGCCTTTGGTCTGGAACAGAGCTGTGACACCCATGGGCTGGCCAGGTCCCCCTCCAGTTGAAATGCAAGGGGATTGGGTGCCAGCTGAGTACCCAGTGTCATGCATTTTGCTCTTGTACCGTGCTACCAGGGGCTGCGAGACCCCTGAGCACATGTCCCTCAGCCATCCTGTCTGGATGTAGCATTCCCCTCACCATTTCTGTGCTGCCTCTTGCTCCTGGAGAAACACTGCAAGCTGCTCTCATGTCCCCTGTCCAACTCGTAGGTGGAAGCTGTCTGCTGCTCCTGCATGGCAGGATGAAGCTGTGACCTGGAGGTGCCCTGGCCCTGTTTTAGTTCTTTAGGATGTTTGGCAAGCTCCTGCTGCAGAGGCTGTTGAGTGCCAATGGCAGTAGGTAACACTACTCTGCTCTCTGGTGACTTCTGCTGTTGGCTGAGCCCAGGTCTCGAGGCTGAATTGGGGCCTTTGTGTTGGGCTGGTAAATGATACCCCTGGGTAGAAATAACTGAGATAAATGAAACTGAGTTGGCAGAGGAGAGCGAAAGAAGGAACTTGGAACTTTGCTTTTCACCACAGCTTTCAATTTGAGTTGGTGTCCATGGTGATAAGGGAAGTGTGTGTCACGCTGGTAGAGTGGACGTGGTCTCTGGTGTCCCATCTGGAGCTCCTGAGATGGGAGGAGGGGAGGACAGTCACTTCTGTCCTAGTGGGCTTCCTACAGAACCTTAGTTTAGCTGTGCATAAAGGGCTCTCCAGAGTGGTGGCAGTGAAGGTTTGAAGCTGGCAATCCCAGGCTCTTGGTGACCCACTCCTGCCTTGTGAGCCTGGAGAACAGTGGCGAGGAATTCGTGCTCCCCAAGCAGGGAACAGCCTCAGCCCTCTATCCACACTAACCCCTGCAGGGATTTCTCCTGGGAAGGCAGTGCACAAGCTGTGCAGATGTTAATGATTTCTGCGCTGAAGAATGCAGTGTTGTTGCTGAACACAGTCATTAAGCTGTGCTGGGCTCCCTGGAGCTGGGTGGTGTGGGAGGGAGCAAGACCCTGACGCTCCCAGCCTGGGGAGGGGGGTGTTGCTGGCAGGGCACAGTGGTGGAGCTGGCTCTGCAAGTTGGCATCTCTTCTCTTGGGTACCTGAAAGTTTTCTGAGGTGGAGATAGGGACAAGTGACCCAGGATTTTCCTTTCCAGCCTGGGGGGAAAGATGTGTATGCAGTTTGAGAGCGCGAGCCTGTTCCTTACCCCAAATACCTGTCCTCTCTTGGGTACGTGCTGGTTAGCAAACTTTGTCTTGTCTGTTTGCTAGCCCTCAGAGTTTATCCAAGAGTTTGAAATCTGAGATCAGCGTGCTTTCTGCAAGGGCTAGGAGCTCTTGCTGGGAATAGGGGCCTTGGGGGAGCAAAAAGTGGGGCTTTCATACCATTATCCCAAAGGCATGTGGGGTCCAGTCCTCCCTCAAGCTGTTGGGGGGGAAAATCTGAGACACCAGAATGCTAATGACAAGGTGTGGAGGGATTCAACCCATTTTCAAGCCTCCTGGCACTGTGGCTCAGATGTGGCTTTCTGGGGTTCACATGGGTAGTGCTGCATTCGTACACACCCTCTGGGCTGTTTTCCTTAGATCCTTCACCTGGGGGATATTCTATGTTCCCCCTTTTTTTTCCTGTTTTAGGAGTTTCTCTGTGACCCAAAGTTCAGTGATGAAGAAGACCTGGAGGAGAAGTTGGCAGTGTTCAAAGGTGAGAACTGGGGGTGGGGGGGAGGAGGTTTCCCTGTCCTTGCAGCCTATTTGCTTTGAACAGATTATTTCCCTCAGCACTTGGGTCTTACCAGCCTGAGCTTCTCTGCCAAATAAAAGGGACTGAGCTGGGATGGATGCCTCCCCTTTGCTTGTGGGACTCTGTGAGACTCCCCAGTGAAGTGGTTTTCCCACACAAAGCTTTGCAGTTCTTGCAGGGCAGGAACGTGTCACCCTGCAGACATCCTGCATAGCTGCTGCTATTGCAAAACCTGCTGTGTGGGCAAAACTGGGAGCAGTGAAGGAGGACTATTTCTGTCTGGATACCTAGGCAAGCTGGCTGGTATAATGGATGATGCAGGAGCTGGACTTGGGGGATTTTTGTGAGTAGGAAGACCTCTTCCCACAGAGAAGAAGGTTTCAGCTGCTTCCTGAAGGAGCTGGGACTTTTGTCTCAGCAGATCAGTCTGATCTGGTCCTTCCTGAGCCCCTTGGTACCGGAGGCAACAGTACTAATGTCTCTAGTCCTGTCTATCTCTAGTGGGTCAACACACTTTGGGATTGGGTTTGGACCATTTGCTGGGGTGGAGGGCAGAGAAGTTGCTCAAAAGCCTGGTTTTGCAGGGTGTCCCCTGGAGCTTGTCCTCAGAGTGGTTAGAGGACAAGATTTGGTGGGACTGTTCTGGCTGCAACCACTTTCCTTCCAAGCCGTGGCTGAAGGCAGTTGAGCAAACATGCCTTCTGCATCACAGTGCCCTCAAGGCTTGTCCTCAGCCTGGCTCTAACCAAATAAAGCCTGACCTTGCTTCCATTTCAGGCGCTGTCTGCTCTTTCCCTTTGAATTTTAGCTTTGCAAATCCAGCTTGGAAGAAGCAGATAGGGGTTTTGTGATCCCTTACCCTGCTGGGCACAGAGAAGCCTCCTGTGTCTGTGTCCCCCCCCCCCTTCTCTTTCTGTTGCCTTTTGTATGGCTTTAGCTTTTGGCTGCAGCCCCACGTTATTTTTCCCCATCACAATCGGGGCTCTTCAAACATTGCAACTGTAGGTCACAGGCACAGAATTCCCTGTAACCAGAGCCTTTGGCATCTCTTCCCTCTGCCTCGTGAGTTTGCCTCCGTGGCCTGTCCCGCTCCCCACCGCCGCCTCCGGCTCCTCCAACAAACGACCCTTTGTGTTAGGATGTGTGTGTGTGGGGAAGAGTTTCTTCTCTGCCCTGCTGCCTTCCCCAGCTGGGCCCTGGGAGCTCCCGTGCAGTGTTTGTGGAAATCCATTTGTGACAGGACAGACCAAGCCTGGTTTTACCCCACCAAATCCCTGCAGCTGGGATGGGAGGGGAAACTGAACGTGTGAGCTGAGGCTTAGAGCATGATGATGTAAAGCTCCCTCTGTTCTCTGTGCTTTTGGCCAAGAGACAGCTGAGAAGAAAAGAAAACATGTGCTGGTTAAGGATACAGCAGAGAAGGGTTTGTGTCCTGGAGCACATGCTGGGGGGCCTGATCCCCACCCAGGGAAGAGGCAGTTCCTTTGCACAAGGTCACTGTGGTGGGGCAGAGGATGGGGAGAGCCAGTTCCACATGTGTGACAGCCCCAATGTCACCTAGGACTGCTTGCTTAATGCTTGAAGGGAGATCTTTATTCCTGCCTGAAGCTCAGGGCTGTAGGTGGTACTTCTGTAGGTCTGTCTTTGTCAGCTCACAACAGCAATAACCCATCAGGTGAAGACATGCCAAGCTATTCCTCTGCCTGTCCATTCCCTGCCCATCAGTCCAGCTAGCCCAGCACTTTCTTTCAGAAGCACAGGTTGTGGGAAGGCTCCAATGTGTGAAATCTCTCCTTCCCTTTGGCTGCTTCAATTAGCCTGCTGCTGCTCTGTTCATGCTCATTTGTTTGCTGGTGTCCCTGGAGCAGAGGCAAAAGGCCTTTCCCCCCCCAAGGGAAGAGGAGCTCTTGCTTAATTCGAGTCCTTGGAGGCTGTTCTGAGGGGTGAGTGCTAACTGCAGGGCAAAGGGAGGCTTCTCCAGCTCAGCGTGGATGGGTGGTGGCAGCAGGCAGCTTGCTCTTTTCATTTAGCAGAACTTGAGATGGCGGGGGCCCCCCTCTGGTGCTTGGAGCTATATATCGTCTGCAAGAGAGACAAATCCTTGCCTGAAGAGCTTAAAGTCTAAACCAGGAACAGATAGCAAGGTTTGGGGGGGTGGGGAGGGAGCAGGGGGTCGGGTAGGAGGCACACAGGTGTGCTACTCCAAAGGTCAGGAGCTTCACAGGATTGAAATCCTGATTTTTCTCACTCAAATCAGTGTTCTGTGTGTTACAGCATGCCAGCTTTTCTCCTGCAAAGCGAACCAGACCTTGCAGAGCAGGCTCTGCCTTTCTCCAAGGATGCAGGAGTTGCCCAGTTCAGTGATGTTTGACAGCAGGCTGGAAGGGCAAACTGCCTGCTCCAGCGTAACTGCTCCTGGGCATGTTCTTGTCTTTCTGCTCTTGATGTGGTCCTCGAGTATCTCTGCTGGCAAGCGCTGCTCTGGGAGTGCAGCACAGCGTTGGGAAGACTCCACAGTCTGTCCCTTGCTATTGCAGGCAACTACGTCATTTAATCCCCCTCCTAATCCGATCAAGCTTCATTTTGGGAGTGCTCAGTGGTTTGTTTTCCTTGCTACTCCTTCTGGGAGGCTGTTCCAGGCTTTGTTTTTCTGGCTGGAAACCTCTTAACGCTATTCATGGCTAGCTCATACCTTGTTCTGATGCCAATGTTTTCCTTCAGCTTAAATGAAAAGCGTCCACAATTAAAGAGCACTTAACTCTAGAGCCCTGGAATTGAGATAAGGGTGCTAAAACCAGGTCTTGAGAAGGTCTCCCTCTCTGGACTGTTTGCATTCAGCAGTGTATCAATCTTATCCCCTCATCTTTTATTTCATGGCTCTAAGCAGGCAGCTCCAAAGCCCCACATACCCCCTGCTCTAGGCTCCTGCTAACCTGCTTCTATGTCTCTTCCAGAGAAGTACATGGAGTTTGACCTGAACAACCAAGGCGAGATTGGTGAGTGACCAAGGGATGCAGGTGCTGGGCTGGAAGAGCAACAGGCTGCTGTGGCAGTGTCTGCTGCTCTATCTGCTGCTTCCCTCTTCACTTGTGCTGCTGAGGAGGAAAACCTGGGGGCTTTGCCCATGTGCAGCCTTGCTTGGATCTTGACTGCCAGCCAGGGGCTTCCTTGGCTCTCCTGCCCTTGTCTCTCAGCTTTCTCAGTCTTTCTTCACCTACTAAAAGATCCTGTTTTCTTCCTGAGTCTCTGCTTAGCTTCTCCACTTCTTTCTGCTCTGAATGTTTTTTATTTCTCCTCCCTGTTTTTCCACCAAGGCTGCCTTCTCAATCCTCAGCCCTTCCAGAGCTGGGAAGCTGCAGGGCTTGGACAGTCCTGGATTTTGCTTGGCTTGAGAAGAAGCTGTATAAAACCATAAGCACTTCTAGGGTAGAGAAGCTCTTTGTTTTCCTGGAAGGGGAGGGAAGCCGGGGACTTAGGGTTGAGTGTGGCTCAGCTGAGCAGCCCTGGTTTGGGCTCAGAAAGCACAGGTTTTATAAAGATCCAGCCTTCTTCAGGCCTGGAGCTGATTCTGAAGTACAATCATTTGTGTGCTGTGTCCTTCCAGGAGCCTCGTTCCCCTCCTCCATCAGCCCCTGAGCTGTGGGGAGCTGGAAGGGGGTGACTTAGTGCTGCTGTGTTTCCGGGAGGGAAGGGGCCACAAGTCTCTGCAGTCACCAAAGCAATGGAAGGAAATGGCCTGTGGTGCTGGGCAGGGGCACCTGCTCCCCACAGCTTGTTTGTCTCCAGCTTTAACCCTGGTGTTGCTTCCCTCCTCCCCATCCCTGTGATTCTTGGCACCACGCTCTGACCTAGAGAGCAACGTCCCCACGTGTCTCTGGAGCATTTGGAGAGTTCTCCTTCTGCATGTGTGGTGCTTTTATCTTGGACTGTGCAAGTGGGAAGTGGTGCTCTGTACTGGGTGGTGTGGCAGTGGGCTGTACTGGGAAGCTTCTCTTGGCTGGCAGCAACAGTTTAGTGCTGTCAGCCCCAGAGCCCTTAGGTGAGGTGGGAGCTCACACCTGTGACCCTAGGGTTGGTCTGTGTGCTGTGTGGTGGTGGTACAACAGCACTGATTACCTTGTCCTTGCAGATTTGATGTCTGTCAAAAGGATGATGGAGAAAATGGGAGCTCCAAAGACCCACCTAGAACTGAAGAAGATGATCTCTGAAGTGACTGGAGGGGTTAGTGAGACCATCTCGTACCAGGACTTCGTCAACATGATGCTTGGCAAACGCTCTGCTGTGCTTAAACTGTGAGTGTCCCCTTGGGGGTAGTGCAGGACCAGAGCTCGTGTGTCAGGGGAGCTGGGAAGCAGGAGTTCTGCCTGGTGGAAGCAGAGCTGTGCTTACTGGGTGTTGGTGGAGGGCAGACAAGGACCCTTGTGAAAGGGGAGCTTGCAGAGATGCATCAGGGGGTGTGTAAGCCTCTGTCTAGGCTGAGCAATGGTGAGTGCTCGCCGAGGAGCTCAGGCACAGGCTTCCTCCCACGTTCTCTTCCTCTCCGGAGGGTGTGCAGGCACTCAGCGCTGCAGGGCTCCTTCCTGTCCCTCTCCTGTGGCTCCTCTGCTGGCGACAGGGACAGAGGCTTCCTCTGAATGGTGGCAGGACTCTGAGTGATGGTCCTGCCAGCACTGCTGGTGCTGGCTCCTGTTTCCCACAGGCTGCTCCCTCCCTGCCTGATTTTGGAGATGGGCAGTGGATGGAGATGGGACACATGCTTCAAACAGCTGGCTTGTGGTGGGAGAGGTTTTCTGCAGTACAGGCTGCCAGCATCAGCCTCCCACGGCCTCCTCTGCCCTCTCAACAGGGCTCTGAAAGTCCTGCTGTAACAAATGGCTTCCAAACACTTGCTTGGCTCTGTCTCCACTTTCCCTTTCACAGCCAGAGGCTGGCCTTGCTTTTGTGCCTGTAACCACTTTGAATAGGAGCTGCTCCTCTCCATCCCCCTTACCCCTTTTTGAAGGCAGCTTTAGAAATACAGCCAGCTTTCAGGGCAGGTTGGGAGGAAGGATCTTGTGCCCACCTCCTGCATGGTCCCTCTAAGCTGGTACGTGCTTGCTGGCAGTGTCTCACCTCCCTCTAAGTGCCCTGTGTCTGTACATTGGGGTGCTCCTCTTCCAAGCATGCTCACACTTCTGACACCTGTGCTCCTCCTTCCTTTCTCCATGGAAGCAGGGTGATCCTGCAGACCTGTCCCATCTCTTCCATCCTTCCTCCCAACTGCAGCAGCTTTCACAGATGGGTCCCTTCTCTTGCTAACAGGCACCCCATTGTCTACTGGAACTCTTTAGAGCAGGAGCAGAAATGTGAAACTTGTCCTGAGAGCAGGGGAGTCCTTTGATCCAGTGTGGCAGCTGGCATTCCCAGCGTAGCTGCAGCCCTCAGGGAGGAAGAGGGTGCTGGTGGTTGCAGAATGCTTGGGATTCTTGTGGCCAGTGCCTTGCTCCTGGTCTCTGCCCTCTTTCCTGGCTGCAATTGCTGTTGCTTGCTCGGGGCTGGGTTCTGAATGTTCTGCTGTGTGGTTATGTACCAGGTGGGCCAGGAACAGCATTTGCTTTTACACATTGGGAGCACTTGGCATGCAGCGTGCACCGTGGGGATTTTGGAAGTAGCAGTCTAAATAAAACATGCTAATCCTCTGGGCTTTGAGAGGAAAACCAGCAGAGGCTTTGAGAACCCATTTCTGGAAGCTGGTGGCACTGCCCTCTGGCTTTCTCCCCTGTTAATTATCAAATGCCCTTTGCATAGAAGGCAAATGCCATTTTCCAGCAGGTAAAATAATCCCACCCTCAGTGATGGGTAAAGATGTACCTCCTTTTATTTTTCATTGCTGTTTTCTGTTGTATTTTGCAGGGTGATGATGTTTGAAGGAAAAGCCAATGAAGGCAACCCAAAACCTTCTGGTCCACCTCCAGAGAGAGACATAGCCAGCCTCCCTTGAAGAGGATGGGCTGAAAAGCTGGCACTGTTTGCTTTGCTGGTCTGTAATGGAGGTTACCTGTGCTTTGATACTCTTTGCTGTGGACAGTCCTAGTTTTCAACTAACCTGCCTTAGAGGAACAGCAAGGGAAGCTGGAGCTGTCCAGCTCGTGTCTTTCTGCTGCATCCCTTAGCCAACTTGATCTGTTAGACAGGCGCTGTAGCACCAAGTGTAATGTGAGACCAAAAAAAAATGAGAACATAATCCTGTGATCTTACTCTTTCCTCTGCCCTTCCTGCATCTCTCAAGACGAGGAGCTACTTTCCTCCGAGCGTATGGATTCAGAGCTGTGCTTGTCATGACAGGTTCCCAAAGGACCTTGCTGCCAGGTGTTGGTGCTTCTCTGGCAACCCCCCCCCTAGAGCAACTTTGTGGGTGCAAAGAAATAAGTGCCTTCTGCTCTGTCCTACCCTTCCTGACTCTGGGCTAGTTCTTCCCCTTCCTGACCTCCCCAAAATACAAGTCAGGGTCCCACCTCTGTGGCCAAGTGAACGTGGGAAGGTGCATGGACAGGGAGATCTGCCTGCAGCTTGGAGGTGAGGATGGCTGGCAGCAGGAATAGCTTCTGGCTGCTCCCTGGGTTCATCCTGCACTTGGATCTGTGTGGGTCCATCACCAGCTGCTGCAAGCAAGGGTGATTAAAGCTACCTTAGGGAACCCTTTCCTGGTCAATGGGATCTGGTTTAGCTTAGGATGGGATTGGTTGGACTTGATCATCTTCAAAGGTCTTTTCCAACCTTGTGATTCTGTGATTAAATCTCCCCCTGAATCTGGTAAGGAGCGTAACCTCTGAGTGGGTGGTTGTCCTGTCCATTGAGGGTGGAAACAAGCGTGGTGTTATGCTGTGCAGCCCCTTGGGGAGGCCATGGGGAGACTGAACCTTCAGGTGGAAGGAAGCTGGGTGACTCAACTGAGAGCCCAGCCAGACCAGTGGTGCGTGAGGATCTGTCCTCACACAGCTGCTTGGTCCCTCAGGTTTTTCCAGACCTCCCTGACTGTTTCAGCTCAGTCCCCATGGCTATCAGGAACAATTCCCTTATGGATAACCCCTCAGGTTTGCAAAATAAGAATGGTTCTAAGTGTGGAGTATGAGCTGGGCTCCAGATGGAGCTGTGACTGTGCTGTCCACACTCTGGTTACTGCCGTGAGTCCTGTTCCCTATGCAACTTCTGGGATCCAGATGTTTGCTCTTTGCCCTTTCCCTTCTCTTTTCTTAAATGTTCTTGGCAGCTTTTAACTTTTTTTTTTTAAATCATGGTTTAATAAATAAATTTTTTAAAGGAAGTCCGGATGCTTAACTCTACTAGGCTGATTGTTCCTGCCAAAGGCTGCACTTCTGAATAATAATAATAAAAAAAAAAATTCTCACTACTGTTTGCATGAAAACCAAAACTGTAACAGAGAAGGAAAAAAAAAATACAAGCAAAAGCAGCACCAGACTACTTTAAGGACTGAAAATAAATCTTCTGAAGCTACACTGTGTGTCAGTGTATTTGGTTTAGCTCCTCTGAAGCTTGCTCTGTGGGCTTGGTTGCAGATTAAATGAGGTGGTTTCCAAGTCTGTTAATATAAACCCTTAAATAGATCCTGGAGATAGGTCTGAACTGTCTTGATCTGATCTTTATCTGCAGTAACTGACCAAATGACATGGTGCTTGTGTTGCAAAATGCAGAGGTCACTGCTTGAAAGGTCTTTTTTTTTTTCCCCTAACTTAAAGCAAGCAGGTGCCAGGGCCTGTTTTAAGGAATAACCTGTTTATCAAGAACAAGCACTTGCCTCTTTTAAAAGAGGTTTGGGATTATTTTTTTCTTCATCCTCTACCCCTGCAAGCGATTGACTGAGGTTCTTGTCTGATGTATTGAAACGGAGACCAGGCTTCCTGGGGGAATGGCTGTGGATGCTTTTTCCATGCGTTCCTCAAAAGGATGGACTTGCCCTCAGATCAGAGCCCTGTGCCTGCTTTCTGCTGCCTGTTAAGCCTCTAGGAATGCACCTGCTTTTCTGGGCTATGTGTGTTAAAGCTATTGTTCAGTTAGAAAATAAAGGGAGCACGTTCCACCAGGGAGAGTTGGTTTGGGTCGCTGCCCCAAGCCCTGGCTGCTTTTGTCTCTCTTAAAATCCTTGTCCTCCTGGTCCTGCAGAAGAGCAGCACCGCCTGGGGTGTTGGAAAGAGCCTCCCTCACCGTGTCCTTGTCCACACAGGGCTCAGTGCTAAGGCCATGTGTGCCCTGTGCTGGCACCTCGAGGGGAAGGGGGTCTCGAACCCGCTGACCTTGAGGCGGGAGGGAGCAAGGGGAGAAGCTCAGCTCCTGCTGTGGCTGAGAACGGGTTTTGGGGAGCAGAGGAAGCCTGTCCCTGCGCGCAGGGCTCCCTCCTCTCCAGCTCAGCCGCCCCTGCTCGCGGGGGTGCTGGGGATGGGGGGGGGGGGGGGCCGACCGGCCCCTCTGCTCCCGCCGCAGCCGCGCTACGGCCGCGGGGCGCCGCCTGGAGCTGGGGCGAAGCGCGCAAGCCCCGTCCCGAGGGCTGGGGGAGCGGCTGCTGCCAGCTGCCGCCCCGCTGGGCCGGGCCCGGCCCCGCCGTCCCCTCAGCGCCCCCGGGGGCCGCCCCACCGGGCTGAGGCTCCTCAGGCGGCGACGGGCCGGTGCGTGCGGCCCGCAGCCACCCAGCGCGGCCGGGCCAGGCCCCGCCCCGCCTGGCTACATAAGGAACAACGGGCTCATCGTACGCGGCGCCGAGCCAGGCCTCAGGCGCCGCCCCCGCCGCCGTTGTACCGAAGGAGGCGGGGCCTGCTGGAGGACTCGTTCCGCGGCGGACCGTCGAGAGCTGGGGCTAGAGCGGCCCCGCTGGAAGCGGAAGTGAGCGCGCGGGGCGGGCGGGCTGAGGGTTTTCTGGCAGCGCAGGGAGCCGCGCGCCGGAGCGGGCAGCGCGCCGCGGGTCTGCGGCGCCGCCATGGGGGACGATATGGACGTTATCCCCGAGCGGGAGATGAAGGTGAGCGGCGGGGCGGGCTGTGAGGGGCGGCCCGGGGCTCGGCTCGGGCGGCGGGGGACCTGGCGGGGGTTTGGTTCCAGCCGGCGGCGTTGGCTGGGGCCTGGAGCCGGGGGTGAGGGGCTGTGGTGAGGGGCCGCTGAGGGCGGCGGGGTTTGGGGGAGGCTGGGCTGCGGGGGCCGTAGGCGGGGTGAGGGCCGCGGGGCTGGCGGGCGGGGGAGTGGGGGGTGATGGTGTCGGCCGGGGCCGCTTGCGGTATCCCCGCGGGGTTTGTGGGGCACTTGAGGCGGTGTAGCAGAGGCTGGTCCCTGCCTGGGGGGTGGAAGAGGCGGCGCGGCCTGTGATGGAGGGGGTGATGGTGACGCTGCCTGGGGGAGGAGAGGCAGAGGGGGGCGGTTGGAGGAACCTTATTTTGGGGAGGGGGGGGAGTAACGGGTTTGTAAGTCCTGTCAGCTTGGCTTGCGCTGGGAATCTGCGCTTGGGAGCAGCAGCGGCGTGTCTGTCTGCCGTGGGGCAGCGTGAAGTGGTGCCTGTGTCTCTTGAGTGTCACTGTGTGAGCAGGGGCTCGGGGGTGGATTCCTCAATCCCATGTGGATCTCTGTGCAGCGTCTTTCTGCTCACCCACCTTTGGAAACAAGCACTTGGGGTGGTTGTTTTGCAGAAGGTTCTGTGTTTTGCAGCCCCCTCAGGTTGCAGGGGTGCACTTAGTGCTTTGGCAGTAATTTGGAAATAAGGCTCAGGTGCTTGAGTTGAGTTACTGTGGTTGGATCCAGTTGCTCCCTTCAACCACTGGTCCCTTGGGAAGGGAGCCTCCTTCCTAAGGGAAGCCTCAGGTTTTGAGTGGTAGCAGGGCAGCTGCTGTTCCTTAGTTTGGTTTGTGGTTTTGGAGTTTTTATCTCTTGGCCTGGTTTTTCTCTTCCTCCTTTTACAAAAGTGCAGTGTAAATTAGGAGAGAAGCAGGTGCAAAAAATCATTCTGATGTACAGATTAATTACTGAGGGTGTGTGGGTTGTATGTTCTCTGTGTCATAAGTTACAGTAGCAAACAAAGAGGCATCTAAGCAGATGTGTGGTTTGTAGCTTTGGAGCAAAAAAGTTTTATTTGAGTGTGTGGAATCTCTGCTTTATTCCCTCCTTTTTCTCTTCTGTATGTGTTGGTTAGTTTTGTTGTGTTTCTGAGGAGGTTGGATCTCCCAGAGAGGTTCAGCTTCTACAGATTCTATGAACATAGACACTGGGTAGAAGAGAGATTCAGGCAGTGGAAGAAGTGTGGTGTGATCTCAGTTTTCCTTTGAGACAGAAGATGTGATGGCTAGTGACAGGGTGGGTGCGGACTCTACCTTGGCAGGTGTTTTGCAGCTTTTCAACTTAAAGAAACTGAAGCAAACTCTTCCTTTTTGCCAGAGGAAAAGATTACATCTACTTTCTAACTCTCTTACAACAGGACTTTCAGTTTAGAGCCCTGAAGAAGGTCCGTATCTTTGATGCTCCAGATGATCTTCCCAAAGAGCGCTCCAGTCTCCTTGCAGTGTCTAACAAATATGGGCTGGTCTTTGCTGGTGGAGGAACCAGCCTGCAGGTCTTCCACACTAGAAACCTTCTCATGCAGAACCAGCCAGGAGAAGACCCCAATACAATCGGTAAGGCAGACTTTACATGTGTCTTGTGGTCTCTGAAGACACAGCTTTGTATGAATTGTTTTGATACAGAGCTCTTGGCTTCTCATACAGCCCTTCCCATGCTCTTTGTGCATGTATATTATCGTGTTTTCTGGTGTGAGAAGGCAGGAACAATATTTGCTATAGCTCTAGCTGAAGTGAAGTACAGCTGTCACCAGGATGCTCTGTGCTAGCCCCTGTTCCAGTGTCATTCAGGTCTGGTCACCTGTGTTGAGTGCCTGAGTGAGCATGCCTGAGAATGTCCCCCTTTCCTTGCAGCCAGGCTCTGTGCTGTCACACATGCCAGGCATGTGTGTGAGTGGAAGGACAGAGTTCTCCCAGTTAGTTGGCCACTCTGACTAAGCAGCTGTCCTGCAAAGGAGAGAGTAATTGCTGTTTCACCACCTGAGTGCAAAATACACCCAGGTGCAAAATGGTTTGTGTTCTCTTGCTGTCATTAGTAACTGTACCATCCAAGGTACTCATGTGCATACACAAGTAAACCCAAAAATCTGTCTGCTTACCTTTCCTCCAGGTTACTGAGGAAGGACTTTTCTTTTCCTAGGAATTTGGCAACTCTTGAGATTGTGTGGATAGGGATGAAGGGGTTTGCTGTCGCTCAGTTTTTCCATGTTACCTTTCACAGCCGCTGTTGATGGAACTGGTGACTTTTTCATTCTAATGGTATTGTTTTTTACAAGAACAATCCTTGCTATTTAAATTTATCCCCTTCATTTTCTCTTTCTTTCCTTTTGTGTTTTAAGCTGAGAACATTCAGAGTACCTTAGTTCCCATGAAGTTTCCTGTGCAGCACCTGGCACTAAGCTGTGATAACCTCACGCTCTCTGTCTGTATGATGTCCAGTGAGATCGGTTCCTTCATTGGCTTTTTTGATGTCCGAACATTCTTAAATCAGGTAAAGCCTATGCAAAGTGTATTATTTTTTTCCAAGTTACAGCAGGAGGAAAGGCTCCATCAGCAGAGGGGTGGCAGCAGGGACAGGGAGGGGATTGTCCCTCTCTGCTCTGCCCTCTTGAGGCCCCACCTGGAGTCCTGTGTCCAGATCTGGGGCCCCCAATACAAGAAAGATGTGGGGCTGTTGGAGAGGGGTCAGAGGAGCCACGGAGATTATTAGAGGGCTGGAGCAGCTGCCTTACAAAGAGAGGCTGAGGGAGCTGGGCTGGGTCAGCCTGGAGAAGAGAAGGCTATGGGGGGACCTCATTGCAGCCTGCCAGTCCCTGAAGGGAGCAGAGGAACAGGAGGGGAATCAGCTTGTTCAAAGGGCAGACAATGGCAGGACAAGGGGGAATGGTTTAAAGTTAAAGGAGGGAAGGTTTAGATTGGATATCCATAGGGGGAAGTTCTTTACAGAAAGAGTGGTGAGGTCCTGGAACAGGCTGCCCAGAGCAGTAGTGGATGCCCCGTGTCTGGGGGTGTTCAAGGCCAGGTTGGATGGGGCCCTGGGCAACCTTGTGTAGCTCCAGGCCTGAGGTTGGTGTCCCTGCCTGTGGCAGGGGGTTGGAGTTCTATGATCCTTGGGGTCCCTTCCAACCCAGGCCAGTCTATGATTCTGTGAAAGGCATACCTTGGGTGGGAATTTGTGTGTGTCTGTGGGAGGTGTCTTGTAAAGGATTTGCTCAGTAGACTCAAAATCTGCTGCTTATTTTTATCAGTCATGAATTTATAGGAAAGTCTGTGGCATCCAGCAGGGAGCAACACAGAATTCAATATATGAATTTTAGGTGAAGCCATGAAGCCAGCCATTTTATTAGGTGAAATCACACAGATTCTATACCTTTCTTACTGCAAATGTGGGAAGCTAAAAAAATGCTAACTGGTTACACACACTGTTCACACCATATTGATTGGTTAGTAACTATAACAAGTTCTGATAAACCTATCTTATAGCTAAATATTCTTAGTTTACCTTTAATACCTAAAAACATCCACACACCTGCTGTTTTGACCCTCTTGTTATGGTTGGTTCTTAACATGTTCTGTTACTCCCAAATACCTTCCCATAACTGCTTCTTGGGTTAGGGCAGCCTGTACCCCTATCAGCAAGGCTGCTGTGTTTTGAGGATTTGATTATTAGGATCCTCTCAGCATGAGGAACTCTTCTCATGGGAATAGGAGAATATTGTTAGGGCCTGTGTCTTGGGTGAAGAGAGCTAGGCAGGCCTGCTGTCTTCCCTGACAAAAGTAAAAAATGCTTTGGATTATGGCTTTGGGAGAACTTGGTTTTGTGCTCAGCTTCCACTGTCTCATATATTTGTCTTTCCTAAAAGGCCAAACAGCAGAAACGTGCATTTGCTTATCACAAACTGGCCAAGGACTCGGGAAGCACAGCAGCAGTCAATGACCTGAAGTGGAACCCTGCTAGTCCTGCCATGGTGGCCATCTGCCTGTCTGATGGCAGCATCTCTGTGCTGCAGGTCACGGACTCTGTGAAGGTCTATGCCACGCTGCCTTCCTCTGTAGCTGTTACGTCTGGTGAGTGGCAGCCTCGGATAACATGCAGGATGTCGGACAATGAAGCAGATTGATGGGTGTGAAAAGATGGGCTGCTTGTCTGGGAAGGGGGTTTCTTAAATTTTTTCACCTAAAAGAAGAATTTAAACTCTTTAAGACTCAGAAGGTGTGTTAGAGTGTAACTGCTCATTCCCAGTTGATTGGAGGAGCAGCATCTTGTGAGTGTCACCTGTGGCCTCCTGTGGTTTGTGTTGCCTCAGGCTTGGCTGTCATTTCCAAGGAAGCATGCAAATAAGAGTTATCTGTTGGTTTTTGATTGTGCAGTCTTGTTTTCTCTGTGTCTGGGTGAGTCCCTGTTTAATTCAGATTAATTTGTGTTTTTTTCCCCAGGGGACAAAATTGTTACCTTAGTTTACTGTCCCTGCTTTTGTGGGGCCCCATAACTCCTGTTTCTTAGTGCTAATGAAAGTCTCTTTTTTTTCCTTAGTGTGTTGGAGTCCAAAGGGAAAACAGCTGGCTGTGGGGAGGCAGAATGGCACTGTGGTGCAGTACCTGCCTGTAAGTATTGTTGCTAGTGAGGCCTCATGCCTGCAATGTGCTTTATTTTCTTTACAACACAAGCTATGGAATTTGGTGGAGTGGCATGAGCTGGATGAGGCTGGCTGAGCCCTTCAGCAATACTAAAGTGTCTTAGACAAGTGCTGGGTTTAATTTGAGGTTTGCACCTGCCACAGAAAAAGCCGTGATTTCAGAGTGCCACATGATGATTATTAAAGGCTGGGTGAGCTGCTCTAAAATGGTTATTTGGGATTTCTGTGAAACTTGCTGTCAGCTTTGTTTATTGGTTTTTCCTTTGCATTGAAGATCAATTTTATTTGCAGAATCTACAGGAGAAGAAAGTAATCCCTTGTCCTCCCTTCTATGACTCAGACAATCCCGTTAAAGGTACATCTTTTAATTGCTTTTTAACATGTTTTCTCTTGTAAAATATTTTTACTCCTTCCTCCTCAGAATGGTTGTAGTTATAGCAGTTGTATACTGCACTGGTTATGTAATTACAGTGTGAGTTTTAAATATTTGGAAACGATTATATGCTTTATTTCTGGCTCGCATAGGAAAACTGCCAGTCTGGCAGAGTACTTGACTGTATCTAGAATGTTTTAAAATCTATTTTTTTGCTTGCTGATGTGATAGACAGTACTGTCACAAGTAATCTCTCTTTAACACAAAGATTTCTGGGTATAAATCCTGTTCCCATATTTTGTGTGAGTTTCATTTCATCGTTTTGACTGTTCAATAAAATGTCAAGGCAGCGAGTTTAGAGAAGCAGAAACAATTTGGATATGCCAAAATATCATTCTGTTGCCTCTAATGTCATCAAGCAAATCAAAGGCATTCTTTTAGTTTGTTTTAGAGATTTCTGGGATCAAATAGTTTCTCCTCAATGAGATTGATATTCTGTGGACAGATCATTGAAATTCTTTATCTGAATAGTTTAGATGCTAGCGATTCCTTGTTTGTTTTGCTTTTGTGTGCTGTGCACAGCTAAAATCAAGGAAGAAGGAAGTATTGCTCTGAAGTATTTCTGGGTCAGGTGTTTGTTTCCTTCTCTTTCAGTTCTGGATGTCCTGTGGATTGGCACGTACGTCTTCACTATTGTATATGCAGCAGCTGATGGGACGCTGGAAACGCCTCCAGAAGTGGTGGTAGCTGTACTGCCTGTAAGTGCCAGCAAATCACAGCAACAGAAATGTATGTTGGTACTGCTGTAAATCGGGGCTGGGTTTGCAGGGGGATTGAGCGGAGGGAGGTGGTACCCACCTGAAAACCCATCATTCACCTGTGCTCTGCAGACAGTGCATCAGGACATGAAGACTTTCAGCCTCTGAAGCAAACACTTGGGAATAAAACCCTACCTGATGTGGAGCTGTGATATATTTTCTTTGTTTAGATTAGGGACATTTTTAGGCCTGATGATAATATTGGCTTATTCATTGCTGGGGGCGGGCTTGTGGGATCATGGTTACTCCCTGGTAACCTTTTTCTTGTCCGCTCATCTTTTGGAGGAGGGTTTTGGTTTGTTTGCTTTGTTCTTTTGTCTTTGAAGTGGTCTCCTGTTGCCTGATCTCTCTTAAAGCATGTGACGATTATTGATGTACCCTCATAAGGTCATATTTATGGGAGATAACTTGATTTCTGCATTGGAAGGTAAATTATCAATGTTTGCCTTGCAGAAAAAGGAAGAAAAGCGACCAGAGAAGTTTGTGAATTTCATGGAGCCTTGTTATGGGAGCTGCACGGAGAGGCAACATCATTACTTCCTCAACTATGTTGAGGAATGGTGAGTGGCAGCAACGTGTTTCCCTTGTTACAGAGCTCTGAGTAGCCAGTTCTTCTCAGTGTATTGTATTCCTCCCTTTTGTAAACTGTATTAATACCTGAATATGGGACAAATGAAATTGTTACTGTGAAAATGCTTTGCCTGAGTACAGCTAATTTCTCCTAGATGCTTTTTCTGTATGCCAATGTACTCATTTGCCTGGTGAGAATATGTATTACTGTTTAAAATGTCATAACAATTTCCCTTGATAGTATAAGTTATAGGTTGGGTAAAGTGTGACCTTTTGTCTTGTTTAATTGTGTCTCTGAAGAAGCTGTTCCTAGCTTTTCAAATACCCTCCTTGGACATTATTTATGATGATACAGCTGCTGTCAGATCACTGGTTGGCAGAGGGTTTCAGCCCCAGTGACTCCTTTTAAGGAGAAAAAGAAAAACAAACCAACCAAACATCAAAAGACTCCAGTTCCACATGAAAAAGTCCTACAGTGACACAGCAAACTGTGTTTCCCTCATCTTGGGAGGAAAAAATCAGTTTCAAATTGTTACAAATCTATTTCTAGTTATGAATTTGGAGAGATCACAGAATTGTAGGGGTTGGATGGTAATGAATTGTGATGCTGGAGACCTTGCTGTGGATCGTTATGCTGGTTTTAACCTGTTTGTGTCCATGCTTACAGGGATCTGGTTCTGGCAGCTTCAGCAGCTTCCACAGAAGTCAGCATTCTTGCCAGGCAAGGAGACCAGGTAATACTTTTGTTCCCATTGCATTTGTGCATATGTACCTCCTCTTTCTTGAAAAATCTAAGCAAGTATAATCTGGGTGAGATTCCAAATACACTGAGATGGAAAAAAACCAAACAAAAAACAGAACACACAACATTCCAAAACCAATCAAATCCCTTTTCTCTTTACATCTGAGTTGTATAGAATCTTAAGATAAGCATAATTCTTAGATGAACAAGAGATCAGAGTGACACAAAAGAGAAGGGATAAACAGAAACATGGCATCTTATGAGCAAGGTACCAGAACTCATTTTTTTCTTGTCAAACTCACTATAATAAGGTGATTCACATGAGGTCATCAGTTAAGGTTAGATATTAAAACTATCTGACCTTAAATCTGTGACAGGCCTCGAGACTTTTGGCATTTTTTAATCTGGCAAATGTAAGTAAATGCTCTCAAGCTTTTTTGCAGTCTGTAGTAGGCTGGAATTCTGAAGGAGGCTGGTCACAGGAAAGCAGCAGTCAAAATAATAATCTTACTTTTCACAGAACTGGGAATCGTGGGTTTTGGAGGACTCCAGCAGAGCAGAACTTCCTGTGACAGATAAAAGCGATGACACTCTGCCTGTTGGCGTTGCTGTAGACTACACCAGTAACATGCCCATTCCCATCAGTAAGTGGTGTTAGTTTTTCTTGTGGAATAGTCCAATAATAGCAAAATATATGAAGGTTTTTGAAGGGCAGCCTGGTTCTCTGGGTTCTACGAGATCATTCTGGAAGGGACACCAACATGCATCCTGCCTTTTTATACCCACAGCAGGTGTGGGTTTATCTCTGTGTGAAGATTCAAATGGCAGAGTGTTTAATAGGGTTGTTCATCAATGCTTTCAGCAGCCTGGTGTACTATACTAACAGGCATGGCATAAAGCACCTGGGTTATGCCTGTGTTTCCCAGAACTGGGATAATAGTGAGTTTAAAGGAGTGATATTCTAACACCAGGAATTTCAAACTGCCTGTGAGGTTTTCTTTATTCTTTTAGCAGCTTATATCGTTTTGTAGAACTGTGGTGTGGTGAAGTACACTTCCACTGATCTAAAGGAAAAGTGGGTTAGTTTCAAAGCCAGGAAAAGCAAGGATCGTTTAGGTGAATGTGTAGGTTTTAATTCTGCATTAAAGCACAGGGCCTGTACTGGCTGAACCCTGCTGTGCTCTACATATAGCCAGTGCATTGTTGCTGTACCCTCTGTGCTGCCTGAAGGATCTTCAAAGCGCCTTGTCAGAGGCTGAAGGTACATTTGAGCTATTGTGCTGTACCTTAGTGAATTCTGAAAACTCTCCTTTGAAACCTGGAGACAGATTGAAACAGAGATGCCTTCAGGCAGAGTGGAAGGTACTGCAGTCAAGAGCTCCTGAAGAGCACAGGAGGGTGCCGATTAACTGAGAACTTTACCTGAATGAAAACCACAGAAGGGAATTGAGGTCAAACTTCGTGCTTGAATGCAAAATGGAGTTTGAAGCGTTTTTTACTGTTAATCTATATAGTTACTGGATTAAGGAATCTGTCAGCACAGCTTTTTTTAAGCCCAGGTTGCTGCCTCAGAGTTTTTAGAAAGGTTTTTGAAGATGCTTTTTTGCTAACACCTTCTCTGTGCTCTCACAGAGTGCAATCAGCTTGGTTTTGGCTGCCCGTTAATTGGCTTTGCAGTTCGCATTAAGTTTGGATTATAAAAGAACCTCATCTATCCTGGAGCTTGTTCCCATGTGGAAACTGCCCTTCCCTGGATGCTCTTCCTGAAGAACCAATCAGTAGAGAAACTGTCCAACAAACAAAGCATCATGGTTATAGCAGATTTTCCCTCCATCCTGGATTGTGGGGGTTTTTTTGGTGGGGTGATGGGCAATGTTTAAGTTAAACAGTTGTGGATTTATTTGTTTCTTCAAAGAATTATAGGGAATGCTTTGAGACCTTTAACTCCACTGACAATATTTCAGACAGAAGCAGACTCTAGGATCAAAGCTGTAGCTGTGCAGAATGCAGTTATTCTATATCAGAGCTAAAATCACCTGGATATTTGTTGTTGGCTTTCTTTAAAGTTTAGAAGTTATTGATCTAGAGGTTTTCTTTTGTATTTAATGTGTATGAATGTTAAGGATGTGACAAGAGCCAATGGAATGTGGGGGCTGCAGAAGGACACAGAGGGTTGAAGGAGGGAACAGCATATAGGTGAAAAAAGGACTCTGAAATATTAAAAAGCTTGGCACAGGAATTCCTGCTTGAAAGTTGGACTTTGTCATTCAGGAGAGGACGTTTGAGTGTCAAAATATCCCGTCATCTATTAATTTATGTCGCATGTAGTCAGGAATAGGCAGGAATAAAGAAGTAAGAAAGAGAATTGGGCATTCATAGGGAAGCAGAGGAACAAAGATGCAAGTGAAAGCAAGAAGGGAGAAACGTAAGAAACATTGTGCTAAGCAAGTCACATGAAGGGGCCAATGCCAACAGGAAGTGAACAGGAAACTTTGACTGCAGGACTTAAATTATGCTGTGTCTGGCAGGTGATGAGAAGACCCTTCCTCCAGCTCCAGTTCTGATCCTGCTCTCTACGGATGGTGTGCTCTGCCCATTTTACATGATCAATCAAAACCCAGGGGTCAGATCGCTTATTGTGACCCCGGAGCCGTTGCTGTTAGTAGGGGAGAGAGTTCCCAAATCAGGAGGTAAGTACTCCAGTGGGCTAGGGAAACATTTGCACTTGTGGATCTTTGCCATCTTCATCTGAAGCTTGGTGTAGTCCATGGATGTGATCACAGAAAATACTTATTTTCTTTATAGTGATAATGGGGAGCAGTTCTTGGGTGTTTTGTGCTCCCAGGACTATTCTTTTACAAGCACATCAGTGAAATGATCTCAAGCACTTTGAACACTGTGGACTTAGATTCTATTGTGAAATCAACCTTTGGGGAACAGTGACAAATTCTAGAAGGCCCTTTGGGGTGTGACTGGAACCACAGCAGTGACTGCAGGCTCTGCCTGGGGATGATGATCAATCACTGTGTGGGCCCAGAGCATGGGCTGCATGCTGCAGAGAGGTGATGGTTTTCCTCCATGTGTTTTGCCACAATAGGCTGTGATAAGAATCAAGGTGTTTGGCTGCAGCAGAAGTGTGTTTTAAACAACAGCTTTCTGCAGCACTGTGAAAATTGTACTAGCAGGTGAATAGTAGTAGTTTTATCTGAGTTATATTTGTATTGGCAGTTTCCTGTGGTGGGGTAGGCAGGTAAGCTGATTGTTTTCCTTGTCTGCATGCACTCACCATTGCAAACCCACCGTTGTCTTCCCTAAGCCCAAATTTGCTTCTCCTTCCCCAAGCAGAGTGCTGCTGTTTGGCAGCATGCCTCTCTGCAGCACTGGCTGACTTGTGTGCTGACAGCCTCTTTTATTTGAGATGGCAGGAACCTCATCGGAATCAATGGAGAAAGGTGAAGCCTTTTCACAGGAAATTCCAGGCAATATTAATCTAGACAGGCTGTAGTATTGATCGTGGCTTGGACTGTGTGTGTTTCTGTATCACCTACTGGGTTTGGGGACTGAACCCAGCTCTCTCCTCTCTCCTCCTCACTGTACTGTCTGTCCAGTGAGTGAGATGATGTTTAACTGTCCTTGGCAAATAGCCTGTAGCCATGTGGTACCTTCTGCCATTAGTCAGTACAGCCAAACGAGTCTCTTCCTTCTCCCTTTGTCTTCCTGCAGGAAGCACTGCCACAACTCCAACCACCCCTCCAACTTCTTCAAAGCCTGATACAGCTCCAGGTGTTGCTCCTGCTGCCCCTTCCTCAAGTCAGCCTCCTGCAGCAGCTGGAGCAGCTGCCTTTTCCTTTATGCCTTCAACTGTGAAGATGCCTGGCACCGCAGGCGGTGATCCTCCACCATACCCCTTTGCCACCGATGCCTCCAAGCAATCCCTGGCTCCCAGTCAGACTGGAGCAGCAACGTTCTCTTTCTCCTCAGCTTCTCCTAAGGCATCCATGACTCCTGCTGCTTCTGCAGGCACCACCACAGCTACTGCCACCACCTTCTCGTTTGGATCCATGAACTTTAAACCTGCTGCAGACAGTTCACCGGGGCCACCACTCTCCACAACGCCTGTTGCACAGAAGATATCTTTTGCCCCTTTAGCTTCTTCAGTCAAAGTGAACCTCAATGAGAAGTAAATAGATATAATAGTTAATGCAGTGGCTTAAATTGCTCTAGGTGTGGGCAATGGGTGGTAGTTCTGAAGATGATTTATGGAGCTCTCACAGCTGTTCCTCATGCTCCCAGCAAAGCACTGAGGAAGCCTCTCTTTCTCCAAGACATAGCTGTCTTGGCTGTGAAAGCCCACAGTGCTTCCCATGCTAGAGGCTGTGTTTGTTCATGGGCAAAATACTAGTCAAGGGGTGGAATCTGGGATCTGAAATCCTGTATGTCTGGGATGGGTTTGATGTGGTTGTGATAGCACAAGTGTCTTTGAATTTTTATTGAAGGTTCTTTACCCCCCAACCTAGAGACTAACTCTCCGAGCTGTGAGGAAGCTGTATCCATAGCTGATGGATTTCTTTTTGGCTCCAGTGTTCAGTGGAGAAGATGCCAAAACTTTTGGTTTTATTCTTAAGTGGGTGCTTGGTCACTGAACACAGGATCTGGAATATTCAAAGCTTGTTCTTGCCAACTGAAAGAAAACTTAATGTTGATTAGGAACTATGCAAAATGGATTTGATGAGTGTACTCAGATTTCACATACCCACACTTCCCTCCAACTCCTGAGACTTGTTCTCTGCTTTTAGAAAGAATAGCATAAAGCACAGAGCTGTGTTAATTGGAGCTGCTTTCTGTGGAGAGCAATTCTCATGTAAATGTATCCTAAGAAATTTCTGATGGGTCAAATGATTATTTTTCAATTAGAATAGTCTTTTCCTGCACCAGGATCTGGTGGTGGCTCATACAGCTTTTTAAATGAAATGTTTTGTGTATAAAGCAAATGATACGCTCATGAATTGGCTGGATATTTAAATTGGCTGCCTTGAGGAGCTGAGTTTGCAGATGAGTAGAAATCCCTCATTTCTTGCAGGATTCCTGTTTGAGCCTTGCTGCAAGGCTGAGGCTGAAGGGCAGCTCGGATTTGCTGTAGTTGGCATTTTGGTGGGAAATGATGAGGTGCATTTTGAAGCAGTGTAGTGCTTTTTGCTGGCATTTGACTCTTGCTCAGTGGGTTTATGGTAGCAGTCTTTGTGGCTCTACATATTCAGAAAAGATCCTGATTGGATCCTTTACACTGTTTTCCAGAATCTACACTTGTAATTTCATATCTGGAGCTTGAGTTGTTGATTGCAGAGGATGTTAATTCATTATAACTTAGTGCTTTATGTTGGATGGGGGAAGAACAACCAGGACCGTGTTAAGAGCTGAAGGATGTTCTTTCTCTTGCAGGTTCTCAGCTGTAGGCACCTCTTCTCCCACTAGCAGCAGTAGTCAATGCACTTCCACTATGTTTTCTTTCTCAACCACTTCAAAAACTGCTTCTGGAGGTACTCTGAGCCAGTCCACACCCCTGGCAGCCTCTCCCACCACATCACTGAAGGCTTCAAGCCCTGTGCCCACCACAGGTAGGAGTCTGATACATATTGCTGGGAACAATGCATTACAAACAATGTTCTCAGAGCTTTGGGACAGTGAGCTGCATTTGACTTTTCTTGTTTTTCTTGCTGCTTTTACTGATGCAGCAGACTTCCTGGTTTGCACACTGGAATCGTGATGGAGTCAATACTGAAACCACAAAGTTTTTCCATTTGTGCACTTTGTTTCCCCCCCCAGCCATATGTGAAATCAATATGTTCAACTTCTTAAGTTCCTCCAGAAGTTCTGGTGTTTCCAGGGCTCTGTAGCACAGCTCTGATGCAGAATGTTTCTGGGCAGTCACAAAAATCTGTGCCCTATCTTGCATCTGAAGTAGCCAGAGATGAAAACAAGTGACTTTTAAATTAGACAGCATTCATTTGATAGCAGAATAATATTCTGTTTTCTCAAATAATTGTGTGACTGGGGATTTTGAGCTCCTTAAGGAGTAGTGCAGCCAGCTATTGGAGAGTGATGGTTGTTGCCATTAGCAGAGAAGTTGGATGGGAGCGAAACAGGACGTAAGGAAGGTGTATTCTTGCACTGGGCCCCATAGAATCCTACCACTAATGCTTTTGGATTTGACAGTGCTGATTGTGGTTGTGTCTGATCCCAATCTGTTTTCTCAAGCTTTGTTTAAGGTCATAAATGACCATTCCTCTTTTTAAATTCCAGTGGCACGTCCTGCTCAAAATGCACCTGTAGCTTCTTTACTACAGAAGCCAGCCAAAATCACCCCTGCTGCAGCAAAGCCGAGCTCTACACAGGTAATGGGAACTTGGATGGGTTTGTTGGAGGGTGAATGGTTTTTCATGGACAATGAGTTGCTTAGAATTCATTGGTCTGAGTGACTACTTTTTGGTCAAAGAGTTAGCTAGCTTTTGACATTTAAAATAGCAGCAAATCTGTGGGACTGAAACTATGTTCTTTGCATGTCTCGAGAGCTGTGTTTGATTTATGTTGTCATGATCAGAATTGTAGAAACTAATTCTTCTTGTCATTATGGAAACCAGTGTGTACAGCTTTCCGAGCTAATAGGCAGTCAGGAGATGCCTTGGCTGTGTATTGAGACACACAGTTTGTTGGATATTAAAGGCAAAATGGTAATACAGAGCAGCACATGCAAAATTCCTTTGCTTTCACAAAGTTTCAGCCATGTTACCTCCACCTAGTCCACAGTCCTACTTCAAACACACACGTGCCAGTCATAGTTCACTGTGGAACTAGTGTTTAGGCTTATGATAATTGTCTTCCTGGTGACTGGTGTGTGAATGGAGTTTCTAACAGCAGGCCTTTCTTCATATTCTAAGCTTCCTGTTGCTAAGGATATATTCCTAATGCTGGGTTTTGGTTGGGTTTTGTTTTTTTCAGGGTAAATCAGCACCCCCCAGCACAGCTTTAGAGAAACAGACCCACCAGTGGAAGGATTCAGATCCTGTCGTAGCAGGAATCAGAGAGGAGGTGAGATTTTTAAAGCTGTTTTCTTTATTTTAGAAGCAGTAAAACCACAGTGTAGGTACAAAGACACTTTCAGTTCACCCATGTTCTGATGGTGCCTGTCAACAGTTTAGGAATCAAAAATGGAAGTTTTTCCCAAGATAATCAGCCTGGTTTCTAATTGTTGTTTGTGTGTCCTGTTCAGTCACCTTTAATTTCAGTCGCTGTGCTGGAACTGAGTATTCTTTCCTGTTAACGCTCAGTAAGAATGTCCTGCTTTGGCTGCAGAGTGGCAGGTGTTTGTGGTGTATTAGAGATTTAATCCAAGTGACAGGTTTTCCAGACCCTGCTGTGTTATAGTGGCCATGCTTTTTTCTTTTGCTTGACTTTTGTAGATTGCACACTTTCAAAAGGAGATGGAGGAGCTGAAGGCCCGGACTTCCAAAGCCTCTTTTCAAGTGGGTACTCCTGAGGAAATGAAGATGTTGCGAACTGAGTCAGATGATCTTCACACTTTCCTCTTGGAAATTAAAGAGACAACAGAGGTGAGCAGAGTGTCTTCAAACTGTTGAACTCCTCAGGCTCCTTACCTGATCTTCCTGTGCAACCTGCTAAAGCTGAAGTGATGCAGATGGAACATCTGGTGATGCTGCTTTGATGTGGGGGGTGACATCTGCATTTGTGCTGTCAGGCAGTCACTTGCAGAAGCTCCTGTGCTAGAGTTGGCAGTGGAAAAAATGTTACTTACCTCGTCCCATTTGTTCTGTTTCTGTCTGCAGTCACTTCATGGAGATATTAGTATTCTGAAGACAACCTTGCTGGAAGGATTTGCAGGGGTAGAAGAAGTGCGAGAACAGAGTGAACGGAGTCATAGCTCGGGGTATTTAAACTTGCTCTATAAGAAGCCCTTGGATCCCAAGAGTGAGGCACAGCTTCAGGTATGAAGCATGTCAGCCCAAATTCTAACCGTGAGTTTTAAATAAAATAAAACTGAGACTTGTGTGTGCAGGTGCCCAAGCAGTTTAGTTCTGCTCTCAGCTTTTGCTGTTTCAGTGTAGTCTAGTAAAAGTGTGATGAGTTTTGTTTTCTATGAGTTTGCAAAACACGCTCAAAATCTGCTCCTAAAGCTCCTCTGTGTTGTTGCTATTTGCAGTGATGATTCAAACCCCCTGCTGAAGTAGTTCACCTGAGATCCAAGTCTATTCTAAGCTTAGGATGTGACTCTCTTGACATCCTGTTCCTTCTCAGCCTGTAGTGGTTGCTCAGGGTTTTCAGTTAAAAGAATGTGAGGCTTTTTCCAATACTTGGTGGAAGAGTTCTTGGAATGATTTTCATCTTCAGCAAGTGCGTTATGAAACAGTTTGATTTATTATGACTTAGAGAATTGTGTGATTAGTTTAATGGATGGCAGAGCGTAAAGCTGAATGATACTCTAAAAGCTGGGGCACAAAGGAAAGTAACCAGCAGTACATAAAGATGCTTTCAAAAGACATGAAAGAAACGAGAGGAGAAGCACTCTTTTTTTGTCACAGTTCTCGTGATGAGAGGGCTATTTAACCCTAAGCAAAACAGAGTGAAAGCCTCCTACAAATGATACTTGGTCTCTTATATCCTGATAAATTCCCTCAAGGAGTTTGACTAGGAGGCTGAAGACATAATTGAATGTCATCTTTGTTATAGTAGGTATCAAGAGCATGCACACAGAGAGTCACTAGGAATCTGCTGATGTGAAGCAATTCCTTTCAGGTCTGATCTCTTAATATTTGCCTGGATTCTGTAGATTGATTCACAGCCTTCACTGTATGCTTGCTTTGATGTCCAGTATACCTCTGTGACATTTCAAGCTTATGCTTGTGACTTCAGAAAGAGGATAATGTTGACACACTGGTTTTGCTGATCTAGAGAAAGGACTGTGAGGAAAGAGTAGCAGCATGGAGAGAAGTGGATTGGGTTGCAGGGAGGGAGCTTTCAGGTCAGCTTTCTGAAAGTTTGTGAGAAGGGGCTCTAGTCCAACTCTTAAATCTTGCTTCATCTACATCATCCCTATTCTCCTGGGCCAGACAAGTTCACTTAGCCAACTGCATTTACTAGTTTTCAGTGAAGTTTTAATGATCCTGAGGCTCTTCTGATGTCCAGCTGTAGCGATTTGCTGCCCAGAGAGTTGCTACTATATAATGCTTATAGTTACTGGGGAGAGGGGACCTGTGCTTGGTAGTAACACTAAGCCCCCAGTAAGACTGGATTTGGTTTCAGGTTGGATGTGTCACATTAGAATTTCATTCTGAAGCTTGAAAAGAGTTGCAGTAGAACTTTTCCCAAGCTGTGTCACCTGGCTGCTTCATGACTGTATTTAAACAAGCATTCTGTTGACATAAGCTGAAACCAACTGCAGTTTCCATTTCCATTTGACTAGATGGAAGCTTAAGACATGTTCATGCCATGACAGGCCAGAGAGACAACAGGAATGAGACTGAATGCTGCTTTTGTTTAGGGAGCAGGGCTTGCAGCCAGAGGTCTCTGGCTATGTTGTGCCAGTTATGCAAGTATGTTGTCATGGATAAGTCACTCTACTCTCTCTGTGCCTCTCTTGGTTTCCCTTTTCTCTTTCCTACCTATAAAAATCAAGTTAATTCCTTGCCTTAACGTGGAAGTTGTGAGTGTTTCTGAATGCTTTAATGAATCATAGTCTGTGAATGCTGGTATCCTAGAGCCATGTGAATAGCCTGCACAGCTTTGATCACCTCTAATTGTTAGAAGCTTCAGCATTGTAAAATGGGACAAAATGACTCATCTTCTGGAAACGAGGTTTGGAAGAAGGTTTGTTTTGTATAATGCCTGATGTTTGGTAAAACCCTTTCTGTAAAGACTTTGTAATATTTTACAAACATTACAGAAAGTATTATTTCTAGTTGAGAGCTGGGATAAAACATCCAAGCCAAGCCCTGTGTGTACCTTGTTGATAAGTCAATTTTCACAACGTTGGGTTCTGTTGTACTGATAAAACTTTCCAGGCAGGAATATGGGGGAGTGTTGCATGTCTTGGACTGAAGGAGCCCAAAGGGCTTTCAGCTGCTTCAACTAAAACTGAGATTTCTAAAGTGAATTAAAAGCTGCCTTTTTCTTGCATGGTAGGAAATCCGACGCTTGCACCAGTATGTGAAGTTTGCTGTGCAGGATGTGAATGATGTTCTGGACTTGGAGTGGGATCGGCACCTGGAGCAGCGGAGGAAGCAGAAGTAAGTGTCTGAAGCTGGAATACTGGAGGAATGTGTCAGTGAATTGGGCTTTGGTCTCTCATCAACAATTAACAATGTGATCTTTCTCAAGGGGGTTTAGGAGTGAAGGTTGACTAAGACACCTAATGGGAGCTCTAGGTTCAGGCTGTCTGATTTGCTGCACAGTGTGTGTCTACAGTGTAAATAGTGCTCACAAAAAAAAATAAGCTTTATAGAAAGCAAATGTATCTCTTGGTAGCAGGTAATGAAACCTCTCTAATAAATAAAACACCTTGAAGTAAATGAGCTAAATTAATGAATGTGCAGCATATTCAAAGGAGAAATATGCATTTGAGATGAACTGAACTGCTTTGGTGTTCAATCTAAAGCACGTTTGACCTCATAGAATCATAGAATTGTAGAGGTTGGAAGGGACCTCGAGAGATCATTGGGTCCAACCCCCCTGCCAAAGCAGCTCCCTAGGACATGTCACTCAGATAGGTGTCCAGACGGGTCTTGAATATCTCCAGGGAAGGAGCCTCCACCACCTCCCTGGGCAGCCTGTCCCAGGGCTCCCTCACCCTCACTGGGGAAAAGTTCCTCCTCATGTTGGTGTGGAACTTCCTGTGGTCCAACTTGCAGCCATTGCCCCTTGTCCTGTCCCCACAGACACTGAAAAGGGGCTGGCTGATTCCCCCTGCATCCCCTGCTTCAGATAATTATAGACTTTAATTAGGTCCTCCCTTAGTCTTCTCTTCTCAAGGCTGAAGAGTCCCAACTTACTCAGCCTGTCCTCATAGGGGAGATGCTCCAGGCCCCTAATCATCTTCGTAGCCCTTCTCTGGACTCTCTCCAGGAGATCCCTGTCCTTTTTAAACTCATGGAGGTCAAAGTAGCTGGAACTTCTAAACCACTCTGTGTATATATGCCTGCTTTTGGCCAGATATATAGAATGGACCTTATCCCTGTCTCTTCATCTGATGTCTTAAGGTGTCTGATAGCTCCTGAGCGAGAGACTTTGTTTAACACCCTGGCTAATAACCGGGAAATAATCAGTCAGCAGAGGAAGAAACTAAATCAGCTCGTGAACAGCCTGCAGCAGCTCCGCCTGTATAACCGGACATCTCAATGGAGTGTTCCCAGTGATACATCTTCTCTTAGCAGCACTCAAAGGTATGTGAAACACAAGTTCCTCAGTGCTGTTGATACTCCTTCTGTCTTGCCCCCACCAATGTGCAAAGGTGTATCCTGTAAAGAATGGCGTCTTGTGGACATGATGTGAGAGGACAAGATGTCCTAAAACCGATACTAAGCATGCCCAGATGATACAGAAGCTGGGTGGTTGTATTCTTTGAAGCACTTCAGTGCTTGTCAGAAATTTCCCCTAAAAGTTGACTTTGTTTTTTGGAGTGTTTTTTTGATAGTAAACAGGATGATAGAGCCTCTGGGCTGAGGTACTAATAGTCGGAATCCAGAGCAAGAAGTGAATGGCTCTTAAGAGCTTCCAAAATAATTAAAAATGCACGTGTTTAAATATCACAGTATCTAAAGAAGCCAATGGTTCTAGTGGCTTCTTTGGCCACCTTTTGCTCATGTCTGGTTGGTTTCTTTCTGCTGATCATGATTTTTCACTGCTCTGCCTTATTCCAGTTTTGACAGTCACCTTGAAAGCCTGCGCAGTGCCTTGATGAAAACTACCTTGGAATCACATGCCAAACCTCCGCCTAAAGTACCTGGTAATTTATTCTTTCTTCCTGGCATTCACACTGTAAATGTGAATTCCTTTTTTTTGACTTGCAGTTTGATTACAGGCTAATAGCTGTCTTTGATTTTCCAGCTAAATTATCCCCTGTGAAACAAGCTCAACTGAGGAATTTCCTAGCCAAGAGGAAAACTCCACCAATTAGGTCTACAGCTCCAGGTAAACCTTTAGTTACTGTAGAAGCCTGAGGTGCTTTCCAGGAGGGTGACTTACATGCTGTGGAAATCAGTCCTGAAGTTAGCGTTTGGCAGTTAACTCCTCAACCCCTACTTCTTATTTTCTCTTCCCCTTTCTGCTCCCAGTAAGAATTTCCTTCCATTACTGTCTTTGTTGCAAGTTGCCTTTCTGGCAGCTAAGAAGCCAGATCCTGTCAGTGCAGAATTAAAACAAGCTAGCAGAAGAGCATCCTGAAGTAGCTTGTCTTCCTCTTGACTGTCAGGCTGGATGGTTCCCTCAACTTTTTGTGTGGTTTTGTTTCTGATATTACAGCAAACTTGTCCCGATCTGCCTTCTTGTCTACAAGATATTATGAAGATTTGGATGAAGTCAGTTCAACATCCTCAGTGTCCCAGTCACTGGAGAATGAGGATTCACAGGCAGTGGACCAGGAAGAGGAGGCTGCTCCAGTCCAAGTCCCTCGTCATGCTCCTGTGGTCCGAACTCCCTCTGTCCAGCCTGGCTTGATGGCTCAGTCTCCATCCTTTGGGAAACAGCACCTCTCCCTGGGATCTTTGCGTGGGTTGTTTTTCCAGTGTCTCTCCTATTCTGTGTGTTTTCTTACCAGTATGTGTAACCAGTATATCCATTGCCAGTGCTTCAGGTCCTGGAGAAATTAGATTGCAGCATGGAGATTTACACAGCCAGGTTTCCAGAAGCAGCCTGCAGAGTCTCATTGTAACCTCATGAACTTGAGCTGAAAGCACTGAAATGTCTTGATTCATTGACTGTGTTTTTCTGATAGGTTCTTTCTTTCAGGTAGTATTTACCATAGATAGCATCACCTTCCTTCAGTAATTTGCCTGAAGTGTATGCTGTTACTTCTTAAAACAAAGTCCAAAGATCAGGAGAGTGAAGTACTACTGCATTTGGCTGGCGTGGCCAGGGTTAGGAGTTGTGAGCCACAGTAAGAAGTACATTTGCATACACTCAGTTTTCCTTGTCCAAGAGAGGTTTTTTAATCTCTCTAGCCAGAGAGAAAAGTAAGGTGTCAGCAGAAGTGTCTGTAACAGCAAATCAAAAGCCATCTAATGCATGGAAATGACAGCTATTGAGGCTTCCTAAATTCATTGGGATACACAAACTGAAGAGGGACAGATTGTGTTGATTGTCTAAAAGGCCTGTGCATTCGTCGTGTCAGAAGGAAGCTGTGTATTTAGAGGAAAGGCTTTCAAGTCTCCCTGATTTGTAGAGATACAGTGAACTGTAATGTTTTTGTTTATTTGTTTTTTAGTGCCTGTGTCTTCAAACAGAATCATACCACAAGGAGCAGACAGTACAATGCTTGCAACAAAGACTGTGAAACATGGGGCCCCTGTTCCCACTGTCACTGTTCCAGCACCCCAGGCAGCTGCTGCTGCAGCTCTGCGGAGGCAGATGGCTAACCAGCCCCCAGGTAAAAGGATGGATAATTGCCCAAGTGACCTCTGAGCAGTTGAATGTGGCTTTCACAGGAATTTAGTGCTCTCAGAGGAGAAGGTCATCAAACAAAATGTGACATAGATCTATATTTGTTGCACTTCTGAGCTATCCAGTGTTTCTTTATCTTACTTCTTCCTGTAATCTACTAGACAAAATGCCTGAGAAACTCCCACCTCAGGTTTCTTTGTGCCCCTTCTCATCTCTGCAGTGGCAGAAATGTCGATGACTCTTTAGAGATTCTGATGTAGCAATCGATCTGTGTGCAGGAAACTGTTGGAGAGCAGTGAGAGGATGTCACACTGCGTTAATGAGTCTGTGTTATTAGCCATGCAATTAAAGATCTGAATTGTAAACCAGTTTTAATAGTGGACAGTTAAAGGTGAACTGTTGAGTTAAGCCTTAGATCTGCTTGTAAGGGTTTGGGTTGACAGGAGAAAGGTTCCCCAATTTCAGCTTTTCTCAAGAATGGTTTTAGTGTTTCTCAGTGCTTCCCCAGCGCTGCAGCATTAGTGCAGAACAGAAAATTTGGCTACTGGTAGAGGAATCAGATCAGTTTATTTCCCTTGCCTGGGGAGAGCATAAGTGCAGAAAGTGACATGAATTCTGGCAGTGGCTGGGTTGTAACTACACGGGTCATTTTTGTTACCCTGAAATGTTGCAATGTGGGTAAGATAATGGAAAGTTCATTAGAACAATTAGGTTTGATTAGCTAATGAGAAATGTACCAGCTAAAAGCTGTCTAGTTCTCTGGTGTGCCTACTGAAGGCTGAGATGCCACACATTTTGGGCCAGGTACACCACATACCTTCTTGAAAGTTGGAAGGATTTCTTTTGGACTTCCTCATAGGCACTGTATGGAATGAAATGCTAAACAAAATGATAATCATACTTTTTTCTTCTTTTTTTTCCCCTTAAAGCTGTAAGCACCTCCCTGACTGAATCGACTCTAAAGAATGTTCCCCAGGTGGTGAATGTTCGAGAACTCAAGACCAATGCCCTGACCCCAGCTGTCTCCACTGTCATAGGGTGAGTGGGTGCTCCCCTTCTTTCTGGTGGCCTTTGGTAGCACTTGCAGTAGAGCACATCTGCCAGTGGGGAGCAGTATAGAAGTATTTTACATGGTCTGAGTATATAAAACCTAAAGTGGATGCCTTCAAAGAAGAGTATTGGGTTTGTGGAATGAAAGGAAGAAATATTTTCTTTCCAGGTCACTCAAGGATTTGCTAATTGCTTGTCCTGAACGAAAAATGAGACCACTATTAACCTCCTTGTCCATTAGTCTGCGAAATGCATTTTAGTGCATCCTCTCCTTTTGGGATCCAGTGGTTTTACTGCTAATAGACACTTTGGATCTGGTATCTCTCCAGTCACTACCACTGTGTTCTGCTCCTTTCTGTGAGGGAAGTGCACTCTTCTGTCGCTGAGTGTGGTCTGTGGCCTAAAGCTGTCCAGATGTTGCTTCTACTTTGTCATCCATTACAGAGAAAAACTTTCTCTGGAGTTATGCTTCTTCTGCCTCTTCCCAGACTCACCCCTGAGGCTGGAAGAACTGTGCTCTGGCTTTTCTGGAAATGAGATCAGAATTTTGACTGAAGGGTTGAGTGTCAGTAGGGACTGATCACTGGAAAAACACAGAGCTGCTTCTTCTGAGCGTTGTCTTCTGGTATTTAACCTTGAATTTTAAAGTTTTCTTGTGAGTTAGCTGTAACACTCTGGAGCTGTAACACTAGGAGGCTTTCCTACTTCTCTGCCTCCTACAGACAACAGCCAGCTCAGCCCATTCCAGAGATTTCTGTCTTATCACCAGGCTCTGTCATCAGCCACAGAACTAGTCCTTTTCCCTGTTGTCATAATGACCTTGAAACTGTCTTTGCTTGAAGTTCCTACTGTTGCTTAAGACCAAGATAGCACCTGGCTGTTCCATGGGGGAGACAAAAGCACTACAGAAAGGCTTACTGCATAAAGCAGAATAAACTCACTGCATACATCTGATCTTAAGTCCATATGGAATTGTAAATGCATTTGGCATTTTAACTGGGAAACAGTTTGGGAGCTTTTTACTATTTTATTTTCTCCTAAAAGTGATAAAGTGAGAAGGGAAAGGGCAAAGCTACATCTTTTCAAAGTAAAATTTGCAAACAGCTCTACTTGGGAAGTTTTGCTTAAAGCAGTGGTATGACTGGGAAGAGGTCTTCTCTCCTTGTTTCATAACTGATGAAAGAAGTAGAGTGCTGGCAGTACTCTACATGGATGGGAGTGAGCAATACATATCTGAAATTTGGGTTTTATTTCAACTGTAAAGACCTGTCTTACTTTCAAGTAGTTTTAGACTGGCAATATTGATTGATCTCTCTAATTTATAGAGCACCAGCTAGCTTGATACCTCGAAGGCTTTTTACAGTCTTATTTTATAGCTGACCTCATAAAAAATACACTCTAAAAAATTTTACCCAAATGAACCTATGCCTGCCAGTCAGATTCAGCACTAAAATAAAGAGCATTCACCCCACAAAGTTAATTCATCAGTTTTTGCTGCTTCAGGCATCCTGGCTCCCTTTTGCCACCACAGCACACTCTTCGGGTTGTTAAGCAGTAATGATTTTTCTGTTGCTATTGGTTGTTTGATGGCCTGTGGTTGGGTGTGTTGGTGGTCCCAGTCCAGTTGTTCATATATAGCTTTCAGTACAAATAAGCCCTCTTTCCAATACTGAAGTCAAAATGAGTATTTTCATGGTCTTGTCAGAGTAGCTGTAGGTCGAGTGATTTCAAGGCTTTTCTGGAGAAGAGGTCCCACCGTATCACAGTTTAAGAGACCTTCTGTTGTTCTCTTTGTTTGGGGGTTGTATGAACTCGAAATGTACAGCTGCATCTTTTGGCCAGCAGGGACAGGGAGGGGATTGTCCCTCTCTGCTCTGCCCTGGGAGGCCCCAGCTGGATTAGATTGGATATTAGGGGGAAGTTTTTTACAGAAAGAGTGGTGAGGTCCTGGAACAGGCTCCCTAGAGAAGTAGTGGATGCCCCGTCCCTGGGGGTGTTCAAGGCCAGGTTGGATGGGGCCCTGGGCAACCTTGTGTAGCTCCAGGCCTGAGGTTGGTGGCCCTGTCTGTCGCAGGCGGTTGGAGCTCTGTGATCCTTGGGGTCCCTTCCAACCCTTGCCATTCTATGGTCTTCACAATATGAACTCTTTCCAGTGCTAATCTGAAATTTTCCTTGTTTGCTTTACTACTGCTCTGGGCAGAGGGCAAATCCAGGCTATGGAGCATAGAGAGTACTTGTTGCTGGAAGGAAAGACTTACTAGTCATGCAAAGCCCAAACCCCTGTCCAAGCTATGCGAAGTCATGGTGTCATGTGTGTTCCCTTCCTTTGGAATGTAGTAGGGAACTTCTGTGAGCTGGCCTGTAGCTGACCATATAGTAAATGCAGTTTGGGAGATGTTAGGCTTAGGAGAGGTGTAGCTTCTGATCCCAGGTTCATTTATTGTCTGAGATTTGCACCTTCAGCCTTTTCTATGATACAGATTGCTTACTGCCTCAGGGGACACCTGTCCTGAGTCAAGATAGAAAGAGCCTGCTAGAGTAAGAGAAAGCTGCCCTTTGCCACCACAGGTGTGCAGTCAATGTTGAATTTATGTTTCTGAAGGCTCCTGTTACTGGCCATTAAAGCTGGTGATCCAGGGACTTAAGGAGAGGCTAAAACTGTGTGGCTGTTCCCAAGTTAGAGTGGCTTTGTGTGTTAAAGGCCCACAGCACGTAGGATTCTTCACTGCAGAACTGCTGGTCTGCAGCAGTTGTCTCTGGACTCAGATGTACAATTTGTTTTGTGATCAAAATTCCCAATCCCTTAATGTAGGTTAAGGGTGACCTCTATCCCAGTTCTTGCTGTGACTTCATTAATGTTTATAGTATGCTTTACAGACATGAAGTGCGTCCCCCTTCACCCCCAGCTTTGTCTCCTTGCTCAGCATTTCTGAGAGCTGCATGTACTTGTCTGGGCTCCGTGCTATGAAGGAAGCTGCTTAAATTTGTTATCCACTAGGCATAAAATTGTAATCTCCTTACCTGCTGATTTCTCATCAGCTCTGTAAAATAGAAAGGCCTGAGTCTCTTCAGAGCTGAGTGTGTGAAGAAGACTTGATCGTTTAAGTCTAGAGCTTTAAACACATTTGCAGGCTTGCTTGGTTAAATGGGGCTGCTTCATTTAAGAGGTTTATTCCCTAATCAGATTTGTTCATTTGGCATAGTGTGTGGAATCTTTAATAATGGTGGTTGTTCGAGACCTCTGGAAGCTGTGCTTTTTGAGATGAGAATGTCTTCTTTTAGACTGGTCATTCATTTCATGCTTTTAATTTTTCTTTTTAAGGTCATCTGTACCTCACTCTGCAGCCCAGGCAGTCCATCAAGTTTTGGCAACTGTTGCTACAAATCAAGCTAAACAGGTATCTTGATACAGAACCCTTTCCCTGTGGAATACTGTACCCGGGCATGCTCAGCACAGTTTGGGGGTTTAATTGTTAGTTAATAGGTCATCTAAACATCTCCCCACAGCTTGTCCTGTGTTCTTGGCAAACCATTAATTTATCAGTGACCTCGACAGTGTGATGCCAGGCATATCTCTGTTATGTCTTCCCTCTTCTGTGGCTTTCTAATGGCTGCAGCCTTGCAGCAGTTAAGGCTTGCAACTAACAGCAAACTGTATTAAGTAGATGTGCTGTGCAATTAAAGGAAACAGTAATTTACCTATCCTGTTATTCCACTGATATCTTATTGGTCAACAAGCTGCTAGGTGTTATGCCTGCACATCAAAAAAACCCCCATGGAGCAGTCTTTGTTCCCTGGAATCATTGTGCTGTTGCCCACAGAGGCTAACTGGCCTCCACAAGAGACATGTTGAAAGAGTATTGACCCTGTATTTAAGTGTCAAGACGTAATGGGCCAAGGACTGGTGGGCACTTCCAAGTGCTTCAACCACCTTCCTCTAGTTTGTTCTTAAGTCATTGTATTGTTTTTGTAATACCAGACCAGGGTCAGAAGGACCTTTATTAATGGACAGACAGCACTGACCTGAAGTGCTTTTATATTTTTAGACACCTCTAACAAGCACACTTAAGGGACAGACTCCACCTCCCTCTGTGGGCTCACCCTGTCCTGTGGCATCTACATCTGCTACAACAACATCTGGCAGCAAAATCTCAGGTAAGATGGAAATAAGGTCTACGTGTCTCCTTCCACCCATCAGGGTGTATGGTCCAGAAAGTGAAGGCACTGTGAAGCTGCTCTGGCACTCTTGGGAGAATTTGGAAAACCAAAGTACAGAAGAGGGGGAGTGTTTTTGTGTGTGGCCCTATGTTCTGTCCCTATGCCTGCAGCTAGGATTCAGTGATACAGTTCCTCAGAGTTTCAGAATGCATAACCCTGGACAAGAAACTTTGAAAGCACATCTACCAAAGGCTGCTGTGGTTTGACAGCAAACCAAGAACAAACAGATTTGCTGGTTTGGATTTTAAGCCTGAGAAGCTGTTGCATTTGAGCAGGAAAGTGATAGCCTCCTGAAGTAACAGGAATAATTGTTCCATACATTGATGTCTGACAAGTATTTCTATACTGTAGGCTGCAGCACTGCAGGAGTACCTGAACTAGCTTGAAGTGAGACAATCAGGTGCTGGGTCTGTTGGGCACTGGGCTGATTTCAAAGAGATACTGTGGTCTGTTGCACACAGCTTAGAAGCTTCGAAGGAAAAGAATGCTCCATTTCCATCATTCAATCCAAAGAGGGGAAGAAGAAACTCTTAGGGAAGGAAGGAATTGACTTTTAATGTATATTACATAATAATGCTTGCATTGGATGTGGTTTTATAAGCCCCTTGCATAAATATCTGAAATCTGTCTCTCTTGCCTTTAATCCATGGATGTAGGTTGCCTCTTGGCTGAGGGTGAGAAGCAGAAAAACCAGCTAGGAATCATATTTGATTTGGCAAATGCCTCTTAAAACTTTGTTTATTGAAAACCTCAGCTCCTGAATTTGGTAGCACTTCCTTTCTATTTCAGATGTGTTTTGATATGTTGAGAGACTGTACCAAGGCTTTCTTGATGATCATTTCAGTTGTCAAGACAGATGACACCTGTCTTTGCTCTGATCAGATCTATATTATTACCTGAAGTTTTAAAAATAATTCTTCTGTTCTCTGACATTGTAACAGCAGCAGTAATGTTTCTGTGCACAAATACCAGACCTGGTATAAGTGGCAAAAAAATCTTTGTTTCCAGTTGATAAAGTCTGTTGATTTATCAAACAAAGTCTGTTTGTTGAAAAAGACAGTTGATTCTAGTCTGTGTGTGGAGCTATTCCTTTCTTTTTTTGATAGTTGGATGGCAAGGTGCTTTTTTTTTCTTACTTGTAATACTTGTTCTTGTAACTTACAGGACAAGGAATGGTGAAAACAGTTACAGCTGTGACCTCTTCTGCAGTGACATCAGTACCAGCAACATCTGCACAGCTTAACAAAGCATTCTCATTCTCTTCTGTGGGGTCTGTATGAATGATAATGTTTCTTTGTAGTTAAATATGAGTGCATCAGCTGTTACCTACATGCATGACTTACAAGCTGTATAGTACTGTAAAACACCACCTACAAATGGTAGGGTGGAGGGCGCCAGAGTTCTTGGAAGATCTTTGAAGCCAACTTGAGTGAGGTCTGAAGGTCTGTGAGGATTTGACACTCTATTTGGTTGCTTTGAGATTTTTCAGTCTGTAACTGATCAAGAAAATCAAGAGTAAGTAAGGATTGGCTATCTTTTCAGGGTTATCTATAGTGGGCTATTGAACAAGTCATGCATTGCCTGTACTGGTGTTCCTCAGCATTGGGTGATGCTTTGAGATTAGAGACTGTGGTTGGAGCACCCACTCATGGGGTGATGCACTGGGCTCTCACTGACTGTCCTTGAGTGCACGTCACCGCTTCTGGGAGTCAGAGAAGAATGTTTATGCTGTCTTGTATATTGGAGTTAAGAGGGAAAAGAGGCAGAGCATAGCTGGTGTTAAACCTTGTTCTTTATCTAGTGAACAAAGAGCAGTAGCAGGAAGGTCATCCTTAGCAAGATGTGCAGAGGCATGTGGGAGTGAACTTTGGCTTTACAGCAGCAGGAGAAGAGGTTGAACGCTGAAAGCTTCTGCTCTCAGAGAAGAAAGAAAGAAAGAACCTGAACACAGTCATATTAACACTTGTCACCTCTGAAGATGGGTTCCAAAGAGAATGATGTCAGGTTTTCTAGTCTGGACATACGTAGACAGGTTTCAAATGTTGGCAGAGCTTTGAGACATGCACGCTGGAATTCCTAATTAGGACTTGAAATTTGTGCTGATGGTCAAACTTGCTGATTGACTTATTTTAGTAGAACAAATCCCCTGTTTTGGCTTGGAAAGTAGTCTGTTCATGAAAGCAGCTAGAGAGTCCCTGTGCCATCTGGTGACTTCTGTTATGCAACAATAACATAGAGCAAGGTGTGTGTAGTGAATGTATAGTTACTCTGCAATCACTCTTATGGAGCATTCTCTCAGGGATGACAAAAACATTTCTTTGATTGGGGGAGAGGGACAGCTCCTTAAAGCTGATTGATTGAAATTCTGCATGTTTACTTACCTACTCAAGTGAATTTCTCTTTATGAAGTGGGTAACATTAAGTATTTCAGAACACCACACTTAGAAATGGCTGGTTTCTTTCAGTCTTAACTATTTCTCTGCAAGTTTTAAGGGGATGTTACCCAAATGCCTTGCTGTGCTCTTCAAAGGGCTAAAATAGTCCTCCTGAGAGATGGAAGTTCAGATTGAAAAAGCAAACAAACCCTGCCTTTGTCTCAGGCTACAGTGCCTCAGTCTGTAAACCATATGTTAAACACAGTGTGGTTGTCAGTGATGTCTTCGTTACGTGGCTTGACTTCTACATCAGCAGCTGGTCTTTGAGAATTGAAGGAAGTTTTAAAAGCCTCAGGGAATGAATGTCCCAGTGCTTAGTATGAAAGATCACAGGATTTTTGCAAGACAGAATATTTTTAGTGTGAAATAGTAATGGAACCTCTTTAAATTTCTGTCTTGATATGAGTGATCTCCTTTTTGACAGGTAGTAGTATCCAGTTGTTCCCTTTAGTACATGCACTGTCTCCTAGGTTTTAGGTGGTTTTAAATAGAGCCTCATTGTGCTGTGGCTTCTGCTCTTGCTGGTCTCCCAAAAGCTATCAGGTTTTCGTGCATGGTGTTCAGCTGCCAAGCTGAATGGGGAAGAAATACACAGCATAATGGAAGGAATATGGGAGGATGAGGAGTGGTGAAAAGAACTTTGGTCTCTGACTCTTTTTAACCCTCTGGAAGCATTGTCAGAGGGGACACAAATGGAGCCCAGTCTGTGTGTGTGCTTCTCTCTGCCTGTTTAGTTGTTGGAGAAACTTCTTGTGCCTGACTTAGTGTGAGACTGTACTGAAAATCTGAGTCTCAGAATTGTGTTAATCATGGAGTTGGAAGTTTCAGCACTTGGAGCCAAGTGTCATTCTTTCCCTTTCTCTTCTTTCCTCCTAGGCCTGGATTTAATTTTGGTGGTGTCACATCAGCTGCTTCATCACCGTCGCTGCCCAGCCTCACTTCCTCACAAGGTTAGTTTGGAAGAGTGTGCAAGCTGCATCTCTCCCTGCTAAGAGAACACTTACTCTTCCTAATTCATACATCTGTTGGTTTATGTTGCAATTCTATTATTAAATTTGCAGTAGCTGCAATAACATTACATACATATGCTGGATTATGCCCTATAAGGCACAGAAATCTGGGCCACCTGCCTCTCAATTAAGAGTAAGCAAAATATTTGCTGCCAAGAACATCTAGGAGGTTCTAGCTTATGAAATGGGTAATATCTGCAGTCATCTCTGCTGTCTTTAATCCACAGATATTAAAGCTGCTGAGGTGGTCTGATGCAGAAGGCTGTCATTAAGCAGAATGAGCATTCAGTAATGAGAGGGGGGTGTTTGGGGTGGCTTTGTGTTGCTTCTAAAATTGAGGTGACAATATGTAGGCTGCCTTTCCATTGCATAGGCAGATTGTATTTGCCTGGTCTGAAAAAGGGGATTCATACATCTGCTTGGCAATATTCTTGGAGCTTTCTGCCTCTGATTTCAGCCTTGTAAAAAAGGCTGTATGGGCAAAAACTCTCTTCTAGTGTTACTGGTTGCAGTAGTAAGATCTCCTGTTTGAAATCTTGGCTTGCTTATAAACTTAGACCATCACAGTTGCAGCAACGCTGCTAATGCTTTGCTGGTATTAAGCAGAGAGAACTAACCTGGCTTAAAACTTGAATATTCAGTTATCATAAAAGCTTAGGTAAATAATGCTGATTAAAAAGGGGAGAGGGAGGTGCAGGAGACAGGCTTGTAAACTAAAGCATTGTGTGAGGGCAGCTACCTCATGCTGCTTCTTGTGGTGGTAGGAGCACCTTTACTAGCTGGACATGGAAGAACAGACAGAATTTCAGTGCCTCAGGAGGAAATAAATGTTACATTATTCAGTGTCAGTGATATACTTAAATAATACACTTACAGGGTAAAACCCAAGGATAATACCAGCTGTGCTAAGAAGCTTTTACTTGTTTGTTAGTTGATCTCCATGCAGATTTCCTGTACCTGGTCCAAATCAACCCATAGTCCAAATACCAGTGCAGTGTCTCTTCAAGTCAGAATTTGTTTGTCGGTGCTCAGAAATAAAATGATGGTACATCAAATAAAACAAGTCTGTCATCCCTCAAAACCTCAGCAGTTTCATGCTGTTGGGCAGCAGTATATCTTATAAATGGAATTGCTTTAGCAGTTACATTTGAGAGCTGCTCTTTAGTCATTCAAAGCTGAAAATAGGCTGCATGGAAACTGGTCGGTGGTCTGTAAATGGTTGAATTCATAAGGAAAGATCTGATTCTGTAGAAGACTTTTTTTTTCAGTGTAGGAAAGTATTTTTATGATCCAAACTCTGATCTGAACTATTCTGTAGTAAATGTCAGGAATTGCTTAGCTTAAACCAAGAAAGAAGGAGTAGAAATGGTGCTAACAGCAAATGGTCTGTAGCAACCAGGACTCTCATGTTTTTACCAAACTGTTCAAAAAGAGATAGGAAACAAAGGTTCAAAATTATCTTTACTTGGAGAAGGATGGTCAAGTGGAGGCTATGATGTGAAAGTAATAGTGTTTGTCACTGCAACCCTGTCTATGAAGGCTTCAGATGTCACTGTTGTCTCCTGGATGCTCATGGAAGTGGCATTTACCTGATGGGCTGAGTCTTTATAGTTTTGAGTTGAGCGCCGTGTCTCCAAACCATCTGTGAAGCACTAAAGCATGCCATTATTGTACAAATGATGAATGAGCTTTGCATACCATACATTTGTAACTTCTCTTTCTCTCCCTGACAGCCCCAGCTAAAGAATCTACCCAGCCTGATTCATTTTCAATTGCTGGGGGTCCTAAATTTGGAGTAGGCCCTGAGAGCTCCTTTGCTTTTGGGTCCATCAAGTCAGCAAGTACTTCAGGAGCCTTAGTAGCAAGTAGCTCCTCAGCAGACAGCACCCAGTCAAACAAACCTGCTGCAACAACAACATCTGCTCCCTCCACAGCTGCTAACAAGTTGGATGTCCCCCCATCTAAATCAGGAGATCACTTGTTTCAGAGCAACCTAGCTGGGGAAACTCTTGGGAGCTTCTCAGGACTACGGGTTGGTCAAGTGGATGACAATGCCAAGACTACTACTAAAGCACCATCTACCAGTGTAGCAGGATCACAGTCAACTAAAACATCTACAATACCTTCTGGGTTTACTTTTGGTGCTCCCTTGCCATTAGGAAAAGCTGGAGAAGGTGCTTCAACCTCAGTCACATCAGCTGGCACGGCGTCCCAGTCCATCAGCACTAGTGCCACAGGCAATCTCTTTGGCAATGTCCAGTTAACCAGCACAGGGTCTTCTGGGGTATTCAATCTTGGAAGCTCTAGTGGCAGCAAACCCACTTTTTCATTTGGTATTCAGCAACCAAGCAGTATGAGCACATCCACCTCTACCCCTTCTACTCTCCCTGCTTCAACGTCCCTCTCGTTTGGAAGTTTCTTGAGTTCATCACAAACTTCTGTCCCTGCTGCAACTTCTAATAAGGGTGCAGGGGATGCTAAATTACCATCTGTGTCTGAAAAGCCATCTGAAAATGAAGCTGTAGTAGCTGGATCTTCACCTCCAATGACACAGTCACCTCAGACACAGATACAGCTTTCAGAGCCTGTTAAAGAACCCGCTTTACCACCAGCCACAGTGGGGGACACAGTGTCTGCAGGTTCTGGCACCACATCTGTAGCACCTCCCCCTGATGCCATTGCTACTCCTGCCTCCACAAGTGATTTGAAGGCACCAGTGCCTCCTGCTGTGTCTGCACCTGCCCCACCAGAACAGAACATCTCAGTGACAACCTCTACAACAAACATTGCCTCTCCTGCAGAAACAACAAGCGTGTTGGCTGCTACCTCTGACGTTACTACAAGTATTCAGAGCCCAACTGTTGGTGCCTCTGTGTTTGCCCCCACGTCTGCAGGCTCATCAGTGTTCTCCCAGCCTCCAAATTCCAGCACTTCTGGCTCAGCATTTAGCCAGCCTACTAGTGATACAACTTCTACTCCTTCCACACCGTCTGTCTTTGGACAATTACCAGCAGGTACCACGGCATCCTCTCCCTTTGGACAGCTCACCAGCAATACCTTGTCCACTGCCACCACTACCACACAGGCTGCCAGCTCAGGTTTTGGAACTTCTGCTTTTGGCACCACCACTACCGGGGGCTTTGGTCAGCCAGCTTTTGGACAAACACTGACCTTTGGGCAACCAGCAAGCAGTTCTTCAGGTGGTTTTACCTTTAGCCAGTCTGGGTTTGGGACAATGCCAGCCTTTGTTCAGCCAGCGGCTTCCACAGCACCCTCCAGTAGTGGTAATGTTTTTGGAGCACCAGCTAGCACCAACAGTGCCAGCTCCTTTTCCTTTGGACAGCCATCTGCCAGCACTGGAGGTGGGTTGTTTGGACAAAGCAGCTCCTCAGTGTTTGGTCAGAACACTGGCTTTGGGCAAGGAGGATCCGTTTTTGGGAGTGCTGCTGCTGTTACTACTACAGCGTCTTCTGCTGGGTTCAGCTTCTGCCAAGCTTCAGGTAAGAACAAACTGGAGGAGATGCAGTATCCCAGTGGTGCTGCTGGCTGAAAGACAGAAAGCAGTATGTCACTGGGGAAAGTATGATGGGTTTTTAATGTCTTTCCCCCACCCCTCCCCATGGCACTTGGTGGTTTGTGTGGGGTGTTTCAGTTTGTAAGGAGCTACAGTGCTGGTAAGGGGGAGACTAATGTTGGAGACTAAAGAAGCTTTTGCTCCGCTTCACAGTTCATCAGTAGGCCTCTGAAGGCAGCCTTTCCAATTCACTTTTCTTTCCATTTGTTCTCTGCTTACAAGTCTACCTTGACTTAAGTTTGAATTGTGTATTGTCCTGCCTGTTGCATGATAAATGGGTTGGATTCAGCTTAGTATAAAAGCTCTTGAAGTAATAAATTGTTACACTGAAGAGGCAAGGCAGCTCTGAGGCCCTACTCAAGGCAGCGACTGCAGATGCAGCACTTCTTTGGTGGGCTACATTCAGTGTGTGTAACAGTGGATGTATGGCCAGGTACAGTGCTGTATCACAAACTGGGGTGGCAAGCAACATCTGTTAAGCCATCAAAATGATGGCTTGGCAAGGAATTAATCTCTAAATCTGCTTTTGCATTTGGAAACACCTCTGAATTCAATATAGGGATGTGTGACCATCAGCTACCTGGCCACACAGTTAAATTGAATACTTGCACAGACCAAACCACCTTTGTCAGTCTATTTTGTTCTCTGCATTGCCACAACTCATTGTTGGTTGGTTTGGGTGGGTTTTTTCCCCCCCACCCCAAAGCTTTGTCTGTACAATGCTCAGAGAGCTCCCAGGGAAAAGTCAGAAGTACATAGTAATAATAGAGAGCATGTATTTCCAAGGAAGAAAAAGTAATTAGGCTCATTTAATTAAAAACGATGGCACTGTAGGCAAACTGCTTGCTCATTTTAACTACTGTAACAGGGAACAGTTAAATTGGGGGAAGTGAACTCTGCTGGAGAAAAGGTGTTCCTAATTATAGCAATGCAAGTTTTATTACAAAATGCACATTTAAGTGAACTGAGAAGAGGAATGTGGAGTTCTTTCTTCTTAATCAAAACATTTCATTATCTATAACGGGAATCTTTAGGTAACAAAGCTCAGATCCTCCCTACACTAGGGAAATCAGAATGCTCCAGTGCCTGTTCATGACTTGCAGCAGTATTATAGCAATGGTAATATAAATCTGGTTCTTCTTTCTATTGTTAGCAACAATTCCACAAGTGAAAAAGCTGTTTATTTTCTGTTTGGTTTTAAGTTGACCAAAGAGAAAAGGAGAATGACTTTCAAATAAACTTTCTATGGTGTTTATTATTTGTGTGTTGGCAGTTTGTCCAACCTAGATACATTAGGTAACATCACCTGTATCCCTGTGTTTTGGTATGGTAGAACTGTCCTCTCCCTGTTCTGGATTAGTGTCAGCTCCCTGAGTCATTTTATATCATACTAATAGTTCTGATGGTTTATTTTCCTTTTCTTTTCTTGACAGGTTTTGGTTCTAGCAACACAGCTCCTGTGTTTGGGCAAGCAGCTAGTACTGGAGGCACTGTCTTTGGCCAGGCAAGTATTTATTGGTTTTGCAGAAACAAGGGGCTGTTACATATAGTGGACTTGTTCAGGGCTCCCTACCTATTTCACATTTATTTTTTAAAAAACCCACAAAAACCCAAAGAACAAACCCCCCCAGTTTGACATGCTCAATACAAGGTGTCCCAGGCTGTACCAACAATATTTGGTATTGTACTGGGCATCAAAGCAGCATCTGCTTGAATGTTTTCTAAAGGGTTTGGAGAGACACATGTTTTATCACATGCAAGATAAGATAGAGATGGGGGAAAGCCACCTGGCTTCATTCAGTGCCCAGTGGAAAGTGTAGGGCATGCTTCAAAGCCATGATTCTGTACCAAAGGCAAGGTTTAAGAGGGACTTATGCAAGATTTCATTGCATTATGTGTTGGAAGGTAGTTGTTTGCTGGTTCATCAGCCTCTTGGTAAAGTCAAAGAAGAGACCAGAGAGAAAAATCAGCTTTGGAGCAATATGCTATTTTGACTTCTCTTAAATCCCTTTTCTGTCCATTTTGTGTTCCAGCAGCCATCATCTTCTGGTGGAGGCTTGTTTGGAGCTGGAAATGGTGGGAGAGATGGAGGTTTCTTCAGTGGTTTGGGAGGAAAGCCAAGTCAGGATGCAGCCAATAAGAATCCTTTCGGCTCCTCCAGTGGAGGATTTGGATCTGCAGCTTCCCAGAGTAAGTGAACAAAACAAGAATACAAAATATGCTGGGATTTCCATCTGCTTTTGCAATCCCATCTGCTTTTCTGCCATTAGTTGTCTTTGAGTAAATTCTGTGTTAACATGAAAGGCTTCTGGGGCAACAGAGACCATGCATGATGTGTAATCTGGAATTTTTCATATAGGTTTATGGAAAACAAGTAAGGAAGCTGTTGAAACAAAGGAGCAGATGCAAGAAGTGTGAAGAATACCAGTATTCTTCAGGGAATTCTTGGCCAAATGCTTCTTTAAAATAGAATAATCTAAATTCTTGTCACTGAATTTCTGCTTCAACTTTGAAAGTTAGAAAGTTTTAAATCTTTCTCATCTGCCCTAACACTGTAAATATTGTTAAGAATCCCATGCTCAAGTCAAACCCAGTGAACAGGTGCATGATGGAGAGCAGGTTCTTCATCTCTGTCCTAAAAATGGCTGGCTGTGCAGCACCTTACCTTTACCCATATATTACTATAAATCTGGGTTAGCAACTAGTCATTTTTCACGTCTAGGAGGAGATGTGAATCTTTTCAGTCTCATGGATGTAGTAAAGATAAATATGTTCAGAGCTTGGTTTGGGGATCTAGTCTGTTTTGAAGCAGAATTAGTGAATTCCTTTTATCAGTTTTTATCCAGATTTGATAGGGTGAGTATCTTACAGATAAACTCTCAGAAGCATCAGGAAAGCTGGGTAGATGAGAGAAATTGTTTAAAGCCCTCTTTGGGAGGAGGGATTCAGCACTTGTCCTTCCTTTTGCTGCAATTGTCAGCTAAAAGGCATCAGTCTGCATGTGTGTTTTAGCTAAATCTGTCTGCACGTGAGGTGCCAAACCAGCCCTCCCACGATGCTTTTTGCCCAACCAACCTAACAGAAGGAGGCTCAAAAAGCAGTTAACATTAGAGCTCCCAGGTTTCTTTGCACCAGGGGTTTTGAGGGACAACTAGAATGTCTTTCTAGAAGCTATAAAAGATTAACAGTGCAAGACTCAAAGCGATGTCCCCAGGGCTCAGTGTTGGGTCTGATCCTGTTCAATATCTTCACTGACACCTTGCTGAGGGAACAGCACCCACCCTCAGCAAGTGCTGCTGATCCAGAGCTGGGAGGGGTGGCTGACAGGCAGGACACTGCGCTGCCATCCAGAGACCTGGCCAGGCTGGAGAGCTGGGCAGGGAGAGACCAGATGAGATTCAACAACAGCCAGTGGAGAGTCTGGCCCCTGGGGAGGAGCAACCACATGGATCAGGACAGGCTGGGGGTGACCTGCTGGAGAAGAGCTCTGTGGAGAAGGACCTGGGGGTGCTGGTGGGTGACAGGGTGGCCATGAGCCAGCAGTGTGCCCTGGGGCTGAGAGAGACAATGGGATCCTGGGGGCATCAGGAGGAGTGTGGGCAGCAGGTCACAGGAGGGGATCCTCCCCCTCTGCTCTGCCCTGCTCAGGCCCCACCTGGAGTGTTGTGTCCAGTGCTGGGCTCCCTGGTGTAAAAAGGACAGGGATCTCCTGGAGAGAGTCCAGAGAAGGGCTATGAAGATGATGAAGGGCCTGGAGCATCTCTCCTGTGAGGAAAGGCTGAGAGAGCTGGGGCTGTTCAGCCTGGAGAAAAGAAGACTGAGGGGGGACCTAATCAATGGTTATCAATATCTGAAGCATGGGGTGCAGGGGGAATTGGCCAGCCCCTTTTCAGTGTCTGTGGGGACAGGACAAGGGGCAATGGCTGCAAACTGGAGCACAGGAAGTTCCACAGCACCATGGGGAGGAACTTTTCCCCAGTGAGGGTGAGGGAGCCCTGGGACAGGCTGCCCAGGGGGTGTGGAGTCTCCTTCTCTGGAGAGATTCCAGCCCCATCTGGACACCGACCTGTGCAGTATGAGCTGGGGAGCTGCTTTGGCAGGGGGGTTGGACCCCAGGAGCTCTCCAGGGCCCTTCCAACCCCTACTTGCCAGAGACAAGTTAAAAACTTGTTAGTGTTGAGTTTTCTGGGTTAACAGATCTTGGCAACACTCTAAAGTTTGAGCTAAGCTGCATGTATGCTGTGGTCTGCTGTAGCAATTTGAAATCCTAGCAGATTCTCCCATGTCTCATGTGCAGCTAGTGCTTGTTACGTAAGGTTGTACGTCACAGCAACTTCATAATGCTTTCACTGTGTCTCCCAGCTTTGCTATTTCATCACTTTTGACTTGGGTTTGGCAGAATGGGAAAGCAGAAAGGGTGGAGTCCAGCAGGTAAGAACCACAAAGGAGGGGAAGCAGTGGCTCAGACATAAAAGTAGGTGAAGAAAGAAAAGCATAGAATGAGCTGCAAGTGGCTGAAAGTAGCACTTGAAGTCTTGGGACAGCAAATCCATTCCTTTTATTACAACTTCAGTGATCCATTGGGATTAATAGCTGAGGTCAGTTGTCTAACCTTGCTAATTTAGATCTCCTTTATTGTAGTGCTGGGGTTTGTGGTGAAATAAAACAGATGGTTCACCAGAGAAAGCTTTGGTTATTCTGTGTCTTGCCACTAGATGCTAGAAACCTGTGTGGCCTTGTGAAAGAAGAAAACTTGAGTCGTTTCTCAGTGAGGCTGGAAAAGTTTGGCTCCAATAGTCATATTAAGAAGTACTGGCAATTGCCAGAAGAGCTGAGAAACTTTAATTTGTCTTGGACTGATATCTCTATTGTCAAGAGAGAGTGATTCAAGCTGCTGTGATTTCTCACTTATCTGTTAGTGGCTGAGGTGCAGGATGCAACTAAACAAATCATCCATCACTGTGCCTTGCTAGATTACAGCAATAAAGGCCTGTTAGTGGTCTGTCAGATCCAGAATGGTTAGGTGGAACTACATAACCTTGTAGGAAGAGGGGAAGACTTAGCTTCTTACTGCAGAGAACTGTTTTTGATCTGTTTGTTTTGTGCTTGGGAGTTGGGGAAGTAAACAGGGCTTCCCTTTCTCCTGATCCAGGAAATGAATTGTAACATAGCATTTGTCTGTTATGAGCTTCATGAGTATTCTTCACCTCCACAGATTCTTCTAGCTTATTTGGAAACAGTGGGGCAAAGACCTTTGGATTTGGCAACTCATCTTTTGGGGAACAGAAGCCTACAGGCACTTTCAGCTCTGGTGGAGGAAGCGTGGCATCTCAAGGCTTTGGATTCTCCAGCCCAACCAAAGCAGGTACTTTCTTACCCCACCCACTGTGAACACCCACACTTATTTGTGAGATACATAGTAGAATATTCCTACCATTTGGGGGTCTGCAGTCGACTCACTGCATGTACAGGAATTGTCTTTGTGCAATAAATGAGAATTAACTAATGTCTTAGTGAATAGGACTGTAAATCTTTGCCTTGAACCCACCATGAAAGTCTCATGTGCAGAAAAGCACCCAGTAAACTACATTTTTCAGGTGCTTGTTCCAGAAATACCTATTGCAGTTTGAGCAGAGCTGTGTTACTGACTTCTGGTCTTACATCCCCTGCAGTGAATAGTATGTCACACATAACTGAATACACTTCTCTTATTTTAGATGCTTCTTGGAATATTACCTTCCAAACATCACTCTGGGTTTTGTAACCCTCGTTGTCCCCATTTTTTCATGTGAGTGAATGCATGTGGGTCTACAGGGAATAGAATCATAGAATGGCATGGGTTGGAAGGGACCCCAAGGATCACAGAGCTCCAAACCCCCCTGCCATAGGCAGGGACACCAACCTCAGGCCTGGAGCTACACAAGGTTGCCCAGGGTCCCATCCAATCTGGCCTTGAACACCCCAAGGGATGGGGCACCCAGCCCCTCTCTGGGCAGCCTGTTCCAGCCCCTCACCACTCTGTAAAAAAAACTTCCCCCTAATATCCAATCTAACCCTTCCCTCCTTCAGCTTTAATCCATCCCCCTTGTCCTGCCATTGTCTGTTCTTTTAAAAAGTTGATTCCCCTCCTGTTCCTCTGCTCCCTTCAGGGACTGGCAGGCTGCAATGAGGTCCCCCCACAGCCTTCTCTTCTCCAGGCTGACCCAGCCCAGCTCCCTCAGCCTCTCTTTGTAGGTGCTACAGAGCAGGGAGAAAGATTCCTCATAAAATTTGTATTGGCCATGCTTCAGAACCTTCTCTTTTGAAATCAGCTTGACTTGTCATCATCATCACTTTCTTCTGTAGTTCAGTTCTCTCCAAGTTAATTAAATCAAATACTGGAAATTTCACTCTTCTTACTGTCACCTGCCCAAAGAAGGGGCCACAAAAATAGTGGTGACTGCAATATGTTCATTAGAACTGAATGGCAAAATGTTCCTTTTATTAATTACCAGGCAAAAATGGAGGCCCAAAGGGTCAGGCAGAGTTCCTCCTCTACCCTAAGACTCGTTACAGTGAACATTGAATATACGTGTTCTGCTCCAAGTGTATCTAGTGAATTTTCATCTCTGGGGAAAGCAGGGGGCCCTTGGTCATCCTTGAAGTCCTCTTGAGACAGGGTTGCTCAGGAACTCCCTTTGGAGCAGTGGTGCTTTGAGAGGAAGGACACTCTGTGCTGTGACAGTAGCTGTAGTGATGGGGCTGAGAGCGTAATGTGATGTTATCAGATCCATCAGCCATTTGTAAGGTGTCTCTGGAGTGTTGCATTTTGCTTGATAGTGGGCTGAGTTTCTTATCTCAAGAGTACCTCCCAGCTGTTATTTTTGCTGGAGGAGCAGACAGGCATTGCCAAAGGAAGTTCTTCCCATCACCCAACAACTCTTCCCTTGCTTTTGCTTATTTTATTCTCAAAACTCTTCTTGAGATAGGCTTTTCAAGAAGTTTCTGGCAGAAGGCACACACAGTGACACAGAGCCCCCCACATCCTTTCTTCCTCTGGTTATTTTTGCTAAATACTGAAATGAATAGTGTGTCTTCATCTCCCAACTGCAGTGGAAGGGTTTTCTTGATTTGAATCCCCCTTTGTCCTGGGTTCACTACTTGCTGTTTCGCTTTCCTTTCTCCACTATTTTGTTAGCATGCATTGCAAAAGAGTGTGTGTGGTGAGCAACACTTCAGCCCCTCTGATAAATACTCTTAACTTCCTAGAGGTAGAGGTAACAAGATACCTGATCTGTGTTTAAATAATTCAGACCTACCATTTATTTTTTCCAGACCTCTTGTGTTTACAGCCAAACAGTATCCATTACCTTGACACAGACTGGAATTTCACCCAGGGTATTAAAATGTGTGGTGGTATCCCAGTCCCCAGCCCTAGTCAAACAAAAGAGCAGGTGTCCTTCACATTCCCAAGTGTCAGTTAGAAACAGGCCAATAATATTAGCAGATGAACACAGAATAAAACACTCTGGGTAGAAGTCCATTCAGAGTTGCAGAAGGCAGCTAAACCCTGAATAGGAATTGCCAAGAGCAGGGTTCAGTTCTTCATTCCCTGCAGGAATCATGGAGTTGTGCTGAGCTGGCATTTAATCATTGAATTTCCACCACTTAAACTAAGCTTAGATAATAATACCTGACCTCTTGAATTGTTTTACATCACTGGAGCATCTCAAGGGGAAAAAAAGCTTGCTATCTTCTGTTCTTAAGGGCTGGGGGCCCCCATTGTATTGGGGGATAGGACAAGGGGTGATGGGTGCAAGCTGGAGTCAGAGGAGGTTACATGGGAATACAAGGAGGAATTTTGTCACTGTGAGGGTGACCAGAGCCCTGGGACAGGCTGTCCAGAGAGGTTGGGGAGTCTCCTTCTCTGGAGACATTCAAATCCACCTGGATACGTTCCTGTGTGATTTAGTCTGGGTGACCCTGCTCTGGTAGGGGGGGGTTGGATTAAATGAGCTTTCAAGGTCCCTTCCAACTCCTAACATTCTGTAATTCTCAGGACATGTGTACATCCTCATCCTCCCCAAGCTTTAGGTTAGGAGCCAGGGTGAAACACTGCAACCAAACCATTGCAGCAAATGCTCTTGAGGCTGGCTGGCCTTCATGGGAGGCTCTTCATTGTGCATTGTTACATGCAATTCCTTTGGGTAGTGACTTGTGCAGACAGTCATGAACAGAACTTTACTTTAAAACACTGCATAAGCTAAGCTGCTTTTTACTCTAGTAAGAAGTGCTAGTTTTGTGGTGGAAGACAGTTGTGAGGGGTTTTTTATTGATAATAAAAGCATTGCTGTCACCTGTTGTACATATATTTACTGTAACATGGTCACTGTGCATGCCTGCTATCTCACAGCTAAGACACTGGTCTCTTATATAAAGCAAGTAGACATTCCTTTGCAGTGTGGAAGCACAAATAATATATTACCACCTTTCAGTACAGCTCTGGGAATCAAGTCAATCTTACACTCAAATGTTCAAGAGACCCAGAATGGGACTTTCTTCCTGCTAGTCTCTTAATTCAGTTGCAGTCTCTTGCATGCATTTAGATCCTTCTGAAACCAAATACCATGCAGTTTGGAACCTGTGTGGCAGTGAGTTTTATAAAAACTGTGTCCATGTGGTAAGATGAACAGCATCATTGTGGGGATTGTCTGCTTGGAGATGTAGCTCTTGTTTCCTCTTCCTGGATTCTTGTTTACATGATGTTCTCGTCCCTTTTTGTTTTGCCTCTGTTTTGCTCAGGTGGCTTCGGTGCTGCTCCAGTGTTTGGCAGCCCTCCTACTTTTGGGGGATCCCCTGGGTTTGGAGGGGGGCCAGCATTCGGTTCAGCCCCAACCTTTTCAAGCCCTCTGGGCTCAACGGGAGGCAAAGTGTTCGGCGAGGGCACCGCAGCAGCCAGCGCTGGAGGATTTGGGTAAGCTAACCAGGCTCCAGGGCTTGGGGAAGTAGTGTTTTATTGTGCTTAGTTACCTCTGCATTAACATAAAGAATGTATTATGTGATTGATGGCTAAGCTCAAAGGGTCCTTGGTTTGAGGGTTTTTTTTAATATTATTTTTTTAAAGGCATAACACAAAGACTTGAACCCCCCAAGGAAATCAAGTGCATGATCTCATTTTTATGCTGAAACTACTATCTTCAATCTTTAGCTTTAGAGATGGGGTGGGGGGGGAGGGAGTGTGAGTCATCTTGCAAGTGTCTAAGGGAATCCAGCAGAATTTGCTGTGTGCACACCTAATGAGTTAAAGTGTAGGGCTATGAACTATGCCTAGCAGAGAAAATAATAAATACCACTATCTGTGGCTCTGTCTAGCCACCTTATCCACTTGTGAGATTTGAGCTGGAGGCACTAATGAGAATTCCATCTGTTCTCTCACTTTTTTGGGGGGTGGGAGGAAGCACTTCTAACAGCCTGAGCTCCCAGAGCGATTTGTGTTTATCCCACACTGATTGTTTTTACCTGTTTCATTACCCCTTAAGCCTGTGCTTGGCACCAGAGTAGACAGCACTTTATTCCTTGGTTTGTTCAGCAAATATGGAATCTCAAACCTTGCAAAGCAGCTTCTGCCACACACAGCAAATGCACTTCAACATAGTGCTACCAACAAGCAACTCTCCTTCATGCCCTACAATTGTATTCAGACCTAACAGATCCAATTAAGAAAAAAACCCACAAAGCAAAACAAACTTCCAGTGAAGAGAGGAAACTGGATTCCTTCCCAATCTTAGTGTTTACATATTTCACAAGTGTTTGTCTTCAGTTTCAGGAGGAACTGCCTTTATGTAAGGCACGTTAGAGCATCCAGAAGTGTAGCTTGTTTGTTTCCCATGAGGTTAAGCAAAATCCCATCTGCTGGGGCTGTGGGAGGCTTCAAATAGGTGGTTCTGCCACATCCTGAGCTTTGGTGCAGCAAGTTGGAGAGCCCCTTTGGAAAAGGGTAAAAACAGAGGCAGCTTAATTAAGTTTGCACCAAGAAGGGCGTGCTTGTAGGGATGACTTAGCTTCAAGTCAACTGGTATTTAATTAAATCCCCACCAAGAAGGATGAAGCTTGTGACTTAGCTTCGAGTCAAGTGGTGGTTTGTTCAGTTCCAATTTTGAGCCATTGTGCTGTGGGATTTTGTACTGAAACTGGATGTGCTCAGTGGCAACGTTGGGAACTTAAAATGGGATTCAGAACAAGCAGTGTGGTGATGCAAACAGAGGTTTTGCCTAAGCAGTCTGCAGACTCAGAGAGTTCAGTGGCTTAACTTGTGGGAAGCTTTGAGAATTTCTTCTCCATTGGAAAGATGCAGATTCAGACTGATATTTTCAGAGTTGCCTGAGGGAAGTGATTTTGATTTTTTTTTTTTTTTTTTTTAAAAAGCGTGCAGAATTTCCAGGCAGCTTTACAGAACCCCAAATCTCACCACAAAATTTTGAGCAATAGTTTGACTCTGCAGGATAACATAGCATCTGTGCAGGACTTCCTTTCTGCCCTTCTCTTGAAGTAAAACCTTAAAAAAAAATCCCAAACCCAGAGAAGTTCCTGGCCAGCACGTTGTGTGGTATTAGTTCTGAGTTCCCTTCTAACTTAAAACCACGTGATTCCTTGCTGTTTCAATTCTGAAAAATCTGCATCATTTGATAAATGACTTGAGTATCAAAAATAGAAACCACTACACTTCTTCAAAGCCTGCAATTCAGACTGTTTGTGAGCTGATAACATTTTGCTTTCATAAACTAACCTCAAGTGCCTCTCAATTCCTGGAGGTTTTTTTTTTTTGTATAGGAGCTTTACAAAAGACCTGGAAATCTGGGCAAGATAGGTTTGATTAAATTGTTACCAGGCAGTGACTGTCTCTCATGTCTTTTAAAAATAAAACCTGCCCATAGCTTGAGCTGTTTCTTTCCTCCTCCTGTGCTTAGTGTTTTTCAACAGGCGTGTTCTTCTAGCTGCAACTGAAAGAAGCAGTTTGAACCACGAGTTTCCTTGTCACTGTTTTCACATCCTCTTCCTTTCCCTGAGTAGATGTGGCTTGTGTGTGTGTGTGTTGGCTCCTGAAGAGATGGAGCTTTGTCAAATCCTCTTCTCAAATGCATCGCTCCATCTTGCTGCTTTTAAGAAAGAACTACTAATCCTGTTTTGCTGAGAGAACCACCTTGGTGGTTCTGAGCTGAAGTTGGCTCTCAACCCATGTACTTTAAAGACAAAAAAGAGGCACAGGTGATGTTTTGCAGGGCTGAGGATGCAAAGTCCCTGTACTGCCTGTTACATCTAATGCTGTGTGTGGAAGTCCTGTGCATGGCTGGTGGTGTTTGGGATAGGAGAGGTGACGTCCTTTACCAGGTGACTTGTCTGTCACACTGCTGCAGGGGTTGTCTCTTATCTGGAGAGATGTGTTTTGATGTGATGGGGGGTTTTGTTCGGTGTTGTTTTGTTTTCCTTTTAAGTCTGGCAGATCTGGATGGGTGGAGAGGTGAGTTAACAGGCTGTCAGCTCATATTTTGAGTCAGAAGTGACAGGAGCTTGTGTGGAAAGCTGCCACAGTGACTTGGGCAGCCCAGGGAAGGATGGGCACTGGGTTAGTACCAGTAGTGTTATGCACTTGCACAACATGTCAGTTAAAAATTCAGTGTCTGCATGTTGCCCAGTTTGTTAGAGAAACACTTGTGTTTTCAGTGCACTTCATACATTTAGAATTGAGAGAGGTGTATGAGGGGCCAAGAAGCATAATGCATCTCATGTGCTCATTAGTAGGTCATGTTGATTGCTCTAAAATGCCTGGCTGGACTATGTGGGTGAAGAAAGGAGACCAACTTCCACATCTAAAAGTGTTTCTTATTTCAGTCCTAAAAAAACAATTGGGGAAGTAATCCAAAAGTGGTGGGGGAAGTGCCAGGCAGGTGCAGATCTCCAGGGGGCTGGAGAGAGAAGGGAGTTGAGACCTGCAGACAGGTTACAGGGACAGTGGGTAAAGGGGCCTTCTGAAATGTGGGCCATGAGCATCTCATACCAATTCTGGGTTTGCTGCCTCATTTGTGAAACAAAATGACACTGAACTTTTTTGAACTTAAAGGCTGAAAACTACACCCAGGGTGAATTAATATCTTCCATTTGATGGCTGGAGTTAGTATTTCCAAGCCCTTGAAACCAGACCCTGTGTAAGCATGAACATGTTTGCCTTCCTGCCTTACAAACCCTTTTGATGTATCTTCATTTAAGGAGCACAGGGTTATCATTGTGGGTATGGGGACAAATTTCCAGCTTTAAGTGTGAAGATGCTTACAAACAAATGTTTTCTCTTTAACCCCCACAGGTTTGGTGGTACCAGTAACAACACAGCATCATTTGGCACGCTGGCAAATCAAAACACCCTGACATTTGGATCACTGTCACAACAGGGGTACCGGTTTCGGCACACAAAGCAGTGGCTTCTCAGCTTTTGGGACAGGTGGAGGAGGTAGGAGAAGTTCAAACAGAATGAACTTAGCTGGCCTTGTATCTCTGGGTTTCCCTGGAATTTGGGCATGACTGCTTAGCTCCTGGTCAAAAATCTGCCTGATCCTGCTGTAGGGAAGGCACCTGTCCTGGAGAGCTGAGTTGCAGGGTGGGGTGTAGTGTCTCCTCAGACTTTAGCTAATAATTCCACTGCTGATTTGCTGTGTGGCATGTCAGTGTCACTCTTCACCTGCACACCTCACCAGATTACTGCTTTTCACCCCTTTTTGTGGGGTTGTTCTTTCTTCTCAAAGGCAAATACTGTGACGGATTTAAATCTCTTCAGCACCATGTGCAGAGGTATCTGTACTTGGCCTCAAAAACACATGCACTGCAAAACTGCTGCACCACCAGTAGCCAAATGTTTATCTGATGTAATTCTGTGAAGCTGCAGGGGTGTACCCAGGGCTGAGAGCTGTGCCTTTGAGAGAGGACCTGCTTGGTGGGGGCCTGCCTGACACCACAAGCTTGCATTAAGCACAAACTCCACGTTCAGAAAGCAACCCTCTCCTTTCCTGGAGAGGTGAATAAACCAGGCACACTGCACGTGGTGGCTGCTAACGAATGGACTAGCTGATTAGCAGTGAAAGCAAAGCCCTCTTAGGAACCCAGACAAGTCACTTCTCTTCTAGATGGAGATTTGACTTTCATTGTTTGCCCATCACTCTTTCCCTGCCCTAAGGCAGGAATGAAATGTTTTTCAGCCTGTGTCTGGGAGGGGACACTTACTACAGATCTTATTCATTTTACCTTTTAACAATGACTTTTCTGGGTTTCTTTCAGGCTTTGGTTTTGGCTCACCCAACACGTAAGTACCATTTTGTGTCTAACTCTTCATTACACAGAGAAATAGAATCAGAACAGAAGGGTTGAAGAGCTTGTAAGAACAAGCTTTGAAAGTAGCAGTAACATAGCATTTCTGATTTCCTTTTTAGTTGGAGCTACATTGAGCTCGCAAGTCCAGGCTCTGGAAATGTGCCTGCCAGTGAGGTTAATCTTTTATGTAAGAGCAAATTTTCAGTTAGCTCATGCTCTTTCCCCACCTCTCAGGGACATGATGTGTGTGTGAATCTAGGATCTACTCCATTTATCAGGTTGAAACAGGGAGTGAAATAAATCGGTGCTTTTCTGGCTGAATTGTGATGACGATTTACAGTTAAAAGAACAGGACCAAGAGCTGAGGTGAACTCAGGCATCCACTCTGCCACTGGTTTGCTGAGTTACTTCTAGCAAGTGTCTTTTACCTTGTTTCCCTGTCAAGTGCCTGCAGACAGTAGGCTCTAGACTCAAAGTAATTATTTCCAGCTCGTTTGTGTCGATACAGTGTCAGGTAAAAGATGCTGGAAAAACCAATGTGATCTCATGAGAAGCTTCTGATACCAGGGAGATGAAACTTGTTTGAGAGATCTGATAAATTAATACTGCCTGAGGGGGGGAAACTCTAGCACTCACTGCTGTGTTGGGTTTTTTTCTTGCTCCACAGATCTTCCTCTGGATTTAGCGGATGGAGAAGCTAGGACCACCCTGAGCTCTCTGGTAGAACTGTGCTCCTGTGTTGATGAGAGACCTATGTGATCAATGTCCTGACAGCTTTTTCTTTAAATACAAGTCCTCAAACTTATTTTTAAGGAAAAGATTCTGCTTATTTTTATGCAACACCTGTTCTCGCTCTATATTAAACTATTTTATCTGCCTTGATGTTATTTTGTGTTGGGGGGGGGGTTCTCCCCTCAATCTAGAAGAACTAGATGTACACTGTGGTTACCAGCCCCATTCTAGACTCTGCTTTCTGTTGGTCACCCCTTGCCTGGATAAAGGAGTAGCTCAAGTTGGTTCCTGATACAAACCAGCACATTTTTCATTGAAGAGAATGACTGATCATCCCTGGGTGCTTAGGAAGGGGCTGAAGTTTGCCCTGCTAATTTTAAGTATAGAATGGGGCACGTGTTTTATCTCACTGAAGTGCTAAAACTGAGTCATGTGTGAGCCAGAGGCTCAGTGGAGAAATAGGAAATTATCTGAGAAGAATCTGGCAGCGTGCAGAACACGTTCCCATGGCAGTAACATTCAGCAAAGAGGTGGGAAGCAAACGCTCTCCCTATTTTTACCTTTCTGTAAATTTTGCAGAACTCAGAAAATAGAACTCAGGTTATAGGGAGAACTTCTGGCCCTTGAATTTGAAGTGTGACCTCCGTTCCAGAGGCATTAGTGATTTTGTAGCTTATGGCTTTGGCTGTTGGATTCTGCTGCCAGCTCCAGGGGTTTTTCTGACACGTAGGAGATTGTACTTTTTCTGTGTAGCTCTTCCCTTTTAGTCAATAACATTTGGGAAATTCTCATCTCTTTAGACTTGAACATACTGAGCAAATGCTTTAAAGAATGCCCTGAAGGTGTTCTGGACAAACTCTTTTCTGTTTGGTGCATCTGACCTCCACAGAACCCTGAAATGATGTAATGGGTTTTTGTTGCTCCGTGAACAGTGCATTGAAATAGCAGCTTGGATATTCTTTGAATACATGTAGATGGGATGGGTTTGCCTTCTTGGTCCTGTTTGGACATTTTGGGGTACTTCTGCCTCTTGTATTTACAGCAGAAACATTCTAATGTTTATATTTTTTTTTTAAATTTTTATTTTTTTAGTACCACACAACACCATGGGAGGTGTTGCTTTCTGCTTTGTTGGGTGTGTGGTCACTTTTTGGAACTGTAAATAGTTGACAACTGGTTGTTTTCAGATCCATTGCTATAAACTGAATTCTTACATCTATCACAGTTCCTGAACTAATTGCTTTCTTCAACTCAAACCATAAGTGCTGGACCCAACTCCTCTCTGAGGTGGACAAAGACCTTCCTGGCTCTGCAGCTGGGAATGACATTAGCTGGGTTCCCTTTGGCAGAGGAAGCCCACTGAAACATGGGGAAATACAGTGCATGAGGAGGGCTTATTTTAGATACAGAGAGTCTTTGGAAGGCTATAAGGTTTTACATGTGCCTTGGAAGGTTTTACATGGACCCTGGCACACCCCATGTCATATTGGAGATGGCACTGGTGCTGGGTTTGTGCCCTCCCTTCCCTGCTGAGGGAATAGAGCCAGCACCAGCAATCCTGGGACCCTGAGCCTAGAACAGAGGAGAAAATGGGCTGCAATTTGCTGGTTTGGAGATGGGAGAACAAGCTGAAGATAGGTTGAAGTGTGCCCACATGGTGTGTTTTCCTTGACTGTACAACACTCCTGAAGGCCTAGAGGTGATCCTGCTGGTCTGCTTTCCTTCCTTTCTTTATAAATAGCAGCTGACCCAAACTGGTGACCTTAAATTCTTTGCATTAATCTCTCCTTGCTGTGGCATGCGACACCTCCTAGCAAGGCTGTATCAGCTGTGCTCCCCCAGATAGCTAATAAACCTCTTGCTATGGAGAAGATTGGCTTGGCATGTGATGTTGGCGTGCTGAGCCTGTTAAGGTTTCTTTTTTGGAATGATGGGAGCAGTTGGGGGTTGTCCCTGCTGTGCTCCATGGGACCTGCTTAACTCCTTTACCCTCTGAAGAACCACAGGAATTGCTCCAGAACCTGTGTTTCCTTGCAGTGCTTCCAAACTCGTGGCTGAAAACCCAACCCCCTGAACTATCTGCCCTTGAGAAGCAGGTGCTGCTCCTGGTTTCCATAGTAGCTGCTGGAGGAGCTGAGTAGCACAGAGAGGCTGATCGTGACCACAAGCCTACGGGAACATGCACAAGATGAGGCGAAGTCGGCTTTGGAGGGGAAAAAAGCTCTGCATTTTTATTAGATGACTCAAGGGCTTGGCAAGTGTGTGTGGTGCTCAGTTGGTGGCTCCCAGAAGCTGTTAATCGTCTGTCATCTCTCTTAGGTGGCCAGTGATCTTGTGGCCTCTGTCCAGGCTTTTGCAGACAGGTGTCCAGCTGCAGGAAGCCCCTGTCTTGGCTGGTCTGGGAAAGGAGCTGAGGACTCACTGGGCTTGGAGCCCTCATTTCGTTAGCTGTGCTGTCCTGCCTGGTTCACCCCCAAAGAACTAAGGGCATCTCTTCCAGGGCTGCTCTGATGGAGCTTGTTACTCTGGGCTAATACAGTTGGGCCTTTTATTCCCCTGCCATTTCAGTAGAAGAGACCTTCCAAGGCTTTGATCAAAGCTGGATTCTTAATTATTCTTAGGGAAAGAACAGGTTTAATTTCCACATGCCTCCTGAGACTGCGCCGTGGCCTTGAGGTGGTGGAAAGCGGAGAGCTGGTGCTGGTGTGATGGGCTGGGAGGGTGGGGAGGAGCCTAAGGCATAGTGAGGATCTCCCCAAACCCAGGGAGAGACCAGACCTGGGTATTTCTGCTTCCTCAAAGGCTGGAAGAGCATCAAAGAAGCCAGCCTTTTTCTGGGAAAAGGGCAAAGTGTCACTTTGTCAGAGAGAGGCACAAGGACAATTATTTAAGCTCCTGTTTTAAAAGCTTTTGCTGTATAACACTTGGTACTGCAGAATACAGCTGTCTCGCAGGGAACCAGTGGTCTCAGCCATACCCCTCTGTCTGGATCTCCCTCCTGGGAGGGAAGGATGTCATTTCTTTGTCCCTTCTGCACTGCAGAGCTGTGACTGGGGACACATACCGGTGGCATCCCTCTGCTGTCAAACCAAGGAGAGATCTCCAGGCTGAAGTTCTTGTGCTGCTGGGTTATATCCCTCACCTCACCACATCCCTCCTGGGCACCTCCCTGCCCGAGCAGTGCCGCGGGCAGAGCTGGTGTGCTGCTGACCAAAGCCCTGGCGATGCTCTGTGGGGAGAAAGCAGATGTGCTTTGATGTGACCTTCCTGCTTGGGGTGGGCTTACCGGTTTCAGCAGCGACCTGTTGTGGTGTGTGGGGTGTCTTGGGGTGAGCAGGATCCCTGTGAGAGATGGTGGAGGTTGAAAAAGCGCTGCTGAACGACTTGGACCTTGATTCAGGGAGCGAGGCCATGGAAAGGTGAGTGCAGGTGGTAGGACCACCTCTCCTCCTATCCCTTTGCCCAGGAACCAGGCCCACAGTCGTGGCTGGGGCCAGTCTCTGTCCCTTAGCAGCAGCCCTGCCCAGAGCTGCCTGCCTTCACCCCGCGTGCGTGTCCCTGCCCCAAGGATGGAGTGACATCTTAGTTATCCCTTCTTAGTTTTCATCTGTCCTGCCCTTGTGTGTTCCTTGCAGTGTTGCTTACAAGGAAAACTAACCCTGCACGAGGCCTTGGCGTGAGCGTGTCTGGCAGGTCTGAGGGGGTTCTTGTTCCTAGATAAATGCCATGGTGAGCCCTGGGAAGAGATGGCCATGGCTCAGCGGGGTGAGCAGCCCTTGCCCTGCAGCGAAACCAGCCTCGTCCTTCCTCCCACACGCAGCAGTGACACCCCAGTGTCCCCCAGCTCTTGAGAAAAGACTGACTCTCCCTCACTGAGGGCTGAGCTTGGACCTGCTGGCAGACTTTTCACCCTTACGTGTGCCCTTGCCCTTCTGCCTCTGCTCCCCAAGGGCCCTGTTATGCTCAGCACGTTCCCTGTCTCACAGCATCCCCACCTCATTGTTGTACAGCTTTCAGTAGGTCACAAAGCTCCTTCTGCACTTGTGTCTGGGCCTCCTCCATACGCTCCCTCATCCCTCCATAGGTGCCTTTATCCTGCCTGGGCACACTCTGTGCCCCCAGAGCCTGTATCTGAGCTCATCCTGTTCCCTGAACACGAGATACAGATGAAGTTGTGTCTTGCCAACAAGCATGTTCTTCGAACAATACGGTGGGGCTGTTGCTTGGCCCTGGGGCTGTGACACTGCGTCTGGCCTTGGGCTGTGGTCTTCCCTCCTTGCAGCATCCCCTTCCAGCACTGGAAGGTATGGGTACCCCCCGACACCTCCTTCCCTCATAGCAGGGTGCTGGAGGTGCTCCTGGATCCGTGCTCCTTGCAGAACATCTCTTGGGTCCTGCTCCAGAGGAGCTTTGGTGTTCTGAGCACACTCTGCTTAAATGATGTCAGAATGGCTTCTGTGTCAGAGGTGAACGTAAGCTGGTCTGGTTTGAGGGGAAAATGGGGGGCAGCCCTGAAGTTATGAATCGTGGTGGGGTCAAACTGGGCTCTCCAGTGCCACTGTCCCACGTGTGGGCTTGTTGCTGAGACTCTGTACCCAGGAGGTTTGTGGGGGGACACAGATACTGCTGCAGGCAGCCTTGGCAGTCCCCATGCAGCCTGTCTGAGTCGCTCTGCTCTAATTATGTGTGTGCAGCACGTGATGCAGTATTATTATTTTTAATAGGGGCTTCAAGGCTCTTCAGCGTGTTGCTACAAACATTTTGCTTTAAAACTCAAAGGCATGAAGGGTTAGGAAGGAGTGTTTGCAGCTGCTGTGCAGGGGCAGCTTAACAGGATGTGAGAGAGAAGAAATGGGAACCCAAACCTGATTTGCATCAGCGGAGGGAAATCCCTGTGAGAAGATCTGAGCAGGGGCTGTGGAGGCATCATTTTCACACCAAGGAGCTGCTGCCTCTGCTTAAAACTGAGCTTAGAAAATCATCAAGCCAAGTGATGAAGCCTCTGGGGAGGTTGGTTTTGATCTGTAACCCCACATTCGCAGGCACACTGGGATAAAGGATGGGCACTGGTGTTACCTGAAGCACTAGACCTGTGCTCCCCCAGTGCTGGGGCTCTGCTGCCTTCAGCAGCCTCCATCCTTCCCACTGTCCTCCTGATCCTTCCCAGCAGCCTTTCCCCTGTCTCTATGCAGACAGTAAGTGACCAGGCGCTTTCAGCTTCCTTGGGGTGTCACCCAAAACAGCTGTGAGTTGGCTAGTGTCCCCTCTCCACCCCTCCCTCCCTCCAAAACTAGGACATCTAAATTTAACCTGCTATCAACAGATGAGGCAGGAGAGTTTCCACTCTGGGAAGGAATCCCACTCAGACCCTCTCCTCTCCTCTGGCTCCATCCATGTGCATTCCTTTCCTCGAGCTGTGACCTCCCCAACGTTTCATTCCTGCCCTTCCCCTGCAGCATTTGGGTTCCTGTCGCTGCTACGTGCTGGTGGAGTGTCCCTGACCGACCAAACACCTCGGTGGTTTGGGGTGGTGGTGCCAGGTCTCCCTGCTGCCAGGCAGCAGCATGCAAAAGGCTCTTGTGCTGCAAAGGTTAGCTGGAGCCGTAAAGGGATTAGCAGGCTTGTAATGGGGGGTTGTTTGCTCAAGGGAGGCACAGTGAAGGGCAGATATTGGTGTGAGGTTCATCATGCTGGGGTGTGTCCCCCAGATAAGGGTCCAGCACTAGGAAAGCCCCAAGTATGGTGCAGCTCCACCAGCCCAACCAAGAGGATCCCGGGGCGCTGGGTGGGAGCTGATCTTGTGGCAGACAGCACAGAACTTTGCTGCTGCTTGGGCAAATCTTGGTGCTTCCTTGTGGGCTGGACCTGAGAGCAGCAGAACTACTGAAATAACCAGCAACAGAGCAGAGAACCACATCTTTTCCCTGGGAACAGCTAGTGGGAAGGCAGCCTGCGGTGGGATGCACCTGGGGCAGGAGCTGGGGTGCAGACCAGGGTGCCCTGAGTGTGGGGGATGCACTGCTCCCTTGGGCCGGCACCCCTTTCCTCTCCAAAAATAACTTCAGCAGTTTACTGGAAAGCAAACAAAACCTAAATGTGAAATCTATTTATTTAGGGGGGAAACGAATGACACGGTGAGCACAGGGTGATATTTCACACCCAGCCCGGCGCTGCAGCAGCTTTTGACCACTGTGTTGCCCTGGTCTGAAAGGGATGAGCTGCATTGCTGCCCAGCGTGCTGGGGCCTGGCTGGGGGCTGTGTGCTCTCTCCAGCTGCAGCACTTAGAGCATCAGGAAACCAAACTGCACAGAAATTGGGCTGCTGCCTGTGCCAACCAGCTCAGCTCTATCCTGCTGTTGCAAGATGCTCAGCAGCCTGGTAATGAAAAACGCAGGATGTCAGCAGGTATTTCTAACCAGAAATCTCCCTGCTCTATCTCATGTGGTGCAAGAACCGAAATGGAGAGGAAACTCCATGATGCTGGTGGCAAATAGAGTGTTTATCACCACCCTGAACTGTAAGTGCAGGGGTGCTGGAGCCCCTTCTTTAAAAACACCCACCACCCAAACGACAGCAGGCAGGCACGTTTGAAAACTTCACTTTATTTCTCTGTTATAAAAGCAGGGTTTTGTTTTTTTTGTGGTTTTGTTTGTTTTTTTTTCACATCTCTGTAAGTGTCCAGACTCGGTACAGCTCGGGTTTGTTTTCACAGTATCTCTGCAAGACCAAGGACGATTCTTATTGCTGCGCCAGGAGCCAGGGCAGGAGGGATGGGGCACGGGGGCTTGGGCAGCCCTGGCCTTATCCCTGCTATGGGACCCAGCCTTGCTCACTGCTCCACAGCTCTCCTTCTCCCTACTGTGGCTTAGTATTTCTGCGGATGCTCCAAGGGGCTGTCCCTCTCTCCTCACAGCTCATCTCCGTGTCAAGGGTAGGAAAGGAGAACCCAAGAGCCTGTGATGCTCCTGGGCATGTCAGCCACTCAAAGGTGTCTGCTAGCCCTAGCCCCACTGCTGGGTGCAGGTGAGGGTCTCAGCCAGCACCCAGCCCTGCTGCTTCCCACCCTGGATTGCTGTGGGTTTGGACAGGAGTGGTCAGACTAAGCTCAGCTGGAGCTGTGAGGAGCCGAGCATCGGTGACGAGAGAGGTGAGGCACACGTATGTCACTGTCCTGCATTGGCGCCCCATCACCTTCCCCATGTACCCTTTGGGCATGCCTGGTTCTGCCTCTGCAGCACCTTATCAGTGCAGGGTGCCCATGTCCCCAGGCATTTTGAGTCCCTGTGGGACCCTGCCAGTCCCCATCCTACCAGTATGGCTGCTAACTGGCCACACCCACAGCGGTGGCTTTAGCACCCTTTCCCTCCAGCCACCATTCCTTCCTGCTTCCATCTGTCCCCGTCAGTTTTGTCACGAAGCAGCATTTTGGGGAGGAGGGGGTGGGGAAGAACCCCCAACAAACCAACCCATCACCTTTAATCACAACGCGTGACATCTCGGAAGAGGCAGCGTCACTTCTCTGTGCCGTGTCCGGTGATGTGAATGGAGGTGGAGGGGCACGGGTCAACCTAGGCACGGGGGAAAGGCGTTCTTTAGGGAGGGAGAAGCCCATGCAAAGCTGACCCCAACGTGAAATCTGAATTCCATATTTACTGCTCGGCTGGGACTGCTCAGTGCAACGGGACGGATCGGCCAGGAGGTTGCTATCGAATCGCATGGACGCATCCAGCCCGCTGGGTCAAGGGAGTAGGAGGAAACAGAATTGCTTAATGCACTGGGGAGATCAAGTCCAACACAAAGCTAAGTGGAAAAGGACGTAGGTGTTCCCTGAATGTGGTTTTTGGTGACTGAGAAGAAATCTTTCCTTCGAATTCCTTCGTGCAGCTAGTTAAGACACCCGGGTCTGATTTCTTCGACCCAGGACTGTAAGTACTCAGCACCTGGAGACAAAGTGAATACCAGACAAAAAAAAATACCCCTTTCTGCTCCCACCCGTGGGACTGCCTGCCAGTGCATCTCTGCAGAAGCTGGGATGCAGGGAAGTGTTAACAGCCACTCGCTCACCGCTCGTGTTTCATCCTCTTCTGTGTGTATTGCCTAGGAGAAAATGCAGACGTGTCCCAGCGGGCTGTGCCAGTGGAGCTATACTTAGGCTTTGAATCCGTGTAAGAAAATGGAGTTTAATACAGAGAGTGACTGTGCAAGTCAAGAGTCTCCCCAGCTTCATCCTTCGCAGTCCCAAAGCCTGGATTTAGGCAACCTTTGGCTCATGGATTTGGGTTTGATCCAGTCTATTCGTTCGTGAGCTTCTTGTGATGCTGGGCTTCCTGCCTTGGAGAGGGCGGCTCTGTGGCCGAGCATCTCTGAGCAGCAGTGCGTGGAGGAGGGCGGGCTCCCCTGGGAATGGGGGTATGGCTGCAGGGACCCAGGACCCTTGTGTGCTGGTTTGAGACTGTTGTGGGGGCCGGGGGGCACGACATGCATCTTGTAGGCATGCGTTCCCCAGGCAGGTTTGATGTTGGACCTGTTGCCAAAGTAGGTGGTGTGGCTTTGGAGAAGGGAGGAGAGGAGGATTCCTTGCTGTGGATGCCCTGTGTGGAAGATGAGGGTGGCAATAGCAGCTAACTGGTGCATCTCCAAGGGGAGAGCCTTCTGAGCAGCATGTGTAGTTGTGGGACCTGTTCAGACCAGCTCAGCAGGGCTGGGCTGGGATCTGGAGTGCTGAGCTCTCTCTGGTTTAGCTCTCGAGGCAAATCGTTAATAATAACAAGAAATGTTATCACGGGGAAGGAGCTGCAAAGGGAAGGGGAAGTGATCTGCCCCAGGCTGTGTGCTGCATCAAGAGAGCAGATCTGCTGCTCTTCATCCTGTGCCCTGTCCTCCAGATGCCATCTCTTCTGCAGAACTTCCTCTGCTTGCAAACCCTCCCATTCAAACAGCTCCTCCTGCACATCTGGTTATCTCTGAAGCCATCTGGTCTTTCTTAAACCCTCCCAGTTCCACCTCCTGCTCCAAACACACCTTACTGGAGGACCTGCGCCCCAGACACGGGTGTTGCCCTGCTTGCCCCTTCTCATGCATTACCCTTGGCTACACAGATGTTCATGCCACAACCAGACAGGTACAGTACCATGGTCTTTGTGCTCCATCCCTGGTTGTGGAGGTCATGACGTCCTTTGGAAGAACACTACCTGCTACCCCCAGTGTGATTTGGTATCATGGGCAGAAGAGCTTTTCATAGCGTTGGCTTCCAGAGCTGGCTGGGGATGGGTGTCTGTTATTTTCAGACGTGGCGGTTCCTGAATTATGGATATTGCTGGGTAGGCTTGGCAGATAAGATCTGCCCCTCACTTACACCCATGCATCTCCAGTGACTTCAGAAGGATCCTTTTTATATCCTGCTCTTCTTACAGCACCGTCGTTTGGATTTCATGGGGGAAACGGGGCAACAAAGCGTCGCCCAACAGCAGCTGGTGCATGAGCTGTCGGCTCTTACACCATGAGAGGTGAGACCATGAGCTAGCTGGGCAAGCATCCGTGTACCCTAAGGACAGACCCAGTGGGACATCCTCCCCTCCCCTTGATTTACATTGTCTGCCAGGGCCACAATTCCAGCTGTGAGATTACCCCATAGGATGATGCTAACGGGAGGCCGCGATCACCAAGCTTGCTTGCTGCCCCTTCTGCAGAGCAGGGAGGTGGCCTGGTAGCTCCCACTCAAGAGCCATCCCACAGCAGGTTTGTTATTTGCATTGCTTTGAAACTGAGATTATTCCCATGCTTCTTTATTCCAGGTTTAAAGCCGGGAAGACTCTCTTTATCACACTTCTTCCCATCTCATGCCCTTTTCATCCATCAGCCTGTGCCAATCGATTCCTCGTTCCAAAGCTTCCTCCCAGATGTTCCCTAGAAAGGACATTCTGCCTGGTGATGGGTATTTTGTTGGTTTTTCAAACGTAGCTTTAAGGCAAAAGTTTGGCAATGCAAAGCAAAGTCTACATAAGGCCGCATGACTTGTATTTGCAACTCAGAACCTTACAGCTTAGAAAAAAACCCAACCAAAACAAAACAAAAAGCCCCCAGTAAAAATCCTTATCTTAAATAGTCAACTTCTTGTTCCAGGAACTTGCTCATTCTCAACTAAAAAGGAAAAAGAAAAAAAAAAAGAAAAGGAAATCTTAAAAATCCCAACTCAAATGTTCTTGTTATTCTGGGCAGTCTGGACAAGCTGATGAGACTGAATTTCAAACAGTAACTAAAGAAGGGAAGAGGGGGGAGAAGAAAAAAAAAAAAAGCTATAGGGGTAGACATCAGTGTTGGTTTCTTCCCTTAGGAATCCAGTGATGAGACAGACCCCAGTCCAAGGTCTCCTCTAGCTTTAGCACAGTGAAATCCGTCCCAATGGGAGAAGGTAGAATGGTTGCATTTGTTGAATGAATAAAAAGTGCATTTTGATTTTGCTCAGATTATACGTGTGTGTTCTAATACCTAAGTGATTGTTCTACTCTGCTTTTGTTTTCTCCCTTTCAGTGCCGGGACGCCAGGTTTACATTACCGGTGTTTCGGAGGTATCACCACGAGCGGCGGTCCATCCTTTGGCCTCCACATGAGTACCTGAGCATCATTGGCATTGGGTTTGACAAGGGCACTGGGTGGTATTGGCTCATTCTTGCTAAGGACCTGGGGCTGCTCTTGAGCAGAGGGCTCCTGCAGCTTGGCACGGTGCCCCAAGGGTCTGCTGGGGTTGACCTCGATGCCCAGCCTCATGCGCCATTTGATAGTCTGCAAGGTCACCATTTCGTTGGTGGCTGTGTTGGTTGCAACCAGCCAGGTGGTGAAGCTTTGATCCCGGTGGATGCTTGTGAGCTTGGCCACGTTGCTCTCGCTGACGGGCACTGCCCACGTCACGCTCGGGTAGAAGTTGTCATTCATGCTGATGTTGAACTTGGACTCCTTCTTTGTGGGACCCACGATGGTGCAGGTCTCTGTTGTGTTTCCATACCAGGGATAGTTCACTCCATCTGAGTCACTGATGGCCTGGATTTTCCCGTCCAGTAGATCTGGAAGCTCCCAACTTGACCTGCCACAATCAACAAATTATGGATTATGCGTTAATTAATTAGTTTAGGAAGATGCAGGACTTCAAGGAAGAAGAGGAAGTAGTTGTGGACATATTCCCCCTTTAACTTTTACTGGAGATTGTGCCTTTCACGCCATCCTGCTGGAAAAGCTCATCCCTGCTGTTAAAACTGCATCTGGGAATGTCCAGGACTGATGGCTGAAGTCTGTCCTGCTGATGAACTCCACCAAGGAGCCATCGCCCCGCAGGGCCAGGGCTTTCCTTGCAGGAACCAGTGGCTACCTGGACCTGTTCAAGGTAGGTCGGTGTGCGTTTAGGGAAGGCTGCAAAGGGCGTAGGTGCTCAGGAGAGCTCCAGGGTTGCAAGTATCCTTTTGCAGCCCCTTGGTGGTTTGAGCATGGCTGAGCACAAGGACTCACTCCAGCACCACGTTCAGGACCTCAACTCTTGTACTGGTGAGAGCAGGGCTCGGGGCTGAGTCATAGTCTCTCCATTCTGCATCTGGAATGCTGTGTCCAGTTCTGACCCCCTCAGTCCTACAAAGACAGGGAACTACTCAAAAGAGCCCAGTGCAGGGCCACCAAAGTGATGGAGTGGAACACCTTCCTTATGAGGACAGGCTGTGGGAGCTGGGCCTCTTTAGCCTAGAGAAGAGGAGACCAAGGGGTGACCTCATGTCTAGAAATACGTAAAGGGTGAGAGTCAGGAGGACAGAACCAGGTTCTTCTCAGTGATGGCGGCGATAGGACAAGAAGCAATGGGTGCAAGCTGGAGAGAGGAAGTTCCATGGGAATATACGGAAAAACTTTTTCCCTGTGAGGGTGACAGAGCCCTGGGACAGGCTGCCCAGAGAGGCTGTGGAGTCTCCTTCTCTGGAAACATTCAAACCTGCCTGGATGTGTTCCTATGTGACCTCATCTAGGTGATCCTGCTCTGGCAGGGGGGTTGGACTAGATGATCTTTTCAAGTCCCCTCCAACCCCTGCCGGTCTGTAATTCTGTGAATAGCACAAAATCTCCCATGCTGCCAGAAGAAGGGGCAAGCTCAGGGCCAGGGGTGATGTGAAAGGACACCTAAGCAGCAGAAGTGACACCCAGTCCTCAGCTGGACCATAAAGCCTCCCGCTCCCCCATTCCGCTCCTTCTCTCCAGTCCCAACCTGCAAACACTCATTTTCTCTCCAGATAAGCTGCTGTCCCTCGGTGCTGACTGCCTGGCACTGGAAGTGTAACCCATCCTTCTCCAGCCCTCGGACAGACCCAGTTCAAAGGCTGCGCTCCGGGCTCCGCGCCGGGGATGGTATTACAGTAATCAGAGAATCCGAGGTCAGCCAGCCCGGGAAGCCACCCGAGCCAGCCGTCTGGGTGCTGTGCCCTGCCACCAGCAGAAAGGTCAGCCTTTCCAGCAAGAAAGTAAATGAAAACGCTCCTTGTCCCCTTGGCATGAAGCACACCTTGGGTGGGTTTGGTTGTTGTTTTATTCTTTCCCCTTTAATTCCAGTCTAATTCTCAAGACTGGGTTTGAAGCAAATCACTGCACGCCTCTCCGGGGGAGGCACTAAGGTGGGGTAACAAAGACAACGTGCTCGGCCCAGCCTGGGTTTTTTAAGGCCAATCTTTGATGAATCAGACTGGTAGAGGTGGTCCTTATTTACCTTCTCCCTCTTGCTCACAAATCAGCACACCCCCCCCCACTGTCACCAGCCTGCCACGCTGTCCCCGCTGCCGCAGTGGCAGGAGGGGCTGTGTGGCAGCCGCAGCAGCTGGCTCCCAGCAGCTCCCAGCATGGCATTTATGCTTGACCCCACCGTGGGGCTGGGATGCTGGGATGTGCATCAGCCTCCCCACTGGTCCCACCACCCCGAGCCCTGTAGCTCCCTTCTGTGGGGACACAGTTTATCTTGTGAGACAGACAGAGGGGACACGCTCGGGCTCCTCAGCCAATCTGCCCGAGCCCTCAGTAAGTCCAGTGCTGTGGCTTAAAATAGCTCTTGACTGGAACAGGGGCCGTGGCTGGGTGCTGATGGGTTTGGGGGTGGGGGGGTACACATCAGGCCTAGCTTGCTCTGCTGCGGCGAGCTTTGGGCTGAGCTGCTCCTCTCCACTGGCCAGGACTAACGTGACTGTCTCAGAAGGCTGTTCTGATTGTTAATTAGTTAATGACCGTGAAGTGCCTCCATGTTTGTAACCACTGGATCGTTCAGCTGTTTGCTGTAAATGTCTGGCTGTAGCTAGAAGATACCGCGGGGGGGGGGGGTGGAGGGGGGTGTTCAGAGATGTGATTTATCTTTCTCTCTTGCGCATGGGGGTCCTAGCAAAAAATCTCCCCCCCCCTCCCCCCTCCCTGCAGCGCAGCAGCGTTGGGTGATGAGCTGCACCGCGGCGGCTGGTTTGCAGGTCAGGCGGCCTGGCAGGAACCGCGGGCAAAGCAGGACACGGGATGCTCCAGGGGATGCAGGGATGCTCTGAGCAGCAGGACCGCGGAGGAAGCGGGGAGGGGGGGGGGGGGGCGTTTAGCAGCAGACGGGGGTTATGCAAGCGCAACATCTTCCCGCGCAGATTTACGGGCTGCTGTCAGCTACGCGCCGCAGCTGCAGCATCCTCCCTCCGGAGCCAGCAGGCAGAGGGAGTCCTTCGCCTGGGAGAGGATTTTTAGCAAAGGCACCCAAAAGGAGATCCCTGAACGGCCCTGCCAGCACCCCCATCCCCCGGAGAGATGCTTATACGCTTTGCTCTCTAAAGCTGAGCCATCCTGGCTCACCGGCCCCCTGCCCACCAGGGAGATGCTCCAGGGCTGTGGGATGAGCTCAGGCAGGCGGATGAGTGGAGGTCGTGCTCTGCAGCCCCCACCTCCTCCCCGCTGCACAGCCCGGCTCTGAAACACCATCTGGGGGCTCTTTCTCTCTTTCAGCAGATGGCTCAGGATTACTTCCCATTCAGGAGGTGGCGGGTACTCCGCTTGGTTGTCACCCAGGGATGAGATGTGACAGTTTCCTGGAGGTTCATGCTGTGATGGGGGTGCTGCAAAGGTGCAGTCACAGCATCCCTGTGGGTGTGGGGATGCCGAACCAGGACCTGAGATGCTTCAAGAGGTTGATAACCCCTGCCCCTCCCCCCGCTGGGCTGCTCCAGGATACTCAGAGGAGAAGGAGGATGCTCAGACATCACAGGCCAACTTGTCCCCACCTTCATTCCCAGTAGACATACCTGACCTCAGACCAGTAAGGAACTGAGGGACCTTCTCAGGGTTTAAACAAGAGCAAAAAGGTGGAGCTGTCTCAGGGCCCGGGCAGGTTGCTGAGAGCAGGATGCTGCCTGCAGAGCCTGAGAAACCCCACCACAAAGCTGAGGTGTTGTGAGCAGCGTGGCTGTGCTCGGGGTGGCTCAGAAGCACACCCCGCCTCAGGAAAGGCGTGGGCCCGAATGGGGAAGAAGAAACTAGCCTGTCTCTCTCTGTGGGGCACGCTGTAATTCTAGCCAGTGTGGTTAACCCTAGGGCTTTCAAAGCCATTGTGCTTTATCTGCAGAGCCTGGAGGTTAAAAAATGAAAGAGGCCTTATGATGGTCCCATGAGTGGAGCACGAGAGGAGGCTGCGCAGCGGCTGCTGCTGGTGGTGGTTGCCCCTCGCCTGCTGCTACAGCAAAGCCTGGTGCCAGTGGGGTTGGACCTCCACTTTCAGAGCCTGTCTGTGTTAAATAATACACCAATGACTGTCCTTTCAGATGATTTTGGAAAGAACGTTGTGGAATGATCTTTGGCTGCATCAGCATCTTTCTGTGGTGGTGGCGAGCCAAGGAAGGACCAGAAATTGCCCAGTAAACACTTTGCTGACAATAGCAGGGGAGAGGTATGAAAAGAAACCAAGGTATCTGGTTTCGTAGGCTTGCTATAGCTGATCAGCCCCAAAATCGGTGGTTTCTGCCTTGTAACACCAACAAGCTTGCTTCTGCCATCTCTGAAACCTTCAGAGTTGGTATGAGCATCGCTAGAGACCAGAGTTACCAACAAGCCCCTCTCAACAAACGTCTTGCTACCAGGAGAAGGAACTCTGAGCTATTTCTTGTGGCACTGCTGAGGCCCTGCTGCTGACAGCTGAGCAGCTTTATGTAGGTTTTAGCCTCCCAGTCCTCACTCAGACGCTTTTCTTCCTATTCCATCACATGAGAGGAAGCCCCTGGCTTAGCCATTGCCCTCCAGATGGCTGCCCCACAGCCCAAACCAGTGCAATCGCTGTGGTGCCCTGCGCAGCGACAGCGAATCCAAGTGCAGCAGCCTCCAGCCTCAGGCACCCGCAGTGACATGGGTATATTCAGTTAACCTTTTCCGACAGGCATCAGGCCCTATCCTTTCCTCAGCCCCAGGTCCTTAAAGCCAGCTCCTAATTAGTCAAAGGCCAGGCAGACTTGCACAACCTCCTGCTTTCCAACACCCTTCCTCTCCCCCAGGGAGAGATGTCCTGCATGGGTGCTCAGCACAGGTACCAGCACAACACGTGGGTGCAGGGTAAAGCTGCCTTGGGGATCTCACCTCCCTGCTCCTCCCTGCCTCCCTCTGCCTGTGCTGGAAGGAAACCTGACAATTGGGGTGGCTTTGTTTTAATTTGGTCCTTACAGCGCCTCTCTCACCCACCCTGACACATGAAGCAATTCAAGCCAGGGCTCTAGAGAAGAACAGGAAGGAAATTTAAAATGTTCATGCCCAGCTGAGCTGGTCAGAAGTGTGATGCTGTGGTCCCTCTCCCTCCCCATCCTCCAGCTGCGTGGTCTTGCCTTGTCGCTTGAACCAGCACCGATATTTGATGCATGATGGTTCAGGGAGTAAAACCAGCAGAAAACTGGAATTAAGGGACAAATTTCTCCTGGTTTATCTGAGCAGGCTCGAGTCAAATCAGACAACGTGTTTAAGTGGGATGAAGCACATGCTCACAGCACAGGTAAGGGCCAAGGGCCACACAAGGGCAGCCAAGCCTAAACCCTCAGCGGGGTAAATTCCCATGGTGAGCTGACCTCCCTTCCCTTCCCACAGAAGGCAGAACCGTTTCTCCTTTGGTTGAATCTGGTTTTAATTGTGTTTCCCCTCCCAAGGACTGGGGTTTATTCTCTTGACAAGTTGATTTCTCGAGTTCATTGTGTCCCTGCTGCAGGGCAAGGAAGATTTAATCTCGCAAGAGCGAGATGCCTGGTAATGTAAAGTGGTGATGTAATGCTGCCCAGCTGCCCCATCAGGTCCTCCTGGGGAAGGAATATCTACCTGAAGCTTCTCCAGATCCTTGGCTGATCATATTCAAACCCTGATGTATTCATCTTTCTGCTTTGCATATCTCCATCTGCACTGTTTCTTGCATATCTCCATGGAGATGAAGAAACAAGGCTGGATAATGCCATTCCGACGTTGCCCAGCTGCTGACATGGGTCCCACCAGGTGCTGCGTGACCGGCTGCAGACACCAGCACCCACCCCAGGAGATGCCAATGGGGACCTGGTCCAGCTCTGCTGCCTGATCCTGATGCCTCCCATTGCACAGCAGCTTCCTTCCCCAAGAGTGTGAGGTAAAGCCCTGCTTGGGGGGGTGGTCAGGAATACCCACCATGGGGCTGAGCATGGGTTAGCCCCAATTCTGCACAGGGGGGGGGGGAGGGGGCAGAGAGCACATTCGCACCCTCACACTGGGAGTTCTCACACTCCCAGCAGCCCCCACTGACTCACACATAAAATAACACCAGCGATTCCGTGTTATCCAAGCTTCAACTATTTTTCCTTTACCTTTAAAACCCACCACATTTAGCCCCAAAACTGCCAGTGCCACTTTAACCGCCTGTGTCGATATTATCCCCTCTGTAGCTAACATCCCTATAGCAGTGTTATGCACAGCTCCATCTGCTCCAGTATTTCTCAGCTGTTTCTGTCCTTAACCCAATGGGCAGCTTATACACAGCTAACAACTTTGGAGCACCAAAGTGAAAAATTAATCCAAAGCCTGCCCTAAGCATCAGCACTTTGGGTGGCAGACTGATTTATATCTATATATATTCTAATAATTTGTATTAATATATTAATACACGTTATGTATAAAATAAAGATATGTAATTATTTTACTAATATATATTGTTATTCGGAATATATATAATATTTGGAGTTTATATATGCATTATTTGGAGCTTTCTTTTTGTCTGTCACCACAGCAATTAAAAATATATGTGTTCCTGTAGCCACTTCATCATGGGAAGTTGGGACAAATCCTCTGTTGGCATAAATCAGTGCAGCTCCATGGAGATCAGTGGGATTACGTTGAGTTACACCAGCTAAAAGCTTGGCCCATCCTTTCAGCTAGGTTTGTGTCCTGTCTCTCTCTAGATAAAGGTCTTCCAAGAGCATGTTTCAGTGGTGTTGAAAGAGGCCTTTCCTCCCAAACGCCTTTATTTATAGCTTTCAGATGGCGCTGGGTCTATAGAAGGAGAGTGGAGGAGCAGACCAATTCCTCCTTACATTTGGGTTACTCTCTTATTTTTTAAATATCAGTTACATGTCAATGAACCTCCTGGGAAAGCAAAAAAAAAAACCCAACCCAACCCCTCTTTTCCATGATTTTCTGGGTAAGAGCTCTCCTTCATAGCTGCAGTGTTCAATTCTGGGTACCTGCTTGCAGCACACAGCTCATAGATAAAACTTTTGGGTTTGTCTCAGAACATTCCTGCCAGGGAAGGCTGTAGGAAATTCCCATTTAAACCAGGGGGAAACTCAGGTGCAGAGGAATAAAAGGACACGCCGAGGCCCATAGCCCTACAGCAGCACTGGCAGAACAGCTCTCTGTCCAGCTCTCTTTATTGCAGGGGATGTGAGCTGTATTTATATACACTGGACTTTTCTGTTTCCCTCTGCAGCTGGTCACTAAAGACAGGATTTCTAAATGAGCCTGAGAATTACACATGCAAATCCCGAAGGCCTGGAATTGGGAACATCTGAGCAACAAATTGTCCTTGCTAAAGATGGTGTTGGAGCCAAAAAGCCTACAGATTTTGGGCCTGTTGTAAGTACTTTTAAAATCCATCCCTCGGCGAGGCTCGCCGCTGGTGCTTGCGAGGTGCCAGGCTGCTTCTTGAGGCGCTTTCTGCTTGAGTAGAGAGGGGATGTGGGGACAGAAGGGGGGATGGTCTGCCATTTAGGGGTGCTCCTCAGCATCTCCTCCCCTCCAGCCCACATCTTACAAGGGCGTGTTCGCTTTACAGCTGAGATGCTGAACCCATGACCTTATCTGGGCTCGCAGGGAGGGAGGAAGGGATGGGGGGGTGGGGGTTGAGGCCTTCAGGAAGCTGCTGCGCTAAGTCAGAGTTTGTCCTGCTCTCCACCTCTGCTCCATGATCCCATCCACCCTCAGCCTTCCTCCATTGGCTTTTTATTTTTTTTATGCCACCCAGAATGACCCCCGAGGGGCTGAGCCAGCATCCCCCTGGTTTTTCACTTCAGATGAGAGACCAGGAGTGCTGCTTAGACCTGACCTTTCCTGTCCTTCCTCCCTTTTCCTCCAGAGACCCAGCAGCATCAGCACCTCCAGCCACCCAACCATCTGCCAGCACCAGGCTCTGTGGTGGGGGCTCGTCCTCCTGGCTGGACAGAGGGATTCCTGCAGCACTGGGAGCCTGCACCTGGTGCTGCCCAGCGCCCTGAGCTGCAGAATCGCTGCTCAGTGCAGGCAGTCAGAGATCAGGTGCTGCTGCTGATTTAACCACGGGCCCAAGCCTGCAGCAGCACTTGGTGAGTGATCTGGGGTGGTGGTGGGGGATCAGGCAGATGTGACTTTTTTTTTTTCCAGTGGGGAGGGAGGTGACATTCTAATTTGACTCATTCCTGTTTCACTATGACTGTCTGGCCAGTAAGAAGAGGCTTTTGATGTGGGAACAGCACCCTGCATTTCCTATACCTCACAGACATACCTCTACATTCCCACTCTTGCATCACTCCAAACGATGGCAATGGGAATTCTTCCCCCTGCTCCGAGGTGATGCGAGAGGTTTGGTTACCAGGGGGTTAAATCCATCTTGTTCTTTCCCTGCAGACTGCCTGCTACCGTGGGCAAAGCAAGCAGGGTTCCTCCTCTGACGTTGAAGTCTGTTCCCAAAGCTGGTGGGCTACTGAGCAGGGAGCCGTGGTGGCACGCTGCAGCGGCGGCACGGCACGCTGGGGACGGCACTGTGCCACAAGTGTCAGCCCTCAGGTTTCCTGGGGCTTGTCGGGGAGCAGATTTACCCTGTCAGGGATGGGGAGGGATGCTGAAGAGAGGACCTGGCGGTCAGGGAAGCCCCTGGAGTAAAACACGTACCCAAACAAGGGGTGCCTGGCATGGCAGGGCTGACCTGGGATCTCAGGATCTCTGGTGCTGCTCAAAAACTGTTCTGAGATACAGAATCGCTTTCGGGTTCCTAACAGAACAAGTGGGGTTTGGTTAGGGCTTGGGCACATCCCCATGAGAGAAGAATACCACCCAGTCCTTTACAAGGGCAGGGACAAGCTCTCCTAGATTTTAAATGTACCAGAAAGTCCCACTCGGTTGCAGAGGAGCAGGAGCTTAACATCAAACCACCAAGGTCATCATTTTTGGCTTCACCCAGTACTTCCCAGCCAGGCCAGGGTTCTCCTGCACCTTCTTCCCATCAGGCAAACGCACCCGGCTCGCACGCGCTCTTGGAAATACTTACATGCCCTGCTCCCCGTAGTGATTGTAAAATTCCATGTGGCTGCAAGCCTGGATCCAGCCCACGATCCAGGTCTCCTTCTTGGGAATAGGGGGCACCAACACTTGCGCAGAGGCTCGGAAGTGAGGGGTCCGGTAGCGCAGGACCACGCTGGAGGACTCGTCAATGCTGGTGGGGATGGGATCGATGGAGGCTTTGACTTCAATCACCGAAATACTTTCCCGGAAAACTTTGGATTTGCAGCTAATACTCTGAATACAGCCCATGGCATACCCTGAATACAGTCCAACGCAGCTCCTAGGGTACTCCAGCAATCCTGGGGAATATTAGGCATTGAAATTATCTGGTGCTAGATCAATTACAGATCTTCTTGGTTTGTAATCTCAAAACTGATATCCATAGGATAGAGAATTCATCACGTAAAAGCCTTAATTGGAGTATCTGTTTTACACGTACTGCTCCTATTTTAAGGTTAGCTGCACTTCAGAAGCAAAAGGGCCTTTAAATTTTGTTTCCCCTTTTAATGACCCATTAAATCTCTCCCTCAAACAGTCTTTGGGTTAAAGAAAAGGGCTCTGGAGTTCAATAAATAGCGGTGGTGTTCTTAGCTGATATATTTAGTCTTTCCTCAGCCGTGGTCTGTCATTCACCATCCAACATAGGACCAGCCGGTATTTCCCTTTATTCTTTGGATGAAAAGCAGAATGTTGATAGATAGACACATCTATATAAATAATGAAATAGTTTTTTAGCCCAAGCTTGTCACAACCGGTGGATTTCCACTTCCTGACTTGCAGTTGTTCATAACTTCCTTCCACACAAAATTACAATAATAACAGACAAAACCAGCGGGTGGAAAATGCCCAAAGTAGCCAAATCTTCCGTTTCAGGGGCTCCTCTGCCAGCGGTGCCGGGGCTGCGGGTTTGGGTTGTGTTTCTTGCTGCTTTTGGGGTTGTTTTTTTTTTTCCTCCCTTAGAAATGAAGCCGTAGAGAATCAAGCGGAGGGTCCTGGTCACGCAGGCGGGCTCCGGGGGCTGCGCAAGCTGGGGTAAGAGGCGGTAGCGAGCCTCCCCCGCTCCGCCCGGGGCCGCGCCGCGCTCCGCGCCCGCTCAGCACCGCGGAATCGCTGCCCGTGACATCCCGTCGCCACGCACCGGCCCGGGAAGCGCCGGCTCCGCGGCTCCCCCCTTCTTCTTCTTCCTCCTCTTCCTCTTCTTCGGCAAGCGGGTCTCCGCAGCGGCGTCCGACCTTCCTCCTCCTCCTCCTGCCGCCGCCGCTCCCGGGCGAGCCGGCTGCGCTTCAACCGGCGGGGCTCATGGGTGGGCGGCGGGGGCTTTGCCCCGCACAGGCGTTGGGGTCCTTTTGCAGGGCGGTCACAGCATCCCGCGGCGCCGGGGAGCAGCGCCCGAGCACCGGCCGCGCCGCCCAGCCCCGGCCGCCGCCGCGCACCGCGCCGGGCTCCCCTGCGCTGCGCGGGGGCGAGGTGCGGCGGGCGGGGGGGTGGGGTGAGGATGGGGAGCGGGGAGGGGGGGCGGGGGGGGGAGGCGGAGAGGGCTCCTTCTCTCGCTGGGTTGTGGGGTTGTGTGTGGGGGGGGTTTAATCCTTCGCCTCTTTGCTAGATGCCCGGGGGGGTGAGAGGAGCGGGATCGGTGCCCCCGCCTCCCGGCTGCCGCAAGCTTCCTCCTCTCTCGCAAGACATTCGTGCGTACCGGGGACGGCGCCGGGTTTCAGCCTCGCCGGCGGAGCGAAGGGGTTTGTGCGGGGAGGGAGGGGGGGGGGAAAGGAGGCTCCCGCACCGCCCCGATCGCCACCGCGGCATCAAAAAGGACACCGGGTCAAACTTTGCAGAAACTCGCCCGTAGCCTTTCCGGACCCCCGGGTGTGCCCGGCCGCTCCCGCCGCCTGCCCGGGCAGGGATCCCGGGGCATGACAGCGGCTCCTCCGCCCGGCTGGCCCGATCGCGAGCAGGTCTCGGCCACCCCCTCGCCCCCTCTCCCTTCTCCCTGCCTCCCTGTCCTCCCTCCTTCGCCCAGTCCCATCCCTCCCCCTGTATTTCGCTTTTAAACTGCAGCTGTTGAAGCTAAACCTCCTTTGCACAACCAGCATTTCCTCCGGCAGCTCCGTGAATTGTGGGTAATGTAGTTTGGGTTTGGTTTTTTTTTTTTAAGAAACGTCTTTTTTTTCTTCCGTTTTTTTTCTTCTTCTTCCTTTTTTTTTTTTTTTTTTAGTTTTTTTAAATGTATCGTATTTTCTCTCGATTCAGATTTTCCTCTCCTGGCTGGAGCTTGGTTGGTAGGCTTGGTAAAAGGATGCTCTGCTTTATGTGCAAAGCCTACAGCCCTCAGCTGGGTGGGCTGTGATTCAAGCAAGTGCAGAGCTCTCCATAGCAGCAAAGGGATGAGGGAATAGCTGGAATACAGAGACACACACGCACACATCCGAGGCAGCAGTGGCCTGTGGGAAAGTTGTAAACTTGTATTCTGGGTGCTTTTAGGAGCAGCCTGCTGACCACCAGCCAGTTGAGCATCCAAATTTCAAGAGCTGGGCACCAGATGAGGTGTGTGTGTCCCAGTCTGTGGCAGTAGCTCTGTGTGTTGGGCGTTACACAGGGCGCTGGGTGTGCTTGTCTCCCATGACTTGTTTCAAAATAGGGAACCCAGGGCACTGATGGGTAAAAATTACTTTGCTGGTGCCACTCATGGTACATATAGTGATGCAGAGCTAAGTAAAGGCCTTCTAATCCTTTCCACCCCACGCTCTCTGCAGGCTTGGTTAGCTCACACAGTGCCTGGTGTTTTTAACACTGCGTGCTTGCTGTCTGCCCTCCAGCAGGTAGGAGAGACTGGAGTTACTGGGTGATCCTGACAAGTGAATCCTACGGGGCCAGAGGAGGCAGATCTGCACTGTTCTGTGGGAAAAGCAGGGTATGTTGCTGTGTTTTTCTTTTGTACGTTTCCCAAAGCATCAGTGAAGTGTTTATTTCCAACCTTACTGTCCCTGTGAAGGGCACCATTAGTCCCTCACCCTCTGCCAGATGCAAGCGCTAAGAACACGCCTGAGTTACGAGCAAGTAACTTACTATCACGTAGTACAAGAATGAAAAGGAGCATCCCCAAGTGAAATATCCAGTCGCTTCAGCAGCCTCCAGAAGGTGCTGAAATACTTTGACATTTCCAAGGCTCTTTCACACTTTTCAAACAAGCTCGTCACAGTTTCTTGGAGCATTATGAGGCTGGTGAAACCCGTGTGTGTGTGTGTGTGTGTGTGTGTGTGTGTGTGTGTGTGTGTGTGTGTTCTGCTGCTCTGGTTTCCCTGAAGCTTCAGCCGGGTCTTGCTTCAACTTGGCTGTCTCTGGTGTTCTGGTCAACTAGGAAATTGCGTTATCTCATTCTAATTAAATCAGCTTTTCATCTTCAGCTGGAATTTGATTTGGGTTTTGGTCATGCCTGTGTCCGCTGAGATCATAGAATCACAGGCTGGTCTGGGTTGGGAGGGACCCCAAGGGTCACAGAGCTCCAACCCCCTGCCACGGGCAGGGACACCAACCTCAGGCCTGGAGCTACACAAGGTTGCCCAGGGCCCCATCCAACCTGGCCTTGAACACCCCCAGGGATGGGGCACCCAGCCCCTCTCTGGGCAGCCTGTTCCAGCGCCTCACCACTCTCTCTGTAAATAAGAGAGATGCTGTAAGCAGTGAAGGCATTAGCACACCCCACCCCAGTGGAATTGGGCTGCATTTAGAAGAGTTCCCATGCCCGGGGGCGTGGTGCACTGATGGAATTGCTGGGGACATGAGGCCAAGCTGTAGCTGTGATCAGTAAGAATCTGTAAGTGTCTGGTGATGCCCTGAGTTGCGTTTCCTTCTGCTGCTCCTTTGATGCACCTCCCCACGTCTCACCGTAGTGCAGATGTGCTCCACTCCTGCTGTTGCTCCCCTGGCATCGTGGCCTGCACCGTGCCTCCCATCTCCTTCCAGCACCTTTTCCAGGCTTACAGAAAGGCAGGGACTCTCCCTCACTGCCTCAGCAGTGGCAAATAAAGCCAGCCCACCAGAGCTGTGTGATGCCACGCTAACGACCCTGACCACGCCTGCTGACCACATCCTATTTAGTTTTGGCCAAGCCCTCTTCTTCACCCCTGGAAGACCCCCACAGGCACACCGCAGGTTTGCTTGTGAGCACTCCATCACGAGCAGTACTTCTTGGCTGCCAGAGCCTGGGGTGCACCAAAGCTGCCAGTGAATTGCTGTGAAAGGGACTGTCGCTGACCCTCCTGTCCTACCCACACCTCCAGCACGGCCTGCATGGCTTCACTGGCCACCGACAGCATGCATGGCCACAGCACCACAGGGGCTGCAGCACCGGCACTGAGCAGACTCAGTGTGTGGAGCGTGCGGGATTCATCCCTCTCCATCTCCAGGGTGCTCAATGACCTGTGTGGATCGGGTGTCAGGCCTGGAATAGCCCTGCCGGAGCAGGGAGACAGCAGGTTTATCAGGGATATTTATAAAACCCTGGTTTTGTGGCTGTTTGTGAGCATCATGGCCCCAGTGCAGCCATCAGGGACGTTTGCCTCCGGAGCTCGGTTCTCCCCTGGGACAGGCGGTGACGGCCCAGCTGGCTGCAGGACAGACCAGATCACTTTCCTGTCTCGTGGTACTTTGGGCAGGGTTTGCTGGCACTGTGTCCATCCCACACCACCATCCCTCCACTGTCCCCTTCCCACCTGGGTGCGTGGCTGTGCTCTGGGGGCAGCTCTGTAGGTAAGGCAGAGAAATTCCCCTTTCTCTGTATCAGCAGAAGACACAGACACTAGATTAAAATAACTCCCAGGGCTTGGAAGGTATTTTTTTCCCCATGACAGCTCCTGAGGAACATGCTCTGTAATAGCTCAGCATCCTTGGCACGGGGAGGAAGAGGATGAGGAGGAAGAGACCACTCTCCCCAATTCTGCAGGCTCCTGGCCACCAGCACTTCAGCCCTCTGCTCACAGCCACTCTCAAGGATCTCCACACAGAAGCAGCCCTGTGTAGAGCCGGAGAATCAGAGAGGCTGTCCAGGGGGAGGTGGGGAGGTGACAGCCGTAGCCACCTTAGGAAGTGGTGACAGCGGTTATCTCCCCAGCGGATGTCAGGTGGGCTGAGAGTTTCCACGTGCCTCGGAGCGGGATGAGGGCAGGCAGACAGGGATGGGGTGATGACTTCCCCCATAGTGTGAGAATGCCACTGCGCAGCCGGAGATCAGACAGGAGCTGGTGGGTGTCAGTGATGTGGCAGTGTCTGTGCACGCTCCTGGGCTGCCGCAGCCCCACGTGGTACCTGAACCAAACAGGGTTGTGCTTTACAGGCTGAGGAGGGGATGAGCTCTTCCCCTGGCTAGGAGCATCACCACAAACTAGAGGTGGGACGCTCTGACTCACCTCTGGCCAGTCTGTTGGAGGGGCTCACGCTGGATGGATGTTTCATCTGGAGGATTTTGAGACCTATGGATTAAAAAGTGCAAAAAAATTTTTCTTATTACCTTAGAAAGCCAAGAGCGACCTTTCATTTAGCACTTAAACTCTCCAGTGGATTATGGACAGGGCTTTATAAGATATCTGGGTGCCTGATGCCCAGGTTACCCATGCAAGTACTGACCTCTGCAACTGAACAATTGTGTAGGCAAATGTCACTGGCACCGAGAGATGTGCCTGTTCTGCTCCTCTGGGCAAGATTCATTTCTTCCACTTCTCCATCCGTGGGGGATTTCCAGCCTATTTCCATAGGAATAATCCCATCTTTTGAGCATGGGGGTGGTGTGACAGTGCTCAGGGAAGATACCTGTGGATCTGTCTCAAGTGGTTGTTGTCCTTCAAGCTGGAGTTGCTGAGATAGACGGTCACTCCCAGCAGTGCTCGAGGCTTAGATCCACTCGGCTGCGGTTCAGGGACTCTAGCAAGATCATCCAAACCCATGAAGCGGAGCTGCGAGCTCAGACGGGATGATCTCAGGGGGTCACTGGTGATCGGTGGGTGGGGGATGTCTCGGAGGGGCTCACCGCAGCTGCGCTGGGGAGCTGACAGCAGCAGTGCACAGATGAAGCGATGGAGCGTAACGTGCTGTTGCAGGAAGGACGGTGGGATTTGCACGTCCTCTGTGGGAGGACTCCCCAGGGTCTTGCACGAGCCTTCCTCCTCCCCATCCCGCGATGCCCGCTCCCCTGGGGCCAGTACCTGTGCTGCTGATGGCAGTGGCAGCTCCAGGACACGGGCACCGCCTGTCACCTGCTCTCAGCGTGGGATCTGCGGTGCTGGATGACACGGCAGAACTGTGCAGTATTTAGGCCACGCTCGGTGCTGGGGGCAGGGGGATGGGAATTTGTCAGCGGAGCCGTGCCTCTTTTAACCAGGAGGCAGGTGATGCTTCTCCTGGGGTGAGCGATGGAAGTCACTGCAGGGGCACACCCTGAGCGGTGAGAGGGGATGGGACTGGCAATGTTTGAAGGGTATCTGAACCAGGGAGGGGAAGGCTGGTATCTAGGGTGCCCTGGCAGGGGTGAGGCACTGCAGAACAGACCTATCAAGGAGATCCCCAGGGAAAAAGCCCCTTGGGTGAAAGCCTCTGAGCAATGCCCGGCCTCGGAGCTTGAAAAGCCAGGCTGCACAGCCCATGGTAGGAGCAACACCATGGAGGGAGGGGAAGGAGGGAGGGATGCTGCGATCGCCTCCAGCTCTGACTCTGATATTGAAATCTTAATTGTAGTACAAAAAGAACTACATTTCCCAGTTTCCCTTGCAGCCCAGGGGAATAAGCAATTGGAAGATTTAAATAGACCAGGCCAGAAGCAACCAACCTTTGGCACAATGCTTTTCCCTCCTCTTCTTCCAATCTATTGGCTGTTTAACCTTTTTCCCTGGCACTGGAGTGGCTGCCAAGCCTGGCATTAATTTTCCTTCCAAGCTTGCTAGGCCCATGAAGTAAACAGCCATGTGCATTCCTTACTCTATATTTAACAGCTGCAGGCTGTGCTGGGGGCAACTGGAACAGAGGGGAACCTTTGTAGCTTCCCAATTTCACAGCTCGTGAGGGTGGGAGTGGGGGGAAGCTCTCTGCAGGGAGAAGAGGGATTTCTCTCCTTGCCGGTATTTGCAAAGCAGGTTGTGTTAGAGAGAGACTGCAATGCCAGCATCCCAGCCACGGTCCAGGGCAAGAGACAGGAGCAATGTCCTCAACAGGGCTGAGTTCCTCTCCCTGAATCAACCCTTGAAGGGGAACCAGGAGAGCAGGAGCTCCAGCAGAAAGCAGAGTGCCCAGGCTGGGGCAGCTGGTGCCCAGAACAACAACCCCAAGGAACGGAGGCAGTCGCAGCAGCTGCCCGAAGAGGACTGCATGCAGCTCAACCCCTCCTTCAAGGGAATCGCCTTCAACTCCCTGCTGGCCATCGATATCTGCATGTCCAAGAGGCTGGGAGTGTGTGCTAACAGAGCCTCCTCCTGGGGTGGTGCCCGCTCCATGATTAACCTCCTGGGGATAACGGGGCACGGCATCCCCTGGATTGCGGGTACCCTCATCTGCCTGGTGAAGAGCAGCACGCTGGCAGGTCAAGAGGTCCTCATGAACCTGCTGCTAGGTGAGTGGCAAACCTCCCTCCCCGCCGGGAAAGCCCAGCCCTGATCATAAGGGACAGCAGTGCTGGGACTCCTCCTCTGAGTGCTCCCAGGCACCAATGTGGCCAGGAAGCAGCGAGTGACCTTCGGGGTGAATGCTGCACGTAGCGTCCGTCTCGGTCTGGGGTACCACTGGTGATGGGTGTAGCAAAGTGTTGTCTGAGAGGGGTGGAGAAATCCTGGTAGCTGGTGACACCCACAGAGTAGGGGCAGGTCCCTGGTCCTGCACAGGGCAGGGTTGTCCAGTCAGTCTAAGGAAGTGTCTGTGATGTGCAAGTGGATGCCAGCAGTGATGTCCTTTATTTAATCTTTGGTCATCTGCCTCGGTGGTTTGATAGGAGGGGAAAACATAACCATTTTAACCTTTAATCTGTGGATCAGAGCCCGAGGCTGTCCTTGAGAGAGCAAAACCCCCAGTTTTCCATACCCTCACCATGTTCCTGAGCAGACCCTGGCTCCACATCTCAGCCACCGCAGGATGAGGTCCCATCTCCTTCCCTGCTGTGGTTTGATCTCGCATCCTCCTTCCCGTGAGGACCTTTCGTGCTGCTGTCCCCGTTTCCATCTGCTAATTGGACCCAAAGGCTGTGCAGACGGGTGGGATCTCTCTGGCTCTCCTGCTAGTCCTTTCCTGCGTGGTGGTCCCTGTCCTTGTTTCTGGAGGTTGGGATGTGTTAAAGCTCAGATGCCTTCTGAGTTGAGCAGGCCCCATCCCACCCACCTAGACTGATGTCCCACCAGTGACTAGGCTGAGCCCTAGACAGGACTTGCTTTTGATCCTCACCCCAACCTACCCCGGCCATGTCTACCTGAGGACCTTTCTTCTCTCTCTCCTGTCCTTGGCATGGGACCCAATTACTGTAATTTCCCTTGTGACTAATTACTATCTCAGCCAGCTGTGATCTGTCCCACTGTTTCACCCTTCCCCAAAAATGCTCTCACTTTTAGTTGGTAAGAGAAACTGAAAGCATTAGACTTGGGCCTTTGCTTCTCAGGAAGCCTACTAGGGGGACATGGGAGCATCTTATTTCAGAGGCACCTCAGGGAAGGGATGTTACGTATGCAGGGGCTGACTGATGTGTTACGGGCTCTGCGACGTGTCCTCCAGAGTTCTTTCACAAGTTCATCCTTTGGAGAGGGTGAAGTTTGTGCTGAACTGGCTTGAAAAGCACAGTGGTAGCTGCCTTTTCTCCCTTCTGCCTTTGAAAGAGACTGTCCTCATGCTGTGACATCTAATGAAGGGAGGCCATTGCAGGGAAGAAGCCAGAATAGCATCAGAGTGATGCAGAGCCCGCCGACGTCAGCAGTTCTTCCAGGGGCTCCTCAGTGTGCTGGGTCAACCTCTCGCAGAGCACAGGAGCTCCATTTGAAAGGGCACGAGGATGAAATAGTAGGTGACTAACATCAACTGGCAGTTTCCAGATGTCTCTTGACCTGGGAGCCTTTTGACAGTTTTGGAGCCTGAAAACTGACCTGTTTGACTCCAAAATATTTGTGGTCCTCACAAAGACGTGATGCCACTTTTGGCTTAACAACGAGAAAGGTTTTTCTTGCCCTTCTGTTGCTGTGTGAGGAGACCAAAGCTACCTCCAGGCTGCCTGGAAACTTTAAGTACTGGGTGGTTCCTGGGAGAGCTCAGCCCTGTACCACCACCAGCATCTCCAGGTCTCTGGAGCTCAAAACGTGCTGCCTGAGGACATCTCAGGGCAGGGGTTCTGAAGTCTTGCTTCCTTGCCAGGATGCACTACTCCCATCCCTCTTCTCTGTCCACCAAGAGAGAAAATAGTTAAACGATGCAAAGGACTGTTTCACACCATGACTTGACAGCTCTGTAGGTCTGGCAGCCTCCAAAGAGCTCTGCTTCACCCTCCAAGTAGACAACGCTGACTAGAGGGGCTGACCAAGATGCCCTGAGCCTCAGCAGGACTCATGTCACCCCACAGAGCAGCTCTCTGCTGCGAGCGTGGCCTTGGTTTGATATTTAAGACTGCAGTCAGAAACTCCAGATATCCAAGGAGCTGCTGCATTGCTGGTGGAGGGCAGAGTCTGCCCAGGGAGTGTGGGGCTGGTGGACCTAGACAGGTCCTGTGAGAAGGAGAGGGTTGTGGAGATGGGAAGGGCACAGCAGGACTGCTGTGTCTGGTGTCCTTGTCCCTCTCTCTGCAGTTTTCCATCGGGATGCAGTGTAAAGCCCTCCTAGATAGGGACAGGTCGAAGGGAAGGGAACCTCCTGGTGCTTCCCTGGTCTCGTGGGAAGGAGGAAGCAGGGAAGCTGGGGTTATCTACGTTACCCCTTCCTCACCTCCCCATTTCTCCTCCCTCCCTCCTGCCTCCCCCCCAGGCCGTTTGCAAAGAGTTTGATACATCAAGCAGCATTTCTGATGCAGTCTCTGGGCAGGGAGCCAGCCCATCACTGAGAGCTTGTTTAGGATTCGCAATCAGGCTTTCAAGGCGAGGAGACAGGAGACTGCTGAAATGGGACCAGGAACCTGGCAGAAGCACCACTGCAGATGGAGGGGGGGCACTTGTGCCTGAGGAGCCCTTGGCAGGAGCTTTGCCAGCCCATGCGGGAGCATTTAGGGTGAGGGGGGGCGCAGGGGGGGGGGTCTGACCCTGGGATGCTCCATCCATCCCAACTGCAGCTGTTTGATTAGCAACCCCAAGCAATGTTTTCCCTCCATGTTTGTCATCTGTGATGGAATTTATTGATTCTCCTCATCAGAATCTCTTCCAGCAAATGCCAAACAGCCAGAGCAGCACGCTCACAGCCTGTTACTGAAAAGATGGGAGAAATATCTGTGCCCACTGTAAAAATCCCTCTGCCAGAATGTGCTTTCAGGAAGACAAGCCCAGCGGTGCCAGCCCTGGCTGTTGAAGAGTCCTAAAGAAACTCTGCACCTGCCCTCTCCCCACCCCCATCCTGGTCAAATTGAGAGAATCATAAAACAGGGACACCCTCCCTCCTCCCCCCATCTCAGTTTTAGAGTTCACTGTATTCTTCTGCTGGTGTGGGAACTTTTAGGGCTGTTGAAGCTTTTCTCTGTAACCACAAGGATTTAATGAAAATTGAGTGGTTTAGAAAATCATTTGAACCTTGTGGTTGGGCTTTTGGGGTGAAAAAAGAGGTAGGAAACTTTCCCTAAAATTCCCATATCTGCTTCAGAACCAGACAGAGACTCCATTAAACCCTGGGGGAAGCAGTACCTTGGTTTCTGGTTCTGATCCATCTGGTGAGGATGTGGATCCAAATTTAGTGACTCATTGACTGCAAAGCCAGCAAAGAACATTTGGATCATCGATCTAACCCACGGCAAAATACAGGCTGTGGCACATCCCTTAATTTATTCCTGTTCAATTTGTTAAGGGAAAAAACCCAAACACTCAATCTGATGTACAATTACGAGCGAGGGTGAACTTGTCAGGACCATTTCTGTATTGCTGCAGTGGTAGGGACTCTCCCAAGCGCCTTGCCTTCCGTTTGACTCTCCTCTCCCCTCCATTGCGCCTGCATGCCCTCATCTCTCCAGCTGAAGGGCTCTTTTAGCCAGCATCTCTTCTGCCTTTCAATGTTTTGGATAGTGCTCAAGTCATTTTCTTCACCTCCTATTTATTAAGCTGAACAGATTGATCTCGTTAGACCAATGGTCTTTCCAGGTCTGGGCACTTCTTTTACTGTGATGGGGATGGAAAATGGTCACCTGCCCAAAGTGGTCACCAGGGTGAAGCCCACCTGTTGTGTTTAGAGCCAAAGTGCCTTTGCTGTCAGAGGATACCTGCATGGTTAACCCTTGTATGTAAGATAGGTGTTGGTGCTCGGTGAAACACCAGCCCTTAATTGGTTCTGCTTTGGTCATAGAATCATAGACTGGCCTGGGTTGGAAGGGACCCCAAGGGTCACAGAGCTCCAACCCCCCTGCCACAGGCAGGGACACCAACCTCAGGCCTGGAGCTACACAAGGTTGCCCAGGGCCCCATCCAACCTGGCCTTGAACACCGCCAGACACGGGGCACCCACCCCCTCTCTGGGCAGCCCCTTCCAGCCCCTCACCACTCTCTCTGTAACAAACTTCCCCCTAATATCCAATCTAACCCTTCCCTCCTTCAGCTTTAATCCATCCCCCTTGTCCTGCCATTATCTGCCCTTTTAAAAAGTTGGTCATGGCTCCTTGGTGTCCTCTCCTCCAAGGATGAAGAGAAGAGAACCCAGGTCTTCCCTTTGCACTCTGCGTCTCCTGTGACCAGCTGCTGTCTTAGGGACACGGGTCCCAGCCCTCATCCATCATCAGCTGACTCTGCATCCCCCTTCTGAGGGGCAGGTTGGCTCGTCGGTGCTGTCACTAAGCATTTATTGCCTTCCAGTAAATCAGTGCTGCAGGCTGCAGACATATCACAGGCAGGCTGAGGATGGGTGGCTTGCCACGGGAGAGGGGACAGGAGGGGAACCCAGGGTCACTTCTCCACTCCCAAAGGCCAGCAAGTAGATAGCTCTTGCTCTCTTCAGCCTTTTCCCTGAATACTGACCTTGCTTTATTCTGACCAGCAACCGAGCCGTGATACTCCAAGGCACAGCCCTGCAGAGCTCTGACTTTATCCTGAGCCATATATATATTTATTTTAATATATATATATTTAGAAATATGTACACATGGCCAGGACTCTGCAGTCACACCCCAGCAGCTTCTAAGCAAGAAAAGAGGTACGTTAGGAAGGAAGGAGAGCAAGAAATCTCTTCACCAGGTCTCCTGAGACCCTGCTCCAGCAACACGGAGGTGCTTCGGGTATTGTCACACTTCTTTCTTTGGAGCCCATGTGGAAAGTGTTCAGCTGGCACAGCCTGCTGCTGGTAAAGGTCACGGAGTGGATTAAATGCCCAGGCAGTACAGACAAGCTCGGTCTGTTGAGCCTCGGGGCTCGGCAGCCCTGGCCTGGCAGCAAGGCCAGGGAGTTGCAGGGCAGAGGGATCAGACTGTAGGCAACAGAGCTTGCTAAGCCCACAGCCCCAGAGCATCTCTGGGGCTAGATGTGTCTATTTTTTCCCCTTTCACTTTCCCACTCTGAGGGTTTTTCTGGGCCAGATGGGGCAGGTGATGTTTCAGCTGGGAAGGGGAGAGCAGCTGAGGAGCAGATGCTATGCATGAACCATCCCCTCCTTGTAAAGCCTGGCTTACAGAGGAGGCTCAGCCCCTCCCCACTTCCCTCCCAGCCCTGCCTGTGCCCACTGAGATGTCAGTGTGTTTGCAGCACATCTGCCCAGCGAGCTGGAAACGTTTAAATGTCAGGTAACCACATGTGACTGTGACTGACCCGTGGTGGGTACCAGGCAGAGGCAACAACAGAGATGCCCACTCCCTGCATCCAGCACCAACACGCAGGGCCAGCCTGGCATTAGGTACTCCTCTGCATCCCACCAGCCTGCTAATCTGCATCTTGTCCCACTCAGGTGGAGCAGCTAAAGTCCCTGGGCCTTTGGTGGGTGCCATCCCCCACCCAAGGTGGGTGCCATCCTCACCCTTCATCCCCTCACAGCAGACTGAGCTCTGAACAGCACACGGTGTCCAGCTCACCCGGCTTCCCTGCCCCCTCCCTCCCTTCCTCACCCGCTTCCTCTGCACGCTGATCACTGCAGGCAGGCTGGCAAGTCTGCAGTGTCCCTTCAGATCAAGGACAGGCAGTGACATGCTGGCACACATCTGGCTGCAGCTGGAGCAGGCTGGGGGCTATTTCTGGAGAGTCTCCTAGAGTCTCTGACCGATTCATGGTCTGATCAGTCCCCCAGCACCGGTGAGCACCCAGGAGCTCAGGTCCTGGCTGAGGAGGCTCTGAGGATGCCTAGAGCCCTGCAGCCCTTGGGGAACTGCAGGAAGCTGATATCCAACCCTCACCGAGCCAGCAACGTGTTCCTCAGCCTGAGAGCAGAGTGAAAGAGAGAGGAATAAAAAGTGTGAGGGTTGTTGAATGGGAAGAAGGAGAATAAACAAGGGAAATGAGTCATCCCTATGTCTGTCACTCCGGGAACAGCTTCCCAGTGCCCCTGCCTGGAGCTCTGAGGGGACAGTAGCTGTTTCACTCGGGCAGAGCCAGCTCTGCGGGAGCAGCTGAGCCAGGCTCTGGCCTGGAGGGAGATCCTGAGAAAGGGGCGAGCGTGTCTGTGCCCAATGTGCCTTGACAGGAGCGATGATGGGGAAGAGGAAGGTGGAGGAGCCTTGGGCAGCGAGGTGAGTTGCTGGGAAGAGCGGTGGGTAGGGAGAGATGGTGGGGTATCCCGCTCCAGGCCAGGCTTGATGGGGGATGGGGATGGCAGAGGGGAATCAGATGAACTGCCCCTTTTTCCTCTCCTTGGAAGAAAGCTCTGTGTTTTCACCTGGAGCACAGTTCTGGCCTCTCTCTCTCCATTTCTGTCTATACAGGGATGCTCTCAGACCTGAGAGATCCGGGTCTAACGCACCATGAGATGCGATGGTTGGCAACCCTCAGAGCACCACAGCAGCAGCCCCAATTTGTATGGGGGGAGTTTTTTTGGCTGATTTGCCTTATTGAAGGCAACGGGGTGTAAACACAAGCCTAAGCAGTGCTGAGCCTGAGCGAGGAGCTCAGCATTTGTGGGCTGGGAGATGCTGTTGGTCATCAGCCCAAGGCTGTATCCTTCCTCCAGCTCATCCTGTTCGATGCCATGGTGCTTGTGTGTGTTGTGGTGTGTGGGTCTGGGATGTGCTGGTGTTACCTGCCGTAGCGTGCAGGGGCTTTGCAAGCTGTTGGAGCCCTCCTGGGAGGCAGCTGAGCCATCTGAGGGCCTCATTTTCCTCCTCCCCGTGCTCACTCTCTTGCCTGCATCTTGTCCCCAGGCTGTGCAGACCCCCAGCACCGCAGCCCCGCTCAGTAATTGATGCTGAGATACAAATTGCCCAGCTCCCACAGGCACGATATTTCCAAGGGGAAAACTCCAGGCAGCCTGTGTTTGCACTCAGGGCTGTTTCTAATCATCTAGGATATAGAGGGTCTATTTTTAGTTTGGGGCTTGGGTTTGGGTTGGGTTTTTTGTTTTAATTAATCACACGATGCTGCTCTCCACCATTTATTCACCTCCCCGTGGCCACTTACCCCGCTCTGCTGCTTGTTCAGCCAAAAAATAACCTTCCCCCCCTAAAAATGCTGCAGTGTCTGGTTCATTGGTTCTCCGCCGTGTCATGCAATCTGTACCTTTTGTCAGCTCTTACACCTAATAGTACCGCATTTGGGGAAGAAAAATGGAGTAGAAGAGGTTACTTCCAGAGGAGTGGAGCTCTTCCAGCTGCCACTGACTCCACCGGAGAGAGGGTGAAGATGCTTTTGAAACCTGCATCTTTCATTAATGTCAACTGGTCAAGGCTGCGAACGGCTTGTTTTCCAGGTCAGGGAGCCTAATGCCTGCGGGAGATTTGGGAAGTTCAGAGTAAGTAAAAAGAAAAATGGAGGGGGGTGGAAAAAATGTTGAATCCTAATTATAGAGCAAAAGAAACTGTTTCCTGGGAATGGGATTTGCCCAAAGTTTCACTCCTGAGTGAGGTTGGCTGATCTGGGAACTGCAGGACCTCCAAAGCCAGCCTTATCCCTACCCTTGACCTCAGCAGCTGTTCTTGGGAGCACATGGCATCTCTGCAGGGTTGGTGTGGCCTCTGGCGCTGTGGGACCTGGGTCAGGGCAGGCTGCAGGCTCCAAAGCCCTGACCAGCAGTTCTGCCAGCTTGTCCCTGCTTTAAAATGGGGGATGAGTGGATTTGGGATGTCTGGCATATGGCTGTTTCCATGTTTGGGTGTCTCCTGAGTCACAGGATGGACTTGCTCTTCATTGCTGGGCATTTACCTCCCCCTTTCCCTCTCCCCATGTGCTCAGCCACAGTGCTGGGAGGCTGAGACCAGCTTGTGGCTGTTTCTGGTCCCCATCTCAGAGGCTGGGCTCTGGAGAGCTGCCTTGTCTCATCCCAGCAGCCCCTCGTGTGTGAAGTCATGTGCGTGACGGCTGCGGGAGCAGACGAGGCCAAGGGCTTTTTTGGCTTTCTCCTTCTCCTCCCTCCCCCTTCCCCCCACCCCTCCTGCCCCCAGCATTGCACCCAGGTTGGTTTTCAGCAGCCATTTTGATAATGTGTTTATATAAACCTCTCAGCTGGAATCTCCTGCTGTCCCTGGAGATGCTGCCTGGCTTTTACGTGGGGCAGACGATGCCCCACCACCCCAAAGGTGCTCACCCTGTGCTCAACCTCTTTCAGCAGCCTCCCCCCCACCTTCATAAGGGACAGCAGCAGAGATGGAGAGATGGCACCTGGGGCACTGGGATAGACAAGACCTTACAGTGACAGGGGACATCCAATTGTTCCGACTTCCCTTAAACATGAGCTCTGGGGTTTGGCTTGGCTCTGCTGCAGCGATGCTCCAGGCTTGTCCTTGTGCCCTGCCGGCACAGGGCTCGCCTCTCCACTCACCTCCACCCTTAATGGGCTCCTAATATTTGGTGGTAGGAGCAAGGCAGATAATTGTTTTCCTTTTCTTATTAATAGATATAAAATGCCTGCCCAGGGGGCTGGCTTTCAGCTCATTTAATGTGCCTCCGATGCCAGATGTTGGCTATTTACAATACCAAGGTGATCTCTGATGCTAAAATTGTTGCAGGCTGGCAGGACTTGCTCTTGGGTTTGTGCTTTAAGGAAGTTTTAAATGTGAACAGGGGTTTTTTTTGCGATGAGATGGCTTTGCAGTGGGACTCTGAAGGATTGTTTCCCTTTAACACCAGGTTAGAGGGGGAAATTCTGGATCTTTTTCAGAGGTATGTGAATGGAGTGATGGGCAAGAGCTAATCCTTGCTCTTTTAAACCCAGCGCTACCTGGGATTGTACATCCAGTGCTGCCTGTGTTTTAAATGCTATGGAAGATCTGGGGGAAGAAGGGCATGATGGAGAAAAAAAAAATGCTTAAAATGAAAATTTCTTGCTCTTCTTATCTCAGCCCTTGGTCAGGTGGCACTCTGCCATCTCTGCTATGCCTGTCTCCAGAGAGCAGCGCTGGTAAATCAGCTGCAGGCTCCCTTCTGCAGTCTCTCCCAGGGCTGTAATTCCTCCAGCCTTCGGTCCTGCCTGCCTGAAGGGTTTCCACGTCTCTGCGTTAGGGACAGGGCAAGGACAGACCAAGGGGTGACGATGCTGGTTTGCACGTGGCTGGTGTGTGCAAGGTTAAAGGGGGCTTCAGTGGCCAGGGTGCCCCTCAGAGTGCAGAGACACCCACCTGCAGCTGGACCCACCGAGGATGCTTGCGAGTCAATTAACCCCTTGGCTGCCTGACGCCGGAGCGGGTGTGCCCAGCTGAGGAGGGAGGATTTGGGGATGCGTTGAGCTGAAGCAGCAGAGGGAGGGAAAAGCAAGCGAGCCGAAGTCCGAGCTGGGTATGTAGGTCAAGGAGTTGCAAGGGAATGGGACCTGGGCTGCGCAGCGGCGCTGTGGGTATCTGTGTCTGAAGGATGGGCCGTTGGCGCTGCTGCCCGCGGCAGCGCATCCTGCTGATTCACTCTGGCAGCGCCCGCCCGCCGGCAGCAGCAGCGGGAGAGGGCAGGGGCGCAGCACGGCTCCCCGGGGCTTTGCAGGGGAATCTGGAGACACAGAGCTGGGCGAGGGCGGTGGGACCCCCCATGCCTCGGGGGGTGTGTGTGGGGGAGCCGGCGCAGGGCAGGCTGCCGGGGCTGTTTCATGGAGAAGTTTGGTTGGTGGAAGGAGCAGCAAGCGCAGGGGGAAGTGTCAGAGAAAGCACCAGGCAGAGATCTTTGGGTTTCTTCTTTTAACGGCAGATTAACCCCCGGTTTTAAGGCTGTCGTGCCTTCAGATCCTGAGATGTGGGCACGCGAGGCTCCCTGCTTCCTGCGCATCCTTTGACGAAAATCCAACCTAGCAGCACCGAAGGGCCGTTTTACCCATCTTCTGAATGGAAGGGTTATTAAAACGTCTCTTTGGCTTTTCCTCCATGCCCTGAACACCTCCGTGCTCACACGCCTGCATCCCTCAGCTTGGCCTGACATCACCTTTGACTGGAAAATAATCCGTAAGCGCATAATGCTAACAGACAGTGGTGAGCACCACGCGTCGCTGAGGCACACGATGGTCGAGCTGCTGACCTTTGGTGGGGAATGATCTGTAGTGGGTACGTTGAACACGGTGGAGGAGATGCTGGGGATCCTTTGGGATGCCCAGGCAGGTTCCTGAGTCCTGGCTGGGGCTCCTCAGTAATGCAATAAGCTGCTGACTTCAGCAGGAACAGCTTGGGCCAGTCTTGTCAGTGCTGGTGCATCGTCTCTCTGAAGGGAATGCACAAGTCTGGGTTCCTGAGGTTGCATCCCAGAGCTACGGTTCCCACCCAGCTCGTGTCCAGGGTGAGACAGGACTGATGGGCAGTGCAGCCGATGAGCTCTGCAAATCAGATCCTGAAGCACTTTGCTGAGTTGGGGCCATGGAGGGGTCACCTTGGTGGGGTGAGGAGCTGGGCTGGGGGGGATTTAGGAAGCCCAAATGTGAGCAGAGACCGTAATGGCTGGACAGCCCCAGCACTTTGTTCTCCTCGGCAGCTCTGAGCTGTGCTGATGGCATTTGGCCTCAGCAGGAAGCTGTGGCGTGTGGATGCTCCAGAGCTCTGCATCCTGGGTTTGAAAGTCCTCTCTCCCTTTCTCCCCTGCAAAAACAACCCTGCCAAATAACATCAGCAGATCTCAAAGCGCGGAGAACAGCTCTGCTCGAAGAGCATTGGAGTCCACTGCGACAGGCTGCAGCCCTCATCCTGCTCCTGGTCCATCTGTCCGTCCCGTTGGGCAGGCTCCGAGCAGAGTCCTCTGTCCTGCTCCTCCTCAGCCCATCACTTCTGCTGCAGGGCCAGTGTGGTGACCCAATTCCTGGCATCCCTCTGCCACCTGGAGCCTCACTGCCTTGTTCAGATGCCACCTCTGAACCTTTCCGTCACGTCAGCCACCTACTTCTTGGTGTGTTTCAGCTGGAGTCCCAGTGCTGCCTGTGCTGCAGTTCCTGCCAGCAAGGAGCTGGTGCCTGAACCTCTTCCTCTGGTCCTTCTCCCCTCCACAGCTCAGAGAGCCCAGGAGTGGCTGGGGCAGGAGGTCCAGAGAGGTCCCACCATCCACTATTCCCATGCAAGATGCCCTGCAGATGGGGAAGAAAATTAACCCTCCCATACAGAAAGAATTTGGCCAGGATAAATATCATCTCCCCCCCAAAGCGATGCTGGGGGCTGGCTGTGCAGAGGTGGCACGCTGCCAGAGGTGGGCGAGCAGAGCCGCTGTGACAGCTCCTGGCTTCCCAGCTCCTGCCAGGTACCGAGGCAGCCTGCCTCCAATGTCTCATTTCCCATCCCTGCCGCCGCCGCACTCCCATCCATCCTCCTGAAACCTTGTCAGCTCTCAAGGAATTGCCTTTCTCTAGGCCTGGGAACCAGGCAACTGGCCCCTTGCATTCCTGCTGAGGGAGCAGGCTGTGCTCACCATGGTATATATCTCCTTGTCATCGCTGCAAGGAGCTGAAATCAGCACTCTGACTAATTAGGAGGGCTGGGGAAAAGCAGATGAGGGGATTAAAGGAGAATAAAATTGAGGCTAGGAAATAGAAATGACAGTACCTGTCAGCTGGGGCAAAGGGGGTGGGATGAAGAGGAGGATGATGAAGACAAGTGTTGATAGGCTTCGCTCCCGAAGCAGTTTAGGGAAGAAAGGCGGTTTGGTGCTGAGACCTGGGGCAGAAGCTCTTTTTCTTAATTGTGTGGCTTTCCCCTTGGCTCACCATCTCTTAACGCTCTCTCCTTAGTGAAATCTGCAGTGCAGTGTGTCCCACTGGCTGGGGCCAGGCAGGAGGGAGCTGGTGGCCTTGGGAGAGGACAAAGGGACAGCACCACAAACTGCTGTGGAGCATCTTTTCTCCCTCTGACTGCTCACTGCAGCCTGGTCACTCAGGCAGGGGTCCTTGCTGCAAGGGGTTTCTGCAGCATGGGGTGACAGATGGGAACAGAGACATCTGGTCCAGTGGTTTGGGGGCCAAAAGAGTTTTAATTTTAGCTTTACCAGTTGCTCCCTTCCTCCCCAGGGAGGTTGCTTGCCTCTGTGGTTTGGGTTTCTCCTCTGTGAGCTGGTGATAACGGTAATTGCCTTCTCCATGGGTGAACAGGGAGGGCTGATTAACATTTGGGTGGTGATCTGAGGGTGGGGGGTGGGTTGCACGCAGCTGAACCATGGACACCCCGTCTGGAACTGAATCCAAACCTTTATTTAAAGGCAGTGCCAATCCTTGAACCTTCTGCCTTGAAAACTGTCCTCGACGCTGCTTCTGCCTCTGACCTCTCCCTCCTCCTTTCTCCTTCTGTAGCCCTGCTCCTGGACATCATGATTGTGGCTGGTTTGCAGAAGCTGGCCAAGAGGAAAGGCCCGTATGACATCAACCCTGGCTTGTTGGACTACCTGACCATGGACACCTATGCGTTTCCAGCTGGGCATGCCAGCCGGGCAGCCATGATCTCCAAGTTCTTCCTCAACCACCTGGTCTTGGCCATCCCCCTCCGAATCTTGCTGGTCCTCTGGGCCTTCTGCGTGGGCTTTTCCCGCGTCATGATCGGACGGCACCACATCACAGATGTCCTGTCTGGCTTTGTGTTTGGCTACTTGCAGTTCATGCTGGTGGAGTTGATATGGATGTCTTCCAACACGTGTCAGATGTTGATATCCATCTGGTGAAGGTGGGGGACTCGATGCCTTTCCTCTGGAAACCAACAGATACTTTGAGTCTCCCTCCTGGTATTTTCTACATGTTGTTTGTTGGAAGCAGTTGTAGCTTCCATGAGTTAGTGGCGTTTTTTAATGTTGCTTCCCCACCTGAAACAACCCACCTCCCCACTCCTGCTCCCTGACAGTTCTTGCAATGGATTGGGTTTTAGCAACGAAGGGCCACATCTGTGTTTTGGCCATATTCTCAAACTGTGTTTGGACAGCAACTGAATTAAGCTTTATGGGTGAGAGAAAGGAGCTCCACGCCTGCCTAGCTTGGGTGGTTCACATCAGCACCTTGGTAGGTCCTCAGGATGGGCAGTGCCTGAGAGCTTCCTGAGAACACGTTCCTTACCTTGTTTTTTTTTGAGGCTGAATGATTTTGGCCACAGTGCTTTTTCTTTTTGTAAGCCCATCAGTTGTGTCTTGTGCAGTCAGGACGCTGCTGGCAGTTCACAGACAATAAAATCATAAAACTCCTGCCCTGTTGGTTCTTATCACAAGGGACACAAGCCAGCTCAGTGTAGCTTTGAGATACATGTTCAGCTTGGCACAGGTGCCAAAGGCTTGCTAACCAAGGGGATGCAAAGGATCACTGAAGTGGTCTGTTTTGGGGTAGGTTGGGCCTAGATGGGTGCTCAGGATGCTGTTAGGTGACATGCTGAAGCCAGCCTTTCATCTGCTATTCAAAAAAATCTGGTTGGTGAGAGGGTATGTGGAGTTTTTGGTCTGGCTGAGGACAGATGCAAGTCACTCATCTAGGGAGTAAGTCAATAGGCAGTGTAACAGATCATGGTGATGTTGCAAAGCCGGTCTAGATATACAGCAGAGAGTCTTTTTTCGACCTCTTCATGGCCCTGATAAGACATATAATTATGCCAGATGATGCTGTTGGTGGGAATTTCCAAGGTAAGTCTCCTAGGGCACTGCTGGCCTGCTGGGACACAGGGCAGTCGGTGAGCCAGAGGGCAGGGAGACAGGACGGCCTGTCCTTCCACTTCTGCTTGCTTGGCTGTGGCCTCCTGCTGGAGATGGGTTCTCAACATGTCTGTGTCTCTCATGTGAAATGAGGAGAGCCCTCCTGAGCTTCCTTGATTGCAAGGATAAGCTAATTAATGTCTGTGAACCAGTCTGAAGGTATAGAATACTAAGTCTGATACCCGGACATGGTGCCGTTGCTGTCTGTTATTGACAGGCAGCCCCCTTGAAACCTGGCAGGTCTTTACCCAGGTGATGGCCATGCTCAACGTGGTGTCTCTGTCTAAGAAAATCTCATTTTGCTCAGAACCTTCCAGTTCTTTGTGGTTTTTCTGTATTTAGAACAGAGTTTGATGTTTGGTAGGTGATGGACTCTACCAGACTCAGCACTTTCTCTGGCTGGATGCATCCTGCAGGATGAAGGGATCCTGTCCTCTATGTCCTCCTGACTATCCCAAGCAAGCAAAATGCCCCTGTTTTGCAAGGCCAGGGAGCAACCAGCTGGCTGCTGTGCCCTCATCTATCCCTGCACATTGGGGAGCCCCTTCCTACAGGGGCTGCTGGTAAGAAGAAGACATTCCGATAATGACTGTTGTGAGCTGCTAACATTTGTTGCTCTTTGATAATTAATATGAGAAGAAGCTGAACAGAAAATCTATCCCTGGCACACGTCTCCAGCTGGGATGTCAGCACAGAGCCCTGGGAGCTGCTCACTTCCCACGCTGCCTGCTCCAAGGCTGGAGCAGGAGGGTGGTAAGGAGGGCTACTGCGTCCTTTAAAACTTAGCCTCCCACAGAGCTCCCAGGAGTGGGCTGTGTGTGCATCCCTTGGGAAGGGCTGTCACGGAGTTTGCTCAGGAAAGGGGAGAGCTCTGGGTTGTGCTGGTTATCCCCAGGGCTCTGGGTCGTGACAGGTATCCCCAGAGCCCTGGGTCATGCCGGTTATCCCCAGAGGCTGGTGGGTTGGTGCAGGAGCAGGCAGAGCAGCCAGGGGGATGGTCGGTGCTACCCCTTCCCCTGCTGCTGCTTGTTTAAACGGGGAGTGCTGCTGCAGGTTGGGATGTGAGATGTGCTGCTGTGCCTGGCCTCTGACAAGGATTTTCTTTGCCAACTTCCTTCTCCTGCAAAGACTTACGTGAAGAAGCGAGCTGTGGTGCTTTCTCTTTGCTCCAGGCATTATTATGCTTGGCAGAGTTTATCATCACCCCTTGGAAGGACGGAGTAGAGACATGTTACTGCAGCTCTGATGGCACGGGCACGCAACTGCGTGTAGCTGGAGGTGGTGGCATCTGAAGAGGCTTTGCCCTGACTGCTCTGTGGGGAGCTCACACTTGGCAGCTCCAGGTTTTATTGAGCCTTTGCAAGAAGCTGGAGGCATCTACAGCCTTGTCACTGGGCCCAGGTCTCCTTGCCCTGTATCTTGGTACATTCAGGATGGTTTTGGAGTAGTTACTCCTGGTCTTTGCCGATGTAATTAAGTGAGCATGGCCTGGAGAAGCTGCCGTGATGGGTCACATCAGCTGAACTGGCCTCATCCCAGTGTGTGGTTGCAAAGCGAGGCAGAAGAAGGGAGAAGAAGGGCTCAGCTGTCCCTGGGGACCCATTCCTTTTGGTGGCATCCAGGCCTGTTTACAGCAGCCCATCACATCGGAGGGCAGCCAGCTCCAGCTGAAGCCAGTGAGTCCATTCATTCTTCACACTGATATCACTTCAGTAGCTTTTAAATATCCCACCTCAGTGAGGCAAATGTTGTCTGGTGGGGGAATGGCAGCCATCCAGGTGGAAAACCAGCAGCATTAGCTCAGGGCTGCTCCTTGTCAGGGTTTGGCTGCAACTGGTCTCTCTCAAATGGGCTGTTGTGGGGCTCAGGCTAAGCTGGGGCTGGCATGATGGGGCTTGCTCCCACACAGGGTTTCTCCAGGCAGCCTTCCTCCTTGGCACCACTGCTCCCCCTGTGCTTCCCTGCTCAAGGCAGGGAAGCCCTGGTGCTTACTGCAAGGAGGTTTTGGGGAGACCCCTGCAAGGTGAGCACAGCTCTGGGCACGGAGGCACTGGGAAAGGCCCAGCAGTATTGTGTTTCAGCTGTGCCTGGCCCTCCTGGCAAGGCAAGCAGCACGGCACTGCACAGCACCCCTCGTCTCTCTCTCCCTGCTGCCTGTCATGCTGAAGGTACTGCTCAGAAACAACCAGCATCTCTGCAATGAAACCAGCTTCTGTCTCTATAGCAACAGGGAGGAATGGCGGTACCTGCTGTGGGGCTGCCTGTCCCACATCCCCTGTCCCTACCCGGCCTTGTCACCCAACAAGCAGGACAGGTGGTGGCTGGGTTAGCTCATGTGTCCCGGGGGAAGGCAGGAGACCCCCCAGCCTGTCACCCCATCCATCCTGCTGTGGACCAGGGAGCTGGGGGTCAGCATGGGGAGGGATTTGATGCCCCGTGCTGCACTCACAGACATGCAGGGCCACAGCCCGAGTGTTTTGGCTCAGAGGCAAGGAGGGCACAGCAGCACAAGGGAAAAGGCCATCTTCCTGGGCTTTGGGCTTTTGATCTGTTCAGATGCCATCTGAGCTCCTGCTTGTAAGGAGTGGGAATGTGGTGTGCCTGTCCTTAAAGCCCTGCAGCTGGAGGAGGGTTTTCTCACCCCTTGGAGGGTGCTAGGGGGATGGGGTGGGGTCTTGGTCCCACTGCTGGACCGTGGGCTTCTGTGCAATGTGCTGGAGGCATCACCGAGCTGTGTGTTTAGCAGTGGCTGTCAGGAACACCAGTGGGTCTTGCAGACACACGTTACTTGTGAGGCAAATAACTTCTGGGCCTCGTTCCCCTGAAGCTCATGCTGATGCTCGTGTGGAGCCCTGGCTGTCCTGGGAGTGGGAGCAGGACACCTGTGCAGATGCTGCTCACGGACACATGGCTATGGGGAGGCAAACAGCCAAATGGTTTGAGCCCCTTCAGGATTTCCCAGGAATGTGAATGTTTTCCCTGAACCTCCAGACCCCTGGACCAAGCCAGGCAAGGCTGAACAGGGAGGAGTGGTCTCTCCCAAGCCAGGACATCTCTCTGTCCCAGAAGGGATGCACAAGCCCTGTCTGCAACCAGGCAGCTCTGGGGCATCTTCTGACTTTGACTTTGCCTAATGAGTTAAGAGATGCTCCAGAGGAGTCAAATGCAATGCACAGGTTTGGGTTTGGGGGCTGCTCCCACCAGCTCTGCATGTGTCCATGTGGCCAGGAGAGTCCCAGGCAGCACTGGTGGTGGTTTCATCTGTGATGCTGCTGCATGCAGTGACGGGCCCCTCCTCCCCTCGCCCTAATGCTGATTATGCCCAGCAGCAAAAAGAGATTTTAATTTAGGTTTGGGTTTGGTTTGGTTTTTTTTTTTTTTAAAGGGTGCCAGGGCAAGCAGCAAATCTGGATTATATCTTCAGGCATATGTAGGAATCACAGCTGGGGTGTTTTAGTTTTCCCCTCCCCAACTTAAGCTGCTGTTTTATTCCAACAAGCCGTTTTGTGAGATTGTGTTGAAATGATGTTGGGACAAATCCCCTCCTGCATCAGGGCTGCGCTGCCCTCCCTGCCATAGGGCTGCTGGGGGGGTCCTCTCTGCTGTCTCCCAGGATGGGGTGACCCTGGTGCTGTGTCCCCCCCTCCCCTCCCAGAACAAGGCAGGTGATGGGGAGGGAAGCGTGGGTGCTGGCTGGCACCCAGAGAGCAGGTTGGTGGATTTGAGGACTTGGGGGGGATTAGGAAGGCTGTTACACAAGGTCTCCCTGCGGTAGCACAGGTGGGGCTCTAGTTCACCCTGTGCTGGGTTCTCTTGAGCACGTGCACCCCTTTTATTCACTTGGGGGTGTTTCTGTTGGGGGTGAAGGGACCACATGGGTCTAACCAGCTCCCAGCAGCTCAGTGCAGCCGTCCCAGCTCCCAGCACACCATGTGCGACAGCACCGGCAGCTACAAACTCCTTTCTGGGGCTCAAAGGTTTCTCCCCAGGTAAGGAGAATCATCCATGTGATGTTTTCAGTTAAGTTTTTGTATCAAAGCAATAATTAACCATGTCATTTCCAGGCTAGAAGTTTGATATATTGAGGAAAGCCTAAAGAGATAGGAAGGTTCCTTCCTTTCGCACACGTGTGTGTGTGTGCTGTCAGGGTGGGTGATGCTGCAGGTGGAAGGTGTGTGAACACAACTGAGGCTGTTTATACATGTTTGGCCATCTAAAACAGAGACATGGATGGTTCATGCCCCTGGGTAGGGACATGGACACTTTGGCTGCAGGGTAGGAGCAGGGGACTGAAGAGGTGTTGTTCTCTGGTGTCGACCCAAAAGTCCCTGGGTGAAGTGCCTCCATGGGAATACAGGGTTTAATTTGAGGTGGTGCTGTGGGCTCTGCCCCCTGGGAAGGCAGCCCTGGGGTCGCTTCTTTCTCCGTGTTGCTGCAACTCGGAGGCAGCAAAGATCTCTGCGTTCATTCCCCAGGACACAGGAGTCAAAGCGGATTAAGGGTCCCTGGGCTGATCACATTTATTTCATTATTTGAATGAAATCCCTTGTAAATACCACCTCCCCCCTTTTCTTTTTATAAAAATAGAAGGCAGGGAAGAATTGGAGATTTAGGAAAAGTTAATCGCAGGAGTCGCTTGAAAGCTGTTAACCTCTCACAGCCCGAGTGAGGCCAAGTAGCACCCAAGCCTGGCTGCAGGGATCTGGAGGGTCTGGGGGGATGCAACAGTGGTTTTCCCACCCTCTCAAAGCAGGTTTGCCCCCATAAAATCCCTGGCTCTCAGCAGGAGAGGCCTCTCCAGCCGGGCAGTGTTACAGCCACTTTGTTCACAGCTAAAGGCAGTGTTGGAACAAATTGGTTCAAACACCCAGGTGACTCCGGGGCAGCTGGTGGGCACTGTCATGTCTCAGCAGCCTCACAGCAAATGTTGCTGGCCCCAGCAGTGGGGCTCAGGGCCATTGGAAATGCTGATGCTCTTCCCGGTGTGGTTACTCTCTGGAGGATGTGGATGGGGACCTCGGCATTGCATGAGGATCTCTCCAGTTTTTCTAACAGATTTCACAAAGCTGGAGCTGGTTTTGCATCCCCAGAAACTTCCCTGTCCTTGCAGAGTCCTTATCCCTTTGAAACACCCTTGCTTGTGGGAGCCTTCAGCTTTCTCACTTCTCCCAGGACCAGCAGCCTTGTGCAAGACCATCAGCACCGGAAAGTCAGACCTGCAGAGATTAATTAAATTAAGAGCAATGGGAAGAGAAGCTGAGACCTACAGTGATGGATGTTCATGAAACACTTGCCCAGAGACCAAAGTGCTCTGGGCATTCGATGATGTTTGCTGGAGCCAAGGAGCTGTGCAATAGTTAAATACACTTGGAGCGGTAGTGCTTAAGGAATCAGCCTCTGACATCTGGGTGCAGGTCCACTGTGAGGAGCTGTGATGCCCCTGGTACTGATGCCCTTTCCCTGCTGGGATTTATACCTTGGAGCTGCCAGCACTGGTTTATGATGGTTTGCTTCCCCTGGCTTTGAGGGGTGGGTTATTTGCTTTAAATCCTTAACCTAAAGGTGGGTATTAATAGCACAGTAATGCATAGCTTCTGTGTCCAGGGGTTATATAAAACACAGATTAATGGGAATCAGCAAAATAGAAGGGCACATGGAGGTATGCAGTGGGGATGTCCTGAGAGGGAAGGCAGAAGGGAGCTGGCATATCCAGAGGGGAGAGAAGAAGGCTGAGCAGATTCAGCATGCTTCCTGGCAGGATTTGCTCCAGTTATTGTTCTGCGGTCCCTGTTTCAGGACATTTCCTGAGCCAGAACTGCTGTGATGTGGGGTCTTTTGTCTCTGGGTGAGGCTGAAGGCAACAGAAAGGGGGTCTGTGTATCTGACTGGAAATGACATACATCGTTTCTGCACCTGCAAACAAGCAAACAAACCCCAGGCCGGAAGGTAAAGAGATAAAGTAAAAAGCAGTCATCTGAAGGAAAGGCACGTTTTCACTGGGCTGGAAATGGAACCCCAGCAATGTGGCTCGTCTCCTCTCTCTTACTGGGGGACTGTCAGAAACTCCTTTCCACTCTGGGTCCTTGGTGATCGGTGGGAGATCGGTGCTGGTTTCCAGGGACCCCACGCACAGCCCAGCACAGCAGTGCTCCAGAAAAGTTCCCCAGAAAGTTTAGGATTTAAGGTGAATAACCCACCTGTCGAAGCCAGGGGAAGCAAGTTCCCTTCTTGCAGAATCCTCAGCCCAGAAACATTCAAAAGGTGCTGAAGGGGCAGCAGGGACACTAAACCAGCCCCCTCCTTTTGCAGCTCCTCAGAGCAGGGGCCAGGCAGGAGAGATGAGAGAGAGAGAAGGAAAGCAACAGGTTTTTGGGCACCTGCCTCCGATCGTGACCTTCCCTGGGAGAGCAGGACTATTTGGAGAGCTCTCCCCTCCACCACACGGGAAGATGCCTCCCACCCTGGGAGGAAGGCACAGTTGGACTCTGACCATCAATCATGTCCTGCCAGGAAGGGCTTGTATGGGCTGTGGGATTCCCAGTGAGGTTACTTTTTTCAAAGCCTCCTGCAATAACACCAACCGTTGCTCAGCTTCCTTTTCTAGATAACCTTTTTCCTGCTGCCCAACATGCTTATCTGCTGCAGACAGACTGGCAAGATGAACCGGAAAGCTGATACCTTATCTCCCCCTCTCAAGGAGCTTATTTAAGTGCTGGAATGTGTTGCGATGGTAAATGGTTGTTAAGATCCATGTGAGGTACATGGACCTGAGGACAGGTCCTGCTGGGAGGGAGCACCTAGTCAAAAAACAGACCTGTGGGACTTCAGGGCTTTTCTGTCTTTTATCTGCCCAGAGATCCATCTCCTGAAACCTAAAATGTTTGTTTAAAACCAAAAGGCATGGGCTGAGTTTCTCAGTAATCTGTGGGTTCATGCTGCAGGCTGCTCCCCGCTCCATGAGGTCCCTCTGATACGGCTTTATCTGTGTCTCAGTTTACTCACTGCAGGAAACACAGTGCTGTGGGTCAGCCATGCAAGGGGCGCAGCGAGGGTTAACAGTCGGCGTGTGATATCGTGTGGTGTGTATTCCTCACTCACCCTTTAATCTGCTGTGGGAAGCAGTAAGATGCTAACGCATCCATAAAGGTAAATAGGATTTGAGAGCTATCGGGCTAATTGAAATGAACGGGGCTCGGCTGTTCAGGCAGCCTGGTACAGTGAAATGAGACCTCTCCGGGGACACAGGAGTCGAGCAGAGCTTCAGCACTTCACTTATTTCAGCCACTGCAAGTGGCAGCTACAGCAATAGCAATTGCAGATGCCGGGGTTTGAGCGCTGTGACAGCAGAGGGGCCAGGGAAAACCAGCATGGCTGGGATGATGTCTGTAACAGCTGCTCAGGAGGGGTGACACACACTTATTTTGGTCCTATCCTGGGTGGAAAAATAGACGGTGGTGCTGGGTGCCAGCCTGGATGGAGCACGCTGCCAGCAAATGCAGGGGTGTTCTCCCTCCCCACCAGCAACTGAGTCCCAGCACACCCTGAGATTAGGATGAGAGAAAGTGGAGCAGGGCCAGGCAAAACCACAGGGGAACCACCCCACACCAGTGGGTTGTGTGGCCCTAAAGAGCTTGAGGCGTGAGTGTCTGGATCCCAGTGCACAGACCAGTGAGCAATGGGTGCTCACGTGTGTGCAAGGGGTCCCTGCACCTCCCTGGCCCTGACAGCACCACCGAGGGCCAAGCTCAGACTTGGGCATGGCTCTGGCTGCTCCAGCTGCTCTTGCATGGTAGTTGCTAGAGAAACTGTACGTTGGCAATGCACGCTGCTACCATGGGCTGCTGCATCTGAAAGTTAATCTGTTCCACATCACTGACTGCTTTTCCATAGCAATGCACAAGGAATTGCCATCCCAGAGCAGACCTCAGTCTGTCTGTGTGACGATGATGAGTGCTTCAACAGGAACACAGGTGACCCCGTGGCAGCCAGGATGGGACAAGGTGCTTTCTGGGAGGTCTGATCCAGTCCCACATTAGCTAGAGCTGATCCATCCCCTGCAGCTTTTCATCCCTTCCAAAACTCTTGCACTTAGACACTGTGATGAGTGTGGCTGTAAGATCCTCCAAATTCTCTTTGCATCTTACAAGGCCCTTGGCTCCATCCCTTTGGGTAGCAGCAGGACATCAGTCCCTGTCACAGCCTTCTGGGGGGTTACAAAGAGGAGCCTGCAGGGATGCAGGACTGAGAGCAAAGCCCATACTACTCATTTTTCTCCCCATGATGTGATTTGGTTATTCTAATGGGGAACAGGGCTGGTATAGCGACTACATCCGACACAGCTGGTCAATGCTGTGTGTCTCTGTTGCAGCCCTCCTTGTTTCATTTCTCTAGGGCAGTTCACCTAGTTTGGGCACACTGCAGTTTCAGTCCTCACCCTGCATCCCCCCTGGATGCAGCGACCATCAGGATGGGCCAAGGCACCCAGCGCTGGCTGCAGCCCCCACCCAGCTTAGCAGTTGTCCCTGTCAATGTAAGGAGTAGGAATAGGGGGGGATCCGAGACGCTTGGCGTCTGTGTCTTGTGATCCTGAAACCCAAGAGCCCCCCCTGACTCAGCAGGTTATTAATAACCCCCTGGCTGTGCTCCTATTGCAGCGCCTGCCAGCCTTGGCCTTGCCTGTCTCTCCTCTGTGGTGAGGTGAGGTGCTCACCCCTGGCAAGGTCAGGGGCTCCTTCCCACCAGCCCCATACCTCATCACCATCATGAGGCTGGGCAGAAAGAGCACAAGGGTTGTGGAGGGGTCTGGACAGATCCTGAGGCCTCTACACCTCCTTCCAGCACAGAAGAGGCTGAAATGAGCTTCATCACACCCTTGTCCCAGGTCCTGTGTTTTCCAGCCCAGGGAAGAGGCAGGCAGCAGTACTGATGCTGTGGTCCAGGAAGCCAAACTCACCATCCCTGTCACCTCTTCCCTGGGCTGGAACACAGCAAGCATTCCCGGGCTGCTGCAGACCCTGGTGGTGCTTGGCCCCTCATGTCCATTTAGACAGGATGGGGTTTGCCAGCCACGGGGTTTCCAGTGGTTGTCACTGCTGAACCTCTTCTTTGGTCACAGCCTTTGCCATGCCTCTTCTCAGGATTGTGAGGATGAGGGAAAGGAGCCACAGGTTCCTCGAGGACCCTCCAGGCAGCTTTCTGGGGGGTCTCTGTACAGCAAGAGGTCCCTGAGCACTAGTGTGTGTGTGTGAGACTGCCAGCCCTGCAGCACACAGACCAGAGCTGCCCAGGTCTCCTGCCCAGGTTAGCCTGTCACACTCCCACATCCCCACCACAAACAACCCCATCGCAGGGGCTCAGCAAGGCTGACAGGTGATTTGGTGTGAGGATGAGCCAGGCTGTTTACCAGGGCTGGTGCTCATCAGCCAGGTTCATTAGTGCTGCCTGGGCAGGTTTTAAATAGCAAAGCAGGAGCTGCTTTCCAGGCCTGGGGCAGCCCTGGCTACAGCTGGAGCACCTGTTCCCCACCCTTCTCCCTTCCCTCCTGCTCTAGTCCTTCCTTCATGGCTCACAGCCAGCCCACCTGCTATGCTGCAGCCATCTTCACTGGGAACCCCTTCTGCAACACCCCAGTGAGGAGGTTGAGGATTTGCTCTCACCATCATAAATCCCCTGGCACTAGGAGTTTTGCTCCAAGCTCTTCAGACCTCCCCAAGCAGATCTGGAGCTCTTTCTGAGCCCTGGGGAAGCTCCCAGAGCCCTGGCAGCTCTATCCATGGTTTATTCCCATCCCAGTCTCCTCCCTCTTCCAGACTGCAGACTTGTTTCTGCCCTGATGGGGACCAGAGCTCTGTAAGGGAACTGGAGCCAGGGGAAAGGACAGCACTGATTCCCCACCTGTACCCTGGGCTGCACCTTGGCTCTGCTTTGTGTCCCAAGACAGGGTGCTGGGGCTCACCATCACTGATGTGGCTGTTTCCATCCTGCTGTGCCCCATCATGGGGCCATATAGGCAAAACCAGGTAATTCTCTGCAACATAAACTTATCCTATCTGTGTGGCCCCTTTCCTTCTCTTGCTGCTGCTGCTCTTTCATCCCCTTCTTCATTTCCCTCCCAGGGCTCTCCCTCTTTTTTCCCCATCCTCTCCAGCTTTCTCACCGCTGTTTCCCAGTAACTCCTGTTCCCCTACACCTTGATCCTGCAGCAGGTGAGGGGCTCCAGCCCAGAACACCAGGCAAAAGCCCACTCTGCTGCAGCCGAGCAGCCACTTGATGCCTTGACCTCTCTGAGCGCGGGTGGTGTGCCTGGGACCACCGCACAGCAGGTAAGCTGAGCTGTTCCCCCCCCACCCAGAGCAAGCTTTTTGCACCCGGGGAGACACAGAGGGGCCGGGGCTGGCTGCTACCCGATCCCCACCAGCCGGATGCTGCCCTCGGAGCTCCCCGGGCACCGGGGTGATGTGGGCTGCACGCCGGCCCAGCACCTCGGGGCTGGGGATGCTGGGGCAGGAGATGCTGGGGCAGGAGCCCGCCCACCGCCGGCTCCCAGCCTGGATTTGTCGCTCCCTCTAGTGGGGACACGGGAAGATGTCACCACCGCCCGGGAACCCGGCCCCGGGAGGGCGACCCGGAGCAGCCCCCGGGAGCCACGGAGCTGTCGCCCCCTCGGCAGGCAACGCTCCGGGCCGTGTCACAGCCCGGTGCCCGTGGGGATCCGAGCCCTGCGCTAAGGGAAAGCCCACGGCCGCCTCGCAGCGATCCCTGCGTGAGGGCAGGAAGGGCCTTGGGGGGCTGCGCCCTTTGGGGCTGAGGCTGCCTTCCCCCGGCAGTTAGCGCCCACGGGGATATTTAGGGGTGGTGTTAATAGTTAAAGAGGAGACTCTGCTCAAAAGGGACTTGGTGTGATCCCCCGGGACAGAAGGGGCGAATCTCACCGTGAGGAAACAGTGCTCACTGGGATGTTAGCATCACTTCACAACTTCTGCAGGAAAAGGGGAATGCTGTGACCCTGGAGGTGTTCCAAGCGATGGCCTTTGCTGGGGGGCTCTGGAAGTGAACCCTGCAGCCCCTGGTAATCACACGTTACTATTTGCCTGGAGAAGGGGGGGCTGAGGGGAGACCTCACGGCAGTCTGTGGCCTCCTGATGAGGGGGAGTGAAGGGGCAGACTCCAATCTCACCCCTCTCTTTGGGGGCCAGTGATAGAACTCAAGGGAATGGCATGAAGCTGTGCCAGGGGAGGTTTAGGCTGGGTGTCAGGAAGAGGTTCTGTACTGAGAGGTGGGTCGGGCACAGGCTCCCTGGAGAAGGGGTCACAGCCCCGAGCTGGGCTGAGGTCAAAAGGCATCTGAATAACGCACTCAGCACCATGCTCTGATTTGGCTGGGCCTGTGTGGAGCCAGGAGTTGGACTTGATGATCCTTATGGGTCCCTTTGACCTCAGGAGATTCCAGGATTCTACGGTATCTGTCTCTGCAGGGTTCACACGCTGACCAGGCTGCATCGCCCCATCACAGATCGAAGCCAACACTTGTCAGTGACAGTGAGAGCCTGCTTGCTTACAGCAGGGGTTGCAGTTCTACCAAAATCACTTATTCTCATCAGCTTCCTTGCATTGAGAAGCAGCTGATAGCTCCCTTTGGCGGGGTGAAGCGAGATATTTTTGAACTGTGAAACAACAGCTGTCTCACAACACATGGTGCTGAGGAATCAGATGATTGTGATTGAAGGTTGGAACCGTGAACCTAAATGTGTCCATGAGCTTACATTCCTGCTGCATCTGTGGGCATTATGAGGGTTTCAAGATAGGAAAGAAAATGATGTGTTAGTTTATAACTGGACTAAATATTAAGCATTGCAAACCCAATTACTTCAAAGCACCTTAAAACTCCTTTGATACATCTGGGAAGAGCATGGATTCATTCACCTATCCTTGTTTTCATTTTGGGGGAGGTTTTCCCCCCCTTTGTCAGTACAAGTCTTGGAGCTGACTCCAGCTTCAAGTATTTGGATGAGTTTGTCCCCAAAGTAGGCTGTGGTTTGCATGACTGGATATACTAGAATGAATGAAATGGCATTTTCAAAGGAGTGGGGTTTGCTGCTAAAATATCTTGAGTGGCCCCAAAGAGGGTTGGCTCTAGTCTTGTTTGGGACAATTGCTGATCTTCAGATTTAGAGCAAAAGACAACTGATAAGTATTTGTGTAATGCTGTGATCTGCCCCTGACCTGCCATAGAACTCAGAGGGGCTGGTCTAACACAGGCATTGCCTTTCTCAGAAATAGCTCTTGTGTTTTGGGATAGACCTTCTATGGCCCACCAGTAAATAACTGGATTTCCTTATTAGTCTTGATGCATTTTTTTTTCCTAACCTCTTTGAAATTGCATTGAAGAAACAGGTCTTCACATGGCAAAACTCCCATACTTGTACATCCACCTCCCTGTTTTCTCCTCCTTTGAGTGCAATGAAAATTCAACATGTCCCAAACAATCTTCTGAAGAGCACAAACTGTCCCACTGTGAGAAAGGAGCATGGTGCTTCTTGAATATTTCTTGAACCTCTTGCTACTTGGGCAACCGAGGCTGTGTGAGGGCTTCCAAGAGGATGTAGTAAGAAAGAGTTTGGGCTTTAAAAGTTGCTCTTCTGAACAGCACAGCCAAAGGGAGACTCACCAAGGCAGGATGAGCAGAAGCACTAGTCCTATTGTGCAGTTACACACAAAGAAAAACTGATTAAGTGCCTCCAAAATACTTAGGGTATCAGGCAATGGGTATTTGGTTCTTGTTGCAGGCAAAGCTCAGTGCTAAAGCCAGCTGAAAGCAATTCACTTCTCATTGGAAGAATAGTTTCTTCCTTTTAATCAGCTCTGTTTTAAATGATTTCCTTTTTTAGTGCCTTAAATAGTCATTTTGGTTTGTCCTCCAGGCAGACAGCATTCGCTCACAAAGAATAGCATTTGTCTGCAGACTTTAAAAGGACAAACAATAGTCTGGCAAACAGAAATGCCTCACTGGCATCTCATTTTTATACTGAGCCTCTGAGTCTCGTGGGTCACAGAGGAATAGATAAAGGGAATAGTCTCTACCTTGAGCCATCAGCTATGAGGAGCAATAGGTAACTACTTGAATCTGCTTTCATTGGGGAAATTGTGGGGGGGAAAAGGGGGGAAAAAATAGCAAATAACACCACAGCTGGGGGTACCCATCCTCCTCTGCAGAAGGAAGGAACTGGAGGCAGTGGGTGGCTTTGTCCTGCTTTGGTGGTGAGCAAGGATGGGATTGGCTTAACTAAAATACTTTTCACACCCACCCATAAAGCAAATTCTTGAACACATAATGGTTCAGCAATCCCAAGGCCAGAGATGGATTCGATACCCTGTGAACTGGTCAGCTATTCAGCTGAGGGAGAAAAACCGAAGAGGCTCCATGAACTGACTCTGAAAGCAGAGCTATCACCGCTGCATCGCAGGACACCGGATACCTACAGCAGATGCACAGAGGGGACTGTGCTGTGAGTTGGTGTGAGTGTAGCGTTTCAGGCTGTGCTTTCCCTGATCACGTTCAACCCAGTCTGGAGTAAAGGCCAAGATTCTGGGTTTTCATACCCTTTTCCCAGTATTTCATGCTCTATTTTGGTTTGGAGAGGTGAGAGGGCTCCAGCTTCCTCTCTTATCACACCACCTCTTTATTCTTAATAACAACTTTATGAAAACACCTCTGTTGATCTTAAATAAGAAGGGGTGGAATAAAAAACCCTTTGTATGTGAGACCCAATGTCCCTTTGTTCTGTTTGAGGTCTAGCTTTCAAAGCATTTCCTTATATTTGGATAACACAGCATCAGGCACGGGATTACAGAGCTGCCAGAGCTACTCATGTCTTCTCTCCCACCTCTCACATATGACAGCTCAACTCTATTGATGTTCTTGCTGACTGAGTTTTGGGTCCTGAGGCCCTGTTCACTTAGTTGCAGGCTTGGATTTCCCTGTAGCTGCCTCAGATGAGCTAATGAAGTCAGCGCAGGCATGAGGCATTCTTGATTTAGAATTTGAAATGGTTTTTCATGCTTCAGGGCATAAACCAGCTCCTACCTCATGGAATTAGAAAGCATCATCTCCCATGGACAGGTTACTCCACAACTGTCCACCACATGTTTCTTCTGCAGCAGCTGATGTTGGCTGCTGTCTGAGATAGATGGAGAACTAGGAGGACTGTGATCTGACCCAGCAAGGCAAATGTGTACTTTTGTGTGCTGAATGGACTCTGGATGGGGCAGAGAGCAGGATTGCTTTGCTTTTTCCAACAGAATTTTGGGTGCCTGGCTGCGAGGGCAGTGAGGCCCTGTCTTGCACTGCAGGATGTTGTTTACATCCAAGCAAAGCGATACTGAAATGGCACAGGAGTATTTAGCCTTCAGTTTGCTGCACTGTAAATCACTCTGCAGGATTCAAGCCATGGTCAGGGATTTATAGATTCAGAGCAAACTTCTGTGGAAGCTGTAGAATGTAATAATAATATTTCTAGGAAGCCTCAGACCAGAAGGCATTTCTGCAGGTGCAAATTCTATACTAGGGCTGTAAGCCCCTCTGAAATTGTTATTTTCTATTTGACAGGGTTCTTCATTAGTGGAAGGATGAAGTGCACAGCAGGGGTTCTGCTCTCACTTGTAATTAATCCTGGGAGAAGGAAGCAGGACTCTTCTTACTGCAAGAGAGTTTGACTCTCTTGTCCGGGCAACAATTTGCTCATCTCTCACAGGTCAAAATCGGAGTGGGTGAGCAGTCCTTCCAGAATGAATCCTGCAGAGAGCTGGGCACTGAACCTCATCCAAGTGAAACCTGCTCATCAGTCTCTGTCCAGATCTCTTCTCACTGTTGACACTCCTCCCTCAGTGTGTTGCAGGTCTAATCCCACCAGCTCTCATCTTCCACCAGTTGTTTTGGTTTATACACAGGCAAGTGGAGGATGGCACAAGCCTTTTGAAGAGCAGCATGAGAATTCATCACCTTATGCCAAGTCCCCATTGACTAGGATGCAGTGGAGCTGTGTTCCTCCCTTTGGTGGTAGAGCCTGACCATGTCCTTTCACTACTTCGATCGTGCCCAGCTTTGAACAGTGGTGGGAAGAGAAGCCCAGCTTTGAACAGTGATGGGAAGAGAAGCCCAACTCCAGTGTAGTCCTGAGCCATGAGACTTGCTGTTGAGCTGGCCTTGGCACACTGCTGGGTGCAGATGGAAAAGCCATGAGCTTGTGGGGGCTGCAGAGTACACACCTGGTAATGAAGGTAGACTAGTCTTCCATTTGTTTACTCTGGCCTTTTGATCTCCACAACAGGTTGCATTAGTTTGTTTTTTTCCCCTCTAATTGGCACGTCTATTCCCTTGGCCTTGGATTGTTGCCTTGGAGATGCACAAGAGACCTTCAGAGAACTGCTTATTACAGCAGCAGGTGTGCATAATGCTGACCTGGACAAGTCTGCATGAGTCACCTGCTGATGGCTTGGGTTGTAGGTGGCTGCATGAGTCACCAAAAGTGAGGGGATGCCACACTGCCCCATTCTCCTGAAGGGCAATATTAATGCCTTTGGGTGCTGCTTGTTATGGTGCATCAGCAGCGTCTAGTGCCTGATGGTTCTCTCTCCTCCTCCTCCTCAGCTGACATGGGTGGCTGCATGTGGAACAGAAGCAGCCCCAAATCAGAGGTGCTCTTTGGAGGTTTGGCTGACCTGGAGCTTCTCTCATGGAGGACTGTGAGGTTTGTACAGGCAGGAAGCAAGTTAGAAGAGTTATTTGTGTGTGTGTGTGTGTGTGTGTGTGTGCTTGTCTGAGTGATGCAGAAAAAACCTGAACAGACCAGACTAATGCCCTGGCTGGCCAGTGAGTCGTCATGAGTGGGAGTTTGTTAATGCCAGGAAGGAGGGTGGGCTCCTCTGTGTGAGGAGAGGAGTGTAAGGAGAGGAGTGGAGGGCATTGGCCTGCTGTCTCCAGACAGGAAAAAAAAAACACTGCAGGAAAGATGAGACACAGAGAGGCAGGAGTGAGGTGTAATACTCTGATGTCCAGAGGAGGAGATCTGACAAGCAGATGATGGTTTTCAGCAGTGCTGGTGCGTCTCTTCGTAGCTCAGTGCCTGGCAACTTTGATAGCAGCGCAGATCAACTGTAGGAACATCACATATGGTCCAGAAAGCTGTTCATGCATTTCTTCCCACTGCATTACTCTTGATGGCTGTTTGAGATCAGACACATCCCTCTTGAGCAGTGATCCAGGTGCCAGGCCTTAACCACGTTCCTGTAACCTGGGGAGAGGTGGGGATCATCCTTGGTGCAGGCAATGCCTCCAGAGGAAAGTGTGCTGCAAGGCCCCGCCACCTTCCCTCCATGTGGGATGGCAGCACGTGGCTGGTGACCCATGGAGAAGCCAGAGTGTACTTGCAAATGTCACACTGACAGGTGCCCATGTGAGTTTGTTACAGGACAGGGAAGGAGAATTAAAGGGAGAATGGTCTGTCCTTGTGTGCAAGGAGACCACACCTCCCAGGCTATAAAAGACTGGGCAGAGGAAATGCATGTCAGAGCAACTTCTAAAACAAATCTCTTCCCAGGATGTTGCTTTCATTGTGTTGACCCGATGCTCTTTTTGGCCCAAGCAGGGACTGTTTGCCTCGTGAGGCTACTCGGATCACAGAATCTTAGGGGTTGGAAGGGACCTCAAGAGATCATCAGGTCCAACCCCCCTGCCAAAGCAGCTCCCTATCTCATATTACATAGATAGGCATAGGATTTTATGGCTTGGTAGAGTTTTTTGGGATGGGAGTGCTTGTCTGGCTCTGTGGCATTAATTTCCACCATCATTAATGAGGGAGCACATTAGAAGGTATTTCTGGACTGAAGCCCTTCCAAGGGGCAGCTCCTCTGGGTGACTTTTGAACCCGCTGCCCATAAGCCAGGGAGGACCAGGCTTAACTTCGCTGGTGTTTTGCAGCCCGGCTCTGGCCAGACAGAAATCCCCACGGCCCTAGCCGGGGTCACAGCAGCCCTTGCAGGAGGGAAAAGCCTCCTGTACCCCCATGGCAGCAGCTCCCTAGCGCTGTGGTTCGAGGCGGGCTGGCTGCAGGGGGATGAACGCTATGGCCAGGGCTTCGGGATCTCCTTCGGCACCGCGGGGCCCGAGTGCGGCACCTCACGGGCTGACAGGTATCGGGGTGCCCCCCCGCACCTCCTGGTGCCTTCGCGAGGACCTGGGCCAGCGCCCTCTGCCTCAGCAGGGGGGTGCCACAGCCCGGTGGCTCTGAGGGGAGATCGTCGCGGGGCTGGCCGGACGCGGAGAGAGGGCTCGGGGGCCGGCAGCGGCGGCTCAGTCCCTTTACCCTGCCCTCGCCCCTTAGCGCCTCCCGCCCTTCTCTCCCCCATCCTTCTCGGGCCGCCCCTGCGGCGCCGGCGGGGCCCTGCAGGCGGCGCTGTGCGGAGGGCGGCGGCGGCGGCCTCCCGCGCGGGATTGACAGGCCGGGCCGGGGGAGGAGGGGGAGGAGGAGGGAGCGGCAGCGAGAACCCGTATCGCCCCGCATCCCGCCGCCGCGCAATCCGCCGCCATCCGCCGCGCCCCGAGCCCATCGCCCCTCCGCACCCGGCTCCCCAGGCACTCCCGGCTCCCCGCCACCACCACAGGTGGGTATCGGGGGCCGGCGGCGGCGGCGGCCGCGGATATTTGGGGCGGTGAGTGGGGCCGGGGGGGAGGAGGAAGGGGAGGGAAGGTGGGACGAGGCAGCTCTAAAATGGAGCCGGAGCCAGCGGCTGCCTGCGGCTGCGGCACCCCGCGGCCTCCCGGCTCGGATCGGCCTGGCGGGTGGGGAGGCGGCAGCGGCGGCGCAACCCCAGCGGGTACCCCGGGCCTGGCGGTTGGGGGGCCGGGACGGCTGTAAAGGAACCCCCCCCACACGTCGGGCTGTTGTAGCCGCCTGTTTATTGTGCGACAACACCCCCCCGCCCCTTCCTCCGCGGGGAGGGAAGCGCCAGGGGCAGACGCGGGGCCTGGCCGGGCCTTCCCTGCCCTGTCCCCAGTGAGGCCCGGGGGGCCTGGCGGGGGCCGCCTGTGTTTGGGGCCCATTGAGGGCTCCTGCCTCCGGCCCGGGGGATAGGGGGAGGTGGGAGCACCTTCTGGACGGGTGTCCCCGTGTGCGGAGCCACCCCCGCAGCCCCGATCCGCGGCGGGGCGCAGCAGGGGCTGGGGGCCGAGGGGAAGCGGGGTGCGGTGAGGTGGGGGGCTCCCCGCTGCAGAGGCAGGTTGTTTTTCTTCGTCGTCTGGAGTGTGACACAAAGATATTTTTGTCGCGCCGTGTGTGTGTGTGTCTCAGCAAAACAAGGAGGGGGGGGGGGGTGGTGTTGGTGGCATCCAGAAGCCTCGCTGGGTTTGTTATTGTGCGGGAGCCTACAAAAGGGTTACCGAGGCCGAAAGCTGAAATGCGGCTGGGGGGGGAGGGAATGGGATGTGAGGGGCAGCTGCTGAGCAGGAGAGGGAGGGGAGGGGGGCGTGAGGATGGAGTTTGTGTGCCTCGGTGCTGGGCGAGCTTGTTAGGTAGGTTTGGATTGATTTATTTATTAATTTGCCCCCCTTCAGGAAGGAGTTTTTTTAATCTCTTGTGTGGGAGCTGATGTGCTGCAAACCAGGGAACCCCCTGATGCGGGTCCTGGGACGAGCAGGCTGTGCATCTTCCCCCGGGGGGGCTGGTGGCTTGTTTAGTAGCGTTAGTTAGGAGCTAGGAGGGGTTGTTTTTTTTTTTTCGTTAGGGTGATGATGAAACCCTCTTGCTCTCCCAAGTCAAAGCTGGGGAAAGGGATTTGAATGAGCTGGGAGTTGTGGGTTTTGTTAGGCGACTTGTTCTGTTTTGTTTCTGCCCATCTGAATATGCAAAGAGCCAGATACTCTTTTGAGTATCAGCTCATCAGATATTTGTATACTGACGTTACCGGTGTTGGGGTCGATAACGTACCATAGACGTGAATGTTTAGGACTTTAGTAATGGTGCTTCTTTCTGGGAATGGGTGTTAAGTACAAGCATGTTGCGGTGTCTGCATCATCTGCTGTGGCCTGCTTAGGGGAAGGCATCCCACCCCTTCCAGGACTGAATCAAGGCTTGTAGTGGAAGTTTTGTTTGTGTTCAGCCTTGTCGTGCAGATGCACATGGGGCCCCCGCTGGAATGAGCCCTTTCATGAGTGATAATGAGCTGGTCCCTGCCTTGGAGAGCCGAAGTTTGGAGAACCAGCTCTCGATGAGTAGATTTCTTGGGTATTAACTGGCAAGGATGTTAGTTTTGGACCTGCTTTTGCATGTTTAGTTGGCACTGGGGTGGTTAAACCCCAGGGTCACGAAAGCTGGTGCCCTGGCCCAGCAACTGGGGAGTAAAGACCCCAGGAAGAGGTTGGGAGGAGGGAGGCTGAGACCTGGTTCTATAGTGGAGTTTAAAGAGAGGATGGAAATTGATGGCTTCAGAGTATTTCTGTCAGAAAAGTTGAATATCTACCTGCATTTTTCACTTAATTTGAAGTACTGTAAATGAGCCTGGGTTTTATCAGGAGCACTGGGGGTTTTGGAGGAGGGGGTTGTGATGTTTTGAATGACGTGTTTCCTCAGGCCAGTAGGAGTATGTCTGCTGTTAGCTGTAGTTTGAATTTGTGTTGAATTTAATATGTATATTCAATATGAGTATATTTCTCTTTATTCGTTGATCTGCGCTTCTGCACAGCTTGAGCAGACATCACACATTTTAGGATGCTTTCATCACTCTTCACTGATAAAAGCATATATTCCAGAGCAGATATCTTTTCCTTTAAAAAAAATAGTAGTAAAGCATGAGTTTTATACAGGTTTCCAAAGTTACTGTTGCATAGTGCCTTGTTTTATTCTGAATTCAGGTAATTGTTTATTTTCTCTTACAATGCATAGTTTTGATGAAACGTGGGCTTTTCTTTCTTTTTGTGTGTGTGTGTGCATGAGAGCTTAAAAGTGAAACTCAGCCAACTGGCTGAAGCTGGAAAAGTAAGTAGTCTATAGAATCATAGGGGTTGAATGGGACCTCAAGAGATCATAGAGTCCAACCCCAAATGCAATAGCTGGAAAAGGAGATGCAGGGTATTAAAGTGTTTTAGTTTTAATAAATATGAGTAATGTTCCTAAAGAATTTTTATTAATATAATTTAACTTCATAGTTACATTTTAATAAAGCCTTTTATTAAAGCTTTGTATAAAACCTAACTTCAAAGGCTAATTTACTTGAACAACAGCCTTCTAAAAGCAGGGCTGGCATTAGAGACTGTACTTGCCTTGTTGCCTGACGCAGCGTGCTGTGGTATCTCCCTGAGCAATGGTGTAAAGGCAGACAGTCCTCAGCCTGTGTGTATGTGTGTGGCACTGATGCTTTTGCATAGCACCCCATTCCTGGATCACAGCATCCTCATCCTGCAGCGTGTCACATCTGAGGCAGAGCTGGGAAATATTTGGACCATGGTTTTGATGTGTGTGTGGTAGTGCTTCCAGTTTGCCTGAGCTGTACAGCACAGAGCCCATTAGATTATCCATTGCAGAGTTACCTGCCTGCTTAAGATTTAGAAGTGTCGGTTGCTCAAGGCCTTCATTGTACTTACCTGGGTTATTGAAAGTATTAAAGAGGAGCTGGGTTAACTTTCTTAAGAGCTGCCGCCTTGGAAATAGCAGTGAGCCATTTTATTTTATCTTTTCTGGTCATAGTTGGCATAAAGAGATTTTGCTGTAGTGGCACTTCCACTTGTAGTTGTGTATCTTCTTCTTGTTGGAACAGAAATAATATCAACAGGAGAAATTTATGGAATATGGGACAGTAACTTAAGGGGAGGGATGGAGTAGGAGAGGGTTTCTTCCCAGGGCTGGACCTCTTTGGTCATCCCTTTTCCTTATTTATTCTGCAACTTGGCAATGAAGGTGCTGTCTCAGTATCAGACCTTGCTCTTCAGCTAATCCTGCTTTGTAAGTGGGTTTTATTTTTCATGTGGCACTGACTCATTTTCCTAATAGGTCGATAATTTAACAGCTCCTTATCACTAGTTCGTCATTTGGAACAGAAGAAACAGAGCTATGAGACTGTCAGGTATCAGACAATGAGGTGAGAGCACAGCCAACAGGTAAAGGCAGGGGGGAGGTGCAGCTCTTGCCTTTGCAGAGCATCTTTTTCCAACTGCTGAAATCAGTGACCTTGTTAATGAAAGTCATGACAGCATGCTCCTGGAAAGTACATTCTGAAGGGGGTTTTGCAGATATGTGCAAAACCCACCTGGTTTGGTTGAAGAGAAGAAGAAAATGGGACTAAGGCAGGACACTGTATCGTGATGCTAAGCCTCACTGAAACATAGCTTAGGCTCGGTTTTAGTTCCTGAGTTGTACTAGTAGTTAGGATGCTGTTTGTGCTTCCTGCACAGGCATAACTGAGAAGTTTGAGCTTAGGAGCAGTATATTTTGGAGCAAACCTGTTTGGATATGTATAGCTGTAAATACTGATTTATTTTTTTTTAATATTTTTTTATTTCCTGGAAGCATTGGGACATAATTGAAGCTGGAGGAACACAATGGCATGTAAGTGGGCAGGAGGCTGGTCTAATAGCCCTGGGTTCTTTTGTGTGGCATTGGTGGGTTGTAAAGTTGCAGTGCTGTGGGGCCTGTGAGGACAAAAGGTGGTTTTGAGGTGTTCAAAGGTGTATGTACTGTTCTGCAAGGGGTCATTGTACTTACAGCTAAAATACAGTGCCTAGATTTTGGTTCTGAACACTTATATTTTCAGGAAGGTGCTGGTAAACTGGAATGGGCAAGAGAGCTGTTATGTCTTTAGGAGACTACAGGTTTTCATTTGTGGAGGACTGGTGGAAATAAACATACCTTGAGTGAAAGGGGAGAAGTAATGGCCAAATTTCAAACATGCAGAAGTAAAAGAGCAGGTGAAGGTGAGCCAGGCTTAAATGCAAAGAAGTACAGGATAAATACCTGTGAGAAAGTGAGGAAATACTGACAGCATCCTATGGTCTGGCCAAGAGGAATACTCAGGACTACTAGTACTTCAAATGTCCACAGGACTTCCAATTAGCTGTTGGGAGCATCCTCAGTAGCCTTTCAATTTCAGGTGAATAGCACTTGAGAGTTGTAAACTGCATAGTATTTGCAGACTTAACATCCTGTTGTAATTTTGTGGAGGAATCCTTCCGTAGTAGCTGTAGAGACATTCTGGACAGGGTTTGGAGGAATGGGACTGCAAGGAGCAAATACAGTCAGATTTGAAGAGCTCATGCTGGGACTTTGCCTCCTCCAGGCATGTCTTGTGTGGGTATATAGTGATTTTTAAATTATTTTTTTTTATTGGGGAGAGAGTTCTGTGGTGGGGTAAGCTCTTCAGCTCTTCCTACCTGTATGTGGGCTGGGAGCCCTTATAAAAGCCTTGAATGCTCTTGTTCAGAGTTCGGAGTGGGATGTGAAGCAGGGAAAGGGGGTGGGAACATGCTCAAGAAATGCTTCTTCAAGGTTGGAATAGTAAGAAGTATGGGTTTGTCTTTTTCTGAAATAACCAAAGAATCAAGCTCCTGCTTAGCAATTGAAGCTTTGTGGACCATTATTTAGGAGCAGATTCAGGAGATCTGAGTGTTATTACAGTGTTAGTGTTCTGCATCTGAGCACGGTGGTGCCTTTAGTGATCCCATGATCCTGTTGTAGTGAAAGCAGCGATGGGCTGGTTCATTTGGGAGATGTTCATAGTGTTCCCTGTCTCAGCATTCAGACCTGCTCCTCGAGAACTCCTCTGGAGCAGGGCTCCATGCTGCCCTTGGCCCACAGCATTAGGAAGGCACTGTGTTTGATAAGGTGGTTTCCAGCCCCAGAAATGGGGAGATGGAGTGTCTGTTTCTTGCTCTGCCACTCAACCCAGCCTCAGGGTGCTGCAGTATCATTTTCCTATCTGGAAAATAGAAGTGATGACGCTTATACACCTTGTCAGTTTTGCACTGCAGATATCACAGGTGCTTTAATTTACATAAATATGTTTTCACTTCCTGTCCAGCTTGGTGTGCTCCAGATGTCTGTCCCATGCATAGTCTGAGTTGCTTAGCTCTCCAGAAAAGCTAAAGCTACCTAAGGGTATCTAAAGCTCCTTTCCTCAGAGTACTGAGCCATGCCACAAGTAACATTGTGGTGTCTTACCATTTTGTCCTTTGCCCATCAGATTCCTGTTAGCATCCTTGGCATTCATTTGTAGTGCTAATGGCTCCTATGAATAGGCTTCATCTAAGAAAGGTTGCTGTGAAATGCTGCATTGCTCTAGTGTTGTTAAAATTCGGGAACCTGGAGGAATACTTCCTTGGAAGCTTCAGCATCTGCAGTGTTTGTGAGCTGCAGGCTTGTCTGAACTGCTTGTAATCTTATTAATTGTTTGAATTGGCTGCATCAGTCTTGGTGGCTGTAGGAAATTGGGAGAAATCTGATAGAAAAAGATCTATTCAGCTCTTGCCAGGGCAGCTTTGTCCCCTGCAGTGTGTGTGTTGGTGCTGGCCTGTCTGGCTGTAAAGGTTCCTGCCTGAGCAGCTCTGATCAGTGCCTTGGGGAGGAACAGGGCTTGAGGGATCTGCTCGGCAGGGCTGCTTAAGGACCTCTCCCTTGTGCATGCAGTGAGGGATTGGTATTTACTGCCTGCTGATTACTAGTGTTGGGTTTTACCTCTAGCCTTTCTCCTCATAGAGGTAACCTTTTTGTGTGTAACCTGAACGGGAGCCAAGGCGCTGAAGTCAGCAGACATCCTGAGAGCGTGTAAGGTGTTACCAAAGCCCAGATCTGGTACTGAAGCTCAGTGGCACAAGTGAACACCCACCTCCCCATTCCAGTGTGAGCCTTCCTGAGACTGCAGAGAAAACAGAGCTTCAAGCTGCTTAACTTAACAGCTGATGGCATTTGTGTGGAGAGAGCTGTATCTGTTCCTGAAAAAAGAAGTGTTAACCCTAAAGACTGCCAGCTTTGCTCTGATTTAATCTCTTGGAACCAACATCTCTCATTTCCTTTCTGCTTGTTTGCTGTAAAAGAGAAAAATAGGCTCACAGCTGAGAGATGGGGTAAGTTGCTGAGCTTGCGACTAGGTAAAGGTAAAAGCTACCATAAAAGAATTCTGTGGTTACTCCTCAGAATGCATCTCTTTACATGGTCCTTCACTTGTCCTTGTCCTGGCTGTGTGGGACTCTCTGTGGTGAGCTGTGTAATATCTCCAAGGCTCACATTTGGGTTCTGGAGCTGGCCATACAGGTGTTTCACTTACTCCTCTTGCTCTGTCTCACCTCGGTTATGTGGGTATCATCACTGAGATGATTTTTTTAAAAGTCTGTGTGGCAGAAGTGTCAGGACTAAGGGAATTTCACCACCTTAAAATGCAGTGGTGTTTGGCATAGTTGATAGCGATGGAAGTGTCTTTCCATTGAACTGTCAGGTCTAAGATGTCCTGGAGTGATGTCCTGACAAGAATTCAGGCTTTGTGGGTGCGTCTTGTGCTTGTGGGGTCCCCAGAAGCAGCGGGCAGGGTTGGGTCCTCATTCTGTGTCAGTGGACAGTGGCTTTCCCTGGAAAGAGGATATTTTAGACATGGCAGATGCTGCTGCAGCACACTCCCTTCTTGTTTGACTCTGTAACTTGCTCCTTTGTGATCAAGAGCTGCATTTTCTTTGAGGGTCGCTACAGTGTGGTTTTGGGTGACTGAGGCAGAAACCTGAGCTCTGGGGCCTCTGACACGGCAAGTGTTACTTGAGCAAACTGTTTCTCTAAAGCCTTGGTTACCCCGGCTGTAAAATAGGACTAAAAGCACCAGCCCTGTTACCTATCAGGAGATCCCTACCAGCTATTTTCAGTCTGTTGTTGCTGAGATACCCACATGCCCAGTTTACCTTATAGTTCAGCTGAATGTCACCTGCAGCTTTCTGAAGGGGTTTTGCCAACAGAGCATTATGCCAGCGATTTTTTTTTCTTGTATTTGGATTTAAATTGCTTGCTCATGGTCAGCCTTCTTGCTTTGGTGTTGAGGGAACAGGATGTGTATCTCTCTATTCTCCCCAGACATTTAGCTCTCTGAGGAACCTGAAAGGCAGAATTACCTTGCAGGTCTGTAGGTAGGATGCTTCAGCTCTGGGCCTTGGTTGTGAAGGAGCCAGAGTGGAAGCACAATTCTTAAGGGTAAAGGTCTGTGTCTGAGTGAGCCCTTCTTTATGCAGGCAGCTCCTGCAGATGGCTAAGTCACTTCCCTTTCCTCTAGTACTAGAGCAGTTGGGGTCTGGATTTGTTGAAGCCACGGGTGATTCTTGCTGAGCTGCTCTGTCCCCTGTGGGTTTTGTCTCTGAAATGTCAAACAGCAAAGAAATACCCTCCTTTATTCTTCATGTCTTGTTGCAGAAATGCCTATGGAAGTCCTGGTTTCTGAGCCTGGTAAGATTTATAGCTAGGAGCATCAGAGTCAGTTTGATCTGGGGCATGTCAGATTTAACACCTTTATTTGCCTGGATGAGAGGGCAACAGGTGTGGTGTTGGTAGTTGGTGCTTTGTAAGGTGTCTTGCTGCCTCCCTGTGTTAATCAGTTCCTGATTGAGAGGCGTGAAAGCCAGGTAGTGCTTCCTTCCTCTTAGACATCCAGTAATTCCTTTGTGATGGGCTGGCACCAAGAGGTCAGTTCCTTCTGTGGAGCATGATGGGACAGATAGGCAGAAAACCAGGAGGTTTTCTCTCCGGAGGGCTGCTGTAGACAGACATGCCTTTCAAGAAAAGAATTCACTGCACACCTTGGATTTTGTGCTGCTTGAAAAGGAGGGGGAATTTCATGAGTACAGGATTTTGTACAGACTTGCTGTGGGCCAGCTTTCTGGCTGGGTTTTTTTTTTTCCCTCCATGTCATAGTCTTGCATCCTCCGGATGAAGCATTTCTTATCTTTGTCTGTGTCCTCAATTAGTCGAGGTCAGGGCTCCTTTTCAGGGTGTGGCATTGTCTGCCTTACAGAAAGGACCACAGAACCTGTTAATGTTTTTGTGTGCAAATACTACTGAGTTCTTCTCCAGACTCCAGTCTGCTTTGTCTGTTTTACAGTAAGTTAGAAATCCAGTTAATCTCAGCACCTTTCTGGCTGCCTGTCCTTGCTGACTGCTTTTCCAGCACCGAGCTGTTCAGCAGAGAGGTGAGGCTTCTGTATTTCACAGGCCAAACCTGAGATTATGAAGGTCTGGTTCCTCTAGAACCGTGCAGTGGTTCAATACCAGTAGTTGTGATTCCCAACCTGTTGGTACAGGTAAGAGGCAGCAGTAGGTGAGTTTCATGAAGACAGTTGAGAAAATGAGGTCAGGTCATCTTACAGGCCATGCCCTTTCTGTCCCCCCTCTTGTCATGTTTTATCTCTGCCTGTACAGCTCCATGCCACAGAGTTAATGATTCATTGTCCAGAAGGTGTTGTCCCTTCTCTTCATGGTCCTGCTGTGTGTCTCAAATTCAGGGTGGCTTGGCTTAGAGAGGCCTGGTGATGGGGCTGGCCAGCAGGCAAGTCTTCTGGCAGACAGCCTCCAACAGTGTTACTCAGCGAGCAGCATACCTCTGCAATAAATCATGGGAGATGGTGAGATCCTGGGCTCCCATTCACTGTTTTTACAAGGAAGACAGGGTTTATGGGAGGTGCAGAGAAAGCTGGAGGAGTGCAGAGTTAAAAGAACTGGTACTGCCAAATAGACCTGTTCAGCTGAGCAAGGGGTGGGTCCCCCTTGTGACACAGGAGTTGTCTTTGCTAGGGGGTGTCAATCTCTGCTGACTTCTCCCTGTCTGACATGGTGCCACATTCAGGATCTCCACAGGTTCTTTCAGGTGTACCAACAGATCTTAGCAGCTCCCTTTGGAAACAGTGCAACAGAATGATAGCCTCTTGCTCATCCAATCTGTCCCTACTAGGCTGGTGATCACTGCCTGGCCTCTACAGGGTTTCTGCAGGATCTGAGCGCATCTGACACCAAGCCCCTGGGGCAGCTGCTCACACTGCTGTACCAGTGCTCTTCCAAGGGCAGCCCGTGATGTCTTTCATCACTGAGGCAGGTGGTGACTGTTACGCAAATAGGTGATTCTTGGGACTTGTTCCAGAAGTAGTGGGATCTGTGTTTACAGATCAATGTTTAGCTGTAGTAAAATGGACTGTGTGTATTTAAAGAAGAGGGAACATTGCTAATCTCCTGTAAAACTTCTGTCTTTTTAAAATGGTTTCACATTACCAGTAACATTAGAAACCTCAATAGAACATGGTTTACTCCAAGTGCTTCTTCTCTTTTCTTTTGTACCCGTGAATTTCTGAATAACTTATATGAAATTTCAGGTCAAGAATCTTCCTGCTTCTGGAGAAAAGCCTTTTCACTGTTCACTTCCACCCTGTTGCTTTGGTTTGTGTTTGTGATTGCTGCTGTGAAGTGAGCAAGGAGCGAAGGTCTGCAATGGTCTCTGGTCCTTTGCCTGAGTGATTGTGCTCAGTGTAGAGCGCAGTGGTGTGTGAGTAGCTGAAGAGATTCCTTCTAGTGTGTGTGTGTTACCTTTCATAAATCTGTTTGCCCTGCTCAATTAAGGCTGGCTAACTTCCAGGTATTTAAGCTCCATTGAAGTCTTGTGAATAAAACACCAGCAACCCAGCCTCCTTCATACATAGATTTACAAAGAGCTTTGCAGACAATCCTGTTTGTCAGGAATCTCTCCCTTTTGGCTGTATTTTCAGCTCAGGGGTTTCCAGTTGTTAGCACTGCCAATAACTCAAGGGTTTCACATGACTGTTTTTGCAGGACAAGCTCCCTGCACCCGACATAGCTGCAAGACGTGCATGTCCTGGCACTTAAATTATCACTGTTGCACTCTCTGGATTTGAGTGTACCCCTTTAAAAGGCAGTTCGATGGGGTTAGTACCCACACACATGAAATCCAGGGCAACACGATGTGGACATGAAAACTCCTGGATAGTGAAGTTGTCTGCAGAGGAGGTGATTCTGGTACAGTTACTTGTACCCAAGCGCCTCAGATGTAGCTGGACATACTGCAGTAGTTTGTGATTCCTCTGAGACACTCAGTGTTTTGCACTTGGGTGCTGTCCCTGGATACTGCGGAAGACCTTGTTAGTCTTGAGAACAGGAAGAGCTAAGCTCCATGCTAAAACTGGTAGCAAACCTTCCTCCAAAGACCTTTCTAAACCCAGAAAAAAAATCTTGCAGGAATGCTGGTGACATTTTATATATATTTTATTTTGATTTCTCTGTAACAGAGGATAATGTTTTCTTCAGCTATCAGACATGGGGACCCTGAGCACTGGTCAGAGGCTTTGCTGAGACTGTCAGTTTTCAGCTGTCAGCATTTACATGTACCTTCTGCTTCTAACTCACCTAATAATAAATATTGAGGCTGGCAGCTTAGTTCTTAATGAGCTTGGTTTTAATAAAAAATGGCTTTGCTTTGCAAAACTGGAAGGCCTTCATGATATCTGTCTGGTTTCTCTGACTGGTAGGAAAACAGTATGGTGTCATGAGAGCTTTGGGAGGCTCTGTGGCCTTTTGTTAGGTGACCTGGATGGCAAGTGATCGCCCTGGCCAATGCAGCCATGGACTAGCTTTGATCTGCTGCTTGGTGCTGTTAGGAAGGATGGGCGGTGTGGTCCTGCCTGCAGGATGGCTCTGAGCTCAGCGCCTGGGCAGCCTCGTTGCACAGTAACTGTACTGGAAATTGCCTCACCTCTCCATGGACTTGTTTTCCCCTTTGGAGCACAAACGTTGCACACAAACAAAGCTGTTTCACGTTTTCAGCTTCAAAGTACTGAAGGGGTTCAAAGTACATTTCACTTACCCAGACAGCAGTTGTGGCTGTCCCAGAAAGTTTGACGAGGGGCTTTATCCCAATGTGTCCCCAGCTTCTCTGCTCTGAAGTGGTTGTTTATTCCTCCTGCATCCTTTTAATGATAGAAGATGTAATCAAGAGGCAGCTGAGACCCAGTTACATAACTTGTTGTCGGGGCTTCTCTTTGGCAGCATTGCCCTGCCTGCTGTTTGCATGCTGACTTTCAGGAACTCGGGGATTTTCTGTTAACTGACTAACTCCTGACCCTGATGTGGTGGTAGTTGCGTTGTTTGGTTGGTTGGTTTTTTCTCGTAATGCCCTCTAATTTTTTCTGGTTTGAGTTTTCTAAACCTCAGAGTGGATTTTATTGCTTGGGAGTGTGTCAGGTTGGTACAGGGTTGGTGTGGTCAGGATAGACCCCTGGCCAGATTCTCTCTGCGAAGCTTAGTATACCTGCAGAAGCAGGTGCTGTGCTCTTATCGGCGCAGCTGAGGGCTGGCCTGCAGCATCCTCTGCTATTTGTTCTGGTCCGGGGATCCCCACAACTCTGCCAGTTCAAACAGGTCATTGTTCTCAGTCCAGCTTCTGCTTTCTTGCCAAGTCTGTGCTAATCTCACTCTTGGTTGTTGTTTTTTTTTTCCCTCTCCCTTTCTCTCTCATGTCTGTCCCACTAATATAACAGTGGAAATGAGCAGGTGAGGGAGGAGCTGTTGTTTTCTTTGGCACACGGTGACCATCTAAACAAAGATTAAACCAGACTGGAGCCAAAGATCTGTTTGCTACTCTACGGGGAAAGGTGCTTCAAGAATGCTGGCCATCCCTCTTGCCTCCTCAAGCCTCTGTGCTGCAGCCAGCCCCATGTGGTGGTCCAGCAAAGGTGGCTGTGTGGGGCTTCTTGTGGAGCTGGGTGTTTCTCATGAGCATCCTGTGGATGCTGTTACTGAACAATGGAAAACACTTTTCTTCCTCTGTCCCTGACTCTGATGCTTGCTGCCTAGTGTGGTGTCTATGGCTTCTTGCTCTTGCCAGGCCAGATTTAAATCTTGCAGTTCAGGAATGAATGCTGTATGGTGCCAGGCTTATTGGTCAGAAGTGTGCCCTGTGGTAGCAGCCTTTAGATGGGCTTTACTTGGTTTGTTGCAGATAGTGATGCAGTCTCAAACTGGCTGTATCAGGCATGTTTGTGGGCTGTGCTTTGTTTTTAACTTAATGCATGATGGAGCAATCCTCTTACCTGGAAGTCTTGTTTGATGTGGCATTGCTGGTGGAAGTTATAGCTGCTGGTCAGATGCAGTTTCATTCAGAGTGATTTCTGAGAGTGTTTGAAACATGCTTTCAGCTGGATGGGGTTCAGAAAGGGTGAAGGATGAGAAGGTCTGGTTATGTATAGTGTTTGTTACTCCAATTTAGAGTTGCAGCCCTAAGATGGGACCTAGCAGATGGTATAATAAAACTGCCAGCAGTTCTAGGCTTGAAGTGGAGGCTTTACAGCAAGAACTCTGGAATTACAAATTACGTGTGAAAAGCTTAGATTAAACTCCTGGCTTTGAGAAAAATGAGAACACAATTTTGCTTGAAAAAAATGAAAGAAAGGTCCTTTAAAAGTAAGCAGAGTTTCTTTCCTACATAGAACTCGACCTACAGTGTGTGTGCTCCCCGTGTTTGAGCCTGTCTTAGGCTCCAGGAGCCAAAATGTGAAAGGAAAGACAGTGCTTGCATGAAGGGTGTAATCACAGCGTGTTGAGCCAGCAAAGATCAGAGTGAAAAATTAACAAATGACATCCATTGTGAAATGTATATTCATAGCTAAAAATGGTGTTGAAGATGCCAGCAACAGAGAAATGTAATCTTTTTTTATAAAGTGTTTTCAGGGTTCATAGTAAAGTTGCTCAGCCCACGGGTTCAAGAGTCTGAACCTGTTTCATTTGAGCAGTTTTGGACTCCTTGGCTCTTGTGCCAGCAGATGGCAAAAGGGAATTTGAAGAAATATCCATTGCCTTCAGGTGATGCTTTCAAAGATTAATTGCTGCTGTGTGTCACTAGCTGTGGCCAGTGTGGAACCATAATCTTTAAAATGACAAACGTGGCTACCAGTGCTTCAGTGGGAAACTCAATAGTGAATTCCAGTGTGGTGTAAGATACAGTGCTTTTCTGTCGTGTTCTGGGATCCTTGTCCTTAGCTCTTAATCATTAGATTTATTCTTGTAAAGCAGGGACTGTGCTGACCACCCTCTTGTATTGTCAATAAGAAGCTCACCTCTTTCAGCACTGGAGTGGCTTTAAAAGAAAAAGGTGCTGAGAGAAGTGTGTCCCTGCAGTTCTTTCCATTCAGTCTGTGAATCTTAAATCCCACAAGCTTTTTGAGACTAAAGAGGAGAGGGTTAAAACTTTGTGATTCAGTGTGTCTACTCACTGAATATCTGCAGTCTTAGCAGTTGTGTGTGTTGTACTTTTTACTTGTCTGTGGCTAAACAATCCATTTGATGGCATTTCCTGGTTCCCTTCCATTCAAAGGCAGATCGGGAGCGGCGCAGAGAAATTTCCTTACTAGATGACATTTCATCGCAATGTCCGATCGTTTGGGGCAAATAACCAAGGGAAAGGATGGGAAAAGCAAGTACTCGACTCTCAGCCTGTTTGATAAGTATAAAGGAAAGTCAATAGAAGCTATCAGAACTACAGGTAAGACATGCCTTCAGAAAGCTCATTCTCCTGTCTTCTGAGAGTGGTGGTGTAGGGCTAATCCAGGTGTTTGGGCCTGTGGAAGGCAGCTGGGCTGCAGAGCTGTTTGTGCTGATGCCTTAGCCTGTGTTTCCTTAGTACTTCAAGGAAAATGTCTGTGGTTCTTTGTGCTGCTGTTGTTGGAGAGACATGGAGGAATCAAGGCAAAACAGCTGGGGCACCCTTGGCCCTTTCTTTTAGCCTGTGTCCTTGCTTGCAGAGTGGTTGGGTTGTGAACCCTGAGTGAAAGGCTTACTGGGGCCTTGGGCTACACTGAGACAGGGCAGTTAAGCTGACCAAAGTGTGTTAAGTTGCAGTCAGGTGAAAGTTGAGGACTGAAAGTCTCTGGGGAAGAACCACAGTTAGTTTTACAGAGGAGATGTAACCTAAAGTATATGGTTGGGTCAAAAAAATGGAAACATTGCCTGGACTGTCTCTGGATTTGATGAGGGAATAGAAAACCAAATAAAATACCATCTTAATAGATGTGATCTGCTGGGGAGAGCTGAACAATCAAGACCTTGGGGCTCCTGGGTTAGATGACCAGTCTGTCTGTAAGAGGTGGGCTTGTATTGCTATTTCCCTAAGCTGTGAAAGGGCTGTGATGTTTCTCCTCCATGGAACGAGAGGAGTATCTGCACAGGTAGCTAAAAGACACTGTGGGCATTTTCTGTGAGGGCGAATTATTTTCCTCTCTCCAACTGTTGTAGGAGGCTGCCTGTTAGCCAGCTGCTACAGCAGACGGCGGCTTTGCCGTGGTCCTGTGGGAAATGACCTGTATGTTGACATAGCAGCAGTGATGCTGCTGCTTGTACAGTTCTGTTGGGACTGCACCCAGCCACAGTGTGCAAATTAAGGTTACTTACCTTGCAGGGTATAGCCCTCTCTGACCTGCCGTTGTTCCTTTCTCACTAGTTATTCCTAGACATGGCTTACAGAGTCTTGGGAAAGTTGCTGCTGCCCGGCGCATGCCACCTCCTGCAAACTTGCCTAGCTTGAAGTCTGAGAACAAAGGAAACGACCCCAACATCATTATAGTACCCAAGGACGGTACAGGATGGGCAAACAAGCAGGATCAGCCAGACCAAAAGAGGTAGGTAGAGCTTCTCTTTGCTAAGCTATGTCAGGCAAGCAGCAACAGTTGAGCGCTGCTGTGCTGTGTGTTGGACCTTACGGTGATCAGTTCTGGTGTACATGCTAGTACAGAGTCAACAGTATCTTGATCTTTTAGCAACTGCTATGTTGCCAGAGTTGTTTGTCTTCTTGCCTTCCTTCCCCTTTGATCTCACCTCTGCTGTCTCTCTTCAGTTCCAGTGCGACGGCTGCACAGCTGCAGGAGTCGCTGCCGCAGCAGGGTTTGCAGAAATCTGTCTCCAATTTACAGAAGCCGACACAGTCAATCAGTCAGGAGGTAGGTGCAAGCAGTCTGTGACTGCCACCCTGCTTCCCCTGTCCCCAGACAGCTTGAGGGTTTTAATTGCCTGTGTTGCTTCACGCAAGTAAGAATCAGCAGACTGCAGTTTAAGAAACAGCTCCTATATAGTCAATTCTTGTGGAATTGTCTTGACTCCCAAGTTACTGTGCCCCAGGAGTGCTGTGCTACTGTTAACGTATCATTCTCTGCACGGTGCCTCTGTACCTTTCTGGTGTGTGCAGCAAGTCTAGTTTCAGTCTAGAAAGAATGGCTGGAATGTGGGATGGCTGGTTAACACTTATAAACTATTTTACTTTGGATTTGATTCAAGTGTTTCTTGGTGACAACAGATCCAATTCTTGATCCCAACCTGATGACACTTGATAAGAAGAGATTAGTCAAGGGAGAGAAATAGCCGCTCTCAGGACCTGAAAAAGCTACTGGCAATTAGAGCTTCCATGGAGAGTGCAGGGACCTGGCTCCTCTGTGCTGCAGATTTCACACTTTTAGTTTTAAAAAAAACTTCCCAGCTCTTGAGGTTCAGGGAAATCAGGGCAGGAGTTATGGTTTGATGGGAGGAGTGGTTAATGCATGAGGAAGTAGGGTGGCTTTCAAGCTGAGGTGTAGCATGGAACAAATCTAGAAGATTAAGAGGGACCATTTGGGAAAAGGCAACAGAACAAAGGGAAAGTTTGATTAAAGGGAGGAAAGCAAGAGGAGTGGTTTGAGGAAGTAGTTGAAGATGAGCGGAGAATAAATGAGAGTACAGAAAAGAACACTGGTGTGAGGAGCAGCTACCTTTAGCCCCAGTAAGAAACTAGGGAGACCTGTGGTATCCAGTGACATCTGGGTGATCTAGAGGTCTGAACTGTAGCAGGTGCCAGCCAGGAAATGAGAAACAGTCAGTCATGAGACTTCAGTCATCTGGGGGTTTTTTGTGTGTTGTTTCCAGAGTACAAATTCAGTGCCAGGTGGACCAAAGTCATGGGCACAGCTGAATGGAAAGCCAGCAGGACAAGAAGGTGGTGAGTATGATACAATACCCAGCTCCATTTCTGTATTTGCTTCTCTCAGACAGGCGTGAGATGGGGTAGACTCTGTTCCTGCCCTTCCAGTCTAGACTGGTGTGGAATGGAACACAAAGTCTCTCTTGGTTACGGTGCAGTGAGGGCTTGTTTTCAAGCGTCTGTGGTGTGTTGGCTGGAACCAACATCACTGCGTGTGTCCAGGTCTGCCAGTGCAGACACAGCTTGGGTGGAATGTGTTCCATCAGTCTTGAACCAGAATGGTTCACGTGCCTGGGGAGCAGCAGGGAGTTCCCAGAGGTGAAGGTTTGGAAGGACAACAGGGGGAAACGTTTGCCCCCTCACAAGCATCTTCCATCAGCCTAGAGCAGTGTGTGTAAAGCTGTGTAAAGGAAGAGGGGAGGGATTGGTTTAGAAGAGAAAGAAGAGGGCACTGAAGACGCTGTAGGTATCTCCATGGCTAATGGCATGGGGGTCTTCATCTAATTAGGTGGTCAAAAGTGAGGCTGTAACGATGCCACTCGAGGAGACTGTACCTGGCATCTGTAGTCCATGGGTATTATTACAGTGTCAGTGGGTGGAAGTGGCATTGAAGCTGGCACAGGATATGCTTGCTTACACCTCAGCTGAGGGCTTTCTATTAAGTCTCCCTGAGTAACTGTGCTGCTAATGGCTTCTGCTTGACTGAGGATCCTGAAGCAGTGTTAACATAAATTGGGAGTTAAGTTGTCTTCAGATGCTTCCATTTCCACACAGGAGGTGGTTCCCAGCTGCACTGAGTACTGCTGTTAAAACTAGTGAGAGTAACAGCTCCGTTCCACTGTTTTAATGTGAACAGACCTGGAACCATTTGGTTGTTGAGTAAAGTTGCAGAGAGATTTGAAGGAATTGATACAGCTGCAGATGGCAGAAATGCAGGGGACAAGCTTATCCTAAATTAAATGAGTCCCTTAATGATCTCAAAGGCCAAATGTTAAAGCAGTGACTTGTGCTTGGCAGAGGTTGGTGGCCAGAGCAAAGGCTGTGTCTTACTTGGTTAATTGGTACTTTTTGGAGACTGTTGCTGTGTGGACCTCCTATACAATTGTTTTGAAATCTGATCATCTAACAATGTTCCTAAAGATTTTTTTTGAAAACTTATTCTAGGTCACACTTTATATTTCAATATAGAGTTCTCAACCCAAGGGAAGAGTTGCATGTGTGGCTAAGAGCAGCTTAATTAGAAGGTAATTGAATTACAGAAGCATCAGAAACCTGGTTGAAAGGACTTCTTAGGCCATCCCATCCTTGCACCTCTTCTCCAGTGGCATTGAACAATGGCTTTTTCCTCTCTGAGCTAATGGAGCAGTTTCTAATATTATCAACAAAAAGGAATGTCTTTTACTTTTTGCTGTCTTATAGCTATTACTGCTGTAAAATCTTTTGAGGGCATATCCTGAAGAAATGTCTGGCAAATTAGTATGAATTGTTTCGTGGCTGTATAAGGGGCATTTGGAGGGAAAAAAAGTACCAATCTCTTACCAATGTGATGCTGCTTAGAGTGCAAATTGTTAGTGCCTGCACGTTACCAGTCATTACGTTGTGCAGCCTTACCTGGGGGGTGGAAACCTTCCCTGAAAGACACTTATGTGATGTTAGTAATCCCATTGCTATTCTAGTTCAGTAATGCAGTAGAACCCAAAACTCTGGGCACATCACAGCTGTTTTGTGGTGTATTTGAGAAATGTCCTTCGTGTGTAGTCTCATTTCTCTAAAACATTTGAAGATGTTATGTGCAGCAGTTGCAGTGTCTTCCCTGGAAATCTTGGGATGGGAGGTCTTGTGCAGCGTGCAAATTCTGGAATGTAGATGTGACTTAAGCCAATCTTCCTTGACTCTTTAAGGCAAAGAGGATAAAGATAGATGAGACTGTTTTGTCAGGTCTTGAGTACTTATTCCTGATAATTTAACATGGTAATTGTGAAATGCCCTTTTTAAAAACAGCAGACCAAGTAACACCAAGGAACAGTTCTCAAAAAGCACTTTGGGGTTGTTTTTTTTAAAGTTTAGTAGTGCCATAATGGTGAGAATTTCAATTCAGTGTTATCTTGCCAACAGATTTAGGAGAATTGCTGTATGTTATTTTCCAGTCCCGGGCAGGTTGTTGGGATGGACAGAAAGCTGTCATTCTGGGGTGGCCGATGACTCGGCAAGACAATTTGCTGATGACAAGAAATAAACTTGGCCTTATGTAGCCAGTAGTCTGCATCTTAAAAATGCAGCAGCAGGGAGGAAAGTGGGGTATATAGCACACAGCACTCAGTCCTTATCTGTGGCCTTTCACTGAGTATATTGCCAGAAATCTTAACAATAGACTTCCCTGGTAGAGTGAAATCTGAGCAGAAAGAGCCTGAATGGAAATGTCAAGTACTTGATAGCAGGGTATCATCTATAAACGATCATGCAGAATTTATGTCTCTGCCTCAGTCTGAATTTTGTACTTCACAGAAATAATTGGAAGCTGAGAAAGTTAACTCTGACTTAGTTGAACATGAGAATGTAAATGATCCCAAGTTAAGAGTGTGGGAGTACTGGGTGAGGACATGTGTTGTTGTGTTAGTGACAGTGTCTGAGAGTGTTTTGGATGTGAGCTGAGGTGCTGGTACGATAGTAATTTGGGTCTAAATATGCTGGAGGCCCAGATTTTAAGGAAACTTGTTTCCAGGCCGATCTCATAAGGGAATTGAAAAGAGTGGAAAGATCATCTCTGAGTCCCATGCTTATTTGTCTGACAGGTTCAAGGGCCTCAAGCCGACTGTTATCCTTCTCTCCCGAGGAATTTCCGACGCTGAAAGCAGCTGGCGAGCAGGACAAGGTTGGCAAAGAAAAGGGCGCCTTAGATCCGTCGTATGGGCCAGGACCAAGCCTCCGCCCCCAGAGTAAGTGAATGATTGTGTCTTTCTGCCTTATCCCAGCTCATAGACTGTGTTTTGGGCAAAGGGATGCCAGTTCACAGTAGCATCAGATATTCCACCCTTTGCCTTTTCTCTTTTTATGAGCTTGTATGTGTCAAGCTGCCTAGCACACACCACAGACTTGCATGTGGTGCAGATGCTCACTGGTTCAGTTCTGAGTTCCCCCTGAGTTAAAGGAGAGTCACCAGTGAAAAGAGTGGGTGACATAATGTGGCTTCTCTTGAATTTTTGTGCATGATTTGATAGGCCTTAATTCTGCAGGATAAGGACTGTGGAGCTGGGGAGCAGAGTTGGTTGGAATTTAGACTTATTGATAAGTTGAGGACGCCACTAGCACAGCAATTAGTAATGGCTGATTCTGCCAATCTCTTTGGAAAATAAACATGTTTGGTGGAAGTTTCCCTTGGTTCCTGATGGTTTTCTACGTGTGTAGTGTAATTAGGGCTTGACCAGAGTATTTGAGGTTTGCAACTCCTTGGCAAAGTGACTGTCTGCACTTACATAATGATTACCTCCTTTCCAGATGTCACCAGTTGGAGGGAGGGCGGTGGGAGGAGCATAACCTCTGCCACATCTCTGACCGCCTCCCCTGCTGAGCTGGGCAGTAAGACCTCTAGCACAGGAGACGGAGCCCCCTCCTCAGTGAACGCCAACGATCCGAAGGAGCCGTCTCTCCGCCCAGCTCAGCCTGTTCGCAAAGGGGCTTCGCAGTTCATGGGAAATGTCTACCAACCACCTACATACCATGACATGCTACCTGCTTTTGTAAGTTGTCCTTTCTCCATGGCTGTGTGATGTCCTTGTTGCTTACAATATGGTGGGGGGCGATGTGTGAGGAAGTCCTGCTTTCTGGACTCTCAGTTGGTTCCCAGGGCTTACTGGGAGTAGTGTAGCCCAGCCTGGCTCAGCCCAAGGAAAAGTCTCTGCTTTCTTTCTAGAGCTGCAGAGAGTAACTGTTAGCACCCAGCTAACTGTTTGTTTTCCCTTTGTATGGATGCTGCTACTCTGCTTGTATTGTAGTCTAATCTGGGTAAGACTTCCTGTGGCAAGGAGTAAACCAGACTATTCTGCTTTGCCTTGTTCCAGATGTGTCCACAACAGCCTTCTGAGACCCCCGCATCGCTGGACCGTGGGTCTTTCCCTCTTCCTCAGCTTCGACTGGAGCCTCGGGTACCTTTCAGACAATATCAGATGAATGACCAGGATGGGTAAGTCTGCCATGACTGTCACCCATGAGAGGCAGGTTTTGAGGTGTGACATGAACCTTAAATGAGGCAAAGATTTGGGCCAAGGATCCAGTTGTGTGGGTGAAGCTGCAGGCAGCCACAGAGGAAACATTATTTTTAGCCAAAGCAGCAGTGCTTTGCTCCTACTACAGCAGCATCTAGAATGTTGCAGGGCTGTAAGTGCTGTGTGCCTGAAGAGCAGGTGGATGTGAGTAGACTGGAAGGGTTGCAGCTTTGATCTATTAAGCCCTGGGAAGTGGGTACCAGGTAGAGAAAAGAAACTGCTGGGCAGGGAGAGGAACTTGGAGCCTTTGCATATTCATGTGGTATAAGAGGGCTGATTTACTGTTACAAACTCAGCTCTACAATCTTTTCTTCACTGTTTGCTGTTTCTAACAAGTTTACTGCGTTTCCCTGTAGAAAAGAGAACAGGCTCAGCCTGTCTCGCCCAACACGTCCAATTCGGCAGCAAATGGAGAGAGCGCCTCGTCCCACCATCATCAATGCAGAGAACCTAAAGGGGCTGGATGAACTAGACACCGATGCAGATGATGGATGGGCAGGTAAAGTTCTTCCATTCTCTAGCTTCAGGCAACAGCTTAGGAGGTGAAGCAAATAGTTATTTCTCCTTGAAGCATGAAATAGCCAGGATATTCTGGTGGCTCTGCTTCACTTCTCCAGGGAGGAGGGAAGCAAAGAGTGGTCTTTGTAGTTGTGAAATTGCTGTTGGTGTAAATGATGACACAATGGATCCTTCTGATCCTTCCATTATACTACGCTCAAGGAAACGGATCTGAAGACTCCTAAAAACTGAAAACACCAAACAGCAGAAGAATTAGCAGTATGGCTGCTGGGAAGAACTTAGCCCTCCCTTTTCTGCCATGGCATTCAGTATTCAGTCACATGTAGTCTAGCTTGGTGGCTGTCTCCTCATTTTTAGCCTCCCTTCCCCGGCTGCTTGCTGCTCCTCTGCTGTGTGTCCACACTACCCACATTTCCAGTACCTGTGGTGGACATTCAGCTTTCCACGTAGTTTATGCCAAGCCTGTGTTGTCTTTGGTTTAGTGCAAGAGAGGGGCACAGGGTTTATCAGTCCAAGGGACCTGTTTCTTCCTCACATATATCCCTCTCCAATCCTGCTTTTGTAGGCATTCATGATGAAGTGGATTACTCTGAGAAATTAAAGTTTAGTGAAGATGAGGAAGAGGAAGAAACTCTTAAAGATGGGCGACAGAAGTGGTAAGATGCAGCTGTATTCACATCTACCTTTTTTTCCAATAAAAGTAAAACAGTACCACAACCTTTTAAAAACTTGCTGTAAATGTCGAGGCTCAATCCCCCTGAGTCATACTGATTTTTTTAATTCCAGTAGTCATTGTTTGAGTGGGCTTCAGAGATCTGTGTAGATCTTGAAGCTGCATGCCAGGATGGAAGGCTTTTCTCCTCTTCCCTATTCTGTGTCTCACCTTTAATCTTGCTGCACCGTAGTGGTGTTAGTCTGTAGGAGGAAAAAGCACAGTGCTAATTCCAGTGTTGATTTTTTTGGGTCTTTCCTTTTTTGTTAGCTGGTTTCCTTTGCCAGTTGATAAGAGTGCAAGTGCTTTTTGACTCAAGTTGTGAATGTAATAGCAAAGCTTTTTACATGATAGGAACAACTGGGATCCCAGAAGGCAGCGACAGTTGTCCCTGAGCTCTGCAGACAGTGCAGATGTCAAACACACCGTGGAGGAAGGAAAGAACTGGAGCGATTCAGTTGGCTTGTCCCGGTCAGTCCGCAAAGTGCAGGATTCACAGCAGCCTCCGAGGAAGCTGAATGGCTGGAGCTCTGCATCGGAATACCAGGTAGGTTGAACTCATGTGAGTGGGCTTGTGCTGCTGGATCTGACGCATTGCTGTCCTTAACAGGCCAGTTTGACATTTCATTGAAAACAGGATGCTGATGGATTTCTCAGTTCTTTGTTTATATCCAGCTGGAAAGGAATCCATCTGCATAGCACTCCCACTAGAGAAATAAAATCGAAGTTGGTCTGGAGCAGTGGGCTTGTCAGATAGTGGGGAAAATGGAGCTATTCAACCAGATAGCAGTAACTCCCACAACCAGAAGGGGGGTTATCCAACACGAGGATAGAGGGGAGGGAGTTAGGAGGGGGTTATTTCAGTGTAGGGTGTGAAGCTCAAGATAAAGGAGATGTTTGGGTCATGCTTATTGAGGAATGTTTCTCCTGTGGCAGAAGCCCCCTGTGGGAAGCGTTCTCAGACAGCAGTCTCTTGAGGACAAAGAAGAAAAGGTGCCGCTGAGACAAAAGTTTGTGCACTCTGAGATCTCTGAGGCTGTGGAGAGAGCCAGGAGGCGACGGGAGGAGGAGGAACGGCGAGCCAGGGAGGAGCGTCTGGCAGCCTGTGCTGCAAAGCTAAAGCAACTTGATCAGAAATGCAAACTGGCTCAGAAGAGTGGGGAGACCCAGAAACACCCAGAGAATGAAGATCTGCGACCCCCAAGCACTGAGAAGAATGCTGTGCAAGAGAACGGTCCTGCTTTCCGTAGAGGTACAGAAACATTGCTTGCTTCACTGTGTAAAAATAGTTTTCTCACTATTGTGCTGATGTTTGAAGTGTGGGGGAGTCCCTGGAAGGGAGTGAACAGAGGGTTGTGCATGGGAGATGAGCTGCTCCCAAATTCTGAAGAGTATTTTGGATTGGTCTTGGAGGTTCTTAGGAAGAAAAAGCCATTAAAACAAATGCCACTTTCTTTGGCTGTCTTTACCAATGCTCAGTCAGCTGTGCTAGCAGAGACCTTGTTGGAATGGGTCTCTTGATCCTCTCGTGACTGGATGATGATACTCAAAAGTGCTCATGGGTCACAGGACACAAAATCAGTTACCAGTAAGGTTTTGGGAGTAATGGGAAGTGGACCTTTCCCCAGAGTGCTGTAGCAGAAGGCTGGTGACAGAGGGAGATCTCTGAATTTATCACTAAAATAAGATGGGCAGAGCCTGCCTGAGCTGTCAAGGCAAATCAGGGAGATGGATTGTGTGACGTGTATATATGATTATTATGAAGTTCAACCATATAGCTTGGTCAGGACATGGTGTAGACATGTTGTGGTGTGGTGGTGCACTCACATGCCCTGTGAGGGTGAGGGCTCTTCAAGGCTTATGTTCATCTCTGCAGCAACGCCTGAGTTCCACACACAAGATGTTTCTGGCTATCTGGAAGAGGAAACACCTGCCCCAGCAGCAGCAGCAACAGCAGCCCAAAGCAGCAGTGAGGAGGAGCTCAGAGAAGCTCCCTCCCCAGCACAGGAATTCAACAAATACCAGAAGTCTCTTCCCCCACGATTCCAGAGGCAGCAGCAGCAACAGCAGCAGGTAATAGGTGTGACACTTCTGCCCCTCTTCCTTTAGATGCCCACCAAACCATTTGCTTAATTCTCAACAGTTGCACAAGCAAGTAACCAACTGTGTTTGGGCTGTGAAGTGATAAGTGGGAGTTTCAACCTGGCCTTTTTCAGCACTTTGGATCACAGATGTGTCCTGTCTGACAGGGGTGAAAGGGCTCTACTCAACGTTGCAGGAGTTGTATGTGCAGCCTGTGATGCTGGAGCTGTTATGGGTAGGGCTTTCTGGAGAGAGGGGTGGGCAGGCTGGGTGTGCCACTTGCCTGGGAGAAAAGTAGATGCTGCTGTCAGAAATGTTGACTTGTCTTGCATGTTTGTCTGGGTGTCTCCTGACAATGTGAAATCTTAGGAGTAGGTGGTTTGAAGCAGAGCTCTGTTTTGCAAGTATGTCTAAGCAGGAGAAGCTGGGGATGTTCTACTTCCCATGTCCAAAGCCAGGAGAGCAGCAGTGGCTGCCTTGGAACTTGTTCTAGACCCAACCCAGCGAAGCTTCTGATGCTTTTGGCTGGCAGCTGAACCTGGTGAACATCTGTTCTTACTCCCTGGCACAAGATGGGAGCTGATGTTCTCAGCACTACTGAATACACAGGCTGAGGGAGAGGAAAACCTGTGGGTACCGGTGGCTTCCATTTCACTTGACACTTGCTGTGCCCTTAGCCTGTGATGTGTGGGCAGCAGTTTGCTTGCTGTGGCAACCTGCTTAGGTTGGCAGGTGCTTGGACCCTGCTTCTGGGCTGAATGTCAGAGTTGTGACACAGCACACTTCTCCTTCCACCACCTGCCTTTGTAGAGAGGTGACTCTACATTTAGTCTCACCTTCTACCTACCCAGGTTTTTTTCTCCTGTGAGGTTTTTCACATCAGTATTTTCTTTGAACCATAAATATGTCTGGTTGTAATTGTTGGGGTTTTTTTGTTTGTTTTGCTGAAAAGTCTCTTCTGGGGCTCTGAGACATCAGCCTGAACTGCTCTGTTTTGCATCCTGCCTGCATGTGCTGTACGTGGTGTTCTGCTCTTCTAGATGCAGTGAGTCTCCTTAGGGCGGCAGAGTCAGAGAGGGACAGGATATCCAGGCTTGAGATAATGCAGAGTTAATTGCTATTCTTTGTAGGATAACCACTTGAAATGTGATACAATCAACGCTGCTGCAAACCTTAGCGAAGAGCACACAGTTGGCTTTTGCTTGGAAGCTCAGTAATTGCTCTTTTATGCATGCCCCCTGTGCTTGTTACTGGGCAGTTGACATTTTCATGATTCAAATGTACAGCAGCAAACGTGGCTAATGTTAATCTTTCAAAGAGATGCTCTTAGACTAAAAGTAATTGGATGTCTTTGCTGTCATGCTAATAATACCACAGGTCATTGCTATTGGAAGAACATGAAACTTTCATTTTCTTTTCTTTATTCTCTGTGTTGTTAGTATGTATAAGGCAGTTGGTATTTTGTCTCGCTTGTGCCGCATTGGTAGCGATGGTTCCATGGAAAAAACCAAAAGATAGGGTTGGTGTCAGTAATGAAATGTTTTCTCCAAGGCACTGGAGCACTAGATAACCTGGAGATAATCTTTGCATTTATCTGAGTTTCTCTCTTGCTGTAATGATGCATCAGGTTCAGACTTCAGGGTGGTTTTCTTGCTCTGCAGTAAGGGATTGGCTTTTTAATAAACAGCTACGGTAGCTGATACTGTTAAAAGCTTAGTGAGAAAAGATGGTGGAAAGTTTGACAGGTAAATAGATGTATTTCATGTTAATTGGAGCTGTTTATCCTTAGAAGGCTTTCTTCTGTACACAAAGCTCCCTTCAAATATAGGTGGTTCTTTGACCTTTAGCAGAAGTTAAATGTCAGATCAGATAAGCATCATGACAGTCCTCTGCTAAAGGAAGGTGGACTGGCCATGTGGGAGACGGGACACAAGCTGAAGGTGTCAGCTCATCTCTGGAGGATGCACAGGAAATACTGTAAAATATTAATAGCTCTCTTAAATGAAGTTTAGGTTGTTCTTATATAATCTGTTGTGTTAACATGAGTAGAAACAGTATATGTATACACTAAATAACTTACAATTGCATTTCCTCCAAAGAGCGACATCTTCTAAAGTATTTGGTTTGAATTAGGAAACTTGTGTTGAGAAAATGCAGACTTGAGTCTTGAAGCTGATCTCCTGCATTTGGGCAGGTAGTGTGGCCCAGAGTGGTCTGAGATTCTGTCTGTTCTGGGTATTTGGAGAATAACAATAACTGCCACATTCCCAGTTGGTAGTGAACTTCCCTTAGCTACTCTACCTTCCCACCTGATCTGGTTTTGAGCCTCTTAACATGTGGGATGTGTTTTCCTTCGGCCGGTCAGTTTGGAATTGGGATTCCTGGCACCATGACTGTTGCCCATCTTTCCCTGCAGGAGCAGCTGTACAAGATGCAGCACTGGCAGCAGCAGCAAGTCTATCCTCCCCCATCCCATTCCCATCCCCAACGGACGTTCTACCCCCCGCACCCCCAGATGCTTGGCTTTGACCCTCGCTGGATGATGATGCCCTCCTACATGGACCCTCGCATGGCCCAGAATCGCACTCCTGTGGATTTCTACCCTTCAGCCCTTCACCCTTCAGGTAAGGTATTTTCCTTGTTTCTTTTTATCGTGGCAGCTGAGTTGGTCCATATCTGGAAAGCTATTTCTCAGACCTAAGACTTTGGAAGTTTTTGATATATTTGGGACTTACTCTAATTGAACTCTTAATAGACCCTCTTCAGGAAATGTGATGGATAAATCCTATAGTTCCTGAGCTCTGTGCTCCTTGTACCTTCCTGCCTTGTTACTGATCCTCAGAGGTGTGAATATAAACATAGGATCATTCCCTTGAGGATATGGTTTGTTTTCACGCACCTGCCTACATCCAAGCTAGTGATGGTGTGTAGTGTTCTGTGCAGGCTGGGCTCTGGACGCTGTCACCTGTATCGCTCCAGGTGTATATCCTACCTGTGTATGCCCCAGGTGCAGTCCCTGCTGCACCAGGAAGGCTTCCATGGCTGCAGTCACCCCCTGCCCTGGAAGGAAGGGTAGTCAAGCTAGCTGTAGATTGTTAATTCTTTTTGGCTACAAGATCCTTGTGTTAATGGTGTGAACTCTTGTGACCAGGAATTATGAAGCCCATGATTCAGCAGGACTCCATTGGTGGGAGCAGCTGTCGGTCTGAAGATCAGAACTGTCAGGCAGGGCAGGCGGAAAGGAAAACTGCTCCCTTGGACCCTGTTCCAGTGTGGGGCCAGGAGAGCTACACATCTCTGCAGAGCAAAGGGTACTCCCTGTCACATCAGAAACAGGCTGACAACGTGACTGTGGAGGGGCTGCATGCCAGGTGAGTGCAGAACTCCCATGTCCTCATGCATGCTGTGATGGAAGGTGCTGTCCTACGTCACCTTCTACTGAAGAAAAGGTGTAGAGTTGACCCAGAAGATAACTATGAACAAGCCAACGTGCTGATCTGGTAGCACCTGACACTGCTGAGTGTTTATGTCCTGGAGGTGCTTTTTCAGAGCTATTCAGAGGTTTTTTTATCTGATGCCAGTCAGGGCTGACCAGCTTGGAGCCTGCTCAGTAGGAGAGAGAGGTACTTGTCACCTATGTGGATAGGTAGAGAAATCAGTAAAAAATTCTAATGCTTTCTAGTTTGTCTCCTAATTCTTTGGGACTTTCTGAAACCAATTCCTTGTTTTCAGATCTCCACGTAAGCTGGAGGCTGAACGTCCCTTTATTTCTTTAAGTTTGCTGCCCATCATAGGAACCACTTGCTTTATCATCCATTGATTTGACAAATCAGGCAGTACAGCCTGGGGCCACGTCAGGTCTGCCCAGCACTTCGGTATTTAAAGGCTCATTGCCTCATGATTTAGAACAAACCCCAATTTATTTATTTGTTTCCACCTCTTCTGCACAGCCTGGGCCCTTGGAGATGTGCTGTGCTCTGCATTAGCTAACTTGATTTTGCTTGTTTCCTTCTCAGGAATGACAGTTACTCTGCTTCTCCTGGAAGACCTGAGAGTCTGAGCACCCAAAGAGATCTCTTTGAGGAAAGAGGGGAGGAGTACTTGAATGCTTTTGACAAGAAGGCCCAAGCAGACTTTGACAGCTGCCTGTCCTCTCAAAGGATTGGACAAGATCTCTTGTTTCAGCATCAGGAGACCGTGCAGGAAACCTGTTCTGCTGGCAACCGCCATGCAAACTTGAGGTGTTCACCCCTGGAGCCTGATTTTATCCAAGCAGAGAAGAAGCCTGAATATAATGGTTGGGATATCAGCCACCATCAGAAACCGGCAGAAACTGCTGCAGAAGTTGCTGAAGAAGCACCCAGAGATGAGCAGTCTTTCAGTGCTGACCCATGGAAGAAAGAAGGAGCTAATACCAAACAGGCCGCTGAAGAGACAACAGAGTGGGCTCCTGAGAACCGGAACACCAATGGTCAGCACCAGGAGCAAATGGGGAGGACCCGGCGATCAGGCCCCATTAAAAAACCAGTGTTGAAAGCCCTCAAAGTGGAAGAGAAGGAGAAGGAGATGGAGAAGGTTAAACTGGAGGGAGAGGACACCTCACGCCCACCGAAGGAGAAGGCAGCTGTTCAGAAAGTAGAAAGTGAGTCAGATGATTCTGCAGCTTTACTGAACTCCACACGTTACCTGCTGGATGACAAAGGTTCCTCCCAAGCAAGCCTTGCCAGAGAGGCTGAGAAATCCCAAGAGGAAGAAGAGGAGGAAGAGGAGGAAGAGAAGCCAGAAAGAACCTGGGAGAACAAACTATCTAGAGAGTCTGGTGATCTCCCTCCAACGAAAAGAAACAACTGGATCTTCATTGATGAGGAACAAGCCTTTGGTGGAAGAGGTCAAGGGCGTGGGCGAGGGCGAGGCTTCAGAGAGTTCACTTTCAGAGGTCGAGGCACTGTTGTGAGCAGCCGGGGAGTCTATAACAACCAGCGGAGCAGCCGAGGGCGAGGGCTTCGGGAGTTCAGCCAGCCAGAGGACTTCCCCAGGGGCAAGCCAAGGCGCCGGATTGCGAGTGAGACACACAGTGAAGGGTCAGAGTACGAGGAGCTCCCCAAGCGTCGCCGGCAGAGGGGCTCAGAAAACAGCAATGAAGGCTCTGTGCTGGACAGGGAGGACAGTGATTTGAAGAAAGGAGACTTCAAAGAGTCTTGGAGGTCCAACAAAATCTATTCAGATGATCACAATAGTCTGGATCCTAAGATGAGGGCTCCAAGAGCTTTTGGGAGATCACTGCCACCGAGACTGAGCAACTCTGGCTATGGGCGAAGGGGTTTCATGGGGAAGGAGCCCACCCAGTGGCAAGGCAGGAATGGAGGAGCAGGGTGGCAGGAGTACAGCCACACCTCTCCATCGGACACTTTTGGGAGTAGGCAGCAGTCTGACAGGGACTATATTCAGGATTCTTATAAACATGTGGATTCCTTCTCTAGCCGGGTTTTTGATGAGAGTCATCTGGATGACAAAAGGCACTTTTTCCAGGAGGATTACACAGCAGATCAGGAGAACATAGAGAACAGGCCCTTCAGGAGGCGGCGTCCCCCCCGCCAAGACAAGCCCCCGCGATTCAGGCGCCTCAGGCAAGAGAGGGAATCAGTCGGACAGTGGAACCCCGAGGAGGGAGGCCCCAACCTGCTGCCCAGCCAGTGGCCTGGGAGACCCAAGCTGACCTCTGGAGAGAAGAGCAGCATGTCAGGCAGAAGGTCTCCTGAGCTGTCCTACCAGAACTCATCGGACCATGCCAACGAGGAGTGGGAGACAGCATCTGAAAGCAGTGACTTCAGCGAGCGGCGGGAGAGGCGTGATGGAGTTTCGGAGAGCGAAGGCCAGCTGGAGGGTAGCCTTGGGAGTGGGAGTGTGGGGGAGAAGAGGGAGCTGGCGAAGAGGAGCTTCTCAAGCCAGAGACCCCTTGTCGACAGGCAGAGCCGAAAAGCTGATCCAGCAGGGTTTGTGGAGCAGTCTGTCAGGACTGGTGTAGGAGCAGCTTCCAGATACGAGAGCCAGCAGAATGGGACACTGATAAAAAGCAAAAGGTAGAGTTACAGATACCTGCCATTTGATATGCACATATTAGAGGAATGGAGATAGGTTGGACTGTGGGTGAGGATCTGTGAGGACCATTTATCCAACCTTAGAACATCCAAGAGTTTCATTACCACCTGTTTCACTTTGCTTCCATGCTGGCAATCCAAGTTTATGGAATTGGCCGAGACACTGGGCATGACGTGTGCTGCTAATCTTAAACTGAGTTTAGGTCAAGACAGCTTGCTAGGAAACGAGGACCAGGGGAGTTGTTACTGCAGTGTCATGGGAGGGTAGGAGACACTGTGCAGAAGCAGAAAACCCTCCTGTGAGGACAAGCTAGGCTGTTAGCTTTGTTGTGGGGCAACATGTTGCTTGATTCATGAGTACAGGTGTTTTTCTGTTTTCATCCCACTTCCCATGTAATATCCTTGTAATGGGCTGTGTGCTCAGAATTTAACATCTGCTTCAGTTGAGCAACAGCTGGGGAAGGATGAGGTGTGATTAGAAACCTGGCAAAATATAGCCCGTATGTTTTCTTCTTGCTACTTTTACTCATCTTCTAGTGACAAACCTAATTACTTTCTTTCCTTGTAGATCTCCAGAAGAAGGAGGGGGCCTTGGTAACACCAGTGGTGGCAGCAGCCACTCCATTTACAGCTTGGATAGGGCTTCCCATGCCAACTCAGAAAGTGCTGAGGGACCAGGTAAAAAGCCAGAGAAGGAACCCAAAACCACCGCACAAAGAGCAAGCGAGAAGGGAGAGGCCTTGTCACAGTTCGAACTGAGTTACGGAAGTGAGTGTCTTCATCCATTTGTTTATTTAAAGGGCTCACGCACTGTCTGACTTCAAGCCAGGCTGATTCCATCCATTGTAACATTAAATATCAGGTTAGATTACTTCCTGTGTATTTATTTGAACAGGAAATTTCAGTATATCTAGACAGGGAAAACACGGAGTATTTGGAAAGTTAGGAGGCTTGCTTCCACTGATGCTACACCTAAAGTTACCAAGTTACCATATGGCTTGCATTCCCAAGCTCTCCCAACTGGAGCATCTTCGTCTTGAGGCAGAGGAGAGAAAAGCTCTGCAGGATTAAATTGCTGGTAGATGACAACAGTCTATCATAGCTTAGCTTTCAAAGCTTAGCTGCAGTACTGCTGGCTGAAATTGTTTGCCTGCAGCGTGAATTGTATTTGGAATGCACTCTCAGAAGTTTTCATTTATAAAGCTTTATGTGCATACATTTGCATACAATTTCTTCCCTGTGTATGCTTTATTCAGGTCCCATCATTGATAATCGGGTGTCAAACACAGCAGAAGAGAATGAAGTAGGTTCAATGGCAGGTGAAGGCTTCATTGAGGTTCTTACTAAAAAGCAGCGTCGTTTGCTGGAAGAGGAGCGAAGGAAGAAGGAACAGGCTGCTCAGGTGAGGAGTGGGACGCAGGAAAAGCTCAACATGATACACTGTTTGGACTGCTATTAGGGAAATGGGGCCTCAAAAAGTGTTTGGATGAGCAGAAAAGCATACAGCTGGCCAACGTAGGACAAAGCCTGTATTAGGCCCAGGAAACATTTTAGCTTTGGGGAGGGGCGCCACCAGTCTGGAAAGGATAGTTAGATTTCTGACTGCTTGTGTTTGCTAGTGGAATTGTTACTTTTAAGTCATGTGGGGTTTTCTCAAGTGATCCTTATCCAGAGCAACTTGGCTCGCTGACTTGCTGGCTGTAGTTGGTGGGGTACTGGGCAGCAGTGAGCAGTGGAGGACCTCTTGCTGTGTCATGTGCTGTTGCTTCAGGTGCCCAGACATGGACAAACTAACACACTGGAAGAGGTTCTGGCAGTTTTGGTTCATAATAGGATGAAGGAGTTAATTCACAAGAAAAGATGTAATCCTGCAGTGTGGATAGCTTAAATCATGGCAAGGGTTGGGGGGATTTGTCTGCATGCACTGGAAGAGTGGCAGTCATTGGGGGATAAGAGAATATTTTAACATGAAAGGAGACTTAATGAAAATTGGAGGACTTAATGCAAATGAAAAGCATTGTTGGGAAATCCTTTCTGACAAGGAGGGCTTGTGGTAGGTTAAGAGGGTCTCAAGTAAAGTTATAGAAAACCTGGTTGCTTGGCATCTTTAAAATGAAGCTGGAGATGTTATGGGAGTGTGCAGTGGGAAAGGTCTTGTGGTAGCTGCAGAGATGTGCTCCTCTTTCTGTGCAAATCTTGACTCTGTGAAAGGGCCATCTCTTTATTATGAAATTAATTGATCTTGCTTTAGCTGGAGTAAAAGAAAGGAATTAAGCAGGGCAAGTCTGTTGTAGCGTTTGCTGTGCTTTGTATCCTGTTCCCCACCTCCACAATAGAGAAAATCTCATGCTGCTGAAGGCAGCTTTCTTCCCTGCCTTGTTACATTGGGGGAGCCTCCCAGTAGCCACACAGACCATTTGAAAAAGACCCTACCAACCAAATGAGGGTGGAGGGCAATAGAACTGCTTTATACAGTTCTGCTACAGGAGTTGGGAGCTTTTCACATTGCAGCATTTAGAAATCCAGGGTTTGGATTTGCCAGGAACAGGCTGTCTTAGCCCAGTGCAGTGATGGAGCTTTGGTCTGTGCGTTTCCTCTCCCAGGCACCAGCTAAGGCCCGCGTCCTTCAATCTCGCATTCCTCCTCGATTTGCTAAGAAGCAGAACAGCTTGTGCTTGGAGCAAAGTGATGTAACGGTTTCTGGAAACAGCCTGGGCACAGAGATCTGGGAGAGCAACAGCCCAGGTAAGTTTGGGTCTGTCTGCAGCTGGGGAATCCTCCTGTGTGTGCAGGAAAGACAAGGCGTCTCTGTACGAGGAGACATCCTTTTCCTTTCTAGAGCTGGAAGCGGTTGGGGAGCTAGCAGACATCTGGAGTAGCATCTCTTTAAAGCTGTATTGTTCAACCATCCTCCTGTAGCTGACCATGTCAGTCTCCTAATCTGTTTCTTGAGTCTTGTAACGTCAAGATCCTATGTAACACTGTTGGGCTGGAGCTCCTTTAGCCATTCTCTTTCTTTACTTTACTGTGTTTTCTCATCCTGTAGCCCCAGATAACTAGTAGTTCCGCTGCTTCTAACTCAGATTTTTTTTTTCCTGTTGTTTTCGTGTTCCCTAAGAAATCCCTTCCCTATTCTTTACCCTTGCTCTGCATACCCTGTCTCCTCTGTGCTCTGTCATGTCTCAGCTAAACAGGCAGCACTAGCTTTTTGAGGTGGTGAAAATACCCTGTCTTGCATCTAGAAATGGAAAGTTAAGTGGTGCATGCACGGTGTTTCAAGCAGCTGAACTCTGCCCTCTGTTCTCTTCCAGCTCTTTCTGTTCAATCTCCTGGCAGTGATTCCTGGAGCAAGCCTGTAAATACCTTTAATGGTACTGAATCTAGCACTGCTGAGGTAAGTGGCACCTAATGTGCCATTCAGGTATTGTGTGTATAAAATATTAACGTAGGTGGCTTATGCTTCTCATTGCTCCATCTGTGCTTAGTGACTCTCAGCTCTGCTTGTGCAATTTTAAACTGTTTCTTTGCAGTTCTAATTTGAGCTTGATGCTGCACCTGTGGGTGTAAATTCTGGGTAACTATCTGGTAGAACTGTTCCAGGGTTATGCTCCTAACCAGACACAGAGTGTGGTTGAGGATGGTGGAATCTCGTAGGTGGTGTTTGTGCACCTCATGCCTTTTGAGCAGCGTGTAGCTGGTAGCCTTAATGCAGGGAGGGCAGAGGAGATTCCTGAATGCTTTATGCTTCACCTCTGGAGACCAAGGTTCAAATCTGGTTTGGGTCACAAGTGAAATGAGTTTGGCAATCTCAGCTCAGTTGCTACTGAGGAGGACACTTTTTCTTCCTTATTCCGAAGCCATGGTCCAGTTCGTGCATTGGTTAACTTCTCTCATGGTTGTGTAGAGCAGATGCAGCAGCCAAGGGAAGCTGCAGGTCAAGCCCAACTTCTTTGCAGTTAACCAAGAATATGATGTGAAAAGGGGACATGGTCTTGCTGTTTTCTGGGATTATTTTTTTTTTCCTCCCTTTGTGGAGCTGGGTCGGAGTCCGGGGCTTTAACACATTTCGTGCTTTGCATAGCAGGGTTTTAAAGGCAGCCAGGGGGATAGTGGCATTGACTTGAGCGCGGAGTCTCGGGAATCCTCCGCTACCTCCTCTCAGCGCAGTTCTCCATATGGCACCCTCAAACCAGAGGAGATGAATGGGGCTGGCCTGGTGGACCCAAAGCCTGACTGCCAGAAGGAGCAAGTGCAGAAGCAATCTGATAAAAAGGTAATCTGGATTTGCAGCCAAGCCAGAGCGCATAGTGAGAGACCTTGTGAAGTGGTTGTGTTGTTCTTGATAGCATTTTTAAGGCTTGAGATTGGGTTATTCAGTCTTTGTGTCTCAGCCTCTCTGCTTTCCTGTTAAGGATTCAGATCAAGGCTCAGGACAGAACAAGGAACACAAGCCTGGACCAATCGGCAACGAACGCTCCCTGAAAAACAGAAAGGGTTCGGAGGGAACGGAACGGCTGGAAGGGAATATTCCCCCTGTTAATGGGGTGGAAATTCACGTGGATTCTGTACTTCCTGTGCCACCCATTGAATTTGGAGTAAATCCTAAAGTGAGGATTGAATTTAATTTTATCTTCTTGGTGATTTGAGCTTGTTGAGATATGAAAGGTGGTTTGAAGCAAAAGGATTATTTAGAGGAAGCTTCCAGCTTTAAATCTGCCATAGATTTCATTACTGACACAAACCAGGTACTGAAGATGTTTTGGCAAACATGTAATATCCTCTTGGAGCTATTGGCCTGAGGACCAGCTGGGGTGGTAACAGAGATGAGGGACAGAATTATAGCCATCTAAGCCTTTGTGTGCCTCTGGGGATTGCCTGCTGCTGAGTGCTGAGAAGTGTCTTTTTTGTTCTCCTCCAGCAAGGCTTTACTGGAGAGCAATCTTTAGTTTCTAGTGTCATAATTCAGGCTGAAGTCATTAACCATGAGAAGCAGATGGGCAGCCCTTGGATCTGGATTTGAATTTTGTGTGTTTTGGTTTTTCAGGACTCTGACTTCAGCTTGCCACCTGGTTCTGCCTCTGGCGCTGCAGCTAACCCTGTCACCAAATTGCAAGATGCCTTGGCCAGTAATGTAAGTACTTCTTCTTTTCTATTGGCATTGATTCCTCGGAGACGCTCTTTAGTTAAACCTCAGGTCCTTCCTAAGAGTGCGGGCGTATTTCTTTTCACTTCACTTCACACCTAAGTCTTAGGCAGCACAGATGACTGAAATCCATAATGGAAGTCTGTGCCCTCAAGGTACCTTGATAAAATGAGCATTGCCAGCTCGGAAGGGATAGAGGCAGCAACTCCATTATCATTCAGTGACCTGTGTAAAGCAAGAGGTATTGTGCCATTCTCCTGTGAGAGACCAGAGTGCTGGTAATAGACAGTGCAGATGGTGGTGTTTTTAGGCTCAGACTGCCAGCTTCCTCAGAAGATCTCATCTGCCACAGCAAGGCAGAGAAATGTAACTTGTTAGTTGGGCTGGTTTTGGAGGGTTGTTATCTTACTCCAGACATCTGTGCATTTCGTTATTTTGTGAGTGAGCACACTGCTGTCCACAGATGAGCAACAAGTTGGGCTTTCGATGTGAGACACTTGTAAAGCTGCTTTTGAAATGTCTTCAAGTTTGTAGGCTGTTTGATCTGGGAGGTTTGTCTTAGGGTGTTTCAGAAGTGCTCTTTCAGAAACAGATTTTGTCTGAAATTTAGGCAAATTCCAAATACGGGACAGGAAGAGGAACTTTTCTGCAAATGAAGTTACCAGGTCAGATTGATGTTTAGGTGGAAGCTGGTGTAACTCTACGTGGAGTGTCACTGCACACCACTGAAGCTTCCTTTATTCCAACAGGGGAAGGGATCACGGTTGAGTGTAATACTTAACTCCTGCAGTCCCCCCCGAGGATTGAGTCCTTTGAGGTGTAGTTATTATGAGAGCTGCCAACTGAGGCTCTGTGAGCCTTGGTAGCTCATGACAATCTCCTATGAGCTGATGAAGTATTCACTGTTTACACATCTCTTCTCAGGCAGGGTTAACGCAGTCCATTCCTATTCTGCGAAGAGATCATCACCTCCAGCGGTGCATTGGCCTGAACCCAATGTCCTTCCCCACTGCAGACCTTACTCTTAAGGTAAGCAAGCTGGCATGTGTGTTACTCCATGTCCAGAGTAGGGAGGATGGAGAGATCTTTCCCAGAGTGTTTTGTTAGATACTGTTTAATTAGCTTCTACAGAAGTTGCGTGTGTATGATGTTCAGCATGGGCAGAAGGGCTTGTGTTTCAACAGTCCTGGATGCTGAAGTCTTCAGTAATTGTAGAACAGGTGCACCAGAGCTTTCCACTATTTCAGTAGCTGGGTAAGATGGCTGGTCAGGGATCCTAGGTGCCTAACAGTTTAAAGAAGAAAAAAACCCACCAAAACCCCCAACCATACAGCCAACCAAAAAAACACCACCACCCCAAACCCAAACAGCTCAGTAAATACCAAGGGGGATTGAGTGTTTGTGAAGAATGCTTGCCCATTGGAAATTGGTGAGACCCCTTGACCTGAGATCTGCCAGCTTTCCACTACAACTAGACTAGATTGAACTTGAACTAAGAGGTCATAGGTGAGCAACTCTAGGCTCTGGTATTGTCCTCCCCATTTGAACTGTCTGTAGTTATTGTCCTTCGTTTCCATAGATGGAGTCTGCTCGTAAAGCTTGGGAAAACTCTCCTAGTTTACCAGAACAGAACTCCCCAGGAGGCGCAGGCTCAGGCATCCAGCCTCCTTCCAGTGTTGGAGCTTCCAACGGTGTCAGCTACAGCTCTTTTGGTGGAGTTTCTATGCCTCCTATGCCTGTGGCATCTGTAGCACCTTCTGCATCAATTCCAGGTACCCGCAAACTGCGGTAGCAGTATTTGCATTGTCTGGTTGGTATCTAGGAATCATCCTCTGCTTCAAGTAGATGGAGAGCATGGTGAGAACTTCCATGTAAAGTAACTGGCTGGCTGGTATTTCACAGGTTCTTAATAACAATTCAGTCAATATGGAAAGAGGGACTGTCTCCCTGTTTTGGGAGAGCATTACTTCAGTGTGATTGGTATAAACTTAGCACAGGGATGACTTTCCTGTGTAGCATCAAGTCTCTGATGTCTCAGTAGCTCCTGCTTACCCTTCATTGTATGCTCAACAATCTAGAAATAAAGTGAAGAGACGTATGGCTGAGACACTTCCAACAGTCCTGATGTCAGTATTAACCATTCCTCTGCTCCTTGTGCTATTTGTCACAGGTTCTGAGCACCTTCTGCTCTTTGTACATAGTAACAGCTTGCTTACAGTTTGCAGAACTCCAGGAGATGGGAAGGTGTTGGTGCCCTTAAATTAGAGGGAAAACTTAGCTCAGTTGATGTTCGTGCATATAATTAGGGAGAGCATCTGGAAGATGAAAATATACTTGGATTCTCTGACTCCTGGGTCCCAAAGGACCTCTCATGCCTGCACTATCCTTAGCCTGAACTATTCCTTAGTTCAGTAATGGACTGGATCACTGTAGGAGCTCTGTTACTAGCTTTCACTTGGAAAAGGGCTTGTTCCAAGCCAGTTGATTTCCTTCCCCACAAACGCTAATTTTGCTTGTAAATCCTGTGGTTGAGATACACACAGAACCACAGGAATGGCACAGCACATCTTAACTGCTGCCACTCTTGGGGTGAATATGGCTTTTAGATTCTCTTATACGGAGGAGTCAAACACCAAGTTTGCTCTCCCTGTCCCTCCCAGCTGCAAAGATGAGGTGATCACAGAGCAGATTTCTGGCATTTAGGAACAGTTTGGAGTGCAGTTCACCAATTCCTGAACTGTTAATGTCTCTTTGAGTTTTTTGTGGAGGTGGAAAACCTGGGTTTAAAAGTTCAGCCTCTTACAGAAAGGTGTAATTAATTCTCAGCAAGCCTGCTACTGAAAGCAGGCTCCTGGCTTTGGTGTGTGGACCTCTGAGCTTTATGGGCTCATCTGAACTGCTACTGTGTTTGTGTTGACTTACTGAGCTGGTTGCTGAGAGGCAGGAAATGGTCTTGACCTGCAGGTCTCTGCAGTGTACTGTGCCCATATCTCCCCCATACATTGAATTTACAGCCTGCCTTCTCTGATGTGTAGGTAACCATATTCCACCCCTCTATCTGGATGGTCACGTGTTTGCAAGTCAGCCCCGCCTCGTCCCTCAGACGATACCTCAGCAGCAAAGCTACCAACAGGTAAGGGAGAAACGCAACTAGCTCGTGGTTTGTCAAGTAGTCTTCAGGGTGGCATTTAGGGAATGAGTCATTTATCTCTCTGATAGCCCAAAGGAGCCTAAGTTCCTTCAGTGCTGCTTCCCAGTGGGTGTTACTGATGGGTTAAATTGAAGGGAGGGAATTGAGGGGATGCAGGGGAGTGGGGTTGGGAGTTTCAGTGCCTGTTCTGTGTGTGAAGCACGTTGGTCTTTATCAAATGCCTCTTGCTGGCATCAGTTTTCCCTCTTGGGTGCCCAGTATCTTCCCCTACCAGTGGGCTGCTGCTCTGTGGAATGATGCAAGGGCTAGGTAAAGGCACAGCGTAGGTAATAGTCATGGCAGATTGACTCATGGAGAAAACTGATGAATTTTTAACAGCCTGAGGGAAGTGTCTGACTCCTCTTGTACATCTTGGTCATCTTAATTTCTTCTGCAGGCTGCTGCTCAACAGATTCCCATTTCGCTCCACACATCCTTACAGGCCCAAGCTCAGCTTGGGCTGAGGGGTGGTCTGCCTGTTTCCCAGTCCCAAGAGATGTACAGCTCCATACAGCCCTTCAGGTAACTGCTTCCAGTTTTTCATTTCGTGGTCTGAACACTTACCAGATGCTCCATGCTCAACAAAGGGGGAAGAGAAGACATGTTTCCTTCACTGAATAACACTGCTGTGGTGGAGGGCAAGGGTATCAGGGCAAGTAAGGCTCTCTGTGGCACATTGTGGACCTTCTTTGGAAGGTTACTCAGTTGTACTGCCCACTCTTTCAAAGGGGGAGACAAGTCTTGGGAAGGATGTAGAAAGAGGAGGTTTGTGGGCTGGCAAGCAGACTTTATCAGTAAGAAGCCCAGAGCTTACAGCTGGCTGTATTGGACATACTACTGAGGAGAACACAAACAGTTTGATCAGAGCTGAGCACCTGTAGAGTAACTCTTCTTATTAGATACAAACTACAAGGCAAGAACAGAATAAATGCCTGCAGTTGGAGGAAAAAATTGTAAGATTCAAATTAGGAAATCAAACACAACTGTGCCAGCAACAGTACTTGAAAACAGGAACTGTTCAGTAGAATTGAAGGAATGAGACATCTGTTTCAGAGTTGTGCTGGCTTGAAGAATCGTGCTCAGAAACGCTTTCCTGCATGAGATGAAAGTGAATCATCAGAATAGTCCTTTAAGGCTTCAAAAACCTAGACACTGTGGTTTAAACAACCCTTTTTTTTGCTAGGGCTGTTTGAATCTTTAACTTCTGATTTGTTTCTGTTTTGCAAAACTGCTGCAGTTTTCTGGTAACCTGGATCCTGTGTTATTACTAATCCAGAGCTGCTTATGCAGTGTATCAGTACATAAACATTGGGTAGGACATGATGTCATTCTGTTGAATGTTACTGCACACAAGGACATGGTGGTAAGGGCTTAAAGGAGGAAGTAAAAAACCCTGTGACTGAAATGGAAAGTGACATCACAGCTTATTTCTACACTATCAGTTTAGTAGTCTGAGAGCTGCTTGGTGGTTGCAAGCCAGATACGGTGTGGGATATAGTCTCTAAAGATATTCTGCCTAATGACTTGAGCATGTTTTTCTTCTCCAGGTCTCAGGTGTATATGCACCCCAGTCTGTCTCAACCCAGCACCATGGTCCTGACAGGAGGCACTGCTCTGAAGCCTCCGTATTCCGCCTTCCCAGGCATGCAGCCCTTGGAGGTGGTGAAAACCCAGTCCGGGTCCCCCTATCAACCTATGAATGGAAGCCAGACGCTGGTTTACGAAGGCCAGATAAATCAGGCGGCTGGTATGGGAGCCTCCCAGATGATGGACTCTCAGCTTACACAGGTTAGGAGCTGGACTTGGAAGCCACTCCCTTGTACAGGCTTTTTCCCAGCTGCTTCCTTCGGAGATGGCTTTGAAACTAGGATTTGTGCTGCTGAGTCATGTGCTTGTGTGAACTAAGCTCTTTGTAAAGAAGCAAAGGATTTCCCAGGGAGACTATTCTGTGAACCATTGTTTTGAACATGCAGCGCCTTATTTAATGAGATCCTTGCTAATTATTTGACTGTCCCTGATGAGATGGCATTTTGTAACTTGGAAGCCCTGCCATCAGTATAGACATTTTGTGTAGATCAAACCTTGTGGTGCTTTATGCCAAGGCCATGATGCAATAGTTGTCCTAAAAGTACCTCTTCTGAGAGCCAAAACCAAATCATCTCTGGATTTAACTTGACTTTCAAGATAGATGAGCTTTTAATAAAAGGTCCTAGCTATCTTGTAAATTCACTTGTTATCCAGGTCTTATTTACAGCTTCTGCTCATCTGTTTGGCAGCATCTTAACAAGAATTTCACAGTGTGGAAAAAATGGTTGAGATAAACATCAAATCCTACTGTGAGCATAGCTGTGTTTGCAGATATGTATTCTGATTCCCTGGAGAAGTTTGATACTTTTATTAAACTCATCTTACATTTATATCATGCAGCATATTAGGGTTTATTATTGTTTAAAGATGGGATTTTTGTTATGAGTGGCATAAAGAGTTAACATTGAAAGTAATTTAGCTGAGAAAAATACAGAGAATATTGGCAAACTAAGTATTTGACGAAATGCTTCATCCATCATAAGCTAGCAGCTTGGTCTCTTTTGCCAGCCCTAAATCACTTATTTATTACAAAGTGTTGTCACAAACCTTCCAAATCCAGCAATTGTGAGAACTGCCAGATGAATTAAAGTGAACAGGAGGCTCTTGAGTCTGGACTTATATATATTTTTTTCAATTACTCTTAATTACTACCATCATCAGTGTGAGGCTCACTGCAGAGCTTAGAGCTGAGGTCACCCTCACTTTCTCTAGAAACCCAGCCCTTAAAATGGATTTGCATGAAAGCACAGCAGACGTTCTGGTTTGGGCGTTGAAATTGCAAAGTGCCTGACACTGAGCTGTCTGACACATCTGATGTCATTTCAAGAGAAAATAGACCCATGCAGTGTCTGTGAGGAAGACTGAAAAACTGGGTGAAGGTTCTAGGCAAGGAGGAAGGCCCTGTGCCTGAGTGTGGTTATGTTAAATCCATGCCACCTTTAAAGCCCAGCTGGTAAGGTGTTGGCATTGTCACTGGAACACACACTTCAGTGTGAATGTCCCTCTGCGGCATTGATTGGCATTTGTTCTGTGCCAGACTGCTCACTGTTTGTGAGCTTCCTTTTAGCTGTCCAGTGCTTTGAGGGTATGAGGAGAGGGTGTGTGAAACACTAGACTATTACCACCATTAAGTTAATTACTTGTCCTTATCACACAGTTAACAATGCCTGTGCCTGGCTCCCAGCTTCCTCTGCCCCGCTACAGCTCTGGCCAGCAGCCCCTGATTCTACCGCAGTCCATCCAGCTTCCTCAGGGGCAGAACCTGCCTGTAGGAGCTCCCCGAAGAATCCTCCCTCCTGGATCCCAGCCTTCTGTTCTTGCTACCAGCAGGGAGGTAAGAATTCAATCCTGTGTGCTCATCTTGGCATTCATTAACCCCTCCTGCATTGAAGCTCTTTGGTCTTGTCCGTTAAAGGGGAGACTGGCTTGTTTGGGATCCTTAAATATCAAAGCCAAGGATTGGTGTTAAAATGAAGGACCCTTTGTCCCCTCATCTCCAGAGCACAGGCCAGCAGTTTGTTCAGGTTTTGCTGCTGGTCGTCATTCTGTTTCCAGGGAGCCACATCCTGCCTTGATCCAGTTTGGAGTCTCCAGTTTTATTACATGTTTACACAGGTTTCCCCAGAGTGCTTGAGGGGTGGTGTGCTCCAGACACAGTTGGAATACTGCCCAGATATTTCACACTGTTATGAAGCTTGTCCATTTGAGTAGGTATATTAATGTCATGTCTGGTTTGATGGATTCGTATCATAAGTTTGTCTATCATAGGGGAGAGAGAGCACAGCAGTTAACTTGCAGGTTCTCTACTTGCTTGTGCTGCTGGCTTGTTCATTTAACACGAGCAGATAATTTCACTTAGAAGCCTCACTTTCTTCACCTGAAAAATGTTTCTCTTGTAATGGGCACAAGGGGTAGAAGGGCAAAGATTTGGCTTATGCATTTATATGAAACAGTGAGTGATTTCTGAATGCAAAGGTGATGTGCTCTCACTCCTTTTCCCCTGTAGTCCTCCCAAATGGAAATGAAAGGGTTTCATTTCTCTGATGGTAAACCGAATATGTCCTCTGGAGCATCTGTACCATCACCACATACGTACAGGTAAAACATCTACAGAACTAGCCACTAGTAAGAATGAAGGAAGTAGTGGTCCCCATTTGCAGTGGCATGGTGCGTGCATCACCCCTGTACAAAATTCAGTTGAGCTTTCACATGTGGAATCTGCTTACTGTAATGCAGATATCTGTATCAAAATGTGTATCATGGCTTTGGTTTTTGGGCGTGGGCCAGCCTGGATCTGACTTGGCCCTTACTGCTTGTGGGAAGTGCATAAAGGAGTGAGTTCACTGAGTGCAAAAGACAGATTGGAATTGGTGTGTGCTTTTACATGTTCCTTGTTAAAGTGCAAAACTTGAGGACTGCTGAATGAACATTTTCGTTGCCAGCATGATCCTCTCAAGATGATAGATGCTAATGTCTAGATGTACCAAACATTCAGGTCATTGAGCTTTTTGGGGCTTTTTCTCCTAGCCAATCCATGTGTTGTCTTTTTGTGCTGAGGAGCTCACTGAGTTGCACAGCACAGACTTGTGCCCTTGTATTCTACTGCTTTCTGCTGTCTTTTTTTCTGTTTTTTTTTTTTCCTTTCACACATGAATAAGGTTCTCATTCCATTGTAGAATTTACTCCATGAATATTGTCGACTCTTCGATTTCCAGGCCTAGCTCTGCCAGCCCAAGCGGGAAGCCGTCTGGACCAGCAGTTAGTATGGGCTCTGTGCAAGGACACTATGTACAACAGGTAGTGTACATCAGTACTGTGTGTGCTCTTCTATGCTGTCACGCTTGGACTTCACAGGCATGACAGAAAGGCCTGTGTAGTAAAGCTGTATGTGGGATCTGTTATTTTCCATGCAGGAAGAGTGGGTGGGTGTTACACTGAGTCCACAAGTAATGCTGTGTGATTTGAATGTCAAGAGAGATGAGAGGATTGCGTGTTGCACAGTGTCCGTGGTGTTTGTTGCTGATATTAGCATAGAGGAACACCCCTTTTTTTGGAGCAAATTTGTTGTGAATGAGTGATGGTCACTGGTTGGTTGTTTTATGTCTGCCTAGAGGTCTCTGCTGACTAAGGCTTTGTTTTTGTATGTCAAAAGGCAAAGCAGCGGGTGGAGGAAAGTAAAGCCAATCTGGGAGCAGTAAAGCTGCAAGAAACAGCCTCCACAAACCAGATGAAGCCAGTGCGCACGGGAGCGATCAAACCTCAGGCAGTCAAAGTGGAGGAAAGCAAGGCCTAGGAGCGCATCCGATGCCCAGCTGGTCCTTCTGCCTGAAAGGCATTGCAGCTTAGACTGGACCCCACTGGATCTCCTGAAAATCTCACCGGATCTTCTCCCCGCCCCATATTGACTGACCACAGCAACATCATCTAAGCCCCTCTCCCAACAAAGCAGTTTGAAACAGTGGATATGACATTGACCTGCTTGCTTTAAAACAAACCAACCATGTGACTTTTAAGTGGCTCGAGCCATTCCCCCCCCCCCTTCCTCCCCACGCACCATCCACAGGTAGCTGTGATCGCTCACTTGGCAAAGCCCGTCCTTCTCCTTCCCTACTTCTGTCTCAGCAGAGTGGCAGCTGGGGGAGAGGGGTTAGTTTGAGGTTTTTCATTTTAAAGGCAGCTGAGGTTTTTACAAAAAAGCTATATCTTTGTTTATAGCAGAACTTTTATATGTTCTTTCATTTATCCCCCACTTCTTTCTGCTTTCCTCATTCCTTCCAGAAAAAAAATTCCCTTCAGCTAAAATTATATTCTGACAAAACTGCTTAGTTTTATATATGGTTCTGTACTATGTTGAGAATCATCAATCTTCTAAATTGAGTGAGTTTGGATATATCTTCCCCAGATGATTTAGCCTTTCAGATTATCTGATTAAAGAAAACAGGACAGTTATTCATTTTTCAGTATTTTTTTTAAGCTAGAAGCAGTGCTTGCATTAGAAGTAAATGTGTACTAAAGGTATATAATAGATCAGTGTATTAATCTTGAAACTTGCACCACTTGTAGCTTTGGGGTGCTTTGTGCACAACAAAATGTGGCGTTTTCGTTTTAAGGAAAAAAAACCCACCCCACTAAATTTCTGTTGCAAGCTCATCTGGATTTAGGTTTTGGGGGAGTTTTTTTGTGGGTTTGGGATTTTTAGTGACTGCTAAACCCACATCAAAATGTAAATCAAAGATTTACAAAATGTAAAATCTGTTAAGAAAAAACTGCTCCTCACTGCACCATGGGTCAGAAGAGTTGGCTCGAGCCAACGGGTCTGTATGGACTACTTTTTGTAGTTGCAATCCTCTCTTATGCTCCCTACCTTGGCCGCTCTAATTCTTCGTGTCTCCTGAGACTTGTCCTATATTGTGTTCATCCCTTGGGGCTGCTCTCCTAAGCTTTGCTCTTCTCCTGTTTCCCCAGGTCTTGCCTTTTGTAAAATTGACATAGAAACGCATCGGTAAGGGAGCCCCTCTGCAAGGCAGCCCTTTTAGCACACTTGGAACCTCCTTTTTTGTGTTGGAAGTGCATGGTCACAGAGGCAGTTTGCAATCATCCTTATTACTCTCCCTCCCCAGATTAACAGCAAAGGGTTCTTTACTTTGATGCAGTTGCATACAGTGTGTATTCAGTGTCACCTCACGCTGCCTCACCAGTATCTGATGATCTGTGAATGGAAGGTCCGGGTGGGAGGGGGTTGGGAGGTTATTTCTTTGGTTCTTTGCTTTTGATTTTATTGTGTGTGCGTGTGTACGTAGATTTTTAGGATGGGCTTACAAGTTCCTGCAAGCTCTTGGAGTCCTCCAGCTGACAGTAGTCCGAAGTAAACTCAGCTACTTTCAGCTAACCTGCTTTGTGTTGTTTAGCTCTTTTCAAAATGAAAAGTAGGCTGGTCACCCTGGAGTGAGGGAAAGAAGACTTCCTTTCTGCAGGAGAGGATAGCTTGCTAACTGGCTGTGCCGTCTGCCTCTGCTAGGTGGCAGCACGTCATTTGGTGGTGGTTCCAAAGAAGATATTTTGAACAAAGAATGTATTTGGGAAGGGATCTGAAAGGTGTTCTTGTTTCTTCGTTTGCTTTTTTTCCCCCCCTCTTTCTGGGAAAAATCCTTCATGACTTTCTAGGGATGCATTTGAAGTTTTAAGCTAGGTATAAATAAGAATTTTATACAATAGCTTTACAGAGCTTAGAAACCCAAACTAACTTAGACATAGTAATGTCACCTCTCCACAGGTGTCCCCGTTGACCATGGCAGAGAACCCAAAGGAAAAGGGATAGGATGGTACTTTTAAGAAAAACAAAAGCTCTTTTATTCCTCATGTTTTATGGATTTCTAATTTCAGAGCAGAGTGTGCCAGCATCTCTCTTATGTCCTAGAAGTACAGGGTTTGAGGTTTAGTGACAAACGTTTCCCCCCAGCCTTCAGACGTCTCCCAGACCTGCATCCTCATCTGCTAGTCCTGCTCCCAACATTTTCCAAAGATTGCTCCGCCAGTAAGTCCTTCTACCCCACCCCTTCCTATTTTCTTTCTTGGAATATCATGAACAACAGAATTGTCTGGTTTTTTCCTTCTTTTTTTTTTTTTTTTAAATTATCCTTCTGCCCAGCTGGCCCTAGCTAATATCAGCCGAGAATCTAACTAATGGCTAAAGAGACTTATCCAAACCCCCTCTTCTCATCTCTTTCCTACCCCTAGACACACTACTTAAGCTTTACAAAGACACTAGCCTCTTTCCTCCCACCTATATGACTTAAAAATGGTCAGATGTGTTGGAGAAATTGGGTTATTGCTAGATAAGAGTTACTGCAGTCCCTCTGGTGTAAATGCCATCAGAACTACAATACTTCCTGTTGAAAAGGGTCACCCTTCTTTTCTCTTTTAACCCCTCCATTCCTTCCCCCAACAGAATAAAACACTAGAATTTATTTATACGTATTTGATGTTGTAGGTCTAGGTGAAAAAGTAATTGTTTCACTGCTCTATTTATATATTATGTCTGAATTATTCTGTGCAGGAAAGGCCAAGAAATGCATGTGAGCTTCATTCCATTCCTCACCTTTGCGTGACTGTCAGCTGCAGTTGGCAAGACTCTCTTTACTTAATGGAGTTTTGTGTGATGGAACGCAGTTCTAGAGCCCAAATTGCTAAGGTGCAATATCCTTCTCTGCCATAGATTTTTGTTTGTTTAAAGGTAGTGCAAGGCTAGTGTGGTTTGTGGTGCTCTTAAACTTTCCTTTTGACTCCTGATCCTCAAGGTGCAGAAATGCTAAGGGGTGCTGGTACGCTGATAACAAATTCAGCTTGGGGAAGAGGAGAATGCAGATTTATGGAATGTGGGTATGGTTTATAGGGGGATAATCCTGCTTGCAGCCTCCACTGCTTGAGGGTCAGGCCCTGATGCCTTGCTCCTTTGCAAGTTGCTTTTGCTTTGACTGGCAATCAGCTACCAAATCGCTGGCTCCTTCTGCTAGGAAAGGTGTGGTTGGGAGGGAGAGGTGGAATCCACGTTTTCAGCAACAATGGGTGAAGCAGAAATATTCAGAGGCTGACTTTGCTGCTTCTTGTTCAGCTCTGAAAGTCTGAAGCACGTGTGTAACCGGTTCTTTTATCCACAGCGATTCATAGCCTAGCAGTCGCATTCAGTGCTGCTTTCCTCTCTGGTTCAGCCTGCTTTTAGTTCTTAATTCTAAAATAAAAAAAGAGTTTGGGGAAGGGAAAAAACAAAGGGGGGAAGCGCTCCAGTATATTTTTAAATGACAAGTGGAAGCAGCACAGTCACCAGCGAAGCAGGTATTCCTGTTGATCTTCCATAATCCGCTCCTGGCTCTGCCGCGTGGCAGCGGTACAAGCTGTCAGTAACTCTGAATGTGTTTGCCACCCATTGAACTCCATACGTGTTCGTGTTCATGCAGAAGCACTCCATTTAACAGTTTCCTTGCAAGAATGCTGCAAAGCTACAAGCTGCCCTGTGGTTCCTGTGTATTTATAGATATATATTAAAAAAAATGAGCCTAGCTTTTTTTTTTCCTTCTGCTCTGTCTCACATTTTGGCAGGCTACTGTATTCACTTCCAAGCGAGCACCACTGCATGCCAAGGTTTTGTTGCAGTTCGTTAACCTCCCGTTTTGCTTCTGACTGGTTAAGCGCAGGTTAATTCCTTACCCTAGCGGGTTACTTTCCATGTACAGCAGCCCAACTTTCTTTGTAAGAAGAAAAGCATTTTGTGAGTGAGAAATTACAACAGGCATCAAGATACTTAGCTGTGGCCCTTCGCTTTGCTGAAGCAGTGGACCTGCTGGCTGTGAAGAGATAGCCTGCAGTCCACATGCTTTTATTTTGTTGTTTGTTTTTAATCCAAAAACTCAACGGCTTTTCCAAATGGGTCTAGAGCCCTCTCTCCCCTTCATTTGTTAAGGCCTCATCCTGGCTCCTCAAGGCATCTACAGCCCCCACCTTACCCATCCCCTTGGGAATCGCAGCAGCAGTGAGGCGCTCGCTCACCCTTTAGCATGTCTCGAGGCGTCGTCCCTAGCTGGAATCCTTTCTGTATAAATGGCATTTGTCGTTTTCTCACGGGGATATTGTACTCTGTTCCAAGCTTTTAACCTCATGACCTGTATAGTAAATTTTTTCTTTTTTTTTTTTTTTTTTTGGCCTTTCCTCTCTTTGTCTTTTCATGTAGACCAGATATTTGAAAGGGCAGACGATGGATAATTGTGTAATGTGCAACCTGTTTATCTATATTTTTTGGAACCTTTTCCTCGGACCGGCACTCCAATCACGGCATCGCCAGGCCAGTTGCGGCACACTCCTTATTGCCCCTCCTTCCTCGTTTCAGTACCTATTGTTTCTCCTTTCAAATATGTGATTGTATTAGCTCTTTCCATATGAAAGAATTCTCCTTATTTAAATAAAAAAGTTAAAAAAAAAGAAAAATAAAGCAGGTTCTGCTTTTCTCCAGGGCCTGGCCTGGTTCTTGGGGGGCGGAGGCGCCGCCGCCATCATGGAGGGCGTTGCCATAGCAATACGTGCTGGCGCTGCCCTTTCTTTCGCCTTCACGGCGCTGCGTGCGTCTGACGCCACGTCCGGCTGCGTGAGGGCGGGATGTGAGGCGGGCTTACCCCGCCGGAGCGCTGTGCTGGGGGTGGGGGGGCGGCATCTCCTCAGGGCCGGGTCGGGTCCGCAGCTGCCCGCGGTGGGACTGCTGGTCCTCTGCCCCCTCCGCCCGACCTCCGTAAGGTTCCGTGAAGGCGGGGAGAGTGGCGCCGCAGCCCCCGCATCCCCCCGCCCCGTCAGGCTCGATGCGGGGTACGAGGCCTGCGGGAGGTGGCTGGTGGTCTCGCCGCCTGCACAAGCCTCGCGGGGAGCGCGGGAGGCCTGGCGCGGGGCCCGGGGCCTGGGTCTCCTCAGGAGCGCTCAGGGGGGGCACGGGGCTGGGTACGGGCAGGGTGGCGGGTCCTGAGGACCCTGTTCGTGCTCAGGTGTGAGCTGAGGGGCCCTGCTACACCTGGAGAGCTCAGAGGAGGAACGAGGCCTCGTAGGGGGCTTGGTGTCCCTCCTCCACTCCTACAGGGCTCACGGAATGGCACGCAGGTGCGTGAGGTCTGGAGCGGGGCAGGTAGCGCTGCAGTTGAGGGCCTGCCTGTGCCGCAGGGAGAAGCAGGGTCCTCTCCATCAGGGTGTTCTCTGGTGTCTCTGGTCCTGTGAGGCGATGGCAGAGCAGAGGGAGCGGCCTGCCTTTGCCCTGGGTCCCGCAGGTAGGGCAGTGGTGTGGTGTCTCCCGTGCCAGTGGAGAGCACAGCTATGTAGGGGGCTGCTTAAAAGCCCCATTCCACACAGAGCTTGTGTTTTGTAGGTAGTGAGAAACGAGGACGGCGGCGCTGCACTTGATGGTGGTGATGTGCTTGTATCTTGCTTTGTTCTCCCCTGATCAAAGCCGTGCAGATGTCTTTCTCCAGTAGCTTTCAGTCGTATTGAGGTGAGGAGATAAAACCGCGATTCCCTACTATTTCCTGACCTAGCTTTTAGCAGTTCTGCCTTGAGGAGCAGAGCTCAGCCCTGCCTCCTGCAGCACTCCCCCCCTAGGCTGCGCTAGAGGCCTGCAGCACCTGCACCTGTGCTCTGGTAGGAGTGTTTTAATTTGTGGGTTCTGTCCCTCACAAGAAATATGCTCAGTTTGCAAGGAAATGACTTTATTTTCAGTGCCTGAGCTTGTGGTTTGCCTATCACTAGCATCAGAGCTTGGGCGGGGAGGTTTGCTTAACACGAAGTAAAACGTAACCTTGAATGAAGCTATTGTGTTTCTGCAGAGCCAGTGTAAGAATAAGCAGTTTCTAGCTTTCTGTTGATGACAGAGAACCATACACTTGCAGAAGCAGGGCAGTTGGAAGGTTTAAGTGCGTATGGCATCTTCAGTTTTAGAGTTACTACTGTATATACACCAGAAATCACGTAAACATGGAAAATAAGAGAACTTTGGAAGGAAAGTTACAGTGAGCTACTAGTAGCAGACAGTAGAGGTGCATGCTTTCTGCCAACCAATCTTCAGCTGGCTTTGAGCGAAAGGGTGACCGCTGTTCTGCTCTGTTTGCTCTTGGAAGTTTGCACAGACCTGGGACAGAATGTTGGGATTCCTGAAGAAGCCAGTTGTTGTTACTGCAGAGATAAACTTGAACCTCGTGGCACTGACTGTGATGGGATTAATAAGCCGTCTTTGGGGCCTTTCCTACCCACGGGCTGTAGTGTGAGTAGAATAGTTTATTTCCTATTTGAATTACACTGATTTTTGGTTTTTAAACCTTTGTGAGTAAGAATGCAGGAGCAGAAGAGCAGAGCTTGCCTGATGTCAACCCCTTTAAACACGGTGATAGTGTTTCCCTAATAGAAACCCCTGAGAGGAAGGGGCGAAGCCTCTGTGCTTCACTGTATCCCTAGCCTTTTGCCAGCAAATCAGCAGTTCCCTAGCATCCCTGTTGCCTGCAGGATACTCTCACTTAAGACCTGACACATTTCTGCCTTTGTGTTTCAGTTTTGATGAAGTTTATTATGGCCAATTTGTTTCGCTCTACATGAAGAGGATCTTCTTTGTGGATGACAGTGGTCCACCTTTTGGCAATATGCTGCTAGCTTTGGGAGGTAAGTTGCCTCCTGAAATTGGGAAGTGTCTTATGTCCAGTTGCTGTGGAAGAGGGAGGTGCTAGTTCAAAATGAGTTGTCAGATTCCATCTCTGGGGGAAAGCACAAGGCAGCTGAGAGATTCTGATGTAGAGAGAATTAGGATTTCCGTTATTTAGTATAGCTAGGGGGCTATTGCATGAGTACTTGGGGGGGTGATGGAGCTGTGTATTCCTGACTTCAATGTTATCCAGTCCTTTGGAAAAAGAGAAAGGTAAGGTGAGAAACAAGGGCAAGTTTAGGGCATTGCACCTAGGGAAGAACAACCCCAGGTACCAGTAGAGGTTGGGGACTGGCCTGTTGGAGAGCAGCGTAGGTGAGAGGGACTTGGGGATCCTGGTGGACAGCAGGATGACCATGAGCCAGCACTGTTCCCTTGTGGCTAAGAAGGCCAATGGCATCCTGGGGTGTATTAGAAGGGCTGTGGTTAGTAGGTCAAGAGAGGTCCTTCTCCCCCTCTGCTCTGCCCTTGTGAGACCACACCTGGAATATTGTGTCTAGTTCTGGGCCCCTCAGCTCAAGAAGGACATAGAACTCCTTGGAAAAGTCCAGTGCAGGGCTACCAAGATGATGAAGGGAGTGGAACCCCTTCCTTATGAGGAGAGGCTGAGGAGCTGGGTCTCTTTAGCTTGGAGGAGACTGAGGGGTGACCTCGTTAATGTTTATAATATGCAAAGGGCGAGAGTCTGGAGGATGGAGCCAGGCTCTGCTCAGTGATGGCAACAATAGGACAAGGGGCAGCGGGTGCAAGCTGGAGCAGAGGAGGTTTCTTGTGAATATAAGGAGGAACTTTTTCCCTGTGAGTGTGACAGAGCCCTGGGACAGGCTGCCCAGAGAGGCTGTGGAGTCTCCTTCTCTGGAGACATTCAAACCCGTCTGGATGCATTCCTGTGTGATTTAGTCTGTGTGACCCTGCTGTGGCAGGGGACTTGGGCTAGATGAGTTTTTGAGGTCCCTTCCAACTCCTAACGTTCTGTGATTCTGTGAAACACTAGTAACTAGAAACAGTGGGCAACAAGCAGACTTTCAAATGTGAGCTACTTTCTGTAACTGAGATATGCACAATATAAAAGCATCTGTATGGGAAGGATAGATTAAATATACACGTTAACTTTGTCACCAAGAATCTGTTGTTCCAAATTTATATTCTTCATGCCTCTGCACATTATTGAACACTGCTGCAGGCAGAACAAAACAAAAATGGACTCTTTTGGGAAGGAGGGCTTTCAAGCACAGAAAAGCTATGTGTTTGGGAAATGGTTCCAGGACCAATTTAGCACCACTTTTTATACTTGTTTTGAGGCTGGAAATTCTGAACTGTTGTTTATGTTGTAGGTTACTTAGGAGGATTCGATGGAAACTTCTTATGGAACAGGATTGGAGCTGGTAAGAGCTGATTTTAAGTGTCTCATTCTTAGAAGAAAATAAGCAGCATTTCAGTGGCTGACATTCCTTTTGCCTGACTGGTGGAAATAATGCTTTATCTGACACCTTCACTTCTCCTTTTAAGTAAGTCTTCTGTGGGTCTTGAACAGAAGTTCAAGCCACCTGGATTCCCTAGCCCTAATTTTCTTAATTAGTTAAAACACTTTAAGCAGCACAAGACAGACAATAAATTACCAAGAGCAGGAGTTAGATTCGACAGCTTGTTGTAATCATGAAGAGTTCTGTGTCGATCCATCTTCTCTGCAATTAGCAGTTTCCAAATTTATGCATCACTGTTGTTTTCCTGTTTCAGAATACAGCATGAATGTTCCTGTTTGGTCCTTGCGACTCTTGCCAGCCCTGGCTGGTGCTCTCTGTGTGCCTTTGGCATACCAGATTTTGGTAGAACTGCAGTTTTCCCACTGTGCTGCACTCGGAGCTGCTCTTCTGATTCTTCTAGGTAGGATTGTTCCCCTGGGTCCCAGGTCCCTTTTTCCCTTATGAATTTTTGGGGCACATACAAGGCTGGAGTAGCATTTCCCCACAGATTACTAGCAACACACTGAGGCACAGTTTCAGCCCTGACCTGTACCAGCCTTTGCTGTGCCTCTCTGGTCTCCTCTGTCCTTACAGCTCTGCAGAAGGCTGCCATTCTAGGCTGAAGCTTTATATAAGTTCATTTCATTATTAAGCAAAGTGGGCAGCTTTAACAGCCTCACAGGAAGTCACATTTCTTGCATCCAATGAGGCACATACTCCCTTCCTCAGAGGTCTACAGGATGAGCTACAACATACTGGTTTTAGCAGCAGGACAACTTCTCTTGCAGTCAGAACTCGTCAGATTTCTCCAGACTGCAGCAAAACTGTCCATGTACTTAGCACCAGGATTTGACACTGCTCTGGTGTGTGTAACTCGATTGGATTTTTTTCTCTGAGGTTCTACTGGCAGCTGCCTGAAAGGGAAAGAGTCTCTCAACAGCCCTCTAGCAGTCTGATAAGAGAAACCTCTCCTGGCTCCCAGCAGCTCTGATTCTGGCTCTGGGAGTCCTGCACAAAGCTGCCCCTTTCAGCTCAGTCATCACTGCCTGCTGGGATCGCTGCCTTGACTCTCACTGCTCTCTAAGGAAACTCTCTAAATTTCCCAGCATTGATTTTATTTGCCTTTGTAGGCACACACAGCACCTTTATCTGCCTCCTGTCAGACTTTACTGCTCGCCCACCTCTTTGTCCTTGGAGATAGTTATGACCATGTACTTTGCTCCTCATGCAAGTTTTTTGTCCCTTTAAACCCAACAGCTCCCTATTGCAGCCAGTCAGATTGCAAATGAATTGGTGTTCCTTAAAGGGACAGGTCCTTCTGTTGGATTATGATGTGATTTGCTGAGGTAGCACTTGCCTGTAGATGAATTTCTCTAATATTGTGTCCCTCTCTCTTTTCCAACAGAGAACTCTCTGATCACTCAGTCAAGGTTCATGCTCTTGGAATCAATATTGATTTTTTTCATCCTGCTTGCAGTTTTGTCCTACCTCAAGTTCTCCAATTTGCAAAGGGACAGGTAAAGCTGGAATGTTTCCCATCCTTCTGGATAGTCTTGTGGTGGCATTTTTATCATAGATTGTGTGGGTTTTTTTCTGTAAGTCCATTCACCATTCTGCAACTCACTTCATCTGTCTGTAAAATGCACTATTTTGACCTTTCATGTGGCTGCCCCAGAAGTTTTCTCTTCTGCAAAGTGTTAAAGACTATTTTAACTGGTAACAAGATGGTCTTTATTTTACAATAAAACCAGAATCCCTTGGATTTACCCAGACAGAGTTTTTATTGGAAAATTTCCTTCTGTGCACAAAAATACTGATGGTAACAGGTCACTTAATGCTCCTTGGGTACTGTTCACAGGCACTGAATTTAGAGGTCTTTGTCTCTTTTCTTGAGACTTCACATGTTCTCTGATTCTCTTAGAGGATTAAGTAATCTTTTGTAATGTAAAATTAACTTTAAACTGAGTGATTTAATACATTTATCTGTAGTATCAGAAGGCAAGTCCCTTCAGTTTGGCTACAGAAAAGTACATTTAATAGCACCCTGTAGGTCAGGGCTGAGAGTTGGCATGGGAGGTTCAGAATGACGTATCTTTGAGTAAAATAGGGAATAGTGGACTCCTGGAGGTTTTTCCAAGTTAAATTATCTGAATTCAGGATCCTGAAGAGGTGCCCAGATCTCACCATAACATCCTTCCTTTCCTTTGTTCTTTGATTTAAGTTCCTTCTCTGGAAGCTGGTGGTTTTGGCTTCTGTTGACTGGAGTAGCGTGTTCTTGTGCAGTTGGGTAAGTGATGATATCTGCTTTTAGCAAGCTGACTTTCCTGTCTGCCATCTGAGCTGTCAGTGGGGCTTTGGATTTCCAAGACTGATTCCTGGTGCTGTTTAGAGCAGACATCTCCATGGACATGTTGATTCACAGCAGGCAGTATTGGGCATTAGAGGGTATTGTCCTAGGAGGAGCAAGGTGTGTTTCTCAGAGATGACTTAATGTTATAAAGTAGCATTTCAGCCCTCCCACCTAGTTGCCTCAGGCTTCAGTAAGTCTGAAGTTAGGGACTCTGTTCTTTGTGATCTGGCACCTTGTTATCAAGAAGGTTCTTTGTCACTGTGGGGTTTTTTTTTTAAATATAATTGACAAACAAATGATATCTTTTGGTGTCAAAGCCTTGAAGCTTATTCATGTAGTACCAAACATGACCTGGATCTAAGTCCTTGGACTTTAATGCATCCTGTTCAAGAGAAAGTTTGAATGTTTATGTCTTGTGTTAGGTACCTGTGTAGTTCTTAACTGTTTATTTTTTCTGTGCTTCCTTCTTAGGGTGAAATATATGGGCCTGTTTACCTATATGCTCCTCTTGGCCATCGCAGGACTTCACTTCTGGCACATGATAGGAGACCAGAACTTCTCAAATGTAGGTAGAACAACATACAATATATATTCTGTGTAACTTTTCAGTACAGGAGCCAGCTGGCAGCATTGCAATCCCACCGATAACGATGCTGTCTGCAGATGGCTTTTGCACTAAAATACCTTGTCATAGTCTGCAAACCCTCATGTCCTAGAACAGTTTTCCAGCCCAGTTGCTGGAGAAGATAAAGTTAAAATAAGCATGTGTGTGTGTGTGACTGGCTTTTCTGCTCTTACCCATGTCTTGGGGAACTGTTGCTCAAAACCTACACCGTTTCACATACCTCTTGCTGGCTGCAGTTCAAATCCTTGCTGGAAGTTACCCAGCTGTCCACAAAGTTATAGCTGAATGAGGATGGTTGGGGAAACTTTAAAAACACAAAGAAAACAAATCAAGTGCACTGGTATTTTTAATGTTTTTAATATTTTTAATATCTGGAGCATGAAACAATTGAGTTCTCATTGTTTTTCTAGGTTTCTTTGGTGTGCCATTTTTTGGCTAGGGCACTGGCCCTCATCATTATCCCAGTGGCAATGTACCTGGCCTTCTTCTATGTTCACTTGACTTTGCTGTATCGTTCCGGGCCTCATGACCAGATAATGACAAGTGCTTTCCAAGCCAGCTTAGAGGTAAAGGAAATACAGTCATGAAACTGATCTATTAGGGGAGAAGGGGGGGAAAGGTGAAGAAGAAAGGTGTGCAATCTTGTTGCTTTATTCTTGTGTATTTGTTCCTTTTATGTCATTAAACTACTTTGCTGCTGTAGTACTGTTTTAAGGTGAAGCAATACTGACTGAAATCCTAGTAAGGGATGAAGAGCTTTTCCCAGTGAACCAAGAACAGTATGTTCACTCTTCTGCTGAAAGTTTTTCCCTTCCTCCAGGAAGCTCCACAGAAGTAGAGGCAGTACTGAACTCTTGAGTGATGATGTTGTAGACTACAGGATGAGAGTATGATTTTCTGTAGATGAGGGTTTAGTCTGTCTTCTAGAACAACATGGCTTTAGGGATATTCACCAAGACCTGAAGTCTTTCAGGCTCTTTCAGGTGTTGGTATATTTACTGTCTGCAGAGTATGGTACTACAAGACTGGATTTCTGTAGATAGAAGCAAATGAGAAGGCATTGTGCACTGTTAAAGTGACAGGTGACACTTGAAAGAATTTAAACAGTCTCTGAGGTTGTTTCTTCTCCCCACTTACACTGTCATTATGCTTCTCAGGGTGGGCTGGCTCGAATCACTCAGGGCCAGCCCTTAGAGGTGGCCTACGGCTCTCAGATTACTCTTCGGAACGTGTTGGGCAAGCCCATGCAGTGTTGGCTCCATTCTCACATGAACACATATCCCATCAGGTGAGGAATCTGGCTGAGTCTGTGTTGTTAGGGTGAAAGTATGCTCTGGTTTTTCACCAGCCAGTCCAGAAATCTCTGTTTGGGGCCTGGCAGTCTCCTCTGTAGGAATGGAACCAATGAGCTGGTGCTGGTCTGTATTGCTGTAACTATTGAGCACAGGAATGTACTGGTACACACCTCTGGGGTTTTCTAACCTTCTCTACAGGTATGAGAATGGCCGAGGTAGCTCCCATCAACAGCAAGTGACCTGCTATCCCTTCAAGGATGTGAACAACTGGTGGATTGTCAAAGATCCTGGAATGTGAGTATGCAAGAGATTGAAATGCCAAGCTGCTGCAAGCATAGCTTCCATACACTTCCAAAGCCTAAACAGGGCATAGATTGGGTTGGACGTAACTATTCTCTGCCTGTGGGCGTAACGGCCATGTGTGATCAGCTGCAGAGTTGGTAAGGGTGGCTCCTTGCACAGTCTACCTCAGTATGGTAGAGATGTTATTGAGAACTCAGAAATTCTGTCTGAACTGTGCCTGCCAGACCGTGGGCTGTGCTGTGCATGAGTGGAACTTTAAAGACTCGTGAGATCAAGAAACTCTTCAGGTGTTTTGCATGAAAGGGAAGTTTGGCTTTTTGAAGTGTGTGAGCCATGGCATTAGAGTGCCTTGATGAGTTTTATCAAACTTCAGCGGGTCTCAGGAGAGAGTAGAAATCACTTTTGCAGCATGAGTATTACTTTGTGCCTAAAGTGTGGGATGAGCTGTAGAATCTTGCCACATTGGGAAGGATTCCAGGTGGGTGCCTGTGCCTGAGGGACTGGTTCATGCTGAAGTGTTTTGCCATCAGAGCTGTTGGTGAGGAGCAGCACTCTTTGTTCTTGTAGTTTTGCCAGTAAAAACCCTTGTGTGTTATTTCATACTGATCAAAAAGCTGCTTTTGCAGGTTTCTTACATTGTTCTGGGAACTGTATAGTTGTATAGTCTGGGAGGACTGTGTGCCACTAAAAGTCCTATCTGCATTAGGAAAGTTTGTCCATAGTGCAGACCTTTCAAGCAGGGACTCTGCCAGAACCACAGAAACCCAGGGTCTTCTTAAAATCCTCAAACACCCACAAACCCTGGTGGATGTGAAGCCATTCCATAGAACAGTGAAGTACAGGCAGCAGCTAGGTGAACTACAATATTCCCCCTTGCCAAAGCATGCCCTAGGCCTACTCCAGAAGCAAGATGAGAGTGGTGGAGATAGCCACTGATCTCTTATAATTCTGCCAAAAGTGACATCAGTTGTACAAACACCTGTCAGACCTCCCTGAAGCACTTACTCATTTCACAGAAGCCACCAAACAGCTGTGTGGTGGGATAATCTGAACTCCCTCCTGACTGACCTGGATTCAGAGCTGACCTAATGGCTGGGGTGTCAGTATCCCATTACCACTCCTCTGAGTCATTCTGCCCTTAACTCACCTTTGCCTTGATGATCTTTATTTCCACCCTGGTATAATCTATAGATTGCTTGAATTTCTCATCTTCCTGCCTAAATGTCTGTGTGTGTCCCCACCTGCAGCTTCTTGACCTAACAGTTTGGTGATGACTAAGTTTGCATTCTATAGAAAGAAGAATGTAACCACTTCCTCTTGGGTGTCGCTCCACCAGGCAGCAGTTGGTGGTGAGTAACCCACCCCGTCCTGTCAGGCACGGACACATCGTGCAGCTGGTCCATGGCATCACGACTCGGTACCTCAACACGTAAGCCCTTTCCTTATCCCCTGCTGAGCCTGCTGGCTCATCCTGCTTTGTTGTGTCTCTTAATAACCATTGAGGGGGGTTGAAGCACAGTGACCCTGGTGTTGAGATGTGCCATAAACTGCCTGTTAGTCATGGATTAAAGCGGTGGGACTAGGAGGCACCTCATATGGTCAGTTACCTAAGATATCTCTGTAGCCCAGAGAAAGGATGCTGTATGCTTACTTACTTTTTACAGTTGACTTGGCAGTGGGATTTGATATTAATCACAGACTATTCAGTAGCTGTCAGCTGTTTAGAATCTTCTCAACTGGTGGTCTTTCGAGGTGCTAGTGGTGGTGTCACCCATGCTTACAGTTCACAATAGTTCTGCATATTCCACCATGGTCCCCTTGGTGAGTTTTCATCCTTGCCCCTTCACTGCCTGTGCTCCAGGCAGGTGCAGATATTTAGTATTTTGCCTGGCTGTTAAAGTCACCTCCACTGACTTTGATGGCATACTCCTGTGTGAAGGATGTGCTCTGAAAGTTAGGAAGACGTGTGGGAGGAGCCAGTGTGCTGCAACCAGGGATTGCCAGAGGTTCTTGCCTGTTTTGCAGACTGCAGTATGACACTGCCTCTGCCTCCTGACTGCTTCCCAGAGGGTGTCTGTGTGCACTTGAATATCATTCAGATTTCAGGGAGAGTGTGTGTGGGGCATGTTCTGAGTTGGGGTTTTGCTGTGTCTCTTCGAAACCTAATTTGTTCATTATTGGAAACCTAAGTGAACAGTGTCTCTTGTTTCTCACAATCAGTGCTTGTTCTTCAGCCTGGCATCGCAGGCATCTGCTTTGGCTTCCTCTGAGCCTGTTCCTGGCAGCTCGTGGTAGTGGGGAGTGTTCTCTTTCAGAGTAAACAGTGCAATCTGTATAAATGAGTTACTTTTTGCTTTTACTGAGTCTGGTCTGAGCCAATTCAGTACCTTTATAGGTTGGGTTTTATATGAATTTGGCAAATGGTGTTGGAGAGTCTTACTTTACTTGTCTTCTAGGCATGATGTTGCCGCCCCTCTTAGCCCCCACTCCCAAGAAGTTTCCTGCTATATTGATTATAACATCTCTATGCCAGCACAGAACCTCTGGAGAGTGGTGAGTGGTCAAAGGGAAGAGAGCAGCTCATCATATTCCAGCAGAAACAGCTGAGACAACATGATGATCAAAAGACATCTTTCTGTTGTAGGAAATTGTGAACCGGGAGTCTGACACAGACGTGTGGAAGACAATTCTGTCTGAAGTGAGGTTTGTGCACGTGAACACTTCTGCAGTACTGAAGGCAAGTGGATTTACCTTTATTTGCCTGTAGGGTTTGCTCCGTGCAGTTCTTGTAATCTCATAAACTACTGTTCTCTCTGCTCCAAGGTGCCTAAACCACTCAATCAAATAACCAAATACATAAATAAGAGGAACCAATAAACTTGCTCGATGTTTTTCCAGTAGTCACCCTTCATTCCTTTTCAGCACACAGAGCTGTCTTGCTTCTCAGGTTGTGACTGCTGATGCAACTGGGCCTTACATACTGCCTCAGAAATGGATCCTGAGTCTCTGTGTAGTATGTGCCAGCAGACAGAATAGTTAAGGATCTCTTCACAGGGTTTGCCAGACTCACTGCCTTTATGGCTATAGCATTTGAGGCAGTATTGCATGGGGACACCTCACATACTTTCTAGCAGTCCCTTGCTATCATCCACTGCTGAGGCAAAGCCTAGGAAATCTCAGCCTGAAGTTCACATTGACAGGACTGTAATTTTATGGTTATCTTTCAGCTCAGTGGAGCATCTTTACCTGAGTGGGGCTACCGGCAGCTGGAGGTGGTTGGAGAGAAGCTGTCCAAAGGCTACCACCAGAGCATGGTGTGGAACGTGGAAGAACACCGATACGGGAAAAGTACGTCTCAGCCATGTTCTCAGAGCACATTTCTGTGACTGGGGGATGCTTCAGTTTGATGGGAAGGTGGTATTCTGTGTACGTGTGTTCAGCAAGCTCTAGCATGATGCCAGAATCCTTACAGATCCCCTCAGAGCAATCTTGCAGATGAACTGTGTATTGCACAGGGGGTCCTGGCAGTGTGAGGAGCCAGGGGTATGTCACAGGTGGTCTCATTCTAGCTCTCAACCTGTGTGCATGCTTATTCCCAAGCTATACTATTTTCTTCCAGGCCAAGAGCAAAAAGAGAGAGAAGTGGAACTCCACTCTCCCACACAGATGGACATAAGTAAAAACCTCAGCTTCATGGCAAAGTTCTCAGAGCTGCAGGTGAGTGTCTTGTTAGTCCCTTCACATTTCCTTGTGCTGCAGAGCAGAAACCTGAGCATTTCTGCAAACTCTTGAGCCAGAGGATTTGCTGTTTATTCCTTGCAGATGGAGTCATTTGGCTTCCTCACAGAAAAAAACCAAACACATTTCTGAAAACATTTAGAAGTGCATTAGAGACCTGTGCTATTCAGTAACCAATAACCTTGTAAAAACAAGGGGGAAAGGAGGCATCAGTCAGGTACCCAGAAGCTGTCTGGAACCGAACCATAATGTGTTGTATGTGCTGCCAGTAGTGCTGAAGCCCCTTACTAACACTGGTGAAGTTCTCTAAGGGAAGTCCAGTATATAAGAACAAAATGATTGCATTGGTCAGTAGCCATGTTTTACATCTGGAGCTGTTTCCCCATGCCTGCTATCCCACTCTTTGTTCCAGTTCTGAAAGCTTTCTGTTTATTTCCTAGTGGAAAATACTCACATTAAAGAATGAAGGTGCAGAGCATAAATACAGCTCCTCTGCTCTTGACTGGATCACAATGGACACAAATATTGCCTACTGGCTCCACCCAACCTCTGGTGTAAGTACAAGAGGTAAACTTGAATCTGGTGAAGAAAGCAGACTTCAGATGTGAGCTCCTTGAGTGTGAGAGCAGGGCTGCAATTCCAGCCAAGGAGCTGCTCTAGGATGGGCTCTTCCTGTATTTTCCCTGAGGGCTGGGGATGTTTTGAACAGGAGACAGAGATTTGATGGTAGTTGCTTTTAATTAAATCATGTCATCTTGCACATTTTTTGGTAAAGGAAAAACTACAGTTTAATAGTTACCATTGTTGATTCCATTTAGAAGATGTGTTCATCTCCAACATCATGCTTTAAATGACTTATATTACAAGAGAGTCTTGAAGCAGCAAGGTCTCAGCTTGCTTTGTTCCAGGAAAGAGCAGGTTACCAGCCAGGCACATACTGAAGTTTAATTTAGCAAGTCTGTTGTAGGTAATATTTAGACTTACCTAAACAAACTGCAGCAAATTCCTGCTCCTGGCTTAGACTGTCCTTTGTCCTTCAGGCCCAGATCCATCTCCTTGGGAATGTTGTCACTTGGGCTTCAGCTAACGTTGCTGCTGTGGTCTACGTGTGTCTGTCCCTGTGGTACTTGATACGACGGAGAAGAAAAATTCACGACATTCCTGAAGGTTTGAATCCAATCGAGGCAGGGAGGGAGAGGTGTTGTCCTGCTACACTTTAATGGCCCCAGAGCTACATTTTTTTGCAACTATGTGCTTGGCTATGCCTGCACTTTTTCCTGCCCCCAACTCTGAAATTCTTATCAGGGACACAGAAACATCTAGCGTTTCTTTGAAGGAGGTGATCCTTCCCCTCTACTCTGCCCTGGTCAGGCCCCACCTGGAGTACTGTGTCCAGTGCTGGGCTCCCTGGTATAAAAAGGACAGGGATCTCCTGGAGAGAGTCCAGAGAAGGGCTACGAAGGTGATTAAGGGCCTGGAACATCTACCCTATGAGGAAAGGCTGAGAGAGCTGGGGCTGTTCAGCCTGGAGAGAAGAAGACTGAGGGGGGACCTAATCAATGTTTATAAATATCTTAAGTATGGGGTGCAGGGGGAATTGGCCAGCCCCTTTTCAGTGTCTGTGGGGACAGGACAAGGGGCAATGGCTGCAAATTGGAGCACAAGAAGTTCCACACCAACATGGGGAGGAACTGTTCCCCAGTGAGGGTGAGGGAGCCCTGGGACAGGCTGCCCAGGGAGGTGGTGGAGTCTCCTTCTCTGGAGATATTCAAGACTTGTCTGGACACCGACCTGTGCAGTATGAGCTGGGGAGCTGCTTTGGCAGGGGGGTTGGACCCCAGGAGCTCTCCAGGGCCCTTCCAACCCCTACAACCCTGTGATTGTGTGACCTTCAAGAGACTGATTGTGGTCATCACAATGTGACCATCACCCTATGAGACACTATAGTAGCCAGCAAAATATTGATTTCAATCATTCCCTGGATATAAGAAATCTCCAGGCATTGGATTGGGATTCTACTGACCCCTTTTGTAGCGATTTAAAAGCAGTAAGTACTGGCTCTGTAAGGAGGCATTTATTTTAGATGTGTTTGTCCCAGACGAGGTACCACCTCCTCTGTGTGGCCAGTCTTACACCGACCTTCCTGGCACTACACTTTCTTGTCCTGCTGTGAAGCTGCTTCATGTTGGCTGCAGTGGTTCCAGAGCCAGTGTTCTGAGATGGCACCTCCTGTCTCCTGCAGGTGCATGGCAGCCGTGGGTGTCAGCCGGCGGGATCTGTGTTGGTGGCTGGGCTGTGAATTACCTGCCCTTCTTCCTGATGGAGAAAACACTTTTCCTGTACCACTACCTGCCTGCCCTCACATTCCAGATTCTCCTGGTTCCCATCGTATTACAGCATCTCAGCGATCACCTCTGCAGGTATTTGGCTTTAATAGATAGATAGGTAGGTTAATTGATTGATTGCCAAGAGGGTTGACTGGGTTCTTTTCTCTGGGGTGGTCACCTTGCCAAGCTGTAGCAGGGAAGGCAGCAATTTTTCCAGCATTGGCTGTACTTTGGCATTTGCCTTTAGAAAAGACAGGCCAATTTCAAGGCATCCTTTTGGATGACGTTTTTGGCCAGCCTTAATGTAACCTGACTGCTCTTTTCCTCTTTCATCCCAGATCTCTCCTTCTCAAGAGCATGTTCAGTGCGTTGGTGGTAGCCTGGTTGTCTTCAGCTTACCTTGTCTATAACACATTCAGCCCTGTCACCTACGGGGAGCCCGCGCTGTCTGTTACTGAACTCAAGGACTTGCGCTGGAAGGACAGCTGGAACATCCTTATCCGAAAGCAGTAACACTCACAGTCCTGGTACAGGCAAAAGGAAACGCCTTTTATGCAAAGCCAAGAATTTATTGTTAGTATAATTGCAATTGTAACAGTCTGATCAAATAATTGATAGTAATCCAGATCTAATTATTACAGGAAAATAAATACTGTTACAGAAAGGTCTGAACAGTGATACAGCTGTTGTGAGCACAGTTCCCAATTTCTACCCGTTACACTCACCCTTCCAGTGCCCCTCTGGGTCTGAAGGCTGCTGAAGGGCATGCCACAGGGGCTGCTTCTTCCTCTTTCTGGGGAGCACAACATCGATGGTTTCCCCTTCTTGCACTACGCTGCACTTACTTGGGGCTATTTTATATGTTCTCTTGGTCCACAATCCCATGTTACAACACATTACTATCAATGGATACTCTCCACCATACTAGATTCTTTTCTTTGTAACTCCTAAAAACTGGGGTGTTTTTTCCCAGCTTGTTATTTCACACTATCAGTAATCAGCCCTACAGTCTTCAGCATCATCCTGTGACTGCACTCTTCAGCAATGCCTTGTTTGCCCCCACTTTCAATGCTCTCCTGTCCTCCGTTTCATTACATTGCAGCATTAAGCTAAGTTTATAAATAGTTCATTCTGCATAGAAGAATGGCTCGTTACTATTAGCTATGTATAATCATTTGCCATAAGCATAATTTTCATGAAGCTAAGCAAAAAATAAAACAAATAGACATTAAAAAAGTTGCTGTTACAGCTAAAGAAGCTAAAAGAAAGCTTCAGGCAGGCCAAGAAGTCAGCTGAAGGCAGAGGAATCCTTCAGCCTCAGGGCATCCATTTGAAGCCTGTGGCCTGTTGCTACCCCCAGCAGTAGTTACTGGGCTGCAGGATTACACCTCACATCCCACAAGAACTCTGAGCAAGGTAGAAGCAATCATGCTGACAAGGAAACCTGCTCTAACTTGTACACGTGTTCAGGGTTAAAACAGGGTACCTCAGCCCATGCCCTGGCCTGCACCACCCAAGGAATTCACAGGGTGTAGGAGTAGGTGCAAGTGGAGGAATGGGATTGCTCCACAGGGAATTTCTAACAGACACCCAACAAGAGTTGATTATAGTACCTACACAGCATTTATTATTTTTTAAATGCAGCTGCAGCAGTAGGATCTTGCTGCACAGCTCAAAACTAACCAAGAACAGCAGTGCTGGGCAGATGCTGGTGCTTTACTGTGGAGTTCCTGCTCTAATAAATGCTGTTCAAGGCTGCCTGGAGCTCCCTGCCCCAAAGGAGGTATGATCATTCAAAGTAGGTTTTGGTGACTATATTGCTCCTAAGTAAGTCAGCTCAGCTAAGCCCATGCTTCAGGGCAGTAGCTCATACTCTAAGTCTGTCACCTTTAGCTAAACAGCACCCAACAGCAACAGCAGCCAGGAAACAAACGGCTTTCTCCTCAGCACTACAGCAGAGCACTACTGAACTAACAGATAATTAACAGATAACGAACCTTTAATTTCCAGTGTTCAAAAGACTACAGGGATAAAAGTGCAGTTTCTTTAACTCTAAAACTTCAGCCATTACAGAACAAAAGCCAACAATGCTGAGTTAAGGGGGGAAAGGACTGCTGGGGTGTCTCCAGCCCTGTTCCTCTCCATACCTTTGTGCTGGAGCAGTGCAAGTAGCCCAAGTATCTGTTACATAAAATGGTCACTGCTGCTCACTGTTTGTTCATTTGTTTATTAGCCAAAGTAACACACCCATGACCAACACAGCCAGACCCTGGGTTTAGAAAAGTAGCAAATATCAAAAAGTTCCTCTTAAAATTCCCCCCCCCCCCCCCCATCCCATTCTTAACATTACACCCTAAGGCCAGACTCAAGAAGGTCAGGACAAGGACATCTTCAGAGGCCAAACCAGCACCTCATTTCAGATTATTTTCTTTTTCCAGAGACTTCAAGTTGCTGCAGTATCACTTATCTGGGGTGAACTACAGAAACTAGGATGTCACTGTTTATACACTTATCTGCTCATTTTAGAAAACCAGACCTTCTTGAGTTTAACCAGCCCGAGTGCAAGGCAAGCGCTTCGCCCCTGTTTCAGGGCGGAAGCGTGTCCAGAGAGCCATCTGTGCTATCAGAAGGAGGGCCTTGCAATGCACAGCTTTCTCCCCCATCTGGAAGTGGATGGATTCCACCCAGCAGAATCTGCAACCAGCAGTACAACAACGCCCTAATGGCACTAATACTGACAAGGTCAGGTTTCTGTTTCCATGAGCAACTCAATCCAGTTGGAGCTCATTCAGTAACTGTGGTAAAGGAGACTATTTGGGTACAAAAAATAACCACGTAGCAAGGTTCACAAGCTGAGGAAAAGAATCACTTAGGAACCAGAATCACACAACTTCTTGGGCCTGTCCCCCCCCAAGGATGAACTGCAAGTCCCCATTTGTCAGTCTCTGTTTCTAACTAGAGATTCCTCTGCAGATCAGTCCTGCTCCAGGCTAAAAAGGAGGCTGTGCCAGGAGAGCAATGCCAGGACTCAAGGTCCCTGCAAGGTGGAAAAGAGTTAAGAACTGCACCTGCTTGTTAGTGAGCACTAGTCTGGGATAAACAGGCTGACTTGTCTTTTGAAAAAAACACCCCCAAACCCCAAGAACAGGCAGCTGGTTTTCCTGTGAAGGACGATCATTATCAGGGAAATAGGGTATCTTGCTGATCATACAGTAGCAATTTTCAGAGGAGCCTTTGCCATTAGATCCCATTTTGAAAATGTATTTTAAAAAAAAGGCAAGTAGCATTGCCTTTAACCAGTTCATCATGTAACATCCTAACTCCGGGAACTGTAAGGATAAAAGGGGCTTGGAGGGGTTCTGGAGGGGAGAGGGGCCAACTCCTCCTCCCCTCTCCAGAGGAGTTTCACACCAGCATCCCCTCCACTGCCAGGATGATTTAAAGGGCACTTCACCAACCATTCTGCTGAAGTTCTTTCCCAAAGTGGTCTTCAGTGTCAGGCTGGACCAGTCCCAAACCCTTCAGATGCTGGCAGGTTAGTGCGGGCGGCTGCTGGACTCCAGGTGGGAGCGTTTGCCGGCCGCCAGCACAGCGCTGCTCTCTGTCTGCTCGGGGAACGGGCGCTTGTAGGTCCGACCGTGTCCGTTCATGGCCCCTCGCTGCCACTTGCAGATGTCTCCGTTGAGGATGTCTTGAATGTGCTGCACTATGAGGTTTATAGCAACTGTGGAGAAGAACGGGAGATACAGGACCTTGTAGGCTTTCTCAGCTGAGCTATCTAGAAAATGTGAAGCATCCAGCCCTGTTCAGCTCAGGTTTTAACAACCAGCCCTGAAACGAAGCTCTGCCTGCCCTCTGCAGTGAGGTCAGAATTCAACAGCAACCAGCACTGCCTCACCAGCTGTACCGCTGGTGTCCTGCTTTGCATCTCCAATCACGACTCACTTTTTCCAACCCTCCACAGGCCAAGCAGCTGGTCATCCCTGTTAGGCGCCACTCAGCTCCCTCTCTCTACAGCCCTCCAGCAAAATACCTTTCCAGAGAAGCAGGCAAACAAGATGTGCCACCTTGCCTGCTTCCCAACCCCAAAGGTGGTCTCCCCGGAGAAATCAGAGCTCAGAACTGAACTCCCTCTTACCCATGTTGTCAACTCCTCGGGGGATGATCACGTCTGCGTACTTCTTCGTCTGCAAAACAGCAACCACGGTGGAGACAGTTAGTGGGAACATCCCCTTCTTCCTGGGAAGAAGCTACTGAACATCAGAAAGCTGAGGGCAAGGCCAGGGGGTTCTGTGCTCTGGGGCTGCAAGCTCAGGCTCTCAGTCACGGTAACACCTCAGCGAACAGCACAGTCACACTGGCTGACGTGCTCTGGATTGACGTCAGGATTGTCCCTGCTGCCTTTGCAAGGCAGCAGGTAGAAGAGTGTATCAAGCATGGAGGACTTGCTTTTACACTTAACAAGAGTTAACGGGTCACCCGGGTCTGCTTGCCAAGAGCTGGCTCTAATCAGCATTTCACAAGCCGCCGCTAGATCTCTGCTGAGAGCCAAGGTACCCAACCTGCATGTGAAATTCCTTCCTGCCTCTGGTGACATTTTATTGATCTTTACCACTGCAGAGCCCCTGCTTTCCCCCCATGCTTATAAAAAGGCTGGCAAATTAGCATTTCTAATGAGTACATTTACAATTCCAGAACTGCTTTGATCTAGAGCAAGAGGCCCTGGAGCTAGCCCCTTCCATCTTATTTAATCCACATACAGGATTTTGTTCTCAAAGGGCTTTTTTTTTTTTTACAAATTAATTTGATTACGTGAGCACCTAAATGGTACAGTCGAGCCAGCAGACGCTGTACTGGTCTGGCCCAGGTTTGCACCAGTGTTCCCTGTTCAGAGTGTCTGCTGGAAACCAAGCTCTCCTTTCTTCCTGTGAGACTCGGGAATGAACAGAGAGCAGGAGTGTTTCAGCCAGAGGGACCCAGAGCCATGGCAGTGAGCAAACAAGCTCCTTAGGGATTGCCACGGTGCTCTGCAAGCGGCAGGGACCCACCATGCAGCTTGTAATGAAAATAGATGAGGCAGAGGGGAGAGTGTGGGATTCGTGACTTAGGAATATCAGAAGCCACCACTGCTGCATCCTCAGTGCAGCTCAACCCTGGACGATCACTCTCCTTCCTGCCCACCTCCCCTCCAAAAAAGCCACCCCACAAATGAAATCAGTGAAGCATTTAGTACCGGCAAGCAGAACTCCTCAAAGGCAGGCTTGACAAACGTGGTGTACTGAGTGAGGATCTGCTCCAGGTCCCTCCCACGTTTCATATCTCGCAGAACTGGGACAGGGAGACAAAACCGTTGAGCCTTCCTGCATGACAGAGGGGGGATAAGGACCAGGAGCTGGCTGATGCTGCCTGTGACAGCTGAGCATTACCTCTGCGGGACAGCCGGACATCAGAATCTGTGTCGACAAAGAGCCGGAGGTGGAACATGTCCCGGATGTCTTGATTGTAGAAAACCAGGATCCCCTCGAAGAGGACAACATCAGCAGGATAGACCACTGTCGTCTCTGCCAGCCTGCCAGGAAGAATCCCCCAGAGCATGTTGTCACACAGAGGCACGCTGCCCGTCCCCAGGCTCAGCTGAGGACCTCTGCATCACCCACAGCCCAAGCCTTCACAACACAGCTCAAACCTACCTAGAGTGGGTCACGAAGTCATACGTTGGTACCTCAACTGTTTTCCCCTCAACAATACTTTTCAGGGTTGTATGCATCAAATCGTTATCGAAAGCGTCTGCAAGGGGGAGGGTTTGAAAAAGATGTTTTAGGTGCTACCATATCAAATGGATCTTCCACACCTGAAGGAAAAGCTCTCTGCTTTTACACCAGGAAAAAAAGGAACTTGGGCTTTAGTTTTCCCTACCAGCAGCAAACCAACACTCCCCACACAAACGAGAACTGCAGCACTTGGCTACAGACAGAGAGAGAGTTTGCTCCTCAGGTGTAACTGCTACAGAGTGGAATTAAGAACCCAAAGGGGAAGCTGGGAATTTTACAAAGCCACTTGGTAGCTGTGTCACTTTGTGCAACTGCGAGTCTGTGAGCTGAGAGTAGCTTAGAAAGCCTCAAGCCTCTCCAATCCTGCCCAAGAGCGTTACCTGCCCTGGTGAGCCCACAGCAGGCTGTGGCCAAGGGCAGAACGCTGTCCTGCTTGCAGGGGAGCAGCTGTCTATGCAGACAAGAAACGCCAGGCAATGATTTGGGGAGGGGAGGTTATTACAGAGTCAGGAGAGCGCTGAGCAGGCCGGGATGCTCCCCAGCATCGCCCGGTGTGCCAAAGCAGCAGCCGCCACCTGTGCAGCTTCCGCCACGGTAGCAGGGACACACACACACAACACACAACAGACACCTTGCAGTTCGGACACCCAGTACCCCTCACGTCCTACCGGCCCTCCCGGCCAACCCCAGCCGGTCCCCAACCACGAACCCGACCCTGTTCAAGGGCCGCGGGGCTCCAGCCGCACGGTGCCGGCCGGCAGCCTCACCGGGATGGTCGAAGTTGTACTGGCCCTTCAGCGCCTTGGCCTTCTGCTCGGCGGTCAGCACCTTGTAGAAGCTGTCCTGGCTGAGGATCAGGACCTTCCGCTGCCGGCGGTCCACCTCGTTCTGCCCCAGCAGCTCCATGATCTTCTCGCAGACTGTGGACTGAGCCGGGGAGGGGGCGCTCAGGCAGAGCGGGGGGCCCGCGGAGCCCGGCCGTGCCCTCCCCCGCCGGCACCCGAGCCGCCCCCCTGCCCCGCTCCCGCTGCACCCCCGGCCCGGGCCCGGAGAGGGGGAAGGAAGCGGCGGAGCTCCCGTTCGCCCCGCCGGCTGCCCCCCAGCAGCAGGCTCGCCCGGCCGGCCCCGGGGGTCTCACCTTGCCGCTGGCGGTGCCGCCGCTGACGCCGATGAGGAAGGGCTTGGGGCGCGGCCGCTCGGGCTCGGCGCCGCCGGCGGAGGCCATGGCAGGGCTGGGGGCGCGGGCCGGGCGGCGCGGGGCGCGACGGGAGCTGTAGTCCGGGGGGCGGGGCCGCGGGCACACGTGCGCTGAGCGCGTCTGGCCTCAGCCCCGCCGCGGGGGCGGCCCGGGACGTGGCGCCGGGTCCTTACGCGGCACCGCGCAGCCCTCAGCGCTCTTGGGGGTGGCGGTGCCCCCGCGGCTGCAACAGGCCCGCGCGGAGCGAGATGAGCACGGAGCGCGTGGAACTGAGGGCGCACGGGCACGGGGGTTGTGGGTGCCATGTATGACACAGGCGTGCTCCGTGCACACGTCTGTGGGTGCAGCCACGACACACGCGTGTTCGCTCGCACCGGGCGCGGTGTGGAGCACGAACAAACCCAGCGTGGACACGGGAGGAAGTCCGTGCGCCCCTGGGTGGCCGCGCCGCCGTGTCCCGCACCGCTCGGGGGACGCGCATCGGCCCCGGTTTGCTGCCCCGGGATGCGCGTTGGACCCTGGCCCGAGCCCACCCCAAAGTCTACACCCACACACACACACACACACACACAGTCCTTTCTTCCACGGGGGCGGCAGGACCCGGGTGGCCGCGCCGGGTGCGGCCCTCGCCCGTGCAGGGCGCTGGGCAAACAGCCGGTCAATGATTAACCCGCCCGGCCCCGCTCCCGTCCCGCCGGCGCTGCGCTCCCGGCCGCGGGGCCGTACCGGGACTGGGGGGGGCAGCGGGCCCCGAGCGTCCGGCGGCGGGGACCCCGCGGGCATCGACGTGAGTGGGGACGGGGATGGGGACGGCGCGGGGTGTGCGCGGGGACGGGGTGCTGAGGGCGGCTCAGGGCTCCCGCGGTGCCGGGGGGGTGGTAAAGGGGGGGGCGGGGTGGATAGCGGATTTTGGGGGGGGACACTTGGGGTCGCTCGCGGGTGGAGGCGCAGCGGGGCAGCCCACGGCTTCCCCGGCCCCGCAGGTGTTTCCGCGGGATGGAGGACGACGCACCGGCCGGGACACGGAGCTGCGACTCCGCGGCCGAGCGAGCGGAGGAGGAGGGTGGCAGCGGGGTGTCCGGGGGGCTGCCAAGCCCTGGCACCGGCTGGGACCCCCCCGCGGGCCGCGGGGACGGGCCCGTGGTGGTGGCAGCGGTCACCAACGCGGCCTTTGAGGGGGATCCACCACCCTACTCGCCGCCGGACCCCAAAAGCGTTCACCTCCTGTACCCGCCGTTCCCGGCCGGCTTCCAGCAAGCGCCCGTCGTCTACCAGCCGGGGCCGGGCCCGGGCCCCTTCCCGCTCCGGGGCATCCCGCCCGCACCCCTGCCCTACACCGCTGTACGTATCCCACTCCTGCCCCGGGCCCATTCCGTGTCCCCCCTCACGGGTTTGTGGGGTCCGGGCAGTGCCCCGAGTGATGCTGGAGCACCATGACCCGGGCGGGGGGGTGGGGGGGTTGGGCCGCGGTGGAAACGTGGGGGAGCTTTAACCTCCCCCACCCGATGCTGCAGTATGAGGGGACGCCGAGCCCGGGCCCGTTGCCTCCCAGCCACGGGCAGCACCTGCCCAAGGACTACATGGTGGAGTCAGTGCTGGTGACCGTCTTCTGCTGCCTGCTGACTGGGGTCATTGCCCTCATCTACTCCCACGAGGTAAGGACACCGGCACCTCAGTTCCCCCCTCCCATTGCAGAGAGTCTCTTATAACCTCTCCCCTCCCACCCCCCACCAGACCCGGGCTGCCCTCAGCCGAGGGGACACGGCCCAGGCCAACGTGGCATCCAGAAAGGCGCAGTCGCTGGTCCTCTTCAGCCTCCTCTTCGGGTTGTTCGCCTCCATCAGCTGGGTCATCTACGTCCTGGTGACCCTGTACCTATGACAGGGACCCCTGAGCCCCAGGGACACGCTGTGTGCTGGGGCTGCAGAGGGGAACATGTGACATTATCGGGCCCAAGGAGCAGTGTCCATCCCTGTGTCCGTCCTTCCTGGAGGGGCGAGGAGCTGCTCCAAAGCCACAGGTACCTTTGCCTGCCCGCTCTGAGCTCTGTGAACCGTGGCATGGGCAGGATCAACCAGACCAGAGCGATGCCAATGCTGTGTCCTGCTGGAGCTGACGCTGGGCAAGGAGCTGTGCTGGAGCAGCGGCACCATGCATCGGGTCAGGCTCTGCTATGGGATGTGGGATCTGTCAGGACAGACTGTCACTTGGCGATGCAGAATGGGATGGAGCCAACGGCCAAGGTGTAACGGAGAGGCCGAGCCATGCAGCCTGGGAGAAGCCCTCACCAGGAATTAATGAGACAATATAAACCCACTTAGCTTCTATGGTAATTCTGCACCCACAAAGACACACACACAGACACACACACACAGAGATACACACATGCACACAGACACACACACACAGAGATACAAGCACGTGCACACACACAGACACACAGACACACAGAGACAGAGACAACACACACACACACACACACACACACCCCCCACACACACACCCCACACACACACACTGTATCACCACTTTTTTGCTGCTTCAGATTGAAATAAACTACAGGTGTAGCCAAAGCGTGTGTGTTCTGTGCACCCTGAGGACCAGCCCACCCCCTGCCTCAGCTTTTGTCCACCACAAAACTGGGCACGTTTCCTGTAAGGGGACGGATCAGGGTGTCCTCCAACAGCAGCAGGTGCCAGGGCTCCAGCCCAAGCAGGACCGAGCTGGGGTTGCAGCAGCTCTGGGTCCGTGGGTGCTTCGGGGAAGGGAAGGACGAGCCACTGGCTCCTCCAAAGCTGCTCCACAGAGCCGGGCAGGAGTGAGCCCTATGCCAGGCCCAGGCTCTGCCCTCCCCGGGGGCTATGACATACCCTGCAGTCCCTCAGACTTTGCCAGGCTGGTGGGACGTGGCAGCACGGCCCAGCCCTGGCGAGGGAGGGGGCGGTATGTGCTCAGTGTCTGGGCATCCTCCTCCCGAGCTGGCCGATGCCTATTATTCCCAGAATTTTGAACCCTGGCCAGGACCAAAATAGCACAGGGTGTGCTCAGCCTCCTGGGGTTATTTATAGCCCTTGGCTGCCCAGCACGCGGCTGCTGCAGGGCACACGCCTGCCAACCCCCCCGACACAGGGGACAGGAGCAGGTACCCCCCAGTGTAGGGCTTGTATTGGGCAATACCACCGAAAGGAAGAGTTCTACAGGGGAAAGGAAAAGAGCCAAGGGCAGAGGAGAAGCCTGAGGGGCACACGAGAAAACAGGAGGCCACACCAGCACCAGAAGTGGATTCGATTGTCACTTTAATCCACAGACTGCTGCATGCACTGTAACCAGGTCGTCAGGCAGGTTTGGTACTGGTGTTTATTCGTCTTTAATATAAAAGTTACAGGTCGGAAATGTTTGCAGGGAGATGCCACCATCTGGACTGGGTTAGTGGTAAATATATAACACAACCGGGCAGCTGGGGGTCAGGAAGAGGCCTGGGAGTGGGGCAGGGGGCTGGTGACCGGGGCATCGCTTCTCCCCACTCCCTGCCCCACACAGAGAAGAGAGGCGATGATCTCGAGGGTGCTGCCTGTGAGACACGCGACACGTTCATGGCCAGTCTTGCAAAGGGCTGTTGGTGGGGGCTTCTGCTCCCCAGGGGTGCTGCTCCCACAGAGGGGGGGCCTCTGGAGCTGATCTGAGCCAGGAGATCTTTCTTTAGGGTCTCCCCAGCCCTCTGAGCCTGGTCTGAGGTCAGGACGTGAGCCAGGAGCTGAGGTTGGGACACACAGCTTGGGTGGGGATGGCTGCAATGGGAGAAATGGGAGGAGGGGGGGGCACTGGATGAGGTGCTGCAGCTGTGCATGCCTCGTGTCCCCTGAGGGGGGGGCTGGCGGAGGGTGGGGAGCGAGACCCCACTTTGGCACGAAGAGGGCTCGTGGTTCCACACACTGGGAAGAACCTGGGAAGGGCTGTGGCTCACCAGTGGGAGGAGGCGAGCATCCCCGCAGGGCTGAAGACGGGGTGCACTGTCCTGTCCCCCTGCAGCACTGAGCCCCAGGCATGACCCTCTGCAGCCCCACGGCCCTGCGTGGGCAAGGTTGAGCAAGGGGCTGCAGGTGTAGTGGTACCACCACCCACAACATCCCCTGAAACAGCCAAGGCCACAGCCCACTGTCCGAGGGAGGTGCTGGGAGCTGGCTGGGGGGAAAGCCTGTGCCAGACACGGGTGTATTTGCCTTTTTGCAGTCTCCTCATGTCAGGCTCTTAAAAAAATTCCTATGTACAAAGGGATACCCAAGCAGGACATCCTGTGAGGCAGGCTGGGAAACCTGTGGGGACTGCAAAGCCTCAGCTGGACACCAGGACATGACACATGGCTCCAGTGCCCTTAGTGCCATAAAAACAAACCGCCTTTGAAACGTTCCAGCTTGGACATGGCGTTTCAGCGCAAGAGGATCCCCGCTCAGCTCTCTCTGGGGCTGTGCTACACCATCCAGCGTTGGAGCCCAGTACTCTTCTCCCAGAGGATGCCCTTGCAAGCAGAGGGGGGGGTGTGTGTCTCTGCATTTCAGCATTTGGCTGCTGTGAAGGCCCCAGCCAAACTCGGGCAAAGAATCAAGCTGGGTTCAGCCCTGTGACCAGGACAACTTCACTGCTGCTCCTCGTGCCAGGCAGAGCCACCATCCGCAGGGAGCTGGCTAAGGCTTTGCAATCTGGCTACAGGAGGAAGTGCTGGCAACTCTGATTCACCCAAAATAAACAGAGGCTTTAGCAAACAGGGAGCTGCTGTTGGGAAGGAAGGTAAGGATGCTCCACACAACACCCTGTCCGGATTCCTTGCGAGTTGCTGCCTTAAAACTGCAGGATTTTCTTGGAACTTTCTGGAAAAACCTGTGACCACACGACACGGCGCTGAGCAAGGCCCTGCAAGGCTGCTGAAACCCACAGCATATGCTCAGATCTGCACTCTACACCCAAATCTGTGCCTCATGCTGTACAGATGAGGACAGAGGGGAGGGATGTGAAATGGCCCGTCCGGGCTGCACTGGGGAGGACGCCCCGAGTGGGACATGGAGAGGGGAGGGAGAGGTGAATAAGGCACACCGAACAGATTGGGGTCAACGCTGTGTGTGTGGGAAACGGGACACCTCCCCCCTGCCCTTCCGTGCTGGGCTGCCCGTGCCTGGCTGGCTTCAGCATGGTGGGGCTGGGTCTGGGGTCACAGAGCACAGCACCAAGGGTCAGCTGGATGGGGACCCCCAGAAAAACATTTGGCAACAGTGAGAGGAGAGAGGAGTGGGGTGAAGGGGAGGGGGCGGCTCGGCATGGGGCTCCTTCCCAGTTCCCATTTCCAACCCCAGAGACAGACCCGCTGGCTCCATTGCCTGGTTCCTGCACCCACTCTGCAGCCTCCTCCTTTCTTCCAGCGCTTGGAACAACATTGTCACTGGTTCTGAATTTTATACACACTGTTCTGCACTCTTCTCATTTCCCTATAAACCCATCGGTACTCAGACATGCATCAAAAACTCCCCCATGGATTCTAAACACTACTCTGTACAGTCCTGTACGCTACAGCATCGACTGTGCAAAGGCTAGTACCATCGCTACGAGAGTCGGGCTCACGGGGCACACGAGCACTCGGGTAGTTGGGGGTCTCCAGGGGTCGGAGGGGTTACTGTTGCTTAAATAATGAGATCTGAGAGGAGGAGGGGGATTTGCTGACTGGAGACAGCGGGTCCCTGCCCACATTTTCAGTGCCTCTTCCGTATCCACGGCCGGTGCCTTCCTCCCGTGAAGAAGGCGCGAGAGATCTGGGGTAAACCGAAGACCCCTGTAAACACAAGCAGCTCTCCAAAAGCAGAGCTCCTCTGGCAGGCAGCGGGAGGCTCTTCCATCCTCACCTCCTAGGGATGAACACATTTCGAGGTGGCGTTACAGGGGAGACCCAAACCCTTGACTTCCACGGCTGCTGCCACCATGCTGGAGACAAGTTTGTGGGTGCCGAGCTCTTGCTGACCCTCCTTTGTGGGTGAGAACAAAAGCCTGGGTATTCCCAGATGCAGCGGGCCAGGAAACCAGTAACACACCTGCATGGGACCCTCCTCCCACAACGCTCTCTCCCCAGGTTTAAAGCTGATCGATGGCACAGAGGGATGGGAGGAGAAGGAGGGCGAGTGCGGCAAGCACCGGCTGATCTCTGCTCTTCGGCTGATGCGCCGTCACTTCTCACCCACGTTCACAGCCCCAGGGATGGCTGCCAGCTGGGAGGGAGGGAGCATCATCCAGTAACAGGTACAAACAGTGAACTCCAGTCTCGTAGCTGCCCTCGGCGCGTCTGCGGAGCAATTCTCCTGGCTCACACCACTCCTCCTCCTAGGTTTTCTCTTCTCGGTCTGTTTTCCGCCTCGTAATGTTCCGAGGTTTGATTTTGAGGGACAGTTCCCACAAGGCCTCCTCAGCCAGGTGGTCGCTGAAATCATTGAAGAACGACACTATGTCGTCGTTTCTTTTGATGTCGTAATGTCTGGAAAACCAGAGAAGGGCTGTGGTTAAACAAGGGGCTACCCAGGGACCTCCCCCAAATTTGAGCCACCCCTGTCCTGCTCTATGGGACATCCAAGCTCTGTGCCCAATACCTGTCACCGTGGTGTGACACGGCAAAAGGGAATGGAACCATCGTGCCCATCATTGAACTGGGAGAAGGCAGGCCTTTAGATCTGGTGCCTCTGCTGCAAGGGAGCATGCAAGAAACCCTCTGTGACCCAGAGGACACTGGAACCAGGAGGAAACTCGGAGGAAAAGTGGTTGTGTGAAAGGGAGCAGTGGGAAAAGGTGACTCTGCTGATCTCCAAACTAATACAGGAAAAAATCCTTTGCAGCTTGCACAGCCTAAGCCAGGAAGGGGAGGAGACCACACCAGAGCCCTGCCATCAGGTCTCCTCATCCATCTCCATCACCATGCTTTGACTTTAGCTTCCTTTTCCCTATTATGAGGGCTCTTGTATCCCAGCCACGACCTCCCCACCTACCCCACGATGGTGCCTCAAAGCTCTGCCCCCCCCAGTGCTGCACTTACACTTGCTGGAAGCACCTCATGCTGTCCAGGATGTTAAACTGCTGCCAGCGTTTGGAGAAGTTCACTTTGCTGTCGATGTAATCAGGGTTTCCCAGATGAACAAAGGTCAGGTCCTGCAGAATCAGGCCTCTGAAAAGAGAAAGGGGCAGCAGGCCAGGGACAGGCAAACAAGAGTAGAGGTTAGTCAAGTCAGCGCCAGCCAAAAGGCAGCCGGGCACAATCTGATGGCCCTGCTGCTGCTACCACCTGCACCACAGCTTTGAGCTGGAGGGGAACATCCCCCCAGCAGCAGATCCAGAGGTGCTCAGGTGCAAGGTGCCCAGCAGGAACAGCTGGGGACCTCTGCCCAGGCACCCGTGGTCATGCTAAGGGTGCTGGGGTTGCTCTTCCACCCTCCATGGGAAGGAGGACCTGGCCAGAAGAAGATCATAATGGGAAGTGCCTGCCAGGGCTTAAACCTCCCTTCCAGTTTCATGCAAGAGTGTTTCCCTCACGTTGAGGTTTTGCTAGAAAGGGGGTCTGTGCTCATTCCTCCAGCTGCCTCCCCTACTCAGCCACATCTCTGCCCAGTCCCGCTGTGATCCCCTGCCAGGTGAGACGCCGTGTACCTAAGCAACCTCCTCCTACAGAACTCTTTCCATGGAAGAAAGCAAGACCAGGAGAAGAGTGCAAGCAACAGCCTGAAGCTGTGTGGTCCATTAAAAAAACTTGTCTTCCTGCACACAGATCCCAAAGTAACCCTAGTTAAAGAGCATCAACTAAAGACCCAGGCACTCAATCTTTCCTTTGCCACAGTCAGTTCACAAAACTGCCACCCTGCTCTCCTCTGCTACAGGACAAATTGCTCCAGAGGGGACACGTGGGACGATGTGGCTTCTTGCCACCTTATGCCAGGCATAGGGCAAAAGGCAAGTGCCGAGCTGAGCAGAAGCTGCTGAGAAATCCTTGAAGAAACCATCAGAGGAAGGGAACCACCAACTCACAGGTAAGGTATGCAGGGAGGCTCCACATCAGCCAGAGCTGCTCGGTAGGCGCGGAAGGACGAGGAGCTGTCAATCAGTGTGCAGTACTCAGCCAGGCCCTGGCAGAACACAAAGCCCATGGTGGCACCGCTGTTGCAAACCCAGTTTCTTTGTGACCTCTCCCCAGCCAGCCAAGGAGCTGGGGAGTTAACACCACCCTGCAGACAGCTCCAGCTGCTTTACTCCGGGTATACGTACACACAGAGCCTCGCCACCTCTGGCCTCATCAAACCTCCATCTGCACCAAGGAGGAGGAGGCGGTGGCTATTCTCACCCCTCACTGTCTGCCAATGCCCAGCCACACTGCAGCTTTCCAGCACCGTGGCATTCATCCCACCAGAGAGCAGTTCTCCACCATCCCTCCACCCTGGGACCCTGCTGAGCTGTTCCAACCACCCAGTTGCTTCCCAGCGTCACCACAGCCATCCCCTTCCCTGCAGATGGCAGCCCTCACTGCTCCTCACCTCTGAGGTTTGCTTCTGCCACTCCAGCCGTCGGATGGGCGCAGAATCCAGTGCAGAAAGAATGGCCAGATAGGAATTAAAATTATTCAGCTTTCGTAAGTGCTGTGAGGGGGGAGAATATTCTGGTTACTCCAGAGATCTGAAAAGCCTTCTAGCATCAAACAGCTCTACCAACAAGAAGGTCCCACTCCTTTGCTCCTTTAAGGAGCAGTGTGTGGGATTCACAGCAAGAACCAAGCTGGTACCTTCATAATCTTTATAAATTTAAGGAGCAGCCTCTCTCGGTCTTGGGCTTTCTCTTGTAGCATAATGATTGAACGGACCCTGGAAGAACAGAGAGAAAATAAAGAGATAAATCCACTCCAGCAGATCTCAGGTTTCTTCTTGTTTCACTTAAAAAGCCACTAACTGACAAGGATGGCAACTGACCACACTAAGAAGTTCAAGATCCCTCCAGCTTAAAGGGAGCACTCTTAATTCACTATAAACCCCAAATAATTTCAAGGTACCCACAACAACCCTTCACAGAGCGTGCTCATTTGCACAGGGAATGTCTGTTTGAAGGGCTCAATGGTACTGGCAATAATTCCTCTGGGTTACGGTGCCCTCCACAACCCTCTTGACTTTGCCATGTGCTCTGGGGTTTTTGATGAACACCCCACATCTACTTACTGGCCAAACCCACATTATCCCTCTTGTAACAAGGGAACCCAGCTCCACAAGGAATATTCTGAGTATCTGTAGGGCGCTGGAGGTTACGCACAGCTCAGTGCCACTGTTGTTCTGAGCTCCTTACCAGTAGGACATGTTATTAAAGTGCTCTGTGAACTGTGTCAGGTTGGGGCTCTTCTCTTCATTTTGCTCCTTTGCCCACAGCAAAACTTCTGGGATCTGTCAAGGGAAAAGAGGAGAGGGGTGGGAAAATGCCACACGTTAAAATGGGATTTCTGACTCAAGATTCCCAGCGGCACTCTGAGGTCACAGCCATCTGCTGACACAAGTTCAGCTGTCTCCTCACATCCCAACAGATGTGCTTGGAGGGCTGGCAGGGAATACCAGAGATTGCAGAGGGTACACGTTCAAATCCTTCCCACCACCCCTGCCCCATCCTCATCTCCATACCTCAATTTTATAGAAGAGTTCAGCATCTAGGAGGGTCAGCTGTTCAGCTATCTCATGACTGTGGAAATCATGCAGGGTCCCTGGCCTGTAGGAAACAGGGATGAAGAGCAAAGGTTTAGCAAACATGACCTGTTTTCATTTCTTTCTTCTATTTTGGACTGAGAAAGCTCTTGTGTCCACAAGAAAGGGGCACCCTGTCTCTCAAAGGACCAAGAAATGGTTATGTGCATCCTTCCTCACCTGGCTGCCACCCCACGGGCTGCAAGAGGTTTGATGGAATTGGCATAGCTCAGCTTCTTCTTCTGATCCACTTTATCAAGGATATTCTTGCGTAGCACTCTGGCGAGACTCAGCTCCCCGTTGCAGACCAGTCGGAAGACCAGGTCCATCAGCAGCTTGAGAATTTCCTCTGTCAACTCCACTAAGCTGAAGGAAAGATGGAAAACTCAGGGAAGGCATCAGGGCCACGACCCTGAGCTGAGGAGTCTGTGTCTGTAGTGAGTCTCGTTGGTCCCTCCCAGAGGCAGAACTGAGTGACTGAAATCCCTGCCCTTCCCAGCTCTTCCTTCCTTCCAGGTTCCCCTTTTAGCAGTTATTTTTCAGTCAGGGACAAAGACTATGCTGAGAACCTGCTCCTGCTGAACAAGAAGGTTCAGTACTAGAGGAGTCTCACTGGTCAGAGTAGGGGACTTCAGCTGCCATTGCTGACCAGGATTAAACAACCATCAGACCTCTGGACTGCTACAGACCCCGCATCTCCCACCCCCAAAGGAAGAAGGCAACTCACCACAGCTCGTCCACCACCCTCACCAGCACGAAGAAGGTGTTCTTACTGACTCTCTTCTTAAACGTGTCTGGGAAGTGGCAAAACTTCTCATATGTTGGATGCAAATTAAAGAATCAACTTCGTGAGCTCAGAGCAGCGTCAGGCAACGAGCAGCTGCCTCGAGGAGCAGCGGAACAGCATGCTGCTCTGCTGGGACTGACACTGGTGTGCAGCTTCCAGGACATAAGGGGCAGTGATGTGGCTCTAATTAACACAGTATTAAGCAGCTACCAGCTGTGGGTAGCAGGGGTGTGAGGAGGTACTTATGCCACACTAGAAGAGCAGGTGTACCCTCAAACTGTTCTCTCTAAGGTGGAATTTAATGAACAGCGCTCCTCTACTGTGATCTCTCCCACCGGTCTGTGACATCTGGTCTCAACAGATCTCAGATGTCACCTCTACCTTCCTCAGTGCCCAATTTGCTGCAAGGAGAATGGTGGCAGGGGAGACAGCACAGGTTGGAAAAGCTCTGCCAGGCAGACAAAGGGAAAGAGAAGGAGGTTATCAGTAAGTCAGGTATTGACAAGGGCCTGCAGGAATGCCCCAGCCAGTATTTTCACTGACAACTGCTCTGCAGTGAGATTTGTGGTGTCCTTGCATGTGCTGGTGTCAGGAGGAGCAAAAGGAGCAGTGGCTCTGCTGCAGATGGCAGTGATGAGCTGCAATGAAGGGCAGGGTGACGTCAGGCTCCTTTAGATGTAAGTGTACAGGACCAAAGTCCACGAGGTCTTTGCACTGCCTGAACCCAGACATTGACCCACTCAGCTGATGGCAAAGAGAGCCACAGGAACAGGGCCAAGGGGAAGCGACTGCAGGCAGGGTGCTCAACAAGGAGCCTTCTCCCCACTCTCCCAGTAATGCCAACGCTCACCACTGCACCACGAAGGGCCCTCGCCTCGTTAGCAGATACACACTCAGCTCAGGGCTGGGAAGCCACAAGGACAGCATCTGCTGTGCTGTGCTGCTTGCAGTAAGAGGGAGAACAGGTCGTGACCATTTAGTCCCCTCTAACATTCAACCACATCTGCCCGAGCAGGCAATCCCCACGGCCCCTCCAGAAGGCAGAATGTGGTTTGATCCCCATTCTACTAATGAGATGTCCCAAACGAATGACCAGTTCTCCACTGATGAACAGAAAGCCTGAACTGCTCTTCTTCTCCCCTGCCAGGGCTCGCAGAAGACTGCTCTCAGGTCCAGTACTCCACTCTGCCCAGACCTGCCCAGCATCATTTTCCATTTGCAGGGTGCAGAAGTCAAGTCAGTCCTGCTTGGGACAGCTCTGGGCCAAGCACATTACTGACCACGTTGTCAGCAGGCTTTTGACCAAACAACTGGCCACCAACTCCCTCCAGGATGAGTGCTCAGCTCTGATTGCTCATAGGGGTGAACTGTCACTCATGCAAAAGGATATCTGTACTGCAGCTTCTTGATGAGATCTTCAGGGGTAATGAATGTCCTGTACGTGGTCAGAAAGGCTTCACAGTACAGCACCAGATCTACAGAGAAAACCAACAAAGGTTCCATCAGTGCTGCTTTCAGAAGAAGGAACCTTTCCTAAGGCTGAATCCAGGCATCTGACAAGAGGATGCAGATACGTTTTGGGAAAATGCTGTGCTGTTGTTCCTTACCAGCAGATGGACCCTACAGCACAAGAGTCAACTACAGTCCAAGCCGGGTGTCCACCCGCCTGGCTCCATGTGCAGCGCTCAGGTTTGCTGTTTGCTTATGGGCCCAACAAAGGGGTCAGGGAGCCACATCTATTTGTGGGACAGGAACTTACAACACTGGGCCAAAGGAAAACGTGGTTTAGACTGTGGGGATACTTGAAAAAGGAAGATCTGAGGGTGAGAGGTGGGTGCCCCCCTCTCTGCCTTTACTGGCCACCGGCACAGAGCCCTGCAGAGAGACACAGTCGCCCTTCCCTAGGAACAGCGACTGATCAGGGACACATGTGTTTCGACACGATGCTGTGATGCTGCAGACACTCTGCCCTTGCCATGTTCCAGGAAATCTGCCCCAGGACAATGCAAACATAAGATTACTTCCAGCCAAAAGAAGAGCAAATTGCACTGCAAAAGCTGATGCTACAGTGACCATTACTGCACCACAACACAAAGGCTGACACCACGCACTGCAGTCAGCTTCTGGTTATTAATCTGCAGCAGTAGGTGCTGCAGGGACCAGAACTGCCAAGGCTTTGGCCATCCTCATGGGAACAAAGGAGGGAATTTGAAAAAGCAGGAACTGCAAATGGGAAAGAAGATTTCAGGTCAAGACTGCAGTACATTTGCAGTCCGGAGCAAGGCTTGGGCACTGCGGACAGCAGCAATCAAAGCAGAAACTTCTCAGCCCCAGTATAAAAGCCCACAGCACTGCAGGCAGCACGAGCGGCGGGATGGCACGCTGCCCTTGCCCAGCACGCTGCAACCGCTGGCAGATCCTTCCTCGCACAGATGGGGAGAGACAGCTTCTGCAGTGCCTGCCCAGGCTAGGCTCTTCCATGTAAAGCTTGTTTCAGCCAGGACAGGGATCACCCCACAGCCCTAGGCTCTCACATCCATCCGCTACATGTGGAGGTTGGGAAAGCGCACGCGGTGATGGCTGCGCTGCCCACCTGCGGGGTTTCTCTTGGGAGCATCATGGGGAGGCTGCTTTCTCTCCTGCTCTTAGATAGAGATCGCTGCTGCCTTTTGGTTAAAGATGATCAAACATAAGCTCTAAAGCCAGAGGCTGGGTGGGCATGTCAGGGGTGAGCCCCCGGCCTCATCCAGCTGTAATCCTGCTCTCACAGCAAGGGCGTGTGGCTGCCAGCACTTAACTGACCATGGATTTTATTCCTAAAGACCACAAGTCTGTCTTTATCCCTTATTCCATTATGCTCTTTTAGAAAACTGAAACGGACAAGAGGCATCATGCAACAGGGCGTGGAGTTGCATTTATTCTGGGTTCCCATCTGCCCAAAAGGCAACGTGAGGTAATACAGCTGGTCTGCTCTGGCACTCGAAGCTGCCAAGAAATTCATCTTTAAAGGAAAGCCTCTTAACTATACCCCTCTGTGCCGTTTGGCTGATTGATTTACAAGCCCTGAATTCTTCTCATTGTAAGCTTAATTCATTAACCCTCTCAGTCACCCAAACACTGGGTTAGCATAGCACAAATTCCTCTGTGCTCCATTCAGCTCAGCACTTGGCATAGCCTGAGGCTCAGCTCTGTGAGTATTCCAAGGCAGCCTCCCTCCACCCGGACACTCTCCCTGTCCATGCCACTGTGCATTTAAAATCCTGCTCTAGTTTTCCCCAGTCTTGAGAGGTTCTCCCTGGCTTCCGCCTCGCTGCCCGCAGCATCCTCAGAGCTCTCCATTCAGAACTGGAGGTTTAGCACACAACCCTTTACTGAGTAGCTGTCTTTTGACAGGAACAGTAGGGAAGGTCTTCCAACGTGGTGCTTGTTCTGGAGAACAGCAGGAGTAAATCAGAGCTTCCCTGTTCCAGTTTCTTCATTTTTGTCAGGGGTATTTCCACCATCTCCACTATTTCTCTTTAAATATACATATCTAGCCTTGGTGCAATCAATTGCTGCCTCCTCCTCTCTAGTACGTTACTCACTTTGGTCATTTCTGCCTGGTTTTGATGCCTGCTGTAAACACCTCATGCCACATGAAAACCCCTTGTCATTTAAAAATGCACGTGAAAGAGATTTCCCCTTTGACTACCAAACCTCTAAAATAGGAGTGCTGGATGGTTCAGTGGGTTAGTGCATTTTGCCTTGCATCCAGGGAGAGAAGATCAATTTTGGTCAAGGCCATCAGCACAAATGTGTTTGGCAGGTTCAGAAACCACTCTCTGGAAACACTGCAAAGGCTGTCTTTGCCACGGGTCTTGGAAAGAAGCTGCTTCGTGTGGGCTATGACTGGGTTTGGAGAGATAAAGTGGGATTTTAACAAATCTGTAGCTAAAGAGTTGCTAAGCCCCTTTTCCTCCCTCACATCTCCTTTCTTGGACTGTGGATTCCCTCCCAGAACTGGTCTCAGTGGCTACCAGCATGCAAGCTGGAGAACAGGACTGGACACACCTGCACTTGCAATGGGCTACTGTAGCAGGCATGGAGACATTGATTTCACTGCTGTGCCTTGCTTTCCAGGTCTGGGCAAGGGCTATGAGGAGTTAATACCATCCCTGCTGCTAACTGGAAAAAACAGGCGCTTATCCAGCTTACCACCATTTCACCAGAGATAAACACAACATCCCCCTGCAAGCTGGAGGATCACGAATCAGCCCTCTACACCCCGGCCCAGCTGCAGTCACACTGTGACCGCACACGACAGAGCTGCAGAAGACAAGGCCAGGCCAGGCCAGGCCAGGCCCCTCAGGTCTCCTTTCAGCCACTCACTATACCTTTCCTGTCGGTCTCTGTTGCATGCACTAACAAAATGTCTCCGGATCCACCACGAACATCTGGCCCATCATCTCCCTGCAATGAGAACAGAGACACGTTAGGCATGGCCCAAGCTCCCTTTGGCCTGGTTTACCATCTCTGGGGTTCAAACTCAGCAACAACTGGCAGAGTACACAATGTTCCTGGCACTGCTCACAGTGCAAGCTGGGACATGGGCTTCAGCGCTGGGCTAATCCTGAATCCAATCCTGAATCCCAATGAAGCATTTGGTGTCCCAGATGAGGATCTGGGCTGATCCTCACGAGGGGTCTTTTAACTCCTTTACACCCAGGCTGTGAAGCTCAGTGAAAGATGAACCTTCTATCCATAGAAGAATGAGCAGCAACATCCCAGACTCCCAAATGCTCCCAGCAGACCATTAACACAGCACTAACACTGTGTGAACTGTCTCAGAGTGTGGGATCACGTACCACAGTGGCTGTTGGGTGAGAGGTCATGCATTCAACCTGCACCTTCCAGGAACATCAAAACCTAGCAAGTTAATTCCCTAATCTGGAACTATTTGGCTGGAGGTCCCCTGAAGCGATCCAGTAACCAGAAGCAGAAAACAGCCCTGATAACTGCTTGCTCCTTGCCTTCCCACTGTCTAAGAACATCTTTCTTATAGCTACTGTAATTCCCAACTAAAAATATGCAAAACCAGTCTATCGCTCAGGCAGCAGTTCCCACGCTGCAGGAAAACAGCTTGCTGTGGCAGTTCTGTACCATGTCAAACACACAGACCGTAAAGAAAAGAAAGGGAAAAAAAAAAAAAAGAAGTTAAGGGTTGACACAGATATTCTAGTCCCAAATGTTCAGGAATCACTGGTTTTTAATTGTTTTTTTCAAGGAAGCATTTCTGCAGAGGAGACGAGTCATGTCTGGCTTCCCTTAGCAATGCCTTTGTCATCTCAATAGGCAAAACACTGAAAAAACATGGATTACAGCCACCAGCTGCTGTGCCTAAGGTGTGAATTTTTCAGGTGACCCTCTGGCAAGAGTCATGAAATAGTACTTAAAGAATGGGTAATAGCTTCTCACTCTCTCCTGCACATCTTGGCTGACCATAGAACACTCCTAAAGTGCCAGTAAATGATACATTCTCAGTGTTTTTCAGACGATCCCCCTGACAGGCTGAAAGCTTCAAAAGCCTGGGTCTTCCCTTGAGCTGCATGTCAAAGACAGCTTGGTTTAAGCGTGCAGTGAGCAAAGCTGTCTGGGAGTGTACCCAAGGCTAGAAACAAAGCCATTTCTCAAGTACAGAAACAGTTACTTTGGCTGCTCTTCCACATCAGTAATGTCATGTCCTGCTTGGGAAATCAGACCAGCCTTCAGATTGAAAGGCCAACACTGCAACCCCACACCTGGATGTACTGCGCTCATGCTCTTGGGTGCTTTATTTCAGACTGAAGTGGTGGGAAGGAGAATATTGGGAAAAGGGCACGAGATGAACTGGTTTTCAGAGAGATACCTCAGGTTTTGTTAAACCCTCATTCACCAATGATGCTCCCTGCCTGTACCAGTGTCTTATTCCTTCACAACAGCCTGCACACATAAACCTGCACACCACTTCTGCTACAACCTAGCTTTTCCTATCAAATAAAAGCTGATGCCTTGCTTGTACACACAGAGAATCTGATTTCAAGAGCATGAAAGCAAACACCAAATGCACCTACCTCTTGTTTCAGTGTTAACCTAGCCATAATTTCACTGTGGTCGATAAGGGATAGCTCATCTACCTCTTCCTCCAACTGTGAGGATTCCAAAGCATCTGGTGACTGTGGCTGCCTGTGGGAAAAATAACAAACCCAAAAGGAAAAATACACATCAGTGTCATTGCCCATCCTGGAGAAGGGATGCTGGGGCTGCTTGAGCTCTCAGCATACAAACCTTCATCAAATGACAGTAAGCACACAGTCTGAGGCCCAAATGTCTTAACTCTCATTCTGTTGCTTTGAGCATCTCTTGAAGAAGAGAAAGATGAACTTTTAGGACCTGCACACCTGTCTTGCTGGCAGACAGGATTTTACTACCCCTATGTAAATGTACACCTCCATGCCTTCTTAATCCACCAAAGTTTTAGCTCTTCCTCTAAGGCACAGACTGAGCATACTCATACTTATCTCAGTCAGCTCATGCTCTTCGTGCTGCTACAAGGAGAGAAAGCAGGCTCCCTGCTTCAGGAAGATACAGCAGAAAGCTCTGTCCACTTTTTTTTGGTGTACATCCACATGTCTATTATTCCTACCCCCAAAAGCTGGTACTCCTGTGCCTGGAGACATGCTCTATGTGCCTGTATTCCTAAAAAAATTAGAAGTACACATGCACTCCCTAGCTTTCCTCAGGCACAGGCCAAAATCCCATGTACCAGTCAGTACTTTCAGCAGCCAGTGAACTCTGCAGAGCACTCTTGCATTGTCTCCTTCACTGCAGGGATTAAAACCCTCAAATCAACTGCAGGAAAATGGGGGAGGGAAGCTGACTGTCACACACGAAACAATGCTGTTCTCTATTTTTGCCTTAGAAATGCAATTGAAGAGCAATCTCAAGCAGCAGGGAAGCACTCTCTCCACTCCTCCTGAAGCCCATCTGTTACAGCCTGCACCTCTTCATTTACATAGACAAATGATAGCTAAGAGCATTAGAAGGGATATAAAGCCTCCTGCTTCGGGGCCTCAGCCAGTCTAGCAAGGTTAGGAAGAAATTCCCCTCTAGAAGAGCATTTCCCAGCAGTGATACAGACTTTTTTTGCATGTCTCCCTGGAAGCACGAGGGTGCAGCCATTGTCAATGAGGGACTGCCAATTAGCTGGGACTTAGGATGGCTAACAGAGGCTGCATTAACCCCTGCAAGCTCAAAAGAGTTTAGTAACACATCACATCTTGACATCACATCTCCTAAGATTTTCCTCATTCAGCAGGATCCCACTGCTCACTGGCTGTGTGGAAAACAGGGGCTTAAAGGTTAGAGAAGATGGAGAAGGTTGAGGGGAAAACAGGCAGCCCCAAGGATGGTTTGGTAGAGGGCAGGGCTAGCAGGATGTTGCAGTGGGACTCCTCACAGCTGGGAAGCAATAGGCTCACCTTTCAGCACCATCTTTGCCTTCCTTCCCCATGGCACTGCTGTTTGAAGTGGAGTCTTTGGAGAGGCCGTCTTTGACAGAGGGAGATTCCTGCACAGAGGAAGAAGTTTTTCATTATTACACAGGGTCCTACACCACAGCCAGCCCTGCATTTACAGTCTGACCACCTCTAAGTGGCCCTTTACTGTAAATTCCTACAGAGTGGTTAAAGATTGATGCAAGTTAATGCCGAATGCCAGGAAAACACAGAAGTTAATTAGACAGGAAATTTGGGACCATCTCTGGAGACTAGTGTAATTAGTACTGTTTGCTTTTAACATTGTGAAATGATGCTGAAAGTTACAACACAAGTCAGTGGCTGTCTTGGATTTTAACCCTCTCAAGGACTTTTTACTTCTTCCCCTCCAGCCCTCACTGTGGAAAGACACTTGCCAAACAGATGCAGCCAGCTCCAAGCTCTCCAATTTCAGTTCCCCTCCTGCTCAGAGTCCCCTAGACACCAGCCTGCCTCAGGGGGTGGATGCACACTGCCCTTCCTACCTTCCCTCTCTCACATCAGAACAGGTTATGCAAGGATGCAAGGATTCCACTCACAATTCATTGCCAGGGAAATGAGGCTAACACTAAAAAGCAGAACCATCTGAACCCGTGGCATGGAACAGCAGGTAGACAGCTCAAAGCAAAGATGCAGCATGTGAAATTAGCCATTTATTAAGAGGATAAATAGCTGTGAATGGCAAATGGGAATATTAATCCAACAGTGCTGGAGTTCAGAATTATTTAACATCACGCAGAGTGAAACTGGGAAATTCAATCCAGGACAGACAGGACTGAAACCAGCTACACACTCTCCATCTGGCCTGGAAAACACACTGGTGGGCTTAGGTTTCTGGGTGCCTGCAAAATTTTTCCAGACCATATCTGTAAAGCCTCTTAGCTTCAAAGTTGAGACCCAGCTCGCAGCTGTCCAAAGGGATGGGTCTGCCTAGATGTGTCACCCAAAGGGAAGTGACGGGAGCTCTATCTTTTGGCATATTTAACACCAACATGGATAAAGGTCTCAGAGACATCCTGGAGGAGATGTGCCTTCCAAGATGAGGGCAGGCAAAAAGACTCCCACAGACCTCTGCCGCTGCTTCCTGTGACCCAAAGGAAGACGGAACCTCCCTGCAATGGGAAACACCCTCTCACCTCTAGGAAGTATCTAAGATACTTGAGTGAAGGAAAACACCGCGTGCCATTAAAGTGCTAAACCGATCACTTACTTTGTATACAAACTGTGAAGGAAAAAAGAGTTTAGAGGCTTTGTGGATTAAAAATAGGGAAGCCAAAGCGGTTACAGGAAGAGACACAGCCCCAGGATGGCGCTGGTCAGGGTGCAGCTCTCTGGAAGGGGACCTCACGCCAGCAGCTCCAAACAGACAGCAAAGCATAAACAGAACAGCGCAGCAGGAAAAGCCATCACTACCTCCTGCCAGGGCTCAGCGTGACCCCGAAAGCATCTCCTGCTCTCCACCCAGACCAGAAGGCCACCCAAGCCTGCAAGCCAGGAGTGGGCAAGCAAAGGGACTGCCAGCAAGGGAGCTGGGGCAGGAGGACGTACACGGGAGCTCCATGGTGTGAGGAGGATGCGGGTGCCAAGCGCCTCAGCCCCGGTGTGAGCTCAGCATGCACCAGGCAGCCCCTTCCCAGTGTCCAGCCTTCTCCGGGTTACTTACTCCTTCAGAGCGAGGGAGTTCCCCGTTTCTCTGGCCAGAGGAATACAGATTGACATATTCACCCTCACCAGCCTCCTCACTGGCGTTTTCACTCTAAGGGAGACAGGACGAAAGGAAATTTGTGATGGTGCCCCCTGCCAGAACTCAGTGTTGGTGAGAGACTGTGCCCCTGGGCTGGGAGGAGAAGTGCTCTCTGTCACCTAACTGGGAGCCTGTCCTCCAGCTCAGCAGTGAGACTGCCACCACTGAGGCTGTACCTTCCTCGGTGTAATTACTCTCCATTTCTCTATCCTGAAGCTCCCTGAGGTGCAGCAGGACAGCAGCAGGCACGGCTTTGCAAGAGCTGCACGGGCTCCACGCGAGGCTGGGAAGGTGCAATATGCATGTGCAGATACCAAGGTTGTAGGCGCTGAGCATTCAGAGCATGACACACCAGTGCTGGTCCTACCCGTGCTGTAGTCCTGCCGCTAAGTGCAATCAGTCCTGCCATCCAGAGGGTATCAAACGTATCTCCCAAACTAGGCTACAAGCACAGACTGGAGCCATCATGGCAGGCTAAATCAAACTCGAGGGCTTCTGGGCTCTAACATGGGCCCAACGTAAGGAAGATGCAACCAACAGCAAGGCCAGGTCCAAAGTGTGAAAACCCGATCATCTAAGTCTGCAATCAGGGTCCCTCTTCCAAACTCTGAAGAGGCAGCACTAGCATGCACTGTGCTGACTGCTCTCATCCCACTGACTCAAGGCTCTGCTGCAAGCAAAAGAGGAACCGCCTTGCATATGAGGTGTTTAAACAAGGAGCTGTAATGCACAAACCTGCCGAGTGATCCACACAACTGCTCCCAGACCTTACACTAGCAGTGCCATGTCGGCACGGGAAGGGCACTAGTCTGACTTCACCAACTCGTGATGCTTGGCACCAACATGCATGGCCACCAAGCACACAGCCAGGGCTGCTGGGGACCAGAAGGAGTGGGAGCCTGGAGACAGCGACAGGTTTATTTATGCACAGGAGACAGAGCTGGACTGCACCCACTGCTCCAGGGGCTCACCGGGGCTTAGGAGGGAGTAGGGCAGCAATCGCCAGATCCTGCCATGGCAGCAACTGCGGGTGTGAAGCTCTGTTAGGAGTCTGTGTTTAGGAACAGCCAACCTCACAAAACACTCTTTTACCTTCCTCAGCTTTGTAGCACAGTTGCAGGAAGCTACAGCAACTTCTCCTCTCCCCTTCACCAGCATTTGATATTTTATGCTTCCTACGTGCTTGCTAGTGGACTGTTCATCTTCTCTAGCCACTGTTTTTGTAGGAAATTATCTCTCTACAATTCACACACACATTTGGAAACCAGACTAGATCACATTTAGCATGTATTAATACAAGAGACATTTTCTTTTACAAAACAAACCCAGCTTTGCGTTAAGGTGCATTATCTCTTTGGATAGTCTCACCGAAGGCGTCTGGAGAGAATCAGTGAAAGAGGTTTCAGAAGGAAGGCAGACAGGAGCATTCCCATTAAAGCTGCTCTCCTGAGAAGAGGAGTTTGGCACATCCACAGTGCTGGGTGACTGGCTGGCTGCGGAGGGCACTGCTAGGTCAGAGCTCTGAGATGGATGGACGGGCGGAAAAGGTGGGGTGGAGCAGGAGGAGGAGGTAGAAGAGAGGAAAGGAGGTATGGAGACTTGGTTGTGAGGCACAAAGTCCTGGGAGTAGGACCTAAACACAGATTTGTACTACAGGACACAAAGACATACAACACAAAAAACAAGGAAGATGGGGAAAGGAAAGAGACAGACAAAAGAAAAAGTAATTAGATCAGCAGCAGCGGAGCAGCGACAGCACAAGGCATTTCTAACCCAGGCACCTCTCTGGTGAGAGGCCGACCCAAACAGAGGCAGCCCTGGTTTACCATCCACATGTTAGAGCAGCAATGCTACCTGGGACACATCAGCAGGTGTTTTCATGGAGAGGTATGTTCTTGAGGGAAAGTGTGCACCAGGGTGTTTACCTGCAGGTACCCAGCCTTAGCTGGGGAGGGAGGATGCCTGGGCACCTCCGTACTGCCATTGACAAAGCACAGCCTGAAAATCCCTTGGGTGGGTGAAAGGATGCGCAGGCATACAGAAACGATGGCTGCAGGCATGCTGGAAATATCCTGATAGAGAAAAGGACTCCAAGTGCTTACTGCTTTTCTGGGATTTTCCACAGGATCCAAATTTCAGATGCCATTTGCTCCAGCCCTGTAATTTAACAGCTACTGTGTCAAGTCTGTTCCAGAGCAGGCAGCTCCCAGGGAGGAGTGGCTGGAAACGGTCTTCAAAGTTACACTGAAGCAGAAAGATTACACACTGCTACTCCTTCCCATCTAAGAAACATAGGAAGCAAAAATGGTAATTGCCCTGAGGAGCGATGAATTCCTTATCAAACTGATCCTTTAATGCAGAGCCTTGAAGAGTCAGCTGAAGAGATGAAAGGAGATCATCTGCGTAAAGCTTTATTTCACTATCTCTCCTCATCATCAGACTACTGTTCAGATAATACCGAACAGGGTGCAGAGGAAATATATTGGGCCACGGAAACCAAGAGCAACCCTCTGTCTTTAAATGTCTGGTACTAGTCAGATTTGCCATCAGGGTAAGTCCAAAACAAAGCTGACACCCACAAAAAGTAAAGAAAAGGAGAAGAAAAAAGAAAGACAATAATGCTAAAAGCTGCTGCAGAGGAGTTTGTTTTAAAACCTGTAGAGCTCAACCACTAGCAAGATCTATGTCATAGTCAAATGGACCAAAGGAAGAATCACATCATCCAACAAACCCAGGCTGCAATGAAGCTGTGGCGGTCGCTTGTTCGAGGGGTGGTGTATCAGAGCTCTCCAAGCACAGGCACAACTAGCTTAAAACCAGGCTGAAAAGTAACACCACCGTGATGTAAAAAGGAGATGGGGAAACAAAGGCATGAATTGGAGAGTTCAGGCTACATTTCCTGGGGAGAGTTGAGCAGGGAATAAGAAGCCAAACTCAGTCTGGCACCGGAGCTGAGGCAGCAGCATCCCGCTCAGCATGGGTATTTTTTTCCCTACCTAGGAAAGATGTGAGCTTAAGAATCTAAACTGAAAACAGCCTTAGGACAGAAGCCTGGGCAAAAAAGCTTTTCCACTACAAAGGAAAGGAAAAGTAAAGGTCAATGGATAGACTTTACCTTCCAATACCTTAATCCTCGAGTGGTTGCCCTCCGCCATGAGTGGTATCTGGCAATGCTCTGGGTGTGTTCTCAGGGCCCAAAACATATTGCAGGCCATAATACAGAGGAGCAGAGGGAGATGCTTTGGAAAGAGAGCTTAAAAGACTACTGAAAAATAATTAAAATGCAAATCCCTACCACATGCCCGTGGCTAAGAGGAGACTGGCTCTAGGACAGGCTCCTCTCTCTTCCTGCCCGTTTCTTTCCGGATGAGCAACCCTGGCTCCAGGGACCTTGTCAGCTCTTGGTGCTGCCTCAGTAACAATGACAAGTCTAATCTCTGTATTTACTTTCTGCCTGGATAAATGCTCTACATTTATTCATTTTCACTTGCGTGGCACAAAACACTAAATCCCTCGTAAGACGCCAGGCTCATGACATCATCTTGGCTCAGCAGATTCATTATGCCTGCGCCGCCGTCTCCCTGGTATTTCATGATCTCACCGACACTGATATGCCATCTATCGCCCCAAGACCCAGGCTAGACCCCAAAAAAGAAGAGGAACGATGCAGATGAAGAACAGCAGCTCTCCAGAAGGCACTCAACAAACATCTGGCCCCGTAGCAAGATCCTCTACTCAAATGGGAAGGAAATAATTCACTCAAACAGGACTTAAGTGCCAGCTCCCCTACAGCTGGGCTTCCTGCGCCCACATGAGACAAGCGGCATACGCTGTCCTTCACTTTGTAGTTGATGGACACCTTCCATTGAGGAGTCCCAAGGGGGTTTTGTCTCTGACCTGCTGAACCCCAAGAAAAAAGCCAGGCTTTTGCAAAGCAGCGGCGGAGCTCACGCAGGGCTGGAGTGAAAGGAAATGACTGTCCTCCATCAAGTCACTCTGGGACAGGCAGCACCCTGCGAAGCTCTCACGCTGTGTGATGGTGCTGGCAGGGTTAGTTCAGGCCAAACGCTGGCCGTGGGGCTCGGCAGCTGAGCCGCTGCCTGGTACGCTGCCCGCAGGCTGAGCGAGCAGCGCGGGGAGATGAATTACTGCTGCTGGGGCAGGAAAATGTGCATAGCTTCTGCCTTGCATAGTGCCAGAGACATTAATCCCAATTCAAAGGCGATTTAGACCTAAATATAACATAGCGTTGGATAATTTTTAAGGGTTTGAAGTTATGTTGCTACTGACAATCACTACATATTCGTCTCTCCTCGACCTCATCAATACACCTTTCAGAAGGTATCTTGGCATGAGATGTGTTGAAAATGCGAGCACGAGGCTCAGGTTCCCAGGAAAATGCATTAATCTTCATTATGCGATCTGCAAACAATCATTTAACGATGCAGACATGCTCTCAGCATGCTGTTAACAAAGGGAACAGTGCAGAGAAGCCTTTGGTGTGCTGGCATTAATTAACCAGCTTGCTCTCAACTTCCAATCTTGTTGTAAAGTTGCATCTTGTAGAAAGGCCCCCTCCTTCCTCTGGAGCCTGCAAGCAGCTCTGGAATTCCAGCTATGCAGCCATGCTGGGACAAGAGCCAAGAATGAAGCATACTTTTAAAGGGGAAAAAACCCAGGCTGCGGAGATGATGATGTCCATATGGCACCCATTCCTGCTGCTCCCCACTGTGACCCAGCCCAGCCAGCAGCTGCAGCAGGAATCTGGCAACAGCTTCCAGGCGGTTTGGGTGTTGTACATCTCTCGGAAGCCCTGTCATCCTCTAAAAGAAATACTTTTTTTGGGAGGGGACAGTTCATTCAACAGAACTGTTCTTTTCCAGTCCTTCCCTCCATGAATCGCAGGCAATGGTTTACCTTGGAAACACATCAGCGCTTGTTTTAAGCCATTTAGAGGTTCCTTGCAAGGTCAGTAAGGCCTCAGTTATGGCTGCACTGACACAACCTCCTACTCCATGGCTTTGCTTTTAGTGAAGCACTTCAAAATAATCTCTGGGTAAGCTAGAAAGCAGGGCACAACTGGATCCTTTGGGAAAGGATGCTGCCCTCTGTCCAAACTGGTCACACTGCCAGGCTTCCACCACAGGACCAGAAGATGTTCTCCCAGCTCAAGTGATCCTAACCTATAACAGCAAATGGCCAACATAGAGAGATGAGAAAGATCCCTCTCCTCTCATCAGGAACACGGATGTTTTTAAAGAATCCTACCTGCCACTTGGGAAGTACTTCCACAAAGTGTGCTTTGAGCTCAGAGCAGTCTTGCCTCCTGGGAAGAGCAGGAAGCTAACGTGCCCAGACCCGAATGTTTACCACACCGTGACACACGGGGTCTTCCAGAGACAGCATCTTTCAACCTTTTCAATTTGCTGCCTTTGATTTTTGCCACAGTCAATATTTTCCAACAGTTTTCAATCATGAGCAGCAGCGTTCCTGCGTGTCCCAAAGGTCAATGACATTACCACTGTTTATTTGGACTAGATGGCAGGAGATAAGCACTCTAATAGAAAACTTATTTCAAGAGTGATGCTTCTCTCCAGTCACTAGGCATGGATGACCACCAGTAACGGGGAGACAGTGTGTTTATATGCAAGGAGTCACTGGTTGTGGGTTACAGCAGTCTCCATCCTAAATTTAAAGCTGAATTCAATTATACGGCTGACAGAGCATCTGCGGCATCAGCAGGCAGTCCTCACCTTTTAAGCACAGCCTTCTCAGTTACCCCACGGACTTCTGCCTAATTAATCTGTGATCCTGCCAGACACTCCCAGATCAGATAGAGCATCAGACTTCCAAAACACGAAGTTATCAGAGGAAAGAATCAATCTTGGAGATCCCCTCTGCTAATGCTATCAAGTGAACGATGTGGGCAACGTGCCAGAATTGGATGCCCGAATTTTAACAGTAGGAAACTATGTTCACAAAATACTGGGTGTTGCACAAAGCCACTACACCCTAAGAATATAATTGCATAGACAACTACTGGAAAAGACTTCCTATCTCATGACACAATGCTGGGCTTCCAGATACTTTTGCTAATGAGGAAGGAAACGCTCCTACAATGAATGGCTGGAAGCAGAAGCTGCCAACAGAACGGCTTCAAGCACTGCCACAGGAAAGGCAGCAACTCCTCATGCTGGATGTTTCTCAGCAAAGCCTCTGACCTGGCTGTATAGCTGACCTCTCTGTTTTTAAGCACAGCAGATGGATGGATGGGGCTGTTCCCTTGGGAAAGGGTGTCCTGGCTTACACACAAGAAAACATAAAATCTAAATTTCTCCTTAAGTGGGAAAGATTCTCTTACATCTTTGCAACAGAAGAAATAAGAGGGCAGGGGAGAAGAAACCACTTGTAAGATTTATTAACCATGCTATCACACATCTTTCTTTTGAAACTATCAGGAGAATTCAATCTGATTGCACCTACGCTGTCAACTCTTGTTTAGCTTGTAGGCAATATCACTGTATCTAGCAAGCAGATCTTTGAAAGTCAGAGCCTGGAGACTAAGGCAAGACTCCTGAAACATCAGTCACAGGAAAATCATGGTGTGTGTGGCCTACAAAGTCAAGAGGGGACTGTTCAGAGAGACCTACACAGAGCCCTGCAGTGCTCCAACTGCAAGAAAAATGTATAGATCATCCGAGGAAAGGGGTGTCAGAAGCAGGATTCGGTGGTGCCAGCATACAACAGCACTATTAATATCACCACCCAGTCTGGCCATGGGCAGTGGAAATGAACACAAATGCAGAAGGAAAGCTAAACAGGAAAGGTGAAACAATACCTAGAACTCAGCAGCTGGGTAAATGGATGCAAATCTTTTTAACCTCCCCCCCCTCCTTCCCTCCGCTCCAAATTAAAGAAGTAAAACCTGCTCAGGACAGAAACGAACCAGCACACCATGATTTCCCAGCCCTAGTTTGATCAAGGCTCCCACCATCAGACCGCCACATGAACCAAAGCAGTTCAGTGTGTGCTTGGGCCAGAGCCACAGCGTGTGCTGCAGGCTGGAACCGAGCTACACAAACAGGGGCGAGGAGGGGAAAACGTGCGAAGCACATGTCTGCGTTGTGAGCATCTTCAAACACTCCTCTGAGCCCCCCTTTTCCTGAACATACGTTAGCACACACACAAGAAAGAAAAACAGTTGCTGTGAATTTTCTGTACCCTTGCTCAATTTGCTCGGGAACGGTGGGAACAAGTGAGAACAGAAGTGCTGAACTGGAGCTTTCATAAAGAAATCGCTTGCGCCTTCTGCTGGAATCCAACAGCCAATTTGGTTTCAGGAAAATAACTGGAAATGTCTCTTAATTAAAAAGAAAACTGAAAAAAAAATTCCCCCATCGTTTTGAGAAAGGCATGTTATTTCTTCATAGTGGAGGATGCAGCCAAATTTCTCCTAACGGCATGTACATGCCTCAGAGGAACAACTGTGTTCCTTGTTTGAGTGAGGAAAACGTTCCTCGCCATAACCAAGAGCAAAACCTTCTGCAGTCTTTGGTGGAAAACACGTGGCTGGATAGCAGTCTAGCCTGTCATGGACTGATTTCCTTTACCAGCACAGAGTTCCCCAGCAACTGGGAAGTAATGAGACCTGATCCTGCTGTCTGGATCCCTGCCCACCCATTCCCAGTTGAACAGCACAAGGAGTTAATGAAGGAAAGGGCAGTACCTCTGTCTTCACAAGAAGGGAGGGAGGTGACCAGCTAGAGAAAAAACTACCAACCATTACTGAGGAGGCTGGTTTCTTATTGCATATCTCCTTTCCTGCCGTCTAGCAACAAAGGAGATGGGAATCCCTAAACTGACAGTACAATCCAGTTGTCCCATGGATGTGGGATTTGCTGAGCATGGCACGGGGAGCATGATGCTGCAGCGCTTACAGCATCACCCGCACTGCAAACGTGACCCTCGCTGGCACAGAGGCCAGACATGAATCAGACTCAGTAAAAAACAAGCTCAACTTGCCAAACCTATGAGGTTTGATCCAGTTGCTCAAGATCTGCCTCTATCCAGTAAAAGCTATTACCTCTGACACAATTTCCTGCAAAGGGAAAAAGCACAATGAGTGGGTTGAGGGGCAGTGGTGGCTGCTGGACTGCAGCAGCATCTGCAGCATTGGTCAGAAAGAAAAAAGTCAGGGTTCTAGAAAAGAAATTCATACATTAAAAATCAGAAGAGGAAAGATGCCCTGAACAACTTCACCTGTTTTTTGCTCTCTGAAAACAGGCCTTTTAAGTCCCTTAAATCAGCAGCGAGGTGCTAGTCCTTCACCTGGAGCACAGAGTTAATGGGTTAACACGCTGAACACGGTGCAGGCTCGGCTCTCCTGCTGTCTGCATGTGACAGATGGGTACAGGGCCAGCTCTTCCCTCTGGGATCAACTCCTGTTGCCCACTATCCCAGGCTAGTCTCCAGGGAAGGAAAAAAAAAAAAAGCATGGGGCACTTTTATAATTGGCTATGCTTGGCAAACCTCCGACCATTGCTCACGTTCAGTCAATGATCAGCCACTTTATTTATCAGCTCTTGGCTTCCAGATATTGACCAAAGGAGGCTTTTTCTTCCTGTATGGAATGGACAATGACTGATGCAGGAGACATACCATTTGAAGAGATTTGGTAATCACCACTGACATTTGGGTATGCAGGAGGCTAACTCCTCGGCTGGCCACTACGCGATGGGCATGCTCTCCTAGCATTAGCTCCCTTGCTGGGGCTGGTGGGAAGCTGCTGCTTATTTTTTTAGGAGTTTTATTGCTCACTTGAGTGTCCCTTCTTTGGGAAGAGAGTTAAAAATGGAGACATGAGAGTAAGAGGAGCAGAGCGATGTGCTTAGAGCGTTACTGGCACAGCTCATGGCATCCCTGGTGTGAAACCACATGGTCCTTCAGCCAATGCTCAGGAGCAGATCGCAAGAGGGGCTCTGGTCCAGATCACAGGAGGGGCTCTGGTCCTTCTTGGTGCTGAAATACTGGATGTCACCCTGGAAATGATCCAAACCTTGACAGCTGGTTCACGTCTCAGTCTTATTAGGGATAGGGAAAATGGGATAAACCATGGTTATGGTATTACATGGGTCAGCTATGATCCGTGTAAGGATGTTGCTATTTTCAAGCTCAGAGACAAAGAGACACTGTCACAGAGAAAAATCTCATTTCTGCCTGTGAAAGAATAGACCAGCTAGAGTCGTGAGCAACTAGGAGATTATCATAATTTAAAGGCATTCATGGGAAAAAAAAAATCACCATTTTTAATTCAGCTTATTTCCTTTGTGCATTTGACAGTGCACTGACTAATTGTTCTCATTGTTCCTCATGCTCCAGCTATTTATTCTCCCCCCACCAAATCCCTGCAAAAACAAGTAAGGATTTCTTTTAAATGAAGTTTTAACATTTCATAAAATATTATCTCCAGAACGATGTAGTCCAAGGCAAGAGGAGAGCAGGTCAGAACAATTAAGTAGGTAGCAACCATTTAATCCAACCAGGACGCTTTTTTAAATGAAAGTGCCCATGTATTTTTAGAACCCTATACAATCATATTTATAGTGTCTCAATTAAAACCAAAATAGCCAAGTGCTTTTACCCAGTCTTACAGTTCCATGTTTTGCCTGCAAGGATAGCTATCAAACAAGGGCTGTAGAACTCAGAACTTCTGCATCACTTCAAATTTTAAAGCTGTTTACCACAAATTTATGCAAGCAGTAACCTTTCCACACCTCAGCCTTTTCATCTGTGCAGCACACCTCCCATGCTGCTCTCTCCAACAAGTGGAAGCCAAAACCTTTAATTCATTGCTTCTGAAGTAGCTCTACTTGTACAGTACTTGAATACTTTCTTCTTCTTCAGCCCCACGATTATCACTAATTTTTAGAGAATGACTAAGTGTTGAAATGGGAAGATAGCAGTGGCACAGTGGGAGGATTCCATTTTCAAATATTTAATATTAAACTAATTGAACGGTTCTGAATTTTCTCAAGGCTTTTCTGAGAATTTCTTCTCCAGAAGTCATCTAATTTACTAAACATTCAGGTCACTGTTAAAAAATAGCCTATTCTCAGTTGTCATCACACAGCAATCAGAGCATAACCACACAGTTTTACATGCAAACGAGCCCCATACTGATGAGCTGCTGGAATCCCGTGGTTAGATTTGATTTCATTACATTAATGCTTTGTTATTACCACCATTTAATTTAAGCAGCTGATCACGGATTTAAACAGTGTTTTAAGATTATTCTCATTTTGATTTAAATCATTCTCAGCTCCTCATGCTGTTCTCTCTTCAGACTGTTCACAAGTGCTGTAGGAGAGAAAACCCTGCTCATCTGTCAGCAAATCATACAAGCTTGCTGAGCTTGTCTGGGACCACGGAGACGTGAAGGGGAGCGGACAAGCAAATGTGGGGTGAAAGATTTGGCAGAGGTCATTTTCTAGAATGAAAAATTAAGGGGCTGCAGCCACTATTGGACTAAATCAATGTATTTTGGGGGTAGCATTGTGTGATTTCTCCAATGGCCAGACTCACGTGGCAGCAGCAGCCTTTAATCGACTCATCCACATTGCTGACATCATGCAATGGAGCAAAGAGACTTCACAGCTCCACGGAGGTCAGAGAAGTACATATGCCTGGGCACACAGGCCAGCTCATCTTCCTCAGTCCCTCATGTAAACTCCGCCGTGTATATGGCATAATGAAAGCCACGCCTCCCCAGTGCTTCATTTAGTAGGATTTATACAGGGTTTTTCTCACCCAGCCAATTAATACATGAGTTAAAAAGCCCCCAAAAGAACCTCTAACCCACAAGTGGGAGTGTAAGCACAGGATTTGCACACCAGCGTTTCACCGACACGACCACACACACGTGTTACAGTGCAGAGAGCAACTCACCGAGTGCACAGGAAAGGAGCTGTGCCGGTTGAGAAAGGAGTTAGAGACTGACATAGTGAGGCCCTGAGTGGCACCGCTGTCCTCGGGGGTGAAGGGCACTTTAGTTTGCTGGACACAGTAGGAGACAGAAGAGAAAGAAGAGGCAGCATAGGAGGCCTGCTGAAGAGGGGGAAGAAAGCAAGAGACAGAAGACACACAGAAAGAGAGCACAGAAAAGGCTGTGAATAAAGGATAAGAAATGCTAACTGTAAAACAATGCATATAACAGCTTGCTAAACAAACAGCTATTCATACAGTTCATCAGAGCCAGACACACCAATATGCCCTTCTTGAGCTCAAGAGGCACAGCAAAAATCACAGTTCAAATCGTCTTTGTTTCACAAATCCCTTAAAAATCACCTCCCACCTCCCCCTTCCAGTTCCTCCATGGGCAGCTGTGCTGGGAGAGGCAAGATGTTCCATGCTGGGAGAGGCAAGATGTTCCATGCTGCCTGTTTGCCCCAGGACATGGGGGGCAGATCCCCAAAGGAAGAACTGTCTCTTGCCTTTGTCTGTTAAGCAGCTGACCCTTACAGACTACTATTTTCTGTGGCAACCTGAGGACTGGAAGCTTGGTCTGTCCAGTGTGATCTGTGGGCATCTGTCTGTACTGGGTAACAGTCATGTCCAGCCTCTTTTCAGTCCAATCCAAATTGTTTGCACAAGATTGGGATATTACACTATAAGTGATCAATACCATGAAGGGATTTCTGAATTCCACTGTAGTCAAGAGTCTGAGGGAGGCTAAGGTCTATCTAGGCTTTCTCAGCTCTGACTTGTCGGTTACAACATAAAACATTTCACAAATAAGATCTGAAGCTCACGGGAAAGGAATTTCTACTTAGTATTTTATAGACAAGTCCATCCAGCAAAGCTGGCATACTGCTAGAGCAGCTGCTGCCCATGTGATGTGGTGTCTCAGAAACTCCTAGGGCAGCAGGAGCAGAAGAACAAGACTCTGGTGGCTTTTACAGCAATTGCTGAATGAGCCATGTCTGCTCGCACCACTTTCCCAACTAAGAGATGAAGGGAAAGGTGGGTGGCTACACCTGAAGAAACCTTTGCTTCAGGGAAATGGCAAGCAACACCTTGATGGTATCAGCTTGCAGGACTAGCAGGCAAACCAGTGACAACTTGGCTACCAGATAAAGATTAAAGGGCAGCAAAAAAAACCCCCAACAACATTTGCTTCAGCTGACAAATTCAGAGAAGGAGCAGAATTTCCCTTCTGCAGAGCAGCTATGGTAAATCTGTGCTGTGCACATGTTCTCTCACGACTAGACCAAGTCAAGCCACCTCGAGGAGGAGGAGACAGGGCAAGGGACTACCAGGTACAAGTGACAGTGCAAAGGTCACACTGACAAAGGGACCATAAGACTCTGCTTGACCCTTCAGGGAGGTGTCCTGTGGACTCTTCAGTGTTCCCACAGAGCAGAGGGACGTGGATGTTTAAGGTCTCAGCCCCACAAAACAATAATAGAGAACACTCAGTTTGGCTTAGATGGAGATGTTACTTAACCTTTTTAGGACTCCTACCTGCATCATAACTACCTGTAGTTAAGAAAATCCACCATTAGAGCTCTTGGTTGCTTTTCCCATTTCATTAAAAACAACACCCTGGGACAATCAAACTTTAGCACAGATAATGTGAAGAAATATTGCAAGAGCCTGTCATGATGGTAAGACCAAGGCTCTGTTCCCACATTTCCTCCTGTTTTGTTTAAGCCATGGAGAATTTAAGTTAGCTGCATTACCACAAAAAATGCTTTGTTTTGGTTTTTTTTTTTTTGGGGGGGGGGGAGTTGATTTTCTCTATTAAAAAACCCCAACACAAGTAATTAATATAAACAGACTCCCTAAGGTTGGAGTTAAAAAAAGAGAGAAAATAAAGAAAGACCATTAAAAGCAACTAGGACAAAATCCCAGCTTCACTGAGTTTGGAAACAGAACTGCTGCTGCCATCACTGAGGCCAGGATTTCATTCCCCATGTGGAAAAGGGCACCTGCTGTACTGTTAAGCCCCCCCCACCCAACACATGTGGAGGTGCCTTATGTGCTGAGAGTCTGTGAGGGCCAGCAGAATATGGAAAACCAGGTAAAATCCTGGCTCACACAAGGGGATGACTGTGGAGAAAACAGGGGCGAGTTAAATAATAGCTATACCCAAGTTCTGTGGCTCTGGCCAAGCCTGAGCCATAAAAGCAGTTATTATGTTTAAATGGTTATTATTAGTGGCATCCTTGACAACAATTTCAAAACAGCATTGGGAACAACAGTGCAGCAATCTCTTGAAAATCGTGTTGCCCAGTGTGTCAAAATCTTCAAAGCAGTTGTTACACAAGCCTGCAGTCTGGCACAGCTTCAGCCACGCCATGTGGAAGACTAACAATTCGTTTTTAGGGCATTTTAGGACTTGCAGAACTTAAGGGGAACAGTCTAAACATGGGGTTAGAAAAGAGCCCGAAGCAGATGATGCAAAATGCCTACAAACATGTTAACAAGATGACAAGGAGTGTGATGTGGTAACACCACCAAGATGTCCTCCCACCACCGCAGCTTGTTAGAGACAGGAGAAGAAAGAACAGAGCTGCTCCTGGGAGGCTGGTGTGCCCTGCCAGGGAGGCTGGTGTGCCCTGCCAGGGAGGCTGGTGTGCTCTGCCAGGGAGGGCACCACGGATGTCACTCACCAGCTGCCGCTGTTTCGGTGGGAGAGCAGGAGGAGGTGCCAGTTCTTGTGAGGAGTCTAAGCTGATGAAGGAGTCGCTGAACCCATAGACTTCCATGAGGTGCTTGTTCTTCTGCTGGTAGATGTGCTCATTCTGAGGGGTCTGGTAGAACCTGGATGGCTGTGGCTCTGAGTAGTCTTCCACAAACTGCATATATGCCATCACTGCCAAAAAATAAAAGGTATTATCACCACTCCTGGTCTGCAGGCTGCAGCTGCAACAAGCAAGCAGGGTGCTTATTCCTGAAATAAGAATAAGGCCATGTCACTCTTGGTCACACATTGCTGCAGGCTGGGAGCAGCAAAGCACCTGTGTTGTGCTCACAGGTAGCTAACACAGTCAGCTGCCATCCACCTTGCAGGAAAGGATCTGGATATCCCTGACGTGCTCACCAGCCACAAACACATCTGACAACAGCTTTAATGAACCAGTGAGGCCTCTGAACAGCTACTTGGTAAGTCTGATTCACTGATTCTTAGCCCAAATCCCTTCCTCAGGTGTAACCCATGGCAATTCAGAGAATATTCCTCAACAGCTACTGCCCAAAGTCACCAAAAAAGAGGATAACTTCAGTCTGCTTTCTAGTAGGCATGAGTAATTTTATACAAAGATGCAACCTTGACAATAAATCTACAGTCATTCTTGTACTCACATCTCTAGTCAGCAAGTCTGTAGAAAGTGGAGGCTTGCAGTCTTTCTCTGTTCCAGCGAGCTAATAAAACTGTTACCGGAAAACACCGACCTGCAAGACTGGGAGTACCTCTCCCTCTGCTATTTATATGTCACTGTTGGTGCTGGCACAAGAGATTTACCTTTTTAAAAGTGCCACTGACCATGCCTTCCTACTTGCTTTGCTCCCACCCCTTTTTAAAGCATCTTACCATCTCCAATTCCTGAACCCCACTGATTCAAAAGCTTTTCTGAGATGTGGTTCCATGGAAATATTAAACAGGATCAAATCTAATTTAAAGGACCTTTCCAGTGGTACAATATCCCTCCAAAATCTATCAACCCCCCCATGCAGGTCTGTCTGTGCAGCTCTGAGAGCATTAGTTACTGCTGTGGGATTTTAGTGTTGGAGGGGGAGCACGACATCCAGTGTCACAGAAAGACTACAAATCCCCAGAATCATTAAGGATCAGAAGTGTACTTAATAAATGTAAAATAAATAAAGAACTCTCTTCATATACCCAAGAACAGGAGCAACAGATGTATTTATGTGACATAAAAAGGACCAACCGAGGCCTTTGTGTGAATGTGCTGTCATGCACAGATCATTCCTGTGATCATTCCTCCCTTCTCCCTGATAAACAAGCACTTGTCAGATTTTGTATATCTGGTCATTAGGTGGCAATTATTCAGCTTCTGCTGGCATTTCAGTTGTACAGCTGAAATGAATGGATGAGTTCAGTGAAAGCTAAAAATACGATGACCACGATGGAGTTATCTGCACTCCAGAGCTCGCTGCAAGGCAGAGCCCTCTGTTCACCTGCCAGCACAGACACACAGGCCAGCCTATTTCAAACAGGATGCAGCCACGCAAACATGTTGGCAGGAAGGAGTTGCTTTGCACCTGTCTTTTGCACCTTTTTTTCAGATTTCCTCCACTATTTAAAAATGGAGCTCACACAGCTGCCCCTTCCCACAGAATTACATCCCTCCTCCAAAAACCAGAATAAAGAAAAAAAGGGGGGGGGTTAAGGTTGTGGCAATGGGAATGCAGGAAACCTCAGCTGATGGATTTCAACCCTGACCGGTAACACCTGCTGTTCCCATCCTGTGACCCCACACTGTCCTGAAAGAGAACAACCTGTTCATGTCCAGCGGCACTGCCAGCTCCTGCACAGCTCTGCCAAGGCTGCTGAAATCCTGACCCTCAACACCCCCTTGCTACCTGAGCCTTGCTCCTCTTCCTCCCTCAGCACCACTTCACTGATGGAAGTCACCATCGTTGCTGGTTCAGACCTCTCCTTCTCGAAGGGAGCGTGACAGAGGTTCCAAACTGCACACACACACAAGTTGGTGTGTGTTTGTGCCCACTCATCAGTTGGTGCTGGCACTCCTGCTCAAGCCAAGGTCAAAGTTCAGGCCCATGACTTTCAGCCCAGGTCCTAACAGTGAGAAAAAGCATGTTCTGGCAGTGTTCTCCTATTTGAAATCACAGTGAGGGAAGTGTTGTACAAAATTGCTAAAATACTTTTTCCAAGTATTAGTGATTCAGTTGACTAAAGTACTCCTATTGATACCCATGTCCTGAAAAATGCCTTGGTGTCATACAACAGCTTTAGAGGGTAAGATCTAAAGAAGCCTTTTAGAATAAATTTCTCTAGCTGCAGAGTGAACTGAAGATCAAGACTCCTCGGAGAACTGTAGAGGACAAGAGCTTGAGGGGAAAGATCACATTCTGAGTGCTCATCAGCTAAGTAGGACAAAAGCCAAGAAGTCAGGCTTGGCAGTCCTGGTGTAATGAAGCTGACATTGCTAAATTCAGATCAACCCTTCACGTGGAGTTACCTAAAGAAACTGTGCTTAGCATCCAGACCTGAAGACAACACTCTGGATCGATAGCTGTGAGTTCCTCTGCTTGACAGCACAACTTGGAAGTGTTGGTGAAAAAGCTATCACATTAGACACTTGTGTAAAATTAAATTACTGTAACTCAAGGTAGTCAGCCTGAATGCTGTTGAGAGCCTTAACTCAATCTGCAAGGGAATAATGAAGAGCTCTTTTATCTCAGCTCTTTATGAGGCTAATGCAGCCCATCATCATGGCAGCTCCCTTGCCTTACTTGTTACAACTAGTCCAGGGCAGGTGAGCATGTCTCTGCTTCTTTGTCGTCTACTCTGTTTTTAGGTGAAGTGAAAAACAGTTGGGATGGTGAAATTCAAACTTGTCTCAGGAGCAGAGACTGCAGAGCACAAATTAAAATGGGCATCGTTAAAACGTTGCTGATCTTGAACAGGAGAGTAATGGAGCAGGATACTGCTGTTTGCAAAGGGTCTTCTCTCCCCTCTCCCTTCTGCTGTGGGCTTTAAAAAGGCAGAAATTTAAAAAGCAGATGGGAAATTACATCACCAGCTCTGAGCAGGCTGCACGCCCTGCAGCAACTCTGCAGAGGGAGGGATGGGGGCTGCAACCTCCACTGTGAGCGGCCGGGGTGGAGTAACAGTCTCAAGGCAGCGCCCCAGGAGAGAAGGGAGACATGAGAGAGAAACTCTCCCACCACATGCCCAGCTTACATCAGTTCTGAACCCAGAGAGAAAATATTTGAAATTAAAAAGATACACCATAAAATCTCTGAGTGAGGCTAGGAACACCTTCCCAGCCATCTGCCTGCAGTGCCTTGGCTGTCATTTTTGAAGAAGCTAAAGCTGCCTGGGGAGTTCTAGCACACACCAGTTCTGCCCACATGGCAGAAGTCACAAGCATCGCTTGCTGTGCAGCCAGGAGAGCAGCCGCCAGCCCTGGAAGCAGCATTCGGCTGTGGGAGAGAAGAAAACACCCTTGGAGCAGTGGTTGGTGGAGTCTGTAAGAACTGCTAGGAGCTTATCAGCAATAAGGCACATCTGCAGTACAGGTAAGGATAGCAGTATTCGATGCAGAGGACCCGCTGAAGGTCTGGCCCAGCTCCGGGTGCTGTGTCAGCAGCCCGTGTTACAACCGGCCCTACACAAGCAACAGATCTGTCTGTATGGGCAAGAGCCAAAATAATGGAAATCCTTCAGCTATACTGCACACCAACTCACTGGAGAACTCAAGGTCAAAGAAGTCAGTCTTTGCTGTCACCCCTGGGAGGAGAGCTGTTTCTCAACGAGCTCACATTATCCGCTGGCTAAGCCCAGACTGCCCTCAGCATGGTTCCTGCAGTTAAATACCAGCTGCTTACAGGGCACCAGGCTGCATTTTGTTCCCACTGACAGGGAGGGAAGCATGAATAAGTGCCTTGCTTCTAGTGTGCAATCTGTTTAGAGGAAGGATCTTGTTATTTCTGACTCTGGGCTCTCCATGGCAGAAGCTGCTCCATGTCAATCTTGTTCTGCAGGAGCACAGTACTGGTGGTCAAGCAAAAGTCTGAAGTAATTTGCCCTTAGTAATTTGCCCTTCGTAACACCTACTCTTACACCACTAAAAGACCAATAATTCATACCAGACTAAAAGGCTTATTACTCCTGTTTAAATTATACAGAAGCCAACTCTTGGAGGTCCCTCTGAGCACAGCTCGTGGCAGTACAGACAGTTAACTCAAGCAGGATTTGCTGCATATTACCCATAAAAAGACCATGAAAACCTCTGCTGCAGCATTTCCTGACAACTACCAAAAGCTGACCCACAACAAAGAGACTACAACTCAGTTCCATCTGGGTGAGCCCTAGAGCTTTTTAATAAACTCCTACATCTCCCCCAAATCCCAGGAGTTTGGTGGGGCTGTGGAAGCAGCACTATGTGATCACACCAGAGTATCTCCCTCAATCAGCCTCTGGGTGAAAAACTCCTGGGATGCTACCATACAGCCTGAGTAATGTTTTACTGCCCTATTAATGCTGAAAGTAAAACTAACTACCACAAATCTGTGGTATGACACACTGTGTAGTAAAGGCAATCTAAAATAAATTCTCAGTGTCGCTTTGAATGCAATTAAAAATCCACAGCAGAGGGGTATCAGCCCAAATACTACTACAAGCTTTGCACCAAAGATGCTTTATCAAACCATCAGAGCTGCCAACACATCAGATAACAGCTTCTACCCTTCCTAACAATGTGATCTGATCGATACTCTAAGATCTTGTGATAATGCCAGATGACAATTAACTCTGTTCTAACATCAAAGAAAATTAACACACAGGGCCTTGAGGTTAAAGGTGTGTGCAGGCAATGGAGAAGACAGCTTTTAAAACTGTCGTTAAGTAACTCCTTGACATCTCACGTGATAACAGAAAACAAAGACATGAGGCTTAAAGGGAAAAGCAAACAGCCCAGGTCTCTTTCAACTGTCAAATTGCTTCTTACCCAGGACTGGTGTGGGTGTCTCCCCCTACCAAAGCTGCCTGCGTGTACAGAGGTGCGTTTCCCTGCATACATCTTAGTCTGTGTGGTGTGAAACCACCCAGACCCAGCCCTTCTTACAAAGATGGAGAGCCCACAAGAACCTGCTCCTACATAAGGAGTCTCTGTATCGCATCCCCGTGCAGCTGGTACTGTGGGTGAGTATTCTGAAGAGCACGAGCCATAACAAATAACCTTGGCTGTGCCCTGTGCCAGCATTTCTTTCCTTTCTGCTGCCTATAAACAAACATCTTGGCTCCTTTTAAGCTGCTCTCAGTATCTTTGAACTGCTTGCTTACCAGAGAGGCACAAAAGTGATTTCTTGTGTATGGGGACACTGAACTGGAAGATGCCCCTCACTTTCAGGTTAGTCAAGCCTTGTGTGCCGAGTTACAAATGTGGACTGGCCACTTAGGGATAAGGAAAATGCTTTCAGTGAGTGGCACAGTACACTCCCACCAGAACGGACAGAATACTGACCCTGCCGCACGACGTGCCCATCTCACATCCACCTTCTTCTCAGTGAAGAGACAAGAAACTGCAGACATGAGTCAGAAGGCCAACTCAGCACTTCTGAGTCAGCTCCTCACTTGGGCTTCCAGCCACACAACGGAACGCTGCCGATCCAGAGCTTGCACGCGCTACCTCCTCATGCAACACACAACTGCAAGGCAAGCCAGCGACTAGTAAACTAACATCTGCTGATCTCACTAGGCTGTCCACAGCCTTCCTTGGCAGATCAGTATAGCTGCTTTTTGGGCAAGAAGCTTCACATGTTTTCATCCATGAAGATCCATTAAGGAAATCAGACTAATGTCGTGAGCTTGAGTCCCAGTCAGTACCAGCGTGCCAGGAGCCTGGCTGGGGATGGCAACCCGTGGCATTTAGAGGCTGCTCATCTTAATGATTTGGGAAGTTCTTAGGCATCCAAAGGACATGAGATCCTGTAGCAAAACAGCAGTACTGGACACTAGGTTAACAGCATTGTCTTGCACAGCTATGTGGGTGACTATGTTCCTCTTGACAAACAACTGCTCTGGCAATACTTGGTCTTCCTTGGCTGTGGACAGAAAAGCAGCTCCTTCTCCAAGCTCTTGGAGAGTACCCAATTCATTTCTGCAGTGGGAAAACATTCATAAATTTGGGGCAGAGGGGAAGGAATGCACCTAAAAGGGAAGACAGACCAAGTTCTGCAAGGCAGAGCACCTCAAATATAACACTTGGGTAAAGACAGAAGTATGTTCTCAGTATAGTAATGAAGCCATTTGTCCTGGGTCTGGATTGTACCTGGCTCCAAAAGTTTCATCCTGCCAACCAAAGGACTGACACTTCCCTTCCACGGCTCTGATGCTGGCCAACTGATTTTAACACTCAGCTCCACAAAAGCAAGGGCATTATCTTGGGGTCACCTTACATAATGGTCATCAGAAGCATAACAACTGCAAGGAAAGGGAAAGGTAGAAGTAAAACCCAAGCACAAGAACTTGCTTACTGTGTTTGTTTTTCTTCTCTGGCAGAGGTGGTGGCTTCTCTGGGTCACTGTTAGAATCTGGAGCAGCAAAGTCAGCAATGAATTCAACTGGTGCTGAAGAGTTTCCTTGCTGGAAAGGCAAAACAGCAGCAAACGGTGGGAAGGGTACTGATGGGACAGATGTGGCATTCTGCATGTCATCCTCGGAGATGTTATCATATTGGGAAGGATGCCTCTCATAGGACACCCTGCAGTTATCTGAAGTCTGAGAGCCTGCACTCCTCCTCTTCTTTTCTGGTAAAGCTGGAGGAGTCTCTGTTGGCTGCGCTGCTCCCAAGAGGCTGCAGAATTCCACTGGAGGAGAGCTGCCCTGCGGTGGGAGCTGGAAAGCCTGTCCATGGAAAGGGGAGCCAGACTCACCCAAGGACTCTGGCAATGGGCTGAGGATACCTGGCACCTGCTGAGGTATCTGATCAGCATTGGAGAGGTCCTGCTGCAGGAATTCATAGTCCGGGTCATAGTGATCCGACTGATCTGGTATAACAGAGGGGACAGGAGAATGATGCATTAGTTTCTCTCTTTCACAGTTTAGTTCATCTCAATTCTGACCCCTCCCACTCAATCAGTTAATTAATCAGTTCATTTCATCAGAGTGGCACTTCCTTGCAGCAAGGACCACCTTGCTACACCTTCTGTAATGTTCAACCTTAACAAAATTCTTATCATTATTTCTTTACACTAGCAAACAAATAATAAAAAAATCAATAGCAGATCATGGCAGAGATTATTTGTGTTTCATATTTGGTTTTATTTTCTTTCCTAGTATGTGGAAGCAACATCGCTTTAGTCTACCAGGACTGTCATTTCTGCAGACAAGGCTGAAATCCACAAAACATTCCACTTGAGAGCTGAATTGAGTTTGAACACAATCATCTATAGCTAAGGGAACACATTCCCCTGGGCTTTTTCCTATCCAACAGAATATAATTCTGCACAGAACTGCCCGCAGCGACTACAAGATGACAGTTGCAAGCGCAATCCATTTACTTCTGCATCACAGCTATGACAGCTCCCAAACCAGAGTGAAGGGGGCTCCTCCAGCAGCCCTGGACAGCCCCCAGCTTACCTAATGTTTCACAGCTTGTGTTGCGGGAGCACTGGCCACTGTCGCGGTCCAGAGACGAGAGCTGCTCATCAGACTTGCTGAGTTTGCCGATGCTACTGCACGGCGAGAGGCGAGGAGATTCCCCCCCATAGGAGTGGCTTCCACCAGACAACCTTCTCTGGGCATAGCAGTCTACATCAAAATCCTTAAGCAAAAAAAGTAACAGTAATAATCAAATCATTGTCATTCTTGGCAGCTCGCTAGTGAGCAAGATGCAGCTTGAGGAGCAAACACCTCACAGCCGCATTAAGAAAACCAGGAGGGAAGGGGATCAGTGCTGCTAGCCTGCTCTAGTTAGACAAGGACCACAGAAAACCTTGGTTTCAGTAAGTAGCCCATGCCAGGGAGCTCTGCATGTTCTTGCTTCAGGCAGGGCATGCTGTGACCCACTCTGGATTTCACAGACACCGAGAAGATAGACCAAGTTCCTCAGTGCCTCACATGCCTGATGACTGCTAGTCAAGACATGGGGTACAAGGTCACCAGACTGCAAGATTTCTCATTAAATAGCCAGGGAAAATGAGCTACAGTGAAGTGCAGCTTCCTGTGCCTACCACTACATTGTTATTTTGGAAATTAGCTCAAACTTATCAACCTGCAAGTGAACCCTTCACATATTCCCACTCCTGCCAAACAACCGAAGTAAGTACTACTAACTGAGGAACTGCTGCAGCTTCACCTGGGTCAGCCAAGTGACAGCAAAGCCTCCCAGATTCAGAGCTGAGGCTCTGGGGATGAGGATAAGATTTCATTTTGGTGCAATTTAGTACAATTTCAGATCCTCACTGCTGAGTTAGTAAGTTCCTGAATGTGTGAAGCAGACCTAGCCACTTACACTGTGTAAAGCAAACCCAGCCACTTACAATGTGTAAAGCCAACCCAGCCATTTACAACCTCGTAAACCCCAGACTAGGACAAGTGATGGAATATGATTAACACACAGAGTCCCAAGTTTTACATTTTTCCACCAGAAAATGTACAACTTTCCCCAAAGCCCCAGCAGCAGTCAGAGCAACTGCTCCAACTACTGCTTGGGTTAAAAGATGTTCTAAATTGCGACCGGCTGAAGACAGACATCTGATGCCAGTGTGCATGTGATCCCTTGGCCTGTAAGCAAAGCTTGGTGAGACGTCAGGAAGCTCAGCCAGCCACTCTGTACCCTGATCTGTTTAACACAACAGCAACACTCAACTGCTCACATCGTCACACTCTGATACAGCTCAAGGCAATGAAGTTTGTAGCAATTTGTTAATTAAATCCAACAACAGTGTAAAAAAACCAAATAAACTGAAGCTGTTCACATTATTTATTACACTGATGTTCCTGCCACTAAAACTCCTGCTCCAGAACTCTCCTGTACACGGCTGCTGGGACCTGCAGAGGCGTGCAGGGAGCTGCATGGCCGCAGGTCACAGCATTTCTCTGAACTTTTGCTACAATTCACAGCACGTTTCCCTTGGCTCTCACAAAAGGGTTATGCCATTACCTGTCTGTTGATTCCAACAGGTAAACTGGACCCACTGGTGGCTCGACTCATGGGGGCTACAACTGCCACTCTCGTTGGGGAAGGTGCCGACTGCCGTTTTTTAGGAGGCAATGCTGGAGGAGGGCTGCAAGACACAAAAGGCATTGATGCTTCCATTACTCTTCCAGCAAAAAGACTTTTAGAGGCTTCACAAGCTTGTCTTCCAGAAAGGCTGTGACTTGCCAGGCTCAGAGCTCACAGTGTCTTTTGGAAAGCTGGCAGGGACTAGCCAGCAAAGCGCATCCACTAACAAACATCAATCTGAAACTGCTCTCACATGTAAGGTCCTGTTCAGGGACTGCTTTTTTTTTTTAAGGTTGGAAAACAAACAAAAACAGCTGCTGTTTTCAAGCTCATTTTTCATGGAGCCAATTAGCACAGTAATTATTCCTTAATAATAGTGGCAAAAAGCCAAATGAAGTATTTTGGTTGACCCAAATATTGTTTCCATTCACAGAAGTCCCTCCTCCTCAAACCTTCCAGGTTTGAAAAACATTCAAAGTTTCAAAAGACAGAAAAATTCTTTTTCTGCCCTTTTACTCTCACAGTGAACACCAGGGAACAAGATGGTGAGTGTTGCTCTCATCATGTATACTGTGAGGGCCTGGGTTTTGGCATGACTCTGCCTCATACACACTTCAGCAGTAACTAGTGAGACTTTAACCGCTGTATTTTTAGGCTTTGCTTCTAATGACACATAACTCTGGTCATCGTCAAACCTGCACAGTTCCAAGAGCACATATATTCTGTTCCTGGACCATATCTACCAGGAAATTTTTATATAGAACATAAAAATTCATAGAATACATAGAATTATGATTTCTTTTGCAACCACAGCCCTGAATGCTGCCTTTTCAAACTAGCATGTGACATGCAGTTTTCACACCATCCATTTACACCAGTACTAGAGAAGAAAAATATCATCCACACAGATCTAAAACCTGCAAATGGGGGGTTTCCTTCTGAAAATAGAACATATAAACCTTCGTGTGGTTTACTGCTAGAACATGGTCAGAAAAACCAAGACTTTCTTTCATGCTCTATTAGTTCCTTTCACTCTTAAGCTGATAAACAATTCAGAACAACCTGGATCTGCAGGACAGATGGATAGCTGCTGGCTGAACAGCACAGGACATTGTTGTACAGTGTGGTATTCATGTAGAAGCATCACTGACCCTCCTCCTGGGTGTAATTTGCAAGATTGTTTAAGAAACAAGAAGCTGGTAAGAACCACTGGTATTTTTCAGTCAGCTGGCTGGCCAGCATTACCTGTTTTCTGCCACACGAATGCTAGGCAGGGGGGGTTTAGGAGGTGCAACTTCTTCATCCATGGAGTCAGTCAGTAGCTCATTGGATTGAGTCATGTTAGTTGTTTTGTTGAGGATCTCCATTTCTCGATCTGTAAGGGGAAGTTCTGATGGGCTGCAACAAGCAGAACAGTGAGTACAGATCAGAAAACACAGCTGGAATGCAGCATGCTGACTGGTCAATGCATATTTTAAATAATATGCAATATGAGAGACATCTACAGCAGAAAGCAACATTTACACATGCAGATGGACTTCTACGTATATGCAGAAGACACTGTGCAGGTGTGATGGCCACCAATGCCTCATTGCCAGACTTTGGTCTCTTCCCTATCATATCCTCTTTTAAGCAGTCCCACTGAAATGGATGAGGCTGCATAAAGTACATTACGCTGCCCTCTGTGAAGAGTAACTGAATGCTTTAATTCAGCTATCAGTAGTAAGAGTTATTCCTGCACACAGAAGAAATCCTTGCCAGTGACCCACCTGTCAGATGTACATGCTGGCACACTGGGTTTAACTGGACTTGTGGGAGAGGGATGCTCCTGCTTTTCAATTGTGAGTCTGACCAGCTCCTGGATGGGCAGAGAGAAGAAAAAAAGCATAATCATTATTTGCTGAAGGCTGCACTCAAGCATCTTAGAATAGAAGGGGCAGCTCCTGCAGCAAACTCCTGGTTACCATGTTTATGGATTAATAATGGCAGAGACAGACAAAGTGCTGGGCTGGGTGTAAGCCTGGCACAGAGCTATACAGAGGAGCAGCCTGCTCCCAGTAATAGCTTAGCCATACTTGAGTTAAGCTCACAAGCCCCATCCCTATGGGATTCTGCACCAACCCACATGTGTCTCTCTGCTGTGCTTCCTCTTTCCTCTCTCATCACAAATGTGTTCCAGTCCCCACAACATGCTAGATACTGACAATCTGACTTTACATATGTAAATATTAAGTCAAGCCTTACACAGTGGAGTACTTCACCTAGCCAGTAAAGAACCAAAACAAAACTTGCTTTCTATTTTATAAACAAGGATGTTTTTGTTTCAAGAAGCAAGTTTTTTGTAAGATGCCCCCCCAAAAATAAACTACTGAACACCTTCATTAAAAGGTCTGCTTTCCCTGAAATCATCCTTTAACATGCTAGCAATGGATGCCTTAGTTGTTCAAGGAACTACTGCAGTGTATCTGTTATTGGGAGATAAGACTCTGGATAAAGAGATAAGGGAACAATAATCCTGAACTACAAGTCAGCCTGCAGTCAAACCCACAATCATTCACACCAGAAAGATGGAGAGAACATCTAATGGATGTCTGAGGCCAACAAATAGATCTAGCGCTCACAAACACGTGGCCTCTTATAGGCAGGCAGGGAAACTGGCAGTGCTTCCTGGCAGTATTGGCCTCCCAGCATATTATGCAAAGGAAACCATCTAGGATCAATTTCTTAATTATTTTTTTAAAAGCAGCCTGAAGTATGGTGTCATCCCCCCTCTGTCATCATTCCAGTGTCTTCAGTCCACATCTGGAGCTCGGAAACAACTGTCACTCCTCTTTCAACGCAACAGCTCCAAGTAGAATATTGTCATCATCATCCTCAGAAGGGAAGGAAATACTGTGGTTTCCCCATTTTTCTACAACACTGTATTTAAAGCTGAACTTCCATGGGTCAGCATGAGGAATACAGTAGCACACTGGATGTGCAAAGGACAGCAAACGCAGCCCAAGCGTCCTCCACGGCTGATTTTGGTCTCGGTATTTTACTTACATTCTTGGTGTGAGCTTGAGCTCAAGAATAATTTACACTCTGTCAGCCTAAAACAGGATGAAATACTCAGCTTTTCTGAAGTTGTTCTGGAAAATCCCACACGTGGGAAGGAAGACAGAGCCCAAACAGCACACACAGACGTCTGTGCAGGCTAATGCTACAAAGATGTTCCTGTCTGGGACATACGGACAAGAGCCCTAGTGAGGAACAGCCTGTTCTGAGAAGTGCCCTGATGAGAACAAGCACAGCACCAAGCTGACCACAGCCCACCAACCTGGCCAGCTCTCACCTCCAAGGAGGGCCACATCCTCCAGCGGGGAAATACTCCACACAAAAACCAATGGGGATTTTTGACAACCTCTCTGCTCCACTGTGGTAACGTACACTGAGTAACTAAGGCCCTTCAAGCACAGAATTACAGTGACCTGACCTCGGATTTCTCTGTTGAGTGTCCCCAGTACTCAACAGAAAGTATTTTTTTTTAAAATATACTTTTCCTCTCTTTCAGGGTGAACAGTCTTTAATTAAAAACTTGGCTTTTTTTTTTTTTTAGGCTTTAGTAATTCCCCTACAAAGGCTTACAGAACATCACTAGGAAAAACAAGTGTAGGAACTGGGAGCCTACAGACTCCAAACTGGGTAAACTGGATGATTTGGAAATCACACAGTGACAGCATTTGACTCTTCTGGCTGCAGCTGGCACCATGATCTGAGTCACCATCATGAATGAGTGGTGACACAATGAACTGCCACCTTCCCACACCCTCTGGACATGTTCCCCACTGAAGAGAGCTTCCAGACCCTCTCAGGAGTTTCAGCGGGCTCAGCATCAGACCCTGCGGGGCTGTCAGGTACTCGCCAGCAAGAAGAGCAACTCCACACAGTGCCCAAGAGCACAGTAAGGGAAGTCACAGAATCACAAGGTTGGAAAGGACCTTTAAGATCATCAAATCAAAAGGATGGGCATTCAAACCAAACCCCAAAGGCCTTGGGGCTGAACAAGCACTCGCTTTTCCCATTTTGCCAGTTGTGATGGACACATGTGTGTCCACCATATGGGAGTGGATGTTACAACAGGGCAGAAAACCAATGGAAGTGGGCTCAAAAGTATCTTTAGAATGATCCAAACCATTGCTGCTGGGAAAAGTACCCAAAACACCTTCCACAAGAGACACAGAAACAACATATGATTGACAGGACTTGAGAGGATCACTTCTTCTCTACATTTTGACAAACACCACCAGGTTGCCTGTACCCTGACTTACTCTCCTATCTACTAACCCCCACACAAGAACTAATACTTGAAAAAAAAATAAAATCAAGCCAAGATCTTTAGTGTACACACAAAGATAATCAGCATGCAACCAAGCCAGATGCACATTATGCTACTCCTTATCAGCAAGTAAAGAGATTCCTGCAGCAGTAATTAGAGATAATTAAAGCCTCTCTACAAACTTATGCTACTCCAGCAAGCTGGAAATTCCAAAATTGAGATGGATTTTTAAGAAGTAACGTAATGAAAACAGGGATTAATTTTTTTTTTCTATTTAGATATACCTAGCAGGGCACTGAAACCTGAGATCGGCAGAACAAGTAACACAAGTGGACAAGCAACTCCTTTATGCTTAATTCTGAAAATAAAGGGGGGAAGTAAGCACTGAAATGTGGAAGTGGATCTTGTGTGACCTGCCAGAACAAACAAAAAAGGCTGTCCACAGCAGAGAAGTGCCCAACTTCTCAGTTCTGCTTCCAGATGTGAAAGCTGGCTTGGCCCTTCTAAAATAAACCTTGTTCCTTGCTATGCAGTAGATGAGTGCACGCTGCTTCCAAATGCTGACCTGTTGACAGGCAGACACATTCGCATCAACCCAGACAGCGACACATCTGCTCTAACCACACTCCAAGCTGACCAGACATAAGCCAGCTCCAACTGGAAGGCCAAAATAACTATTAATCTAACAACAGAGTAGAGACTGATATAGCCATGCTGCTCAGTGGGGCTTACCAGCTCCGGCTTAGCACTGTATGGACATGCCTGCATCGCTCCCAGCCTAGACTGGCTCGCAGCGTGGGCAGAGCAGGCATCCGAGCCCTTCCACCCATCCGCACAGGCACGCTGCTTTGGCTGGAAGGCAACAGGTACCATGGGTTTAAGTATCCCTTGAAGTCACAGCGGGTGTCCAAGTTGCAGGCAATGAGACTGCACATCTCCATCCCAGATCTGGTGATAACATGGCTCTTCAGAGCAGATTCATTAAGTGATAACAGAGGAAACTGCCTCGCTGTTAGATGGGGTATTACCCGTCGGATGCCACCACGCAGACTGTTCATGTACTGCAAATTGCTGCTGGGGTCCAACACTGACAGCAGCTGAGACTTTAGGCTAAGCTCTTTTTCTCTATCCTGCTGTGCAAATTTAAGACCAGCTTTACTTTCAAATCTGGAGCTTAAAGAGCATATTGTGCAAAATAATCCTGGAAAACCTGTCATCTTTAGGAGATGGGAATGTTATGTTTCAAAGTTACCTGTTTAAAAGGCTCGCTAAGAAACAGTAGATAGATATCAGTACTGGTGTTTGAACAACAGTAAAAAGATACTCAGAGCACACAAATGCCACAGCAAGACTCCTGAAAACGTACTAGCCAAACCTTGGGAAATCCACTTTTGCATTCAGCTCCAGTTAATGAAAACTAAGCTGAGTTTGAGCACCATGAATGATGCCTGTTCCTGATACACTAATCCAGGTAGAACACCTGCTGCAGTTCTTAAAACTCTATCCCAACTTCCCTTTTGTACTTGATCTAAACATTCCACTTCAGATTTAGCCCTGCAAAAGGCTTAACCTTTGCTAGAGTTTGCAAGATAAGGTTCCCAGGAGATAGGATGGTCTCTCTGCTGGTGCCCTGATCCCTGGTCAAGGAAGCTTTGAAGTGCAGTGCTGGGACAGCTGCCTGAAGAACCTCTGCAGCCACCAGTCCAGAGACTGGGAAACAGAATGATGGGTACCAAAAGCTTACCAGGAGGTAGGAGAAAAGCCAACAGCTTCCCCTGGGTGGGGCAGTGAGGGCATGCCATAAGAAGGTCTCACAAAGGATACAAAGGTTTCTGTTAAACGTTTCCTTTAGTTACATAAAATTAATCTCCAGCAAACTGAGTTTAGCTCATCACCTGTTCCACACCCTAATCCCACTGCTGAAAGCAGTGATATATCACTGATGAATCCATTGAAATTTATGTTAAAAGATGGAGCTGGAGCCTTTGATTCTCTGTGGGCACTGACAAGAAGGATTTCCATTATATTTTGCCTAGGCAGAAAACAGGCAAACTCTGTTTCGTAATATGCTTGGGAGACTGGGAATGACTTGCTGAAAATTTAATACAGTGTTCAATAAAGATTTATTGCATCTTCCAATTCATCTAAATGCCAGGGTGAGCATTTCAGGACTGCATGCTAATAGCCAATGGTTTGTGCTGGTCTTTATGCAGCACATCGAACAGGATCATTTCACTTAGGGAGCTGTGGATTTAAGAGGTGGTTTACTGAAGGGAGGAATAGGATCTTTGTGTTTTATCTGCACTTCGAAACCTCTTTCAACTAAATCTCTTCTAAAATACATTGTTATATACTTTATATAATTTACTATATTTGTGTTGTGTACCTTGACTCCATCCAGAACAGCTTTTATGACATCCTTCACTGTTGTCACCATCTCCTTGTCTTCTGAATTCACACCTTCCAGCATCACTTGATCAGACCAGCGAATTAGATTGGCCAGACTCTGGTACACACGGCTATAGCAGGATGAGATGGCAGAGCTGGACAGCAGGGGAAGAAAGAGTTGAGAAAGTAAGTAACAAAAGGAAATTACGGAGATATTTTCAACTGTTACAAGAGAAGTGCGTGATTTAAAGTGCATTTCACACTGGGAAAAACTTCATTGTTCTCCTTTTCTCTCTGGCATTCAGAATTTGGGCTGAGCAGGTGCCAAAGCCCAGGTTTCTCCTTCCTTGTAGTTCTGTTCTCCAGCACCAAATGGGACGACAGTATGAAGGTACAAACAATCAACAGCTCGTTCTCGGTTAACAGAGCATCCGGGCTGCAGATTAACACAGCAATGCTAAAATGAACATGCTTTGCATTTTAATTTACAGCTCCATCCTATGCCTTAACTTCAATGGTAAATATTCAGGCCCTGTATTTAATCTAAGTTACATTATTTCAGTTTTATCTATGCTTCCCTTCCTTATTAACACTCCCCAAAAATGTCTTGGGTGATTGAGAGTTGATGGTATTTATTGCTTTACAAATCATTTCCTCACTGTTTATGATGCCTGAAAACATGTAATTAAAACCTACTTCTTTACAGAAACTGAACTGAATGAATTTCAGGTTTGAAAAAGGAAGGGTGTTGCTTTGTTTTGCTGTTAATGAGAAACAGAATTGAAGCTATTGTTCTGCAGGGAAAAAAAAAAGAGAATTTTGGAAGGATGACAACTCTAAATAAAAGTTAACTGTAACAACAGTGCTCACAGGCATTTTCCTGGCAATTCTGAAAACACTTACTTCATTACTAAACAAGGTGTGTTAACAGTGCTGCTGATGGCAACGCTTCAACAATTCTTTGTAAAGTTAAATCAATTTCCAACTGCATCAAAACCGTAAGGAGATAAGGGAAGGTGTAATCTTGCAATCACTACTGATAGGACTGTTCCAAATCTCCCAGTGTTTCTCATTGGTATCCATTTTACACTGGCTTAACTCCAGTAATTTCATTATCTGTGAGAAGAGAATCAAGCCCACGAGCTTCAACAAGATTATTTAGGTGAATGAGGTATGCAGGACGGGGGAAAGAACTATTGTCAAGTTACAACCAGGGGATACAAACAATGGCAAGTATGGTTTATGTTTGGTTGAGGTTTGTTGTTTGTTTGTTTGTGTGGGCTTTTTTCAAGCATGCTGCTTGCCATTTGTTCTAATTTCAAATGAAATTAGCTGGCTAGGAGATATTTCCTAAATAGGGCCCTCCCCCATCTCTTTCTAAGGCTTTGATTTCTTTGCCATTAATCTTCAGCCTGCTTCCTTCTAAGGAGGCAGTAATTGAAAGCCCATTTTGTGCTAGATTTAATTACTTTTTTCCTTGATGCAAATACTTCCCCCTAAAGCAAAAGGAAATCCAGCAGTAATTGTAGGGCTTTCTTGCACACCAACACAAGCCTTGCTCACTTTTCTTGAGGGGTGTTTGCTATCAGAGCCACCCCTTTGCATCCTGCCACTGCTCAACAGAAATAAAGTGCAGAGGTAGGTGTGAAAGGACATCACTCTGAGAATGCCAGATCCTCATTCTTCTGTGAGGCTAAACATGACAGAACATACATATGGGATCTGTGCTGTAAGGCATACTGTTTCCAGGAAGGGAGATTTATCACTGGGTAGGGACTCCACTGACTCCTGACAATGAAAATTCTGCTTCTATGGGTAAATATGGATACCCAATTATCAAGGTTGTGTTAGTTGACTACTGAGAGAGGGTATAAGGAATCTGAAGAATAGAAGTGTCTGAAATACTGCTGCTGCTGAAGACTACTTAGTTGATACTTATTTCCAAATATATTCCTGGAAGGAAACATCACCCAGTGGATACATAAATCAAAGCAAGTGACTATAAAGATAACATGTTCTACCCTAAAAATATTTACTGACATTTTACATGTTCTCCTGGTGTAAGGGGAAAGTTTGCTCTTTCTTTTATTAAGTGGAAGCAGGTGCTTGTCAGGAATTTAATGGCTGTAGGAAACCTGATAGCAACCAAAGAAACTTTTGAGTCTGTATCCAGAAGCCTGACGGATGTTCCCATTCTAACAGCTACTACTTGCTGTAGTTCTACAGATCTAACCTAAAGTGGATCTACCCTGTTCCAGCCACAGCTCTGACACTCACCCACTGCCTCCTTCCTTCTGTGCTGTCAGATAGAACCCATGCTGATGCACTAGGGCCAAACACAGCGAAGGATCTCTGTCTGCAAAACATTTGACAGCCTGCTGATGTCTGGACTACACTCCAAACCTTTCTTGCACCAGAACTGAAATAAGCATCTTGTAATAAAATTCTGGAGATACTTAATGGGAAAACAAATAGGAACAGCACAAAAAGCTGGCAGGATTTCAGGAACCAAACACCTACGTTTCTCTGGCTAGCTTTGTGCTTTTCTCTGTTGGTGCTAATTTTCCTCTTTCTGTATTATTCAACAATATTTGCTTATTTTGTGTAAAACAGTTGCTCCAGCATATATGTGATGAACAGCAGCTCTATCACTTGGCACCTCCACAAGTTCCTATAATCCATGCTGAGCTTTGCTGTGGCAAATTTCTATTTCTTTTCTAGCTTCAAACTCTCTAACTGGTGAGAGCATAACACACCTAATCTGTTAGAACATAAAACACATAGCATGTTGAGGGTGCACAGGAATGAACTTGGACTGGTTAATCTACTGAAGTACATCTGCTTACCCCTGATCTGTGTCTGATCCAGTAAAGTCAAAAAAGCAGTGAAGAGTGAAGTCTCCGACTTCTCTAGTGTCAGGGTGGATAAACTGAACACAAAGAGGGATTACTCTGAAGATAAACTCTTTTCCAGGTAAAAGCTATTGGATTTGTTAGCTTTTAGGATATCATCATGGACTGCAGAAACAGTACAGCATCTGAGGAGAATCTCCAGCTAGTAAATGATGGATTTCCAAGTTTATGCTAAGAATCAGCCCTCCCTCCTTTCTGAAACCATTCTGATTTGCCTTATCTTTCTACAGCACAGGCTTCTGCACAGCAGGGAATCTTTTAAATTATGTTTGAAAACTAACACATAATTAATAGAAATACCAGTCACTTCATTAGCCACTGCAGCATTTCCTGTCTCCCCAGGGATGTGACTCTTCAGACACAAGGAGGGAGGAAGCTTGGAGCCCCCTGGTCTGTCCCAAAACCCAAGAAGGAAACTCACCTTTGCTGGATGCGTGGATCAGTTTGCACCAAGGGCAGGATGGCTTCCAGCACTTTGCTTGCTGAGCCTGGCAGCATCTCTAATACTTTTTTATCAACTGCCATTTTGTCCACAATAGTCTTAAAGTAGCGCAATGCACTGACAACCTCCTTCTCCTTTTCCTCTAGCCATGATACATTCTAAAGAGGAGGAAGAAAGGAGAGAGATGGTAAAACCTCAGGATTTTTAAAGGCAAGGCTATTTTAACTTACCTGCCGTATGGCAAAACCGAGTGAAGGAGTGGAGAAAACCCCTTCTAGCAGAATCTCTTTCAAACTGAGTTACTCCTTCAGAACAACAGCAAGTGCAGATTTGCACCCACACTCTAACTTTTTGAATTAGTGCACTCCAAACTGAAATCTAATCTTGATCAGTGTTAGGTCAAGATTAACAGTGATGATGATGTGAAGGGCGCTGCTTTGAAATGCACACGCCAAACTGGGAGGGTGAAAATACTACCAAGTGCAGATAGTAACACAACAAGCAAAAGCAACAACTACTGACTGGTTTTTAACAGAGTTGCCCCTTGGATGCAATCAAAATCCTTTGACCTTAAGCATATCTTACTGTCAAAAGGTTTTTTCAATCAGTAAATGAAGAGGGATCAAAGGGAAAGGAAAAAACCAAACCACAATCAGAAACTCCAGAACAATCCAAACAAGAGGCCTCCGTTTTTGTACCCATCCCTGATAGTTTCAATGGTGTTCACCTTTACTGCTGAGTAATTCTGCTGACTCCAGTATGCCTACTTGTATGAAAAGTGGGCTACAGTCTTGTCTCTCCATTCCCAAATAAAAACCTCCAATCTGGTCAGCCTCCAACCTAAATCACTTTGTGATGCTGCTTGAAGAAGTGAACTCACACGCTTTCTACGGGGACAGACTGGGGAAGCCAGGTTTTGGCACTGGTGAATGAATGCTGCAGAAGGGAGCAATTCATTGGACTAAAGCTGAGTTGTGGTCACCAGCTTCTGTGCCACCACCATCACTGGGAGAGGAAATTCAGAAGTGATACATGATATCTTAATGGCATTCTGGACAGGGGGATTTTAAAGAAGTTTACCAGAGTATGCCTGGAGGACTTTTAATACCACAAGTAGTTCCTAAGTGAGATTTAAATTAACTACTGAACACTGCTAGGAAAGGAGCAGAGAGCTTAGCAGAGCCAGGTTTCATCCATTATCTCCTCAGTAAATTCCGCTTCAAGAATTAATGACCTATGGGCATTGTGTGCTCCCCATACTCCTGTCAGCTGTTAAATTGCTGCTTTTCTGCAAAATCAGGGCAGCAGCCCAAAAGGTTTTAGGAAGAAAAATTTATAGGCACTGGTTAGTAATTTGGGGCCAGTTGCATAAAAGGATTAGAGTCCCAAGTCCCATCCAGCTCCATCTTTAGAAGCCCCAGTCCAAGATCTGCAAACCACCCTGTCATTTTCCATCTCATCTTCCAAACTCTGCTGCTGCTTCCACTTCTTGACAATACTGCTTGCCAGGCACCTCAGGTTCTGCTCCGTAGCCCACAGCACCCTGAACTCTCTTGCTGAGAAGCACTGTGGCAACTCACTGATGTCAAAAATGACATTTCCCATTTTTCAGGCATGTGCCCTCACCACTGCACAGTTTATTCCAGGATATGGAGAAGCTCAGTCCCTCCCAAGGAGGTTTTGCACTTCATCTGAATTGACCACACATTTCAGGGATGAGAGAACCTGGATATTCCCTGAGTGAGTCTGACTATGGCCCAGTGGTCCGAGCTTGTGAACAGAAGTGAAAAAATGTGGATTGCAGTTCCTGCTCTGCTGGCTGTTTATGCATTTCATTCAACAGCCGTTTCCTGCAGGAAGGCTCGAGACTGAGTATCTTAAACATTCTCCTGGCACATAGGAGGGATGGGCTTGACTCTCAAGAGTTCAGGGCTGAGAATGACAAGTGGAACCACAAATCCTTCTGCTGAGCACATCAAGGCATGCAAATCCAGCCACCAAACGCTATTTGGGACACAGCTCTTTTTTTGCAGCTCCCCTCTTAGCTCTTTGTGTGATATTCCCTAAGGGCACTTTTCATGAATCCCTTCCTGAGCTCCAAAGGTATGGTGTGTTTGTGTGCATATGTGTGTACACATGAGCACACAGACACCAGGAAAGCCTATACATCCTACCCAGCACTGCAGGTTCTGCTACAGAGCTCAGTTGTTGCTATGAAGCTGAAGTTTCCAGGCCTGAGAATAGCAGCAACAAATCTAGAGAAAGGAGTAGTAACCTGGTGGGATGGATGAGTATGAGTATATTCCAGTGTCTGCATCTCACAAAACTAAAGATACTAAGCTTTTCCACCAAACATTTCACTGTGTCCCTAAAGCCAAAGCGAACTGGCCATGGTACCCCCTGGGCTGGCAGGGCAGACCTGAACTTATCTCTCATTTCATTTCTCAACAGACATGAACTTGCCTCAGCAGTTACCTTACCCCAGGGAGAGAGCAGATCTGTAGCTGCAGGAGCTGCTAAAGCATTCACCCATCACCCTTCTGGGCATTAAATGAGATAAACTTAGCATTAAGGCAAAATGGTGTCGTCCCTCCACTCTGCTGCCTGCCTGCCCCACACAGATGTTTCTGCATGATTTTCTGAGGTTTCCTTTAAACAATCATTAGGAACACATCATGTCTGAGACAGCTGGCTCCGAAAGGGTTACAGCAAGTTGTAGGGAGTACAAAAGCTAGAACAGCCCCTTTTCTCCCTGCCTTTTAACAGTTAGAAACCCATTGCAACTTTGCACAGTGTTGAAGGACACCAGTCCCTACAGTAGGAACTGTGGTCCAGGGGACAAATGTAGGCTCCAAAAATTCCTCCCACTACATTGCCCACGTGTAGGTATGAAGGGGAAGAGGAGATGATGTCTGCATGGGTTGAGCATAACCTTCAGGCTACACGTAGGGATTTTACATTAATTTTTGGTATTGCTATTTCTGCTCTACAGTGATTATCTACTTCAAGAGCATAAAAATAGCATCTCAAGTACTTAAGAGGGAGGAAAGGATGATATTTGCTTTATCAAGTGTGTCTTCTGACAGAAAATATCCTGTTTGTCAACTGACATCTATATTCCAGTGAGAGAACCATGTGACAATCCAGGCACATCCTTCTCCCCACACCCTGCACACAAAGCTGATGAGCTGACTACATCCAACTAATTGATTAGTTGAACAGTAGCTATCAAAATAGATAAGGAATGAGCCAGAAATCAAATCATCATGTTTGGTAATAAAAACTATTGCAAGTGTTTTGTTTTCCAACTGAAAAAATTCCCAATCTGTACACAAAAGGTTTTATCTGCTCAGCCTTATCAGTAAATCCTCCAGCAATGCTTTTTAGAGGAATGAAAGAAAAGCAAAAGCTTGATCTATTATGAACATGCTATTATATATTTGCTATGGAACAGCCTTTTGAAAAGGACTCTTCATTTTCTAATATGAGGCCACACAACAATTTATAGAAAGGCCTCTAAATTATCTCAATATACGACCCTGAAGCATTGTTGGATAAAAGCCTTCAAGGAGTGCTCCTGGGTTTTTTTAATTTTAATTTTTCAGTAGCAGTCAGCAATACCCTAGAAAACACATCCATAGCTTCCTGGGGAAAAAAACAAACCCCAACTACAGCCTGGGAAATAAAACCCTCACCACCTTCCATCTGATGGCGCAAAATAGGGCTAGGAGGTCATGCTGCACCTTCTCTGGGTGTTAAGCCCATCACACAGCACAAGATAACCCTATCTTGGTGACTGCTCTCAATAACACTACAACAACCCTCAGCAGAGATAATCTAGCAAAGTTTGCGTGTCTGGCACTGCACATTGGATGAGACTTTCAACAACAACTGGGAAAGATTTTGGATTATCATAAATAACCTCAATTGTTCATAACTTTTGGCTTAGATTTATACTTGAAAACTGCTTGCAACAGTACTGTCACAGGGACAGTCTCCAGTCTATGTAATCAGGTCACAACAGAAGGGGTGATAACACGATGATGGGCTTGTGCTGGGAAAGAGTGGTGACCTCAGCTCATCGAGGACTTGAAGTCTGTTGGGTCTGAGGAGTGGTGTGTGCTAGAATCAGCAGCTGCTGGAACCCATCTGTTTGACTCTCCCTGCTGATGTCAGAGATTGAGCACATCTTTGGAGCAGCTTCAAGGATTTCTCGCCTGGGTTTTGGGGTTTTTAAAAGGATCACACCCCAAAACCAGCAAGTTACTTGGAAGCTGCAAGTATAACCATAGGGTGTGCATGTGGGGAGGATGTGTCAGGCCTTACACTACATTCCATAATGAGGTATTTAAATGCTTATGGAAGGAGGTCTCATCAAGCTCTCCAAATGGAAGTACATGCCTACACAGGAAACAGTTTATAACTCACCATAAAGTAACCCTGAGAATCACTGGAAAATCTGGAGCATTCAGCAGAGGACAAAGTCATGCACAAAAAGGAGAGCTGTGGGTTTTGATTAACTGAGTACCTGCAAGCAAGAAAACTGCAAAACTAACAGAATGTGTCCTTTGCTTACTTTGTTTGCTGACTTCTCTGGTGTTTTCACTGTCAGGTCAACTTGCTTTCCTTTCTTTGAAGGGGTTCTCTTAATTTTTGGTGAGTGAAATTTGCCCTTCAACTTCATAGTGAACGAGGAGAGATGGGAACGCTCAGAATCTAGAAAGACACAGAAAAGCATTACTAGATTAGGGTAAATTTGTTGAACCAAGGGAAGTTGTATTACAGCATTATCTGGAAGACCAACCCACAAAAAACATTGCAAGCATGTAAATTTATTGAGTGGAACAGGATAAAAAAAGATAATCATGGCTCTCTATTATGTTTCCAACTGCAATAGCCCCATCATTTCCTGCTTCCCCTTGGAGCCAGCAATGCTGCAGTGCAAAGGCAGGAACAGTGGGTTTGCGACTGCACTGTGCCTTGGAGAGAAAAGGAAAACCACCTCTCTCAAAAGCACTTATCTCCAGCACATCCCAAAGCACTTTACAAAGGAGGTAATCAGCATCCCTCTTTTGCAGAGAGAGGAGCAACTGAGTCAAGGGGATGAAGTGACCTGTTCACAGACCTCTGGCAGAGCAGAGGTCCTGCTTGTGACTTGGCTGGGGGTCAGAAGCCACCCTGGGTGTGCAGGCAGGGTTCTGCCTGGCACCCAGCACTGGTGCCTGCTCCAGGGGAGGAAAACACATTCCAACATGATGCCTTTCCTATGCTGCTGATCTCTACCCACTCTGTAGCATGGCCTTTGAAGGTAGATCAATGGGTAATGTGAACAAAAATGCCATCCCCTGTCATTCACAATGGGTTTTACATGCTGGCAAACCAGAGAACAGAGGAACCACTTCAGTACCAGGGCATCCTTGAAGAAGTTTAATTACAACTTTCAGTACAGCCCTTTTAAAAATCACGTTTTTATGGTTTTTTGAATATCTAAAAGCAGAAGTCTTTAAGGTTTGCAATCATGCCATGTGCACACTTACTTTTGAAATGTATTTTTACCTGTTTAGACATGAAGCTAAATAAAACTAAGCTGCCTTGTAGAAAGCAATTTAGAATGTATTTTGAGCAAAAAGTGCTCTAAAAAATGAATTGTTCTCTAGTGACCCAGATAATCCAGCAAGAAACTTATCTGAACTTATCTGTACATTATCAAGAAAAGCAAGCAGTTTTGCTTTAGGTTTCATTTTCCTTGTTGATTATTTGGGAGCTGATTGCACTGGCTATAATGAGTCAAAATGACACAGTCCCATCCACCAGCACTGCAGCACCTTGTTAGCGTACAGACTGCAAATATTAAAAAGCTGCTGAGTCAAAACCAGTACCAAATAAGACCAATATCACACTGCAGTGCAAAAATGTTCTTCATACTTGGAAATTACCTAATCACAACTCAAGGGAAGGAACTACTTGTGCTTGTCACCGGAAGAAGCTCACTCATTTAACGCTGTGATTCTCTCATAGCGTGTTAAGACTCTGCTATTAACGCCTTCAGCAGAGCTAAAACTCTGGATAGTTACATCCCATAGATCAAAATTTTGCAGGCATTCTATTAACAGAACCTGTATCAGCACCAATTATAATCTAGCCTGACTGCAGACCTCCTCTCCATTTACAGGAGTAAATGTTTTTCAAAGTTTTCTTTGTATCACAAAGTCCTTTTTAATGCCCTGAGGAGGGAGGCACTAAAAACCTTGGTCACTGCAGATAAAGCCAGACGTATCAGTTGGCCTCCGAAGCATCGCTCACAGCAGCTGGCACCCTAACTTAGCAACAATTTACGTCAGGGCTTCGCATTCATAAGGGGATCTCCAAACCTGTAAAACCTCTCTGGCTCCACAGGGTGCTGAAGGTCACCACTGAACACAGCTCCTGGCTGTTGTGATAATGCCCTTGCACTCCCACCCTCCCAAAAAGTTTGTATTTATTTCATACACCATATGAGAATCTCTCTAACTCATGCATACACATGCCTGCCAAAAGAAGTCATGGCTCTGAATGTATTTTATTCAAGAACTGGCAAGCAATTACAATAATCAGCCTAGAGGGAAATAAATAATGGTAACAGCAACAAATTGCATCTGGCTCCTCCACGCAGTGAGATCCAAACTGCTCGTCTGAGTAAGCAAATGTTCAATACCTACAGAACCCCTGGCTGCTTGTAGTGATAACTTTGCCTTGTAGGGACAAGAAATTTGGAAGGGAGAAAGATTTCAGACAACCACAATTTCCTTTTCTCCTTCCCACCAGACATCTCTATGCACCTTTCCTGGGCAAGCATAGGAACAGCTGAACCAATCTCTACAAGATGATGTCTTGTTGGTGGAGAAGGTTTCTCTGCTGCTGACTGCGGATTCCCTTCACCACCACCACCAGCAGCCTAACCACTGCCCTTTCCTCTCCTCACCCTTCTGCCCATCAAACCCTGAATCATTTGCACACCATGCTCCAAGGAAGGACAGTCCTGCAGAGCTAGGGCAGGGACAAGTGGCCAGAGCAGAATAGGAACTTCTTAAAATAGTACTAACGAAACAAACCAGCTGACACTTGCAAAAATAATGAACGTTGTTTGAACAGCCCTGCTTTGAAGATCACAAATTAATGCAGCTCTTTACTGCCATGTCTTTCCATCTAAAACAAGCATTTTCCAGATCTCATCTGCTCATAAGTTTCTGATGCATCTGCAGTTAAATAAATGAGTCACAAACCAACATTCTCTCACACTCAATTACACTTAGCACTTAAAATAGCAATCTTCTTGTTCCAAGCACAGTACAACGTATCTTTCTCATCCTTAAACAGTTAGGCCTTCACCTTACTCTGCAGATGGGAAGCAGGCATGACGGTGAAGCAAGCTGCCTCAACAGAGCAGGAGGTGAGTCAGTGACCCCAGAACAGCATCTCTGTCACTGTGCAGGCACTCCTCCCTCTCCCCACATTCACAAGTCAAGCACTGGAGCTACTGTGATTGTTTCCAGTGAATGCCAATAGACATTATTCAGCATGATGGGCTTTACAGTTCAGGCAGATTCATCATTCAACCATTATAAACAGAATTCTGTTAAAAGAGAAGTTGCACCTTAATATTCTGACTCAGAGCTACAGGTTAACTAAGCTTTGTGGATGAAGACTGAAACTCCCCTGCAAAAAGCACAGCTAAGCAAGACTTCCTAGTCTGGTTACCATAGCACTGGTCTGCTTTGAAAGTCACTTTCTTTATGCTATATCCTAATTTAAATATCTAACATCCTGTGTCTATCCGCTGTCCAAACAGCAGAGCATACCTTCACAGATCAAATAATTTGATACTGTACTAAGAGAAGCAGAAACCAGAGCCGTGGCAGTGCTCAAACTGCTTCCTGCATCTCTATGCACCTTCCTACCTACCGACAGTAACCAAATCCCTTAATGCAGCATTGAGGTTGTTCCTGAGCTTGGTACTCTGCCCGCTGGAACTTGTTCTATCACATTACCATGGCCTCGTATTGATGAATAACCAGTCATATTAACTGGAGACTCAGCACCAGCCTTCTGAACCTCTCCTCCATTCTGCTGCACACCAGGTGGGCACCAGGTACTCCTACGGTGTCCAAACATTTAGAAGATGAACGGGAAAAATGGTAATAAACTCGATGGAGTGATTTCAACTGGAAGGACAAGACTTGAAACTGTTCTGTTTCAAAGGAACTGCTGACTTTCTGTTCCCTTGTACTTCATCTGTCTGGATGAAATACAGACTGCACACATCTGGGAAAAATTAAATCCCTTCAAAATTACTTTACTGTGGATTTGAGTGTCTTGATTTCTGACTAAGTTTTGGTATGTCACTCGTATCATCGCTAATTCCATCCCCCTATTAATGAAGCTCTTGCACTGTCGTACTTGAGTGTGCTCCAGCTGTTGAGTCACGGCCTTGCTCAGCTCTCAGGCTTGTCTCCCTGGCCGGCACGCGTCTGGTCTCCGACCACACACACAACATGAGAAAGCTCACATTACGTGCCTGCTCCAAACAGCATGAGGGTTTTTCCAGCACCCACTGAGCCCCTCGAGCCCCCTGGGCTTGGGGAGGCCATGGCCAGCTGGGAGCCACCTCATCCCACAGCAGCTCCGCCAGCTCCAGCAAAGCTGTGCTGCCTGCCAGTTTGCTGACAGAAAGCTAAATCTGGTGAGGAAAGCACTGCAGATTTTAAACGACAGCGGATTAAGAGGCACAAGGGAAGGCAGATAAATCAGCTTATGTGCTTGTGGGTGAAGAAACTAGGCTGCTTAGGAGAAAGCCGGCAAGTCAAAGCCCAATGTCCACCGCTGCCGTAGTCAAATGGTCACTTTCTCCTTGGGTTCAAGGCGAAACACACATGTGCTGGTGAATTCTACCAACCTAACCCAGCAAATTACTTCTTTCCTTCACCTGAAAACCTAAAGCTTCCATCTCCTCTCACTCCCTATGCATTCACAGACCAAAAGCCTGCAGCTTTAGAGGAGACAAAACCTTAAAAAAGGGTTATAGTTCATTTTCCAGCTTGAACTGACTCTTGCGGCTCGTCAGAAAGAACGAAATGGAATCTAAAAATCTTATCCCACAAATGGTTCCCTTTTTAAAGGCCATTTGTGTCTCTGCTGGATGCACATATTTAAAACCTATCAGATTAAAAATAACAGCAGACATCTCTCCCCATGTCATAATGAAGCTATTGTGCACATTTTTAATCAACCGCTCCTGCCATTTATGCCAGGAGTCCTTTGAAGGCAGAGGTGACTTATGTAATGAGTTATACAACGATGCCCATTAAAATGGCATTTGTTCCCTTGGGCTCAACTCCATCATTTGTGGAAGACAAAAGGCAAGTTGCAAAGCTTCAGCTAAACCCTAGCTGACAGGGACTTTAAGAGTTCTGAAGCAAAAAGGGAAAACTAATGAGCTGTAGCTCAAAATGACTTTTCCACTGAGGATGTCTGTCTGCTGCTGTGATGTGCTACCCAGCGAGAGGCTATGGGGCTAGGGCTACACCTCTGGCTCCTCCAGACCCAATTCTGCTGTCAGAAACACCGGAGAACACGCGGTTCAGGATGGACAGATGGGCACATGAGCGAGCTTCCCACAATCATCACAGGTCTTCTATGAATACTACTATTCCCAACCATCTTCCCACCACCATCTCTCTTTGCCCTGCCCCAAGGGCTGTATCTGCTACACACTTGTAAGCACACAGATCTGCGAGGCCCCTTTGCCCTGGCTAAAGCTTCTGGGCTCTCCTATAATGCAAACATTAAAATAACAGTGATTGACAGAAAATCAAAGCCTTGGAGCTTTGCAGAATTGTTGCTCTAACCTGAAACTCAAACAGCCTCTCCCAACAGCCAAGTTCCTCCACAGAAGAGCTGGCAGAGCCCACGCAGAAGAATGCTGTGAAGCTCACCAGAGGGCTATGTGCAACAGAAAGGTACCATAAAGGGCACTTTTAAAAGCAGTTTTTAATAATTTTATGGTGGAGAGCATCCCTTTGTGCGACAAAAGCCTGTCTGGGTGGCTTTGAGGATGGAGAGGAAGCTTGAGACTTTCAAGGAGGGCTGAAGGAACAGATGAGAACCCCAGATACATTCTCGGCCCTTTCACACCTGCAATGTGTAACTCAGCTCCAACATTACGCAGCAAACAGCCTTCTGCCACATTTCACACCCTCCTTCTCCAGAACTCCTGGGGATGTTTAGAAGTCTAAAAATGCTGATAAGCAGCATTTGTGCTGTGCTGTATGTTCTCAAAAGGATGATCTGGGATCCTGAATATAGAAGAGACAGAATGTGACAGAGCAGAATTAAAATATCCGTTTTAAACACCTGAATGCATCGCTCTCACATCACAGGTGCTACAGAAGCATCATCAGACCTACCACTTCCATCTCCCCAAGTTTACTTCTCTCAACTTTGCCATTACTGCCAGAGATTGAAGGAAAAAAAATTAAATTATTATTTAGAGATAAAAAAAGACCTGGTAAGGGATTCAGAAAGGGAAAAATAAAAAAGAAAAAAAAAAAAAAGGGAGGGTCCAGTGTCAATCAGGAAGTTTGCCCACCCTAACCTTTGTACCTTAGGTGGAGCTGTTTGTAAGCTGCTCCAAGTCCCTCTCCTGGGAATCCAATTGCTAGGAGAGCTGCCAGGTTTGAGAGGAAAATGTCGGAGGAAGGGCAGCCCAAGAATCAAACAATCGTTCTTGAGCACTAAAGAAACTTTTCCTTTAACATCACGTCACCTTGGAAGCAGCCAGCATTTGGGAGCGGAAAGACCAACTGCCCTTTTTCTCTTTTGGCAACATTACAGTGAATGAGCATAAACCAGCGAGCATTAATGATGTGCAATGACAGCACACAAACTTCTATGGAAAAGGGAGGCTCAGTTCCCTCTCAGCTGGCCAGGCAATGCTCACTGACTCACAGGCTTCATTATTTTTTATGCCGCCCTCTGGGGCCTCCAGAGGAAGCAAAACATTTTTATTTGTCAGAGAGCACATTTTTATTCTATTTATTTTTTTTTTTTCTTTCTAAGCAACTATGAATGAGGCATCTCCAGCTGCAGCAACCTCACTGGAAAGAGCTCACAGTGTTTGCGAGGGAATTGGGAGGCACAGAGGGCAACTTATCAATTCAGCCACGTCTCCCGACTGCAGCAAAAGGGATTGGGGCAGGCAACAGCGTTAATTTTATGGTGCATTAGTACTGCAGCTCTTCTTCCTTCCAGCTTCAGATTCGGAAGCAAATCTTCAGGCTGCGAGGAAGCAAAGACACACCAGATGAAGCAGCAAATTCAGAGCAGCTGATCAGGTTCCCTCCTAGTCATCTTGTAGCCTGGAGTATTTCAGAAGAAACCAAGAATCTTCTGGCTGCTGAAAACTGCAGCAATGCCACCCACCCAATTTGATGGAAATAAAGGAAGAAGGTACAATTAACTGAACAAGCAGGGATTTCAGAACTTTACTACCCACGTTAAGCTTCCTCCAGCACACCAAAGATGGCTTTGAGACTTCTTACTGAAAAACACACCGTGATTTATTGATAGGCATCAGACAGGGCTTTTGCTCTGTTTCATCTGAAGGAAAGGCACTCCAGCTGACTGGTCCCATGTCAACGTGCAAGCAGAAACGCTGCCGTTTACCAAATCACTAACAAACCTTTGTGCAGCATCTGGTGAGTCTCTCTCTGGTAATTTCCCATTTAAGTACTGATTTTGTACAGCCCTGCAAGCCTGAGAGAACTAATGGGATTACAACACTGGTAACATGACTGGTAACTCCCCCTGTGCCAGCAACACTAAAACAACAAGAGAGTCAAGTAGCCTCCAACATCAACATGACTGCTGTGGGCCATGCTCACCCTGCTCTACACATAAAAACCACCAAGGCTGTTAACTAAACATTTAATTTGAAATGGAAAAAGAAAACCCAGCTACAAGGCACAGCCTCTGTGTTACTTCAGCAAACAGCTCCAATCACAGAAATCACAATGGTTGAATCTCTTGAAGTTCTCTGCTCACCAAACATGACTTAATATGGGGTCTGTGGGCATCCCCACTTGCCTAACAGCTTTATGAGGATATGGTCATGACAGTGATTCAGACACCTAAAAATAAAGCCCTGCAGGCACAAGTATGCATGCACACTACCTGAGTCACTCCGGGCTGTGGGGAGCATGCGAGCCAAAGCTAATTCATTTCATTCACACTGCTGCCATGGCCAGGCAAAAGGCCTTAAGTTGTCGCTGAGCTCCACTTCAACTCTTTCTCCCCTCCTCTCATTTCACTCGAGCGCAGTTAGACTCTTTGCACACCAAAAAACCTTTGCTAGACTTGGGTTTCAGTCATACGGATGTCAGCTCTGAAACTCAGACCTGAAAGATTATAACCCGATGTTGCTGAAGCTGTTTATCCATCTCCAAGGTGACAGAATGTCGTCACTGCCGCTCTGCAGGACGGCAAGCAGAAACACATTATTTTAGATGCTTTAGGGAAAAGCCTAATTGCTTACAACCTGCCCACAGGTTCACCAGCTGAAAAACAAGGTTGTAAATGAAGAGTCTTGACTTTGCATCTGCCCCACAGCACCAGTTTTGAATGGGAAAAACTCATCATTTTGTCCTCAGAGAGTAACCTCAGCTCTCATTCATTAGGCAATGGAAAAAAAAAAAGAGATGCTGGCTCGGATCTGCCTGACACAATTTCCATTTGCTTTGGCCATTACTAATTATAGCCATCTTTATTTCTGACCTCTGATTACAGACTCTTTGCACATTCAGACTGAACTGCAAAGCTAACCCTTCTTTTCCAGTAGGATTGGGAGGAACCTTATACCCTGCCCAAAAGCCACCGCCCACAGTCCTCCAAGCTGAGCACAAGAAATAAGATCAAAACATGGAAAGCATTTGCTTAAACATGCTCAATTTTAGTTCCTTCTTTAGCAAGTGCCATAGATTTAGGGCAACAGTCCAGGTGAGAGTGTGATGTAAGCTCTTTTCCATGCATGTTAAGAGATGAGCTAACTACTCTGCAAGGAAGCCTCATTTCTCACTGTTCTGACTAGCGCTGTGTCCTCAGGGCTCAGATGCTGAAAAGCAGATATTCGGTATGGTAAGATTAAACATGTCTGCACAACTCCAGTGCACCATGCTGGGGGCTCACATCTCTGCAAGAGAAAGAAAAATGCCTTTCAGGAACCAAGCTACCACCATCTTCTAGACAGGCACTGCAATAGCAGCGTAAATATCCCTAATCTTCACTAATCAATAAGCCAAAGCATCATAGGAGGGCTATGCAAATCACTAAACTTTGAAGTATTACTACACTGTTGCCCCAAAGGACGAGTCTCTCTCTGCACATACACAGAGAGACATGTGTGCAGTGATACAGCAGCACCGCAGGTATGAGATACTTGATGTAATCAGGGCAGAAGCTGCTGCTACATTATTGTGCTGCTTACCTAGAGGGTTAAGTAGCTGCAGGCTGTAACCCCAGTTCCATACCCTACTCCATACCTGGTAGGATCTGTAACCAAAACACCAGTTTTATTGCCTGCCTACAGGCAGGAGGAAATTTTAGTCTTCTATAAGCACAATTTGAAACATCAGTGCCTCCAGCAAGGGGAAACAGAGATGTTAATTGAACTGAACATCCCAGGAGGGAGAGGAAACACTAGCCCTTGTCTTTGTTAGCTAAGGATTAGCACATCCCTACACTATCCTGGCAGGAAACATCAGGGAGCTCATGGAGTCTTAAGTGAGACATCTATCTTTTATTCCACTGCACATAAACACTAAAAGTTACTTTAGCAGTAAACAATTATCTGTGATTAACTCTCTATTTTATCATGTCTCTTCATGCCTGAATTAAAACCTCTTCGTTACATTGCTCCTGCAGGCACACTGCTACAAACAGCCATCTTCTCAGCAAATTTTAACTTTAAAATAAACAAAAAAGTCTTAAAAAAAAAAAAAGATATAGGGCAATAAACTTCTACAGAAAGAAACACTAGCAGTTCTGTACAGGCTTTGCCAGAAACACAGTGGGAATCTGAAGAGATCCATGCTAACTCAACTGAGCCTACTGAAGACTCAAGGCTTTGGGAGTGTGGAAACAGCCACTAAAGTCTTACCTGCTAATGTAATCTTGAAGAAAAATCTGCTATTCCCCAGCTATTTCAGAATATTATGTAGCCTAATGCAGTGACAAGGTTGGAAACCCACTTAAGGGGATAGCTGAGCCTGGTTTCTGTGGAGCTTGTTTCTCTGCTGGCACACCATGTTACTTCTTATATCACCCCAGCTATCTGTATTTAAACAGTTACTGTTATCTTTGATGGAAATTACCAAAAGTGAGCACTACTAAGAATCAATTTCTGCTTTTTAATGAGATATCAGTTTATTGATACAAGAAGTTGGCTTACAGTTCAAGAAGAAACAAATTTAACATCAGGATAGCTAAAGGGAGCTAAGCTGAAACTGTATTTTACTTTAAAAAAAAAAAAGTGACTTAGCTCAGATCTCTTTATAATTCTGCTGAAATGATTCAGTTATCAGCAAATAAATCTTGGTGAATTAACAGCTACTGAGAGAGGTTTTACTAACAGCCCATTTTCTTACTACACCACATTCCATGCCAAGCATGGCATCTTTTTCAGAAGTGAGACCTTGCCCAAGAGCCATCCATACCTACCAGGGAGGCACAGGGATGCATCCAACGACCACAACCCACTCATTTGGAAAAAGCATGTTTTAAAACCCTGTGCCCAGATTCTGTGGCAGCAAGACCTTAAGGTTCTATAAATAATTTGGTACAGTATTTATATTTAATTTTGTTTTGACAAAGCAGCAAAACCACAGCTGCCAAAGCTACTGAAGTCTCTGCAACACAGTGTGTGTCTGTGTGGCCATCCTGCCATCCAGCCCTGATAGGTGAATCAATAGTAATTTTACTTTGTGGTATGTTGAGCAATACTTTGGGAGCTCAGGAGGTCTGTTTGGAAAACAGAAACTCCTCTGTAAGGAGAAACTTCAGCTCCAGGAGGTCTCAAGACATGTGGTGTGGGGTCTGGCAGCCCCGGAAGGGCTGTGGGTTGGGTCAGGCTATGCAGTCCAGGGAGCGCTGCCTGCCCTGTCAGGCTAAGCCCACTGCTTTGTCAGAGCTTCAGGGTGATTAACTTTACGGTCTTCCACTGCAAAAACCATTCAATAACCTACTGATTTCTGCAGTGGATTTAGCATGTCATGGCAGCTGGGTTCAGAAAGACATAAAGACAGGTATTAAAAATACCTTTAGTGCCATTATTACACAGATAAATACCTCCCAGACCTTCTGTGCTTAATTTTCAGCTGGTAACACACATCCCACCCCACTGCACAAGCTTCATCCCTGTTGGATTTTGATTCTGTAACTGGGTCCAGCCAATGTCTCAAAAAGATCACGCTGCAGTAAAGCAACAACTGCTGTGAGCCAGCTTTCAACTAATAAACCCCCACCTCTAACACTGCAAACACAGAACTGACTTTGTACATCTGATCCGTGTTTATTAATATTATTAATATTGTTTTACAGTGTAAGAAGTATGTAGTGCTAAGCTTTGTGGCAGCCTAGTTAGAAACCACAGCTTTGTAATTGCTATCTCATATCACACGATAAAACCCACTTATGCCTAGTAGAGTATGTGTCTGAAACCACAAGAGGGGATGGGCAGACCGGTGGCCTCACAAACCTTTTTATTATCCCTGCTCTTATCTGAAAGCTCATAGGGGTAGCATGGAGGAAGAAGAAAAAGAAGGAAGAAGAGGAGATGTTGGATAGGGTGCTGCTGGATAGAAACAACTGTGTGTTGTGGGAGGGGATCGGGAGGAGCTGAACACTGCAGGACCTCTGCAAACATCTGCTTCCCACAAGGAGCACTCGCCTGCCACAACTTCACAAGATTTCCAACCATAGGATGGACTTCATTTATTTTAGCATATGTTTTAAGGAAACATCCCTTTCCTTTCTACCCTTTGTACAAATTTACACAGCAAGCCCGATTTGCCCCACTCCCCAAACTCACACACACATTTCTCTCCTCTGTGTGCTCATGGGCTCCACTCAAAGTTGGTAAATAAACTCTCAGCTACATCTACTGCTGATTTCTGTAGATTGACAGATGGAAGATACTGCTCTTGCTTCATTCTTGGTAACCCAGGATAGTGAATACACTAAACATGCCACCTTCTTCATTAACCTGAAAACCAGCTATGGATCTACTACAAGAGCAAAACTTTAAGATGCCTCAAATAAATCTTGGAAAACGCATCTGGCTTTGGAAAACTGGCTTCATTAAAGTGTATCCAGAGCCCTGAATTCCTATGCAGAAAGTTCCTACAGTCTACATGACTTTAAACATGAAGCATTTCCATGATCATCCTGATACTGCACACAAGCCATAGGTCCAAAACACATGTAAATGGAAGACATTTCCAACAGGGATTCAAATCACATGTAAAAGAGAATTAAAAATATACATAGAAAATACTTCAATACTTCAAGCCCAGTCAAGGTAGTTTGCCATCTGTTGGCAGAGAACCGAGCGGGTGAAGAGCTGAGCTGGTTTTCTGGCAGCTGTATGTATCTATACTTTCAGGACAATCACTTGGAACGATAATATGCCAGTAATTTATCATGATAAAATGTAGCAAAATTCAAAGCCATAAGAACCTTATTATAGCTCAGACTTCATATAATAAAAGAGGGCTTTTCCATCCAGGAAAGTTAATTGAAATCAAGGTGAAGGATGGAAACTCACAACAATACTCCAAAGTAAAACCATGTAGGTAGTTAATTGGGAATAAGACTGTCCACTTGTAAAATGGATTTAACTAATTAGAAGCCAAATTGGCAAGAAAGGGAAATATTTAGTGACAATTCTCATGTATCTGTTTCTTAGACAAAATCCAGCTTTCTTGAGCCGAGGTGGATGACAAACCTCCATGGGGGAGATTTTTCTCAGAGTCACTCTCCTTGCAATCCACTGTCCTGTTCTCAATATTGTTTGCACATCTTTCCCAGTTGATAGGAGTGGTTTTGTTTTGTAATTTTTCTTTCTTTAAAGGGCAATTCTGTGGTTCTAAAAGGAATCAGGAAAGCAGAGGAACTAAACATGGTCCTCCAATAACATAAACCCAAACTTTTCCACTGTCAAACAGCATTCCTGTTTTGTGCTCTCCCATTAGGAATCGGGTCTGCATTTGCAAAACAACCCAACAAAGGAACCAGCTCCACTGAAATACTTTGTCACTGATGAATCCAGTGGAAGGGAAGTCAACTTTCGACCCAGCAGCACAGCTCTAGGCTTAAATTTAGACAATAGTCTAAACAAAGCCTAACCTAGCACCAAACATGCCTCTAGTTTTAACACAGGAATATGCAGAATGCTTCTTTTGCCCCTTTAATGTCAAAACTGCCACCTCTGTGCCTCTGAAATGTCTGTGTGATGGGTTTTCATTTTACACAGCCTGAAATTCATGGCACAAATGGGGAAGAGGTGGGGATTCAGAGCAAGTGACAGTTGCCATCAGTCACATGAGAAATTAATGCACAACAGACACAAAAACATGTCAGTATTGGCAGAGGACCTACCTGGAAGATGGCAGCTCAATTCTTGATGTCACTGTGAGTGGCATTAAAGGACAAAACGGACTAACCATGATCCAGAAGCCACACTATATTCCTATAATCGGCTTGAAATGCACTGCCAGGCACCAGCCAGCAGATAGTAAACACTCTGGCAAAGCTGTCCAAGCAATTATCAGGTTACTGTGAAAGAAATTACTAATATTCCCAGCAAATGTCCCAGCACAGCCAATCTCACCACCCCTAGGAAGCTCTCCAGATGTAACAGGATGAACATGTACAGTCGCTTTCAACATTTCAAAGTAAGAAACCACTCCCTCATATTGTTAATTGCCTACCACACCAAGATAGAGAGGGATTTGGAGTCTCCAACCCTTAACTAGTAATCCTCCCATTAATTTTCTAACATTAAGTCTACCAGGCTTACTTTATAAAACTGATAGCCAGACCAGAGCCCAATAATGTGATGATCTGTTTTTAGCCTGGAGGGAAAAAAAAAAAGGAAGAAATACAGTTTTCATCCATAATACCCATAAATCACTTTATTTAGAGATTACAGCTTGGGGACTCAGGGCCAATCTAGTGATAGGATTTCTCTTCTATTTGCACCATATGAGCATCTGCTCTCTTCATGTGAAAAGAACAAGCTGCTTGAGCATGACAGAACTTCACAGCCTGAACCACTCACATCCCAAAGGCTGCCTAGTTCAGTTAGTTACAAGCACTCTACATTTTGCATTTCCTACCATGTTATTATTGAAAGTGTTTAGCTGAATATATAGTAACACTGACTGGTAGAGGTCTTGTCCAACTTCATACAAAGATAAACCACTTCTTTATTTGAAAACCTTTAAGTTAAATGCTCCAAGGCTTCCTTCAGAAAGCAACTGTGCAGCAAAATGATGGGCATACAAGGTAAACACCAGTAAAGACCGTCAGAAGTATGTCCTCCTCTCTCTAGACATGTTCCCACTGATCAGCTACACTGTAGTAGACATGGCTTGTTAAACATGCCAAGGATCCAAGTTTAGCAGTGATTTTATTTTTTGTATTTTTATATAAACACTTGACTCCTGGATATATATAGCTCTGATTGTGCTGAATTACTATATCGAGAAACTATCATCTCCAAGGTAAAAGGTAACAGCCAAGCATGAGAAAAAACACAACAGGAAGAAGATAAATTATTTTCCAGATATGAGAGCAAACGAGACCGCTTTGAAAGCATGCCAGGGGCTATACAGAGCCCACTTATTGCAGATAAGGCTTCAGATTGAATTCTGGAGGTTTAATCTGAAATACAGAGTCATAATATTCCTGAGGGTAAACAGCACCAGAGAGCATCAGCATTGCAGGAGGACGCTGCTTCTACCAAATTACCATCACTCTTCCTTGAAATCACATCTTCTGATTGCATGTTAACACACCAACCTTGTACTATCTTAACCTCAGTCTATCATTTTACCTCTACAGAAGCAGAGGACTGAAAGGGAATTCCAGAGTTCAGGCTCATTCTCTTCCTGGATAATAAAAAAACATACTATAAATCATACCCTGCGAAAGGTCACCCACTGGGACCTGATGCAAAACAAGGAAAAATAAAACAAGGAAATCAAACAGGGAAACCAGCCAAACAAGGAAAATCCTTAAAACAGAGAAGGAAAATCTTTGAAATTATCAGTCCATCCACTTTGTTAATTCACAATAATCCTGAGTATTACAGCTAGTCCTGAATTTTCCTCAAAGTATGTGTAATTTTATTTAAAAAATATGACCTACATTTTAATTTCTGAGTAAGAGCACAGATGCACACAATGCTTTGCATGTTAAATATGTGGCTTTATAGGGGCTTGAATTTCACACGTGCCCATTATTTCAACGGTAAATCTGTTCTGACACTGCTTATTGTTACAGGATCTAAAAAATACAGAGACCCAGAGCGTGCCTACCATGGGAGTTTTGATAGCAAACAGGCTATCTACAGAGAGGCTCAACAGACCTGAAGGAAAAAAGAGGCCGATCAGACATCAGTCAGACCCTTTTAAATCAGGTTGAAATGCTTTGCTCCAGAGAGGGGGGGTTCAATCTCTCCCATCCACATTCCCATCGCTCATGCTGCTTTCTTAATTAGCAGCAAGTGGACAACAGCTGTCAGTAGCCTGGAGGCCAGCAAGTTATCAGCAAAAAGGGGCTCGTGTTAAGGAGAGAGACACAGGGCAGCCACAGAACCTGTCTGTTAAATGCACAAGTGGTCCATACACGCCAGAGATGCAGCCGCAGCCTCAATGGCATGCTAACACACGGCCTGACACTGAGAGGATGCTCTTCCTGCTGGCTTTAGTCTGGTTGCTTTAACATATGACTAACTGCAATTCAATTTTTTCTTAATTTATTTATTAATTTTTATTTTTTTTTAGTATAACAGGAAAATTTAATCTGAGAATAGAAGGAAACGGGAAGGTCATCCTAATGTCTGGATGGAAATAGATGGGGGTTAGTTCAAAGGCACAGCTTTAATAAAGTCTTTAAGACTGTTCCTGAGGTTCCAAGCATAAAAGTTGAAGTACAGGAGAGAGGGGGGAGAAAAGATGTTTTTACTTAAATCAGCAGAGAGAAACTATAGCAAATACAAACTTAATCAGAGACAACTAGAAACTGGAACCTCAAATAGGGTGAGAGAAAACAACTCCACTTGGGTATCATCATTTGTGTGTTAAAAACTGTGAGTCATTTGTGTATGACCTTATTGTACCACATATGACCCGAATTAGAAGTGATATCCTCTGGTCGGGCCATGTGCTTACCTGACAACACAACTGCCTGACTCTCTGGATGATCATGAGTCTCTGGATGATCAAAAAATAAAATAATTGCTTCCCTCTTGCATGTCCTCATTACTGACATTTGTGGCAGTGGAAGCACTCAATGCAACCGTAAGCAATAAAAAGTGTTATTAAAATTTCCCACTGCCCATTTGTTAATGAAGAACTGATATCACCCTAACTTCAACTTCTTGAAAATAGCCAGGCTTCTTTGAAATTTGGCTTTAACCTCCTCAGAAAGCACAGCTTTGGAGCAATTTTCTCAGGCCTGTCTGGCAGGCTGCAGTTCTAAATATATACCAGCTTTCTGAGCTTGAACCTACACGAGGGAAGCTGGGCTGAAGATGGAAGCATTTCCCCAAGCTGCCAGTAGACTAGCAACACATTTAAAAACCCTCATCAAATTAAGTGCTTAATTACAACTCAGACTTTGAGACTCTGGAAATTAGGATAATCTTCTGGGAAATTTATTGGTCTCCCACAAAAGAAATTGCAACATACAAGCCAAAAAAAAAAGCACAGAGCATGGAGAGCGTTTAGCCCATCAAATCACACCTTGTACTAGGTACCTCACCCTAATTCCTGAAGAATATAAAATGAGATCCCCAACTTAATTTCAGATTCTTGAGCCTCTGTGAGTGATTGGGATCAACATAACCAGGAGGCTAAATCACCAACAGTAATCTCATGTAAAACGTTGAGAAGTGTTTGCTGAGAAGAGCTGATGGAAAGCTAGCCATGCATGGACCTTCTCACACTTACCTTAGGGAGTGTACTGGAGACACGGTCACAAAAGGCATTGCTTGGAGAAGGTCTCAGCATAGCCATTCACACAGCCACCTAAATTTCACCAGCAAATTGATCAGCCAGCCCGCTCCATTCCTCTAGGTGGCATGCTCTGTGCACACAATATCACCTGCAGCTTCCCACAAATGGAGAGATGCCACCACGACACAGCACTGTCTTCCACTCTCACTACCAGCTGAGACCTCAAATGCCTTAAAAACTCAGTTAAACCAACAGCCCACTCGCAGGGTACACAAGTCTGAGAAGCCTATAGAAGCTTATGAAGAAGTTGACATCATCTGACCAAAGTAACAAGTTCAACCATACCAGTAAATGAAACAAGGGCAGAAGTACTCGCTATCCTCACGTCACCAGTCAGCACTTCCCATCACCACCCTTCATAAAGTCAAAAGTACAGAATAAATGCTTGTACGATGCTCTAAAAAGGCAAAGGTGCAGATAAACACTAACGTTACATATTTTCCTTTTTGATTCATGAAATTATTCAATCAAGGGAAACTGAATCTTGCTCTCAAAATAAGCCAGAACATCACACGTTTCCTGTTACTCCCACCCTCATAAGCCATGACCTGAGAATGGCAAGAAAAGCTCTGCTGCTTGGTCAAAATGTGTTATGTGTGACACTTTGCTGAGCCATACGTACTGCTATTTGCTGGCACATCCCTTTACATCTCCAGGACATCCCTGCTGAATCAAAACCTTGTGACACAGGCTCTCTTGACAAGATGCACTACAAGCAACATTGATGTATGCGTCAAAAAACCGTAAGCTAAGAGGAATAAAGGGCAGTGAGAGGTGACAAAGAAGAAATCATATCCTGGTATCAAAGAGAATAAGGAACAATATAAAATATAAAACAGTCGAAGTGCAGAGCTCAAATGTAAAAGGAAGGAAGTACTGAGGTGCTGAGCTTGGGCTGGAAGTATCTCAGAAGCTAAGGTAGGAAACGACAACATTGGGTTCACCTGAAAAATGCATCAGCTATATGTGACAGGGTTTTCCCCCAGTGTGGCTTATCTCTGCATACTCAGCTTCCAGACAGGTTCACACCTGAGGCACAGGACTTCTCGCTTACCCTTTTTTTACTAGCCAAAGGCCAGTAGATATGCTATAGTCACCAGTACCCAGGAAGAACCCACCAGAACACAGTGCCACACCTGGCATCAACCAGGGAGTCTGAGACCACAATAATAATTTGTTTTGCCAGGAAATTTCAACTACAGAAACGATCTGAAATGTTCATTAAATAAGAATAAACTTTTTGCTGTAAAACTGTGAAAATCTAGGCATTGCTCTCAACTCTGTAATTAAAAGCCAATACCAAAAAAGCCACAGGCTGCTGCTTAGGAAACTCAGGACAGGGAGAAAAACTTCATTTCAAGCCCATGCCCTGCCTAATACAGGCCTTGGGAGAAACCCAGTCTAAGCAGCTCTGGTGCCACAGTGCTAGGAAATGCTAAGAGCCATGGAGCCAGTTGAGATGCCTACAGAGAGAGACAGAAACTGCTCCATCAACTCAACAAGGGATAAATCAAATAAATGTGTACCCTGGGGCAAGAGTCTGGGGAGTGTGCAGGCAAGCCTTTACAAATATTAACTAGCCTGAAGTTAACTACCTCTCTGTAAACTATCCAACAGACTTTGATACCTTGAGAACCAGAAACGTTTTCCAATATAAAATTCCATGCAAGTGAAAATATGAAAGCAGTTCCTGATGCAGCTTAACCACACTCTGGTGCTGACCGTTTAAGCTCGCATTGCTTCCTACTGATATCAAGGTTTTCACAAGATTTTTCATGTGCCTTACTCATAATCAACAGCTGCTCTGGCAACTGCTGGAGTCCATGGACTTCCTGCCTTGGAATAGAGTCATCTACATAGCACAGAAAATGATAGTCTCTTTAAAACAATTCACGATAGGGTTTAGATATGGCTAGATGCCATCGACACTCCCTTAAACAATGGTCGCACCCTCCACACAGCTATAACTGAAATAGCTGAAAGGGAAGACATTTTATACAAGTTCCCAGGGTAAACACACATCTGAGAAGCACTGGTCTGGGACCCACATTGTTCTCCTAAAAGAATAAATATCTGAGCCCAAACCATATTTCCCTCACCACCTTCCCAGCCTCTCACATGAAGAAATCCATCTGAGCTTTCCTTTTATCCTCACGGTGCTCTGCAACAGAACAAAATCCCAGCATTTTATAAAATTGTAAAATAAATTAGAAGGGCTGCAGCTTATGATTTACCCTTTTAACATGCCTTGTAGCACCAGTGAGACTGCTTACCAGCTATGGAGAGATCTGAAACAATTTTGATGCTGACTTTACGCTGAATACAGATGCTGAGTGATGTGCCTGTAGAGCGAGTCCTCAACCACAGAGATGTCCTCGCATAGCAATGTGGCTTACTAATGCCTGCCACAGTGAGCCAGGGTGACAAGACAAACATCATTGTATTAATTGCATCTGTTGATTAACCAGCCCAACAACAGCCTTGTTTCAATCACAGGCTTTGTAAGAGAGTACTGAAATGGTACTCTAAGTGTTGAGATGGATGAGTCAGACAATAAAACACAAAAGCATTTGTAAGGAGACTCTTGCTGGAGTAATTTGATAAGCTGCTCAGCTACACAAAATGATGGTCCTTACTGACAGCACACTCATACAGTCCCTGCCTTGGGTTTAAGTTTCAGTCTTGTTTTTTGCAAGCTTTCCAGTCAAAGCTGGGCAAGCACACACGTACTGTTACCTTTACAAAGGTGAAAGATGGGTAGAGATATGCAAGCAAGCTGGAAACAGTTTATAAAGTCATATTACATAGGAATCCTTCTCACTCAGGGAGTTCACAATGGCTCTCCTCTGTATTTTGGAAGCTTTCCTTGACCTTGTGGAGTGAAAGACCTTTCAAATCAAGAGGTGAGTAAAACACTGGGGGCTTGGGGGTCAGACCAGCACGGAAAGCACTGGCTGCATGCCACAGGCGAGTCTCCTCTTCCCTTCTCACTCAGCTGACACAGTTTCTGCGATGCCACGTAAGGTCAGGAGATTCAGGTTACTAAAAGAATGACATTTTGAACCGGGTGTCCCTCTCATCCGAAGCCATTTGCAATTCATCTTCTAAAGCAGAGATTATTCATTCTGGGGGAATTATCCACTAATCAGTTTTTATCTCCAAACTAGGGCCTCACACTTGCAGCTGGTCAAGAGCTCAGCCTGGCAGAGGTTTTGGTTCCCTCCGCTCTCAACCAGAAGCCTCAGTAACACAGAACAGTCTCCCACAGGGCAGGCTTTAAAGCATGTTTTAAAATACATAAGCATGTCTGCACTAAGAAAACTGGCACCAGTTTACCAGCCAACACCTCACGTAGCCAAGGTACAGAGGCACAAAGCAAGGCTTCAAGTTATGAATCTCCTGGGCTGGGCTTCAGCTCTTCATATCCTCCTGCGCAGGGAACTGCTGTGAATGGTTTTGCCCCACCATAAATTTTTGAAAGAGGATAAAAACTAAGCAAAATAGAATGCACAACAGGAAAAGGGGGAAAGGAATAAAGTATTTTTCCCAAAATACACATGCACAAGAAGTGGTCAGCACTGACTTATGGCTCCTAAGCACATCTATCTGCTCACTAACCTAGCGATTATTCTGTTCGATACTTGTCATAGTCAAGTGTGAACCTCAAGAGGAGTTACGTGGTCAAGTGAGTCAATCTTAGGTTCTGTAAGACCTTCTCCCCTACAATACAGCTCACCCTTCTACTACAGCCCTGCCCTGTTCCCGCAAAGCATTTTGCATCAACTGCTCGTTTTCTGCAAAAGTGGTTTGCCCCACTTCTGCAGGGGCTTTCAAATAAGCTGTGCCCTTCATGTGCAGTTATCATGCCACCACCACCCCCCCCCCAAATCCAGGCAGGTAAGCTGCCTCCTGCATTTCGCCCAGAAGCCAAGGCAAGTACTGCAGAACCTGCAGTCTGCATCAATAAACACAACAGTGTAATAATTTTGGTTTCCCTAATTTTCAATTTTGAAGACTATGTAGAAACAAAACAAAACCCAAATAAAACTCAACTGAGTATCTCCTGGCCAAAGACACTGCACAGGAGGAATTCTGGGTATTCTTTGGCTTGGATGACTCAGGATAAAGGGCATTTTACAGCTGTTCAACTGAGAATATTTTTGGGAAAGAGAGAAGTTTTTCATTCCCTCTAGTTCATTTAATAAAATCTAAACATCATAGCTTAAAATAGTCCTGACAGACAAAGCAGGCCAGACCTTCCTTTCCAATACAGTACCACCACGTACCGCATCAAAACTGTTTTGCATCCTCTCCCTGGGTAAAATAGCAGGGATGGAGAAAAAGAAACTATTTACACAGAAGAGCAGAAACCTCTCAACCCAGATCCATTTGTTTTACTCTAAAGTATTGACAGATGAGTAATGAAAACTCTGCTGCAGACACAGGCGCTTCTTCAAGGCAGCATCAGTTAATAAACCGCAGCTGCAGAAGTATTAAGGTGTTTAACTAAATGACTCCTTCAAGGGCATAGGATTGCAGGAGGAGCTAGGTTCTGTGCTCTGTGGTCGTCCCAAAGGTTAAGATCACAACGTGCAGCATCAACAGAGGCCTGGGTTATTTTTCTGGATATGAGAGCTTAGAATAACAATTTCATCAAATGTGTGCTACTAATATTTCCAGCATGGGGTTTTCCCCCCCCCCCATGATGATATCTGATACTTCACGTAGTATTGTTGTCAAAGAGGAGGGAGGGAGGGAGGAGGGAGAGGGAGGGAGGGAGGAGGGAGAGAGGGAGGGAGGGAGGGAGGGAGGGAGGGAGGGAGGGAGGAGAGGGAGAGAGGGAGGGAGGAGAGGGAGAGAGGAGAGGGAGGCAGGAGGGAAGGCAGGAGAAGGAAATTATAATACTAATATCAGCACCATCACCCAGCCTGTTAGCTCTCCCCACAGCACCGGTAACACCGCAGATAATGGTGGTGTCAACTCTGAATGCCAGACTCTGATCAGGACCTTGATCAACACTCATGTTAACAACCTGTACACACTGGGAGTGATTTTGGAATCAGTTATACTTTCATTTGATGCAGAGATTATTTATAATATTTTTTAAATTGCCAGTGGAGCTCTAGCAGCCTGGATGACCAATGGCTGTAACCTTAGATGGAATTATTGATACCAGCCCTGACTCTTTAAGAAGCTCAAGAATTAGCTAATCAATAACACAAGTCATCAGCAACCTTCCCACATTGTTTTTGTTGTTACTATTACACACCTTGTTGCCAGACTCTCAGGATTTATAGACAGACGGATCTGCCCAGCTGTCAGAAATAATCCTTCTGATCTCTCCTTAGTTTTCTTTATCATGTAAACTTCAGCCAGAACAAAAACTGTGAAATACACATTTGGCTGGCTATCCTGAACACAGGTAACTGTGGTCAACTGCCAGGTAAGCATTTTTTTTTCCTTAGGCACATATTAAAAAGCCACAACAATCCTGACAACCCCGGGCAACAATGTGGGTTACAGCGGGGTCTGGCCCAAACGATGGTTTTGATCCCTTGGACCTTGATGCTCTCCAGGCTGCCAGCCAAATGGAAGCTTAGAGAAGTTCTCCTGTGCATCACTTGCGGTATACCTGATGTCTCCAGGGAGCCCTAGAAGCATTACAGTGAAATGTACACCTCAGATCTGAGGTCTAATGAACAAGGCTGTAATTCAGGATAAAACCTAAGAGGAAGAGCTGCCAATGTGTATTTACAGAATTTAAACAAGTGCTTTCACCCAAGACAGACAGGAGCAAAACCATCTTTGCTTAAAGATTATCTGAAAGCATACAGACAGGAGGAATGAGAAGCCAATTCTCTCTTTGCATGGTTTTTAAGGGTTCATTTGTCCTGCCATTTTTACCACTATACTCTGGCTTTTGACAGCAACCCACCCTTCACTCCCTTCAACTGGCTTCTCTGAGCTGACCCCAGAAGACACCAAAGGATTTTGCTTTTCCCTGCCATTCTCTATTCCAGGCCAACCAGTTCATAATTCAAGTAGCCTTTGTTCTAGCAGCAAAGAAAAACATTTTTTATCAGTATTTTTACCTTTCAGGCTGATGCCAAATGATCAGCTGATGGAATGCAGTACCTGGCATCTCCCTAGGCCAAGCAGCACAAGGGAAAGGAAAGAAATTCAACTTTAAAAGCAGGTTTGCTTTAGTGCTGCAAGGAACAGGCATGCCAAAGCAAGAGTGGCAGTGAAGAAATTCCCCACTTCTGCCTCAACCGAAGATGCACCGCGCAGTTGGCTAAACCAATGCACTCAGCTTCCTGTAACTACAGGATTAAGCATTACCTAAAATCTCTTTGAACACCTTCACAACAGGACAGAAATCTGCCTGGGGACGGGATTCATCTCCCCCAAACTCAGCTGGATAAATGCTAGGCATTAGGGTCCACAATAGTCAGAGTCACCAGAGGCTTCTCCTATGGTTTCTGGTGAAAGATGGGCATTTCCAAACCAGTATAACCACAGTAAAACCACATCAAGAAAAATATATTTTACACTTTGTATCTGTTTCCATGCAGGTGCAATTTTGAACCAGCTTTGCAAAACCGACTAATTCTGAGCAGGATGTTCTCAAATCACCATAAACCTCTCTGTTATGGATTCACCATACTGTCATAAATGAAGAAGCAAAAGCCTAAATGGCACAGTCAGCTTTTAATTAACACAAGTGTGCTGGTGACAGCCATTTGGTGGGACAATGAGAAGTTTCTAAGCAATAAAGAACTCACATCCACTCATTCGTAGGCCATGGCTATACATCAAAGTTGCATCAATAAATCCAGGGGAGGTTAGAGTACCTCTCTGCACAATTTGCTTTTCCTTTCTTTTTCATTCAAAATATGGTCAGTTTTATCCCATACCTGTGAATTTTACAGTGCAACATAAGTAAGAGACAAGTTTAGACTGACAAAATGCTTACAGAACTCAACGAGCATAAGATCATAACCTTAGTTAAATCATCAAGCAGCAAACTGCATCATCCAGGTCAAACCCAGCTCCCTCCCATCTCCCTTGGCACTCCCTGAACAAGCACCGTGAGTGTTTGGAAATGACACGTATACCAGTTGACACTGGATGGCCAAACAGAGTATGAGATGGCTACTTCTCCCCTTCTGCCATAAAGGGTCTTTTCATTTGTGGTCTCTTTTTTGTGGTCTTTTTTTTGTGGTCTCTTCATTTTACTCTGTCTCATTCAGAAAACGTGCAGAAAATGTTTTAAAACACTGTAATATCGATCCCTGCAAAGCTTGCCCAAAATTGGCCAATGGGTCCAAGAGTTCTAACAGAGGATGGATAAGCTATCACTATTTCCTCATGAAAAGATGCTACAGATTAAGTAACAGAGGTACAGATGTAAAAACCAAGCTTTCCTCTGAGCAGCTGCGCCAAGTTATGGGTCAAGACTTAGTGGCTCTTCTTTAAAGGGATATTCTACACCTGACCACCACAAAACTGGCTGTAAACTCATTGTAAACAGTGCACTTTAAATACCATTTCTTATTTTCATTTGAAGATTTTAACAGGGTGGCTCTACAACTTCCTGAAGCGTCTCTCCCATGGACTGCAACATACCAGACTGATAGAGCAGGAGACAGAAGTGCCACTGCTCCCAGTGACAAAGAGCAAACAGCTACTCACAGAGCAAACAGAAGAACTAAGCTGAAAACAGAGAAACTCCTGACCTCAATCTCTGTCAGCTATGTTCCCCCAGGTATTCTCATAATGAGAAAAGATTCGTTAAAACCCCCCAAAATTTTCAAAAAGGTCACTTGAATCTCAGATGCACAACGTTTTGGGGTACTGCAAATTTCCCACACACAATAGCACTGAAGATGCGATTCCAAGCAGTAGAAGAGTAAACTCAACCCCTGTACCACTTTTAGACCATGCTCCACCAAAATCTCACATGAGACTTAACTTACGGTTTCACCTGACCTTTGCAAGGGTATTTATACAGATAAACCACGTCCCCCACAAACCAGTGCTCTACATTTCCTGGAAGACCCTGCAAATTCATAGATGACCTCTAACTAAACCTGTTAGTAGACCTCTCTAGTCCCTCAAGCCTATTATTCTTTTATATAATTCATTTAAAAGATTGTTTCAATTAGAAAAGCAGAAATTGTGCACTTAAAAAAAATTAAGATGAAAAAAAATAAGTCCAGATAGGAATATTTTATTTCCTTGGGCAGATCACTCCCCACAGGAAAATGCAAGGTCGCATTGTTGAGCAAAAAGCAGATGGGAACCACCTGTACTTTACCTCCCCGTACCCAAACTGACAAATTAATATAGTGAGAGCACAGAATGAAAGGATAAAATAATCACCCAAGGAAAACTGTGTTTGAATCTGTGTTGTCCTGCTAATTGAAGCCCACCCTCAGATGGATTCACTGAGATCTGCTATCTGAGTTGGTAGGAATGTACTGTACAACCAGAACTAAAATATTGATTTCCCTGGGTGCCCTTCATTACATGATGTTTGGTTTGTAAAGGAAACTTTCTAAATATGGAATCAATTCCTGAGGCTATTTTACCACCTCTTGGGCAGTATGGAAAGGACAGACTGGCAGACTGAAATGCACAACAAAACCCATAAAAAAGTAGGGGATAAATCAACGCATGCTATACATTGTGAATACACTCCTTCTGCTCCCATTTAATTATTAAAAACTACCTGCAAATTACAGCTTAACAAATGTAGAATCACACAGTCTGTCTCTTGGCAAGCATCTCCTTCCTCTAACTTTACCAGCCATGGTAAAGTCTTTGATTTTCATCTGCACTGATTTTTCCTTTTTTTCCAGAAGCCCAAAAAGAAAATTCTCATCTATTTTCTTTCAAAACCCGTGATTTTTGTACATGTGAGGGATAAAATTAAAGGCCTGGTTTAGAATATAAATGGGACTGGTTCAGTGAATATGTTAAGTATGCAAGAAAAGGACATCCCCACATGAGGCCTTTGAAGAGAAAGAAAGAGAGCATGAGAGTGCAAGTAGGCTTTAACCTTTCTCCCTCAGCAGAACAGTGAATCAGTATGTCCTTAGAGGCACTGTTGGCCACACTGAGATGTAAACCTGAACCACAAAATGCATAGCATTTTCATGACACCTGAACACCTCTACACGAAGCAGCAGAGAACATCACCCAGGTAAAGTAAGATGATGCAAAACTTGTGTTTGATTAATTCAAAGAGCCTCAGCCCCACAATTAAGAAGTGAAAATATGGTCAGCCTTCATTGGCTGCCACCCATGCTCATTCAACCCTCTCAGGGGTATGAAAGGGGAGTGGAAAAAATGAAGGAAATGTAAAAACAAAATGCTAGCCAAGGCGTAAAATCTCCACACAGCTCTTGTCAATTCTCAAATCTCTTAGATTGTTTTCCTAAATACAATAAAACAGAATGTGAGTACAGGAGAACCAGTTCTCCCAAATGCCATCGATACCGTATCTCCCACAACACTAAGTGAACGCTCTGATACAGACCATCTCTTTCATATATTTGTTTCTCTTCACTTCTTCCTTGCTCTCAACATCAAAATGTTACCTTACCAATTCCAGAGAAGATGAGCTATGGTACTGACTAAAACAGTGAATGGATTTAACATCAAGAAACTGTTTCAAAGCTGAAGAGCTTTAACTGACTGAAGTATGCAATGCAAATAGAAGCAGACCAATAATCTGATCCATCAACTTTCTCAGGTTGCTTCACGTGGGGACACCATTTCTCTCTCACAGGCATGAAATTGTTTCCTCTATCAGGAGCAATGTCACACACCACAAGAAGAGATCAGGGATTTTTCAGAGTGGATGCTCTGGGTTAGGTAACGTAGCTGCAGATTTGTCAGGCTGCAGTAACGTGAATAGCAGAACTGAGAACATTCCTTTGGCAGCACGCCCCAACCTGCAGGATTCCTGCAGCTTTTCCGGATTGCTGAAATTCATCTTCTGTCTCTTTGCCTTGGAACAGGCTCCTGTGAAAGCTGCTGGGAGCCTCCTCCTTGCCTGCTTTCCCTTTTTGTCACCCGTCTGTCTTTCCCTATCTGCTCTATTCGCACACAACTCAGCCCACCACTTCCTCCTCTTCCGACATCTGTGGGTTGGGCATCCTCTGGCTGCTCTTCTGGTCTTTCCAACTATTCCATCAACATCCCCACTTATGATGTCTCTTTTTCCTTCTCTGGCCTCCTTTTTATATACCTTGGAGTTCTGGGGCTGCAAATTGAAACTTGCAAAGGTGAATACATTTAGTCTTTCTCCAACCAGCTCTCTCTTTTCCTCTAATCTCTACTAAAGCACCAAGAATGACATGCTGTTCTCCACTACCATCCCCTCATCTCACTGTGTTCCCCAATACTTCTCAGCAGCACACAGTGAAAGCCAAGTTTTGATTATTTAGACAAAACTGACAAATAACTAATATACTATTAACTAAGCTAATATTTCTGCAATAGCAACTTGATTTTAATACTCCATCTATGCTGTTTCCATGACAATGCCTGAACCCTACAGTTTGCTAATGTTAATAAAGAAATACAGATGTAACACCAAAGCAGAATTTCCCAAATATTCAGGCACTTCTAAAACAATATATTTTCAATTGTTTTCTGAGATACAAAGCTATTTATTCTATCACAATTTTGATAAGCTGAAGGATCCCTCTCCATGCACAAGTTTTTCTCCAGATACAAAGTTTCCACAGGAATAATACTGAAGGATTGGAAGGATTCATTTCACTGCTAAGCAACAGTACACAGAGGTCCAACAGCTCTGCAAACTGACAAAAGACCCTAAAACTCCAGAGCTCTAATTTCAGCAGAAAAACATTGGGATGATTTGTCTTGGAAAACCAAGCAAGTTATATCCTCCACATGTATCTAAACTACACAAAATTATGGGTGTGGTGAGGAGTGGGAGAGAGGAAGGTGCTATTAAATCATCTTACCTGTAGCTCTGACATGTAATTTGTTGTTTTTAATATACTACATAGTTTCTGGAGTTTCATCTGGCACAAATACAGGAGACACTCTCTATTGTCTCACCTTTGCTGGGTTACAAGGATCTTCCAAATTAGATGCTATGATAACAAACAATTCCAGCTGTCAACCCTCAGCAGCCCAACTGAGAACTACCTAGACATCTCCTGGAATGCAGAGAATGATGCAGAGTGCTTGAATGAAATCTGATTAGCCATCAAATGCCTCTGCAAACAAAAGGCATACCATCTCTCTAGTTTCTTTAAAATAAGGTCTAGAAAGTTGACACTTCACACTCTTCCACTTGCAGTTAAGATGCTGTAAACTTCTAAATTTAATATGGTCCTTCCAAAGGATTTTTAAGTCAACAGCAAACCTCATTTTGCCAATTCTGCCCACAGGCTTTCAACTTTCAAATGAATAAAGACTCAAGGCATCTTTTTTTTTTAAAAAAAGAAAGAAGACCCACACCTTTCCCTCATCATACTCTTTCAAATACAGCACAGATGCACCTGCAGATACAGTTATTAGAATATCAGCTGAGGCATCAACTGCAATTCAAAACTTCCAAAAAGAAGAATAAAGACCCAAGGAAACCTGAAAAAGCAGTGACAGGTTTCTTCCACTCATGCAACAGAGTGCAGCAAGTACAGCCTGCAGGTCCCTTACAAACAGGGAACATTCTCTGCATGTGAAGCAAAGACCTAGGTGAGGGACATTTGTGTGATGATCTTGACTGACAGTGAACTGACAGTCATATCTCTGCTTGCCAGCAGGCTAGCACGAGCCAGTTAGAGCACCACATTAAAGAAAATAAATAGATAAATAATTAACACCAATAGATATATTTAGGTATTGCAGTTTAAGGAAAACGATTGCTTGCACTGAAAATAAATTCAGCGATTGCTTCCAGTTTCTGTTTTTCCACTAAGGCACAGCCCAGCTGCCTCACATTCCAGTAGACTTCAGCTGTCTTTTTTCTCTGCTCCTTGTCCTCTTCCTTCTTACAACTGCTGTGACCATCCCCGTCTCGCAGCAGTTCATCCCGCAGGCTACATTTCTTACACTCCAATCTTGAAGCTATGCAACACAACACCTGTCAAAGCCTACACCGACTCCAAAAGCCAGCAGAATTTGTGCCATTTTGTAGGAAACACTAAATAGTGATCATCTTGTGCCTCTGTTTTGCCTGTACACAAAACTAGACCGCGCTGTTGATCATTTTTAAACAAGTTCCACTAAAATAGACATGCGATGTCGCTATGCAGGCAGCAGGTAGCAGGTGCTGAAAGCCCCAGTAAGGAAGAATTGGAATTGCATTGACTTTAGGGATGTGAAGTGAGTGTTTACAAGAGTTTAATTTTCAGATTCCAGGACAAAACATTTCACAGAAAATTTTCACTTCATTTGGAAACCACCAGCAGAGCAACACTGACACTGGTCAAGCGCAAAGCTTCTGACTTGCAAGCTCTCACTTACACTGAAGAACATGGTACAGTGGTGAATGCACAACCAAACCCAGAGAGAGTTCAGCCAGTTAACTCATCTAAGCATACCTGAGACAAAGAGAAACTGTGGAAGAGTGTACAAGTGTAAAAAACACCCAGGGTAACATCCAGAGTATGATCTAAGAGATGATTATAGTTCAAAAAATATCCTCCCCAGAAGTAAGATCCCTGGGAAACTTCACATTAATGGGAAAACATTCAGAGATGCCCAATTCAGGATCATGCAAACTGGTCATGGAGAAAAACATTCAGTACCTAAAGATGGGAATAACACGGCCTCCTGAATTGTTTCTTCTATTTTGCCATTAAGAACCGAGTTCTCCTGGGATTACCCCAGATGTTAGTACCTCCAGTACTAACAGAGGAGAGACTTCAGAGATGAATTTTCTTATCAGGCAGATGCTTATGAGTAGAAGGTGAAGAAAACAGCATTTTCAGTCTACTGGGTGTAAGTATGTTAGTTGAGTGCTGAGCAGAACAGAGATAACTCACTGCACTCCAGGCAGCTACCGCCTGAAACAGTTATTTCACCCAACCTTTAGCAGATAGCTGTTGGAAAAGCAAGCTTATATGGGATATGAAAACCCTGCAAGAAATTACAAGATTAAGATTGAAAACATCAAGGACACTAAACCTTCCAAGTCTGGCACCCCTTTGTTTTTAATCGAGGGCATTCTTGAATCAACCTGCTTTGTGGAAGAGCTTTTGGTTTAGACCTGATGGTGTTTAACTGCTCCCCCGTCCTCCCTGAATTGATGCAAAATAGTTCAGCCCCCTGGAGCACGTAATCCATCAGGTAAATAAATACAGGAATTCATGTATTGCCATGGTAACAGGACACCCAAGCAGAATCCGTGACATTCTCCACTCCTTCTTGGCATCCTCATTTTGGCTTCGAGATCAAAACTATAAGGGTAACTAGGGTTAGAGCAAATATTTCCTTAAAATGAAGAAAGTCACCATTCTTCAGTAAAGAAAAACCAACACAGGGCACCCTTGCTTATCTTCAAGTCAATGGGGCTCCTGCTTCCAAAAAGTATTTGGAAGTCTCCTGGCTGGAGCCCAACGGAACAGGCAGTCAAATACAAGTGAAACAAAATATACCATCTTATTCTGCATGAGCAGACGGCTCCCCTTGGCTCCAAAGCAGTGCTCTGAATGAAGTGACCCTTCTGCCCATTAAAGAACAGTACAGAGAGGCTCCAGAGGGAGCTTTGTCTGCTCTTTTTGGATGGTAGGGCCACTCTTCTTCAGAATGGTAGCTGTTATTGCTAATAATTTATTGGTTTTTATTAAGTGCTGACAAGGTTTTTCATTTAAGGACCCGAGAAGCAGATGTATGTAAGATCTCTAGGGACATAACCCTGTAAGGTAACACTTCTTTTCCCAGCAGACTGACTAGATGAACACAAGAGTCAAACCAGGGACCAAGCCAATTCCAAAGCTTGTCAAGATGGCTTGTTGTCACGCAACAGCCTATTCTATTTACAACATAATGGGTTTTGCTTGTATTTCCGTTCCCATAAGAAAAAAACAAATTCAAATGTACACAAATACACAGACCTTAGACCTCCTAGAGTTTGTTTCATGACTATGTATCCTTTGTTCTGCTACTGTATACTTTCTGACAAATATTATCCCAGAATTGCTGCAGTATATGCAGACTGTTTATTTGGTGACGCTATGAACTGAACTGTTTGTGTCAATCAGAAGTTCAAACACTCAGAAACAGCGATGGAGATTGTAGTGTGCTAAAACAGCTGGCTTCCAGCCCTCCTTCCCTCCCCTTTCCCGTCTCTTCACCTCCAGTTTATATTTGGACTGGATTTCATATTTTTTTTTTGCTTTTCCTTAAATACCCTGCTTAAAGAAATGAACTTACAAGCAGTTGAAAGAGGACAGTTTCCCAGATTTACAGTTTCTCTTGTTCAGCAAATCATCACTACGACATACACCCGCTAGAAAGAACGCCTCCACATCAAGGCTTGACCCATTGCATCTTCAAAACTGTACATTTACAGCACTGACCTGGGGATGGATCCCGCATGATGTCTTGAGCTCTTCAATGGGAGTTGCAAGGTCGGGTCTCTAGGTTGCGCAGCGTATGGTTTTTGTATGGTATTTTTGGCCTTTCTGTTCTACTGTTTATGGAACCGCGCTGCGTTTGTGTGTGTCTACAGAGTCATCTTCCCGCGTTTGAACTCTTCACGCTGCTTCGCTGGTGTGGAGTTATATTTACTATTCTCACAGGGTTATTTACTGCACGCGAATAAACAAAACGTGATCACTTATTTATACATCTGTAATTACTGTCTGTAGCGCTATCAGCAGTTACTAAAATCCCAAGCCAAACTCACCCCTAGCATAAACCAGTGGCAATTATTTTAGAGTCGGCCCCAGGTCTATTATGCCACTAACACCACCTTCCTTACTCGGTCACCCACTACCCAGACAAACAATGGCAGCGATATACCAGTAAGCACAGACATAGCCAGAATCCCAAAGCAAAGCGTTATGGTGCGATTCTATGGATGGGATGGTGCATCAGATTAACCTGGTGATATTTCTGGAGTAACATTTGTCCCGTGATGTGATGCACACTTGTTAAGACAGTAACTTAGCGCTAAGAGCTGGAAACATGCCTACGTACTGCACTGAAAAGCCGGCTGCCAGGCAGCCAGTTTGCTTATCCCTGTGAGGCCGCTCCAGAACCGTATCGCAGGAGAACACATTCGTCTACAGCGCAGCGCAGAAGCCAGAACAAACCAGGGTCAAAAAAACCCTGAAAGCACTGCTACCAACTTTACTCCTTTAAAAACAGGAATTTTCCCTAAATCTGCAGCTGCTGCCCTGGAAAGCCTGAAGGCTGCACTTCACACATCCCGCCTCAGACAGCTACCTTACATTTCCCAGTAGGAATCAGCCTAGCTATTCCTTACGATAAAAAATACAAAACAGCATTGATTTTTTTTTTCTCTGCTAATTAAATGCAACATAATTAAACTAAATAACTTCACTGCCTGATTTGCAAAACGCTAATTGAATCTTTAAACATACTACTCCCGCTACACAGAAAAACAGGGGCATTCAACCATCTAAATTGACAACTGAGAACCAGACACGACTCCAGAAGCACAGAGAGACAATATGATCCATGCTCCAGTGTCTCCTTGTGAGAGCAGAAGGGATCTCAGCAGCCTCCCCCGGCTCTGGCTCTAGGCGAGCACCCCAGCCTTAAGGGAGAGCTTTGCAAAGGAGAGGGGAAAAAATGAGCAAGTTCCCTCTGACATTTGCCCACGGACTCATCTTTTCTGATCTTGCACAAACGCCAGACGAGGAAAGTTGGAGAAGTTGCAATTAATCATTGCACGTAGGCCCCAAAGCGTTGCAGCGCCCCGGCTTTGCTGATGCTTTGCTACATGGAGAGGACGGCAGGGGTGCGGGAAAAGGGAAAACACGGGGGAAAAAGGGGGGGAAGGGAAAAATAAGAAGGGGGGGGGGGCGGGAGGGAGGAGGAAAAGAGAGGAGGAAGCGGAGGAGAAGACAAAAAGCCTGACTCAAACGGCCCCCGGGTCCTGCCCCGGCAGCACGGGGCGCCGGGCAGAGCATCCCCCCTGCTACCCCAAGCCTAGCCACAGCCCCGGCCCGGGCCCTGCGCCGCCCTGACAGGAGCCTCCCGCCGGTCCGGGGCGCCGAAACCCACCAGGAGTGGGGGGCCCTGCACGCCCTCCGCCCCCCCACAAGCCCCGCCGAGCCGCGCCAGGCCCGCGGCCGGCAGCTCCGGTGGCTCCGGCGGGCCGCAGCGGCGGCGGGGCGGCGCTGAGAGGAGGGAAGCGAGCGCGGCCAGCCCGGCGGGCTTCCCCTGGGCCTCCCGCGGCGCCCGGCCCCCTCACCTGCTTTCTCGATCTTGCCGGACATGTCGGAGCCGGGCTCGGCGCTCAGGCCCGGCCGCGCAGGTAGCCGGCCGAGCGGCTGCGGCGCGGGGCTGCCAGCCGCCGCCGCCTCCCGCTTGCTGCCGGCCGGCCGGCCGCGATCCGGGAGCAGGCGCTGCGGCGGCGGCCTGCGGAGCTCGGCGGCGGCGGCGGCAGCGCCCGCCCCCCCGCGCCGGGCCGCCAGGGGAAGAGGCGGCCCGGGGCTCCCGCCGCGCATACAACGCGCCGCCCCGGGCCGCAGCGCCGCCTGCCGACCGCGCCGAGGAACTGCTGCCTCGGCCCGCCGGGCGGGGCCGACGACGGGCAGCGGGGCCGGGCGTTCGCCCCGAACCGCCGGGCGTGCCGCGGCCTCCGGCACGGGGGAGCGGCAGCGCCTCGGGGACGGCGGAGTTGGTGGACGGGCGGCGCCGCCCCAGGAGCGCTGGCAGGGCACAGGCGGGGCCGCGGCCGGTGTTGGCGGCGGCGAGCGGCGTTCTCGGGGACGCCTGGGGCTGTCAGCGTGGCGAGGAGCGGGACTCGGGAGGCCGCGGAGCCCCGAGGAGGGTGCGCCGGGTGCCAGAGGGCTGCTGCGAGCCCAGCTCCTCCGCCCGGGCCTCCACCGGGAGCCCCAGGGAGGGAGGCGAGGCCTCCCCCGAGGCGCTGCTCGGGAGGAGCGGGGACCCGCGCTGGCCGGGGCACGTCCAGCCAGCGCTCCCAGCAGCTCGCCGGACCTGCGGCAGAATCGTTACAATCACCCAAAGGGGAGCGAGGCAGCGGTGGGCTTTGCGCGACCCCCGGCGCTGCTGGCAGCTGCCGAGCAGCGCTCAGCCCCGGCTGCCACCCCCGCATCCCCGGGCCCGGTACCCGATCCGCTCCCGGGGACAGCCGGGGGTGTCCCTGGGCCGGGAAGCAACAAGCAGAGCCGGTGGGAATGTCCCGAGGCAGCGATAAAAAGGGTTATGGTCCTATTTGAAAATTAACTCGCTTCTACGACTTAATTAGGGACAAACATCACGGCAGCACCTTGACTCGCAGGTAGCGCTCTGTACTCCTGGCCAATAAATCAGAAAGCCCGGTGAGCCTTGGGAGGCTGTTTGCCTCCCCCTCTATCAGAGAAATAATCCACAGGGTTGCTATTTTTTTGTAAGCTTTACACACAGCTTTTAAAGTGGCTCCATCAGCTTGTCTAAACATCTCCCACACCTGGGGCTGGTCACAACCTACAGGAGGAGATCTCCAAGAGGAAGGGTATGCGTTTTCCATGCCTTTATTATGGGGGAGGGGGGTTGAGGGCCTTCTGGAGAGTTCCTGAGTGCATTTGCTTAAAAAAAATCTCAGCAAAACCAAACAAAATAAGGTTTGGGGGCTTATTCTTCTCTCTCTTGCACAGATGTGGCTGTCTTGGAGCCACGCTGAGCTGTGCTGACTCACTCGAATTAGCGAGCGCTAGTAACTAGGAACCACAGCGGCTGATGCTAATGCGAGCAGAGCCGGCTGTGAGTACACACGGGAAGCAGACAGATGAAGTAAGAAGCTGCTGTTCTTACACACACACCCCTGTTTTCAGATTTGGGCAAGGAAGAAGAAGCTTGTGTGCAATAATGTGCAATATGAACAGCACAACTACTGAATCGGAAGGTCTTTTCATAGTCTCTGATATAAAAAGCCCTGTTCTGCCCGTGATGCATTGCCTTCGGGGGATGCTGGAATTTTCCTCTGCTTTCTGCATTAAGACCTAACTCACAAGGCCAGAAAACCTGATGCTTCTAAATATCCCATTGAGCCAGCTAGGGAAAAAAAGACATCCCAGAGCTGACTGCATCAATGTGCATGTGCTGGTATGGGCAGAGCCTGGGTCAGGAGAGCAGGAGGAGAGCTGTGAAGAGAGATGTGGCTTTTCATGCCACTACAGAGCAGTGTGAGGGCCTGTGGGGATGTTTCTTGCCTCAGCTGGGGAGAGAGAGGAAAAGCTATGATGGCAGCTGGTTACCTTCAGGAGAGAGCAATACCAAAGCACCCTGAAGAGATGATTTTTCAGCTGCCAATGCTCCATCAGGAAGAAAAGGAGTAGAACATGTTGCGTTTTGGTGCCAATGTGGATACCAGCTTTACTCAGATGGGAGTGCAGTGCTAAAGTTCACCTTACAGCAAGAGGCTGGAGCCGGCTACCCCAAATATTTCTCTGCTGGAAGAAAACTACTGGCCAGCAAACCTGCCAGCAACACCCAGCAAGTGTTGGGTCTGTGCATGAAAAGCGAGGCTGCTTCAGCCTTGTCCCCTGTGCTGGCAGCAGCTAGGGAAGGCCAGCAGACATAAACCGCGGCCCCACAGGGTCATTTCCTGCAGTGAGTCACATCGCTTTACAACTGACCCACTGAACAGGGGAAATTGTGCAAGGGATGCCGGCAGAGCCATGAGACGTGCGGTTAGAGAAGAACGCTCCTGCCCTCTAGTGCCCTTCTCTCTCCCGGGCGGCTTCCTCCCACCCCCGGCTTTGCTCGCCGGCTCTTCCCCAGGCTGATGGGGCCGGGGGTGGGCTGCGTAGGGTCTGTCCTTGCAGAAATGCCAAGGCACAGTGTCCGCTTGCCCCCAAACACAGCTGTCCAGGTGGGTTTCAGTAGAAGGGGATAACTGGGATGACATAAGGAATTGCAATTTAGCCAACTACCCTCTTGCACGATGGGTCCTGGACCAGCACCAGCTAGGATAATGCTGGTCAGTGGGGTTGCAATTTGGTAAGACACAACCAGCTCCTTGTAAAAAAAACCCTACTCACTACAGGAAAGCGTGAGAGGGGCTGGTCACCAGGGATACGGTGACAGGACAAGGGGAACGGCTTCAGGCTGAAGGAGGGCAGGGTTAAGTTAGACACCAGAAAGAAATTCATTACTCTGAGGGCAGGGAGGTGCTGGAACCAGCTGCCCAGAGAGGCTGTGGAAGCTCCATCCCTGGAGGTGTTCAGGGCTTGGATGGAGCTTTGGGCAACCTGCTCTAGTGAGAGTGCCCCTGCCCATGCAGGAGATTGGAACTAGGTGATCTTTGAGGTCCCTTCCAACCCAAAGCACTCTGTGATTCTACGCATGAGCATCCCCAAGTGACAGATACACCGTGACTCGATGTGCCCCTGCCACCACCCATGCTCAGCCCTCTGGGTGGAAAGCTTTGCAACTGGGAAGAGGTGTAAAAATAAATAATAATAAAAAAAGAGTGGAAGAACTAAAGGGCAAGATTCTCACCTCCTTTTAGTGGATGCAACTCCTCTGAGGTCTTCAGTGGTGGAAAAAATAGTAGTGAGATGCCAGTATATGGGGGGAGGAGAGGAATTGTTCAGGGAAGGAGCATGATTGTGGGCGACAGGCTCTGGGTGAGAGACTCAGAGGAACGAGGTAGAAAGGGCCGGAGCGGGGAGCTGGAGTAGGCCAGGATGGAGATGCTCCATCAGTCTCCAGGAAAAATCTATACATCATGTAGGCTGCATTGAACTTCATATGAGCGAAAAAGCACAAGTGGGAGGCCTTGATTTCGGGTACACCCCCTGCTTTCAGCCTTCTGTGGGTTTTTTAGGTGCAACAGCTAATAGTACCTGGCCGGCTGTCCCAGCTGCGGGACAGGCCCCAGTGCTCTGCTTGCTGGAGTGAGACACAGGCTTGGTTTGGGAGAGTGGGTGATCTCAGCAGATGGAGACGTGGTTCCCCCCACCTCTCAGGATGGTCCCCCGCGGGGGTCTCGCCCTGCACCCCCACACTGCTGGTTCTTAGGTTCAGTCATGATTGACAGGACCTGCTCTCCACGTGCTTTTTCCTTTAAAAAAAAAAAGAAAAAAAAAAGAAAAAAAAGAAAAAAAGAAAAAAGAAAAAAAAGAAAAAAAAAAGAAAAAAAAAGGAAGTTTTGGGGCTGACTCTAGAGGGCAGCATATGCCGGCACATGGGGCTGCGGGGTGGCGGGGGGGGGGGGGTGCCGCGTTGACACCCCCCTGCAAACTTTCCCGTGTGAAGAGGAGGAAAAATCCCAAGGAAGCGGCCGTGAGGATGCTCATCAAAGGCCCGCACCGGCCCCCGAGTCCCGTCTGCATCTGAGCACAGAAAAGGGGGACCTGCAGGCTGGGAGACTGGTGTGGGTTGCAGGTGGGACATCCCAACCCCAAAACACCATGGTCCCTTCCCTGCTCGATCACACGGTTTTGGTTTGGTTTCTTGTTCCCCAGACAAATCTCTGGAAGAGATGAAGTGAAAAACAGGGAAAAGCTCAGTGCAAATCCCTGCTGCTGCTTAGCCCCAGGAGCAAGCGTCCCCCAGCAACCTGCAGCCCCCAGCCTCAGGCTGTGCCCCCATAGCTCGTGGCTGGCTTCAGGAGTCCAACACCAACAGATCCTTTGGCTGCCTGACACCTGTTGCTCACTGCTTCATTGATCCTCATCTGTTAATCACAATGAGCCACATGAGCTGGCGAGCAGAGACCCAACGATGCTGAGGTCACTGGGGCTAGGGGGCTTAACAAAAATAAGTTTTAAAAAAATGTGCTTGCAGATCTGTTGAGTGAAGCTTTTTGATGGCCCTCTCTGCATCTTTTTTGAAAGGGAGCAAAGAGGAAGGAATGTTTTGGCCTTGCACTGCCAACAGAGGACTAGGTGGACCTGAGGAGGAAGGCTGAGAAGAACCTCAGGCCCTGGGTTTGCTGAAAAGAAACATTGAGAGAGAGAGATTAACAACTTTTGACAGGTCCCTTGTACATTTAGAGTAATTAGGAAGGTGAGGGTGGAAGGAGGAAAAAGCTATAAAGGTTCTTTCTCTGGCTTAATCTTATCCCTCTACTGGGGACTGTATTTCACAGTGGAAAAATAAGCGTGTGAATCACCACAAAAATCTACACTGGCTGATGCTGAAGGGAGAGGCTAACAAGCCATCTGGTATCCCAAGGTGTTTCTGTCAGCAGTTCCTTAGTGGTCAGACGTCTGGCTGCCCCTTCACCTCCCCATGCGCAGAGGTTCACATCGATAACTCATCTTCTTGGGGTTTATTGAGGTAGTGGCAGGTGATTCAATAAAGATCTCTGCTGTGCATGGCTGGGGCTCAGCTCTGGACTTCACTGACCAAATCATGGGTCCGTCCTTGTTGCACCTCAAGAAGAAAAGCAGCTCCAAGCAGGGACTCTGGAGCCTCTCCTGACTTGTGTGCGGTGGGTTGCCTTCTCATTCTGAAGGACAGGAAAGGTGGGAAGATCCCTCTTAGCTTTCAGAGCCCAGGGGACAATTTATCCTGGGCCTTCTTGCAAATTCTGAAGGCATCTTCTTCCCAGTGACATGGGTGGTCCCAAGTCCATCCCCAAAGGGTGCTTGCACACCAGCTGCTGCTGGCTCCGCATCTCAGAGGTCATAGGTAGGCACTGTAGCTGCAACTATGGAATTTAATGAAAACAAAACCCAACCCCAAAGAAAATAGGGAAATAAAATGTGGAATTTTTTCCTAGACCACCAGCTGCTGCTGTTGCAAAGGGGATGGGCTGAGTGGCACTTCCCTGCGTCGTGGTGGTCCAAAGGCAGCAAACCCAAAAGAGAAATAACTCAACCTGCTGCAAACAGCACCTGTGTGTTTGCCCACAGCCAGTGGCCACCAGCTCCTATGGACCTTGACCAACCTCTGTGCACTGAGCAAGCAGAGAGGGAAGTTTGTCACGTCACAGCACAGGCTGCTCTGGGTCTGTGGGAGATTTACCTTAGGCTGCCTGGTACATCTGAATTTTTCCTTCATCTGAAGCATCGTCACAGGTCTCTGCTGCAAACGGGATACAGGGCAAGGGACACAGCTGTGTGGCAAACCCTCCCTTTTCATCAGAAGCTGGTCCTGCTGCCCGCAAAGGTCAGAGGAGCTCCACATCCAGTCCTGCTGCATCAGTGTGGTTCATGTCCACCTGCACGAAGGAGCTCCTGGAGAGGGAGACAAGTCACTATGTAGGCTGGGAGTATTTGGGAGGAATGGGATGGAGGGACCCAATTCCCAGTATCAGATGCAAACCCAGCCTCTATGAAAACACTTTAAAATGTTTATTGTCTTCCATGGACAAGTGACCCTTCCTGCCTCACGCAGAGGTTGAAGGTGACCCACATCTCACTCCCCGCAGGAAAGAGTGAAACCAAAATGAGTCAAAAAAGGAAATCAAAATCAATATTCCAAAGTCAAATAATAAGAATTGTGTTATGGAAACAGAGGTCACCCAGAGAAAAATGTAATTGGACGTGACAGCCAGGCTCTGATTTCCTCTCCCTGCCAATTCCGGGTGGGAAGACCTTGTGCCCAAGCCAAAGTGTCACCTGCCCACGTTTCTGAAGCACCATACGGTTTGTACAGCTGACAGCAGATGCACAAACCTGGAAGGATGGGGGAGAGAGACCTGAGGGAGCTGGGTGAGATGCAAAGGGTCATGGTTTGAGATAGCAGAGGTCTTGCAGGGCAAGAACGAGCTGTGTAGGCAAACCTGGCTGTGGAGCCCAAGACTGAATAAAAGAGGCAGTGGCAGGTGAGGATTGAGATGTGCTGAGTCCTGAAGATTGCGTGAGAGCAAAGGATCAAGGCTGGGGAAATGCAGCGCTCCCTTGGAACAGCGAGTGTACCACTCATGGGATGCCTGCAGGACAGAGGAGACACGTTTGCATATGGAAGGGCATCACCTTCAGCACAGAAAACTAGCTTGGGGCAGGCAGGCCTTTCCATGCCTCAGTTTCCCCATTTACAGAAGAGTCTTTTCACCTTGCAATTCAACAGGAAAGGCACAGCCTCCCCCAGACCTCATCTGAGGGTGCAGCAGTACAAAGACAAGCCAGCAATTCTCACCCAGCCCCTCTGAGCTGCCTCTCAGAAGCATGCAGGGTGATGGGCTGCGATGTCTCTAGTTGGGCTGCTCTGTCCTGAAGGAAGTACCAGCTTCCCCCCACCACCCCATGCCACTTCCATTATGCCCCACAGGCCCCAGCCCGCATACATTTCAGGAGCATTGGAAATGTGGGGCACGTAGTCCTGATAATGATGCAAACTTCAAACCATTATTTCTCAGCCCAGAGCGCTTCTCTTTGTCGTCAAGCCAGCACCAACGGGTTGTTTAGTGTAGTTTTTTTTCCTCCTTCCTTTTTTTTTCTATCTTTCTTTCTTTTTTTTTTTTTTTTAAACTTGACCTCTTGATTCTGCCTGGGAATTTAAGTTGGATTCTTTTTATTATTGCTTTTTTTTTATTTTTTAATTTTTTTTCTTTGCACAAAGTTAGCAGCAGGGAGAGAAACTTCCCATGAAGCCCATTTGCCCACAAAGCTTCCTTTAGCAGAACAGACAATGGAAAAAAAGCAAAACTCCTGCTCTGTCTGGACGTGACATTTCCAGCACCATGGTGACCGTGGCGGCTGCTCTCTGTCCCCCCCACAGCCAGCCCAGGGGTGACCTTCAGCTCCGTGAAAAGCTGATTTCTTTGTCAACTTTGTGCCTGCTTACCTGGGCTGAGGGGTCCCACCACAGGAGCTGGAGCCTCTCCATTCTTTGCAGCCCCCACCACCTCTCCAATTACTGTTATCAGCTTCGTTATCTTGGTTTGCTTCTCATGGTCTTCAGCGCTTCCCTGTGTGCTGGGACATTTGAGGGATGTTTCCTGGGTGGTTAGGAGAGGCTGGATTTAATAGGGGAATGACAAAGTAAAAAGCATGGGGAGATGGAGGGGTTCATATCTCGGTCAGATTCCTGTCTCCATTAACTGAGGAAGTTCCAGGGTGTCAGGGAGGAGGCACAAAGCTCACAAGCCCTGAATTCCCCCCATCTATCTCTGCACAGCTAACTGGAGCACCTTGGAGCAGCCTGTCTGCCCAGGGAGCTGCGATCAGCCCAGGCTCCCAGCTCTCTGGGCTGGCCCATGGCTGGAGCCCTGTGTGGGGAGGTGATGGGTGGAAGAAGAGGCACGGATGAGCTCTGCAGCAGGAGCAGCTCCTGCAAATCATCCAGCCCTCGTTATTATTACCATGGGGCCAAAACCTGTTGTCTCCCAGCTTAAAGGTGGCCAGGGTTAGCTTGTGTCTGATACAGATGACACAGCTGCAGTCTGGGGGGCAGAAAACCCGGCACACAGCAGATTTCAGATGGACATTGAGACCCATTTTCTTGTGACTGTGACAGGAAGAAAAAACACCCCTCTTACCAGCCCCCCCAAAAGCTGGAGAAGCAGTGAAAACCAAACCCCAAGTAAAAGGAGACACCTGAGGGATAAAATCAGGGAGTCCTAGACCAGTCCCTTTCTGATAACTAGAGAATTAATTGACAACTAATGAAGTATCCAGGTGAGAATGATTATTGGGGAAACCCCTTGGCAAAAGGGGCTTGCCCCCCCACCCAAGGCACCCCAGCATAGGCAGTGGGAGTGTTGCCTGCCACCTCCAGCTTACAAGATCTCCCAAGAGCCCAAACAATTTTGCAGAAATTGGTCTACCTCCCCAGTTAACTGGGAGCCTGAGCACTGCCTGCAACCCCCCAGGGTGGGTTTGCAAACCCAAGAAGCTGTGGATGTGCTGGGATAGAGATGGAGCTCGGCAGAGGCCAGGCAGGAGTGAGCTGAGGAAGTGGAACACAGTCACTCCCCATCACGCAGGGATGCTGCTAAGGCACCATGCAGAGCAGCAGCATCACTTCTGTGTCCAGAGGGCCCAGAGAGGCTCTGGACCATGCAGCAGTAAGACCTGAAGGAGCCTCAAAAATAGCTGAGTCCCAGTGATGGCTGAGCAACACTGAGGAGAACTGAAAAAAAGAGCAAGGGCTGGGCAACATGACTGCAGATCTCACCTACTGTGACAACTCCAACGCAAACAGGGAGAAAAAAAAATCCTACTGCTGGTGGATGGGGTCTTGCTGAGAAATAAGCTCTCAGGAAGCAGCCTGGGGATTGCTGTGAGCAGGTTCAGGAACGTGCAAAGTGATGGGCAGAAGCAGCCCCTTCCCCGAAGCCAGCAGCTTTGGGCAATGCAGGGAGAGGCAGCAAACCTGCAAATGTTGGCATGACTTTTATAAACTTCACCTTCAGTGGGAGTCTGCTCTCATCACCCCATCATCTCGGCAAAGACAGAGCAGAAATGGAAGAGATCCAAAGGAGTGCAACAAATAGTATCAATAATCCATGAGAACGGATTAAAAAGATTTAGGACTATTTAGTTTAAGAAGAAGAGGGGATGGGATAGAGGTGAAGATAAGGAGGGAATGGCAGAAGCATACAAAGCATTGGCTGGGGTAGGGAAGCTGCCTGGGAGCACAGATTTGTCCCTGTGGCACCAAAACTGGTGGCATCCATTGCAAGTAGAGGACAAGACCTTTCCAACCCAGAGCAGGGAATGCCAGCAGGCAGAACCACAGGACTGCCACGAGCTTTGCACAGGAACATGGAGTTAAGCATCTGCAATGCCAGTGGGCATAAACCAGAGCACCAGGGTTAAGCAGAGTAGGACACGAGCTGTCCTGTCCAGGTTTGGTACCCTTGAGGTACACTGTCTCTGCTGAAGATGGGGTAGCAGGGTGGGGAAGCAAACCTCCAGGTGTAATTCCTACACCTCCAACAGCCTCACGTTAAACAGCCTGAGGACAGGCCCAGGGCTACTGCTGGGGAAACAGGAGCTGGATTTCAGCATCTGCCTGGAAAAGATCCCGTAAGCGTCCTTGAGGGACTTGGCTGTGAGATGAGAGAAAAACATTTGAGGTCCCAGAAAAAAACCCAACAGTGAATAATAATACTTGGCATGCCCTTCATCCCTGGATCTCAAAGTCAGTGTCTGTGAGCGACTCCCGTCTGCCTCGAGAAACTGAGGCACGGTAGCTCAGCTGAGAGCCCCCAGCTCCCGCGTGCATGTGCAACACACTGACAGGTTTCCCTCTCCAGAACAGCACTCTGAGTTGGCAGCAAGGTGTGCAAATATGAGCACTGCAGGAGGAGAAAAGCAGATTATCAAACCAGGGTCAGGTGGCTGCTCGAGGAGGGCTCAGGGATGGAGGGAAGGAAGCTGGTGTGCTGGGGGGTGCTCCCATGGCATTGGCTTGTCCCAGTGTCCTGCAGCAAGCGGCATCCTCAGGGTGCTGTGGGGATGGTGGAGTCCACAGCCAAAGCTGCTCAGATGCCTCCTGCAAAGTGAGGGGCACAGTGGCACCAGCAGGGGAAGGGACAGGTCACGCTTGGCTCAGGGCAATGGGGTAATGGGAGCAGTTGGGACCAGCTGTGCCTGGTTTGTTTGGAGGGTTTTGCTGTGTTGCTGTGGGAGGCCAAAGAGGAGGATTATACAGGAGCCTGTCAAGAGGCCAGTGACATTTATAAAGTATTAATCCCTGCAGTGTGTCACTCGCCAGCATGTTTGATAGTGGCTCTGTGCTGGCTCCCACGGTCTCTCGCCTCTCTGCCACTCAGGAGCAGTTTTGATATGCTTCAGGGACCCCCCCCACTCACTTTTTCTACCAGGAATTCCTCCTGCTTCTCCTGTCCCACAGCTGATCTCTCCTCCTGGATTTACTGCACGGCTTCCTTTGATCATCTGCTCCTTCCCTTCTACCCCAGGCCCCCAACTTCTCCCCAGACAAAATCCCCAGTGCTGTCTCTGCCAGCTCAGCCCTATTTCATCTTTAAATGAGGCTTAAAAGACTCTTTACAGGGGTACCAAGGGGAGAAACAAATATTCTTCCTCCATACACACGTGGGCACATCCCACCAAGAGCGAGTCCCACCAGCCCCAGCCCAGCCTGGAGGCACTGGGCTGTGTTGGGGCTCAGGGAGCATCACACCACGGTCACACAACTTCTGTGCTTGGCCGCCCTCAGGGAAGAGAAGATGAGCCACTGTAGCTTTAAAACAAAGATTAGATGCATTCCTCTTCCCCCCCACCCCCCCTTTCCCTTTCCCTCTCCTTTTTTAAAGGGAACTTGTCAAGGTTTCCATCAATAATAGATAATGGTGCATCACTCTGGCAGGTTACACCCTCCGGCTGTTTTGATATTTTCCAGAGAATTTGTCAGCAATCTTACAGCAAAGGAGGGCTGGGGGAGGGGTGCAGAGTTGGGGGGGGGGGGCGGGGGGGAGGCCTCATTAATTTTTTGTCATTTGCATTCCCACTGTTAAATAATGTATTGATTGCTCTTTCCCTCTTTTAATTCTCTCTCTTCTGCGGCGTCTCGCAGCCGATGGCCCTCGCTCCGTGACAGATGAGTTTGTCAGAGGCACCAGACAGCTTGTGCTGCCCAGGACAGGGCTGGCAGAGCTCAATGTGACCCCAGTGCTGGCTCTGGTGTCGCCACACAAGTCACAGCTCTGGTGGCACTGGCTCCTTGCAGGGGGACTCTGAAGTGTCCCTCAGACCAGTGGCTAAGACACCCTGCTCCATAAAACTTAGTGATTCACCTCTGCACCCAGTCCTGTGGTTCAGGAGGTCAAGGACAATGGCACACAGGCCCTGGCACACTGGGAAATTCCTACTTTGATGATATCCAAGAAGTTGGGGCGATGGCAGTGATGCACAGCCAGGAAAAGTGTCATTCCTGCCCTAACCTGCCATCCCAGCTCCCTGGGCAGCTGTGGGGCTCTGCAAGAAGGGGCCGCTGGAAGAGCCACCGTGGGCAGCTCTGACCTTGGGAGGGCAGAGAAGATGGGAACACTGAGGGGGGGTCTTGCTCCTTCTAACTTGAGTGGGAATCTGCTTCCCTATCCCTTCAGCAGACCTGAGCCTGAGGTCCTGGGAGGCCAGAGGGATGCAGGGTCTGCTGAGCTAAGTGAGAATTTGCACATGATTAGGGCTTTGCTTGGCTTAGTGCGGCTCAGCTCCCCTTTTAATTAATAAATACTTAATTACATAGTTAATATTTTAATATTTCCTTTTAAAAACGTCTGATTTAATGGAGTGACTGCCAGCTATTTGTTTTGTATGACTTTCATGTTTATCTTCCTCTTCCATTTCACGTTTCCCCCTCCACCCACTGCTCCAATCCCCAAAGCTCCTACTTGATCTGTGCTGTTGGAAGGAAGCAGCCAGGGCTCTCAGCCAAAACAGAATCGGGCCCTTGGTGCTGACATCCATCAGCCAAAGGTGCTAATGTGAGTTATTAGCACTTAGATACTTCACTGCAAGTGTATGACCCCTGGGAAGGAGAGGAGAGGGGAGGTGAGATACTGCTGGAGCTACTGTGGAGGGGAGGTGGGAGGAGAACCTCATGGCCACCCCAAAGGTGGGGAGAGCCCCGAGCCCGTGTCACCTTCCAGCCAGACCTTACCTGAGTGCACAACTTGTCCCAGGAACAGCACAGTTCTAGTGGCACACGTGAGGATGGGGAAGGGCCCCAGCAGAGAGGATGGAGTGGAGATGGATGTGATCTCCTGCAGCAGCTCCACACGTCCTCTCCTGAGCCCATGGCTCTTGCTCCAGCATTTTCCCTGCCCTGCATGCAAGTGGGTGCATTGAGACATGGAATTAAAGCAACTTCAGCTTCCCAGGCCCCCTCCCTCACAGCCAGCTCACCTAACCAGCTAAGCCCAACGTCACAGCAGCACTCCCACAGCATGGGTGGGTTGAGCCATGCCCTTTGCTTCACCTGGGGTGGGATATCATCCTGCAGTCTGCCCAGGGGAGCACATGGAGGGGAAAGTGGGTGTTTTCACAGTAATCTCCCTGAGCAGTTTGTTGGGATCATAAAACAAATAAACAGAAGAGTTATAGCCAAGGCACTTGGGGCACCATAAAACAGGCTAAAAGCAAATACAGCATCGTTAATCCATCATAAAATAACAGCCTCTTACGATCCTGAATGCATCAAAACGAAAGGGAGATTGGCAGGGTCGCAATGCAACCAGGGATGTGCTGACTGTGAAGCAGGGCTGCGAGCGCCGGGGTGGAAACCAACCCCAACCTGATAAGTGCTGGGTAAATCAGGGCTCCAGGAACTCAGGCCTTCCTGCCCAGGTGGGTTTAAAACCAGTAACACCAGTTCAGGCCAGGAAGAGAGGGGTGCTGCATGAACACTGGTCTTGTGGTCTCCCTGTCTCCCGTTGCTGGAGAAGTGGGATGTTCTTGGCAGGGATGGTACCATCAGAGCCTGGTCAGCTTGATGGATGTCTTCTGGTGAGAGTGTGAGCACAGCCCTGATGTGGGGCAGAGACATTGGCGGGGTCCCCATGGCTGGGCATGTGGAGCAGGGGCTGACCCGCATCCCCAACAGGACACAAACACCACAGTGCTGGGGGGTCCTGAGCTCCAAATCCCCGAGGTTGTGGCAGGACCTTGCTCGCTCTGCCAGGGAGACTGGAGGTGACGGGGCAAGCGTGTCAGGAAAGGAGGAGATGAAACAGAACCTTAACGGGACTTGTAAGTGCTCCTCTTCCCCACTAATGAGGGTTCTGCACACACCAGGGCGAGAAAAGAAAACCCACCGTGCGCTCATAAAGCCCTGTGACTTTGCTGACTGGAGGCACTCGTGCTAATGAAGTCACCAGAGAGTTGGGATTCCTTTGGCAAGCCTGACATCGCTCTGTATAACTGCTGGTTTAACTCAGTCTGAGGAAACAAGAATAAAAATCAGAGAGCCACATGGCAGCTGGTTCCCCCCCAGTTTGCCCAGGTAGGCACAAGATTTGGGAACGGGGCTGACATGAGCCCCTCAAGGGATGGGATGCTCAGGTCACCCATGGAGAAGCTCAGATCACCTCTAAGGAGAAGCTGTGCCAGGAGCCCTGGAGGTATGCGAGCAGTGGGACATCAAACACATGGAGAGGAGGGCAGGGATGGACAGACAGACATATGCTTACCACATTCAATTTCAAAGCATTTCATAAATGCCAAAGGCACGCTCAGCATGGCTGGCAGGGAGCTGTCCTTGGAGAAAACACCCAGCCAGGGCCAGTGGATAACCTTGCAGAGGTTGAAGATGGGTTTCTGAAAGCAAAGGCTTTGTACACATGGACAGATATCTAAATATATACACTAAACATGTTAATATGCTTATAGTTACCATATTAACATCCCTAAATACACCCCCCCGTGTGCATGTACATATATATGTATAAGCTCAGGGCCTTAGTCTGGCACTGACAATAGCGACTTTGGCAAAGACTATTTTTGGAAGGCTCACAAATGTCCACTTGACACCCCCCCCCCCCCCCAACACACACACCTTCCCCTCCTTTCTCACTGCAGCATCTTTTATTTGAGCAGAGACGTTAAGAACAAGCCACTTCACCATCCAGGAGCTGCCAGAGCCTGGCTGTCCTCACCATCACCTCAGCAGGCAGGGACAAGCAGGCAGACACCCCTCGGGGTCCTTCGATGCCTCTTCTTAATTAGAAACCCCGTCTCTAAGTCTTACATGCCCTTCCGCAGGTTTAGTTGCTCTCACCTGCTTAATCCTGGGAGATTATTTGCTGGTCTCTTTTAAAAAATAACCCAGCCACCCCAAACCCTTCGGTCTGGTTTCAATTCTTTTCATTTCACCTCATTTAATTCCTCGCCAGCTTAATGACTTGGTAGTAATGAACAAGATGAAAATTAGGGCTTAATAAGTGTTAAGAAAAGACAGTTTTCTTGCTGATGAAGGGAGCGTGCTGGTGGGAAAGCAGAGCCTGGGGATAGATCAGAGATAACCCCAAAGCTCTTCCTGACCTTGAGACGGGTGATGCCAACTCTGGGCTGTAAGTGGTGACGGTGACAGGCTGCAGCTGGGACCAAGGACACTCCAGTCCCGGGAGGAGGATGCTGGAGGAGAGTGGGATGGGATGGACACAGGAAGGTGTCGGTGCAGGGGCTGCTGGAAGGGACACAATGGTACCCAGATCAGCATCCGAAACATCCCATTGCTCTCTGGCCAGGGGAGGGTTGCAGCTCTGTGCAGGCAAGCCCAGCAGGCTGGGAAAGCTCAAAGGCTGCAGTGACACCCCCATGTTTGGGTAACCCCTCACCCCACCTGGGGAACTAGCTTTGGCCTCTGAAGCCCAGTAAGTAAATCCAGTCCCAGGGCTGCAATTACAGGACCAAAGCTGCTGTAGTGTCACTGTGTAAATCACTGACCTGCCCTCATCTGCCTGAGAGGCTAAATTCTGCTCTGGTCACCCCCACGCTGGAGTTACACCAACATCAGCGTCAGGCCACAGAGGGCATCGAGCTGGTTGAAGCATAATAACGTGCCCACTGCCTTGTTGGCTGCGGGGGGGGCGCCTGGGGAAGGCCCTCAAACAGCGCCAGTCTGTGCCTGGGGCACAGCCCTGCACAGGAGGGTGTTTTTTGCTGACTCAGCTGGAGTGAGGAACCTGCTGACTCAGCAGAGGCGAAGCTGGCAGGACCTGCCGCAAAACACCATCAGAACCCAGAGACGCCGATGGTTAGCGGGACCTGGGTTGCTACCCGCGAGCACGGCTGATGACAGACCTGGACGTACACACTAATTAGCGATGCGATTGGGACTGACAGGACGATCAGGGAACAAAGGCCACAGAACTAATTGATCTGCCAGAAAACGTGTCCAACAAGATTCACACCCCCCCCCCCCCCGTCCACACCCAGCCGCTCCACAACGCAAACACCCCCCTGCCACCCCCACCCAAACACAGGGTGAGTGCTGGTGCTGAGCCTGAGCACCAGGCGCTGGCACGGCCGCGCTCTGGGCAATACTGATGACTTCCTAATGGGCCCTGAGAGCCGCCTCCATCTCTGCTGCTGGCCACGTTATTCAAGCGAGCGGCTCCTCGATCATCTCGTTTGCGGGACCCCCGGCCGTCCCCTGCTCCCAATCTTTTTTCAGTGCTACCAGCACTTTTTCCCTCCCAGAGATTGGTTTGTTCCTTCTGCTCCCAGGTCCTGTCACTTCAGAGATGCCGGTCATTTTTTAAGTGCATTTCTTGCTCTTTTGATCCTTACTTTACTTCCCATGGAGTAACTGGGCACGGCCAAGCGAGGATACTGGGTCTGAGCCCCAGTTACCTCATCTGTGTGGGTCTGCAGAGGGCTTTGAGCACAGCCTGGGTAATTTGGGGCAGGGCTGTTTTCCAAAGTGGATTTTGCCCAGAGCAAAAGTCTAAATCCCAAGACCTCTAATTAACCCAACGAGCCTCCTTGGTGGCAATGCCGGCAGTCCTGGCTGGGGCCAGGGATCTAGTCCGGTCCTGCCAGCACCCTTCCTTTGCTTGCCTGAGCAGGACTGCACCAAGAGCTGTGCATTGCTGTGAGGCCACAGAGGAGTGGTTTGGGGTCAGTATGAGAGCATTTCCCATTAAAGCCATGTACTGGAGGACTGGGTGGATGCACATACATACACCCACGCTGGGATTGTGTGACGTTACACACGTGCAACTTTAATCCCAGCCTTTCCAGAGACACAGAAACCCAACAACTGGCAAGCGTGTGCAAGGTTTGCAGGCAGTGGAGCTGTCCTCTCATCGCCCCTTCCTTGGCCAGGTACAGAGGGGAGGATTTGGGCAGCACAGGGGATTTTAATTCCCCTTTGCAAGGCCGAGAGGCTTCCCCATTGCAATGGCTAGAGGTGGTTGAAGGGGTCTTCCCATGTAGGCATCAGCTCACCTGCAGAAATCCAGGCCTAAGGGTGATGCAGATGGAAAAACCCTCTTCACGTAGGCTGAAGAAAAGCGTGGATGAGGAGCTCAAAGAGAGATGGGCAAACCATATCAGATTCAGGAAATTCCCTGAGCCAAACTCAGTTGATATTAAAGACCTATTAGAGGGCTCAACCACAAAATGTTATGGGGGAACCAAACACCCTGCTCACTCTTGTGCATCATCTTATGGCTACTATGGGAGACAGGAGACCTAAAACCCCCACAGAAAACCACTATTTTGTGGAAGGCACCTCCAGCATATCTCAGAGGGGAGGAATGTAGGAAACCTCTGCCTGCTGAGCTGGTGCAGCAGAGCAGCTGGAAGCAGTGATGGGAGCTGCCAGGGCTGTGCTGTGTTGCTGGATGCCCATTGCCCTGTACTCAGACTGGGTGATGGGGTTTGGGGGGGGTGCATCTATTTCAAACTGAGTGCATGGTGCTGGGAAAATAACTGATTTAGATGGGGAAATTTATTCCTGCTGGCACTGTGTACTATAGATCCATAAATAATCAGCCCTTAAAAGCAATTGCCTCAACTAAATCAGAGACGCATGTAAACATCCCAAAGCTGCATGATTAATAAGGGGAAATTATATTGTAGAAGGGGCTTTGCTACTCACCTTCGTATCTGTGTGGAAAAGTGCATCCTGAAGAGCCTCTCCCCATCACTGCAAACATGGTGGTGCAGACAGCAGTGGTGTGGGAGCTCCTGAAAACTTCATGTTAGCAAAGATCCCTCCATGGCAGGGAGGGCTGGGACCAAACAGTCCAGGGAGGAAATGGGAGGGAAGGGGAAAACAAATGCTGCTCTTCCTGCAGGAAAAAAAGCAGTGGTGGAGGATGGGGTCTGGGATCTGCCCCAGCAATACTACCCTTGTGTGTCTCCTGGGTGCTGCAGGATAGTTTGTGTCCATCCCTCTGAGCACCTCCATGCCTGAGTCTCTGTCAGACCAGCAACAGAAGAGAAACCCCCAGAGACCTCTTACCTTTCTAGCATCCTTTGGAGAAAGCTCTCCATGGGCAGCTCTGGCATTGTTTTCCCAACATCCCAAGGGATGATGTGTGCTGTTGTGGAGGAATAGAGATGCACATGGGACATCTCCTGCTGGAGAGGTACTGAGGCTACTGCTGAGATGGGGCAGATGCCAGGGTGTATGTGGGCATGCACAAAATGATGCATCCACAAGACCTTGTTGATGGTATGAAGCCAAGCAGGAGTCTTCCCCTGAGGTCTGGGTGCTGTAACATCCCCTCCACCTGGACCAGGTCCTTATGCCCCCACCCACTGCTGCCAACCAGCTTTTATTCATTACCAGACCAGAGAGCAGCACTTGGGTTCAAAAGGATGCTCCAGTCTCTCTTTTAAATTATTTTTCTTAAATAATTTTTTAATTATGGGCCCTATAAGTCTCCTCCAAGCCCGATCCCACTGTGACAAGTGGCTTCAAAGAGCCCCTCCACATTAAAATCCAATGTTGCTCCCGCACAGCCCAAGATCAGAAACACCTGCAGTAGGGATTGATTGCCTGATTAGGGGGAATTGATTGCCCCAGCCTCATTAGCATATCATTAGTGCTGACCTCATGGCTGGCCCTGCTCAAACGGGCCGTGACCAGGATGGATTAAAAAGCCCAGTGTGCTGAGGAGGGGTGGAAAAATCAGTAAACAGCAGAGGGGGAGGTGAAAACCCCGGTCGATAACATCCACCTCGTTACCCTGCTGAGGGTAATGACACCCATCAGCCCCAGGGAACATCACAGGGGGGTGCAGCTCCTGGGGTGTGGTCCCCAGGGGATCCTCTCCCACAGGGACCATGGAGGGTTTCTTTGGGAGCGCCGGCCCTTCCAACGTTGACTAACAGGTCTATTTTAGAGCCGTGAGTCAGTAGCCCCATATAGGATTCCCATCTGCGCCTCGCCAGACTGTGTTTTAGGCCTCCATCCAAATAAAGCTGAGGAACTAGTTGGGTGGATTGGTTGGGTTTTGGTGTGGGGTTTGGGTTTTTTCCTTCCTAGGTTTTGCACACGGAAGAAGGGGATGGGAGCCCGGGGTGTTCCCAAGGTCCTGTCCAGCCTGGAGCTCCCCAGGACCCACCTTGTGCACAGCTTGTCCCGGGTCAGGAGGCAGCGTGCAGGGAACAGCCTGGCCCAGCCTGGTACCAAACAGGTGGTGGGATGGAGATCCCCTCCCAGCTCCTGGCTTTGCAGGAAACCCTGAGGACCTGGGCTGTGGCACATCACAGCTCCACTACTGGCATCCAGGACACAGAAAATATTTCAGTTTGATCAATGACCAAGGACTCTGGGAACAGGTGGAAGGAACAGCATCATCAGAGACCTGGGATAGCTGCTGTCCAACGCTCTGGGGGGACATTCACCCCACACCAAGCTCCCACACCAAGCTCCAACCCCATCCCTGGAAGCACCTTGGTTCCTTTTGGAATTTTTGGGCATTTCTCTGGGCTGGTTTGCATTGGATCCACTGTGTATCCTCCACTTGCAGGTGGAGAAGCAGTTCCCAGCCCTGGGGAGGGCAGGAGCATTAGAAATGCAATCAAACATGCAGCACCAGCCCGAATATTTGACAGCAAGTGTTGAGCAGGAGCAGAGTGGGCATTTTTCCAAGGCTGGGTTAAGTGCCCAGGGCTGTTCAGGAGGAGTCAGTGCCAGCAGCCGGCCGGCAGCCCCAGAGAGGTCATGGCTGCATATGCAGGAGTGGGGTGGTTGGGAAAGTCTGCTCTCAGGCATCCTTTCAACATCCAGGATCAGTTTGCTCCTTTTCTTGTTTTAAAATGGTGATGTGCAGGGAAAGCTACAAGAAGCTGGGGTGCTGGAGGACCCACACGTGCAGCGCAAGTGACCTTGTGCAGGGCAGTTGTTCCCAGGAGGGGGACAGGGACAGTCAGGCATGGAGACCCCGTGCTCATCTGAGGTGACCACACCAGGAACGTGTGGGATGGATACCACCAGGATCACTTGGGGGTTCCCCACAGCTCCTTGCCCTCCAACGCTGCGCCTTTCCTGTCTGCATGGGGGTGCCCACGTTGGATTGACAGCAGTACTGTGGGTGTTCAGGGAATAAATGTTGCTTTCCCAAACAATCAGCATGGATTTGGCAAAAGAGGGGGTTCCCTTGCTGCCACTTGGGAATGTTGCTGTGGTGGAGCTGCCAGCTCCAGCCTTGCATGCGGCGGTATTCCTGATGGGATGAAGAACTCCATGTGGATGCTGCTCATCAGCTCTCATTACAGTTCATCTTCTGTGTGAGGTGAATGATTGCAGGAGGCTCCTCGCCAGCACTCTGCCATCAGACCTTTGCTGGATACTCTAACACAGCAAATTAATTAGGAGCGATGTGTTAACTATCTGCGAATCTCATAACTGTAATTGCACTGCAGTGCTCTGCTGAGGAGCATTTGATTTCCTATCGATTAATGAAATGGATTTCCCCCTCCCACTGGCTGGTGTCCTCCCATTTTTGAAGAGGAATCACTTGACTGAGGAAGAACCGGAGCAGGAACTGCATCTTCTCATGGGATGGATGCAGCAGCCAGGGGTGGTCACCCTGGCAGTTGCAGCAGTGCTGGGGGATGAGGAGCACACCCAGGGACAGCACACATCCTGCAGCATCTCTCCACTCCTACAGACACCCCAGGAAATGTGTGACAGAGCCCCCAGCCCCCCACTTTTGGGCTATTGAGCCCTAAGAAAGCACCTCTGAGTGTCTCTCTGCAGTGAGACAGAGCAAGAGGTTGTTTAGCTCTTCCCCTGATCAACAGGGACCACATTTCATGCGGCTTTTTCCAAGAAAAGAAAAACCTTCCTGATCTTTCCCTATGTTTTTCCAACTGCAAGAAAGTCAAGTGCCCCTGTTCCCCCCCCAGTGCCGGAGGAGCCTCGTCCCGCTCGGTGCTGGGCTCCACTGCCCCTGAAATGGAAACGAGCAAGTAGGATTCATCAGAATTACAGTGACCCTTCCAACCCCAGCGCTTTACAGGGATGATTACACATTATTTTATGAATAAGTAATGTCTTGCCACGGATTTCCACCTGCTCGGAGCGTCTCCCTGTGATCTCTGTGGCTTTCAGAGAGGGAGTTGGAAGCAGAAATCTATTTTGCAGGCAGCAGAGATGTTTGAAGCCTCCTTCATCCTGCATTTCAAGTGTTTATCTCCTTCTCTCAGTGCAGCTGAGCCTCCTTCGTGGCAGACGGGTGGGACTGAGCAGATCAAGCTCTTGACATGAAGTTTTTTTGCTGCTGCGGGTCCATCTCCTGGACCAAAGGAAAAGTCGCTGTGAACATCATTAAGCCACCAAAGAGAGAAATGAAACCCAGCTAAATTGGGCTGGCAGCTGGATCCCAGAGACTGATGAATTAATTAGCTGATTAACCATCCGCAGGTCCAACGTGGGTGGCATCTGCGTTGCTTCTCTTGCCAGCGAGGGCACGCTGGGGTCTGCAGGACGGTGCTGGGATGGCAGACGTGCTCATCGTGCTGCAGAGGGGAAGGCAGAAAAGGCCTCATGAGCTTGGCAAGGTGGAGATAAATTACTGTGGGTTAACTATCTTCCTTCTCTATGTACCAGGACAAGAATTAAACAGTAGGAACTGCTTCGCTGTCCCCTACCACTGCTGGCAAAAGGCAAGGCTGGAGAAGCTGCTGTGGCCTTGAGAGAGTAAAAAAAAGAAACAACCCCCAAGAATCACCCCCACAACTTCCTCTTCCCTTCTCTTGTCAAGACAAGTGAGTCAAAAAAAAAAACCCCAACTGAAAATGTTAAGCTGCCAACCTCAATGCCACACACTGCTCAGGTGTTCCCCCTCCTCCTGAAATCAGTGTTGGCCAAATTCAGTTGTTTTAACAGAGTTTCAAAGCAAAGAGTCAAGATACTCCAAGTTTTAAGGAATTATGAGGAAACATTTTGACACAAAGCCCAACCCCCCCATTCATCAGCTCCTCATCTAATTCAGCACAAGTTCATGAGTAATTCCCATCAGCTTGAAACTGCTTTTTGCTGATGAGACTTAGCCCAAAGTGCCTGTACTGATGCAGGCATCCCCTCCCTGCTTGGGAGAGGCAGCAGCGAGATGCCCATCGGCTCCTGGGAGCTGAGGACCTGCAGGACTTGCTGGGATAGGTGACCCCCAAAGTCCCTGAGAACCTTTTCCTGCAACATGGGAATGTCCCAATTAACAGTTTGCACCAGTTTTGCTGCTCTGGCACACAAGAGCTGGAACTCAGCCTTGAGCTATGAAACTGGGGAGACACTGAGGGTCCAGTCCCAACCCCAGCCCCTTCCCAGGGCAGAGGGTCTGTCCCTGCATCCTGGAGAAGACCATGGCTGCACTGAGCACGTGGGGCTGTGATGGACACGTCTTTAGTCTCCAGTTCCTCTCTCCCCAGGGCCACAGAAGCCCCCAGCTCTGCCTTACCCAGCTGCAAACCCTTCTCCCCAGGAACGGATGCTCCAGGCATACACAGCAGTCTCAGGGTCATTTTGGGGGGGGGGGCAGGAAGGCAAGAAGCTCCCACCTCTCCTCCTCTTTCTCTCCGCAGCAGGCTGACAGCAGCTGCTGCCCTCGAGACCTTTCATGTTGCTTTACACCCACCTCAGCAGCACAGGGGCTGCCTCTTCTCCTCATCTCCCCAAATAAGTTTTGCCACAGCAAGGATTGGTTTTGCACCCATATTAGAGGGTACCCCCCAGTTTCAGATGCCGCACCACAGCACCCGCCCCCACCACCTCCCTGAACCCAGCTGTGAACCAGCGCAGGAACCTACATCTACAGCTTCTGGCTGACTCGCCACAGAACGCTTTTCTTGCTTGTTTTTCCTGATGAAATCCTTTGAGCCACATTTTCCCTTCCTGGGATCTCCTGGACTTGGCGCATGGGCGATGGGTGCGATTTTACAGCACCCAGCTTCTGAGAGAGGGTTGATCAGCAGGGTTAAGCTGAAGCTCCTCTCCCTACAATGTTCACAGCTTTGTGTGTTCTGTTTTAAGCAGCTGGGGAAGGTCCAGCCAGGGCTACAGACGCTACGAGATTACCTGGGAAACGCTCACTGCCAGTCACAGCTCCTGCGGCTGTCGCAGGGGACAGTTTGGGCAGCTGGGGTTTGGGAGGCTGCTGTTGCCCAAGAGCCCCTGGTGTGTGTCCGCTCCTTGGGCAGTCAAGCAGATGCTCCTGGGGGGTTTGCAGTTTCGTTCTTCTATCAACAAGCCCAACTGCCACCAAGGAAAGGTCCTCAGCCCCCACTGAGCATCCCCAGGTGTGTTTTGCCAACGGGCCCCAGCCTTCCCCCCTCCCATCCCTGTTGCTGCACAGAGCCACTCCGACACCACCCTTCCCAGGGGCTCTGTGTGCTGCCCGATGAGAGCGGATGGCAGTGGAGGAGCCATGCTGCAGCCTCCCTTCCCGGGGTGGGGAGAGGCAGGAACCCAAGTGCTAGTGAACCCCTTGAAATTCAGAGCCTGGAGCAGCGTGGGCTTTGCAGACACTGGGCATCAGGGGTGGGTCTGGAGTGTTCCACGGGCACATGGAGCAGGGCGATGGATGCCCTTGGGAAGCATCTTCCTCCAGGCAGAGGGATGAGACATCAGACCTTGCCCTGGCACAACTTGGCTGGTGGAGCCATCCTCTCGCAGTGGGACGTCGCCTCTGCCACAGCCACCTGCAGAGAGCCAGAGGAACACGACAAGTGCTGGGAAAAAATAAAACAAAACAAGGAATAAAGAAGAAGAAGAAGAAGAAGAAGGCGATTAGAAATTATAAACGGCAACAGACAACAACAACAAAAATATACAGCTCTCTCCTCAAACTGTTCTTTTAGTCCCAACAGCGTCTGCTGTGCAGAGCTCGCGCCTCAAAATCCTCAGCTGCTCAAAAAAAATATATAAAATGCTCATGAATTATTTATCCCTGCTCAGATCAATCCTTCAGCGTGCTGTCAGTGAGGAATCAAAGCCCCAACAAGGCAGGCAGGGGAGGAAGTGGCGTCCAACCCCCCTTGAGAGGATGGTGGGTCTGACGGCTCCGTGCTGCACCTCACCCCCTCCCATCCCCATCCCCATCCCCATCCCTGTCCCCATCCCCATCCCCAGGCAGCTGTGGTCCCCGTGCTTGTGAGAGGCTGATGGAGCCCCACACACTCTCCCCATTTCCAAGCTCCTTCCAAGACCCTGTGTATTAATAATTGATGGCAAAAGCCTATTTTAAGGCACGTAAACCACCTTGTTCCCAGGGAGGCTTCTCCCCCTCATCCCCAAATCCAGCTGATATCCCCCTCCCTTCCTGGAAACGATCGAGGGCGCTTTATTCCTGATGCTGCTTTGACCACGGTCTCCTGTCAGCAGCCTCCAAAACTCTTAAACCCCATGCCCCTGGCTGCAGCCAGCACCCGCCTCCCTGCCCACTATTTCCCCCTGCAAAGGGACAGGGAAGGGAAAACCGAGCAATCGCAGCAGCTGAGGGAAGGAACCGACCCCATCCCCACTGTCCCCATCGCTTCAGGGCTCTGCCCATGTCTTTGGCAGAGCTGCAGATGGGGAGGAGGGCAGAGGACAGGGGCAAAAATCCTGCTCGTCCCCATCTGGTACAGAACAGGGTCAAGAGTGAGGTGGAGGGAGAGGAAACATTTCACTGTACATTGCTCTTTGCTTTTCAGAGGTAAAATTCATCCCCTTGCAAAGAGAGAGGGGCAACGGCCCTGCACATGGGGATGCTCCAGGCTTTGAATGGTGACCTGGAATGCTTCCAGCACGCGGAGGCCAAGGCTGGCACTCGCAGGAGGGCTTGCAGGCAGAGCGGTGCCAGGCGATGCTGGTGCCAGGGCAGCAGCCAGGATGGCTGAGTGGCTTGTGACCCACAGCCCAGCACTGCAGTGAAGCATCCCAGTGTGCATTCAGGTCCAGGTACTTTGGGGATAGGTGAGGGGAAAGCACCCCTCCCTCCTCCACATCATCTCTGAATTTTAGGACGTCTTACACTGGTACTGACAGCAGTGAAGATCCCAGGGCAGTGTCTGCTCCCAGAACTGCTCCCTTGCCTATGAGCTCCCCAAACCAGCCCTAGTTCACTTGGGCTCCCAGCAAGACCTGCCCTGTTCTCAGGGGGAGGCCTCTCCTTAAAGCACTGGGTTTGGTCTCCTTGCCTTCCCTACCCCGAGCCTTGTGCTATCAGAGCTTTGATCTGAGCCTCCTTCCTTCAGCATCTCTCCTCCTGGAGCATCTCAGTTTCCCTGGGTGGATGCAATGCTGCTTCGTTAGCCCCTGCAAAGCGCCAGGTTCGTCATTAGCCCCCCTCCTGCTCTCAGCCAGGGAGGTTTCGTGATGCTGCTGCAGCTCCACTTCTGCCCAGCCTGACGGCAGCTCCGCAGCCAGAGAGAAAGGCGAGTGAAGCCCCGGGAGTCATCAGCTGCACCCTGTGCCTGCCCCGGCCGTGCCCACAGTCCTACACAAGGTTTCCTTTGCACAAACCCACCCGTGGGCAGCTCACTGCTGAAACCCCAGACAAACCACATCCCCCCCTTCCTCAAGCCGCCTGCACCCCACCGAGCACGGGGCGGTGGGCGCACAAGGGTGCTCTACACTACCCTGGCCCCCTTCCCCTCCACACTGTCCCCAGCCACCAGCCCTGCGAGGCTCCGGGAGAGCCTCCAGCTCAGCCCCGAATCCCGGCAGCACCTTCCTTCCCCAGTGCAAAGCCATTTATCACCACAAACAAGCAGCTGGCTCGCTAAAGGCCACGCCATGACAAAACGCCAATAGGGGTATTTACATTCAATATGTCCCGCTAATCTGGCCTTCAGAAAGCGTCTGCTGAACCTGTCCTTTCCTTCCTGGGCATCACCTCTTTAATCAGCCTCTCGTTACTGATCACAGATTGATTTCAGTTCCAGTAGCCAATAGGTTTTCCTTTTAATTTTCAGCATCACGTTTAATTAAAGCGAGGTGGGTCTGACCCCATCAAATCATATCAAAGTCTGTCTGAGCCCCAGGTGAGTGAAAACACCAGCATAAATTATTGATTAATCTTTGCTCAGATTAATCTATCACTGCCTTTCCCCGGGCAGTGCGAGGATGGAGCTTGCAAGATGTTTGTCTTGTGGCAGCTGTTCTGCAGCTGCTGAGGACACCACAGCATCTCCAGCCTCAACTGCCCTCCTGAGAGCATCACATCCCTCACTCCCTTTTGCACATCCCTTACCCCCAACAGCTCCCACCTCCCAGGGAGGAGCAGACGCAGGTTTCTCCCTGGGAGACATTGCTAAACTTCCAGAGCTTGTTAAGCCCCATAGAAGGATGCAAACCCCAGGGAGAAGTGGGATTAAAAAAATATAATCCAAATTTCTACACAAAATCCAGACTAAAGGCCCTTTGGGTTGGAAGAACAAGTGTTTTTCCCCTGTGTGGGAAGGGGAAGGGTCGGTGGGGAGGACAACCCCTTCTCCTCTGTCTGCCCGCTGGCAAAATGGATTCAAAGCAATGGAAACCACCTCAAAGCTCCTACCTGGAGGCAGTTTTGTGTCAGGGGATGCAGACCAGCAGGGGGTGGCTGTGATGGGGAGAGAAACCAGAGCAGACAAGAAGGGAGGTGCCCGTAGCCACCCATCCAACCCGCACCTGGGTGAGCAGAGCCTGAGCTGGGAGGATTTCCTGCACCTCCTAGGCTGGGGGGGAGCCTGAGCTCAGACACGATCCTAAAGCACTAAAAACCAGCAGAGCCCGATGGATCCTTAGCAGCTCGGCCAGAGCTGGCTCCTCCAGCACTGCAGCAGCCCCAACCTGGAGAGCAAAGACGCCTTTCGGATTATGAATAAAGATGGAGCTGAGGCGTCCCTCCCGCCAGCAGCCTGCTCCTCTGCTGGAATACTAATTGCCCATCTGAGCAGAGCCCACTTCAACACAGCTTTGGGGCCAGGGAGAGGCAACGGTGCATTTGCACCATGTGGGGAAAAAACAAGTGGCTTTGCTGGATCCAGAAAACTTCTGTTCTTGGAATAAACTTTGGATGCTGCCAGAACCTGAAAGGGGTGAAGGGCTGGATGGAAATAGCTGGAGGCTGGGGAGGGATTTGCCAAGAGCATCAGATCAGCTTGTGAGTCAGCAGCATTAGCTCTCACCTCAACAAGCAATCTGCAAATTGTGCAAATCTGCTTTTCACAGTTCACCTCACCTGCTAAACGGCCTCAGATTTACAGCTTGGGTGTTCGCGCTCAAAAATGACTGAGTTAATGAAGAAGCAGAAGGGGAGGGGGGGTAAAACAAACACACAAAAGTTTGGATTTCATTTGAGGAGCTGTCTGGAGCTGTCCCACACTAGGGTCTATGCCACACGATGCTCGACTGAGCTTGCTGTACATTTACATCCCCAGAAACACCCGAGACCCGTTCCCAAGCCGGGCATCCCTTTTGCTTCCCTGGTTCTCCCCCTGCTTGCTGCAGCTCCTGTCTGAAGCCCCCACCGTGCTGGGGGATTCTTTGAGCAGGTGAAGGTTTCCAATCCTTCTGGATTAAAACCCTCCCACTGTCAAACGCAAACGGGACGAGGGGATCAGTCCCTGCAAGGAGAAGATGAAAAGGGGCCGTGTTTCCCCTCCCTCTGTAAAGCAGTGAGATCAATACCGAGTTTTCACGAGGATAAAAGAGCCAGCTCAGCTGCAGGGTGTGTGTGGGGGAAATTCCCTGAGAAGGAGGAGGCAGGAGGAGAGTGAACGGGTGGAAAGAGCCACCCCAGGATTTACCTTTAAAATATCTTTAGCACCGAGCTTGGGAGAAAAAGCCTCAACTGTAAAGTTCAGAGCAGGACAAGTAGAGGACATCCATGTGTCGTGGAGTTACCTTTGTGCAAAGGTCCTCAAAGCAGAGCTGGGAAACGAAGAGGGGGCTGAGGAGAGGAGGTTGCAATGAGTTCGGCTTTTCCTGGCGCTGAGCTTCTTGAAAGCAGGTTGAGAGGAGGCTGGTGGCTTTAAAGCGTCTCTTGGGGTCTCACCCCTCAGCTTTCAGATCTTCCAAAGAGAATTCCCCAGCCTTTCACACAGGGCTGTGCGTGGGAAGGTGCCTGCTGGTCCCACACGTCTGATACCTCAGCGTTCAGCAGCACTCGGGTGATGCTCTTGACAAGCTTCAGCATCTCATGGGGTCGGGACACCGTTTGGGCCCTTCAGAGCTGTCCTGGCCCCGAGGCTGAACCCCCCCCAATCCGAGCAAAACACAGACACCCACGCTTCGCTGCGGGCCAGGCTGGATGCCAGCCTGTGTACCAGAGGCTTATCCACAGGCACAAGCAGTTTTGTCCCCTTTTCCCACAGAAACTGGGAACGTCAATCCCATTACACTCCTTGAGTCAAGCTGTGTTTGCTCTCTTTGGAGATAACATCATCTTGATGCTCTCCAACCAGCTCCTATTAATCTCGCGCCGCAGACGGACAGATCATTACAAAGGGGGAGCAGGGGGATCCGTAGCACGGGCTGCCCAAGCACATCACACAGATCTGATGTGATTTATGTCTGTCACCCCACATATGAGGATATTCCTACAAGCTGGTCCCTGAGCAAACCCCAGTACGTGCCCCACACACACCAGCATTGTTTTCTTAACTCACTGTGCAGACACAGGGCGGAGATGCTTAATGGGATGTAATTAAATCCTGGTGGGAGAAACACCTTCCTACAAACAGTGGTTGGAAAAGGGGATAGTCCAGCTCTCCTCTAGCCTGGACCAGGGACCTGACCCCTCCCTGTGCTGGTGCTGAACAAGGACTGTCAGCCAGGGAGTGACCCCTACATCCCTCCTCTCAAGGTATGGAGCTCTTCTCTCTATCCCTGGCTATACCAGGCTTCATTTCCTCTTTCCATACAACACAACTGTGAGATGAGCATCAGAGTGTTCATCCCTCCTCATCCAGCATCCCTCATCCCAGACCCCACGGACACTCCTCAGAGCATACCACCTCTCTGGTGTCCTTATACCCTGCATGATCCTAGAGGTCCAGGGCATCTCCCCATTTCTGCTGAGCCCCTCCATCATGTCCCATGCTCAGAGAGACCACAGGTAACATCCTCAGAGGTGTCATTAAACCAGCAGTGGAATCCAGGCTCTTTGCCCAGACCCTTCTCCAGCCTCGTACTGCTTCAGGGGTTCACAGATGCCTACTCACAAGCTACCTCTATTTTATTCAGCATGATAAAGCATCTCCTCTTGTCCTAGAGCATCACCTCATGAGGTTTAACAGCTGCTGCATTCTCTCCCAGGGATCGTTGCATTGCTGCACCCTGGGACTGGTCCAAGATCTATTGAAGCCAGTGGAAAACTCCCATTGACATCAATCAATCCAAGATTAAAAAAGGGTTTGTAAAGCCTGTGATACCTCAGGGATGAAAGATAAAAACATAACTATTTCCAAAATTTACATTTTAAAGAAATCTGAGTGTCCACAGCCAATAAAAACCCAGCATTGTCTGAAAATCAGGAAATTGTTCCTGTCCTGCAGACTCCAAGCACAAGGGGAAAGCTGCTGAAGCCTGAGCACAGACTTGTGCCAAAACCAGCTTCTGAGCTCACGTGAAAGAATGCTACACGCCAGGAGGCTCTTCAGCACCGTTGGCCTTGAGTGCAATGAGAAAGAGCAGCAAACAGACCTGGTTTTTTGCAGCTTCCTTGAAATCCTGGAGGAAGAGGACGAAATGTCAGGTATCTGGATGTGTGAGTCCTTTCTTTGGAATAGGAACCTAAAAAGGAACAGCTTTACCTGCAGCCAGTAAATCAACAGAGCTAAACCAGCATCAAACCAGACCAGGAGCACGTTCCTCTGCGGAGAGGCTTTCAAGAGAAGCTTCTGGTGGACAGCACCAGTTTAAAATACAGTTTACAAATCCACGACTTAGAGGTGGGGCTTTAATTTCTGGGGCTTACATTGTGGGGCTGTGTTTTTCCCCCCCTCCACTTAATTCCTTTGCTTTCTGGACTCCCTTAACAAGCTTCAAGTTTTCCATGCTGTGTCTCTGCCCCGCAGCTTTACCCATGGAGCTCGCAGGGAGGGAAGGAATGAAGCGAGCCCACTCCTCATCCCAAGGGCTGAAGGCTTTTACTTCTTGTTTCTATCACCATCACTTAATGACAAATATTTTCAGCGCTTCTGATAAGCTGGGTGAGGGTGTATTGATTTCTCTGCCCTGGACTGTGAGGTGGCTGGTGTTAGAAAAGAGAGAACTCAGCTCTTTTCTCCTTTGGAGCCTGTTAGGAAACAGCCTGTGCCTGACTGCTTCTAAGGGGGGAAACCACCCCCCCCTTCCCACATCCTCCCCAAAAAACCATTTTAAAATGTTCTGAGATGAAAACCAAACACGAACCTTTGTGCTGAATTTTCTAACAGCCCCTTAACAGTAAAAACAACCAAAAGAATTGTTAACAGCAGCAGATGAATCGGTTTGGAAACTGAGATGCCCAATGTGGGACTGAAACCTGAGGATGAGAGGTTTTAAAGCAAGTGTGGGAGTTGGTTCCTTGCAGAGGGCAGCATCCCCTGTACACCTGCAAACTCCTCTGGTATCGGCTGCCCGGAGAGCTCGCCTCTGATTTCCCAATACAATTAACACAGCTGTCAGCAGAGTTTGAGCAGGACTTGTCCCCACTGCTCCTTTAAGGATGGAGGAAAACACAAATCTACGGTATCGCAGTAACCTTTAGTGTGCTGCAGCAGAGCTCACCCCCTCTCCTACATTAGCAATTTGCAGTTTTAATTGCAAGGATGTCTGTAATTAGGTGAGTACAGCGAGGTGCACGGTAGAAGCAAAATCTGAAGAGCTTCGCAGCTTTGCTTTTGGTGTGCTTTGTTAAATACTCTGGGTTTCATTTCCTTGTGTTTTTCAGCTGGAGAAAAATATTAAATACAAAGAATCTGATTTGACTGTCATGTCCCATGGCTGCTGCCTCCAAACTATGTGCCGTGGTGGAAATGGAATTGAATTGCCAGACCATTGGAATGTTGTATGTCAGCATCAGTGGCCCCTCTCCGTAGGTACAGAGGGGGAATTGACATTGGGACTCGGGTGGGTTCACGCAGTGCCTGCCCAGGACAGACCCTTTGGGGAAGGACCAGTGAGGTTTCTCTCCCTCCTCTTGGCTGGGGCACAAACAGCCCAGCTTTGGGAAATGGAGGAAGAAGGGGTTTGGAAGTGAGCGAGCAGTTCATCCCAACAGTCACCTCTGGGCTCAGGGGGAATTTATCACAAGAGCAAGATTTAAACAAGAGCTGGGTAAAGCCTCAAAGAAAGAAAATAAAACGTGGTTAAGCCCCCTGCTGAGGTCCTGGTTTAGTGATTCTTGCTCTGATTTCAGGACCTCCCCCACCTCTGGCTCGCCCAGACCCCAGGGGCTGGACAGGCTCATTCCTCCCCGCCGTGTCCCGCTTTATTCCCTTTATTCCACAGACAAGTGCCAGCCCCTCAGCAGAGCTGTCCTGAGCTGCCATTCTCATCTGACATTTCACTTTCCTTCAGGTCCCCCGGCGGGTTCCAGCCTCCTCAGCTCGAGCAACCGGCGACTGGCTGACTCCTTTATCTAGCAAGAAATGACCAGTGCCTGTGGGTCACCTCTCCCCTTGGCTGCTCTATAGACTGCCATGCACCAAGGGGATGCCACAGCCCTATTGTCAACCCCGAGCCCGTGCTGGTGGGACTTCAGTGCCTTTAAAAAAAGGAAAAAAAAGAGAACTACAGCTCCTGCTTTCTCCTCAGCATTTTAAAGAGGGATCTTCAATGGTAGTCAGGCACCAAGGAAAGAAAAAGGGCTTAAAAACACCTTAATAAACCCAAAACGCATGCAGGAAGTGCAGATGGTGAGAGACAAGGGCATGGCAGCGCGGGGCCGGCGCCGGCTGCTTCTCCCTGCCATCAGTTTTATTTTTATACCAAGGCTACGGTGAAGTTTCCTGCTGGTAACTCTTCCCCTCTGGCCGCTGGATGAGCAGCTTGCTGTGAAAGCTCAGCAGCTGAAACACTGGTACTGTGGGCTGGCTGTAACAGGGTACATCAAGCCTGGCCTGTGATGGCACTTCACGAGCATAACACTTTACAGTCACATTCTCATGCACGAGTTTGCTCTCACAAATTCAGATTTATCTTGCCATTCATATTCTTTCAGGTATTTATTGTTTTCTGGAAAGACTCCTCAGCTGGTTTGAGGAAACCTGTTGGAGATGCTGGCCACGGACAGACCTGAGCAGGATGCAGGCAGGCACACTTACACCCAGCACTGACAGTAAGTGAAATGTCTCTGTCCTTGATCCCTCTGGTTTTCAGAGCAACTTTTTGTTCAGCACAAACCCCCCTATTACTGACTACAAGGACTCTTCATTTTAAATTAGCCTCCTTATTAACATAAAAAAGTAAATAAGATGCAGAATGCTCAGCTGCCCTTGGCCTCTCCCAATTCAAAGAACAATAAAAGACCCTGTAGAGGTTCCTACATCGTACTTCATGTTCTTTAATCCCCTTTCATTTTTATGACACGAACCTGGAAACCAGGTAGGGGTGCCACCGTGGAGCTGATAAACACCCCCTGGTTGTTGCAAAGCCATTCAAGCCCTGGCATCCCACGGGGCTCCCCACTCTCCATGAGTTAACAGGAGCACATCTGGAGATGTCTCTTCTTTTGATCACCTGGTTTTAAAAGGGAAGGAAACAAAAAAGACGACCTCAAAAACTGGAACAAGTCTATGACACATAGGTGTCTTTAGAAGAATTAATTATCTGATATTGAAATCAGAGTTCCTCAAAGTAAGAGGGGTGACACAAACCCTGGTGACTCCAAGCCAGCTTTGTTTTGGGGCTGTTGCTCACAAACCAGCCAACTCCATCTGTACCCCGGCTGCTCTTGACTGGTGAACGACCAAAGGGGCAAAACAGCCGACATGAAGAAACCCAGCTGAAGCTGTCACTTCCCCCATTCACTCACAGAAAGCTCTCCTCTTCTGAAGGACACTAAGTGGGTTTAGGAGACCAGAAGCCCTGTCAGGCAGCAGGGCCTTGGTGGCAAAGCAAGGGATCCGAGGCTTCAGCATCAGGGAACTTCGACCCTGATGGAGCCAGTTCCCATACAGAGCAGGGGGAGGGATGCTGGGACACAGCATAAGGTGCTAAATTCCCTGATGAACCTGGCATCAAGAGCCAGCTCTGAGGTGGGTCTGTCACCTACTGCATGTATTTGAGCTAAATCCATAGTCTGGGTCTGTGGTAAGGTCACAGGGGCAGAGTGAGGGTCGCAAGAGAGGTGTTCCAGGTTCCTACACAGCGGCAGGTAACGGCTATCAAGTCAGAGCACTCGGCCTCCTGCTGAACCACCCCACCCTGAGCACGTGGAGCCACATCTCCCACCTCGGTGGCCTGGGCACTTTGCGCGCAGAGGAACAGAGCGAGGAGCAGTCGCTTCCCAGCTCAATAGTAGTGGAAAGACTGGTCTCAGCGTGGTTGCAGGGCTGTGAAGGTGCCTGGTTGTGGCACCTTCATCAGCAGTGACCTGGCTCCTCTGGAAGGATTTGCTTGTCTTTGTAACTCAGATCTGGAGCCCTTGGAACAAGCTGTCCTGCGCTCCAAGTGAGGATGCTCAACACATGCTACAATCCACCACTTGTGCTCTCTCAGAGCACAAGCAAATAACCAGCACCTACAACAGGACCACAGCCCCAGGGCACGGTGTGGAGCTCTGAGGCTTCCAGTAAGAAGAGTATCCTGATCTTTAAGCTGCATTTTTACCTTGAAAAGCAATTTGCAAGCCCACAGAGCGATTCTGAGAAGCCTCACTGAAACCATGTGTACTGAGTTTGCAAGAGTGATGCTGTTACCCACCTGCCAGCCCAGGGACTCAGTTAAGCCCAATCTCCTTCCACTTTATCATCATCATGGCTTAAAATGGTTCTACAAGACAAACCCACTCTATACTTGCAGGAACTCCTACTGTTCCCAGAGCGTGCGGGGCAGTGGCATGGGTGAAACCTGAGGAGCCTGCAGTGGGTTTAGGTGAGAAGGCTCATTGCTGGTCTGAGATCGTGCAGCAGCACAACCTGGAACCCAGAGCACTGCAGGTACAACCTGGGGTGCAGGGGTGCTTGCTGCTGGGGTGGGCTTCCTTTTGGAGGAGTTTACAGTACAGCTATTGGGAGAGACCAGAGAGAGAAGGGAAACACGCTCACTCTTCATATAATGGTCTGGGTTGGAAGGGACCCCAAGGATCATAGAGTTCCAACTCCCCTGCCACAGGCAGGGACACCAACCTCCAGGCCTGGATCTTCTCCAAAAGCTGGGGCAGGAATGATTCTGGCTTTGAACCAGGGACCGTGCCTGGCACTTCCCACTCACGCTCTCATGACGTTAATATTTCAATGCAGATTGCTCTCAGCAGCCTGTAGACACCAACCAACCCAGGGACTAATTCCAAAAATGCATTTGTTTCCAAGCAGACGTAAAGAACTTTGTGGGGAGGTAACAAATATACAAGAAAGGGAAGAGAACTAAAAGGCTTTGGTTAGAAAATTAAAGTTGTTTGCCATGGCTTGATGGTTTAATCAGTCGATCAATATTGTTCACAGGGCAGGCAGGGAGGGAGCCATGAGCTGTGATGAAAAATGCATGAGGGGACAAGGGAGACCTGGGAGTAGAAAATTAAAAAGTCAGCCTGTTACATTTGTCCAATATTGGCAGAGAAATTAAAGTGGTTTGGGGAGGGGTGCTGGGAGGGAAGAGGGGAGCCGGCTGCAAGACTCACTGCATCTCTGCTGCGGGTTCCCTTCCAGAGAAACTTTCACATTAATTAAGTTGCTTTCTTAGCAAAAAGATGGATTTTGTAACCTTTAGCACTTGCAAGCGCCACGAGCACAGTAGGTGGGGTTCACACATGGGAAAATAAAACAGGATTGCTTCCCATCAGGGATGCAAGGGAGGACCGCGCGCTCCCAGTAGGGTGATGCCAAGGCAGGGAGAGGCAATGCACCTTACCTGCAGCATTAGGGGGGATTAATAGGTCATTGTGATATGGACAACACAGCTCTGACACGTGCAACCTGAGCCATTAAAAGCAGGGCTGATGCTTCTGCCTGCAGATTAGTTTCCTTTCCCCTCTCTCCCCCTTGGCTGCGGGTGATTCTGCAGCAGCACTTGCCTTGTAGAAGAATCAGGAGCAGGGAAGTTCTAGAAGAGGTGAGAGTTGCCTGTGCTTCAGGGATCACAGACCCTGCTGTCTGCCTCAAAGATTGGAGCCGCTTTAAAAGCCGCAACAAACTCCTACTGGTAAAAAAACCCCACTCATCCCACAGTCAAACTGCTTTTTGTCACCCATCCCTTTTCACCATGAGTGAGGAAAACCATTAACATCCAGTATGTAAGCTGCACAGCTGAGGAGGAACACCAGAACACTGTGCTGGGAGAACAGTTTCCTAGTCCAAAGGGATTTCCCAGTCTCCATTTCTCATGTTCAAAGCTCAGAGCAAGCTTCTGCCTGGCTTGGACATTCCCATCCCAGTGATCATCAGGCATCAGCCCCCAAGCACTCCAACTCCCAGGACAGCAAGCAGAGCCAAGCCCATGCTATCTGCAAGCTACTGGCCTTCCTAAGCTCTAGAGGGATTTAGACAGTCCATTTCCACTCCCCTAAAAGGAAACCAAACTGTAGCACCAAGAGCCTGGCAGGGACAGACACCACTGCTCCTCCCAGGGGAAGAAGAGTCCCTCCTCCTGCCCCTCTCTGGGGAAGGAATGGGACAAACACCTTTCCCTGGTGCTTCTGTACCACCATCAGCTTGGTACTGAGGTACCTACACAGCAAGCAAGTGCTATGATTCTTCATCAGGCTCACCAATTATAGGTTGAAAACTTCAGGCTCAATTAACACACAGACTGGCTGATGCTGTTTTCTGCAACTAATTATCTCCAAGTGCCAAGACATGATTCCACACGTAGCTCTTTGTGAGCTTCAGGATTTGCTTCCTGCACCATTATTTAGGTATAAACAGAAGGGAGCAGACAGCAGCACCTCTAGCAGGTTGGATACCATACAATGGCCTTTTTATTAACAAAAATAAATGCTTATGCTATCAGAAACCCAGGCTTTCTAATTAGTATGGTAACAGGACAGATAGTGAGGCTGCTTATTTACCAGGCACACTCTGTCACTGATGATGCACACACAGGGTCATCTTTCTACTGATGCTGCTTCTTGGGTCAAATAATTGCACAAGACTTCATCAGGCAATGCCCCCAGCTGGATTTGAACAGGCCCTTACCCCAGTGCTGTGGGCATGGTTCTGTTCAGTGATTGGCAGTAATTGAGCAGCAATAAAAAAAAAAAGAAAAACCAGTAAGAATCAGTGTCACTTACCAACACCCTCCAGCAAGCACCCACTCCTTCCTCACACGCAGCGTGGTGTTCCCAAAGGAGGTTGGTAAAGGTGTCTCCAAGCTGGTCTCATGTGGATTTCTACACCTGGAAAGCTGATGTGCCCACACATCCCACTGTCCTCACTGCCTTTGGGAGCTGGGGCACTCAGGTGAGCACCAAACAGTTAACTTAGCACCATGCAAGCACAGGGTGATACTCCAGTTTCTTCCTTCTTAAGTTTCCACAGCTACCAAACAGGCTGCTTCATAAATGTGGAATGTTCTAATTTAATTCAACAAGCACTTAAAAGATCTGCAAACATCTTATTTCAATCAGCTGCAAATAAAAGGGGGTGTGTCCCCCTCCTTTTAATTAAGTGGGACAGGCTTCACTCAGCACTCCTTGCTGAAAACCAAACCAAACCAAACCTTGTCTCCACCAAAGCCTTGGAGAGGAACATCTCTTCTTCCTGCAGCAGATGTTTTTCACACAGGCAGAAGGAACCTCAAGAATTAGTCTGCAGCACTATACCTTAATGTCAATTAATTTGAAAATTAACCCAGGGACAGAGCTCCTCCAGAGCTCCCCAGGCAGCTCCCAAAGGCTCATTACCAAAGCCTCTGTGCCCTGTGAAAGAAACCAGGGTGCACTAGCTGAATTAATCCAAGTGGTTGACCAGATGATGGCAGACAAAACATAGTGTCCCCAAGGACCTGCCAGAGAAGACAACCCCAGACCAGTTAGCATTCAGCTGGGACAGGACCAGGGACCTTACCAGTGTCCAGGTGAAGGAAAAGTGAACCCTCCCATCTATTCCACGGGCAGTGATTAGTGGGAAGGGTCTTGGTGTTGCATGCAAGTCATTTAGGGAACATGCTGTGTGGGTCTGTGCTGCAGAAGCTGTGCTTTAGAGCTGAATTATTTTACTACTTTCAGTCCTCAACCATGAGGAATGATACACACTGTCACTGCTCATCACACGTTTTCTAACCACTTAATACATGCAGATTTTGTTAACATTTTTCATTACAATTTTAGTAAAGGGAAACATCTGTTTCCCCCCTCCCTTAGAAAGTACATTGCATCTTCCAAGCTGCCACATGCCTTTGAAATTCCACGTTTAATCAATGCCATCATCTCTTCCAGAAAAAGATCAGCACTCAGATAAGCAGCCTTGCAGCAACAACCACCCCCCATCCCATCAGCATGCATGGTTAAATGTTGCCAGTTTTCCTACAGAAGAGAGCTGCACTGAAGCATCCACACCAAACCCAAGGATTTTGTTGATCAAATAAAGAAACAAACAGCACAAATTCCAGAATAAAAAAAAATTTATTTCAAGCTTATAAAAGTCTTCAACATTGCAAGTTCTGCACAACTCAAACTGTACACAGGTATATAGGTTTAGAATAATGGTTATTACTGCTAGATCTCCCCAGGCATACCATCTGAGCTCAGAAGGATCAAGTGATCACACACTGCTTCTTACCATCTTCTCCAAAAGACACCAGCCTCACACGTGCCCATGCAGACTGATGGCTTTTAAAGAGTCAAATATATTAGTGCAAACTCACTACTTGGGTACAAGAGGAAGGGTTCAGCTAGAGAACCACCCATTAGAGCATCAGCTCCCTTCAGAGACAGACAGACTGTTCGCTGGGCAGGGCCACTACTGCCTGCAGGTGTCATGAAAAGCCTCAAGTGTCCGGAAATCCCTCCACGTGGGTGGCAGGCCATCCTGCAGAAACTTTCCGCAGCGCTGGCACGGAGCCTGGAACAGCTTTATGTAACTTCTTAACCAGGTCTAAAAGGAAAAAAGGAGAGAAATTAAGAAAACTGGATAGGGATGTTCCCCTTTGTCATCATTCTTGCCAAGCAGTGGTAGCAAGGACAGCAAATGTACTCTGGCGAGGCCCCAGCGAGGTGTACAGTGGTTTCATAAACAGAAACATGCTGAAGATTACAAGGTCACCATGCAGCTCAATTCCCACTTTATTAATCATCTTTCACTTTTTTAGTCTCTTAAGGAAATTTGTTAATGGAAATTCATCTGCTCTGAGCAGGAGGTATTCACAGCTAGAGAGTCGTGATGGAAGGCAAGGACTGTAATGCTCCTCGTATTCTTTACTGGAATGGAATTGTTCTTGATGGGTTCCTTCTTCAACCCAATATTGGTTTGTCTCTTCCTACGATCATCTATCACACCCCTGCTGCAATCATACTGCAATGGCCTGAACTGACGATGTAAGGACTCTCACAGCAAGCTAACGAACTTCCTCTCTAATGCGATTTTAAGATCAATACTCATTGGTCATAAAAATATCATACCGTTTTAAATCTGATTACTCTGATAAATATGTGTCTATAAAAGGCTAGTGCTGAACACCACAGAGTAAGTTCAGGTGTTCTTAGGTAAAGTTCCTGCCTCTGAAGTGGATTGTTCCCATCGTCACACGCAGTGATGAGCATTACATAACCCAATTCCCAACTCAAGGAGATAGACAACCAAAAAACACCTATACCAGCAGATTTACACCGTGAAGGATGCACATGAATCTTGTCATCTGAAGTCCTATTGAATTACATCGATGAGAGAAAATTGTTCTCTGAAGAAGAGGTCAGCTGAGTTTATTGAAACAAATCCTTCCATCTTCATCAGAGCCTTCTCTATAGCAACAGAACTTTTGGCTGTCAATAACTCTCCTCCAAAAGAACTACATCTTCTCTGGGTGTAGCAGTAAATATGGGGACAAGGGCAACAGAACACTACAAGTAAATTGCTGTTATTTACTTCAGCTTGGATGGGCTTTGCTTGCACTACAGAGAAATCGAATTTTCTGAACCATAATACAAAAATAGGTAAATGAAGTTAAATTGGGCACTTGAGACAGCTGTTGAAAGAGAAAAAAAACCAACCCCACATGTGCTCTTCATTCCCAACAGAAAATTAGGGCTTCACTGCATCCTGTCATGTGGATTGCACAGCTGAGGCGTGGAAGGAACAACATATTGACACTTCTGGTGTACATCTGGTTTTGCTTTGTTCAAAGTTTTAGTAGTGTTTTATCCCATCAATCAGGCAGGTCTGTGGCTTAAACAAACGTGCCACCCATTCTAGTAAACATCAGCTCCCAGAAACATGTTGAAACATGGATTTGACCAGTAAGAGTTACTTTCACCTTTCCAAACCTGTTATTTTAGGATGCACTCCAAGAAAAGAGACCTTTGCAAATCTCTCACCATAGTGACCTTTTTATTTAATAAACAAGCCAGCACAGCAGGTAAGGGCATCTGGCTGATGGGAAATTACACCATGGAAATTAAAGCTATACAAGACCCAGTGCTACTGCACACACCTAGAGACTGTGAATGGCAAAATCACAGTTACATTGCTCCAGGTGAAGGGGTAACGTCATGGAAGTTAAGTGAAGGACAAAGTCTGAAGAGCAGAGAAAACTCTCCTAAAAGCCTCCTTTGGGAAGCTCCAGCAGAGAGAACAGCAGGAGTCTCCACTGTCAAAATTTATCTTGCTAGAAAGAATTCTGAATCATAAACCCTTGGTTCTCACCCTCTGATTAGCAGGACTGCTGATACACAAATTTATTTCAGAAATAAAATTCTAGACAGAAGCAGAATTAAAGATGATAAAACTTAAATCTGCATATCAAGGTAGAGCAGTATTTGATTAATTTTATTCAGTAAGACAACAGTGGAATACTTCAGTAAGCATCCCCTCAATTCCCAACTCCACTTGCTAGGCAAGTAGGTGCAATTTTTTTGGAACAAAGTTGGGGCTGAAAGCGGATACAGAAGAATGGACTCTCTCTGATCATGTTCCTTCCTCTCAACACTCTCCAAATAACCCCCATGACTTCTCATACTGGGCAAGCTGACAAGCAGCAAGCTGCCTCAGCTGGAACACACCACCTGGGAGCTTCCTCTTACCAGGGAACTTCAGTGGAGCAGAAGTTCCTTGCAAAGCATGAGCAGTGTGAAAGGCCTGGACCACAGCAAAGATTCTGGTTGAGAGAGTTTTCCCTACTGTCTTTAGAGATAACCCAGAGTAGTTTTGCAAATAGAAATCATCAAATTGAGACCTGCAACAGAAAAAATGTATACAGCTTGATCTTCCCACACCAATTACCCCAGGACAGTGAGAATGAGCTCTTCATCCTTGTGCAGCTAAGAGCTATGAAGCATTTCAGTCATTCCCTACATTCTACCTTGTCTGAGTAGGGGAAATGAAAACTGCATCAGAGCTGCCTAATGTCAATCCCTGTAAGCATGCTGAAGTCTATCTGGAAAAACATATTTTCCAATACACTTACCATGAAAGATCTGACCACCACATCTGGCATCTGAGGCAGCTGGTAGTGCAGGAGAGCAGTGGTCGCATGATCCGTCACCTGGACAGATGAAAGGAGAACACGTGCTTACTCATCCTGTATTTCAGACCAGGCAGAGTTAATCTGCAGGAAAACAGTACAAATTCCACAGGGAAGTAGCAACCCAAGGTTTACATGACAGTGAAGACATTCTCCAAGTGAGTTTGGGTAGTTGTTGGCAGCCAGCTTCCATTGCCTCTGCCAACTTCATGCAAGAATCTGAATACATGAGCTAAAACACTCATGCAGTAACATCAAGTAAAATCAATCACACCTTTGGAAGTTCATAAACATGATAAAAGATAATAGTGTAGGTAAGAGAACCAAGTCTGGAAGCTAACATGAGCTCAATAATAAGGAATGTGTCCAGCTCCATGCTACACAGAACAACACTAAACTGACGTGTTCCATTTCCCACTCTGAACTACCAACCCAGCTCTAAGAAGGGAAAAAAAAAAAGCCCAAACTTCTGCACCATATAAAAGCATCCACAACAAACCATCTACCTAATTTTCAAATGTCTATGGTGTAAAAATAGACTGTGCATCAGTGACTGAATTCCCACGTATTCTGTGACATCAGAAACGAGCCAAGTCACTCCACAAATCATGGCAGAGGAAAGCAGTTTGGGTTCCTCTTCAAACACTCCTAGTTTTTCTTTGGTGAATTTTTAAGAGAAATCTATGATGCTTTGCTCAGCAAAAGAGAAAACACTGTCAATAATATTGCTAGGTTAAATAATTCTGGAAGACTGATTTTTAAGAACAGAAGTTAAGAGTTAAAAAACCCCCACCAAACCCTAAAGCTTTGGTTTTGGTTTATTTTAGTGTAAAGAAACCCAACCCCAAAACACACCCCCCCCAGTCTATCTCCTCTTTTCAGGTTGTTTATGTTGAACAAACAGGAATCGAGCTCTCAGTTTCATTTCCTCTGAAACCAGGAATCAATTAATATGATTATGGTTTATAAATACTTGCATTAGTAAAAGATTTCTGATAGAAAGCTTTTTCATTTCCCAGACAGAGCCATAACAGTATCTTACATCTGGGAATTACAGCTAGACAGAGCCCATATAAAAATGTATATTTATAACAACAGGAATAATTAAAGGGAAACAAAATAATCAGGAAAAACCACCAATGCTTTGAGAGATTTTGTTTTTCACTTAAATGATTCTGGACAGTTTCTGACACACTTCTCTAGCAGTACTCAGCCTGTCCTTCCTAAGCCATTAGCACAGGAACAGCTTGCTACTTCTCAGAACTTCTAAGCTTAATGCAGAAATTCTTGGCAAAATTCTTTGGGCTGGACTATTAAAGCACTCCAGACAACACAGCCACGAGGTCTCTTTCACATCTTGCTGTAAAGCTATTAATGGTCCTCATCAAGAATATCAAAGCTTCCAACAAATGACGTGATTGTCTAGTTAGTGCTTAAATTGTATAGTCTAGTTTCAACATGGAGGAGTGATGCTCTTCTCAGGGCTTGTCTCTAGACTATAGTAAATTCTGAGTAAGATAAAGTGTGAACTGAAATTACAATTGCTATTCCCAGCTAACTCCACTTGTTCCTAATCTGTATTTAGTCTAATTCAGCAATGTGAATTGTGCTGAAGCGCTCTAACTTTCACTGGAGAACGAGAGGCTTGAAGCTATTCAGGGAGGTGAATCTGATGTATCCCTAAATAAATCCCTGCACAGACAGGCTCCAATTCACACCACACAAGCCTCCTCCGCGGAACACAGCATCAAATCATCTGTCCTACACTGAATCCAGTCATAAGTTACACTACAATCTTAGAAACAGATCCTGTTCCCCATCATTCGTGCCCAGCTAGCTCCAAAAGCAGATCCATTCAGCATCAATAAGGACTTGCAATTCTGGCATTTGGAAGGGCAGAATTTGGGGAAGATGCTCATTCTGGGGAGTTCACAAAAATATTGACAAACTGGACCTTGGCCTGCCTAAGCCTTTTATACATGTTACTGTATTAAAAAAGAAAGAAATAAGAAATAACATCATTAATAGTGCATTAGGAGCACAGCATAACTCACATCAGTAATTTCTTTGAGACACAACTCATGTAGCCTTCAGAAATGACTGTAATCCAAGCCCAACTAACTATGTGAAGGTTTTTTTTCTTTTAAGATGGTGCTTTTATAGGATAGTAGCAGACATGTCAAAGAATAGAAAGTTCTGAAGATATTTATGAGCAGCCGCTCTCCTTCTGCTGTATTTCTACTTCTAACAAACTGCATTCTATTTTTTCCCCCCCCTAAACAACAAAGTTGTTTTCTCTTGGTGCTGAAAAGCTGGGGAAAAAAATTAAATAAATAAAATACTGCTATTAACAAATTTAAATTGACTGGCCACACTGGCAAAGTTGCACATATGCTGTTCCTATTGTAATGTAAAGCTAATGAGAATCCACAGGGAGATAAAAGCCATCCCAGCATTGCTAGAACACTAATAATGTTTTCTGAACAAAAAGAAGGCGATTTCTACCATAAGCAAGTGCTGATAAAGTGCTTTCTAGAAGAGATCAAACTGGGTGTCAAATCGGAGGAGGAGAGTAGGGGAATGACACCCCCCACCATCCAACAGAGAAGAGCTGGGCAAATGATAAGCTGGCCAGTGCATGGGAGTAAAGGGAGAATTAACACCCCCCTTCAAGGTAACAGAGATGATGAGGGAGAGCACAAACTGGCCAAGATTAAAAAAGAGAGAAGAAGGGGAAAAAAAAGGAGGGGGAATCAATACCCAGCTTTACTAATGGCAATAGGATTTCACACCACAGCACAGCAAAATTCTCTGCATCTGCACCAGCTTACTTAAGGGACACACTTCTTCTTCCAGCCAACTTGGAATCACAACCTAATTTATTCTGGGTGTGGGATGACATTTTGTACATTTCAGGGCTTTATTTTATTAACTTCACTTTTATTGCTCTACCTTACCTGCTGCTATCAAAGTTATTGGTCCCTTTCTAATTTCTCTACCTCTTTTTATATGGGAACATATTCAGAAGAGCACACATTGATTGGGATAGCTGTTGCTCTGGACCTTCAAATAGATTTTTCAAGTGATCTTGCAGAAAAGCTCAATACTTCACAACTCATATGTTGAAAAGCACTTGGAATTTTTATCCAAAAAGTAGAAAAAAAAAAAAAAGCAAAACAAAGCAATCTCCTGAAGCACAATTTTGCTAAATAAAAATAGCTATTGTTGAAGCAAGCACTTTGAGACTGAGTAAAAGAGACTTCAGTTACACTGAAAGAAAAAATTCTGGCAGAGACTACATTTGAACAAGAAAACTTCTCTTCTTGTTAAACAGTTAATGATATCACCTGAGATTTCCCCCCGCCCCGCTTTTGTTTCCAAATTCAAGTTGACTATAACCATGTACTACTTAAATGCATCCCTGTTCCCTTGTCTAGGGCACTGTAAACATCAGGAGTACAAAACAGAGTGGTACTGGGTCACATCTCAGCTCATGAGACCAATGCTCAGTGATACCAAAGCAAAATCCCTGTTCTTTGTCTCATCCAAGCCAACACCAGTCACTTGTACAGCATTTCTTTCCCCACTTGACAGCACTGCTCTGCTGAAACGTGCTTTCCAAAGGTGACACACATCCAAACCTGGCATTACTGGGCCTTGCTGACACTTGTTAGTCACACAGTGTTCCCAAAGCTGAAAATTCATTTGGGAAATAAAAAAGAAGGCATTGTACAACTCCCAGGTTGAGAAAGCTGCACAAGTGGACTTGTTCAGACCACAGACTAGGTCTGCTCTGTAGATGTGTATGCTATAGATGGCAGAAAAACTACAACAAAACCCCAAGCATTGCTGAAGTAGAAAAGCTATCTCTCTCTCTCTCTCTCCTGGTATCTTACCTCACTGCCAGTAAACATGCTTTACAAAAGTAGGTGCAAAACTTCCTTTAGGAGTCAGAACTTCCTTTGCTGCTTAGTTATTGGGTTTATTCCCTCAAGTACAGCACTGACACTCTGTCTAATATAAAGGGATTCTCTAAAACCCCTGAAAATTTTTAATTTTTAATTTATTTTTTAAACCCTGCTAAGGTTCATGGCCTTAACAATAGCCTGGAGCAGTCAGCTCTGAAGGATGATCACAGCACTAAAAGGAGGGGGGGTGGGGAGGAAAGGAAGTTATTTTATTAGTGTTTAGACCCTTTCTAGCATGGAAACCTGCACGAGTGCCTCTGTTCATTTCCAAGGATTCCCATCATTCAATCTTCTCTCCAAGACCATGTTTGAGTCTCTCTGGAGGGAACCTGGTGCAGAGAGCTCAGTGCTCAAGAGGCACTGGAAAGGATGATAGATGGTGGCTCTTCAGACAGGCACTGATGAGCTCCACACAAATCCTTTCCACACCCTTCCCTGCTCCAAATTCAGTACAGTGCTACCAGACTCTTGCAAAGTGAGGGATTTATCACTTGGTTTTAGAGCTCACAGAGCCTTTAAGCTTTTATTTCACTTGTTCTGCTAATTTGGCCTGGGTCATGGAGATTTTATTTTACCTAAGCAGGTCTTTGAACAGAGCCAGGAACTGATCATGTACAGGAGCGATCACATAGGTGACCCTGGAAGAGTCCATCTCCTCTCCTTGAACAGACATCAATAGCCCACTCTCTGTCTCATGCATGCATTCATCCAGCATGTGATTTTATTCTGAGATTATTGACAAGAATACATCTTCATACATTACAATACTTATGTGTCCTTGTAGTGGTGAAAATTGTGCTCCTGAGTTCCATCACTCTGGGAACATGCAGCTCACAAACAGCTGGAGAGGCACAGACAGCTCCTCATGGGTTAAGATGTGGGAAGAAGCGTGTCAAAGGCAAAGCAAAACCATATTGTGGTGTGTTAAAACTGCAAGAACATTCAAGGGAAAATAAGAATGGGACTCTGAGACAAGAATGAAATACATGAGTTTAAAGCCTGTGCATCTGACTTCAACAGCCAAAGCGAACTTACTACACAGCAAAAGCAGTTATGCTGCTCTTAACTGAGCAGCTTGATAAATGAAAGAGTTAATGCTTGACACCCTCTCCTGTTTAGATGCCCTCACAGCAGCTCTATTATTCTACATTTGTGATCCTTTTGAATGCAAAGTTATGAGTATTGCACCATTCTCCATAACACATATTGTTTTAATCCTCAGCACAATCACCTGGAACAATGCACTGTCCCCACCAAGACTTAAGCCCCCAAACACTTCCTTAAGGCCCGTGTGGTTCCTCCCCTTGCACTTGTGGATCACGAGATGCAGGGTGTTAAAATAAGGAGGTTTAAGATCAAAACAGTTGCTGCTCCTGTGGAGTTTAAATGTCAGACCAACGTGGAAGCCTGAAAAACCTTTTCTCTGCTCCTTGTGCTTTTGCCCTTTCAGCTCTCCCCCTCTTATTTCCCAGCTCCTTTCTCTGAATCTAACCCTGCTGGTGGATTCAATGCCTATAAAGCTTATTCACCCCAGGACCAGATTCAAGGAGTCTCCAGGGAACTTTGAAAATGACTGTACACTTTAACAGTAATGGGCCCTCTGGGAGCTGTCCCCCATCAAATTATACACACTCTGGTATCCTGACTAATAAGAAGGAGAGAGAAAAGGCTTGCTGACACAGCCAACGTTTGCAAACAAAGAGTCAGGACAAATTTAGCTTCGTTTGACAGGGTTGGATTGAAGATCAGAGGTCTCTGGTCCTTAACCTAGAAAGTCATGCTGCAACACTGTGAGAATTTGACAGGCCTGCAGCTACCACTGGCAGGTATCTTGTGAGCTCCAGATGTTGCTATATTATCATTGAAGACAGAGTTGGAGAACTTGGCCCAGCTTTTAAAGAGAGACAGCCCTGCCCTTCAGAGGGATGATTGATTTTAGAGCATTAAAGGCAGTGGAGCTACCCAGCTTTCTCAGTGGGAGCAGTATTTTTTGCTCCTCAGCACAGCTCTTGCACATCGTGTTGCCAGTGGCTGCCACAGGAAACATGTTTCAGGAACATTCAGACATGCTCTGACACATTTACTGATGATTTTTTAATGGCATGAAAACATTTGTTCTGAAGATCCCACAGCACAGATTCTACACTAGTAACAGAGCAGAAGAGTTTCTCTAACACTGTATTATCTATTTCCTTCCTTTTGCTGCTGCTAAATCCTAGAATGGCCTGGGTTGGAAGGGACCCCAAGGGTCACAGAGCTCCAACCCCCTGCCACAGGCAGGGACACCAACCTCAGGCCTGGAGCTACACAAGGTTGCCCAGGGCCCCATCCAACCAGGCCTTGAACACCCCCAGACACGGGGCACCCACCCCCTCTCTGGGCAGCCTGTTCCAGCCCCTCACCACTCTCTCTGCACAGAACTTCCCCCTAACATCCAATCTAAACCTTCCCTCCTTCAGCTTTAATCCATCCCCCTTGTCCTGCCATTATCTGCATTGCATGTTGTCCCACTGACCTCCTCCACTTGTGGTCCAAAAGCCAGCACCTGGACCTCAAGAGATATTTACACATTTATGGTCCCTGAGTCTGTAATTTGGACTTCTAACCAAACCATACATTTACCCTAATCTGTTAATTGCATATAGACAAAATTCTACAATCAAAACCTCATGATTTATAATAATTTAGCATAAATAGTGGCAATGTAACTTAACCCTTCCAAGTTATTCTAAACTGAAACATCCAGGAAGACAACCTTCAGCCCAACTGAGCTTACAATCAAACACAACACAGGGAAACTTGGATGCTGCACCTCATTTTACAGAGCCTTAACTTTACTCCACTGCATAAATTACTTTAAAGTATACTGATAAACAAGTTGCTGAGATACATGCTGGCTTACTTCCTGCTGTACTGCCCCACTTGATACTAAATATTTTTGAAGAGCAAGAAAAAAAGAAAGAATATTTAATCCACTAATCTCTGGGGTAAGGAATCAACCACAGCAAAATTTTGCTTTAATGCTAGGCGGAGAGGGAAAGCAACCAACCTCCCCAAAAGCTGTCCTTTGATCTCTAGCAGGTTAATATCAAAGGTCAAACGTCTTCCCTTCTGACTGCTTCTGAAATCTTGGAAGGAAGATGCACAAGTACAGCCAATATGCCATACTTTTGACCCCTGCTTTCATGCCCTTTCGAGTCCCTGACCCCCATTTGTTACACAAACTACAAAAGCAGATGAAAGGAAGCCAGAGCACTAGCTGGAGACTCAAGCTCCTTGAACTGTGGCTTGAAGGCAAGGAAACCAGAATTAGAACCTGGATCAATCTGAACATACAGCATTTTGACAAGAGGCCTTCAAAGAGAAAACTTCTCTTGCCTGCCTGGAAAATAGCAAGATACAGATCTTTCCAAAATACACTTTAACCTTCTTAGTAGTTTTATACTTATTGCTCCCATGTTGTTCTCACAGGTCTTTTCCTTACTTTCTGGTATAGCATTCATTCCAGTAAGTATACTACTCATTTTACAACCTACAGGAGAAGAGGGACAACTAAAACTAATGAAACCAACCAAAAAAAAAATCCAAATGAACCTGAAATAGTCCTTCCTCCCCCAAAAGATTTAAAGTAAAAAACTTGACTCTTAAAATTTCATGAGGAATCTGCTCCAACTTCCTATTCCAAACCACAGACTGAAACTGTGATAGGAAACAAATCCAAATTAAGTAACAGCAGAAGTGATCTCCTTTTCAACTCTCAGTTTTCCATTATTTCAGACTATTGTTTGCTATCTGCAAGTTGTGATGACAAAAGAATAAAGTCTAAGGGCCTAAATCCTGACAATAAACTCTGTGTTATCTACACGCATTATGTAGAGAGAAATTATGTGAGACTTACCTTCTGAAAAACTTGATAGTTGGATTTAGACCATATGTCAAGCTACATTAGGGGGAAAGAGAGAAAAAATAAGAGAGTTAAATATTACCACATGTGATTATGGAGGAAAAGAAACTAAGCAGCTGTTCAAATGAAAAGAGCAGGCAAACAGACCCTGTGGAGATGTATTTCTCAATTCACTATTTTGACCCACTTTGCCCTTACCTGTTACAATCCAAGAAAGGGAATTGATGATATAAGTGTTCTTTCATATTGCAATGAAGAATGAACATAGTTCATCAGTTTCAATTCAAAATAATTATTCAACCTGTTGAATTAATGTGTTCTCTTTAAAACCAGCAAAATCTTCATTTGTTTGGGGTTGTGGCTGATCTATGCAAATACTCATCAGCTTCTGACTGTTTCTAAAATGAGGACATTTTTACTAAGTTTATGCTTGTCTTGTGCCTGAATAAGTGATTCAGTTACAAACGACACAAAGAACGTTTAGCTGAATTAAGCCAAAGCACCATTCTACTGGGGCTAAATAAACCATCCCTTAGGAAACAGCATTTACATTCACAGACAAAAATCTCACAAAAAGATTGGAGGTTGTAGCTAACTGTACATGACTTAAATGCGTGCTCAGCTATAGACAAAGTAAAAGAACAAAATTGAAATTGGCTTTATTAACCCCAAAAAGCAGAAAGCAAGGCTGCCCTTGTTTAACAACCAAAAGGCTCACATGTTAAACAATTTCAACTGACATGCTGATGGACTTTTAGGCCAGCCCAGTGGAGTATCTTGTACACAGTCAAGGAAAAGCAGCAGGGAAAAACCAAGAGGAAATTCCTTCAATCCCAGATTTGCAAATCACTTTCTTCCACACACCCCATTCAAAAATTCCAAATCACAGAATCACAGAGCTGTAGGGGTTGGAAGGGACCTCAAGAGCTCCTGGGGTCCAACCCCCCTGCCAAAGCAGCTCCCCAGCTCATACTGCACAGGTCGGTGTCCAGATGGGGCTGGAATTTCTCCAGAGAAGGAGACTCCACACCCCCTGGGCAGCCTGTCCCAGGGCTCCCTCACCCTCACTGGGGAAAAGTTCCTCCCCATGTTGCTGTGGAATTTCCTGGGCTCCAATTTGCAGCCATTGCCCCTTGTCCTGTCCCCACAGACACTGAAAAGGGGCTGGCCAATTCCCCCTGCACCCCATGCTTAAGATATTGATAACCATTGATTAGGTCCCCCCTCAGTCTTCTTCTCTCCAGGCTGAATAGCCCCAGCTCTCTCAGCCTTTCCTCACAGGAGAGATGCTCCAGGCTGACCTTGCTGTGAGACAAAAGGCAGCTGATGTCTTGGTGCCTTTTCCAGGTTAGAGGAAGACAGAAGTACCCTGAGGCATGTACCTACCAACCTTTAAACATTTACTGGTTCTTAGGGTGGGATCAAGAACCTGTGTGAATGCCAACATTGCTCATACTCAGGAGTCCACAAGTTCAGCCTGGACTTGGACCTGAGCTTGAATTATAATGTAATAATAGGCCTGTGCTTGTTGGGAAGGAAGCATTGCATTTCCAGGTTAGAAAAGTCTAGACAATTAATGCTATTTACAAAAAATAAAGTGTTTTCATGTAATTTAAGGCTTTCTTTGACTCCAGACTGAGTTGCTGTGATTGGAATGTATGTATGGTTTTGCTAATCTCTAGTGATCAAACCAAGTATGTGATCCTCAGAAAAAAAAAAGAGTCCACTTCAGATGCTGCATTAAGATGAGTCCAACAGGTTCTGAATGTTCATTAGTTGGCATGAAGATTGAAAAAGCTGAAAGAGTAAGGAACGTCTGTCTGACAGACATGATGTTATCCAAGTTAAAGAGGAAAAAAAAAAAGCAAAAGCCTCCCCCCCCCCTTCCACCCCCAACCACACACACACATCCTAACTGACTGCTCACCTCTCCTCCCAAAACTGAGGATTAAGGCAGAGGCAGATTAAAGAATGCATCGTTATAGGTCTATTATTCTTTAACTTTTCACTTTCAATCAAGACACACATTTGTAACTAAAAATCTGCTGAAAGCACAATTTCAGGGCATCCTCTGCATGTGAATTAAACTGGGTTTTTTTTTCCCAGCGCCCCGCTCTCCCCACACACCCCCAGCAGAAGTAACAAGAGGCCATTTTCTGAAGGTCGTCTGAACGATTTCAAAGGCGATAACAAATCAGAATGTTCCCTGCATCTAATATCAAACAGGTCCGGTGCCAACACTTATTAGAGAAATCAGATTCAACCCCCCCCTTCACCCAAACACACACACATCCAGCTTTGAAGTGGAAAGAATGCAGGGATCAGAAATTACCCGAGAGACAGCTCTGCCTGTCTTTGAAGCTTTCCTTTGATACTACTATTTCTTTTCCTCTCTTACACTAGGAGGCTAAAAGCTGCCTTTTCTTATTGATATGGGGTAATTAATGAAGCCATAGCATTAACATAACCCAAGTTCCTTAACGTGATAATTCAACAGAGACACTCTTGTTTCTTTAGTTAAGTCTAAGGGATGCAAAAATAGGCATTTGGCTAGGCAGCGCTGTTAAGTACCCACTCTAAATACGCCCTGTCAGGGTGGTTCTTGGTCTCTGCAGCCAAAGAAAAGCAGGGTATTATGATGCCAAAAATCCCAATACTTTTATATTTTTATTGGCAGACTAGGGCTACAACTGCTGACAATAAGCCTGCCCTGCAAACGTGAGCTGCATAGCTTCATTTATTCAGGAATCAGGACAACACTACAGTAATTAATTACTATCCACAGTTAACTTCCAGTGCACAATGAGTACGTCAAAGTCTGAAATTAAGGGTGGCACAGTGCCATCCCTAAAACCATGGGGCCAATTAAAATGCATCAGTGTGTGGTGGACGCAACGGGTTCGTACGGTAAGCAAGAGAGACTGCAGAGCGCTCGGCGTACAGAGCCCACGACATGACAGAGGCTGCCAGATCTCCCCTATTGTTTTTGAGAAGTGTCACCAAAAATGTCTAAGTTATGCAGCTGGCAACGTGGCAAAGACAGATTCTGCAGGGTTTGTGAATAATTCACGAGAGAAGTACACGAAGCACTTAAGAAATGCAATGATTCCTTGTCTGTATAAGCAAAGCTTGAAAATAAAGCCCCAGAACGTAGCGTCTTATTTTACTGATGGCAAGTGTAAAGACTTCTGGTTTTTTCACCTTAAATTTGAAAGTATTCATATCTGTAAGAGAGAGTACTCAAATTTAGACTTTAGTAGAGTAGAAACCATGTGAAGCTTTCATGTACGTACCTGTCAACTTACACAGCACAACGTACAAGCACACAGCATGCTAAAGCAACCTGGATAATGCAATGTCAGCTTTCCTCTGTAACTCCTAGTTTGCCACCATGCACAGCTCCACAGCTATGAGAAACACCCAGATTTGGGGTTTTTTTCTAGACTTGCTTGACTAATGGATTAGAAGGCTATTGACGCCTCTACTGCTTGCTCCCATCTCTTCCCTTTTTCTTCTCAGTAACACAAGATTTGCTAAAACACTTGTACTGTCAGAGTTAAATGATGACTTCCCCTGATTCATGAGCAGATCGTTGGCCTCCTCTGTGCACAGTCCATTTTTCACTTCTGCCTGTGTGAACATTCAAGCCTCACCATGGCCAGATGTTGGCCAGTTCTTATTTTATTGAATCTTGTATTTTGTTGCTTCAAACCTTGCTCTCCTTGGAGAAGGCCCCCCACTGAATTTGTCTTTGGTTACTTAAAAGACCTTCTGACTGGTGCAGTTAGGAGGATGACTCAAAAGACCCTTTTTCAACTATTTAAGTGTAAAGAAGCAGAATGACTTACCCAATGTCCCTCACTGTGGCTTACAGAAGACAGGAGCTTTGTAAGTGCCATACTGTATGATACCACCTAGTTAATCTCACCACTGCTGTTTTACAAATACTTAGTGCTTCCTAGGATGGCATAAGCAACCTCCCAAATCAGCAGTTACTGCAGTGTAAACTGCTCACTGGAAACATGACCAGCTCTTACTGTGATCCTGAAGGTTCTCCACAGTTTTGTTATTTAATAGAGAAGATCCTTGCTGATCTCCGTTCTCATACTCTTCTGTGGGTGAATGTTAGTGCATTTTTCCTCTTATCAGGCTAGAAACTGAGAAGCCAGAATAGTATGGTGAAACCTCACTGGAGTACTTTCCCAACAGCATCTGTTGTGACAGAGAGGGAATTGGAATGGACTATGTTTGCAATCGACTGTAATCGCTCATTCCCAGCAGGCACAATAAGTAAAGCGAATCATTGCAAGAGCACAATCTTATTCTTATTCTCCAATTACCAGTGTAGTTAATTAGTGAAAAAGAGGGAGCTCACTGTTTGTCAATATGTGCTCCAGTTGGCAAAACTAGCAAGCTACGCATTTATTCAATCTTCCAAGCCAAATTTACTCATGATTTAAGTGGCTGCAACTCCGATCCTACTTAAGTCAAATGAAATGTTCCTATTTATACCTAAACCACAGACCTTTAGGTTTGCAAAAGCCCCAGGATGGCCCAAGGGAATAGCAAACTGCCACATAAATGTCGTAGGTTCAGGCAGCCTCGGGGGAGCAGTCACGTAGCCCAGCTTTGGACACAGAAAGCTAAATCTGTGGGAAACAGACTGCCCTGCAGACTGGCTTAAAGCAAGAAAAGAAGCCAGGTGTTAGTACTGATGCTCTGGAGAAGCAAAATTGCTCCCCACTGACAGCAGACAAAGGTTAGTGCCCCGTGCCCAAAGATGGCCTTGGTGAGTCCTGCTCTTCTCCCTCACAGCAAACGATGACAGAGAAATGGTATGTGGCTCTCAAGAGAGTTAACCTTGAGCTAAACAGAAGCCCAACGCCAGATGCCAAGTATCACAAAGTAACTCTTTCACTAAGCTTTTCAGCACATATAGCATTATTATATTTCAAGGGAGCTTCAAAGGAAACCGGATTCATCAGAGAAAATGAGCACACCCAAATGAAGTGTGACACAGGAATCCATCAAGTACTGTCAGTGCTCTTTAGGCAGACTATCATTTCACTTCCGAGCAGAACTTGGGGTGAAGAGGGGCTGGTGCTAGAAGTCTGTATTTATATGCTAATATACAGGGAGTATGGTGCAGCTGCTTCTGCAGCAAAGCTGTATTTAAGCCTGTGTATTTGAATAATGCAAATCAAACCCAGGCAATTTTTCTTTTACTACTTCTTAGGCCAACCCCCCACCCTTGGAGTGAGACTCTCTCACCTGGGAAATACAGCTGTGCTATTTCCTTCAGCACGTCAGCTCCTGGCCTTTTGTAGGGAAGGGAGGTTCAGACTGAGAGCTGTGAACCCCAGGTCAGTACACAACGTGCTGTGTGTGCTACAACACAGTTACCACTTTGGAAAGGGAAAAAAAAGTCTCACCTCATTATAACATGGCCTATGGGTGCCAAGTACTCATCTTGATATAATGAACTTTTTATTTTAATAGACTTCATAATCAGAAGAGAAAGCCCCAGAGAGAAAATGTGAGGTACTTAGTAGTGTTACTGGCAACAAAGAGTCCTGGTGGATGTAAGAGAGACCACTCCAACCTGCAAAGAGATACAAGCTGAGCTGAAGGCCATCAGGTCCCATTAGCATCTCCTGATGCACTGAAGAGAGCCATATGGAGTGTGTGGAGTCAGAAGAAATTTGAGGGTTCAAGCAGGGTGAATTGCTCATAAAACAAATCACTTGTGGAAAGAGGTAACACTTGCTTTAATAGCTGCTGTTCAAGATGTGCTATTATTGACAAGCAAATTATTGAGGACCACCTACCAATGACTTGCACAGTTGTGTTTATCAAATTGAGAACAAAGCTAGCCCAGAGAGAGAACAGAGAAATCTGAACCTTGGGCTATTGATGTGCTGGTACACTGAAAAAACCTGTTTTCTCAGTAGACACTATTAACGAGGCAACTGGGGTCTAAGGTGATAAATTAGAAATTCAAGCAAGGGCTTCAGAGCTTAGAAAGAAGTCAGACATTTGGGTATGAAAACTCCAAAAGCCAAGCATGATAAATACTTCTGATGGGACTCCTGTTCTCTGTCATCCAAATACCAGGTAAAAATAAAACTGAATGTTGCTGGATAGAGGATAACCTACCTTGCCATCTTCAGTATAGACATTCTCATTGTACCCTTTCACTATTGTCCGGTCAATGAAAAGGCTCCGCATCACCACGATCACTTTTAACACTTTTCCTAAGGTAACCTGTAAAGAACAAGAGAAGGACAAAAAGCAGCTGAAGGAGAGTTGATGGCGCCTGAATTCACAAGACCATCAAGTTTTAACAGCTTAAGTTGATGCAATTTCAGTTTTCAATATTTTATAGACAGACCAAAATAAAACATCTAAAGCCACCGTGTGTGTTATGAGAAAGAGATAGACTATAAAGTACAGAACAAACAAATACTCATTTGCAACTGAAAATGTATGAATTCACAGAATTCCCTGGTGTAGACATGACACTGCCAAGCAACTCTCTCAATTTTATTAACACCACAGCTCAATAACTTGTCAAAAACAATGAGCAAATGTGATTATTTTTGATGTATTTGATATTCTCCATTGTAAGTCCACTTAGAAAAAAATAATTTGAAAGAAGAATTGGACTCTTCCAATGCTAGCTTTTAAAAACATGCCATGAGTTTAACAGAAAACATTTTAGGTCTGAGAAAAATGTAGAATTATTTAAAAGGAAACTGCAGTTAAGAAGTAAATACGTTACACTTTCAAAGATTTAATTTTCTTCTGTGAAAGCAGTAAAGTGTAAAGAATGAAACCAGTATCATGGAAAATATATAGGGACAGTCAGAGTATAACAACAGAAAGAAGCCTAAATTATGCTATTGACAAAAATGCAATAATGAAGGCATTTTAATCTAAAAATCAATTTACATTTCAAAGATGAACTTGCACTTCAATATCGTTAAGATGTGCATCTAACAATAATTCTGTCTTTCTGTTCTGTTACACAGAGATTATTATGGAGTTTTTCCTCATGCACAAAAGCATAAAACTGAGATAAAAACGAAGCAATTAGTTCATTTTATATTTCCCAAGCAGCAGAGGCTCATTTTCCATTGCCTGTGTTCCAACATTTTGTCCAGTATAGATTAATACACTCTAGAAAAATTGTGGTTTTACTGCTAACCTCAGCAGACAAGCCCAGTCCCAAAGAAATCAGTCAATACTCATCTTCAGTGATTTGCTGCATGTTTTCCCTTTTTAACTCCCACTAATGACTCCTACCTATCACCTTGTTTCAACACACAGAGCCTCAACCTGCCACTGCCTAAGAAGCAAGCCAGCTCTGAAGTGCCAAGATGCTATTCCCCCACAAGAGGACAGGAAATCAGGAAGTGGTGGTAGGAATGGGGGGGCAATATGGGACAGTTACCCAAACTACTCTAAGTTACAAATGCTGAAAAGAGTTGATGATGATCAGGGGGGTTGGAGCTCTATGATCCTTGGAGTCCCTTCCAACCCATGCCATTCTATGATGGCATAGGACAGAGAGAAAGCAACCCTAGGAGAGAAGACTCCTAGAGAGAAGAAAAAGTTGACAGGGAACTAGATAAAGGAGTCAGTGATGAAATTCAAGACTGCCAGGTATTATTTTGCAAGAACATGAAGAGAAAAGGCAGGGCAGAGGAATGGGTAAATTTTAGAAGAAAATGTTACAGGCTGAAGCAACTTGTATCATGGCCTGAGTTATGCACACACCATGAATAGCTTTTTCTTGTTCCTACATTCTTACAACAGGTTGAGATTTGGGAGCACTTATGGAACTGCATAGTGTTCCCAGGGAACCACACAGTGGTATCACGTACAGTAAATTCACATCTAAATGTAGTGGCTTGTTGGGATGCTCTGTAGTAAGACCAAGCTGGTTTGGAAGTAAACTAAACTGGCAGAGTTATTTCAGCACTTACCTCTGTAACAACTAAGTTAATACAAAGTCATGATGCAGAGGTACACTGACCTGCAATGCTGATCATCCACCCGAATCAGAGCTGAAGAAAGAGTTGCTTTGCAAAAAGCTGTCAGCTTATTTAGAGTTAACAGGGGTTTATTTATTTTTCTATCTTAGTAAGACTGCCACTTCACCAGCAAATAGGTCTGAGAGATCTGACTCTCAATTTCACACTAGGCATCAACAATATAGAGTAAAATGAAAAGGAGGAAAAGAAATTTTGAAACAAAAAAGACATCTTCAAATAAACACCCAGAGCCTGGTTTATGTATAGTATTTTCTATCTCCATTGACTTCACACACTTCAGTGGATGCTCACTTTCCCCTTCCCTTACGTTCCACATTCATATCTCATATTGCTGCCAGGTGGCAAAGAAATTGGATGAAGTTGATCTGAAGCCTGTGTGGGATGTTCCTGAAAATCCTCAGAGTGAGCAGTGGAAGGGAACAAGCTGAAAAAGCCCATGTTTGGCACCCCAGCTTACCTGAACACACTGCTGGCCTCAAGCCTCCCCACAAGATTTACCTGCACAAATGTTTTCAAAATGCTTCTGCATTAGCTCATTGTCATTTGTCTTCATACCCTTCCAGTGATTCACTCCATGTTTTCAGAATCCATCAGAGCTACCTCGACCCCAGCTTTCATTCATCATGCAATACTGAAAGGTCAAGTTGTGCAGAGTGGTCTGGGACAGCAGCCTCCTTCCCCCACTTTCTTGAATTTCAAACAAGCAGGGTTACACTGTCTCCCACACGTGTAAGGAGCTGTGTCAACCCACCCTCAGATGGGTAACCCATGACTGTGAGGTCCCTGAGGAAGGCACTACTGTTGAAATCTCAATTTACACAATGGTTTGCACAAGGGGATCCTCCCCAGGAGTAGGGCACCCAGATGTAGTAATACAAGTGGATAACAGAATACATTTCAACTTTGGCCAGGTTAGTGCTAGCTTGTCTGACTTAGTTCTTACAGTGCTTGGGTATCAAAATAGAAAGCTTTCCTATTCTGCGTGCTGTTCTGACATGGGATTCCTGGGGATGCTACACTGACTGGAAGAGAGATCAGGACTGTATCCTTAGTTAAGTGTGAGAGAGGCAGAAATTTAGTAAAATGAAGCACAGCTCAGAAATTATAGCTCATCATTTTAACAGCACTGAAAGAATGAGGCTAGTAGTACAAAGAATGAACAACAGCCTGTCACTAGACTGGAGGATGCTGTTAGATTTGGAAGTCAAAAGTATGCTCCACAGCTATTTTCAGGGTAAAGCACAGTCTGTATTGTACACAATAAATGGGATACCCTTTATATTTTTCCTCTATTAATCAAGACCTGTAGCTGTTTTCAGGACTTAATGCTTTTGTTCAACCTCAATTGTATTCTACAAATCACATTTTCCAGCAAACACCATTTTCTTTCAATGCCTGCTCAACTCAGCTAACTGGAGTCCATGCTCAAAAAAGATCTATGTCTGGAATATAATTTACACCCATAGTCATACAACTGTGTCCCTACAGATCACCTGAAAGAGGGTAATAAAAACCTAATGGCTCTGGTAAAAAAAGTAATTTCAGAGGTCTGCTCTGAGATCCAGGAACGAAGATCTCTCCTCCTGGAGGTTAAGACTCACCCAGATTGTCCCTATTTAATGGGCACTGAAATGCCCCTGCATTTCCACAGATGCCAACAGAAAGAAGCTTCATTACACTGAAAAGATACCTTTCAATTGTGACAAAAAGGCAACAATTTTCATTCTAAGCCAAGTTTTCCTATTAAATTTCAACTTCTTCTGTCGATATCCTGTTAAGACAGCACTTGGCTTTTTAATATTTTGCCTGAAGGATATATGCCAACTCGTCCTTGATGTAGAAAATTTTAATTCAAATCAATACATGTACAAGGTCACTTTAAAATTCAATTAATATGAATGAAAAAATATGCCCCACAGTTCTGTGAGCTGAAAATGGAACAGTTGCGAGTTAAATACTTCTGTAGCTTCTGTTTTGGTCTGTGTAATAACAATGTACTTCTGACTTCCTTTTAACTAAAGTATACTAAATTCAGGCAGTTAAGTTATTCATAAATCCCCTGCTTCCTAAAATGGCAAGCTCCAGAAGAAGGTAGGACAGGCAGCTGATCGAAATCTGCAATATTATGCAGCTTTTCTGACAAAGATATATAAAATAAAAACCTTCTTGAAATATCCCAGTTTTAAAAATATTTTGTCTATCACCAAGATAATTCTTCAAGAGCATATGACAGACACTGTATGCCAAGAAAGGGGGAGGGGGAAACAGAATAATCACTGAGAATGGCTTTGATAATTTCTTGTAGGACTGCTAAAAAAGTTCCCATTTAACATCACTTACGACTGGAAAAGAAATAAGTACCACTCCAAACAAGTCAGAAATGGGGTCAAAAATATAATTAATGAAATGAAAAGGATCAAAATTCATTTACCAAGCCAGAATTCTGCCTGGAGGAAATTATCTTTAAATTCTTTACCCCTCCCCTTTCGTTTTGCCTCCTCACTGAAACTGATACCAAGCAAAAAGCCCTTTTATAAACAGTTTAAAATAAATGCATTAAACAAATGTTCTTTCTTAAAATGTATTTAAAAGACTGATATTAAGAAAACTGTATGCTGACAACACCAAGCACCAACACTTTGCAAAAATATTCCCAGAGCTCCAGATTTCCTCACAGCATCCCAGGGAATTTGCTGCTGATTTCAGCTGCAGATGCTCTGCAATGCAGAGCTAAAAGAAAGAAAACATTATTTCCAGTTAACATGGGTACCTCTCTACTTGCATAAAAAGGAGCACAAGTTTGTATGTGGTTTTTATTCTCTTTAGGAAATAATAAAGCAACATCAAACCAGAGATGTACCCAAGCTGTAGGTATATCCAGCAAAAGGCCAGACGCCTGCTCCTTGCCATACAGCCAGCCATAAGCTTGTCCTCCCACTCATGTGTCTATCTTACTAAGCAGCACAATGCCTGGAAATCATACACATACACACTGAAAAACAAGGTTTTGTATTAAAAATAAAGGAAAACAACCTGCCCTGACTTTCAAGCAGTTATTCTTCCTCCTATGTCTCATCTGCTGCTGGTATGAATGCAGTGCTTTCCCTCACACGCTCATTATTCTTTAATGATGCCTATTTGTAAATAGCAAGATAAGATGCAATTAAGCCATTAGAGTCTAAATAAACAAACATACTAATTAGGTTCTTTACAAGGATTTCTCTTTTTATGTAAGAGCTGGAATTTACCTTTCATTAATCTAACCTAATTGCAATAGTGCATGATAAAAAGTCAACATAAATGAAGGACTTTAAATGATTTTGCCATGATCCTCTCCCTCAGTAACATGGCACATTCTCTCTCAGTAAGGTGAGCAAACTGGCACAGGATACTGTTCAAAAGTTATAGAACAGATTTTACCAGTGGACAGTCACACTTTGGGAAGGGTCACTCCATTCCAGCAGTGATTCTGAGGATGAAATGGATTCTGTCTCTTTTTCCATTCTAAATAATGGTACACAGGAATTCTACAGGGATGAAAAAGATGTTTGATCTTGCAGAATGTAAATCTATTGGGGATATCAACACAAGACCTTTGAGCCCTTGGGACTGGACAGCAACCCTGGGGCATGGGAACCCACTGGAGGGAACAAAGCTGAGGTCTTCCTCTATTTCCTCTACTCTTCCTCACTTTCTCATCAGAAGATCCTTCCTCACCTTCCTCGTTCTTGAATCAGACAGAGAATAACTTACCATTTACTCCCCACCCTCTGGGAACATACTCTGCCAACTCAAGACATTCTTCCTCCACATCCATGACCTCAAATGCCAGCTCAAGGCTCTTTAAATGCTGGTCCTCAATCTAAAGAGCCAAACTCTGAAACCATCACAATCCTAACGGTCCCACTATGAGCTAAGAAGTGATTCCCTGAGACCCAGCTCACACAAGAGATCCTTAAACATCCCAGTACCTCCATCAAACTGAAGCACCCAGCTAGTGTCTCCACTAGATTAGGGATCTAGCAGGGGATTTATGAATAAATTCATTAGGGATTTTAGGAATCCTTAAAATGAGGTACCTAAGCCACCAAACGTGATGATCAAATCACAACGCTGCCCACCTCTACCCAGTGCTGCTTTGCACTGGGTTCCCAACAGCCCCCCCGACTGGTCAGGCAGGATGCTTATGCTGCTGAGCATTTTGGAGAAAAGAGATTGTTTTGCAAGTAACAGCATTAAATTGTTTCTGGTAAGTATGACATCAATACTGATTTCAGATCACTCAGCAAACTCCCCCCTCTGTGAGTTCAAGATCAGGGTCTCCTGAACAAAACTCAGGTGGGTGCCTTTCCTTAGTGGGCAAATGAGAAATTTCAGAATCCATTTTTCCAACAGAAAGTAATAAGGATTTTATGTAAAATGCTGATAAACAAAAATGAGACACAAGAAATTATTCCATTTTAGTGAACAGATGTCTAGCCTATCTGAAATTAATACAGCCCACTTCCATACCATCAGACTGTTTAAAATGCTTGGAACAAGATTTGGAAGTTGAAATACAAATATGTCTGATTTTTTTGAGATTGAATAAAACTGTACAAAAATATGCTTCATATTTTTAAGTGGGGATCTATTAAAAATCTAGGCATCAGGGTAAATCTGTAAAATTAATTTATCATCAAAAAGTCTGTAACAAAACATGAAAAGAAGAAATCAGGGTTTGGTTTGCAAATCTTTGGTTTGGCAGAAACAATCAATTTTTCAAATCAAAAGTTAGTTATGCATATCATTATCCTTTAGAAACAGCTCAAATGACAGAAAACTATTCAATTATATGTAAAAATATTTACCCAGTATTTGTAGTTCTATTTTAATATTTTTATATAGATTTATAACCTGAGGAGACAAATTATTTAAAAGACAAAATAGTTCCCTGATGAAGAAAAGGACATCAGTTTCTACACCTGACCAGGACAGGCTAGCTCCTTGATGACAGTGTGTACTGTTTTCTAAAATATTTTTGGTATTAATGAATAACTGAACTGTGCACAGGCATTACTGTTTCTCACAAAAAAAACCAACTTGTAATTCTGGTAAGAGAAACATATAATAATCAGACCATCAAGTACTTTTATTAGAAAAAATAATGTGTATCTAGGAATGTAACTAATCATTTTTTAAAAAGCAAAATTCTAGGTATTATTCATTAATTAAGAATCAGTTTGGGTTTTTTTTTAACATACAAGATGAGGTTTATCTATTTACAATTCCTGGCATTTGACCAAGAAAATCTCACAAAAACCTTAAGGAGTCCACAGTTCCCTCTGCTGCTGCTGCAAATTAATTTTGTATAACATTTATTAAAGCTGATATAATTCTATGTTTAGTCTTTTTTTATGCATAGTGCGATTAAAAGATAAATTGAAAAATCACTAGTGAAGATTGGGATTAAACAGCACCTTGAAATGCCATGATAAACTGCTTTTAAAATCAGTTGAGGATTTCACACAGCTCTGAAAGATTTCAATTATTTATGGGTTTGGTCTGTGTAGCATAAATCCAGACTAATGAGGCACAATTGCTGTGTATAAATCTAAAGGATAAAAAACCCTCCTTATTGTCTGGAGGAAACAGTAACCTCAAAGGACTAGGAGGCAGCAACCTTTCAAGACACTGCATTTATGCTCGCAGGAACAGAGTGGGTTTTTTTCCTCCCTGCTTAAAGTTCTCAGCTTCTGTGAAAGCTGCATCGTGGGTAGGAAGAACCCAGTTTAACACACAGGTTACCTGCCACAAGAGTTAGACCAGCAAGGTTCATGTGGCTGACATTTCTCTTGAAACACCAGGTGAAGCATGGACTGTGGAAGTCCCACCTCTACACCTAGGGACACACACTGATTTCCATGCGCACGTCAAGTTGTACAGTCCAGGGCAGAAGCTTTCTGTACTGGGTCTTGTTTCCCTAAGATGATTTCTTTGGCATAGTCTCCAGCTATTCTAAAGCTCCAAAGGACCTCACAGGAACTCCCTTTCCCTTCTTCATCTCCTTCCAATCACTTGCACACTCTTAAAATACATATGCTGCTTACCTGTGCCTTTGAAGATGAATACATGTTTTTTTTCTGGTAAATGGAATGATTGTGTTGAAAGAACAACTAGAGCTCTGCACCCAAGTCCTACATTAGTAAGGACAGGTATGAGATGAACAGTCCCAGGATAAAAATGGTTGAGATTATACAGGTAATTAATTAACTCTAGGCAAAAAGTATGGTTGTGAACTATTTTTCAATAAACTAAGCATTGTCTGAATCCTTTGGTATTGTGGTAAACCATGCTGCTGGAAGGGAGCAACTCCAAATCTAACTTGAGATAAGTTCAGAGTGAGAAATCTCAAGTACTGAAGAAAGCTCCCTTCTTCTGGGGGAGGTGCTCTTCACACTGCCCATCCTGCAGCACCTTTCATGGAATGATTTGTGGCTGAAAACAGCAAAAGCTTTTGTAGCAGTCAGGGCCAGATGGAAAGTGCCATATTGGCAACATCAACTGAGACAGATGGGGAAGAGGGAAAACCTGCCTAAAAGAAAAAATGATAAACCCATCACACAATCACATACAAGAACACTTTAAAAACAATCTTTTTGATCTCTGATCCAAGGAAAATATGCATAGCACTGGTTAGGCACAGGGATGCTATCTTGTAGCAACAATAATGTCCTTGATTCCCAGAGCAACCACAACATGGAATCCACTAAACTACTACTGCTTGTAAAAGGGGTTTCTTTTTCTGTTACCAGCCTCCCATCCTACCATACTCCTTATCAGTCACGTCTGAGAAAACTCACTTAATTTTCTAATTGTGCCTGAATCTTGAGAAGCAGCATCTATTTTCTGACCTCAAAAAGCAATCAGAAGTGGAAGGTACTTACTATATACAGAGGGGCTTGAAGAGAATGCAAAGGGTTTCAAAGTAAGGAAGTAAACCCAGACATTTTTCTATAGCAAAACAGTTACCTATAAAGTCATCTTAAGAGAAATGCTAAAGCTTCCAAGACTTATGACTTCTTAACCCTGCCCTGATTAATTCAATTCTTTTCTGGAATATATTGTTCCACTTGGTGAATTCAACAATTGCAGATTAAATGTTTTAATGCCAGCTGTTTATTTTAACCTCTGACTCAGTTAATCTCTTGCAAATTTGGGGCTGTTCAAAGGAAGTTAATAATGGGATGTTAGACAGTAGAGTAATTACAACGAAACAATCACAGCTATACTTACCACAGAGAAAGTAACAGCAGCTTTGAAAAATACAGGCAAAAGTCTGACCATAACAGTGTTTTAAAGTCAACAAACTCTAAACCTAATATATAATCTAAGGAGCAACCCTAAAGTTGACTTATACTGACTCAACAATTTTGTTTAGGCAAAGTATACCCAAACCTTTTGTAACAGGCTATGTGAGAAATAAAAAAATAAGAGGAGGTGCCATGAGAAATCCAAGATGGAAATGCCTGGTTTGGCCCCAGTTCCTCACCAGTATATCTTCTACTTTTATTTAAAATTCAGCAAATGATGTGACTTCTGTCTTTGATGCTACAAGAGGAAAATCAGCTTCCACTACCACACTACAGACTCTACTTTCATGTTAGTTTCTTAAGAGTCCAAGCTGTAAAACCTTCTCTTGCTATAAGCACAACAGCTGCCTGTGAAAACTGACGTGAACAATAGGTTCTTCTGGAATGAAATCTTGCTTGGTCAGGCAGAACTAAGTCAAATGTATTGGACTTGTTTATCTCTAATCCAGCCTTTACTGCTCATTTGCTGCAAAGGCAAATTCTTGACTTCATCATATAGCAGAAATCCACTGACCCAAGAACAATTTGAACAAATTTAAATCATTCTGGTTTCCTCCTCCTTGTTTTCTTCCTCCCACCACTCTTTTCCTTCTTAATTATCATGATTAAGACCTACTCATTGCCAAAAGTGCTGGAAAGAAGAGTGAATATTGACTTTGCGCTCATATTCCTACAATCACATTGTTCAATAATAAGTAATAGATATTTTGCTAAAAGGTGAAATTCTTCCTATCACTCATTTACCTAAGAGCAAGAAAGATCTGACATTGCTGTGACAAGCCCAGTATGTTCCTGGAAATAAAAAAAAAGTAAAATCTTTGAAAACCTGAATTTTAGGACCAGTAATTCAATCTCCTAAGAAATTCACCTCAAAGGATTAAATGCTCCAACTTACCAGAAGCATCGCTGAGGTTCCATTGGGCCGGGACAGCTGGATAGACATTTCAGGGAACATCCTATCAATCCGATTGATCACATCATCAACGTATCTATGATACAAACCAGAGCAGCAGAATTAACACACACACACTCCTTGCCACAGGCTCAACTTGTGGCTCCTTTTTAGCAGCGTCTGCAGGACTTTCCTGAATTAATTTCTCCAATACCTACCTATTCTTCAAAAACACATGCAAGCATAATTCAAAAAGTTATTGAGAAGAGGAAACATACCAAAGCTCTAAGTTGTTTTGAAAAGTGGTTACTCTGCCCTTAAAAACGTGCACTCAATTTTTAGACCAAATCCATCGGACCCAAACTTTTGCCCTCGTATTTCTACCCTTTCTTTTGCCTTGGGGGGAATGAAGGATACATTATCAAAATTACTCTTCCAGCACAAGGATCAACAGGTTGTTACCTCCCTACTGTCTCTCAAAGGCTTCAAATTAGTCATAGGAATTTTTTTTTTTCTGAATCTTTCCGATTTATTTAATGTACAGGTAACTAAAATTGGCTGGCCCTTTACAGGAGTTTCCCTGGGTTGATCAAACACGGAGTTCAAGTAACATCTCTTATGCTGGGTATAATCCCTCTGCTTATGGAGGCCAAAGCAAGCTGCCATACATTGGTCTTAATTCCCTGGCATCATATTAAGAGCTGACATCTATTAACTTCCTTTCAGAGATCTTGTTTCCCACAGGCATCCTTCAGCCATTCCTCTAGACAGTATCTGCTTTAGCAGGGTTGACGTGACAGTCCATCTTGTCTGTGCTCTGATCTGTCCTCCCGTACGACTTCCAGTTCTCCTGATGTACACAAAAGGGAGGGCACTACCGCCTTGGTTACATATGCATCTACAAACTGCAACTCAATCACAGATCCAGGAATGAATTTATTGATCAAACTGTTCACATGCTAGCTCACATACGTGCTCTGAAAAAAAACATTTGGGGAAAATATGTTGGCCCAGTTAGATGAACAGTAAAACTGAAAAATACATTTATTTCCATTTAACCTGCTTAAATGAAGGCAAAAAACATGGAATCCTTGCTCTTCAAAGTTACTGAGTCCTAATGGTAGTTGCTAAACCCTTCCCAAAAAAGAATGAGCTGCAATGCTCCAATAATTATCTTGCAAGGGATTAAAACCATCCCCAAAAACCCCTCAGCAACATCAAGCAAGCCACATGTACATAGCTGGTAAAGTCTGCCCACTTTTAAAAGTAACAAAAGGATGGAATAAGTTGTGACAATTCTGCATGAAAATCTTAATCTGCACTTCTCATGCAGAGAAAAGTTTCCCCATTCACATGAATGACTCATTAACAGCTTGCTTGCTGATAAGCAAAGTCAAAACATCCATAAGCCAAGAACTTCCTGAGCACGGTGAAAGAGGAGACACGTAAGACACGGCTTCAAGATGAGTAAGCTACACAGGGACAGTACACACCTAATTTTAAACATGACTGAATCCCATACTTTTTTTTAAATTTATACAGGATGAAAGTTTAGACTGTTCCGTAAATGCAACTACTCCAGGCTCCATAAATCAATTCTGCTATTGATTGTGTGTGAATGGGGATGGATGATTGTGAAATGGGTGAGGAGAGATTCTGTTTCCTGGTTAGCATGTGGTTAGGAACGTGTCTTACAGCCTCACGCACTATGATGCGGATCATTGGGTGACTAAAGATTTCTAATTTTCAAAGCATCAGGCAATAATAAATTAAAAACAAAAGACAAAGTTGTATAACATAAGACACTGACACAGTCTAAATGCGTTAAGGAAGGAAAATTCAAGTGGTTTTAAAACATATAAACAACAGTTGGACTTGGGCATCTAATCCGCTTATGTCCTTCTGAAAAATCCCTGAGGACGTAGACATTTATCCTTTGAAAATGTGATCCAGATTGGCTGGAGATAATCAAGTCTTCAACATTTCCTTAGATATGATTAAACATAAAACTTGTCTTGATCACATGCCTTAAAACTTGACTCAAACCTGACTGTGACCTTGTACCACCTGACGAGTATAAGGTGGAACAGGGAATTCACAGGGAGCTTGTGAAGAGCCACAAAATGTGTAAAACAACACATACAGCAAAATTCTTCTACTTTGCTTTAACTGGCTTCTGAAAGAACTTAAAGATGAGTCACTATGATACTTTTGACTTAGAAGCCTGTTAATTTTGTATCACTCTTTTTGTATCAACGGGTCAGTTGACAAAGAAAGAAAATTAAAACCACAGACTTAAGGAAATAGTGTGTTTTACTTTGGCAAGGCTCAGCAACTCCATCAGGACCATTCACATCGGTAGTCTTATCCTCATCTTCTCAGTCAAGTGGATGTCAGAGAAAAGTCCAAGACCAGTAAGATAAAAGAGCACTGATGTAGACACCACTGTTTTGCCCCTTTGCCTTTTTTCAAGTAGACATCAGGGTTTCCTGAGGACTCATCAGAACAGAAGGATTCTTTCAAGATGCATATGTAATTACTAAATTAGCCTGACTGCACAGCGGCCTCAAATATAAAATGACAAACAACCTAATCCAAGGCAAAATTCTTCTATAGATATGCCCTTCAGAGAGGACATCTGGTAAAACATCTTGTGAAGGGATGGATATGATAAATCAGATGCAGCAAAGTAATGTAAAAGTGTAACTGGTGACGACTTCAGAGAAAACTGAAGAACATGATAAAGACAAGATAAAGTGCACTCCTGAGGCTGTCTGGAAAGAGGGTCAGAGAAAAAGCTGCTGTCTGGAACTTATTTTGCAGAACTGAAATACATTAATTTAGTGCCAAAATAAGCAGAGTCACAATTTACACATCTCTGTCCAATCAGTTTTAGCTCAAAAATATGATAGTTCCTATTTATGTTACAGAACCTCTTACACAGTCTCAGAGAAGTGTAGCACTTAAGGATGGAGGAAAGTCTAATTTTACTTTGCCAATAAGCACTTCTAACTTTCAACGTACTTGCCACATCTCAGCTTCTCCTACTTACGAAAGATGCTGGATGGAATGAGCATTTACAAACCAGGAGAAATAACGCAAAGTGTGGAAAACCAAATGGAAATCGATTTCCTCAAACATCTGACGTATCTTTATGTTAAGAAAAAAACCCAAATCATGGAATTCTCAGAATTAAATATGAGCTGAAATTATATGGTAGTAGCTTCCCCTCTTGTCCCAGAACAGGCATTGTCATACCTACAAAGGTTGAGTAACGCCTAGACAAAGTCCCTCCCCAACGCTTCTCTGTTGTGTAAAGGATGCTCAAAACAGGCTGAAGACAGATTGCAAACAAAGGCAAAATATCATACTCATTAGTCTACGTATTCAACCACAATATAGTATTTAAACTCTTCTTATTTTTCTACATCTCAAAATACAAGACATTAACACCCTATAATTGCAACATCCTAAATTAGTGCTACCCTACTCAAACAAGCTTCAAGTAACGCTACCTGCATCCTAATCCAGACCTGTAACCATCCAAAGTCAGAAAAGAACAACAAACTCAACCAACAGGACTTCTGACTATTCAATCCTATCAAATACTAAAGAAATTCACTAATGTCGTTTTACTGGCCAGAGGAAGTTTTTAGAGCAGCTTTAATAGCAGGTTTGTACCAAATTCCCTCTCCCATTTTTTTCTTACCCTTCTCTCCCTCGTGACACAGATTAATCATTTTAAAGGAGATTTTAAAATTATATTTTTGACAGAAAAATCTTTATTTTAAAAATGATAAATAGTATCATTCAGGGTTAGGCATCTGAATGCACAACAGAGCCCAGCAGGAAGTTCAGACCTCACATCGGATGCTCTCCAAGGCAGTCGGCACTATAAATCATTATTTTCATTGTAATGTAGTAGAATGCTTTTTTTCCTACAAATATGCTGTATTAACACTGTAAAACACAGCGATCTACTCCCTGAACATCAGCAAAGACTACAGCTAATTCCATGTTACTCTCCAAATGAAGCTGTTATGAACATGCAGAAGAATCAACACCAGAATAAAGCCACAGCGATTCTCTCTGCCATCGCGCCAGGAAGCGGATACATAAATCCTTTGGTCCGTGTTAGGGGAACAATGCCTGAAACAAACAGAAGACACTTTTGAAGCCACTTAGAAAACAGTGTTTCTAAGGGATTAATTAGTTATGCAAAATGCTAAATGAGAGATTCTGTACTAAAACATCAGGTTGACACCGCAGAAATAACTCAGGAAGCGTCTCTGTAGATAAATGGTCTTCTAACACCTCTCTGATTCACACACAAGCACCCCAAAAGGCAGTGTTACTGAAAAGTAATTCACTACAAATGCCTTTCAATTCCACACTGGACAGATGGCATAGTTCTCTAATGTGACCTCTCCCTTTTATTTTTTTATTTTTTCATTTTTTACTGGATTAGATCCAGCGATCCAATGTTAGTGTGATGTTTAACAGCTTAGACAAGATTTAAATAGCATTTATCCCACACAGTGTTTAACTTGCAGGCTGTTCATTTTTTCCACTCAATACAACAATTTTAATTAATAATAATTTTCTGAGGATGTCTTTGGAAAGAAAGAAAATCTTGTTAAATAATCTTGGGGAAACAGAGAAAAATACATATTTTTAATATAAAATAATGTAATCTTTCTTATACATTTAGTGGAAAACACCACATGCATGACAGAAAGAAACCACAATTGTCTTGAAATGGGATTCATGATATTCTGGGACAGCAATAACATGTGGGAAACTCTCCACACATTCACTCACTTACTAGATTACTTGCTCCTAGATTTTTTTTCTTTTAGTTACTATTTTCAACACAGCTAATAATTCCTTTTCACATGTCTGATATTTCAGAAGCACAGGCTGGCCCTGCAGACTCTTGCTGGCATATGCAACGTTCACTAATAAAGGCATCAGTGCAGAGTGCCTGCCTGCATTCTACTAAGTCCTATGGGCTATTTTTTTCAGGACCAGGCTCAAAATACAACTCAAAGCTTTTAGCCCTAGCAGGGTCTTAAATATTATAGATTTTTATAAAGAGATGAAATAGTTTTCAGACAACCTGATTAGAGAAGTATTATATTTTAAAACATACAGGGGAGTCACAGTTCTAGTGTGATTTATTAATCAATGAATTAAAGTTTTAATTTGATTCAGGTACCTGCTGAGCAAGTCTCTGCAGGTAGCAAATTCAAGTTGATAGAAGGCTTTGAAGAAGCATCCATTAACAATGGTTATTAAAAGAGTGACCTCTGCCAGCTTTTGTGAGATGACACTTCCTGCTTGGATAGGCAATGAAAAGCGTGAAAAGAAATTCAACAACTCTCATGCTGAGAAACTGACTTCAGGTCTCAAGACTAAATCAGACAGCTGGTACCATCTGTGACATCTGTACATCAATCCTGGAGGTCTCTGCCTCTTTCCCCAAATTCCAAAGGTTTTGATGTCTGGGTATTTTTATGGTTAACTTAGGCAGTTGCTCTTGTCTTCTCTAGTGCCTCTGTAGAGATGCTCAAGTTTCCTGGCTCCAGTACTAAAAATAACTTGTTTTGCCCAATTTCTCCAGGTACAAACTTCCTCCTTGGTCTGTCTTCTCTTAAAGCTGTTATCATTGTCCTCTTGTCCTTTCTAAACAAACCACTCCAGTGGTTTCCTCCCTCTTCTTGCTCAACTTCCAAGTTTCTGTTGGTAGAAGACTCCAGCCAGGCTCCTCCTGGCTCGCCTTGTTTCCTTCTGTTCCCTTCCCATCTGCACACTAACTCAGTCTTCTGCTACTCCTTCATTGCCTCTGCTCCTGCTGTGAAATCTTTATTCATGATACGTTATAAAAGAAAAACATTACCTCTTTCAAATAACTGAGTTCTAACTACCATGAAGTAAGTTGAGGGCAGAATGGGCAAACCCTAGTCCCTTGAGTTAAATGCAGTTCTTCAGTCTTGGGGCTACAAAATCCAGTCAGCCTGAAGGGGTTTTGGCACTGGAGTGTCTTGGTAATATGAATCTACAGGTGTGGGAAGAGGCAAGCCAGAACACGCAGATTGGTAGGAATATATCACTCAGAGATCGTGGTTTGGACAATGGTCCCAAGGAACAGATTTCCTAAGATTCATGCCCAGCTCCTCTCCACCCTGCGGTGGATTAAGTGAGAGAACACAATCTGAGAGCAGTGATTCAACTCCAAACCTGAAAGAAGACAGTTTTCTGTTTATTCTTAAAAGTTAGCTTGTTGTCAACTTTGCTAGGGATGTTATTTCGGTCATAGAGGAATTACATTTCATTATTGAATGGATGCAAAAGATCAAGTTATGTGCTTAAATAGTCTAGAAGTGTTTACATATAAACACAGGGTGGTCTGCTTCAAAAGCATATGCACATATAGCTGTATCAAACACTTAACCATCTGCACTTCTCACTCACAAAAGGCCAAACCTGGTACAGCACTTAAGGATGCATGAGAAGTCATTTGGACAGTTCTCTAGAAGCCAAGAGAGAGTGTTTAAGGGCTGGATTTACAAAGACATTTAGAAACCTGAGGCTGTGATTCAACAATTTTCAGTCTTCAGCACCAATAGTGACATAAGGCACTGACACATCCCCTCCCGCACACTGCAGCATGCAGCCCCCTCAAGTGTGCTGGGAGAGCTGGATCACACAACTGATCTGGCTTTAAAAAAAAAAAGAAAAATGTCTTAGTTTAAGTCTAAATCTGTTTCATGATTCAGCTCCCTGCGTAGCTGCACACACCGCACCAGCGCAACTGCTGCTGGGATCACACATCACGGGCCAGGAATAGGGTAGAGCAGGGTCACTATTGCAACAATTAAATATCATCTTATGGTAAAATGTGGTACTTGTGCTGTATTGTTTATGCAACAAACAGTTCTGAATTCTTCGGTGCTACTGTGAATCCACTGATAAGTGACATGGTGTAAACCAGCAATGAATGTCCTCAAAGGTACAGGCTGACTGTGATGCTATGAAGGCACACAGGCTCTCATGCTGAACATGTGGGAAATGCTAGCTTGCCCCTGAATCAAGTAGTGTCTGGACATCTGCACATTTAGGTGAAATATGAGCACTTTTTTAATGCACTCAGAAAACACATATTTTGACAGTGCATAGTTTGCTTTTTAAGATGGAGAAAAGACACAGCTTCTCACAATATCAAATTCCAGTGCCTCACCTTAAGAAGTGTAACTTAAAGTTACAAATAGAGACCTTGCAGTCAAATTCTCATAGATATTTTATTATACTGTTGCAATAGCTTTCTTTGTACTTGTAGAATGCTCTTCAAAATGCCTTTAACTCACAGCAGTAATCAAGAGAGGAATATGGGTATTAGCATGTGTGAAAGCTGGTTAACAAAATAAGCATGCATCTACTTTGCAGTCATCACCAGGATCTTGTCTGAGCTTGTTACTAGTCTGTGCTTTATGGAAAACATCATTAACTCCTTTATACATACCTCGAGAGGAAAAGCAGCTCTCCCTAACTGTGCAGCATTTAGAGTAATAGGATTTCAGAAGTATTACTTCACAGCACATATGTATTGTTTATATTTCCACTTCTTCATGAAGCTATATGTTGCTCTACAGCCTGACAATAAATGCTAACAACAGTAATTTTCATGGGCACGGATGAGAATCAGAAGTATTACATCAGTGTTTATCTACAAAGATGGTTCTTGAATTATCCCTAACCTGTCAAGCAATCGGTGCCCCACCCGTCAGGTAAGCGTGCACACACACATACGTGTTTCCATACAGTGAAGCTGTGCCAAACGTCTTCAGGAGGCACTCAAGCCAAGAGAGCCAGCTGGCCTTTCAATAAAAAAAAGGCATGTTTGCTCAAAGTACACCCAGCTCTTCCCCAAGGGGTTTCTGGGACAGACAGTCCCCACCGTGGGTAGCGCAGCAGAGTTCAGCTGAGGCTGCTTGGCCCCAGCACTGTAAAGTGCAACCACCTCTCCTGCACTCACGACTCAGTCACGCAGCGAGGGGAGAGGATTAGATGGTGCCACGCTGACGTTCGGCGAATGCCAGACGGTGCTTTGACAAAGGCCCCCAAATAACACACCAGTCCTGCTTCTAGAAAAGACAATGGGGCTGGGCTGGTTTTCAGCCCACCTGCCCAGCCAGATCTCCAAATTAAATGGAGGTCCACAAAGCAGACGGGAAGGGTCCCACTGAGTGGAGTGACCCTGCAACTCCACCCTACCATTCCTGACTTCAGCTTTCTAAAGCTGGAATTCAGGATTTTATGACACGTTATTTCCAGGTCTGCTATTGAAGAATTACTTCAATAGCAAAGTCGTCTCTCTTTCTTTGTGCTTTATTTCTCCCTCAACAGAGCAGAAATTACAGTACTTACCTCTTTTTATGAAAAGCAACAGATGATGCATGATACCCATTATTTATTCTATACCTATCAAAACCAGGGAGATTTTACCTTTGGGTGGAGAGATTGATGAATAGGAAACATACTATGTTTTGCACGGTTAGACCTTTTTATACACTATGCTTGACCATATAACTAGCACTGCTGGAAGGAAGAGATCTCAGTCATCATTCACGTTAGGCACATCAAGTCCCAGAACTTAAGGAAGGCAACAAAAGTTCCAGAGGACGGGAGGAAGGGAAGGTTAAGGATGTAAACCCCTGGGGAATGGCTAACATATGCAAACAGGAGAGCAGACCATTGCATAAGACAGGTTTTGTTTAATCAGTCAAGTTACCAAAGCCCTGACATTTTCTGCTTTTTAAAAAGTGTCCTCTGCTTAAGTCACACTGATGCTTTGCAGTCAGTATCATGTGGCTTTAAAACATTCTTTCAATTCTCAATGCCTCAATGCTCTGAGAACCTGTCTCGTCCTTACCATATGTTTCTTTTAACTTTAGCTAAAAACACAATGGCTTATTGTCTCTGCCATGTCAGCATCTAATGCAGGTATACCAGAGCTTTGTCATTTCATTATTTAATGCAAATAGGGTGTATTGTACTGCCCATGACTTGTTAGAAGCTACTGGGATGAAGGTACTCAACTTTTGCACAACATGGTTTCACTCCTATAGAGCCACAGGATCTATGGGATCTGTACAGGAGTCTTGTATTTTGTAAGCAGATTGCTAAAGCTTGTAACCATGCTAATAAGCATATTTAGAATACAACAGAAGTGCCTACAGGAGCAAATTAGGTAAGAGAAACAGCACAACCAGACCCACCAAACCATCGTGGATATATGAAGGTGTTTAAAATGTGGCCTCCATCATTTCATTGCAGTCCTCACAGTGACATGTTGTTTTATTTCTAATTTCTTCCTTTAGAATTATGCTATTCTCCCTTTAGAACTATGTTATTCCAAGATGTTGGAATACATGGGATTAGAAAGTAAAGACTCAAATTTTAGGCCTCCCTAATAGACTTCAAGAAGCCACTTGAAAAGAGCAGCCACTTCAAGATCTAGTGCTTTATTAAAATTATGATCTATGGTAAAAACAGACAAGTCTTAATAGCGCTAGTTCTAAGGGTGCTTAGGATACTTGATATCAGCCTTTAAGGACACTTAAGATCGATTTGTTCTTCTGTAATTAAGAGGGAAGTAAAGGTGAAGAAAAAAAGGCAGACAAGATGAGATACTGGAACAAATGATTGCTTGCATGGCCCAGTGCAATTTATTATACAAACTTCTACCAAATACCTGTTTCACTTCTGATCGCCAACTTTAAGTTTTCTTGAGGGATTTTCATAATTAGTCCTGATTTTTTTCTCATCAGGATTACGCTCTGGCCAAATATTTTGATCTGCTCATGATACTACAGAGATAAAAATCTCTCCTAAAACTCAGAGGTTTATCAAAAGGCTCCTTCAAGGTCATCTTTGCACTCCAGTAAGAAAAAGGCCTATAACAAGTACAATTAGCAATTTATAAACTCAAGAGTCTCCCAGTACAAACATTTTGGAGAGACAAGCCCTTCAAAATACTACTTTCTACAAAATTCACCCTCATCACTTCTTCCTCCAAGATAACAAACTGTTCCTTAGCTTGGGGTTTGTTTTTATAGGGCTCATGGAAATTAATTGTGTGGCTTTTGCCGAAAGGCAGCGTGGGGGAGGAAGGCTAATTCCCTTAAGCAAATTCTCTGAAAAACAATTCTCTTTAAACAACAAAGTTAGGCTTATCTTGGCAGTTCCTTTTGGACTTGCCAAACACAGTTGAGACCCCTCAGCAAAACGACTGCAGAGATTTGCTGCACTTTTTTGGCCATTTTCCCACTCACGGAATCAGGTTCTTTCTCCTCTGATGTTCTTTCCCCTCGCACACAAGGATCACTGTGCGACCACAGCGCCGATCAGACAGGCTTTATGTTCACTATGGCTTTTCAAACACAGGAGTCCCTGCTCTGCCTGTGCTCCTCCACTGTGCTGAACAGGCAGAGCTGAGCTTCAAGTACTTTGCAGGGCTGAAATCTGGGCTAAAGCCAAAGCATTACCATGGTTAGCAAATAAATTTCAGTTTATAAGCATGTACTTGCACATGCATAGCTTCATATTACCTGCAGAACCTCTCTAAAGAATTAAACATAAACCAGTTTTTATGCTAAATATATTTGAAGTAGAATAAACGCTTTAGAACTACTGTGTCTTTTGCAATCAGGGAGACATGTTCAGCCTATTAAAAAAATAATACAACCCTGGTTTTGTAAGCATATTAACAGAGAAAATTGCTTAAGTAGAAAACAAGGAATGAAGATGATCTTTGCTAAATACAAATATGATTATTAATTCTGCCTAGCTTTGCTCCTAGATACGTTTCCCTAATTCTGAGCATCCACTTAATGAGTGTCAAGCTCAAAACTTGTAAAAAACAAATTCCTTTTGGAAATGTCACGTTGGTTCCCCAAAGTAAAAAGATTCGGAGTTTTCAAATAATCTCTTATAGCAAGCAGGTACCGATTTTTAAAAAAGAAAAGTCTGGAAGTGTTCACAGTTCTTAAAAAAAAAAAAGAAAAGATACAGAAAGGATACAGACTGCCCATTGTAGTGGGAATGAGTGCCATGAAATAACCCACCACCAGTGCCATGAAATAACCCACCACCAGACAGGACTGAACATGGTCACAAAGCAGAAGTCAGGCTCTGCCAAATGTCATCTCCAAGTTCTGCTACAGAAGGAACAATAAAAGATTCCTTGCAGATTTGGAAGGCAGCACCAGCCTGATCCACCTTTTCTAGTCAGCAGCCACAGCGTCTCGCCTGTCTATCAATGAGAGTGTCTCTCAGCAGGGAGTGGTTTATTATTCTAATAAGATGCTCCAATAAAGAGAGGGTCAGCTATGAATTACCACCACGAAAAGATTTAATTACATTTTTACACTGACTGAAGACACTGCCTGCACACAGACAATATCTTAAAATATGGGGATGACAGTGTTTTTAAAGGCAAGGCTACTTTGGGGATTTTTGTTTTAAACTTACTTGTTTTATTTTCCTTTTTTTGAGATGGCTGTTTACATTATATAGTTACACTGTTGAAGCTTAAAGGTTTCTTCTGGAAAAAAAAGGGTTCAATTATTTTTTGATTAAAAACTCTCTAGGCAAACCTTCAGAAGCATTCCATACAGAGCTCTGTATTTTCCTAGGAAAAGGTCTGGCAACAGCATAAACAAAAGAACATACCCAATTAAAAAAAAAAAATTAAAAATCATATTTGCTTCATCACAGAGTAAAAGCTACAGAATAGAATCATAGAATGGCATGGGTTGGATGGGACCCCAAGGATCACAGAGCTCCAACCCCCCTGCCACAGGCAGGGACACCAATCTCAGGCCTGGATCTACACAAGGTTGCCCAGGGCCCCAGCCAACCTGGCCTTGAACACCCCCAGGGATGGGGCACCCACCCCCTCTCTGGGCAGCCGGTTCCAGCCCCTCACCACTCTTTCTGTAAAAAACTTCCCCCTAATATCCAATCTAACCCTTCCCTCCTTTAGCTTTAATCCATCCCCCTTGTCCTGCCATTATCAGCCCTTTTAAAAAGTTGATTCCCCTCCTGTTCCTCTGCTCCCTTCAGGGACTGGCAGGCTGCAATGAGGTCCCCCCACAGCCTTCTCTTCTCCAGGCTGAACCAGCCCAGCTCCCTCAGCCTCTCTTTGTAGGGCAAATAGTTTGATACCAAGACACATGTACAATATACCCCAATGTATTACTGTAGTATGGTTTCTTAATTAAAAATATACTGTGTAAAGAATAGGACTCGGCTGCTGTAATACTGAGAGCTGCAAACTATCTGTGTTAGCAGACAGAACTCCCATTAAGAGTACCCACGCATCAAAGGTTTTTCTGAAAGGAACCAGAGGAAAGTCGAAGTCAACCATGAGGTCCAGGGCTATTACAGATGTTTCAGTCATTAGGAAACCGTTCTCTCAAACTCACATTGCTGCCAGGATACAGGTTCACCCAGTAACATGACAGCCAATCGTATGATTAATTAGCTAACATGCAGCTACTGAGAGTCGACCGGTTGAAGCTGATGCCCTACAGAAAGAGATAAAATACTACCAAACGGTATCTATCACCTCAAAAGATTGTCCTGCAGCTATATTTCCAAACATCAGTGAATTTGCAGATGTTTCAAGGGAGCTCTCCATTCATGCTTGCTTTCCAGCCAGTACTCACTGCATTGACATGTATTTCTGTATTTGACTTTTGTCTAATCATTTAATTATTCTTCACTTTTTGCCTAATGGCAATCAAATTTGCTGTAGATTCAAACACAAACACAAAATGCACTTGCATTGATCTAGTGTCAGGCACGTTCTTAATAGCACTTCATAGATATTTTTTAAAAGGAGAGAAAAATATTAGCCCTTGATTGTATTGTGTAACTACTTGGCAAAAGATGCACAAGATGGGAAAGCAGAAAGAGAAAGCTTGACTGAATACAAATCACACAGTTAACAGTTACATCCTCAGCTGAACTACTGAGGGGTGTGCTGCTTTGACTGCCTGCAACCCACCCCATTATACTGAAAACAGACTCCTTTGTAAGCCGCAACTGTGAGAAGTCAGCAAGAGCAAGAGAGAAACACACAGCAAACAAAATAACAGGCTCACTTCACCCTTTTCCAGGGCTTAAAACTCCAAACCCACAACCATTACCTGAAATACATACATGCGTATACATCTCCTACAGCAGCCAAGCAACACTTCCCATCCTCACAGGCCACACAGCCTCCGAGCTGACACATCTGGAGAGCCTCTGTGCTCAAACCATAGCTGAATTTTTATCAATACATCCTACACGTCATATTCAGGGAATGGAAGTGAAAACAAAGGGAGCCCACTGTTTGGACAGACCTTCTGTCAGAGAAAAAACATCTTTCCTGAAACTCTCTGAACCAACCAACCAACCACAAGTTAACAGAGAAGAAAATACCTGAAACAACCTGAAAACTAGGAGGGACCATCCAACAACCAGGTTCTCTGTGCAACTTGCATGTAGCAGCATTTAAGATGTGAGGAGGAGAACTTCAGCAGAAGGTATTAAAGAAATTTGCAAACTGCAGATCTAAGATCCAGTATTTACTTAACAAAACAATGATGATGACTAAGAAACAATAACAATTAAGTGGTTTAAATACATGCAAGCATAGAAATAGATGATTCAGTCATGGCAGTGGAGGCAGATGCACAGCAGGACAGAAAGGATATTGCAACACTCAGGCCTCAATATCAGAATTTCTATCCTCATTGATGACTTCAGAAAAAAACAGAGGGAAGACAGCAATTGTGAAATAACAAAAAGAAATTAGTAGTAGCAGATGATATTTTAGCTGCACTAGCAAAAATTATAATTGATTTTCTGTCTGCAGTGTTAAAGTTGCTATCTTTGCACTGAAAATACATTTTCATTTTAAAAGCATAATCACATGTTCAAATAGTTTTACCTGGCACTTTCTGTCAACAAGCTCATTTTACAAGTGGTATGGAAGAGCCACCATTGCTGTGTCATGTCAAGAAATGAGTTTCACTTCCTTAGAAATACCTAAGATTAGGTAACATTACATTTGCTTCTTGTCTATTATACCGTAAAATCACATTGTTGTCTAAACAAAGAACAAGTTTCCAAGCAGAAAGGATCATGGAAGCACTGACAGATAAATGGCTTTTAATCCAAATTTTAGATTTAAATAATCAAAATCTAATTTAGATTTAAAAACCCTCCATCAGCCATCTGTTCTTAACATATTTAAAATTGAACAAAAAAAGTAAAAAGCACTAAGTGTTTAAACTTTACTTTTATTATACAACCTAAATACTATTAGTTAAGGCTATGGCTCTTCAAACTATGAGTCTGCCATGTAGCTGATTAGCCCCAAATTTAGATCCCAGTTTGATTTGTCTCTCAGTCCTTCACAAAAGGCTTCTTTATAAGACCTGTCTACAAGGCATGTATAAATTTGTCATGAGCAAAAGCATCATCCTTGCAAAAGCTGAAAGGAAAGAAGTTTCTGCATGTAAAACAACAAAGTGGGTTTGGCTTGAGGGGAGCTCAGTTTTGTAGTGCTATTTTGGACACAGATATTAAATTCTGACTTAAAAACCATCAAAACAGTAGGGTATTTTGCCATTTCTAGAGCACATTTGATTTTAGACAGCAAACACTGAATGCAACAATCAGCAGAAGAGTTCAACCACGTAAAGATTCACGAAATCATGGGAGCTCAGCACAGACTGACAGGCTCCAGCCAAGCTGGCTGTGTAATTATTTCATGTGTCTGCACTTTGTCTTCCATCACTGAAATGAACACCTAAAGGCAAGAACACAAAGGATACAGAGTGATACATCACCGTTCATTTGTCAGAACGAAGGCTGACAGTGGATAGTTCGAGCTTCCTATGAGGCCGTGCAAGCAGCAAGGACTCGGTCGTTCATTCCTCACGTGTCACCCCTGGACTGTGAATTGTGTCCAAAAAAAAAAATTAACTGGTCTTGAACAACTGACAATAAAAGGCAAAAATCCAGCGTCTTCCCTTGGATGAAAGCATCTGCCTTCTAGTTAATGCCTTCTCTTATCCCAGCTTTGTACAAATACTACTTGAGTCACTCTCAGCACTCCTGACTGATTCCCAGGTGATGCAATTCATCCAGTTCATGGGGGGAAACCGAGGCACAGAGCAACTCAACAACACAGAAGCTTCCTCTGCAATATCTTACACAGGAGTCTCTTATCTTTAAGTGCTTTTAAACATATACAGAATGAAAAGGCTGAACATTACTCCATAGTCATAAGGAGATGGAAACCAAGTATAATAGGCAACAATGGAGCACAATGGTCATACACAGAATGTAATCATTTAATTTATTCAAGATGTCAGGTAAACTCAGCAAAGTTTAAATAAGCAATTAACTACTTTACCATGGCCTCTGTGCCAAACTATTGCTTTCTTTCCTGAAATAGAGTTTGTAAGAACAACCCTGAACCCCACAAAAGAAAAAAAAAATTCAATGCAAAAGTTGCTGCACAGAGATCCTTCTGGTTGCAAAAATCAGAGGGCTTAACACAGGATTCCCTGGGCAACGACCCACCAACAATGAAGAGACTGCATGCAGCCCCAGAAAAGAAGTCAGAACTCCATCTGCCAATGGTAACACATCTTCCCTGCCCACAGTGTTTTGCTTGTGATGCTGCCCATACAAAAGCAAGAATCAGGGAAATAAATTAAAATAACCAGGCAAATGTATCTGGGTCTAATTAGAAATGTGCATTAGACTATCAACATACTTGTCTGGAATTGACACACATACAACAGAGTAACATGACTGGAGTTACAGACACAGTGCTAAGCCTTTATTAGGGAAAAATCCATTCAGCAAAGAGGAAGTGCTCTGCAAAATTAAACCACTGGGAATGAAAATAACAGTAAATAACAGAAAGTAACATCTGTAAAGTAATGAAAACCAAGCCACTTCACCCAGTGAAACTTTTAATGGTTACTTTTTATTTACTTTTTTCCACTGACAGTTGGGAAAATGAGAGAAGGGAAATACTGTACCAAAGTCTTTCAAATCATTACAAATGAAGATTATGTTAAGAGGAAAACTCTATGAACTCATCAGCTAGAATTTGCTACCCAAGCTCTTCTCATTTAACCCATCCACAGGGCTCCTTGTAAACACATGAACACCCAGAGAATGCCCTAAAGTGAAATTAAAAAGTAATAACAGTTATTTTTAACACGAAGTAAAGAAAGCAGAGCAAAGCAGTTGTTCTACTCTGTATCCTTTCTAGTTGGAAAGGACATTTAGGTGGCCTTCTCAAACTCCAAAGCCAGGTCAGTTGATGGGTGCTGGATGCAGGAACCCCAGGCAGTGCTGCAGCACAGCCAGCCCACAGCGTCCACGGCGATCCTCAGGGAAGGGAGCAGCTGCTTTCATCCCCATGTAAACACCCATCTGCAGTTCACTACTTGCAAAAACTTTCCCTTTTTGTAGAGTTACTGACAAACTACAGGGGATTCTCTAATTGCCTTTATTTCCAGGCACAACTTACATTTCAAAGTTTCCTTACTGTGATACATCTAGAGCTTCCTTCTCCTTAGTAGAAATTTACTAAGTACTAAACTTAGTAGAAGTTTATCTCCTTGGTAGAAGTTTTATCCTTCTCCTTAGTAGAAGTTTAGTACAGCTCTTTACTTTCCCTCTCAACTAGCTAAAGTTCCTTGGAATCACGTAGAGGTACAGAAATAAAGTCATTTACAAACAGCTTCACAATACATCCACATCGCATCACATTACACAGTGTGATTATGCAACAACACCATTCTTCCTAAGCCACCACACTATAGAGACCTCTCCCCACCTTGTTAGAGCTCTGCTCTTTCTGCTCCTCATCTTTGACAAGGGAATATACAACCAATGCAGATGGAAGTACTTGCTGTAAATGCATTTCTGAATTTGGCAAGCAGCAGTTTTAATTTATTCTTTTCAGACAGACTGCCTGCTGCAGTAAAGCAGCCTAATCCCCCTCCCCCAAACAGTGAAGATAAAGAAGGGTTAAAGCAATCATATAATAAAATCACAGCTTTAGCAAGAGCTTTGATATTGTTATTAAGTTCACACAAATTTCCTCTCTTATCTAGCTCGTTCTTCACTGTCTAATTAGTCCAACCACTGGTAGTGTATGTTCCTCTTTTTTTTTTTTGACACAGAAACAAGCAGTTAAACTAGTATTTGCAGTCTTTAATTACACATTAAAATCTTTATCCTTAACTTTCTTTTCTACTGAAAGCACAGGGATTCCCTACAGTGCAATATTAGTGTTCTGCTCTAAATGCTGCAAGGGCATCTTCTAATGGTTGGGACTGGGGAACAAGTTTTAATTAATTGCCACCTTTTAATGGCACGGTTCTCACACAAACATTACCTTTAAGGCAAACATACATCAAAGAGTGAGAAATTTGCTCTTTTACAAGAGAGCTGCAATCCCTGGTAACACTGACATTCACTAAGGGCTACATACTGCTGTGGATCTAGGCATATTCTGGAAAAATAAACGTGCAGATGAAGGCCAGTACCCTGCCCAAAGTTTCCAAAGAGATACAGCATTTTCATCTCCAAACCATGGAGTGTTCAGCTAATCTCCAGCAAAGGAGATGGGAATTAGTTCAAATCACTGTGCTCAGTCACACAGGACTGCACATCGCACTCGGAGCAATCCTATTTGCAGGATTAGTTTGGGGAATATGACACCAAAATATCAACAGCCACCAGCCCCAGGCCTCTTTTGGCTAATGTCTTCAACAGACGTGTTCACGGAGGTGTTCACTACAAGGACATTTGATCTAAGGCTATCAGTCCACAGCAGCTCACAACACACTAGTCAGCAAAGCTCTGTATGCTGTGAAGAACTGATGAAACCTTAATTACAAGCACTCTCTTCCCACAGTGGTTGGTTAGAATATTTCTGAAAAGTGAATAAAAACAAAACAGATTTATTTTCCTTCTGGTAAAAACACTCTGTAAAGTTTTACAGCACAACTAATGTGCATTGAAGTCATTTACTAGGGATAAAGCAACATCCAGGGTCCTTGCCTCTTGTACTTGCACAGACAGAAATTATTACCCAGTTAATGAGTACATAAGGAACATTTGGTTTTAGTCAAAAATTTTTTCTTTGGACAATCTGTGTTGATCAATGCCTGCTGGTTTTATGTAATTACTTTGTAAGAAAATATGCAGCTGTATAGCACTTAATGGAATGAAATGAAATTCAGCTTATAACTACAGCCAAAAAAAAAAAAAAGAAAAGCTGCATTGATCTGGTATACCAAAACAAAGAATATTATTACAGAAACCCCTGCTGTCAGATACATCAACATATTAAGAGATTAGATCAAGATTAATTTTTTTTAAAGAATCCTATTTCCGAAGATGCACAGGACATCAAAGGTGTGACTCAGTACTGAGTTACCCAGCACCAGACTCAATAATGGCAGCTGGTACAAAAAAAAGCCCAAAAAAACTAAACAAAACTTCTATACAAAGTTATGTTGTACCCAAGGAGAGGCCATGTGGATCCAGATGATTTAATAGCACACGGCAAGCTTCCACAGAAGTCACTCTCCTACCCACCTGACTGCTTTATGCTCTGTCCCCTCCTGCAGCAGTGAAATGCCTCCTCACCCCACCACTCTTCACAGGTACTGGGGCCAAATCTGCTCAAAACCACAACAGGATGTTACAAAATTCCTTGCTCTTACTATTGTATGGGCCAGGTTCAAATACTACCCAACTCTCAAAGTCATACAGCTTTATCAGTGGCTCCAACTCTTCTACTGATCAAAGACAAACATCAACCAAAGTCCAAAATACATTAACCCTGCAAGAGGGTTTCTCCTGTTGTTTGAATACAAGTTTAATACTTTTTCAGTGATCAAGTGTTTCAGTGTAAAAGACAGTTGGATTTACATTGTGTTACAATAAGCCATAAAAAGTCAGGGAGTTGAGAGATGCAGAAATGGACTGTGGGTCCCAGCAGCTACATGTCGTGGGACTGAGTGCTACAGTGCATTTTTACCATCGATGGATCAGATCACACTTCTTCCTCAGATTTCAGATTCTCATTAAAATCTGTCTTGGTCCACTATTCAAAACTGTCTCTAACTAAAGAAACTGCACACATTCTTAATAAAGCACAGAAAAGGAAAATCAACTGACCTCAAGAGCTCACAGACTGAACAAGGAAAGAAAGAAGAAGGGAAAGAGGATGGGGAGCAAAAAATCTCCGTCTTCTGTATCTTTACTATCTAACCATGTTACAAAACACATATGTGGGCTCAAAGCTAAACACGATAGCCTGAGTGAGCAGCAGTGAAAACAAAGCAGAGACATCAACCAAATCAATAGCACCTTATTTTAAAATTTACCTCTTACACGGAAATCAAAACTTAACTGGATTACCATCTTTTTTTGGAGGAGAGCTTGGTGAAGTATCTTTGGCTACAAACAACAGGATAACTAATCAATGTTACATCCCTGCTAAGTTACTGGATTTGAGCTCAGGGGAGTTGTCTACTAAAGCCCCTCATGAATCAAAACAGTACTGTTGATTTCTTTCTTCTTTCCAGTTAAATTATATCAAGAGCTAAACAGTAAATACCACATAACTAAAAGAGACAGGTTGCTATTACATTTAAAAGCAGACTGCTCCCCCCACTCCAGTATTTAAACAAAACACCCACAAAGAAAGAGGATAAAGCAACAGCAGGCTCATCACTGCTCTTTATCTGAGAACAGACAACTACTGAGCTCTACAAACTGCTTGTCACTGCTGTTGACACAGGCCATGGAGAAATAAAAAGGATCTCTCTTTTAAACCTAAGATTCATCCTTCATCCAAATGACAAGGACTGGTTAACTCACTTGTGTTACATTCAAAAACCAGACAGAACAACGTGACACCCACATGCACAGCTGTTCTCTTGATAAAACTCTGTCCAATAAAGTTTAATGATGTGTTATCACCCCTGAGTCTTCCCTCGTAATTTGTAATTAGGGGTTCAATCATGGCAGATGCTTCCTCAGCTTTGGGATCGGATTGTCCTGGCTACTAAATCTGAAAAGAACCAGATCAGCTCCAAGCTGTCTATTAAGTGCTGCTATTTGAGTTCTAGTACTGTGGTGGCAACGTACTTTGTAGTAAGCCAGACAGCCAGATTTCATAGAATCATAGAATGGCCTGGGTTGGAAGGGACCAGCCCCTCACCACTCTTTCTGTAAAAAACTTCCCCCTAATATCCAATCTAACCCTTCCCTCCTTTAGCTTTAATCCATCCCCCTTGTCCTGCCATTATCTGCCCTTTTAAAAAGTTGAATCCCCTCCTGCTTATAAGCTCCTTTAGTTTATAAGCTTTGTTAGTTTTCAGTGAAAGGGAAACACTGTTGAGAAGAAAATGGAAGAAATTAGGATTATATAACAGTAACTTTTCCTCCCATGCCCTAGGATACAGCTTTAACACTTCCTATACCTAAGGAAAGTAGAAGTTCCCAAGGCTCACACTAAACCTAAACTTGTACTCTTTCTCAAACAGGGTCCAGACCTGTTTCCACAAAAGAACTTACCCTAAAGCAACTGTTGTCATCTCTGCTTGGTAAGCAGAAGGAAAACCTGAAGAAAAATCCAAAGTAAACCAAAACATGCCTGTGCCTTAAAATAAGTTTAAGCTATCGTATTTTCAATAGCTGCTAAAATTCATTATGATCTGAATTCCTCAGCACTTTTCTTCCTGTAACAAAGCTGTCAAAATAGTGATTTCCTGTTTGCTCATTATTCCCTATTACATTCTACATGGTATGAAAAATTCACTTGGGAACGTTGCTATTCTCTGAAGCAGTGTTGTAGGCGGCAGTTTGAATGGGTTCATATTGTTCTGTAGTCTTCCTTTAAAGAAATTAAGTACTACACACACACACTGTATTCCTTTGAAAAAGTGTAGGGAATGCATACCATGCAACAGCATCACTCCATCGTACCACTCCCACCCACCACTACACTTAGAAAAGCACCTGCCCTACAAAGAGAGGCGGAGGGAGCTGGGCTGGCTCAGCCTGGAGAAGAGAAGGCTGTGGGGGGACCTCATTGCAGCCTGCCAGTCCCTGAAGGGAGCAGAGACACAGGAGGGGAATCAGCTTGTTCAAAGGACAGACAATGGCAGGACAAGGGGGATGGATTAAAGCTGGAGGAGGGAAGGGTTAGATTGGATATTAGGGGGAAGTTTTTTACAGAAAGAGTGGTGAGGGGCTGGAACAGGCTGCTCAGAGAGAGGGTGGGTGCACCATCCCTGGGGGTGTTCAGGGCCAGGTTGGATGGGGCCCTGGGCAACCTTGTGTAGCTCCAGGCCTGAGGTTGGTGTCCCTGCCTGTAGCAGGGGGGTTGGAACTCTATGAGCCTTGGGGTCCCTTCCAACCCAGGCCAGTCTATGATTCTATGAAAAGCACAGCATGGATTTTATAATTCAAGCAGATTTTCTCTAGGGAATGGACAAGCACTCACAAAAACCCCTGTTCAATGAGCACAATCCTTCTCACCAGAGGTTACTAAGAACTACTCTAACAAGCTACATTAGCTTTGGTCGTTAAATACCAGTATTTGAGAGGGGACAAGCCACTAATTTTGGATCTTCTGTGCAAAATTATGAAGCTTATTAAAAAGTAAGGCACAAAAGTATTTAATAGAGACTGGCCATATACAACAAAGCCATCAATATGGGCAGGGAAAAAAAAGGAAGCAATTGGCTAAGATTCTTTAAGGGAAAGGATGAGTTATTTAACAAGCTGATGGAATACAATAATGAAAGTTTTTAAGAGACTTTCTGATTAGTTGAGTCAGGTGAAATATTAGACTTGAGTATCAAAAGATCCTCCAAGATGCACCCATAAACTCTGAACGCACTAAGATCAGCATACCACTCAAGGAGCAATGCAACCTCACCGTAGGGAAATACAGTGCAACTTATACCAAGACAGCTTCCCAAAACATCTGCAGAACAGGTGTTCACCAATTTACTAAAAATAAAAGAAAACAGTACAACAATGTGATCCAAACTGTGCCAAATCCTAAAATTAACATTTGATCTACATGGTAGATGTCTGCGAAGTAATTAAACTTATTCATGTAAATATTATTATCTTACAATATAAAGAACTAATTTTTAATCTTTTTTTTTTCTTCATATGAAAAGGGATTAATTTGCAGAGCAAAAGGGTCATGTATTTCCACAACATGTTCTTTTACAGTTCCTGTTGCACTGTCGTGCTGAAGTGAAGCTAAAGGAACACCATGAGAAACTTAAACGTGAACAGGGATATTAAATGAGCTCCTAGTATTGAAAGTTATTGGAAACTGATCTCTTCCTTATTAATACAATTCCCCATCATGTACAAAGAGATATCTCCATGTTCCAGAATGCAAACAGAGTTTTAATCTTTAATTATATTCTCAACCTCAACTCTTCTGGAGAGAAGTATAGATGTGGGCCTGAGGATTATTGCTTTATTACATTATCATCTCGGTGGTATTTAATGAATATTGATACTTAATGCAGCTTTGCCAGTAGGGGGAAAGAAGAAGAATTTCAGAACTGCATAAAGAACTTCTGATGACTTTTTTCAAAATAGAAAATACAGACACACTCTTTGCTCTTCTCCTCTTGAACACTTCTAAGGAGGGGCCCAAAAGTTAGAGCAGAGCTTGTAATACTGAATGGGATTATTGCAGCAACAACACTTGCATGTTTAAATAGCCACAGTCCCCACAGCTCATACTCAGGTGTCACACTTCACTGGCACACTGTGTTCTTGGTTTCAAAGTCTGAATCCCCAGCTGGGATTTCAGACCTCTCTACCACAGCGAGGTCAGACTAGATAAGCATAATTTAAACATATGGTCTTAAAAATTAGAAAACCTATGAGCATTTATTGGCTTAAGCATGCTTTGCCATTATCTTTAGAATAATCTGCCTCTTTCTTTCATAATGAAAATCCCTGAACCCAGGAAGCAATTAGATACTGTTTATAAAACAAAATGCTGAAAAAAACCCTTTCCTCCAATAACTCTTGGCAAAGGGCTCATCAGGATTTTTCCTCATATAAAAATGATAAATTACACAAGTTCCAAATAATTTATTCTGGCACATCTGACGACTGGGTGTATAGTTTCCACACATACCTTTCAGTTAACTGTTAAAAATAGCAATCTTTTTTTTGAACACTACATCACTGACTATTTTAAATTAAATTCCATTCTAAAGACTCAATTCGTGTGTCCTGGAAAAAGCTCTTGAAGAAATACAACAGAACTTTACAGTACTAATTGTATGACAGGCTCATTAAAACTGATAGGGTGTTAATGAAAGATCACCACTTTGACTATGCTGAGATTGAACCAAGCTATAAGTAAGCACCAAGTTTGGGATATCTGCAAATTTATTTCCCAAATCCAGATGAAGAAATACCTGCTAAGCCAGTAAATTATGCTTTCAAAGAAGACCACTCACTAAAGAACATCTTTTGCTAATGTAGCCTTAAAGGATGGAGCAAGTATAGACTTCATTTGAATAAATTCATCTTCTCTAGAAGAAGAATCCAGATGGATTCCGAGGGGCAGAAAGCAGAATAGCGACCTCCTCAGCTCACCCAGAACAAGTGGCAGAAACATGGTCCTTCTGAGTCTCTGCCCAGCTCTCTATCCTTATGTCCTTATTATTTCCTAAGAGAGAAATTTGCACAGCTTTTTGTTGTTCAATTATCTAGAGCACTACCATGGGCAGTACTGGTTTTTGGTTTTGTTTTACGTTTAATAAAGGAAAATTCATTTTGCTCGTCTGCTCCCAGCAGCAGAGTACAAATTCACAGAGATTTTTACTCAATCCATTACAATGGTTTCACTGTCAGGGTAGGGCATACATCAGAGCACAAGAGATTTACAAGACAAGTTGAAGAGCCTTAGAACAAAAAGAATGGACTCTCTTACTCAAGCCTCTCTCTCCACTGAGCTTGAAGTTGTCAAATAAGAATCAGACTTCTACTTGATTATTTTTTATAGTGTGTTTATTTCCCCAAAACCACAAATGTCACAACAAATGACCCTAAAAGACACCACAAAGGGCAAGAGTCTCAGTACCTTTTGTGGTGAGCAAGTTCTAGTTCTGGCAATTTCCTTCCAGACAGAGAAGACAGATGATTAATCTGAGAGCACTGAGAAAACCCTGTGCAACAGAGCTATCACAGTCACAAGGTTTTCAGCTGAGACCCCTAAAACTTCCCATTAAAACTAACTGACCCTCTTGTGTGTGCCAATGAATATAACTGGAAGAATCATCCTGTGCTTCCTCTTTCATCCTTCCCATCACAGTGACTGACTGCTGTCATTTTTCAACTAGACAGTGACATATCAGAGTCTGCTGGGCTCTCAGCAGAGTGGTCCACTGGCAGGGACTGCTCCCATGGACTCACTGCTGTGAGGCACTCCAGACTCTTTGGGGTGCTGCATGCAGCTCCCACAGGGTCATGGAGCCAACTTCCTAACTGGGAATTTGCTTTTGAGACATGGAACTGAGCAAAACAATACCAGACCAATTAACTGCATCAATTACTGTATTTCATCAGGAAAGAAAAATACCAGATGAAAAGTCATCACTACTTATTGCATTTCCTTATTTATTTCAAACCTGAAGAGCAGGATGGCTGCTTCTGAAGGGTTGCATGTATATGCTTTCCTAGTCACTTGGAGAGAGCTGACAGCTTTCAGCACTTCAGCAAACACTGCTTTGAGATTCTTTAACAGAAGGAGGGAACCAGCAGCCAGATGAGAAGCATGTGAGGGAACGCATCTATTAGCAAGTACAAGGAGATGTCTTGTTAATAGAAGACAGAAGGAGGGACAAAGCAGGGAGAGAAAGAAGCCAGCAGTTAGTCATTTTCTCATACATTTGGCTAGAAATAAGACACATATCAATACAGTATTCCTTTCTGCATTTGCACAGCCAATGAAAACCAACACTGAACCAAAAGGTCTTCTTCAAAATTCTCTGGTACCCTCAGAAGCCCTCAGATAATGAAAACAGTGAGAAAATGACAGTTTTCCTGGTAGCAGTTGCATAGGATAGAGACCTTCCATTTCTAAAAACATCTTTTTGATTCAAGATTGCTGCTGCTGTTTCAGGTATCTGCTAGTGAAAAACTAGAGCCTGTCACCCCCAAACCAGATCCAGTTGATCCAGTATAAGACTCAGGTTTTGTATCACCACCCTGTTGAGAGGGGACACACCATTTGTGTCCGTTCAGTCTGTGGAATAAAACTGACCACCACCATTAAAGACAAAAATGTGGATTACCAAGGTAATTGCTCAGCTTGCATCGTTGCCATTAAGAACCTAAAGTGCAACAGGAAAACTTACCCATGCAGCTTCTTCATGGAACAGGAATAGTAGGTTAAAAACCCCCAACTACTCAGTAACACACTCTCCAATGCTACCTTTAACTCAAGACATAGAATCATAGAATGGCAAGGGTTGGAAGGGACCCCAAGGACCACAGAGCTCCAACCCCCTGCCACAGGTAGGGACACCAACCTCAGGCCTGGAGCTACACAAGGTTGCCCAGGGCCCCATCCAACCTGGCCCTGAACACCCCCAGGGACGGGGCACCCACCCCCTCTCTGGGCAGCCTGTTCCAGCCCCTCACCACTCTTTCTGTAAAAAACTTCCCCCTAATATCCAATCTAACCCTTCCCTCCTTCAGCTTTAATCCATCCCCCTTGCCATTAACATGTAGAACATCAAACATCTACATTGACATATAGAACATCAAACTGTGTATGCAAAATCTGCAGAAAAACAAACCTCTTTCAGAAAAGTCTTTGGCCAAATCATCAAATTACCTCCTGAGCAAGTGTTTCCTGCATCCCTTTGCTGGCTGAAGAGGATTGCTGCAGTGCTGCTATTTGCTCCAATCTAAAGTGACTTTTTGGCATATAGCAGGTTTTAACCACTTGTATTATCTAGAGCTTGTCTTAAACATAGTTGTTCTGAACAACATTTAATATATACTTGACTCATAGCACACAGTTACTCAGCCCAAAGACTTGTCACAGAACTTAACTTTAATAGCATATATCAAAGCAAAAAAAGACAAAGAAATAGTTACCCCTTCCCTGAGTAATCAATAAAGCTAAGGAAAAAAAAGATTCCCTGAATTGCCATGGGGAAATTAGTATGCAGTATGCCCTTTCAAGGAGATACGTAGTTTTGCACCTGGATGTTTTCTTCTTTTGCATTTTAGAGAGAATGAAGAGAATGAAAAAAAAAATAATCACAGCATGATTCACCATTATTTGCATGAAATTACATCAAATCAAGATATTAATATCCATTTGCCATACTTAAAAAAAAAAACACTTTTCATAAGCCTATTTTCATAAGGTTTTTTTCATCATTTACTTCTGCCCTGTGTTAAGACATGATACTGAACTCAACAGGTATTTGGTTTAAATTAACTGTTGTTCTCAAAACAGGCCAAGATAGAAAATAAGGTCAAATATAGAAAGGTCAAAGAGAAGCCAAGGAGGAGGAAACCAGGGACGGGTGAAGGGTCAGCTCAGCATGAAGATATTTTCCCTATGAATAATGCTGGAAAAAGTAGTAAGATAATAATCCAACTACTAGTTAAAGTTTAGTTAGTAAAATTTCATTCTCTCTGCAAGTTTTAGGTAAATGCATCAGCAAACAAAAAGTCTTTTGCAGATAAAAGGTGTACAACCCTTTTAGTGTGTATATGACAAACCTCATATTAAGATTTGTACAGCTGCAGTGGTTTTCCCCAATATAGGACATTTTTAATATTCATCTGGGAGGGACACTGGGCCATCTGGCCTATAATGGTGCTTTTGTCTAGAGAGAGTTCCAACCAAGAAAGGTTGGGCCACAGGATCCTTGAGGCCTCTGCCCACCCAGTATTCTATGATCCTGGGTTCCATCAGCAGAGGGGTGGCAGCAGGGACAGGGAGGGGATTGTCCTCTCTGCTCTGCCCTGGGAGGCCCCAGCTGGATCCTGTGTCCAGAGCTGGGGCCCAACACAAGGAAGATGTGGGGCTGTTGGAGAGGGGTCAGAGGAGCCACGGAGATGCTCAGAGGGCTGGAGCAGCTGCCCTACAAAGAGAGGCTGAGGGAGCTGGGCTGGGTCAGCCTGGAGAAGAGAAGGCTGTGGGGGGACCTCATTGCAGCCTGCCAGTCCCTGAAGGGAGCAGAGGAACAGGAGGGGAATCAGCTTGTTAAAGGACAGACACTGGCAGGACAAGGGGGATGGATTAAAGCTGAAGGAGGGAAGGGTTAGATTGGATATTGGGGGGAAGTTCTTTGCAGAGAGAGTGGTGAGGAGCTGGAACAGGCTGCCCAGAGAGGGGGTGGGTGCCCCGTGTCTGGGGGTGTTCAAGGCCAGGTTGGCTGGGGTCCTGGGCAACCTTGTGTAGCTCCAGGCCTGAGGTTGGTGTCCCTGCCTGTGGCAGGGGGTTGGAGCTCTATGATCCTTGGGGTCCCTTCCAACCCAGACCAGTCTGTGATTCTACGATTCTATGAACTGTTTAAGTGCAGACTGTTCTGTGCAAAAAGAGGAGCTAGCTCGCTCTCACTCACTGTAGGCGTTTCTAGTAACTGGAGATGCCACGATCAAAGGAAACAAAACCAAACCAAAATATTTTAAGATTTCTGGATATGTACTGTGATCCCAGTCACAGTTTTATATTTTACAGATTTCTTGGAGAAGTCCATTCTGTATTGGGCTTGCAAGGCAAGGTTTTGGTAGTGGCACAAGGTTTTGGTAGTGCTACAGGCACAAGGTTTTGGTTGGGCTACAGGCATGGCTTCTCTGAGAAAGTGCTAGAAGCTTCACCCATGCCCAACAGAGCAAATGCCAGCCAGCTCCAAGACAGACAAGCTGCTAAGGCCAAGCTCATCAGTAGCAGTGGTAGCGCTCCTGTGATAATATAGTTAAGAAGGGAAGGGGGGAGGAAAACCTGCACATCCAAAGAGCAGTTTGCAGTCAGAGGTAGGAGTAAGAATATGCAAGATGACCAAGTTTGCAGACACCAAGGTCAGGGAAGAAGGAAGGGGAGGAGGTGCCCCAGGTGCTGGAACAAAGATTCCTCTGCAGAGAGAAGACCATGGAGAGGCAGGCTGTCCCTCTGCAGCCCATGAAGGGTCCTATGTCAGAGCAGGTGGATGCACCTGAAGGAGGCTATAACCCCACGGGAAGCCTGTGCTGGAGCAAGCTCCTGTCAGGACCTGTGGACAGAGCAGAGCAGCCCACACTGGAGCAGGTTTGTGCTGGCAGGACTGGTGACTGTGTGGGGTACCCATGCTGGAGCAGTCTGGTCCTGAAGGTCTGAACTTCACGGAAGGGACTGATGCTGGAGCAGTTTGCAAAGAACTGCAGCCCATGACAAGAACTCACGTTGGGGAAGTTCAGAGAGGACTGTCTCCTGTAACAGGGACCCTGCATTGGAGCAGAGGAAGAGTGCAAGGAGCTCCCCCCAGGAGGAAGGAGCAGCAGTAACAAGGTATGACAAAGTGACCACAACCCCCATTCCCATCCTCCTGTGGAAGGGAGAATATCAGGAGTGCAGTTGAGCCTGGGATAAAGGGAGAGGTGAGAGGAAGGTGTTTTAAGACTTAGTTTTGTTCCTCATTATGCTACTGTGGTTTGATTGGCAATAAATTAAACTAACTTTCCCAAGTTGAGTCTGTTTTGCCCATGACAGCAACTGGTAAGTGATTTCTCCCTGTCCTTATGTCAGCCCAGAGCCTTTCATTGTATTTTCTCTCCCCTACCCAGTTGAGGAAGGCAGTGAGAGATCAGCTTTAGAGGGCACCTGGCCTCTGCCCAGGGTCAACCCACCACACAATTTAAGCTCTAGACAAGCCTCATATCCCAAAGGATGAAAGCTAATTATCCAGTTTGTCACGGTATTTCCCTGTTCTTTCAGAGATATAAGAGAAACAACACCTGGTTTTCAAACCTATAGTTCTGCTAAAGCTGCCTTTCTAACCATTTGTCTTCATCTAACATACTGGTTAAAAAAAAGGGATGGATTTTATAGATTCTTCAATTAACAGCCCTTTAAAGTTAACACACAAGGCTAAAGCTCTGTTGACTGATTTTTTTTCTCATTTCATATAAGGAAAAAGCTAAACTTCCTTTGATTCAGTCATCAACTTAGGCCTGTGGACTCCAGTGATAACACAGACTTTTATTACCACAACTATGAAGCTTTTAGTAGCACAGTGTTTATACATCAGTGACTCTTGTTCTGTGAAAAAAAGCAGGCTGTTTCCACAATCTACAAGGCTGCTCAGTACAATGAATAATTGCTTAGCACTTCTTTTTCTACATAATAATCATTTTCTTTTATGTAAATAAATATTTTAAGTAGCTTATTAATTTATAAGCTTAGTTGTGGCTATCTCTGTTTTTTGGCATGAGTACATAGACTGCCTAAAGTGTTGATACTCTATGTCCTCAAACAGTTTCTAAGTGTCCTCATAATTGCTTGTCACCTGTAAAAGAGGTTTAGATCCAAAGCAAAATTAGCATATGGTGAACAGATGGACTCAGAACAGACGTTTGTCAAGGAAGTACTCACACCAAAGACTTTTTGGCTTCAGCCTTTTAGGACCTTCAGAAAAGTCCTACTTGAAGCTCCAAATCATACTAATCAGGGGAACATCATTCCTCAATGACAATCTCGTGTTGCAAAAACTTTTATGACCTGCTACAAAGAAGAGCCCTTGCAGCTTTTCTGTTGTCACAGTGCCTCCATAAACAGAAGCAAAAAATAGTTGTCTCCACAGCATTCCCCACCTACCCAACAAGAATTCATCTCATATGAAATAAAAATGCAAAGCTACAACGATGATGATGATGGAAAAATAAATGAATTATCACAATAGAATAATTTAACACCACCCTCCCATGCAAACTCTGTAAAATGTTCAATTACTTACTGAGGAGGTAAGACAAGAGTTGTTGGCTGGGCTTTTGGTCTTCGCTTTGCAGATACTCCCATCTGGTTGGCTGAACGTTTCAAAGACTGCTGATTCAAAAGGCCAGATGCTAGCCCGGCATGGTACTGCAACTGGATAATAAAAAAACCCATATATATTAAAATACAGACCACTGCAGTACTCTGTCTATGTCAGACCTCTACTATCTGTACCACTTGATTCAAATTACAGCCAGTCAGTAAGTTAATGTACAGCATTTCATATACATTGCTAGGATGTGAAACGATATGAAGGAAAGCATATTAAAAAGCCTGCTGTGAAATAGGCATTGCAAGGAAATTATGCTATAGGGCAAGTAGGATGATGAATCAAAGACTTCCTCTCAAGTCTTAACTCTCTTGAAACTTGGGCTTGCTTTAAAATGTTAAGACAGTTTCTCCTCTCAAGGGTTCAAGCATTTTTACTTTTTGGAAGAAGATAAGAGGAAGAAAGATGCAACCCTTCCACTATATAAACGAGCTTTTCAGAAATAACACTCAGCTTTTTTTTTCCCTTTAAACATAAAAACACAAAACATTTGCAAAGAAGTTTCTACCACTGTAAAGAAAAATCGAGCCTTCAAAATACCTGCTAGCACATCTCCACAGCATTGCAACAGAAAGATTCACATTCAGTAGCTTTCTCCTCTAACCTTTTCTTTTACTTGCCAATGAAAGACAAATTTACGAAGGACACAACATGAATCTGCAAGATTTTGAGTGCATTCCCACTGCTCACAGATCTAAGAGCAGCTACAGTGCTGTGCCTGTCCCAAAATCTGCCTCAAGTGCAACAAGTTACAAGCTCACTTCTGAATACTCTGAATTATATTCTTAGCTCCCCATTTTTGAAGAGAAGGGGTGAGATAAAAGCTCAAAATTCAGCATCAGACAAATGCAATTCCCTTCATCATTCTAGTCACAGAATCACAGAGCTGTAGGGGTTGGAAGGGACCTGGAGAGCTCCTGGGGTCCAACCCCCCTGCCAAAGCAGCTCCCCAGCTCATACTGCACAGGTCGGTGTCCAGATGGGGCTGGAATCTCTCCAGAGAAGGAGACTCCACACCCCCTGGGCAGCCTGTCCCAGGGCTCCCTCACCCTCACTGGGGAAAAGTTCCTCCCCATGTTGGTGTGGAACTTCCTGGGCTCCAATTTGCAGCCATTGTCCCTTGTCCTGTCCCCACAGACACTGAAAAGGGTCCTGTCTCCACAGACACTGAAAATTCCCCCTGCACCCCATCCTTCAGATATTGATAACCATTGATTAGGTCCCCCCTCAGTCTTCTTTTCTCCAAGCTGAACAGCCCCAGCTCTCTCAGCCTTTCCTCACAGGATAGATGCTCCAGGCCCTTCATCATCTTCGTAGCCCTTCTCTGGACTCTCTCCAGGAGATCCCTGTCCTTTTTATACCAAAGTCCCTACATCGGTGTGTCCATTACACTGTCCAAAGATTTGTTCTTAAAAAGGTGACCTGTTTAACACATTAATAACTCTCACCCAATGATCTGCATATAAAAAAGGTTGCAGTTGGAAAACTATGACTTACAAGTGTTCAGAAAACAAAGCTGTCTTAGGCAAAGCTGTTCTGCAGGGACAGAACTGACTGAAAATGAGGGAAACAAAGCTTGGTAAAGTGATCTACTTGAAAATGGCTATTAAAAGGAGTGAAGCTATCCCGGGAGCCAATTTGACTCAAATGTCAATGCTCAGAGCATCCATAAGGCTTTTTAACAGGCTCCTGATTTACTTGGCTGCTTTGCCACGTGATCTTGGTCGTGGCACAACATGAAGACGCATCGCATTCGTAATGGGAAGAGAACCGCGCTTGGCTGGGGAAGGGGAGGGAAAGGGGGGGGGTGCTGCCCCAACAGCTCCATTTAGACCAATGAATTTTACTCAAATTTGTTTTTCTCCGACAGATTTCTGAAATGAAAAAGAATCAATGCGAGCAATGGACAGTCCAAGTTTGAAAGGCAATGTTTCAAAGTGTCAGGGGCTTAGTTTTCAATCTTCACTATCAGAATTTGCAGGGAGTGCAATATGCAGGGAATTAAAGGGAAAGACAGCTCAGGCAGCAGACCCCTCCAGCTCCAGGAACACGCTCTTCCCTTTTCTTCTTGCATCTTATGATGAGCAGCCCTCCCTCAGCCATTTTGTGCTGCCTGCACCATTCCTTTACATTCACTGGAACGACATGGACCGGTATTTCAAGTAAATAACATCATTTGGACACCTGCTCAGAGATGGAGGTAATCACAGATGCTAATCAGAGATGAATTTTAAATGCAACCTTTAAAAAAAAAATTTATAACCTCTCAGCTAGCCTGACATTTAGTGGTCAGGCTTCAAAATAATCAGAAAAGCCAACAATATATTCTAAAAAAAAAAAAACCAAACCAACCCTAATCTGTCCTTGAAGGCCAACTCCTAGTCATTAAGCTATTCTTATTAATTATAAGTATTTCTTTAGAATCTACCTTTGCTCCCAGGAATGCAGATCCAACTGTCAAAATCTATAAGGGCCATTAAATATTTACCAAACCATCCTTATAATGGGAGAAAAGGTCAAAGTTAATAAAACTGACAGGCAGCTTCTGTCCAACTTGATTTATACATTATTAAAGTATCACATACTATATTGCACAGAATGCATTCCTTTCTGCAGGCAGAGGGGTCTTAACCGAAGAGACTGGGAAATTGCTTCTTAATCATTTGCTCTGAGGAGCAGAAACAAGGACTGAAAATAGTACCAAAGCAGTACCTCTAGCATCAAAACTACAGCCAGGAGACTCAAAGGTCCTGATGGATAAAAAAATTGCCATTCAGTTCCTTCCTCCTTGTGCAAAATAAACACTTTTTTATGCCAGCATCGGTCATGACAGCAAATGTCAGCTAAAAAACATACCAACCCCCATGAAATTTTTGCTTACTAACAAGAGAATGCTATTTTCAGACATACTATCTTCACCTTAGGGAACCCACATGAAGTGTACTGTCAGAGGATATAATGGGTGCTAAAAGGCTCATACAGAGAAGACGAGAGGACCTCGAGGGACACAAAGCCTCTGAGGGTTGATAAACACACAGAAACCACGTTTAGCCCCAGAAGTCTCTGAGCCAGAGAGTGCTGATGGCTGGAAGAGCATTGAGGAGAAAATGTATACAGGCACATGCTTATGGCTACTGCAGGAGTTGAGATCTGGGGTGAAGCAAGCCTTTGGATCAACTGCTTCTGTTAGTGACTATGGGGGGGTGGTCCCTGGAGGTCTAAGAGACTCTGCAACCCACCACAGCCAAAAGTTGGGCACATGTGGATGATGACAAGCCCCTTCTGTAAGTGTATTCCCAACAACCTTTTGACAATGTGCTCATTGAAACCAGCAATCCATAAAATATGCTAAACACTCATTGAACTCGAGTACTGGTGCAGCACTAGGTAATATTGCAATTCATTTCTCTATCAGCCACTAAGGAATTCCCCATCATTCAGAGGCTTTATTACAGTAAGCATCCATGCCTTTCAGCTTTGGGGATTTCCAACTGGTTTATGGAAAGCTAAGCTCTTTACTTCCTAATGAAATATTCCTCCATAAAATTTCAACAAGATCGATCTCTTTTTCCTAATAAATGCAGAAGAAACATAAAATCTATTTCAGAAAACTAAGAAATAAACAACAACAACAAAAAAATCAATTTATAACACTTAGAAGCTAGGATATACACCAGTGCCAACTTGTAGGGTTTTATGATGAGTCTCATGATAGCTGATATTTTTCTTAAAACTGTGTTTCCAAGTAATGTGTGAATTCCACATTTTAAAATCAAGAGGCCCTAGTTCTCAAGGATGTAGGAAAAGTACTGACAGTAACACTTCAATGCATACAAAATCTTTACCTGAAGGTAAATAAAAACATTACTTGGATAATTTTTAGTTTCTATGCTTTTGAGATTAATTATTTTTCTATGTTAATGGCAACACATTTGGCCTACATTTTCTAGAAGAAAAGGTTATCACTGATGTTTTACAGGTGCCATAATTCACATTCTCAGTGTTCCTGAGTATATGAAATGTACATTCATATAACAACAGCTCTCAATCTTCCCCGCAAAGTGAAATACGTCACAACAGCGACAGCCCTTTGGAGTCCCTTTTCTCACAGCTGTAGCTATGAGGAGAGCATTTTCTTCATTCACACATGAACTATTTAAATAGAGAACGTGGATCAGAGAAATACAGCCTGGGTTTAGTTCCAAAAGTATCAATTTTAGTATTTTTTTTTTCTACCCTGCTTACTCTCTTCTGATGAGAAACAAGGTATTCACCCCCTAGAACCACCAAAACAACCAAACAAGAACCCCTCCATCCCCCCAAAAGATCACAGTGTCTTCTGCAGCTGATTTTTAAGGTTTTGGAGCAGCCACAGAACTTCTGCTACAGCCAAAGGGCTTAAACCAGAACAATGCAGTAAGGCCCCTTCGTTCAACAGAAATGTACTGCCCATATAGTGACAGGCTGTATCGTGGCCTATAGTATTACTCTCCAGTGCATGTTATGAAACTACAAACATGTACACAGCACTAATTTAAAACTTTTAAAGTTAAAGCTTCATCATTAGAATCATGCTGGGTCTAAAGGTCCTTTGTTTACATAATTCATGGGCTGGAGATTTTGCATGTGCTGACTGCTGACCAAACAAGTCATTACACTCCACTTACTTACAAGGCCATTTAAAGTTGCAAAAATTGGTTGGGTAGGAAGAATGTAAGAATCAGGGGGGAAAAAAATATTAAAAAAAAATAAAAATCACTTGGAACCTTTTCAATTCGTGATGCCAATTCTCAGTTGCACATTAAATTTGCATATCACCATTATTTAAAGTTTTTAAAGCACCAAGAGGTCTTCTTTAAAACCTGAAATCAGAAGGCTGACTTTTCTTTGTGATCACATTACCCCACTGAGGTATTTTTCCCTATTTTCACACAAATAGAAAAGTATTTTCTCAGCCATTGGTAACATTAAAAAAATAGATATTTATTTCCCTTCTTCCAAGAAATGTAGCTGTACAGAAGGGGCTGACAGATACTCCCCCATCACAGAATTTTCTGAGTTCAGAGCAATACTGGTGAACACATGCACATTTGCCTCCTTTTAAGATGCACAGTACTTTGCCCCTCATCATTAAGTTATTTCTCCCTTGCAGCTAACAAGGGATTTGTCTATTATGATAAAACTCTAGTCGTTCTTTTGAAAAGAGCAACGAGCAAGCAAGCAGGACACTCCCACAGTTTCATCTCTGCAGACTAAAGTAGGCAAGAGAGAAATTACACTACCTTAATTGATATTTTTAAGCTTCTCTCAGATAATGAGGCCGCTTTGGAAATTCTCTTTTTCTCCAAACAATGTTTGATCATTTTAGGACAGCTGAATTCTTGACTTGGCCCAAACAGCATCAATAAACCAAAGGAGCAGTCTCCAATTTATTTACTCATTGGTTTTCCTCTTGTGGAACTGGGTTGCAGGCTTTTCAATTAATAGGAAAGCTAGACATTGTGTCTTTGCTCTAGTTTGCAATTCAATTAGGAGACTTTGTTCTATTTTTTTAAAGCATTTATGCCCCCCAAACACTTTCTAGTTTTCAAGACTTTTTAAACAACAAATACCTACCCATGACAGAAGCAAAGGCTACCCTCATTCCTTCCTTTTTTTAAAACCCCTGCATAAAAGTTACTGCATCTTTTCCTGAACACCCTGATCTGAGTAAACTGCGAAATTAATGAGCTGGCACTTCTGTTAAAAGCCTCTCAAATGCAATGGTTCTTATTTGCATTGTGTGAACAGTGCCACTGCCTCACCCTGGTCAATAAACCAGCAGCACTCTGAGGACATCTACCTGTCCCTGCGCTGGACCACAGCCTTGCTTTGCCCTCACGCTTCTTCTCCTCCCTCCCAAGGCTTGGGAGGTGAAAAACACGTTTATACTGGGTTTTTTTCAATAGTATAAAGAAACACAAGTGGGAAACGCATTGATACATATCCCTGTTTCTTGTAACATCTTCTCTTCGCTACATCTTTCATCCCATTGTCTTTGAATTCCTATTTTCGCTGAGAGCGCTGTTTTAATTAGCGTCACATTTTAGCCTTAAAGTGTGCTCTTCTCATACTTTCCTTTCAAAAACACTAAAGGTCTGCTGATGAACGACTGCATCAATATTCCCTCACTCCAATACTGCTTGCAACTCTTTGGCGTTTTACCATGCAGAGATAGCAAATCTGGTGGCACTTTCTTCAATGAACTGGTCAAAACTCCAGCTTCTGCATCCTTGCTGCCAATAAAATTATCTGCACTGCTGAAAGTCTCTGTAAAAGCCCCTACCCCTCCTCCACTTGTTGTTTGGTTGGGGTTTGGTTTTTTTTTTTTTTAGTATTCTGGAATCCATTTAAAAGTTTCATCTGTGACATATTCTTGGATTGGGATAATATCAACACAAAAGGACACTACACAGCCTACAGGCTCAGAGGTTTAAAATGAACTAGTATTTGAAATTGATAAAGGGGCAGAGTAATCATCATCTGGGGCTACACGCTGTCTTATATTCCTCTTCAGAAGAATAGCTGTATTTTATGCTTAAGCATAAATACTTCCATGTGCTTGGAAGGGCTTGAATATAAATATTTCCTGAAAGATAACTCAGTGCACTGGTATTTCACTGGGTACGCAACAACCCCCTCACACACAGCAGAATCACAAAAAGCAGAGTAAAATTATTACACTGTGTTCTGCATCTAAATGACAAAATCCCACCACATGCACTAACAAACAGTATACTGTCAAGTAACCCTGAGCTCAAGGATTGCAGTGAGCACAGCAGCTGTCCACTAACAGGAAAATAGTCTTAGTGTCACCCTACGAGATACATTCACACTGGTACGGTCACTTAATGGATTTCATTACAGTCTGAAGACCCAAGAAGTGTACTTGATTAATATTTACAGAAAATCTGAATTCCTTTTTGACATAAGTATTATCTTTGCACAGGACAAATAATCTGTAGCAGGGCAATATCATCATTAAAAGTCAAGACTGAAGGAGAACAGTTAGTATCTTGCCCCCTGCTGCTGTGCTCCCTTGAACAGGCACCAGAACTTTGAACTGTAGACACTGCTCACACACTAAAATTAATATTTTCTAAAGCCCTAGACTAAATCTTTGGTGTCAGGGGCTCAGGTGGCAGCTATGTCAGTATAAAGAATGGGCTGTTGCCTTGCTGATGGGGGATGCTCAGGTGGTTATATAAGAAATGTGAAGGTACTTTACAACTGAATGGAATCAGCTACAGAAACCCTCTTCACATTGCCCAGCATCATGCCATGATTTTCAGCACTGTGGCTGGGCTTTGCCACTACAGCAAATGAACTACTTTTCAGAGAAAATAACAAAATGAATACTCTTCAATAAAATGTCTACAAGGTGCAGCTTACATAAACCCAAGTATTCCAGCTGCATCATCAGACAAAGGAGAGAACAGATGAGAGGGGAATCCATTAGTGGATAAGCAATGTAGCAGTAATGACCCCGGCTGGTAATTGTGCTGCTAGATTTCTTTTTTCCCCTAACTCATTAAATTTAATTATTTTAACTTCTGTTAAATGCCATTTCTTAGCTTTGGTCACTTGCACAATAATTAAAATGCACAATGTATTTAGACTAGCAAACACTCATACTGAGAGTGTCAGATGGCAGTTACTAGCCTAGCCATGGGTCTTTCTGCCAGCACATGGAAACCTGTCTTTACTCAGTCTAGCACAGCCTTTCTGAAGGAGAAGCTGTACTCAGAGATCAGAACTCCACTATATGGTTCATCCTGATGCAGGTATGGCATAGGCAGACTCTGCCAAGCTATACCATACTAGAGATTACCAAGCTACCATGCCAGCAAAACAGGCTGCATGAATATGGTTTGAAAATGTTTGAGCTGAACTTGCCAAATTAGAAGAGAATTCTTCATCAAATGGTTACATTTGCTAACATCCTCTTTATTTACATGCAGATGGTATCCTGAAGCAATGTTGCTGGGAATGCTAATTTCCAGCCTGGTAGCAAGGGCAACCAATAAAATCTTGAGGCAGGACAGTTAGATCTGGAACAGAATGTATGTGGCCTATTTCCCTATATGGGCATTCTTACAATAGTTTCAGAATATTCATGATTGGATTAATTTATACTCCTTCCAAGGCAGTATAAAATAGCACACAGAAAGTATTCATACACAAATAGGACTGATACAGGTCACTGTTATAAGTGGTTAGAGAATGAGATTTAAAATCTTGTAACAACACAGAATTTTGCATGGAGAAACTCTACAATCACCATCAGTGGCTGGAAGTTAAGAGATCAGCTGCCTTCTGGAAGGTGAGTATCAAAAAGACAGACATCATTTTCCCCCCTTTAAAACACGAATGGGTGTCACTGCAGTACGTGGTGGGAAAGATGACCATAAGCTCTGTACCTGCAATCAGAATGCTGAAATGTAATGGTCAACAAAACCAAAACGTTTTTCCCCCCTCATAAGACAATTAAAAAAAGAGCTTTCTCTGCCCTTCCTAAAGTTTTCTGTGTTCAAAAATTAATGACATATCTGAATCCTGTCTTCAGCCTCACATTGACTTTTGGGAGGCAGCGATGCTGCCAATCACTAGCAGCAGTGTGAGCTCTTCCTTTGCTGAGAAGTTTCACTGAAAATTTTCTCCAGCTAAAACAGTGTTATGCATCACCTAAGAACTCTAAATTGAAACTCAGTTATTTTTTTAAATCCTTCAGAAGAGACATTTATGGCTTACAACACAAACTTTCAGGAATTGTTTGAAATATAACACCAGTCTTTAGAAAAATTAGTGCTCTGCATGTAATAGGGACACTTAAATAAGAAGCTGTATAATCACAAATCTGCAAACCTTGCTATTTCATAGAATCATAGAATGGCATGGGTTGGAAGGGACCCCAAGGATCATAAAGCTCCAACCCCCCTGCCACAGGCAGGGCCACCAACCTCAGGTCTGGAGCTACACAAGGTTGCCCAGGGCCCCATCCAACCTGGCCTTCAACACCCCCAGGGATGGGGCACCCACCCCCTCTCTGGGCAGCCTGTTCCAGCCCCTCACCACTCTCTCTGTAAAAAACATCCCCCTAACATCTAATCTAAACATTCCTTCCTTTAGCTTTAATCCATCCCCCTTGTCCTGCCATTATCTGCCCTTTTAACAAGCTGATTCCCCTCCTGTGTCTCTGCTCCCTTCAGGGACTGGCAGGCTGCAATGAGGTCCCCCCACAGCCTTCTCTTCTCCAGGCTGACCCAGCCCAGCTCCCTCAGCCTCTCTTTGTAGGGCAGCTGCTCCAGCCCTCTGAGCATCTCCGTGGCTCCCCTGACCCCTCTCCAACAGCCCCACATTTTTCTTGTGTTGGGCCCCAGCTCTGGACACAGGATCCAGCTGGGGCCTCCCAGGGCAGAGCAGAGAGGGACAATCCCCTCCCTGTCCCTGCTGCCACCCCTTTGCTCATGGAACCCAGGATCCCACTGGCCTTACGAGCTGCAAGAGCCACTGCTGCTCATGGGGAGTTTCTCATCCACCAGAATTTGTATACAAGGTACAGAAATTGCCTTACTCCATACTGCTAGGGACCAAAATATCTTTTACTGTATCAGTTTGTGCAATCCACTACAATAACAGCAACATATGGCCAAACTTTATTCTATAAAAGACAAACCAGGCAACCAAACCCCTAGCCTTGGTGATTTTTGAAGGCCTCTACTTTTAGATGACCAAGCTGTAATGCATGAAAAAGCCAACTTTTGAAAAAACAGATTAAAAGGTATTTCAAGTTAGACATCAAAAAATAGGTAGACATTTATAAACGTCGTAGCCAAATTATTTCTTTAGACTTCAAAGAGTTAACTAATGAATGTTTTTAGGAATGAAAAAAGAATCTATCAGGTTTGATTGATAAAAGCATAGCTTTTAACTAAGACTGAAAAACTGAAGACTGGCAACATTTTTTCCAGAATAATATGCTTCCTCTGCTTTTTTTCAGCACAGTGCACATAAATCAAAGAAATGCTAAAGAGGCCCATATATCACAAGCTGGCATTTCTAAACTATTTACGAAATCTGTAATAGTCAAGAGGATGGAAAATACAGAAGTGTGACCAGCAAAGTTACTGGAAGAAAAAAAAAGCAGTTCTACCATCCCAGCAGGGTTAATTAAGGTTGGAAACAACTCCTGATTGTAGAATTTAAAAATACTAAACCAAAACAATCCCGGTAATGCAGGGTTACAAAAAGCAAACAAGACAGTGTATCGGCCAAAACAGAGAGAAGGTGGGTTTGTGCAACATGCTTGTTCTATGATTAAGCACATTACTGAAAACAGAAAAAGAAAATGCTCTGATAAGGCCTGAAGTACACACAAAAGCAGGACTGACTCCACATCTGCAAAAGACAGCCTCAAAAATATCAGTAACTCCAGCGCTTCGCTGAGTAGCCATCAAATTTTCACACCTCGACATCTAAGCACACAACAGACTTATACAGATGAGGTTTTCCTCAACAACTTTTACAGATGAGAATCTCATCTCCTCTTCTGAAAGGAAAGGCAAGGATTATGGAACGTTTATCTGCCCATCTGTTGAAGATGTCACACACTGACGAGAGAGTGCAAAAAGCACAGAGATGTTTTACAACCAAATCCAAAACTTACTGTAGTCTGAACTAGTGTAAAAGCCATATGCTTTGCAAAAACACCTCTTTTGCTACACATTTTTTTACCACAGCACAAAGAGTAACAGTTCGAAAGCTGCTGTAATCTTTATTTCTGAAAATAGATCACATATTCTTACTCTCATCTGCCACGCTCAGCTATGCCACCCGATCAGAAACAAGAGAGACAAGGAAATACTACACTGTGCAGTGAAAGCAAAGACAGGCATACTCCATCACAAGAAGCTACTTGCAGTTTGCAGGTAAAGCAGCAGCTCAGAAAGCCTGAGACCAGGAGCAGGATGATGTGCCAAACAGCAGGGTTTGGTGGGATGGCACACAAAGTGGTTTTACAGTTTTCCAGCAGGAGTATTTCAGATGAAGTCAGGGACCTCAGAAATATCTTGAGGAGTAAAACAAATGGAACACACTTCATGTTATTTTCATGGGAGCTTATAATGATATTATAATTAACTCAATTACACTACAAGATTAATAGCCTTTAAAATGCTCCCAGTCATTCATTACAGGCCTAATTAAAACTCTCTTTTGGTGCTGAGCCAGCAAGAAAATATGAAACTACATAGTTAACTAACTGTATGTATGTATATATGGCATTATCATGCTGCTCGCTTCCATGTTCACAACTCAGTGTGCAGTTTGGTTTCCAGTTTTTGTGGGTTTGGGTTTTTTTAATAATACAAAAGACAACAAGAAAAATGGACAAGATGCCACTTTAGAGGCTTCAACACCTGCAACAGCGTATCAGCTCACTACAGCTAACCAGTTTATTTCTAGTTTTGCTGCAACAGTTAAGAGCTTCTACAATAGCAGATGCCTTTCCTCCCACACATCAATTAATTTGCAAATGCACTCAGGTTGTAGAAATAATGAAGTGCTGAATGCTTTTCTATTGGCAAGTTTCACTGTCAGGAGGTGGATGCTGTAGGCGAGGTGCAAAAATGCGCTGCTGCTATCTGCATGCCAAAGGAAAGACATGCCTCATGAAACCTGGGCAACAGCTAACAGGGCACATCAATTATTTTATTTACCCCCCCCTCCTCTCTCTGGAACCAAAAGGAACAAATCCTCTCCACAAGATTTTTATTGTGTTTATCTGGGTATTTATAACACACCATTTACGGTGAGATCTGAGTTTCTGTGCTGACCCAAGAAACAGTTACATTTGAAGGATAACATATGTGAGGAGAAATGTAGTGGTTTCTCATGTATTGTTATAGATGCTAAAAAAACTACATTAAAATTGCTAAGGTCACAAATTAAGAATGCAGTAACTAGGAAATGCTTGAATTCATATTCCCTGTGTCATCTAAATCAGTCTGCTTCTGCTAAGGATTCAGACTTTGATTGCGTACTTCTTTCCCAAGGACCTCCCATTACCACAGCGTGCAGGATCCCATGGATGAAGCAGCAGTCATTCAGCACCCATTTTCATGCACAAAATGTTATTTACAGTATCTCACACAATGCCCACACTTATCTCAGTTGTCTTCTATGACATTCTCCTGTTTTATCTTGCTTCTTCACAAATAACATGAAATTTACCCTCAGAAATGCCGAGCATGGATTAGAGGAATCTCTGATTTTTAAGAACACTAAAAGCTTTTACTACTTACTATATTTGCAGTAGAGTTCCTATAGATAACAGCTGCAGTCAGGTGCTCAACAAGTCTTCAAACTAGCCAATAAAGGCTCTAAGCCAGGTCATGGCAAGACTGGAATCGCTACCCCCCATTTCTGGATCGCAGTTCACTATTACTTTCACTCTGGATCAGCCACTAATTGGAACTGAAGTGCATCTTGCCAGCTATTCTCTGAAAATAAGTTAAAAACTGAAGATTTTGAAATTTCAAATAAAATTCTGGGCTCTGGAAGACAGCACATTCTCATGGACACAGACCCCTCTCACTCCATGTCCTCAAATTAGAAGTTAAGCACAGAACAGGGGGGATGGGGACGACACACCACTCCACAAAGAACCCCCAAAAAACCAAGCCAACCCCTCAAACCCAAACCAACGAAAAAAGGGATTTAGATTATGGTAAAAAGTCTGGACAGCTGGAGTTGATCCTTTCCACAAGCTACCCCGGAATTAAGTCAATCTACAAGAACCTTTGTGAACATTTAGTCCTGCCTCTTAGCACGTTCCTTTTGTGTTTGAAATTTAGCAAATGTAGTTAGAAAAAACAGAATATGCACGTGCTCACCTTCCAATTCTTCCAAGGAAGGCAAGTCCCATACCATCCCTCTCCAATTCCTCTAGCATTTAATTAACTATGTTTAAACTATGCAACCTCAGCTGTAGCCCGAATTTGTTAAACTTCTATTTTAAAATTACTGATTTTTTGTCTTTGCTTGCTATAATGAAGAACCTTCTTATCCACTTTTCCTCCCTCAATAAAGATACTGGTACAAAGCAAGTCATCAGTTATATTTTATTACTGAAATAAATTTAACTTGTTTGATCATACAGAAGGAGCACAAGAACCCAGATGCTTTTGATCAGTTCTTGTGTCTCCCAACTACAGAACCCCAAATTAACAGGCACCTAGACAAATGGTAACTACTTAGTTTTACCATTAAAATAAGGCTTAAAACCATTTTCCAGTGTTAATAACTGGAAATGTTATTAGCACAGGTTCTAACAGGTAAGGAAGTTTGTTGTTAAAAATAGATGATTTTTTTGCTTTTTAAAATACACGATTTCCAGGCTGACCTTGTCCCTTTTAAATTTTTATAGCATCTTCAGCTCCAATTTGAGATTTTCATATGGGGTAGGCAAACCTTCTTATGTTCTGTATTAAATGCAAGACACCTTCTTGGCATGATCTGCACTATTAATAATATAACAGTACCAATTCCAGGAGCAGCACTGTAGCATCAACACGCGCATACCTACATGAATGAAAATTTAACCATGTATATCACAGAAATCTTTAATACATCACAGAGAAAAAGCAGGTCTAAGAGAGCTTAAACACTATTTGAGTTTTCCTCTTTTGCCACACAAACACATGACCTTGTGATGCTTCACAAGGTAACACCAACATAGCTGATGCAAGGAAACATATGCTTCTCTTTCCTGGACTCAAAATAGAAATAGAGGGGAAAACGAATGACACTCGGGGCCAAGCCCAGGCTTCTGAAGATGAGACTTGCAGCTGTCACTGTATTGAGCACAAAACGTCCCCACCCACACAAGCTCTAGAGCACTCCTACCCCTAACTGCCACAACAGGATTTGAAAAAAACCACTTTTTGGAAGTGATAAACACTACAGATTCCTTATTTAACTGGAAATTTGCTATGATGTTATCAGAAGAGCTTTAAGACTTCAAGACTGAACCATTTTAAAGTTGCTGCGGGACACAGTTAAAACCACAGGAAAACCTAAATGATTCATTTTTATGGATTTCCAAGGAGACTGACATGCATTCAACCTTCCATGCCTCGGCTGTCTTGAAGACACTCTTCAATAACCCCATTACTACTTAAATGTCTAACATCTAACCCACAGACACATCAAAACCTGGACCTATCTTAGCAATTATCAAGATACAGCAATAAGAAAAGTCTTACTGCTGAACAAAAAGAGCAGTTTATCAGTACCCCAGTTTAAGGCACCTCTCACTGCTTTGTAAACTTCATTATTAATGAAGTAAAAATTGCAGGCATCAATCTATTGCTTCAGCTGACCATAAGTAAAATAAATAGAAAGTAAATGTGGCTGGCCACAGTGGCTTAGCTGGTATATTTACTGGAAGGTGAATTAAGAGCGCTAATGACCACTGTGCTACAAGTGAGGTAAGAGCATCAGATTGGCATAGAAAATTCCTCTGTGCAGCTTGATCTGACCAAGAGCTGTGTTTCCTCCCTCAAACCATATGACAAACTTCTGTGATTGTTTCGCCTATTTAGATCTTCTCTAATGAAGCCTGCAGGGCTATGCTGATCAGAACAAATGGACAGTACTGGCCTTTCTGGTTTTCTGAATGCCTCCCATTATGAAAGGATTGACAGATATTGGGGGGTGGGGGGCTAGAAGGGTCTCTCGAAAAAAGCCAGGGAGGCTCTGAGGAGTTCCTTTCCTCCACACCTCCATCACCCAGCTCACAGTTCCCCAGAGAAGACCCCATAAACAGCAGCTCTGCCCCACAGCATGGCAGAGATTGCCCTGTACAAAGGTCCTTGCTGCCATACCTCACAACCGGACTGAAATAGCAGCAGCAGAGCACCAGGCTTCAGACGCTATGGAGACTCGAAGCCTTCAGCTAGATTTGAGCTGTCTGACACTGTACGTGAAATCCACAGAAGGAAGAAATGTTTTCCTTGCTGTTCAGCTCATGTTATCAAACCTACCCTCTTCTCTGGGCTGGAAAATACAAAAAATCCAGCTGACTTCACTGTTCCAGGGGAACAGGAATGGCACTGCCTTCCTTAAGCACAATCTCCATTGTACCAAAACTTCAGTACCACCCTAATGTGAACTGGCATCAACCTCAACTGCTTCTCATAAAAATCACAATGCATCCAAAACGCACAGTCTCCCACCCTCTAAAACCTGCCATTCTTGGAACAGCCACAAAATGCCATTCTCTCACCTGCTTCTTACCTTTCTCACCTCAAAAACCAAAACAACTTCTTCTCCTCTAACAGTTTTGAGCTGCCCAGGAGCTAAGCACACCATGGTGCCTATTGCTGCAGTTACAGTGAGTGCAGAACATGAGAGAGCTATTGGAAGTCACTAGTTTAGCCTGAACAGTGAATTGAGAATGTAAAAACATATTCTATGTATAAGAACAAAAAATCCAAACCAACAAAGTGCATCTCTTTGATCTTAATGAGAGACAAGGAAATTACATTAAAACAACCCACACAACTCTTCCATTACAATTAGGTATCGGAACAGACACAAGCTGATAAATTTAGCATTAAATTTTCCAAAAGTATCTTTAACTTTTCAGCAGTGCACATAGTTAGAGAGCCAAAAAAGATCTTCCTGTATAAGATCATGCCGCCAGCAATACGCCACACTGGTGTGCATTTAAGGAAACTGGGGCGGTGGGGGTGCAAAACACTGCTTTCGCAAACCAGGATTTAACTTGTTTCCATCACTTCTCTAGCTACAGTCTCTTGTAAATGAGGACACTACCTGCCTACCTCCCAAAGTTATTTTATCAACCCAATAATACAGCAACATGAACGACTGACAATTCACTCTACTATAGATTTTGCCTGAGGCATTATAAAAAAAAAAAAAAAAAAAAAAAGAAGAGCAAGGAAAACTTATAAATGGTGCTGAAAGAGCTGAAGACTTGCTACCAGTACACTAAACAAACAGGAACAATTGAAAGCCATGGAGATGTTAGTAATTTATACTTCTAAGCCTAGTGCTTGGACAGTAAGGAAAACAGATGGCTCTGCAATATGGAGATGGCTCCATGAAAAGCAATGGGCACAGGGATGCTGCAGAAACGTAGAAGCAATTGTCTGATTGTTGCAACAGCCCCAGCAAACTGAATTGCATCATTTCAGAGTATAAAACAAAGCAAAACGTAATGAGGATAAAAACAAACTACAACTTCCTAGTTCAGTAAGCTTATATTCCATGATAAAGCGTGGTTTGGTTAGGTTTCTTCAGAGAGTCCTGTAGAGTTTTGTGGAAATAAGTGAGCATAATCCACCCAGCACTTGCAGTGTCCCTCTTCCCATCCTGTCCCTCTCCCAGCAATTCTGCATCATAGAGAACAGCTACGAACGTCAGCTATTTAGTTCTACTTTTAGCGCTGCTTTAAATAAAAGTGTGCTGAGTGCAAGATGCATAATGAAGGCTCAAAACCATGGAGATGGCACAGGCTGCAACTGGGCAGCATTACCAAGCTGTGGGGTTTTCATTTTTGGTTTTTCATTCTGGCAGGCGTGTTTCATTTGTGGAACAAAACAAAAATTTGCCAAGGGAAGTTTCCAACTACATGCTGAAGAGAACAAGCAGCTGACTGGTTCCAAATGAAGACCTCAGACCTTGAGGACATCCTCAGAGGCGATGGGCTCACAGTGCACGTACACACAAACACGTGAAGGACTTCTTGACAAATGCACAAGGGGCTCAAACTAATTTGCTTTCTTTAAATGTTACATTTCAAGGCCATCATGACTAAGCAATATACCAGTCATACAAGGACTTTTAACAATCTAAAAAAACTAACCTGCAACTTTTCAGAAAGGAAAAAATCATTGTACCACAGGAGCCTCTTAAAATATCTGTGTGCACTCCAAAGAATCAGAGCACAAATGAAAACTGAGGTCTAAAGTCAAGAAGAAGATTCTTCTTCTTTTGCAACCTTCCTATGATAAACCAGTTTTTTTAAAGGGCAAGGTCAGAAGCTGGTCTTAACAGAGGAAGTATCATCTTGCCTTGCACACCATGACAAGTGATGCTATTCAGCTACAGTATATGCTGACATATTCTTTGTTTTGGCAATGAGACTATGTTAACATAAAAAAAAATAATCCATTAAAACCCGTGTTTTACTGTAGAATGTGTCTATTATTTCTCTTAAATCAAAACTCCTGACACAATTGCTGATGCTGGTACAAGGAGAAGAAACCAAAAGCCTCAGCATACTTTACTCAATAGCATTGAGTAAAACTCAATGTTTACTCAATAACATTACATATCAGTGTTCCCTGAAATTCAACCTTTTCCCTATGAGGCTGCGACAACTTCTGGAATGCAAATCCGAACATAAATCCTGCTGAAGATGAGAAAAATGCCATTTGCTGTGAGTAAATACACCAACATAACACATGTTGTAACAGATTACAACTGGAGTTAAAGAATAAAATTGGTCTGAAGCGTTTCCAAAGGGCAGGGATAGCACAGAGTCAGGACACTGGTCAGGGTATAAGTTCAGCAGCATCATGAAAGAAGTCAGCATTAAAACAGAACTCACTGCACTAGTGTTTAGTTTGTAAAGGAATCACAAAAGCTTATTATTCCCTTCAATGAGTAACCAAAGAGTATTGTTCTTGAAAGTAATAATCAGGTAAGAAACTAAGGCAAGTTCATTTTAAGGAAGATGCTTTCAAAATAGGTTTCTCTACTTCTGGACTTCAGCCTGAGGAATACATTGTCCAAGAGTTAGAACAGAACCTGCAACTACCAACATGGATATTCATAGCATTTTGCCTGCCATGTTGCGGCTACTGGTCTTGCTCTTCAAAGAAAAACAAGCTATTAAGATTAAATACTTACTTTTCTTATATATTCTTGATAACAAAGGGATTTTTTTCTTCCCCTTTTCTAGTGGGTATTTTATGGTGGCAACCAGTAGATCTCAAATTGTTTTCATTCAAAATAGCAATCCTGCTGCTACAATTATCAAACTGAAGAGGGATGCTACAGCCCTGTGGTTTGAAGGGAAAATAAGGAGAAAAAGACATAGAGCTTGCACAGCACTACAGTAACCTTACTGACAGGTTTTTTTTTACCTTGCAAACTTGCTTCTGCACAGAAGCATTCCTTTATAACCTAGTAATTGCCTTTAGCCTGGAAGCTTCACAAATGTATCACGTATTCTTGTTTTAACCTCTTAAGTCCCTGAAAAAAAATAATCTTTCTAACCTACTGACCAGGATGACATGCAACTGCACACAGGAAAAGAACAGTCATATTTCCTCATATTTCCAGTGCTCTACATGCACTACTTCTGCACTTTAGAACCAAACTGCTTAGATTTAAGCAACTCGCAAGAAAACAAAAAACTTAGTCAAGGCATTGTTTGACTTCTTCAGCTACTGAGAAAATCACAAAGGATTTGCTGCTGCTGTGATTTGATCATGCAAGTATCTGAAAACTTTGCCTGGTCTATTATTTATTTTAAAAAAATTCTTTCCATATTTACCATAAATGTAGTGAACATAAGACATTAGTTTCTCAGACTTCCCATTGTGGCTGACAAAGCAGATCACATACTTAAATTAGAAGGCCATCAGAGCAAAAAATCTCTGAAAAAGGCCATCTTTAATAAATGCACCATAAATGTTTCCTCAGACCACTCATGCAGAGTCTTCAACCACTGCTGTATGTCAGTATCTATTTTAAAAGCAGGTCATGGATGCTTACAGAAAAGCCACAGACCCTCAGTTTCTATACATCTGGGAATTACAACATTTTGCAAGATAGCACATATGAAAATGCACTAAGGGCACTAAAATGCACTAACTCTCCAAGTTAATTTGGACTCTGGGAGTTCTACTACAAATAACCTTTGTGAAACAGTTAGTATTCCATACAAACAGATTTTTTTTGGGAAAAGCAATCTTTCCATGTATTGTTAATGCAACAAACCTCTAGTATGGCCTGGTCATCATCAAATATGCATTTACTAGCCACACAAAATCATAAAGCTACTTTGAAATTTCTTTGAAGATTAGCTAAAAGTATTCTCCTATTCAGGAATAGATCCCATTCCATTACAGTCTATTCCATTTTAAACACTTTTTCTCCTCTGCTGCTCTATGGAAGATCTGCACAGAAGGACAACAAGCAAGTACAGAAAAAGAGCAAAACTTGAGAGTGAACAAAGTCCTATTAAACTAATATAGCAATAATATGGTTCATGAGGGGAAAATACAGCAGAATAATGTGGTTTGGTTTATCAATTTAAATTAAATCACCCTTGCCCCTCATCAACCCTGTTTTTATTTCAGGACTCCTTTTGCTTTGCTGTAGGGAAAATTAATTGTATCTGGGCAGGGGAATGTTTTCTGTCCCTGCTGCTATGGCAGTGTTGTGTCATTTGGGTTGCTGCAAAATATTAACAGGGAAGTTATGCAGATACAGTTGCCTACTGCATGGAAATACTAACATGAAACACCATATTTACAACCCAAAATATTCCAAAGCTGCTTGGTCTTTACAGGCATCTGTATAATAATACCAAGTTGCCACATAAAACCTTTCTAGTAAGATGCTTTGATTCTTCCCAATCAAAGGTCTCCACCTGTTAAGAGGGTTTATGCCATCTCTCTCCCCCATCTGTGCTGCGCTTTGAATGGACATCATCATCCCTTGGATACATCAACTTTAGCAATTGAAGGGATCATATAACTAGACAGCTGTAGTCCAGCTGCCCTCACACCCTTCTCCTGAAAAAGAGATTTGTTTCTTCCATTTCCATATAGTGGATGACTCCTCTCTGCTTCAGGTCTTCCAGAGGGAAGGTGTTGGTTTAGAGGAAATATAACTAAGTAGCTCCCTCACAGACAGGGGAAAGCAAGCACATTGACTTGTGCCCTTTATGTATTGATGCTCTAGACAAGTAAATTAAGATGTACAGGGGAAAACGAAAAGAGCACCAGAAGCTTGTGTACGACCCAGAAAAGCATAGTAGCAATTTTATATCTTCTTCAATCTTCCTGAAATGTGATTACAGTTGACCTTTAAATCTAGTAGATCAACCAATCAATTCTGTTGGAACAGGCCTGTGTGTGTGATCTAAGAGCATACATAGACTTAAAAAAACTTCCAGTGGCTGCCTGGCATAGTCATTTTATTTTGCTGTAAAAGTTACCAAGATTTGTCTCAATTGATTTTACTTGCATGAAAAACACAACATCAAAACTGCAACATCAGCAGACACTAAAGGTCTTAGCTTCTCACAGGATGAATGCAGTATCAATAGTTATTAGGATGTATTCATACAAGGTACACAAGAGGGATGGAAAGAAGATGCTAGTAATCTCACTTAATCCTAAAGCAGCCTTAAGTCAGGTTCTTTAGGATGCAGGGGGAAAGAAAAATGCAATGGAAACGATAAACAATACTATTTGCCAGGCAAAACATTGAATTTGGAACTGAAAATATATTTAACAGCGCTTTAAGTAGTCAAGCTTTTGTGTCATGTTAGATGTTAGCTTTATTTCAGCTGAGAAATTGTGCTTTCACAAAATAACCCAAAAGAGGCTTCAGGACAGTATCTGTCCATAGCAGGCTCAGAGATGAGATCAAGAACTACTAGTGATCCTACTCATGTGCAGCATCTCTCTCACATTTCTCAGAGTACTTTTTCTGCAGCACAATCTTTATTTTAGAGTCATGAAAACAAAAACATGCATGAAGTGACTTGTAAAACCTCATCCAGCTAGCTAAGGATGGAGGAAAAACAAAGGATGCACAGCTCCTGAGTCGCTCCAGTGCCATCATAAACCTGGCAACACTGCCTCTCCCGAAACCTTTGCCCTCCCTGTCAGAAATATCCTAAAATGTCCACGCATGGCATCATCATATCATCATAGACTTGTGCTCACACAGTCAACTAGATCATAGAATGGCCTGGGTTGGAAGGGACCCCAAGGATCACAGAGCTCCAACTCCCTACCACAGGCAGGGACACCAACCTCAGGCCTGGAGCTACACAAGGTTGCCCAGGGCCCCAGCCAACCTGGCCTTGAACACCCCCAGACACGGGGCACCCACCCCCTCTCTGGGCAGCCTGTTCCAGCCCCTCACCACTCTCTCTGTAAAAAACTTCCCCCTAATATACAATCTAAACCTTCCCTCCTTCAGCTTTAATCCATCCCCCTTGTCCTGCCATTGTCTGTCCTTTAACAAGCTGATTCCCCTCCTGTTCCTCTGCTCCCTTCAGGGACTGGCAGGCTGCAATGAGGTCCCCCCACAGCCTTCTCTTCTCCAGGCTGACCCAGCTCAGCTCCCTCAGCCTCTCCTTGTAGGGCAGCTGCTCCAGCCCTCTAGTCATCTCTCTGGCTGCTCTGACCCCTCTCCAACAGCCCCACATATTTCTTGTATTGGGGGCCACATTCCTTGCTCCATAGTACACACTAGGATGCCCAAGACAACCAGAAAATTTGAAGTGAAAGGTTAGCTTTTGCTTTATTGGGCACAGGAGAGCTTCCAGGCTTAACTGGCTCTGTGATCTGTGAAATTTTTACAAACAGCTTTGGAAGAGGCACCAAGCAGTGCAGCCAACCAAAAAAAAAAAACCCCAAAAAACACACACACAAAAAAGAAAACTTAAAAAAATAAGAAAAAAAAAAAAGATGGCTCTCAGAAAACTGAAAATGCCACATTGACAATTCTGAAAATACAAGACTTGAGTAAAACTGAACCATAAGGCGAGCCAGAGAACTCGTTAAGTCTGAGTGCAGAGACAACTGCAGAGAAAACTCTAAATAGAACCCAACTGAAAGCATATGGGTAGGGCAGGGAACATTAGAATTAAAATCCAACTAATGGCAAAACATACACTGATGTTTTTTCTTAAAAGTCACGTAGGAAGAGAAACATATATCTAACCTCACTCAGGGATAACGGGGGGGGAGACAGCTATTATTCTTTTAAAGGCAGCTTATATGATACAAAAGTGACATTTTCTCTGAATGAAGAATTCTTTTAACATAAAGAAAAGCCAACTTCTGAAATGAGATAGAACCCAGTAACACTGCAGTAGTTGAGAATGTCATGATTTCCATCAAAAAACTGTTTTGCAGAGATTAGGAACAGCTGTTTCAAACTGAATTAGACTAAAACTGGAAACAAGCTGTCAAGATCAAAAAAATATATTTTATACATAAAAGGACGTATTTGATTCAGCTGTTTTATCATGGTGGTCAGCCAAAAGAGAGAAATGAAGTAATATTCTGAGATTCCAGACGTTGTTGCAAAGACTCTCTCATTTCTAACACTCTTTATGTAGTTTTATTCCTTTGAGCATTTGGAATAAGAGAAATGTCAAACAGCTCATCTCAGATTCTCACGTATTTTCAAACCACGGGCAGCTTAAAACAGTTTAAAGACACCTGAGGGCTCTGTCTGCTCTAGTCTGCATTCTCTGCATCTTCTGCACCAGTAACAGCATGTTGCAGTGAGGAAAATACATCCAATCGCTGTTGACACGAGAAGATTCAAATAATTCACTTTAGCCCATGTACATGTGTACAGCTCCTTTTTGTGCATGCTTGCAGGTCCAAGGAGGCTTTCAGGAAGTATTTTCGACATCGATTTCCACAGGAATTGCAGTTTCACGTAACGAGAAGTAAATACATCTATTTTAGACTATACAGTGAAATGTCACATCTAGATGCAATTCCTTTGTGTCTAATGGCCCATGCAGTATACAGAGCACCTCATATACTATGTCGCTGCCAGTTACAGAAGCTTAGAGAATCCAAATACAACCACCAAATTAATCAAGACCAGCACTGGTTTTGAATAGAACTATTTGTTCCAAAGCACAACTCTGAACATCAAAGCCCTCTGTGATTTTACTACATGCTGTAAGATGTAGTCATTATACTCTGCTTTCCAACCAAATCTAAAGCAGCCTTGGAAATATCCTTAGCATTTCAACATGTTCGTTACTCTTAATAACGATATATACTAATTCTACCCAATAAGTATATTGGTTATTACTGTCAGCTTGTCAGCATATGTGCTTCTGAAGAAGAGGTATCTTTGAACAAGCTAATTCATGAGCATATTAAAAAAATAAGCACACTCCAAGAAATGCATTTTTAACTCCCAAAGACACCGGGCAAGTGTGCAGCTGCAGCCATCTGCCACTTCACCTTTCTGATTAGTCACATAGTCCAGCTTTAGGCATTTCACTTCAGTGCTTGAGAGCTCAACAAACGCAGCGGAGCACCAGAACATGATTGAATTCTTCACACTAAGCCAAGAACCTTACAAGAGAGCACAACAAGAGAACTGCAGCTCAGGACACAAACTTTTGATCTTTCTGTGAAAAGATCAAAAATGTGAAAGACTAGCACCTGGTAGAATCAAACAGCTTTCATTAAATCTTTTATTAATTCGGAGGACATGTTTTTCTAGGTATACTGTAACTGATCAAATGTCAGACTAAAAGATCTTAGACATGTTTTTTGTTTCTTGTGCAAGTAGAAGCCTTACACACAGGTGCTTAAAATTCAATAGAATGAACTGCTGTGCATGCTTGGGCTAATCTTGCTTTTATAGGCACAGAAAGTGATAACATGCACTGATAAGTCATCTTTATCTCCAGAACTTCAGGATTTTCCAACTCTGATTCAAATGCTAGCTCACACCAAGATGTACTAACAGAAAATGGTGTTAGGAGTGAAGTAGCTCCAAGTGCTACGTATATATTCTCATCTCTGTCCTCTTCAACTTCAAACCCCCTTCAGTCCTATCTATCAACCCCCAAACCTACCTAAGTCTTGGCTTTCTATAGAAGGATCATTTCTCAGAGATCCTGCAGAAAGCAGAACCCCCAATTCAAGTATCTCTAAGAGCTGGGTTAGATACCTGGACATACTTGAAACAAAGTTCACCTGCAAAACCATTGTCATAAGATGTAAAATGACAACGTCTACTGCAAAGCATGGACATGCGTAACGGCTTGCTTAATGCAATTAGTGAAATCTAATGGGGAAAGCAGAAAACCTGCAAGTAAAGTTTTATTAACAGGAATATTCTGAAAAGAGCAAATTAACTCCAAAGGGTCATCTAAGATCAACTGGGCATCTTTTCTCGAAACACCTGTATCTATGTTAAAACCAAAAACCAGGCACAGATGTGAACAGCAATGGTATCAGTATCACAGTCTGTAACGTTTTACACTCTTCAACAGTCACAGCATCAGAGCCACAAAACACTCCCAGAAAAACATTCCTTACTCCCAAGAAAATAAGAATCAGTATGCATTGATCCCAAGAGGCAAGAGATTTCGAGTCATCACACACCTTCTGGGTTACTTGCCTTCAACATCAGGAGCTCAGTACTAACTACTGCTGAATATACAACTGCTGCCACATTTTTGCCCAAAGGACATTTCCATGAAGCACTAGCCAAAACAGTGGTCTGAGCTGCACAATGATTATATACAGCTCTTTGCCCAGACTACTTTCAATTTTATTAGCTTTCAGACTATTTCCATGTTTTGTAGACCAGTTATCAACAATATCTGATTAAGATATGATGGGGAAGAATTGAGTATTGCTTACATATATTTCAAACAATTAAATCCTCCTGTGAACTGAGGGGGCATCTTTACTAACTCCAAAAGAGAACTTAAAAAAAAGATTAGAGAGGAACGTACTTCTGCATTGAAAAAACAAACAAATAATAGTCACACAAAAAGTCCTTACAATAGTAGAGAGCAACAGGGTGACATCATTAAATTTTTCATTTTATTTGATTTCCTCCAGAAGCTATTAAAAAAATAATCTTTTCCCCATAAAGAATACCAAGGCGATGCTTATCATCTGTATCAGTTATTTTATATTAGTGTTCATAGTCCTTGAATGCCCCTCATATGAAGGTCCCCAAACACTTTACAAACATCTTTAATTTGCCTCAAAGAAAGTGAGACACAACAGAGTCTGAAAACATCCTCTGTGCTTTCCTGGTGGCCACCACCCATTGGAAGTCAGGCTTTCATCACCAACAGCAAGTCAGTCTGAGCCAACAAGAGCCGGGGTAGCAGGCAAATATGAAATTCAAAGGAATGCTGGGTCTGAGGGTTTCTTACAATGACCCTCTTGTTTTGCAGTCCTACATATTCTTCAACTAATCTCTAGACAATATGGATTTCCAGTTATACTTTGTTGTGTTTCTCAACCTGTAAAGCCTTTTCTTCTGATCTAATAGTTGTACCAAGACTTATACATCCACAGGCTGCATTTCTGTGCCTGTGCATGGCTCAGTTTGAGTCCAAGTCTGTTACTAATATGAACCAATGCAGTTTTAACCAGTATGGTTTGATGACCACATTATGCAGTTTAGAAAGTGATCACTGAACTTACAAATTATTCAGGCATCCAACATGAACTGTAGGAAGAGTTCTTGCAGAGGAGAAAAAGAAGTTAGGGGAGGAAGAACCGGTAGTGGGCAGAAGTGTTTTGGTTAAAATAGAGCAACATCAATCATTTCCATCCTGAAATAGGCTAACAGCTAGAACATTAATACTTATCAAAGAAACAGGGGAAAAAACCCACTCATTAGCAAATAAAGGTGTTGCAAAGCATTAAATAATTCCCACCAGCTGACAAGGGGGCTGTGATTTATAATAGTGTGTATTGATATATCACTTCCCATAATTAGGAAAAGTGAGACTGGAACAGCTTACAGCATTATTTTGATCAGAGCCTTGAAAAATGCTGTTGAATAACAACAAACACCAGGCACAACAATAGAAAAACACCGTACCATGCTCTCAGGCTGCTTCAGATTTGAAACAAAGTATTCTAGCAAAATTCAGTAAAGAAAGGCAAATTCTGTTTGGACGCATATAACCTTATTTCACAACAGCATCCTAGTGTGAATTATTACTTTAACAACTCTCGGAACATCACAGATCTAAAACGTTCAAACTACATAACAAAGATGACAGAATCAAAGGCTAATTATTTCTCATTTTTTAAGGAAAAAAAGTTACTCATTATCACTCTTTTCTTCCTGAAGTAACAAACTAACCTGTCTACTAAAATACCAAAGAAATTCAACTAACCTCCAAAGGAATTATACTGGTACAAGGCAGCATACATGGCAATTTCTCACCTGCCTTAGCATCTTTCCAGTGGTGCAAAGAAAAAAACCTCCTAATTTTCATTTCTTTTTGCTCCAATTCTTATATATGAAAAACACTTCTCACAGAACCACAGAATTGTAGGGGTTGGAAAGGACCTCAAGAGATCATCGGGTCCAACCCCCCTGCCATATATACTTCTACATGGTAACAATAAAATAGTTAAGATATCCCTGGGTTGGACTTTTGTTCAAAGCCAGCATAGGAATCACTGGTACAGAATCACAGGAGTCCAAGAGCTGCTGTTTCCAGGGACCCCCACGTGAGGGGGAAAGACGCATCCTCCAGAAAGACAACAGATATTAACTGATGTTACCCACCTCCAATGCCTCCAGATGCTGCTTTAGGCAGGACCTCTAAGGAGAATAAAACCAATCCAACAGAGGAGTTGTCGATTCTGCCTTTATTTTTACTGTTGCTATTATTATAATCCTCCTGCTTTTCATTATGGTTTTCACTATTTTTAGTATTTTCCCCTCTCACTATATTCACTTTTTTTTAGGCTATTCTTGCATAGCTCAGAGACCCTCAGAATAATTGTGTCCCACCTTTTTGCTTCTCCACTCTAGTACACCTAGGCTATCGTAAGTCCTTCTCCCCACTCCCCCAATATATTTTGATGCAAGCACTTTTTTCCTTCTCATTGTTTTTCCAGTGCTTTTCCCCCACAGTACTGTAATATCAAAGATAATTAGCATACTACCTGAATTCACAACCCCTGCCATTGCTGGTCACTAAAATCAACCCTGCAATAATAAAAGTCAATATTCTGCAGGCAGGCAACTGAGCAATAACTATGGCAGTTGGAGGCAAAGAGGTAACCACCTGTTTCCTAGTCATATTTAGAAGGAAAAAAAAAAAAAGAACACTGATGTAATTGGGAACAGCAAGGGCATTTCACCAAAACATTTGCCTAATTTTTGCACAAAATTAGATGCCAGTAAAGGGCATTTTTCCAGACTGCCATGCAAACAACATTAGTCACTAGCTGTATAATACTTGGCATCTACAAAGCATTTCTGTCCAAAGAACCCAATGCACTTGAGATGCATTTGGAGTAGAAACTCTCCCAAGAAGTAGGTTAAGTATTATTATCCTACTTTATCTGCAAGAAAAATGAGGCAGAGAAAAATCACGCATCCTGTTCAAGGTTACAACAAAAATTAGTAAGAAAGGCAAGAAAGAGGATCCAAGTGGCCCAGCTCCCATTTTTCTGTCCTGTGCACAAGACACCCCCAGTTTCTGTATCACTCATTTCTCCAGTGACAGGAATATAAGCATCACTTATCTGTACAAGAAAGGAGTCCACAGCCAGTAAACCCCCAACAGCCTTTCCACGCCAGTTCCCTCTATAAAGCACTGATTCCACTCTTACAAAGCAAAGTTAAATGTGCTGTTCAGAGTGCAACAGAGGTATCCTTGTCACTTTGTTCAATTATTTATTTTTTGTTCCCTTCTGTGAGCAAAGTAAAGGATTTTGGTGACTTCAAATCTTTTAAGTAACTTCATGAGAGGCTCCTGCTCACTGAGAATTCCAGTACCACAGGCTGCACCACTAACCTTCCCACTCTCACCCCAGTAAGGACATGTAATCTTCAAAAACAACCTCCAGAAGCACTGAGCAAGCAGATGATCCAGTTACCACGACACAGTTTCCTCAATGCCACACATTTGTCACTGATTCTACAGTACACCTGGAAAGAAAACGTTTCCCAATTTGGGGGCTTGAAATCTCAGCAGAATCAGCTGGACCTCCACGCAACAGCATATCACAATATTACAACACTGCATTTTTGTAAAGGAAAAAAGTCCTGAAAGGACAAAATCTTGGACACCTGCCCAAACTTCCAAAGAACTGCCAGCACAGTAATTCAGTTACATTGTCCATGCTACTGTAAAACTGCATTAAATTCACAATGTTTGAGCGCATCCAAAGTTTAAAATTAATGTTCCTTGGAATGAACAGAGTTTTTTTACAATCAAGTTGAACAACAACAACAACAAAAATACTTAAGCAGTGTTCCTCTACTATTATGGTTAACATTTATTGTCATTAAACTCATTATTTCTGTCTAATCAATACTAAGCTACCAAGGGCAGTCACAGCAAGTCGACTTTCTCCACAGGGTATATTGGTTTCTTTTGAGACCTACAACAAACACAATTCATACAAATAAATTATCAGGGAACACATAGAAATAATTTAATAAACAAAATCTACACTTTCCTTTTGTCATGTGACAGAAAAATCACTGCAACTCATTAACAGTCATTATCTCAACAGTTTGATTTCTCAAGTTATGTAAAAGCAAGAGGAAGCTATGAAATAACAAATTTTAATCCAAATATTTTTAGTGTATTTCAGCATGCAGATTAACAGTATTTTTTTTCCATTTTTTATTTGCCAGTGTATTACTGTTAAATAAATCTGTCAAACGCTGTCCAGCTTTGTTCACTTAGAATATTTACAATACAATGACACTGTAAAGTGCATACAAGTTGCAATAATCTTTCCACAGATGAGTAAATTAAGTAATTTGATCTAAACCCTACTCACCCAGAGAGTCACAAAGCCAGAAAAGTTGACTTTCTGCTTGAAGTGGCAGGTGACAGCCTTCCTAAACACATAGTTATGTTTTTTTAAGTGCCATTTCAGGATAAAACAATATCACCACCACTAAAACACCTATGCAGACTGGCTCAAACTACAGAAGTGTTGGAACTGGAGAACAGCAAACAGACAAATACAACTCTGAAAACAGCAGAGCGTACCAGATGTAGTTCAATGTAGTTAGTCAAGACAAAAATTGAAAATAACATCACCTGTTTAAGACTAAAGGTATTCTAAACTCCCCCCCACTGCTATTAATAATATTTGACAGTCTGAAAACAAACTCTTTACTGTAAAGGGGGGAAAAATAGGAGAGACTACTTATCATAGAATCATAGAATGGCCTGGGTTGGAAGGGACCCCAAGGACCACAGAGCTCCAACCCCCTGCCACAGGCAGGGACACCAACCTCATGCCTGGAGCTACACAAGGTTGCCCAGGGCCCCATCCAACCTGGCCTTGAACACCCCCAGGGACGGGGCATCCACTACTTCTCTGGGCAGCCTGCTCCAGCAAGGAACATACACTGTCTTATAGAAGACAGTAGAAGAACATATACTGTCTTATAGAAGACAGTATTTTCTACTTGGGCAAATAAACTCTGCTAATACTGCTATCACTCAGCAATTCAGGGAAGACTCAGTTTACTGCTAAGCAATGAACTCAGGAAACACTGAGCCTGCTAGAAAGCCTGATTCTACAGTGTGGTTCGGTAGCTGATTCACTTTGCATGTACTCATCAAATAAATAAACAAAACATCTCTACTAGTGATTAAAGCTCAAACGTTGGGTACGAACTACTTGACAGCACCCCATTAAGAGAGCAGAAACTTGCCCTATAAAAGCATTTGCCTTGCTCAGCAGCCATAAAATGCACCATATATCTTCTGTTCCACTGGAGTCAATGGAAACGCCTTAACAGATACAGCCTCGGGCATGCACAGGGGTAGGGTGTACAAGTGCTTTGCCAAGGGCAAAGAGGATGAACAAATACATGCTACAGGCAATAAATAACCTCACTAGAGCAGTAGAAGGAAAACCAAAGTTTATACCACACAAAGAATGAGCTCAAACTCCTGGATTCCAAAAACCTGCATCCACCCTGACTGCCAACGTTACTATAGCTGGATGAGGCAACCATACCACCACAAGCTTTATTAAACATTTTAGATATGGATAAGTGTATAATATTATTTTAATCACATCAACAAGCTGGGGTTCCCCCTCCATAAAACCCCCGACACCCAGCACTGATAAGAAGCACCAAGAACTAGTTGCTTAGTAAATGATGCTCTTACTCATGACATTATGGTGTCTCTTGCTGCAGAAAACAAGAAGCATCCAGGAACAAGGAAGGCCAGAGTAAGGGTCTTTGCTATGGAAATGTCCTGAAGAACAACTGAGGTGAGTTCTCCAGGTGCTCCTGTCACAAATGCAGAGTCACATGTATTTTTAAAAATTAAGTTAGACTAAAATACTGATTAAGATTTGGTGAGCAACTCCTTTTATCTAAACTTAATAGCAAAAGAATTCTCTCCTGTGGTATTTTTCCATAAATTCCAGAACGGTGCAAGCAGTGAGCACCTGGTAACAAGAGGTAAGGGAGCAGCACCCTCAGAGTCCAGTCCTGACTCCTTCTAGTATCAGGCCCCACAGACAAACGAGAATCCCTTCCAACTGCTGCTGTCATCTTAGATTTCAGTTGCTCAGACACAACAATCATATCACAAAAAATTCAACAGCTGAGATATATATATATATACACACATAGTTACTAAAACCAGAAATCAGCTACCATTACTAAACAGAGACAGTCCACAGAAAAAACCCACTGCAGAAACAACACACCACTACTGATTTCTACAAACTTCTTAACTTAGCAAGAATAATTTATCTGCATTGCTCATACAGAATGATAGCTGGTTTTTGCCTTATCTAATATTATATCTTTAGTATTACATTAGAGGGCACATACGGATCCTTCTGGGAAACAGCACTTCAATTATAATGAAGAAAACTTCTTAAATAAAATTGAAGAGGAGGGGAAAAATTATCAAATAGCCCTAAATACTGTTCCATGGTTACTCCATGACTCCACACACACACCAGTCACCGAGGTAATTTACTTGTATTATTTCTACTGACACATAAAAGAAGTTAAAGCAAAGAAGAAAAAAACATTTAGCTCTTGCTTGCAGTAAGATCACCTTAAAACTTCCTGTGTTTTTCAGCTATAGCTTGTGAGCTTTGTGAAACTCCTGAAAAAGTAAGGGAACTTTACAGCTGCATGTGTATGTAATTAATGCATTTGACAAGCTGTTGTGTTCCCAAACAGCTGCTCCCATTATATGGACAACTTTGCCATCTGCAAAACTATTGGGTAAACTACAGTAAGTAAATACCAGGATAGCAGGTGCTAATAAATAACAAGAACTGCCAAGATAACACACTTCTGTAAGGAAAGTTTTAACTTTTCCCACTGTACTTTTCTGTACCCCTGGAGCAGACAAACTTAAGGTGCTCAGAACAGAAAAACTGGTGTTGTGACTCACAGAAGCAATAAAATAAGTTTGGGGCAAATACCTTTAATTTTGATTTCAGAGGTAGTTAATCTTTACTGCACTAAGCCAAAAGAGGTCAGAAAATTTATACCTAAAAGTGTATCTCCTCACAATACATTGCAAGCCACAGCTAAAGATGGTAAATAAAACAAGTTGAAAAGTGCAAGTTAAGTCTCATCACCTAGGTTCAAATAAACAAAATCGTATATTTATGCCTGTGAATATGATCTTCACTATGCTTCCCATCCAGCACTGCTACTTAACCCAAAAAGCTTGTCCATGCATTTAAGACCAGATCAAAACTGGCTATTTGCTTGACTCAGCATCAAGACAAATCTGCAAGTATAAATAAGTAACTGATACAACATCCAGTATCTCATGAGCCAGGAGTAACCACAATTAATATAGCCTCAGCTGAAATTTAACAAAGCTATTACTTGTGCAACTATGTTGACAGAAAATGCAAGAGTCACATAGGTAGATATGATCCAGCTTTACAGAGCTGCTCAAATTTCAGGTACATACATACATACATACATACAAAAATAAATCACCAAACAAAAAAACCCTCCAAAACCTCAAAACCAACTTGGAAGTACTATGCTTTAAAGAGTTTCACGTGGTTTGCAGTATTTGGAAAGCTACTGTCACTGTATTCTCCAAAAACAGTCTAAAGCTATTGTTTCCAAAGCAGAAATATTGATATAAGTCGACCAACTAAAAGTCTCAGCATTTAAACAGACTATAACATAGGATAACTTTTTAAACACTGGGGGTAGGGGTTGGTGTGGGGTTTGTTTGTTATTTTTTTTCCTTTACAAATTAAAATTTCAGGCCTCCCTTCAATTTTAGGTTAAAAAAATACAGCAGCAAGGCTTTAAAAAAAACAAAACCCACTCAATAGTAGTACTATGTGTAGTACTTTGATATACTGAACAATAATTTCCTTCTCATGAGATAGCCCAGTTGTTACTACCAACCCTACTCATTCTTATCCTACAAGCTACTACTACCAGCCTCCCCATGTTTTAAAAATAAACAGAATGCATTAAAGCATGCAGCACATATTCTGTGTGCTCATTTTCCCTCTATTTCGTGAATGTCCTTTTGGAATTGCACCACAGCCCAGAAACTACTCCATCTACCCTCCCCTGGCAGCCATGTGGCTATTCATGCCATCAGTAATGCATGAACAATCAAAGAGAGAGGAAAATGCCCTTATCTCAGCTCATCAAAAATACAAGCAAGCCAGCCACAAAGGGGTCACAAATTAAAAATTAAATGCGGACAGACATAAAGTGTATTGACACATCACCACATCCAAATCCTCCTTCCAAAGCAACAGAAAACACCAGCCACACATAGGAAGAACAGAAAGCAGCCAAAAGATGTAATGAAATAACACTTATTCAAGAAGTGTATTTAGCAATGAAGAATTAAGTGGTAACATACACGAGCATCAATAGGGTCATCACTGCTAAGGATAAATCCAGGAGCTACTGTCGACACAGGCAACACATCTGTGGCTACAAACAGGAGCAATCTATCCATCCCTACTGGTTCAGAAAAAAAAACAACAAAAAAACTAACCAAAAACCCTAGGTAAAAAGTTGCAATTTACATGGCTAACTTAAACAGTATATTTATTTTAGCTGTAAAACTGAAATTAAACACAACAGAGATGAAAGAAAAAAAACCAACTAGCTTTCTCCTGGAACATCTCTGACAAGTGCAGAGGATACTGGACTCTGATTTTATAAAGCAGAAAGTTATATCATGAAAAACTGCTCTTCAAAGCTCTATAAGACTCTAAGTTAATAAAAAAAACTCCATTAAAACAACTCTGCCAAAGCTATTTCCTTACTTGCTAAGCTTCCTCTAATAATGACCTAAAGAAGTAATTAAATCACTGAAGACTTAACTGCATTACAGGTTTAAAAGTTTTCATGTATAAATGTTAGCTATCTTTTTCCTTAAAGTAGCAAATTACATATTTTTCTTCAGTACTAATAAACCACTGCTAACAAGAAACACAAGCAAACATTAAACATTTTCTGAATTAATAAATCTTTATTTCCTTTCCCAGCCATACCAAATTTCTGTGAATGCCAAATTCTACTGATTTTAGACAAAGTTAACACTTTTTTGTACCCTGAAAAGTACCTGTACAAACACTATGGTGGTATTCATACAAACATTACTGTAGTATTTATTTTAAATCTGAATAATATTAGATTGGTTGGCTCAATGTATAACAACAATTTGCCTGTGAAGTACTTACAGAGTCTGAAAGTCTTCCTTGCTCATGTACTGCAATAAATAATTTACAAGTGGAATTGTTTCTTTTAATGCCCTAAATATTTTTAGATTTATTATTCTTGCTTACTCCTGCTGCCTTGTATAAGGCTGCTAAAAGCTGCAACTCTCTCTAGTAACAATTATCATAAAAGATAGATTATCTTCTGTTACATTTTATAACACCAAACTAGGATTTCAAAGATAATTTTAAGAAAGCTTTTAAATATGTATTCATTTAAATATTACTATAAATTGCAATAAGCATGCTCCAAAAGTTCAGGATGGGAACAGGCAACCTGAAACATAATGGTGCTCAGACAGAGACCAGTAATAATTAACAGTAAGTGCAATAATGCAATGTTTTCTCATCTAATAAAATCAGACATGATGAAAGGAGTATTTCTGACACCCAAGTAGACTACGTTCTGAGCAGAGCAGGAAGGAAAGATACCTATCCAATTTCTGCCTCTAGGTATAGGCAGCATACAGGTTCATGGAACTGAATAATATTCAAGACAAAGAAGTTTGTTTCAACAAAAGCAAATATTTTCTTAAAATGTAACAACCTGCATTAACAATATGTGCCTCTCTTGTTTTACCCATTGTTTCAATGTTAGTTCTGAGTCCAGGGGCAGTTTTTAGCCACAGCAAATGGTATGGAAAGGCTCTGAGATTTCTAATGATGACATCCCTGTTTCTTTCCTAAAAACAGGCTTGAAGTGACACAAGTTCTTGATTCTCTGCCCTAATACCCCACTACCAGATATAAGGACACAATATACTCCCCTACCCACATACGATGCTAAACAGCTAACATGGAAAGTAGTATTCTGCTTTGAAAAACAAGGGCACACCTCAGCATCACCAACAAGTCTTCTCTCAATTAAAGCACCATTTTAACCTTTAAAAATACATTTAGGTAATTATTATGCTCTGCAACTTCATAATAAGCTCAACAATTTTGACACTCACAGGCCTACTGTATCACAAATCACACCTTCTGTAGGAATACAACTAAATTACATCAACGTATTCTGTTACCTTATTTGACCATTTGTAGGCTTGAAGAAGTTGGCTGTAAAGAGGTGTTTTGTCCTGAACAGGATCTAGGCTCAACAGACCACTGTTGTGCAGGGGATGGTTCTCAGATGGTTTACCAACGAGGTTGCTCAGACGTTCCAGCTCACTGAAAGGAAACAGAATGGCATTGTTTTAAAGTCAGATCTGCACACACAGATATCCAAGATGTACAACCCTCCTGGAGGGACAGCAGTCATTCATGAACTCTAACTTCAAACCTACGTGAGTTCTGACTTGATCACTGGCTGCAATACTAGGGGCAACTCTAAACAATTTTACCACTTTGCAGCCAGATGTTTCATTTCATTAAAGATCTACAAATTCAAACTGTCCTCATATAAATACACAGAAGAACTGGCATTAGTACTAAGGCTGGAGATGGGTCCTGCAAAGTTTGTGATTACTCTCACAAGTATACACAAGTTCTCAGGACAAGGAAGCAGCCTGTTTCCCTTGAGCAATTTGTACCTTTCTAAACATGTATAAAATACTCAACTACAGCATAATAAGCACACATTTCCCATGAACAGAAGTTCGCTGTAAAATGATCTCTCATTGCTTCATATCTCGTTTGTCACACAATACATTTAATAATAACAATAATGAAGCATTTATTAAAAATGTGTATTAATCAGCTGTGGAAGACTGTTTCCTTTGCACAGACATAAAGCACAGTTTTTCAAATGAAATGACTAACAAGGTGCCTTTTCTTTTAACTTCAGAATGTTACATCCTACTCTGAACTTTGGAGCTTCCACTAGATCAAAAGCAGGATTAAGACCCCTCAAAGGGTGACTTCTGAAATGCCTCTGTAAAGAAAACCCCCAAATTTCTCAATTTGCATTTAATGACCGTTATGAAAATAAATGCCAACAATCAGTGAACTGACAGGTCAAAGACTTCCACGCTTTACTACTACAAAAGTCTCCTTCATTAATCATCATTCCTTTGACTTTCCATGGCCTATGTTCTTTCTACGCCTCTAGTGCTGTGAGCACTCATGAGTGTGCTTAATATTTCTTGATAAAATGATACAATAAAATAAATTTGAATAGACATAAAAATGAAGGATTTGTTGGAGAGGGATCACAGTCAATACTTAACATGACATGCAGCAAAGTCCACTGATATCATTAATTTCAATCCATCTAATTTTATTCCCCTGCTACTGGAAATCTGTGCTTCCCAAACATGTAGCAGTACACTCAGCACTCACTTGCTATCTAAATTACAGTTTGGGGGGGGGGGGGGGGGGGGAGAAGAGTTGTTTCAAAAAAAGAAAAAACAAATGTACTCTTATAGAATTATCTTGCAAGGACTCAGGACAGAAATGGTCACCAAAGCATGGGTAAGCACGTCTACTAATGGTGTGAAAGAGATGGTGAGAAGGAACTGCTCAAGTCTGACAATGAAGTTCCTCTTATGGCAGTAAGGCCATGAACTGATGGCAAAGAATCATACAAGAAATTCTGAAATACTGGATGATAAACTGCAAAGTAGAGGAGTATAAAATATTACACATGAGACAAGATAGGTCAGAGCCAATTGCTATCTATTACTGCTTGGGAACAAGATTTTTGGGTTATACTGGATAATTCTTTTAAAAGCTACCCAGCAACACAATGAGGTTGACCAGAGGAATGGCAGAGATTTCACACTGGGAAATATGAAGCCTCCTTGACTTGAAAACAATAAAAAACAAAGAGGTATAACAGAAGTCTGTGAAGCTGTGTACAACATAAGAATGATTATCTACCATCTTTCCCAATAGAAAGGAAGTACTAAGTAACAAATTATATTACTGCAATCAGAGCAAACTAAAACCAGCAAGGCCTACTGGTCAGTAAGAAACAAATTCTCATTTAGAAAACCTTGAACTCTAAATCTCTGCAGGCTAGAAGACCAGAAAGGGTGGGAAAGGGTGCTGGGAGAGGGTGGTGACCTGCTGGCCCTGCCCTTAGACACCTCCCTGGACATCACTGATGAGTTTCACTGGGATACAGCCAAACCCAACAGTCCTCCAGCACAATCCACATGGACCATCAGCAGCAACACCTTCTATTTATGTGAAACACACCACCTCATACCAAACACTCCTATTTATACATACTAACTTTCCAGCCTTACATGTTTTAGTAAGAAAACGGTCATTCTTGGGCTACTACTGAGTAGGCAGATCCAAAGCTGGGTGTTTTTAAAACAAAAACCTTTAGAAAAAAAAAGGGGGGGGGGGGGAGGAGGCGGGGGGAGATCCCACTGCAAACAAAATCATTCACCTCACCATCACAACTCCACCAATGACTCCTTTTTCAAAAGGAAACAAGAACAAAGCCCAGGTAAGGATTATGAGCAGCACTCGTCCCTTTGGAGACTGGAAGCAAACACCGCGGAGGGGCAACGCACACAACACAAGGCACAAAACAGGGCTCTTCCACGGTTTTTTGCTATAAACTTTCTCCGGGAGTAGAAACGGCACCACCGGGCACCTCCGAGGGGACAGGCCCAGAGAACCCCGGCATCCCCTCCCGCTCCACCACCGCAGGGTCGGGCAGGGGACCCGCTGCACACCGACGCGGGGGAAGCCCACTCAGGGCTGGCTGCTCACCCCAGGTCGCGGCTGACGGAGTGCAGGCTCTCCTGGAAGGCGGCCACGAAGCCCTTCTCGCGGCCCTCCAGGGTCTCCTTGTTCCGCATCCCATCCTTCAGGCAGTCAAAGACCCGCGTCACGCTGGAGCGCAGCGCCTGGATGGCGGCAATGGCCTGAGAGAAGGCCTCCAGGTTCACCCCGGGGCTGAGCACCCCGTCCGCCATCTTGGCCGGTCGGCCCCGGCCTCCACCCGGCGGGCCGCGAGGCGCGCGGTGCAGGCTGGGAAATGTAGTTCGGGCTCTGAGGGGGCGGGAGGTGCAGCGGGGCCGGCTGGATGCGGTGCTTCCCTCAGGGCTGCTGCGGGCCAGCGGGGAGCTCGGCCGGCGCAGAGGGTCACTTTAAAGCCTTTGATCCTGTTTTTCTAACCTCAGGGGTTTCTTCAGCGGGGTGAGCCTGCCCTCTGTGCTCACTGCCTGTGACAGGAGCGGCTGAGGAGATGCCTGGCTTGCCCTGGGCAGGAGTTAGGAGCAGTAGCAATGAAATGAACGTGTGTGTCTCTAAAATACCTCTCTCCTGCCTCAGAATAATTATTTTTTTTCCCAGTCAGATGGCCTCTTCTATCTTCCTGTGCTTGTGCATAATTCTCTGCTTATAATACAGGGTACATTCCCTGCTCTGGATGTGCTGTATGGGTTTTCCCAGGCATAGAGCCAGAAATAAAATTATTAAAAATAGGAATCCCGGGCCCCCGTTCTGCTGCAACTGCACTTAGCTTTAAGCAGGCAAGAATGCTTCTATAAATACATATATGCTCACGGTTGGACCTAATTCAGATTTTAAGGCTGAGCTCCGCCTTCACATCTCGGTTGTGATTACTGCTGAATAACAAGACGAGGACCTGTCCTTCCTCAGGGAATGGCTACAAAGGACCGCAAAGTCTGAGACTCCTGTCGCAGCACTCGGTACTCCTAGTTGGAATTTGTTGGAGCTGCTTTCGTTTCTGAGGCCACCGCCGCCTCTTTTCACCCTTAGAGCGCAGGTAAACCAAACAGATGCCAAAATAAATGAAGCGCCTCACAGACCAGTAGTCACCGCACACACATTGCAGCACAGGGCTAGGTGTTTTGTTTTCCCAACTTCCAAAGTAAATAACAACCCCTTTCGTAAGCCTATTAATTAAATTCAGTAAACACAACCCACACAGTTCCTTTAGTCAGGGGGGCTTTTTCTTTTTAATATGTAAAATGGAAATGAATGCGACGAGGGCCGGCAGATGTGTCACTGGCCAAGTGAAGCGAGGCTTTGCCTTCCACTGAGCGACACTTCCCTGTCCATCATGCCATGGATTCTGAAAATTGCATCCGATCAATTAAATGTTCTCAGAGAACATGTGAGGTATTGATAAGTGAATCCCTATTACTTTGCATGAAGAATGAGAAAATTAAAAGGCTGCGGTTCTACTTCTCTTGAGCTTAGTAATGCTGTTGTATCTAAGCGCAGAGGTAAAGCCAGCCTGGAAGCAATATAGTCTGAAGCAGTGTAGTTCAGCCTACGTAAACAGTGCAATGTATAGTGGTGTACTTCAAAGAGTCAGCAATGGACTGGGCGTACTTAGCAAGGCAAATGTGAACAAGGCAGGAATAGCTCTTTATGTAAAAAAGCCCTGAATCAAAGAAAAGCAGCCGGAGGCAGGAAGGACAGGACCAGCAGGACTCGCAGCCAGACTGGCAACATAAGCTGTTTATGGATCTATAATATTAGTTATGTTAGACATAAAATACCTTTCTTCAGCCTATAATAGATTGATCAAGAAGGTACTGTGCTATTGTAAGGAAATACTTGTAGGCTGAAAGATCATTCATGCATGGCATCTCACTGCAAAGTTCAGGCTCTGGGTGCAATTGTAACTTGGCTTATATGTTGTCCCTTGGAAATGCATGAGTCTTTTCCATTTCTTCCCCTCTGTTGTAAGATTTTTTTATATTTAAACATATATTTTCAGCTGTTAATATCACATTTATTTTAACTGTCTTTGAGATCATTGTCATCATGGTGCCTGAGTGCAAGGATTTCTGATTTTACATCCTACCTGGAATAGGAAAAGGGCTTTGCAGTTGCTTTACTTTTTTTGAACGGTAACAACAAAACAGTGGTCAGAAAACAACCCCATAAATGTGTAAAGAACCATTTGGAACTTCCCCCTAAAGAATAATGAGCACAGCATAGCTTTGATTTAGAAACTCCAAGGGGGACATTTACCTTTTTTTTGCTCCAGGGATCTGCTTTTCCTTGGATTAACGACGAGCCAAGTTCTCCTGAGCAGGCAGTGGGCAATTCAAAGCGCTAAGGACCCCATTGGCTCTGTGGAGACTTCAGGTAGACTCTGCTTCAAATACCTAAAGATAATGGCTAAAGAGAGCAGGAGTTCCTCTATTACTCCACCTCCTGTTTTGCCACATCTAGACGGAAAAGACTGCATATTCTGGTGTGCTCTTTGTAGGGCATTGCCTTGCCTAAGTTGCTCACTGCTTTAAGTAACATTCCTGAAGTGGCAGCTTGCCCAAGCCAAGTCACTGTGCTAATTTCAGCTTCTTCATAGGTGTATTGTAAGTGGGCATTATGAATATAAAATACATGAAACCAGGGTATTTCTAAGGTGTCAATAAAAATCTTTTTGCCTAAAAATCACTATTAAAACATAAAAGCAAGAATCCAGCTGATGTTCAAAACATCTAAAAACCTTACTATCTGACAGCTGTTGAGTGGGTTCCTGCAAAATTATTTGGGTGGCCCAGCACAGACACATACCCACGTCTGAGTGAGCATCAGAACTGACATCTTCTATCCTCTTCACCAGAAGTTCAAGGACCTACCGATCTCCCTCCAAATAAAGATCACATTTAAAAGCATATGGGTATATCCACATTGCACAATGCAGCGTTATGTAGAGAGATGCTAACAGCAACTGCAGTCCTGGAAGCAGCCTGCTCTGTTAGTTCAGCATTCTGACCAGACTAATAAACCCTGCCTCACAGCATCACTAATTGGCTCTGTCAGACCTCCGTGCTAACACGGTGATACTACGGCTAGCCCAGTTATCTCCACACACTGCTGCACTCTGCCATGTAGCTAGACGAAGAGATGGAATAGAGAAGACTGCAGTGAACTGCCAGTTCTGGATCTGTTCTGTGGCTAAAGAGAGAATTTCATTTTGGGTGCTGTCAGTCTCGTAACGTACATAAGCTCTGAACTCGCTTGGAAAGAAGGGGGGGGGAGGGAAGTCACAATCCAACCTGGCATCACATGCAGCTTGACAGGAGAAGTACAACTCTTTTCCGAAGCAGAAGCTTGACTGGGGAGCATGTAATTAAGATGAACCTTTCACTGCAAAGTATCTTATGGCAATATTACTCAAATTGCAGCTACTAAGAACCAAGTGGGCTGTAATTAATCAGCAACATCAAAGAAAACAGATGATTTCAGAGTCCTTGCAGAGTTACTATAAACAATTTGTTAGGGAAGAAAGTGCCCAATTAGAAATGCATTCTCATTTAAGAAAAATTAATTTTGTTGTCAGGAGAGACAACTAATGGCAACTATTAGGTTTCATACCAAGAGCAGATAATCTCTTATGAAACGTCTGGACAGGGCTCAACATTTGCAATAGCTGACATCATAAGAAATTATCTTTATCTTTCTCCAGGATAGATGAATGCTGATGTTTTTTTCAGTGGCAAGCTGGACTGATAGTCATAACCAGGGTCTCTTCATTTCTTCATACTCCAGTGCTACATTCTTGACAGCACTTCAGATAAACACAATAAACTGATTTTTTGTTGTTGTTGCTCAAATAATCATGACACTCAATAGTACAGCTGTTAAGATATTCTTGCTCTTTTTACCTTCCTATTAATTTCTTTCAGGTTAGCCACAGAGTTTACTACATGATGCATTATTGAAACAGAGGAGAAGCTGAGGGGTTATCGACTCCTGTTTGAGGCTTCTGCCAAGAGAAGTGAATGCATCCTGCCTCCTTTTAGACAAGGTTGGAATGGCAAGACATTTTCAGATGTGGGAGAGCCTTGATCTTCAGTTCTATTTCTTCCCTATTGTTCCCTGAATCCAAATCTCCCACTATATCCAACAATAGTGAGCGAAAAATCTTATCTGAACACTCCTGCCAGAAGAAATGGTGAAATAATGAACTGAGCTGACAAGGACGTAGTTATCATCAGATTTCCTGTGGGATGAATACAGTTAGCTTAGTATTGTTTCAGGCTCTCAGGCGACCTGGCTCACATTCGAGAGGATACTCCCCCACATCATGGTGTATGGAAAACAGGCCTAGATGCCTCCCAGTCCCCTTAGGGACTCTCTCTTAATTGTAGGAACCACAGTTTCCAGGTGGATGTTCCACTCCTTATCCAGAGTTTCAGTTTATAGTTATAAAATGTCCACATAACACACAGAAAATCCAGCACATAACAGATTTGTCTGCAGAACCACTAAGGACCGGATGGATTATGACTCTTCGATTCTCCCTTGTCTGATGAAACTGTCACCCTTGATATCAGTTTTAAGATAATTCAGAGATCTGCTGTTATGCTGTGCTGCTTCTGGAGTTTCTGTCCCTGGGAAAGTCAGCTTAACACCTTATCCCAGCACTGAATTTACATGAGAAGTAGAAAGCAAAACACAGAAAGTAAACCATACCCAGCAAAACTCATGGTGTTATTTTATGCATGCGGAGTTCTGTCCCAAAATATGTCAAATTTTACTTGCAAAAATAAAAGGCTGCTGTTTTATTCTGTATGTGTGCAATCCACAGAGAAGTATACTCAGCCACTTCTTTCCTTTAAACATTCAGTGATCAAGTGTGGAATCTGATGTTAAACCGAATGGGAAGAAAGTATCATTATTTAAAGGCTACATAACTGCTTAAAATTAGAGCTGTGAAGGCATCAAAAATACCAGAAATCACAGATGGTTTGCAGATAAATTCACATTTCATTTAGTCCACTCAACATCTAAAAAAAACCCCTATGCTTTTGCCTTGCTTTTCAGTCTATCTGTTGATGCCTCCTCAAAACACACGTTCTTTAAATTGGGCTTTGAGTCGTGTTCTGTGGCCCTATACGTTCAGATCCTAGTTGCTTTGAAAAATCTCCACAAATGCATGTATTTTTAAATGATGTCGTTAAAATTTCATACATTTTGCACATTTGCAAAAAGACAACTACCCTGAGCAGGTTAAATAAGACATTAGCAGGGATTAAATAGTAGCAAGAACAGACAAGTAGTTCTGCAATATGCAAGTGGCTGAGACAGAATGACCCAGTTGCTTCTTCTTGACTATATTGATGATTCTGCAGTATTAGAGTCAAACTCATTGCTTTCTGTATCCAAAGACTGCAGGATCAGGCTTTTACATAATTCTAGGGCATTCATGTGTTTGGTAATTTAACTAGTTAAAGCCTATTTGCCTTTTTTAATGCCTGGGATGTACTCTCAAATGTTCTGTCTCATCCCCTGGGTTTTCCCTCTGACACTGGTTTGCTCTAGGGAAAATTCCACTTGCATTATCATTAAAGACCAGGTTTTGGCACAATCATTCCAGCCTCACTCCCCAGCAGCAGTCAGCAGAATTTCCTTGAATATGTAATGCTTGAATTCTACTCCTTACCAGTTTCTTGCGGAGGTAGGATTTTGCAGCAGGCAAGGGGAAGCTTGAAACATGATGGTTATTCAATACATGGTTGAGCACATCCCCTAGCTATTGCTCTTCATTGAACAGGCACATGAAAGTTTTAGATGGCAGTGTATCCGCTGTTCTGACAGTAAATATGATGGAGTTCATAGTAGGGTATATGGTATTTCTTCTTGCCAGGAGCAAGCTCTAACCTGCAGCTTGGAAACGCAGAGCTTGTTTTCCCCAGGCTCATTTAAAAACCTGACACAGTGACAATCACTGAAACAAGTTCAGAGTGTTCTGAAGTTCCTGATTAGTAAATATTATTTGAGAAAAGTAGAATCTCAGGACAATAAGGCCCGGCATGAACACGATTCAGGGATGATTTTGGCAATCTTCAGCTTTATTCCCCCTGTGTACAAATGCAGCATGCCAAGCAGCCATCCTGCCTAACTCCTGAGCTTAGCTTTCCCCATTTCCCCAGCCACTTGCCAAGAGTCATTTGCTCCAGTACTTCTCACAAAAGCTAAGCTACTACTTGCTGGCTGTTATAATCACCTCTCCATAAACCAATCAATCTCAGCAGGATTTTTAACAGATGAAACTGGGCTGATCTCCTGGCAAAACACTAGTCATCCTGAAACAAGGTCTTATTCTTTACTCTTTAGCTTTTCTTGCATGCCTTCTTTCATTTCCAGCTGTAAGAGAGACCAACAACAAATATAAATATAGTTCAATATGCTTAAGGCTGAATGAGGGCATGGAAACCTGGAGTTTCCAGACAAGTCAAGCAGTTCCAGCAACTGCATAGATCAGTATTTTCTTTCAAGCTGTTTCACACTTGGTATTGTTCATCAATCCATTAAGGAGGACAGGCAACCATGCTTTTTAACAGAAATCCAGACAAAACAAGCAGAATAAATCAAAATTCTGGGATATTCAGAACTCCATCTTGACCTTTATTCAAGAAAGCTTCTGGATCAAACTTGGAGTACATACAAAGGGACTTTTAAATCAATAAGCCTTTCTACAGCCCTGCTGCCTGCTTCAAGACCCTGTTTCTGTAACCTGTAGGGCAGCTAAACTGAACTCAGTTCACAGGGTCCACAACCAAAAAGAACCTTTCCTCCAGAGTGGGCTCCATATGGAAAGCACACATCCAAAAACTGCACAGAGCATCCCAGAGTCACCGCAGCACTCGACTTGTTAGCAGGACAAACTGCCCATACTGCCGCCAGACTGGGTTTACCCAGAAGCTTTGACTCCCAGAGACATTGCTATGGAAAATATCCTGCTTGAAGAGGGGGGAAAAAATGAAAAATTAATTAATTTGGTGTTGTTAAAGGCATTCCAGTGTGTTTCTTGCTGTTTCATAATATGGGATAAAAGGCACATCAATACTTGGAGGCAGTGGAGGCACCATGTGATGTGAAAACAAACTGGCTTCAAATAAAAGACTACCTTTATTTTGTCAGGACAGAAACATGAACATATGTACACACAGTGGGGCCCCATCACTACCAGTGTACCCAGCGAGTATCTGCCACGTTTGGGCGTGCGTTGTTCCACCAGGACCAGCAGACTGAAGAGCAACATGAAGGAATGTGTGTGGTAGGTGTTGGCCTGCTCCCACACTGGCATGCCAGCTAACAGCATCCACGGGCCAGGGAAGGGCCAGGGCCATGTATGGTGTGGTCAGCAAATACAGAACAGATTGGATTTTTTCCAAAGGCTATTATCTGAAAAAGACTTTGCTTTATACTTGGGCCAATATGGTAAACTCTGTCCACTTAGCTCAGGAAAAGGTCAGAGATATTTTAAAGTAAAGAAAGGCCACCTCTGGCAGCTGTATCTAATTCAGAGAGATATATTATCCCCAGAGGAACGTGAGAAAAAAAAATAAATCCTTATTTGTTTTATTTCTACATATTGCACTTACCCTGGTGCGTTCCTGCTGTGGAGCTGAGCTATGTTTTCAGGCAGAATCCAGACAGTCTTTCCTAAAATGAGACAGAGATTGTCAAAACAAACAATCACTTCCTGGAATTTGCAGGTCTAATCCCACACTTCAGTATTTAAGGTCTCCAAAAAAAGTGACATACATCTTCCCTCTAAAAACGAAAGAAAGAAAGAAAGATTTTCCTTCTGTCTGGAGATTATTTAGTGCTCTGTTATTGACACTGCTTCTATTGAAAGATTTAAAGATAAAAATGCAGGGTATTCAAGTAGTGATCATTTTTCATCGTCACTTAGTGACAGTACAGCCTGTAGTCAATTGGAGCAGATTTATCTTTTCTGCTATCGATTGTGCGTGGGGCCAAGCTCTTTGGAGGTGCCTGGCCATATCTCTTCTGAACTGCAGCTAGAAATGCAAAAGGAGCAGACAAGAGTGGTGCCAAGCAATCTTGTGTTCATTTGAAAACGGTTAAATTATTTCCCTTTAAGTGGTGAGATAAGCTGCTAGAAGATAATTTGTTTATGGACAGAAGGCATGTCCTGCCAAACAGACGGAACAGGATACAAACGTTGTTTCCCTCTGTGTAGCTCAGCCTACAGGGTGTCACAGGGAGCTGGGCTGAAGACAACAGATGCAAATGAAAACTTCAGGTACCAGAGGGACAGATGTTTTGTGAAAAGTAGGGGCTGCCAGTCAGGTCTCTGAAGCAAAACTCCCTTGACCCCCTGTGGTGAAGATGCTCTCTTGTACTCTCCTGAGGTTTCCCATCACATTGTGGAAAGATTCCTTCTGCTTTTTGAAGCCCCTCAGGGAATGGCAAGTATTATCCTGAGAGTTTGGAGCACTCCAGCTGCCAAAGCTCCATGAGCAATTTTTATACCCAAGACACAGGGATGAATTCTGGTCACCTTCTGAGTTTGGAGTGAAGCTGAAGGAGGAAAAAAAAAACAACCCAAAAAACCCCAAACATTTAGATGCAAGGTAGAACCTGCTTGTTCTCAAACAGTACAATATTGGATCTCAGACTCCTGTCTCAAACACATCTACTATTTTAAATAGAGCCAGACTTCTATATATGCTCTTCATCGCTTAAGCCAAATACATCGGTAAGTGCTGATACAGAGGCTGTGAATTTGATGGCTGAATAATGCTTGCGGGAATCCTTAAGAGACCAAGAAAGCTTTCTCTAGAAGCTGTCATGCACCTCCCTGATGGATCACAGCTCACAAACCATAAATGCACTTAATGTGGGGAGCAGTCCGGACCAGATCTCCAGCTTCCTACAGCAGTTGCTGTTAGGGCACTAAAAGGTGCATTTGTGCTTTGTTTCTCTTACCAGGTACTAGCTGAAACGTGACCCAGACACCTTCAAAGTCTCAATACATCAGGTGTAAGTTTTAAGGATAAACTGGAAAAGAGGCATACAAAGAACATCAATGAATGGACAGACCGTGGCACAGCTTTCTCATCCAAGTGATACCACTTGTTTGGCTATTGCCCACATGGATTAGAAAAGGGAAAGGCAAGCACTGGCCATTGCCTGGACAAGGAGACCTGTGCTAGTCCTTATGCTCCCTGCTTTTTAAATCCGCTCCTTGCTGGGGAGACCCAGCAGATTAATTCATACAACAGGGAAAAGCCCCAAACGTTGTAACTGTAGGAACTACCTCGAGATGAAAAATCATATACTTGACTCCAGAAGTAGTGACTTAACCAAACCCAAGCAAGCTATACAAATAAAACCCAAGTGTACAGGTTCACCCCAAGTATGAACCTTACAGTGTCCTAGCCCTTCTCTGCTCCCTTGTTAATCATGTGCTTCATTTGGTAATCCCTTCTACAAAAGGCATTCTTCTCCTATAGAGTCCTAATCTTTTTACACTCCTCTGCAGCCAGCTCTGACTCCCTTGCCATTTCCTGATCCAAACCCTTTTGATTGACCATCTCTTAACAGGTTTATCAATCTGTTCTGAAGCCTGCACGCGGGAACATACGTGTGCAGCAGATATTTCCTCTGTAACTTTCTCTGCTACACTATTTTGGAGAACAGTTCTCAACTGTGCCAGCTAAGTCTTGCTATTTGCAGACATGGGAGATGGGATTCTAAACCATGAGGATTTGCCAAGGTAGCTATATAAGTGTACTAGCAAAAGGATATTTCTTCTACTGTATAGCTCGTTCCTGGTCTTCAAACAAACTGTACTAGTAGAAGGACTTCCACTGCCTTGGCAGAAGGGGTTTTTGGTTGGAATTAGTTTTACCTCTTGCACTGCAAACCAACACAGCAATGATAACGCAGCTTTCGACCAGGGTGAGTTGTTTTCTCCTTAGTATTCAAAGCTGCCAAAAAAGGAATATGATCACTGTCTTCAGGAATAAAAAGTGGCTTAATTCTGTCCCCAAAAATAACCTGCACTTTTGATCTGCTCTGAATTCTTTTTTTCTTGCAAGGCTTTCCTGCACAGATAACAACGTTAAACAAATTAGCAAATTACTCTCTCTGCAAGAGCCAGGTCATATTTCACCATTAGAGAAGGAGTCTGATTTTTGCTTGGGGGAAAGTAAATCCACAATTACAGCATTTGCTATCATTCATGTTTTAACATTCCCCCTCAAAAATAGTTTCATTTGGTTATATTTAATGCTCCAGCATTACATCTTAAAATAATGGCAATAATTACAAATCTCACTGTTTTATTTTAGGCACTGTTCTCCTGGAGTGACAGAAGCACACAGATTGAAAATGTTGCTGAAAAGATTGCTGGAAGATAGGAAAAACACATCTAAGCTTTGCCTAGGTGGCAAAAAAGAAAGATGCTCGTTGGACATGGTAGCAAGGAGGCACAAATGCTTCTAATTTTCATCATTTACTTAAAACCCAACCAGGACCCTGTTACAGTAAACTAAAGCATTGCAGTGTCAAGGGTTCACGCTGTAATAGTTTGGCCTTTGTGGGATGTTACACTGCAGTATTGAAATGAGGGATCACACTTTGAAGTCGGCAATCTGGTGCCCCTCTCTGGCTGTCATACCTGATTCTAGGCAGAAGAAACCCAATAAAGCATATTGATCAAACTCTGTCTGATGTGTCAGTTAAAAAACAGACCTTCATATGTAAACAAAAAATGATGCAGATCAAAAAATATCTTCAAAAACTTCCTCTCCTTCAAGGTACTAAAGTTCTTTCTGTTGCTATACAATAAGAGCATTTTAATAAGTTTTATGAGTTCCATCACTGACCTATTCATTTTCTAATGCCTGAAAAATTACAGATCTTCTCTTGCCTATTGAATAAAAAAAAAAGCAAAGTGCTTTACAAGCCTATAAGGGAAACAATATTTACAACAAAGCACCAAGGAAAATCCTCCCATTAAATTTTACAGCAATTTCCTTGGAAGAGTCCCTTCTACTGAGAACAGCTGGACTTAATTGCAAATGAGCTGACTGAAGGAAGTACATCTGATTGCAGATGTAATAAAATCCATGCTTGACACCTTAATTTTTTTAATATATATTGGCCACCATCAAATCACTGCATTTGCTGGTTTGCAGGCTAAAGCTATCAAAGTTCTGGCAGGAGAATAGACAAGAACGGAAAAGCTTGCGGAGTCCTTCAAAGCTTGGTGCTTAAGACACAGCTTTTTAATGCTATTGATTCCTAACAATCGATATTTTTTTCAATAAGAAAGTCTCGTATTACCCCTTTTCCCAACCACCCTTCACAATGAACTTAGTTAGGATGAAAAAGCACTTAATGGTTTGCTTTTGAGGTTGTCTTTCTCCCTCCACCATGTTCATTGCAGTCTCTTTTTCTTTACGAAGTTCACCTCCCTCATCCTCTCTGGCTGATGCTGCGTGGCTGCAGAGTGGTTGGCCAGATTTTCTCTAGTGTAACAACCTCCCGTTGTATTGTAATTTGACCCAGAAAAGCTAATTTCTTTGAAACTAATGAAATTGCAACCGTATTGACCTATTGCCTTTAAGGTTATTTGCTTAGAATCTACCATACAAAGCAAAGACTTGTGTTTCTTCCCCATTCCCGTTGTATTTCTGTGAATAACTTACCTCGTTCAGGAAGCTCATTGCTAGCTATTACCATTACATTTGAACTCAAGCAGTCCTTTCAGCTGGCAGTCTTACACCATGACTTTCCAGAAAGTAGGGCTGGTCATCTGCTGGCAAATGCAGTCCTTTTGCATCATGAAAGAAGGAAACCATGCTTAGAGAGAGAAGACGGGGGGCAGGAACTGTGGTTGTTGTCCCCTGAGATTGCCTGAGAACTGAGCTTCATCACTGACTAATTACAGGCAAACTGCTGCTGCTGGAACGTATATTGAGTGAACAGCAGCCCCAGTGTTTGCCTGCTGAGCAGTAACTTTAACAAGGGTGGAATATACACAAAACACTGCCCGGTCCCTCCAGCAGTGGAAGTGTATCATCTCCTCTTCAATCTATGACATTGAGAAGGGGAACATCATCATCATCATCCCATTCTCAATGTTACCCCCATTTTCTGCTGAAGAAAACATTGGGGTACTCCTCCAAGTCTCTCCTGTAACCTAACAGGATTATTCCTGGACTGAAACACACTTTTTTCTGTGAAAGGAAACCAGATCTTTCATCAGTGTGTTGTGAGCTGAAACTAATGATCAGGGCTCATTACAAACAGAGAGGCTGCTTTTCCTTTCATTTTTTTTTTCCCCTGAGTAACACTGTGTGTGGCATCCCAACACTTTAAAAATAACCTGCTGCTCCACTGGTACCTGGCATGATGCTAATAAGAGCTTCGTATAAGGGATGTTGCAGAATCTGTAACAAGCAGCTTCGTTTGTTTAAAAGGAGTGGCATTCACGGCTTGCTTCTGGAAGTGCCTGTTTAACTAGGCCAACCAAACATCGCAGATAGACACACAAACGCATTTTAATCAACCACAAAAACACTCTGTAGCATAAGTAGCTATGCAGCTATGCCCACAAGAGCCCAGGTAAGTGGGCTAGTAAATATTTAATAAACTATAGTTGCATGGGATAGTAAACATAAATATTTAGTATAATATTTATTTACATTTCTATCCTATGTTTAGAATCATATTATGTCTAAAGACAAGTATACATCCCAGTGTTTGGTCTGGTAATACTAATCATTGCCATGTGCTTAGGGAAGATATTTAATACAGTGTCATGACACAGGCAAGAAAATGAAAGGATTAGTTTATAAGATATATACACAGACACACAACTATATACATATTTAGTTTGCTTTGTAGAGTAATTGCACGATGAGAAACAAACACAATATGAATACCAGCATCTCTTTGCAAGGTGGGCTCTCAATGCAGGGCTCATCAGGTGGTAGGGAATGACCTTGGGGGGGGTTGTGTTATGAAATGCTGGACTGGCATGAGGGCAGATTTTCAACGAACAGAGTAAGAAGTGCAGATATCACTCCCCCAAGGCAGAGTCCCAAGCAGAGGCAGATTTCTTGCCTTTCGTAGAGTAAAATGCAGGTTTTGGTGATTCTTTAGAGAAAGGCAGGGTACAGGCACTGCGACGGGGACGATTCCTTGCTGAAAGCCCTGGGAACGCACCGGCTCCCTGGCAGGGCTGCGACTCATCCCTGCAAGGCTGTCTCTTGCCTCCACCCTCAACTGGAGGTGGCGTTCAGTTTGACACATTAATATTTATTACAGTTTGCAGTGCAGCAGTAGTCCTATATCAGAGCTGACTCTATTATAGAAAAGACCTGCATTATAGCAAGAGCTGGCCCTTATTGGGATTTAGTTTTTCTGCCTGATAACACATTTTGGACTACAGAGTCTCTATGTACAATGAAAATTCCTTTTACAGCTACGTTGCATTTATGATGAGAAGGCAGCCTTTATCTCCAGCTGAGGGCCTTTTCAAAGAGTTCTTGGAGTTCTGATTATTATTATTTTTTCATGAATTAAATGATATTTCTTGCAAAATACCTTTCTGTATGTGCAAGTGCAGGTGTGGATACTGTTCAGCACCATTTCTTTTGGATCCCTGACTAAAGCTGCGATGTCAGCTTGACCAGAAGTAGAGAAGTGCCACAGCAGAAAAGTCATCTTTGGAGGACCAATAAAGTAGTAAAAAAAACCCCAGTTAATCTCTAATTGATGGGCTTACATATGGGCCAGGTTACTCAGAACTGTTTTCACAAGTGCTCCATGATGACCCCAGTGAGATGTGGTCCCAGCCTTAATGGATATTAGTTGTCTGTTGTACAGAAAACATCGTCTCTGTTAATGTCTCTGACAGAAAGACCTATGTGCAGTGTTGGGGTTTGTTCCTTTTCCTTTTTTTCTTAGCATGCACTGCCTTTTAAGCGATATGCCTGCTGAATATTAAGCACCTAACGATCCCAGCACAGCTCCATAGCGCTGCTGCTTCCCTTGGTCCTAGCTGAAGTGATTTTCTGCCTTTGTAGCAGTTTCAGTAGAGGGGCCAAGGACTGGCAGAACTGCAGCTGCTGAGCAACCTTCCTCTTCTTCACAGGCTCGCAGCCAGGCACCAGCGCTGGTGCACAGGGAGGGAGCCTTTCATTGCCCCTTTTACCTTATTGATACTAATTCTGCAGTGCCTTGAGACCTGGGCTCTGCTGTGCACCACACAAACACAAGGTGAAGAGATGCTCAGTCCTCTCAGAGTTTGTCTCAGAGTTAAGGACTTGCCTCCACAATCTCCTCTGCATCTAGGTGCTGGCTGTGTTTGGAAGCCCATCCTTGCAGGAGGATGCTGCCCTCCCTTCTGTCCTGCTTGCCTGGACTGCAAGAGGTGAGGGGAGGATGCTCTGGGCCAGCAGTTCTCTAGCAGGGCTGAGGTGAGAAGCAGGGGTGGTGCTGGGTAGGGGTTACCTCCAGCTGGAGTCTGAGAATGCGAGTGATATGGATATGGATAAAAGATATGGATACAAGGCACGGTGAGCAAGAGCAGGATAGAAAATGGGTGAGTAGGAGGGATTTGAAAGAGCACGAGGAGGTTTCTCAAGCATTTGTATACTGGGAATCCAGAGGAAGGGTGCAAAGAAAGGTAGGAAAACACTTCTTCCAGCAGTTTCTGTAAGAGCAGAAGAGGGAAGACAAGGCTGCATCAGACATGGCCAAGAGAAGGGATGCTGGCATTCTCAACACACAGGAGTACAAACCACAAGATTAAGCCTGGGCCTGAGTTAATCTATGGAGATGGAGATCCGAGGCTGCATTTCAGAGATGCTACACAGGAAAAGATACATACAGTCTAAACTGGAGGTGAGGACAGGGTGGGAGATGTAAGGCACTGCACCAGGCTGAGTGAAGGATTGGCATGACTGACAGGGGAAAGTCTCTGGTATTGGTGTTTTGGGAACACCAAACTTTCAGTGGCACAAAGAGGAACTTTACAGGAAACATACCAAAGAGCCTCATCTGGGTCAAGAAGGGGCTAGGGAAGTTGCCAAAGCATTCTGGAAGCCATAACAAAAAAACATTGTCAGAAATCATAGTAAGACCATTTGAAATGTCTTTTCCACAACCAGGAATCCACATCCTTCCTTGTGGAGATGAGCAACAAGAAGGAACCACTTTAATCTGCCGGATTCCTGAGCGAATTAGTTATTGCCAGGTAGGAAATGAGACCACAGTACCTCCTGTCTTTAAAAGTGAGTGATTTGGGAACAGAAATGGACAGTTGAGCACAGATGCATCGACACAGGGTCTGTACTCCTGATGCTCAGATCCAAACCACGCTTGGAAGAGGCAAGAAGGACTAAGAGGAAACCAAACTGATGCGTCCCATGTGCTGTCAGCATTTTACCCCTCCAAACACTGTTCCACCTCACCCAGCTGCAGCCAGGAGCCATGCTGTGCCATCTTGGGGAGCTAACCCATCCCAAGTGTTTCCTAAAAAAAAAAAAAAAGGTCTCTTCCCTGTGTCTCTCTCTAACTTGCCCCCATCCACCCCCCAGGCACACTTCATTTTTCATTGACTGACTGGTAACATTGTGCCTGACTTCATTGAGAGGCTTTTAAAATCTTAGTCTTTGCTATTAGTATTGATTAGCTTTGTCCTCTTAATGGGCTATTTTTTTTTTTTGTCTCCTGGCTTGTTGCATCATCAGGTTATATATTACCCTTCAGGGTTCTTTGTATAGGTTCACAGATGTGAGTACAGTTGGGAACTGGCTCTGCAAAGAGAGCTAATCTTCTGAACAAACCCCCCAAGCCATCCTTCAGTGTTCAGGGGACCACTCATAATGAGGGGGAAAAAAACCAACCCCAAACAACAAACCATCCACAAAAAAACAACCAAATCCCAATCTGGTCATCACATCCTTCTGGGAAGAAAAAAAGAAAAAAGAAAAAGAATAGAAGAGGGAGAGCAAGTTGCTCTTCCACAGGGGGAAAATGAGTGTTTAGAAATTCAGTGAGCCAATACACCAACTCTATCCCTGCAGCCGTGGGTTCCCAGCTTATAAATACAAAAGTAGTAATTAATAGTTTGCACTTATATGGCATTTTTGCAGCTTAGCCTCTTCACCAACAGTTCACCCAAATCTAAATGCAGCCATTTCTGGAGTGGAAAATAGTGGGAATTTAATAATGCATAGCAACACCATGCAGGAACTCAAGACAGGAATATTATACAGAAATAAAAATGCAGGGGCAAGGTTCAGAGTGAGAAGACTCAGCTACTCTGGCTGGAATTGCTTCACACAGCCTGGCTAATAACCTGCCTTACAAAGTTGTTGCTGAATTGTTAAAATATTACAAGTAGGTATTACAAGTACACTTCAGTTCTGTATCTCATCTTACAGCTAGCATCTCCCAGAGCGTGGTGCCTCCAATCTAATACCGCTGCATTAATCCAATATTGATTCGAAGAAAACAGAGCTTCTGAGCCACCCAAACAAGGTTCTTTGCAGCACAGAAGGTTTCCATTGAGGTCTGTCCTCCAGCCGCTGACCCCGCAGCCCTGTTCGTTCGGGAGAGCTGCAAATATCACGCTGCAAGGTGATGCGGGCGCAGCCCATTGATCTGATGGGCTCATCCTCATCCTCTGGGAATGCATCCGCTGCACAGTTTAGCTCGGATGTCAGAGATGCACTGCAGGCAAGAGAATGGCCTCAGAAGCAGATGATGGTTTCCCTGGTTTTATTATGGCGAGAAAAAGGCTATTTGACACTTCTGCACCTCATTCAACATGCCCAGGCCCCAGCATCGCTTGGCATCCCTTGGATGCCACGGGATGAGGACCTGGTGTCACTTTTAGCCCTCCTCCTTGGGTACTTGTGCCTGGGGTTTGACATTCAGTTGCCTCACATCAGCTCACTGATACCCCCTGCGGGGTTTTTTCAGCAGTGCCTATTACTGTGGGCTATCAGCTCTTGGGCAGCACTCGCCTTGGTCTTTCTACAGCGCTGAAGATTCCCTGTGACATCTGGAGCTGGGGATGTTGCTCATGCACAGCGAGTTCAGCTCATGGGGAAGGGGGAATATACCACTGAGGGGGCATTCGCTCGTTAGCTGGCCCCAGGTATTCCTTGACTGGACTCTGCTTCCCTCAAAATTCTGTCTTGAGGGTTGAGCTCTAATCAGATTAATTTGTCTGATGGCCAGTGAGGAACAGCAATAAATCTGAACTCCTGAAGGCTTATGGAAATTTGCCCTCGTGGAGCATATAATTTTTAAATAGAAAGGAGAAAATGGATTGGCAAAAGAAATTTCTCAGCTGGCCAAACAAGCTACAACAGAGAGCCCAGCAAAAGGGAGAAACAGTCTGGAGAATGCTGCAACGCAGCCTGAGCACCAGGGTTTTGTCAGAGAAAGGCAGTTTCTTGTAATTTTACTGGAAAGGCATTTTACTCTGAAAATGAAATCTAGACAGGATGTTACTGATAGTCCACATCTTATTTTCAATAAATGATGAACCTTCATGTCCCATGAAATATGAAAGTAGCAAGCTGCATTCTATTACATTCAGCAAAGGCTTTTTTTCTCTCCCCCCCCCCCCCCCCTTTTGTTTAAATATATTCATTATCAAAGGTATAGTGCCCTTGAGAAGCTGAGGCAGTTGCTTGTATTGCTGTGCAAGGAATTTAAGATACTTACTGAAGTTTTTAGGAGCGATGATGCAGAGATGCGTAGCGCATCTTCCAAGACCCCCATTCCATCTATTCAGACCTGACACTTAAGCTGTAAAGAGACATCCTTGTCAAGCTACTTACATATTGCATATACAACGAGATAGCTCTTCATTTCTAGCACACTAGTTGCAGGAGTTAGAATTTAAAGCAGAAGGGCTCTAGACCTCTTATTTCAGGCTCTCGTGGCTCCATGGGCGGAAATCACATTGGCAATAATGAAAGTTCAGCATTTGCATTGAATGCATAGTACATGAGAGGGTATGAAAGTGTTTTGATGAAACAGAATCTGGCTAGGTACAGTGATGCTTCTGTCCTGAGCTTCAGAAATTGTTAGCATGCTACAAGGGAGGGGCGTGGGGGTGAAGGGGGAGATACTTGTTTGGGATGGAGGTTGTCCCCATATGTCCTTTGTTCAGCAACGACACTTAGGAGCAGAAACACAGTTGTATGTACCCTAGAGACCTATGGTATTAAAGAGAGAAAACTATCTCAAATGGCTGATTTCTGAAAGGTGGTTCAGCCCTTAGGTACCTACCAGTCACTGCAGCTTCAGATTCCTCTCTACCTTTTACACTCCCTACTTTTATTTTACTGACACTTTTACTAACCTCTCCCTTAGAAACACTTATCACAAGTCCATATAATATTTTTCCTTTTTAATCTGTGTAATACCCTCACACATGATTTAAAAGCAAAAGAATTGCTTGTCTTCTCAAAAAATAACAACAGTCCCTATTAACCAGGTTTTGGTGTCTGCTGCGGAGTCGGGAAAGGGCAACTCAAGTGTCTTCAGCAGCTTATAGCCTGGGAACTGGAGGAGACAGAAGTTGATGACTACACTGACAGGACAGAAAGCCTTTTCCTGTGATGATGTATTTCAAAGAAGTGCCTCTGCCAGTCATGCTGGGGTTTAGAAGAGCTCCCTCTTTACACCAGTTTTTGTCCGTGACAATCTTGCCAGCAGCCATGTAGAACAACGAGCAAAATCTCATGATGGATGTTAACAATTCATTTTCTAAATTTGCTTAGTTAATGTAACTTAATAATTTCCGTCTACTGACAGCCTGACTGTGCCTGCTGGAGCTCTCCAGTGAAACAGTTCTTGCCATAAGAAAAACCTCTGGGTAACGCAGGCATAACCCACAGCAGCTAAGTCACTGCCAGGAGCTGGGTGGGTTTCTCAGAGTCACAACAATCTAGGCAGCTTTTTCACAAACCAGTAGAAGCTCAGCCCCCATGAAAAGAGTTTTCTGGGGCAGACCTCCCAGGTACAGCCCCAGTCTGCTTGGGAGGCAGGCAGGAGTCTAAGGTTTCCTTCTGCCTCCACAGCTCCAGGGAAGGGTGCCTCTCCCCCAGCACCGACTGGAGCAGCAGCAATGCTGCACAGCATCAGCTCAGGCTTCGGCAGCCTTCAAAGGCTACTTCAGCAGCTGGAAATATTTAGAGATGTGTTATAAATGCCCACACTTACAGCAGGTGCCACGTCCTGTTCCACCAAGGAATCTTCCCACATCTGCTCCATGGAGAAATCCATGTGAGGCTGAAGGTCACAGCTCTGTAAGTCCTTGCATTAAGTGACCTCAGCTGGCTAGGATGTGGTCCTGGGTAACGCCTAATGGGTTTCATATGACTCAGGTTTTCCTCCTTTGTCCTTCCCTCCCCTTCACCCGGGAGCATCTTGCTAGTTGGCTGTTCTGCAGCAACAGCTTCAAAGTGCCATTTTAGGGCAAGCTGTCACTAATGCCACTCTGCAAACTGGACTCAAACTACTGGATCTCATCTCTCCGGGCAGCCTGGACACTGCCAGCCTCTCAGCAGGGCATCTTAACCTGCATTTTAACCTGCACGGGGGATTTCTATCCCCCGGCAGCGGTGCCCAGGGCCAGGAGTCAGGGAGCCCGCACAGCCCTAGCCAGCCCGGGCTGCACAAGTGCCGGGAGGGGGAGAAACCTGCTGCGGCGAGCGATGCTTCTGCGATGTGGCAGTTCAGGAGGTGGCACACGAAAGCAAATGCTCCAGCGCGATACTAGAGGGCACTGTAAACCTGGCAGTTTTGGCTTCCGAGTGGGGACGAAGTTAAAAACTGAAGTGTTTGCTATTTGCGGTCATTAAAGCTCTCCTGGTACTTAGCGCAAAATTAGTGCTAACCCCTGGGTCCTGAGCAAATTAATTTGTGGAATTACATTCTGCTGTCATAGACCCCCCCCCCCCAATCCTTACAGTTACAGTGCAGGATCCTTATTCATTGCTAGGCACCTGCATCCCACTGCTGGGGCTCCACTTCCAGGCAGCGAGCCTAACTCTGGGAGAGAAGGGGAGCAAGAACCATTAGAAGAGCTCAGGAACTTTGTTTTTTTTAAAAAGCAATCACTTAACAGTAATGTGTTCATTAATTGGCAGGCAGACCACTGCCTGGCTTCATTTATAAAAAAAACCCCAATGGTTTCCTTTTACTGTGGCAGCACAAGGCTTCATCCTGTGCCTTTTGAATCCACCAACATCAATTCCTCCTGTGCACCTGCTTAAAGGGGAGAGCGGGAGAATTCCTGCACTGCAATAAAACAAAGTTGTTTTTAAAAAGAGTCTTTTAAAGCATATTTGAAAATAGGAATATGCTACTCTAAATGAAACACTCCAATCAATGGGATCGATAGATTAATAGGTTTCAGTATCTGTCTCCTCAGATATTCCTCATACACTCCTCGCTGTGATTTATAATTCAGTGTTCAACTTACTTAAATTAGTAAGATTTGAACTGGGAAAACAGCAGCCTGACAAGTAAACAAGACTTCCCAATCTAAATGTGAGATGTTTACCCAATGTGCAGAACCCAGCTCTCTGCTCTCTCAGTATCACCGCCCCGCAAAATACACAGGGAACCAAGGAATAAGAGGGAAAGGGATCTGGAGAGGTCACCTAGTCCATCTCCTTCCCCCAGGGTAGGATCAGCCCTGCCTAAATCAGTCTCGACAGGAGTTTCTCTCACCTGATCATCCCTGGGGGTTTTTAAGGAGATTCCACAGGCTCCCCAGACAGTCTATTCCGGGTTTCAGCTATTCTTATAGTTGGAACATTTTCCCCAAAGTCTAACCCAGATTGCATTTGCTGCAGTTGAATGCCACTACTTCTGTCCTACCCTGATGGACGGGGGCAAGAGTTTATTACTTTTATAGCATCTTTTGGGAAATTATTACTGTATTTTTGTCAGCCTTAAGTAGCCAACTGCAATTCTTCCCTTCTCAGCAGGGATCATTTCCAGAATTTGGATTATCTTTTTCATTTCCTGTATTTTCCTGGAAGTCTGATGACCAAAACTGCCCCTCCCCAGTACTCAGTGCAGATGGGCCCCATGTTTCATACCACGCTGTCTTCACATACCACAGTGTTGGCTTTGTTTTTCCCACCCCAGGGCATCACTGTTAATTTCTTGCCCACGATCTTACCCGTTTCCTTTCGAAATGCTGCCTACACAGCCTCTTCCTGATACACGCTTCAACAGTTCTCAGACATGCTGCTTTCCTCTTGTCCTTTTCAAACGTCAGTCTATACTTCCCAGCCTGTCTTCTTCAGTTTTTTTGAACCTTTCTCCTGTTCTCTGAGAGCACTTGCAGCCCCTCTCAGCTTGGTATTGTCAGCAGATGCAATAAGTCTACTCCATATTCCATTACCCAAGTCACTAATGAAAATATTGAGTAATACCAGACCCTGCACAGACCCCTGCAGCGTCGTACTCAAGCCATCCTTCCACTCTGACAATAAACAGCCGACAGCTTTTCAGTATGTATTCCCAGCCAGTTTGGGACCTTACTGCCTCTCTCCTCAACCGCATTCCCCCACCTTGTTCCTGGGAACACCACACGAAACAGAGTCAAAAGCCTTTCTGTGGTCAAGATGTATCACATCTCCAACTTCTCCCCTCTCTGAGACCTCTCAGGGAAATTAGATTGGTTTGATATGATTTATTCTTGACAAAATGATGCTTTGTGGGGCTATTGTGTACCTTATGCCATGCTCCAGCGAGCAGAATTCTATGCCTATCAAAGCAAAGGACCAAAGTCCCAGCATCCGAGAACACTTGACCATGTCCAGACCCATCCAGCAGACAGAAGCAGTGGCAGCACCATTGCACCAGCGCTCCTGTGAGTAAGCAGTGGTTTATTTCCTCCAAGAGCCTCAGAGCATCACACAGGGATGTGATGTGTGGGTCCGAGCTCTGCGCACCCCGGGTACCACCGCGAGGTGCGTGCAGAGTCCCCTGCCTCTCTGAAACTGCATTATCTGGTGCTACATCATTTCATTAGTATCCTCGGTGCAATGGGTCAGATTCAATAAAGGTGGAAGCAGGTATAATTTACACACTGAAGGGAGCTGGAAGGAGGTGTAAATTACTCAAGCACATCCTACCTAACATTCACTTAAAATTCACTCTGAATTTGGCACCAGATATATAGGAGATAATCAAGTTTTCCTTTTCGAGATCTTGTGTATTTAAAACCTGCTGTGTTTAATTTTTGCAGTCACAACAATGCTCATTCATAAATATTTCCTCATGTTTGAGCCTATTAGTATGTGCAGCGCCGTGTTTGATTAATGGACGAGAACAATGGGATTAAATATATTTTGGGCTCCAGAATACCACTTTGTAATGCCTAATATTTGATGAGATATTACAGATAGGCCTGTCTTCTGCTGAGATGTGATTGCACTTGAATTCTGAGAAACTCAGATGCAGATCTTGGATAAGATCTGAATTTCAAGCGAGTCCTAATTACGCAGCACGCTGGACCAAACCTTGAGGTCTGCACATTTCCAGCGCTGGATTCCTCACAGCTCGGATGCAAATGCTGTTTCTTAGCCCTCTCTCTCAGGAATTCATAACATATTCATCAACTTGTAGTACCTAAGAGCCCTGTCCGACTGTATTTGGAAGACCTTAATTTGACTCCAGTAGGAGTTTAACAATATTAATAACTAATATTAAACTGGATTCCTAATGGGGAGGCTAGGACAATACCCTTTGATCAAGGCATTAATCTGGTGCAATTGTGTTTATATCAGCCTCGTCCCTCCCATGTGTGCTTAGTGCCATCTTGGCATGAATATGAAATATGCAAATCTGGGGGATACACGTTAATAGTGGGTCCATCTGCTAGGATCTTTTATTAAAGAGAAGTGTGAATGCAGTTGCCATGCAATACACTCTTACACACAAAGACCACGAGTTACAAAAACAAGAGAAAACATCTCATGCTTTTTGCCTTATTGGTATTTCACATTCATCCCTTCTGCGGCCGATTTTCATTTTCATTTAGAAATTTTCACCAAAAAAGCCCTAAATTTGAGTGAAAAAGCTCAACAGTTAGCAATGACTGCACGTATACATGCACGCACAGCTCTTCCTCTCTAGTGACAGACAGGATATTACTTTTCCACTGCATATGAAATTAATACCAGAAGCATAAGAAAAAAAAAAAAGCATGTAAATTCCAACCCTTAAAGCCTGATCTGGATCTCACTCCTACTGCTTAAGGCAGCTATAATCTGGAGGAAAACTATCTGTTCAAGTTGAAGATAATGCAGAGGTGTGGAATGGAGAGGGAAGCCAAAACTGCAGCTCAGCCTTGACTATGGAGTCATAGCCCACTGCCCCCATGGGATACGGATGAGCTGCTGTGTGCTGCCATTTCACCATTGCTGTAATAAACAATTCTTTCAACTCTATCCAAAAGGAAAAGCTTCTATGGCTCATTGTTCTTGTGAACCACCGTGTCCTTAACTTGTCTCTCCCGTGGATGTGTGTGATAATAGTTTGGGAGGGGGGGGGAATACATGGTAATGAATTTATTTAACAGTTGGCAGGTCAAACCTCTGTGCCCTCAGTATGCAAGTGCTGATTCGGATGTGGAGTGGAGAAGGTGTCCTGATGACATAAAGTCAAAGTATCCATCCTGATGAGCGTGCTTAACCCAGGAGCTGCCTTTTCTCCACCAGCTGGCAGATATGGAGACCTTCTGTCACCATGGAGTCTCATACTCATCCCAGAAGGGCAGGGTTGAGCAATGGTTCCTTTATCCAAGGGCACTGGGATCTGAAGTACAAAGAGAGCCCACCTTCTCCTTGTTTCACAGATACATGAGTAGGCAGGAGAGTAAGCAAGAAGAGAGGGTTTTTTTCCATATCTTCAATATGCAAATAGATTAGTGAGCTCAGCTCTCTATTCACCGCTTCCAACATACATGACACAGATGCTGCTGCTCCCATTGTCAGACTAAAACTGGGGGCTTGATGACAAGAAACTCACTGAGTTTCCATCAGCATGAAGCTGACATGATGGTTGGGTAGGGGAAGTCACTGCACTGGGATATGTTAGCTCCACTGCCTACATCTGCAGTTTCTTAGCTGTGTTTCTGATCTAAAGAAGCCAGTTAGACTCCAGTTATTCCTGCACAGTCAGCTCCTAGTGCTGCTTGGCATGGCCTGATTTGTGTCTACCCAAGGGACCGCCACCTTTCCCCCTTGTCTACGCACAGCTACTGTAATCTGGGCTACAGCCAGTGAAGCTACTGACGTGAGTACTCAACCAGCACATGACTCAAGAAGTGGTGAAGTGCTGGGATGGGTTCTGTATGTATTTAGTAAGTTCCGGCGATGTGAAGAGCGTATTAGCATATCTGGGTCAATTATTTGGCGATGGGCACACGTGTGCCTGGGAGGGAGCATGTGCATGTGTCTGCTGGTTCTGTGCTGCCAAACACATCACCAGCTCAGAGGAGAACAAACGTGTTTACCCCAGGAAAGAGAGAAAAAAAGATCAAGCCAACCTTCCCTGGCTAGCTGATTATGCATTTTCCACACCAAATTGTCAGCATTTATTCAATTACTTCACTCGTTACAAGTGTGTTCTTCAACCACTAACCTAAAAACCCTCCCTGCTGCTGTCAGCTCCATTAGAAGTGACACGTTCGCTCCTCAGGTTAAAAAGCCTTTGTGGAAGGCATCTCCTTCCAGCGTGATGCTCGGGGCTGCAGAGGAAAACACAGCCCTGAGCTGGGAAGGGAGCTCCTCTCCCCATCACCGCCCACCCTGAGCAAGGCCGGGGGGGCATCTCTGGGGCTTCCCACAGGAAACCACCCATGGGGTGAGGTGAGCCCTCCGTGGGGCAGCAGGAGTTGTTTTTAAAGCCCAGGCATGCTCCGAGGCAGGGATTAGAGGAACTCACAGGGCTCTGTCAAGGATATAGAGGAGATCCCCAGAGCCAAAACCATATATTCTCAAACACTTCCATTTTAATAGTAAGTTAAAAGGAAAGTTCCCTTTCTGAGGGGTTGTTAATTATAGATCCCTCCTTTAAACGCTCCTCCTGTTTTTATCCATACTTACTCCCCCACAGCCTGTAAAGATAAGGAAAGCTCTACCTTCCCCAAAATCAAATAAATCTGAAATGCTTCCTGAGCTGTTTCACTTGGCTAAGCTCTGGTTTGATATATGAAACACAAGACAAGGCAAAAGACAAGGCGACGGAAAGCAGCATGTTTTCCCCATGTCAAGGTGAAGAGCTTCCCATCACCCAGCCAGTCTCTGCTGGGGTTAATGTGCATCAATAATATTTAGATGATCAAAGTTTTTCTGCAAAGGCAGCGATGGAGGGGTTTTTTTTTCTGACTTGTCATGCTTGTTTTCCTTAGGGAGGCAATGACCTGCCGTAGTTAAGGCTTGCAGCTTGGCACGCAGGAGCGTTTTGAGAAGCGTTATCTCCCTAACAGAAGAGCAGCCTCATGTTTCCCTGCACAACAACCTTTCTTAGCCTAAAATGCTTTGCATCCCATTTCCTTGATCTGGCTAAGTGCTTGCATGCTGAAAATCCCACCCTCCCTCCAGCTGTCCTTCTGGCAGGAAAGAGACAGCGTCTTCTCTCTAGAGAGTACAGTCACTGCTCCTTTGGTTATCTAATCAGGGAGGGCAAAATTCACCCAGGGCCCTGTAAAACCCTCCGAGCTGCCGAAAATGCATCTGAGGTCTTGTGCGGGAGGGTTGAGGCAAGGAGCCGGGGGAAGCCTCCCCTCCCCAGAGCAGATGCTCTCTGCCATCTCCTCGGTAGCATTCGCAAAGGGAAACAAAAATGTAGAGTGCTCCAGGGACTGAAGCGATTCTCTTCCCTCCCCTGCTGGCTGGGGGATGCACGTCCCTGAGAGCGGGGCACTGGTTGCACCCACTGGTTTGGCACAGCAGGCAAGAGCAGTGGTGTGCAGGAAGGGCAAGAAGAGAAATGTCCCCCACCCACCCTCCTGGACTGCGTGTTCCAAAGCTGTCTGTTGCTCAGTTTCTCAGGCTTTGTGTGGGTTTTTTCCAGCTTTTCTCCTAACTACAAAATATTACGTCTCTCTTCCTTTTAAAACTCAGTGTTTTTTGTCTTTGCACCAAGTGCAAGGAACTGGGAAGCACAAACCCTCCCGTTCTGACCGAACTGGAAGCTTTCTTCACGTCCAGCTTGCTACAAACACAAGGACAGCACCAGGGTGGTGTGACGAGATCCATCTCCCCCAGCAAACCTTCAAGGTTCAAGCAGCCTTCCCCTCCATCATCCCTAAAGCTAAAGCACCTTTAGCAGTTCCCTTCCCCCTCCTTTTCTCTGCAAACTTCTCCCCAGAGGTCCCAGCAGGCTGGAGAAAGCCACAGCTGGAACAAGGGGTCAGGCAGAGCTGTGCTTGTCAAATATTACCTGAGACCCTCCCTGGCAAAGGGGTCTCTCGCCTACTGCTGGGCTCAGAGCTCGGTTATGAGCCTTGTGTTTCCACCTAATAAAATGCTTACTCACTCGCAGTAGGCACTTTGACATCCTTGGCCGCACATTGCTAGATAAGGACTATAAAAAGAACGTATTGCTATTACAGGTGATACAGCAATATGTATCCTCAAATGAAAGATCCTTTATAAGCCTGGTTATTATTCTGGCAGCAATCTTGGATCTCTCTCCAAAGACTCAACTCAGCTCAAGTGTTAGCAAGTGCATCGCCGCCGAGAGCGGGGACTGGGAGGTGTCACGTTTACCGTCTGTTGTTTCAGTGTATCCTCTATCATCCCAAGTCAGGAAAACACTTCCCTCCTCTCCTGCACATGTCAAAGGCACCATTTGCCATTTAGATTTAGGGAGCCAAATATAGCCCTAGTATAAACAGGTGCGAGCCCGCATATGTCAATAGAATTACACCTGCTTACAGTGGGTTTACATTTGGCCCCTGAGCCCCAGGGATCCCTTCGGGAGCAGAGGCTGTATTAAATATTAAGGGCCTCATTCTCCACCCCTGCCTACGCTGAAGTAATTAAATCTCAGTGCAGCCCCATTGATTTTCGACCGCGCTCTCCTTGCATGAGAAGGGAGAGCTCAGGGCGGGAGGGGGCAGAGCTGTCCCCTCAAGGAAAAGCACATCCATTTTGCTCCTCATGGAAATTCCACCCAGAAGGAAGCAATGCCCTGCATTAAAAATCCACAAGGCGTGCTTGGGCAACAGAATGGAAGCAGCTCCAAATCAGAACATTTGCTGCAACTCTTTCCCCATGCCTCCCAGCACTGCCGGCTGCTTTCCAGTCACTCCCTCCGGGCTCCCGTGCCTGTGGGTGCCACAGAGCATCTCCCTCCTTCCCAATGGAAGGACCCTTGGAGCGGGACCTGTGCGTTGACCCCAGGGGCAGGAGCAGCGCGACCTCCCACCCACCCACAGAGCCTGTTCCTGGATCTCCTGAATCGCTGCGTAACCTTGGACGCGCCAGGCAGCTGCTGCCAGCCTCTCCGGGGTATTACACTGATTAGTTAATTCTGGTGATTTGCCGGGAGCTAGCGCCTTTTACCTGTGTCTACACATGTCCCACTGCCAGCTTCTGAGCTTCTGAGCTCACAGGGCTGAGAAAAACGACTTTGGTTTTTTTTTTTCTTTAAATGCCATGTAGTTTAGAAGTGTGACAACTCATACTGTGCTGTTATTCTTTCCAATTGAAACCTAATGATGCGTGCATATCACTTAACTCTGATGTCAATAATCAACACGCCACTTGGTCTTTTGCTGTGGCTATTAGGGAGAATGAAAATGAAATACCAACTCCTTTTTATCCTGTTACTGTACCATAATAACTAATAAAGGAGTAATAAGTGAGACACGGGGAATTTCCAGGGGAGTCATTACTACAGAGAAGACCTAAAGGCACAAAGTGAAATCCAGGAATATTAGCCAGCCCTGAATTTCCAGCCAGTGCCTCTCACATAAGTAATACCACTGCTGCAAAAATCTGTGTTTACAGAAAAAATTACCTTGTGGGAAGCATCAGTCTGTGCCCTGACCAGAGGAGTGAAGATTGAGCCCAAATCAAAGATGGTCTTGCAGGTAAAGACCACCCCGTGCATCAGTGTAGAATTTAGGCTGGGCCACAGTCAAGGTAGATGCTGGCATTTCATAAATCTCACTTACACTCCAGTATATGGGAATCATTTCCCAGAAGAGCTCTAAATCACCGCTGCCCAGCCACAGGATGAATCGTGAGTTTTCCAGGGACTCTTAGGTGGGAGAAGCCACACAAAGACCAAAGGAAACAGCACAACAAAATACTGAAACTATGAGATCGCAAACCACATGCAAGTTGGGCAGCGTGCACTTTCTGGTATAGAAATTACTGAATTCTTGGTTAGGAAGGAACAGTCATCTTTTGGTGCTCAGGTACAAGGGTCTGGAGAGGATTTTTTTGGGTTTCCTCCCCATAAGTGGGTCGTTTATCCACATGCATGTCAAAAACCTGTTGCTGCTGAGGAGTGAGGCTATCTAACTGGTGCAGGCAAACCTGGACCTTTACCTGCCACAGCTTGATCCACCCTGTCCATAGCTGGAGCCTTCTCTGCCCCTCAGTGTGGACACAGGAGAACTGACCTGAGCAACACCTATAGCTCTCGCATCCCCCCCCCTGCTCAAAGCTCTTACCACATCTTACAGCTCAGCATGTTAATCCCCCACCTTACCAAAGAAAAACCTGGTTTGGTTAAATCCCAGAGCACATCCCTACCATAATCAAAGCATTTCCCAGCCATCTGATTTCCCCATCTCTGAGTTCCCGCTTTGTTTATCCTATTAATTCCAACCACCCCCTCTTCCCCCAACACACACGCACGCAGCCTCATTTACAGCATCTTCGCCAGCAGAAGCCTCCCCAAAATATTCAGGGCACACCAACCCAGCGCTTACACGTGCGGGGAAACCCTCGTGACTACAGCTTCTTCCCCCCTCCCCTTTCCCCCCCCTCCCCACTCCAGCAAACATGATCTCATGATTATTTCTTTAAGCTCTTAAAGAAAAAAAGATAATATATTAATTAGGAGGAAAGGAAGAGGCGGGGGGAGGGGGGGGAACCACCAAGGAGTGTCACTCCTGGCCTGCCGGGATCTAACCGGAGGCAGCGGGCTCTGCCCGGTACCCGGGACAGCGGGGATGCTGATGCTGCAGCCACCCCCACCGGGAGCCGCGGTAACCCCAGAGCCGCCGGGGCTGAAGGCTCCTCGCTCGCAGCCTCCTCTTCCTCGGGTGGTTTTCCTCTCTCCTCCCTCCTCCCCCCCCCACCCCTCCCGCCCCTTACCCCCCCACCCCCCGCTCGCATTTCCTCCCTGCACCTTTAAGAAGCACATTGCCCGCCGGTGGGATGGTGTGTGCTAAAGCTGCACAGAGGAAGTTACGCAGCCGGGATCAGGCACGGAGATAAAAGCTCCGATTGTGATTGAAAGTGAGAGCAAAAGGGATTTCAGCCTCGGCATTAACTTGCGAGGGGAGCCGGGGATTGCACAAAGCTCCCCCGGCCATCTGCCCTTGGGGGCCGGCAGCGTAGCGGCTGCCCGCCGGGCTAGGGAGGGGTGTGTTTTGGGGAAGAGAAGGGGGGGAAAGTGTGTGTGGTTGGGGGGGGTTTCCCCCCACCCCGAAGTTCACTGCTCCGCCAGGAGCCCCGCGCCGCAGAGCTCCCTCCCGGTAAGGACCTGCAGCGCCGAGCACCGGGCCGGGGGTGGGGGGGGTGATGGGGGGGGTGAGGCGGGCGGGGGGAGCGGCGGGTAGCGCGCGGTGCCGGCATCTCCCCTCTGTCTCCATCTCTCCCAAATGCCAGCGTCCCCTCAACCACCCCCTCCCCGTAGCTCTGAAGTTGCTCCCAGGCTCTCCCGGGGTCCCCCGTCCCCCCCCACTTCGCTCTCCCCCTTTTCTCCCCCCTCCGGGAGCAGCACCGGCTCCCCGCAACGGGAGTGGTTGGGTTATTTTTCTTCCTCCTCTTCGGGACTTTGCGAACGCGGGCTGGGAAGCCAGGGATGCTCCCCGCCCGGGGACGGCTCTCCTCCCGCTCCCGCACTTCCAACGCAGCCCTCGCAGGCTCCCAAAGTCCTTCAGCGTGCAAGAGATGGGGGGCAGGTGGCGGAGGGGGCGGGGGTGGGGGTGAGGGTGGGTAGCGGCATCGGTCTGCCCGGAGCCGCCGAGGCGATGAGGAGGGAACCCCTGGGATGTACGGGGTTCGCTGTCGGGAGCCCGGTAAAGCTCCTCTGAGCTTTGCAAAGCGTTATTCGTAGGGTTCAGCCTCCTGGCACACCGCAGGCAGAGCGGGGGGGTTCCTAACTTTAAGGGTGGAGGGGAAAGGATGAGCAGCGTGGGAAAGAGGAGGAAAACTCACGGGTGACCGGGGGTGGGGGTGGGAGGGTGGGGGGAAGAGTGCCTGGGGGTTGTTGTGAAGGCAACGCTTCCGAACGAAAATTGACAACTCCTTCGCTGAGTTTACTTTCTGGACTTAATTCCAGAGCAGCCCAGTTGTTGCTCAGCATCGTCTCTCTATTTCAATAGGGTGTTAATCCAATAATAATAATAATTTAAAAGAAGAAAAAAAAAAAAAAAAAAGGAGCCGGCTAAGTCAAGATACAATCTAATTTTGTGTTTTCAATACTCTGGCTATCAGTCCCCAGCGACTGCCGAGCACTCTTCAAAGAAAACAAAGAGCATTGATTCCATTTGTTCCCATGAGCTGCAGCTTCTTTAATAATATCAGGTGAAGATTTATTTTCCGGGCACCAAACCAAATCAAGCAGGGCAAACCCTTTAATTCGGAGGGTGCCTCTTCCCCCGTTTGCATCCTCCTGGCTTATTCCAGAGCAACACTGGGCAACTGTTTTTGCAGAGGAGCTGAAGCAGTTAGGTGTTGCGCCGCAGACTTCGCGGGGAACCGGCACGCCTGCCTGATTGACTGGCAATAAATACATTTATCCCAGCGATTCTTTATTTCCCTGAGAGTCTATGATATTTAGCCAGCATGCCAAGAAGCTCAGTGATATTATAGAGCCTTTCTTCCTGGGTTTTGGGGTTGGTTTGTTGGGTTTTTTTTTCCCGACAGCCATTCAAGTGCAAAATCTAATTGTTAAGGCTATGAAAATAGATCCATAAACTTCACAGTGCTGGAGTCCTCATTAAAACTACCCTGCTTGTTTTCTATACAATGCTGGAGTCTCACGCTCTCCGCTGTTATTAGGCACTTGGCCGTGACCAGTTTGATGTAATAATTAGGAACTGACTTGTTATAACTGAAAAGACAGCTCTGATGTCAGTGGGACTTATAAACACTGTGTCACGCAGGTTTATTATTTTTTACTACATTTACTCATAATGTAAAAATAGCAGCCAGTCTATTCTTTCTTTGGGAGTTTATTCGGGTCCAACGCAGCTATAATAGGCTCTTCTTTGAGAGCTGGCGATGAAGCATGAGAGAGGGCTTCTTCTCTTTGCTCAACTCATTCATCTCAATCAGCAAGCTTGTAACCAAAAAGGGGGGGGGGGGGGGAAGGGAGGTGGTAGCACAGTGATAGCGAAGCCCCCAAACATGGATCGAAGCATTTGTTAACCTGGAGTGACTGAGCTTTAGGATCTGTGCTGTATGAGAAGGCAAATCCTAAGCGTGCTGTTGAAGCAGCCATCCCTAAATTCTGGGAGAAAAGTTGGGGGAATCAAACAGAAAGGGAATTATCCGGAGCTAAATTTGTGTTCTGGATACGTGCCGCTCACCTCCTCTTATGAGATCTCCCTCCTGGGTCTAAGGCTGAGTGAGGGTTAGACTTTTTCCTTCTTTTTTTTCTTTCCCACCTAGTTCTTTGTCATTTTGTTTTGTAATTACTTAAGATTTTTATAGCTCTACTGGAAAGATGACAAAATTGCAGAAATGCTGCTGTAACCTGAAATGAATACTGGGAAGGTCATTGCTCTTTGTATTAGGTGAACCTTAAATGTTATTAGGACTTTAAATTGTTTTTTATTAAATGTTATTGTTCAGATAAATCATATGTGGGGATGCTGGACAATGTATCTGTCTCCCCAGCTGTCTTATTTATTGGCTTATCTTTTTAAGACTATCAATTTGTCTGTCTGTCCCTGCTCTGTGTCTGCATATTCTCTGGCTTTTAATGACCTATAGCTGCTTCTTGATATTATTTGAAGACCCATTAGAGCTCTTGCTGTCCAGCTGCTGTTACAAACCAGATACCTTAGGCGGGGCAGCGCTCCTTCCCATCTCCCAAACAGCACACAAGTCATAAGCATCTTACTATGGATTTCTTTTTATTAAAGTTGTATATCTCCCTCTTACAAAACCCTGGCTTGTGCCTTGGGAAGCCCAGCTGAGGGCTATATCTCCTGGGGGATTCTTGTTCTAACAAGTCTCATTGCTCCAACTGCCTCCCCCCTTGCCTTGCTCCCATCTAATTTGTCTCTCAATTTGCTGTAGGTGCCGTCTGCTAATAAACTCTCCCTTTGCCCTGACCATGAAAGAGAGAGGAGACCGCGGGTAGCAGCATGGCTTGCAGCTAAAGGTTTTTGGAACTCGATGCTCAGTTACCAAAAGGCAGAGCCAGACAGAAATCCTCGCCTGCAAGTGCCTCACCAACTGCTGCAAGACACAGGGGGAGAAGCAGCAAGGCCAGTGCTGCCCCTGTCAACCCACAGACCATCACACCCCCCCCAGCATCCTGCTGGGACCGCTGCGGATGTGGCCACCCGACGCGTTACCGTTGACACAACCATCCTTTGGGAGGAAGGAATTTCAGCTCCAAAGAGTCTCCCTTGTCAGAGTTGTACTGATGAGCAGATGCTGTATTTGTTTTATGTATTAATGCTCAAAAGCCCCAATAATTATTCAAAACCACAGTTTAAGGCACCTTCCAAAGCGACGCATTTGCAGCAGACAAGAAGGTTGAGGAACACCTGACCCAGCACCATCTCACGGCCTCTCCAATTTACTCCTATCAAATTTCATCAGCGACTCAGAACTTGATCTTTCTATTGATTGACTGGAGTCACCTCTAGATATTTTCATGCTGATTTGGAAGCCCTTTCATACAATAAAAGGAAGGGAAAAATGAGGTTAAGGAAGACTTTTGACCACTGATCAGCAACTCTGGCCAAAACTTTCTCAATCAAGTGATTTGCAAAGTTGGCCTCTGCTCTGAGAAATTTTCCACAGCTGAACACATCACTCCTGTTACCATTTCGATCTCCTTCGACTGGATCACCTTTAGATGAGGAGTTTCCATGCTGATCCTGAGAGCAACCCCTAGCCCAGTAGCTGCCTTCCTCGGGACTCTCGGCACTGCCCTCGCCCAGGGACCCCGCACCTGGTCGCAGCTGCCATGCTCTACCTGGTTGCTCTCCTCTTGCACTGTGTCCCCTTGGCCATGGGACAGTATGACATTTGCAAGTCCTGGGTGACCACGGATGATGGCCCATCATGGGAGTTTTATGCTTGTCAACCCAAGGCCATGCGGATGAAGGATTACGTGACTGTACGGGTGGATCCGGCAGGGATCACTTGTGGGGACCCCCCGGAGAGATTCTGCACCCATGTAAGTGTTTTTCCCTCCTCGTTTGATGTGTTGTAACAGACTCTGCGTGCAGGTGGCCAGAGGCAGCATCCTGCTGAGGTGCCACCATAAGGACCTTTTGGTTCAGGGTGACAAGGGGGGGGGTGTGCCTCGAGCTCTCAGTCTGCTCATTCGCCAAATGGGGAGAAGGTGTCCTGGCTCCTCAGTGCTGTGCCAATGGGACATCAGCCCTAGAGCAGGGATGGTGCTGGTATGCTGGGAGGGGGGGGATGACACAAGGAGGAGCTGGGGATGGCTGAGCAAAACTCTGCCCGCAGGGAGCCTGAGCTGCTCTGAGCACATCCCTCTGCTTGCTAAAACCCATGGGGGGGTGTTCACCAATCCCATCCCAAAAAGGCTGTGCTGGTACTGGAGTTATATCAGAGGGCAGCGCATGAATAAGAGCGAGGGGCAGGATGGCAGAGGCCAGCGTGGCTCCACACACCAGCAGCTCAGGCAGTTGGTCCGAAAGCCATGAGGGTCACTCCAGTCCCAGAAAAGGCAGCTCTCCCTCTCTTCCAGCCTCCACACGAAAAGACTCTCTGGACAGACGCTTGCCCTTGTAGTTAAAATCTTTAACTTATTTTCTCTTTAATATTAATCATTGCATTTCATTCCCTGCACCACAAAGCTCAGCAGGAGCATTTGATTTATAATTCACAAGGCTTTACGTTGTTAAAAAGAGTTCGGGGGTCAAAGCAAAGAGCAAAACAGCGTGGCTGCAACATCCCCTCCCCCGTGTCCTCCAGGACCGGTCCAGGCACTCGTGTAGGGCACAGTGACCAACCCAGTCCGTGGTGACAGGGTTTCTGCTGGGGTGAGCACTGGGCAAGGATTGTAGTAGCCTGTAACCTGTAATGAGAAGGGGACTTCTCCTCCCTCTACATCAGTGGGAGAGGGGACAGGAGTCCCAGTTTCCTTTGCCATCGTTACCCAGACTCAGGTACCCCTGTGCCTCAATTCCCCACCCAGAAAAAGCACACACATATAGGAAATCTCCTGTGCCCAGCCAGCCTGGGATAGCTCTCAAGAATCCAAGAGAAAAATGCTGCTTTCATACCCAGAGATGACAAACATTGATGACCACCAGAACATGCCGCTGCGATTTATCTACCCAGTTCTCCCCAGCCAAAGGGGTCTCATTAGTACCAGGAAAAGTATTTTCACTAATTCCCAATAAGAAGCAGCTTTCCCTTTTAAAAGTTCATTTAAAGAGAAAGATTATGCCAAAGGTTGTAAGTAAAACAATTAACTATTGAAGGGCCAGTCTGGGTTTCCATTTATCTGACTGGCTGTGGAAGGATTTTAAGGTGAACAACAGATCTGCTATGCTCCCTGCTGCTATTTCCAAACACTCTCTGCCTAAGGATGCTCCAAGACTTCAGCTCCACTGACCTCAGAGGAAACAAAAGACACAAACTGCAGTCAGCTCTCTGCATCTCTTGGTTCAGTCAATACTGAGCTAAAAACTCCTTCTATTCTGGGCACCAGCAGCCTCTCCTCGTAGCGTACGCCTGCCATGTGCTGTAGCGCTTGCAAACACCGTGTACAGTCGTGAATGGGAGTTACACAAACGCACAACATGGATTTGCCTTCCTGTCCCTGCATCACCCCAGGGCGCACGCCTGGCCCAGCTCCCATCTCCCAGACAGAAGCCAGGAATGTCCCTGAGCGGTTCCCTGATAAAGAACCACTCTGGGAACAGGAGTGGTATCTGGCAAGTTATTATTTCTTTAGATTTTTGGGACAGGTTAATGAAATCCCATGGTATTTGTGGCCTTTGCTCCCCCATCATGCACCAGCACCATCCTCTCCAGGATGTTGCAGGGGTTTAGAAGCAAAGTAGGTGGGCAAGGAGCCCACCCCACACTTGGCACACAGGGCAGGAGGTGGCTGTGGGAGAGATCCAAACTCTGGCCCAGCCTCAGGACCTGAGCGGTGTGTGCTGGGAGGCCACTGAGGCACTTTTCCATGGCCTCTGTCACAGAGTGACACTGCTGACCACCCCTGTTTGGTCAGTAGAAAGGGGAACCAGCCAGAACCAGCCTCTCCATCGCCAGTCCCGGGTGGTGACTTGACACCTATTGCCATGCAGAGAGATGTGAGCAGAGCTTTGCTACCCTGGCACAAAGGAAGTGCCACACAAAAATCAATGGTGCTGCCCATGGATCATCACAACCCCTGAGCCCCAGCCCCTGCTGTGAAGGGGGGGTTAGCAGCTGGCATGACCCCCATGCGGCTCCGCGCCGGATCCCTTTTGGTGTCCTCTTATCCTTTCCCTTCAGGCTTTAATTATTTCTGTGTAACAGGTGGGTTCTCCTAGGAGCCCGGCTTTCCAGCAGAGAAGTTCTTATGGTGACTATATTGCTTTCTTAGGTGTCTTTCAAAACAGCAGGGTACTGTCCGTGCAGTTAAACTAACGTTGCTCAGAATTAAGCTCAGCCCAGTGGGACGCCAGCACAGCTCAGACCACTGAAATCAACATTAAAGACACCCCCCCCCCACCCACACCCCCCTCCACACTTAAGCAGACAGATGAGAGGGGGCTGGGCAGCATCCCTGCACAGGGCATTGCTGTGGGCAGGGGGGACACGAGAGTCCTGGGGGAAGTCAGGACCCCATGAGACAGCAAGTGTGACCTCTGAGGCTGTGCTGGTACTGGGGAGGCATCGCCAGAGCCCGCAGGATCGCACGCTACAGTTCTAACAACTTCTGAGCAGCACTCACAGAGAGTTCTGCAGAAAGGGGTGTCTGGGGGATTGCAGGAGTTACTGGGAGGATTGGCTGTTCTGTTCTAAACAATTTGAGTCACATCTGGCTGTTCTTTCTGGTTGGGAAGTGTTTTGCTGCTTATTAGAGTTGGTTTTTTTTGCTTTTTCCCCAGTTTCTGAGTCTTCTGCTATTCGTGCTGATGCCTTTCTGGCAGGGTCACCTGAAAAATTAATTGTACTTTGCCTCCTGACAGGGCAGGGGGGTGGTGGGAGGAGGGAGACAGATAGGTAAGTAGATAAAAGCGTGCCTGAAGGCTAACAGGGTACAGATCTTTTAACCAGGGATGTTGAGGGAAGGGTCACAGTCCCATCCAGGGTGCATCCCGGACCGGCTAACAGCAGATTTCCAATGAGAGGGGTTTGCAGGGCAGGCACGGCTGGGGAACAGCAAAGCTCTGCACGGGGCAGAGGGGGGATGCAGTGCTCCTCCAGCGAGGAGGAGGAGGATGACAGAGCTGGCAGGGTGCTCCCAGGTGCTGAGATGCTGAAGCACTGAGCAGGGACCTTTAGCAGTTTCATACGGAAGCATCAGCATCTCACACATGGGATAAAAACCTGTGTGGGTTTTGTGGGCAGTTCACATGCAGGGTGGGAGCAGGCACCAACCATCCCAGCCCCAATCCCTGCTCCAAGTAGGTTTTTAGCTCAAGGGGCTTCCAAATCATCCTCACAGGAGAGAGGAGAGGCGTCCATAGCAGACTGCCCACAGCTGAATGGCTTCACTGCTCCTGGACACCCTGGGGAGAGCTCCCACACCCAGCCAGCAGCTCCCCGCTGGTGTGGGAGCCCTTCCCCCCCTCCCAGAGGTGTTGGGGCCATATTTCTCCTTCAGACACCACTCTTTGATGCTGGGCTGAGCTCTTAGCCCGTATTGATGGGTCAGGGGTATTTTTATTTGGCGTCAGCATTGTTTCATCAGCTAATAGAGCTTGTTGATTTTTGGCACGGGCAGATGAAAGGAAAAGGCTTTACTTATTTATTCATTACACATTCAGCCAAATTTCATGCTTAGTTTAATTCTTAGCTAAACTTTTCTGAATGACACGTGGTTACAAGGCTTGTACTTAAGAACTCTTTTTCTTAGTAGTCCAGGCACTAAAACTGGAAAAAGCAGACAAACTTTGGGGTACAGAAACCCGTTTTCCCTACATTCTTACCCCTTCCCAGTCATATCTCCATGCTCCTGTTTAGGAGCAGGCAAAGAATTGTGGGGTTTGGGGATGGTTAAAACCAAAGTCAAAGTTTCTGAGGTAAGAAGGCAAGTGGAGATGTGTTTCAGAGATACTCCTCCAAAAATGTTTTTAAAGATTCAGGATGATCTGGTGGTCAAAGGATGGATTCATCCCTTCTGGCACCCTGAGAAGACAAAACCCAGAGCCCTTCCCCAGCCTGACAATCCTGTGGGATGTGCCCGTGCTGTCCTGGTAGGAGAACCAGGAGGGCAGAGCATGACAGGTCCTTGGCTCAGAGGGTCTTTGGGCTGCGTGGAGCCCACAGACAAGTCAAACAAAAAATCCTTTCTGAGAAAACTAGATATTCTCTCTCCTCCTCAAATAAATCACTTCTTCCCACCATTGATTGCAAATCCCTCATTAGCCTTAGCAGAGGGCTGGGAGTCAGAGCTCCCCTCTGCCCTTCCTTGTGGGGTCTCTACAGCACTGGGGACAATTATTTTGCCTTTATGCCAAAATTCAGCAGCACAAGAAATCCAGTCTCTGCTGCCAGATTGCCCATGGCATCTCGGTCAGGGCCATGGGATGGAAAGCTGCATCTTTTCACATCTGTAACACGCCAACAGCCCCTGTGCACCCCTTGAACCCACCGGTAAGTTAAATTAACTCCCAGAAAATCCTCCCCTTTCCTTTGAGGAGAGCCTGGAAATGGCAAGCACTGCCATTCCCATCTGGCTGAAGGTTTCCAAATCCACCCCTTGCACCCATGGCGGCCCCAAGGTTGGGCCCTTTCAGTTCTGTTCCCACCCTTAATGAGTTCTCAACACCAGGGCTGCTGCAGAGAACGATGTGATGTTTGAAGTATGAGATCAGCAGCTCCTTGCCCTTGGGGCCAGACCCTTGGATGGTGTGTTATTAGCAGCTCAGCAAATTACACCCTACTGCTCTCCCAGCACACAGGCTACTCCAGAGCGTGGCAGGATCTCAGTGTTACAAAAGCAGAGGCTTCACAGAGAACACACAGAATATAATTCAGCTTTAGAGAGTGCTGAGCTAACGGGATTTCCCCTCACAGTCCATAGCAATTTCCTTAAATGCCCAGTTCAGGCTTCATCTCGTTGTAAAGTGGGATGCTGCTCCCCTAACAAGGATCATCTCCTCTTGCTGATGGAAAAGGCATGGTGAGAAAAATCAAGCTGTCAAGTAGATTTAATTGGTGCAGCGAGCAGAAAGTTTACCCCCATCTTGAAAGAGATGGGGGAAAATAAACTGCTTTTAAGAAAGCTTTGCTCTTCAAAGGCTCTAGAAGGGAAAAGCTGGAGACAGCTGACTCCAAAGACTTGCTGGGGAGTATGGCCAGAACCGGGAGAGCAGCTCTTACCCTCACTCATACACAGGCTCCCAGCATCACGGTTTTCCATAAGCAACTTTTGCAGCTGAAGGGATTCAGGGAAGTCCTTCCTATTTATTTCTTTTTTAATCCCTATTGTGTTCTACAGCATAGGTACAGTCTCCTGTTAGGCTTTAAAACCAAATCTCCCTACAGATAAACCAGCCTGAGGGTGAAGGATTCTCCTACCACACTCCGGTTTCCCCAAGCCCAGTTTTACCATTACTTGCCCCAGTTGTGGTTTCAGACCCCAAACAACCTTTTCCTGTCGGGGTTTTGAGGCATGGGGCTGACCCAGGCCATTATCCCACCTGAGTGGCAGCCACATCCCTGCTGGTGCCACCGCAGCAGCACTACAGCCTGCAGAGCAGTCACTGCTCCGCCTGGAAGCCACCTCTGCAGAGTGACCCAAACCTCTTCCCACAGGCTCGGCTGCAGCATGGCATGCCTGGCGCTGCACGCAGCGTTGCTGGGCTGGCTGCAGCCATTACATGCAGCAAACTGCACAAGTGGGGCTACCAAACCACACACAGCACTGGATGGGCACCTCTCCCCTCACCCCATGGTCACGCTCTGGGGAGCACAGCCACGAGCAAGTTAGCCTGATGTCCTCAGTGGGGACCATCCGAGCCCTGCAGCTGGCTTATGCCATTGCCTTGGAGAAACCAAATCAGAAGCATGCCCATGCAGTGCCAAAACCCCGTCCAGGAGTCAATCAGCACAGCCCCTTCCTTCTGGTTGCAGAAGCAAGCAGACCCCTGCATCCCACCCCCGGGGAGGGCGATAGGGTGGTGAGGAGCCAGCAGTGACTCTGTGCACATCTCACACTATCCCTGCCTGGCCAGGTACAGCAACACAGCCACAGCCTGAGGTTAACGAATTCCTCCTCTGACCTAGATGGTGGGCTCCATCAAGCGTGAGCAACAGCAGCTCAGCACTGCTTGGCTAGCAGAGCCCGAATTTCTGACCTGACGGAGTTATTGGGCATGTGAGCTGTCGCTGACCTGCTCAGTGGGAGATCTCCACTGAGATGGTGTGAGCACCACTGCTGCTGCTGGAGAGGACCAAGGTGTCCATCTCCTGAGGCATCCAGCCTGCAGTGCTGAGTACGCCTCAGGCGTTACTTGGGTGGTTCAATGTAGGACACAGGTTCCTGCGCTGGAAAACACCAAAGGGGCTTTTTTCCTCTACAGGCTGTGAAGCACTACTTGGTAACCATCCTGGAGATGTCTGTCACCCCCAAGATAGATATCTCCTGGAGTTGCCAGTGCCTGCAAAGCCCGGGCTAACCACAAACAGCAGTTTGGCCTTCAAGCCTTTGCCCCACGCAGATGTGCTATCCTGTTCCATGCAGTGCCCTAGCCACGCCTGCAGACTCAGATACATCCCACAAGCTTCCTGCAAGTCTTCCCCCATCTTACTGGCAGCATCACCAGGCCCCATGGAGGGTGCACACTGCCGCACTGACCCAGCACCTGCTCTGCTGCCCAAACTTGCCCTTGCTACAGCGCTGGGCACCAGCACCTCTGCACATCTGCTCCGTGTTACAAGCAGGCAGGCTCAGGGAAGCCTGAGGCTCCGCTGGTCAGTTATGCCTGAGCAGGGTCCAGCACAGAGGGGGAGCTGGCTGGAGCTCCATGGGCTCAGACACACAGCAAGGCAGAGCCCCCAGGCTGGGTCACACCCCAGCTGCCCTCCCTCCCTCCTGCTCACATCTCTGCCGGAGCCAGGAGCAGAGCAGGCTCCCCTCTGCCCACCCATGAGCAGTGCTGGGGTGGCTCCAGCCCCACCATGCTGCAGCCCAGGACTGATCCCTGCTTTGCCACATGCTGCAGTGTGGGCAGTGGGTCTGTGCTCTCCCAGCACTGAGCTCTGCATGGATGCTGCCACCACTGTGCCCAGTCCTGTCCTCGTCACCTCCACATCCCTTTTGGGGGAACATCCTGAAGGAACAGCTAGCACAGGCTCTGCTGGTTTTCACAGCCAGCCTTTCCCAGGCTGCTCCAGCTCTACAGCACTGCCATTAAGGCGTGTGGGGAGCTCTCCAAAGGAGAGGATCACAGCCCTGCCCTTGGAGACAGCGCCTGCCAGCAGCTAGGACACGCTTTAGCCACCAACAAGCACCCCTTGAAATGCTGCCCCTAAAAAACCACCACATAAAGCAGCCAGACACTGCAGGCAGGCAGAGTGCTTGATGCAGCAAGACTCAGGAGCCTGGAACAGGGTGGGGAGGAGAGGGTGAAGGGGGTGCAGGGGGCACCTACCACCCAGCCACCCTCCTCCTGCATAGGCTCTGAGGCAGATAGGCAGCTCCCTTCAAGCAGAGCCTCGGCTCCTTCCCCTTTCCCACCCTCGGCCTCCGCGTCCTGCCCTCCCCCATTCAAACTATCAGGGCCTCTCTTACAGAATAAAATATTAATAGCGGCGTAGCGAGCCTCTCTGCAAAGGCTGCACGTATCGAGCTTACAAGGCGCACAAGCTTTTAGAGAGCAGGACACTTTTCCTACTTCCTAAGCATTTTCTTAGTCCTGAATCAATAATGCACCGGGAGCCCGGCACGCGGGTCGCGGCTGCTGTGTTCCTGCTGGTAAGGCCTACGGACACGGGGAGGGCTCTACAGCGAGCTGCAAGGGTTTAATAATCTGGCAGAGGAGAGATGGGGCAGGCTCCAAGCACCTTAATTTGTAGACAAGCTTCGGGGAAGTGCCCTAGGAAGAGCAAAGCTTGCAACTCCTGGGGACAGAAAGTCCCGGTTCGGAGGCGAGCTAAAGAGCAGTCAATGGGATTAAGCGCCTGCGCCTTTGAACGCGTGCCCACAGTCGCTGGCTCAGGGGTGTCTGGTTCTCCAGCCTCTGTTCTCAGGCTCTAGGTCACCCCGTAATCTGCAGGCTTGCAAAAGGAGCAGTGGCAGGGGCGCAGCGCCGGCAGCGAGGTGGGTGCGGAGGTGAGCCCAGGGCGCCAGGAGGGATGGGGTTAGAGCAGCTCACCGGGGGATTAGCAGTTCACAAAGAAAGAGCTGCTCAAAAATTATTCCACGGGAGGCCAGGCTGTGGGTGATGCGTGTGTGCATGTGTGTGTGTGTGTGTGTGTGTGTGTGTGCCCAGCACAGGCGAGATTATCTGCTTAGGAGTGGAATTTTCCGGGCAGTGTTAACCCTTGTGTCGCCCACAGACCGGCTGCACGGGAGTTTCTCAGGACAAGGTGCCAGGAACAGATCTGGCAGCAGATGCTGAGCTGCTGCCTGGCCCTCCTGGGACTTGGAAATGGAAGTGCTGCCTCGAGGTCACCCTGCCAACAGTGACGTCCCTTCTGGCAGAGGTCACCTGTGGATGGGTCTGGTTTTGGTCTGGGGGTTAAAACATGTCACATATCCAGATTTTCTGGCTGTGTCTGGCTTAGCCAGAGTGGGCACAAAGGGATTTGTGTCTGTGCACAAGCGGTGCCAGCTGCACTGCGAGGGTGGAAAGGTGACTTGGGTTGGTCTCCTTGTGTGTGACTAGCAGTATCTCCCTCCAGATCCTCCCTTTGCAGAGAGGATGCTGGGTGTCAGCCTGGGTTGTACTACCTAGAGTGCAGAGATCCGTTCAAACCCTTTTCATGGAGGCACCAAGCAGACTTTGGGCAGAGTTTCTGAGACAGCATGAGGCAAGAGGAGAGATTTCCTCCACCCTCATGGTTTGCCTTGACCCTCACATCAACATTGGGTGAAGGAGCCACCGTTTGCCCAGCTGCAGGTGCCTGGTGGAGGCAACCTTTAGAAAGCTGGAGCCCCCAACACTCCTAGTGAGGCCTGGACCCTGCTCCAGAAAACCCTCCATGCCTCAGTTTCCCCACCGGCAGGTAGGACATTGCACTGCCACCGCACAACCCTGTCTGGCACCGTGAGGTTTCCCCATGGCTGGTGGAGAGAAGGACACACTGCTGAGCCGGGATGAAATACGAAGGAGATGCTTCTCAAATTCCGAAGCAGGCTGGAGGGGGAAGGGGAAGAGCAGCCACGAGTTCAGGTTGAATCTCTTCTCTGGCAGAGAGACGGGCCCAAGGGAGCCCAAGAGCCTTGAACAAGCGGCACGCTGTTCGGTGAATGAGTATCTGCTTCAGGCCAAAGGGAAGAGGCAAAAAGCAAAGGAAAATGTCTCGCTGCGCGTGTCCCGGCGTGTGCTCGCTGCGAGCCGCGCTGCGAAGCCAGCGGTGCTGCTTTCTGCTGACTCACCCCCTCCTGAATCCCACACGCAGGCAAACCGTGTCCCAACGCCCGTGCTGAGGGGTCACCTTGCACTCCAACAACCTCCGATCCGGGAGGAAGGGGAAGGAAGCGGAGGAGCAATCAATCCCCCAAACCACAGCCGGGGGGGAGACGGAGGGAGTGACATTCAGCGGAGCCAGAATTAGCAGCAGATCTGTGGAGGGACCCCATTTCCACCCTATTAATAATTCATTCCAGCTCTGCCTTTACCTGCTCATAAACAGCAAACAGCTTGTTAGTGAGGATGGTTTTCTTCCCTTTTGCTGTCTCTGCCCTAATAAGAGCCCCTTGCAGATGGCTGGGGGGAGGGATGCGGCAAGGGAAGGGCACACCAGCAAGAAAACCAGATCCCCCAAGCATCCCATCCCATCAGGAGCCCCTGCTCTGGACCTCGCTCCCTCCCAGCCAGAGCTCCCCTTTCCCTGCAGAGGTGAAGCTGTGAAATAACCCCTCAGTGATCCAAGGATGCCAGAACCTGCCTACACACACAGGCCATTTCAAAACATCTCTTTGGAGGGTTACCACAAAGGAGGGAGCAATGCCAGCAGGGTGTGTGGGTAAGGGGGGTGCTGGGAGCATTCCCAAGCATCCCAGTGGCTCCTGGGTGGCAGGCACACAGGCAACCCCTAGAAAAAACAGACCTTCTACCATACCTAGGAAATGAGAGCTTCTGGGTTGTCTAAAATATATATAACTTCACCAAAGTGGTATTTAAAAAACAAAAAGGAGGAAACAATCTGACAGAAAGCTTTGAGGATTTCATGTCCACAAGGCACAGCTTGCATTCTGAGCACACCCAGCGTCTCCTCAGTCCAACACCATGGTGCTGCCCCACCAGAGACCCTCCCCAGGCACCAACAGGCATCCCAAACCCATGGCTCCAAAGATGCTTGCAGGGCTCAATTCACAGCTGTGCTGTGGGGAAAGCACAGAGGAACGGTGTAATTAGTGCACAAGGAGCTGAACCCAGCCAGGCAGCTCCCCATGTCCCCTGGCATTCCCCCCCCCCATCAATCAAGGAGGGCATGGACCTTCCCCCAGGGCTCCTGGGAAGGGTCAGCACAGGGCTATTTGGCTCAAGAGGGGCCTTGTATTTCTCCTCAGCCCTCCCTGTGCTCCCAGCCATCTCTGCTGGTGAGTTATGCCACTTGCCAGCTGTTGGAAATAATCGCTGTAAATTAATTACGGTTGTTTCACCCCTCTGATCCCTCCCAGCCCATGAATAGAGTGAAAATTAATTGTCAGAGTGTATTTCCAGTTGTCTGGGAGTCCCATCCTGGCCACTGGCAGGTTATGGTTTATGCCCTGAAGCACGAGATTTAATTACCCACAAATGTTATTTCTGATCATAAAATCACCTTGTCTTTTCATACACCCAGGCAGAGCAGTTGACCCCTCAGGTCAGGAGCAGCGAGGGTGAAAACACCCCATGATGATGGTAGGACAAGCTGCCTTTTCTCCTAGGCAAATGCAGTTCTGTTTGGGAAGGAGCATTGTGTCCTGGGGCAGCTATTGGAAGAACATCCAAGGAAAGTTCTCAAAACACACACTGCTCAGCACAGCCCTTGTCAAGGATGGATAGAAAAATCTGCCTAAATCTAGGAAATTTAAACTCGGTGTCAGTGGGGAGGATAACAGCAGTTGTCACCAGAGAAGGGTCATGGATGGCATCTTCCCTACCCAGTGGGTTATTCCCCAGTGCTGAGGTGTGACAGGCATCAGAGCAAACCCACAGCCCAGCTGGGACAGGGACAGAGGACCCTGTGAAGTGCCAGTCAAGCCAGGGAAGCTGGAGTAAGGGATGGAGGTGAAGCAAAGCCGTGTGGCTCAGTCCCAGAGTGGGTCAGGGGAAAACAGCTCAACATAAAGAAAGAAGAAAGCAAGTGCACAGAGATGATGTCAGCTGTATCCTGCAGCACCCTGAGCAAACAGATCTCATGTGGTGCTGGATGGGGAGACGCCAAAGGCACAAAATAAAACGAAGGGGGGATGTGTGCCGGAGCACTCATAGGAGAGGTGGGGACAGAGAGGGCTGGCCTCTGCTCCCCTCTGCAGTTTGGAGACTCCCCCCATCTCTCACATGACCATCAGCCCTCCCCGTGGCAGCCCCGGTCCATGGCCGGGATGTTAGCAGGGCAGGAGGGATCAGGTGCACCAGAGGGTTTTGCCGATGTGGTTGTTTTGCAGGATCTGGAGGAAATTTGATACTGATTTAAGGACTTTGCTGCTGTGTGAGGCAGCACGGGGACTCTGTGAACCTCATCAGCGAGCCTTTAAGCTGAAAATCCAAGGCAGGGTTGTAGGTGCCCTACAAGAAGCAGAAGGGCCTTGGGATGCACCCAAGAGCACTCTAAGCATCACAGTTGGACAAGGTGGGTGCTAAGGAGGGGACTGAACCCCCTGGATGGAAGTGGAGGTTCAGACAGAGGTTTTGTTGGATGCAAGCACTCACAATAAGGAGGGATGGAGGCTTCTGTGCCCTCATCTGCCCCACTAAAATCGCTCCAGCAACCACTTGACTCTCAGACCAGCATAATACTGCTTCTGCACAGGGATGTTTTTCCTCCAAATTACTTGTGCCACTCAGAAAAACTGGGGGAAAGCCTGCAGAGAACGGGGGCAGCACCATGCAGACCCTCCTCACCCACAGCCCCTCCACCTCCCGCAGCGGTGGCTAATGCCAACTGCTGCTGCAGCCCTACCAAGGGCCAGGAGGGACAGCCTTCAGCCAGCACCTCCTGTCTGTGCCAGCAGCCTGGTTGTGAAGCAGATCTCTCATTTCAGAGCCTGCAAAGCTCCTCCTCGTGTTGAGGGAGCCAGATCCATCTCTTCAGGCTCCTTAAGCTATGGAGGGGGATGGCCATAAGAGCCCCATTCCCAAGCATGGTCAGGGCTTGCAGGAAAGCCTGAAGACACCCAAGTTCTGAGAGCTCTCTGGTTGGGTTTGAGAGGCAGTTCTTGGGGAAAAAACCCACCACTACAGAAGAAAAGACTCAAGAGAAACACACACAACAGCACAGAGCTCTGTGCCAAATACACACGTTTAACTTTTTCCCCTTTTGATACAAACATTCCTATAAAACCCCAAGGATTTCTCTCCCCCCCCAACTAAAAAAATACAAAGTTTGGATTTCCTGAACCAGTGCAAGTTGATGACACCTTGTCATTACTCTTATTAAGAGACTGATTGTAATTAAAAACAAAGTGGACCCAAGGTGACCTAGGTTTTAGCAAAGGCCTTGGCGTAAACAACATGATTCCATCAAGCAGAAGAGACCCCCTGAAAGCAAAGCAACACTATGGGGTTCCCTGGGCCAGGACATCATTCAATCACACTGGGTTATGAGCTGTGATGAGCATCCTTGGCTAAGCAGGACAGACTTTCACTTCATCTACTTATTTTTTCCATGCTCAAACCTTGGTTGTTTTTTTCCCCCATTTAATATTATTTTTTTTATTATTATTATTTTTCTTCATTGTGCAGCTAGTGGTGGCGATTGCTTTCCAGCTTCCCTTTGGCATGGAAATCTCCTAAAAGCTGCAGTTTTATTTCTGTGCAGCTTTCACCATTCACAGCAGATGTCTAGTTTGTTTAAAATATTCAACAGCTTAATGATTAATCAAGTAATTTCACCTACAAAAATATATAATTTTATGCTATGAGGCTTAAAAATGGCATTATCTGCCAGGGAAAAAAAAGCAAAACAACTCTGCACGTTCATTAAGGCCCTAGAAACCAGCTGGGCTTTGTAAAAATGGGGCCTTTTATTGTGGCTGTTTTCCCCCCCTCCCCATTCCCTCCCTCCCCAACAAGGTGGGGAGCAGCTTTGCTGCAGCATCCTGGATTCCTGTCATCATGCCTTGTCAGAGTGGTATCTTGTTTCTTAAGAAATCCTCCTCAAGTCCCCTTTGTCACCTTCACAAAGTCCCTTTTGCAGCGTTTCTGCCCAGCACCGAGAGGTGGCAAAACCCAAGGGCTGGGTCTGCAGGCACTGGGACATGATTCCAGCTCGAGCAGTGGGCACATGTGAACATCGTGAGGTTCAAAGCCAAGTGTAAGGTCCTGCACCTGGGTCAGGGCAGCCCCCAGTATCAGTGGGGACTGGGAGATGAAGGGATTGAGAGCAGAGGAAGACATACCATCAGGGGTACCGGAAGATGAAAAACTGTACATGACCCAGCAATGTGCCCTCACAGCCCAGAAAGCCAACTGTGTCTTGGGCTGCACCAAAGGCAGCGTGACCAGCAGGTTGAGGGAGGGGATTCTCCCCCTCTACTCCACTCTGGTGAGATCTCACCTGGGGTACTGTAGGGTGCCCAGGACAAGAAGGATATGGAGCTGTTGGAGCAGATCCAGAGGAAGCCACAAAGGGTCACAGAGGAGGCTCAGGGGGCTGGAGCATCTCTGCTATGGAGAAAGGCTGAGAGAGTTGGGCTTGTTCAGCCTGGAGCAGAGAAGGCTCCAGGAAGACATTATTGCAGCCTTTCAATACTTAAAGGGGGCTTTCAAGAAAGATAGGGACAGACTTTTTAGTAGAGGCTGTAGCAAAAGGACAAGGGGTAATGGTTTTAAACTGAAGAGAGTAGATCCAGGCTAGGTGTTGGGAAGAAATTCTTTACTATGAGGACACTGGCACAGGGTGTCTGAAGAGGATGTAGATGCCCCAACCCTGAAAACCTTCAAGGTCAGGTTGGATGAGGTTCTGAGCAACCTGATCTAGTTGAAGATGTCCCTGCTCACTGCAGGAGGAGTGGGTTAGATGACCTTTAAAGATCCCTTCCAACTCAAACCATCCTGTGATTTCCCCATGGAGGCACAATCTCACTATGGCGCCACTCGCTAGGAAAACTTACCTGCAACAAGGCTTGTGCAGTTTGCCCCTGAGGATTTGCCCCTTTGGGCAGAGCTGGGGGCTAAGTGAGGTTGTGGTGCTCTTTGTTGCACCCTAAAGAAAGGAGCTACCAGAAGAGCATGCTGGAGTGCTGGAAACCTGCAACGCCTGGTTGCCGTGAGGACACTCGCAACTGATTTAATAGCATGAGACTCAAAGTGAACTGGTTTATTTTAAGCTCGCTGAGACCAAGTTTGCCTGGCTAATGCATTCTGACTTTTAGATTGAAGACCTAAATATCTTGAGACTTTGGACAGATTCTTTGGAGGACACACAGCTTGGAGGAAGAAACCAGATTCAAAAATAATACCTGGAATTGTTTCAACAGTGCTATAAGTGATCTTACGAGGACCAGCAGAGCAGCCAAAGGACGGCCATCTGTTTCCGCTCCCCCCCTGCCCTCCTGACTGACTTCAAACCACCCCACCAGCACAAAATGCATTGAGCATCCCGTGGAGGAAGGACAATTCAATAAACCTAAAACCAAAAAGGAACACTTCATTTTAGCAGAGGAAGTCGTAGTGCCGTGACTCACTTGGTGGCTTTTGAGGCTCTCCCCCATCCTTCAACACTATCACTTAGAGGTTATTTTTGTGTTGCCCTGTTACAACCATGCAGCCCTTGAGCCATGTGCTGCTCAGGAGCATCAGGGTGGTTAAAGACATCTTTGGGCTCGCTTGCCTGCTGAGCTGAGTTTGTTTACAGGATGAGATGTACAGGAACCATCAAGGACTGCACACCTCCCTGCCCACATCTCTGGGACAAGCATATGGGAGACAGGCAGTTTTGGCTCCATTTCTTCCTGCTCTTGACCCATCAGGTCCCCTGCCAGGGATATGCCTGACCAGCCCTGTCCGTCCAGACAGGACGCTGGGAGGGGGATCATGCTTGTCAGTTGCTTCCCTCGCTGCTCCTGGCAAACCTGTCCCACCTCCCACCCTTTACCAGTCTGGGTAATGCTTTGCTATTGTGGTTTGGTCACAGAGCCCTTCCCTCGTGTAACTTGACCGCTGCTTAAGGAAGCCTCCAAAAAAAAGTAGTGACAGGAGCATCATCCTCAACCCTGAAGGAGAAGCTGGCCACTGTGGCCCCGCTGGAGACAGCTCTAGCAGCAAATACTCAATGCATTTCACCTTGCACCAGCTTGAGGGCCTTGGCACCCCCACGGCTGCTGCATGCAAGGGAAGGAAGCCCCATTCCAGGACGGCTCCGTGCACACTGACTCCTCATACAGAGCTGGTCTGAGCAGCAAGGCAGAACTATCAGGGAGCTTTGTGCTGTTCCCTCCAGCCAGTTCCCCACTCGAGCCCACTGAGATGCTACACCGCTGCACCCTCCTTCAGACAAGAGGTGAAAAGGGCCTCCAGGATGGTCTTTTGAGGACTGCCCTATTAAGCTGTCTGTATGACCACACTGGCAGTAGGACCATACTGCGACACAATATGTTGCCTCAGCACAGGAAACAGGCTCAGAGCCCCCCGCACTTCAGCTGGTGGGGATTTTTAATTCCTCTTCCATCAGCCACCGCTGTAAACCCGCGCTGAGAGGCAGTTACATCCCCCAGCAGGAAGCTGTGTCTCATTAGCAGAGGTAAACAATTCCTCTGAACGTGACGAGTCAGGAGAGCATATTAAATGTGTCAATATCTTCTTTTATTTTTTTTAAATTCCTGTTCCAGAACAGCATGTTACAGTGGCAGAGGACACCCCCAGGGTTGCTCAGACCCCCTCTGCACCCTGGCTGGCATCTTCCCTTGCTTGGGGCCCCTCTCTGTCTTTGGGAGGTGAGAGGGGAGCTCCTAGGCAGGTGCCCTCACCCCTTGACTTGACCCCTCTGCTCATTTCCCTTGCTCAGTTGACACAGCTTCAAGCAAGTGAAATATAATAAAACTGTGGCCATTTGCTTTTAAGACATCCATCAAAGCATCCGTCCAGTAGCCTCCCTGCTCCGGGGATGGGCACCGCACCGGAGCTCAGCAGCTCCTGCTGCAGCCCTTCCTCCCAGCACACACAGAGATGTCAAAACCCACACATAGCTCAACTTAAAGGCTGTAAGAGGAGGAGCAGATCCCAGCACGGCACTTGTGCCACATCTGAGAGCTAGACAATGTTGAAAGCAGTATGAGCTTTGCCCCATTTTATCAGCCAGCCCCGTGCACACACACGTGACGCCACATGTCGTATTTAGGGGCGTCCCCTCCTGTCCCCAAGGCCGCTCCTGCTGCTTCCCCTGCAAAGGAGCCTGGGGCTCACGTATGGATCAGCCCCTCGCTATTGTGTCGTATCCCTGCTGCTGGCGGAGCAGCCTCCTGCCTTATTTACAGTGTGCTACTCACACGCCGCTCAGAAGACAGCATTATTTATGTCCTCCTGAGCTTTCCTAGGCTCCGTGGCGCTGCGGCCTCCCCTCGCACTGCGAACAGGCGCTTGCATTCAGTGCGTGTCGCGAGCTGCGCAGAGGCACCAAAGGCCCATTTTACAGGCACAGAGAGAAGCAGCTCCAAGTGCTTCCCAGGACCTTTGGTTGCCTGACTAGAGGTGGCACAGCCCAGATTTTCCAAAGCACCTCATGTCACACGTTGCTTTCCACATTCAAAGCACAGCTGCACCTTGCACCCAAGAACAACCATCTGTGCAAGACAGACCCCCTCTCTGCTTTGCCCAGGGCACCCCAACGGCAGGCCACAAACACTTAAGATTCCAACAGTAGTCCAAGCAAGATCCGTGCTGGATCAGTCCCCACAGACACAGGAGCAGCCTCTTCCCGCGCTTCCCCATACTTACAGCAGGACTGTCCCAGCAGCCCGGTCAGACGCCAGCCCTGCACCTTATTGCTGTGAGACCCAGTACCAGCATCAGCCCTCGGCATCCCATTACAGCCTCTGAGCAGCTCCAGCTGCTTTATCACCTCCTCCCCTGCCAGGTCGCTCAGCCTCCCTAACAAGGGTCCCACTGTCTGTCCTACCAAACCTTCTCCCTCCCTCATCCTCTGGATTTTGAGCCCAAGAGGGAAGTAAGGCAACAGCAAAGAGATGTGTCATATGCAAGAGAAAGATTAGGGGTGTGTTGCAGAGGTTTTTTGCAGACAGACCCCACTGTAACACAGCCCCACATCATCCCTGGGGTAGGTCTGACCCACATGCTCCCAGCGATGAGGGCTGTGGGGCAAGAGAGACTGAAGCTTGTAATGACAGGCTGTAACACGTGTAAGGATGAGCAGTAAACCCACTGACATGGCTAATCCTGATGCCCACCTCTAAAACTTCAGTATTTGGTGTGTGTCCTTGAGGATGCCGAAATGTCCTTGGTGCAGTTCAGCATCTGTGGATGCATGAGTAGGTCCCTGCAAAGTCTGCAGGCTTGGCCGTGTGCTGTCACCTGTGGGCAAAGTGGGACCGCCAGACCTTTCCTCCCATTGCCCAGGTCTGCTGTGGCAGAGCACCGACATCGTCACCCGAGTGGGATGAGCCATCCTTCCCATCACAGTGCCTGTGGGTGGGTGAGGACAGCTGCACCTCCTGCCTGCAGCTGGGAAGGGCAGTGTGGTGTGGGAAATGTCTGCCCCACAGGCAGCAGGGCTGCCAGGCTCCTGCAAAGATAATGGTAACTGGCATTGTCTCATATTCACCACAGGCAAAGGGTGCCTGGACAAGCAGCAAGGGGCTGAGGATGCTGTTTAGGCTGTTGGAGTCCCGGGTCACTTCTGGGCACTGGCAGGTGGGCACAGAGCTGCCTGCCCCATTCCCATCCCAATTCCTCTCCTGTCAGCTCAGCCCCTGGTTAGTTTGGGTGGGATGAACTGAGGAGTGACCGGTGATGGTCACCACATGGGGCTGAGCAGGAGCACCCTGGCCATAGCTACTCTGCTCGTCTCCAGGGCCAGGGCACTGTCCTGGGGCAGTGGAGGCACCAGGAGCACAAATCTACCACCAGTTCTGTCTCAGCTCAGAGCTTGGGACATCGAGTTTCCCTTCTCCAGCTGTGCTCAGAGGCACTGGGGGCACAGTGTGTCCCAGTCCATTTGGCATCAGGAACCACCTGAAGTGTGGATGTGCTTTGGGGATGTCAGCCATTCTTTTCTTGCAAGGGAATAGGGCTGAACAGAGCTTTCTGAGGGCTTGTAGCTCAGCCAAGCTGAAGCAAAGTTTCTCAGAGACCGTCTCAGGGAAAGTGAAAGTGCTTTCTGTGAAAACTGCCCCTATGCCAAACTGAAAGGTGTTTTCCCAAAGGACCTTTCCAAGGAAACAGCACAGTCATTCTCCTAGAAAAGCCAAAGCCACGTGTATCTGTCTTACAGTCATGCTCAGAACCCGCATCGTCCAGAGCCACACCCCTAGCACACTCCAGTGCAGCCCAGTAGTTACCAGTTGACACAAGCAGCTAAAACCAGGGCACAGTAACACCACGAGCTCAGCCCCGTGCCCGCGGTGCCCATTTGATGCCCAGGCATTGCCACCTTCTCTTGTGACCGTTGTTGTTGTTCCAGGAGAACCCGTACCTGTGCAGTGATGAGTGTGATGCCTCCAACCCGGACCTGGCCCACCCACCCAGACTTATGTTCGACAGCGAGGATGAAGGCCTGGCCACGTACTGGCAGAGCGTGACATGGCGCCGGTATCCGGAGCCGCTGCTGGCCAACATCACGCTGTCCTGGAACAAGAGCATTGAGTTGACAGATGACATTGTGATAACCTTTGAGTACGGCCGGCCCACCATCATGATGCTGGAGAAGTCACTGGACAACGGGAGGACTTGGCACCCATACCAATATTACGCAGATGACTGCATGGAGGCCTTCAGCATGCCAGCACGGAGGGTCCGGGACCTCTCCACCACCAGTGCCAACAGGGTCCTCTGCACAGAGGAGTATTCCCGCTGGGCGGGCTCCAAGAAGGAGAAGACCGTCCGGTTCGAGGTGAGGGACCGCTTTGCCATCTTTGCTGGACCTGACCTCAAGAACATGGACAACCTGTACACCCGGCTGGAGAGCGCCAAAGGGCTCAAGGACTTCTTCACCGTGACTGACCTGCGGATGAGACTGCTGAGGCCGGCCCTGGGGGGCACCTACGTGCAGAGGGAGAACCTGTACAAGTACTTCTATGCTGTCTCCAACATTGAAGTCACCGGCAGGTAACGGCTGCTGTATTTCTTTGGGTGTCTCTTCTCGGAGAGATGAGAAGAGGGTTACTGCTAGAAAACTAACCCATCAGCATTTCTGTCGACCGATAAGATTATCAGTGTTTCTCCCTTTAATACCCTCTCTCCCCAGGCAGGGCAGCACCAGTAATAAAGCAGATGTGTCCTTGCAGGGAACGGCTGGGGCACCTCCAGGCTGCCGCAGGACTGTCTGAGAGAAGGGCTATGTCCTCCCGGAGCTGGCGTGGGGACATGGCTCGCTCGGATGTACACCCAAGCTCTGAGCCCCCTCTGAGATACTCAGTCCCCAGCTGTGCACATGCAGGCAGGCTCTGCCTGAAACTCTCAGCAGCGATGCTAGTGGATCTGGGGGGCGGAAGGAAGGAGGCTCACCCCACTACACTCCATCTCAGCGCCAGTAAGCAGGATGGGTCATCCTGAGTCAGTCCCGGCTCTAGCAGATAAAGTTTGGGGTGAGGGCAAACCCCCCCCGACAGATCTGGGGCAGGGGAAGGCAGGAGGGGGTTTGTTTCTCCTGGTTTTGTTTTTCATTTCTCTGTACGATGCCATATGTTACGTTATGACATCAACCGAAAAAGCAAAGTAAGGTGGAAAAATGCCGAGATGGCTAATTTCCCATCCAGCTTGTGGATTCAGCTTGTGTGAGACTTACAGGCAAGGGGGGGGAAATCTCCTCATCACCCACCCCTCGCTAACGAGCATCACCACAGCGACAGAGGAGCCGCTTGTATTGGTTCCAAACCGTTTGCTTCTGAGACTTAAGAGCAAAAAATGTTTTGCAGGTGCCACTGAGGCTGGCTTTGAACTGACTCCAAGGGGAAGGAAGCTGCAGCCAGGGATGGGAGAGAACCCTTTCCTCCCACGGTGGAGGCAGGAGGCAGTGGTGAGGGCAGCAGCAGGCAGAAGGGCTTGATGTCTCTCACGGCATGTTGCCTGTGTGGGATGAGCAGCCATGGCTCTCAGCTCGGCTGGTGGCGTGTCGGGGTGCTCACTGCTGGGATTGCTCAGGAGGAGCCCTGGGGAGCTCAGGCAGAGGGGTGGGAGAGCGCTGCCACACACATCCACAAGCACCTGAATCTTGGTGCAATGTGCTTCTGTAGAGATGTGTTACACCTGCCCTGGTATTGCCGGGCGTATCATACATCTGTAGTCCTCAGAGCAGCTCGTGATGGGGTGAAACAGCAAAGCAAGGAGAGCAGAAGGGAGGGGAAGCAGGCAGAGGTGAGCAAAAAGCTCAGAGAAAAGGCCAGCATGTGTCCTCCTGCTGCACCCTGGCCACAGCCAGTCCTGCCCCCTGCTCCATCTGCCACAGCTCCATGTCACCCAGGCAGCCGAGCTGCCCTCGGGGATGCTTGGTGTGACCAGCAGCCGTGGCAGAGCTCAGTTCCCAGCCAGAGCCCACACGGACCAGGAAGGGTTGGAGCTGGTGTATCAGTTTATCTGGACTGGTTTGGCTCGGGGCTGAACAGAGTTTGCAGCTTAGAGAGGAGCAAATTAGAGTTAAATGTTTGATGCCCTTGTGCAATGACCTTTGGTTTCCAGGCATGGAGATGACTGTGCAGGTGGCCAAGGACTTGTTAGTGCACCTACAGCACAGTCAGGATACTCGATGCTCTAAGACACACGCTAAACACTCTTGGTGTCCCACAAACTTCCCCCCCAGAGCCCGTTACCTTTCCTGCCTGCCTCAGGCAGGATATGTTGTTGCTTCAGTGCTGTTAACTTCTGGCTTCTCTCCACAAACCAGCAGCTTGCTGGCTGGCAGCTGTCTTCTCCCCCCCAGACCCAGTGCCCCACCAGCTTTTGAGCTCACTGGACAAATTTAATGCCATTTAATAACAACAGAGATTGTTTCAACAGATAAAATCCCTACAAACTTTGGGAAAAGAGGCAACTAGATCTGGGGGTGGGGAATCCTTTCAAGCACCCCGGGGAGAGGGTGCACAACCTCTATGAGACATCCAAGAGTCCACTACCACCTGCATCCTGAGGACAGGCTGGGGGGGGGGGTGAGGATCAGGCTCGAAACTCCCCATGGAAGCTGCAATGCTGCTTTTTTTCCCTGGGGCCAGAATGAGATGGGTTGGGGTTTGCTGGCTGATTCCTGGCGGCCCCCTACAAGAGCTGGCGCGGTGCCGGCGTGGACGGCTGCCTGCGTGGACGGCTGCCCGCGGCTGCTGCAGAGCAGCGGCTCCTGCTCGCCTCCGCTTCCCTCTTGGCTCCACTCCCCACGAACTGCCTGACAGCGGCTCCTCAGATGCAGCAGGGCCTCTGGGAGGAAAGGGCTTTTCTTTGGCCAGGGACAAAGCAAACTCTGAAATCTGCTTTTTTTCTCCAGCCCAAACTCCAAGTCTGGAGCTACAGCAGGACCCAGCTTTGCACTGCTCTGGCTGTCCACAGCAGTCCCTGATTGCCGGACTGGTCCCTAGGAGGCGGGAACACATCCTGGATAGATGGATGGATGGATGGATGGATGGATGGATGGATGGATGGATGGATGGATGGATGGATAAGAAGTCAGTGCCTGTCCTGGGCTGACTCTTGTAGCACTGATGTGCGCAGGGCATGGCAGGATTGCCAGTTGAGGAGCTGTGGATAAGTGGTGTATAAGGTGGAGAAGCTTCATGTGCATTAACTCTGCTCCTGTGATTATTTTGGTCCCAGCAAGCAGGGTTTTTTTTTTTGCTGGAAAGCAATCTAATTCCAGCTGTAAGCAAAGCCAGTTACAGTGCAGGGACTAAAACCAAATTAAATCTTGTGTATGGCTCAACAAGGGGTGGGTTATTGAGAGGAAGAAAGGAGAAATCAATGTGAGCCTGACAGGAGCACTGTGCCGGGAAGCAGGGAGGTGGGGGTGGGAAGCAGGGCTGGGAACGGACTGTGCCTATTCGGGGACATGGGGACAGGAGGAAAGTGCCTAGATGAAAGGGATGGTAGTGTTAGGGATCCGCTACAGAGGTCATGGAATAGGAGAGGGAGAAATGAAGCCTCAAAGGCAAAAGGCAACCAGAAAATCCCAGCTAGCGAGCAGAGGAGCTGGTGCCTTAGAGATGTGATCAGCCCCAGGAGGTTGGAGGAGTGGTGCCTGCCACTGTGTGTGGCATCAGAGGAGCAGTGTGAGGCATCGCCTGTGCCCCTGAGCAGCTCCTGGATGTGGGCAGGCAGCTGGCAGTGCCACTGGGCCATGACATGTGGCAGTGCATTTCTAGTTGACAGTCAAGGGAAGAAAAAAATCTTTGCCCTCAGAGCAGACCACGAGCCAGTTTCTCATGCCTCAGCCTTAGTGGGGGCGTTCAGAGAGGTTTCTCTGAAACCACTGGGCCCCGTGCTCCTGGATCCCCATCCAGGTGCTCCCTTGTCCTTTGCCTCTCTGCTTTCCCACCAAGCAGAACCCCTCACCACAATCTCCCAGAGCTTTTGGGAGAAGCAGAAAAAGACAGAGCTAAGGACGTGCAGATGGGGAAGGAGTTTGTTGCCTTCTCTCCTCCTGTGGTCCAGACAGACCGGGGCAGTTCAGGAGTTTGCCAGGATCTCCAGAGGGTCTGGTGAATCCTGAGGGTCAGTGCTCCCTTCTTGCATGTTGGTGCGATGGGCTGGTGCTTCAGGGCCTCCTCTGTCTGCACCTCCTCCTCCTCCCACAGCCTCAGCCAGGTCCATTTCTCTGTTCATGGCTGTCAGTGGCTTTTTTTACGCTCTTTTTTTTTCTTAGTATCTTTTTCTTTCTTTTTTTTTTAATTTCTTCCATCCTGTCCCTATTGATCTGCAGAGTAACTGGAGATGCAGAGGAGTCAGGACAGGAATAGACACAAGCAAACCCTTGCCCTGTGTGCTTGTGTGTGCCAGGCAGGGTGGGGAAGGGAAGCGGAAAGGTTTTTCCCCGCAGATCTCTATTCACCGCTTAGTTTTCTCCTTGGTGCAGCAGTGAGCTCAGTCATCTCCTCAGGAATGGGTGAATGAGCTTCTCCTGGCTGCCAGGACTGACGGCCGGCACGATGAAAGCCGATGGTTCTCTTTCCATTACACACCATGTCTCTTTGGAGTAATTCTTTCCCCTTCATAACGTCAGTCACCGCAGTGCTCAGCGGGGCACGCTCCATCATGGAGACATTAATAAGCCATAATTGAAGTTAATGTGCTATAGCCAGGACATGTGGATCCAGTTAGGAGAAATCACATTGAGCAGAAGTGAATCAATTTTAGGCTGATTATTAAGATTTCTCTCCTTTGTCCTCCCCTGCCCCAGTGCACAGTCTGTCTGTCCGTCCCACCAGTGCCCAGCAGTCCCCAGAGGAAGGCAGGAGGAGGGAGCGATGCTCATAACCAAGCAGCACCACGTAACAGTGCCTCATCTCGGGCTTTGCTCAGATCAAAGAGGTACCAACCAGAAGATGAGGTTTCCAGTCTTGTAATTGCATTTCCTTTCTTCTCTTCACCAATTGCTTCATGGAGGGTTTCCTTGGCTTCTCTTTTGCTTATGCAAAAGAACTTGAAAGGAAAAGCCCTCCGTGCTGCCGTGCTTTGATCCTTACCTTCCCCTCGTGAAGTTCTCAGTAGTGTGTGCAGATGCTCTCCTGGAGGCTTCACTTTGCTCATGCCTTGGAGTGGAGAGGTGGCACTAGTGCAGCAGAATGAATTTGCCCAGTCTGTTATCCTAGCACCAACAACCAGGATTAGGCAGTCCCGACCTGGAGGATCAAGGCCATCCCTCAAAGCACCTCCTCCAGTAAATTGGGCTGGTCTGTGGTACCCACAAGCAAGGGATACATCATTGTTCAGTGTTCTTGGTGACTCTTGAGCTGTGGGGATTCTCGATGCTGTATTGCTGCTAAAAACAAAGCAGTCCCTGCTCAGCCTGGGGGTTGCCTCCTGCTTTTGTCCTCCAGGCCAGCTCAATGACAGCAGCTCAGGGTGCTTCTCCCTGCAGTTGTAGCTCAGCTCCAAGCAGGAGTGGCAGTGCAAAGCACTTCCCGTCTGCCCTCGGGCTGCTTTTCCCTGCTTGGACATTCTTCCTTCTGACTCTCTTGATGAAGCTGTTGGATAGCCTACAGCTGTAGAGGCTTGACTTCTATGATGAAGCTGTCTCTAGAAGGGAGGAAGGAAGCAGGTTTGGTCAGTGGAACATTCCCTTGTTGAAGGTCTTGGATTTTGTATAATGACCTGTACCCCTGTGGAACATCTTCCCTGAGGAGCAGGGTGGGACCTGTCAGCTGCACCACCTCTGCCTCACAGAAGGGGGGCAGGCAGAGCCCTGGGGTAAATGATCTCTGAGAGCATGGGCTTCTCCAGCTGAGTTTGCTTAGCCTCAGCGCTGGAGCATCACCCCAAAATAGCCATGGGCTCACCATCCACGAGAACTGGCCCAACACCCCTGCAGCCCGCCTCTGCCCTGCTCTCAGCAGCTTTGGGAAGACCATGACATGCACCTGGCCCTGCTCCTTCCCCCACAGCTCCTTGCAGCCAGACTTTGGGTCCCAGGAGGTATCAGCATCCTCGTGTCAAGGACGGCCAAGTCTGTGCTCGGTGTTCCTCAGCCCCTCCTCGCCTCCGTGCTGGGCAGCCCCGGAGAGCTGGACGGCTGAATTTCCCTGGCATTCCTCCAGGCTGGAATTAGCTTGAGTTCAAGCAAAAATCTCACTCATGGTCATGTAGTTAAATTAAGTTAATGCATAGCAACTGTCTGCTTGGCTTTTCTTGAGTCTCGTAAAGGTTTTTACTCCCACTGCAGCAAGATGGAGGGGGAACTTGCTGGGCGGGAGGGAGGGAGCTATCGAGAAGCCCAGAGAGCTCCTCCTTCCCCCCAGACACTCGTGACACTTTGTCAATAGCCGGAGACGGATGCCCAAGGTCCTATTACCTGCTCCTGGCTTTGGTTTGTCAAGGTTTTTATTTCCCCTCCGATTTTGTTGCCGAGTTGCGTCCGGCCCTGAGCGGATAATAGAATTTCATCGATAGACTGAGAAGGTGATGTATGTTAAAGCACTTAATATAAAGAGACTTCTACAGGAGCCCAAATTCAATTTGGCCAATGAACTCAATTGCAGGCATTATTGCATTCCAGGAGAAAGACCAAGAGCATTTATACACATTACTCTGCAAATATTTATGTTCACGTATCCGTGCGATGTCCTCTTCACCCTTCCTCCCTTCTGTTGCCCGACCCCCTAATGGGGAAGTTTGGTTTCGTGTTTGCTTTTTAAGACAGCTTTGAATGTAAATAATGTTCCACCAGTCAGCAGGATCTTGACAGCTGGTGAGTGGCAACTTATTTAAAATAAATAGCCTCTCGGATGGGAGCAGCCAGCGAGCATGCTCTCTGCTTTGGCATCTTTGAAACTGTCTCCTCGTTGTAACCCAAACCTCAGATCACTTCGAAGGGCAGGGAGGAGGGTTCCTCACTACACAAAACCAAAAGTGAAAACCAGCAAGGAAAACAAAAACAAATAAAAAACCCAAACCCACTCCTGACATGTCCCTCTGACCTAACCCAGAGGGTTTGTCGGTCTGGAAAATGCAGAGACACACACGAGCCTCTCTGCCTGGTTCAAGCAGAAACAAACAGCATGTTAAGATGGTTTTTCCTCCTCCTTCAGCCCCTGGACCACAGGCTGGGTTACGCTCCCAGCCCTGCTCCTGGGATGAATGAGCCGCCATGGTCATCTTCATCCCCTTTCAGCCTTGCTCCATCCACCTGCAGTAGCAAACCTCTGCTGGAGTGATCCTGAGACAACTGCTCTCCACAAAGGGATGGTGCTTCCTCGGCGGCCCAGCCATTAGGAGCTATTTTTACCTGCTTCCACGCGCACAGATGGGCCAGAAACAATCCAAGCTCAGCGCCCGTTACGCTTTGCCCAAAAGATTTGCTCCCTGCTTTTGCTGAGCTGCCAAAACAGTTTCAAAGGAGCAGGTAAAAAGTGGGTAAGCCATGGCCAGGCAGCTGCTGGAGCGTGCTGCGAGCAACGGCTGGGGATGACAATAGAGAGATGGAGAAGAGTTATTCATGTTTCCCCGAGTGCCGAGATCAGTTGAAACACCATTTTCCTCGGGGACAGAGAGGAAAGAGCTCCCTTCAAACACATCATCCCATGAGACTCATTAAAGGCTCATCAATTACAGTGAGAGCAAACAATTCAGCGGAAAGCTATCATAAGCTTCCCTTCGGATGGCAGTCATTAGCAGCTCTCCGCTGTGCGCTGCAGCTCCCAACGCCAGCTTTGGGTGAGTGGAAAGGGAGCAGGGGGGCACCACTGCCAAGCCAGCACTGAGGGGAGAGCAGGAGCCCAATGGCCTAGAGCCATTGTGAGGGGACCGGGTCTCCACAGCATCCCTGAGGCTGTGCAGCTGTGCAGCAGCGTCCTCACGGTGAGCATGGGGTGGAGATGAGAGCACAGACCAAACTGGAAGGGAGTTGGTGGCCCACTGTAGTAGACACTGTTGCTCCATGTCCTCAGCCAGCCTTATTTTTAAAAGATGATGGGGCAAGGCGAGATTACACCATGGTGGGAGCTGGGTGAGAGATGCATGGGGATGGAGCAGCTCTCTGGGTCTCCACATACTGAGAGGCTCCTCCAGCCCTACCCAGCACAGCAGTAGGGCCATGGCATCAGGCCTGAGTAGGGTGCCAGCACCCCAAAGTCCATCTGGCTCAGCACTGTGGGGAGGAACAGGGATGAAGAGATGCTCTTTGCCTTTCTCTGCATTACTTCCCTCCCCCACAAAGCGGGGTTGTGAACAGAAAAGAGGTTGTAAAACATGTGAGGATCCTTGGAAGAAAAGCAAAGGGTGGGCGTGGCTTTAAAAAAATTACTTCAAAAGTCATTATTAATGAAAGCTCAGGGGCAGGGGCTGTTTCCTTACCCCCAGCACAGCTCCTGCAGGACTGTGGCACTGTGCCCCAGCTGCACCCCCTTCAAAGCCCGAGCATGGGCAGCTCATTCCCTTGCATGCGGGCTTGGCTCTGGATGCCTCTCCAACCGCTCGCTGCTGTGACCTCCAGGATGCTGACTTGGAGAAATGCAGGATGGCAAACTGTTCTTTATGGCTGTACAAAAAAAAAAAAAAAAAAAGAGAAAGAAAGAAAGAAAAAAAGGACATTTTCCTGTAAACTTTCCTTGGCGTTCCAAGCTCCGTGATGTTCCCTGGTGGAGGCATTGGCAGCATCAGCCCACACTGCACCACTCTGAGAGAAGGCAGCAGCTGAACGACCTGCACTAAAATAAACTCATAAATGCCCCATCATAGAAACTGTAACATCTTGGACCCTGCATTGCCCCAACCACTCCATCTGAGGAATGGCATGAGCTAGAAGGTTTTATATTAAACACAGTGAGCATCTGCTAACAGCCCAGCGCAGGACGTGGATGTTCCTGGGCCATGGAGGGTGCTTGGGTGCTGCAGCTCCTGCTAGGAGCATGCTGGGACTGCTCTTTTCCATGCTGTGCCTCCACAGCTGTAACCTATATTGGCTCAGAACGCTCACTGAGAAACAGCACCATCAAATTCTAGCCTTGACCCAGGAGCTAGAGAGGAGAAACACTCCCGGCTCCTCAAATCTCCCTCAGCACCAAAGAGACCATATTGCAACCAGCCTTTAGCTGGAGCATGCCCGGGACTGGAGCAGGTCCATTTCTGCAGGACACGGCACAGGTGCCTGCCCCACCACTGCTGTTTAAGCCTCATCGCTAAGTAGCTCCTAACCTTTCCCTTCATCTTCTCTTTCCCGTGATGGCTGGCCGCCCAAGGCAGCTGAGCGGAGGCAGGCAGGACTCACAGCTCCCACCCAGGGGACTGGGCTAATGTCATTTACTCCAGTCTCCACCAGCTGGATCTTGGCTGAGGGAAGGCGTTGTGCACAGACCGTCGGTGAATACACGTCCTTGGGCTGCGGGCCCAGAGGAGGAGGCAGAGAAGCATGAAGAAGGGGTTAAAGCTGATCCACCAAGCGCAAGCAGCAGGGAGGCCCGGATGCAGAAACCTTTGCACAAAGCAGGGCTGGCAGTCGGGGCTGGCTGAAGGCGCTCGCTTGGCTGTTGGCTATTAAATAATGCAGCCTGATTGATTGGGCTGAAAAGTGCTGTGTTGTGGGGTCAGCTTGCTGGGGTTATAGTTCTGCACTTAGATTGATGATCCTCAAAGGTCGAATTCAGAAAGCAATTCCCTGGTAAAATTGATCCTTTGGATAACGAAACTTTTGCACAGTGGCAAAGGGTGGAACAGGGAGAAATGTAAGTGACCTGGGCACAGGCAGGCAGGGTGACCAGCTGCCTCTGCTTTTTGCCTTAATTAGCTTTCCTTGTTTACACCAATTAGGAGGCGGGGGGTCTTCTCCGGGAAGAGCAGTGCCACTTCAGCCCTACGTGCAATGTCCCTGAGCACCCAGCCAGCCCCCATCCCACTGGCAGGCGGGTGTGGAGGTGCCCTTGCTGGAGCAGGAGGCAGCCGGGGGTGTCCCAGGGGACATGCTCAGCTCCCAGCCCTCCTCAGCAGCAAGCAAGCAGGGTGTGCATATGAGCTGATGTGCCTGACTGCCTCCTGCATGCATCTGTGCCTTTGCTCACCCGGCAGCAAGAAGGTTGGACCTCAACACTTGCCAGAAGTTTTATAGCTGGACCCAAATTAACAATGAGCAATGAACCTCTGTGTTCAGCAGGGCTTGGAGCAAGGAGAAGCACCCCTAAATGGCTGCTTGACCCTCAGCAGAGGAGGCAGGAGCCAGGATGTGCTCCAGGCAGAGGGAGGTGATAGAAGCTGCTGCAGGCCACAGCAGGGGACCAGGTGATGGTCACCCAGGGCTGGTGTCCTTGCTGCCAGACTAGCAGGGTGAAGGACAGGAGCCAAGCACTACCCTCCCTGCCATCCCAGACTTCAGAGAAAACAAGGGACCTGACAGGTCCTGCCTTCCTTGTACCCACCTCCCTGGGGCTCTTAAACTCCCCCTCAGCTGGATCTTAAGACTTCATTCACCCTCAAGCTGGCTCCCATCTCCTGGCTCCTGCCTTGGGTAGGAGGCAGAGCTGCAGCTCCCAGAAGCTGTTGCTCTGATTCAGCTGGGCCCAGCGTGGCAGTGGTGAGGCTTTGACCTGCTTTAACCTGCTATCTCGCCTGCTCTCCTCCCGTCTGCTCATTGTGAAGTGAGAGGAGGAGGCCGTGCTGTGTGGACACTGAATAATTCAGAGTCAGGCTCTGCAGCACCCCAGGGCTGGGTATAGCCTCTGCCAAAGGGCTGGGATGGTGCAGCTGAAATCCTTCCTCACCAGAGGCAGAGAGGACATGGAACAGCTGAAATACAGCATCCCTCAAGCCTAGGTACCAGCCAGAGCAGCTTCCTTCCCCTGGACACTTGGATTCGTGGCTCGCTCCCAGAGCACCGATGCTTGGAGGCTGTTAGTGCTTTCAGCCGTGACGTGGCACCTCCAGCTCTCACTAGCACACAGATTCAAGTGGAGCATGCTGAGTGTGCCTGCCTCTGCTCCACAGACCACATTTTCTTCCTTCCTCCTTTGCAGAGACTGCGATATCCCCTCCTCTGCTTGGTCAAAGACACAGGGCAGGGTCCTAAAATGGAGAGAGAGACCATTCATCCAGCTTATGCTTAACCTCTGAGTGAGGGCTGCTAGAATTAAGGACAGGGAGGGAGAGAGAAAACAAAATCATACATGAGATCATCTTATCCAGCCACGTGTGAGCAGGAGCATGGCAAAGGCGGCCTCACCAGGTCAGGCAGGAGGCTGGGGAGCATCTTTGGGGACTCCAAGTGAGAGGGGCAGGGACAGCAGGAGCTGGTGGGCATGTGCAGCATCCATGGCCAGGAACGACCTGACTCCCTTCCTAATCCAGATTGTTTATCCCAGCACAGACAGAGCATGAGAAGAAGCAGGACATGCTTCCTCTGTCTTCTCTGCAGGCAGTTCCTTCTCTTGTTTAATTGCACGACACAGCTTTGCTTCTCTCCTGCAATTAGCCCAGTAAAATGAAGCACTGCCTGTTTCTACCTGCTCACATAAGGCACAGCATTGCTGCTTCAATGGCTCTGCTTCTGAGAATGCAAATCATTGCACAAAGCAGTGAAAAAAACCAGTGAGCTGTGCTAGGGATCCACTGTCTGGAATGAAATGAGAGGGTTTGGTCCCCGAAGTCTCTGTCTGATGGCCCCAGCTCAAGCCTGGGACTTGCTAGAGCCACGCATGAGTTATAGGCAGAGCCTCTGCGCAAGTCACCTCTGGAATCTGAACAACAGGAATTATTGTGCATGGAGATAATTATTCCCTGCATACTGCACTACAGCTCATTAAAAGTTTGTTAATGTTTGCAAATTGCTGAATGGTGGTTTTTGTTGTTGCCTCCTCTGATGAGGTGGGGACTAAAAGGCAGGTTCTGATGGTGACTTGTTCTCTGTCTTATTTTGGTCACAGCAGGCTGGGGCTGTGCATGTAGGGGAAAGGGTTTGTGTTGTGCTCCTGATTTTAGCACGCTGTGCAGGGGTTGAGGGGCTGAGTCCCATCAGCATGCTGGATCCCACCACAAGCTACCCCACCTAAACCCTGTGCCTGTCCTCTGCATCCAAGTAAAAGCCTTCAACTGACCTAATCACCCAGATTTCTGTAGCAGCCCAAAATGTGTGTGGCTCCTTCCCGGACTCTTGGCTGGAGATGTTGACTTACCAGTAAACGGGCTGTGCCACCACAGTCAGATGGTGGGAGTAAAGTACCTCTCATCTTGGAATAGTGAGTGCAGATCCACCTTGGGTGAGGATGTGGACATCATAACCCCAGCACCGGATACCCCAGGAAAATGGCTGAGTTCAGGCAGAAACTCCTGCAGAAGGAACAGGAAAGGGGTAACAGGCCCAGCTCCACCTCTACACATCCATGCACACACAGGGCACTATGCCATGGGCAAGGAGCAGCAGCAGCAATACCTGACAGCTCTTCTCCTGTCTTCCTCTTCCAGGTGTAAATGCAACCTCCACGCTAACCTGTGCACCTTCAAAGAGGGCAGCCTTCAGTGTGAGTGCGAGCACAACACCACGGGGCAGGACTGTGGCAAGTGCAAGAAGAACTTTCGCTCCAGGTCTTGGCGAGCAGGATCCTACCTGCCTCTCCCCAATGGGTCCCCTAATGCATGTAAGTAACCCACAGCCAGCCAGCCCTTGGCCACACTCCCACCTTGGTCTGCATGCCCACAGATAAGAGTGGAGTCACATCTTGTCTTACTTCATCCTGAATCAGCGTGTAGCTCTGCAGGATGCTTGGCTTTCAGAAGGGAAGCAGGTATTTATCCATGTCTTGGTACACAGAGAAATGAGAGTGGAACAGGGTGGATGCAGAGGTGATTTGTGGGCTACTGGTAGATGAGTCCAAATGGTGGTGGAGAATAGGAACAGTCACCTAGGGCCACGATATAGGTCCATGGCTTTGTGGCAATGCAGATGACTGTCCTTTGAAGAGGACGTTATTTAGCCACAGTAGATTACTGGCTTTCAAGTAGTCCATGGGCTCAGTGCTGGCACTGCTGAGCTGCAGGAGCACAGGTTGCTTTTTGGATTGCTTGCTGGATCCCTCTCTGCATGCCAGCGTTGCAGGCAGGCGCCGTGAGCCGCGGTCCCTCTGCGCAGCTCCAGTCTCATCCAATTGCCTGCTGGAGCAAGGCACTGACAGCAGCAAAGGCGCGCAGGCGAGATGAAGGATGCCTACCCACCATTGTTTGAGCAGGGGAATTGGGGCAGGAAACATCACAGATGGGCCAGTTTCTCCTGGGTTTCTGTCCGGTCCACGTTAGCAGACTTGTTTAAATGTCACAGAGCCACAGTAGCCACTCCAGCCTTTCAAGCAGCAGCTTTGAGCATTACCAAAGAGAATTTTTTTTTCCTCTCCCTCCCCCCAAATTTTTTGAAAGATTTATGTGCTTTAAGATGATCAAAGCTGAGATTCAGGCTCCGAAGGCCGTGACGGGAATGTTTTGTGTGTGCCAGGGCTGGTAGATGAGCAGGTTCTTTGAAAGGGAACGAGCTTGTCAGCTCCCACCAAGCGGCTGCATTGCTTCAAAGGAGCCTGGGAGAGTTTCTGGTGTTGACAGGCATAGACATGCTGTTCTCTCTTTCCCTCCCCTCCGTTCCTTGTGTCTCTTCCTATTTCTCTTTCTCCTCTGCTCTTGCTTCTCCCATTCATCTCTCTTCCCATCTGTCAGCCTCTTTCCTCCACCCAACCCCAACTCCCTCTCTGTCACTTCATCTCCCCCCCATCGACTTCCTCTGCATCAGAGACACTTCTCCAGAGTCCTCTCGGTGGTCCTGCCTCCTCCATCACTACTCCTGTGCATTAAGTTCATCCAAAGCTGAGACTTTGCATGATTCATCCACTTGTTACAGTCATGATGACCGTGGCCCTTAGTTTCCTGGGTGCTGAAAGCCAGAGGCTGGTCCTTGGATGGCCTTCGACTGGTGGGCTTGAAGCTGGTGGCTTGGCAGCGTCCTGTTGAGCGAGTGCTGCAGTGGGAAGGGTGTTCTGTCGCTCACAGAGAACTGCCCCAGGTACAACAGGCTGGTTCAGACCCTACAGTTTGTACTCAGCAGAGTGAACCTCAGAAGATGTGTTTGTCCTTTCCTGGGCTTTAAAGGCAGGGCAAGGAAATGGCTAACAGAAAAAACATCAGCAAGGACCATGGTGGGTTTTCTTCTCTAGGTGAAAAGCTTGAGGTGCCAAGACCCCAGACAGCACCACCTGCTCTCCTCTGTGGCTTGACAAACGCAGATTTTAAGATGTTACAGCGAGCTGATATGCCTGTGAGCAAGAACCCTGCTAATTAATTACTGCTCGGTCCCATGTCATATATCTATTGGTTCTTCTGCTGGTATCGATGCCGATGGCATCCTGCATCCAGTGACCAGGCTTCTTCTTGTTTTTTCCAGGTGCAGCTGCAGGCTCAGCCTTTGGCAGTAAGTAAACACACGACTGAAATGGGCATTTAACACCCCAGTGCATGGTCTGTGCAGATGTCACTAGGAAAAAAATATTGTTATTTTCTGTCCATTATCATTTTCCAGGCAATAACTCTTCCCTAATTGTGCCTCATTTTCTGTCCTGTCAAAGAGCCTTACATATTCTTCCTTTGACTTCAGTACCCTCATTTTGCCTCTTCCTTTGGCATGGTTTCCCCCCATGAGGTTCATTAGAGTGGCAGCCAGAAAGGAAATGTATATACATTTTAAAAAAAGAAAGACTCTTTAAAAACCACCAGCACTTGCTGTGAACTTTCCCCCCTCCCAGTATTGCAGGCTTCTGCTCTGAGAAGGAGCTGGGTTTGGGTTATTAGGCATAGCATCCAGTCTGGGTGACCTTGGGCTATCGATAAAAACACATATATAGAGTGTGTACATCTGTACAGACACGTGTATGTATATGAACATGTGTCTGTAGAGCATCAGCAGAGCTCAGTGGGGATTTCTATTGAAAGATTGATGATATGATAGGACTCCTTATTTAACAAAGCTGGAGGTAGTTTGATATCAAAGAGCCTTGAGTTTTGGGTAAGCAGGAGCCTGGGTTTGAATTTTGTGGCTCGGAATTACCCTCCAGAAGAAACAAATGGGAGAGCTGAATGAATAATGAATTCTTTGGTTTGCAGGCAAGCGGAAAGAATTGGAGGAGAAATAGTTTCAGAGCAATGCAAAAGCAGCTAAGAAAAATGTACCTAATTGGACAGTGGAGGACGGGTAAACGAACCATATTTAGATTTTTAAGAAGTTACATTTAATGTTTTAAAAATTCAATTAAAATTAAAATTCTCCCTTAAGTAATTTAGGGTTAAAAAAAATTTAAGTGTTTTAACAATCCAAAGTATTATTTGCTTTTCTGGTCTAAACTCCTTTAATAACTCTTTTTTTTTCCCCCCTCCTTAACAGAGCTTGGCATGCTCAGTGCTACCTTTGTTTCATTGGAAAATATTTCCCATCACATTTCTCTGCTAGGGAGAACCTGGGGGGTGCTGGGAGCGATGCGCAGGAGGTGGACAGGAGGGATTTGTGTCCGAGGCCAGTTAAGGAGAGATTATTTAGCCTGCATAGGAGACTACAAGTGACCTAAATTAAGTATTTAAACTAGCTCAGGGCTATTATGAAATTAAGCATGATAATCTGCATGAAGCAGCAGGACAATCGGGGACAGGAGGGCAGCAGGTGTAAGTTAAGTAGGAATTTGTGTTCCGAGTGTTATTTCGGTTCGGGCTGTTGTGGTGAGCGCGGTGGGGTGGGCACCGCACCCGGGATGGATCCTGCTCAGCCCCGCTGATGTTTAAGCCATCAATTAATTTGCCCTGCTGAACGAAGGGTGCTGGTGGAAATTAATACATGGTAGGGGTTGGGTTTGATGGTGGGGGGCAGCAGAGGGGCCCGGTGCTGCTCACGGAGCTGGGGTAGGCAAGGCTCTGCCATCTGGCACGTAGACGTCAGGCAGTGGATGCCACATCTCGCAGCAGGGTGGGCTGGGGGCTCCTGTGCACCTCCCACCTGCTCTTCACCCCACCTCTGCCCAGGCATGATTGAGTTTCCCCTTTTTAGTTTAATTGGCAATTAGTTTACGATAGACTTGTAAGTATTTAAGCCAATATCTGCACCAAGAGAGTAAGCTGATACAGCCCCAGCCCCTGCACACACACACTCGCTGCATCCGGCGTCATCAAGCTGCCATCGCCCTAATCCTCTCAGTGCCCCAGTTGTAACTGTGCTGAGAAATCGGTCACCAGTTCAGCCCCAGCCGCCACAGGAGCCTCGCAGGCGGAGGGCTGCCAAGGAAACCCTCCGTTCCCTCAACCCCCCCCCAGTAAGTGCCTCCCACCTCTTCTCTTTGCTTGCTAGCCTACGAGCGACCGCAGCGCGTTACCACTGCAAAAACCACCACCGCAAAAACAACCACCACAACAACACCCGCCACAACTACAACCACCACCACAATCACCACCACCACCACCAGCACCCCCCTACCTGCCACCACCGCCACCCAGCCAGGTGGGTGCCATGCTCCCTGCCTTGCTCAGAGGGCCAGGACTCTGCCACCCAGCTCCTCTTCCCCTCTGCCCATCCCAGCTCCTCCAGCAACAGCAGGGAACATGTGGGGCTGCCGTGTCGGTGGCCCTGGTTATCTGCTCTGTAGGATGCTAAAGACATGGATAAAAATCACCCTGGCTCTGTTCACATCTCCCAGTCCTGGTTTGCTTTTCTCTATTCGGTCCAAGGGCACTTTAACAAGTGTCACACGAGCTGGGAGCACGCGTTCTGGTCCCTATAAGCAGGGAGCCAGCCACAATGGGTCCACCTCAAAGCCAAGAGACAACCACGCTGTGGGTTGACATCCCCCCTCACCAGCTGAGCTCACTCTGCTGTCACTCTGATATCATCAAGACAGCAAGAAACGAAGCCAGGACTGGATGCCAGGGGAGCAACACTTTTCCCTGTTTTCTCTCAATTTTGTTTTTCTAAAAGGAAAAGGTTTTTCCAAAATCCACCCCTTCTTGAGCCACTTGGCAACACTGTCCTGTGCAGGGCCAGCCTGGCTGCCAGAGATGCTCCCTTGCAGCCCCCATCACAAGGCAGGGCAGGAGAGCAATGACAGCTTTACTTAAAATATCCCACCTTAAAATGAAACCACATACCCAGCCTTGCCCAGCTGGAAGGAGAAGAGGCCCGTACCCCACCGTGCTGTATCCTCAGCCTCCACAGGCAACCCCAGGGTGTTGTGCCCACTGTTCTTGCTGGGTGTTGCTCACAGAAGGCTGGGTGCCACTCTGCCCTACCAGCCAGGAAGCTTCCCCAGGGAGGGCTGCTGCATTGGGAACAGAGAAGAGACACTGACTCTGTCCTTTGCCAGCTCTCGCAATCCTGCATCAATCCTGGCCAGCCTCAGGAATATCATGGCAGGCTGGCTGCTTCATCAAGGGCAGTTTTCCTAGGGCAGAGACACACTTTAACATTCCCCAGGCGGTCTCTGGAGCAGTGACAAGGGAGTGTGCAGAGACAGAGCTCACACACGTGCCAGGATCACCCTTCCTTAATTTCTAAAGCCACCCCATGGAGGAAAACTTTTGTCCTTTTCCTGAGGGTTCCTCCTTCCCTCCCCCCAGTGAGCAGTGTTCACTTGTCTCTTGGAAATGAGCAGATACAACTTAACAGCAGGACATTTATTTTTTTTTAAAGCTTCTCATGGGGGAATTAGACACGCATTCCTCCCCTTGCCATGCTTTCTGGGCCTGATATTTCCCAGGAGGACGTTTTACACCCACAGTATGTTACTAACAGTCTGTCTGGGGGAGCTGCCAGAAGCCAGTCAAAGGGATGAGGAAACTTGATTGCATGTTTATGCAAATATAGATATATTCGTGGAAGTACCCTGCTTGAGTAGCTAATCGGGAAGCAGAGGGCTTAGCTCCAACTTCCATGGACTCTCAGTGACCCTGGGTGAGTGAGTGCAAGTCTCTGGCCTGTTACAGTGCTCCTCACCCATGGGGTACATGTCTCTGGCCTGTTCCAGCGCTCCTCACCCATGGGATACATGGTTCACCCACTACCCCTTCCCAGCGCTCACATCACCCCCCTGGCCCCAGCAGTGATGGGATCACATCTGCTCCACACACATGGAGTCGCTTGATTTTTATCCATGCTCACCCGTAGTGACAGTTTGGTTTGGGGGTTGGGGTTTTGGTAGGTTTTGGGGGTTTTGCTTTTTGCCAGTGCTGTGTACGTGTGGGTGGTGTGCTTAGTGTCTACCCTGTGTATGATTCGCAGTGCTGTGCCTCGTTTGTGCCATACATCTGGGGTGGGCAGGAAGGCATCTGTGTGGGGTTGGAGGGTGGGTAGTCTCTCCTGCCAAGCTGCTCTGAGGGACCTGGGAGATGTCCTGCACCTCAGAGATGTTCCTTCTCCAAGACCTGCTTCCTAGGTGGGGAAAATGCTTTCATAGTGCTTTCATTAGATGATGGCAAGGGACAAAAATACATGTAGCACAGCCCAGCCATCACTTCCCTGGCCTGACAGGGGCAGGGCTGCGCCCAGAGCAATTCACCTCTGTCTATAGCCCTCCCCATACATCTTTCTGCAGAGCCAGGTCTCACCCCAAAACAGCGTGCCTGGGGATGGAGAGAATCTCTCGAGGGGTTTCTCCAAGTTAGAAGGTGGTCAGGGTCTCCCAGTAGCTCAGGGCCCTGCTGTCTTACCTGGGCAGCATGCTGGGTTTGATGCCAAAGGTTCATGGTGTGCCTTCGATCAGCTATAAGGAACCGAGGTCCAGCCTAATTCCCATCTGCTCTTGACCAGAGACGTTCCTCCCCCTCCAGTCCTGCAAAACATAGAGTACTTTTTAAATGCCAAGGGGTTGTGAATCTAACTCACTTGGACCTTGGGGAAACACCTTGTTAAATAGAAGACCCTCCGAGCTCCTGGTAGGATGCCCACTTGCAATAGATCCAGTAACTCAGAGTCCCAGAGCACGATACTCTGTCATTACCACCCTTCTGAATTTGAGAAGCATCAAACAAACCCCTCCTTGCTTTAAAGCCAGCTCAGAGAGACATTAAAAACCAAAGAAAAAAGTCCTGTCAGGGCCCTGCCCTAGCCCTGTGCTCTTTCACCCTCTAATCTACACACTGTCTGTTTGCCCTCTGAATTTTTGCTTCCACCACAAGCAAGCATCATCAGACCGACCTCTGAGCTCTCTGCCTCTGTGCCTGTGAGAGAGACACAGAAAAACCCAGGTATTTAAAGCCAGACCGATGTGTTTTTCCCTTCCTCGTGCCTCCGCACACTAGTGGGTAGCAGCAAGGCAGAAAGCGATGTAGCACGTAGGCTAGAGGAGTAGATTAGATTTGGGTTGTCTCTGGGTTGCATGGATCTGCTAGACATCTGCTTCCTTTGGCTGCTCGTGGTGTTTTCTGTGGTCAAGGTGGAGCTGTGGTCATGTTCGTAGGATGCTTTTGTGCCTGGTTGTCTGTCATGTGGTGAGGGGTGGGGGGAGAAGAATGAGTTTACGGGCAAGGTCTGTGGTCTGAAGGCAGCTGAGGCTGCCAAAAATGGGTGGAAGGAAGGGAAAACACAGAATTACCCTAAGGAGGATGAATTAACTGCTATTCTCATTTGCCTTCTGCAGTTCTGTTATTTCCAAACCTCCCTTGAAGCCTGTCAAATTCCTCCTCGCCATTTGTTGCATTTTTCCCATGTTCAAAACAAGCAAAAAAATACCCCAAAAAAGGCAAGCTTCCCCCACACACACACCCCACCCCGTTTGCATCTCCCAACCCCCATCAGCAGCAGTTTCAGCAGTGCCAGTTCACTTCTGGGAGGGTTAAAAACCCAACCACAAACCACCAACCTGAGCCCTGCGTGATGGCTTAGGGCTCCGGGGGGAAGAGAGCACCAAAACCCTGCCTTTGTGTAGGTCCTGCAGGAACAGCACCCCATGTTTACATTCCAAGAAGGACTTCCTCACGGTCCTTCCCACCACTCCAGCACAGATGGGGTTTTGGCTATGAAACACGACTTCTTGGTTCAACTCATTCTACTTCCCCAGTTAACCCACCAAGAGCAGAAGGGATAAAAAGCCCCCAAATTAAAACCTGCCCAGTGGTTCCCATTGGTATGAACTGGGTCTGGGAGTGAAACACGTCTCTCCCCCCTCCCAAAAACATAAAACTGCCCATTAACATCCCAGAGCTACAAGGGAAAGGTTCTCAGGATAATGAGCATTAATAATTTCCCTGGCTCTGGAAATGCGATGGAGTGGAGGTGTATGTGAATGACTAAAAAGCAAAATGCCTTCAGGGCTGTTTTTTATTGTGACTCTAATTAAACCCTTGCCAATTTGCACAGGGCTTTTTTCATATTCTCTTTAACACCATATTAATATCAATTGGTTTCCACTTTCCAGCTGAAAAGGACAATGTCTATCACCTTCTCTTAGAGCTTGTCATTAAAAAAAAATTAATCTTGCCCCCCTCCCCCCTCCTTTTTTTTTTAACTCTACATTGTTTATCATCCCCTTGACGAGGCTGGGAAATCACATTTCTCTCCTACTCGGGTTTGTCCTTTGAAACTTGGCAAAGATTGAGAGATTTTTATTTTTTTTTTAATTCTTTTTTTTTCCCCCCCTCCTCCTCCTTATGTTACACAACTGGGGCTTGAAATTAATAATATGGCTTTTAAAATTTTATCCCTCCGTTTGTTTTCTAGCAAACCTGAAGATTGTTACCAACACTGAGGCGATGGGGAGGGGTACAGAGCCAGTGGGGGTGAAGGTTTGCAGGGAAATCAAACAAGGGATCTATCCATTCCTTGCTGGGTTAATTTCCCTGCCTGGGGCTTCCAGATTCTTCCAGCTGGTATTTCTGAGGGAAGAGCGGAGCCTGAAGGAGGGCCCTGAAGTTTGGGTTAGAAACCAGGACTTTGTGCCCAGGCAGCCCAGGACTTTGTGTCCTAAGGCAGCTGTGCTGTTTCAGTCCCGTTACTCAGAGCAGAGAGGGGCAGGGGTCAGTTGTGAGGTCCTTGTGCAAACCCACCAGCAAAGCGCTGTGTGTTCAGTGAGGCTGAGAACGGGCAGCTCAGCACACTGTTGCCCTCCCACCCTTTGCAGCATGCCATGTCCCTCCAGTGCCCAAGGATGTGCCAGCTGCCCAGTGCCAGCAGCGTGCCACATCAAGGAGGCATGAAAGCCTGGGTGGCACAGGGTTGGGTTGGTTTTCTCCTCCAAAGCTCTGCCTACTCCCATCAGTGCTGCTCCTTGCTGGTTGCCAGCTCCTCACCCCCCCAGCACCCCCAGTAACACAACTTTCCCCTCTGATTGCTGCAAGACTACACCAGCTTATCAGCGGCTGCCCCTCTTCAAGTGGGCTCTCCCTCAGCCAAGGCTGGCCCAGGAGCAGAAGGTAGGAGCCACGTGGCTGAGCAAGTACCCACACTCAACAAGCCCTTTAGTTCCTAGATCTGCATCTCCATTTTTCCATGCATCTCTCTCCTCCTCCCGCCTGGGAAAAGCAGCTCAGGGTTTGTCTGTGCCCTACATGCAGCTGGAGATCTGGTGAGGCTGGATTGAGCCTCGGGGTTTAGTTGTGTACATGAAAGATGAGGATGGTAAGTGGTAGAAGAGGTTGTTCACGGCTTGCTGCTGGGGTGAACAGAGAGGATCATGGAAACCCTGTCGTCTCCTGAGACCGGAGTCTGTTTGTAGAGCAGAGAAAAAACTTTGTAAATAGATAAGCCTGTGTTGTTCGTAGCATAGATGCCTTCTTGTGTATCTCCTTGTGACTGCCTAAGGTGAGCTGCTCCTGGTGGGAGCCTTGGGAGGCTTCACACTGAGGCTGGAGCTTCTCTTCCTTGGGGTTCCCACCAGCCCACGCGCTGCTGCAGTTGCCTGTTGGTGCTCAGCTCCTGTTTCCCATCCGAGATGCCTGCAGCTCCCTCCAGCCATAGAAATTAGCATCCCTTCTAGTGCAGAACAGAACAACTGCTGAGACTGGGCCCAGGATACAACCCCAGTGTTTGGATCCAGACTGGGGGCAGCAAGTGCTGACCTGGAGGCTCTCTGGAACCATTGTGCTCTGGGCTCACTGGGAGACAAACCCTATCCAGTGGGCACCAGTGCCTGGTGATGCTGCCAGTCTATGCAGAACAAGGGGTGCTTCTGAGTCTTGGCCATGGTCTGCAGACTTAGCTTCTCTCCACACGTGCACAGTGTGGTGACCATGTGCCAACACTTGGCCATGCAGCAGCTCCCCCACCCTTCCTCAGGATTACTTTTTCTGCCTCCCTTCACACTTTAAGACTAGTTCCCAGGAGACTTTGTCTCTTGTTCCTGCTTCAACACATCCTCAAGCAGATATGGCTCCACCAACCCACCCTAGATACCTGCCTAGAGCTTCCAGTGTCCCTTTGCCCCCTTTCTAAGCAAACGAGAGGGAGCTGTATTAAATCTGATGTTCTCTCTAACTGATGCCGCCCTAAGCTGTTCAGCGCCCAGCAAACACAGCAGCTCTTGGACCTAAGCTGAAGCCACCAGACCCTCCCAAGAACATTCGAGGTAAGGCCATACCCATCCCCAGAGACAGGGCAGGACAGGTTTCTCCCCCATAGCCCAGGAAAACCTACCCACCCTCAGCATGTCCTACCATTGTACATTCTGCTCTCCTACTCAGAGGGTCCAGCTCAGCTCAGTTCTGCTCATCCAACACCATGGAGATCTTTTTGGGACATATTTAGGGCTAGAATGGCTGCAGAGGTATCCCTGGGGACTGGGGAGCCCATAAACACCTCAGCTGCTTTCGGTTGCATGTCACAGGGTGAGCAGCATGCAGCTTTCTTACCCCCCAAGATTAACTGGACTGATACCTGTGCTGGCTCAACAGTGCCAAGCCTCAGTAGTGGACCATCCTACCCCAAACACCCTCCTCACAGCCATGGTGTCCTCCTCATGAGGGAGAGTCACAACCATGGGGGATTCTCCACAGGATTATGCTCCACCTCAGGCCACCTGCAGCACCCATTGCAGAGATGGGGGGCTTTGGAGCACCCTGGAAACCCACTGAGCTCCTTCCCATCTGGGCTGCCCCACTTCCCTCATGGCTGGGACAACAGACCCTGTACCCCCACACTGTGCCAGGCTACTGCTGAGTGCCCATGAAGAGAGGCCACCGTGTCCCCTGCTCAGCCACTGTGCAGGGCATAGAGGAAGCTGTGGTGGCAGAGCAGGAGCTGAGCACTGTGGTGCTGGAGGGGCTGTGTTGGTGCAGGAGGATCTGGGCATCATGCCAGCCCACCATGGGACCAGGGGAAGCCATGGAGACCTGTGGAGGTCCCAGCACCACAGCAACCTCACTGATAGCATCAGAGGCAGGAGAGTGGTCCCTGATCACTGGGGGTGGGGAGCACAACTATGTCCCATGAGGATGTGACTGGCACCACTGGGATGGAGCCAGCAATGCCCACTCAGCACCTCTCTGAGCTTGGCAGCACTGTGCAAGGGCTGGTGCACCACAAACACTGGTGGTACCCATTTCTAAGCACCCTGTGGGGGCTCAGCGCTGCTCAACCTTGCCCCTTGCTGGGGTTATCAAAGCACAAAGACCCCAAACACCATCAGCTCAATATGGAGGGAGTCACAGCCTTCACCTCCAGCACCCCAGTCATTTTGTGTGGGACACAGGTCAGGCTGTCACCACAGCCCCAAGGAAGCACCATCCTACCCAAGGCAGCTCCTTTACCCTGAGGGACTACCCCAGCCCCACCGTGCAGGGAGCAGGGAGCACCCTGGGAGCTCTCTCCCCACCACAGCACTCAGATATGATTTCTCCTCTTGTGTAGCAGCTCCGAAGAGCAAAGCAGGGCGCACAGCACACTCTGCAGGCAAGCGGCACGGGAAGAAGGCAGGTATGTGCTGGCAGGGACAAGCTGGGCAGGACCTTGTAGCAAGCCCTGCTAGATACCACCTCCATAGCAGTTGTGCTCCTAGCAGCTATTGTGGGTGCCGGTTGGCGTGGCCTCCATCAAACTGGAGCTGTGGCCAGTAGATTTCTTTTATGCTCTTTAGTCTTTAGGTTGGTTCATCACCCTGAACAACCCAATTCACACTATGTGATGGGGGGTGGGGTGGGGTGTGTGAGTAGCAGCTGGACCTTGGGCCCCCCCAGCTCTGCACGTGGCCATAGCACCATGTGTTGGGTTTACCCAGCATGGAACTTTGAGGAGGGGAGGAGAAGAGGAGAAATTTAGCAGAAACAGAATCACAGAGTTGTAGGGGTTGTAAGGGACCTCGAGAGCTCCTGGGGTCCAACCCCCTGCCAAAGCAGCTCCCCAGCTCATACTGCACAGGTCGGTGTCCAGATGGGGCTGGAATCTCTCCAGAGAAGGAGGCTCCACCACCTCCCTGGGCAGCCTGTCCCAGGGCTCTGGCACCTTTACTGTAGCAGCTACCAGCTGTCTGGTGCAGGACTAGATGCTGGAGCTGCCAGCGTGGTGCTCATGGCTCGGCACTGTTCTCGGAGCGGGGCTGAGCGCGGTCGGGCAGGACGTGGTGCTCAGCAGCAAGAGGACAAAGCACGTCTCTGGTCTTTCCTAAGCATCCTCAAAGAGCTCAAAACTCATCCGGCTCAAAGCAGACTCTGCCCCAGTGGCTCCCATTGAAACGTACAAAGGTAAGAGGAGGAAGCGCGGTGCTCCAGGGCTCCTAGTCACCCAGGTGACAGGTGGGGAGGGTTCGCCCATCCAAGCCGTGGTTGGCTCTCTCTAGGAGTGCATCCCTAGGGTGAAGTGACCCTTGGGAACTGCAGCAGCCAGTATTTGAGCTGAAGGTCTTTGGGTGTTGGTCAAAGAGGCAGAAGTTGTTTCACAGAGGGTCAAGATTACAGTGGACTCTCAGCTCCTCCTCAGGCAGCTGTGAACCTCGGGGAAACCTCTGCCCTGCTCCATCTTCCCTGATCATCATTTCGTTGAGATGTCTCCCCCAGTCGCATGTGCATGCCAACCTGCATCCTTCCCTCCCACCCTTCTACCATCCTTGAATACTTAATGCTAGAGCTTGGGCCAGATCCCCAGCTCCAAGCCTCTCTCCAAGGGCTGGGGAAGCTCAGACCCAGTCAGACCCAGTGCCTGTGCTGGCACCAACACCTCCTGACCCAGACAGCTGGGCCACAAGGCAGCTGGGGAACCTCCTGTCCTCCTGATTTATGCTTTTAAACTCCCAGAAAGATCCAGTACCCTGAATTGACCACCACAAAGTAGTCATCATCCTGACACAGCAATAGAACAAACACAAGCAGCGAGTAACCAGTTTCACCTGGCCACAAATTGCAGCAAGAGAGGTCAGCCCTGGGGACAAAACCAGTGCTTGGCAAGTGATGGGAGCATCTCCCACCCTGCCAGCAGCCTTCACAGGCATCCCTGTGCCATGCCAGGAGCCCTGCTTCATACCTCATGCATTTGCTCACCATGTTCTGAAGGACCCACCCAAGCCATGCTTCCCTGCACCTATTTTAAGGATTTAACCCCAGACACCACACTTATTTGGGAGGTACAACAGCAAGGGGCATGCTGAGAAGGGACACAGAGGGGACAAAGGCAGTGAGGATTTACCTGGACACACAGCAACTTCAGCTCTGCTTCAGCCTTGTCCAGAGCCTTCCCACCACACCTAGCCCCACCAGAGCCAAACCCAGGCACTAAGCTGGGCCCTTCTTATTAACAAGGCAGCTCCTTAATTAACACCTGACCCCCTCCCCTCCACAGCCCACAGCCTGCTCCCATGATTATGCATTTCCTTAAACAAATTGTGTCCTGGGGCCAGCTGGGAGCTGGCTCCTGCCTGTCCTCATCCCAAGGGAACAGAGCACCCTGCTCCCTGAGCGTCGGCTTCCAGCCTGATCCCCCACAGCAGCCACGCTGCACACTCATCCTGCCCAGCCCAGCGCTGGCAGTGCCCACAGTATTCCACCCAAGCAGGACCCTCCTCCAAAGCTTCGTGGCTCCTCTCCTCTGCCCAGCGCGAGGGAGGATGCTCCCGGCCCAGCTCCCCATCCCTCTCCTCCTCTTCCTCCTCCTCCTCCTCTCCGCAGACTGCGAGTGCTACGGCCACTCCAACCGCTGCAGCTACATCGACTTCCTGAACGTGGTGACCTGCGTGAGCTGCAAGCACAACACGAGGGGCCAGCACTGCCAGCACTGCCGCCTGGGCTTCTACCGCAACAGCTCGGCGGAGCTGGACGATGAGAATGTATGCATAGGTGAGCGTGCCCCAGGCTCCGCGGCCTGCCACGGCTCGTGTGGGGCCTCGTTTGATGGGGTGGGCTTCAGTTCTGCTCCTCTCTAGAGGGTGATGTGTCAACCTGCATGGTCCCTGAGGTCAGCAGCCGACCAAGGCGTCTCTTCCCTGCAAACAAAGCCTGAACGATATCTTTCCAATGCGATTCAGATGCATTGGCCTGTCTGCTCCAAAGGGGGTGGGGGGCCTTTGCATCCATTTGGCTGTTTGACCCAGCCCCTGGGTCTCCAGCAGCTCTCCTCTAATCACAGAATCACAGAGTTATAGGGGTTGGGATGGACCTGGAGAGCTCCTGGGGTCCAAGCCCCCTGCCAAAGCAGCTCCCCAGCTCATACTGCACAGGTCGGTGTCCAGACGGGGCTGGAATCTCTCCAGAGAAGGAGACTCCACACCCCCTGGGCAGCCTGTCCCAGGGCTCCCTCACCCTCACTGGGGAAAAGTTCCTCCCCATGGTGCTGTGGAACTCCCTGTGCTCCAATTTGCAGCCATTGCCCCTTGTCCTGTCCCCACAGACACTGAAAAGGGGCTGGCCAATCCCCCCTGCACCCCATACTTCAGATATTGATAAACATTGGTTAGGTCCCCCCTCAGTCTTCTTTTCTCCAATGCACAGCCAGCCTTTCCCAAAGTCCCCAACACCTCCCGTGGGGCGTTGGTGGACACAAAGCCCCCCAGACAGGGAGGGCACTAACAGCCCTGTCTTTGGCCAGAATGTAACTGCAACCAGATCGGCTCCATGCACGACCGCTGCAACGAGACCGGCTACTGTGAATGCAAAGAAGGTGCCACGGGACCCAAGTGCGATGACTGCCTGCCCAACTACTACTGGAGACAGGGCTGCTTCCGTGAGTACCAGAGCCAGAGGGACAGAGGGACATGTGAGATGGGCCCAAATAAGAGGGGAGTCTTCAGCACCACCTGCTTGGGTGTCTGAGGGTGTCGGTGCCAAGGGTGTAGAGGGAGCAGACTCCAACCATTCCTCCCAAACCCAAAATGACTCAATAGCTTTGCCACCTCCGCTGTGTTTCTCTGGCCTTGGGGCTGCTCTGGCTCTACAAGGGTTGGACAATTTAACCCCCTAGGAGCTAGGGAAGAAAGCCAAAAGCTTCTAGTTTCTGCTGCACCCAAGGAATTAACACCTGCATCCTTCCCTCCCATCTCATAGCCAATGTCTGCGATGATGAGCTCCTGCTCTGCCAGAACGGTGGCACCTGCTACCAGAACCAGCGCTGCATCTGTCCCGTGGGCTTCAAGGGGGTCCTGTGCCAGCAATCCAGGTGTGAAGCCGACAAAAAGGACTGTGACGGTGCCCGCAGTGTGTGCGGCAGCCTCGGCACCGTCCTCCTCGGGCTGCTTGCCCTCCAGCTGCGCGGCTGGGTGGACCTCTGAAGCCACAGAGGAGGGAGCCCAGCCTCAGGAGGGACCTGAGGAGACCAAGGTAACGGGTGGCTCTCCCCACCATCTCCTCTGCCTTCACACTAAGGACTTGCACAACGTCTTTTGGTCCACTTTCCAAGCAAAGAGGTATGCAGAAAATCGGGGGCTGCCTCCTGCCCACCAATCCATCCCAGCAGCAGCCGGGGTGGGCACAGCGCAGAGCCGGCTGCCGAGCAGCAGCATGGGGACTGCACCAGCCAGGGCTGTGGTCCTGCAGCCTGGCAGGGACACAGGGCTCGTCCTTCCCTCCGCGCAGCGATTCTTCTTCCCTGCTCTGCACAGGGCGAGCTGGGGCCAGGGCTGTTGGGGCCCTGGTGAAACAGTGCCGCGATCCAATGGGGTATTTTTTTTATTCTTACTTTATTTACTTTGGTATAGGCTGGGGTGTTCTTTTTATTTTTCCTCTTCTTAGTATCCAGTTTTGAAAGAGCCCATCCCAACAAACTCCAGAGCCCCATAACACAACAGGAAAGGGAGGGAGGGAGGGAAGGGGAGGGGGGGACTCTGGTCCATCCTTGCTGCATAGTCCCACGTCCCACCATCGGCCTGGCCTGGCCATGCACATACTGTTGCCTACAACTCTAGTTGCTGCATTGATTTTGTACGTTCATCGCTGGGTTTTGTTTTCTTGCACTTAGGGAGAGCGCAGGGGCCATCAGGCATATGGTACATGAGGGGTGCAGTGTCTTATCCACACAGTCCGTAAAGTGTACGGTCCAAATACTTCTTTTTTTTTGGGGGGGGGGGGGGGAGTAGAGACTTATTTTTATTTGGATTAAATGTTATAAAAGATCAACTTAAAGGGACGTTTTGCCATGAGCGTTTGATTCTGGTGTATCCTCCTCCAGTAAAGCAACTACCAATTGCTGCTTGATCACCACGTTTTCCTTTTTGTGTGCACAGTTAATTACAGGTAAAGACTTATTTTTTGATTCATATTGTCCTCCTGTGTTTTCTGAGTCACTACCAAGGTGCACCACGCGGTGAGGGAGAGGGGAGGGGGAGAGAGGTTGCCTCATCACCCAGAGCTGTTAATTATTTCTCCTAATTACTTTGCTGAACTTAGGTTAGACTACTAACTGTAGACAATGAACGAAGCTGGAGTGATAGATTAAGCACTGGTCTTGTGTGGAAAGGCTGTTTCCAAATGAGCCAGGGATGCTTTTCTGAGGGGACCTCAGCTGTCCAGCCCCACTGCAGCATCCCACAGAGCTGGTGCCATCATGCACCTTTGCAGGAAAAGCTGTGTCTTTGGAGCATTGTTAAGCAGCCACAGCCTGGGACTTCAGTACAGAGCTCACAGGAACTAGATCGACTCATGTAAGGCTTTTAACGTGCTGCTGTCAGAGGAAGTGTCTGCAGTCAGGCACATAAACAGAAGGCGGAGAAACCAGAGACAAGGAGTGGTGTAACTCAATCAGAACAGGAATGTCGTGAACACAAGAGCTTTAATTCTGTCATGTCCAAAGATTTACCAGCCCAGGAGCTGACTGAGTGGGAGCTGAGGAGGTGGGAAACATCCCCCACCTCCAGCCCATTCAGTTCTGGGCTAATTCTCTTGACAAGGGAGCAGCCCTTTGTCACCAGACCACCTCTACCCAGCCTGTTTCTGCCTGTGCCAGCCCAGGAGCCCCACACAACCCATCCTTGAGCCTCCACTGGCATTTCCAGGTCTGGTGTCCTTGCCTAACATTGCCCATACCATATACACAGCCAGTGCCACCAAAACGTGGGCACCTCCATGGAGAGGAGGGCACTGAACGTGTAGCTCGAAAAAAGGAGAAGGAAACAGAGGAGTGAAGGCACCAGGGGGATATTGTTACATTGCAGAGCAGCACAAAGAATTCCATGCACACTTTGAGCAGCATTTAACATCACAGAGGAAGGTCATGGCTTAGTTAATCCACCGTAAAATAAATAGGGGCTAAACTCACCCTGCTGAGATGTGATCTTTAAGAGAGTGGGCTGGCACAAGCCCTGCCTCTCTTTTTCTAAGGCAGCTGGTTGCTGTCTGCTGCTGCTGACACTTGCCCCTTCTTTGTACTTTCTGCCTGCTATATAGTTTCAATCTTCATATGTTACTGTAATAGGGTAGAATGGGCTGTAACAAGATCAAGATCTCTAATGGCACTTCTGGAAGGTGAAGCAACATTCTCCTTTCCCCACACTGGTGTGTTTTTCTCTAGAATATTAGATTAAGCAACAGAAAATTTACTACTTCATAAAGCTGTGTCCCAGACAAACTCTGCACCCAGCAGGTTCCCTGTGAACACACACACGTCTGTCGCCAGGCGAGTGGGAACGTGTGAAGCAGCAGCACTGGAACCTCATGGAAAAATACCCTCACAAGGACACAGCTGAGCCCAGAACAGCCCAGGCACAAAGACTACTGAAGGAGACAGGCCACTGCACCAGAGCTTGTTTGGTTTGGAGGGCGTTCTCTTGGTTGGTTTGATGGTTTTGCTTGTCTGCTTTTAAGATAAAACATCCCTGGCTTCCTAACTCAGCTCCAGAGACAGACCCAGAACACTGGTAATGTTCAGTCCTGGACCTTCTTTACCAAGGCCAGATGAATAATTCTGTTACTCCAACCAGAGGTAGAAAGCTGTGGTGGGAACCCTCCTGCTATAACCCTCAGGCACCTGAATGATGTTGAAGATAATGGGTGGGGAGCAAAAGCAAACCAAACATTCCACCCTGGGTGCCATGTATCCCGTTCTCAGGCTCGTACTGTGGTGCAGAAGCAAAACCCTCTGTGAAATATTAACTGCAAAGGACAAACACAGCGTGCTCCATCTCACAGGAGAAATGAAATGCCCTTCAGGCTGTGAGGAAGAGCAGACCCAGAAGGGAGATCTGGCTTTCCCTCCTGCAGCTCTGCCTGCAGACGGGCTGGCACAGCCCATCTCCAGGCTCAGACACAGACCTGTCCCTCCCATCACAGGTCAGGACAGCACTGTACCCGTCCAAGGGTGCTGGAGAACTTGCAATCAGAGAAGAGAAACCGCCACAAGACCGAGAGAAACTTACACAAAGCTTGAATCTGGTGGTTAAGAAAACAATTTAAAGCTTCTGAAAGGTTCAGCACTGAAGACCCATTAACTGCAGACATCTGTTAGCACACGGGTGCCTACACAGAGAGAACAGAGCATTATGGAAGTAATACAGAAAGAAACCATCGCAGCAAGTACCCACAGACCCCAAAGTTCATCTTCTCTATGATAGAAACATCTGTACATCACTTAATACTTCCAAATGGGAGAAGTTGTCCAATGAGCTTGATCCTTTACTTGTGGAAAGGTTAACCAAAAGGTACTTGTCTTTCTGAGAAAAGCCACTTGCGCTCTTTCAAGAGGTTTTCATGTGCATCCTGGCACCAGCATTTGATTCATTTGAAAAAGTTTTTAAATTACACTTCTGCCTCCAAAACAGTGACCTCTTCAAACAGTACAAGTAGAGCTTTTGATTTATTTTTTTTTTAATTTTTGTTCTTGTTTACCTCCAATTCTACCTGGATTTTAACCATTTAGAGCACTGAGACATCGACAGAAACAAAAGCCCCAAAGCAACAAAAACCTGCTTGCTGTGACAGCCTGCTGTGGCCAGGCTGAGTCCACAGCCCCTGCTGAAACGTTAAGCCTACAGCCTGGGAGAGGTGATGGAGGAGGAACTCCACTGGCACTTGCCAGGGAGGTACTCGCTGTGTCTAAAGATGAGGAGGGCAGATGGCTCGCCCGTGGGAGTCAGTCAGATGGAGCCTTGTGAGAGAACCAACACTTCAGAGTAATAAAATTAACAGTCTCTCCAACCAGGGTGGTTCTGTGATTGGCTTTCATGGGAAGTCCCAGAGTTAAATGAAGGTACAAAGGAAGAGCTGAGTGTTCTTGCTCAGAACTAAGAGCAGAGCTGGGTTTTGAAGATTTGCATCAGCTCTTCTGGCTGGGAGTTGGGAGAATTTGGGTACTACAGTGTAGAAATCAGCTACGAATCTCACACTGACTTGAGGTGCAGAGAAAGAGCTTCACACCATCCTAAAGGCTCCTTTGTCCTTTTGATTCTCCAGGTGTCATAACAAGCTTCACTGCAGGGTAAAACGTGTGAGAAAGCCTAAACTGACCCATTTCACCACAAAATTGCTTTCACTCCTGGCCAGCAACAATACTGGGCTCCAAAAGCTCCATCCCCACCCCACTCTGAGCTGTGTTTGAGGGATTAAGATAAAGAGAGAGGAAACTGAAGGGATTTCTCTGTAGCAAAGGGAGTTCTTGCTTGGTACCAGAGTGAAAACAGGGATAAAATCAGGCAGCCCCAGCAGCATAACCCATCAGGCTGCAAACCAAAGCTTTCTATGCTTGCACAACACCAAATACAACGCAGTTCAAACCACCTTCATTTTCATTTCTATCGCTATTTGCCAGGGAGATGGCAGCAAATTAGCCAAGGCCTTTGCAGACAGGTACAGATGGCTGGAAGGGCTCCTGTGTCAGCGATACTGGAGGCACAAGGCTGCTTTGCTTACATTTATTTGCACTGAAGAATAAGGCATTGGGCTCCTTTCCAAGCATCTTAAAAAGACAAGAAAGGAGACCTTATATATGACTTGGGAATGGCCCCGTTGTGGCAAGAGACTTTATATCATTAACATTATAAATTCCATTTACAATACAGCAGTCATTTCATCCATCATTTATTCATGCAGATGGGAGGGAACGTCTTGCACTCTTAGGGCCACGGTTCTGCTTATCCTTGATGCTGCTCCAGTCGCTGAGCTGTGAATGAACAGCCCAGCTCCAGGTCTTGGCTGCACCAGTCTCTCCAACAGGCAAAAGTCAGGCCCAGCAGCTCACCACACTTCAGTAACTGGGGGAAAAGAAGTGTTGACTGGAATCATGGGGGTTCCACAGCGGTTTGGGTCTCAGCTGGGACTGGGGATGTTGTTTACCCTCAATTGATAGGTTTGGTCACCGGTTTGCTGGTGCTCTGGAAGCATGGTACAGGGCTGGGGGACACTTTCATATTTGGGACCAGCACAAGGAAGAGGCAGAGCACTCTGGCAGCCTGCACATCTCCCTTTCCCAGCTCTCAGGTCTCCATCCACAAGACCCCGCTGCTCGTTAGTCACCACACTCAGCCTATCTAGGAGGCAGCACTGTGACACTCCTCACCCCAACAGCACCAGAGGGGTGAGTGCAGACCAGGGACAGGGGGACAGGCTGATGTCTTCATGTCGCTCTCACAGCTGCCATCCCAACCCAGAGGCACCCCCAGCTCTCCCCCTTCAAACCCATCCCCTCCCATCACACCAAGGGGTGGATGCTCTCCCTCCCTGCCATGCTTCCCAGAGTGGGCCATGCTCCTGCAAACAGCTGGGGTTTCCTCTGCAGGGTCCACAGACACCCAAAGGCACAAGGGATAAAGTCACCATGCTGTAAGCCAGCACTCTGTAGCACAGCATGGGTACAAACACAGGCATGAAGAGAAACTCAGTAGGGAAGCAAGTACCTGTTTGGGCATCATCCTTACACAGACAGCTCTGGCTTGTTCTCACATCACCAGAATTTGGAGTAATGACATGGAAAACAATTATAGGAAATCTTAAAGGAAACAGGAATAGTCAGAATTATACTCCACCTTTACTGGAAAGCCTAGTTCATCAAATCCCAGATGGGTTTGGGTGGGAAGACCCCTCAGATCCACCCCCCTGCCCACCTAGGGTACCCAATGCCCCATCCAACCTGGCATTGAACCCTGCCAGGGATCCAGGGGCAGCCCCAGCTTCTCTGGGGACCCTGTGCCAGGGCCTCCACTCCTCCCCAAGAAGATTTCATCCTACTCTCTAACCTAAATCTCCCCTCTTCCAGTGTAAACCCATTACCCCCTTGCTCTGTCATTGTCCTCTTTCATGTACAAAGAATCTAACAATCAAACCCAGAAAGTTTGAACAACATAGCCCAACACTTAGAAGACACTCCCCTTCTTAGGGACATCAAAGACTGATGCTACTAGAGAGGGAACTGGTTCTGCACTGAGAATGAAGCTGCCAAGCCTGGAGGAAGCACAGGAGCCTCCATATAAACCTGACTGCTGCTTCTTCCCAAGACTTTTGGCACAAACCCTAATAAACTGTTTTACATAAAGTTGTGTGGAGTATGTTCTTCCCTGACTTCTCCTTTTACGCTCAGCAGAAGAAAACAATCCCTCAACAACCTCCTGTCACCCTTTCCAAGGCAAAAGGGTGACACAGCAAGGCTACACTCACAGCTTACACCGACTGTCCCTCACTACTCACTATTTCCTAACACACCACAGAAAGAGCAGAGAAGTGATGACAATTGTACTTAAGCTGCTTGTTCCCAGTGCAGATTTTATCTGAGCCAGGCAGAAGTTGACCTTGGAGTGGTGTTTGCTTGGTTTCTGTGTTACAGGTAAACTACACACCTACTTGGAGCAGTATGTGAAGAGGGAAAAGTGTTCCAAGTGCAAGAGCCCAAACATTGGGGGTGTTTTTTTATTCAAGAATACACCACGAACAATACAGACTGAGAGGGTTGTGCTAGGCTACCCCTGACAGACTGACAGCTCCACTCAGATAAATTTAGTAGTAAGAAAAGTCTGAGCCACCAACCACACCTTGCAGCTGATCTATGGCCAAGTACAGGCATTATAAAAGTACATGACCTACAAGACAAAAATGAAATGTTAAACCAGAGTTTCTCCCAGCATACACGTAGCTCTGAAACATGTTTTGAAATGCAGATGAAGGAGAAAGAAAACTTGGAAGTTTCAGAGAAACATTCCTCTGGCAAAACTGTATTTAATGGCCAGAGAAGCATCTCCTCACTCACACTGTTGCCAGCTTTGCTTTATTTACATCAGGACAGCCTAAATGGCTCCCACAGCTATAGGCTCCTACAGCTGTTTGCAGAGCAGCAGCCTCTTTAATGTGCTAAGTAGAAACAGCAGGCAGGTCAGCACAGCCCTGCCAAGAGGAGCCAAGAGGTTTGAAAGGTGACAGCATTTTAAATGCTGCTATTAACATAAAGGGAGGTAACACACAGGGCACAGACACCATGATGGGGGAGTGACCAAAGCATCCAGTTCATAGCAGTCACATTCATTCAAGCAGCCTTCCTTCTCACACAGGGTACCTAACATCAGGAAAGGCACAGCAGGTTTAGAGATGCAGGTGCTGCTGACACAGGGTTCACTAGAGCAATCAGGATTGCAACAGAGTAAGTAAAGCTAAACACTGCACACCTTGTGTTTCACTTCACAGGCAACCCAAGAGTCTCCCCATTACCTGAAAACACTCTGTACTTCACAGCAGCAAGCAGGACAGTCACAGACAGCAAGTCTCTCGCCACACAGTGCAGTTACTACCAGTTACTGGATGCACTGATGGTATGTTTTACTGGCACTGACAGCTCACACCCAGTGTTCTGGAGGGTAAGGCACCCACACAGCACTGAGCTGGATCACAGGTACCTCCCTGGTGGTGGGTTAAAGGATAAAGCTACCGCTGATCATCACAGCTGATGGGTCAGGATGGAACATAACCAACAGCTGAGTTCGGGCAGCACATTTGCTTAGGGAAAGCCACTGCCCTTGCAGTGGTTAAACAGAACTCAGTGAGCAAGGGGCAGCAGGAGCACCTGCTTCCTCTCATGCTGGATATGAACACAGATGCATGGAGATAGCAGCCTGGCTTGCTCACACTCCATCTGTAGTAACATCACACACTGGGCCATGCACTTGAAACACTTCTCTTCACCTTGAAACAGGGGTGCACTCCAGAAAATGGGACACTTCACAGGGACCCAGAGGCATGCTCAGCAGAAATCATCCCACTTTTATTGTGAAATGTTATGGCAAGAGGAAGGCTTTCCTAAAGAGATGGTTTTTCCTGCCCACCCCATTTTACTGGTTGTGTATGTTCTCCATCAGCACAGGGGAGAGAATCCAGCAAGAACGCACAGAGGGAACTGCATACCCTTTTTATCTCTCTAGATCTCCAAAAGCTCTGCATAAAGAAACTGGAGTGCCATTCATTACCAGTAAGTGTTAACTAGGTCTTTCAATTACTCCTCACATGGACTCACTAGGACCAAACAGACCTTGTAGGCTTTAATCTGCAGCTCATGCTGCCACCACACCACCAAAGGATTTCCAACCCATAAAAGAGCAAAACTCAAGGCACATCTGTATAAATGAAAGCTCTTCCATTCCTATAAAAACAGGCAGTAAAATATACAAAATAAGTAGAATTCTCTCCATTCAATCAATATACATCTGCCTTCAGTCCTTCCTGAGGCACTAGTGGAGCGTGAGGAAGAATCACTGCTACCACATGTTCAACATTCACTCTTGGCTATCAAATACATTAGATTTACTAGTGCAAAGGCAAAAAGAAGTCTGACTGGTTTATTATTTTTGTTGGCTGCTTGCTTTTCTGTTTGGGGGTTTGGTTTGGGTTTTTTGGGGGTTTTTTTGCTTTGCTCTGGTTTCTCATAAAAAAATTTACGTCACTAAGAAATCAGCATTTGCATAAAGAAACAAGCAGCTATGTATTTGCCAAATGACATCTTAAAATAACCTTTTATACTGTACAAATATACATTACACATGAAACATTTACAATCTTAACTTCCTAGATGATGAAATTCACTGTTCTTCCAAGCAATGCAGCTACTCAAATTCTCATCTCAACAAGCTCAAAGCCATCCACCGTCAGGTATGAAGTCCCCTTCCCTCAGGGACAGGATGGGAAAGAGATGGATAGTAGTGGTATCAGTGTAAGGGAGTTCCAGGTACTACATTTAAAATACAGTCCCCTTGCTAGACAGAGATCTGGGAATAGATTTTCAGTAATGAGCCAATACTGAAGTCAGTGAGAGGTCTTTCTTCGCTTGGCACTGCTTGAGTCCGTGTTCTCTGGCAGCTCCTCTGATGTTCTCCTCGCTAACACATGATAGTCTTTGTTCCACTTACTGCTATTACTCTGACCTCCTTCACTGCAGGCTTTTGAACTGCTTTTTGATGCAGCAGCTCTCCAGTCCCCCTCACGCTGCGCCCCATGGTGAGACACAGAAGGCACGTTGCGCTGTCCCACCGTTTGCTGGGGCTTCTTAGAACTTTCTGCTCTGGAAGTGTGATCCCTGGCAGCTGAGGACACCCCACTGCCTGGCTGAGATGTTGGCCCTGGATCGCTCTGGGCTGACCCATCAGGAGCTTTTGAGGCCTGCTCCCTCTCTTTAGCTCCAGTTCTACCGGCCATGCTTGCCAGCCTTGGGTCCCGTGGTTTCTCCTGACCTGCAGGAAGCACTGCAGGCTCCACGGGTGTGGAGGTGCTGCCTCTCCTGGAGTCCGTGGGCCGAGCACCCTGCTGCTGCTGAGGCTGTCTGCTCCCTTGGGGTGCCGTGGGGCCAATGCCAGTGGTGACTTCCCGGGGCCTGATGGTCTCCCTTGGATTTGCAAGGTCAGCCCTCTTGCTACTGGAAGAGCAAGGTTGTGACACAGCAGAGATCTTTGCCCCTGCTTTGGTTGGAAGGGGCTGCATCGTTGTCCTGAGCTTCAAAATCCTAACTGCATCTTTCCTGTAGGTTTTCTCTGATGTCTTGATAATGGCACCTCTTCTCTGAGCATCCTGAATCAACTCATTCCAGTCTTTATTTTCCTTTAAAAAAATAGGCAAGTGACACCCCCCCCAAAGAAAGAGAAGAGTTATCAGAAAGGAATCAGTACAAATGGACAGGTGTCAGGGGATGCAGAGTCCCTTGAATCAAGGTACCTGACACAACTGTCATGGAAACTGCTGTTATGTTCCTGCTGGAAGTATCTTATGCTTCACTTGCAAAACAGCAACAGGCCCTCTGGCTGCTGTAAGGCAGGGAAGGTACTTTTGACCATCAGTGAGCTACCACTTAAAATGACAATGTCTGTATTTATGAAGAAGAGCACGGCTGTAACGCCCTCTACTGGTGTAGCTACACCCCTCTGGAAAAAGGATAAAAATCAAGTTCTCCAAGACACAAAGTCTAAGAGCACTCCCTATACACCCTGTGTGTGGACCTTTTTACTCCCCAAAATACATAATCCTGTTTCAGAAACACACATTCCAAAGAATACAGAGTATCCTCCAGCCACATGACTGCACAAGGTAGTGTCCAAGACAATCACCTGAAGATCAGGGGAATGTTTTGGGGTAGTTTGTTTTTTATAAACCATTTTCCTTGCTCAAGTATGCAGTGACAACTGCAATAGCTGGAGGAACAGTAAGAATCAAGCAGGAATGTGTCTCTGTCCCCATCTTACCAGGGGAGGAAAGTTTTTCCACAAACCCCCCCCAACCTAAATTGTAAAGGACAGTGTTACAATTGAGTTACTAGAGAGTAATTTCTAACTCTCCTCCACAGAAGTAATGAAACCATTTTTTAAAAATAGCTTTTATAATCTTTACAGCCAAAGTTTTCAGAGAGAACCCTTCAGAGGCCTGGATCATACTAATTTAACAATACACTAGAAAGGGGTCCCCTTTCACAGACTAGATCTGCTTGAGGATACTTCTCCCAACTCTGACCTGTCCTAAAAGGGGAGATCACTGAAGATCATTTGATTAACACTGTACCTACCATGAGTGTTTTCAGTCTTCCAAGAATGAAGAGGCTGTATCTGGCTCGGGTGATTGTAACGTTCAGACGCTGAAGGCTTGCCAGAAACCTAGATGACAAGACAAAACTAAGCTCCTAAACTACTTCTTCCAAGAGGCTTAAGTCTTGTGAGAAAAAGAGGTAACACTCATGTCAGTGAGAAGGTAACAGTTACAAAGGTGGAAGCTGTTCATGGCCTGTTCCCAGATCTCACTGCAGCAGCCCAGTCTCACACAAAGGGCTTTGCATGAATTCTGGGGGGTTTTCACCACTCTGATTCCTTGCAGGGAATTCCAGCTCTTGCCATTGATGTTTCCTTTCTGAGAGCAAATCCCCTCTTAATGCCAACCACTGCTTCCTTAAATATTCCTCAAAGTACAGAAGACATCAACCTCATTTCACCTATCAAGACTTTAAGCTTCTTTTTGACTTGAACTGAAATAGGTTAATAATATTTGGCATGATTAAGAAGAAATTTTTCTACTGAAACACTGAACACTGGAAATGAATATTTTACTTTAGAGGTGACCCAGCACTGGAAGCACATGAAGGAAGGCTTTTGCTTTGTCATGCCTCAAGAGTGGAAAGTATACCATTGCAGAAGAAAGTCTGTATTTGCACCATAAAAACTGTCTAGTCTCTTTTGGTGGGATCACAATCCAAGGTACTGAATCCTAAACAAATGCCTAGTATATTCCTAAAGGTTGATTTTTGTTAGGGCTTTATTTACCAAAGCTCAAAAAAAGGCTTGTGAAACTAATATCAGTATTTCTTCTCAACAAATACACAGCTTATTCTGTAACTAACAAAGTCTGCAATACAAAAAGCAAGTCTCTATTCCATGTAGTTGGAACAGGTCTGACATGAATGCTTGGTACTGTGGTCATGGCACTGAGACCTGCTCTGCAGCAAATTCATAACCCCTGCAGTTACACTGCAAAGGCCCCTGAGCACCCCAGAACATCAGAGGAGGGGGGTGTGGGGGAAGAAAAAGAAGAGGCAAGAAGCAGCCCCAGGACACAACCCCAGCAGCACAGATACAGCTCTCTAGGTCTTGGGGAGGTGGGGAGCAGATCTTGAAAGACCATTAATTCCTATTATCTTTTACAAAACAGACAATGAGATTATTTTCTTAGGAAAGGAAAAAAGCCCCTGGTCATTTCTTGGAGAGTTCTCTCCTCCCTTTACAAGTTACTTTCAGAATAATTTTAATGCTGGGCTAGCAACCTTGGAGACCAAAATACTTTGCTCAGCTATAAGATCATATGTAAGGGTGATGTGACCTTTCCCATCACACCTTGCCAATGGCACCTGAGCCTGAGACAGAGATGACCAAATCATCAGTACATACAGTTTCTACAGCACTCTGCACTGCCAAAGGTTCAATATATAAACCTTCCAATTTTCTTCCAGAAGAACAGAAAGGGGTTAAATCCTGTGTCAGCCAAGAGAACTGGCAGGTTCCAGCTGCCTTCAGTTTCCAAACTCAATCAACCAGATTAAGAAATCTCCAAAAAGCATTACTGTTGTTTACTATAGGATTTGGATTCTTGCTCTTCCCAAAGTAGCATGGATCAGCACAATAAAGAGCCCTTTATCTACAAACAAGAAAATTAGTATCAGAGAAACATAAGTAGCTTAGTGAAACCCAGTACATAACAATGATTTCTGTTTATGCAAATAGACTTCCCACAGTTTAGATTTAAAAGCCACTATTCCCACTACCTTATTTTAAACTAAAGTGTTCCCTAAATTGCAGAAACAAGTCAACTGCTGTAGTGGTCTGGGGGTCAACAGCACACCCAGTATCTAGTTTCTTCTGATTCAGACAGGAAAATACTTATATTATTAAAGGTGCAATTGTGAAACAAGACTTCCTGCAAACCCCCTGCTAACTCAAGACAAGCACAGTCAACTGCAAGTCACAGATCCAGCTTGTCTACATCACCCTCCTGCCACATATATAACTAGTGAGCAATTTACACCATGCTGTATTAATAGGATAGCCACAGTCACAGTAAATGGATTTAGTTTCAAGAGAGCAGTATTCAGAAAGTTCCAGTATACAGCAAAAGCTGCAAGAAAATTAAGTGCTGCAGTACTAGCACAAAGAGCCAAGTTCCCAAGACCAACGCTGACAAACCAAAGGAGTGACAGGCAAGTTCATCAGCATGCACCACAGAACACACCACCTCACATTTCCATCTCCCCTTGTTTCAGAGATCTCAAGCCAGTAACATTAACTCATGCATTAAGACACCCTCTAATTTGCTGGCTGTGGTCACTGGTTCTCCAATAACTCTCTTGATGGTTGTATTAAAAATAACAACTATATCTTGAGTGTCACTGGAAATGGGACTTAAAATCACCCAAGGGAAACATACCCAATGGACCCTTTGGTGCTGTTTGCCCGGACACACGTCACTATGATGCAGTCTTTCTCTCGCCCCTGGAACGCATCCACTGTGTCCACTTCTCCTGGGCTGTTGAAGAAAGAATTAGCAAGCCCCTAAATTATGTTAGTTGAATTCTTAAGCAACACACCCTGATGCAAACAGCCTGTTCTGAACGTGCAACTGTCAGAATAACCCAGGATACGTTTCTGTTTGGCTGTATGAAAAGATTCAGTGTAGGAACCTAAGGCTACATTCCCCTGTCTGAAGCCAACATCATGGCTGAAGAGCTGTTCAGGGTTGTGCAGCTTGGAATTTAAGTTTTTCTCTCAAATGAGCTTTATTCAGAACAGCAATACAATCAAACCACATATTCAAGTACTAGTTAAAGAACAGTTCAAAGCTACTGTGACTAAGTATAGATTTTGGTAGTACAGGAAAAAGCTGAAGAGTTTTTGCTGTTATTATGAGGACAAACAACAGACTAAGATGCAAGAGCCACACCCCATGTGAGACGTCATCATTTCTTTACCTGTTATTCTTAAACGCTTTGTCCAGCTGCTCTTGAATTTTCTTTTTCTGTGCACTGTAAGGGGTGATTACTCCAATGCGGCGGAGCCCTAGATCCTTCCTTTTTTCTTTAATTGTTCTAATTAATTCCATAACCAGCTTCACTTCCTGGGGATTACTGAAAGAGCTGAAGACGACAGAATGGAAACATTTTAGGAATATGTTTGACAGCTCTTCCAAATTCAACTTTTCAGCCCGATTTCGAAGGGGGCTGCATGTCAAAGCCCCCACCTTGACCTTCTTCAGCCTCCTTCAAGTAGAGGTTCAAAGAACTTTGCAAGCAGGCTATGGTGAAGGAGAGGAGCAACAAGAAGTGTGAGCAGTGAAACGCTGCACTCCACATTCCCTAAAACTACATAGCTTTGCTTTCCTTACAGGATTAGCAAAAGGGAGGACCGAGCATGACACCTTCTGGCTTTACCTGAACATGCAGCTGAGAAAGGAATTGCTGAAAAATAAATAATAAATGAGGAACTCCAACTGTTACTAGCCTTAGCAGAGACTGTAGGCATTTACTGGCACCTAGCAGACAGTCAAAACATGGCCAAAACCAGTTTTAGACAAATGCTTTTTTGGTTTGGGTTTTTGGGGGTTTTGTTTGGGCTTTTTTTAAACACCTGCTCTCAATAAACAAGATATTTGTAAAATTAAATCAAGTTGAAAATGCAGCTCTGACTACTTAATACATACAGGGAACAACAGAGGACAGAAGAGAACTCTTCTGCAGGCAATTAGTTCTCAGCAAATCTAAAATCTGGCAGCATAGAATGCAGAACTTACTCATTGTCTCGCTCCTCACGACCATCTCCTACATCAAAAATAAGGTAGGGCTGGAATGGCCACTCTGAAGAACATCTGTTCTCTTCTGTTGCTCTGTAAATAACATTTTTATCACCAGGTAAGCATACAGAAATTCTAAGAGCTGCTACTTTCTTTCTTTTATTTTTTTACACCATGGTTATCAAATAGAAGCAACTTTCAACTTCCCCCCCTCTTCCAGAGTCCTTAATCTTCACTGGTACAGCACATATTGAGGCCTGAGTATGAACTCTGAGCAGTAGGCATACTCACTTTTAAAGGAACTAATTAACTCACATATCACAGCCAGCACTAGCAAGAGACAGAATGAATGTTTTCTCCCCCCTTAAGCATCCTCCCCTCCCCACAATCTCAAGATTTTTTCAGCCTCTAAATTTAGACTCAAGAGGATATCCTGATACAAAAAAGAGACTTCTTTGAAATACACCCCGCTCAGGAAGGAGAACAGAGAGCTCCTCACTTGTCAGTCTTGAGAGTCCTGCCATAAACATAATTGGATGGGAAGAGGCAGATGTCAGGGTGCATCCTGTACTGCACAGTCAGCTGCACCACTGGCAGGCTTCGCAGAACCTTCCTGTGTACTTGCTCCTCCAGGTGCCTGTGGAGGCGTGCCATCAAGGACTGATCGTAGCCGTACTCCTGCGCCTTCTGCCAGAGGGAAGACACAGGGCTGACTTCTAGAGAACCAGGTCTCAAATTAGCTACAGGAATTTGCTGCTTGGACTTTACACTACTTGGTGTTTTCTTTTAAACTCTTAAATCACTGACAAAATGACAAATGTTTGCATTTCATCTTCTATTTGGTTATTTTCAAGAAAGATCACCTGAGTAAAATGTGTGTTTTTGTCAGTGGATCTCCAGCAAGACAACTCTCCTTTGAGAGTCACAACGCAGTAAAGTGTTAAACACATCAACAGTAACAGAAATCAAGATCTTCCAGGTGGGATCTCATTAAATGAGCACACAGCCTCCAGACAGTTTACCCTTCTAGAGATGGTTTTCTCCTCCTTTATCAGATGTTTAAAACAGTCTTTACTGTACAGGAGCGCAATAAAGTGCTCCCTATACATTCATCCTTCAAAGACATCTGCAGGGTGAGGAAGACCCCATCCAAACAGCATGGGGACTTCCCAGTCTTCATCCTCCATTCCTTAAGGAGTATGACACTAACACTCACATGGGGAAATAAGTCTGCCACACCAGTGTCCACCACAAACCCAGTGCCATGTTACACTCAAGTTTGCGTTGCCATAGCAATTCTTAACAGTGCATGAAATCAGTTTCAAGCTACACCAGGGAAGTCTTCAGAGGCTGCACTCACACATCTGTACCAGCTTTATTCACACATTGGAAGGCAGTATTGATATGGACTCCATTTAACAGAGGCTAACATTGGCAGGGCGAAAGTTAGTGTGTGATATACATCGTGATCTGCCATCAAGTCTTTTCTACATAAGTTCTATAGATTATACACTATATACAGCATGAAAAAAATACAATTTGAACACTTACCATTGATTTTACAGTAGGAGGGAGCTGTTTGGGATCTCCAACAAGGACAAGCTTATTACAACGATGGATCAGTGGAATCAGTGTTTCAACCTCACAGGACTGTCCTGCCTTTTGTACATGCAAACAGGGGGAAAAAAGTTGTAAGCAAAGGAGGAAAGTACGTTACATTTCCTGTAACACAGCCAGAACAACTCAGAAATGCTTTTTAGGGCTTTAAAACAAAATACAACCAGAAAAAACATGAAACAAGAAAGCACATAAGAAAAATATTTCTTCCCCTAATTAAAAACTCCAAAGAGATTTTTCTTTTATATTAAATACACAGAGCTTTCTCCAACCAGACACAAGGATAACTCAACCATCTGGAAACCTCTGTAGCCATAATCACCCTTCAGCCATGAGTTTTAATTAAAAGCTGTCTGCAAACTCAACAAGTGAGAAAAAATTAAGCAGAAGTTAACTCTTTCTTCTTATGGCTCCAAGCAGCGGGACAGGCTAGTTAAAAGGTGTGGAGGGGGCAAGTAACCCACCACACATCACACTAGCAGCCAAGTAACAACATGTTGCTGAAGCACAGAACAAGGCAGACCTTTAGAGAAGGAACATGCTGTAGTTCTGAAGAGCTTCACTAACCTCATCCACAATGACACAGCTGAAAGGATCCAGCCCCTGCCGCCAAAACGCAGACTCCAGCAGACTTCCTCCACTCGTGCTCAGTGTGCAGCAGATGATATCAGATTCCAAGATGATATCCACCTGCACTTTCTGAGAGTGCCCCCGAACCTTCAAGTGCAACAGGACACCATGTCTCTCCTCTTTTGGTTCTCTGACCCACCTTAGAGTAATTCTAACTGCCCAACAGAACGTGCATAATGCAGCACCCCAGTGAAGCCATCCCTATTACTACAAACAGAAGTCCCAAGCTGGCTTCACTGGAGCTTCACTCACTTGAAATGACACCATCTTTGAGGTGGCAAACTGGAAGAACTATTACTTTCTCTCTACAACTATACAACACACACAGCAGAAGTGAACAGAATTCAGCGTGACATCACATTTCTGACTCAGACTTCATGACCATTAAGAATCAGCATGTATATTGTTAAAGATGAACCTTCATTCATCTCATGGTTCATGCTGATAGTCAGCCTTATTATTGGTTTTGCTATCAGTGCCTATTTGCAATTTCAAACCTATCTCCTTCCATGCACACACACAAGAGAAAATTCCAGCTATTGCTTTAAACATGTAAACGTCTCAGTCCCAATAGGATGGTAAGGGGCACATCATTTCCTAGGATGATCTTCATCCTAGAAAATTATGATTCCAATACCTTTGCTGCTAAATATACATTTTGTTTAAAATTTAAGAGTAGGACATTGTTTTGGTTTTGTGTTTGGGTTGTTTTTCTTCAATATGTAGCCAGAGTACTCCTAGATTTCCCACCAGGATATCCATAGTTTACTCTGCTTATCATCTTTTATTTACTGACACACTACTTTATAAACACTCCCAGCCACATCAAAAGCAAATCTCCACCACAATTAAAGGACACCAAGTATATAAAGAGATTAGCTGAGGTTTATTAAAGAGCTGCCCAAAAGATAAATTCCTACCTCCTTTAGTTGGGAAGCAAGCTGTTGTCTCTCCTTTGAAAGTCTGCCAATTTCATCATCTAACATTTGACTCTGGGTGGGAACAGATGGGAGGGAAGAGAAACCACAGAAATATCAGGAATAATTAACACATATTTCCCATATACCTTTTTCCCCTCCCATGCCCTAATACATTTCCTAAACATTTAGGATTGTTCAGACATGTCAGAAAAGAGGTGATCAGTTTCTTTCAAAATGGTTAATATGTTTTGACTTTCCATAAATAATACCACACTTTTTGTGCAACTGGGAAACTGGTTTACCATTAGACATCTGCAATTTGAGCAGAAATGCCCATTTTTTTAATTAAAAAAAAAAAGTGAAGACCTCAAGTGCAACACACAGGCCAAAATCTCAAGGTTGCAAGGTATCTCACAACTGTCAGTTACAGAGAGCTTTTAAGTACACAAGTTAAATTATTAAGTTTTATGCTTACACCAATGACAGACACAAATGAAGACTATCAGACACTGAAGCATGAAGTGGCACAATTGCTTTGCTGAAAATACCAGTATAAACAGAGAAAAAAAATGCATCCCCATGTTAAGTTCCTCACTCCCTTTCACAGTGCTAGCTAAAGTTTCCACTAGTTGAAAAACAGGTGAGAAGACAGCTATTCTCAGAAGTGGTATTAAAACAAAGAGTTCTTTACTCTTTGTATTCAGCTGAGAATACAAAGACAAGACACAAACAGGATCAAAACCACTACACTGCTTTATTACCTCCTTCTTCTCACATCTGTGCATGGCACGCTGACGAGACAGCCTGTCCAGCTCTTGATCCAGAGCTTCTTTTTTCTTCTGGATGTCCTGGTCACACTCCCCTGGCTTCCGTTCTGTAACACAAAGAACAGGAGGAATAGAAGAATCTATGTTATCAATGACACTTGCCCTCATTCGGGCATCTTTGGTTAAGAACAAATGGACAAACTCTTTTTTTTTGTTGCATTTTTCCTTTCTCCTATTGAAATCTTGTAAAACAAAGACAAGACTTGGTCCCATCTGCAGCTCTCAAAGAGTGGCATAGCCACATTGCTTACAAATGATGGCTTTAACATTCATTTGCTACAGATCCTTTATAAAACAAAGTCATCTTGCATATTTTCTTGGGTTTTGCTTAGATTTTAACCATATGTAAACCGACACTTTTACATTAAGATTGGGAAAAATGATGTTTATGAAGCACTGCTGCAGGCTGCCCAGGGAGGTGGTGGAGTCTCCTTCTCTGGAGATATTCAAGACTAATCTGGATGCCGACCTGTGCAGTATGAGCGGGGGAGCTGCTTTGGCAGGGGGGTTGGACCTGATGATCTCTTGACATCCCTTCCAACCCCTACAACTCTGTGATTCTGTTAAAGTCTTTTACCAGCTGCTCTTTCTTAAAGGATGCATAGTCCCTCCCAAGTGTAAAACACCATCAAGCTATTAGAGAAGACTGAAGAACAGTCCAATTTCATCATGTTACTTACTCATTCTATGTTCAACTTGCTTATCCAGGCTAAATCCCCGGACTTCACTGTTGATTGCTTTTTCAGCACCAAGTCGCACTAATTTGATATCACCACAGTTTCCTGTTCACAAAATCAAGAGTCAAAATACTTTTAAATTGCTCCAATAATCTCTTTGCTATAATCACTTTGGTATGAGAGGAAAAAAAAAAAAAAATAAGGCTTTTCTGCTTCTCTGGGGGTCTGTGACAAATGCAGCTACAAAATGATTTAGTAGTTAGAAAAATGATGTTGCCTGTGTTTTAGTGGTGGCTGAGCCACCACTTTCTCAGGCTTCCTGATCTAAATCCTACAGAATGCCTAAGGTAGATAATTACTCCAGTACCATTAGTAGCACAGCTGGTAAGTCAATACAGAATTGACATTTAGTTACAAAACAGTATTGCTCCCCCCCCCATCCACAGACTAGATTCCTTGGTTCATAATACTTTGTATTAGTCACAATCTAGTAAAAAAAACACTAAGAGGCTCTCTCACACATCGATTTTCATCAGTGTGTTTAGCATAATTAGCTAAGTCCAATTTTAGTCAAAAATCAAGGTAATAGGTCTTGTGTACAAATCTTTAAGGAGTACTTTAAAAATGGTGAACTGAAACTAACACTGTGAGGACAGGGTCAATGTCTATACAAAGTGCAAGTTATTTTAAAGAAAACCTAATACACCTTTTAGAAAAGGATGTAGCACCACGTCCTGCAAGAGAAAACAGCTGCTGAGAGTAGCATGTAAGTATTATACACTATCAACTGTTCCAGTTTCTCCTTCAGGCTTTGTCTATTTAACATATGAGCAGAATTTTAAAATAAACCATACCCAAAGGCTCCTGTTTGTTTTGGCATTTTTCCTTAAATGCAACGATGATCTTTTTCATGAGTTCATCAACAGCAGCATTTGATGGTGCACAAACTAGAAAGCGGTTTGGCTTCATCTTTGAATTTGTTTTTTTAGTTGCTTTCTCATTCCTAGTGTTCTGTAGATTAATTAACAATAAACCAAAGTAAGCTCTTCAGATTGTTTTCATTTGTGATTTAAAAGCCAGGCTGTATGCTCATTTTAATCAGCAGAGTTATGGGGACTATTGCACTTGAGTATCTCTTAAGGTATGCCTTGCACTGAGTAAATCAAATGCATTAACACTATTTGCATGAATACCCTTCAACAACAACATACCAGATGCCAATATGAAAACCATTAAATGGGATGGGCCAAGTAACATTCTTTAATACATCAGAATAAGGGTATTTTTATGCAACAAATGTTTATACTACTGGTGGCACATTTTATAGATTTTTAAATAAAATATTTTAAAATGTCATTTTAAATTTGGGCATTCCAAGATGCCCAAAAGGTATTATTTCCACCTTTACATCCTATACAGTAGAGGACTAAACAGCAGCACATGACAATCAACCCACGTTCACTTACCTCTCTCAGAACACGAAACAGAAGTCCAACAATAGTTTTGGATTTCCCTGTTCCAGGTGGTCCGTGGATGAGGCAGATCTTGGGAAGCCCTGGATGTTGCTTTACCATGGCATAAGCCGTGTCAATGGCTCTCTTTTGATCTTCATTGTATTCATTCATATCCCATGCCTGAAGGGACAGGGGAAAAACTATTGAATTACCTAGTGCTGATCCAACCTCCCACGTGCCTTTAGGTATTTTCAAGAATGTCACCCACCCACCACCTACAATTCCAAGCCTTGGAGGTCACAGGAGGTTTCGATTCTAGGTTTGTTCTACATGCATGCTCAACCCTGACTTTCAAGCTGTAATAAAGGTTTCATTTACTCTACACACCTTTATTTTGATTTGCTTTCTCCATGCTACACCTTATTTCCTGAACAGGAAAGAACCTGAAAGCTGCTCTAGGTGCACTACTGGTATCTATGTCAATACAGGAAAAACACCTGAGCAAAATCAGGCTCCTCTCTATCCACCCTGTCCATCAACTCTGAAAAGCACCAAGTGCCTCTATTTTTGAACACAAGTGGCATGAAAAACCAGTTCTGCAAACTCAGCCAGCCCAAATGCCCGCTTTGTCACCCCTGTGACTTCTAGGTGTAGGACTTACAGCACTTCCTGAAGCGATGGACAGATCTCTTGGACAGAAGTCATTGTAACTTGGGTTTATGATTGGTTTAGCCAGTTGGCTCCTGCTCAACAGTAGCAGACCTTTGAATTTTCGGTGCGTGGTCACCAGGGAGCCAACCACCACACACTTCACTTGCTTATTCATGAAGAATGACAAATTGCCTTGAGTTTTCACAGAAAGATGGCAGACTGTATGCTGTTCCTTTTGTCCTGTTGAGGGGGAGGAAACCATCCACTAGTTGTTAATTCAAAGAATATCTAAATTTGTTACTGAAAGATCTCTGAACAGGTCAAAGAATTCACCCAAACCAGGTGCTGCCTTCTATTAGGGAGCCAATAACTAACTCCTGCAGAAACCCTGCCCCCACCCTCCAAAAAAACCCAAACAAAACCAAAAAAGCTGAAGTCCCCACAACCCACCAGTGCTCTGTAAAACAACTCAGATCATTGTTTTAATCAGGCAGTGTTAATCTTGATGCTTGGTAATTCACAATTTCAGCTCAAGAAGACAACAAAAGTTTTAGTGGGTAAGACCACCCAAGTTCACAGCACTTCATAATACCTTACAGCAGCTCCTGAAGAAGTACACAGACCACCTAACTCATCATTAATTCCTGTTCTTACACAAAGTATTAACATCTGTATTGAAGGAATCCCCTAGAAAAATGCACGGCAAGCAAGTCTGCAGCTTGTTATCAATCTTCTAGCACAGAACAGACATGCAACAGTGGAAAAACAATCCCACTTCCTCTGGGTAAGTGGCATATTATGACTATCAACAGCCAGCTATAAAGCAGCATTTCATGACGCCAAGAATCACAGAGTTGTAGGGGTTGGAAGGGCCCTGGAGAGCTCCTGGGGTCCAACCCCCTGCCAAAGCAGCTCCCCAGCTCATACTGCACAGGTCGGCGTCCAGACGGGTCTTGAATCTCTCCAGAGAAGGAGACTCCACACCCCCTGGGCAGCCTGTCCCAGGGCTCCCTCACCCTCACTGGGGAAAAGTTCCTCCCCAGGTTGCTGTGGAACTTCCTGTGCTCCAACTTGCAGCCATTGCCCCTTGTCCTGTCCCCACAGACACTGAAAAGGGGCTGGCTGATTCCCCCTGCATCCCATGCTTAAGATAACTGTAAACACCAATTAGGTCTCCCCTTAATCTTCTTTTCTCTAGACTCAACAGTCCCAGCTTATTCAGCCTCTCCTCCTAGGGGAGATGCCCCAGGCCCCCCATCATCTTCATAGCCCTTCTCTGGACTCCCTCCAGGAGATCCCTGTCCTTTTTACACCAGGGAGCCCAGCACTGGACACAACACTCCAGGTGGGGCCTGACCAGGGCAGAGCAGAGGGGGAGGATCACCTCCCTCAACCTGCTGGCCACACTCCTCCCGATGCCCCCCAGGATCCCATTGGCTCTCCTAGCCACCACCAGAAGAATCCCACTTCTCTTCCAGCCCTGTTTACTTACTAGTTAAACGGCCAGAGGCACGAGCGAACCGTGTCACGAGGCCAACATGATGCACTGCTGGGTTCTCCATCTCACTCTCTTCCCTAAAGGTGTCTTTTTTCTTTCGGACCACCAAGAAGATTAAGTCATCCTCCTTTGGATGAAGCTGCCTTGCCAAATCACTTTCTTGAAAATGGGCTAGCCAAAATATATTTCAAAATTAGAATATTAAAAGGAAAGTGGTTACAACTACTTTCTGACTCTAAGTACTAGGATTAGCATACTGCATAGAATCAGTAATGCCCATCTGCTTTTTTAAAGCTATTAAAAGCTATATAGCAAAACACTATGGAGAGTTTTAACTGCATCCTGCCTTAAGTCTGAACACAGCACTGTGCAAAAACCAGAGCATATCAAGGATTATTTTATTTACCAAAGCTGAAAAAAGATACTAAATGAGGTGGAAAGTATTCAAACAACAAATAACTTTTTGTACTTAACACATAAATTCCCCATAAAGTAAATATTTGTTATGTACATTCTGTAAAATAGCAAATTCAAGATTCTTTCAGTATTTAAAAGTAGTAAAAACATCCACCTCTAGGTGCTAGCTCATTATAAGGTATTACATGAAAATTAGAGGAAGGTTTTATAACAAAAACCCAAAAAGCTTACCAGTAAAGTCTGCTGTATTCAGCTCAGCACTGAACCTCTGTAAGCAGAAATAGTAACTCTTCTCTCTCACTCTCTGGTTTTCTACCCACTCTTGGGCCAGCTACATGTTGGAAAGTAAAAGCTAAATAAAAACACTTTGAAGGGCTGAGTGTACCACAAGAGTCTGTCATGACTACTCAAAGGGCAAACATACTAAGAAGAAATAAAAGGAAGCTACCAGGTTGTCAAGTACAAGACATTAAAGACTCTCATCCATTCCTTGTACTGTATGTGTACACACTACATACAAACACACAGATGCCAAACAAAAGCACTTTCTTCTACACCACCCCCCATTTAATGTACTTCCTTACAAAGCTCTGAAGAAAACCCAAGCATGGGTTCCCTCAATTGCACTTTCACTTTAAAATACTGTATTATCCTCACATTGACTTCATTTTCTACATTTTTTTCTACAGAAGTGGTGCCATGCCTAAACTTGAACACAGACTTTGAATGAACACTGTTTTCTCACTGCTAAAGTTAAGCTGTTATGGAAAGATATACTCCTCAGATTAGCTTACCCTCTCACGTAAGTTCTCAACATAAAATATCACATTATAATTCTTTTTACAGTCACTCTCATTAAAGGCCTTAGTTTCTTAAAAGATTTCTGGCTTAAGCTTTATATGACAAAGAAACCCCCTTTTTCCCCTCTTTTTGCATGCGTTAGTAGATGCATACCAAAAACAAAGCTTCACTTTGCTGGGGTGAGTAACAGTCCCCAATTTCAAATTTAACTGTCCAAGTATTCCCTCCAAATCACTCCTGTGTTCAGGTCTGTATCTGAGTATTTTCAGAAGGTAAACAGAGGACATAAACCTGGTTTTAATTCCTTGGTAAAATTTACTATGGTTGAAGAAAACAAACCAAGAGGCAGATTGCTACTACTTACTGTTTCAAAGGCATTTAGCATCATCAAGGGGAAAAACGTATTAAAATAGTCATTGTAGCCCTGAAATCGGACCGGAACAGCAGCTACTACAGAATGCAGGAGATTACTTGAAGGTCCGAACTGGCTGCAGCTTGTAAACATTTCATAAGTCCACTTTAGGACTTCATTAACAAAAATGCTATGATCACGCTGCTGAGCGCCAAGGAAGGAAGAATGGTGTGCTTCCTGGGCAGGCCTTCTGGGAATGTTTGAAGTGTTGTCATGCTGTATATTGCGTGACTGGAGAACATTACTGGAAACACTGGATTGAGGTACATTACTGCAGCTTGGAGATTTGGATGTTTGATTTCCTACTGGTAGAGCCCTTGCATTTGGTGGCCTGACCACCACTGGTTTCGCTGCATTCACTTTGCTTTTTGAAGCTGGTGGCAGCTTCTTAACATCTTCAAGATCCTTGCTGAAGGCTGCATTCCGTGAAGAACTTGCTGAGCTGAAAATTTTAGTAGTGGAAGGCTTCCTTGGTTTAGGAGGCAGAAGAGAAGGTTTAGCAAACAAGTGATCCTCTCCCGAGCTGGTGGTTGAATGCTTACTACAGTACTCTGCTGGTTTTTCCACTTTTTCCATACAGTCTTTGTACTTACATTTCATAATAGTTGAGAATTCATTCTGCTGAAGGCTTTCATCAGTATCCATGTCCTCTGGTTTTTCACTACCTATAGTAGTATCCGGAACACTCTCCACCTGAGAACATAGTTCCATATCCACAGGATCCAACTGAGTTAAAAACAGATCATCATCATCTTCACTGTTCTCAGCTGGTTCATATCCATGTTCCTTAGAAGTTGTCTTCTCACCGTCAGGCTGTACAACCCGACCTTTTCCTGAAGGTTCACCTTTATCCTCTCCAACAAGCACAGCAGAATAGAGACTTGAATCCATAGGCATAGGAGGAACCACTGTACTGTTATCCTCTGATTTTCGGCTCGTGTCTGTAGAATGAGGTATTTTAGACAGACATGGTGGCTCCTCCACAGAGCGGCTTTCAAGTTTTCCCTCACTGACAGAAGGACAAAGTTTCTTCTCCATTTCTTCCCCTCCTTGGTTTTTAACAGATCCTTTAACAGACCCCTGTACAAAGTTTTTGAGCTTTTGTCTGATAGATTTTGCATCCACTTTGCTAACTCCTTTGTTTCTACTCTCAGAGCTTCCTGTGAGACTTTTCACATTGACACTTTTGGGCCTTGTCTGCCTTAAGAACTGAAGGTCCTGGCAGGCCAGCATTTTTCTATTATGTTTTATAGACAAATTCTGAGGAGCAATCAATTTAGTCTTCTGTCTCTGGGTTACTCCCACTCTCCCTGCAGCTTTACCATAGCTGCGCAACTGAGCCACGCTGTCTAAAGAGCGCTGGGATAACTCAAACGCTTTGCGAGGCGCCTTCTTCAGACCAAGTTTTTCTACAGTCGACGTGGGTGCAGCACGCTGCCGAACCTTCCTTGGAGGAACCACAGCAGGCATTGACCTGTCAGGATGAGAACTTAACGTGCTCTGAAGTTGTTTATTTTGTGCTGGTTTAAGACCAGAAGGCTTTTTAGGACTTCTCTGAATAGTCCTTGCTACCTTAGGTTTTGCTGTATTTTTCCGTGGGCTTGCCTTACTTTTCTTAAGGGCCAACTTTGAAGCTAATGAGATGTTAGATGTAGATGCTCTGGGTTCACTTAATTTTGAGTCCAGGGTAAAATCTTTAGTAGCAGTACCTCTGTCTGCAAAACTGTCCAGTTGATCTTTTGCATTTTCGTTACTAATTGGTTCTGGCAATGTTGAATTACTTACTTCTTTTAAATTATCAGCCTCTTTCTGATGAGAAGTATTTTCTATCTGCTTTTCCATCAAACTTGCTTCTTCCATGGCATCATCACTTAAATAATCCATATCATAACCCCATTCATTTGTGTGATCGGCCAGTAAGCCATCTGAATTACCAATATCAACTGATGCTGAAGGATGATCTTGTTTATAGTCTTGAGTTGGCTCCAAATGATACGCCTGAGTATCTTGCCATACTGAAAAGACATCACCTTGTGTTTCAAACTCAAAGTACTGAGAGTCACAGTCTTCAAGCGACAAGGGTGAGCTTGGTGTCTTTGACTCTGGTTTGGTATCACCATCAGGAGTTGAAGGCTGCTTTTCAGGACACACACTTTCATTCTGTTTTTCTGTTTCCTCCTTGTCAGCCACATCTTTATCTTCGTCAGAAGAGTCTGAAATTATGATGATTTGATTGTCAAGGCAATCTGCATCACAGGGAGACTTGGTACTCTGGTCATCACTGGAAGATCTAACAGCACCTTTCACTTTCCTTTTAATATCACACACACCATGATGAATTGAGCTTTCTTGGCTTGAATCAAAGACAAAGTTGACACCTTTGGCATATGCAGCTAAGGACAATTTACTGAGTTCCCTATCAACCTCTGAGTCTGTTAAACTATTATCTTCAGAAACCATCTTCACAAAACCCTCCTCTTTTTTCCCCATTGAATTGTTTTCTCTCTTGAAATATTTTGAGAATTCAAACAAACTGTCACTTGATTCACACTTCACTGACAGTGGCCTGATCTGAGCAGCAGGGCTGGATGTATCCCTCTTGTTTTCAGAGCTAGATGGAACACGACCACTTGCTGAACTTTCATCCATACAAAATGTCTTTGAAACTTGAGCTTTAGAGTCACACTTATCCAAGTCATTTAAATTAGGCTGCTCCCTGCCTGAAGTTTCCATGCCCATGTTTTTCTTAAGCACAGACTTAAACAAACTTGACTTTTCTTCGGTGGATACTCTTCTCACTAAGGTGTCATTAAGCCCTGAAAGCAAAGTACTGTTATCTTCGTTTTCCTGCATACCAGGTTCATTTTTAGAGAAGCTGGAGCCACCTAATGGTGTTTCCTTTGATACTTGTTTAGTGGGCACCAGTTTGGATTGACAAGTACCGGTAACACTTTTCTCCTGTATACTTCCACAACTTCTTGAAGCTGGAGTATCAACAGAGATTTCATTTCCACACACAGTAGTCACTCCCTGATGTTTATAACAATCTTTGCTCGCACACAGAGAGCTATTGCAAGAGTCAGGTTGCTCTACCTCTCCTTTTGAAGCACTTGTTGTTAAACTGCAGTTTTTCAAGCTGCATGGCTTCGCTGGCTGAGTTATTTTTGAGAGCCATTGAGCTTTCTGTATCTTGTTTTTCAAATCCATGAATCTACCCATATCCACTTTATGCTTTGAAGAGGAGCTGGGAGAAACGTTGCTTTCCTTCACATCTGAGCTGTAAACATGTTCTGGAGAACCCATGTAAGTTTGAGCAGCCAGACACGTTGTTGTGCGTCCTGCTTCGCATTTGTTTTCCAATTCCCTGCTCCTTCTGAAATCCGAACACTGGGCATTTGGATTAAAGCACTGATTATCCATATTGCACTTCCCTGCCACAAGATCATTATTCCTATTTTCCTGAACTTGACCACAAGCTTTTGTTGCCAAAGAGTTCTGTGGGCAGACGTACTCCTGGTCATCAAGTTCCTTTTTAATATGCAACAAGAGTCCTTCTGTGGATGTTGAAGTTGATGAACTTTTAGATGCACCTCTACATTCCTCTTCCCAGGCGCTGCTTCTTCTAGGGCAATCTTCATCTCCACCTTCCTTTGACCTAACAGGTGAGCAAAGGTCATCTCCGCCATGTACGCTCATCTTGCATCCATCACCATGGGCGTTCTTCTCCTGCTTTATAGAAACAATAGGTAAAGTTGTAGAGCTTGCACTGTTTCCTGGGGCCACAAGGGTATTCAACATTCTGTCCTTCATACTTCTTATAACTTGTTTTAGGCATATTTGTAATTCCTGGGTTTCCTGAATGTTCAGCTGCCAACCTAAAGACAGATTTCCTCGCAGAAGAAGATTGAGTTTGTCTAGGTATTGCTTGCAAAGAGCATGCTGCCCAATCTGATAGCCTTCTCTAAGAAGGCTGCGTATCAACTGCACACAGGAGTTCTGCACGGAGTTAGAACCTTGTGAAGATACTGACGATGAACCTCTCACAGAGTGCCCAGACTGTTTTTCAGAGCACCGTGTAAACACTACAGCTGGAAGCTTAGCACATCTCACCACTGCTTCTACCCATTCTTGGGAGCTAATCCACAGCAGATGCAGGCACTTCTTCTTTCTGTGTAGCTCAATAATGGACACCAAGATCAGGAGAAAAAATTCAGAGATTTTATCACACTGCTGGATTCTCTCATTAAGAATATCTTTGATTTCTGAGCAGAGGTAGTGAATGACCTCTACTATATATGCTACACCCAAGTCCTTGAGATCCATAAGTGACTGAACAAAAGGGATGAACCACAGAAAAGTACTGTCGTGGACACGCATATCTCTGCCAATATCAGACTGGAGCAGGTTGGCCAGTGTTTGCATATCTTCATACATGTTGGGGCAGTAGTCTGGACAAATGGCAGCCTTCCATCCAGTATCCTGAAAAATAAAACCACCACCCTCATTATGCACATCTGCACAGTTCAATCTGCCAGGTTTTTTAGCTATAAAGCTTACTTACTCTCAAATATGTTGATGCAATGACAGTAATAGGATATAGGAGACACTAAGACAAAATCAAAACTTTTTAAAAAAATGCAGAAAATAAGAAAATTGAGCTAGCACACATAAAAGAAACTTGTTTCTTGAAATGTAACCTATGAAATAAGCATGAAGTAGTAATTCTACACCTCATTACTCCATACATTAGTTATGAATAAACTCAATCAGCAACTTTCATTTTAAATTGAATTCAGAGTTTTGTTTAATGTTTGTTTCAAACTTGATACAAATTATTGGGCTTTAATACCATCTCTGCCAAATTCACAAACACATTTTTCTTGATTTTTGCAGCCATATAAACAAGCAGGGACTACACTGGTTCCTATTTACAGAACGTAAGTGACATATTTAGTATTTTTTCCATGTAACATTACAAGTAGAAGCACTCTCTTCCCCTTTGTGTTTTACAGATTGTTTAAACTGACACCATCATTCAGTGATCAGAGTTCAAAGAGCAAGAAAACAAAGGATTTTTTTAAATACCTTTTGAGGCTTTTCTGTGTTGTAGTTATACACAATCTGACTGCAAGTAACCATGTCATCATCGTAGTCTAACTCTGGTTCAGTTTTTATCCTAAAAAGAAATGCAAATCGTTATAGACTACACACAACTAACTTACACTGTAAGAAAGACAACTTGGTCAAGCCACAGATTTCACTTTTCAGATACTGTGTCACTATTAGAACTTGTCAGTCACAAGGCATACCTCTGAAAAGATACCATATTTAAAGTGGCAGAGCTTGTTCTATCCTGCCTATAAGAAGTAGGGGAAGCAACTGCCTTAGGAAAAGGGCTTTGTATTAAGTTATGGATTTGACTATCTAGAATAAATACCCAGAATTCAATTTCCTTTGAATTTTCAGTATCTAAGTACAGTCCAATCACAGCTACATACTCATTAACTTTGCATGCAAGTATCTGAACACAACACTCAATTATTTAACTGAATAAAATCTCCTTTAACATGCCTTCCTTAGCTACCTATATATATGCAATGTTATCGATAGCCATCTGTAATGTTACAGAGTCTGTGTGTGTATAAAAACATCTAAGACATGATTTGAATCAACTTTGAGTGACAACACCTCAGGAAACAGCAGACAACTGCTATGGTTGTCTAGGTAGTATTTTTCACCAACATTTTAAAAATCAGTTTCAGTTTTTAGAAACAGGAGACATTACTAGAGTCCTGGGACCTGGATGCTTATAAAAACCCTTATAAAAATCCAGGACAGAACACCAAAAGATGGACATAACAGTGTTGTTCCCATGGAAGCTCTCTAAACTTTTGAGCAGCATATTAACCAGCCATTTCTGCAATAAACCAGCACTTCACTGAAGTGACTTTCTGTTCAATACTGACAATACTGTTACTCAGAAGGGACATGAAAACTCAATTTTATCTTAGGACAGAACAAAACACCACCTTTCAAAAGAGTATCTGATAAATGCTGCTTTTAAAACACTTCCTTTCAGCAGCTCACTACATTAATCAAGCTATTAAAGGTTAGTTTTGTGATTCTCACTTTATTTACTCCCCTGAAAGGAACACATTCAGAAAAGGAATAAAGACTATACAGTAGTCATTACTTCTACAGGTAAGATTTAAGACTTAACATGACTTGAAAGTAAACTCAAGTGTCATCTGGCACTACAATAAAACCTAAAGCTGTCATCCACTGAAAATTCTGGAATTCTCATTTTACCAAGAGTCTCAGTCACAGCGATCATCATTAAACTTTAGTGCTATAACCAACTTGCACTTAATAAACACTGAAGAGTTACCAGCCTTCCTGACTGAGGGAGAAAAACAAACTCTCAAAGGTTTAACAGACAAGCATATAAGTTTTTGAAAGAACCTCACAATTTTAGGGGACCTACGTTACCTTTTCATTGCTTGAAGTTAGCAAAATCTGATTTTATTTTGGTTTTTAAACTTGCCATCTCCCTCCCCCAACACAAATTAAGGCAGCACTGACAAGAAAAGCAAGACCAGGCTACTACACTCCCTGGTGTTAAGAGTCATGAACTGTTCTAGGCTCTTAATGAAACTGACCTCTTAAAGCTATTGCGTATGTTTTTTATTTCATTGTTGTAGCTCACACTGTTGATAATGGTTTGAAAGGCCTGGACAGGATCAATAAGCTGACCCCATACTTTAGATCCGAGCTGATCCAAAATAACCATGAAACAATGCAGCGCTGGCCAGAAGGGGTCAGTGGAATCATCTGAAACATAACAGTAATATTGGGGAAGAGTTGAAATGTGAGTCCTGTACATTCTTACACTAAGCTGAAGTGCAAAGTAGTTGATTTTCATTGATCTTTTCTTAAATACTAAAGTAACCTAGAAAGTTGCAACTATACTTTATAACCCAGAAAAAAGGATTTAAAAAAATCCCTACAGTCAGACACTGCTCTTCATGCAGTCTTAAATCAGCAGGAACCTGGAGAACTGTTACTAACATTCCCCAGCTCTATGGAACTGATTATTCCACTGATTTTTGGAGTGCTGTTCTAAAAAGTGGGTGCAACTTACACAGCTATGATAATTTATACTTCAACTTTTAAGCTAGAAGCAACTGGTTTTCCTTCAAGTGTGTTCTTCATTCTTCACATAAGATAGTATCATATCCTCAATGCACATATTAAGCTTACAAAGATCATTTAAGATGCAGCCCTGGTCTTGAGCTCATGTGCCATTCCCAGACTACACCATGGCACGTGGCCTACAAGAATAACCCAAGAGATACTAGTCTAAACCCTGAAATCCAAATCCCCAGCTGCAAAAGGGGTTCCCATCAACAGATGGATGGAAGAGTTAAATTTTAAGCAACCTGCAGCAATTCAGAGGGTGTTTCTTTATGTTAGGACTGAAAAGCCCAACTTGGTATTGTGAAATACACATTCCCATACAAGCCATACCTAAAGTGAAAATACTGAAATTACAAATTCATCCTTTCAAAACCTCTAAGACAGCCTTATGCAAAGCACTGCCATCCCTTCTCCGCTGTAGGCTGTGTCTGAATGTCACTTTTCAGTATTTGTCAGTATTGCCCAAATATTGTGCAATATTGGCATCTTCCAGAAGACAAATAAGCCTCAGTCAGTCACCTCAGCATTACACTACTAAGAATTTACTCAATTAAACAAGAAGTTTGACATAGATAAAAAACTGTGAACTCTTAGTCTCAGTTACCAGCTGCTTCTTTCTCCATGGTATGAAGTATAGACTGCATGAAATCATTTTGTTTGTCTGGGCCCAGTAACAAGGAGTCCATAGCTTGCTCTTCCAGCACTGTTAGCAACATACAAATCCCTACAAAAAAGGGGGAAAAGAAAAGAAACAACCTAGCCATGTAGGATCGTTTTCCAAATGCCATTAGCAGTATAACACTTGACTGAAGAGATCAGCAGCAATAGGAAACTAAACACTGCCTCACTACTATGGTTGTGCAACACTTAATTTTCCCACCTGGCATTCCCCAAAATAAACTGCATCTATGAAGTAGATTGACTTGAAAGAATCTCTTACAAGATGAGACTACACCTACAAATCCATTCCTGGTCATAAATACTCACCTAACCAATAATTCTTGTAGTTGGCAGTATCATATAAGTGAGATGGCAGAAGGAGGAGCTTCCCCTTTTCAAACATTGAAGAGCTGTAAATATCTGGATTCTCAAAAAGCCCCAACTCAATAACTTTGAACAAACAAGTCAGCACTTCCTGCAAGTCATAGTAATCATCCCTGTCAACCTTCCCTAAGTTCCTTGCTGTCAGGATGGCCCATCGACGAATCTAAGGGTTGAAACAAAAAAGTTTAATTAAAAAGATCAAATAAAAAAATCAGCCTGCTGTTACTAAAGTAAGGTTTTATAACTGCAAGTTGAGCTTTTTTTCCAAAATAACATTAGGAACAGGCTTACTATACCTACAAGATGTTCATAAACAATTCAGGGTAATATATACAAATCAATTTCCTTGGATTCACGTGACAAAGGGATAGCATTTCATTTTGTACTTGCTTTATATTATTTAAACATTACTGACCAGCCTTTTCTATTTAGTTAACTGTATGCAACACAACAGATGTGTTAAGTTGCACTCTCAGCAATACTTAATTTTTAAGATTCCAAATGTTACTAAACATTAAAGCTTCTAAGGATGAAGAAAGAACAGGGAAGACAGCAGGGATTCACACACTGAATTACTTGAATTTCATTTGGGAGTATAAAGCATAAATTTACAGTTTGGTGGGACATCTCTGATTCTTTTTAACTAAATGCAAAGAGTAAAGTGATTCTACAAGTTATTGCAAGCAAAAAGTCTTCTCCCCTTCAGCAAGAGTAACTATTTCAAATGAAGTCTCATTTTTCTACATACAGTGTTAAAAATACAGAACAGCAGATACTTAAAACTTTGAACGTTACTATTTTCATATTCCTGTCATTAAAAATAAGAATCTGTTCTGATGCTCTTTAAAACTAAGTTTTAGTGGAACAGAAAAAGTAACCCACCACTTCTTTTGGGTGTACCAAAAACAGATAAATTCCTGGATATTTCTCAAAGACGTTAAAGGAGTTGTGACTTTGTTCCATTTTACAGAGCGCTTCCACACACAGCTCACCTAAAAGGATAAACACAGCTGAAGGAAGGACTGATATGCTAACAAATCCACACCTATTCGGTGTTAGTATTATACACACACACACAGAGGTACTTTGGTTTAACTGTGTGTTATTTTCACCGCCCTCACTAGGAGCAATACCCTGCCCTTCCCTCGGCTCAAGATACATACTGACTTTCTCGTGCAGCAGCAGATAGGGGTATTTCAGGATTTCTAGAAGGGGCACTCGCAGGTTGTTCTCAAAATCTGGGCCCACGTAACCAGAGAGCTGTGTTTCTCCATTCTCATCCACCACAAACAATTCATCATCTTCTCCAGCTTCCTCTCGCATGGATTTCTCTATGTGGGCAATAAGACGAGTAGTTTCCAATTCCCACAAGACCTAATTCAACCAGGGGAAAAGCAATTAACCAAAGTGCATTCTGAAGAGAGCAATTAACATTTATAATCCCATGTAAAAAAAAAAAAAACTTAAGTAGGCTTTCAAAGTGGTGTCATTTTGAAAAGTCTCTTTCCAAGCACAGTGTGAAACAATAACCTTTTTACCATGGAATTTAGACTGTGCCAGTCACTAAACTCTCACCTCAGAGTTAAGACTACAAAGTCATTTTTAAGAGTGGCATTGAGACCAAAATTGTTTTTATAATTCTGTTCAATACTCATAAAGTTGTTTTTATAATTCTGTTCAATTGTTTTTATAATTGCTGTTTTAAATGTTGTTGAATGTTGTTGTTTTAATTGTTGTTAAGTGTTTTTATAATTCTGTTCAATACTCATAAAGTTGCAATAATTATTTCAGGCCATAGGTTAGTCATAAAACTCATTGCAGCAGGCAGTGTGAAGTGCACTGGACAGAAGTCATGGTATTTAGGGAGATGGGGAATGCAGTTTTTAAGTTTTGCCTCCTCACATATTTTGCAATGTCTCAGTGGAAGGGAGTGACCATAAACAACAGGAGTTGACTGACTGGCAGGGGATTCGCCTCACTTAACGTTACTCATCTAAAGTAACTGCTCCAAACCTCAATTAGAAACCAAGGTTACTTCCACAGTCAACAGACACAGCAAGGAACTTTCAGCAGCCCAATCACTCCACTCATTTCCAATCTATACCCATGTGGAATTGCCCTCCAGAGAAGTCTAGCTGACTAATTTTAGTCAACCTCTTAGATATCCTCATTAGGATCAATCAGATACAAATACACACACACATGAGGGAAAAGAAGCTTGCAAAAATAAAAACTGGATACTAATGAGGGAGAACTCTAATTACAAAAGCCTTGTATTGTTACAAAATTAGAAGGTTTTAAACTTTTTTGATTGTATTTAATGGTACAATCTCACAGGCTTGCCAGGTCAGATCTCTGAAATTCAAGCACAGTAGCAAACTATGAATGAGAAGTGAAAGCAAACAGAAAGAGGAACAAAGTCTGAGCAGAAGCAAGAGGAATGAAAATGCATTAGTGGAAATTGAACTGTTAAGTCTGTTTCAGCAGGTGGTTCTTTTTCACATGTCAAACTATGACAGCATGAATAGAGTTCAAGGTATAACGTCTAGTCAGCAACTTCCTCCTACTGTTATCACTAACTTAAATATATGCAAAACGAGGGTGCTCTCTTGCTTTACCATCAGCTCTCTGCAGCTCAATTTAAACAAAGCCAACACTTGAAAAGCAACATATACCCTATTCCCAAAACCCAACAGAACACAACCCCCTGCCCAAAACACACACACACAGTGTACCACAGACAGTTCTCAAGCTTTCCTTCAGTTTCCAGTCCTCACAGATAGCATCGGGCAGCAGTCGAATCTCTGTATTACCTCATGCAACCTTGGCAATTTTTCCCTTGCTTTGTGGTACTCAACCACACATTCCAGGCAGTAACAGAGATCATCACTGGCTCCTTCAAGATCTTCCAGGGACAACCGTTTAGAAGCATAGCTCTTCAGGAACTCAGTGGTGTCAGAACCACTAGGTGTACACCATCGGCATGTGCTCATTCTTTGGGTGGAAAGAAGAAGGGATTAACACAGGTCCAAAGGCTGAAAGCAGCAAAACGCTTCCTTCCAGCTACAACAGTACCTAGGTTTCAAGCACAGGGGGGTTCAGGATTTGTGTAACTCATTAGCTGCACACACATCTATGTTCTTGTTTGCCCACAAAATTAAACAAAACACAGATTAAAGCATTATATGAGTATCACAGAAAAAATGCCTGCTGTATTAAAGCATTATATCACAGAAAAAATGCCTGCTGGATAACAAACATTAGGAGAGAGAAGCATCACAAAGAAGTCAAATCACATAACCTGCAAACCACAAAACAGCATGTGAAAATTCACTTTGCACATAAAAAGCTTCAATTAGTGCACTTTCCACAACTACAATGCAAAAGTTCATTATATATCGCTTTACTGGTCCCAGTGGAATTTAGGTCTAACAAGTACAAAATTGAATTAGCTCTTAGTCTTGGGCTAAGATTTATAGGTCGACAAATCCCTGTTGTCAAAAGGAAAGGTATTTATGCAGAACTTGCCTGTCTTTGTTATTATAGCTAGAAAGCATCAGAAAATTCTCACCACAGATTGCTTCCTCTAAAAACAAAAAGTTCTTCACTAAGCAGCAATACCATCATCTCAGATCCTGCTAGCCTGAAAAACTCAACAGAACACTAGAAAAGGCACGAGCACTTGAACTCGAGTAATGACAGGAACAGCGCCTGTTAGTATAGCAGGGAGGGCAAAGGGGGAACCTAGGTAAAGCAGAACCTTGCATTTCCTCATACACGCTGAGGGGGGGAAAGAAAACCAACCAAACAATAGGATTTACCTTTGAAAAGAAAGCTACTTGCTGCGCAGGAGTGCGAGGTCACATGGTGGGAAAGGGAAAGGCGCTGCCCTGCAGCCGGGGGAGGGGGCGGGCACCATGCCCCGAGCACGGCACGGCAGAGCAGCACCGTCAGCAGCCCATGTCCCGCTAACCGCGTCTCCGCGCTGTCTCAGAGATCTACAGCGAAACAGCCATCGTCAGAAATCGGTTCAGTCCACAGGTCGCAGGCTCAGATTTGCTCGGCGGTTTAGGTCAACGCTTTGCATGGAACACGCGTCTAAACGCGATTAGCATCCCTGCAGTCAGCCCAAGGCAGGCGGTACAGTACTTACTGCGCTCCTGTTTCTAAAGGCGGTGACGCTTACCTAAGTGCGTTAAGGAAACAGCTCGAGCAAGCGCCCGCGGAGAGAGAAACCTCAGCTGCAAGCACAGCCCTTCCCCGTCAACGCTCTGCTAATCGCCGCGCTTCGCGGGACACCCACCGAGGAGCGCCGCCGCCCGCTCACCCAACCGCCCACGCCGAGACAAAGAGCGAAGGCCGCTCCTTCTCCCCCGGTTCGAGTCCCCGCAGCCACCCTCAGCCCGTTGCTCCTCATCCGGAGCCGCCCAGCCACCCACCAACAGCTCCTCCACGAGAGTGCCGGGCACCCCACACGCGGCTGCTCGTAACACCCCCGGGGCGGGGCAGGCCTGCCCGGCCCGGCCTTACCCCGCAGCCCCAGCAGGCCGCCCGAGGCGGGCAGCGCGCCGCTCGCTTCCCGCCAAGCAGGCCGGGCGCGGAGGGGGCAGCGCCTCCCCTCAGGCGGCGCGGGGAGGCCAGACAAAGGGAAAGGCGAGGAGCCGGCCTGCCCGCAGCGCCAGCGCGGTGACGGGAGGGAGCCCCAGCCCTGCTCTCACCTCGCCCCGCTGCTGCCGCGGCTCTCTCCCGCGGGAACGGTCTCCTCCCCGTCCCGGCACTGCCTCCCACCGCCCTCAAGCCGCGACGCGCACCACGCTTCCGGCCCACAGGCGGAAGCGGCTCCAGGTCGCTCCCCACGGGCGGGGCCACGCACCTGGTGCCGCCAAACCCCGGGCCTTAAAGGGCCAGTAACCGGAGGAGAGAGGGTTGTGGCGGGGAAACTGAGGCACGCAGGGCTACGGGGGAGTTGGGCAACGTAGGTGGCGCAGGCCCATTAGCATTTCTAGGAAATTACTAGTGAAGCAGCAGTTTATTACATGCTTGTGCAAGAGCGGGTGAGGTGGCACCCCTGTGCTCAGTTTTCAGCATCTTATACCCAAAATCCTGCCCTTGTTTACCTAAGAATTAGGTACTTCCAAGGTTTACAGGCTCAACTGAGGTGCCTTCTTCATGTCAGTACATAATATAATACACATTGCACATCTGGCAGGCTCCTGCTTCTCCTTGGTGAAGAATAGTTACGAGCTTACAGTGCAAAATGCAGTATCTTTCTAAGTCACTATTGTTCATCCTAGATGGCCCATAACTGTGGCCCCTTTGTCAACATATCTCAGTTGACAATTGTCCTTTATCTTCCTTTCACTGTAAGATTTAGCTTGAGGCTTCAGTTTCCCATAAGACCACTTTGGTAAATGATTCTTGATGAGGCAGCTTGAGTCTTTCATTCCTCAAGGCAGTATAGAAAAATATTATACTCATTCTACAGTCTGCAAAAGCAAGATTCCCCAGCATTTTTACACAGCTAAGGGCACTGCCTCAAGGATAGAATTACCTAAATACTAAAAATAATAAAATCTCACCCCAAATCCACATCAGGCCCCAGGACGGGTAAACCCCAGCAGCTTGAATTAATAACCCCCAAGGGGATGCAATGGGAACCACTCTAGGTACAGCTCACAGCCTCACACACACACACACACCAGTTTCCGCACCTCCCAAGCTGCAGGTTTGGTTACTGCTCAGGCCTGGCTTCTGCGCATGCTCATGGCCATGAAGCCCAAGGCTTGTGGCCCAGGCCCATCAGCCCCACTCCAGATGAGAGGGACGATGCCAGCCTCAGGCTGGGGGGCTCTAAGGAAGGAACAGGGAATATTTGCCTGCCTTCTGTCCCCCCCATACCACTTGTTCAGACTTTAGGGGAGGGTTGGACAGAAAAGTCAAGTCAGCGTTTGATCTTCAGCTCTGCCACCCTAACGCTCCTCCGCTTTGAAGTGCTTATCTGCTGCAAACACAACTCTTGTAACCCAGCTGTCTCCTTCTTTGATAATGCCACACAGCTGAGAATTTTTTTCTAGAACACCATTCAGGCCATTAACATGCCAGGAAAACGCTTGGAGCGACATACCTGCTTGAATCACCACAGCTTTCAGGGGACTTGCAGTGCTTTTTAGACTTGATGGATCTGTCATGCTCTTATTTACAATGCAGCCTGATACACAAAGCTTTGTCAGTGTTACTTCCCTCATCATTCCTGCCTGCTATTTTAAACAAAAAAAATCTGCATGGAGCTTGCAATACCATTCAAATACCCACCTGAAACATCCACCTCCCAGGCCTGCGCCTTTGTAAGATGAGGACAAAGGGAAAAGCTGCTTTCTGGTACCATCTTCAGTGCCAGGGAAATTGATCAAGTCCTCTCCTCCAATTATCTGAACTCTCCTCCAATTATCTCCTCACATGCAAACCGATTACTACCACCACCTGCGTGGAGTAAAGGAGCCATTTCCTTACTGTATGGAGCCAGTGCAGTGATGGCCCTGAGTTCAGAGTTCCTGCCCTCATGTTACTTTGTGGAGAAACTGCTTTTAACAAGTATCAGCAAAAGTCTTCCTTTAGAAGTTTCCCTTCAAGGCAAAGGATAAAATTAATCTCATTATGGAAGTAGAAGCTTATTTCTTTGATAGCTACTCTACAACCACACAAGTGTTTGTGCTGTCACGAGCAGAGTTTTCAGAGGATTGCCACTTTGCAGGAAAGAAAACTTGAAAAATACAAAACAGCATAGATCCAAAAATGTAAGTTCTTCAGCTTTTAACCTTTAAAGCCACAAGGAAGCAACAGCCAACTCAAAGTATGAGGGAGCTGGTAGATGTTTCCTCCCCTCCACCCTGTTTCATCTCTTGGCTGGAAGACCTGCCTTTGTACAGGTGCTGATCTCAGGGCCTGTCTCAGAAAAATACCTTGTTTTTTGCTTTTTCTCTATTCTCAGACAGTGAAAGCCAGACTATATGTACACATGGAAACTTCTCATTTAAAAAGCTTTGCTGTAAGTCACAGTCCAGAAGAACCTCCCACAAGTCCTTTATTTATCGCCACTGGAAGCTCTGTATTCTCAAGAATAATTATTAAAGTAGCAAATTCTCACTTATCAAAATGACCATTGAAAAGCAGTGTGCCAGAGACTAAGTCAACTTGCATCAAATACCTTACACTCTTAGGAAGATACAGGTTTTTTACATTCACTTGGTCAATTTACAAGTAATCACTCTAGGAAGATACTTTAACATATCATACAAAGACATGAGTATAACCTCCCATTGTATCCCTCAACGTTTAGTGAAATGGAGAAATTCTCCTTGGCACAATACCATATATATACACACACAGAGCCTGTTTTGTCTCTATTTCAAATATTAACAAAAGCTCTTAAAATATGTCAAAACATTACAATTTATCAACAGTAATGCACAAAAATCTCTGTTCTCTAGAAGGGCTGATAAAAGTCTACAACAAAAATTAAAAACCAGCTGCTCTTAAGAGTAAGATACCTTTTTTAAAAAAAACAAGGCAAAGTTTTGCTGCAGACACACAGGTATCTTTGGGTTTGTTTGTTACAGAGGTATAAAAAAGAAGATTGAAAGCCTTTTCCCAATCCTATTAATTTTTAGAAGTTATTAAAGTTCTAAAAACCAAACTCGTGCTCAAAGGGCAACCAATACCTTTCAGCTGCACAGAAAACCAAGTGCTGGCAAGTATCTTTGAGACATTCAGAAAGCAACTTGGATGCTTAAATAAAGACTTCTAAAAACCAGAGCTAAATTAAGGTAACAAATGGTGGTATAAAACCAGTATTTACCTCAATCTTCAATAAACTCATGAAAATCAGTCATATCTTTATTTTTATTTCCCATTCTCAGCTGTAACCTGTGCACCTGACGCTGTCGAGCTGCATCTGCTTTCAACCAGATCCATTTTGTAGATAAATATGCATACCAGTGCAACACCCAGGAACTGTTTTTAAGGCAGTCAATTAATCACTGTCTTTACTGGAATCAAAAATGTCACAGAACCGTAAAGCTTTCTTCTGTTGCCTGGCTGCTGAATTGTCAGAACTAACAGAATTGCCTTTCCTTTTTTCCAACTGTTCTTCAAGTTCTGGAAGTTTATTTTCATAAAGATAATCAACGATTTCTTTGGAAAAAACAAGAAAGAAAAAACAAATGTAAACTTCATTGCATCTGTAGGAGAACTGGATGCCTTGGGGAAACAGGGTCTTACAGCCAGCAACTGTGCTGTAGCAATCAGAGTGGCTGCAGGCCAGGTCAGACACATATATTCATATGTGCAAAGATAAGCTGAAAAAGCACGGTGGTAAAAGTTTTAAAGCCAAGGCATTAAAAAGACTAAGTATTTTCCATGAAAACACCATTGAAAGTAAACTGTATTTTGAGGGTTTCTTTTCTAAAAAGCATTTAGTAAAATTAAGCATAAAGCTTGAATTTTTTTAGCCAATTTACTTAGGGGAAAGCTGACTAAGAAAGCATGAAAGTAGAATACATATCTTCTGGAGTCATGCAAAAACCTTAGGGAACAGATAAACAGCTGGGATACTGACCAGAGAAACTCTTTTTTTGCCAAAAAGGGACACAGGAGACTTTTAGCTTGTGAAATCTTGCTCGAACGTAGGTTCCAAGGACAGGTCTGAAGAGAGAAGGAATTCAACATATTAGCAGTACAAGGAACTATTACAGAGTTTAGTTCTTACTGAGTTACCCATTTGCGACAGTGATGCCAGTAAAGTAGCATCTTAGCCTTAGGTAGAAAGGATGGATTTCACACCCTAAACCAAAGTTTTTCAAGACAGAATCACAGAGTGATAGGGGTTGGAAGGGACCTTGAAAGATCATCTAGTCCAACCCACCCTGCCAGAGCAGGGTCACTTAGATTAGGTCACAGAGGAACATGTCCAGGTGGGTTTTGAGTGTCTCCAGAGAAGGAGACTCCACAGCCTCTCTGGGCAGCCTGTCCCAGGGCTCTGTCACCCTCACAGGGAAAAAGTGCCTCCTGACATTCACACGGAACCTCCTCTCCTCCAGCTTGCACCCACTGCCCCTTGTCCTATTGTTGCCATCACTGAGAAGAGCCTGGCTCCATCCTCCTGATACCCACCCTTTACCTATTTATAGACATTGATGAGGTTACCCCTCAGTGATGAGGTTACCCCTCAGTCTACTCCAGGCTAGAGACCCAACCTGTCCTCATACCTGACGGTGTTCACTCCTGATGGTGTTCCACTCCATCATCTTGGTGTCCCTACACTGGACTCTTTCAAGTAGTTCCCAGTCTTTCTTGACAGAAGTCTTACCCTTGAAGGGCAAGGGCTACAAGTTCTTATTCCTGAAGGTAAGAGCTGTATGTTACCAAACTAAATGACATTTCCTATAGTTGCAGATGTTTAAGAGCTCTGATTCCTTTATGGATTTTTTTCAGACCATATGCTTCCACTGTCCTTTGTACCCATAAAAAGAAAGGAAGAAGGTTTACCCAACAGTATCAGTGAGTTCTTCCCAGTTTACTTCATTAGCATCCTCCGCTTTCATTTCATACAACCTGTGAACATAAAACAGTTTGTAGGCAGAATTCAAGCAATAATTCAAGATTGCTTACAGCTCCCCAAGTCAGCAGGACCAGGACATTTTATCCAAAGAAAAAGTGGTTGAAAAACCTGTATGCAATGGCAGGCATGGCATTCTCACCCAGCAAGGTTTTATAAAAACAACTAGGAACAACAAGAGATAGAAAAACATTCCACCACCTCTGAACCATACCTTTTGATAAGATCGATCCTGGACTGTAATTGTTTGGTTCCCTTATATAACTGCTGCCCTTTGGTCATCTTGTTCATTAAAATCGTAGTCCTTTGAAAACACACAAAATACATTAAAAAAAACAAAAGGTTTCTATCATTTCAAGAAATTCCAAGCATCAAAAGGAAGTGTCTTCAACATACTACTGCTGCCACAGAGAAGCAGATATCCGATTCCACTATCAGAGCAAGAAGAAAACCTATACTGCTAACAAAGAGTTGTCTCAGACACATCTGTAGTCTGCAACCACTTTTGTAGTCTACAACCTATCTATTACCTATCGTACCAAACTATCATCATGGTACATGGCAAAATAAATACACCCCGAACACATTTGGCTATCTCAATTTAGTGTAAAACCTTACCATTTCTGTTTGCATTGTCTCCAATACCGGGTTCCCACTTCAGCTTCAATCTCAGTCCATGGTAATTTCTGGCACAGTTTCTCACAGTCAATCAACACATCTCTATCTGACTTATCTGATGTTCGAAGAGAATTTGCATCTTCCATTTTCATTCTTCTCCTAATCACCTCCTCCATCGCATGCATTAATTTCTGGGTCTCTTCCTCTGACCAAGGACCATAATTAACATCTAAAATTGAAAAATTAGGTTGAGGGATTATTTATTATAAATTACTAGGGGGACAAAAGGCAATAGAGCAAACGCTTAACTTTGTATTATTCCTATTGATAGGACCTGCTTCTTAAGACACTTCCTAGAAACTTTTCTGCATACCAGATTTGAGAGGAATTCAGCCTAATCACTGAAGAGAAGCACTGATCCCCAGTTTGTGTCTTTTAAAGCCTGTTTTCCAAATTTCCCACATTCAATAAAGAGTTGAATTTGTTCCACTTCTTTCCCCTTTTCTGTCAGAGACTGCATTTTCTTACTGAAGGGATAAGAACAATCACTGATTTGGAAAAAAAAGAACTACCACAAGTAAAAAAGAAAAACCACTCTAGGGATTTTGGCCTAAAATTTAGGGCACATCCAACATACAGTTAAAGTAACTTGTCACATTGCAATATACAGAATGAGGGTTGGGGTTTTTTTTCTTAAAATTATACCTGACTTGATTTCAGAGTACTTCATAGCAACTGAGAGGTTAGAACGGGACATCATCTCAGAGATCTTCTTCCAATCATTGCCATGCAGTTTATGATACTTCTTTAATTTTTCTTTCTCTTCCACAGAATACCTAGTTGAGGACATGGGAACAGCTTCAGCTGCAAATTCCAGCATCTTAAAATCCTGTAGCCTTTACAAGCATTTCAATGTTATGCATCACTACCACTCTAAGTCCCATTTTAAAACAGAGTTTGCTAGTCAGAAAAATGAACTGCCAATCAAGTCACAGTAACTGGCACAAATGGGAGAGATGATCTTCATCTATCTCCATTTTTAATGTACAAACATCAGAGACTGGTACTAGCATTCAGGAACTCTTTCAAATCACTCACTCACCTCCCTTTATAATTATTTGGGTCAAACATCTTCCTTGCTCTGTAATAGATCAGCCGCCAGGGTCGTGGTATGCCCTCAGCTGCAAGGTAAAGGATTCATTGTTAGGAAACATTTCTCACACTGCTGAGGCCACTTTAGAAAAGCCAAAACAAAAGAAACCCAAAAGCAAACCACATGCACTTTCACAACCATTCTGCCAATGATAGATTGTCTCTGTTCAGGAGAAGAATGTACTCTACAACCTATCAGTAACTGCAGAGAAACCAGTCAGAAGGGAATCTCCTGAGGCATTTCAAAGGTGTAACTGTTGTGACTGTGACACAACTGTGAAAGTTGACACCTGGCAAATAATTGTGTAGGTGTGTGCATACCTGTAGGGGAATACCAAAAGCTGAACTTGTGAACTCTCAGCCACAAGCCTGTTACTCACGAGCTACAAATCATAGGGACTGGCTGTTCATTCTGTTCATTCACATCTGGATCAAATGTAAGTAACATCCTGAATAGTCCCAGAGACATGGGACAGCCAGGTGCCATACTTCTGTGTACAGCCTAGTTCAGTGGGGAAAAGCATTGAACACCATTGAGCACCCAGCAAAAACAGTGAGTATTTTGGCTGAAGGAAAGGTCCTTGAAGGAAAGGAAGATCCACAGAGTCCAGTATTTGGGAACACATTCACGATCTTGGTCAGCAGAGCCCAAGAGAGATGGCTCTGAGCAGCTCTCCAAACACTAACTCTTCTGCTCAATTTTCCCAGAGCAGGACAATCTCCCAGATGGGAAAAGAAGACAACACCAGGCAATTGTGACAATGCAGAGGGGATGATTTTGTCTGTGTGTGTGTGTGAAATAAGCAAGAAGGAACAAATCTGCAACCTCACAGATCCTTACATAAATGCTGGTATCCAATTCCATCACAGGTTGTCACTTACTCTGCCTTACCTATGCTAACAATGCAGAACACACACAGAATGGAACGTGTGGAATAATTACTGGAGGTGACTTAAAATTAAAACTTATGTTCACAGTTTAAGAAAAGGTTCAGCATTCAAGAAACTTCCAGGGTGAAGAGCAGCTGATATGCCAACAATCCATTTAGCACTGAGCTCCCTAGGTGATCCTGGACAGGGAAACTTGATGTGCTGTCTCTAAGAGGAGCTACATGGAGGGTAGAGCAGAGAGGCAACATCACAGCCAGGCTCTGTAGGGCAGAGTAGAGGGGGAGGATCCCCTCCTGTGACCTGCTGCTCACACTCCTCCTGATGCCCCCAGGATCCCATTGTCTCTCTCAGCCCCAGGGCACGCTGCTGGCTCATGGCCACCCTGTCACCCACCAGCATCCCCAGGTCCTTCTCCACAGAGCTCTTCTCCAGCAAGTCACCCCCAGCCTGTCCTGATCCATGCGGTTGTTCCTCCCCAGGTGCCAGACTCTCCACTTGCTGTTGTTGAATCTCATCTGGTCTCTCCCTGCCCAGCTCTCCAGCCTGGCCAGGGCTCCGGATGGCAGCGCAGTGTCCTGCCTGTCAGCCACCTCTCCCAGCTTTGTATGCTCCCTGTGCCATAAAGGCCAAATACAAACTTGAAAGTCTGTAAGTGCTGCTGATCCTGATGATATATCTCTCTCAACTCTTCACACTCAAGACAAGACAACCACAACAGTATACTGCACAAATTATCAACTACATAATATCAACAGCATGCTCTTTTCTTGAAAAACTTAGGAAAATTAGAGATTTTCAAGAAAAAACTATTTAGGAAAACACATCATGGTGTCACCAGGCTGGGTACCCTAACATTCAGCTGGTTTAGACAGAACTTAAATACTTACAAATTTTTTCACAGAAGAGGTGTTCCAGTTTTAGGCGACTGATGGTTCCTTTATCTTCTGGATACCTGGAGGTAAAGAGGAGTTTTTCAGCACTGTCTATTCCAGTAAGGGCTAAGAACTCTTCAACATTCTTCCGGATCTGATTATTTTCCTTCTGGGTAAATCTACCAAACTTGACAGGAATACCTAAAATAGACAGAGTTTGATTACTTTAAAAAGCCTCAAGTACCATCTCTTCTGCATTACATTTCACCTCCTAGCAATCAAAAAGTGAAATAAAGAGACAAAACAAAAAGCAGGGAGCAGGGAACGTACACATATGCTTTGGGGTGTAACTTGGCAATGAGAGAGGAGACACTACAAAGCAGAGAAACAAAAGATTACAGCCACTGGAATGAAATGAGCCAGGCTCCATGGATACCACAGGCATAATACATAACCAGATTATTTTCCCTCTGTCAAAAGATAAGCACAGCTGCACAGTCCTTCCTCACTGCAACAATTTTTAAGTTTTTAAGGCTGTGGGGACACCTCATTGCAGCCTGCCAGGCCCTGAAGGGAGCAGAGGAACAGGAGGGGAATCAACTTTTTAAAAGGGCAGATAATGGCAGGACAAGGGGAATGGATTAAAGCTAAAGGAGGGAAGGGTTAGATTGGATATTAGGGGGAAGTTCTTTACAGAGAGAGTGATGAGGGGCTGGAACAGGCTGCCCAGACTGGGGGGGAGTGTTCAAGGCCAGGTTGGATGGGGCCCTGGGCAACCTTGTGTAGCTCCAGGCCTGAGGTTGGTGTCCCTGCCTGTGGCAGGGGGTTGGAGCTCTATGATCCTTGGGGTCCCTTCCAACCCAGACCAGTCTGGGATTCTATGATACTAACCTTGTTTTTTAAATTCTTTAAACCTCACTAGGTCTCTTCCAGCTATCTTCTTGATTGAACTGTCTGATATAGTCCACACATGAGGAATAAACTCTTCCAATTCTTGTTTTATGGTATGGAAATCCATGATTGATGCACTAAGGGCATCAGATGCTTCAGTAACATAACTATTCTTGTCCATCTTATCTGATACTGAGGGCTCTGGTGTCCTGATAGGAAAAAAAAAAAAGAGGAGTAAAATAAAACACACAACCACAGCTCCAAGCCAGAGATTTTACCAGTATCACTACCATTAAAAGAACAAATCCACTCATTAATGGAAGAACAAGGAATATTTCACACATCCACTGCCTTGTACTTCCAGCCTTTCAACAAGGATGTAATCTAGTACCAAATTTCTATACTTACAATAAATATTCAGAGTTTGCCAAAGCTTTACAAATCCACACCTTTCCCATCAAACTATCATGCATGGGACACAGATAGTGCCTCTTCCTACCTCCAGACACAGAGCTTTTCCATCTGTCCCTTCCCAGGGCTTACTGTGGGTTCTACACACTGTAAAAGCACCAAAAGCTACTTACATGAGCATGTGCTTGCACAGACCATGACATTCTTTACTATTTGTTTGACAAAAAATGCATATGTTCAACATAAACACTGAATTTAACAAGTGGAATCCCCTTTTTTTTTTTTAAAAACACTAAATAGAAATAACTTATGTGCAAGTAATTCATATGCCTGCAGTTTTTAAATAGAATAAAATACACTGAAGGCAATGGTAGTCTATTCTTACAAATTTTACTGTATCAAGGGGTAAGCTCTTAAAGCAGGTCTCCATAACACCTCAACATACCCTTAACTTCTTTGAAGTTGTTTTTCACAATACATATAATACAGACTGAAAAAAAAAAACAGTCTGCAACCCAAATGACATGATAGAAACTTACCTGGGGAATGGGGAAAAGACAAACCAGACAAACACAAACCCTGTACTTACTCTCCATCAGATTCTGAAGAGCTCTCTTCCGGGATAAAAGCTCTGCTTTTGATGACCTTTTTAGCACGTGCAGTGTTTCGAGATTGGTTAGCTGGTTTAGTTGGGCTAGAAAAATTAGCAGGCACATCTGCAGAGTTTTCAGAAGGAGGAGAAGCATCACAGTCATCATCTTTATGTGATTCCTGGGGCAGCATGACATCACACACTTCTGTAAGCAGAAGCACGAATGAGTCTTCCTCCTGGTTGTTTTGCTCTGGAGATGACAAGGGCAACTGGTTGCCTGTGTCTTCTTGCACATCCTGGGTACTACTGCCTCCCCTCTTCTCTGATCTCTTCCCTTCATCATGTGTTTCAGTTTCTGGGGTAGGCAGCTCTGGTGCCTCAATCTCTGCACGCAATTTTTTCTTTTTTTTTTTCTTTTTCTTCTTAACAGAGGCTTGTAAATAAACATAATCAGCACCAACATCCTGAGAGTTATCAGTGGTGTACTGATTTACTGGGACACAAGCTGTATCCCTGTTATCATCATCTGCACCAGCTATATCTCTGTAATCATCATCTGCATCAGCTATATCTCTGTAATCATCATCTGCACCAGCTATATCTCTGTAATCATCATCTGCACCAGCTATATCTCTGTAATCATCATCTGCACCAGTTATATCCCTGTTGTCATCTGCACCAGCTATATCCCTGTTGTCATCTGCACCAGCTATATCCCTGTTGTCATCTGCACCAGCTATATCCCTGTTGTCATCTGCACCAGCTATATCCCTGTTGTCATCTGCACCAGCTATGTCCCTGTAATCATCTGCACCATCACTGTGCTTATGCTTCTTTTTTTTCTTCTTCTTCCGGGGAGCCTCTACTCCAGTTTCATTACTAATTTCATGTTCCAGTTCTACATAAGAATTCTCTAACAAAGCCTCTTGCTCCTCCCTTTTTCTTTTCTTTTTCTTCTTCTTCTTCTTTTTACAGCCTTCACCGCTCTGTGGTGCTTGATCTTCCAACAGCAGTAGAGGAGCACAGCCAAGCTCTGCATTTTGCATGCTTTCTGTCTCCTCATTGTCATAATATTGCATGCTTTCTCTCTCCTCATTATCATGATATTGCATGCTTTCTGTCACCTCATTATCATAATACTGCATGCTTTCTGTCTCCTCATTGTCAGGATATTGCATGCTTTCTCTCTCCTCATTGTCATGATATTGCATGCCTTCTCTCTCCTCATTGTCAGGATATTGCATGCCTTCTCTCTCCTCATTGTCAGGATATTGCATGCCTTCTCTCTCCTCATTGTCAGGATATTGCATGCCTTCTCTCTCCTCATTGTCAGGATATTGCATGCTTTCTCTCTCCTCATTGTCATAATACTGCATGCTTTCTCTCTCCTCATTGTCATAATACTGCATGCTTTCTCTCTCCTCATTGTCATAATATTGCATGCCTTCTCTCTCCTCATTGTCATGATATTGCATGTTTTCTGTCTCCTCATTGTCATGATACTGCATGCCTTCTCTCTGCTCATTGTTATGATATTGCATGATCTCTCTCTCCCCATTTTCATGATGGTTATCATATTCTTTGTGTTTTCTCTTCTTCTTTTTCTTCTTCTTCTTCTTCTTCAGAACATCCTGAACTTGAAAATCATCTACACTCACTTTTTCTGTCATATTTTTTCTTACCTTGAAAAAAGGATAAAGAGTCTTACTCAAGCACTGTAATTTATGCAACGCTACACAGAAAGACACCCAAAACCAAACCACTACCCCAGAACATTACAATGCTACAGAACGACTCCACATCACCTCAGAGACACACAGGAAAGACACTTACTTTTCAATCCAGCTAACTTTGCAAAGTGACCACGAAGAAGTGAGGCCTCCTTCATCAAACAGAAGTGCATCCCAGCCGTACCCAGCCTGAAGGCCGCCTCCCTGGAACAAAAAAGACGCGCTTTAACAGCTGTCAGCTCTGAGTGAGCAAGCCATGGCAGGCCGAGACATTCGACTGGGCTTCCAGCGCCGGGAGAGCGAGCAGTGAGCCCCGCACCCAGCTGCGCACTCCCCCCTCGCAAAGCTAGGCCGCGGCCCACAAGCCAAGGCCGCGGACTCGCCGGCGGGCGGGCGGGGGCCGGGACAGGCCCCAGCCACCCCCCGCGCTGAGAGCGCAGTCACCCAGACAGACCACTGGCCTCCCGGGTAGGCCGAGGCGGGAAGCCCGCGGCGCCCTCAGGCTCCGTGCGGCCTCTATGCCGGCCTCTCCCCGCGCCTAGCCGGGACAGCACATCGCCCCCAGCCCCGGCGAGCGCCACCCGCCTCACCTCAGCGCCACGCGCGTCCCCCCCGCGTCCGCCCGTCCGCAACGCTCTTCCCCCCTCCCGCACCCCGCTACCCGACTCTCCGTTCCGCCATCCCGCCTCTTCCCAGCGGAAGCTGCCCCAGCCGGACCCATCAAAGCGACGGACCAACGGCTTGGGGCGGCCGTTGCTAGGAGACGGGGCAGCGCCGCCGCCTCCCCGCCGCGCTCACGGGCGGGAGCTGCGCTCCACGGCGAGTTCCCCCCCCCCCACGACCCCTCGGCGAGTTAGCGCGCACACGGGAAGGGCAACACAGCCCTCCTCAGCCCCGGCTTCCCCCCGGGAAGCGCCATGGCGGGCGGCGGCGCTGCACCCCCGCGGCGGCCGCTGACCCTGGCTGAGGTGGAGCCGGGCAGCGAGAACGAGCGGCTGGGGGTGGCCCGGGACAGCATGCTGTGCAACCCGCTCATCCTCAAGGTGAGCCCCGGCGCCTCCCGGCCCCTCCCCTATGTATCCCCCTACCCCATCCTAGCGCCGGTAGCGGCGGGGAACAGGACCCGGGGGGAGAGATTGGGGGGAGGGGGGGTGTGCCGGTCCCCGCGGGCAGCCCCAGGCCACCGCAGCCACCCCGCGGAAAAGCTTCCCGGTGAAGCAGCTGGAGCGGGGCAACAGTTGAAAACAGTTTGTTCCCGCGACAGTTTACGTGTCACGGAGAGGAGAATGTGTGTTCGCGCTCCCCGTTGTGTCCTGTCACCGTTAAACAGCCGGTAGCCCCGGGACGCTGACAGGCAGCGGCACGGGATGGGTTGTCCCTCCGGGGCTCGGATGTTTTTCAGCAGTAGCCCCACGCTCTGAGGGGGATAGGGACCGTCAGGTCGCTGGGGATGACTCCTGACACCGCTCCCCCCGCAGCGGAGGGGTGCCGGGTGGGGGACGGGCGCCCAAACTCTAACCGCCTCAGGGAGGCGTTTCTAGCCCGGCTGGGGGGGTTACAGCCGCTCCACGACCCCCTGGCACTTGTTGCGTTATCCGTTCGCTTGTACCCCCGTCCTGCGGATGGGCTGAGCTCAGGGTGGGCGGCGGGAAGCCCCGGGCATCTCAGGCCGCTCGCCTCACCCTAAGTCACTCCCCCGAGCTCTGAAAGTCACGCTGTACCAGCACACACACAGGCAGACACACGCGAGCAGGAGTGAAGTACAGCTCTCCTCCCCTGGATGGCACTCGCAGAATAGCTTCGTGCCCAAACCAGCTCTTTCCCATCCCAATCCCCACCGGGGACACCCCTCCAGCCCCGATACTGAAACACGCCCTCCTCACCCCCCCATACCCGGTGCTCGGGATGGTTGCCGAGGATGCTGAGGGATCCGGGAGCTGGCGGCAGCCCCCAGAGCCCCCCAGCAGCCCCCCAGCAGCGGGCACCGAGCGCTCTGGCCGCCTGCACGTCCCCTCTCCTCCGGGAGAGGGCGCCCGTTCTGCTCCACGGCGTTTGGTTCCCCGCCGCGGTGGCATTTAAACCGCGGCCACGCAACCGGGGATGCGGTAGTTACGGGCTTGGGTCCCTTAGGTCACCGCAGCCCGGCACCGGCGGGCTTGGGAAGTGGCCGTGAAATTTTGGAATTTCGAAGATCACTGGAAATCTGAGTCTTGCAACGCTGAATATAGTCCCTCTGCCCCCACCCCACCCCCCAAAAAACCCCTATTTGGAAATTATACTAGAAAAGCAGAGAAAAAAATATGTTTTGCCCAATAGAATCATAGACTGGGCTGGGTTGGGAGGGACCCCAAGGGTCACAGAGCTCCAACCCCCTGCCACAGGCAGGGACACCAACCTCAGGTCTGGAGCTACACAAGGTTGCCCAGGGCCCCATCCAACCTGGCCTTGAACACCCCCAGACACGGGGCACCCACCCCCTCTCTGGGCAGCCTGTTCCAGCCCCTCACCACTCTCTCTGCAAAGAACTTCCCCCTAATATCCAATCTAACCCTTCCCTCCTTCAGCTTTAATCCATCCCCCTTGTCCTGCCATTATCTGCCCTTTGAACAAGCTGATTCCCCTCCTGTTCCTCTGCTCCCTTCAGGGACTGGCAGGCTGCAATGAGGTCCCCCCACAGCCTTCTCTTCTCCAGGCTGAGCCAGCCCAGCTCCCTCAGCCTCTCTTTGTAGGGCAGCTGCTCCAGCCCTCTGAGCATCTCCGTGGCTCCTCTGACCCCTCTCCAACAGCCCCACATCTTCCTTGTGTTGGGCCCCAGCTCTGGACACAGGATCCAGCTGGGGCCTCCCAGGGCAGAGCAGAGAGGGACAATCCCCTCCCTGTCCCTGCTGCCACCCCTCTGCTGATGGAGCCCAGGATCCCATTGGCCTTGGGAGCTGCCAGAGCAAATAACTCAAAGACAACTCAAAGACAACTCAAAGATAACTCAAAAGCAGCTTCACATTTTCAAATCCTAAACTTCTATTTCTTTCTTTCCTCTGGATCCTGTAAGTTTGATTAGGAAGCTGCAGTATCTTCCCTTACAAGTGGAACTGGGGCAAGATTTCCTCCCCTAGCTGACACCCCTCCCAAAGACCTGGTGTGGACAGATGCAGGCAGGGTGAAGCTCCCAGGGATGGAGGCGGCTGCACTGCTGGGAGGGAGAGGAGGCAGCGCTGCATCCTCCCTATCCCTCCAAATTGTTTCTGCCTTTCTTAGAAAAGCATGCTAGTAAATACATTTTTAGGTGATGCAGGAATATAAATCATAAGAACACATAGTTATCTGGCATTTAAGGTATGCTAAGGCTTAATTGCAGGGCTTGAGTTGATCCTACTTGTTTTCACGAGGCATTTACAGTCCTGAAATTGAAACAGGTATAACCCCCCATCAGCACCGTTAATCCCAGGTCTAAGAATATAACACCTGGCGTAATCCTACAAAAGGCAGCTCCTCTCCTGCAGTATATGTCCTGCAGGTAGATTATATGCAGTTATTAAGATTCTGGTGATTTATGGGGGAGCTTTGCCTGCCTGGATGGGAGCATTTGGCTGAGCGCTGTCCCTAGAGCTCAGTTGATGGCTTCTCCCCTCAGGTCCAGCAGCCTGCTCGGTCCCAGCTTTAGGACTTGAGTTTTTTTCTCAGCGAAACTGTTGCAGAGCATCCTGGCAGCGGGAATTCTGGGCAGTTATAAATCATGGGATGGCTTGGTAAGACCCAGTGTGGATTTCTGCTATCTGGCCAAGTGAAATTAAAATCTGAGGAAGTCTTGAGAAAAGGTACTGTTCGGTGTTAACATTCTGGACAACTGCTGTTCACTCAGGGTTGCCTTGCAGGAGGGTGCCCTTCGCTGTAAGCCAGCTGGTAGGGATGTAAAGACATCTGTATCCACCTGATGCAATCCTATAGCACAAAGTAACTGTGCTATAGGATGGTTTTAGTCTTGGAACCAGCAGTAACTGTCCTAACTGAAACCAGAACAGTTATGTTGTAAAGTTTGTGCAGCAAACTGCTGCCCCCCCTGCCAACTGCCTTCCCACATTGTGCTGTGCCCCGCTGAATGCTGAATTCCAGGGTATCCTCCACTGCCAGGAGTGACAGGGATGGGATGGCAGTTTACTGGATAAGCACTGGCACTTGGCCAGTCCTGTTCACTGGTGCAGGCACCGGTATTGGCATAATCACAGCATCAGCCCTCTGCCATGTCTTCTCATCATGCTTCCAACAGCAGTCTGGGATCTCTGTCCCACCCAGAAGAGCCCTGGGGATCAGGCATTTTGGAGAGAGCTGCCAAAGGGGGTGGCTAGCAGGTCCCAACCCTCATGCTGTGCAGTGCCACCTGAAAACCAAGGACACAAAGATGGTTTAGAAGATAAAGGACAAAAGGTTTTGAGACAACTGCTGCTTGGACAAGTGCTTCTGGCAGCCGTGGGAAGGCACTGAGGAACATACAGCTCCAACAGCTGTCACTGAGGTTCACCAGACAGCAAATACACACAAACCTGAGGCCCAGCAGTGATGAATAAGACACTTGGTCCCCAAAATCCTCACGCGAGTGTGACAGACCTCCTACTATGCAGCAGCTAACAACAGGATCCCCTACTGTCTCTCCCAGTTCTCTCACATATCTTCTAAATGAGGCATCAGGTATCAAACTGGAGACCCCAGCCCGCAGTTCTGGCTGACCCTCCTGCCTCAGCTCTGCCCAGCCCCATCCTCCCACCAGGATGTGCCCACACACACTGGCTATTGCAGACTGAAAACATCCTCTTTTCACAGAAAGATTTCTAGGGATGAATGCTCCTTTTTTTTTTCCCCCCTGGTGGAACACATTATATGTTTTAATTAATCAAGCAATTAATTTAGTGTATCAATAGATATTTGCTTGTAGCATAAAACTGAGGAAAGTATTTCATCTACTAATGCCAGTAAAAATCTGAGCAAAGCATTTTTGGTTTGATTGTTTTTACCAGGAAAAGCCTTAGCCAAGCATTTTTCTCAGTACAAACTTAACAGAAAACTACTGTGTTACAAAAATAAGTCAGCTCTGGGCAGGAAACAAGCCTTCACCATGCTTAACCCCCAGCACACCTGACATGTGCTCCAGAAAAAGTGTACCCACACCACTTTGGTGACATTAATATTAATAATCATGGAATATTACCCAAAAGATACTAAAAGGGATCACTGCTGAAGTCGTCGTGACATCAGCCTGGCATTGGATGCATCCCTGGGGTGTGCAGGTAAATGGACAATCCCAGCTGCCAGACCCAAAGCATCCTCTTACCTGTGGAAACTCAGCCAGGGGATGTGCAGAAAACTGGAACTGCTCCCCACAAAGCACCACAACTCTCTCTCCCAGCCCCAACTGCATCTCTCCACAGCTCGACAATTGTATCAGGCGGTTCTGAGGAGGAGGAGGATGGTGATGGTGCTTTGAAGGCTGGGAAAGGCTGGAGCAAGGTCAGAAAAGCAGATTTAACAAATGGGAGTTTTCAGCACTACTGGGATGCACAATATTTGTTTTAAAAGCTTGTTATTTACATGACAAGTGATGCCAGGCTCTTTTCATTGGTCTGAATGCCAGGCCATTGAGGGTTCAGTTTCCTAAGCTTTGTCTCCAGCACTGAGGGGTAGAATTTTTTCCTCTTTTTTTTTCCCACAGAAGATTGAACAAAAGCTGCAGGGCTCAGGCAATAAAATGTCACAGCCAGTCTCCAGAAGAAGAATATACTATCAAAAAACCCTCACACAACTACAGGAATTGGCACACTGATAGCCTTGGGTTTGCAGTCCCAGCAGAGGAAGGATTAACTAGGCCAGGGAGGCAGAGCTGCCCTTATCACTGGAGAAGGGGACACAGGGGAAGACCCTGTCCAGGAGCCCCCTGTCCAGGCAGAGCACCTCAGTGGGGGTCACCACAGAGCACCAGCCCAGTGGCCATGGGGCTCCCCTCACCAGTGGGTACCACGTAAAGGCAGAAATCACCATCTTTTCCTTTTTCTCCCAATGAAGCTTATCAAGAAGTATTTCTGAGCCACCTGACTTGTCCCAGAGCAAGACACTGCTGAAGGGTGCTGCAAACTCAGGAAGTGGGGACATTTTATCCAATTAAAATCGTGTCACATCACGGGGGGGAAAAAAAGAGTTCTAATTATGAGAGAGACAGACACAGGCAAATGTGTTCTGTGAAGAAGAATATCACAACTGTGAGTTGTAAGCTGCATGCATCACAAACATCTCTTGCAACAGAAATGAGTGAAAGGGCAAGTTTTCCATCTCTCTGGAATTGAAGTTTTTATTAATAGGCCTGCATTGTGTCCATAACTCAGCTTTTTGATCTGAAGGTTGTGCTCAATCTCCAAGCCTTTAACTCCCACCTTCTTTTTTTTCTTTTTATTTTTTTTTTTAAAACCTTCTCCTCCCATCCCACCAAGCCCTTTCTCAGGGCAGAGCCAGGAGGCACCCACTCACCTTTGCAGCCCTCATGCCCCTTTGCCTGCTGACCTGCCCAGGAAGAGAAGGGGATAAAAAAAGACTTCCTTAAAAATATATACCCACTGCTGGATGCTCAGGGAGTGGCTGTGTGAGCTATCAGACACTGTGCAGGTGTAGCATCTGCATGATGGCTGGGACTGAGAGAAAATGAAATCCCTCCCTCTCCACAGAGCACCTACACACATCACAGGGCCCCAAGGTCTCCACAGCACACCTCTGCTCTCCCCAAATGGTCTGGGAGTTCAACCACACATCTCAGAGCTGCTTCCACATTGACTGAGAGCCCCAGGTGTCACAAACTCTGCTGACAGCATCAGCAGCCTGCAAAGCATCTTCCACAAGCATCTGGGTAACTCCCCTCAGGTGTTAGCTTTGTTGATTTAAATAACTCTTCCCTCTAATACGTGCTGTGAGCTGTTTAGAATCAAGGTATCTGCTGAGAACTTGGCCAGGACCTGGCTTTAGTTTGTGTGTGTTAGGTAAATAAGCCCTGTAACTCAGCAGAGTAGCCACAAGTACCACGAGCTCTACTTGGAATAAGGTCATCTTTACTTTGGTGTTAATTACACTATTTACCTCAAATCACTACATGTGCAGAGAGCATCCTGCCTCCTGTACTTGCTGCTTGGGGACGCTGAGGATTAATTAGTGTTTATGCAGCATTTTGTGTGCTTATTACTATTATTATTATTATATCACTAGTGCTATTATATTTTTGCAATCTAAGGCCAGTGTTGTGCTTTTAAAAAATGTATTCTGGAATGTCTACACAGTACAGCTCAATAATTCATTAGAGAAATAAACTAATGAGGGGCTGGTTAGTCAAATAATCATTAGGTTTGGTTCTGAGCTTTGTCTTTCCCATGCTCCTACTTCTAAGGGTTTTCTTCTCAGCATGAACTCATTTAAGATTTTAAATGAATTATTTGGTACACTAAAAATTAAACTCCTTATGAGCTTTAGTGCCCTCCCATATTTTGCACAGACACTGCTGAAACAAATAAGGCATTTCCAAGAGGCAAGTAAACATCCTGCACGAATGAAAGTGGTGGGGTTTTCCTCCTGGTTGTTTGAAGACAAGACTTAGGCAGCAAACTGCCAGCTGTGATTCAGTGGACAGAGGGAAGGCACCAGCAGCACCGGGCATTCATAGCTCCTCACCTCCAAGATCAGCATGCAGTATGTAAAAGCAAGCAAAAGGGCATTTTTGATCCTTTATGTGAACAAAACAATGCAAATTAGTGAGACTAATAAGCCCAGAAACATTACAAGGTGAATGCCTTTTATGTTTGCAAAAATCTTCTATGTTTATTTATCTAATACAATGGAAATAAAGCTTCAAAGGCCCTTTGATTTAAAAGTGCACTATTGAAGTCAGCGAGCACGATAATAACCATTAGACCGAACTGTTGCATTATGACCCTAATAGCAGCACTGTCACAGCAGAGAACATCTGCACAGCCTCTTGCCTCAGTTGTCGGTGCTGTAAAAGCAGAAATTAAGCCAAAGGAAGGGAGAATATAGGGAGAAGAGGGGGAAAAAAACCCCAAGAAAAAGGTCACAAATGTGTCCATGCACTCACAGTGCACTCAGAGCTGCAGCAGGCTATAAATTTTTATGATGAACCTGAAACTCAGGCTTTATTGCCTGAAAGATTTAAGAAACTTTGGGAAAGAGCCAACACCCAGTTTATGGCATTGCCTGCCCCAAGCCATGTTAAGCCAAGGGATGATTTTCAGACTCGTTCAGATCGCAGACACCATGCAGAAAGGCAGGGATATCCCAAATCCCAACAGTGTTCCCTTAACTCACAAACCTTTCTCCAGAGACACGGAGCCCAGGAGGCTGAGAGCAGCACTGGAGACCTTGCTAAAAAACTTGTAAGAGTACAGGAACATCTCTGCCCTATTTCCCCTCCACTCTCAGCTTCCCACCCCCACCACCAATAAATATCCCTCCTTCTCTGCAAGAGGCACAAGAAAATCTCCTGGGCATAGAAGAAAAGCTGGCAGAGGCTCATTAAGGACCATCTTGGACAGGAGGGCATTGGGCAGGCAACCGGTGGGCAGCTGCCCAAAGGAAAAGCAAAAAGCTCTTCATTTTTTAAAAACTGTTTTGCAGTCATTTCCCCTCATTTTTAGTGCTGCCTAGCAGAATACAGAGCAAAGGAAGCACGTTCAGAGCAATCACAGGGACCAACGTTTCCAGTTCCATATTTCTGCAAGTTTTTAGCCGCACTTTCCCCAAGGGCAGATTGCTCTCCATGCAAATTCTTGGAGATACTCTTATGCTTAATTATTGAATTTGAGAAGCCTTTGTCATCTTGCAGAGAATGTTTTCTTCTTGCTTGGCTGCTCACATTGGACAGATTAGACAGAACCTGCATTTTGAGGATATTTTCTTTTTAAACCACTTGTACTTTATAAATTACACTGACTTTTATAGTTGCATTTATTTGAACTGGCACAGATAAATGAAAGTGAGCCTCTATCACTAGCTTTCCAACAGCAGCCTTTAAGAAAGCTTCAATATCAGGGGAAATAGCTCTAGTTTGGATTTTTTAAGCAAACCTACATGCTTTTTTGTGCCTAAAAATCTTGGAAGTGAATCCTGATTAAAAATAATGGTGTCATTCCCAGGCTGAAGGGGGGGGGGGGGGAATCAGAAAAGCAAACACAGCAAACCCTGTATTGCTTAGTGAAGAGCAAATTAGCCTGAAAAATAAAGCTGGTTTTAATCGAGAGCTTCAAGCTGCTGGTCCAGGTAGAAGAGCCCCTTTGTTTGCAGCACGCCTTTCAACTTCCCAACATCCCTTTACATTTGCTCTCTGCCATCACCCTCCTGCTCGCTGCCCGGCCCCTTCGGTGGTTCCCAGGAGATCCCAATCAGCTGGTCAGGAGGCGACTGTAACTATACTAATTACCATGTATTACGGTGTGTTACAGCTCTAATACACACCGAAACCCAAGTTTCCCTGGCACCGATGCAGCCGCAGCCGTCGCTGTGCTCTGCCCCTCTCCTCCCTCTCCGGAGCCACGGCCAGGGCCTGCCGCGCTACCTCTGCCGCCATAATCAGGCAGCTAAAATTGTTATCAGATTAGCCCCAGCAATGAAAAGCACAGTCCCAGATCACACTCGCAGTTAGTTAGCATTTAGATAGGCTGGGACGGGGGTCTGTACAATAGGCATCAAAGCTGAACTCTTGGTGCAGCGAGAGGGATTAATTTCTTTAACCAACATGCCTGATCTGGCCTATCTCATTACCCTGCCTTGTCAGTGTCGATGTTAGATTTGATTGAAGATTATACCATTTAGGCCTTTCCCCTGTTTTCCACAGAAATCAGGCCTATTGAATTGCACATTCTTCCATGGGCCCCTGTCAATACTCCGTGGCCTGAGCCTCTAATTCTGCTTCATTTAAACTTCATCAACTTTTCCAATCAAGTGGAAGGATCTGAAATAGGCTCCGTAAGCAGAAAGGCCCTTTTTCCTTTTGTCAGATAATTTATTCTGTTTTCTCTTTCTCTCCCCCTCGCTTCCCCACCTCTTTCTCTTTTTCTTCTTTTCGCTCCCTTTCCCTGATGCTGAAAATGAGATTACAGTATTTAAATGACTATGATAATCAATCGGGGGACCTTGAGCCGAGATTGAGGTTAATTTTTCTTAGCAGAACAAAGAAGCGTGATGCCATCGGGGATTTGAAGGTGCAATCTGTGTTTCATGCTTGTATTCCTCCCCCCCTCCAACCCGAAACTGCAGTTTTAGGAGTCTTTTCTTGTTACTAACTAGGCAGTTGTTGTGATTTTTAACAGAAGCAACCCCTAGGAGAGAAGAAATGTAATTTTGGGATGATAAATAGCTAACAGCCTTCAATCAACAATTTTAATAGGGAAAAAAAAAATCACTCACATGGTATGACTGCAGATGGAAAGTAAGTGCTATCATTACCTTATTTCTTCTTAAATATACTTGGAATAATTTTCACCACTGCTAGAAGGAGTCCTTCCAACCTGCACAGCAAAGTAGTGAACTTTTAACTGAATACCGCTTTCATCCAGCCACTCTTTCTCCTTGGCAGCTTTCTTGGTTGCCTGGAAAAGAGTCATGATTTTGCTAATCAGAAATGGAATCGCTTATGTTCATTTTAAAACCCACATTGAAATGGCTTGTTAAGTCTTTAGATGATGTATTTTTGGTTGTAACACGCCAGCGTTCGCTCACCTGGATCTTTCCCCTACCCTTCTCAGGAAGAGAAAGAGAGAAAAATATGCAAAGAAAAATCTTTTCTTCCATCCTAGCTGTCTTGTCAGTGCTGTTTTACATGCTGCCACCCAATGTTATCTTTTATTTGTGTCAGAAAGAGGATTTGACAAGTTCAGTATACAATGTTCATTTGGCAAGGCAAATTTTTCATACCAATTTTGAGTAGAAAATGAAACCATCTTTCAACACAATGAGCAACATCATTTTTGGACAGACTTATTATGAGGAGAAGAATTGCAAAACTTTATTTCTCTGCATGATCTAAAAAAAAAACAAACCCTGGAAATGAGACATTTAAACAAAAAAATAAATACATGTATGAATGTTTGAGGCCATCAGTTTGTTTCAGAAATAAAAAATAACCACCAACTGCTGTCAGGTAGCTGTGGCCTCCTTTTTGTTAATCAGATGCTGCTGAAATTGGTTGCATCATAATGTAGCTTTGTTTCAAATCTTTTAAGCTGTCAGAAGATTGGGAAAGGCAGACTGACTTCAGAAGTTTGTCAGCGTTCGCTGAGCAAAACAGTCATTAGTCAACAGCACGTAGGCTGAGGTTTGCCAAGATGCCCAGGGCCTGAGGGAGGGACTGGGAGCATTTCAAAGGGCTCTGGGTGCTCTACCTTCCTCCAGAAATCCAAATGTAACCTCTGGCAGTACTAAACACTCTGAACAATCCAATTAATAGAAAAAACATCTTGTTATGTATTCTGCTGTCCCATGTGTGTCACTGGTTACACGGGTTACACAGCGGGTTCCTGGGGGTTGAGACATTTGTTTTGGACAGCCCCTCACCATGACGGGCTTCTGGTCCACGACAAGGACTTGCTGGTGCAAGCACATAGAGAAGACCCAGGCAGGATGGTTAAACATTTTCCAGGGAATACTGAAAAAAGGCTGTCAGACCTTCACTGGGCAACAAACTCATTCTAGCACCCAGGACCCCTCCAAGGTTGGAAGGTGCAGCCTGAGAGCCATAGAAGGCAGTATGTCCTCATGTCCCCAAGTCCATGAGAAACCTCAGCCTGTAGTGGGAGTTGGGATGCTCTTTAATACCCCAGCTACAACCCTCTGTAAATCTTACCCCCAACAGAAGAAGCAGCTGCCCTAAGATGCCTCTTCTGCCCCACAGACTTAGAAGAAAGTGTGCACATCTTGGGCAGTCATTTGCTCTGACAGTTTTCTCTCTTTAAGCAAATGTTGACTCACCATGGGGAAATTAAAACTCCATTAGACATTGCTACATTGTAGAGCAGACCCCATTACAGCGGGCGAGTTGCAATTAATTGGTTTTCTCAGATATTACTTAATTCTGGGAAGGCATATATAGATGGGAAGGACAACGCTGATCTAAACAATGATTTCCTAAAATAGCATAATCTAAATAAACTAATGAAGTGATTACATAGTTATTAATCTAAATATAAGGAAGAGTCAAAAGAAAATATTGGGCATATAACAATTTAGACAAAAAACAGTCGAGTAAAATCCATTCCAGTTAGACTCATCAAGAGGCAATCAGCATTTGTGCTCAGGGGTGGATGCTGGCTTAGCAGATTAATTATATTTAATGCAAATACCTGCCATTTCAAAGTGTCCCATCTTCTGCTTTTATCTGGTCTGTCATTCACTTTTCAGCACAGAGATGGAAGGGGCCACTGCCTTCGTGGCACCGCAGGTTTGGGGGTTGTTTCTTTAACAAAGGTTGATTTTGGGTTAGGAAATACAAAGCAAAATAACTATAAAATGAGACTCCCTTGCACACAGATAGAATAATTAGGAATTTGGAATCATGGTGGCCCAGGTAGGGCCTTCCACAAGCAGTCTCTCTGCAGAGAGGCAGCAGGGAGCTGCATGCTTGGAGCACCAACATCAGCACCTTGGGGGCATACAGCATCCCCCCAGCCTGCTGCCAGGGCAGGGAGCCGATCCAGCCACCTCCATGTAGCTCTTCTGTGCACAGCTCATTCTCTTGCATTATCAAGGTGAGAAAGTATTTGACTTCAGGAGAATAAATAACTAGGCCTTATAAGTCATTAAAAATGTATTACAAGAAAAATACAGTGAGACTATAAATAGAAAACAAAGCAACTCCTACATAAACTTTTACAATGACTGTTACTCAGACTCTGTCACTGCCTGGTTTTAAGTGAGTTTAGCATCCGTGATCTCTGGAGACTGATATCCCTTGAAGCTGCAGGCCTGCTCAGGCACTGGCAGCGCTCTGGCCTCTGTAAGCCTCCTCAGTTTGGATGATGAGCATTTAGTGACCACAGCTCAGGTCTGTGACCTGCTCGGTCTGAGTGGAGATGAGATGGGGCACAGGGGCTGGTCAGTCCCAAACTGGAACTTTGGTGTGTTTCCCTTCCTCTCTTTTTTTAAGTAGAAATATTTTAGTTATTTCTAATTCACTCAGTCTGGCACGTAGCAGTTACTTCCATAAAAGATATCACCTCTCCCTGCAAACCTCCACCGATACAGATCTTCACTTAATATGAAATGAACTCTCTGTAGCAATACATTAATCATTCAGTGATACATCATTACTGTCTTCCTTTGTGTTATTACTTAAGCAGTAGATCGTGTAGGTAGAGTCAAGCATGCCTAGTCATTTCTAAACCTTTCTTGAGGAATAAGCACAGTTTTTAAAGCAGCTCACATTATGTGCACATTCTGCTTCGTGCTCCAACTGCAGTCAGGACAAGCTTGCTTTTAGGGGGAGATGAACTGCACTTTGTGCTTTCAGATTTTGACATTAAGAGTTTGTCCCCACTGATCTGATTTTCTTTTTGTCATACCAAGCAATAAAGTGGAAGAATTAGATGGCTAATTTACCTCAATGCAACTTGGCACTCAGCAGCAAAGAAGCTATGCCAAACTCTCAGCTAACTTCAGCTGTGTGATGCTACAACATTGAAGAATCAAATCCTGACTGTGGTCCCAACATGGAAAGTCCATGGTAAAGTACTTGCACTGCTTAAACCCCTGTATGTAGCTAATAGCTTGTTCCAAGGGAAAAACTGGGTTGCCTTGGCTGGACAGTGATGAACAGAGATCGCAGCACCCAGGTGTAGTGAAGAGTCCACACTTAGATATTCAGGTCAGGGAAAGTAGGGCAGAGCTCTAAATGGTAAATCCTAATAGTCTGAGTTGTGGCTTCTTGGTAAGAGGAGGTTTTGTACAGCTTCAGTCTTAAGAAACATGGGGTTTTCATCACTGTTCTCCTGGGCTCAAGACAGAAGCAGGATGGTCCAGAAGGAAAATGTTCTTTGTTTGTAGGACTACAAAATGGCATGGGGCTGGAGGCAACGTTCAGGTCTTCCCAAGTGAGGAGGAATTTAGGATCTGGGGACATGCTGTCCTGTTCCTTTTCATTAATGTGTCCCTAAGTCATGGCTCTACAAGAGGGTGAGAGGTCTTCATTTGCATCTAATTCCTGATCAAAATGCAGCCACCCAAACTACTTTCAAAATAACCCTGTGTGCTGCAGTGGGGGTCAGTCACACCTTGAGTGGGTGTGAGGGAAAGCAAATGTGCTCTTCTGCGTGTGCAGGGGCTGAAGGACAGACTCAACTTGGATCAATGTGATCAACATTGAGCTCAATTTATTCAAACACCCACACAGAGCTTATGTTTTCTATAGCAGTATACGAGCCACATGACATTGCTATTGGCTACATGCTCTGTTCACACGTCTTACTCTTGTTAATGACTGATTGAAGCTATACAGTTAGTCTTTATCAGGCAGTTGTTGGCATTCTTGCAGTTTCATTTCTTGTCCCCAGACAGTATCCCTGGATACTTTCCTTTTCCCTGTCCCTGCACAGTTCTTGCTTCTGGTTTCATTTCTTTGTTCCTTCACAGTTCTGTTTCCAGTTTCATTTCTCGTTCAGGCAGGTTTCAGCACATTCTATCACTGCTTACCAGTTGTGCCTGAACATGCCTCTAACTCAGGCCTGATCATATTAGGACAAGCCTAGTGAGTCTGGGTGGGCCACGTGCCCATTCTTCTCAAGATACAGTGCTACATACATGGACTTGCACTTTGAACTGCACTCCCAGGTATGGAAACTGCTGGCTGGAACAGAACAGACCCGTTGGGCTCATTGCTGGAAAACACCAAGCTCAGCAAAAGCTATTTCCTTTCCATGAAATGCAGGCACTGCTCCTTTTGTTTCCATCCTAAACTCACAAGAACTTCTTTCTAATAGGCTCTGCCAGCCTCCCCTGGTTGGGGTCTCATTGCTCCCCTCCCTCCTGCAAAGCTGTTAGCGTGCGGCAGCGCCTTTAATTTGGGAATTTAACAAGTAATTCTGAATTGGAACGCTGGAAAACCTGTGATCCTATCTACCATGTCTATCCTATCAGATGTGGTTCTGTGCTTTCACTGCCTTGAAAACAAAAGGCAAAGAAAGTTGAACACATGGTATCCTCAGCTAGAAAGGGCTTTGCTGTAAGAGGATATTGAGTTGTTTTATAAAGCCCAATATTACGCTTGAATTATGCCTGAATAAGGAGAAAGGACATTGTTAAAGAGCCCTAAACATTGACCATAGTGGATCTTCTTTCTTCCAAACCCTTCAGTGTGATGTTTTTGGCTGTTAATGATTTGGTATTGTATTTATAAGCTGACAGGGTAATCCAGAGAGCAGCAGGAGGGGCAGTTGCCTTAAATAAAGCTTTACAATGCTGCTAATTAAAATGATCCTTCCTCTCCCTGTGATGACTAATGAGACAGAAAGAAGAACCAGGGAGGGTTAATGAAAATGTTACCACGAGATTCCCTATTTTTAATTGGTCTTTTTAATGTTTTAATCTTCTTTACGGTGAGGGGGTGGAGATGGAGAAATCTTCATTCAACCTCTCTTGTACCTATAGGTTGTAATGCATGGCATTTGGAACATGCATTTCTAGCTATACATTAAGAGTCTGTAACCAAAAATCTGAGATGGAAGAAGCAGTTTTGGACTTAACTGGGAACAGAAACATGAAACTTGAAACCTTATTTTTAAGCTCAAGCCTGCAAAACTCCAAGGGAGCTTTCACACCGCGAGGGCTGAGTCCATGATCTATTGTGAGGGATTGGCTCTGATGCTCAATAGTATTTAGAGCTTTAAGTCATGATGCTCTGTTAAATGCAATATTTATCCCATGAGCATGTCACAGTTCACCTCAGATGTCAAGAATTCAATTAATATTCTATTTAATAGAATACACCATGACCTAACCTTTTAATACTCTTAGTGCGTCTGAGCCCTCCTTATTAGTGTCACTCTCTAACTTTCCTTCTCAGCTGATGCATATAACAACTGGGATGGGGAAATTGGGAGCAAGAAGAGAGGGGAAGAGATTTCAATTACTTTTGGACCTCACTGTGAGTTTTCAGCAGCTTTATCCCTTGTAAAACCCCGTTTGCAGGGGGTTAGCACATCTCACTTTTCCCATTTATATGGGGTTGACATCTTGAAACATTCAACTTTCTATCGATTCAGAACCACAAAAGGTACCAGCAAGTTTTTCATGCCTTGAGCTGGTCCAGTTTTGCATGGAAATAGCATTACCCCTGCCTCACCTTGCATTATCAAATTTAGGGCCAGGGAAAGCCCTTCATGTGAGTAATACCTGCAGGATGAAGCCTTTGGCTCGGTGGTTTCTCTGTGGACTGTGACGGTGGGTTATAAGCACTCTGACATTTTGGAATCACCACTGCAGAAATTTCCCCCACAGTACATCTCAGAATTGTTTCTGAACATGAGATCCCTTGAAGTCAACATGATTTTGCAAATCAGGCTAGAAAAAAATTCACAGGACTCCTCCTAACCTGGAGTCTATGAGAAAACAGCGGGCTGCCTTCTTCCCCCATCACTGGCAGCAGCAACTCCACTTCTGGGTGCAGAACCAGGTTTTGCCATCCTCATGTCAAATCTAAATGGGCTACTAGGAGAAAGCCTTAAAAGACACAGTGAATCACAGAATTGCAGGGGTTGGAAGGGACCTCAAGAGATCATCGGGTCCAACCCCCCTGCCAAGGCAGGAATCATGTGTTTCAGTTCATATGAAAAAGAAGACAGGCTTGCTAATCTGAAGGGGTTTAGCTTTTCTTTTTCTTAACAGAATTAATTTTATAAACTCCTCATTGGGATCAGCTTCTGCCCCAAACCTTTTCTGTTCAAGACCTGTATGATGCATTAGAAATGAAAAGAGACTGAAAACAAGGCAGCATTTTAGATTACTCTGTATCATATAGCCTTTACATTTGGAGAAGCACTATAGAGCAAAGGGGTTTTTTTAAGGCAGCATCTCTGACTTCAGGCAGGCGGGTAGGAGGGGGTTAGCACAGCAAGAACACCTGCCTGCAGCTGGGAGGGGGGCCACACTATTACCACACCTGTGATATCAGTAAGATTTGTTGGGAGGATCAACCAATAAATACAGAGCCTGTACTGCAGCTCCTTAGAGCAGGAGGAAGAACAGACATTGTGCCAGATATTTTCATGCAACTATATTCATTATTTATGCAGAAGAAGAGATATTTCAGGAAAACAGAGCTGAACTGTGAGTGACAAGGTATCTTTTGAGAGTGTAAGGTGCAGGAAAATTGCACTGGGGTTGACAGGTTTTTAATGGAGAGTCTCTATTTCACTGAATTACTGCATGTTGGCATTTCAAAAGTACAAGATGACCTATTTATTAGCTGTGAATCAAACAGAAATTACATGCTAGAAAATAAAAAAGTCATATGTTTCTTCCAGCTGGTAAGATGCTTATCCTACAGAAATACATACATAAAAGAAAACCTGCAAACAAAGGATCATCAATCACAAGGCACTAAATTTAATGTCATAGAACCTATATTCATCTTGTAATATTGCAATCATATGTGCTTGTTCCCTTACATGTGATGTAATATTAAATGTATGTGTGTCATAATACTTTAAAATTTCACTATCCTTGCTCCACTCAGGCTGCTATCTTCCTCTTCCCTTTTGAAGGGGGAAACTTGGCTTCAACACGTATCCATGTTCCTAGCTGACCTCTTCAGGCCTGTGCCCTCTCCATGTTGAAGCCTTGAAAAGCCAAAATCAAAACTCAGTAGCCTTGGTGACTGTCAAGCAGATATTCTTTATTGCAGCACTAGGCTACATCTTAAGCTACATTGAGATCAATCTCTCCGGTGTTATTACGCATCATTCAATCCACAGACTGGAATTAGAGATGTCCCCAGTCTGTCCAGTCCTGCCTCTCAATACATGCAGCACTTTTAGCTCTCAAAACTCCTAGCTAAGCTTGAGCAAGGACTGCTCAGCATCACCTGTAGTGCAGAAAGCAGCAAGTTAGGAAGCAGGAATATAATTGCTGTGAGCAGCATCAACCACCTATTTAACACAATAGGAAGCATCCATCTTTCTATGCCACTGGACCTTCCAAATCCAGAAATCTGGGAAAAATCCAGCCACAATGTAGTAGGGGCTCCTACAACATATGGAAAAGACAGGTGAACATCACCCAGCTACTGTCTCAGTCACACAGGTATGTACTCCTATTATCCATCTAATGAAACACCACCACCCCACCCCAGAAATACCACTGTTCTAGTTTCCTTTTGCTAACAATGCTGTAATTTTATCACTTCATTAGAGAAGACATCTCACCATGGCTTTCAGGGGGTACTGGTAGGGCAGCAATAGCAGATTGAGTAGTGAATCTCAGAGCCTTGGTTCTGCAGTAGCCTTTCACAGTCCACCATTAGAAAAGGCAGCTGATGCTCAGAGAGAAGCATGCTGTTTACTGCTGCTTTAAAGATGTAACAGAAGCTCAGCCAGCCCTGAGGCTCTCTAGGATGTTGTAAAATAGTAGGGATTTACTCACAGTTTCCAATACAGGGAAACCACAGGTTTCTTTTATGAAAAAGTGGAATATCAATATACAGTAGAAACTAAGTATTGTGCATAGGCATGTATCTGAGCCTGGGAAGATGGGTCCTCTTCTGGCCCCTCTTTGCCTTCCTGCTTGTTAACAGGCAGTGCCAGAACCTGAGGAGGAAGGTAATCGGCTACCAAACACTGTACTAGGAACTGCTGGGCCACGCAGCTGGAACATCTCCCTGTGGGAAAGGCTAAAGTGGGAGGAAAAGTTGCCAAGAGCCCAAGTTGTAGCCATGCGCTTTGCCAGAGAGGCAAATGCCATGTCTGAAGGAAATACCCTTACAAAGCACAGCTTGACATTTGGAGAGTGAAATTCAGCTTTCCCTGGGAACTTTGGTGTCTAGGATCCAAACAAAGCCCTAGAAAGAAAACAACTAGAATTGTTGGATTTGGCAAGTGACATTCAAATGAGGAAGGTGGGAATTTGTTCCACCTCTTCCTTCATCCTAAGTAAACAAGAGATAAGTTGCAAGAACAAATGTCCAAACCCAAACCTGGAATGATAACAAATACAGCTTTATGAACGTATTTCATACACCTTTTAGCTCAGAAAATTTAATTTATTTTCCATTTTTCATTCCAAGTACCACAAACACCAATCATGAAGACTAATTCCACACACACACACCAAAAAAAAAAAAGGGCCAAAGCATGGAATATGAAAGTGTGTGGAGAATTCAAGAGACAGACACACAGAGAGTTTCTATAACTATGCAAGCTTGTAGAAGTGCTAATCTGATGTACAGATTGATGCAGGCCACCAGCAGTCTGTAAACACAAAAAGTCTGCAGTATTGCAGCGAGTAGGTGGCCTCATTTCCTTCCTTTGTCAATCCCTCCTGTTCCCCCACCCTCTGTAGCAGGAGCAGAGAGTCTCAGTGTCCTACTGCGTGGCCTGGATGTTGTTTTTCCGATCAGAGCAGCAGGCTTTGTAGGGAAGATGAAATGATTGCTGACTCTTTTCTTCTCATTAAGTTTGTTTACATTGTGGACCATTGAGGTTTCACTGGCTTTGTGTCTCATGTACTCTGCTTTGAGAATCCCCAGCATTCATAAAAGTGAAGCCAGCTAAACCTGCAATACTTAGGAAAGTCCAGTATAAACTTTTATCACATATGCATTGTTTTTCTTTTTTAAAAAAAAAAGTGAAAACAGCAAATTGTCTGTGTAGAAAGATTGTTGCTAGCTTTATTGTACCCAAACCCATCCTGGACCAACAACTTCCAGAATCAGGACTCCATTAGACCACAGTGGCTGTGGCCAAGAGCATCAAACTCATCCTAACTTTGCAATAACCTAACAGGCATTTGACCCAGGTCCTGAAGAGGATTAATGAGTGATAACCTCCTCATGCAGTTATTTCTTCTAATCCATGCATGTGGCAGGGAAGGAGAGAAGAACATTAAAATCTGCTAGCCCAGCTGACTACCCCAGAAAGAAATGAAGAGAAGGAAAAATATCACAGAGTTCCAGTGGACTTATCTGAAACCCATTAGCAGAGGCACGTGGTGAACTTTGTAACTGCACCTTTGGCTCTGCCACTTTGCCCTTCTGGGACTGCAAAGCAATGTCTTTCACCAACCTTAAATTCAAATCAGTTTTGAAATTAATCATCACCCCTTGGATATATAGGGATCAATATGATTTTCAGACTTATCAGTGTAGCATCTACTTCCTCACAACACCTGGATAAAGTGTATTTTTCAATACATGCTGACCCAAGTACATTGGTGATAGAGGCAGGGCAGTTATTTCTGTGCTGCACATTCATTCCAAGTTAACTCACAGGATTTTGGGGGGGAAAAAACCAAATCTATACATTAGAAATATTTAATTGACCACTTGATATTATTCCAATCCCTCTGTGTTGAATCCCAAATGGTAAAACTTAACATGACTCTTTTTTGCTTGAATTATCCTCCTGCTCTTGCATATATACAAGCTGTGTGCTGTAATGCAGGACTCATACATTTGTCTTAGTAATTTATCTCATTTCCTTTGGAATGGTGTCCCTCAGTGGCTCAGAGAAAGTGGAGCGGTTGTTTTAATAGATTTGAGTTTTATCTGCCTCTCTATTTGCAGCAGGGCATAATAATAATAAATTATGATACTAATAAGTAGGTTGCGCAGAATGGACTACAGTGGTACCACTTCCCTCCCCCTCCAAAAAAGTAATTTATGGGTACATTCTTGTGACTTTAGGGGTGTAATAAATTATCAGGGTTCGTTTTTCCATCCAATTTGAGGCAGTGCAGCTGTGTTTTGCAAGCAATAAACTCTCTTGTTGTATTTCTTAGCTAAGCACTGAAAAACACGGTGTGATTTTTTTTTTTCCCTCCCTTCCCAATTATTGTTGCAACGCCTGGTAGCTTCTCTGTAGTTAAGGGTTTGCCAGTGCTTCTATTATAAACCCCAATTTTCAGGGGCCTATAACTTTGCTCTTTTAAATCATAGAGGGCTAGAACTCGGTGTACATCTCTGTCAATCTATATGCTTTTTTAACAGAGAAAAAAGCAATTTTTTTTTTTAAAAGAGTCCAGAACTCCCAAATTGGAGCCCTGTGTGGAAGTCAGACATGGATACAAGTAGCTGGTAATGCTTGGATACCTCTTCAGCTCCTGAAAAGCCTATGAGCGCCTCTTATTTTGGGCATGTCTTGGGGCAGTATTTGGACCTTGTGTTTTTGATACAGCTGGCAGGAAGAGTAGTCCTGTGCACCACTTTGGGTTTGAGGATCAGGTACAAGTCAGTCCTTGCAGAAGCTCCATCCCTGAAGGTGATGGCCTGTTGTTGGGTCCTGGCCATGGGGTTCAGCATGCCAAAAATACAGAAGGTATAAAGGAAACCTTTATTGGGTTTATTATTTATTGGGAAGGGCGATTCACCCTTCCCAAGCACCAGCTCACAGGCTTGGCCAACTGTATCGACCAAAGCGCTCACAGGGCCTCTGAATTCAAGGAGAGGTTAATTGGGGACTTGGTTCCTATTCCCAAACCTGCTCTCTCTGTGTTTCAGGAGGAGTCAAAGGCAGAAAATAAGAGACAACACCACTAGAATTTCCCAATCTCTCTACAGCAACCTTGGAGACCCTGGGCTGGGAAGCATGTTCAGCTCTGCCAGGAAGCAGTGCATTCCTTCCCCTCTGCAAAACCTTACTGAACAGGGGGAAAAACCAACCTGGCTTTCTAACATCACTTTGTACAAGTACAGTTATCTCCATCCTGTACTGCACAGTCACTGCTCTGCCACAGGGCACCAAATACCTTCCAACACAAGGGAATAAACCAAGAGTGGAGTAAAAACAACTCTGGGTTTCCAGGGTGCTCTTAGTGGGAGCATCACAGGAGGGAAGGAGCAGCACGCAGCCCCTTTGTGCAGGCTGCTATCCCAGCCCCTCTCACATCAGGCCGTACAGCACTGCCAGACTAATGGTTCTGCTAAAGCAGCCTTCTACGTGATCAGCAATTAAGCTGTGAAGTCAGCCCCTTAATATTATGTTAACATAGTTCAGTATATTAAATGTAAAACAAGTCATAATTTTTAAAGGTACCTCGGCTTACTGAGTTTAAATGAAGGCAGCAGTAGGACTATCACAGCCATATGCAAATCACCTGCATTTTAAAGCTAACAATAGATTTTGCTTTATTGTTTTGGCATTTAACGAGTGGGAAAATAATAAATTAAGCCACATGGGGAATCCCTGGTGCTTTTACAAACTGAAGCAGTGCCCATTTGGAGAGAGAGAGCTTTCCCCATTTTTCTCCCTAGCTGCATTTCTCTTAACCCACCACCTTATTAGAGCTTATAGGGCAAAATTCTCCTCTCATATTCCTCCAGCAGCTCTTAGTCCACATGCAGCTCTCCCTACCTTCCTAGCTGTCTTTCATCCTGTGAATTCTCTCTGCAGACAGGGAACTGAAGAAGAGTAAAGACTAGCTGGGCCATGGGGAGTCAGAAGAAAGATGTTGTCATAGTTTTAGGAGGGTTACAATAGCTATTAGGACACGGACAGCTTTTTCTGCCTGTTGTAATAGGGGATGCAGTCAACAGCTACCACTGCACTGTCTGTTGAAGAGGCTGCTGTGTTCGGATCTGGTCAGAATAAGCAGGATCCAGGCAGTGAAAACAGGGCTGCCTGATGTGCCACCACGGCAGGTACCAGTCACAACACCAGATTCATGGCTCTGTGTAGCTTTGTTTGCTTGGGGCTGCATAACCAAGAGGAGGAAGGGGATGAACATCTTAGCAAAATGACCTCTCTGGCTCAAAGCATGCTTGAGTAGGGTGTTAGACTGTCTCACAGGGCATGAGGGGGAAAAGAAAACAAACAGTATTTTAACCCAGTCAGCTCTCACTGATCAGAGTCCTGAGTCAAAAGTCAGGCTTGGCTCTGAGAACATCGGTCATCCCAGACTGACTGAAGGGGAGGTCTTCATCTTGCAAATGGCAGCGTTTAGCTGGCTCACACCATGGCTGTTTGCCCCCCAACACCATCCCAGACGTGTCTTCTGCAGGCTGTGTTTTTTACAAGTCACCAAAGGGAAAACACTCAACTTCATTGCCCACGCTGCTCCTGTGTGAACACACGCTGACGTTCCTTGTGCAGAGCAGGCACAGGAGCACATTCAACACATGCTTCCTTCCTGTGTTATCTCCAAGAAGTATCAATTATACATGTCCATGAATACATCCCTGCACCTGCATTCCCCTAGGAACACAGTTTTACCAAAGGATGAAACAGAAATCAGGAACCAAGGTAAACCAGCCAGCCTAAAGTTAACACAACGCTGCAGCATTAACTGGCAACAGAAAATTGCCAGAGAGAGTGAAATCTTGAACAAGACAAACAACAGGAAAGGAGAGAAAAGACTTTGAATGGAAACCTGTAAACCTCAGACGAGTTTGTAACATGCCTAGGGATAATTCATCAGCTTCCATCTCAGCTCTGCATGATCTCTTAGAAAAGCCTGTGCAGTTTTGCCACACACGTCTGTTTTCCACCAAATCTGCTGTTTGTCTTCTTTGATGCATTTCATCTGTTGTGTGTAACATGCACCTATGTACACACTGTATGGGGAACCTGGAGAGAGAAGGTTTGTGCAGCCCTCTGAATATATGAAGTGCTGCGCAAGGATTAGGGTTATTTTCATCGTCATTCTCCACCGCTGCCTATGTTTGAAGTCAGGGATGTCTGGTGGCTGAACCAGACAAGCAGAACGCACGCAAAAGCCCAATTAGCTTCTTATCTCCAAAGCTCTTACAAACACTAATGCATTAATCATTGTAAAACTAAGAGATGAGCGTTGGTCTGTACTCCTGGCTCAGTTCAGTCGGGATGTAACTTGACTGACACAGAGAATTACATGATGAATCTTGTCCGTTCATCCCTGCTGTGCAGGAGAGGAAGCAGAAACAAAGGCAGAGCACCTCACTGGCCACCCTGCCTCAGCTCATAACCCTTTGTAAAACCCGAGTCTTAGCTCAGGAACAAGCACATCCCAAGCTCTGGTCCAGCTGAGCATCAATCTACCACACGATGCTTTCTGTTGCCCTGTTCAAAAATCTAGATGCTGCTTAAATCAAGGCAAGTCTGAAAACAACATGAGAATAGACAAGGAAGGGCTAAACAGCAAAATAGGCATTTGGTTCTGCAAGAGATGCACAAACACAAAAGCAAGCTGGCTGTAGGAAGAGCTTTTCAGATTACTTGAACGTCTTAAAAAAATGGATTAAAATACAGATCCCCCCTATTATTTTTCAATAATAGAAGTGCAGCACAGAACAACTCACTAGTGCCACAAACTACTTTTTCATTTCTGTTTTTGTTTCATGCTTCAATATCTTCTTCCAGCTGCTCATGTCTCCTTTTCCTTCTCCTCACTTTGATCTATTAGTTTTCCCCAGAAATGGGGTTTATAAATCATTGTAATGCTGCCCTGGGAAAGACGGTGCTTAGTGCAGGGAGAAATACATTGCAGCTAACAGCCACGGCAGGGAGGAAAACTCTCACCTCGTAGTGGGGCTTTGGCGACAGGTTACTGATGGCGCTGGGTTATTTTATGTCTGCATTCGTGCCATCAGGGGCAAGGCCGCAGGGAGCGCTGCCTGTACCCCCTCTGCAATATTTCAGGCTTCCTTCTGCAGGCAAAAACAAACTGCTCAGGGGCTCGCAAGGGAAAGGGGAGGAGGAAAAATGGCTAGGAGAAGGGGAGGGGAAGCAGGACAGGTGGGGATGGATCACTTAGTTCCTGCTTTTGCCTGATCGTGTCTTTTTTTTAAAGAAAAAAACCCACCAGACATTTGTCTCTAATGCATCCTGAAAAGATGCAAATTTCATGCAAGTCACATCTATTGGCAGCAGTGGCAGGATCCAGCTCACCCACAAACATTCCCGTCCCTTTGTGCCAAAGCTTTTGTCTTCCCATTTTCCATTCAGGAAACTTTGTTGCTGGGGACCCATGGGCACGGCTGATGGCATCACTGCACGTTGAAGTCAGGGTGTATCACAGGAGTCTCCCCCAGGACTGCCCCAGCTTGACCCCCATGAGAGCAGAGGCAGTACACCTGCTTATGGTGCTCAAAAATCTGTTTGAAACCCAGGGGCTGGGCTTCATTTTCTAGCCAGGCTTGTGAAAGCTGGCTACAGCTATTACAAAATAATCTAAATTATGAGGCTGGGAGCAGTGCCAGGCTGGGCACCAAGTCACCGAGCAATCTCAAAACAGCCTCTCTGGGTTAAGAGGGTGGAAGGGCTGCTGTGATTGTGGCACAACACTGTGGCCAGTCTGGGGGAAGGTCTGAGCATCCTCCCAGCAAGGACAGGTCCCCTGAGCTCCCTTCCAGTAACAAGTGTTAGTTCTAAATGCCAAAACCCCAACATCAGCTATGGCCAGAGACACAACCCTCTGTCAGCAGAGGCTTAGGTATTTATCTCCTGCCCTGGGGTGTAGCCTGGATTAGGAAAACCTATTGCCAGCCCTATTTAATTAGGGAAGAAATCTTCATAACCTCCTAAAAGCAGCACAATCATGCAACAAGCTACAGGCTCTTTTAAGCACTCACTATGTTTTTAGGATCACCAGCTCCTAATAAGACCACCCCAGGCAGACGCACCATCCTTTAGTTTCAAAAGCACACAAAAGAGACACCATGCTGGAATCTTACCTCTATCTTTAACAAAGCATTACCCCTCCTCACCCTCTTCCCCATAATTGCCTTGTTATTGTCATTGGTGCCATTGTTCATTGGCTCGGCCGTAGAGAGGCCCAAGGGAGCAGTTCTGCCTTAGCTAAACCAATATCTCCTGCAATAACCCCCTACAGTTTCCCCTTTGCTATCCCATGTTGAATAAATCCTCCATCTCTGTTTGCTGAATGATCATAAAGATATGATTGAAGTTTCAGATTTATAGTTTCCTTTGAATCGAGGAGCAGCTCCAATAATGCCAGAGCCTGTTTGCTGACTGCTTTGGACCGGGTGTGTGTAAAGGGAGATTTGTAAAGGCAGAAACAGGAATGCAGAGATTAAAGCAAGGCGTTTTCTAGACATGCAGTGCACACCTCTGCAGTTACACATAGGAGCTGAATTCACACACACACACTTCCAGAGCATCCTCGGCACAAGGACCTCGCTGCAGTTCCCAAGCACCCTGTGAGGCAAGGTGTGTACACAATATTTCACTCTAACAGCAGATCTGTCTCAAGTAACCACACAGGGGACCCACAAGAACTGGTTGCCTGGTAAAGGAGGATCCTAACTAAAGAGCTTGAAGGACTCTGAGGGAGACTGTTCTGAAGTGGTTGCTGAAGGCTGGGAGAGGGCTGTGTTAAGGTGGTCCTTGCTGTCAGCTTCACTCTCCATGTCCCAGACATTCCCTCTGCGCTGCATTAACACTGTCCTCCAGGTATCTGGGATGCTTTTTAGGGAGCACAGCAAAACACTCTTGCTCCTTTGGGAGAACATCCCAGCTGTTTTCTGACCAAAGAGCCAACATCTAAGAAAAGTAGCCAAAGGGGTGTTAGGCTTACCAGCTAAAGCACTGCCTCCTGAGGATGCTCAGTCCCACTCTCCCATTGAGGCAGCAGCCTCCAGGAGCGAACCCAGGCAACTTGGTGCCTGACTGTGAGCTTCAGGCTGGGGATGGTCAGCACCTTCAAGTACTGTTGTCTTGTCCTGGGTGTCAAAGCCCTCTTTTCCCCACCAGCCCATCCCAGCAGCATTGAGTGAGCCCTGTCACACAGCTGTGTCCCAGGAATTGCACATAGCCATCCAGATTCAGGTCAACATGAATAAACCACCACAAACATGCAGTGAAATCAAAGTTTGTGCCTTCGATGCCAAAATCTGAACAGAGCACCTGAAATGCATTCCCTCCAGCCCCCTGGCTGCAGCACGTTTGCTTTCCCCTGATCCACAGCCATTTATGCTCATTCTCCTCTCCACAAGAACCTATAAAACTCTTACAGCACGCTGCAGTCCTAAATTAAATGCACTTTAACATCCCCATATAACAAGGGAGTCTTTGCTCTTTTAAATTAATGGGTGTAACTGAGAAGGGGACCTTTCCTGGAAAATTTATTCCACTTGATTTGGAGACAGAAAACCCCACCTTGTTCCACCTTCTCCAAGAGCAAAGATTATTCTGTGTGTTATAATGAGGAATTTGTAAAAACGAGAGCATTGTGTGTTAGCCTAACTATGAAGTGAACAACAGAAGAGAAGACTTCTGTGAGCAGCACTGGTTCTGTGATGTATGGTAATATTTTTCCTCAGTGCATTACAAAAGGAAAAAAAAAAGGCAAGATAAAAATATCTTCCATTTTCTCCCTAATTTGTAGTTTTCTGGTGTTAGCAAGGCTTATAAGACACATGCTCCCAATTAGCTGCTCCTCTTAATTTAAATGCTTCATAAATTATCTCCTGCGCTTGTGGATTATCACTTCATAATGCGAGTTAGCATTTAAATAAATAGCTGCGATGTAGGAAATTAGAGAGGTTTACAGTCTGAGGCAGCAGCATAATGAAGGAAAATACCACAGCAGCTGAACAGGGGTTGGGAAAGATGTGATGAGACAGAGATTTTTGGGGTTTTTTTTCCACTTTGCCTTTTAGCTACCAAATTTGGACTGCAGCAGGGAAAATATGGGCCAGAACTCCAGCAGAGCAGGAACCTTTCGTAATGGCTGAGCACAAGGGGAACACAGAGAATTCTTAAGAGCTTAAAACATCCAATCTAGCAAATATGACACAATTATGAAGTGACTTTTGAGCCAGCTCTTGCTTGCCTCATGAGGTAGCCCCTTGGAAAGCAACCAGGCTACTTGTGTACATCACCTGAGCAGTATCTGACCCCCTTATGTTCCAGCCTACAAAAAAAAAAATACAGGGCTGGGAGGGAAAAACAACAGGACAAAGCTGAGTTGAAACTGTGCCCAGAAAATCTGTGGGGAAAGCAATGAGGAAGGCAGATGTAAGATTACGGGGAACTTCAAAAAAAATATATATATATCTTGCAAATATAACAAGCATTAATTTATAAGCCAGATAACTTTTGCCATGTTTTTCGCAGCATTAAGATCAACCCATAGGCAGCAATGGTTTTTAAGCATTAGCAGCAACTTCCCAGTGTTATTTCAGCCCAGTTTTACAATTGTCATAAATGTAGAAAATTAGGAAGGCAGGGCAGGGAAAAAACCCTCACAACTCCTCAGGGGACTAAGGCTCTCTCCAGCACTTGCTGGTCTTGCCTTTGGTGTCACCGCTGCTTTTTCTGCCACAGGAGGAAACTCTGGGCAAGATCCTGCCAGCAGTCAATCACACTTGACTGCCATTGACTTCCTGGGGAGCTGAGGACATAAAGGCACTTGTGGACTCAGGAGCCTTTGGTGTTCATCTTGTAGAGCGCCCAAGGTTGAGCACTGCATCTCCTGGGGAAGTTCCGCTATTACAGCTCCCTGCTTGCTCACACACACCAGTCCCAATGTGTCAAAATCATGGATATTTTTTCAAAAACACATGAAAATCATAGGAGCCTTGACAGCCTTGACCAAAGTCCAGCCTTAGGCAGGAGTAAAGTTATTAGTTACCTTATTTCCCAGAGAAAGTCTGACACATTAGGATTTCACAGTAACTGGCTGTAAGTGTAACGGGCAGGGTGTGATTTTGCTCACTGGGTTTTGCAGTTAAACTTCAGCATGTTGAATAGATTTTGCTGTAGGACAGAGCAAATGATTTGGGCAGCTATCTTGCATTAGCACAAGACCCTCTGTGCTTAATGGGAGTTCTGTCTAACTGACAGCACAATTGGGATCTTCATTGTATTTAACATACTTCAAGAGCAAGGGTCAAATTGTCTCATCATTTACATCCTGCTAATCCCAGGAGGACTGCAGAGAAGCAGCTCAGGATAACCCCTGACTCAAATTTTTCTGCTTAGCACCTTCCACTTAAAGTTTCTAGCAATATGCCCCAAAATGCTCTTGGTTACAATTCCAGTTCTTCCCTGGATGATAGGGCTGAACATGGGTGACTGGGCTGAAGTCCATTGGAAGGAAATCAGAGTTGTAGGGGTTGGAAGGGACCTTGAGAGCTCCTGGGGTCCAACCCCCCTGCTTAAGCAGCTCCCCAGCTCATACTGCACAGGTCGGTGTCCAGATGGGGCTGGAATCTCTCCAGAGAAGGAGACTCCACACCCCCTGGGCAGCCTGTCCCAGGGCTCCCTCACCCTCACTGGGGAAAAGTTCCTCCCCATGTTGCTGTGGAACTTCCTGGGCTCCAACTTGCAGCCATTGCCCCTTGTCCTGTCCCCACAGACACTGAAAAGGGGCTGGCCAATTCCCCCATGCTTAAGATACTTATAAACATTAATTAGGTCCCCCCTTAGTCTTCTCTACACTGAACAACCATTGCTTGGTGGAATCTGTAGCCATTGCTTGGATAAGATAAAGTTCACCCTGCAGACAGTTCAAATCAGCACAGCAGGATCCCTGTTTCATCCCATAATTTTTCTATTCCAATACATAGCATTTAGAAAGTGCAAGATGGGTTTGTCCTACTCCAACATCTGAAAGGTGGCAGGAGATGTTGATACCTCAAAGTTCCCAGGTGGTAGAAGAAAGGCTCCATGGGCTAACCCAGACCCATACTCACAGCTCTGTCCTCTGTGCATCTCTCTGCATCTCTACTACCATCACTGTGATTTCTGCATTGAGCAGTGGACAGCCACAAGCACTACTGGCTGCTTCTGTGCTTACAGCCTGATAAGCCTCTATTTTTCCTGGAGTATGAGGACATGGAAACCAACTCTTCTGCCCCAGCTACAAGGGCTCTTCAGGTCTAAGAAAAACCTAGCAGATGTGTCAGGTGCTGACCGCAAGGAGATAGGGCTGGAGACCCTGGGATTACATTCCTTCATGGACACGGTGCCACTTTTTATAGAATCACCTGTTCTTCTAACAGGGCATTTTAAAGAATAAAATTGGAAGCGGCTGCATATATCTTTCCAACTGATCTACTAATCATATTTCTTCAAATTTTATATCCCTGACCCTTGTAAAGGGATTGCAAGGAAGGCGTTTTTTAAGCTGCATTTTAATAAGTCAATATGAAAGCTCAAAATTATTTAAAGCTTCTTAAATAGGATTATATTTGATTTCTTGTGGGAATAGTGGGGGATAGTCTAGTAAAGACGTTCTGTCCTGCTGAGGTTTTATTACATTAAAGAAACAGCATCCTTTTTTAACAGCAAAAACTTTTCTCTATTCTCTAATGAAAATAGAGATTATTCTGTACACGAGGTGCCTGAAGTTGGCAAGTTCCTGCATCTGCGATCAGAGATTAGAGTTTCTCTTTAAGTGACAGCTGAGATATTCCTGAACCAGAATTTTGCCTGAATTTGGCAATCTGTCTGTTAAGTCTAAAATATATTAATATTTTATTCTAGGAAGAACCACAAGTGCTTTGACTTCAGGGAGATTCTGCCCTGAATTAACAGGTGGCTCTCAAGGCAGCCAGTGTCTCATTTGCAGCCAGGGATTGAATTTAGCCTGAGGAATCAGAGGTCTGTCTCACTGGGGAACTGCTCTGCTGCATAGGGAGCATGGCCATATTCTGCTCAAAAAGGCCCATGGTTGATTACTCACTTGCATACAACTCCTTGCAGCACCTTTCCAGATGCTATGCTGGCAGCACGTAGCCTGCTATGTTCTGTATTACCCAAAGAAAATCAGGATTAAAACCAAATTGAAGGAGCCAGTCACATTGTGTCAACAGCAGCAGCTCCATGACATTGAGTTGTGCTGGACGTAACCTGGGACAACATCTGGCCTTAGGAACAGAAGGGAATCTGGCTTGATGTAGCAAGTCATAGAATGGTCTGGGTTGGAAGGGACCCCAATGATCTGAAAGTTCCAACCCCCTGCCACAGGCAGGGCCACCAGCCTCCAGGCCTGGAGCTACACAAGGTTGCCCAGGGCCCCATCCAACCTGGCCTTGAACACCCCCAGGGATGGGGCATCCAACATCTCTCCAGGGAGCACCTCCCCACTCTCTTTGTAAAGAGCTTCCCCCAACATAAAACAAGTATTACTAAGGATGAAACAGAGAAAAGGCCATAACTGCTGGAAGGGGACAGAAACTTTTAAAAAAGCAGAAAAACATTGTCTCATCTCTTCAACATTGAGAGAATGTTTTCTCAACCCTGAAATAACCCAGATTCTACTCTCCCACTGAAGCTCAGAGACACTGAGAAAAAGCATTCCTAGAATTTCACCCCAGGGTTTGCAACACTACAGGTACCCCCAAGGCTGCAGGTCTCTGGGATGTGACAACCCCACTGCACCCTTCCTAGCCATTCTCTGGAGGCCTTGCATCTCACTACAGAGTCAAATGCTCAGATAGTAAAACGGATTTTTTATTTTCTGAAGGTGCTACACACCATTCTGCCCACATCCTCCCAAAAGCTGAAGACAGACTTTGCCCTCTGATTTTCCCACCCTGATCTGTCCATACACACCTCCGTTTCCCTGCCTATAGGAAGAGCAAGGATGCAGAGATGTCTCTCAGCTGCTCCAGGGCCACCCTCTGCAGTAACCAAACCTCTCTACTACCATCACTTCACTTCCTCAAATCTCTCCCAGGCTCGTTCCACCTCTTAAAGGCATTTGGTGGCTGTAGCTCAAGAAAGATCAGGTATAGGTAAGACCTCAGCCTAGCGATCGCTGTAAACTGCATCCAACTTAGTTTAGCCCAAATAACCCACCCTTCCTGCCAGCAGCTTTGGGTTACAGCTGCAGACTGCACTGCTGCTTTAGGGCTCTCACACAAACAGAGGCTGATGTCAACTTCACAAGCTGTGACACCCACTACAGAAACACGTAACGCTGCTTTGACCTTCAGCGCTAGCACGAAACCTTACATGGACAGAGATTTATCTTAAAGCCAGAAGCAGATTTAATAGAGCAGGAAAAGATCGTTTTCAATATTTCCATCTCAATTACAGTCAAGCACCTCCGTTGAGTCTCAGCCTTTGGGGCTGTACCTGGACTGACTGCTCCCAGCAAGGAGACTGTCAGCAGAATCAGCAGAAATAGCACAACTGGGCAAGGTGACGGTGATTTATCAGAGCTGAAGTAATTCGTACTGACACGGAGGCGCTGAGGAGGAGCTCAGGATCCAGGAGGTGCCCCTAAAGACCCAAGAGTTATATGGTGCCACACATTGAAAGCAGCAGATTTGGGAGCTGACTTTGAAGCAGAGAAAAGCCTTTTTTCCTTCCCCAAAACCCATTTTCAAGCAGCAGAAAGAAGCAGCCCCGTTAGAGAAAGGCAATTTTAAGTTGCAATACCCTACTGCTAAAATTGCCCCTCTAACAGCACGTTACCTTCTAACTCAATACAGGGTGACCAGTACTCAGAATCCCAGAAATTTGGGGCAGAGAGGGTTTTTCAACAGAGAACTTGAAGGTGCGAACACCCATGAAGCCAAATGAAAGTATTGTGTACGCAAATACTTTTATATCTGCCTGGCCCTTTAAAACCAAAATGATAGAGTTCATTTGCATTTAGATCTCTTTGGCTCCCTCTTTTCATCTAAAGACAAATCCTCACAAAGGCTGCTTAATTAGACCAAATTAGATTTCCACCTAGTGGCTTGTCATTCATTAGAAAACGCTGTTCTTTTTTTCTGTTTTGGTAATTACAGGCTGGTCTTGCAGTGTTCACTTCAGGCTCCACGTATGACTTGCATTCATGATTTTGTGCAGATGAGAGGAGAATTATTCAGTCGCATCAAGTCTGCCCGTTTTACAAGTTAGATAAAGATCATCACTGGAGTCTTTTATGTAATGGGATATACTCTTTCTTAAGTCTTTAATGATTAATTGTAATAGCATATCTCATGGTAATTTTCAAGACTAAAAGCGAAGTACAAACAGTTCACATGCAAAGCTACTGTACCAGAGAGTGGGTGGCTTTCCTTCACTATGGCTTACTGTGCCAGGGACCTGTGTGCATGGCCCTCGCTTGTCAGCATTAAGGCCCCATTGTGAGCAGAGATGATGGGAAGGTGTCAGCCAGTGCCTGTTGTTGGGCAGGTACAACCCTGGGCTGGAATTAGCATCCACGGCCTAGTTGTGCCATCAGCGTCTAACCCAGTGGGGGAAGGACCATGTCCCACCAGTGCTCTGCTGCCCGTGTGAGGCAAAACGTAGTTTCTAGAGGAGAAAATCTGTCAAGTTTAGACCTGATGCTCAAAGTTGTTAGCTAATAAAGCTATAGCTCCCAGGGAGGTCAGGAACACAGGTTAGTGCAGGCCACACATGCTCTGGGTTAGCAGGGCCTCCACGCTGTCTGGTGTAATGAAAGGAGTTAAACTCAAAGTGAAATCTCCAAGCTTTACCATCCCTGTTTGTCCAGCCATTGCCTTCTCTGGAGGACTCACCACTGTGGGACACTATAGTGACTTCCTCTCCCACTCCAGACACAGCAGAGTACCGTAAACAGTCCAGTTCTCTCCCCAACCCAAACTTTATTCCCTTTGCCGACCTGCACAGGCACAGTAGTTCCCTGCCTCAGTTTCCCCAGTATTACAGCATGATTAATGCTCAGTGTTAAGCTTTGAAGCTTAATAAATCAGGGCTAGATTTTGTGGTCCTTCATCAAGCAAAGCTTCCTTTGACTTTGACCTTTAATGTTTATGAATAGCTTTGAAGATAACTGCCAACTTTATTAATAATAATCTTCTTGGGAATGGAAGTTACAAGCAGTTTGCAGCAGGCAGCCCAGCAGCCAACAGCCCTGCTAGGATTTCTTCCTCACTAACAAATACAGATTTTCAGGTGTGGTTTTCTAACATCCTTGCTTCCCCATTTCTTTGAGAGAGGGGGAAAGTTAGCTTTTTCCCCCTCCACCTTTAAAAAAAAAAATCTGATCAAATTTGCCTTTCTCAAAACACTGAACATTCCCTTTCTCATCTACCTAAACCTGATGTTGAGATACTGTCCCCCAGAGGCTTTCAGTAGCTCAGTTCTGATGTATCCCTGCACTTTGTAGCTCACTGCCTTCTTAGAGTGTAATCAAACATCAAGCTAAGTAGCAAATAAATCTCCCGATCTCATAAGCTGCACAGCAAGATCATGTAAATGCAAATGAAGGGCTTGATTTCAAGCTGTCGCGGGGGGAAGGAGGGAAAAATGCTGGGCCCTGTCACTGCAATCACTTCACTCGGCGAGTGCAGTAAATCTGCAATAATAATAGTAATGGCAGCGTGACGGGAGGCTTTACTGTACAAGGGGGTGTAATGAAAAGGGGAACAGAAGGTAGGGAAGGAAGCAGGGCCTGGCGGGCTGGAAATGCAGCGGTGTGGGGTTTGTGGGCGTTCACAGAGCAGAGCCTTCGAGGAGGGGACGGCAGCCCCGGCCCAGTCAGAGCAGGGGAGGACTCATGGATTTGCTCAGCATCCCCTCCCAGCAAAGGGCTGCACCAGATGCAGGGAGTCAAAACCCACGGCCCCATCTCTCACCATACCTCTCTGCACAGATAGGTCTCCTATTGCTCTCCCAGACTTAGTTGTCTTTACAAGATCAGTGCAATGAGTGTCGATGGGTCAGGAATACCAGGGGTGAAAGACAAGTCTTGCAACAAAACCCAGAACCCTTAAAGGTTTTGTACTTCCACACACCTTTGCAACACACCCACCTCTTACAGACACATCCATTTCCAAGCCTTCCCTGGCAGTGAACATTCCCCACCACCATTAGACACTTAAATACAAACACAGGACTCAAAATCCAGGACTGTACCAATTGGAAGCTACCTGGCAAAGGTCAGGGAGCTCAAAAACCCAACACTGCTTGCTCTTCACCCAACAAGGGTATCCCTATTGATCAAACACCCCCATCACTGCAGCCAGTCTGAGCATGGCATCCTCCAAACCCAGTACAGACATGCTTGGTTCAACCATGAAAGTCATTGTGTCCAAGGAGGAAGGATGCATTAGCTTTGTCTTTAAAGATGGTTTGAAAGCACAAACAAAACCTCAGCACAGGGGTCTCACAGCCCCAGGAGGAGGTGATGATCTCTGCAGGATGCTATGGGAACGCTTCAGGAAAAAGTCTCGAGTTGTCTTTTCCAAATGGGCTGGATAAACAGTATTTAAGATGCTGGATTTTCCTCACTGAGGTCGTAAAGGGAGAAAACTTACAGAAGGTACCCAGAGAAAATTAGGACCGCCTGGGATGCAGAGGGAGACGGTTTTAATTAGAGCCAAGAGGTGGGAAATAAGGCAGAGAAATGACATCTTAATGAGGTTTAATGAAGTTGTCTGCTGATGGGCACAGCTGTCAGACAGATCTGTATTCCAGCCAAGCAGCTTTGTGACAGGCTAAACCTGAACACAGGAAACGGCACTGGAGCCGGGGAAGAAGAAAGGATCTTCTGCATCAACTCTGGCTCACTGTCCCCACTGCTTCACAACACAGCACAGCTACAGCGCCCCAGGACAAGCACACGAAACCCATGAGGTTGCAACAGCAGTTTGGTAATTTATAGAAGAGAAAGGCTGTAATCTTGGATTACACTGAGCAAGATTCATTCCTACTACCTCCTCCTTTGCTTTTGTGGATATGAGATGTTGGCAGGCAACCAGAGCCCTCCCAGCCCATTGATTTTCTTCAGGCACAGGTTATCCCATTTTCAACATATTGGACCTGATTTTTTTTTTTAATTAGTTAACCAGCACCTTCAGCTTTATTTATTCAGTGCTAAGTGACTGTAAAAGGCCACCCCATCAGAAAAGGAAACAGCATGCACTCGTTTTGCAGTGGAGCAAACACCCAACTGCATTAACCTCAGGCTCTCTGTGGAAGGGAATCTTTAAATCTTGTCATTTCTCCCTTCTGCAGAGTTCTGCACTCAAAGGTCTGGAAGCAGCTTTGCCACAGATTACAAACCTCTCCCCTCTCCTGCAGCTTCTCAGCTATTTTCTCCCACACCTTTGCCATCATAAGCAGATTTCTGACCTCACATAGCTGATCCAGCATCAGAACATGATCCCTGGAAAAAGCCTCTTCATATTCATCTGAGGAGCATTACACCATTTCCCCCTTGTCTATCGGTGACGACTACTCTAAAAATAGCTAGCCTACAAATGCCTGTAGATACAGGAGAAATACATCAGCCACAAAAGCTACTTCATCATCCCTGGCACTGGTTTAGATGCTTTATGTGAGCTCCCCAACTCCCACACAGCGTGCACATACAGCTTAGTGTTGGGGGGGGTATTTTGGTGGCAGCAGCACTAAAAGCCCACACACTCCCATCCTGCTCAGTGCTGGACACACCTGGAAGGGACAGTCCCTTCCTCCAGTGAAGGTTCACAGGAGGCAGCTGGGGGAATACAGCCATGTCACATACAGGTTGTAGCCAGTAGCAGCCAATTGCTTTCAGAAAGGTCTGTTTGCAACAAAAGACCTGTAGCTTTGTGCTGGGCAACAAGCCTGATGGGTTTAAAGGATCTTGACAAGTCCAGAAAGTTCATTTTCCAGTGAACTTGTGCTCCTGAGAGTCATGGGAATACCACACCTGCTTTATAGCATCCCAAGTACATGGATTTAATGGGACCAAAGATGAAGCACTTCCCTCCCAGTCCAAGGAAGCTGATCAGGATTTAGGCAAAAGCACAACTGTACAGACTCGTAGCCCCAGTAATCACAAGCTAGCAAAGCTGCCTGCCAGCCTACACAAAGGAGCAGACCTCTTGTCACAACATAGACAAGTTGCTCAAGCAAGCAGGTACGATCTCACCCCCAGACACACTGGTGAGGAGCCCTGGTGCCACAGCCACTGCACTCTGAGGGTTTTGTGTAGCTACATAGAGATAGGAGCTAAGAAACTCCAAGCTGAAGGCACAAAGCATAGTGCCAGGCAAAAAAGTTTGAAGAGCTACAAGGAAATTCTAGAGACCTCCATGGAGAGCCCTCTGGAAAGGCGCCTGTTTTGGGCAGGGGTGACCAGCCTTCAATCTCCAGGCAGAATTTGCTTAGCAAGAGCCCTGCCTGGGTTGGGGGTGACACAGAACAGCTCAGCAGCACATTAGAAAGGAGCCATGAGGCTGACAGTGTACAGGAGACCATGGCTGCTCTGAGACCCTGGCCGGGGTTTGCACAGTGCTGGCTGGGAGCAGAATGTATATTTGGGGCTGGGGGAGGTTCCTATACAAGCAGTGCTGTTAAGTGACATCCCTTATCAACTGCTGCACAGCCTCATCCTCCCGTAGTGACAAGTTGGAGGTAGCTGAGTTTCAGCCTGTCTCTGCTTGGTCCCTGCAGAAGGGACTGCATTGATTCAGCATCTCCTGATCCAGAGGGTTCACTCTGGAGTGTAACAACAGTCCTGTCAGTGTTCAATGATCCACCCAGGAGAAGCACTGAAGGATTTCAGCTCTTCCATTCTCCCAACAAGACCTGCCAACACCTACACCCCCCCAGCTTCCCCCACACCCTTCATATGGAAAACACCCATCCCAGGGCACCCACACCATGCCCCAGCGCTCCAGGGAACTTGTTGCCTGACCTTGCTCCAGCTCCTCCTAGCAGGAACACACAGACCCAGGCTCTCACCCCTTTCCTCTGCCACCACCTCCCTTTCAAGCAGCAATAAGGTTTCAAGACACACACACCCCACAGTGACTTCACCATGGAGATGAGAGGGTAGAGACAAAGGGGTGAGGGGAGGTCAGTTAATCCCACAGACACCACCAGGCTGGGACACACATGGACTGGGGAATAGTTCATTTTAAAACTAAACAGAAGTGAGGTTATTGAGCTTGAAATGTCTTTTCTGTGCTATAAACCCCTGGCTCTGCTCCCCCTCCACCCCCCTGTAACATGCCTTGCGTCTTGATTATTCCCAGGCAGCACTAGTGACATGACCACACTTGGGGAATTTTGTGCCAACTTTTAGGAGGGTGTACAACTCAGAAAACAAACAACTCAAAGGAAAGACTAGCTGTAGCTTCCCCAGTAGACACCATGGCTGCATGTCCCAGCTAGGAGAAAAACTAACCAAACAAGGAGACTTTGAGTCCCTACATATTGAGTCAGGCTCCTTATTTCCAGGAGGGTTAGGTCACTTTATAGCTTGAGTAAAAACTTGTGTGAAATTGAGCACCCCTTACATCTTCAGCTCTGGTGAAGCCTCGTGCCTGAGTTCTCCTCTCACACCATCACACTTGCTTGTGTCCAGACAGTGGGATTCAAACCCATGCCAAGCAGAGACAGAGCCATTCCTGCTGCTCACAGACACATTCCATTATGATTTTATTTTCAGGGGCTTAAATTTATCAGAAAAGTTCTTTATGCTTCTCCTTTAACTCCACTCTTCACAGGCAGAGCTGGGGAAGCCCCAGAGAAACTGCACCACCCTGCCAGGCTTTGATTTTTCATATGGGCTGTACATGGAGAGGACAGATGGAGGAGTGCGTGAAGGTATGACAACCTCACTAAACCATAGACTGCAACAAAGTCCTAATGCTATAGCAGGGAGTCCCCTCTCCTCCCCAGTGCTCTTCAGTACTTCTCACCAAGCCAAAGCTGAAGAGCTCCAACATTCACCTGCTTTCATTAATATCACACAAACTGGACCTGACAAAAAACACACACCCCCAAAGCCCACGTACGTGGTGCACAAACTTCCACCTGCCTTCCCAAAGAGGAGTTACCCAGATACCTGACCTTCTCCTTGCCTCTCATGCTTCCTTCCACCTCCAGCAATAGGCCAATGGCAAACGGTAAAGCCCAGGACTGCAACAGTTGAGAAGATGCCCCGAGACTTCATCACCATGAACCGTGGTGCTCTGAAGGCTGGATATACCACAGCCCATGAGTTTAACGTGTACTACAAGGCCAAGGACATTCGGCGTAAAGATGATGACTACAGTCACTTCAAGAGATCTCTCCCTAAACTACCTGCAGACATGACTTTTGGCATCACAACACGGTAAGGGGGGAAGCTTGAGGCCCTTCTCAGAATTAAATTACCCCTTCCTACCCTATCTGCATCTCCCCACATCTCAGCTAGCTGAGTCCCCAAAAGAGAACCTGGATAGGCTGCAACTGAGCCACAGCATCACTTCACATCTGATTACACCTGTGTGTTGGATAATCAGCCACCTAAATGTCATCTACATGCCACAACACATCCCCATTTTATCTTTGGCACTAAGGGCTTGGAACCTCTAAAAGTATGTTCCAAGCCAATCCTTTACCTTAAAGGATTTACATGAAAAGTCAGAACAATGCCTTCCCAAAGTCAGAAGGTCAGAGGAGCATTTCTACCTGTTTGCACAGGTAGAAATAACCTGGTTTAGTTAAGGCTCAGGTTATGTTCTTTATCCCACTCTCACACTTCTTAGTTCATTTCCCTGCATTGGGCAGAAACTAGTGGTACAGCAAAATGGAAGTAAAGAAGTTTCTCACTGCTCTTAGGCTCCCTCCCCACAACTGGAAGGGAGCTAGTACCTCCTGCCCCCCAGCAACCCCTCTACAGACGGGTACAAGCCCACCCATCCATCCCTTGCAATGCAGCAGGGTGTTCAAGCCTTCTCACAGAGTTAAGCCTTTTTCATTACAGCATCTTCCAAGAGTTTTCATAAAGCACCCAGCTTACACAAGCCCTTCCCAAGGTTCAAACAGGTACAGCAGTGACCCAATTAACATCCCCTCACATAGCAGCTCCCAACTGTACTGATTTCTCATGGAAAATTGTGCAACTGGGAGTCTGCAGGAGAGAACATCAGCACCTTGCTTCGACCGACTTCCAGGTCCTTCCACTGCCTGTCCTCTGTGGGAGCATGAGGGAGGCTGGGGGACACACCACAATCCAGAAGAGCTGGAGTGAGTCCAACACAAGCAAGCACTTAAAACCTCTGAAAGGGGCTCTGAAGCAGCCCTGCCACTGCTGCTGGAGCACTGAGGGTTTACATGCTCTGTGCAGGTCTGGGCCAGACATTAGGTTTCATTTTAAGAGCTGGATAATCATCACTACCAGAAAAACAACAGCTACAAATTCTAGAGAAAAGACGTGATGAACAGCACTGTGTATTTTACATGATAGTAAATGGGCTTTGCATATGCAAATTGAATGGATTTTAAAATGGTATTTAATGACAATTTTCGTAGCAGACATTAACATTAATTGCATCAAAATGAAAATGTAGCATTAGCTTGCTGTTAGCTGCAAATGCCCCAGCTATAAAGCTTTATCTTTATCAGGATCAGCCCTCACCGATGTGACAGGGCTGCTCTGCAAATTGCAGGCAAAAGGGCTTTTATGTAGCAAAAGTATCCCCCAACGTAGGCAAAAATCAACATCAATTTTGCTTTATTTCTTCATAAACGGAGGTTAAATGGCTGCCTGGAAAAAGTCTAGGCACATTTCAAAAGTTTTAAGGAAAATCTGCAGACCCCACAACAGCAGAAGTAGTGGGAAAGGGCTTTTAATTTAAAGTTATCATTGTACAACTTGCCTGCTTCTTAATAGCTACCTTTTATGCAGGCTGATTGTATTTATCTCTTTACTTTAAAAGCACGTTACAGACAAAATCAAATTACTGGGATTACCAAGGAGTTGTTACAGCCATTTGGGTAAAAGTGGGAATTTAACACACTTTTCCATGGCTGGCAAGTTAAAGATACCCACTTTGGTGTGCACTCAAAGCCCATCTCCAGTCACAGCCCACTGGGTTCAGCAAGACCAACAATTCACTTAGTTGTCAAAGGATTTAATTTGCGTCTGGTTTTGGACTCCTGTGTGTTTACAACTGGTAACTGGGAAGGCAACTCAGGTACACACTTGTCTGGGGGCAGAAGTGAGCAGTGGCATATGGGCTTTTTCCATGACTTCAAGCACTCACCTGCCTTTAGGAATGCCTGCTTTGGTAAACATCTCTGGTGCAGTGAAGTTTTTCAACAAACAGAGCCTGCACATCATTCCCTGGCCCAAGGCACAGCATAGACAGCACAGCTAGGAAGGCAAGAGAGGAAAGTTCCCTTCCCATCACTCTGAAAGCAGCTGCAATCACCTTGCCTGGTGATGCTGATGCCCTGGGACAATCCCCAGAGCACTGATGCAGACCCTGACGGGTGATACTTCTGCACAGCCAGAACTGCAGCTGGTGCCAGCACACAGCCTCAGGGCTGGGCTGTCTCCCTGGGAAGAGCAGCACAGAGAACCCAGGAACTGTCTCAGGAAGGTTTTTGTGGCCTTGCAGCCAAGTGCAGAGGGTTCCTCAAGCCCTGGCAACGTATCTCCAGCCCTGGGCTGCGCTGCTGAAGGCTCCTGTCTCCTAGAGACACTGAGGTCAGTCAGAAGCTCTTCCCCAGGCTCTCAAGTACAAGGTCTCCCAGCTCATCCCCTAAAGAAACAAACACAAATGCTGTGGTTGCTATTAGTGCCTGATTAATCACACCCCAGCCCCACTGCTCCTTCTAGCACAGCGGATCACTCCCACCTCTGCTTTTCAGTTACAGTGGACGTGTCCTGCATGGAGCATTTTGCCAGGCAGCATCAGACACTGGAGTGAGCTTTCTAGAGCTTTGAGGCCTCCTCCCTTTCCTGGGATATTTACCTTCAAAGGTCACCCATACCCCACTATTAATTCCCTACAGGCATCTTCCAGGGGAGAGCAGCAGCTCTGTGTTTTTGCTGATTCCCCCTCTACTCTCCCTCCCTTTTCCCAGAGAGGTGTTTGCTACGAATCATGTGGCCAGCTTTGTTGTGAGAGTCATAAAAAGAACATTTTTCATCTCTCCTTTTTTCTGCTCTTGCTCCCTTCTCTCTCTCAGTATTAGACAGAGATTTATTCCCTCCCTGATGCCTGTGGCATTCAGAGCTGGGAGGGGTCAGGGAAGGCACTGATGGGACAATAATAGATAATACAGTGGTTCCCCAGGGTCTTGTCCAGCTCCATAGCTGATCCATCAGCAGGCAGTGCTCGTGCCAAGGTCAGCGGTAACGAGGATGTGGTAGGGTCCCAGCCTCTCCCATGGGGCATCCTCCAGTCAGACTCCCCCAATTCACACTGGGTTCTGATCTCTACACAAACTGCCTTGTGCCAGGCCCAATTTGCAAGGAGCACATGTCCACTGAGCACAGGTAACGGCCACGTCATGGTGTGCACTCAGCTTCACCTGTCCCAGCCTTCAGCCCCACCACAAACACATCTACTTGTTTTCTGTCAAGGAAAGCACCCATCACTAGCAATACCTCCCCCTTCCAGGAGCTAAACCCATCCTGTCCATGTGCACTGTGCATGACATTGTATAGCTGTAAAACGGGTGCAGACTAAGGTCACAGTCCTCCTGAACCCAAGTCCTAGGTCTTCTCATTTAAAATACCCCCACAGCACAGCACTAGTAGGTGTATTTAACCCTTATGCTTTGCATAATGGTACTGAAAATCTAAACACACAAAAGGGTCTATGAAGGCCTCCAAGATCTTCACTGGTGTCAGTACAGCTTGGTATTCAAGATGTATTTGGGAAACCCAAAAGATGTCCAGACCCACATCCTTCTAACCACCTTTTCCTGATTGAAGTTCACTGTGCACTGAAATTAGCCAATATTAGATTATCATCTTTGGAACTAGAAGTAACACCAACATACAGATGCTGTTGATAGCTGCCTTTCACATCATGCTGATTCGCACAAGGTCACACAAGGAGTTGGATGCCAAAGCACACCAGCACACAGGTGGTACCCCAAGCACAAGTCTTCTCCCCAGGAGCCAGCAGTACAGAGGACATCCTGGGCATGACCACACCATCCAGTACTGCCAGGGTTGCTTTTAGAAAAGAGCTTATCATTGCAAGCTTCCTAATCCCATTCCATGTCCCAGAATGTATTCCTGGACACAAGGACAGCACAAGCATGCCGTTCTCTGCCATCCTACACCTGTACCTCCTTCAAACCCTGCCTGGCCATAACCCTGCCTCCAGCACGCTGCCATCCACTTGGCAGTTGGCCTGTAGGTTGGGCTGACCTTGGGTGTGCTGGCAGGATTTCCCTGGCACTCTGTCATCCCCACATCTCCTGCCGGGTCCCCCCACTGTCTGCCTTCACTTTGACCGTCCCTTCCTGAATTTTACAACCCATTTTCCTTCTAGCTCCATCTCCTCCTACCATTCCACCTCCCATTCCCTAAAACTGGTCTTAATCCTTCAGCAGCTTGCTGTCACCGTGCTCCTGCTAACTCACTTCTCTATAGCATTTGGTCACTGCAATCTCTTGTCTTCAGTTTGTTACAGCTGGCCAAGGGCACCAGTTACCCAGTACCTACTCTTTTCTTTGTATATTTGTGATTGTCCTGATGACAATTGTCTCACTGGCCTTTAGGAGCTCAGCTGTTACCTTGGCTATCCCTACAGCTCCCTGGCTTAACTGACAGATCTGTCCTTAGCTTTCACCTTCCCAAGAAGAGATGTTTCAATGTTCATGCTTCTGCTTTACAAGTGGCCTTTCCACCCAAGGTGTCCATGGTGTCTGCACACAGACAGAGCAAAATTTAGGAAGCTGCCCAGAAGGCACTTAGATATTTTCAGCATCTCTTTGGCACAGAGTGCACAGGTAGCTTTATTTTTGAGACACTTAAAGAGCATTTCAGGTCATTAATAATGTCCCTCAGAAAAAAAGCTAAAGATGTGTCAAAGAAACAATACTGAAGAGCAGAGGGTGTTCCTGGAAAGAATTCACCAGGAAAAGCTGGACAGACAGGAAAGATTAATATTATAGCAAGCCCACACCCAATCCACCATCACTGGAAAAACAAACAAAAAGTTTGTTAAAAGCCATTACAAACGAAAAGATCAAGGAAAAAGTTTTAGAAAAAAGTCTGAGCACTCACAAAATAAATTATAAAAACATAACAGTGACTGGAACCACTGTCAGGCTGAAGGCACCAGAAAAAAGCAACCAAAAATGTAGGACTCCCATCGGTTCAGATAATTGCATATCCTACCCAGTTCCACAGCAAAAGGCACTTTGCGTCTCTGCAACCTCCCTCATGCTGCTAAGATAAGATTTTCTATTTCAAGAATCATTTTCTTCTACTGCCAATGTTCCAGACTGGGTATGTGCTCACATCTCTGTGTGCTCATCAGCTACTGCAGAGCTCCCAGCCGCATCTGCCTGGACCACGCTGCCTCATGCCCAGGTGGCTGCAGCATCCAGTGGGGCAAAGACCTGTTACCCCCTTTAAAAAGTCCTAATTGCACCATGAAGATACTGGTTCTCCTTGAGTGTAGTTACTTACTGCAGTTGTAACAGTTGGACTACTTCAGGCTCCTGCATTTGGCTCCTTCACACCAAGCCATGCCCTGCAATCAGCCAGGGCATGGTTTGGTGTGAGGTTCAAGTCCTGCCTATCAGCCAGAGAGCTGGGAAAAAAGCTGTAAAGAACAGATTTAGATCACATGTTGCCAATTGGATTACACTGAATAGAAAAGTCATTTACTCTCCCACACAGGCTGGCTGCTGCCTGGGGGTTTATCTCCAGCGATTGCAGCTGGCTGAAAAATTTCCACCAAACTTTTCACCACCTCAAACTGCTTCAGACCACAAGTAGACTTTTCCCTGCAAAGTTCTGCACTTGCAGTCTGTGCAATGAAAGCCTGGGACAGAGAAAATAACCCCCAGGATCCTTTTTTGATGTGTGTGAAAGCACAGCTTTTCAGTCCTCATTGACATCATCTCCTTTCAAACGAAGCAATGTTCCCACCCAGCCAGAGAGATTCAAGCATGGAATAGAGGTCAAGGGGAAGACCTTGCTCTTTGATTTGCTATGCTCAGTGTCGTGGGGGGAGTTTACTCACCAGGATGTTTTGCATTCGATGATGGCTGCAGACTGACTGGGCACTGTTCACTCTCAGCCATGGATCGAGAACCCCAGGCAGGTTCTGCCCCATAACCACATCCCACCTGTGCTTCTCAGGGGTTAACAGTACATTTCCAGCCAGTAGCCAAATGTGTTGAAGACAAAAATAATCTTCAATTAAGCCAGCCAAAGGGTTTCTCCAACCCAAAAATCAATGCTAACACACGAACTCCAGCTTGCAAAGCCAGGTATTTAATGGGTAAGAGCCAGCTTGCTACCTTCACTGTAGGACACGTGTCTCCATGTGTGCATTTAGGACCATTACAAGTATACATCTCACTCTGGGCCTGGGAGGGAACAGTAAAGCAAATTGGTGCTCTTGTAACCATGTGTGCTCCTAAGTACAGCTATGAGCATCTGATAAATCTTTTAAAGTGCGTGTTTACAATGGATTTTATTCTTTTTACTGTTCCACACATACGAGCCCTCTGAGCAAAATAACAGATCCTCTGACACTTAGAAGGAGCCACTGCCTCATTGGCTGCCCATGGTGAAGTAATTTATATTGTTATTTCCTCATCCAAATTACAAGGATTGTAAAGAAGCTTCAGAGTTTCCAACTAATCAGTGTTTCAACAGCACAGATCCTGCAGCTGCCATGCAGGTGAAAGACCCACTATTTCAACTCTGAGTTTTCCAGCCCAAAGACTGCCAAACAAAAAAAAAATTGGTCCCTGAGTGTTCTCTAGCAACTCTTCTCTTGTTATTTCCTTCAGTGTTTAATGAAAAGTGAGGACAAGTGGAGATCATTTAAAAATGATCTTTCAAGGCCTCTCCGTGGGTTTATTGCTAGGACCTGTTTAGAGGACCATAAAGCTGTAAGGGGCCTATAACTTCACCATGTAGTCCACAAGCTCCTTAGGAAAATGAAGAGCCTTTACATTCATGCCCTGCTTGTTTTGCCATCCCTCTGTTCTCCTTACCAACACTCGCACACATGTGTGCGGGGCCTGCCGGGGCCGCTAATTGAATTCACTCTTGTGAAAGCCTTAACAAATTGTAAGTGACCTTTTATACAAATTTCAAAGTCAAGGATTCACCAGTAGCTGCACATCCCTCCTCTGCCATTCACTGTTATGCAAAACCCACAAACAATTAAAAGAAATAACGAAGAGCCCAGCGGCCCTCTTTCCTAATTAGCTGCAGGAGGCAATGCTGGGGAGTGTGGCTAAGTGCTTCAATTACCTCAACCCTCCTCGCTGCCCTTGTTAGAAGAGACAGGTCCACTGGCCAAAGGGGAACAATTAAGGCAAGGAAGAGCCAGGCAGTTTGCTGGGGGATGCCGGGGCCATGCCGGCTCTCGCACAAGGGCCAGAGCTGTAATCATGCCCCAGATTCCTGCTGGGCTACACAGAGACAAATTAATGGTAGATAGATTGCTAGCTCCAGCCCATCAGTAACCAGGGAGGAAGGCAGGCAATGCAGCAGTACAGGGGAGCTGTAATCAGAGTGTTCCTGTGCTATCAGCCCCCTTCCAGGGCAGGGGGACCAGAGCAGTAATTCCTTCCTGCTGCCTGCATTGACCATGCCCCAAGGCCCTGAGCAGAACTGCAGACCCCAACTCAGGCTTCATTTGCTAAAGATGATCTGTGTTGGCTGCACTGAGGAACCCCACACTGTAGAGATGCTGGAAACTTGATGATTGGACTTGAAGATCTTTAAAGGTCTTTTCCAACCTTGTGATTCTCTGAAACCAAACTGGTTCCCAATAAGAAACCACCTTGAGTTGGTGGGAGCTGGTTCAGCTGACCCAGCCACAAGCCATGGGGAAATCTTTTTATGGACACTGCTACTGTGGGACAAATCCTTCCTGTCATGAAGTACACCAAGAAAATACAATGGACTGAAGGCCCCAAAGACTGATCCCAGCTGTGCTGCAGAAGCAGATCATCTTAGATGGAAGGACACCAGCAAAACCTTAGGCCCACAAAAGCCTCCAGAACATCATTACCTTGCAAGAAAGGGTTAAAGTTTCAGAATAGGCAGCAGCATTGCAACACTGTTTTAATATCCCAACCACAAAACAATTAAATTGTATGCTTTATCTGTTGTATAAACCCCTGTGCAGGGCCAGATCCTGCTGCCCGTGAAATCAGAGCAGTGTTTTCAGCACAGCTCAAACAGCTGCAGGGGAGTCAGTGCCCACACACATGTCCTCTGCTCCCTCACAACCCATCCCAAGCAGCAGTGGGAAGAGTGCTGCAGGAGTTGTCTGCACTGCCTGGAAAATCCAAGGGCTGAAGTTGGCACTAAAATATTTACAAGCCCCTCTGCTTTTGAATTATACAAGAAAAAGGCAATCACAAGTCAAGTTTTTACCCTTTTACAACACAACTTAGCCATCACATTGATTGCACCTTTTAAGCTGCTGTAACCCCCCTTCCTGAGCAAAAATCCTTTGCATCCACTTTTGCAAAGCACCTTTTTTTTTTTTCCTGTTGGTGTCTAAACCTTTGAAAAGAAGTTGGAGGGGAAGCCTGACAACCTTGAAACCTCAAGAGCAGCATGGCATTGACGGGTGCCGCTCCCTGAGCTGAGTATTATAGATAGATTTTAATTTCATTTTAACAAAATAGCTGTCTCCAGTCGAAGAAGCATCAAGAGGTAAATGAGGACCCATCTTGAGCTGAATCACGTTGAACAGACCTCGGCACTGTCATTGATTTTCTGGGAAGAAAAAAAACGCCTCTGGCTACTAAACCAAATTAGTAGTCACTGATGACCAATTATTTTGCCCCACTGTGAACGGAGAGGCGTACTAAAATTCCAGTTTGTCAGACCCAAGGCTCTCTTCTCAAACACCTTTCAACAAGCGTGTACCAAAAGTCCCTCAGATGGTTCTGACGCCTTCCTGTTTTCGGCAACTTCTCCTTCTCCAAAGTTTTAATGAGCTGCTGCTCTGAGGATGGCCTGCCAGAAAGGGAACCCTTCCCGGCTCTTTGGAGCACTATTTGGCATGGCACATCACAGCTGTCAGAATTTATACACACATACACAAAAAAGTGTCAAGCCTAATGTTTGCAAATTATAATTACCATTTCTCTTGCATGTCCCTGGTGCCTTCATTTTAGATAAATCCCAGCTCTGAGGTATCAGCTGCAAAGCACTGAAGGCTCATATTGAATAGAATAGATTTAACTAGTTTGTAGCTCATTTAAGGCCTACACTGTTTTATTTTAATATTGTTAATACTTTATTATACTTTTTAACATTGTTTTCGCAGTAAAATAGCCTATTAGGAGGCTGCAGCTTCTTTTGCAGGAGATCTCTGGCAGGCTCACATACCACATCGTATAACCAAGTTAGCAGGCGCTTGTCATTTCAGTTGAAAATAGGTCTGTACCCTGACTCTTGAAAATAAATTAGAAAGAGCCTATTAAAGAGACAGGAACTGTTTCAGGGATAATAGTTTTGAAAATGTGCACAGATAAATTCTAAAATATTTAGGAGGCGTCAACATTAGAAGTGGCTCCAACTATTTGACTATAAAAGGAAGCAGCTGATTATTTTTTGTTTCCACAATTATAAATAATTTGTTGCATCCTATCAGAACTTCTTTCCCTTTTCCTTTCTGTGGCAGGGCGCTTGTGCCAAAACAAGGAGATCTGAGTTACTCTTGAACGAGATGGATTTGAATCCGCAAGCAGCAATTTCAGCAGATGTTTCTCCCACTCTCCCCTCAGCAGCCACAGATGAGAACAGCAAAACCCTCCCAGTTCAGGAGTGACATCTGGGCAGGGTGACAAAAGGGAACAGAACACACACGCTGTTCGTCCCTGTCCTTAAGTAACACTAAAGCAAGAGGAGGTTTTCCCAAAGGCCAGCTGCAAATGAGAAACACTGTCACACAGCCAAGCAGGGCTGATATCAGGGCCAAAATTCCCCATCCCCTCCAATGAGATCAGCGTTTGACCTACAAAGGAAAAGCTGCCTCACTGAAATTTCTCTGGTAACCTTAGCAAAACAAAAATGTTACCTGATATCCCCTGCTCTTCCCCACTTCCCCAGTATTTCTCAGAGGAGGCAGGAAAAGCCAAGATGAAGCCTCACATCCCACAGCCCCACCAGACCTTATGTGTATAACTAAGCACACGAGTCATTCCCACCAGTTTCAAAGAGGCTGTTCATGCGTGCATTATTCCAGGCATGATTCTATACTTTGCTGGATCAGGACTTAAATGTGATTAATCACACGGCAGGGAAGGATCTCTGAAGAGCATCAACCCAAATGTGTCCTTTCAAGCATTTACTTACAAGCCAGCTGTGGACTAATCAGTCACCAACTGGCTGGTCCACTGGAGATGGTAAAAGTCACCTCCATAGAGATGAGAGAACACATTCAGCTTCCACAAAAATCAATAATCAAACACTACACACAAAGGCTCAATGCTTTCCTGCGTCCCTCCCTGCTATTCCTGCACACCAGGAGAGCTCCTGACTTGGAAAGCAGAGGGACAGGCCAAGGAAACAAGTCCATGTGTAAGATGACCACATGCTTGTGCCAGGACCACCACAATTTACAGTGTGCCATGAGACTGGAGACCCACCCAGACAGTAAGACACTGGACCACAGGTTTGCCACGTTGTTTATCCTTTGCAAATACTTTGCCCAGCTGTGATCAGTGTGAAATGCCAAACAGGAATGGAAGGAGCAGGGAGAAGAGCAGATAAAGGGTAAATGTCAGTGTCCTCTTCGGCACCGAGTGTCTCTAGATATCGGTCTGGAGCAGCACAGCTGATTTGTAAGCAAAGCCTTGAAAAGCCCTGCAGCATGTGATCTATGGAACAGGAGGCCTGCAGAAGGATGTCTCCTCTGATATGAATGCCCCCTTGGGATGTATATTGCTGGATCGCACATCTAGTATCATTAGAAAACACGACCATAGATTAGGCTGTTTTGAAGCATGTGGTGTGCAATAATTAAGTAATAAAAGTCACCACAGGGGTGAAGGAAGAAGAAACAGAAGAGTTACTATTTGCATACAGGCTGCTGGCACGCTCTCTGTGATCACCAAAGATTCTCCAGACTGCTAAAAGCTGGCTGCTACTGATTTTAGAGCTGCTCCTGCCAAAAGCCTGGGAGCACCAGCTCACTCCACAGCACATAGGCTCTCCCTACAGAAAACCACCTTCAGCCCAGCAGTTAGCTCAAGTCCCCAGTTTCTTGGCCCAGAGAGGCAGGGAAAGCACTGCCTCTCTGTTAGGGAAGCTGTAGCTGAAGGCGCTGCAGGCTACAGGTGGGAGCAGAGCTGAGGCTGATGGCTCCATAGGTTGCTACTGAGATGGTAAAGTCCCTCCCCACCAAGGTGTGCAAGGACCTATAAAACTTACGATCAAGGCCCTCCATCACCTTCAAGTGTTTGTTTCCTGGGGAAAAGAGCTTATTGCCAGGGTTGTGCTGCTGTTATGTGCTGTTCTCAGGGCAAGAACCTGGCTGCCGTTATTGCCCGTTCTTCCTCCCACATTGGCTGATGAAGTTGAAGCAAGGAGCAAGGCTCAGCACTGTCAGGCTGCAGCTCTGCCACAAGCCGGTCAGGTTAATGCCAGCTCAGAACAGCCAAACAGGACACTGGCCAACAAGCAACTACCTTTTTACAGTTCTGCTAGAGCCGTGGTCATCTGTGGCTCTTCTGCTGCTGTCCCCTCCTGTCAGGATGCTCCCTGGTAACCTGTTTCAAGGGGCAAGTACATCTGGTCTGTGCAGCTGAGGCACAAGAGCAGGGCTCAGCATTTGAGGTCCTTCCTGCTGCAGACACCTTACCATCTGCATTGAGTCCCTTCTGATCCCTATTCAGGCAGCACTTACTCCTCTCATCAGATCCATCATTGCATCTGTCAGGAGCTTCTCAGTATTACACAGTATTGATATTTTAATAGCAAAAGCAGCATTGCTTTAGCAAAACATGCTTTGCACCCAGCTCTCCACTGCTGGAGAACCCTGCTTAGCTTCATTCCCCACCATTGGGTACCAGCTGAGAAACACTCTCCTGGAACAATCACAGGGCTCAAGGTTGAGTGACAGTTTGTGGTGCTCCATGGTCCTTCCAGCACACCAGGGCTTGAACAGCAGTGGTGGTATGGACCCTACATCTAGAGATGTTGGTTGTGCCCATGTGCAGGCTGTGGTGTGTTAACTGCAGAAGAATGTGGGGTTGAGTCTCTTGAGGAAAAGAAAGCCTTTTCCAGTGCAAGGGTTTAGCCATGTTCTCACCAATCACATTTTCCAGGAGCAGCAATGGGCATCAGAGATGGGAAGGTAAAGAGAGGTGTTAACCCTGGAGATAATACTGTTTTTTCAATTTTTGCAGGCCTTCTACTCCCTTTTTTGACCTCCTCCAACACAAATACAAGGAGATGTGGATGGAGCAGCAGAGGGCACGGACAGCAGCCCAGCGGATGGAAAAGAAAAAGGTGATAGTACCCCAGCAGTGATGTCCTTGCTGTGCACTGCACCACTACCCATGCTGGCCTACCCCACAATAGAAAGGCTTCTACCATCCACGGGGAGGATGTTCAGCTAGGAACCCATCCTCCCTGACTACTGGAGGGCTGGGGAAGCCAAACAAAGATCAGCTGCTTCCCAGACAAGATGAGCCTGGCTCTGACCAGAGCATGTCCTGTGGGAGTGAGCACTAGATGTGCAGGTCACAATGTGTGTGCCTGAAAGCTCTCTGGACACAGGAAAGGGGTTTAAAAAATAGTTTTGTATCTGAAGATGAATGCAGGAATCAAGCAAGTTCTCCAGGGCAGTGGTGCTTTGGCCAAGGCCTTTGAGAAGGCTTAAGCACCCATCCTGCAGGCACCTTTCTAGCTATCATTAAGCATCTGTCTGCATCAATATGTCTCTAGTCACAGGGTGCCCAGTTAAACTCCTGGTATCAATTAAAAACAAGGCTCTGCTCTCTGCATCTCCACAAGAGCAAAAGGCCCTGCTGTAACAAAGAATTTGGTTTCAAATTATCTTTGGTATTTATGACCTGCTCATTCCAGGAGCCCTGCAGTCTATCCTTTGGACAGCATCAGCCCAGCTCAGGTTACCCACAACAGTGGGCAGAACAATGGAGCATCCAGCCAGTGCTGGAAATCCCATCACCAGCCCTGATCCTGGCATGGGGTGGTTAATGCCAGCACCCACAGCAGTTGCTAGAGCGCAGCTCTGTGCTGTTAAACATACCAATAGTGCAATAACATTTAAAAGCAGCCAATGACTGTTTTATTAGTTAATGGCTCAAAGAAGAGTCGAGCTAATATGGTAATGACCAATTTCAATGGGCTTACTGCCATCACAAACGATGCTTTATAGTTGAAGCACGAGAATACAGTGTTCTTAATTAGCAGCTACTTTATGAATACATAAGCCTAGAATGTTGGAAAGTGCATCCCAAGCTTATCTATTAGTGACTGATGTTTTTAATCACTAAGTTCCCTCCATCAAGTTCCTGAAGCCTGCAGCCACCAATTACTGAGCTAAGCTACACAAACCTACATCGACCACAGCAGAGAGGTTCCCTGGGGTTTCTTGCAGAAACCAGTGCGTTCACGAGGTGCCTGCACTGGTTTGTGCTGGGACTATCAAGCCCTGCATGCTGCTGTTAATAAAACACCACACACTGGAGAGCCAGGAAGGGTCTGCTCCATGGCAGTAGAAGTGGCTTTCCCAGCTAGGGATGAGCTGTTGCTCCAGCTCAGAGCACAGGGCTTCTTGCAGGCAGTGGTCATCTCACTGGGGTGCCATATAAAAGAGACTTGAGAGCTGGCAGCTACTTGTGTTTTCCTCATCAGTATTTTTAATTATTAGTATTATCTACACAGACATGAAAATCTACCCAGATCAGGCTCTTGCATTCATCAGCTCAAAGTGACTCTCAGTCCCATTCATCCCAGTATCACCATTCCACATGACACCAACCCCATGTATACACCTGTGCAGCTGTTTCAGCCCACTCTTGTTTGCCTTTACAGAGAGACAAAGTGTGTGAGACCCGCACCACACTTCTGAGGAAACAGCCGCTCCCTGCAAAGGAGGAGTCCTTTTGGCACCTGCCCCACTTTGAGAAGGTATGGAGCACTTGGCTGAACATGGGGACACCTTCTAACCTGGTAACACCTTCTGCACACCACAAAGGTAGACACAAGGCTTTTACCTCAGAGCTCCCTGAGACCCAGACCCATCAACACTCCCGTGAGGGATGCGTTCAACCATCAGCACCTCTTGGACTTCAAGGTGGGATGGCTTTTGTAGCCATATGCCCTGGAAGATGTAGGGGCTGCCCAGATAAGGGCTTAATAACTTCTTTTCAAACTTCTTGTGTGCATTTTCAAGAGCTTCACCAGATGAGCAGCATCTTCTTGCATCACCCTGCTGGCGCTGGGGATGCCTCTGATCTCTGCTGGTGTTCATGCAGCTGCCCCCACAAGCAGCACAGTCCAACCTGCATTCTCAGCCTCCCACTTTACCAGCTCTCACTGTAACTAACCCAAACCACACTAGATATTTCATGAAGCATTTTCACCCAAAGAATTAGAGATTTCCAGAAAACCTGCACTCTTGATACCTCTCTGAACTATCTGATTGACAATATTCACCCTGAGACTAAGCAAAGGGTCCAGCCAGGTTACAGATGTGCGTGACACATCCTTTAATTGATCCAAATAAGAGCCAAGGTGAAGATTTCTGGTTCTAGCAAGGGGATCTAGACATCTCCCTGAATTCATCTGCTCATCCTGCTGTGCTCTGGGGTACTTGTTTGAATTGTGTTAGCTTTGTTTGTGGTGTAAATTACAGGGAAACTTCAAGTGAAGAGCTAGGGGGCATTTTAGGAAGGAAGGGAAAAGAGCTGGGTAAGGGGAATGGGAAAGGAGACACCAGAAAGTCTGAAAGCACTGAAATCCTGCAGGGAGTTTACATGGCCAAAATCATACCTGGCATTGATAGATACCACTGGAAAGAGCCTCTCAGCCCTCCGCCCCAGCCCTTGTTCTGATGGGTTTGGGTTTTTTGCCCTGCTGTTGATTTTTAACTGCAGCTTAAAACCATGAAGAAGCCCTGTGACTTCCTGAAGCTAATTTACTTGTACAAGTTGGAGAGTTTCAACCAAGAAACGTGTTTTGCACCACCTTGATGTATTCCTCTTATGTCCTGTCTAAGACTGTCCGATTAGCATATGTCAGTAATCATTTATCCCCACTGCCTGTCAGCACAGAGCTGCTGCTGCGGCTAGTGTCAGGGAAAGAACATGACCGATCGCTGTTAAACAGATTGTGTAAGTCACACGAGATACTGGGGCAAGCCTCCTCTTTAGAGCTCCTCTCACCCCAGACCTTTCCATCACTATTCATTTTTCAGCCTGTGTTTCTCTTCATGCTCTCCCTTTTGTCTCATCCATGACTGCGGTTGGGTTCCTGCCACAGCTCTCAAGCCTCCAAGCCTTTTCTTCTCTGCCTTTTTTCCTTCCTCCCATCTTCCCTTCCTCCTCAGGAACAGCATCCAGTAGAGGAGGGGCAACTCATTTCATAGTCTTTACAGATTTTCTGTACTTCTTACTCCTCCTTACTGTGTTCACCTGGAAGGTTTGCCTTGCCCCAGCTGCACTCTAACAGGCACAGCCAACAGTAAGAACTTGGATCAGGAAATTCCTGGCTCAGTTAAGTTTCAGTGCATGGTTTCCTCCACTGAGAAATAAGTTCTCTTGAACTTCCACAAGCATTTACTCAGTTAAAAGCAGTAACAGATTCCCAAAGACACTTGGGCAGCCTCCAAACTGTGCTTTAATCACATACATTAGGTTCTATGTAGGTGGTGGAATAGTCTTGAAAGACAAACTGGCATAACCCTTCAAACAAATCCAGGGACTCCAGGAGTCACCCTGTCAATCTCTCCTTTACAAGGGTGACAATAGCAGTGCTCAAAAGAGATGAGGGAACTTGTTCCCGCAGTGTTTCTGTTCTCAAACCTTTCTCAGGCTCTTCTGGGGGGGTGAATAACTACTTTAGTGGCCTGTGCAGGCCAGCCACTAACTCTGACAGTTTATTAAACCACTGTCTTTAATCCATATAATTGATCCTACTACACAAGAGGCAGTATGAAAAGCAAAAACCACAAAAATATCACTTTACAGGAAGCTTCTTAGACTCCCAACTGCATCCTTTCTACCAGCCTGCAGGGACACTGTCCCACTCTGGCCACTGCAGAAGATGCTCACAACCTGGGAAGCAATTTTAAATTCTGGGCAAGACTACTCAGAGACTTCATTACCCTAACCCACTTTTTGGCTGTTTTACTACAGGACCTGAGGCTGGTACAGGGGTGACATACCCTCAAGCTGCTCATCCTTCTTGCCACTCAGTCACCCCATCATCTGGCACAAGACCTTTCAGTTCAGGCTGCTCTGGGACAGGGGGGAGGAATGGAGAGCACCCAGCTACCAAGATGATTGTAACCCAAAGCATGGGGCAGCAGGAAGAGGAGATTTTGTTCCTTTAGACCCATAATTATAATCAGTTTTTCTATTCCCAACATGAGGCCTCAGAGAGCCATAGAAGCTGAGCATGGATGCCATTACTGGCTTTTAAGCTGGACTTCCATCCCTACAAGACTGTCTCCTAGCACCCTGATAGAGCTTGTAGAGGAAGAGAAGACGACAAAGGAGCTTTGCCCTTCCCACTAATTGCCTCTGTTGCTCCCTGCATTGCCAGGGCTGCATGACATTACATAGTCATCCAGTCAGCAAAGTATGGACAAATTGACTATATTTTCCTTTGGCTTTAGGTTTCAGCCCCACTGCTTTAGAATAATGACCCACGCTGTTAGGCTAACGGGTGATTTACAGGCTCTCCCACCCTGGGTGATCGCTCCTGCTCCACGTCTCGCTCTGGAGGACAGACCTGGCATGTGGTCTCCTGGGCCCTCCCGCTCGCCGAGACAAACAGGTCGCAGGGAGCCAGCCACATCCTGACGGGCAGTTCATTAGGGAAACTTGCTGAATTGAAGTATCTATTTATTTTTACAAAAAATATCAAACCTAAGTTAACTCCTTACTCACCTCAGCACGATGCAACTACTGCCCTCCTCTTCCTCAGTCACCTTCCCAAGCCTCTGCTCGCAGTGATGCGACTCCTGGGCCCAGATTTTGCCAACTCAGCTGGGACTGTGCACCAAGGCTTCATTTATTTGTGGCTGAGAGTCTACATTCCCTAGGGACTGTACCTCAGGCACCCAGCATGGACATAAGTACTCCTGTCCCCCATGTTCATGGATAGTGTCCTATCCCAGTGCCACACCATGCTGGCCCAGGCAGAATGGCATCTGCTGTGCCAACCAAACCCTGGAAGGGATGTTGCTGCTGAAACACAGCATCCCCACAGCCCTGCCTGTGCCAGCCCACGGAGACGCTCCAACTATCTCCACCTAAACATCCCATAGTCACAACCCACATTGGCAGCTCAGCATTGACCACCCCACCATAGATTTCCAGACAGTCCAGAAGAATTCTGGTAGCAACACCTCACACAGCAGCGACACACAGGACAGCATTCACCCACCATGTCAAAACAGCTCCGCGTGTCACTGACACACACCAGGGTTTTTCCTTTGCTCATTAGAGAACCCCAACTCACAAGTTGGCTTTCCAGGGAGAACACACATTGTTTACTTGACCAAACAGAGGGAGGAAAGAAAACGCAGCAACTTTGGACACCACTTTTGTCAACATGTGCCGCCTCCCCGAGCAGATGAAACGCGCTGCGCTCGATGCACAATATGAATAAGCGATAAGCAATTGACGAGCAAGTGTTCGGGTACCTTGGCAAAAGACTTAATTTGCAACCTGGCACAAAATCAAAGGCTCTGTCAACGGCTGAGCGGCTCTCCCGCGTACGCCGAGCGTTACCTGGGAAAGCTCTGTCAGGTAAATTTCCACTGAAAGTAATTAGAGGAATCCCCACTGTATAGAAACTTTGCAGCAAAATTCTGGGTTCTGGAATTTGATTCTCACCAGGGATCCCGTATCTGCTCACAGCCTGATCCTTCCTCAGAATTAACAGTTGAGGTTTAACACATACACACACACAAAAAAAATGTTCTGCATTCTTTTTTAATGCCTTCCCTCTATTTTTTTTTGTCTGAAGAGCTGAACTGACAAGCACGGCTCATGTAATCTTGCAACTGTTGTCTTGTCAGAAAAGCCATAGATTCTGCTTAAATAACCTGGGCTTGATGCACACAGCACATGGCGGGCTGGCTTTTCACATCCAGTGTTTATCCTCCCAGGTTTGAGGGCAGCAAAACTTCCGTGGAGTTGGAGTGCTATAAAACTTGTCTCCTGGGGCCTAAATAGTGCTTAAAGAATAAAGCGATGACTTCAAGAGCTTTGTCACCATGGTACTAGATCAAACCTTCCCTTCAGCTAGGATGTTGGCTGACAAAAGAGTCGGTGTCATTTGATGGCTGTTCAATGCCCCCAGTGACAGGAATTGGTGGGTCCCAGCCCAACAGTGACAGTCAGTGTTGACCAGCCTACAACAGGCACAATGTGAAAAGAAGATACCCCTGGAGGGTTCCAAATGGGCCGAGACCCAGCTCCCCCAAGCACAATCCCTGCACCAAGTCCACTGCATCACAGCAGAGGGATGACTCCTGCACCACAGCCCTTCTGGGACTACATGCAGCCTCCAGGCCCCAGTCACCATCACTGTTTTGTGCAGATTCTGATGGTTCTCTTGTTTTGACTAACAGCTGAAGCTTCCAGTGCTTCAAGTGCTCAAATCACAGCTAAGCATTTTCATAGCCCAGCCTTCCCCAGTATCCCTTTGCCCATGCCCTAAACACTCAACCTTTCCATCACATCCTAACACTGCCCTCTGCCATGCCCAGCCCATCCTCATGTCTCCCTCAGACATTGTGAACCATCATTCTTCTGCCATTTTCAACCTCCAGCATCTCCTGACATGAGGTTCTTAACTGAGAGGTGGGTCAAGCACTGGGACAGGCTCCCCAGGGAAGTGGTCACAGCACCAAGCTTGACCGAGTTCAAGAAGCATCTGGGTGATGCCCTCAGTCCCATGCTCTGGCTTGGCTGGCCCTGTGTGGAGCCAGAAGTTGGATTTGATGATCCTTATGGGATCTTTTCCAACTCAGAAGATTCTATGATTTTAAGAAAACACCACCCCTCCCAATGCAACTTCACAGCCTGGACCACCTCCAGAGCAGGCTTCAGCAGCATCCAAGCCCTGGGGTCCAAAGGCAGCAAAAGCAACTGCTGGAACTCAATGCCCATTGTTGTTATGGGGATACTCACCCATGAAGGAACAGATCTGGGGTGCTGGCAGCAGAGTGAAAGCACACATACTGTGATCACCTACCATTGCTTTTGGTGCTATCCACCGTTTCATACACAGATCCACAGAAGTGCTTTTCAAATGGACATGGGGTTTTATTCACAGACCTAGTCTGCCTTCTGCAGAGATACTGTTTACCAACAACTTAAAGTAAAACTTGCCTGGCATGGAAAAGGCCAGGCTTGAAATCTCAACCATGAGGTCAGTGTGAAAGCTGCCAGCTCTGGTCTAACCCAGGACATTTGCTAAGGGGAGCAGTCACTGGGTTCCAGCTCCAGCACGTTACTTCTCCTTTACTCACACAATAGCCCAGGCCAAGTGGCCAGTAAACTCCAGAAGACATCTGTGACCTTTATTTTCAAGAAGTAAAACACACCCTCAGATCACCATGGGGCACTAAACACAGCAGTCAAAAATTACCAGGCACTTTTTTGAAACCTTCCAGGATTTGAAGCACTAAAGACTGTTTAGCCCAGACTCTTGTCCTGCATTTATCTACATTCCTGGAATTAAAAAGGTGGGGAGAAAAAAATCAACCCCATTCATTAAACCCATTAAGCACACTGCTGCCAGGAAAAGCCACGGTATTTGTAACCCTCCTAATCCAACACACACCTCTGAGCACAGCTCATCTTGGACAGAATAACGTCTGTTTTAAAAATACCTGCCTCTCTCTAACTTGTCATGGCATTTGTTGACAACCCTATTGAAAGCCGCTCTCGATGCAGCTGTGAAGGATCTTTCAGCACCTCTTTCTCTTTCCTAGACAGTTTTTGAAAGGGAGGGGAAGGGGGGGGGGGTGGAAAAAAAAAAGCCATCAATACAAGGGGAAAAAGGCATCAGCAGCCAACATCGGCTGATGAAGCGCCTCACCTGGGCCCCCAGCGCACCGCCTCCAATTAAATCAAAATGGTTTGTTTTTAATGGTCTTTTACACTGACAAGTGGGCTATCATTCCAGGCCTAGAGAGCTGTCAGGGAGCCGAGGCAAATCCTCCGTTGATAATGCCCAATGCTTCCAATTAGGAGCCGAGGCCGCTCCTGGCGCACTAACGATTCCCCAGCCTCCCCCAAGGCCCCTTCGGCGTTGGCTGTTTCGTCTTCCCTCCTTCCTCCGCCGCAAATTACTGACACAAAACGGAGGCGCCCCGGTGCCTCCTCACCACGCCGGGCCCCGGCCCTGTTGGATTTAATGAGGCGATGGAAGTTTTTTGCGGATCTTTCGCTAAATTCTTTTCTTGTTTGACAGCTGCTTGAGTGTTGACCTTATAAAAGATTTAGTGTTTCTCATTATTTTCTGTCAAGCTTTACAAGTGATAGCTTCACGGAAATCATTTGCATCTCCATGCGCGGGCCTGCGTACGGGGCAGGCCTGGCTTATGGCTGTACAGGGTGAGGGGGGGGAATGCGCGGCGTGCGTCAGTGTACACATCCTACCCCTCTCTTGTATTGTGTATTTTATTCCCCTCCTCCCACCCCTAGCCTTGGAAGGAAGAAAAAAAACAATCTACAAACATGGCACTGATGGTTTGTGTTGGTTTTGGGGAAGAAGGAAGAAAATAAGAGGGAACAAAAACAGGAGAAGACTTAAAAGGGCCCAGGATTTGTTAGACTCCTGTAAATGAGGGAGGTTTTGAAAAAGGAATAGAGATTGGTTTCCTGTAAAGGGAGCTCAAGAAAGTGTTTTGTCACCCACTAAAAGGATTCGATCAAATGGATGATGGAAAAACTAGGCTGAGTCTAGAGGGGGCTTTGTTGTTAAAGTGAAAAATCGTGCGAGGCTGGGAAGCTGCTTTTCAGCAGGCGGGTGCTGGGAGAGGAGTGGGTACAGCTGCATCTCCCTGCAGCAGAGTGTGGATCCTTCCAGGGCAGGAGAGACTGGTGTTGCTGGTTGCTTGCTTCAGCCCTTTCCACAGGGTCATTCTCAACAACTCTCACAAGCCATTTCATCCAGCTACATCAGTTAAAGCTTCCCCCACTCCCAGGATAACTCACATTCACTTTTTCCCTGCAGTAGTAACCTTCATGCCCACCCAACAGTGCCTAGCACCCACCTCAATGTCAACAAGCCCAACACCAACAGCACCTTCCCTGTACCCTCTTCACCTTCCTGTATCTCACATGCAACACACCAACCCTCCATGAGCAGACTCTGCAACATACACGTGCTTGCACTGATGCTTCACAAGCCATCGTTTACAGTCCTCCAACTTAAACTGTTACCATAACTGAGAAGCCCAAATTAAAATAACCCCCATATTAAAGTTGTAGGGGTAAAAGCTTTTTTATTGCCCCTTTAGTTCTTTGAAGCAAACACTGACATCACAACATCCCAGCTGGAAAAGTCCTGCAGGTTTTGTCAATAACAAACACAATAAACAGCAAAATACTGCTTCTGATCAGTTGAAAGCCATTGCAGCTCCATCATCCTGCAAGGAAAACCACCAAGCTCATGCCTACAAACAGAATTCCCATCCTGCTACAGCCAGTGCTCCTGATCCCCAATTCAGACACAACCCTGGCATAAAACCCCATAACCACATCAATGTAATAGTCAAGATCATCAGCTGTCTCTAGAGGAAGTACCTTTGGGTTCATCATTTAAAATGTGAATTACAAGAATGAGAGATGAGGATTCATCACTAGCATTGACTTCTCAACACCAGGCTCTGTCATAATAAGACCTTTGACCCAAGGACACCCTTATCTTGACTCTAATTACTGACCTGGGACTAATCTATACTTCTCAGATGTCCCTCGTTATGAAGGGGCTTCTCATTTTTTAAAACAGCACTTGTCCCCCTGTCCCACACCTGGTGCTTCCCACTTACTCATGCTGAGGGCAGAAGCTGGCATCCCTCAACTTTGTCAAGGGCTCTGCTAATTTTAATTACTGCCCTTCATGACTCAGTGTGACACCTCTCACCTGGGAGCTTTGTACCAAGATTGGAGTGATTAAACTGCTGTTTCCCTCCCCTGTGGTTTCAACCCAAGCCCAGGCAGAAGTTTCCCCCTGCCCAGTTCCCAGCACTGGTGGGCAGAGAGGGAAGGCAGAGGCACATTTGACAGAAGCAGCTCAGCTGTCCATTCCTGCAGGATCTAGATGTTTCCAACAATCCCAGCTCTGAGGGACAAGCCCCTGCATCTTTAGTGGGAGGTTGGGCTTTGCCCAGCTGGGGATTGTCCCTGCCAGCTCCCCCAGGCCTGCCTATCAACTGCAGCAGCCCATGGTTCTTCCATCCCCACACTGCCCTCCCAGACAGGGGTTATGTCACTGCTGCTACTCAGGAGAAAGCGAAAACATCCAGAAACCTGCATCTGAAGTTAGGCACACGAATGCATATTTAAGTACCTGAAGCCTTTCCTCCAGAGAGGGGGAAGAGCTAAATACGCTTTGTTTGTCTTGATTAATGAGATCACTAGCAAGCTTTTCAGGCAAAGACTGCTGTGTATTTTTACATATGCAAAATCTGACATCCAGCCAGCCTGAGCATCAGGGTGGGGGAAGTGGGAGGCAGCTCTGCACATCCACACAAGGCAGATACAAGGCACAAAAAATTGCGTTGGGGCAGGTAAAACCTGTGGTAGATCTGCTGCATACACAAGGACACTCACACATCTCTAACTCTGCTGCAGCAGCATGCAAACCCCTCTGCTCACACCAAAGGGCCCTGGGACTTCCCCTTTGTTTATTTGTCCATGACATTTGTTCACCCCTTTCCCCACCTCAAAGGTGAAGAGGATGCTCCTGTGTGTGCAGGTTGGTCATACACAAGTCCCTGATCCTGAAGGGAGCTTTCCTGGGAGCTCTGAGCCCATCCTGGCCCCCTCAGTGAAGGGCACAAGTTCTGGGTTGGAGAAAGCAAGTCATTTATTTCAGGTCCATCTTAAGGCATGCCAGCATTTCAGAGTGCCAGGCAACAGGATTATAGGATCTTGTTAGCAGAGCAGAATAAGAATCCTCCAAAGTCAATCTAAAATCTAGTCCTCATTTTAAACAGGTTGTGTTTGACTTCAGCTGGAGCAACACCTCCCAAACAGGCAAACCCCCTTGCTCTAGCTGCAATCTCTTCCCTGTTTGTGCTACAGCCAATTTCCTTGGGCTGGCTGCTTGCTGTAACCAATCCTCTGTCTGCTCCTTTCCTTACAGGTTGGGCCTCATCTCAGTACTTTTCCAGATGGTGCCGCTCGTAAAAAGGCATTCAGTGCCTCCCATTGAGAAGTGCCTGTGACACACAGTCCCCTTCCCCAGAGCATCCAGGCAGTGAGGAGCACAGCACTGTGCTGGGCACCACAGCCCTTAGCACACAGACAAGAGGTTTTCTCTCTGGTGTTTAAAAGTTATGCTAATGAAGATACAGCCAAATAAATCATAAAGGTGAGGAATGATTCTGTCTCAGCCTGCTCATTGCAACACAATTCACATTGCATTCAAGGTAGCAACACTCACACCAGTAACGGGGCAGTGCTGGCACCAGTACAGCCCCGCAGGGGAAGCAGGACAGTCTCCCTCACTGTCTGCTTGAATAAATGTGTTAAAAGCAGCCACATCCCAGTTGATATTGAGTCTATAGTAACTGTGTAATGCACCTGGCCTTGCTTCATCACCAGGTAAGCTGCTCATCACTGCCTGGTTCAGCAGAGCCCTTGCCTGTGTAGAAGCATCCGAACACCTGCTCTAAGCACTCCACCAGAGGTCTCACCACAGAGCAATGCCCTTAAAGATGGCCCCAGCCCTCAGAGGCTGCCCCAGCCACTTCCACACTTACCCTCAGATAGCTGCTGGCACTTGACATCCCTCAGGGCTGAGCCTCTCCAAGCAGCTGCTAAACAAACTCCAACTCCACCTCACAGCACCCATACCCCAGCCTGGTCACCAACAGGTGACAGCAGAGGCTCAGGCAGGTACCAACACATTCACAATCCATCTCCCAGCAGAGCATTTCCCCTCAAGGAAACACCACTTGGCAATAACTATGATGACTTTAACTGTTAATCACTCCAATGCAACCTGCTTCTCACAACGACTGCTACCTCTCAGATTGCACCAGATAATATTTAAGCCTAATGTTAATTTCCAGCTTCCATATTCATCATTCCATTGACACTCAGAGAGCTCAGGTGTGTTCACCCCAGGATGGGCTGGGCACCTCAGGGCCAAGGGGATGAGACCTGCTGTCCCAGGTGGCCCCAACTGCATCCCAAGCTCAGGAATGGGCCAGTAACAAGCACTGCAAAGGAGTTGGATGTGCCCAGCATGACTTTGCCCTACACACCTCAGCACTGGGGCTAGCCCAGCCCTCCCACACAGACTCAGCAGTAGCCAAGGAACAAAGAAGCCACAGGTTTGTCCCCCCCCAGATCCACAGCCAGACTTTCAAAAGAGCAGAGCCCTGCATAACATGAATCTGTGCTGTTTGACACACACACAGCAAAAATAAGTAAACTGCTTTTCCTACCTCTCACAGGACAAGGCAGGCTCCACACCAACAGCTCAGGCATCTCCCACCTCCCCTCCTTAGGGGCAGCTTCTGCCTCAACCTGCCCTTTATATAAGGAAACAGCTGTAGCAAACTCCACCCTGCCCACACCTGAGCCAAGGGAGGAAGGAAATCACCTGCTCCAGGCAGGGGTACCCAGGCACTTGGTTCCCACTTTTTAGGACAGGCCTCTAAATAAACCCCATCTAAAGTAACTAGGAGGATGGCAGTAGGGTTTGTCATGCTGGTCGAGGTGGGTTATAACTGGAGATTTTCCCACCTTCCCAGGGAGGAAGAAAGCCAGATCTTCAGTGACTTGTCTGGCTAAAAATGGCACCATTTACAAGGGTGTGAGAAGCCCAGACACAAGGTTTGCCCTGCTGCACTGTCTGTGTCCACCTGCAGCAACTGCTGGGGTCCTGGGGGTGTGCACTGGGGGTGTGCACCTCTCCAGAGTCCTGCATGGCTGGACAAGGGCTGGCAAACAAACGCTGTGTGAACCAAACCCACACAGAGCTCCTGATTCGGGACAGACCCAAGGAGCCACCGAAGGGACCAGAAACCCACACGGCAACAGCCAAGTCAAACAAGACGAGTTCAGGGGGAGACGCTGCTCTGTGGGGCTTGTAGCCGACAGACCTGCCCCGCTGCACCCCGAAATCCTGAGCGGAGTCGTGCCCCAAATTCCCTCCCAGAGTCACAGCTCAGACTGTGGGGGGCTTGGGGCACCCGCCCGCCTCTGCACCCGCACCCACCCGCACCCACCCTGCCGCGGCAAAGCTCACTGCGGCAAGCACAACCGAGCCTCAAGCCGGGCATCCCCCTCCGCTCCTCCCCCCCCCCACCGCCCCCGCCCCGGCCGTGCCGGGCGGCGGGACCGCCAGAGCTCGGTGCGGGGGTCCCGACCCCCCAGCACAGCCCTGCCGCCCTCCGGTGCCGGACGCTCCTTGTCCTGCAGTGACACCCACTGGTAACGGGGATTGTAACGCTGCTGCGGTTTCCCCACCGCCGGGCCCTGCTCCTGCCCGTCACTGCCACCCCCCCGGGATGATTGTCGTGTCCCCCCCCCACCACCATCTTTCTGCCCACCCCGAGGGGCTTCGCCCTCCTCTCCTGAAGATGCATTAGTTTCACTGTCGGAGCATCCCACCGCAGCCTGTCGCTGCTGAGCATCCCTCTGGGCACCTGCCTAGGCACCCGGGATGGGTTCAGGGAGACACTCAGTACAAACAGAGCCTCCGGGAGCTTTCCTCTCGCTTAGGATACTGGTCTGGGCACCACTAGCAGGTATTTCTAGACTAACTCTTGCTACAGCCACCGCCACAGCCCAGCAGCCCATAGCCCAACCCATCTATGGAGGCAATGTCCCCCAGCCCCATCAGGGCTCTTCTCACATCCCAAGCCTCTGGGAATGCTTGGGGTCAGCCCTGCCCCATGGTCCCTGCACCAAACCCACACTGGTGACTGGTGCCAGGAGCATCTGATCCTGTCTGTGAGCAGCACCTGGCGAGGTGGGATGCTTGGCAGCTCCTAAAGCCTACAGAAAGCTGGAGCCAAGCCTGGGGTGTGACTGGGGCTTGTGAGGAGGTGTCTGGAAACAGCTGGCATTGGGGATCTCCTCTTGTCTGGTGCATGCCCAGGAACAGTCCAGAGAATGGGTTTTAAGGGCAGACATGCACAGGGGAGGCAGCGGATGCTGCTCGGTGTCTGTACACAGGGTTTCCTACCTGTGGTGGGAGCCACAGACAGATCATTTGGACCCCACTTGTTTGGTGTCCAGTGATACAGGTGTGATGTCACATAGGCAGAATGGGGTACATTTCTGCCTTGGGGAGTCTAGTTCTGCAACAACTTAATAATAATATTAATAATTAATATTCGTTAATGTTGGTCACTCTGGTATTAGATCATGTGTAGCAAGTGCATCTGTTGCTGCTGGGAACCTGAAGTGTGACCTGGGAGTGACAGTCTCTGTCCCCAAGGGGATGGCACAATATAGTGTCTGCTCAGGGGTGAGGATTGGACCCCACACACCTTCCCCAAAAATCATGCACAGCATCAGAGGTTGGGTCTGATCTGGAAACTTCCTTCCAGTTGTCTGAAGGCAGGTGCTTTATTCAAGAGGAGGAAACACAGCAGGAGACCGACCAGGTCAAATCTGTCTCTGTGTGGCTGATCCAAATCCTGATTCCAAACCCACTCCCAGACCTGCTCCCTCTTCTGGTCCCATTCCTGGTACTGAACACAATCTCTGTGCTGGTCCTGATCCCAATGCCCATTTCCATCCCCCACAGAGTCTACTGGATGGACAGGGAGGCTGCCAGCACCCAAGAGCCAACACACTGCAAAGAGCTGGGAATCCCCACAGGGGGCTCAGCCCCATTTCTCACTGGGACCAGTTCCTGCACATCTGTTGCTCTGGACTTGGCCAGGCCTGCATGGGGAGGTGAATGCTGCAAAACCGACCCCCATCAGACCAGGACCCTTCAGCCTGGCACCCAGGCCCTGGCACTGGGGCAGCACCTCTGCAGGGATCCTTCATCCAGGGATGGGGAAGGACAAGCTGCCCTCAGCACCGGGCACGGTGCACCCCCAGGGTTGGGGCAGGCTGGGCCCGGGGCTGATGTTTATTTTGTCTCTAAGCTTATCCTATAAGGCTCTTTTGTTCCGCTGCCCCGCTCCCAGCCGGCCCCGAGCCTGCGGGGCCGGGGGCAGGAGGTGCTGGGGGCCCTGCCTGCGCCGCTGCCCGACAGCTGGCAGCCGGGCTTCCCGGGGCCGGGGGGGCGGCTGTCCCCTCCTTGATCGCCTCCAAGCTGCCGGCCAAGGGCGGCTTTGGAAGAGGGACAAGATGCAGCTGCCTGGCCGGGAAGGTGGGGAGCAGGGGAAATCGAGTATTTGAGAAATAACCGGCGACATCGCTGCTCGGCGGCGCGGCTTCGCGCGTCTTCCTCAGCGCCGCCGCCAAAGATCTACCCCCCCCTAAATAAACCCCCGAGGAGGCAGGAGCCGGGCTGGCCGGGAGGAAGGTGGGAGTCCTGGGTGAGCCTCCGCCAGCCTGGGAGATCAACAGCAGCAAAACATCCCGACGGGGCGGGAGAGAGGAAACTTGGTGTCTGCGGGAGAAACGGGCAGGGAGCGGGCAGGGCGGGCAGCCCGGGCTGGGGCCATCGGGGTTTTATTTAAAACGGGATTGACGGCAGGAAAAATCCGGTCCTTTCCCAGTTGCACCAGTAGGTACCGCCTCTGGGCGCGGGAAGAGCGGGGAAGAGCGGTACCGGCTCCTCCGTGCCGGGCGGGGGGCGATGCCCTGTCCCCGCCGCTCCGGCAGCGGCTGCCCGATGGCCCCGCATCCGCTTGAGCTGAAGGACCTCTCTGCTCGTTCGCAACCGATTTCGAAGGGATTCAACGAAATTCGCAGCCCCGAGGCTCACCTCGAGCTCAGAGCAGCCGCCTCTGCGCTGGGGCTTTGAGGAGGGTTTCGGCGCTTTCCTTTTAATTCTATTAGTATTATTATTATTGCTATAATCATTATTATTGTTATTATTATTATTATTATTATTATCGCCCAGCAGAACTTTCCCTGCTTGAGAGGGACCGGCAGCTCGGCTAATTGCGGGGAGAGGTGAGCGGAAATCAGCAACCCTTCGCCATGCCCCCCTCGCTCTCCACCCCCTTCCCCCCCCCCCTCCCCCCGCGCCTAATCACCCCATTACGAGCCCCATCAGTGGGATAATGACAGCAAAAGAGGGCGGAAACCGCCCGGAAAGCGCGGGGATCCGGGCGGCAATTAATTCCCGTTAATCAAGCTGCAAGGTGTCGCCGCCGGGGAGTGACATCCCCCAAAACGCCTCGCGGCCAATGGGCGCGTTCACACGGGGGGGATGAGGCGGGGGGGGGGGGTGCAGCTGCTGGGGTTCCCGAGCCGGAGTGGCACAAGTTCGGTTTTTTCCCCCCTTTCCCCCGCCCCCCCGGAGGGCGCGGCGCTCTCGCCGCTGTCCGAGGTGCTGAAGACTCATCTGGCTCCGGAGTGACTCCGATTTACTCTCCCCCCCCCCCGCCCCACGCTGTCCGAGGTGCTGGCGAGGAAGGGGGGGCGCCGCAGCGGCCCGACGGCTGGCCACCCCCTCCGCCCTCCCCTCGCCCTTCCCCATTGATTTCTGGATCATTAAGTGGTTAAGGCGCTGCGAAGCCTCACTATCGATCGCTGCCTCCCCACCTCCGGCTGGGAACCCCCGGGCTGCCCCCCAGCCCCACGCCGCCGCTGCTCCGGGCAAGGGTGGGGTGGCCGGGTAAGGGGCCGGGACCCCGGGTGAGGTTGGGGGTCTGTCCCCCCACCCACCCCACCCCCACACACACACCCCCCACTCCTTTCGCGGCCAAAGTTTGACTCTGCCTCCCTCTCCCCCCTCTTCTGTCTGTCTGTCTGTGAGTGCAGCTGGACGCGATGCTGAAGACGGAGCAGCCCTGGATCTAACGCGCGGCGCCTCGGAGAGCCTTGCAGCGATTATTGCCCGGATCCCAGGCTGAACTTTGCTCTTTTTATTTTTTTTTTCTTTTTACCCTTTTCCCCCCTTTCTTTTTTTTTTCCTTTTGCCTTTTTTTTCCTTTCCCCTCCCCCTGTTATTGTTAATTATCATTATCGAACCGCTTCCGCCGCGCCCTCCCCGCCAATGCCCGTGTGAGCGCCGGCACCTCGCGGGGGCCATGGAGGGCTCCACCGGGTTTGGGATCGACTCCATCCTCTCTCACCGAGCCGGCAGCCCGGCTGTGCCCAAGGGGGACCCGCTGGTGGGCGACGGCCGGTCGCCGCTGGAGCTGAGTCCCCGCTCGGAGGGCAGCAGCGGGTGCCCCTCGCCCCGCTCGCCGGGCCGCGAGTGCCTGGAGGCGGCGGTGCCGCGGCCGGGCCTGGATGCGCATCTCCAGCCTGGACAGGTCTCGGCTCCCTCCCAGTCCCGGACCGTCACCTCCTCCTTCCTCATCAGAGACATCCTGGCCGACTGCAAGCCCCTGGCCGCCTGCGCGCCTTACTCCAGCACCAATGGACCTCACGGCGGGCAGGAGCCGGCGGGCAGGATCCCCACCAAGCCCGGAGAGGACTTTAGGGAGAAAATGGAAAAAAACACCAGCAGCTCCTCCTCGGACTCGGAGTACAAAGGTAAGAGCCGCTCACCCCGCTGGGGCTTCGGACGGCGGGCAGGGCGGCCTGGAACCAAAGCCTCCGGCGGCCCCGAAGCCGCTCGGTACAGCGGAGCCCGCTGCGGAGCCGCCTCCGGCGCGCCCCGGTGATGGGGGGAGTCGCGGCACCGATCGCCCCCGAAATGAACGCGGGGTCGGCGTCAACTTGGGGAAACTCAGGGGTTCGGTGGGGTTCTGCCCGCTGGAAGGGGTTGGGGCGATCGGTGTTTAGCCAAACGCTCCCGGGGGATCCGCCGGGCTGTTTTCCGCGGGGAAGATCCGGCTCTCTCGTTCCTACCCGCGGGGAAAGGGGGGAGAAGAGAACCGGGGGCGGATTTCTGCCTGGGAAGGAAAAAAAAAAAGAAAAAGAAAAAAAAAAAAGAGAAAGAAAAAAAAAAGAGAGAGAAGAAGAAAAAAAATAACAAAATAATCACGAATTTGACGGATATTTCCCCTGCTCCGCTGAGAAACGAACAACAAAGTCGGGGGGGGGTTGATTCGGTTTGTATTCTTTCTGTTATTATTTTTGGAGATGGTTTACAAACGAGCGCGACAGACAGGGAGCTCCGGGCCGCATCCACGGCGCCGGTGGGGATCGGGACTGGATGCGGCGGCTGCTCGCCTTGGGCGGGGGGATTCGGCTGCCCGGGCCGCTCGTAGCCCCTTCCCGGCCTCCCCCTGCGGCAGCCGGGGAGGGGGAAGGCACAGGAACTGCGCGGGGAGGGGGCTTGGGGTCGGTCCTCGCCCCCCCCTCCTCCCTCGGAGGGGTTTATCCCGGGTACCTTCGCCCATCCCGCCCCCCATCACCCCTGCAAAAAGTTTCACCCTGGGAAAATTGTTTGCCGGGTGTTTACGAGGGGAAAGGGAGGGTACCCGGCCGGGGGGAGAAAGGGGAGGCGATGGCACCTTACAGGGCCCTGGAATTGCGGGGAGGGGTGGGTGGAAAAGGGGAGAAGGGCCGAGCCCCGGCCCGGCTGAAAAAAGCCCCCTCGGCCCGTCCGGAGCCGCGGAGAAACCCGCTTCGAGGAGGGAAAAAATAATCACCCCAACGAGCCCTGAAAGGCGGCGGGAGCCCCGTTTTTGTGGAGGGGTGTGTATTTCCCCTCTGAACGAAGGACGGAGCCTCGGGTCGGTGCGGGGCTGGAGGCGACCCGGGAGAAGGGCTGGGATCACCCACCCCCACCGCCACCCCCCGTTTTGCAGGGCTGGGATCGAAAACAGCCGCGACTCCCACCTTGGCGTTTTGTTTTCGCCTCCTACCTCCCCCCCCCTCCCCTTCTCCCCCCCCCCCGAATTCCTCCAGCTTTACTCCCCTTTCCCCAAATCGCCCACGTCGCAGAGGCGCGAAGGACGCGAGGGTTCTCCGCATCCCCTAAGCAGGACGAGCCCGTGCTGGGATGGATGCGGGGGGGGAGGTGGCAATTTTGAGTGGGGGCCCGTTACCGTAGCCGCGCTCGGCTCCTCTCCCGCGTCCGGGCAGCCACGACGGTGGTAAAAAACGCCTCTTAAACGGGGGTGAAAAAATCCGTTAAATCGGTGAAAAACACCACTCAAACCAGGGGGGAAACACCAGTTAAATTGCGGGGAAACACCCTTAAACATGAGGGAAAAAATACATCTGAAATGGGGGGAACCACAGCTTAGATTACGGTTAAAAAATACTGCGTAGATGAGGGTAAAAACAGGGTTCCAGCGGGGCAGCGGGGGAAGGTCCCTGCTCTCAACGCCATCCTTTTTTGCTGCTTAGGAAATAGGTTTTTCTCGGGCAAAAAAACCCTGATTTACCCCGCAGAGGGGCTGCGGGCCCCGGCCTAACCCGCTGCGGGGGTAGGGTTTGGCCCATGCCAAAATTCCGAGAGAAAAAAACCCAAAACCCTAATATATATATATATATATATATATACACACACGTATATATACTTTTTTTGTCCTGTTTTTAAGCTATCGGGGAGCCGGAGCCGGCCGGGGAAGCCGCCGCCAACGAGCGCAGCCCTTTGGCGAGCAGGAACTTTTTAGGAGCCCAGAACCAGCCCCGGTCCCGGGCAGCGAAGCGGCTCGGCCTGGGGAAACGGGGGGGGTGGGGATTTACCTTCTCCGGGATGGGGGATGCCCGACCCGGCTTTCCTCTGTGGAAAAACTCCTCACAAACTTTCGGGCCTTTCCCGTGAGGGAGCAAAACCAGGACGGGACCCCTTCACCCCCGCCCCGCCCGGTCCAGATCCGGCCCCTTCCCGGACGGTACCGGGGCTGCCGCTTTCCCCGGGAAGCGGAGCCGGGTCTCCCTGTTTTTAAGGCTGGTTCCCCCGCTCGGGTTCTGCCTGCTCGGCCAGAGCTGCGCTTTCTGGTTGAAGGGTTTCGCTCCCCGGTGGCTCAATTAACCGGATTATTGTCTTCCTACAGAGAGAAATCAGCTCGCGTTCGGTGCAGCCCCGGCCCCGCTCGCCCCGGCACCAGCAAATTTAACATAAACCCCCCTAAAAAAAAATCCCAGCGCCGCCGATTTGTATAAACTGAGTCTTTTGGCCACATAATCTCCTCCAGAAGGGTGGAGAAGACGAGCACAAACACGGATTTATTTTTTTTTTCTTCTTTTTTTTTTTTTTTTAAATCCCTTGCTCGGAAATTTCCCCGCCACCGATTCATGTTTCCCGGGATAAATTCCCGCGTAGCTCCGCCGGTGCGTATGTACCGACCGCGCCAGCCTCGTCTCATTCGGTTTGTTGGTGGTTTTTTTGTTGGTTTTTTTTTTTTTTTAAGATAAATAACAACACGGGAGTGGGTTTGCGGTGCCCCTTCCCCACTATTTCGTTGTTCGCTCTGGAGAGGGGAGGTTTGTTCCATCCCCCTCCCCGGTAGCATCCCCGGGAGGATGGAGGTTTCTCCGCGGAGGGGGAAGAATCAGTATCACCCCGGCGACTTTCGCTTCAAAAACGTGGGGTCGCGATTTTCGTTTTGGGGTCGTTTTGGTTTGGTTTTAAAAAAAAAAAGAAAAAGAAAAAAAAAAGAAAAAAAAGAAAAAAAGGGGGGGGGGGAAAGAAAAAAAAAAGAAAAAAGAAAAAGAAGGAAAAAAAAGAAAAAAGAAAAAAAAGAAAAAAAAGAAAAAAAAAAGAGGATGAGAGAGAATATAAAGAAGGGGATAAAAAATATCCAAACATCGAGAAAAGCTGATGGGTTTTGGTGAATAAAACCAGAGCAGGATCCTGCCCCGTGAGAAACGAGGGGTGAGGGAGAATGGAGGGGTGGGGGGAAGGTTCTGCGGAGCCCGGCTGGGGGGTCCCTTCCAGTTCAGCCCGGCGCTCCGGCCCCTCTCCCAGGGCCTTGGGATGGAGAATGGCCGGTCCCGGCTCGGACACCCCGTGAGTCCCCCGTGGGCAGCCGGGGTTAATAGTGACGGGGTTGCGGAGCCCGACTCGGTGCCTGAGCCCACTGCAGTGAGTTACACACACCACCCCCTCTTCTGAGGGTAATTCCTGCCCTGACCTGGCCTCTCTTCCTCCCTCCCGGCCCAGTGAAAGAAGAAGGGGACCGAGAGATCTCCAGCTCCCGGGACAGCCCCCCGGTGAGGCTGAAAAAGCCGCGCAAAGCCCGCACCGCCTTCACCGACCATCAGCTGGCTCAGCTGGAGCGCAGCTTCGAGAGGCAGAAATACCTGAGCGTGCAGGACAGGATGGAGCTGGCCGCCTCCCTCAACCTCACCGACACGCAGGTGAAAACGTGGTACCAGAACAGAAGGTAAAAATGCACCGTTCCCTCCTGCCCGCACCGCCGGGGTCCCACCCTGCCCCCTCTCCCCGGCCCCGCACCCCCAAATCGGGCAGGGCTTTTTGCACCCCACAGACACCCCGTCCCTCCCGGCACCAGGAATGATGTGGGGTATCCCACTGTGCCTGTGCCCCGGGGCCTTTTACCCCAAAGTAAGGGGGAGGAAAGTGATGCTGGGGCAGGGCAGATTTGGGGCGGCGGGGGGGGGGGGGGGTGGGGGTGGGGGGTGCAATCCGTGCCCCCAGCCCCGGCAAGGCGGGGAGACAGGACCGGGCTTCCAGCTAAACACAACAGCATAACACATCGGCCCATTAATAATAGATACCAATTACTGCTTTGGGCATCAATAATTAACACCCCTTGCAGTAATTACACAATTATTATTATGATGAATAATTTACGGGGGGAAATAGGTTTAGCGCTTCAGCGACAAATCTGTGGACGGGCTGGAGACGAGTGATGCTGCCGTGGATTTATCCGGCCGTCCCGGTCAGCTCTTCCCCAGCGCCGACCATCGCCACCGCCATGAAATGAGGGACCCCCCGGTCTGCAGCCCCCCCCCCGCCCCACCCTTTCCCCTCGCTCCCTCCCCCCCCCCCGCCCCCCAATTTTAACTTTCCCTCCCCTTAATTTCCAGTCCCCGCTTTGCCGGCTGCAAAAAGCCGCGATTTACCCACCCGTCGGGGGGTTGGGGGGGTTTATCGGCGGCGGGGGCTGTGCGCTTATCCCCCCACCCCCCCCCCCTCTCCCCACATCGCTCTCGGAAGGACACCCCGGAGCCGGGCCCGGTGTCCCCAGCCCCTTCCCCGGCGCTGCTCCCCGGGCAGCCTGGCACGGCGGGGTCCCGGGGAAGCGGCTTCTCGAGGTCCGGCACACACACACACACGCATACACACTCACATCTATACCTGTACGCACGTATATATGACTACATATAAAAATATACACATATATATATGCCGCAAACGAATGCCCAGGGATGCTGCCTCACGCGTGTCCCACCGCGGGACTCCTGTAGCCGCCCCAGTGCCCCGGCCCGGTCTGGGGGTCCCCGAGCCCCGGGGCGGCGGCGGATCGGGACCGCGGTGGCCTCGGGACCGGAGCATCGCGGCGGCAGCAGCGTCGGGGCTGCCGGGTAGAGGATCCCTCGTGTCACACACGAGATGTCACACGCAGTTCGTAATCTGCACCCTGGAATTTATACCTCAGGAAGGGACTGAAATGTCGTTGGCCGTTCGTATCGCAGGGATTTTCACCCCGCCGTCGGATCCCAGACGAGCTGCGGCTCCGGTGCCTCCGGGGAGGCTCCGTGGGCCCTCACACCGGGCTGCCACGGCGGGGACACCGGGAAGATAGGGCCCCTCACCCGTTAATAGGGTTTACGTCCGTCCCCCGCCCCGCACTGGGCTGGTCCCCGCCGCGCCATGCCATCCCATCCCATTTCATCCCATCCCATTTCATCCCATCCCATTTCATCCCATCCCATCCCATCCCATCCCATCCCATCCCATCCCATCCCATCCCACCCCATCCCATCCCATCCCATCCGCACAGGGAGCTAGCGGCGGGGAGAGGGGGTGTGCAGGGAAAGCAGAGCCCGGGGACGGGGGGGGTATGCAAAGGGTAAAAAGATCTCGGGAGCGGCTTTTGGAGCATCCCTCCCTCCTTGACTCCCTCTCTCGACTTGTCCCCCTCCCAGGACCAAATGGAAAAGGCAGACGGCGGTGGGCCTGGAGCTGCTGGCCGAGGCCGGCAACTACTCAGCCCTCCAGAGGATGTTCCCCTCGCCCTACTTCTACCCGCAGAGTTTGGTCTCCAACCTGGACCCCGGCGCCGCCCTCTACCTGTACCGCGGACCCAGCGCTCCCCCCCCCGCCCTACAGAGACCCTTAGTGCCCCGCATCCTCATCCACGGACTGCAGGGCGGCAGCGAGCCCCCTCCGCCTCTGCCCCCGCTGCCCGGCGTCCTGCCCCGGGCCGCGCAGCCCCGGTGAGCCCCGGCCGCCCGGGCAGCCCCACCGGCACCCACCGGGCCGGGAGGCTGGAGGGGGCCACCCCACCTCTGGGGCCGCGAGCAAGCGACAGACTCCCGCTCATCCCCAAATATCTCTATATATATATAAATATGAGACCTCCCCCTCTCCCCCCCTTTTTTAAAAATATATATAAAGAACGCAAGAAACAAGGGCAGGTTTGGCAGGACGGAGAGCCGGTTGAGCTGCCCCCCCACTCACCGCCTTACCCCCTTGTGCCCCCGAAGGACAGCGGGGCAGCGGCGGGGTGTGTGTGTGTGTCCCGCACCGCGCCGGGGACGGCGCTGGGAGCACGGGCAGGGGCCGGACACTCCGGGATGCGGGGGTGGGGGGGGATGTCTTTGCCTCTCCGGCCCCTCCCCAGGAAATGTCGAGGGTGGGGGCAGGGAGGTCCGAGCCACCTCTGCTACGAACAGCTCCAGGGAGCTCCCTCCCGGCCTTGCCCGAACCCGGGGATCTCCCCAAACCCGGGGGGGCACCGGCCCCGCCGTTGGGCAGGGGGTCGTGGGGAGGATGCCGGGGCCGCTGGTCCCCCGCCCGCCGCAGCGAGACTTTGGGACGTCCGTAACTAAACAAAAAAAAACAGAACAAAAAAGCGGTGAAATGTAAATACGGTGCGCAAAATGTATATGAATTATTTATTTGTGAACCCTGAGGGCGTATTTGTGTAAGTGATTCTTGTCAGTCTGTATCCCGGGGCCGGCCCGGCCGGGGGGTGCGGGGAGGAGGGAGGGGGGGGGGCTCGGGGTGCCGCGGCCGCTCCCGCTTCCCCCTCCCCCCCCCCTCCCCCTTTTTTAAATGTGGAAATAAAACTTCTTTACAAACAAACGGGTCTCGCCGCCGCCGGCCCTTTCTTCCCCTCCCGCTTGTTTGCTCTGCCGGATCAGCCGCCGCCGAGGGAAAGGGAAAAGTAAAGAGTTTTCCCACCTCCCATCGCAGGGACACCCCCCTCCTCCTCCGCTTCAGGCCTCCCCCTCACCCCCCGCCCAAGGGCTCGGGCCCAGTGCCGGCATGCGGGGCCGGGGGCGGCAGTGATGGGGAGGGGGGGTGATGGGGAGGGGGGGGGTGATGGGGAGGGGGGGGTGATGGGGAGGGGGGGTGATGGGGAGGGCGGACCGGGACGATGCTGCCCGGCGCGGTGATAGCCGCGACGCTGGTGAATTATTAACGCTAATCTTAAGTGTATAATTGCCTAAAGTGCTTTAAATGATCGCTTTGGAAAATGGATTGTTTCCACCCTTTAAAAGTGTCGCTCATCTGGCCGCGGCCAGCGAGCCCGGCAGCTGGTCCCCGGGACAGCCGGGCAGCGGCTCGCCGACTCGGGGAGCCGACAGATGGGCTGCGGGCTCAGCCCGCCCGACCCTCCGCCGCTCCCCCCGGCCCTCCGCAGCCGGCGGACTCGGCTGTCTGCGGAGCCGTTTCCACCCCCCCCCCCCCATCCCACACCCCTCCGGCCCTACAGCATCTCCCCAGCTCCCCGGGGCACGATGCCCCCGGCCCGACCGGCCCCGGGAGCTTCGCCCGGGCACCCCCGAGTCCCGCCGGCCCCGCGGGGAGGGTTATTGTCGGCTCGGCCAAATGCACGACCACGCCTGGAAGCGAGAGCCCCCGGCCTTTTGTGGAGCGGGCTGTTCCTTTGCATGTGAATGGGAGAGTTTGGTAAATCCCCGGGCCTCGGCTGGGGCGAGGAGGAGGAGGAGGAGGAGGAGGAGGAAGGCGGGGGGTGGGGGGGGGGGGTGGGGTGTCGCTCCCAGCTCAGGGTTAATGAAGTGGGAAAGGAGTCTTTCAGAGAGGCCTGCAAACAACCCCCCCTTCCCCGGGCAACAAACCCCCCGTCCCAAATCCTACATGGATTGACTTAAACCCAGGGGATAAGTGCTTTAAATTAATCTCATTGAATAAGAATGAGGCCAAACAAAACTCTTTAAAATCATATTAAAAATCTATCAAAGGACAACTTGCAGTGGGTGTGCTTTTCATTTGGTGAGCGCAGAGGCAAGGAGCATACAGCAACCTTCCTTCCATTTACACAGCAGGAATGTGAATCAAAGACATTCTCTAATATTTAATTGTCCTTGTAGCCAGAGCAGATTCCTCCTCTTACATTAATGAAGTACAAGGCTTCGTTACACGGCTGTAATTGCAACATTTAAATTTGCTATCTCACATCTGGAAGGAGCTGGAAAGTCCCCTGTAACAGCAGGCCTGAGGCAGCAACAGCGTCAGGGTCAGGTTTGAGGTAGGAGGCAGAGCCCAGAGGAAACTTCTGCTCCGGGAAGGGGGAATGGCTGTGCCTGGCCTGGCTGGGAGGAAAGGGAGTGAGGGGAAGCGAGGGCAGGAGATGCCTCCTCCAGGGAGATCTCCAGAAAGGCAAGCTCCACAATGAATCAGGCTAGGGAAGACTGCATGCTCTCTCATCAGAGGGCACCACGCTTGCCACATGAGCAGTGTCTTGTGCAGGGGGATCTCAGCTGCTGTAAGAGCTGCTGAAGGAGCAGCCTCACCTCCCTCTTGTGTGGGGGCTGAGACAGGACCCCGCTCTGCACCAGTGGAACCCACTAACACTGGTCCTGCACCGACAGCAGACCCAGCCTGGGATGGAAACTCAGCTTGTTTCCAGAAGCCAGCGCCAGGCAGGGATGGTCCTGGCAGGTCCTCAGGGTGGGACAGGCTGTGCTGGGTTCGAATTAGATGAAGCAGTGAAAGTGGCATGGCTGAGAATGTGGACCAGTCCCACTAAGGAAAGCTCTGGAGTATCACACCAGCCCTGCTCCACCAGTTTGTCCTGGGGTACAGAGACTCCAACAGACAGGCTGCTGGTGGCTGGTTTCTGTCAGAACCAGGCTCTACATCCAAGACACGAGCCAGTTAGTGCAGTGGCTTTGCCAGGACCAAACACCATCTTGGCTCTCAAGTCCCTTCTGGGCTTTTACCCAGCTTGAGAGGCATCTTTGTCCCTTCCCAGCACAAAGAGTGAAAGCTGCTTCTCTGAACATGCCAACACACACGGACTCAACACAATCAGCAGAACTGTTTCTAGCAGAGATGTTCTATGGTTTCATCTGAATGCCAAACAAAACCAGGCCAGGGTGGAAAGCCCAGGACAACCAGTGCTTGCTTTTCCTGCTCTCTCCCTGGCTTTCAGAGAAAAGAACTTCTTGTAAGCGGGGAAGTTCTGCTGCTTTCTATCCTGTTTGGCTATGGCTGCTTCTCAGGGGTGGGGTGACACTGCTGAGGTGCCTTGTGTTTGACCTAGACACTGGAAGCAGGTCTTCAACTGTGACCCAGCATCAAGGTGACCCCATTGCTGGCTCCAGCTTTCAAGTACAAACTCAAGGTGCTCCAGCTACAGAGCAGAGGAGGGTGAGGGCTCCTGAGCCACAAGAGAGCAGAGCAAAGGTGCAGGAGCATCTCCTGGGAGGGGCAGGGCTTGGGGCAGCAGCAGCAAGGCAGAGCCCAGGCCCGACTCTCAGGCAGTGTTACAGACAGGCTCCGTAGTGACGTTATTTCCAGGTCAAATGCAGAACTTCAAGCTGCAGGGCAGCAAGGCCCCGACCACTCAGCACAAGGAAGCAACCCTGAGCAAAGGCAGCACCAGTGCACAGGAGCTGCAGTTTCCCTCAGCCCCACCAAGAGCTGGTCTCCCCACCCTCAGGAGCTGCACAGGCAGGTCCCAGCCAGCCAAGACCCTGGCAACAAATGCCACATACCTCAGAGCAGGAGGGGACAAATTCAGCAGTTTGGGGTTACATTGGCCCACTCTATGCCTGGGCTGGGCCAGGAGAATCCCCAGCAATCCCCAGCAGCTCCTCCAGCACTCTGATGCTCAGAAGAGCCTCAGCACCCACGAGACCCAGTTCCTGCTCCTGATGGAGCTCTGCAGCTCCTCACCCTGCTCTACCCACACCTCCCACACCCTGCCCTGATGGAGAGATGCTCTGAGGACAAATTAACTCCAGACCCACCAAGTTCTTCCTTATTGAGTGACACCCAACACTAAAACCAGCTCAGAGCCACTCTAGAGCTGCCAAAGTGTAAATAAAGGGCAGCACTTGGTTCCTGCTGACCCAGCAACAGTCCAGGCACATTTTCCAAACTGGCCTTCATGTTTATTAAGAGCAATCTCAGTTTAGAATCGTAGAATGGCAAGGGTTGGAAGGGACCCCAAGGGTCACAGAGCTCCAACCCCCCTGCCACAGGCAGGGACACCAACCTCAGGCCTGGAGCTACACAAGGTTGCCCAGGGCCCCATCCAACCTGGCCTTGAACACCCCCAGGGATGGGGCACCCACCCCCTCTCTGGGCAGCCTGTTGCAGCCCCTCACCACTCTCTCTGGAAAGAACTTCCCCCTAAGATCCAATCTAACCCTTCCCTCCTCCAGCTTTAATCCATCCCCCTTGTCCTGCCATTGTCTGTCCTTTAACAAGCTGATTCCCCTCCTGTTCCTCTGCTCCCTTCAGGGACTGGCAGGCTGCAATGAGGTCCCCCCACAGCCTTCTCTTCTCCAGGCTGACCCAGCCCAGCTCCCTCAGCCTCTCTTTGTAGGGCAGCTGCTCCAGCCCTCTGAGCATCTCCGTGGCTCCTCTGACCCCTCTCCAACAGTTCCACATCTTCCTTGTGTTGGGCCCCAGCTCTGGACACAGGATCCAGCTGGAGCCTTAGCTTCAGGTGTGTGGGCATTTAACAACTCCTCTTTCTTGTTGATCAATCTCCTCTTTCCTCACCACACAAGGAGTCCAGAGACACCTGTGCAAAGGTGGCAAGGAGGAAAGAACAAGGCATTCTAGCTTCTTTTTCTTTGAAAAACAATCCCATTATTCATTGCAAGTGCTCAGCACACGACCTGCCCAGGCAGCAGTGAGATTGCCTGACGTCTCTCCCTGATGTGCTGTCGGCCTTTCTTCCTATTAATAAGCATTTGCCAATGGTCCCTATTAATTCACAGGTGGCAGCCAGCCAGCAGAAGGTCGTGTGTTTTCCCCTCACACACAAGATCAGCTCTTCCCAAACTTACACCCTCAGCCTCCCTCTGAGTCATTCTCATCCTCAGGGGCTTCTTTCCTGTTTTACATTTGCATTAAACCTGATTGCTCTTCCAAACAGGACTCAGAACAGTGTCAGGTGGGCTTAGCTGTTATTCTGTCTTAATCTATAAACGCTGGTAACTTCATTCCCTCTGCAAAAACACAGTTAATTTTGTGTTGGAGCCTTTTTTTACATCTTTTGGAAGCGTTCAAAGGTACTGCAGTGAAGTCAGCATGCTTGGTAATTGCCTGGGATGGGGAAAAGATCATTTTGGTGCTCAAAAGTTATGCTCACTTAGGAAATGAAATACTTTTGGGCTGACTGCTTCCCTCCCCCAGTCCTTAGTGACTCACTGCAGCCCGAAGTGGGTGCCCTCAGTGCTGCAGTCACAAGGTGGGTATCTTTTTCAGCTGGTTCTACTCTTTTTTCAGGCCTTTTTGCCTTTCTGGCACCTGATGTTGCCACTGGTTGGAGCAGCTCGAGGTCTGAGTTAACCACCATGCCCAGCTTGGGTGATGGGTGGGCTGCTGGTTCCCAGCTCTTCCCTGCTCCCTTGGGCAGCACAAAGCCCTGTTCTGGTGGGGTTTTGCACCCTTTTCAGCTGTGCTGTAGGAGGTGCTGGAAGAAGCACGGTGAGGAAGTCAGGGAGAGGAAGGTGTGTGCTCACCCCTTGGTCCTGGGGGAGTTTGTAAGGCTCCCCCAGGCCTCGGGGGTACCTGCTCTCCCCAACCCTCAAGGGGAGTTCAGTCACAGGCTTCACTAGAGCTCCAGCCCCACTCCACAATGGTGAACGAGCACTGGCCTCAGGACATCTGGGGCCACAGCACAGCCCTCTTGCCAGCAGCCCCCATTCTCTGATGAAAACCCAGAACAAGGGGAAAGGGGGAAAAGAAGCGAAATCCATTCGTTTGGGACTTACTCAGAACAGGCCTGGGCAAAGCAGAGAGAACCCCAAGACTGGGGCTATTACTGGCAGGTGTTAGCAAGAGCCTGCAAAGGCTTTAATGTTCAGAGAGGTGAGACATGGCATACATACACTGCGTTGGGTAATTAGGTGTGACAGTGCGCTGCAGGCAAGGAGAAGTTTGGAGGCTGCTGGATTCCACGCTGGCTCCTTCCCACAGTGACAACGTTTGTTCCCAAACTCAGGAGTTTTGACATGAAGTTTTGTGCCCATGAGCTCTGCCCCAGAGGGACCAGGTGTCACCACGCTGAAGAGTGCTCCACGATCCAACTGCTTGTGCTGAAATCGGGGAGACTCCTCTCCTTAAAAATGGTAGCATCTGATTAATGATCAGTGACCAGGGACAGACCTGGGAGAGGGAGAGGAGAGGAGAGGGAGAGAAGGAAGGGAGGAAGAGGAGAGGGAGGGAAGGGAGGAAGAGGAGAGGGAGGGAAGGGAGGAAGAGGAGAGGGAGGGAAGGGAGGAAGAGGAGAGGGAGGGAAGGGAGGAAGAGGAGAGGGAGGGAAGGAAGGGAGGAAGAGGAGAGGGAGGGAAGGAAGGAAGGAAGAGGAGAGGGAGGGAAGGAAGGAAGGAAGAGGAGAGAGCAGCAACGTGGCTGCGTTACCCAAGACGGGAGCAGAAGCATCCCCCTGTGTGAGGGCAAGGGAAAGGGCAGCCTCCCCTCCGGTAAAGATGCTCCTGCAACACCTCCCTCTGCTGCTACTGTTCATGTGGTTAAAAACCAGCCAGCAAACAGCTCATCAAGTGTTTCTACAGATTTTCTTACACAGGAAAGCACCACCTGCTTGAGCAGACCTGTCTCACTCTCACGTTACACAGACAACACGTTCCTCTGCTATCAGCATTTCACCTTTTTTATTCTTTCTTGCAAAAGCCACCTCAGAAACCTGGTGGAGCTTCAGGAAGCCACATCTAACTGCAGCAGTGCAACAGGGCACGCATGGATTCGATTCCATTTGGACCTATGGAACGAGGGGGGAGGAGGCCAAGATCCCCACGATCCCTCCCATATTTGCCTGACAAATTGAAAGGCTCCTCAGCTGATTTGGCAGGTCACCCTGACCCCCAGCTGAGGGACTCGAGCAGGGTTTTTTTGCAGCCAATGACTGGAAGGTCCTGGCTCATGTTGGAATCTGTTGGTTGCCAGGTTTTCTCTGTTTTTTCTTCTTCTTCTTGACCTTGGATACACCAGTGTCCATCCCACTGGAATATTCAGATCGCAGGATCTCAGCAAGGCGACGTTTGCCGTGGGTCTTCTTGAGAAGGTCAGACCTGGGCAGAGGGAAGAGAAGAGGAATGAGAAGATTTCCTCCCCTGAAATGCTGCTAGGTGGGTTCCTTTTCATTTTACAGCTGTGGAAAGTGACATTTGCACATTAGCAGCAGCAGAACAGCTTCCTTTTCTTGAGGCTTGATTTGAAATTCTGTCTCATGCAAAATTAGACCTTGTTGTGACAGGTTTTCACAAAGGTGGCAAAATATCATGGCGTTTTTAAAAGCAAGCCTTTGTTCTGTACAAATGCTCTTGCAGGGGTGGTGGGGAGGAAGGAGGGAAGGTTGTGTGCTGAAGGCTGATGAATTAGGTGACACAGCAGTTTGAAAATTAGAATCGTAATAATAAAACCCTAACAGGCTTCAGGCATTGAACAATGGAAATGGTTTATAAACACAGCTTCAAGCCAGAGCTTGGAAACACAAAACCCCCCAAAGAAGCAAAAAAAATTAATTAATTAAAAAAAAAAAAGAGTGTCAACCCAACAGACTCCTTCCTTGCAGTGTCCTGCAGACATCACACGCACCGTACAGCCTCCCTCTCCAGAGACCAGCTTTTGCAAAGGTAGCTGCATTCTGCCCAGCCACTAAACTCAACATGGATCTCCCTGCAGCCCTAAACTGCCAGCTATAAATATACAAACCCACTCAGCATTTTTCCACCACAAGTTCTGCCACTGTCCTGCTCTATAACCTTGGGCAAATCTCATCCTCGTTGCTGCCATCACCCTCACTTATTTAAAGTGTAATCTCCTGGGTGCAGGACCCATTGTTCTCTTCCATGTTCCACAGTCCTGGGCACAGCTACCAGTGCCTGCACATCCCACCCTCCTCTTTATAGTAAGGACCAGTAACAGACCTCAAAATTTTCCAGAGAAGCAAACACAAACCTGTGTGTCCCTCTAAATAAGGAGTAATTGAGCAGAAGCCCCACATCCATGCCAAGAGGCACTTAGGATGTTACACAGACCCCAGCAGTCCTAAAGGTTGACACCTTATAGCACTGCCTCTCATTCCTTCAGATGTCCAGAACCACACTGGGAATCACAGGGACAGGAAGCATTTCTGCCTGCAGCAAGATCAACCTTTCATTAGGCCAAACACACAGAGGAGGGAAGGGAAGCAAGCTCTGGGCTGTCTGGGGTATTTGCTCACTCCCTTTCCCACAGCTTGCTTTCCATCCCTGCGTAGGTTTCACACTGGAGCAGGTATGGAAGGATGGATCAGAACAGTAAGAAGGATGGTGGGATGATTACCACTGAAAAACAAGTTTTCCCAAGAAGAGGAAGCCTGGGATACACAGGTGAGAAGACTCTGCCAGTTTCAGTGCAGTTTCCATTCTCACACCAATTAAACATTCAAGCTCAGTGCTGGCAGAAGGGTTGGAGACTGGACATACTGGAGCAACAAGAGGTGCAGCCATCACCTGGTCTGAACCCCCAGGAACTAAGGCAAGAAAAAAAGGCAGAATCAGCTCAAAAGCATCCATACAGCTAACAAAGCAAACGTGCTGCTGGTAGAGCTGTGCCTGCAGACGTGCTGTGCCAAGCTGCCCTCCTGCATGCACAAACCACAGCAGCACGGAGGGATGCTCATGGGTGCACACACAAAGCCAGGCCAAGGCGTGCCCCTCAAGCAGACCAGCTCTGCTGCCAAAAACCTCACCCTGCAGCTGCACACTCTGCTCTGTCCCCTCCATCACTCCATAAAGTTTCTGTCTGACACTTTCATTGTGCCTTCCAAAGCATTTACTACAGTAATTCGAGGGTTACCAAGCAACAGATCAGTTTACTTAACAACAGGGAACTATCTGCTGCAAAAGGACAAGTAATCCACCCGTAGCTGAGGAGCTGACTTCCAGCTCAGCAGGGAGGTTGTCCAACACTTTATTATCAATCAGGTGAAATCATTGCCCAATTAGTAAATCAATACCCCCTGCTGTGGTGATCAGCTGTACACAGAAAAGAGAGGATGCAGGGAAAAGGGAGGTTTCTCCCTCTAAGCAAGGCCACAGAAATCGATGGAGCTGTGCTCTGGAACCTAGGCTGCTCACGGAGAGAAGATGAGTGGCTGTCAGGGCCCTGTTTAACCAGGAGATGGAAGTGCCACAGGCAACAGCCACGGTCTGCAGGGACAGCACACCAGGAAAGTGCACGAGGTCAGGATCCCTGGCCAGATCCTGATTCCTGTTGTAAAGCTGCAGATTCCCCTCTCTGCTCTGCTGGTGAGTGTCTGGGGCTCTGCTGGAGCAGACTAACATCCGCGAGGACACGGGCCCTGTGGTTATGAGACAAAGCCCAGGAGGGCAGAGTGAGACCTTGAGACTCACCCTCTGAGCACCCTTGGGCAAGGTATTTAATCTCTCTGGCCTTCATGTCCCTTCTCCCACCTCATAACCCGGGATGACTGTATTTTCCCTGCTGCCAAAGGCTGGGGTGATGGTAATTTAAGAGGACTGTGTGGTGAGACCGTGGCAAAACACTTCCCAGAAAGGCTGCAAATGCAAGATGCATTTGCAACACAGACAGAACCCATGTTCCCATCACTGGATAAACACATGGATTGTCATCATCTCCCTCCTGTGATCTCATGTCTAGATATCAGGCTGTATGGAGCCCTAATGAGAACATATCATGTTGGTAACGGGCAGAGAAACCCCAGCCCTTTCAATTCCCCCCTCCAAACACAACAGTCTTTAGGGGGGGAACTACAAAACAGCACAGCCAAAGGGAATGTGCAGGGGAGAAAAGGCTTCACTAATGACCCATCCCACCCTGCTACAGCACCAAGCTTGCAGCAGGGCTTAAAGCAGAGAGGAGGTGTTCAAACACGTGAGAAGAGAGACACTTTTATTGGCTGGGGGAAAATGAGATAGGAATAGAGAAGTCATAACTCAGAAGATGAAACAGCTCCAGCATGCAAGTTTGGAAGCTCCTGTCCCTGAGCACAAGCTGTGTGACTTCTCTGTTGCTGCCCAGCACATGGGTGTGGAGAGCCTGTCAGAGGCTGGATGCCAGGCAGAAGCATCACTGTGTTACTACTCTTTTATGCTAAATGTGGGGTTCCAGGACTCCCAAAGAAGACAGATGGGAATTGGTAAGTAGTCAGAGTAGGGAGCTGAGATGATGTAGCATGAAGTAGGGACACACCATCCCTTTGTTTGCAAAGTGTAACCCTGGACCCAACCACTGCTTTGGGCATCATGTTCCAGGTACAGGGCAAAACCTGCATGGCCCCAAGGTCTATCTCATCACCTCATTAAGGGGGGAGAAAGGGGCTTTGCACAGTGAGGAGGGGAAGGCACAGAGCCTAGTAACTGCCTGGCACGGTCTGAGAAAGCTTCCCTCCTCCTACAGAGAGAAAGGAATAAAAGATTCCTAGAACAGGAAAGGAATAGGAGATTTACAGCTGCCTCTGCACATCTGTAATTAAGCTGCCACCTCACAAAAGCCAGTACCAAGAGCCTCAGCAGAGAGACAATAAGGAAACAGAGAAACTGTCCCCAGATGACTTTGTTATATCCTGAAAGGCCAGGAAAGACCAAGCCAGAGACCAACTTCAAAAAAAGCTCTGGCCTCCTCCAGAAAACTGGAATAATTTCATTCACTCTTCAAACAGGAGAAACTTATTTATTGCCAAATACACCCCTGAATGATGAAACAGCAGGAGAGGGGCATCTGGAAGAAACAAGAGAGGAAATGTGTCCAGCAAAGGAAAGGGAATAAAATAATTATTTCCTCTGCTTCAGTTTCCTTCTACATCCATCTGTGTGCTGCCTTACCCTCCACCTCAGAGGAAACAGGAATGATTTGGACTGGTGCCCTTTTCTGGACCCTTGACTCCCAACTCTTTGCTTTTGCTCAAGAGTATCAGAGAAGACTGGAGGTGAATCTTTTTTCTCATCATGAAAAGAAACCAAAAGCCAGACAGGTGAATGTGGCATAGAGGACCAGCCTGAAATCCTCTCTGCTGTTTCCAGCTCTGTCTTCAGTTGTGCCACACAGTGCTAACTCAGCCCTGAAGTCCCACCTAGCTTACATGCAACACACCTTCACCATATGCAGAAATGAGCATCTAACACCATTTTTAGTTTTCATTTCAAACAATAAGTATGTTTCACTGACACATCTGCTAATTAGAGACCTGAATCACAGGCTGATCTCCAAGCCAAAGCCTCCAGCATGTCAGAATAGACACGCATGGCTTCTCAGACTCTATCTGATGGCTTACAAGATGCCTCTGCTAGTCTTTTAACCTAAAAGGTGAGTGAGCCTGTTCTTAGAGATGCCTCCTTCAACTAGGTTGGCACTGCTGTCCCCTCCTGTGCCTTCAGCTGTGTGAAATGCCACTGCAACACAGTGCAGCAGCCATTAACCAACTCGCAGCACGTGCAGCAAGCAAAGGCTCCCACATTGCTCCAGCTGAGGAAGAAGGAGTATAAAGTTCTGATGCACAGTCCCAGAACTCATGGTGTGTCTTTTGGAGGAGACAGGATTAGGCTGTTTCATTTATCAGAAAGCATTTCAACATGGATTGCACCATCAATCTGCCTGACAGCATCTCCAACAGCTCTTTGAAACTGTGCCAGCAACAGAGCTGGGTTACCTCTGGGCCAAGGCTGCTGCAACACCTGCTTTTTCTACTTACAGTGGTGGATGAACCATCTGCAGCCAACACAACCCTGTTTGGGTTGGTTTGTGGTGTTTTTTGCAGACTGGGGGCAAGATATTCATCAGCCATCCTATCCTGCACTCGACAAGTCAACAGATGGCTTCAGTACTCTGCTACCAGCTGATGCAAGCACCACCTTGAGAAGATCAAGGAAAATCATTACCCAGTCAGACTGAGCACCAAGCACTGTTCCAGAGCAGCCAGAGCAGAGCAGTCTTCATGCTAAGCAGTAAATCCCACCATACACCTACTGAAGTCATGTGTATTTCAACTACACAGAGTAACAAAGCCCCACAGCTTCACTTTCACTACCATCCCTTGGTCTTCACCCTGAGGAGAAAGGATGAAAGCACTACTGGGAGGTTGGGAACCACAAGGACTCTTGCTTCTGTCAGCCTAAAAGCCAGAATATATTTCAATTAGAGAAAGCTGATCAATTTTTGGTGTGTACCAAGCAGCACAGATGTTTTCCAGCCCCACCTGCACACCCTACTGGCTTGCTCAAAGATGTTGGCAAGGCTCTGTGCTGTGGTGGAACAGGGCAGTACTAGAGAGCATTGCTGTATGCAGATAACAATCAGGTGGCTTTTACAATGATAAAACTTTAACTTCACAACAGGACTACTTTATAATATCACAATGTGCTAAGCTGTACTTGCCTGTGCCCCTGAACTGCCTTCATGAAGAGTGATGATGCTGTTTTCTTTCACAGCAGCCATGTCTCTTACTCTGATTTTTGGATCCTTCTGCACTCCAGTGCATGAATCCATGCTCTTACCTGAGCTTCAGACTGGCTTTCTAGAGCAGACTGCCCAAACCAAGTGAAATTCCTAGTGGGCAGAATTCCAAACTTGCATTTTGACTAATTAAGTGATATTAGGAAAGCTGTAAATGGCATGCAAAAACTGGCAGGCAAACTGCTTCTAATGATTAGACAATTGCTGTGCAGGGAGACCCAGCTGCAGCCTGGATTCACAATCCCTGTCAATAGAAGCATTAGTCTTCCCAAAATTGTCAATGCCAAGACATTCAAAAGTGGAATCAAGGATGTGAGGCAGGGGAGAAGGTGAAAAGCTTTCACCCAAGGAGCCTGCATGAGCCCCAGCCATGCAGATGAGGATACACAGCTTTACAAGGTAGGTTTCCTGGCAGGAGTCTCATTCTATCTGACCACTAAGTGCTGAAGAATGAATTAGGACAATAATCTTGCAGCCAAAACCTTAAGGGCATGAGGATATCCATATTCAGAGCAATGGTACTGTAATAATGATGTAAATCAATCCCCTGAAACTGAAGCACCCTGGACACCTTTTCTTGATCCCATTTTAGTGAAGGGTTGGATAAACTCTGAAGCATGAAGGGATTTTGACCTTCATTTTTAATAGTAATTTTTTGCACACGCTGCAGCAGCTCTGAATATACTTGATACTCATATACAAAGTGAACCTTTCTGATCCATTCCTGGCACCAGAGATGCCCTGTAGCAAGGAGTTCCACCCAATCCATCAAACAAAGATTTATCTCTTTCTTTGTAATGGCATGAATTCACAAACAAGGCAAATTAAGTTGCAACTCCTCATTACAGTGAAACCCTTTGGGGAGATATACCAGCCTTCCAGAGTTCAAAAGGAGGAAACAGACCATCAGTCACCACAGAACCCTGTAAAAACCCCACTGCTCCAAAATGCAAAAGACTGAGCAGCACAGGGATGCTCGGTGGAATGGCAATAGGCCTTTGGCATCTGCATTGTGAAAGAGTCAAAAGACATGTCTATCTGGCATGTCAGCTACTTCCTGTGCATGCTGCTTCTCTGCAGTCAAGGAAAGACAGTTAATCCCTCAATGGAAGTGGGATCAGCTTCCTTGCATCTACCCTTCAGTAAAAGCATGAGCCCAGACACTTACTAAGCTGGTGTATGTAATTTAATATCCAGTATCTGGTTCATGTGCTCATCTCTTACCTAAATACAGCATTTCAGCTTTCAAAAAAAATAAATCACAAGCTGTTAGTTTGCCATCTTTAGATCAGGTCTTGCAAGAGCCACCACAGCTAAAGGTTTGCACAAAGAGGTTTAAACAAATGCATGGAAGTTTTCCTGGTGCATTCAGGAGGAGAGGGCTGCTTCCACATGTCCCATCACACACCTGGCTGCTCTGCCTTCCTGTCTCACCTTCCCCAAGCAGGATCTCTAAGGAAGCACAAAAGGAGACTTGAAAAGAAATGAAAAGTTTTCTTTGTCCTCTTAAGGAAACATTTAATGATTGCCTTTAGCCCACTTTCAACCTGGACTGCCTGTTCTTTATGCTCTGAGCAGGTGTTGAGAGATGAGGTTTTAGTGAGCTGACTGATTAAAAACAAGTATCAGATGTTTGGAGACAATGTGTAACACGACAACCAACACTCATGGTATCACATGAGAAATGGAATTAAAAAGATTGCTCTGTGGCCATGCTGTTATCATTTCAAGCCCCACATTTTACAATTAAAACCCATTTGTCTTCTGAATGGCAGGCTAAATTCTGCTTTCTGCTCTGTCAGAGTGAAATCAAAAGGAATTTTCTGCCTGGTAAGGGTGCTACCTTGAATTTAGGGTGGTGGAGATGGAATTGGAACCTATTTTCATTTTTATCTAAACTATCCTATAAATACCAACATATCTTCTCTCCTTGGGTTTGTTTTTCTGGGTTTTTTTAATAAGCAGACAGATCAAGTTGGGGAGATCCAGGTTTCAGAGGCAAGAACAATTGCTGCACGTCACAACGCTGGCTGTTTCTGGAGGGTTTTAACTTTCCAGCTGCTCCTGGATTTGAAAGCTGGAGCCATGACCAACCTGTGCAGAGGCTGCTCACTTTCCCTGAGCTGCAGTTATACGACCCCTGTGCAAATGAGCTTTCAAATCGCTCAGACGGTTTGTTCTAACACCTCCAAGATCCCTCCCCCCTCCCCCAACCCCACTCTTCCTCTGCATAAACCTACCTACTGTATCTTGGGCTTGTCTGTGCTATAATAGGATGAAGGCTCGGGGAGGAGGAATGCCATCTACAAGAGGTGTGTAACAAGAGAAAAAGTGTCCCTAACAGAGTAGCAACATCATAGGAACACAGAGAGGCATTGTTGCAGGCCAAGTAATCCTGTGACACGCTACTGTCAGTCATAGCTTGACACCCTGCTGGGCCAGCAAGACATCAAAGCCCACCCCATACCATCTTACATGCTCTTTATCGGCTAATCAGGCTATTCTTCCTGAAATAAAGCTCCCTTAAATCCCCTGCTCACAGGGGCATTCCCATCCTGTTGCCCATCTGCTGGTGAAGGTCAGCTGAAGCAGGAGGCAGATCAGTGCCCCTGTCCCTGGTGGCTTCTCAAATCAGGACAATGCTGTCTCCAAGTTTTTTTATTCTAAACCCCCTTCCTTCCCCTTGCTTCCCTCCCTGTTAGAAACAGGAGGTGTGCAAGGGATGTCCCCAGCCCAGGAACAATGATGTGGATTAGTGCTTTAATTGCAGGGTGAACATTTGTTAATGGTTTGCAGCAATAATTACAAGGGAAGAGTCATAACTGATACTGATAAAAGGAAAAAAAACCCACCCCATTTTCCTCCTCTGAATTATTGCCCTGATTTTATAGGGAGGCCAGAAGTTCCCTGGGCTGGGGGAGGCAGAGGACCCTTACCATCACAGTCTCAAAAGGGAAGATTATCTACCCTGTGGAACCAACTTGAAGCAGCTACAATTGGTTGTACTGTGCACCTCTAGCTTCATTTCAAAGAGAGGAGAGGATTCAGGGTTCTGCTCCTCCAGAAGCAGCAGAGAGTCTCAGATTCCTTACCCAGGAAAGGAGTACCCAGGAACAGCCCTGTGTCCCAGGAGGGGACACAGCCTTAACCTGGGGTGCCTTAACCCCAGGTGTGGTACAGACTGCTCTCTGGAGAGCTCCACCATGATTCTGCAGAAATGCTTTTAACAGAACCACTTAGATCTATGGTGAAGCTGTACTGAACCAATGGGCAGCTGAGCACAACTTTGTAGAAGGATGATTTCTAACAACAGATCAACCTGTCAACTCAGGCTTGCTCTTCTATAATTAAATTTGATCATATAATTAAAGACTAAAAAAAAAAAATGTATTGCAGAGGATGGACACAATTTGTCCTGTGGTAAATCTGACAGCCAGGAGACTGGCTTATAATGATCAGGACAGCCAACTTCAAATTTGAGAAGTGAAAATATGAATTTCTCTGCTGTTTCCTTGATGCTTTTATCATCAGCAAGTACTTATGAGCACAGCTGTTATCTGTGAGAGCCTTTCCTTACACAGGCATGAGGACAGAGAGCTGCTACTGCAATTGAACCTGAGGGAAGGATCACAGCTCTCAGTGGGACCATGTGACTGGAAGTGGAGGTGTGATTAGAAAAAGTCTGGCAGCTTCTATTATGGAGGAGCTTGGCCATGACAACAGGGCTGATGCTGGAGCTCCAGCAACCAAAACCTGCACAAGAACCACCCCAATACAAATGTTCAACCAAGTTGGTTTAATAGATGTATTTTTTTAGGCTCTCTAAAGCCATGAGGAAAAGAGGATTGACACAACAGCTCAGAGAGCAATGCAACCCAAGCAAATGGCTCAACATGGTTTAGCCTCTCAGAACAACCTGCCCATGGCAGGGGGGTTGGGCTAGGTGATCTTTGAAGCCCCCTTGCAACCCAAACCATTCTATGATTCCTGGAGCAGGAACAAGAACCTTGAGGAGCAAATTACACCACAGCTTGTCATGTGGTATTTCTTGGCTCATGAACATCAAGTTGGCCTACCTTTTTGGTCTTGGCTTGGTTTTCTTCTTTGAGCCAGAAGTTGCAAGAGCAGTCAGGTTCTGGGGTGCATCTCTCAGGCCAAAACTCTTGGCCACATGACCCAGGTGGAGAGATTTGATGTGGAAGATGTGCTTGAGGTTCCTGGGATAGGTGGTATAGGCACAAAGGAAAGACTGCAGTGCTGAAAGGAAAGGAAAAAAAAAAGTGAATTCTGTTTGCTACTGCATTTTTATATATATATATACACTTAAAGATTCAGCTGTTCCAGCTGAAAGGACATTGGTCTTGTCCTTTGGGACACTTTCTGGTCAGCAGCTGGTAGAAAAGGTTGTTATGTTAAAAATCTGTGAAGGTTGTATAGTACTAGTACAATCCCAAAAGGAGGAGGTAGGTGGTGAAGTGCTAGGGACTGAAAGATACATTAAGTTTCATTAGGTTTGCCTCTTACAAGGATGCTCCTCCTGCCAGAAAGGGTGATGTTTGTGCACAGCTCACAAGAAGAGTCACCGACATCAAATGGCAGCAGAGGGAGAGAGGGAATAGAAATAGAGGGATGAAGAGAGGGAAAGAGAAGCATGGAGGTGGCACAAGAGGACTCCTCTGATACTGCAGTCCCAGCGGTCCATGCATTTTTCACCAGTTACTAGCCAGTCCCTTATAAATATCAGAGAGCTGGATGGATTTCCTGACTCATCATCACACTGAGAAGAGAGCTCACCTCCTCAGAAGGGAAAAATAATAGAACTGTGTGCAAATTCCCCTTCCCATCTTTATATTCCTGTAATGCCCTTCCCTCAGGGCTCATTGCTCTAAAGACAATCATCCACTAATATGAACGTCACCACTGCTCCTCCAAGTACCCAGCACGTTAACTACACCCAGGCTGTCCTTTCTGCTGTGGGGAATACAGGGACTTTGAGCAACGAGACTCCACAGCTCAGAAAACGTCTCCTTTCAATCCCCTGCTGCTCCTCTGCTTGCTCAACCTCCTGTGTCTCCCCAGACTTGACTCCAACCACCACCCACATCTTTCTCTCCCTCTCAGCCCCCGACAGCAACCAGCTCTAAACTCTAACCTCTCCTGCCCTTGCCTGTTGAGCCACCGGACCAGCAAGTTTGCCCACAGCTTATGTCTAATCTCTTGGCAGCAGCTGGAGATTGGAGTTTATGAACAGTAATAAAAATGTCATTTTAGCAGATCAGCTCCTGGAAGGACCCAGGGAATCCATCAAAGCTCTGTTTACTGAGTAAAGCGAACTCCTTTTCCCAATCAATGAGAAGAAAAGATTGAGTTTTTTGCACCTTCTTCCCAGTTTCACCACACTTCTCTTTCAGAGGCATCTGAGCATCAACAGACCTGTGCTTTCCCCAAATGAAAATGCTAAATTCCAAATACCCCGTCTCGGCGTCTCATCTGAAGGTCATCCCTCTGAGGGCTTATGAACCACCTCAAATGCTCTCAAAAACCCTGTTCTGTGGCTTTTTTTTTTTTCTTTTCATAGAGTTATTGGTCAGATTTACCTGCCATGAGCAGGAGTAACTCTTCAAAAGGAAGAATATGAACTTGCTCCCACTCCGAACTGGGTCCCGTTGGAGCTAATATAGTTGTCTTTCTCACAGCATTTGAAACAGTTGATACTAAAGATCCTGTTATTATGAAGGCTGAGCTCACCTTCCACAGTTCTTCAGACAGGCAAAGGCTGCTGGTACTAACTCCTCAAATCAGACCTAGAGAATCAAAGTGTCAAAGCCCCCCCCCCCCCCCCCCAGCACTTCCCCAAGTCCTGACAGACAACTGCCAGATCCAGCCCTGAGCCAGAGCACACAAGACCAGGGAGAGCTGCAAGGCATTAATCCAAAGCAGAACTACCAGCCCTGCTGTACAAGCCAGTTGAAACCTCAGCTCATGCAACTGTTTTACCTCTGAGGAGGCTCATTGCTGCTGATGTTCATTACTGCACCCACAAGATTTAAATGAAGACCTCTACAGGTGACATTCCTTTTAAAAATCTTTATTATCAGTCTCCTTACACCTCTTGGTGTTTCAGTGTTGCCAGAGTCATGTTTTCCAGCTTTTATGTGCGATTATAGCAATGAGGTATTAAAAGGCTTTGGGTTTTTTTTAAAATTCTTCTATCATTTTGTGATCAAAGAGATGCAGTTTTATGAAAACAACTCAAAAAGACTGGTAACAGTGCTGGGCAGGCTGTAATTCACATCAGGAGAATCACCTCATCTTAATGCCACAGGAACAAATGGAATTGCCTGAACTGTTAAGGGTCTTTGCCACACCAACAGGAGTAAGGCAATGCACACTGGCCTGGGGGAGGGAGTTCAGACTTGCAGTGATGTAAGACAGTGGATTTAGAATGGTCCTTTGTATCTGTGGATCCCCATTTTTCTACAGGAAATGCAACTGTGGGAAGTCAAAGGAAATAATGCCATGTATGACGGGAGTTTGATGGGTTGGTTTGTTGTTTTCTTTACTGGGGGACAGGAGGGTAATGGGATATGAAAGTGAGACAGGTGACATAACCTGTTCACCATGTTCTCAGCTGGCAGCCAGGTCCCAGCACTGGCCCCTCACTGCAGCCTCAGCTGTGTGGCTGGATAAACCTGTGGAGGCATTTTGCCAGTGTAGAGAGCAGGTGGGAATGGGAGGGAAGACTGCACCAAAGCCACCATGGATTGAAATGCTGTGCCATGGCAGTGGGCTCCCCTAACTGCTGTCTCTCACCACACACAGGCACTGAGGATAGATAGGGTAAGGCAAAATGTTCAACTACATGCTACAAAATGAGTAAACATGAAGGAGAAAAGCAGGACTTGCTTTCTTACCCTTCCAGGAATCCCCATGGCACGAAGGGTCAGAGTGGCCTGAGCTCTACCTGTCCCCACAGCTCCAAAACAGAGTCCCTGTCACCATGTGCCCCTTTGGTACAGAGTCCTCTGTTTCCCAAAAGGACTCCACACTTCCCGAGGTCTGTCCTTCGGCCGTACCCCTCCTCCCATCCTCCTCATTGCTGATCAGTCCATCAAGTTTGAAGGGCAGCACCTCCACTGAACCATTTGATTTGAGTTTGGAAAACACAGGACTGGGAGGCAGAAGGGGTGAGTGGGCAGGGAGCCACTTGCCTTTTGAAAGCAGGCTGCAGTCAGAACACCACTTATTAACATTGACTAGGTCAGAAAATGGGGAGAAAGAGAAAAAGAGAGAGAAACAAATGCATCTCTGGCACAGTTTCCAATTGATTGTCTGCCATGAAAGCAAAAGCCAGCTGCCATGTTAATTATTCATGATGCCTGGCGCAGAGGGGAGGAAGAGGGGGCTTATGGAAGCCACTCAGCAGTGGAAAATTTGCATATGCAGATAGCAGAGTAGGAAAAATAGGTGGCATGCTCCTGTACAAGATAAATGGGATGCACAACACTACAGCATTTCCTGATACATTCTTCAATATCTCTTGACTGTGGCTAAAGAAAGTTATTAGTGCTGAGGCCAGCAACAGGTATGTGTGGGGTGTGTGCACAGTGACGCACGCTGCAGAGGGGTAAAGCACAGAGGACTTCTGAGTGTGACCAGAGCCATCCAGTTTGTCCTCCCTGTCATAGTCACTTCAGGTTAGAAGTTTGCATTGTGTATAAGGCATCCCAGGGGAGCAACAAGAAGCTCATCCATTCAGAATCAAGGATTTGATCGTCTTAAGTCACCTGCTTTGAGATTGTGGACTTAAATGTGCAGCTATAAAAGTAATTACCCCCAGTCAAGTAGCACAACACACCTGAAAATGGGTGCTAAGAAGCTGCTTGTGTAGCAAGCCTCTAACACTTCCACTGTTAAAGAAAGATATGTCCAAACCCTGAGGGGGAGGGGGAAAGGGAAAGGGAAAGGGAAAGGGAAAGGGAAAGGGAAAGGGAAAGGGAAAGGGAAAGGGAAAGGGAAAGGGAAAGGGAAAGGGAAAGGGAAAGGGAAAGGGAAAGGGAAAGGGAAAGGGAAAGGGAAAGGGAAAGGGAAAGGGAAAGGGAAAGGGAAAGGGAAAGGGAAAGGGAAAGGGAAAGGGAAAGGGAAAGGGAAAGGGAAAGGGAAAGGGAAAGGGAAGAAAAAAGATGAGAAAAAGATAAGATTAAAAAGAAAGAGCACTGGAACTGCTGGAGAACCAGCACAGTGCCATGCAATGATGGGGAGCAGAGCAGTAGGATTTCAAGTACCTCACCCATCAATATGGCCACGCATCTTTAAAAGCATGCAGAAAAGGCTGGGGTAAGCAAGTAGTTATGGGATGAGTTGTTCTGCTGTCATCACCTAACGAGTTAGTACAACAATCAGAAAAAGCAGCTCCTGTGACCTCTTGAGCAATCAGTTCTTCTGATCCCAAACAATCTTCATGCTGAACTGAACTTGTATCTTGAGAACAACCTTCCCATTCCCAGTTTCTAAGGTTCAAAGGCCAATTTCCCTGTTTGGTTTTGGGCCCCTCAGAATGTGATTCATGTACCTATGGGGTACTCGTACACACACACTTACAGCAGGTGTATACAACAGTAAACAGAAGTCAGGTCAGACCATTAAAATCCATCTCATCAGGACCCCTCTCATCCAAACCTAAATGGAAATGCCACAGAACTGAAATCAACAGGACTTCTATGCAAGCTTAGATGGCAAAATTCAACTCAGACCAGTAAGAAATGAGGTGAAAAAGAGAATGATCAGGAGGAGAGACATGGAAAGAGGAGACTCAAGAAAAGGGGAAAGGCTCCAGTCCCATACACTGTGAGCAGGAGTGGTTTAGTCTCTTGCATAAAGTTGGCACTTTGTGAACTTGTCTCAATACATAATAACCAAATTCCTATTGTACCTATGTCACACCATGTTTTTGACTCCTCTCAGGAGAGTACTTAGGGTTTATTTTCCTACCACATCCCTGGCAAGTTTTTTACCTTTCCTCCAAAATCCACCTTCCCCTGGATTTTCCAAACTGAGATGCAGAAGGGAAGTTTCCTACACTACTGAGTGACAACTGCTGTGCATCCTGCTTGGCTAAGATGGGTGATCAAATCCCACATTTGCACCTAGCTGCAATCACTAAATCCACCCCAGCTTTTCTTCCTCCTGGCTTTTTGAGTCGTTGCCCTCTCTCTCTCTCTCTCTCTCTCATTTTTCTCCCATCCTACAACCTCCAGTCTAAGATCCTTGCCTGTTAAGAGTTGCTCCCAAGGCATCCCGTCTTACAGGCTTCAAATTCATCCCTGGTGTACACTGAAAGCATCTAATGGGTATTGCACCAGGATGTGGTTAAGCAGGTCACCCATGACCTTCCCAGCATAATGCCCCTAATCTACACGCTCCTGTGATTGGGTCAGAGCCCTTGGATGTGAATCCCATCGAAAGCCAAGATTAAACCTCATTTGCACGTAATATGGGAACGCAAGAAATTAACATTTAATATCATCCCAAAGCCTTCTGGGCCCATCTCAACCCTCAACAGAGCCCAAGGGCCCCAAAATGTTTCTTCCCAGCTTTTCCCCTGAAGCTCTACCCCCAGAAGAAAACCCTGGCAAGCTTATAAAAGCCCTCCTGGAATTAAAGCAGGAAGAAATGCACTGACCTTTCTTGGCCCACCGGACTGTCCCCTCACTGGAGTGAATGTAGTTTTCAAATCTGGTCTGCAGAACAGTGGCTCGCTCCCGGACCTCCTGAGGGTCCATGGCACAGGCTTTCTGCAAGGGCGGCGGGAGGATTAGAGGGAAGAGAGAATTTGAGTCAGGAATAATGAAGCAGTTTACAATAGATTTAATAACAGTAAAATCACACAGTAACCACCCAGGGGCCAACAGAGGTAATCCTCTCAATATTACTAGAGAGAGAAAAAAAAAAATAGATAAAGATGTTCAAGTCAAAGCAGGCAGTGAGTGCTGTGTGGTGAGGAGAGCAAATCAGTTTTAATTTTGTGTTTTCTAACATCTATCACTTTTCTCCCCCCCTTTTTCCTCCTTCAGGATCAACAGGCCAGATACCACCACTTACTTCTATTGGAATTCCTTTGGAGTAACTCCCTGAGACACTATACTAGACTGGTGTTGCAACTTCCCTTGTGGAATTCCTCCAAACACCTGGCCTCCTCTTGGCACTAGAGATCTCAGTTCAGCCCCAAGCTCTGGAGAACGGACCATATTCAGTATCTGTGAGCAAAGCCAACTAAATGAACTTCTCACTTTGATTCCTACAAGTTGTACTTAATGGCCACTGCCATTGCATGGTTCCTCTAGGACAAGACAAGCTTTGCACCAAAGGCATGACAGAAGAAACTTCCTTAGACCAAAAGGGCAATTTTGCATGTGCTCAAGATTCCCCAGGATCAGACTGTAGGATGCAATTCAGGACATGGAAAGCAAACATTCCTGGAAGCAAAATAAGAGACTGTTGCTCTCCCTGATGTTCCCAGACAGAGAAAATGAGAAATTTCTGATGGAAAGTTGACAGCAAAGTAAGTGCAAAGCCAGGCATCCATGGATGTGAACCTCTCCCAAGAAAGGACAAAAGCTACTCAGACAGGAACCAGCATCCAAGACTAGGAGTGCCAGATCTAAAGCAGTAACTCGATACTGGTCAACCCCTCATCTGACCAGGGCTGACTGAAAACAAACATCCAGCTCCCACGACTCTCTACTAAGCCTGTGCCAAGGCAACAATCCTGCTGTTTCTCCCCAGTAGACTTGCATGCTGATGTGCATAACCTGCCCTCCCTCAGTGCTGTGAGCATCACCTCTGCACTGCTGCCAGTCCAGGGAACTGTGTCACACTGACACTGCAAACCTTGGCCATCGTGGAAGCCAGGCACTGCTGCTGGCACCCCACACCAAATATTTTGCTGACCCAGATCTGCCACTCTCCAGAATAACAGCCCATCTGCCCAGAGACAGACCCTGACCCTGGTCTGAATGCCCTGCACAGGGCCCTCCACGCTTCCAGCCACTGGGTTATTCTTCAATGCAGCAAACCAGCACGGTGACACAAGCTCCTGCTCACTCACTGCCTGGACTAACTGTCCACCTGCTTCTCCAGCAAAGACAGCTGTGGGCATTTTAAGGCTACAGGAGGAGTCTCCCAGCTTTCTGGTCCTTGCTGCCTCATGATCCCTGCACAACACAGCCCGATTCACAGGAGCCTTTTAGTTTGACTTAACATGTGCCTATTCATCAGTTGAGACCGTCTCCAGCGGAGGGGCCTCTGTAAAGGTTTAATAAACCACAAGTGGTGCTGCCTGCCCGAAGCGGACACTTGTCGTGGTGACTAACAAGTTCCCATTGACGTGAAACATAAAACTTTCTCCCCTCCACCTCCCCCTACCCCACACCCCCCCTCCCACTACCTCAACCTGCTCCTCCTAGCCCCCATCACTTTTCTTTTGTTAAGCCTCCTGGCAGCACAAAGTGTCACCTTCCCAGTGTTTTTTAATATGAATGTGAAATTAGTGAGGTTTGCCCTTTCCCCCAGCGGACAGAATCCTCTGTTATTAAAAAGTAAAGCACTTTAATAATGAAAACTTTTTCTCTTTTTCCTGTGTTTTAACTGTTTAAAATTAATGAGAAGGGCATAACGGTTGTCAAAGCGATATTGAAAGCCGGGTAGCCAGGACCGAATAAGCACGAAAATCCCTCCAGAGTGTTAAATAAACAGTGCTTCAGCCCCCTCTGAATCCCTCTGTTGGTTATTGTATACATTCTGTAACAGCACTCAGAATAGATCTGAGCACCAGGGAGGCAGAAAGGTTTCAGAATTCCAATAAAGGCCTCAAATTAAAGACAGCCTGGTGCGAATTCCAGGAGAAAATTAAAGAGACCTCAAGCTTAAGTGACAGGTGACTTGCTTCTGTGTCACAACTGTCAGGGGATTTAGTGATAATATGGCAATATATTACAAAGGACTTTTCTTATTCCCCCCTTTAGGTTTCAAAATGAGGCATCTCTTCTTCCTCCTGGTGCTGGGGAAGGGGGAAGGAAGGGAAAAAAAAAAGTCAGACAAAAATGAGGGATAAAAACCTAGATGCATAATTTCCAAAGTGTGAGGTCAGTCTGAAGAAATAAATGGGGGAAAAAAAAAAAGAAAAGCAAATGGCAGGAAACATGATGTACTGGGAAAACAGCTTCTCCCCTCCTCCTATCTCCACCTTCTCTTTTATCCCCTTCAGCCCCTTGAGACAGATCTCCTTTAAAAATTGCCCCCTAATGGGCATGAAAAAAAAATAATCTGTGTTTGATTCCTGCCTTCCACAGAGGTTCATCTAAAAAGCCACTAAAACCCAAACCTAAACCACAAACCCCAATAATAATAATAATTAAAAAATTGTCTAAATTTATACTGACTCAGAGCCAAACTGTGAAAATAAAACCTGCACACCATGTTGAGTGTCTGGACAGATCAAACAGAGCAGTGCTACTAGAAGTCAGCCTGTAAGCTCTACTCACACAAGCAAGCTTTAATCCTCCTTGTATCCTGGTTTGGATGAACAGGACAATTAATTTGAGACCTTACACATTTTTCCAAGACCCCAAAGATAAAAGCCTACCCCAGAGGTTTGCTTGATCTACTCTCCATCTAGACGAATTTGTTACATCTGTTAAGTAAGAAGCATTATTGCCATTTTGGTAAAATAGTGAGATATGAGAACTTTTTCCATCTCATGTTTGCTTAGAGTAAAAGCCTGTTCCAGCAGATCCCTAACCACTAACATAATGACTGTGATCAATGAGACTAAGCTAAAAGAAGAAATGGGCCTGGGTGCAACATTATTTAACCTGTTCAAGACATAGAGGGACTCCCCCAAATGCCAGCTACACCAGGGAGAGACATACTTATTCCCTTCTTTCTTTCAGAAGAAAACTTCCTATTATAGGGAAGCTTTTAAGTCTGAGAGGTTGGGATAAGTACTGAACACTCTTGATTTCATTAAGAGGATGTTAATGGGAGAAGGAATTGAAACACAATAAAACTAGACTGAGGTAGGAAAGTTCTTTCTTAAAACAGTAAAAAAAAAAAAAAGAAGAAGAAGAAGGAAAAAAAGCACCAAAAAGCCAGGCTGTAACATCTCCTCTTCCATTATACTTCAAAACAAAATGAAAGATTTTGTTTTAATAACAACTTTTTACTAACCTCCACACACCTTCCCTGGTACTCACCAAGTCCCCCTGCCCCCCTCCATAAAAGTTGAAAGATCAAATTTATTCTCTTTGTAGGCAGGTGAACATTCACACACCCAGACATAGCCACATATATATTTTATACACCTAAATATAAAATATACATTTTACAGGCACTTCAGCTTGCTCCCTGGCTGCACACAGAAGCCCAAAAAATACATGTTCCAATGTGGTACTTCTAATGGACTTCAGTTGAGGCAATGAGAACCGAAGAGCATTATAATGAGGTTCCTGTGTGCACGACTATAAGATATACATGACTCAATGCATGGAGAGCTGATAAGCAAAGCTAACACTCTCTCAAATGGCAACATCACAAAGGGATCAGGTTCAGCTCCTCATAACACATCCTCAATCACTCTGTCCTGTGCAGTGTCCCTCTGCATTCCCAGCTTACTGTGCCACCTTTACAGCAAACTTAGGGAATTTAATAGATATTAGCCCTGCTGAAAACACAGAGACATGCCCCTGCAGCTCTGGAGAACACACTTCAGACCACTTCTAGAGCCTCTGATGGCAGGAAGATGCAGAGCTAACAGACACAATGAATTCTTGATTGCATTTAACATACTTTTCAAGTCATTCCTGAAGAAGCCTATTTGATATTGGCAAAACTACTGTAATTTAATGATACAGAATTCCTTCCATGAAGGAAAACTCTGTTTCTTGGTCCCTTTCAGGTTCCAAGTCACACAGAAACAGGTTATTTCGTATTTATAAGTTCCTGCAGCAGATTCAGACCATCCTACAGCCAGAGCAGATACACCTCCACACCAGTGAAGTCAACAGCAAAACCTCAATCACTTTGATGGGAGAGGGAAAAGAGGAATTCATTCCCACCTTTGACTGCAAGTGAAAGGAACCAGCTCCTTATGTACATGTACCTGGCATGGCAAGGCATGCCCAGGCACTGCTGCTAGAGAAAAAAACCCCCACAGTAACAAGTACTTGCAAGGATGGTTTGGGTTTAGATTTTTTTTGAAGGAAAGGAAGACAAAAGAAGATTATTTGGAATATTTTGTGCTTAGATGTGCTGAGTATTGTACAGTTTGAAAGCATGGCACAATTAGCAAACAGACTTGCTAGCTTTTTGTTGCTGTTCCAAAGACAAGGATAGAAAGACACTGAGATGCTTAGGTGAGAATTTTCAAACTGGATCAGTGATACTGAGTCCCTGCATGTATTGGGCTCTGACACTCAACAGCATTCAGCAGGCATTTTCTCCTGCCCCTGTTCAAAAGCCAAACCATAATTTTCTAGGAAAAGCACATTCTCTTTTTTGCTGGCTTTCCATGAAGTAGCATTTGTCCTCAAGCCCAGAACAAATAATATTCCATTCCATGTCAGCAACAAATTTAAAGTGCAATTTCTGCATAAATTGCAGAAAATTTAAAAAAAAAATAATTAAAAAATAAATTTAATTGTTGAAAAGCTCTCCAAAGAAACCCCCAAGTTACCTGCTGATAAACACACTGAGGGGAAGAGGGAAGTATTGATACACACAAGAACCATTTAAAATCATTTCTGCATTAACAAAGCACAGCTAAACTTTTACATGTTTGTTGAACAAGTTAAGAGGTCAGACCTGGGGCATGTTCCAGCCATTAAAAATATAGGCATTACAGGCTGATCTCAGTGAAAAACTGCAGTGATGGGAAAGAGCTTTAAATAGAGCTGTATCTCAGATGAGGTACAGATCCAGCTTTCTGTGAAATATAGGGCATGTAGGAAAACTGAACATCTTTCAAAAGGATGTTTACCAAGAACACCACAGCTCGTAGCAGTCACCTGCAGGAACAAGAAGGCTCATACATGGTATAACTGAAAGAATGAGCAGGCAAAACAGCAACAAGAGGGGGGGGGGGGGGGGAAGAAAAAAAAAAGAAAAAGAGAGAGCATGCTGCATCATGCTTGATAGATTCTTGACTTCCATTCAAAATGAGGCTTCTTGGAGAATTTAATTTGCCAGAACACAGAAACACCCGAGCTAGCAATTGCAAGTGACTGACTTCTGTGAATTAGCAACTTGAAGGCAGAGCCAAAGCTTGCCAAAGTCAATGAAAAATACCTGTTAACCCCAGTAAGCTTTGGTTTACGTTCCAAGGAAGTTATTATTAGTAGTGTAATTATTAATAATTAATGAGATCAAGAAATTAACTATGTACTAGTTAATAATGAATACTTAAAATTATTAATAATGCCACCACCTATGTAACACATCACCAAATCCCTTTTCCTTACTTTTTTAGAGAAGTTTTGTGTCATTTGTGATCTTCAATGATATTTTAGCACAGAAAAACCAAGCAGAACAGAAACACTGGTGGGTTGATACAGGGATGAACTCAAAGCTTTTGCAGCTAGAAGCCTTTTCTGTCTGAAGTCAGAAGCAACTGCTTTTTGGGGAGCACAGAGTCCAGGCTGGACAACCGTGATATCAGACAGTTGTGCTGCCTGGCATCATGGATATTCTAACCCTTGTATTGTAAAGATAGAAGCTAAGGGAGGAATACTTGGGATGTGTGAATGGTAAATGAAAATTGGAGCAATTCCAAATCAGCAGAATAACTCACCTTGCTTCCTGGTCTGTGCAACTTGAAGCGATCATCTTTCATCAGGCTGGATAATACCTTCTCCATCTTCAGCTCTGAAACACTAAAGTAACAAAGACAAAACCATGACCATTTCTTCTACTTTTCAAATGTAGCATGGAACAAGCCACAGGCTGATAATGGATAGCAAAAAGGTTGAGATTTACATGTTCAACTCAAGAATTTATCCCTGAAACACATGAGGTCCTACCCTGGACACTCACTCAGCAGCCCTTGAAGTGTAACTACTGTAAATTCTTGACCCCAGCTAAACTGGTGCTTTCACTGGAACAGAAACACAATTTTACCCAGTCTTGTTGCTGTTACAAGTCACCAACACACACTCAAATTCTAAAAGAGGAACAAAATCACTGAGAGTGGTTCTCAACCAGAGTAACTGATTTATAAAGAAAATATTTAGGTTTTTAATTACATTTCCCTTGTTTGTATATTTTTTTCCTTGCACTGGGAAACACTGAGACAACCAGGAACCACTTGGTTACATTTTCCACTAAAAGAAACTCAAACCAGAGTTGAAGCAGCTCATAACATTAACACTTCTTGTAGATCTGCTTTATAACTTATCAACAGTACAACCTGTAACCTCCACTCTGAACAGGCTGGGGTTGAACACTTTGGTGGACATCAGATGCTACAGGCAGGGAGCAGAAGGTGTCTGTGTTCAGTTGCTTGTGCAAGTGAGAAAAAGAGACTGAGATAAACACACAGAGGCTGAAACCAGAAGCCTGCTCTGCTTCCTCTGCTACTTCTACATCTTGCCTCCCCCAATCTACCTTCCAGGTTCTTTGGAATCCCACACTGCTCAGCCCTCATTCAGAAGAGCAAAGTGCTCTGATGTTTACACACATCTGTTTCCACCCATGGTAGCCAACATGTTCCAAAACTAAAGAGCTAAAATGAAAGCTGTGTAAAGACACAGCTCCTTCCTTGCACAGTGACTCACACTCAGAGGGTAACAACAGGATCCCAAGGACTTTTTCCTATGAGGCCAACTCTCCTGCAGGTTCCTTCCCTCTGGACACACCATTACTCTTTCTCACAAGATCTATCACTCCAGCTTACTGCTCTATTGCTTGGGTTAAAGCTCTGGGCCAACACGTTCTGATGGACATGCTCATCCTCCAATTAATTTATAGCCTCAACAGCCACCTCTGACACCAAATACATGGTTTGATTTCCCTCCTCATTCTGAGAGCTCACCTCAGTTGAGGTGTAAAGCCAAAACCTGGCCCCACTATGGACCCCACAGCCTTTATTTATTTGTTATTTTAAATACAGGAGACTCAGTCAGCTGTCCTAGCCAGGCTTCACACTGGGCATTTATTTTCATTCTGTCGACTTGCATTCCTCCTGTAGATTCAACCAGATGATTTATTCTCCAGTTCTGCTTCAAGACACTGCTGGGTACTGTTATGGCCCAGATACTGGAAATGCTTACAAACCTGCTTCATTTCAGAGCGAGTGGTCCTACTTAGAGGTGCATTTACAGGAGCCTACAAATTCTTCATCCTCTTTAACACTGTCTTGTGGGGCACATGCACACACCAGGTGACAATGCAGGAACAGCTGTGCAGCTCCAGGCCATTAATATTACAGCTGCATCCAAACCAGGTCCCCTTTCCAAGGGAATTACCCAGATGATAAAAGCTGAAGTTTGTGGGCCCAAGTTTTCAGCAATGGGCAAAGGTCATCTCTAGAAAAGAGATTCTTTTCCTTTTTAGACCAGAATAAATCATAAATATTGCATGGAAACCAGGGAGTTCATTTGGGGTTATATCAGTCTAAGGGAGAGAGAAATCTTGGGGGCTCAACAGTTCTCAGACGGGCAGAAAGATGTATGCAGACTCTGAAAAGAAGCACTACAGATCTTCCTCAATTTGTTTGGAAAGAAATTATAACAAGGATATCTCCTTCAAGGCACCCAGCTAGTGGGAACAGAAGAATCTTTGCCATACTGTGCATCGGGATACCATGACCCTCACAGTTAGTGCCTAGTACTTTTACTTTTGCAACGTGTTTTCTCAGCCTCAGCCAGCTCCTCATCACAGGGTGAGGAAAGACATGGTCCAGAGAAAGAGCTGCCCAGCCTGGAAGGTCCAGACCAGTGCGACCATAAGATATCCTGGATGGGAGACAAGCCCCATCACTGTGCAGCTGGGACTCCCCAGGTAGCAAATTCCTCCGCAGAGGAAGGCAGGGGGAGCGATGGGGGAGCAAGGGAAATGGAGCATAAAAAGACAACTGAGGTTTCCTCTGTTTGTTTTTGAAAAGGAGAACAGGAAATTAAAACATAAACAGCAAGCATTTAAGCAAGAGGAAAGTCTGTCTACCTCCCCCCAACCTCCCCTCCCTGCAAAGGTTGCTGCTATGAATGAAAACGTCAACCCTCTGACATTGATTTGTCTGGGATGTCACCCCCTCTCCGATCCTCCTCCCGCCTGGCGCGCCGCCAGCCCGCAGCCTAACAGATATGTGAACTTGGTTCACAGCGGGGAGCATCGTGTGAGGGGAGCAGGGGAGGGGGGGCCAACCACAACGGCAAGGAAGGGAGAGAAATGACTCGTGCCTTCACGGTGATGGGTTTTCCTTTATAAATTAGTTAGGCCGTCGTTAGGAGATAAAGAAATTATCTGATAGCTGTCGAGGCAGCGCTGCTAGATTGCAGTTGAAGGAACCAAGAGAGACATAAGGGGGGGAAAAGAAGAGGTGAAAGTAAATCTCACTGACTTTCTTCTGCTTCTTGCCTCCTCCCTTTGAAGGAAAATCTGTTAGTCACGCTTAGAGCAGAGACAGAACATTTTGGAGTCTAACCTTTAAAAAAAAAAAAAAAGAAAGAAAGAAAAGAAGAAAAGAAAGAGGAAAAAGTACAGAAAACATGAGTGTGCATGTGCAAGGGTGTTTAGTTAGGGAGAGGAACCACAACTTCAAGCCACACAAAGACTGAGAAGAAAGTTGCAGCGAGCGGCACGCCGCTTTCTTCAGCCCCAACGGGAAGGGCTGATCTCAGCAGAGCCAAAGTGAGATGGTTCTGGCAAAGGCTGACGCTGGTTTTCCGCAGTGGAAGCCAAGGAGAGGCTTCAGGTACCGGTGAAAATTAATTGCGAGCGATTTCCAATTTCAAAGGCAGTCATCCCTAATTCCGAAGTGGATTTTCATCCAGGAACAAAGCCACGTCTGCTCTCATTACTTCCGACTCTCAACACTTCTGGACTTACTCCCATGCATGCTGGGGTGGGTGGAGGGGTTTCAGGAAAAAAAACCAACCCACCTCTGGGTCAGATCCTCATCTAGTGTAAATCAGCAGAGCGCTGCTCATTTACACCAGCTGAAGGCTGCGGGGCCCCATCTCATGCTTTGTCTTCTTAGAAATACATATTTTATGAAGTATTTACATTTCAATAAACCCAGCGGGAATTTCATTTATAAAAAGAAAAAAAAAAACAAATTAAAAAAAAATTAAAATATCCACAATACACTCTCATCTTCCTGAAAAAAAAAAAAAAAAGATATTTAAAAATTAAGAGTTAAAAAAAAAAGGCAAACTCCAGGACTTTTGCAGTCCAAGTGGAAAGCTACAAAGACTAAGGGTAAAGAAACAAAAATTATCAGTGCTTAAGAGGATCGGTGACAGTCCAACACATGCTGTCTTTCGCCCTTGCACTGAATTAAATTGTCAGGATTATCATCATAATGCTCTGTTTATGAAGGGTAACAGCAATTTGTGCTGATGGCACTTGCTGCCTTTAGCTTCAAGCTGCCTTCCTGCATCTTCTCTGTAATTCATCAGCTCTCTCTTCTATCCCGTGGCCCCTTCTCACACCATGCGCTACCATGTAGGAAGAGCGGAGGACACAGGGTTGGGAAGAGGCTGAATCGCCCACCCATGCCAATTAGACACTCATTTTCTTCCACCTGAAGACAGGGGTCAAGGAAGGCAAATTAGACTTCTCTCTTTTTTTTTTATCAAGTCCCTAATCTGCAGGGCAGCAAGTTTTATGAAGAAGATTGAACAAACAAACAAGGAAAGACAAGCCCCAGAGTTGTTTGGCTATATCGATCTGGGAAGAGGAGGAGAAAAAATAAATTAACATAAATCTCTCTCTGCTCATTGAGCAGGGTCTTCTACAGCTTCCTGAAAAGCACAGCTAGCCCAACAACAGGTCTTCTTAGCAAATATAATTACCAGCGCGAATGACACCGCTCCTTAAACTTGTTAAAAACCAACAGAGTCAGATAAAAGCATTAACATTTAAAATTAAAAAAAAGAGGGAAATTTCCCCTGTCCTCCCTCCAACACTACCAAAATACTATAAAATAGAACTTTCCACTTGGAGTTAAAAATTCACAATTATGTGGGATTTCACCTTTAAATGTCAGTGCTGTTTGTTACATGAAAAAAACCCCTGTCAGCTTAGCCCTCCATGTCTTGCTGGTGTCTGCTTAATAGATAGTTACCTGGGATGATGGATGGCTCTTTGTTAGACCACTAAATGGCTCACAGCCTAGAATAAGCCTGTATTTACTGCCAACATTTGTTTGTTTCAAGGATGCAAAACCAAATTCAAGTCCAAGTAGCTCCACCCGACATAAACACAGGAAATAAAAGAGAACTAATTTCTGCAAGAGCTTACAGGGCTCCATCAACACTAGTGCAGCGCTAAAGGGACTGTAGTCAGCTGCTGTTCTAAAACACTGAGAGACAGCAGTGCAGGGAGCAAGGGGAGTCAGATATATCCAGCTGACTGCTGAGGAGGCTTGAGACCTCACAGTATCCCAGACTAGCAATGCTGAACAGGGAGTTGTGTTTTTATCTGTCAAAGGACCACTGCACAAGCAGAACCGGAGGAAATCTCACTGTGTGTTGGCCACCAGGTAGCTGATGGCACACTGGGCTGGTCCTTGCCCAGCCAGGCTGGCTCTCTATTCCAAAGTCCTCGCTAGAGCTGGTATAAGAGAAGCTTTCTCAGCAGCTTGGAAGCACACCCCATTTTCGGTGCGTAGAGTCCACCCCCCTTATTGCCTTCCAGGACCATATTGGGCACTCACCACTTGCGAAAGCCTCTACTATTCCTGTCACAAGCCACTTACACAACACATCTTGGCCAATTACCTGCCAGATATGACCCACAGCTCCCTTAGCTATTTCTCCGCCGGATCTCTCCTGAAGAGAAAGCACAATCTCTGACAATATGGTGCTACGCAGGCAGATGGCCAGTTAGCATTTGACAGCCTCATTTGACTTGTGATCTCTCTGCATAGCCACGATTTGAACCCAGGGCCAGAAAGATAACAACAGAGTGCAAAGGATCTCTGAGCATCGTCTCCTCTCTGCCCCTCGCCACACACACACACACACACACACACACACACACACACACACACACTCGCTCCAGCACAATCTGTCAGGCTGATTATTTTCACACACTTTCCTCTTCTCCTTTTGCTAGTCTGGGGCCAGTATTGGATCACAAGAATTAATAAATTCTTATTAAAACCTGCACGAGTCACAGTCCCACTGAAAGTGCCACAGAAGGTTAATTAGCAAGGATGAGCTGAAACTTTTGTTCGCGTTTCTGACTCACTTAATCTTGTGAGAAGCCAGCAAGCTGACATATTCTGCCTCCGAAGGCGCCAGGACAAGCAGGCTGTTCCCGTGACAGCCAATGCGAGCCGTCCTCCCAATCCGGTGGATGTATTCCGCAGGTGAAGCCGGAGCGTTGTACTTCAAAACGGGAAGAGGAGAAGGGAAAGGAGGAATTAACAGAAAGCAGCGTGTTAATTATAAACGAGACGCCCAGCCTGCTCGCCTGAAACAAAAGGGGTCTGAACAGAACCCCGCATGCTGCACCTCCCTTGGAATTGGCCTGTTTATAAAAAGCTCATCCCTGTAACCATCACTCAGCCCCCTCAGCCACAGCAGCTTTTTGACATGTGAATGTGACACATTGGCCAACTTTCAGATAATAGGACAGTTTCCTCATCTCAGGCTCTCTCTTTGCCTTTTGTGTTTTATTTCTCTACAGGCATGGCAGGAACCTGTTTGCTTCCCTTAAAATAATAATAATAATAAAATAATAACCTCACAAAACCCCCAAACCAAACAGCCCTCAGGACTGTGCACACAGAGCAGGAAGCTGCCTGCTCTGCATATGGGAGAAAAGCCATAAAAATAAAAGAAAGCAGACTGAAATTTGGCAACAGATAAAACTGCAGTGTTTTGATTAAAGCAAATCATAGATCATAGCTGGTTACTGCTTAGAAGAAACCTAAGAGAGATGAGGGAGTGCACGCTGCTTTGGGCAGGGTACAATACAGGTAGCAATTGTCTTCCTGTGTACAAGTACCAGGCACTATGAAAAATGTTGCTTAATTCCCTCCCCCCCCACCCTCCAATACAGCAGTGCCTCTCGTTTCCTTCACTGGGATTCAAAACTGCCCAGCCATTTGCAAGACCTGATAAAGGGTGACATATTTCCCTCCCTTTAACCTCCCCCTATTCTTCCTCCCCCCTCCCTCCTCTTTCCTGGAAAAATGAACATGCACAGAGATACTGCTCAGAAATGAGCCCTCAGCAGTTTAACTGGAAAAAACCCAACAACCAAAGCCCACTCTAGTGTTTATACCTGTGCCCTCTGGCAAAGTTTCTACTGGCTAGAGGTGTGAGTAAGATGCTGTGAGCAATCTAATTGCTCCCTGCAGGTCCTTGCTCTTGGACACAGCTCTCAGGACAGCTGAGATTTCGCCTTCTGGACACACAGAAGTCTCCCAGGGCTTTAGGTAATTTGCACTGCGTTCTAACACTGGCAACTATATCTTTGGTTAAATTATATTAATATACAGATCTGGGAATTAAAGACTTCACTTCCCCAACCTTCTCCAACTAGCTAGCTGCTACACAATCTTTCTTTTTTAAAAACACCAAATTAAAATCAAGAGATGAGGTAGGAATTAGAAGGCTTTGCTGAGCCTCTGTGCCCTGTTCTTTTTACCCAGGTGTCACCTGATACATAAGAATCTCTGGATCAGTTTTTCTCAATTCAACTAACCTTTTTTTAATTATAGGGTTGGGTTATTTTTATAAAAATGCAATCTGCCTCATGCCCCATGCTTCTCTTTGAAATGGCAGGCTGCTATTCTTAATGTTCAATCCATCTCCCCTAGTTTCTTTTTTTTTTTTTCCTAAGACAGTATTTCTGTCAACAGCAATGCAGCAGTGTCAGGGTTGTTTTTTCCAGGAAAATCTGAACTATGCAGTTCCACTGAAAGCCCAATGCATACAGCTACCCAGCCCAGCAAAGCCTCACTTAAAACGTTCAGGTCATTGCACAGACAGTACTGGGCTACTCAATGTTTAACATTAAGATTGCACTTAAACTCCTCATGGAACTGCCTCCCCAGCAAGCCCAGAAAAGCAGAAACACAGAACTGTGAGAGTGATGGCCAGGACTTCACAAGATTTGGCTCCCTGTGTGGGGAAAAGGGAAGGTGTTTCCTCCCAGCCAGTGGAATGTTATTACACAGCTGATAACACTGGAGTCATTGAAGAGGAAAACAGACTGTCAGAACCAAAGATACGATGGCAGTGCTGCATCCTAGCACAACCCTGAATCTTGGTCCTGTGGTCAGGAACTTGTGGGTCTCCCACACCTGTAGGCATCTGCTCAAAGACCAGCAAACTGCAAAACCAGACAGAGATGTCATCTGAGCAAGACTGCACTTCACACATATACACACATAGATGCACACACAGCAAACCTACCTGCACGATCCATGTAACTTGAGGCAGGTCTAGTCCACGTGCTGCAACATCCTTTAAAGTTAACAAGGAATTTACTTTAGTAAAAATGCTTTGAAGAGCAAAGAAAGAACTCTTCAGGAATGACAATTACACCAGGAAACAACTGGCTAAGCAAGTGGGAATTTTATGTGCCTAGTTTGGGGAAGAGATGGACTGAAGGTCAGAAATAAATGTTGAGGGTTTAAAGCACAGGGAATATTATTAACAGACTAATAAAATAATGATCCATTATTATGGCTCAAAGCCTGGAGGTGATGTTGAATTACAGCAGCCTGCTGCAGTCCCTTTACATAGTATCTGAGAGAATCATCTGTTGTAATGGTAGAGATACATTGGTTCTTCAGTTTGTTTCATTGATGAAACCAGATCTGCCCATAGGCACCTACTACCCAACAAGTGAGAGAGGGAGAATTAAATCTCTGGAAGGCAACCTTATTTCTGAGTACAATTTTCTCCACAGCAAACCCAAGAACTAACTCCCAGTTGCTAATTATGGAAAGGAAAATTACCATAAAGCACGTGGTCAAGGATCCTATGCTGGGAGTAAAATGTCCAAAGTTGCACTAATCTCCACCTACAACTAACTAGTTGTTTCCTAAGTGAAGGCCTGAAGTTGAGAAGCAGATGATTTGGAGGTCACCTGGCCAGCAAACAAGTTAGCAGAATCTGCAGGAAGCTCAAGTACAGCTGGAAGAGAGGGGACTTGAGCTATCCCTTAGATTTTCACCAGTCTGTCTTTGATTTGGAGAAACAAAACTCAGCCCTGAAGAAAAGAGTCTGAAGCTGCTGTCAGGAGTGTTATTTGATGTGCCAGTTGGTGAGAAAAACCCATCAACCTGGAGGAGGACTTGAATGAGACCCTTCAGTTATCCACAGCCGGTATAGCTCAAAACCCCCTACCCTTTCAAAGGGGAAAGAGAGTTTAAATACTGTTCAAAAGGGAGAGAGAGTGCCAACACGTTTCAATCTCCCTTCTTGATTTTCTGTTCATTAGTAATGTCCTCACATACTCCTTGGATTTTACATTCACCAGGCGCAATAACAGAGCAGGTGTGCAGATTTAACTCTGTTAGGAAATGTTGTGGAACACATGTATCTTTTAGCTAGTTGCAAAATAGAATATATTAAGGACGTAAGCAGGAGCTTAATGTACTAAAAATGTGTCAGCCACCCACTGAAGTGTTTTCAAGCAACTCCCACACACGTTAAAAGACTAGGAAGCTGATGTTTTGGCAGCAAAGGCCTTCCCATAAGCACTAGCCAGGTTGCTTTGTGGCTCTAACTGCAGTGAAAGAGGAGACACTTTCCACAGCGCCCACTCTGAAATAACTCCGGCTTTCGCTCCAAGGCGCTCATTAAGAAACGGCTCGTTCCCAGAGTCAGAACGAACAGATGTACAAAAAGCCATTTAAAGGAGGTTGGAGGAAATAAATCAAGAGAAGTCGGGGAAGGTGTGCAGCAGTTACCAGGATAACAAGATTATAAACTCTACAGCACAATCAGACGGGAGTGCTGACATCTGATTCCGAGCTGGCTGGCTCTCTTACACACTTCCATGCCAACAGGTCTTTGGTCTTTCCCTGTACTGGGTTTTCTCTCACACCCAATAATCTAGGAAAGCCTGGGTTTGATGGCAAGGGCTCTGACCTTGGGACAGGGTCAGTTTACCCAAAACAGCCAGTCGGTCATAGAATCATAAAATCCTAGAATGGTCTGGGTTGGAAGGGACCCCAAGGGTCACAGAGCTCCAACCCCCTGCCACAGGCAGGGACACCAACCTCAGGCCTGGAGCTACACAAGGTTGCCCAGGGCCCCATCCAACCTGGCCTTCAACACCCCTAGGGACGGGGCATCCACTACTTCTCTGGGCAGCCTGTTCCAGCAATCAAGGCATCCCTGTGGTCAGGAGAAGGCACCTCCAACATGGGGAGAAGTAGATGGCAAGGGCCACTCCCCTCATCCATCAGGACTCAGTTTCTAAGACAGCTTTTTTTCCACACCTCCAGCTTGGAAACTAAGGGCATAGAAAGTATCGTTCCAACATGCACGTGCCAAAGCAAGCAGGAAAGTTGAAAAGGTTAGCCAAAAGCCTAATAAATAGCCATGGACAGCATTTTATGAGGAGGCTCTCTCCCATCATCAAACCTTGTATTCACTATTGCTTTCACAATGCCACCAACTCCATTCAACTGTTAGTGACACATAGCAGCAGCTGTTCTCCTGGGATTTAACTTGGCTTTCTTTCAGAAGTGTCTGGGGAATTACTGGTAATGGGAGTATTTTGCAAAGCCTCAAAGATTCCCCAGTATCACTCCACCTGCGTCTCCTGCAGCTCCTTTTCCTCAAAGACCCTAGTACACAGCACCAAGGTAGAACGTGGATAAAAAGTTTGAGTTGATTTTCCTTCCTCTGCTGGCAGAGCCCATGAGCTGCTTGCCCTTCAGATCTTTAGAAAAATACTTCTGGGTCACCTTCATAGAATCATAGAATGGCATGGGTTGGAAGGGACCCCAAGGATCACAGAGCTCCAACCCCCTGCCAGGCAGGCCTGGATCTACACAAGGTTGCCCAGGGCCCCATCCAACTTGGCCTTGAACACTTCCAGGGACAGGGCATCCACCACCTCTCTGGGCAGCCTGTTTCAGCACCTCATCACTCTCTCTGTAAAAAACTTCCCCCTAATATCCAATCTAAACTTTCCTTCCTTTAGCTTTAATCCATTCCCCCTTGTCCTTGTACCTTACCAGGAAAGGGAATACAACTCAAGCAACAATTAGCCAGTTTTACTAGCACTACGTTTATTCCACACACAGGAGCACTAATCTGCTGCCAGCACTCTTTCAAGAAGCCCAATGGATTTCCACTTCCCTTCTATTCCACTGCCCCAGACGGCATCTCCCTTTCCATGCACGACCTCTCACCACCAGACCTTAGGAATGGGGAAAACAGGAATATGACTCCTCAGCAGGTCACCACAGATTCCCTCCAGCGGGCAGTGGAAGGGAGGATTAAGTGACCATTTCACAGCAGCAAAGAGAAATAATCTAACACCAGTGTGTCCAGACACCAAGCAAACAGGACAACCTGAAGCTTTAACCACGTTCCTGTGCTGATCCCAACTGCCAGCCTGAGAACCGCACAATATCAAGGTACAGCCCACCTCAGGACCCCCAGAAACACTGCAAGTTCCGCTCCAAACAATTGACATTACCGTCCCGTGCTCATGGTCATGGGGTAGAGAGGGGTAGGTGCAAGGGAAGGGCAATAAGGACACGTGGAAATGGAGGTGCATCAGTGCAGGAGATCAGTACCAACACAGCCACAAAAGTTTTGCAAGGGCCGTGGCTTGCTCAGTGCCTCTCACACAGTCTAATTAGGGCAAAGGAAATTGCTAAAGTTGCTTTTGAAAGACACTCAATGGTGAGGTCTTGAAGGCCCTGAGCTTGACAATTGGCTGCCTACATGAGGCCTAGAAGTACAGATGGAAGGCAGCTTGCTCAGGTGCCAGGCTGTCAGTTGGATTAAAATGACTCATTTATTTACCAAAGAACCTCACAAAGTGCTTTAGCTAACAGGCAGAGAGGGCCTAACGGCTCTCCAAGCTGGGGAAGAAGCTCTCGCGCCTTCCCGGCCTGCCAAAAGTCATTACTGCCGAGTGTGGAAAGCCATCAGCAGGGTAGAGACCCCCGTCGGCAGGGTGACAGATTGGGCTGCGTAATCAGAGGAGGAAGGAGAGAGCACAGAAGCTGTCAGAGGCGAAAGCTCTTGGCTGGGGCCGCCAGAAAACTGGCAAGATGAGTTAGCGTGACTGAGTAAACAGCAAACAATCTCCAAATGATCTTTCCTCTCTCCCTGGAAGAGATGAACTTGTTTAAAAGGCACATCCCAAAGGAAGCCACAAAGAACTTGGTGAAGGAGAGAGAAATAAATCTGGATGAGACCCTCTGAGATACGCAGCCCTTCTTTATTTTCTTGTCTGCCAGCTTATATCGTCTGGCAAAAATATTTTATGGACTATATTAATATACATATGACATAGAGCAAATTAATAAGAGGAACAGCAGGTCCCATTGCTTACTAGAGCGGAAAGATGGGTGGAGAACATGGCATAAGGGACAAGGGAAGGACGGCAACATTATTTGTGTTGCTCTTTTGAGAGCCAGGTTTCAAGCTTTTGTGGGCAGAAAACGTGATTCTGCAGTGAAAAGAACAGGACCATCTTTCTGCAAAGGATTTTTTGCTGATATGAAGAAAAGAGTCAGAAAAAGCAATGTCCTCAGAGGCAGGAGGTGGTCACGGTGCCTGGCTGCCCTTTGGACATCTGCGTTGGGGAGGCACCTGTAATGTGGGACTAGAGCAAAGTGTATCTCTATATTAAGGTGTCCATATGGTCCCCATTACTGTGGTAACAGGCCACCTCCTGGTTTCAATGCATTTGTCCTCCCAACATCTCTGTAAGATAGAACAGTGCTACTATCCCCATTTTACAGATGGGGAGCTGAAGCACAGAGAGATTTTGGACGCAGACACACAACTCACTGTGCTTAACGTGCTAACCATGTGCCAGCTGAGCCACAGTAACTGGAACTGTCAGGATCTGCATCCCTGCCTTGCAGTAAATGCAAAGTAGTTTAGATGGAAGTGAAGGAGGGCTATGAGAAATGCCTTACCTTAAGCTACCTTCTTCACAGCAATCTAGGTTAATTCATGTTACCTCCCATTTATGACAGGTGAGGAGCAAACACACAACTACTGCTGCTCAGCTGACATGTGGCTACCTGCCTTGTCATCACAATTCCACATCCTGTGTGGAGTCTGTGGCACGGCAGGAAATCAAACCCCATCTCCAGTGTCTCAAGAGGGGAAACCCATCCACTGGGAGTTCTTTATCCAACTTCTGCCTACCTGATCAACAGCTGTACATCTCCTGGCAGATTTTTCCTGCCACAGGCTGCATTTCCCCTTTGAATGGTCTCACCCAGAACTGATATCCCAGTGATGGCAATGATTCTGTTTTCCCTTTGTCTAAAGACTGAATATTCACTGCCTTTCTGGACTCACTGAACTGAAATTTCAGTAACAAGGCACATCCCTGAAATTTGTCAGTTACAGACAGCATGTGCATGAATGATAAAGTTCAGCTTCAGCTTTTTATTATTTAGAATTCACCAAACACTTTTTATCTCTGAAACACTTAATCTGCACCAATGAATGATTAAGCTTTGAGACACTTAAATAGTACTTCTATATACAGGGAAAATCAACTTAGAATTTCACTTATGCATTGCAGAGATACATTTTTCCTTGATCAAACTATTGAAGCATACACACAAGCAGGATGCAATAGTACAATTTTAGGATTGCACCATTTTTTTAGGATAGTACAATTTTGGGATTGACTAGGATGCCATAAGCACAATTTTACAGGTGATGCAATATATAATTTGGCAATGCTAAACCAAACACTCTTACACATATCACAGTGCTAGTGTGAACTGCAGGCATAAAAATACAATTCATATATGCCCCCCACCTCTCCCCCCAAAAAATTGCAACTAGTTTCCTTTAAGAATGATGTGTTGCAAGAATAGGAGTCATTTCAGAGCTGGAGAGGGTTTCTCAGCTCTAATTACTCCCGATCGCTGTAATTTACAAGTTTGCAGTGGGTAGAAATCGCCAAGATTCACACGTTTTCAGATCAACAGCTGCCACTATTAGAGAGCAAATCGTGCAGCCTTCTGCACCACTGCAGCAGGCTAGCTGTGGCACCGACAGGTCAGGCACGAGAAGCGGAAGGTGCCACCACAACACAAGGGTGCCAGCAAACTTCAGTAGAGGACAAGAATTTCTCCCTCAGCACCCTTGAAGGAAGCTTGAAGGGCAAAGCATGGAGAGCAGCAGAGCATGTGTATTTCTAATGACACCATTCTCTGGTTGGGCTGCTTTTCCATCCCGGCAGGGTTTTGGTTTTAACCTTGGGGTAGTCATTAAGATGGGAAATAGCACATTACATGCGATTTACCTGGCAGTTATGGGGCATAATACAAATTAGGATTGTGTTCTACTTGACTGCACGTAGGAGGCAAAGTTCCAGCTTCAAATGAACAGATATTTCCACACATAAGACCATGCAAAATACTTAGAGGCCTCTTCTATAAGGCATACACTTTTTCTGTATATGGCACTTTGCAGCAAAAGATCATGTAACTGTTTGCAAAGAGGGCATCAGTCCCTATCTAGTATGTGAGATGCAGAAAAAGGAGATGACTTTCCTCAAGGTCAGACAGCGAGCTGGAATTAGAGCTCAGTGCCAAATCCTCTGTTCTACCATTAGATATCAGACAGGCCCATTAGCATGGAGCTGCAGAGGGACTCTAAGTTACTTACTGTGCAAAGCAAGATGCCCGTCTTGGATTTTAGGAACTCCTGGAAGACCTCTGTTCTTTCCTAGAGGATTAAAACAGAAACATGAGGACTGTTTATGCACATTACAATTAAACACAAAGCAAATTAGCTAATGTAACAATTTAACAACTATGCCTCATTCAAAATAACATGTGTAGCTTCAAAGCAAATGAATTATTTCATTAGTTCTAGTCAAGACCCCTCCTGCAAATGGAAAAAAAAAACCCCAAAACTATGGAAGGCACAGTGTCTGGGGCAAGTCTGAATATGTCAAATCAAAGCAACCAGCACCTCCACAGTTTGCACCAAAGCATGGCCTGCATATGTCAACAAGCAGGAACTGTTTCATACAGAGAGAGGATCCACAAAAAGATTAAGCAGCAGGAACAGAAGCACAGGCAACACAGGTTTTTGTGAATGAAAAATAAAGCTGGACACAAGAACTGCTGCCTGGAAATGGGTCCATCAATTTACAAATGTCTGTCCAGTCACACGACAGGCAGGAGAAGCCCATTTTGTTGACACAGCAATATAGGCGCATCACAAGAGATCAGCTTCATCATGTGCCCAATGGGGCATGCAGACAGTCTCTGCACTGACTGTGTAATTATGAAGTACTGAGGATGTTCAGCTGCACAGTTGCCCATGAGAACTGTTGTGGGGTAAGTCTTCAAAACAGCAGAGCAGGAGAGATGAGACACTGCCCAGAAACCCCTGCCCAAGAGGGAAAGGAGGCAGGACTTCTGGGCCCCACAGGCAGCTGCCACAGAGCTCCCAGGAATGCCTTCCCACAAGAAAAGGTTTTGTACTGGTTAGGGCCATCGACAGGGCTGCCGACACTGGGATGGAGGTCGTTCCTTCCCATGAGTGCAGGTGCTACCCAGCCTTATTCTTCAGAATTCCTGCAGACCCACTTCTAATATGAGCTCAGGCTCCCACGAAGAGCTGGTCCATAGCCCCCAGATCCCAAATTACCCTGCCAGCAGTCGCTGAGCCCCCGAACTGTAGAAACCCACCAGTCTGGCTCCTCATTTACCTTCAAAAGCCTTCAAAACCCTCCTGCTTTGTTGGTTTCCAAACCTTCCTAAGCACATTCCAGTTAGTTTAGCTAAATATGTAGGGGGGTGGTTTTTTCTTGACAAAAGCAACAGAAACAGATTCTCCAACCCATGTGACATCACAACTGTTTTGCTTTCACACAAGACAATTTCTGAACACTAGTAACCAAAAGCCTCAGTAGTATCTGGTCTTCACTTGCCAGCACCACCTATCCACCCACATTCCCTCTCCTCACTTGTGGGAAATACCTACAGACCCACACTCCCTTGATTGCATTCCATTTACTCTTTCCCTTTTCAGACCTCAGGCTGTCTCTGGACTCAGAAACACCATACTGGTTTCCTTCCTGTTCCTCCTTCCAAAATACCCTCGTTTCCATGGTTCAAGCCTTTCTCCTCAGAGTTCTAACTAGGAGTTAAGTGAATGTCCTGTTATGTTGATGGCAAAGAAGAAACCTTACACACTTGATGGGAAACTTGGGCCTTGCTGACACACTGAACCCTCTGCTGACAAAAATTAAAGAAGAGAGCACGCTGTATCTTGTTGACAATGACAGCCGCCGTGCTCAGCAGTACCATATGGGATCCACAATTTAGCTCCATTAATGCTCTTAATTTGAAGACATCAAGCACTAATTACACACTGGGTACTAAAAAGGCAAAACCCTTCCCCTGGTGCCAGCTACTTAGTGGTGTTCTGTTGGCTTAACAGCTGGTCAGGGTAGAGTTGGGCCAGACCAGGCCTGCTCACTCGCTCAGGCAGGCAGGTTGAAGAAAGGCCAGACTGCAGGGACAGCAAAGCACATGTTTCTGGTCTCCACAGGATGGGAATGAGTGAGAAAAAACAATGGCTCTTCACCTCTTGCTTCAGCAGAGGAGCTCTATTCATTTACCATCTCTGCTGTGCAGCTCAGAGTTGAGTGGTAACTCTCTCCATCACAGACCAAGGGCAGGACCAGGGACTGAATTTTCAAGAGAGGTCCCTCAGCTACTGAGAAGCTCTGCAGTGACAGTTCATTTGACACTTCTCCTGGCCTCTCAGCCCTCTGAACCAAGCTCTGATCTCATCACCCAGGCCTATCTGGCTAAAACCTAGACATATTTTTGGGGTAGTCACTGTTATACTGCCATTATTCCATCGCAGGGAAAAGAGCCGTCTGTCAAGACACTTCAAAACCAAAGCCAAACTGCTCCATCCTCATCTAATGCGGGCAACTTACTGGGTAGTAACGTTTTGGGGCTTGGATGAGGTTTTCCTTTGGCATTAAACCCTGTCTTGACTGCATGAGAGAGAACCACAGATACATAAATGGTTTAAGTGCACCCACTGGGAATACTGAACGGCTGCCTCAGCCTGCTGAAATAACACCTCTTGCCTCTTCAGCTGTGTTTTTCAGATATAGCTACCAAAGTACTTTCCAGAAGTGGGACAATATTCTTTATTCTCATTAGCAGATGGAAGAGTGAGGCCCCAGAGGTAAAATGACTCTCTGTCCTCTCTTCTGCCCTCTTCCCCAGAACAACCACACAATAAATCATAGGGAATGAGGAATAAAACAGCGTGTCCTGACATTTTGAGAAAACTTACATCCTGTTCCATGTTGCCATGCAGTCGTAGAAACTGTAAATGTGCAGAGGAGAGACAGGAACGTTCAGGTTTTTCTGACTCTAGCCCTTCAGAAAGCACTTTTAGAAGGAGATCATAATGGAACTCCACTTGTTCACAGCTGGAGAAAAAGATGATCATCTTATGGTGCTTTTCAAACTGCAAGAAAACCAAAAAAATTGCATGTGACCATTTCCACAGTCCTCTCCCTGGATTACCCAGAAAAGGATTACAGAATTTGACACCAAACACTAAGCCCACAAAAGATGCATGAGTACATGCTGCACAGGTATCTCACTGCTGGCGTGAAAGACGCAACAGCACCTCAGCTCTTGTGGCTCCCTGTACACTAGGCTGCACTTCAAAGCCCTAGCTCTAATCCACGCTATACTTGACAGAGTAACAGATAAAGGAGTTGGAAAGGGCAAAAGGCTACTCAGCAATATAAATGCAAACAGAGTCTCACCTTGCATTTCTCAAGGATAAAAGCTGCTAACGTGACAAGCCTCAGTTTGCTGGGGACCATCACGACATACTGCTTGAGCTTCTCTGGAACAGCAAAGCTTTCCTGGCCCATGCAGTCTGATGAACGATTGGGTTCTCGATCTGTTTGGGGTGCTGGTTTGAGCCCCTTCTGCATTTCATCTGCTATGGAAATGCTGATGGGATCACTCAAACTGATATCGGCCAGCCGCGTTACTCCTAGATCAGAGAAGATGAGAAGTAAATGAGGTCCAGTCTGGGTTGCTGCTGTGAAGTTGTATCCACATAAAACTCCCCAGCTAACACACAATTCCAGTGGAAAGCAGTGAAGGGCAAGGAAGTGATGAGCCATGCCTCACAGGCTGACAGAACGCCCCCACAAATGTCAGACTTTTAAGGGCTTAGCCAGGCTTAGTTACTGGGGACTCCACCAAAAGCATCACAAGACTCTACTTCAGCCAACTGTGCTATTTTACATTACATAAATGTCCTGACCAGTTGAAAAACAGGACTACCAAATGCTGTCTAACTGCAAGGAAAAAACCGCAACAAACCAAACCAAACTAGATCTTCTTTCTATCAAGAGGGCAGCAGCTGTGAGACCTGGCTGAATTCCTGCCTCAGCAACTGACTTGGTATGATACCAAGCAGCTGCTGTACTGTCCTGTTCTTAGGTTTTTGCCTTAATTCTGTATCTGTAAAGCAAGCAAACAAACAAACCAGTGCTTCCCACGTTTGTGGTGACTTTGCTCTGGAATGTGAAACACATATGCAAGGAGCATGTAAATATATACACTGACATACATTCTAGTAACGAAGAACAAGTATCATCAGCCCAAAGAAATCAACCAGCATTATTCAATTTCTGCAAAGGGCTTCAGACTGGGCTGTAATATAATCAATCAACTACTTTGCAGTTGCTTGTCATTATTCAGCTCAAAGAGATACTCACCTTCTGTAAGGGTGGCTGAGAGCAGGACATTCTGTCGTGTCTCTCTCTGAGCATTTAAAGCATTGAGTATCACAGCTATATCCTTCTCAAAGCCCAGGTCCAGGATCCTACAAAAACAGGAGAGGTAATGAAAGATGCTCTAAGGAAGGAATGAGGCAAAAGATTTCATGAGCCAATCAGGAACAGGCAAAGTGCTAGAGCTGATCAGACCTTTGGTCCATCTGCCTTCATGTTCCATCTTCAACTTTTGCCACAGTCAGACATGTCAGAAGACTCTGAGACAATCTCTGCAATAAGTATTTGTACAACTTTCTGTCCAAAGGGGACATTTCCTCCTAATTCCAGACATCTGGTGGCTAGCTGAGGCCACTGAGCATGAATGGTTTTTAAAGTAAGAGAGCGTGCAGCGACTTTAAAAGTGTTTAGTGAATTATCATATGTAGATGCAGAGGGTATAATAATTATTTTTTATATATGGAAAATATATTTTATATATATATATATATATATAAATTTTACATATATACCTAAACACTTGGAAATGTACCTGTCTGCTTCATCAATAATCAACCACTGAGTGCGACGGAAGTGAATACATTCTGTGGACTTGATGTGATCAACCAGGCGACCAGGAGTTGAAATGAGGATATTTATCCCTTTACGTAGCCTGTGCAGATGTAAAAAAAGAAGGAAAAGGAAACCTACAGATTACCAGTAACTCTGGAATAGGAACCCAGACTAAGGAACTGAAGCCTACAGAGGTGAAAAATCACAGCTACAGTCAAATTAGCAGGGATAGTGCTTTCTCATTCATTAAAACTGGAATTTCTTGCATGGCCAAATTTTATCCTTGATCATCCCCCACCTGGAGTGTTGTGTCCAGTTCTGGGCTCCCTGGTATAAGAAAGACAGGGATCTCCTGGAGAGAGTCCAGAGAAGGGCTACAAAGATGATGAAGGGCCTGGAACATCTATCCTGTGAGGAAAGGCTGAGAGAGCTGGGGCTGTTCAGCCTGGAGAAAAGAAGACTGAGGGGGGACCTAATCAATGGTTATCAATATCTGAAGTATGGGGTGCAGGGGGAATCAGCCAGCCCCTTTTCAGTGTCTGTGGGGACAGGACAAGGGCCAGTAGCTGCAAATTGGAGCCCAGGAAGTTCCACACCAACATGGGGAAGAACTTTTCCCCAGTGAGGGTGAGGGAGCCCTGGGACAGGCTGCCCAGGGGGTGTGGAGTCTCCTTCTCTGGAGAGATTCCAGCCCCGTCTGGACACCGACCTGTGCAGTATGAGCTGGGGAGCTGCTTTGGCAGGGGGTTGGACCCCAGGAGCTCTCCAGGGCCCTTCCAACCCCTACGATTCTGTGATCACTGATACTCAGAGGCATACTCAGTGACAAAGACATGGTGGAAAGAAATAACAACAAAGAAATTTAAAAAAAGCAAAGCCAGGTTTTCTTATCTAATGGAGTACTTTTCTTACTGTCAAGAGTAAACTTTCTTTTTGTGTATGCTTATACATACTGCAATGAAAATTCCATTTTGGATTAACAGCTTACAACTCAATTCTTGAAAAGGGAAAAGAAAGAGATTTTTAACACCAGGAAATCTCTTCTCCAGAAAGCAATTTCCCCCATAACAAATACAGTAGACAGCACTCAGTGGTAAGCAAATACAGGTGTTTGTCAGAAGAGGGGGGAAAAAAACCCAACACTGACACAAGAGATCATCTTCTCAGAAGGCTCATCAACATTTTAGAAATAGATCCAACCAGGGGAAGTGAATACTTCCTGCTGACCCAGTCCCTGTGTCTGTGTAAGATCCAGGGGGATCACAGCTTGATCCAAACTCACAATCCTCTCGCCCTGTAAGCAAAGCACTCTAAAGAAGGGTAACAGATAAAAAGGCTGTATAGCAGAAGGATCCAAAATGCAATTTAAGAAGTTGGCTTCCTACCTGGCTTTTTCTGATTTTCTCTTTTCTCCCCCCATTAGCACTCCAGGCACAATCCAGGCAAATGGCTACAGAAAGGAAAAGCAAGACCAACACAGATTCTCCTTAATAAAGAGACAAAAGCCTAATCCAAAAATGATGTTTCTTGGCAAACAGGGAACAGACCAGGGCTGACAGCAGTGTGCATATGATCTGATCTAACAGATACAGACTACATGCACTCTCTCACCCACAGCTACCTCTCAATGGCACCTTTAGTTCCAGCCATGTAACTTGCTTCCCACACTGTCTAGGAAGATAGAAATGCAATCATTTTTGCACCACTTCCAATCACATAATAAGAATTGGTTTCCTTCTCCCCATGCAGCCTAGATGTTCAAAGACAAGCTACAATGCTATTCCTTCATCTTGCCTTCAAGCAGTATCTTCCTGCAGCCAAGGAAAACATAAGAAAAACACGGGACTGATAAAAGTTTATAAATACATGCACAGACCTACACACACACAATCACTGTGCCTGTGAACATTAAATGTCAGTCTCACTGATACTGGCAGGAGTTTTTGCCACTTTAATGAGGTCCAACCCTCACTGAACCCAGTATTTACAGGGGAGATAATCAAAGCACAGTACTGCTGTTGCCTCACCCCTGAGGAGATGCAGGACAGAGGCAGAGCACAGCTTGTAAGGATTGCACAAATGCCTGACTGGTAAACAGGCTTAACTTTGCATGGGTCACTGCTTGCCAGAAATACTCCAACAAAATAGTTTCTATAAAGAGAGTTCCTTTTCAGGGTTTAAAATAAGGAAGACATCTAAGCAAGATCCATACAATATAAACTCAGCAGTTGGTATTAAGAGTACTTGGGCCAAAAAGGAGCTCAACTAGCCCTTTCTGTCCCTTAGAAACTACACAATCAGGTCCAGTCAGACCACAATCTAAATCTCCTGCTCTGAGTCACTATGACAATTTACATTGGACTTAATGGCTACTACACATTATACGTAGCAAAGAAAAGTTAAAGGGGGTCAACCCAGACCTCATCCTTTGAAGGACATCTCAAAGTCCACTCATAGTAACTTCTAATTACTATGGGAAAAGACTGAACCTCATCATGACACATCAAAACATTACTTGGTAATTCCTGTACTAAAAAGACTTGGAAAATGTGTTATTATTTCAAAGAGAAGAAAGAAAAGGAAAAAAAAATAGAAAGTGGGAGTGGGACTGTGGATCAGATAAATGATTTAGATACCTTCTAGCCCCACAGTAAGATGCTCTGCCTCAATTAAAAGAAAAGCACTATCATTTAATTTTAAAGGCCTTCTAATTTTGCCAGCCATTCAATTGGCAAGGCAGTTCACCAAGTTCTAGTCTCCATCTGAAACCCATCTGCCTGGTATTAGTTTCAGTAAAACATACTTGTCATTGTGAGAGTTTCTATTCATAACTCAGACTAGACAATGGTAGGTACTTCTGAAAACAAAACATTGTGAAAACCAACTATGCCTGTTATGAAAACATCTGTGACTAAGGTGCCACAATTAATCACTCAGTTGTTCATTTAATAGTTTAAAACATGCCACAGGGAAATCACACTTAAATGCACTTAAACACAAACAGATTTATCTTTAAGGTTCACAAATCTTGCCAGATGCTGGATTTCCTCAAACATCCAGTGGAATTCACACAAACTGAAGTGGTTCAGCATATACAGCAAGAGGCTCAAGGCATAAGAACACCACAGAGCATTGAATTCTTACCTTAAGTAGTTTCTGCATTGTATCAAAACTCTGGAGGGCAAGCTAAGGAAATCAACAAAAGAAAGTGAGCTCTGAAAAAGTCCCTGGTCTACAAAAATGGTCAAGTCCCTCTGGCTCAAAATCTAAGGTAATCTAGTTATGTAGAATCCTGATTATGTCCTTCATTTTTGGTGTAGAAGCTGTGATAATCCCTTTATCATATTTGGATTTGTTCAAAAACCTCTCTACTGGTTCAGCTCCACAAGCCAGCCCTCAGGACAATACAGACTTCTGCTGGCTTCTGGGAATGCCCCAGGGGTAAAACAAGCTGAAGCCACAGAAGATTTTGCTCCGCTGGATGGGTGGAAGGGGAAATCACAGAGGTTCTGGAAGAAAACCGCTATGAAAAGGAAATGCAGTGAGTTATCTTCTGACAGTCAGGGCTGACCACATTATTCCCTCACCTGACCCATGGAGTGATCACACCACTGGATCTTTCTACCTCTGGGTTTCCCAGTCAGCAAAGTAAGACAGGGTAAGTACAGAGTTTGGAAACCTGAAGGTCTGGTCAGTAGGAAACATTTAGCTGTGGGGTTTCATGTGCTGCCTGACAGCACTGCTGCAGTGGCAATGATGACAACAGAGAAAGGCAACAGTGCCACACTGACTCATCCATGGGATGAATACGTGAGCAGGGCTTAGTGCTGGGAGTAAAACTCTTAAATGCTCTGACTACACATGCTACATACTATTTGCCAAGCTCTCAAGAAAGGCCGTTGCTTTCACGCCAAAGTAAGAGTAATACCAACTGTAATTACAAATTATCTCCCTAACTACTCTCAGTGGCAGCCTTTTAAACAAGCTTACAGCTCCCTACGTGCTTGGTATTCATGCAGCATCCTAGAGAGGCACTAAGTTTGCTGCTGTAAAAATTTAAATAGCTTCAGAGCTTTCTCCTTTCATGGAACTGAGCTGAGATACTGTGCTGCAGGTTGCATAAAACATTGTGCCCCAGACTAGATACCTGCAATCAATTCTCCACAGGGAAATTATGATCATTTGACATTAAAAAAAAAACCAAACAAAAAAGGTTGATATCTTCCCCTAAAATTGCCTTTGTGATTGTGAAGTTGCAAATAATGTAAGTCAAGTTGAAGGGAGAACAGGGGAGAAACCAACTCTTGGATGCCTCATTGCCAGCATCCACTTGTGGATATGAAAAAAAAAGGCTTTAAAAATTAAACATCTGTATAAACCTACACATTTGCAAAGCTGATTTGATTTGTTTTATTTACTCCCCCTGCGTCAGCTAGGCAAACTTGTCCCTCATGTGCACTGAGCAAGAGAGTTTCTCCAGTTTTTGCAATTATTTGCCACTGCATGAGGAAAAATTAGAGACCTTCTTACTTACTTTGGTACAGTACCAAACAAAAAGGACAACACACATATAGACAGCAAGTGCTCTCTCTGTGAGGGCAAGATCTGAGCAACAGGAGATGTTTCCTAAGACAGTCCCTGGTAGACCCACATCTACAGGGTCAGTGTTCCAACACTCAGAAAGAATCAGACAGAACAAAGGCCACCTACCTCTCTTGTTGGGACTAATATGAGTGCATATGGACCATCACTGCGCTGCAAACAGAGAAGGCAAGAGGTCCAGTGAGAATGTAGCACTGATACACAGAGCACTTCCATGTCTGACTGTTGTTGGCTGCCAAAGTGAATTCTGAAGGGTTTGAGTACAAGTTTGTACACAACACTTTGGGGTATTCCCCTTGCCAGCTTCAGAGAAAATATATGATCAACAGTCTTTAAAATATCAGTACTGCACTGCCTTCTCTTTGCTCTGCTTGGAAACCTGCTCAGAGTCACACCCAACATTTTATTCCATTCACCACTGTACTTCTGAGTTGCAGAAATATTCTCCTGTTTGGTGCACAGCAACAATCTGTAGGTAGCAGCTGCAGAAAGGAACAGTCCAGGATGGGTTGGAAACGTTTCAATTCGTAAGGAAAGTCAGGATGCTCTCTTTCCAAAAAGCACACAAGAGATGGCAGATCTAGAGCAGCATTTTCTGCTCAACCAGATGATCCAAACTGAGAGTAATTATCAAATCTCACTTCATGTCAAAAGATTAGACACTTATTACTCCTAAAGACATGGCAGTAACCTTTGTTTCCAGTTCTCCCAGCTTTCAGGCCATTGCCTCTTCTGCACCCTGCCATCTCCACACTAGACAATTTGGCCTACTTACAGTGCAGCCTACTGCATGAAATAATGGGGATGTGCAATGTTGCTCTTCTATCATCTGCACCTCAACAGTACAGGAGGATCACAAAAGCAACACACAGAAATAAAGGGGGAGAGAGAATGCTTGACCTTTGTGTCAAGAAGAGAACTGATGACTACAAGATGACAGCTGGGTTTGATTTTTCTTAATATCAAAAGCAAACATATTTAATTCTCTGGCACCTACCTGTATTTTGGACTTCATTCCTTGCAAAGACTGTACAAGTGGAATCCCATAGGCAAGAGTTTTACCTTTTTAGAAGGGAGAAAATTGAAAGAGTTTCCATCAAAAAAACCCAAACATGTGACAACTGCACTGCTCCATCAAATTAAAGTACCATTCATCCTGCCATTCTAAAACTGAGGTCATGAGTCTGGAAGTTTTAATTAAGTAGAAAACTTCTAGAAGGGCAGATTGACAAGCAATCCACCACAGGGTTAAATTAAAAAAAAAGAGGGGGGCTGGTATGCCACTAAAATTGGTCTAAACAAACATCCCCCCCCCCATGGAAATGAGACATCCAGGTGTAGTTTGCAGTAGAGCAAGCCCTAAGGTTGTATGGTAAGAGCTGCTTAGCTCTGCTGGCCTCCTAGATCTGCACCCCCAGTACAAGCCTTGGAAAAGGTCCATGGCAGCAACACACCATCAGCCAGTCCCACCACTGTGTGGTTACAGAGGTCTGCACAGCAGCTGACTGTGTCACAGCAGCCCCATCCCAGGATTCCCAGCCTGTGACTGTCACGAGCTGTCCTGGGAACATGAGGCTTTGGTTCTGTATTTAGGTTTCAGTTTAATATACTCCAGTCAAGGAGACTGACCATAAAATACTGACCTGAACCAGTCTGAGATCTCACTAGTGCATCTTTGCCTTGCAGGAGCACAGGAATTGTCTGTTTCTGAACACTGCAGCAAATAAGACAGGTCAGGAAATATGAATGCAACACAGGATAGAATCCTATGGTCTTAGCATACACTCTTTCAAAAGAGCTGACCCCCAATTTCATGCATATCTAAAAAAAGTCTCTAGATAGGCATCAGATGTGATAAACTGAAAGAAGATAGTTTTAAAATTCAGACTAGAAGGCAGGACTCCAAGGTTCCACCTTCAACTGTTGACAACCGACCTGCTGTCTAACTTCGAAGTCATTTCTTGTCCCAAATTCTGAAAGCAACAAACCCTGTGGGATTAACAGGGATTGTGGTCTTCACAAACCAGTTACATACAATGAAACAATCCCAGATGATGGGATTTAAGGGGCAGTGAAGTGCAAAGTCCTCCTATGAAGTTTCTTACCTGGTCATGCTATTTATCTTTAGGACAGTGTTTATTGTGGCAATCTGAAGAAAGAGAGAAAGAGCATTAAACAGGTTTCACTGTCAAACAGTTCCTTTTGTTCCTACAAGATATAGCCAAAAAACCTGAAGACTGATGCTTATTCTCTACAATAATGGTCCAGGGCAACTGGATGTAAAAATTACCAGATTCTCAAAATATTTCTTAGTTAATCAGACTTACACTGTTGCTGGTACACCATGAAATATCTGGCTTGTTAAAATACTGCACTTCCAAGTACTTTTCTGTGGGTTTTTTGGTATTACAACATCAAACAGCAAAGGGTGCTGTGACAGGGTGTTTGGGGATGGGTCTGGACACTGGCAGCACGCTGAGCTAAGGACTACAACAAAATCAGGCAAAGTACTGGCAAATCTGTCCAAGTCACCATAAATAAAAGTGCATCTCTCAGCTCTCCAACCTGGCCCCTGCCCAAAAAGCCCCCATGTTTCCAGGCAAACAGCCTTCCTGCCACTCACCAGATGTGGATGGAGGTCCAACTGGCTAAAAGAATCTGTGGTGAAAACATCTTCTTGCACCTGCTGCACAGCTTTTCTGAGTCAGGTGAAACAAACCAAAATAAAACACAGCAGTTAAAGACTGCACAATAGTATTCACCATAAACAGAAACTACAGCTACCAAGGAACTGCTTTGCCCAAGCAAGGGCAAGAATTCAAGACACTGAATTTCAAGGCATTTGAAAGGTTCTTTTTCCTCCCATTTCATCCCAAAAATACCTGTGAATTTCTGGGATGTCAGGGTTGTTTTTAAACAGGCTGGAGGTCTTAATGAAAGGTTTTCTTTTCTGGCAACTTTGGTTGTCAGTCAGCTGTTTCTTAGGAAGAGGTTTTTGGGGTGAACTTCCCTTTTCCCTGATGTCAGCTTCTGTAGTGCATTTTCTGAAGGTGTTTACTGATGGTTTACATTTACGTTTCACAGGTGGGTTTCCATGTGGGGACTGGAACTTTCTTTTCAGAGCTTTGGACTGCTTCAGTGTTGATAAAAAAAAACAGAGAACATGAACTCATTAAGGACTGAGGATCAGCAACGTGGTATCACATTGAACACAAACACCAGCCCACAGATAGATCCCTTTTTCTCTTGATTCCCCTACCCCATGACTAAAGAAACAAAGCTATTTTTACAGCTAGACAGTCCTTACTCTTAACCAATTCACCACCGTCCCAGAGACCTCTCAACACTACTGAAATACAAGAAGAAATCTAACATCATATATAGTGCTTATCTCTAAAGGATTTCACCTAGCTTCCCCTGTAACTGAGCAGAACACACTTTAAAAACCTTTCTCAAAATCTCTGAGAATCTCATGATAACATTAAAGCTATCCCCATCAGCTTCTTCCTTTCTATGGGCAGGAGGGATGGCCTGTACGTCAATCCAATTTATGCTTCTGCCAACTTTCAGTATTTCAGAGCTCTTTATTTCTTCCTCTGCAGCAATCAGTTTATTTTACTGATCTTTCAATCACCTTAAGAGAAACTTTTGCTCTCCCCACATCCCTCCAGGAACAGCGAAGAAGAAAATTAAATTTAACTTTCTTTGGTCCCCAAAGCTCTTCAAGGTCCCCCACAATCCTTTTTCAATGAACTGTTTTTTGCCCCCCCAACACGATCACAAAATTCCTGAAACACATGAAATGCCAGCAGCACAATCTTTCCTCTCTCTTCCCCACTCCTAGGTGATTGCGTTGAGTTTCAAGTGCTATTACTATATTCACTTGTTCCTTCACACTTTTGGCAACCAACCCAAACCCAACCTCCTCCCACCAACAGTCACTGTTGGAAATATCATGGTGGTGCCCTCAAAGTACTTCACACCATCAGGGTAAATCCTGGCAAACAAATCCCACATGTTTTGCACAATATTTAGAGAAGCATTTTGAAATTATATTTATGCCTGCAAATTGGAGCACAGGAAGTTCCACACCAACATGGGGAAGATCTTTTCACAGTGAGGGTGCCAGAACCCTGGGACAGGCTGCCCAGGGGGTGTGGAGTCTCCTTCTCTGGAGAGATTCCAGCCCCATCTGGACACCGACCTGTGCAGTATGAGCTGGGGAGCTGCTTTGGCAGGGGGGTTGGACCCCAGGAGCTCTCCAGGGCCCTTCCAACCCCTACAGCTCTGTGATTCTGTGAAAATTAAGAATACTAATTGAAACAGATTCACAGAATTGTAGGGGTTGGAAGGGACCTCCAGAGACCATCAGGTCCAACCCCCCTGCCAAAGCAGCTCCCCAGCTCATACTGCACAGGTCGGTGTCCAGATGGGGCTGGAATCTCTCCAGAGAAGGAGACTCCACACCCCCTGGGCAGCCTGTCCCAGGGCTCCCTCACCCTCACTGGGGAAAAGTTCCTCCCCAGGTTGCTGTGGAACTTCCTGGGCTCCAATTTGCAGCCATTGCCCCTTGTCCTGTCCCCACAGACACTGAAAAGGGGCTGGCCAATTCCCCCTGCACCCCATGCTTCAGATATTGATAACCATTGATTAGGTCCCCCCTCAGTCTTCTTCTCTCCAGGCTGAACAGCCCCAGCTCTCTCAGCCTTTCCTCACAGGATAGATGCTCCAGGCCCTTCAGCATCTTCATAGCCCTTCTCTGGACTCTCTCCAGGAGGTCCCTCACCCTCAGCGGGAAGAAGCCTTCCACATATCGGTGTAGAACTTCCTATAACCAACCCAGAAGCACTGTATCGATAACTTTAGAACTGAAAATACCTTTTTAACCGGTGCTTGTTCTTTCTTCAAACTTGGGCGAGTAAAGCGCCTCTTCCTGCCGCTCGCAGCCAGCCTACCCTACGCCTGGAGCCTTCCCCCCCCTGGCAGCACTGCCCGAGGCAGAGGCCGAGCAGAACAGCACCCACAGCTCCAGCAGCCAGCCCCTTCCGCGCCCAAAGCCGCTCAGCCCGCCGGGGACGCGCGGAGCAGCCCCAGCAGCGCGCCCCTCCCCCGGGATGGGGAAGCTCCAACCGGCCTCTCCCCGCCCGCTCCCTCACGGTTCCTCCCCTGCCACAAGCCCCGCTCCCGGCCGCCCGCCGAGCCACCCCGGGCAGGTACCGACCCCGTCCCTGCGGGGACAAGCCAGGGGCCGGACCTCCTAACTTCGGTGGTTCCCCCGTCCCGCGGCTCCCCCGGGCCAGCCCCTCGCCCGACTCCTCACCTCCCGCCAGGCGAGAGCCACGGCCCCCCGCAGCGGCGCCCCGGGACCCCCGGCCGCGGGGGGCTGGCTCGGGCCGGCTCCCGGTCCCCCTCGCCCGCACCTACCCGGCTGGGGACGCCGGGCCCACGGCCCCGCACGGCCGCGCTGAGGTTGAGGAGCAGCGTCCCGTCCGTCGCCATGACCCGCCGCCTCCCGCAGGGCCCCGGGGCCGCCCCTCAGGCCGGGCCGGGCCGGGCCGGGCCAGCCCGTGAGGGCGGAGAGGAGGCGGACGGGGTGCCGAGGCGGCCCCCCCAGGGGGACAGTCGCTCTCCTGAGCCGGCCACCCCGCTGCAGGAGTTCGGCGGGGCAGAGCGCAGCGTCGCCCGTCCCTCCTGTGCGCACCACCGGCCTCACGGAGCAACGCAGGCGACGCCAGGGCAGCCCCAACCGGGGCGGTCGGGGGCTTCGGTGGCCACGGCGGCGCATGCGCGGCGCGGCCCGTGAGGCGGCGGTAAGATGGCGGCGGCGGAGCGCGGGGGCAGCCCCTCGCTGTCGGCGGGGGAGGAGGAGCCGCCGCTGGGGCTCGACTTGCTTGTCGAGGAGGCGGCGGCAGCGCCCAGCGCCGGGTTCCGGCTGACGGCGGTGCGGCGGGAGCCGGCGGTGAAGCTGCAGCACGGTGTCAGCGGGCTGGAGCCGCTGGCCTGGTCGGAGGACCACCGGGTGTCGGTGAGCACGGCCCGCAGCATCGCCGTCCTGGAGCAGCTCAGCGACGTCCACAGCGGCGGGCAGGAGATGGTCATCCATCGCACGGCTGTGCCCGCGCCCTCCGCCGCCTGTTTCCTCAAGGTGAGCTGCCCCGCACGGCCCAGGCCGGCCGTCTCCCTCCCCCTCTGCAGGGCCTGGGGCCGCCCCGCTGCGCGTCCCCGGGCGGTGGGGGAGCCCCCGGGCGGTGGGGGAGCCCCCGGGCTGCTCCTGCCCCGCGCAGAACTTAAAGTGGGTTGATGGCGTTTTAAAAGCTCAGGGGAGAAGAACCCGGCCCGGACCCGGCTATGTTGGGGTGTGATTCGCTGTCAGGTGGGTGTCAGGGGCTCTGGAGTTGAGCAGTATTTCTGAGCATCACTTGAGCTCCAGCACCTCGATGATAATTATTTCAGGAAGAGTTTAAGCAGAAGCATGTCCTGATTTGCTACCTGTGCTGAAAGATTTTTGCAGCAGGAACAGTTTTGGGCTTCAGGGGGACATCTGACCTGTTACACTCATAGCACAGCGTGGTAATTCCAAGTGATTATCTTATTTAATAACTCTGATGTGAACTTTTCTTCCTAAACAGTGCTGAGAACTCAGGATAACTGAAATATTGAATGCTTTACAGTTTGAATGTTATGCCAAGTGCTTTTAAGAACACACTTGAGGTCACAGAAGTATGAAAACAGGCTGAGTCAGCAGACAAAGATTCAGTAGCTGAGTCTCAAAATCACACAAATTCAAACCATGATACTTACACCAAATTGAAATAATGATACTTAAGTCTTTGTGATGTTAATTAACCATTGGAACACCGTAGCATCGGGCATGATGGGGGATGCTGTATTTCAAGTGGGAATTCATTCTAGGAAAAGTCTTCCTAAAAAAAAAAAAGAAAGAGGAAGAAAAGGTACTAGAACTGTTTTAAAACTGTTTCTGTTATCTTCTAGGTTGGTCCAAAAAAGGAGGTAGCAGAATGTAAGGAGAAGTTTGCAAGTTCAGCGGATCCAACAGTTAGTCAGACTTTCATGCTAGACCGAGTATTCAACCCTGAGGGGAAGTCGCTGCCCCCCCTGAGAGGATTCAAGTACTCCAGCTGGTCACCACTGGGCTGTGACGCCAACGGCAGGTGCCTGCTTGCAGCTCTGACCATGGACAATCGGCTGACCATCCACGCAAACCTCAACAGGCTGCAGTGGGTGCAGCTGGTGGACCTGACAGAGATCTATGGGGAGCGCTTGTATGAAGCCAGTTACAGGCTTTCAAAGGCTGACACTCCCAGGGGAGAACTGGGAGACTTCTCTGAGTTCCAGCGCCGGCACAGCATGCAGACTCCGGTGCGCATGGAGTGGTCAGGCATCTGCACCACTCAGCAGGTGAAACACAACAACGAGTGCCGGGATGTCGGCAGCGTGCTCTTGGCAGTGCTCTTTGAAAATGGCAACATTGCAGTTTGGCAATTCCAGCTTCCGTTTCTGGGTAAGGAATCCATTACTTCTTGCAATACCATAGAGTCTGGAATAAACGCCCCCAGTGTGTTGTCTTGGTGGGAATATGAACATAACAACCGGAAGATGAGTGGACTTATTGTAGGGAGTGATTTTGGACCGGTTAAGATCCTCCCTGTCAACCTAAAAGCAGTCAAAGGCTACTTTACGCTGAGACAACCCGTAGTCTTATGGCAAGAAATGGACCAGTTACCAGTGCATAGCATCAGATGTATTCCTCTCTATCACCCCTACCAGAAATGTAGCTGTAGCTTAGTGGTGGCTGCAAGAGGACCTTACGTGTTCTGGTGTCTCCTGTTGATATCCAAAGCGGGTCTCAATGTCCATAATTCCCACGTGACAGGGCTTCATTCCTTGCCAATCGTCTCTTTGACAGCAGACAAACAGAACGGCACAGTGTACACGTGCTCCAGCGATGGAAAGGTAAGGCAGCTCATTCCTATATTCACAGATGTGGCTTTAAAGTTTGAGCACCAGCTGATTAAGCTCTCAGAAGTGTTTGGCTCTGTCAGGACTCACGGAATAGCTGTTAGCCCGTGCGGTGCGTACTTAGCGATTATTACAACAGAGGGCATGACTAATGGTCTTCACCCCGTTAACAAGAACTACCAAGTTCAGTTTGTAACCCTTAAGACTTTTGAGGAGGCAGCTGCACAGCTTTTGGAGTCTTCTGTTCAGAACCTCTTCCGCCAAGTGGACTTGACGGATCTTGTACGCTGGAAAATCTTGAAGGATAAGCATATTCCTCAATTCTTACAGGAAGCCCTGGATAAAAAGATTGAGAGCTGTGGTTCTACTTACTTCTGGCGGTTTAAGCTGTTCCTCCTGAGGATTTTGTACCAGTCAATGCAGAAAGCTCCCTCAGAGGTCATGTGGAGACCTTCACATGAGGATGCAAAAATCTTGATATCGGATTCCCCTGGGATGGGCAGCACTGAAGAGGATCAAGAGGAAGGAACTTCTAAACAAGCCAGCAAGCAGAGCCTATGTGACACAGGCAAAGGTATGGACATAGATGACACTGCAGATGATTCTCTTCCTCAGTCAAGTGACATAGGAGGCCGCGAGCCAATGGAAGAAAAGCTTCTTGAAATACAGGCACAGATTGAGGCAGTAGAAATGCACTTGACACGAGAACACATGAAACGGGTGTTGGGAGAAGTTTATCTGCACACATGGATTACAGAAAACACCAGTATTCCCACCAGAGGAGTCTGTGACTTCTTAATGTCCGATGATGGCTATGATGACAGAACAGCACGAGTAAGTGCACCTCTATGCTCTGGGGATTCAGTATTACAAGTGACTTCTTTCTCCCCCTCTGTATCCGTAAATGAAAATACAGCTTTGGGGGTGGGACATCACGTCATCCTTGCCAGTCAGTCTCTGTAGAGCATACAGTTTATGTTGTCCTTCCTTCAAATTGTGACATAGGAGGGAATGTCAATACATATCTTGAAATTTGGATCAGGTACAATAAAGAATAAGCATGCCTGAGTTTTTCCAGATCAAGGGGGAGAACCATGGATATTCCACTGATGTTGGTGGGTTTAGAACATATACTGACTGAGAGGGATTTTTGTTTTCATGGCTAAGCTTATTTAGTCTATCACCTGTACACAACTAAACCTAGGAGGTATTTCCTCTAGTCAGTTACGTCTGCAGTTGTCATTTTAAGAGTTACAGTATCATTTAAAAAAAATATTTATGATTGAAAGTGCTGTTACTGTTCAGGTGGTACATCAGGTCTTGTCACTCCTTCATGAGCCTTCACTGAAAGGATCAGTTACAGAGGTTCTTCAGAAAGCAGTGGTGCTTTGTGCATTAAATCAAGCGATCCAGAACTTTCTGTGTGACTTTCAGTTAACCAAGTTGACTGAACATCTTTGTTGTAACATAGAGCGCCTGAGCCATCAGGCATGCTGCATTTATTGAACCACAATAAATAAGCACAACTGAATGCTTAGCCATGATAGGACCTCTTCCCAATCTTGCAATAGTCCCAAAACAAAAGGACAGGATCCTAACTTGTGGTGGGTTAGAGTAAGCATCTCTGGCAGGAAATAAGTGGCCCCTGAACCCTGCGCTGGGCAGTGGAGATTTCTGAATACAAATGTCAGACAAAGGAAGCTCCTGTGGGAACACTCTGCCGTCAGCCTCCTGGCTCTTGAGATTTGATGACAAGAATGCTGTGGTGTCTCTGTAGCCTCTTTGAGCAGAGAAGAGTTCTTTTCAGTACTTAAGTCCTTTACATTGCCTCCAGGAGGACAGAGGAAGGAAGCTCGTTTCCATTACTGATGTAACGTTGTCTCTCTGCTGGATGTACAAGCAGACAGGCCATGCAGTGTGGCCATCAGTAATTCACTAGGAAAACATTCTGGCAGAACAGGTGTGTTTTCCTAGCATCCAATTACTACAAATTGAAGGTTTGAGAGGTTGCTTTTCCTATCTTGTTGAAAAGAGTCTCTTTTTATAGTGATTAAAAGCTGACTTCAAAATTCTATTTTTATCTATTCAATTTGCTTCACATTTTAAAGGTGCTTGGGATGCAATTTATATCTCTTGAAATGTCAAAGACAAATTTCATCAGATACATGTTCTACTGTAAACATTAGGTATATGCTGAGGTGACTGCTGAAGACATGCATCCAGGTAATTTTCAAACATGATTGTTTTTAACACATCCATTGCAATAGGGATGAGAACGTGGAAGCACCACTGCTCTGGTTAGTGGTGTGAGACCAATGTCTTCAGCACTTAAAGTTACAAATAGCTTAACATGACACACTTACTCTGAAGTTCTGTATCTCTCTACTGTGGGACAGAAGTACTTAGGAGGTGACAACAACATGAGAATGAACTAATACTTATCAGTGTATTACATTCCTTACATTTTTCTTTCCTTGAATTCAGTGAAGATGATAAATCTTTGCATCCTCTGTTAAATTCCGAAATCACAGTGTCCTGAGGGACGTTCCCACCTTGCAGTAGGCAGCTGTCTTGCTGTAAACAATGCTGACTGCTGTGTGTTCCCAGGTGCTGATTGGGCATATCTTAAAGAAAATGAACAAACAGACTTTCCCAGAGCACTGCAGCTTGTGTAAAGAGATCCTGCCATTCACTGATCGCAAACAGGCAGTCTGCTCCAACGGACATATTTGGCTCAGGTAATTGGTTCTTGAAGAGTTTTTTTTTGCTCTCCTCTGGATAACTTAAACATGCTTAAATAGCTAATCTAAACCCCTTCTTTAGTGTTGGAGGAAAAAAGGCATGAAGCATGTCATCTGTACTGCAGGTAATTGCAGCTTTTGCTGACTCTTACCTGTCCTCTTCCATGAGAGAGGGCACTGTAGACTGGATTTGGTTCCATTACCAGTATACTTTTTAAAATAAAATTGTTTTGGTCATCTAACTTTTTCTTCAAGCTGGGGGAGGATGGGGCAGGGAGAAAGTATGTGAGGGAGAATCAAAACCACAAGTCCTTCTTTCAAATGGCATGTGAAGGAGGGTTTCTTTTAGCTACCTCAGTGCTTGAAAGCAAAGTAATTTAACAAAAAATAATTGGAAACAGCCATACTGATAACTAAGACAAATTCTGGAACATCTGGAAAAGGAAATCTTCAGCATTGGCATATTGGGTACTGTAGTCAGTCACAAAGGAAAAATCTTTGCCTAGAGGTACTGTGGTGCTAGTTTGGCCAAATAGTTGTTGCTTTAAAGACAACATGGTTCTTCCTCTCTGCCATAACCTCAAGATTTTCACCCCTTCTACTGTATTCTAAAATCTTGTGGCTAATGATGAAACTTTCATCAGTGGTATATTGATTTTTGGCCTTTTTTTTTGGTGACCACATGTAACTGGATACACTTGGGCAGTTTCATTTAGCTGAATTAATATATTAACCCTATTTTTTTGTGATTCACGAGGCTCATTACTACCCTTACTCTCAGAAAGCAAAGTCTATTGGGAACAAAATCCAGGCTCCAGTCAGGGCACAGGAGCAGGTCAGAAAATCAAGCCCAACCCCAAGCCTCTTGATAAAACTACTTGTCCTTTCACAGGTGCTTTCTAACCTACCAGTCCTGTCAGAGTTTGGTGTACAGGAGGTGTCTGCTTCACGACAGCATCGCACGGCATCCAACCCCAGAAGGTAAAACTGTTCCTGTGGCCAAGAGGAGCAGGATTCCACATTCCTAAACCTTACCTGCAACATGACTTGAATGAATTTCACTGGCTTTCCCCTTTTAGGCAGTTAGGGGGTGAAGTACTAGTACTCTGCACTACATGGTGCCTTGTTGTTGTCCGTGCATTATGTTAATTACCAAATAGTCACTGCAGAAACCAATTTATAAATCCTACATTGACATGAGAGCTGGGTAAACACATAATCTGTGCTGGAGTGCTACAACAGTTGCTTTCTATTCAAGTTGGATATATTAGTGTTCAGTGAGGTGAAGGTCTTTGACATTCTATTTCAATGCAAGCTCTGCTCGTCCAGCACAGGTTAAGAAACAGTTGGCACCTTGCTGTCTTAGGTCCCAAACCTGCCCCAAGTTCATCTTACAGACCCGATGGCAGGCTGTGGGGGCCAGGTAGCCTTTTGGCTTTGTATTTTCAGAGTTTGAGGAAGGACAAGCTGTGCAAGAAAATTGTTTTCTTTCCAACTGGTAGACTTAAAAACATCATGGAGTGCTCTAACAGTTTGTCTTAAACTGTAGGCGATGCTTTTCCTCTCCCCATGATATGTGGGTGTTCCAGTCAGCACTAAGGATCAACTACTGAATTTATACCTCTGTGTAGAGAGGCTGTAAGCTTAATTTCCTTCTACTGGAGAGGGATGAAGAAAGAGGAACCAAGGACTGCATTACATGAAGGATCTAACTTCAGAAAATAAGAATGCTACATTTGTGGCATGGCAATTCTTTACATTTTTTTCCCATGTAGCCATTTAGATGAGTATGAAATGATACAGCATGGGCTGTTTCACCTTAGTTTTGTCCCCTGAAGTGAGATTCAAACTGTCATTTCTTGAAATCTCAGGACAGAAATAGAGGTTGGATTCCTTTTGAACTCTCAGCTAATCCTGTGCAATGAATATATACAAACTGTTTCAGGATTACTATCTAGTTTGTCCATCTCAGGCATCATTCCTGTGTTCATCATCTCTTACCTCCAGCTTTAAACAACTTGTTTTCTTATTTGCAGACCCTGAATGGATCAAGAGGTTATTGCAAGGACCTTGCACATTCTGTGATTCTCCTGTGTTCTAGAGGAGCAGTGTAAAGATTGAAAGTATTTTCTCTGCTGCATAAGCTCCCTTTGGTCTGGAAGGACATCAAGTGCAGGAATACAGACTTTACTGGAGGGGGAAGACATTGTCCACAACGCTGTAAATAGAACATGGGAGGTTCTAAAAAATCCTGAAGTCCAGAACCCATTCCATGCTCCAGAAACAGGAGTACATCTGGGGAGAGCGAGTTTATAGAGCCGTTTGGAAATGCACCCCCAATGGAAATGCACCCCATCAGCACCTGGACACCCTTCCTTGGGCTGAAAAAGAACTGCAGTCCTGAGCTCACAGTGTGAACTGTCCTTTCTGCCTGACAACTGTGTCATTTCCCAAAAGCTGGGAGCAGTGGAGCTGCCTCCTCAGTGGTCTTGGTGGGTAGTGAAGGCTTCAGCTCGCGGTGCTCTCGTTTGCTTGTTGACAAGCACTGGCACTTGCTGCAGAGTGTTAAACCAGCAGAATAATTTGTGGTTCTAATTTCTTGCAGAGCGAAGCGTGTGCCTGTTGCAGCCATGTGAGAGAAATTGGCCATTGTATTAGTTTCACTTAAAGCCTAGAAGAATAGCTGCTTCTTACCTGCTCTAGCAGTACTGCAGTCAGAAGGGTAATATTGGCTGCCTGGGTCAAATATGGATCAGTAAGAATAATTTTTAAACGTAATAACTATTAAACTAATAGCAATTAGATTAAACACTAATATATATATATAATTTCTGATGCTCTTAAGTCTCTTCCTCCACTTTCTGAACCAATTCTAACCACTTCCTAGCTTTTACCAACACATATGCCTTTGGTTTCACTTAACCCTCTACCCACAGGAATCACCTTTTCCAGTGTAACTCAGTTACCAAAGCCATTGCCAACTTACCTTATTGTCAGCTGAATTGAGAAGTCTGACACACAAGTAGTCACCCCCAGCTGGCAGTTTCTCTTTTCATAATAATGCATTAAAAACCCCCAAGCCACAGGTACACTTCCCACAGGTGGTCACACAGTCTGGGGAAGCTGTTCCTGCAATAACCCTTTCTCATCAAGAGATTATAAATACACCAGTGATGTAGCATGGCTGAGCCCAGAAATTTATTCTGCCTTCTAACTGTCCTGTCAGAAAAAAAAAAAGGTATTTTTCTTCCAGCATTGAGTTCCTGTGGGGAGCAGGAGAATCCTTCTCAACTTCCTATGCAGTGTTAGAGGTATAATGCCTCCAAAATGTGTATGGTTATTTGGTACGGTTTGTCTTGTTGGCTGAAATCCACGTTGTCAAAGACTCCAAAGTTCATGTATTTGCTTTTGTCAGAGTACCAACCCAGACACTGGGATGTGTTGCCCTGTTTGTGATTCATGACACTTCTAACTGTGTGTGAAGTCCTCTGTAGCTGTTTGAGGATCAAGGAATTGTCCTGACAGTATCAGTCCCACAGTGCACACGTGGATTGGTGCTGAGCTTTCCTTGACTTAATGACTATGCATATCTTCTTAATGTTCCTTCACCTTCACTAGGAGCAGATGTTTTTCAGCTAACATGAAAACAAGTCAGCTGTCCTCACCGTTCAGTGTTTCATGCATTAAGCATGACAGTGCTGTGACTGAGAATAATATTAATATAGTAGCCTAGAACAGCAGAAGCACATTAATCTGTAAAATAATTAGCCCTGTTTGTAAATACCCTTGGAAGTGATACCATAATTGTATTAAAGAAATGTTTAGTTTTTTATTGCTGTGCATTGAAAATTGAAGTTACTTCAGTGTGCCTGCCAAGAAAGAAAATGTAGATCGTGGTAGCATCTAGTAAAACAAAGAGTAACCTCTATACCCAACGTGTGTGTAGTTTGGGGCTGCATCTGTCATCTTCCCAGTGTTGGTGGGCTTTGGGGGCTACATCAGTTTCCAACATGAGCTGAACAGGTTTATTCATGGTGGCAGAGAAACCTTAAGTGGAAGCTGTGTGTCCTTGTCCAGGCCTTCTCCACCAGTTCATCAGTGAGTGTTCTGGTTCAGACATTCACCTGACTGTGGAAAGGGTCAGAGGGTCTCCAGAACCACATGTAAATAAAAGCTTTTTAAAAAGTCAAAGAACATTTCTTTGATGTTGGTGTAGAAACCATAATAATACCCTGATCTGCTGAAATGTTTAAGTCTGGCAGACCAAAAGGTACAGCATGGCATCGTTTGGTTAATTCCTGGTGATCACTTGCAGCAGTTACCTTGAATTGCCCTGGTTTGAGTTGTAATGCTTTAGACATGCAGGAGCTCTAGTTCACCTAGCATTAATGTGTATTTCCTTGTCTTTCAATGCAGGAGCTCTAGTTCACCTAGCATTAATGTGTATTTCCTTGTCTTTCAAGGCAGTAAGTACTCTGTATTTAACCTGATTTATGACTGCTGGGAGAATGGAATTTTAAAGCCAGTTGTGGGCTTTGTCTGCATGCCAGTGGAGATCCTGTAGCACAAAGCTTTCACTTCTCACCCTGACCCACTCACAACACAGAGGTGGTGTGGGGGTTTGTTTTAGACCACCACTGGTCCCTATGTGTATTTTTAACTAGCGTAGGCTTGAGTAGTACAACACACCTCAGACCACTGACATTTAACCTCTGGTGCTGATCTTGCTGGACTTCTTTTTTTCCAGCTAGTGGCTGAGACTTCCTTCAGGAAACCTTTAATCTGTCTTGGGCTCATGACTTGCTGTTCTGGGAAGGTGGAGGTCAGTCCCATTCCTGCAGGGCTGCAGCAGCACCTCAATACATTATCCCTCACATTGTCCTAATCAAACCCTCGAGTTCATTCCACCCAAGGAAGGTACGAGCACCTGCCCAGATCCTCATGCTATTTACCCTTAGCAGATCTGTGCCTTCTCCAGCTATTACACCATTGAGCTATCCATTAATAAGTCCCAGTCTGTTTTGAGACACCAAGTAAAGCTGTCAAAGAATAAATCCCACAAAAGCAGAGCTTCTCTTGATAAGTTTTTTCCCTGAGTTTTGCAGGATCTCTCAAACAAGTGAGCGCTGGAAGGCTCCCCTCAGCTGCTTCACCATTTGGTGGCAAACACTGTGGCTGGTCATGGTGCCTCACCTCCAAAGGAAGAATGATGCTCCAGCAGACAGACTTGAGTATTTTTTTGATGCACAGCTGCTTGTTAGGTTTTTTTTAAAAAGAAATGTGGTACTTGCTCTTGCACCTTAGAATTAATAGCCAGAAATGCTGTGTTCTGTGTCTGAAGCTAACATGTCATTGTCCTTGATAAGTAGCTTCTGATAGCATTTAAGATTTGCTACTCATGCTGATAACAAGAGTTTATCCCTCCTCCACTGGGATGAAGAAATCCAGGTTCAGTGGATAAGCAGAACAGCTCTGGCCAAACAGCTTCTTGGTGCTACAGGTGATTGTTTGAACTAAGGTCAAATTCTGGGGTCACGAGGACTCTGCCTTGGGTCTGAGTTGGTGACACTGGAACTCATTGCTGCCTTTTGCCTTCATTCACATATGGATTTGGGACTTCACCATTCAATCTTCCTTTCTGTTTTATGTTCCCCCATCCTATTAATCCTGTTGTATGTTTCTAGAGAGGAAATATGGTTGATAATGTATACATACAGGCAATAAATATTTCCCTTATTTTCTTAAGCTTACCAGGTTTTCCACTGGCTAATGTATCATCAGTGGTGATGGGAAGTGTCACACCATTTATTCTATCCTCATTAAGGGTTTAGTGACATAAAAGAACTAAAGGCAAACATTTATAGTCCTAGTTAGAGGCTAATGGATCACACTTTGTGCTGTTATGCCCTCAACTAACATTTACAGGAGACTTGTTTGCACCAGATTAATTTCTCACACCCCACAGAGCCCTTCCTTTATGGCCTGCCCACCTTCTGACGCAGTGGACAGGTGCCTTTGGAGGCAGCACCTTGCAGGCACAATTGCTGGGGTCTCAGTTGGTTCTTGAGGTGGGGAATCGGGGCGAGAACCAGGAAGAGAGCCCACCCCTGCTCTGAGGAACCCTCGCTGCTGAGCAGGTCGGGGTTAATCACTGAAGCTGCTGCTCTTTTGACAGTGTCTAAACTGCATGCGGACAGATGTACAAGGCTGGTGAGATGTCTCTGACAATAGATAACCTTCAAGGGGGCAGGATGGTGGCTGCAGGAAGAGGAAGGTACCTCTTCCTTCCCTCTATCCTGCTTTTCTGCCTGAGTGGAGCTGGTACAGAGGCGAGAAACCGCCACCTGTCTGCTTCCTGCTGTCAATCGTGATGAAATGCCTCTTGGCTTTTTACAACCTAGCTCGCTCTGTTTAATGAATTCTTTCTGGCAGCCACCTTAAACGCATAGTTAAGCAGCCATCCCAATACTTAACAATATAATAAACCTCAAATTTGTTACTGCAGAGCACAAGCTTGTGGTTTTGCAGCTGGAAGTAAGGGCAAGAGCCTCAGAGCCTGGGGAGCCGTGGTAAGAGTCAGATTGATAGTGTCTAAGCTAACTGGGAGAAGGTGTCTGAGTTCTCAGTAAATAAAGGTGAAATGCTCTGAGTATTTATCAGGACTACAGCTGTCCTCATCCCCCTCTTGTATTCTCTTCTGAAGCTTTGTCAGCCCTGTACACACACAAGTTATACTGGTTATACTCCAGACTTACATCAAAGTGGTCGGGGTTTATTCTTTACCCAGAACTGGTACAGATGTCAGCGTGGAGACCCCTGCTAGTTCCCAGCCCTGCTGGTAAACACCAGGTCAGAAAGCTGCTTTCCCCTGGAGTCCTGTCCTACCCATTGAAGGTGCAGGAACCTCAACAAGATGGAGTCAAGCCTTCTCTTGGAAGTCTCAACCCAGGATAATTTTTCACTACTTGTAGAGGTCAGTGTGTGTGCAGAGCTGCTGTTTTCACTTCCTATGGAGGAGGGGCTTAAATTACTTAAATTACTTAAAATTTCTACCTGTGCTAATCTTTGGCCAGTTCTAACTTATACTTCACACTGGAGATGTTCCCAGACCCTTGCAGTCAGCTGGAATGTTCTTACTCTGTTGCTGATGTGTGGAGAGCCTGGCTCAGTGCTGGCTATCAGAGAAGGGACATAGCAGCCTGGATTTGCTTGAGATGGTGTAAGCAGGCTAAGTGTTAGCTCTAGGTCAGCTTGACCCAGTAGCTAGCTGTAACTGGATATTGCTGGTGCTCAGACACCTGCAGGATGCGATAAGAGGATGTTTAAACTTCAGGAATGTGGAAACAGAACAAAGAGGGGACGGGCCGGCATCTGTCTGCCTGACCAATAGTGAGCTTGACTTCTGCAATATGTATGAGCTAATTAAGCAGTGTATTTAACCAAGGCTTGCTTGAATAAAAATTGGGACTTGCTGATGAACCATATGGTGGCCGAAGTCTCCCTTCTCCGACACTGATGTTTAATACTAACTCAGTTTTTAGCACTCTTCCCTTGAAAGACCGGGAACTCCTGCTGCTCTGTTGTGGTCTGGCTAGTGACCTCAGGAGCATCAGAGCTGCCTGTGGAGGAGTTTCCATTGTGCCATGCAGCTGGTATGTGGGGCTCTTACTGCTTTAACAACGGTACAGGTCAGGAAGGACAGAGTGACTCCCTCTGCTGTCCTCAGCTGCGGCTGAATCCATCCAAACGAGAACCTCTGGAGCACCTTGATCACAGGAGGACTCCTGCACCGAGCCCTGCGGTGTTCCTATTTAGCATGAACCCAGGAGGGCAGCCCTGAAGAGGGGAAACCCAAGTACCATCCAAGTGAAACTGTTCAGAAGAGAGTTTAGTTTAATTGCTCCGCTAATCTAACGGGTCTCTTCATGATACTTTAATTTCATTCTGGGGTTGTGGGCATTGTTGCTTTTCATCCAGCCTGGTGATCAGCTGAGTTTTTAAATCTTGATTTTCTGGATTTTTCCTTTGAGACTTGGCTCATGGGAGGGTCTGATAAAAGTTGCTGTGAATACTGATGCTGTGTATATGGCCCATTTTGTAAATGTGAAGCAAACCTGGATGAATGTTTTGTATACTGCAACAGTAGCATTGTAATCCTGCTCCTTTTTTTATTCTAAATAAATAAAGTACTTGTTTGCAATGTCTGTACTTTAAAGGACTGAATTTCTGGGAGAGACGTGGATGCCATGAGCTGAGACGGACAAGAGTGAGCAGTGGAGCCAAGCATCCAGTCCTTCAGCATGAGGCTTCACATGTAAAAGAAAATACATACCTCATAATAAAAATCTCACTGTGGCCTTGTCACAGACATGGGCAGTACAGCCTGGGCGAGGCCTGAGGGTCTGATAGTGCCCTTCAGCCACCCAAACGTTCCTTTCTCCTCTGTGGCACAAGCTCAGCCCCTCTTTTCCCTGGCTGCCTGAACTGCCTTGTGGCAGTGCTCCACCTCCAAAACACAATTCCACTAAAGAACCAACTTTTGGGAGTGAAAGGGGCCTGACATCACCCTTTCCTCCTGGAGAATCATACAGTCCATGCTGCAGAAAGAGGGAAATAAATCAGGAATGTCTGCTGGTAGAGGGGAACAGACAGTTTCCTGTAGGAAGTACATACAGCAAGGCAAGAGTCACCTTCCAGGTTCGGTTTTGGCAGCTGCAGCACCGATGGGCAGTTACAGGGTCATAACCACAGTTTCTTCCTACTTAAGCTCAGCTCAGCTCCAGCTGCGCCTCTGGGGAACAGAGCTAAGGCACAGGAACCTTAAGCCTGTCTTTGCTCTAAACCCAATCTTAAGGGCTGGTATGAACACCTTGCTGGCCTTTCCTTCGTTAGAGTCCTTCAGCACTTTGTGAGCAGGTGGTGGTAAAGCCAGCTACATTTAAGGTCTTTGTGTTTGCATCATCACCCAAGCTGGACCCAAGCCTTACAGGACAGGTGAGAAAACGGGAAATCTTTCAAAAGCAGGTCCTGGCAGAGACAGTGCTGGAGGCCTGGGCCACCTGCCAGTGGGTGTTCAAGCATCCTTGCACCACAGGTCACCGGTGGGTCTATTGGTTGGATCAGGTGGGCACAAAAGTTTGTGGAACAGTTGGATGTTCTCATCGTGTTGCTGAACTACACAATTAACAGCATAACATATAGGGCACAGCACAACCTCCAGGCAGCCTTCTCTGCAAAGCGTCTTTGGAAAGCAGAGTGATGAAAGATGTCCATTTCAGAACTGGGCAAGCTGTACAATAAGTAACGTCTGGTCCCTGCTGCGTTCTTCCCACCTCCTCTTTACCTTGTTTTTCTCATTGCTCAACATTTGTTTTGCCAGAATAAGATGCTAATAAAATCAAGTGTAGTTACCAAATTGGTTTTCAAGTGTTGCATTCCAATTATAAAAGCCTAATTCCTCCTTCCACCCGCTGAACCTTTTTGGTATTAACAGGCTTTACTATGCAAAGTGATGCAGGGGCTGTTTCGTTTACAGTAATTAAATGAATGTCAATTGTTTTAGTTGTTTCTGAGGGAGAGTTCTACATGAGTATTAGCATGTTCTGCTAACCCTTACGTTCTGCACTTCAGGCCTGCTGCAAACCCTTGGGGGTTGACCATTGACCTGAGACTCCATACCCAGACATGCCAAGTGCATCTCAATGAGACAAGCTCTTTTTCTCAGTTTCTATGGAACCAGCAGAGCGGAACTAATATAGCGTCCGCATATAGATGAAAGAATGAAGAGGAAAAAGGGCTTTACAGCTAAATTAATTAAGCAGATGTACCTGTCTAATTAAAGATGCACTGTCCCTTTTGTACCCTAGCTGCAGTACAAACAGTATTTAAATACACTCTCTATCCATTTCATCTATCAAAATATTTAGTAGGAACACTCAGATGAAGGTGATATTAGCAAGATGAGCTTCCCATGTATTATTAATAGAAGGGCTCCCAATTATGCATGAATGCTGCAGCAGATCTTTATAGCAATGGCATAAAAAACAGCTGCCCAAGTAGGTTACCAAACAGCATATTTGTAACAGGTAGGACTGTTATGAATGCCCTTGCCCAGCTTTACAGGAGGGTTTGTGGTTGGGCCCCGTGGGAGCAGCCGCTGGCTCAGCCTGCCACTACGAGCTGGAATTTCTCAGTGCAAGAGGCACAGAGGACTCAGCTTATGTGCCCTGTGCCAGAGGATTTGGCTTCCTTCAATTTCAGACACGCTTATTCTGAGGTTCTTAAAGCTGCCCTCAAGGCTGCAAAGTCCAATTTCCACATCACCCAAGAGATACTTAAAGTTCTAACCTTCAGCTCTCCCAAAGGAATACAACGTCCCCACAGCCATCTGAGTAAACAGGGTCTTCCTCACTGGGATTTACTCCACAGGCACAAGGAGGAAATTTGGCCTTTACACCTCTACAGTGCCCTGTATCAACCTGGGCACACACAATCAAAGACAGCAACAAAGACTCAAGCCCAGAACAACAGGACTGGGGAAACCATCTAGAACCAAAGCACTTTGAGAGGCCTGGCCTCTCTGGAAGGAGAGGGCACCTGCTCCTGCAGCCCTCCAGGCACAGAGGGCTCCAGGAGAAAGCCAAAGCTCTTTCCCATCCCTTGCTCAAGGGGAATTGACACGCATTCCCATGGGAGAAAGAGAGGGAGGCATAATTGAGGCATCAAACTCTGCACTCCTCTGAATCACAACAGCAAATCATGCCCCTTCTTTAGAAGCATGAGGGACATGCATTTCCACAGCCAGAACCTGAGCTAGCTAACAGAGTGCTATGCTTCTTTCTCATCAAAGATTTTCCAGTTAAAAAAAAACTTACCTGAGCATTTACTGCAGCCAGATCCAACCAGAGCAGAAAACCATCCCAAACCTGGGCACCAACCTGCCCAGGCACAGCTCAGTCAGGGCAGCCACAGGCGAGTCCCACAGCCAGCATGAAATAAGGTCAGGGAACATCTGCTGCAGAAAAGCCTCTGGGACAGGCTGGGAACCTCACCCCCTGAGGAAAACAGGATTTAGTAACCTAGCCACTCCTGCAGCTCGTTACATCCTTAATTGGGTTCTGACAGCAATCAACCTGCAACCAGCTTTCTATGGCTCTGGATATTTTTCCCAGCTGTGGGGTTGGGCTGGCTACAGGGGGTGGGCGATGGCCGGTGCCTCTGTGGAGTGCCTGTTCTGTCAGGACTTTTTAAGTAATCTGAGTTGACAAGGGAGTAAAAACCTCTGTGCCCTGGCAGAGCTGTCCTATGGGCAAAGCATGCTGCAGAGCTCCGAGCTCTCTTCTTCCATGTGCTGTGGTGTTGGCTTGCCGCAGATGGGGCAGTGAGGTAGACAAGGTGGTGCCCATGTTGGCATGGTGGAGAGCACTGCATGAATTACCACACAAGCACATCTAACAGCTTTAATGCTCCGAATCAGCTTCACAGCCATTACACGGTTAAAACAAACCCACTGCTCACAGAATCACAGAATCAGACCAAGCTGTCTGAATTCCACAGAGGAAATTCCCCAGCACAAGGGTTACACACCTTAGATCACAAAATAAAACCCAACAAACTTTTCCATAAACACAACTTCTTCCTCTCTGTGCTTCGCTCAGCCTTGGTGAGCTTCAAATTGAACAGATTTCAGCTGCCACCCTCTCCACTTGGGATAACCTGTCGCTCCAGCACCTGGGCTGCAAACCTGACAGGGAAAAATTTAAAATCAGTTCTTATCATCCTTATTAATTACAGGTTTTTTAATCTTTTTGCTGGGAAGTGGCCTGATGACACAGCTTTCTATAAACTCAAAGATGATGTGAGGGTCTTGGTCAGCGTTGACATAAAAGGCATCTTCATAAAACTCCTCCAGCTCCTTGATGTGCCTGTAATAGAGTTCCACACGCTTCTCAATGTTTTCTTCCTTGTCTCTAGGGTTCTGCCTGAGCCGGGCCTGGATCTCCGGTGTGGGTGCTGGTCTGAAGGCAGTGTGGTATCTGGAGATGAGATACAAATGCCACCACTTCAGCTCAAGGTGAGGACATACTTGTGGCTGTTTCCTAAGACACTCCAGTTCCTTGGAAAATCATAGAATCAGAATCATAGGGGTTGGAAGGGACCTCCAGAGCTCCTGGGGTCCAACCCCCCTGCCAAAGCAGCTCCCCAGCTCATACTGCACAGGTCGGTGTCCAGACGGGGCTGGAATCTCTCTAGAGAAGGAGACTCCACACCCCCTGGGCAGCCTGTCCCAGGGCTCCCTCACCCTCACTGGGGAAAAGTTCTTCCCCATGTTGGTGTGGAACTTCCTGTGCTCCAACTTGCAGCCGTTGCCCCTTGTCCTGTCCCCACAGACACTGAAAAGGGGCTGGCCAATTCCCCCTGCACCTCATGCTTAAGATATTTATAGATATTAATAAGGTCCCCCCTTAGTCTTCTTTTTTCCAGGCTGAACAATCCCAGCTCACCCAGCCTCTTTCTACTCTAGTTCAGGGTTTCAGAACAATGACTGGAAATTTCAGGGCGAATGATCTGTTATTATGGCTCTTGAGAATCTTGGATACCCAAAGCCAAGAGTTTCTTTCGAGGTGACACAGGGAGAGTGTGGCTGGTGTTTGCAGACTTCATGCAAGGAGCAGAGAAATCTTACATAAGTGCTCCAGGTTTGGATCCAATCTAACACATCTTTCACCTGTGATCTTTCATTCCTATCTGAAAAAGCCCACCATAAAACCTTAGCTCCCAGTAAAACTCTTTGCTGTGGTTTAATGTTACTTGGATCCTGGATTATTAGTCAGGAAAAACCTGACAAACTTCTGAGTGCTTTCTCTGGACTGAATCAGTGAGCCCAAACACAGCCCTGGGCCCAGGCACTGCTGAAGGACCCACAGCTTCAAACGTGTCTCAGACTTTCAGGCACTGGGGATGTTCCCACCAAGGTTCAAAAGCCCAGCAACAGGCTGTTGAATGTTGAAGGTATTTCCCATCAGCAAGCACGTGGCTGAAGGCTTCCAGCACGTGGCTGAAGGGCAGCGTAAGCACAGCTCTCCAAATGACCCCAAGCATAAGCTCAAAAGACAGGCATGCTTACACCACTGCTAGCATGAGTAATACTGTTATTGAATCACAGAATGGTTACGGTTGGAAAAGACCTTCAAGATCATCAAGTCCAACCATCTACCCAGCCCTGCTAGGTCCAACACTAGACCATGTCACTAAGTACAACATCTCTTCTTTTAAACGCCTCCAGGGATGGTGACTCCCCCACCTCCCTGGGCAGCCTGTTCCAATATCTCACAACACTTTCAGTAAGGAAATTTTTCCTAATATCCAACCTAAACTTCTGACACAATTCAAGACTGTTTCTTTAGTTGTTAGCACTACAGACCACTGGCAGAAGTTAAGAAGACACAAGTCCCCTACCTCGGTCTCTGTTTCTAGGCAGACACCTGGTGCAGTATAACTGCTGACATCTTTTTATAGCAGCTGAAGCTAAAAAGAGGTTAATTCACTCTGAGGTAGGTTTTGGTTATTTCTCATTTGCAAAGGGCCGGAATTCAGCTTCCCTGAATCCACAGTTTTGGTTGACTTGACCAGCCAGCTGCTTCAGCCAGACAGATCTTCATCACCAGATTGGTGTGGCAGTGCCGTGGTCCAGCCTGGAGCCCAGACAGAACATGCCAGGAAGAATTCGGACAGTGCTTCTGCATCACCAAAGGCTCCCAACAATCACTAAAAGCTCTTTTGCAAACATGTATTTAAATTTCCTGCCACAGTTAATTCCACTTCTGAGGACGTCTCCCATCCCCTAACACAAAACCAGTTTATCCCTCTTCCTGTACAGCCAAATTCTCTGAAGCTGCTGGGCTAGATGGAAAACTGAGGAGAGCAGCAGAGTCTCTGTGTCTCTGTGCAGAACCGTGCTACAGCTCCAGCTGGTTCACTGCTGGAGACACAGAGTTCATCCCACGTTAGGATTATTTAGAGCACAGCTGAGGGCCACCCTCCTCCCTGCGCTGTAGCCAGCGGTGCAGGTTTCTCGTAACGCTGAGGATTAGATACAGCATCTAAACCAATTCAATTCACAATGAATTTGGAAGGAATAAACCCCAGCTTTTGGAAGAAGGAAGCGTGTTAACTGGAGCAGACACTGAACAGGCTAATCCTAATGATAAGGAATGCAAAGATGTATGAATGATTTGCTTCATAGTGCTCATTTCTTCTGAACGGCTGCATCACTTATTACTAAACCAAAGAGAACAGTCACAGCAAATCACTGCTGCTGTCACAAGTTAATGTTGCACCTCGAGTGAGAAATCTGAATAATCACATAGCACTTTGGGACAAATCCAGTATTCATGGCCCAAATCTTTGAGGGTTCAGTCTTTGTCTTGGATTGAATCATATGCATTTAACCATTTGAAAAGGAAAAATAATAATAATAAAAAAAAAGGTTTAAAGTTTAAGTGTGGGGAATGAGAAAAACAGAGGATGGGTGAAGCTGCAAATCCACACCATCTCCAACAGGTATTTAGGAAGATATTTCATTGTTACCTGTTCCCCAAAATACAAGAGTGGAGAAGACAGCAAACCTGAAGGTCACTGGTGGTAGAGGGGGATGTGACTGCCAGGGAGATGAGCTGCCACATTTGAGAGCCCAATTTTACAGTGACTCAGTGACTCAAATGAGTTTGCTCTACTCAGCAGGAAATATATTAATATCTCAGAGCAGACAGAACCATCACAGGAGCTGGGGGAAGTAAAACGCAGCAAGTTTTCCATTTTCCCCAGCTGGGAAGCCTTCAAAATTCCCATGGGAATGTCTGAAAACCATCTGCATTTAGGCTAGGTCTCAGACATCTTCTGGCAGCATTATTTTACCGACCAATTTAGTTACCATTAAAATGTGAGACCTGAGCTACCTGCTACTGTAGATTTCAGGCTCCAAGGTTTTAAAACATCCCATTGTGTGACCAGCAGCCTGCTGCAGCGGGGCAGTGGGCTGGCACGTGAGTTAGCTATCAAAGTTTTAACTCTTCTTTTAAGGAATCCCTAAGCAAGAGTACAATATTCCTGAGTTTCCTGAGATTCCTATGAAGTCTGTCTGGTGCTTTCATCTCACTGGCAGTCTTGAAAAGTGTTAAACATCAGACATGAGTGCTAACCTTTCCCCAGTGATGGGATCAATCCTCCGCTGAGACAGCCGTTCCATGATGGATTCATAGGGGAGATTAAAGAAAAACACCCTACAGAGAACATAACAATTAAGTGCGTTAACATCCTGAGAACATCACTTGTGACCTGCAGAGCACGAGTTAATCCTTCCCCAAACGAAGGGTGCACGCAGATGTGGAAAGGACGCTGCCACTCAAACCTGTGGCGTCAGAAAACAGGAGTGTATATCCAGGACCTCTCTTCTCTGGTTCTTCTCCTCACACCTTGCTTTGTCTCTGAGCTCACCGTGGAGAAGCTGTTTGACATGCAATATACATAGTGCTGTGCACACTGACAGGGCAATACAGCGTGGAGACCAGCGACTGAGGTACTGTTGAAGCTGGTCTCAGTGTGCCATAGCTCACTCACAATCCAGCTGCTACATCCGAACCTCCTCTGTATCCAGCTTTCAAACCCAACTGGCAAATACAAACACAACCACAGGGACATTCTGCCAAAGGTCAATAAAAATCATCACCGTTCCCACCCAGGACAGAAAAAGAGCTTGTCTGCTGATATCACAGAGAATAATTGCTCTTCCCTAATTACAGCACCGCAGAGCTCAGTGCCCACGAAAGGGGTTTTCCCTTGCTGGTTTAGTCCACTTCCAGTTCTTTTGCCCTTGCTTCCCCACACAGCCCCACCGTGCGAGTCCTCCCATCTCCACTCCTGTGGTGCATCCTTCAAAGCAGAGTGAGTAATAAGAGACTTAGCACGTGCTGCTGACAATTCCCTGTCCTGCTAGCACAGAGCAGAGAACAGCGTGGGGTGCAGAAAGGAGCTCAGGGCAGCAAGACCCACACCACAATCCACCTCGCTGATGTGACTGCTCAAGAGGAGAGATTAATGCTTGAGTTTAAGATCACGATCTGCAATTCCCACTCAGTCTGAACAAGACACAGTTGCTCAGCATCTGAAAAGGTCAGCGGTGTGGGCTCTGTGCTATGAACAGCTTTCTGTCAGAGGATGGGGCAGACTTGCCGACTCATTGCATCCAGGTTGTGCCAAAGCCCAGGTTTGAACCAGAACCAGAAAATAATGTACACCACTGCTGACCCTGGCTGCATTAAACTGCTGTGCCCATCTCACATTGGCTCCTCCTTGGCATTCTGGTTCATTATAATGAACCTGTTAACTCTGTATTCTCGTTCAGCTGCTCTTCAGCAGAATATTCTCCACAAACTGCTGAGAACGAGCAGACCTGAGCCCCCTGCCCCCAGCTACTGGAGGCTAAAGATCACATTTAATGATTAATTTAGAACAAAATAAAAAAATAGGGCTTCCTTTGAAAACTTAGGAAAACAAACTTTCACCAACCAAGCACGGCCTGAAGGCTGTTGATGTATCTTTCTTTATAATACACCTTCTCCTGTTGCTGCCTTCAAGGCCAGGCTTCCTATTTTCAGGTTCCGTCTGCCTCACAAAAGACACCGTGTGCTTTAGACGTTCACCAAAGGAACATTTTACACTGCCTGGGTGGGATCAGACCAGATGAAAGGCTGAGCTTTACCTCGGCATGCACGTAGCAGATTACTAGAATCCTTTGTAGGATTTAAAGTTATGAAAATCATCTCTCTTTTCAAATGTTTACAGATAATGACTCCTATTCACACCGTGGTAACAAAACAACAGCCAGGAATAAAACATTCAAGATCTCGGAGATTCCAAAGACAGGAAAAGAACAACAGTTTCAACACTCTTTTATCCCTTACACTCTGAACATTTTGTTTTCCTTTGTTTCTGTTGCCCAACAATGGCACAAAACCGTGATTGTCAGAACAGGTAACATCTGATGATATGTCTCAAGATGAATATTCTAGTAGAGAGGAACAACATTTATACAGTCATGATAATTGATACGGCTTCCTATTATATTCTGAAATAAACAAAACCACCAAAGGATTATAACCTGGCATATCAAGAAAGCTTGTCGTAATTCATAGTTACTAACTTGGGAAGTATTAAGGTATTTGAAACAGAAGAGCCTAAAAAACTCCACTTAAAAAGCTGCCAACAAAATGAACTCTGAAAGCCTTGTCTGAGATTCCCGTCTTTTTCATACAAGATGCTTCTTATTATCCAGCCTGGTGTCACCATTAAAGAAGAGTGTAGGGGGAAGATGTGGGAGAGTAGAGACAGCCCTGCTAATATGGATTTCTTCCCCCCCCCACACAGAGTGTGCCAGCACACACACAACACACCTCACAACAGCACAACCTCCTAACACAGCCGTGCTTCCAGGGGAAGGTGGGATGCCTTATCCCTGCCACACCACCCACCTGCAAGGGAAAACATCACTCCCCAGTGCTGTCAGTTCAAAATTGTTCTGAAGTGGGAAAAATAAAGATGAAGGGGCTAAACCACTGACAGAACCACCATCTAGCCTTAAAACACTTCCAATTAGAAAGCTTTATTATCGTTCTGAAGGAGACACACACCACACACAGCCTATTACACAGCCCCAGGAGGGTGAGTCACATGAGGATTCACATGTGTGCTCCCTGTGTGGTGTAGCATACGTATCCTTTAGCTCCTCATGGTATTTCTGAGCATCATTTCGCCTGTGTCCCTCTCTCTGTGACTCTGACCACGTAACAAACATGACCCTCCAACTGTCCAGGTAACACTGGTTGGATTTCTCTTGGAAATCCTCCCAAGATAGAAGGCTGCATCTGCAACCTGGGACCAGTGCTTAGAACAGTAACTGGAACAACTCCCTGGGCATACTGGGTTCAGCTCCAAGCAGAGCTTGGCCCCTTCACATACTGAGGGTAGTTTTTTTTCACGTAAACACATCCCCTGTAAAGCTTGCTTTAGGAGTCAGCCAGGCTTTGTATGTTGTAATGTGTCACAACTTCTATCAAGGGGAAATATGAAACAGATGTCATCAGAACTGGTAGACAGGGAGGCGAGGAAACACAGCCTCATATCAAAGTATACTACATTATCCTGCTAGATTAGCATCGAGCGCAGCTTCTATTCCCGAGTTGGCAAGCTGTTAGTTGAGCTCTGCAACAAGTGAATAATGTCAATCAACAGCAACATGAGGTGTGTGCTGGGGAGGGCTGGGCAGAGATGCTCCAAGAGTCCTTGCTCCTGCATCACAGGCTCAGCGCTGGCCCTGTGGCTACCAAAAATCCTTGGCATCCAGTTACAAACTGGTGCTCAGTGGGGTGTAATTTGGAAGAGCCTCTCAGCCCAGGTCTCTGGGGACAAATGTCCCCCTAACTACCAGTGAGTGGATACGTCACTGCTGGATGCAGGGCTGAAGCCAAGTGGTTCGTAAGCAAAGCTCTGTCCTCTCCCCTTTGTTCTCTCTCCCAGGGGAGGGATGTGAGAGAAGGTCCAGCCCCGACAGCTAGCTTGCACAGATAATAAAAGCATGAACAAAAATGTTAAAAGGAAAAAAAAAACCCAACACCAAAAGGTGTGTCAGAAGCCTGCCCCTTCCTCACAGCACTTGACATCACTTATCTATTATGGCTTTCAGATACATTAGAGAGATTAAATTCCAACAAATGAATCATGTTGATGACACCTTCACTGTCTACCTAGTCAAATGAGAACTAGTCGCCTTTGGATGACAATGAAATACATAAGGCCTCTAACAGCTGGAATACAATGTTGTTTTCCTTCCAGCCATCTGGCATTCCAAAAGGGTCTTCCAACCCTTCTGGATTCAGACACCATCGTTGACGATCTTAGAGGTCACCAGGGCATCCTGACGCCTTCCCTTCACAAATGGAGGGAGGCAAAGGTAAAACTGTGGGCAGTACAAGTTTTATTCCACTTGCCCGATCGTGAGACAGTGTTTTTGGAAAAATGTGTCACAACCACTCCCTAAGCAAAGTGGGTTTTGGGCCTACACAGCAGCATTCAGCTAATCCTGAGCTGCACCTGTTCCAGATGGCAACCAACCTAGTTAATCCAAGTTATTAACAATTGACAGTGCTCAGAGTTGTCCTCAGGAGAAGTTTTCTGGTGGTGGTTTTCCTGTTTTGTGGATATAAGGTCACCAACCCCCAGTAGCTATAATGAAGACGGAATGTGCCCTAAGAAAAGCAAATGCTGACTTCTGCTATCACCGAGTTTGGGGTTAAAGCATGCTGCTCCTGTCTGTACTGACAGTCACCTTCCAGGGTGGCTCCACTGCCTTGCCAGCTGCCTTCACCTCTTGAGAGAACTGAAGCTCTGCCTGCAAGCTGCGGCCTTCTGCCAGCTCCGGCCCTGTCACTCAGCCATGGCTGTTCCGTGAGGCTGACCTAGACAGAGCCAGATGCTGACTGATCCAGACCTCAGCTATTTACTCAGATCAGGTCCTCATCCTCGGCACTCCCCATCGCCTGGAGTTGCTCGGGATTGCCGCTGGTGGCAGGGACCCCAGAGCCAGCCATTCTTCATAGAATTATTGTCTGTGTGATTTGACATACACCGTTAAATCTAATTGGAATCGTACCTCGTTTTCATCTAAGGATGAAAAGAGATGCAGCAGCATAGCTGGGGCAGAATCCTGATGCCCTAGCTGGCTTTTAAAACAGGGACTACTAACTTACTTGTGGCTACACCAGGGCCAGACCAAGCCCTGCAGTAAAGTTAGGATGCATGAATTAAAAAGAACCAACCCAAGACAACAAACCGCCAGACAACACCAGGCCACTTTTAATGTCGTGTTTAAACTTTCGAGTTGAAACTGCAACTTTAAAAATAGCAAGCTATTCATCTTTCCCTTCTTTTCTTGACTCCTATATATCTTCTCCCTCGCAGGCAGGTACCAGCTGCCATATTCCCATTCTTCACGCTCCGCACTTGGCAAAAAAAAAAAGAGGTCCCTGCTGGCCAATTCTTGTTTAAAATTGTGCATAATTGATAGTGGCAAATCTACCCCAGCTGTGCCTAAAACCTCTCCAGGGGCAAGAAAAACACTCTCTGTGACTGTCATTAACTACTAAATTAGCAAGTGCTCCTGGCAGTTTACAACGTACCACATCAGTCTGCTTTAAAAAAAAGGAAAGACGTGAGGATCAGATGCCTGTGTGATCTCAAAGTTACAGTGAACTTTGCTGGCAGAACTTTGACAGAACCCCAGCTAAATCAGAGCGAGAGAGAGCAGGAAAGGGAAAGCAAGAGAGAGAGAAAGAGAGGAAGGGAGAGGAAGGAGAGGAAGGGATGTGGTTTCCCTCTTTTGCAGGCAGACCAAAAGAAAAATGTCAAATTCAAGGCTAGGAAATGGAGCCTTTCATAAGGCATAGTGCATCTTACTCAACACGGAGGCATCAATCCAGTGTTATCTGATGCTGTGGTGCAATTCCCCACGGAAAATAACTCTCCTGGAGGACTTGGTTCTGGCAGTGCAATGGCTACAAGTTTTGTAATTGAGATAGAAAGCTGAGAGGGAGATGGGGCTGTTGAAGTGTATGGATGCAGTAGCTCTGTAAAAGGCTACCAGAGGTAAAATCCTTATGAGATCACTGGCACAAATGTGAGCTCCTCCCTTTGCTTCATAAACCAGAGCCAAAGCAGGCGGAGAAGGAACACCACAGTTCTCACAAAAGGATGGAGAAGCCCCAGGGGGCATTATGGACTGAACTGGCAGAGATGCAAGAACCATCTCAAGCACCTGTCCTGAACTGGGCTGATCTCTAGCACCCATTGTTAAAACTGACCATGCTTTTTTGGATTTAAAAGTTTCCAAAAATGCACAAAACTGTACAAACTGGATGACAGAGGGACCACAAGCCAAAGATCAGTGGGGTGGCAGGCTTGGCCAAGATACAAGTGAAATCTACACTGCAAAAAGGTCTTTTCCTTGGGTAGCACCACTGAATTTCCACAATAATATGGCTAATCAAGTTAGTGGCTTAAACTGACAGGTACAAGGAAGTTCAGATTTGAATCCAAATGGCCAATCCCAGCTAAAACCCAAGTCATCCTGTCTTTATTGACTTTCTAGTTAGAGAGGCCTGACTTGCATCAATCACTTGCCCTATAAATGCTCCCTTTCCTGTAGTATAAAGACACCTTGAACCTGACATCCTGGCTAAGCCTTTTTCCAAGAACTAGGGACCCAGCCACAGGACCCCAGACACATTACGCTTCCATAACTACATTCTGCATTTGAAAATCCCCCCTTAAAATTTTAACTGCCAACATCTACCTTTACCCTGGTCTCATTCAGGTTTCTCTCAATGCAGCTGGGTGCCCAGCATTTTGCTCATGGGTAACCAGACTATGACTGATCTTCTGAGGCTGCACTACTAACTGGACTCTGATCTTAGCTTAGTTCCTGCCCCAAATCCTGCTTCTGCATGTGTCTGCAATGGATGAAGTGATCCTTATCTCTTATTCATGGAAGGAGCTGTTGGGAGGTTTTTTTCACTGATGTCTTTCAAATTTTGGGATATCTTCTGATGTAAGATGCTTGAGCCTATTTTGGGAAGTAATTTTACCCTCTAGATTTTAACCATAAGGGAAAATCATTGCATAAACACTAAACCACAGGTTAATTGGCACAAGCTTTTTGCTTATTGAGCTCCTAGAATGATTCATGCCATGACAAGCTATTTCCAGACACCGGATCTTTCTTTTCAAATGATGCATTTCTGTCGAATAACTACAAAAGGCAGCTAAGTGGGGCACTATTCCCAGGACATGGCTTCTGGCCAGGGGAGCAAGATGAACAACATCCTTCGTAGCTGCAGATGTTCCTTCTCTTCACCAGCAGCGCAGAGTAATGACTCTGTATGATGAGCTCAGCCTCCAGCAGTCGAGGTGGCAGGGTCTCTCCTGCATCCCACCCCAGCAGCGTCTCAGCAGGTGCCACACCAGCTCACGCCAGGGGAAGAGGCACAGCCCTGATGGGCAGTACCGTCTGTCTGTCTTACAGAACAATGGGATGGATCTTCAGTGGGGATAAAGCAAAGTAGCTCTGAGGGCATCAGGCAGATTTACAGCAGTGAAGAACCCCAGGCCTTCTGGCAGCAAGAGGCACCCCATGCCACAGAGGTGTGAAGAACATCACCTAAGAGCAGTGAAAGGCACGCCTGTACGGGGCAAATGTTTTCATACGAGGCCCTTCAATGCATTTTTAAAGCTTCTTCTGAGAAGGCAATATTAACTCTTTCTGTGTGCAGTAAGTGGCTTGGACACACTAGTACCTCCATTCAAAACTGCTTTACATTTCTCCCCTCATTTTTATTCTTTGCCTCCTCCTTACTCTCAGCTGTTATTCCAGCATCCCTGCATTCCCCCCGGAGTCCATTCCAGCGGCGCTTTATGAATCACCGAGTAAGATGGCAGCAGGCACTGCTTTAGAGTAATGTGGCTGGCACGATTTCCACTATCCACAAGGTTAATCAAACTCAGGCTCAGATAATCGAAAGCCTCTGCAGCCCCAGAGGCCTGAGGTCAGGAACCTGAACCTGCTTCCCCAAATGCAGTCACGTTTCCTTAGATGCTCACAACCCTGCCCTGCAATAATTAGATTCTGCAAAGCAAATCTGGAGCAGAGCAAGAACTCTGGGGTTAAGCACTAGCAAACTCGTATCAGAACCGATGCCTTTGCTACCTGTCTGCAGCTTTGCTCTGGTATCTCCTGCTCCTAACAAGGAAACTTCTACTTTCCTTCCGTACTAAATAAATGGAACCAAATTCACAGTAAATGATGTTTAATCTTAAGTGTTCCTATAAAATGCTACGTTAAACTCCCACCAGCTCCATCATTTAAATGCTAACTTTTGTTGTTGGTAGGCTAGCTGGTCTGTAAAATAAAATAAAATGAAATAAAGAACCGACGCCAAAAAAGTGTATGATTTGGGGGCAAGGGGAGGGAATAAAAGAATGGGTTATAATGTGTCATTTTATATATGTGTCAAAGGAAACCAATTTCATAATAGGGAATAAAAATTCCCTGTTTAAATACTGTCAAATAAATCCTCAAATGTAATAGGGTTCACTTCTGGGGAAAAGAAAACTAAATCCGATTAAATATTAATGCGGCGTAGTATTAATTAAGAGAGAAAAAAGTCCATCAAGAGAACCCCAATATGTTTACTGTGTCCCCAGGAAGCTGGAAAATTTCACAATCAAGTGTGTAAATGTTCTAAAAAAGGGTCCTGAATATTTTATGAATATTTGTCATAAAACAGAAATAATAACCACTGTGCAGAGCTATTAGAATTAATATTTATGCTGCCCGCCATGAAATATTCATGGGGACAGAGAAAGGGGGGCCCGTAAGACAAGAATTAATTTACATTGGGCTTGGTTTACCCGCTGGCTTGATGTTTAAAGACGGGTTGACAAGCCTCCATATGAATCCGTCAGTCACTTCCAGCAGTAGGTGGGGTGAAGGCAGGGGGAGGCAGAGGGGGGGGAAACGGGTCCAAGCTGCTGACAGCTCACAGATTGAGTTTCTGACAGCCCTTAAAAAACCTAAACGGCCCCCCACCTTTTTTTCCTTCTTCCATTGCCCAAGGCACTCTGTACTGCCACCGTTCATCCGATCTCCCCTTCCATCTGCTGAAATTAAGGAATTAATGAGCGCTATACACTTTACAGCGGGCCCCAGGAATGTTTACTGGTGATTAAATTATAATGCAGCCAAGCTGTATAATTCATGAACCAATTAAAGGAAGTGTTAGTTGATTTGATGGGATGAGGACGTACAAAAAGCATTTAACTAATAGGGAACCGTGGGCTGCCGGTTGCTTTGGCTTTCTCGGATTACGCGGCTAATTGCTCAGCTTTATAGGGCTGTCACAGATAGCCATACATATTTCATTGTTCTCAAATACTTCAATTGTTTGCTTTTGTGTTGCTGCTGTAATATGTAGAAGCCCAGCCAAACTTCAGTGTAGTTAAAGCACTACTCCGCAAAAGCAGGTTGCTGAGGGAGGAGGGAGGAATGAGAGGGGCAGGAGGAGAAGGCTGGCTGACAAAGGAGTAACTTAAAGCCCCAGAGTTAAATGTCACTCAGCAATTACATGATTAAAAAGGTGCAACATACGATAGTCTTTTGTTTTACAACTTTTTGGACACTCATATTCTATGCTGACTTCACCGCAGAGAAAATATTGGTGCGTTCACCCACATGTCTTCATTTTCATAGTGAGGAGAAAAAGGAGCAGGTGGAAAAGGGAAGAATATTTAAAAAAAAAAAATCCAGCAGGGAGGAGCTAGATTGCTGTGGTTATGGAGAAGAATACCTCGTGTTTTAACTTACATGGTTCGATATTCTAAAATACATGAGAGATGAAGGAGGCTGATTTCCCACCTGGGAGAACGCTCAGTGTCTAATTCAGAGAGCCGCCGAGTCGGGCTAGTCATACCAACAACTTCAGTTTATTACACAAGGAATGGGGGAATTTACCGTTTCTGCTGTTTTCTGAAGCGCTCCCCCCGCTGCAGCTGACAGGCCACAGGATTTGATGAAAGGGATTCTCTTGATTTGCAGAGGCCTATCAGTCAAGTCACTCCTCTCCTTCCTCAGAACCAGGCACATTCTTCTAGCGCTGAAATCCCCAACCCACATAGAGAAACACAGGTACTGCTGAAGAAATTAGGTACCATCAGATAAATATCACTGAACCACATGCTAACTTGTGGTTAGACCCTGAAATCTACTGAATAAAGAGCAAGCTGGGTGAACAGGCTATTTTTTGTAGCTCAGGGATGAAGACTGCAATCTTCTGTCCATCCCTAAACATGTACATGGTCCCCCACCTGAGGAACATCATGGTAAATTTTGACCTCCTGTCTAATTTAGAGCTTTACATTTCCAAGTGTTGCACAGACACCAACTAAATGACTTTCAAAAGATCCTGTTATATAAAGCTCATAATCAGGTTCATCCCTTTCCTTGCACCAGTTCCCTCCAGGATTTGGCTTTAGAGAGCAGTCCCTATGGAAAGCCCTCACTAATGCATCAGTACCTGCCTCTTCTCCCATTCTCCACCCCACAGCACAGAGCATGAAATCCTCTGTCCAAATCCGCCCTGATTTAAAAAAAACCAAAAGATAATTATTTAAAATAGTTTCCTTTATTCAGAACTATTATATATTGTCTGTATGTCCCTAGCTTCTGGGGACAAAACTTTGCAAAACTTTGGCTTAAGACATTAGTTTAATAGGTAGGCTGTGAAAAAGGTGTAACCACACCAGTTACACAGCAGGAAAACTTGCCTTTAACCCACTGTGGGGTGGAGCAAAATGGAAATTGGATTGCCTGTCCTAGAAAATGGGAAGGTTAAGTTGTCAGAGAGATAAAGTTGATCCTAAACTCACCTAAGTGGGCAGTGCCTAGGATCTGAAATCCAACTAGCAAGATGATTGTCTGGATAGTTGGACACACAGTTGAAAGCCAACATAGGGATCTTGGTAGGCTGTGAATTACACTGTTGTTGGATTACACACATCTGTAATTGAGTAAAGTTCATTACATACATTTATAATACTCAGCTCCTGGGATAAGAACAAAGTGTGTCTGTGGAGGCAAGCTAAAACCTCAGGCACTGGTCCCAGGAACAGCGAGCTGCATCAACGTGGGTCTTACAGGGGGGAAGAGCAGAGGTGAGACGCAGGCGCAGGAGTCACTTCCTGCTGATGTTTGCTACCAGGGAACGTCAGAACCTGGCTGTGTCAAGAAATCAGAGGCACTGCAGCAAATATTTTCTTTGTTGCTTTTGAAGTGCCCTGGGTACAATCAATCATACCGAAAAAAAACCAACCCTCCTATATTTAGGTTCAATGTGGAAAGGGCTATTTGCATTTCAATATGTTCAACTTACTCTGCCAATAAAAACATGGAATCATGAAGAAGAGATCAGGCCACTGGAGTGAAAAACAAGAGATGACATCCTGCAGACCTTTCAGATAAAACAGCTCCTTGCTCGTAACATTTCTGTTGACGTCCCAATATTTCTGAATGATTGGGTTTTCAAATGAGATCAGTCAGCATGCAAATGAGGAAACAGGATCAAGACATCTCCCGTATCCGATTGGATAGAGAAATTATCAAAAGACCCTTTTTTCATATCACATTTCCATCACAAAAGGTCAAACTTTCAACTCCCATTACTTTTGCTAACTGCATTTCACTATGCCTGCCAGCTCATTGCTGCTGCTGTTTGCAAGAGGAAAAAAAGAGAAGTAACAAACGATTACATCTTCTCCCACATCTGTCATGCAGGATGGACAAACACTTTCTAATCTTATTCTATTTTTCTCTACAGCCCTCAAAATCCTTGCACCAAAACATCACTTCTAACCTGATTAGCTATTCCTAGGTTGGTTTTATTTTTCTTACAAGTTCTCCTCTTGTTTTCCAGCCTGAAGACTGACAAGAGCACCAGCTGTGTTGCCAGAATGTTTTATTCTACAATTTGGCCATTTAAAATACCTTTTGATATGTTTTTTTTCCTAAAATTTCCTTGTGCTGTCTGGCTGGACTGATGACTAAATACTCAAGCAACGGATGCTCCAGAAAAACCAAAGACTAAGAGAGAGAGAGCATCATTTCCCCTGAAGTCCTCCAATGGTTATGTTTTCCCTCAACTCCATCCCTAGCAGCAAACACTACCTGACCTGTAGATTTTGATCCATTCCTCTCCTGAGCTGCTGATCATGGCCTGAGACTCCAAGGCTGTGTCCTGTCTACTCAAAACACCCGGCTCATGCAGATTCAAAGGACTTACACCCCTGTGTCCAAACAGCTCAGCACCCCTAGGTCTCATCCACTGCTTTCCCAGGGTTAAAGCTGAATTTTGGAGCAGCAGAGATAGTAATTGGGGCAAGCACAAAAAGATGAAGACATTAGTAGAAAGGGCAGGATTCAATGTATTTGTGGCTTCTGGTCCCATAAAAATTCTCTCTCAACATTATTATCATTGCAACTTATATAACCCATCAGATTAGTACCTAGAGATTTCTACTCTTCTGATTTTTCTCTGTTCTTCTTATTACTCAACAACTAAATGTTTCACAAAGCTATTTCCTACAGAAATATTTATGTTCCCAAATGTTTATTGGCCCCTCTATCATGATCAAGCTTTTATGAGCACTCTATAGAGAGCTCCGAATTAAATACATAATTCCTGATCTATCAGATCTTGGCTTGATGCTGTGTTTGTCTGTTTTATACAGCAAGGCACTGTGACAAACTACAGAACACCTTCCAGAAAAACTAATTTATACAGTAAAGATATTTCTATCCCACACTGACTGTGTGGGTTAGTGATTACAGAAAGCTAATGAGGACCAGGAGGATGTAGGGTTTAAATTCCATCAAGGACACTTATTCATTGCATTAGGTCTCCTGAACAACCTTTTTGGGTAATTTCCACACAACTAAGGACATTAGGTTCAGTACCATCAGGAGATGGAAGATGCTCCTTGAAAATATTACACAACAGCTTCTCCCTCCCTTGCTCCCCACCACACAGGTAGGTGCCCACAGCTACACAAAGTAACTCACCCTCGATCAGTGGCAACTGACTGGACTCTGTTCTTGCTGGTAGCTGCAAGACATGCCCAGTAAAGAAAGCAGACTGGTCACTGGTTCCAGGAGCTGCTTCCTTCATCTCTGATCTTTCATTTCTCTTTTTTTCCCCTTTGGACCAAAGTGCCTGCGGTGATTTGTGAATATCCATACCTGTGTAGTAAACTAAAATTCTGGCCTCTCTACCACACCAGGTCAAGGCAATGTTAGAATCACAGAGTGCTTTAGGTTGGAAGGGACCTCAAAGATCACCTAGTTCCAACCCCCTGTCATGGGCAGGGACACCCTCACTAGAGCAGGTTGCCCAAAGCCCCATCCAACCCAGCCTTGAACACCTCCAGGGATGGAGCTCCCACACCCTCTCTGGACACCCTGTGCCAGGGCCTCACCACCCTCAGAGTAAAGAATTTCTTCCTAATATCAAACCTAACCCTGCCCTCTGTCAGCTTGAAGCCGTTCCCCTTGTCCTGTCACTGCCGTCCCTGGTGACCAGCCCCTCTCCCATTTTCCTGTAGGACCCCTTTAAATATTGGTAGGCTGTAATTAGATCACCCCAGAGCCTTCTCTTCTCCAGATTGAACAAGCCCAACTCTTGCATCCTTTCTTCACAGGAGAGTGTCGGGGAAGATAGCAGGCCTGCCGGCGGCCTAGCTCTCTTCACCCAAGATTTAGGCCCTGACAATATTCTTCTGTTCTCATGAGAAAGGAAAAGTTACTCACACTGAGAGGATCCTAATAATCACATTCTCAAAACACAGTGGTCTCACTGATAGGGGTACAGGCTGCCCTAACCCAAGAAGCAGTTATGGGAAGGGATTTGGGAGTAACAGAACGTGTTAGGAACCAACCATAACAAGAGGGTCAAACAGCAGGTGTGTGGATGCTTTTAGGTATTAAAGGCAAACTAATGATGTTTAGCTATAAGATAGGTTTATCAGAACTCATTATAGTCACAAACCAATCAATATGGTGTGAACAGTGTGTGTAACCAATTAGCAGTTGTTTAGCTTGCCACGTTTGCAGTAAGAAAGGTCTAGAATCTGGGTGATTTCACCTCATAAAATGGCTTCATCTAAAATTCATATCGAACTGCGTGTTGCTGTCTGCCGGGCGCCATAGGAGAGGTGCTCCAGCCCCAAATCAACTTCATGGCATCCTCTGGACTTGCTCCAACAGCTCTTCATCTTTCCTCTACTGGGGACCCCAGAACTGCACGCAGTGCTCCAGGTGGGGTCTCAGCTCTGTTGTGCCCAACAAATGCCAGGTGCAGGGAGACTTTGTGCATTCACATTCTCCAACAGCACAGCAACAGTGATTGTATTTCATCTGTAGGTTGCTACTCTGCACAGATCCGTCACCACTGAGACACTAATCATGAGGCCACCTGAAGGGATAAGAAGTCACTCTCTGACAGGTTAAAATTTGTAGTGTTCTCTTTTTTTTTTTGCCTGGGACAGGTCTGGTCAAAGGCTGTTCCAGGCTGCTCTGGGTACCTCAGTCACTAGGTAACATGATTTAATAACAGGTGCTTCAATGCAGCTAAAAAATCTAAAAAGATCTGCTGACTGGAAGCTATACTTGACATTTAGATATGTTCAGAGTAGAGGTGTAGGTTTCTAACAGTGAGTAACTGCAGAGCAAGTTACTTAGTCTTGAACATCATGGTTGCACAAGCAACTTTTAAACCAAGTGCTTTTTTTTAAAATCTAAAAGATACTATAGTTCAAACAAGTCTGTCTGAATCTGTTGTAAATTACAGTCTATTTGGAATTAACCAGACAGAACCTGACATCTAATCAAAAAGAAAAAGATGGATTTTTATTCTTAGAGCTGTTTTAAATAAAAGAGATTCCTGTTCCTTAAAAGGCCTAACAACTTTGCATAACTCTTTGTACTGAGAAATAAATGGAAGGTAAGGGCACTCACCCTCACTCACAGTTTGTATGTACCAGGAAAACGTGAAAAGCCAAATGTTTAGAGTTGTTTTCCTCCTCATACAATATAGAATCCTGTCTAACACCATAATGAGAAAAAAACACCCCCATCTTTTACAAAATCAAATCCTGTTCTGTCAAGGGCAGACACCCCAGATTATGTAACAACTGAGGATTTTCAAAATACTCCGTCCGTACAACCACACAAATTCACTGCACAGCCCTTCCTCATGCACCATGTCAGGATTAGGCACATTTAGCAACATCAGACCTTTGCAGCACATTTTTGCAAGGGCAGGGAGGAACCCAGAGCAGTTTTTTGTGTATGCTTCCAGTAAAGAGCTTACACTGCCATCACCACACATCACCTGGAATATCAGCAGTGATACAGCATCTTTCATTAAAAAAAATACTGCAGCTTCTTTCAGAAGGACTGCTGCTTGCCATTTCTTTTAGGTAATCAGATAGCTGTTAATTAATAAACCTGTCAGGTGAATCGTCCTGCTCCGGTCATCATTATCCATTCTGTAACAGAATCCTGCTATCATCACTGCTATCCACCCCATAGCTTCCAGCTCAATTAACTTAATGCTATGCAAATGAGAGGCTCTCCTCATCATTAGCTTATAGCCCACAAATGTTAATAACATAATTGGGCCTTCAACAGGGTAATTAGACACGATTTCTTCCATTAGTCTTACAAGGCTAATTATTGTTGATAGGAGAGAGGGGATGAGTCCCAGTGCTGCATGCAAAGAGGGGCATCTGGTTAAAGCAAATATAGACAAAACATCAACAAGGTAAAACAACGGTTGAGATCTATAGCAGGGTCAGGTTGGGGTAGGGGGGGAAGGAAGGCAGCATGATGAGAAACTTAGGAACCACTGGAAAAATCCCCTACAAAGCAGGAACTGAACCTAAATACCCCAAATATGGAGCATCCCTACACTAAGCAGTAGAACAAGAAGATGCTTAATAAATCAGAGGGAGCTACCCTCAAATTTTTGCAGACAGGACAGTTTGGAAGCTGAACCGATCGAACCTCCTATGTTTGCGATGCAAAGACACAGCCAAAGAAGGACACAGAGAAGACTTTAAGAAACTAATCTGTTCCTAGTTCTCCCTGGTCATGACGTCCAAGCTTCTCTCCTGCCAACACTGGGTTCGCTGTGTCTGAGTGGATGATTCTTCTGAGTAACAGCTACTTACTGTGAGAATAGCAGAACTGGAATACAAGAATTGTTGAATTATGACTGAGCAAAATGCATTTTAGCTGTTTATTACTGGGAAGTTAATAAGAACCTGGATTCAGACTGGCAGCAAGATTTTAACCAAAAAATGGCAGCAAGTGTTCCAGCTGTGATTTTATTTTGAGCGTTGGAATGAAAGCAAAGGGCTTGCTCCTATGCCAGTGAATTCTATGCTGTCTCATCCATGGACTTAGGATTCCTGGAGGAGACTGTACTTATGCAAGGAGAGAGTAAACTTTACCAAAATGTGGCAATTTCCCTACACCCACCGTTTTGCATTGATGGTTCAGTGTTTTGCTGCAAACACTGCTAAGAAAAATATATATTAATCTGAAGAGTCTGAAGAACTCAAGGGGTTGAAATACCACGTGGTTACTTTATATTTTCTTTAAGTTTAGGGCAAATTCGTGGTCAGTACAGATCCTTTGATTTCACTCCAAGTACACAAGGAGGACCTCTTCCTATAGACTTGGCCTGAAAATCAGCTTACTTTCTGTTCATGAAAATACCAGCATTTACTAGAAGGCTAAAGGAAACAATTGCCTTTTAACCTGCTGCACCTTGATCTGTGGGAATTATACCAAAAGAACAGACTGTCCTCTGGATCATTCACTCAGTGCTTGTCAGCAGGACATTAATAATCAGTTATATCAGAACAACATTAGACTACAATTCTTTAAAAAATACTGTTTATCATGTGCAAAGCATAAAGATGGTCTTACAGAGCTCAGAAATACAGCTTGTGTTGGAAAAGGCCAACGTTTCAAAGCCTCTGTGGGAAGGATAAAGCCTTTCTCAAAACATATTTCAAACCTTACAAAGGACAGAGTTCTGTAACACAGAGTTTTGTAAACATAATGTATTTAGGGACAGAAAATATGATCCTTACACAGCACAAAACCACTGGGTCACCACTACACCTGAGCCAAAGGAAGCCAATTTAAGCCAGGGTGATCAATTCATTTCTGTGACTGCAGGTGATCCAGACCAACAGAATTAGATCCAGCGCTTCTGTCAGACATAAGGAATCATTCCTATGTCTTTCCTGCAGAATAAGCTCTGAGAGTATTCAGCTCTCCTCTCTTCACTTGCCCTGCACTTGCTAAATTTACTTACTAGAAAATTCCGAGCAAATATCTTGTTCCAAGGCAAACAGCAGTAAATCCACCGATGTTTTAATGAAGATTACACTTTCTAATCCTCATGGTAATGACAAACTAGTCTCCATTCAATATGCAATATTACTTGACAGTTTTAATCACCCAAGCCCTATTATATTTGCTACAGACTGATGCACTTGTCTTCCCAGATCTTCAGCTTGGCAAAGCTAAGCAGAAGCAAGCGCAATGCCTGTTCTGCCTGTGGTTTTCAGCACAGCCCAATTTCGCCGGCCACGCCAGCGCTGAGCAATGGCTTACCCTGGGATTAGTCCCAGCTCCAAAGAGACTGCTAAATCAGAGCTGAGCTGGCAGTAAGTTTTTACCCCAGAGTTCCTGATTTCTCGTTATCGTGGAGTTCAAAGGCAACGCACATTTGTAATGTCGTCCCTCTGAAGGTCCCGCCCCTGTGCTCTCAGTATCAGACAGCAAATGCAGTAACAGACTTTCACAAACCCCTGTTTTAACCTGTACAGATGTAAGGGTGACCTTCCTACAGTTACTCTGAATAATTCAGTCACCTTTTGCCACCACACTGCTGAAGTTAATGGTAAGAGATCAACACGACGTGAGATACTTGCCAACACTGGACAGCCCTCCTTTTCCTATCCTGCTTTTTCAGGCACTGTTTCAACACCTGCAGATCCCTAATGGTCCCATACATATGTGAGCTAAGCCTCCATCCACAGTTCTCACACAAGCAAAATTCTCAGCAGTTTTATCTACATGTGTTCTCTTAGCCATGGCAAATTAAAAAGCTGCCACACCACTATATTTGAAGTTTTCCTCCCTTTTCAAAAGTTTTTCTGGTTCCAATCAGATCTTGAAACCAGTGTCTTCCTTACAAAAAGCTCCTAAATCCTACAAAATCAGAATGGCATGTATATGGTCCTTATTTGTGTGTGAAAAACTGAAGAAATTAAGTTAAAGTTTGAAAGTGACTGCAAAGAACTATTAGGAACTGACAGAGCTCCTTGTATTTTACCCTGCTGGGAACAGCAGTGTTACCTTCCATCCAATGCACTGACTGCCTGCAGCTCTGTCTTTTCCTGCATGCCAGTCTCCGCATAATTGTAAGTTAAAAGTGACGCTGTACCAAACAGCCTCAGAGAAGAGCTACAGGTTCAGTGCTACAGCTCTCAAACAGCACTTGAGTACGGCTGGATCCTAACCCAGCGAGTCAGTCATGGAGAGCGAACAGAGAGCAAACTGGAAGAGCCAAAGGAACCCAGTCTGTGAGACCAGTGGGCTCTCAGGGATGCTCTTAGGTTTCTATTCACATGTTTTGGTCACCAAAGCAAAGAGACTGCAGAGGAGAAAAGCACAGGTTAGGTGACCTGACTGCTCTTTAAATTATAACACTTTGATTTCCCATTTTGTTCCTTAAACAAAAGTTGGGTCTCAGGTGAATGCCCTGAACTGTCCTAGTTGAGCTGTAGAGATTAGTACCATGAAGTTGTCACTGTGAATTGGGATGGTAAAACCCTGATTCTTCCTTCCAGTAGCTCTCAGATCTCCTCTCACAACAACCTGTTTTCCCCTGACAGGATGGAAATGTGCAAGTGTCCCATACTCACCACAGGACACCTTTCATCTCAGCTTCCTGAGTAATATGGGAAAGGTTTTCAATGCAAATATGTGAGAACTTGGCTAGTTGGTTCAGTGAAAATCATCAGTCTCTTCTAGGAACAAAAGACAATCTCAGATCATAATATCCCATGGTAAACAGCTTTTGCCTGTGGGGATGCAAACCAGTCCTTTGCCCAGAAGTGCCTGACAGCATGTAAGGGCACAGGACTCTTGTGTAGCTGACATCAGGCCTTCCTGCACCCTGACCCCTTCTGAAACACTGCCTGGTTTAGCTACCTCCTTCCCAACCACAGTCAAGTATTCCAACAGGACGTTTCCTCTAACGTTGAATTTACAGCCAAATTATTTGACTCTTCAAGACTCAAATACTACCCAAAGTCACCTACTCAAAGTCACCTTGCCCAAGTGGCTGCTGCCAGCCAGGCATCTCATTTTGGCAGCCAAAGGAGGAGAAGGAGCCCTGCATTGAAAGCATGGATACTTCAGGGCTCTTTGTGAAGGAGCACTGAAAGAATTTACCATTTGAGCTCAGCGCTTCCAGTTTGGTTTTATCTGTTCCCATGTGGGGAAAGCACAGACATTGCTGGTTTGATTTGCCACATCTAAACCTTGCTGCCATTGCCAAAGACATGAGAAGTAGCCCAGGCTCTACAGCTTCCAGAGCTTTCTCTCTCTCTCCAGTAAGGTAATGAGTTTAGAAAGGCAACCTTGATACTGCCATCTTCTGAGAAAAGTGGTTTCAATATAAGGACAGGCAGGATACACAGTCTTCAGGTTTCCTAATACCTCCTTAACTTGTGAGAGGAAGCTACTGCAGAAAAATACCCCTCCTTTCAGCAGCAAAGAGAATGAAAAGATTGTGCGTGTGCTTTTGGGTCCTTAAAAAATAAAAATATTGACTTAGAAGTAGAAGCTTTTCTTCTTTCTCTTCCTGGAGACTCAGGAAGCTTGCTGAGATCAGAGATCTCCTTAATTGCTGTATCCAGGATTTCACCACACTCCAGCCATCAAAAGGAGCTTGTATGAGGTAACTTCTAAAAATAATACCTGCTTCCCACAGCTGAAGCCAAATATACCTCCTGCTCTTATTGGAGCAGAATAAGAAACAAGAAGTGATGCTACTGACAGCAAATGCAGCATCCTACAGAAAGTCAATAGAAAGATTTTAGAACTGTATAAACTCTGTTTGATGCCTTGCTATTGTTGGCTCAAGATGCATATTAAGGCCCTTCCCCAGGATAGAAAGGCTCTCATGGTACCAACATAGGTCAGGCAGAACGTGTGGCAGAAGTGACATCATCTTTTTATTGTAATCATCCAATTTTCTATCTATTGGATTATTTAATAGCAATAGATGAGTGCTACACAGTGAGGGAAGAGAGAGCACAATCTCCCAAGGAAGCCAGGGAGAATGGAGAATAATTCCTCAGCCATGGCCAGCCTCAGACATCTGTGCAACGAGCTGCTGCTGTCAGATCTGTGTAGGGCAGGACTGTGTGTGTGTGCAGTGTTCTGCACCATGTGAGGTGAAGTGGGTGTCACTATTAAGTAGCCCATGGGCACAACTGCTTAACAGAGCCTTCCTCCCAGAGCATCCTCTACCTTCTTACGGACAGCTGCTACACACGCAGTAATGGGAGGGTACTTTGCCTGGTACAGGATGCTTGGCGACACCTCTTGCAAGAGAGGCAGAACAGGAAGCAGGTAAATGACTGAATTAAAATCTCGTTAATGAAAAGGATAAGTCTCAAAACACTTGCATCAAGAGTTCAGTCGCACGACAACTGAATGATCGTGGCTTGGAAAAGGCTACAGGCAGAGCAACTGGGGATGAAAGGGATCCCCCCGCTCAGGGAAGCGGAGGAGTCATCCAGCAGTGCAGGTGAGAAGAAGATTTGTTGATTTTGCACAATAATGAGTTTTGGTTGGAAAGAAACCCCTGTAATTGTTACTGCTATTGCTTGGCCAGGACGTCCTGCTCCCTCAGAGAGAGCGTGGCTATGGCACAGCATGTACAGTCGGCATTGCTAAGGCAGTTGGTGCCTCCAGTGCTGTGGAGAAGACAAAGACAACTTCATCCCCTAAAAACCATTTTCTAAAATATATTTCTATATCATAATTATGCCATCAGCCTCCAGAAGATCCTGCCCCTTCAGCTCCCACTGTCTTGCCCCTTCCTTTGGACCAAACCAGTCTGACTTTGAGCACGTGGAGGAGGAGGAGGAGGAGGAAGAGACTCACTGAGATGGGAGCAGTGATGTGCAAAGTGATAATAAAAGGGAAACCAATTAGCCTTAGTGAAGACAACAGTCAGTAAACCAGCAACCATATAATGGCTCTGGTAAGAGCGAGCTGCTCTCTAATCAGAAGAGACAAAAAATGAGAGTGATTGAAGGAGAGAATTGGTCAGCCTCTTATTCTTACTGCTGCCTTCAGAAATTAAGCCAAATCCTACATAGGTCACTTGGACTTTCCCCACCTGTTTCTCTCTTCCCCCTAGTGTAGGTAAATTTTATTGTACTGATTTAGTACCTTGATTACCACACCAGTTTTCTGTTGTGTTGAATTTTTTCTTCCTGAAAACGAGGGGAAAATAAGAAGATATAATTATAATATTTCTTCTTTGTTCCTCATCAGATTTTTGTATGCCAGCAATTAAAAACACATCCATTATAAATAGACAATATCCATCATTTAAATTAGGCCAAAGTTTTAAAAATGCCCTGTAAGATTTTCACATGTCAGAATAATTCAATCACTATTATGTTTCCTTGATGCAACTATTTGGGGACTTAGCTTGTTCCTTGATAGGATTTTAATTAAGTCATTTACATTTAATTTTCAAATATGTAGCTGTTACAGAAGGTAGCAAGGAAATGCAAAACCAGAAAGGAAGCTGAAGACAGCCAGTCTTTAACAAAAGTATTTCTGATATAGAAATGAATCTGAGGAATACATATTCAGTGATAAGTATTCCAGTCCATGTCTGGTAAACTCTCAGATAATGGCAGCATGGTAGGGTCACTGGGGTTCTATTAGCTCAATTAATGAGGAGTAAGATAAGGCTAACACCTAGCTCTTCAAACGGCTAAAAAATAGAGCTGATAGTAATGGAGTTATTAACCTTCGCCAGCCATTGAATTTTGCTGCTGATTCAAACTCCATTTCCTAGTTCAGGCCTCCATTAATAGTCTGTTTATTATCCCTAATCCACATTGGGATCAGCTGCAGAAATATGAAAGCCCCATGTAAAGACCAAAGAGGGTTTGGTTTGGGTTTTTTTCGCATTCTGATTTTTTCCCCTTTCAAGAGATTCACAGATTCTACCTTAGAAACTAGGAACTTCATTATCCTAAACTGTTTGAATACAGGCTCTTAGTAGTGTGATGAAAAAGCAGCTTTAAATATATTCTGTAAAAAGATGACTTAATCAGGGATACAGCTGCATTGTTTTGAAGACCAAATAAAATACCACTGGCAAATTTGCAATGGAGAAGCTGGTGCTGTTTGTTTTCTCTACTGGGAAAGAAAAAAGTCTTTAATATTGGAATAATGGGTATTTGAAATATATTGTATCTATATTATAAGGTCAATCCTTAGTTCATCCCCTGTTCAGTCCTGTCTGTTCACTTGTATTGTTTCTAGATGCTACTGTAATAGAATTAATCAATACTGAAATGTAAACCAATCAATCCTGGATTCAGATGAGATGGGAAAAAACCCAAAGGAAATGATGGAACGGAGGAACTGTGAATCCTGGGACAGACTCAGCAGCAGAGCCCACTGGCACAGTTGGATGGGCTTGCTTATTGGCTTGAGGAGTACACCAACACCAATCTCACTACAATTTTAACCACAAAGATCTTGAATTAAAGGGTCTTTAGGCTCTTTGCTGAGTTTTTACACACTCAGTTGAGATTTGAGGCACTTTTTTAGGACATTTTCCAATGGGAGAGACATGGTATAGTTACCAAAGTCTACACACTCACATGACATTTTCCAAAATCCATCACAATAACTCCTAATAGAATAGCAGCAATTATGAGTAATGGAGTCAAGATCAAAATAAGAAAGGTTTATGCTAATATATTCCTAGATCCAGTACACAGTGCTGCCTCTAAACTGAATGCAGTCCTGGTGGTCCCAGCTCAGGAAAGAAGAAATAGCTACACTAAGTAGAGAAGGTAAAGAACAGGGGATCAGAAGAGTGAAATAACTTCTAGGAAAGGGAAGGATAAACAGACTCAAGGCTCTTCACCTGGGAAGGAGGTGACCGAACAGGCAGATACATGAAGCTTATAAAATCAGGAGTGTTGGGAGAGCATGAGCAGGGAACGCTTAGAACTGTGTTTCAACAGAAGGAAGGACCCTGGAAAAACCACCATGAAGTATTGACACACGACACCCAGTGAAACTGAACCCCATTTCCATATGATTTGGTGGAGGCCAAAAGTACAGTGTGTTGAAGAAAGAGACTATAAAGCTGAGGAAAATGGGCTATTAGACAGTTGTCCAGATGACCTTCTGGCTCAGGGAATCCTTAAACTGCTGATTGCCCTAAGCTGGCCTGGAACCAACAGACAGCTGGTCATGAACCCACTGAAGCTAATGACAAGAGATAGACAACAGATGACACTGTTGCTGCTGAATCTCATTTTAACTGTAAGTTTGGGAGCAAGCAGAAGGGGCTAAGAAAGATTTTGCTAGATATTAAATCGATTTTTCCACACATTAGAACTATCCATCACTACACTGTGTATCTCCTATTGTTGCCCAAGCATTAGCAATAAAAACCAGCCAAAATACCCATTTACACTCACTTGGATGAGGAACTGAATCCAGCCCTTTGCATTAGGAGTTCTGAGCTTCAGATGCCAACCTGTAGTTGTATTTGGATTCCCGCTTACTGTAGGCACGAAGTGGTTAATGGTGTTCTTTGACTAGGTAGCTGAGAGACCACTAATAGATTCAGCTTCTTATTTGCCCTAAAGGCTGCCACAGTTCAATACGATTAGGATCCTGTCCACTTAAGCAGTAACTGCTTCACAGGGAGGAACACAGAAAGCAATACATGTCTTCTCTGAGCACAGAAAGAGCAGTTCTTTGGCAGACAGGTTTTCTTGGATACAGGCAGGTTTTACCTGCCCCAGTCTGTAAGCAAGTCCTTGCTCCACTGCAATTTCTAAATTAAAGAAAAGCTTGTACCTTATGTTTTCAGTGGAAAATGAATTATTTTCCTTTTTGTTGCAGGGCAGTTCTTAGGATGCAGTGGCTGATGCTGTATGAGTTGGGTTTTTTTTTATTATTACATTTTAACAAACTTTATGGCCCATTTTGTTTGTTTTCAAATAACTTTATTTTTCTTCTTTTCTCCCATCAATTACTAGGTTTGTTTTTCTTTCCATAAGATGGAGGAGTCAGGAGACTGATCCTGCTCAATGCTGTATAATTTAGTATTATGTGTACTAGCTTTATGAGGTGGGAGTCAGATAAAACATAGTATTTGAACACTAACCATTTATTAGCTCTAAGGAATAGATTTGTGACTTGACAAGCAGACAATAACTCTGTGTTCTGATCAGCCAAAGAGGTCTACTTTGAGTTCAAAACACAGAGTAACATACTCTTTCACAAATAATTTTGTTTACTGATGTGACTAGATTTTAATAATAAACTTGATATATATGTAAATTTATTTTAATCTAATTTCATCAACAGAGCCCTCCTAAAAATGAGACTTTGCAGATTGTTCTGTGTCTGATTTATAGATTTCTGCATCCTATTCCCAGATTGATTTCAAGGCCATAATTCTATCAGGTTTTTCTCCTGATGTCAGAAACACCACCTCTGCAGATAGTGTTTTATAACTAGCATCACAACTGCAACTGAATTACTGCCCTGCTATCCTATGCTGCAATATGTCCTTTTGTTTATAATCACCCTCTCCCCCTGCTACTCCAGTTTCATGAAAAATACCAGCTCCAAAATCAATCAGGTAGCATGATGTCTATTTTTGTCCCTTACTTCAATCCCTGTATAAAATAGTAAGGGCCAAATTCGGAACTCAGATACAGCGTGAAGGGCCCTCTAAAGGAAAAGGAAGCTGAGCAAATGGACCAGCGCCAAATTTCTGCACATCCAATTTTATAATGAGTTGTTCTTCCTCACTTGATGAGGTCTCGATCCTGCAGAGGAGCACACAGCACACAGCTGAGTATTCACAGTGACCTCAGACACATGTTGAGGGGCTCAGGACCTCTCTTCTAAATGCACATGAAGAATAATCCACGGGAAATGATAGTTTAACTGAATCTGACTTTCAAGGTTGTCTCTCCCTTTTGCTGTGAAATAGATTCCTGTTTAAGATGTATTCTGTCTTACTTTTAATAAATAAAGGTACTGCTGGTTTCATATCCTTTCCTTTTTAAAGCTTGATGGCATGACTGTGAGCTCCCCCCTCTTTTCACTCCTCTCTCCAACTCAGTTTCACACTGTACCCTGCCTGGGGAGGGGGGATTGAGAGCAGCCACGCAGAAGGCACAGGTACAGAAGCTTTGCCAACTGAAACACTTATGTGGATAATGTATCTTTTCCACCATTAGTTTTTAGGTAAGAATAAGCTTCCTGGAAGCATAAAGCCTACAGATTCCTAAGGTATGCCTTTGGAGTGGCCACCGTGTCAGCCAGTGGTATGGACTGAACTGAGAAGCCCTGGAGGGGAATGGAGAAGCCTCTCAGCTTTGATGAGTACACCAGCATCTCAAATCCTCATCACCCTTGGACCAGCTCTAAAGAGCAACTCCATTTTATTTGCCAGGCAGTCATAACAGTTCTCTTTTGATGCTCGTTTCTCTTATATTACATTTCTGAACACTTCATTATAGCTCAAATAAAATATAATTCTCACGTTGTTTTTAATTATTTCACAAAACCCAAAAGTCTCATAATGAGCTCCCTGCAATACTAATATATTTTCATGATATTATGCCAATGCTAAAGAAGGAAGATGTAGATCCCCTCCCCTCCTGCTGCAAATAAAATACACCTTCTGATATAATCCAAACTTTAATCCATTTCTTATGGTTTGTCTTTAGAGGCAACTCAAACAAATAACCAGAAAGACAAAACTCTTCTCTCTCCCACAGTCTGACCATCTGGAGGATTTGTAAGGCCAAGGCTCTATTTCCTACTCTCCAGGAGCAAGACCCCTTTTCTAGCTAAGGAAGGAATGAATAAATAAGATGCAATAACCTACACAGCGTCCATAAAGACCCGTAACTTTCCATAAACTGATTTTATATATATATATATATATAATGTCACGATTACTAAATTTGTATCTTACCTGTTTGGAATAATATGGGATTTTTGCAGCTGTTCTCCCTGCTCTATGTCTCTTGGGAAGCCATAAAGCACCCAACCATTGGTCACACAGTCCAGTGCGTTGAGGCGTTTTGCCAGGATCTTCATAACAAGGTTGTCTGGGACTGGAAAGGATTAAAAAGGTGATATTTATTTTGGATGCTGAGTCTGCAATTAAGGAGGAGGATGCACACTGCTTTTTTTTTTTTCTGGTCAGACCGTTACAGGAACTAAACCCCAAAGAATTCTTTAGTCCTGCTTATGATTGATAGATTTTGGAGAGGGGAGTTACTGTTGACTTTTGTGTATGTACTGTGCTATCACAGAACCCCAGAACTCAAGAAACTGCAGGACTAAAGCAAAATACTTGGTTAAAAACTGATGCCTACGTAATTCTGCCATGTATTGCTGCTCTCAGCCACGCTGGGCTGATGTCACAATGAAGTGTGTGACACAATCTTATCAAAATGCAAAAATAATGACCTGAGTTGGGGAAAAGAAATCCTAAAACAGGGAAGGGTTTTCTGCAGCGTTCTGTGTTTCATTTAGCAGAGGATAACGGCTCTGCCACAGCAGGCTGGATGTGGTATTTCTCCAATTTACCCAAAGGCTTGAAGGTTTTATAACCGAAAATAAATTTCCAAAATGTATTTCAACTACTGTAATTACTGCACTGATGACTCCCTAATTTTAGAGATAAAAGTTCTCTTTCCTCTATTATTATTTTTCTTTAGGGCAAGAGAGAACATCAGCAAGATGCTGACTGGGATTACAATTACTATGCAGCTTTTAAAATTCTATTTAATGGGACACAGTGGTAAGGCAGTACCCTGCATTTTTTCACTACAGCCTTCACGAAGTAAAATATTTCAATCCAGATAGTTAGAATTACATATCTTGGGTTGTTGGGGGTTGGTTTTTTTTTTAAATTTATATAGAAAAATTAAATTATGAGGTTCAACTACAGGGACTCTACTTTTTGCAAGGACTCTTGCAATGGGATGAGCTCAAACTGCTACAAAGAAAGGGCAGGAAAATCAGTGCAAACTACTTCCCAAAGAAGCAGCCCAAACAATTTTCCAGAAGCAAGGAGAGTCCCTTCCCTTTACTTGTACAGGATGCCTAATGCGCCGGCGCCTCTACTGGAAACAAACAATAAAAGATGCTACATAAATCCACATCATGGAAAGTTGGTGTTTTGATCCTCACCCTGCCATTGCATCTGCATACAGAAATACAACAAGTCCTTGCAGGAAAGCCTGCACATCAGACTGCTAACAATGTGATTCGCTTTCGGACTAGCTGACAGGAACGTGCCTGTATTTCAGGAGAGGTTATTACCATCGTATCACACTGTACCTTGGGTACAAGCAGGTTTTAAACTGCACTAATAGAATCTATTTCCTTCCTGAAATTTTATATTTCCTAAAGGCTTCTACCTCCATCATGCAATTCATTACTTCTCCTTTAAATAATCAAATTGAGTGAGTTTACAGAAAAATCACACTCAGGATTCAATGTACCAGCAAAAAGGGAGGAAAACTGTAGGGAATTAATTAGAAAACAGATTAGTGTATTAAGTGAGGATATCCATGCTATAAAAAACCAACAGCAAACCCCCAACACAAAAACCCCAACAAACAAGTTAAGGAGAGCAATATTCTCCATCTGCTAAAAGAATAAACAGAATAAAAACAGACACTTGATAGAGAGCAAAATGGCAATGCAAAACTAGGTGTTCTGTTAAAAATAGGATTCAGAAAATTAACTGTACACCAGTGCAGCAGCAGGCAGCAGTGTTATTAGGCAGATGATGCGTATCTAAGACCTGAGCTGCAGGCAGGTATAGAGAGGGTAACAGGAGAATTTCAGTGCTCTTTGCAGGGCAGGTCATCTCTCCATCATCCAGGTTACAAGAAACAAACACAAGACATCCTGGCAGGATAAAAAATTTTAAAAAAAATTTAAACCCCCCTCTTCTCTTTCCCCAAAATGTTTTCCATACAGAGACCAGTGGAATTTTCCTGTATTCCTGAATTTCTGGCTGCAGTATTAAACTTTCTGTCTTGATGCACGTTATTTTATCATGATTCCTCCCGGAATCATTAACATGGATTTATAAAGATACCAAATGATATGGGGTTTTGGAAACACTTTCAGAATACTTATAGATTGTTTTGCAAGGGATTTGAATGAAACCTACGAACCCCCCCGAGTAAATGCACACTGAGGTGGGATTCTGCTGGAGCTGACATTCCTGTGGGATGAACGGGGAATTGGGACAGAAGCTGAAAGCCCCAAGAACAGCACAGATAAATAAGTGGATATTCTGTGCCACTGAGCTTCCAGCAATTCATAGGAGATTATTCAGTACCAAGGGCAAAACCGCTTCCATCCTGGAAAGGAGAAACACTGCAGCCCACAAGAAAATTAAGAAGCAACTCTGATGGGAACCAGAGAGCATCTCCTCGACCTGATCGCTTCCCAGAGGCCTTCTGGGAATCCTGATGATCAAAATCCTCTACTTTGGCCACTGTTTTTGAACAGTGTTGAAGCTGTGAAAAGAGTGGGAAAAAAAAAGTATCTAACAAGATATAGTGACAGTCAATTAACAATTTATTTAATGACACGCTGGGTTTGGGGTATTTTGAGTAATACTGGGGGTACATGGCAACCCTGACACCTTGCTGACTAGAAGATATCAGCAGCACATTTTTATTGTATACTCATGTACATATATACATCACGGAATAATATAGATGCTTACATATATTCTGTGTCTCCCTCTAAAGCTTGATGGTGAGAAATAAAACATAAACAAGTCAGACAGCAAGCTCTGCTCTCCTCTTGATTAGCAAACATACCTATCACTTCAACACAATAGGGGAACAGAGCTTGTTGGCTGTTCGGTGGCATTACAAAGTACATCAGCTGCCCTTGAACAGGAACAGTCACACTTAAAACAGCTGCATTAAAACTGTAAAACATCTTCCACAGACCAGAGGGGGAAGAAAAAAAAAAGGAGAAAAAAGGAAGAAAGAAATCAGTATTATTCTTATTTTGCTGTGGTACAGAGAGAGCAGGTAACGAAGAACTCTGCAGCGTGGTAATCCTTCTCACTTATGTGGAACTGTCTCTTGAATGTAAGGCAAATTAATAACCTGTAATTGGAGGGGCACACAGTCTGTAAGTAACTAGCCAGAGGTCTCCTGGCCTTAAGCACATGACCCAACGGGCTATAAAGCAAAGTAAAATTTAGAGCTTTTCTGATGAGACACTCAATCTACATGTTTTAAGTAGATTATGAAGCACAGGAGCTTTGAATAGTCAATTCCTTTTCAACATAAGCTTGTGTGAGTTTCCAACTTTTAAAGTTGGGGGAATGAGACTCCAGAGAGGTATTACTTTATCATGAGAGAAGTCCAAAGATAAGTTTCTTGTAAAAATTACAATGTGCTACAAAGAGAGATCCAGATTAGGTAATGTGGAAGCACATCTCTATTAAGGTGAGAAATCAAGGTACAGGAGTAAAATTCACCCCTCAGAAGTAAAGCTGCAGAGCTGCTGAGCTACAGTGATACCTTGTGCTCAGAGCACTGTATGTAGCTCTGGACCAAGGGTGCAGGGGACCGCAGGAGTGGCACACACAGCAGAATGAGACCACAACCAGCTCCATCTAGAAATGTAATTCACTCACACATGCGTTCTTGCCTGACATCAATACCACCCACCACAATTCCTTTATCACCCAGCCTGCCTTGACCATGTTAATGGTCCAGACCACGCAGCTGAATTAGCAGCTGTGGACCCGAGAAGCGATCTAATCAATTCAAGGGTAGGATCAGGCAGGGTACAGAGGCTTAAAGTGCTGCTGCTCATGCTGGAACTGCTGCGTGGACACCTAGCGATTTTCTATCTTCAGGGCTGTCAATCAGCACTTTGCAGCAGACCATTTAAAAAATAAATTTACTTCCCAGAGCTTCAAAGGTTTGTGCAAGTCGAAGGTACTTCTCAGGAGAAGTACTTCCTCAGGAAACTCAGAGGAGTGTGGCCTATTAGCTCTTACCCAACCCTAGATCTGCAGGACTAATAGAAAACTGAATCAGGCAATCAGTTGACAAAATCATACCATCTGCTCAGGACAAAAGTAACAGAACATTAAAGGCACAGTCTGAAATGCAAAAACACTACTTGAGAGATTACAGGGCACTATTCTCCAATAGCTTCAATGCTGTCAGTGCTCCAAGCTATACAATTATCATATTTAAATTGATTCCTCCTCCATATATTTCCCTTTAAAAGAGACTTTTGAAGGGTAGTGACTCACTTCTCCAAACCCATAAAAACCTCGATTCCAAGTACAGCAGAACTGCATCTGCAGATATAAACTCTGTCAGCTCGGTGCGCTGAAAAGTTTAAGGTCCTTTTGACAATATTGTCCATTTACCCTTTATCCTTCTCTTAGAGATATTTTTTTTCCAGCTGAAGGTCTGAAGACTCTCACAGCTAATTCAGATGCCTGAGGCTTGATCTGAGTACTTGACAGTTAACATCTTGCCCTGAGTATAAGCTACCGCCAAAGGCTACTTTCGTGGCTTGTCCTGTCAATCCTAAATTTAGCAAAGTACGAGCAAATTTAGCAAAATGTTATCTCATTGCTCTGCCCACTCTGGGTTCTTCACATCGGGTCATCTCGTTTGGGTCTTGCCAGGAAGCAGGGTATTTTCTCAGCCCCATCAAGGCCTTCAGAGACGGCGGCGATTTGGCTTTACGGAGTGAGGCGCTGTGATTTACGGCGACATAAGTTGACCGATGATTTAATTTAACCCTCCCAACACCCCAGGCTCGTGGGAAAGGGGCCGGTTTCCCGTTTCCCAGCACCGCAGCCAGCTTTGCTTCCCGTAAATAACAACCGACAGCCCCGCACGCCTCCAGCGCGAACGGCGGCGGGAAGAAGACGGTCTGAGCTCCGGTGCAGCAAGGATAACGGGAGCCTTTCCTCCCGGCCGCGGGCACCCGTGGGGGCCGGGGGGGGGGGCTTCATCCCCCCGCGATGCCCCGTGAACCGGCCCCGTCCCCCCTCGCCGCCGCTCCGGTTGGTTGTTCTCTACCGCCACCTGCCGGGCGCGGCGGGCAGCGCGGGGCGGCGGCGGCCGGTACCCGGTACCCACCCGGCGGACAGCAGCAGCCGCGGCGGCGGCGGCAGGGATTCGTCACCACCGAAACCTGGGCGATGCAGGGAAACAGAGACCGCTCAGTCCGTCTCGAGAGCGGGCCCGGCCGGCCCGGCAGCCCGGAAGGCATCTGCGGTTTCCTTTAGCGGATGCGAAGCCGGGAAATAAAGCAGCAGCGTAACGCATCCCGGTACCGAGAGGGCACTGGCAACGCACCGAACACTCAGCCACTAATCCCATCACAGGGAAAACGTACCCAGAACTCCCCGTCCCTGCTCGCTCAATCCAGCACCGGGGGAATGCAGCCTGCGAGTCCTGGAACGGTGATTTTAGTACAGGAAAATACTGATGAAATCTTTCATTTCCTCATTTTAAATAGTTTTGTTTCTTTCAATAGATTAGAACCTCTTTTTTTTTCTTTTTTTTTTCAATAGGCCAATTTTAGTAATTCCCAATAAGAACGAGCTGCATTAAAGAGGAAGGGGTGGTGTAAGTACCATTCCAAATCGGCAGTCAAAGGATGGTGATTAAATTAAGACATCCAGCAGGTGAAAGGAGCACATCATTCTTACACACAGTTATCAAGCCTGTTATTCAGGAACCTACATCTGATCACACTTAATGACTCAAGAAGATTCCAGCCCTTTATGCTGCTTTACCTGCTAGTGGCATCTCCAGTCCGATGCAGTCCAATCTGAGTACCCAGCATACAAACACAAAAAGCTCTTTTTTCCCCCCTAAAAAAGCCCCTGGATCAGTGTGAGGGTCTGTGTGTGTGTTTGCCTAATGGCACAGACTCTCAGGGAGTCACAGGAGGATCTACAGGGCTGATACCACTGTCAAGATCCACACACCTGGCTTCACATCCACACTCACCGACAGAGGTTTTCTGCCTCAGTTTACCCACCTGTGGGACAAAAGCAACTTTGAGTCACCTCACAGGGACATTTCTAACCTGAAAGTTTCTAAAACTAGTAACTAAACGTATGTCTGCACTCTTACAGTCCTTCAGCTTCTCCTTATGCAGAGAGAACACAGCTAGACACCAGACAACCGCAGTCCTGACCCATCTAGTGCATCATTTCCATTATCAATCAGGTTTCTTATTTCCTCCTTATTTCTAAACCAGTTCTACTCTACTAAAGAATATAGGGCTTGTGACAGGTCAGAATTTGGCTTACAAGCCCCTTTTTGCCTGATAATATTTAATAAAGAAATAAATTTAGTGTAGTCATCTTTGTGAAGAACATCTTGGCCCTCTATATCAAATACCAACTGACCATACGGTGAGACGAGATGATGTTAAGGGGTTTGTTGGCCCTGTCCTGTGCTGCCTGGTGTAGCACACACCAAATCCCCAGATCCCCAACAGTGGGATCTGCTGCCCAGACTGCTCTTCTTGACACCCAACACCCACATTGAAAGGACATTCAGGAAAAGGAATGATGTTAAATGCTATTAAATGTTTTGCTGGTCATGAAAAACAATCTGTTCCATTCAGGAGCCTGATACTGTACATATGGCAGCCAGTGAAACAGAGCCAAAGCCAGAATTTGATATTAAACTCCAAAGACCATCAAAGTGGATGCTGCCCATACACAATGTGCTTTCCTTTCCAGTTGTATTATAAAAACTCCTGCAATTTCCCCATCCCAAACTCCTAGCAGAATTCAAGCCAGCAGCAATTTGCTGAGGAGCAAGTGCTGCAAGAAGAGGAGCAGGAGAGGAAACAGCATGTTTGTTAATTTTTAAGAACAAATATCAGGAAAGATCACAATAAATACAGGAGATTAATACTTCACATTCACATAGTGCTTTGAAAGCCCCCGAGAAGCATGAGGTGCTGTATGGCCAAGAGTCACCTCTTCGCTCAAATCCACAAAGGTTTGTGGCACTTTGGGGGTGCACATTGATCCCTGCTGACCCAGAATGGGAACTGTGGGCATCTGAGACACCCTACCTCCCAACTGGCTTTACCCCCAGACTCCAGCAGCACTATCTCCATGAGTTACCATGCCTGATGTTGGACTACTGCTCCTCCAACAACAACAATAATGGTCCATACCACTGCAAAACCAGGCAAAACTGACATAGGCTGGACCCTATCCATCAACTGATGGATCACAGTTGCTCCAGGAAACAACTGCCCATGACTTTTAAATGAAATCACATTTATTTCATCTAGTCTGTCTTGCAGGGTTGCATTTTGGGGAGGGTTTTTTCTGTGTTGTTTGGGTTTTCTTTTGTTTTTAAGTCTTGAACAGCTTCATAGACTGAGTGTTCCCAGTGTCACTTCAGCCCTTAATATCTATTAGCCAGATAGGACAATTTTGATTGCTGCATGCTCTATAGAATAAATAAAAATTAGACTTTTAAAATGAAAAAAATATATTTTCATATAAAAGGGAATTCTCTGTATCATATTGAGTGCATAAAAAGAGTAAAATTCAGGAAAGAAGATGACCACTTACTGCCTACATGCCTTCATGTAAAACTTTTCTATTCTACAACCTTCCATCTTTTATTAAAATACAGACACCTAAAACAGGAAAAAAAAAATAAATTAAATTTTATTTTGTTCTCTTGACCACCAATTTTCTCCTAGTAGGGAAAGAGGCTGCTACCTATTTTCCATAAAAAAACCTTTGTAGCAGTCCCAGAGGAAAAGTCAAAAGTTTGACTTGAAAAACGGAGCTACTTCAAAAGCATTGTCAAACAGAGGTGAAGGTTTCTTAAAAATGCATAAATTAAAGTACAGTGTATTCATAAATATCTGTAACTTTACAGAGGATATTTGTGATGGAGGCTCACGTATAGGGGAACATATAGCATCGTTCTAAACCTAACTTAAAGAAAGGAGAAAATAAACGTGTTTATTAGCCACTGTTTGGGCTCTGAGTGCGTGTGTGTGTGCGCGTGTGAGCATGTGTGTGAAAAATGAAAGAAAAATGGAGAGGTTTTTTTCAATAATAAAAAGGGAGTTGCACTGCAGGGCCCCTAAAGCTTGTGAAAAATTAAACTCGACGGATTCAAACTGTCCTATTTCCACTTCAAAAGAGAAGAGGCACTGAGCTCTTCCCAACTTATCTTCAAACGCCCAGCACCCTAGAAAGTTTCTTTAAAAAAAATAAAGTCTCTAGTTCCCCCAAGCACTGTACCCGTTACTGTAGCTGCTGTCTCTCCCTCTTCTAATTATACCCATGTGAGTCTATTAATCAACTTGTAAATTATTTAGAGAGCCATGCGCTGTCTTCAGCTAGTACAAACACGCTGCATGCAAAGACTTGCTGAAAACCAATGGAGCTCCCAAAGGGTCTCTCTCCAATGTTCAGACAGCTTGCAGCTCGCCAGTACAGTGCTGTTAAAAACAAGAAATAACACTAAGCTTACCTCCTCAGATATAAAGATTTACTCAGCCTTTCAACTCTGAAACTCTTTGCAAGTTTTTAACAAAGAGGAAGCTGCTCTATTGTCAAATCTTTACTTCACACTTAGTGATGAGAATATTAATTTGATGTCAATAAAAAAAAAAACCAACCCCACAACCCCCCCCCCCACAAAAAGCCCAAGTGCTTTCAGTGAGACTGTGATCACAATCACCAGGGGACCCCAACTTTCAGAGGCTGCACCAAAAGGCACCCCTTTAAAACCATTCCCATTTAAAATGGTGGTGGGGGAGGAAGGAATCTACATTTGTTCAGTAATAGTTTTTATTAGAAAACAGGAGAAATTAGGGAATTCTAGATTTTTACCCCCCACATGCAGACTGCCATTGGGGACTGTTTCAGATATTACTACTTAAAAAATAGAAAAAGGAAGAGGAAAAAACAACACAACACAGATTGTGTGTGTTCAACTCGAACAGGCTGCAAGCAGCACGGCGTTATCTATCCACCATGAATCAGCTCTCTTCACAGCCCAAATCTTCATTTTGGTGGAAATAAAACCCCAATTACCCAAACTAATAGCAGTTCTCCCAGCTGAAAAACAGAATCATACCGGTTGGGGAATGTTTTTTTTCCCCCCTTGCTCTTCATGCTGTTCTCCTGCCATCTCACTTTTCGTGGCTCCATTTATTGCAGCCTTCCAAACGGATATATTAATTAGCAGGATCACTCCATATTGTTTCACCATGAAAACATGGAAAACCAAACACAATGCAGGCAAATTTCTTTCTGTCTGACTGATGGCCTTTCCTATTTTTACGTGCCAAAAGGCTGCTTCTATTTCCATTAATAAAATGCAAACACCTCAAGAGACAAACACCAAGGGGGGAAAAGCAGATATGCTTTCTGCCTTCTCTTTTCCTTCCCCTTACAAAGTATCAGATCATGATAGACACCTTTTAAATGGTGACCATAGATGTCACAGGTGGAACTTTACATTAATACATGCCCATGTTTCAATGGGACAGGTCCAGAACACAGTCTCACCCTTCTCAGCAACCTGGGAATGGATGTTCTGCATCAAGTCTTCACCAAGCCTGTGGGGTCTATGAAGGGGCTATCTGCATGTGCCTCTATCTGTCCATAGCCTGAATTACTAGAAGGGGAGGAACAGCCTCTTCACAACAGTTCAGAAGGAATCAAACTGAAGGAATTCATTTATGTGAGGTGTCTTGCTGCCTGTGGAAAGGTTTTGGCCTCTACTCTCACTATTTACTTGAAATAGAAGTCCTTCTAGGCTGCCCAAGCAAACAGTGTCTGCTAAATTTAACATTATTGTCCCAAGAGCTAACCTAACTGAAGATGGTGACCAGAAAGCTGGTATAAGACTCCAATGTTGGCAATTTTCTGCCTAAAGCATAGTTAGCAATAATCAACCAGTATTTGGTGAAAACCAGAATATTCTAAAGGTAAAGTCTATGTATTTCAGGCTGCGTGGCCAAAGACCAATTCTATGTTTATGAAAGCAGTCAGGGTACTGAACTTTTCATTGACAGCACATTTTTTAATATCTAGTGGGCACCAACTGTAGAATGGATCATAGAATGGATGTAGACTAGAATGTCTGGGGAATTAAAAAAATTAATGGGCTCCAAAGTATCTATGCTGCCTTGGTTAAGCGAAAGACATCACTATATACAAAACTGAAGGATGATAAAGCATGAGATAAGGTCTCTATGACACAGAAAACACTACAAAATGTTAGAAAATGGGAATGCACAGAGTTGCTTCTGGGGTGATAGAATTGTCTGGGCTACACATTGTATACACTGAGCAGCACTACAGGAAAAAACAATACAAAGAATGTTTGTGAATCCTAAAAGCAAGAAGAGATCAGAGTTAGCCAACCACAACAGGATGGACAGTGGCCAGCCTCCAAAACTGGGTGAGAGTCAGCTCTGAGCAGGCTGGGTTTTGACCCCACGACATTCCCTGTGGATGTATGGCAAATGACTAATTGTATGCAATCACATCCACAAGAAGGGAAACCACACTAAGGTACATCCCCAGGACAAGGATTTTAAGAGTGGTGCCTCAAGATTTTACGGCACTAGATGTACTCTGACTCACACTGATTAGAGCACAACCTTTCTCATGGCGTGTCTCTGGTCCCAGGGCATTGTGCGACCCCTTCACTTGTGTGATTCCTTGCCCAAAGGAACAACTACACTTACTTGGTACATAACTAGAAAGGCAATGAAAACATTGACATTCTAATTGCTTTTCCAGTTATAACACTCTCTGCTAAACTAACTCGATTCAAACATGATTTACTTGAAGCTGGTAATAATGTGAGAATCCTTCCTCTGTATTAACCTGTTTGTAACTCCGTGGCAAGGCAGCAAGGATCCTCTGCCCATCTTTCCTCCTCAGTACACGACGCTCTTTCATTTTCTTCAAGCCTCTTGTGAGGGCAGTAATGAATTCTTGTTAGTGTTTACTAATGTAAATTCATTCTTTGTTATCCCTGGGAGAGGAGGATTAGCAAAATGACAGAACTTATTATTTCTGGTATTGCTATATAATATTTATTTTTTATTCAGCTCTTAATTTTGTAGTGTGTCCCACCAAAGAAAATATATGTGCATATAAGCAAAAACTAAGTGAGAATTTTTTAGCCCAATGCACAGAAAGATAGTTATGACTCCCATTAACATTCAGAAGCATTGTGCAGCTTTATCCTTGCACACTCGATTAAAAAAAATTGATCTAAATCTGAAATCATTTCTGATCTAGGGGAAGTAAGGAATTACAACTTCAATTGCATTTTCCTGAAATGAAAGCAGCTCCCTTGGACTAAGGATGTGCATATTTTTAGGACTGGCTAAAAATTAGAATCCATGCAATTATTTTACCCTACTGGGAAGGCTTTTGGTATCTTTTTTAAAGGAACTTTAATGGTTAAGATGAGGTTTATGAAATACATAAAGAAAAAAACAACTCTTCAAGGACTTATCTTTGAATAAACAGATCAAGCAAACTCCCATCTCAACCATAACTGAAGTTTAGAGGAGGAGGTATTTACAGTAGCCATCCTCCACAGAGATGAGAAGTGAAATTACAGCATGCACTTAAGATTCTGAAATGAATGGATACCATGAAAAAGGCACGGGTCCAGAGTTTAAACCACTCTCCCACTGAGTTAGACTGCATACCCAAGTAGCCACATTCAGGTCAAGGAGACTACACACATGCAGAAGTTACTCCCACACATGGAGGCCTGGGATAGTTTGCCATCAACACACGCTCAGATCTCTTGCCTTGGAGTTAAATGGCCTTCCTGATTAGCGGTTTCTCCAACCCAGAAAATCCTCTCCTAGATCTCAGTGCCTACATTACAGAAGACCCAGCTTCCCTCTTTCACACTGAAGAAATCCCTGCTTTCTGTTCCCACCTAAGCTCCTAGTTCAGTGATACAGTGGCTGCCACAGAAAATGAATGCATCAAACTAGCCAAGTTACCGCGTTCAGAACGAACACAACCCATCCACTAGAGATGCAGTTCAACGTCAGAATGTATTACCTTGTGGCTTGGTACAAGTGACTGACAGAGGGACAGAATACCCAAAGCTGCAAGCTGCCAAAGGCCTTTCTGAAGTGCTTCGAGAAGTACCAAGTCTCTCAGTCTGGTATCAAGGGAAGCTCAGTTAATTTTATAGGCTCATGTTTCAGATGTGTGTCATTCAGTCTTGGGATTAAGCTACTGTGCACAAAAAAGGGGGCTTTTCAAGCTTTCCACTTCACCAAAAGGCTTTCTGTGCCAAAAAGAAGAGACAATGAAGATTTCTCTTTGCTCAGGGTGGGAGGGGTTTGCTCAAAACTCCACTAAAACTGAAGCTTAAACGACATTTCCCACCCTTCAGCAAGACTGTGGCCTTACATTCGCATCGTCGGTACCCATTTGGCCTGTTGTGAGAACAGAACTGGAAGCTCCTCTTGCAGGCCACTAATTTGGGAAAACAAATAGTCTTCCAGCCTACTGAAATACAACTGCTCCTTTAGAGCTACAGATAGTTTCTGATTTTTAATGCCCACCACACACAGAGAACTAACCCTGTGTGAGACAGGCAACACATATGTAAGTTCGAGCTGCCACCCTAAGTAGCCTACAGCATTTATATCTGAAAGCACTGCAGAGCCTTCCAAAAGCAAAGTGTGCTTATTCTTTGTGGTAGTCCTCTACTACAACCAAAAAACAAAAAAAGCTGAAAGAAATGAAGTGCAAAACCCCTTTTATTTTTAAAGTTAAAAATATCTGTACTCTACAACTCAAATTATAGATTTAACCACAGTCTTTAGTACAGCCCACTTGGAATAAAAACAGAACGTGATTCTGTGCTTCAACAGCTTAAGCATTTTCAAGTTCCACATCTACATCAGAATTCTGATGCTGATTTAGAAATAAAACTTTGGGACATGTACAAGAAATCTGATTTTCACTGGAGCACTGAACTATTGGCTTTGAAGAGTTTAGAAATTGAACTTCTGTCACGCTACACATCACATACAATGAATTAACAGAATCAATCAACTTCCAGATTACTCTGATGTTAACTTAGATTAGAATCTGACCAAGAAAAAAAGAACCACTCACAATTTATTTTTTGCCCCAAATTTCTAACTAGAGGGTAATGAGAGAACAACGTGCCCTACCTGGGTATCCATTGTCAATATAAGGCTTAACGAGTTCTCCAAGTTTTGTCTTGTCTGCAACAGCCTCCTTTAGCAGTTGCCCACAGCAAACTAACAGGAAGGAAGAACAAAAAAGACACAAGGTTAAATTTTAAAAAGGAAGCAACAAAGAAAAGAAAAAAAACCCAGAAGTTGCATACTGGAATAAGGTCACTGAATAAAATAAAAGTTGTTGGGTTTTTTGGATTTGTTGTTAGGATTTTTATTATTTTTATTTTTTTTTTGGTCCAGCAGAGCAAAAAGCAAAGAGACTGAGCAGGGGAGAATGCTGAATAAAAAAGAATACATTTGGCAAAGAACATATTAAAAACAGAGATAGAGAGAAAGATATTAATCAAATATGTTTTTTGAAATAATAACTCAAGGGATTGCTAGTGGTTTTCACTTTTTATAAACTTATAATTACTGAATAAAGTTACACCTGCTGAACAGCAGCTGAACTGCACTGCTGGAGGTGCAGGATAATGTGCAGTTCAAGGAAGAGACTCCCTGGATCATTTAATGATCATGTAAGAATCATATTTAAAAAACTGTGCTAATGCAATATTATCATTGGCTTCAAATACAGGGAACACCAGGAGATGCAGATTTACAGTTTTAGTCAGGAGAGTTGTCTAGAAAAGACTGTTCCTTTGGGCTTGGATGGCACTTTCTGACCAAGGTTATCAACCCTCACCACCCCACTCCAGTTAGATACAAGAGTTCTGATGCTTGTTGTAGAGGGAGGGAGCTAAGGCAGGGAGAGGTTACACAGCATCAGGAGGAGTCCTAGTTTCAACTCAGTTTGGGTCAATATTAGGTAACAGTCACTCTGTACATTCTTGCATGACCTTTCAATTTATAATAATAAGTTGAGTCCCCCCCCTTTTCTGAGATCAATAGCACTGACATCTACAGCTGCACTGACTTTAATGGGGAAAGCAGCAAGCCCTTTCATCTGCCTTATCGCAGTTAAACACGCTGTTCAGCCAACAAGAGTCAGGAAACTCCACAGGAACATTTCCTGGACAAAGGCAGTGAAGTTTAATGTTTAAATGACAAGGGATGGACACAAATTCCTGGAACAGGCTGCCCAGAGAGGTGGTGGATGCCCTATCCCTGGGGGTGTTCAAGGCCAGGTTGGATGGGGCCCTGGGCAACCTTGTGTAGCTCCAGGCCTGAGGTTGGTGTCCCTGCCTGTGGCAGGGGGTTGGAGCTCTGTGATCCTTGGGGTCCCTTCCAACCCTTGCCATTCTATGATTCTATGAAATGTAACAGTCACTAGCTGTTCTGGAGAAGCAAGTTCATAGTCATAATAAACGGTGTAAAAACAGAACAGAAATTCAAAGAAGAGACCCCAACTTAAGACAGCGACAATGCATACACCTAAATTCAATCCAATCCACAGGATTACATTTTTAGCCCTGTCCCTCAATGGCCTACGTGGAAATTAAGTATATGCTGAACACTACTCTGAAAAATTATGGTCTTCTGGGTCTGTTTTAAATACTCAATTCTAATATTTGGTTTACACTATGCTTAAAATTCAACATATGGGTAAGGCAGTGCTAATGCTATTTAGTATAAAGAGCTGCAACCCTCTCTCATGGTTGTTGCAAATTTTGACCTAGATGAAATCCCTATCAAACTCGCAGCTTTAGAAATAAAGTTACAAAAATATTCAGTAACATGAGAACAAGTTCATTTTTAACCTGTTCAAATATGTTTTATTTTTCATTAAGCCAGTTAAACAGTCATTAAAAAGACAACTTTGAATAAAACTACAAATATTTAACTATTTCATTATACAGCACAGAGATATTAAAATAATTGATGGCATAAATGTTACATTAATTTTATTTGTACTTATCAGCATTGCAATGTAGATTATAAAATAATTGATATTTCTCTTTTTTTCAAATTCACTGGTATCATTTTAGTCTTATTCATGTTTTGTTTTTTTAAACACTAAAATAAAGGTTTGAGATACAAAAATACTAAGCCTAGAACCACAAGCTATTAGGCAGGCAGTCTCACAGCTGTCTCTCTGCCTTTACTCCAACTGCACACACCTACAATCTAGCTGTTAGTTGGAGCTGTTACATGGAAAACACGTGGCTTTTTCTGAAGGTTCAAGTTCCAACTTGAAAACATTTAGTTCTTTTCTGACCAGATCAACTAAACTTGGAACTGAAAACAATGCTCATCAGATCCTGAAGTTGTTATTCATGTGAAAGGCCAAATCCAGTTAAATCTTACAACTTCATCAGGAGTTTGGGGAAGACATGAGAAAACTGGCACATCACTATGGACAACTGAGTTCCACTAATTAAAGACTATCCCAAAGGTTAAAAACCCCACTGCCTGCTTAGTTCTGATCTTTTCATTTGGTATACATTGAGAGAACACTAATAAAACAAACTCACTTTATACTTAACAAAGAGGACATACCTAATCAGTGAATTTACAGACAGTTTTACTTGCTTAAAGTAATTTATGGCTTCTTCTCTATTAGAAGACATTGTAGAACATGGAGACAACTTGTATTGAGGGTATCACCCAGCTGTGTATTCATATTACAGGACACCTTAACATCAGGATACCAACCGTGAGCAAGCCTCATATAGAATGTTTTAGGTCTCCTTTATATATATAAAAGAGGTATAAAAAAGACAGAGATCTCCTGGAGAGAGACCAGAGAAGGGCTACGAAGATGATGAAGGGCCTGGAGCATCTATCCTGTGAGGAAAGGCTGAGAGAGCTGGGGCTGTTCAGCCTGGAGAGAAGAAGACTGAGGGGGGACCTAATCAATGTTTATCAATATCTTAAGTATGGGGTGCAGGGGGAATTGGCCAGCCCCTTTTCAGTGTCTGTGGGGACAGGACAAGGGGCAATGGCTGCAAATTGGAGCACAGGAAGTTCCACAGCAACATGGGGAGGAACTTTTCCCCAGTGAGGGTGAGGGAGCCCTGGGACAGGCTGCCCAGGGGGTGTGGAGTCTCCTTCTCTGGAGAGATTCCAGCCCCATCTGGACACCGACCTGTGCAGTATGAGCTGGGGAGCTGCTTTGGCAGGGGGGTTGGACCCCAGGAGCTCTCCAGGGCCCTTCCAACTCCTACAGCTCTGTGATTCTTTACAAGACAAAGCACTTTGAAAGAATAGCTTCCTTTTCCAACACATTTCTTCAGACACATAGAACCTGAGTCTTTTAAAACAGAATTTACTCTGAACTTTATATTAAAGTGCTCCAATTTTGGTCAGACAGCGCAAACTGCAAAGCCATTACTCATGACCCACTGATCCACAGAAGAATTCAGAGCACCACAGGAATCTAACCCATGGAAAAATACTGATGTAAAGGGTATGAAAAATGATGACTGGAAAAAAAAAGAAAAATGCCAGATCTGGTTTGTCACAGAATTTATGCTCCACTGCTTTATATTTTTTCATTGAAATACTTTCCACTGCCCTCAAAATTTGACATCCATGGCAATGGACAAAGAGAGGAAATTTTATGAGCAAGTAAGAAAGACAGAGAGCAAAAGATAAATGATCAAAAAGAGAGGAAGGGAGAATTGAGAAAAGTGCATATTTACTGAGAACTTACTGTTGACAACACCGTATTTCTGAGCTATTAGTGCTGCCTGCAGGCTCTTCCCACTGCCTGGGGGTCCACAAAAGAGAATCCGTGGTGTAAAGGGGGCGGCTGATCGGTGCCTTGTTTGGACATAGGTAAGAACTAGAATGTGAGAGAAAAGCAAGAAATACAGTTTATATCCTATTTCTATTTTAAAAAAAAAATTTAAAAAATCCAACCAGCAGGATTAACTTTTTTTAGAGATGATTTTCATCTTGATCATTATATAACTGGAACATCTAAATACCCCAATCAAAATCAAGACTCTGACAAAACTGTCCTGTCAGCAGCTTATACTGTGAGAAATCTTACTCTCCTATACTTTCTTTCATCAGTAGATGTCAAACCATTTTAAAGAGCAGATTCAATTAATAATTGCTCTTTTACCATGTTGTTTTTAGCAGAAGTAATTTTTGCTTGATAAGTACAATTTCACCACGCAAATTATAGAGGGATATAATTATATTTAATACTTTCTGCAGTTCCTGAACAAATATTTAAGCATAAAACCTCAGAATGTTAAATTATTATGACATTTAATCACACACACAGCTGGGTAACATGCTCCTAATTACAGCATTATAGACTTGAGGCATAGGATGCTACATCACAACACAGCATTGAGAACACGTAACCAAGTATGAGTTTAGTCTTTTGTCCATCATTTTTGCATAACATGTAAAGGATAATGGAGCTTCTCTGTCCAGTTTCACCCTGTTTGCTAGACATCACTCTTCTACATCTTGTAGGACATAGGAAATACTACATTCAGGTCAATCTACAGATTATAAGAGCTTTGGGAAGACCACAGGACATGTGAATGATGCTTCACATTGCTGTTTTGTAGAGATCTGAACTTTGCTACAATCCCCAAAGAGAACCTGAGAGATCACCAAGAAGCTAAAAGAAGATATGGCTTGGCAGTGAGGCCAGGTTAGGATTGTGTTTGGGCATAGCTAAAACACTCTTACTCTCTCCCCATGCCCTTTTTATGGCTAACTACACCAGCAAAGAGAGCAGCCCAAGCTTCAGCACAAGCTACACAAGCTTTCCAGGGATCAGAGAATGGCAGTGTGGATACAGTGGCATTTCAAGGTTACCCATGACTGAAGCAGCGTGGGCACACCTACTCAGGCTTTGATTCCCTCTGTAATTACACTGGGTACAAGTAAGTGTTAGCCCAGACACCTTCAGTTCAAATAGAAGACTCTCTAGACTAAAGAGTCCTTGCAATACAATGGTATGTTAGTCTAACAAATAGGACAGGATTAGGTTAATGTTTATAGGAATAAGACCATATTAAAAAAAAACCAGCCCACAAAAGGATTGCTGGAGAACATAAGGATCAGTATTTTAGCCACCACTTTTCACACACTGCTGTGTGCTAACAATTTTTCTGTGGACCCTCTGCTAGACACTCTGATGTCATTATAAAATCTTTTCATCATAGACCCAAAACAAGGAGCATCTCCAGCAAACTCCAACCCTGCTATTTCTACCTAGTGGGCCTAAAATATTGAGAAATTAACTCAAATTGCAACGACATGGGATCATTGATATCTTTTGCTCCAGTGTTACAAGCTGTACTGGGATACTACAGCTGAACCTGAAGTCACACATCCTAGCATAGGTTAGCAGTAATTGCATTAAAGTTTAAGAGTTTACAAAATTTCATAGTTGTATGAAGCAACCTGTAAAAATACTAACATTGCTGAGAGATCTCCTCTTTCTTTTTTAACTCTACCTGGAGTAATAAAAATACCAAAAAAATCTGGAGAATTGTAACAGAAAATAGTGTTCACTTCCTAAAAACCAAGCATCAGCTACCCAAGGAGTGCTCTAGTTATTCTGAACATTTTCCATAACCCAGCGTATTGAAAAGCACAAACATTACAGGCAAAGCACCCTGCTTACAAATGATGCTTAATTTGCAGTAAATAACCAAGTTAATTAGGAGTAATGATCCCCTAGACAGTCTCCACATCTAATTATTCTTTAAAAAAAAAAATCTGGCTGCTTGATGCACTGCTGAAAAAAGATCTAGAGAGGATTTTTTCATTCCAGTTTTCAATTTATCTCACTACATTATTAATTAATAATAATTAATATTCAGACACTCGCATTTTTATTTACAATTCAAGGCATGAATTCTTTATGAATGATGATATGAACTTTTAAATTTAATTAAGTAATTTAGAGGTAATTAATGTGTAAATTCAGAATATAAACTTCCGACTTGTTTATCTTAAAAGTGCAGCACTTGTTATTAAAAAAAAGACCTTTTTGAGATGCAAAATTACTGGGATATAACAGATCATCTACAGACTGACAGCCACAGAGTACATTATCAATTGGTCTTTATGGCAGTTTCCTTATTCCCTTCTTGAAGAATCAACATTAAAAGTCAGATTGCATTACAGGCAAGCAAAGGCAAACAAGGGTTGTTGAACAGAAAAGCCACCAGCACAAACAGCTTTTAAATAATGAAATGTTACTGGCTTTGAACTACTCCTACATCTTGCTATCAGGCTCATGGAAGGTACTGGTCCTGTGGGAGATGAACAATTGAGCCACAAAGCAGCCTTTTAGAAGAGACTCTTGCAGAAAGAACCGTGACATTTGCTGCACTGAGTCAGCCCCTCCTTGGCAGGACTGTGGAACTAAGACTTTCCAGTTATCTCGACTTACTCTAGTCCTGTAAAATAATTGTCAGGAACAGCCCAAATGCTGCACTACAGAGAACACAACTCAGCCAGGAACCATCTGTGATGACTAATCCTCAGCCTACAAACTGCCTCTAATGGCTAGGAACTACCTTTCAACCAAGAATTTATCAGACTTGCCATAAAGGTACATATTTACCCTGTGAGAGGACATCCACGCTAGGCTGGTCTGCATTGATCGATTTCAAAACTTTCTGGTAGAGCTGGAAGAGCCCAGGGAAGTTTCTGTGATATTCCAGCAGTTTCCTTGACATCTCCTGCTCAGATAGATCTTCTGGTTTCACCAACCGTTGCTGTACCAGCGGGTCACTTGGCCAGTCAAAGGTCGTATGGTACACCTCTGGAAGTTAGACACTGATTAGGAACTAAAAGGATGATTTAATAGGTCTTGCTCAGCTCCAAAATGTCTCCTAAGCAAAACCAAGGGCTTTGTTTAAGTTCTATATTGGTGGCACAGGCAATAACCCACACGCTTCCCTTGCTCCTTCATAGAATCATAGAATGGCATGGGTTGGAAGGGACCCCAAGGGTCACAGAGCTCCAACCCCCTGCCACAGGCAGGGACACCAACCTCAGGCCTGGAGCTACACAAGGTTGCCCAGGGCCCCATCCAACCTGGCTTTGAACATCCCTAGGGATGGGGCACCCACCCCCTCTCTGGGCAGCCTGTTCCAGCCCCTCATCACTCTCTCTGTAAAAAAACTTCCCCCTAATATCCAATCTAAACCTTCCCTACTTCAGCTTTAATCCATCCCCCTTGTCCTGCCATTCTCTGCCCTTTTAAAAAGTTGAATCCCCTCCTGTGTCTCTGCTCCCTTCAGGGACTGGCAGGCTGCAATGAGGTCCCCCCACAGCCTTCTCTTCTCCAGGCTGACCCAGCCCAGCTCCCTCAGCCTCTCTTTGTAGGGCAGCAGCTCCAGCCCTCTAATCATCCTTGTGGCTCCGACCCCTCTCCAACAGTTCTACATCCTTCTTGTATTGGGGGCCCCAGATCTGGACACAGGACTCCAGCTGGGGCCTCACGAGGGAAGAGTAGAGAGGGACAATCACCTCCCTGTCCCTGCTGCCACCCCTCTTCTGATGGAAGATGCTCCTTGTACCAACAGCTGAAATTCCTCTGAAGATGCACAGAAAGCAGCCAAGGTAAGCACCCACCCATGTAGCCGAGACAGGGTGATGAGGAAGAACCAGGAACTGGGGATAGCTCCCCAAATTCTTAGACTGAACCTTAAGCAAGATCTTTGATACGCAAATCTCCTTTGTAGCAAGTAAAAGCCATTTCTTTAGTTAAGGACATTCCTCCTAATGCCACTCCTAAAACACCCAACCTGGGTTTTTAGAGCCAGGTCAGGATTTTATTTTGTGATGGACAACTGATACAATACTCAGCAGACAATAGAGAGTAAAGCCAATGGCATGATCATTTAATGGAAGGTATCTAAAACCATACCTGTCCCTCAGGAAAAAATACAGGGTCTAGCAAAGAAGAATAGAAAAATGTAAGCTCATCTGGACAGATCTAACCTTCAGATGTTCTGTACTGCCATCGTTTACTGCTTGCAGGCTTAATACTGAGCTTTACATCTTCCCATATTTGACTGGCACAGAAAATAACACAATGTCAACAAAAAAAGACTTCTTCCAAAGAGCTTAAGTTATGATAACATATAATAAGAAATTTCTACTAGTTCTTAAAGGGATACATTTTACACTTTAATCCCCCTGGTATTGCAGTAATGCTCCAGTTTCCAGTGGAGATCAGAATAAACACGTACTGTACCTTCTGTGAGGGGATCCAGCCTTTTCCCACTGTTCCTCTCAATCAGCACAATGTCTGGAGCATAAAGCACAACTAGGCATGTGCAGACACACACAGAAGAAAGAAAAACAAAAACAAGTGTAGCTCTTGTCAGTCACTTGCTTTATTCCCTATTACTGTTTTGATGTATCCTAAAGGTGGATTAATGTACTTCAAGCACATTTGTCTCATTCTCCTTTCCCAGTATTCTATCTGCAAATGCTTCACTTTAAATCTGAATTTTCCTCTATGTGCTAATGTATTAATATACATTAATAGCAGGCCTGTGTACATGAGTATGAGCTGTCCCAGTCCCTGTTCCAGCTCACAAGTTCCTCCCTCACTAATACCATATCTGGAGCCCAGGACAGAAGTACCCACACATCACTCAAGACTCTTCTGTATCCAAACCAGTTACTGCTCATGCAGGTACTATAGTAGAGACACCAGTGAAATTGTTTGATAATCTCACAGAAAAGAATTCAAACTTGATTAGAAAGCATCAGAAGATGATGAACCTGTCAGCTCCCTTGGTTGCTTTTGGCTAATCATCCTTACAGTTAACCACTGTAACTTAATTACTATTTTCAGTGCATTTGATTACAGGTTTCAAACGAGTTCCTATGACTTTCTTGTCTGTATCAAATAGCTCTTTCAGAGTATTCTCTCTCTACTAAGGTACTCATGCACTCTAAATCTCATCTCCCCTCGATCTTCTTTTTGATTAAATAGACAGACTGAGCTTTAAGATTCTCATTCAGGTCTTGGTTGCATAGATGTAATTGTGAGCAAAACTCAGCTTCAGATGTTATTAGCTGTATTAAAAATACATGCAAGTACTAGACATTAAACATTTTTGCCTGACTCTATAGCAGTGATTCTGAATTCTTCATTAACAGTCGAATTTCACCCAAATCAAATCCAAAGTGACAATTCATCAAGTTCACTAACATTTGATGGCAGGCTCTACATTCATCATTTTACACTGTATTCCACCCAATCATAATACCTTGGATTCTATGTAGGTTCTCTAACTATATTAACTAGGGACAACTGATGGCTTCTAGAAGGCAAGGGAAGTTGCTAAGGTCTTGTCTACCAGCATTTTGCCGGTAAACAACTGTCAGAATCCACCCACGGTCTACAAGGACAAGCTTAAACTCATGATGTTTCTGCTTCATTTGGGGGAGTAGAGTTTGCTAAATCTGCATTCTCTAGGATTAAGGCTGATTTCTAGAGACTGAAGAACATTCTACCCCACTCCCAGAACAGAAGCAAAGCTGCATAGAGCAGCTCACAGGCACTTGCTGGAGTGGTCTGGATTTTACAGAACTCTAATGTGTAAGAAGAAAAGGGTTCCTGTGTGAAAGGCAGGGTTTTAAAGTCTCACAGGTTACCTCAAGGTTTTGAGCAAATCTGAACTACACTGAAATATTCTGCTGCCTTGTGACTCTGCTGTCTTCAGCAGCAGGATTGGATTTATTGAGGATTTTGGGGGAGAAAGGCTTCCAGTCTTTCCTACTGGATGCATTCACACATAAAAACTTGTACTGCTTACCAACATGCCTAGGAATGATGCCAGATGACTGCAGCATCCATGCCTGTTCCTGATTTTCAGGGAAGCCTTCCAAAATCCATCCCTGTTGAACAAAATCATTAAACAGTTATCAATCCTGGAAAACACAAAAATTAGCCCTAAATATAGGTGCTATTTGCACAAAAATTACCTCATCCTGATCTCACTAGAGTAGTTTGCATGCATAGTATGCATGTGAGAGAAGAAAGCAAACACAGAGCACTGATTTTTGTGAAATGGCTTGTGCTGCTACCACTGCCACAGAGCAAGGGGAACGTCATGTATTGCAGCACTGATTTCTTTTTTTCCTTTCAATCTTAAAAAAAGAGAAACTCCTCTCTTAAATAAAAACAGTTTCTCCAGTTTTGAAATATTCAAAAGGATACCAGCCCATACTGTATATAGCAATTAAAAAAGGAAAAGAAAAAAAAAGAAAAAAAGAAAAAAAAAAGAAAAAAAGGAAAAAAAAGGAAAGAAAGAAAAAAGAAAAGAAAAAAAGAAAAGAAAAAAAGAAAAGAAAAAAGAAAAGAGAAAAAAGAAAAGAAAAAGAAAAAAGAAAAGAAAAAAGAAAAGAAAAAAGAAAAAAGAAAAGAAAAAAAAAGAAAAAAGGTAAAAAAAGAAAAGAAAAGAAAGAAGAAAAGAAAGAAGAAAAGAAAGAAGAAAAGAAAGAAGAAAGAAGAAAAGAAAAAAGAAAAGAAAAAAGAAAAGAAAAAAGAAAAGAAAGAAGAAAAGAAAGAAGAAAACAAAAAAGAGGCTAAACAAATCTAAAGATGGATTTAATGCCAAGAACACTGAGGAAAATATGCATGCTTTCATTATTTTCTTAAATTATACAGGAAAACTCACAGTAATGGAACCAGTGTTCCCAAAGCTAATGAAGCAACAGAGCAAAAGAAAGAAAAAAAGAAAAAAAAGCCTTTTGCTCCCTTAAGTCCTTGTTATAGCCAGCTAAGTGTTGGATTGAGCATCTTTAAAAAAACATTTACAGATCTGTGAAATTCCGTAGGAGAGCTCCAGCCTCACTCAGTTTCTGTGTGATGCAGTATTTGAAATCTAATCCACTTCCCAGTCTCAAGGCTGAATCCTCTAAACTTTCTCTAATTTATCTGTTAGTTGCTTAGCCACACACGTCCTCGTCACTGTACCCTACCCCTCCAGACACCTTTGCAATGCTACAATAAATCTGGAAACCATCTTTGTAGTGAAATGAAGATGATATTTTAATATTGCATTAGCTAGCAATCATTATCATCCCTCACATAAATCTGAAGCTTGGTCAGTATGGGGTCCAAAGGATTTTTCGAAGTATTTCAGGGAAGCATATCTCCAGCACTTCTGTGGGAGGAAATCAGGACATTCCAATTATACAAGAAAATAGAGTAGATTATTTAAAATTCTTTAATTAGCCTGGTTTCAGGAACATGTCATCCTGCTGGTATCTGTAGGAAATAAGAGATTCAAGTAATTGTGAGCCATTTTTGCCACTCCCAGTGTTTGCTCTATCGAATTAGAATGAACTGCTGTCTAAGGTCATACAGGTGCTGAGAAATCAATTTATCCCCTGGGACTTGCAGGAGGCAAGGCTGCACAATATTTTTAGCAGTGTGTTAGGAACTTCAGCGCTAGTCCTGAATATATTGTGCTTGCACAACGTGTATATAGGCCCAGATCCTCTTCTGGAGAGGAATGGCATCAGAGAGCCGAAGCCAATAAATCTATGCCAATTCACACAGACTACAAAGCTGGCTCATTTCCCCCCCCACTCCAAGCTCAACACTTTTGGAAACTAAAACAGAACAAAGAAAACCCAACCCCACAAAATTACTGCTTCTGATGTCACTACAGCTTATTGCTCAAAATCACATACCAAGCAACAGGCAGTGAGCACTGAATATTGCTTAAAGAATGTACAGCAAACGTCAGCAGGCTTACATATACATTTCTAAGATCCCTAAACCAGGCAATATGCAATTTTATAGCTAAAAGTTCTTGCAATGTAAGCAAGCACAGCTCAAAATTGAGAGCTTCCTGCAACAAATTTGTTTGAAGGCATTAAAACCCCCCCAGAATAAACACACACTACAAAAAAAATAGTTAACATTTTGGATCTTTTTTCCAAAGGTCTCTGAGTTCCAGGGTATCAGTCAGTCCCTAATTAGAATACATTATCCATCTACTTGACACTTCAGTGAAATGTCTATTCCACCAGCGAGCCGCAGCTTTGTTCAGAACAGGTTTATTGATATTCTGCTGCATTCCCTCTCCATACCCCCAGTGGCTTGGTTCTGTTTTATCACACATCAAAAAGGCCGTATGCTCAGGGCACCCCATGCACAGCTCAGAGCTGGAGGTCTGAACAGCTGCAAGTAGTATGGTATCACAGGAGGGACAAGCTCCAAGCAGATGTCACAGATATAAAAAAAAAAAGGGGGGAAAAAAAAAAAAAGCAGTAAAAAGGGAGTGTGGCTTGGGAACGAAGCGAGAGGAAGCAAGGCACAGCAGAGCAAGACCTGACTTAAAATATGCCTATCATGCTTTATGCAAACACTGGTATTTTTTTGCCCTCCTGACTATCATTAAAGTGTAATTAGTGACTTCACATGGTAAATTTGTTTCTTTAAGAAGCCATCTATTTTTTGTTCTTGATAGCAGTAACCTTGCAGCCACGCGTGGGTTGCACCTTATCACACCCAGGGTGGAACAAAGGCAAAAAGTGAAGAATTCCACAGTGCTTTTACTCTGTGGTCACTGTTCCCTCTCTTTCAGCTGGAAACCTCAATCCTTCCCCACATGAAGATGGCTATAAACACAGCATTCTGCCGGTGCCTTAATGCCAGGTGAAGTTCTCCTTGGAGACCCGTGCCATGCTGAATGTCAGCAGCAAGAAGTACTTTCAAAGCCATCACTTCCCTCTCCAGATTTAAGGGATCTGGAGCAAAAGAAATGCTCAAGGTCATTTCCAAACGTAAAGCTCGTTCCTCTGCTGGCACTACTCTCAGATATAACACCAAGGCTACATAACTTTCAACACTTCCTACCCCAATAACAATGACTTGGCTATTCAGTTCTCTCTTGTTATTTAACCTGCACAGTCACAATTTATTATTTCCTTAAATTACAGAATCCAAAATTAACACTGCCTTAAAATATAGAAAAGGGATGACACAAAGAAATAAAGCTAAATTATGTGGCACATCTGAAAAATCTCAGCCACAAGCATAAAGGTCACAAATACTGCTGCCTTTAGGCAACTGCTGATCGCAACAGTTTTTCTACATCATCATTCTGTATGTTTGAAAATGTATTACATGCCTTTCCCTCCTATCTGCAGGCAGAGAACAGGCAATAATGCAAAAATAATATTAATTTCAGCAATAGCTTTGCCAGTATGCATCTAAAATTCCTGAGATTTTCAAACAGCAGCAGGCTGAGGAGTGCAACTGTCAACCCAGCTCCTGCAATCCATCATCATTAGCAGCACGGATGATGGAAGAAGCCCCAACTTTATTAATTTCCCATTAGAAAGAAACCTTTTATTGCCCATGTTATTTTTGTGGGTTAAGGACTGCAAAGCTATTGAGAAGAAAAAAAAAAAGGAAAAAGAAAAAGAAAAAGGAAAAAGGAAAAAGGAAAAAGGAAAAAGGAAAAAGGAAAAAGGAGCCAGATTCTTCTTGGAAAACAAAAAAAGATGGTGAATAGGCAGTTTCTCTCCCCAGATAAATCAGATAGCATCACTATCCTTGCATGGAATTTCTCAGAGACAATGTGATGATCATTACCTGCCCAGGTGAGACTAGATACAATCAACAGCCATTGCTCATTTGACTTCCCTTTCAAGGACAGCCACTACCCCCTTGAGCTTTTTAATACCAATCAAAGTAATTCTGCCACTAATCATGTGAATCACTGGCCTAAGCTTAGTTTCTAAATGACCCTGAAAACACAAGTAGGGTTGCTCAGCTCTGTTTCCCACAAATTCATTGTGGAGCAATCTCTTCCCCAGCCTTCCCCAGGTCTCTCAATTCCCTCCACACCACCAGCAGCTGGAGGTGCCGCAGCCAACATGCACTAAGCCTGTAAGATGAAAAGTCTTCATATCAGCTTCACAAGTCCCAGGTCCGAACATAATGCTTGCAATAAGTTTTCTGTGGCTGCTGGAAGACCTACCCGCCTGCTCCCTCGCAGCCCTAGCTCCATTTGTATTAGAAGAACACACAGCAGAGTCTCAGCAGAGCTGTTGATCAATAAAAATGTTCTCCTTAGAGAATGCCCGTGACATCTATAAACCTGTGAGTGTCAAAACAATGGCACAAAAAATTCTGTATTCCTACTGTCAGTGGGACGAAAGCTGTACAATTAATGCCAAGCCAATGACACCACAAGGAGAAATAAAACAAACAGCTGGTGGTACTGTGGTCCAGCATCCTGCTCCTAATCTGTTCACATTTTCAGGGAAAATGCTGACTCATGTTTTGAGAAAACTGGCAGAAATCTGTTCAATAATGTAAAAAAAACCCCAAAGAATCCACCCTGTTAATTCTATTTCAAATCACACAAAGTGTTGCAATTAAAATTCACAGATCCCCTTTCAAATGGAAAAGGCATACACACTGTGAGGAAGTTTTATTGACTGTGAATTCCTATCTGTTAATTAAAAAATAATTTAATAACCATCACAACTTTGAAAAGTCAATTATGTGTTTTTCCTAAAAAATAGCTAAAACCTTAACTAGACCAATACACACCAGATGTTTGAAAATAGCTCAGCTAAGAAGACCTTCAAGAACCAGACCCACATCATTCAAGCACAGTGAGCAGCAATGGAAAAGTTTAATTCTACTTTGCAGATTCTAAATAAACAGATCATTTATAGAGTAAGGTACACAAGTATTTTTGTAGAGAAAAATTGATCGCTCATAGGTTTTCTGCCAATCTCTTTATTCATTTCTGAGGTTCCAAAAATCATTGTTTTGATCTTCCAGATCAGGAAGCAAGAAACAGAAGATCCCAAAACACTCAAAAAGTGGTCCAAAAAAGAAGGGGAGGGAGAGGAGGGAGGGTCATAGAATGAATCATAGAATGGCATGGGTTGGAAGGGACCCCAAGGGTCACAGAGCTCCAACCCCCCTGCCACAGGCAGGGCCACCAACCTCAGGCCTGGAGCTACACAAGGTTGCCCAGGGCCCCATCCATCATGTTCTTATACATAATGAACTAGAAAATTCTTCCACATTCTTCCCAGGTCTTGATTGTACCAGTGCAGGAAGGGAACTCAGAGAAACAGCAGCTGGGTTGAGGAAGAAAATAAGAGTTTGAACGAAGAGCAGTGTGCATTTTGCCTAAAAACTGCATCTCACCTGCATGCCATAGTAGATTTTGTTAGTCCATGGTAAGTGGAAAGAAGGCAGGAGAGGCCATCAGCAATATCTACACAGTTTAGAGTTGCCTGTACCTTTTAATATCCTAACATCTTGGCAGTTCTCTGTATAAGCAAAACCTCAGGGCTCAACTCATCGCTACGTTACTCCAAAGTTGCAGGAAGGTCAATGGGATTTCTAGCTGGTATAAATCTAGAATAGAGATGAGCTAGGTTTCTGTTTCGTTGCTTTCTCTTCATAAAAACAATTGCTCACTTTTATTTTTGGAAAGAAGAGAAGCCCTACACTGACATTTATAAATTGTAGGGGAGCAAATAACGCACCCCAACATTTTGTTACAGTCAGTCTCTTGTTAAACCTGAATTTAGCTAAAAATGCAACAAAATGTTCAAAAATCACCCATGTAAATTTACTTTTACTCTTTCAGAGCTTTCTCTGCTGATGGAAAAGGAAGGACTTCTATAGCAAGATACTTCCCAAGGCAGGTAAGGGCACTGCCACGCACTCTTCTAGGACTTGGCAAAATAACAAGGTTGGCTGGGCAAGGAAAGGGTTGGTTTAGCTTAATGACTTTTCTCAGTAATGTTAAACACCAGCAGGTATTATTCTCAATTAAATCCTCATGCAACCAGTGGATTAGATAATGGGAAAGAGCAAAGTTCAGCTGGTTCTAAGCTACTGCTTAAAGAGTCCAGCATACTACCTGTTTTGCTACAGCTATAAGCTCTCGAGAGAAATACGACACAGGCAGATGTCCTCTAGCAAACCTCAGGCAGGAACAATTTAAGAGATTACATCTCCAGCTATTCATTACCATCCTGATCAAGTGATCCTTTCCACAGTTCATGCACTGTAATTGGCCATCTGATCTAGCTTACACAAGGCAGGTCCACTGAAAGGCACTTCCATCAGTAGCTTAAGCTAAGACAGTTGATGTTGAGATGAAGTACATGAAGAGTTCTTTGGCAATCATTCAGGTTATCTGAGTTCTAAAAGCCAAGTCTGTCAATCAAGGTCAGAAATTTTTGTTCTCCTACTTCTTGATAGTTTCCTTGATGTCCCTCTGCACCTATGACACCTCTGTGCTACAGAATTACCATCTTAAAACTACAAAGCAATGGCCCAGCCCCAAAGATGATTTTGTTTTATTTACATGGGTGGAAGGACTCAGTCCGCAGATCACTATGGACCAAACCAAAAATTAGAGACAGAGAACTTAAGTACAAGACGAAAGTTTTCATCATTTCCAGTTTCTCTTAGTGCCTAATGCTACAAAGCTTTAGGAAGCAATTTTCACCCTTCAATGAAATGTTAATTACCAGCCCTGCTTTATTCACCCAGCAAGGCAGACTATGATGATGTTGAGAAGCAACATATGTTATTAAAACTATGAGCCATGCAATACCTCTGTGAGGTCAGGAAGAACTAGTTATCCCCTGACCCAAAGGTGTGGGCATGACAGAGTGACTGTTCTGAAAATGTACCATTTATCCCCAAAATACTGGTTAGTCCTTCATGAAAGTAGCATCTACTTTGGACTGGACTTTCTCATCTCAGAAACAACATCAAATAACACGCAGTCAGGATTTTAGCACTCTTTAGTTTATCCATTAGATGGTTTATCCATTAGCAATGGTTTATCCATTAGATTAGTATATCTCTTACAAATACTCCCATATAATGGGCTGATTACGGACTCAATAAGCCATAACAACACCTGAGATTTTAAAGGAAACACAGAAAAGAGATTTTGCTTTCCTCAAGTCCAGACATCAATGGCAACCAATATTAATCTACTTAAGTTCTTTTGGTTCTATGTTAAAAGTCTCTACTTCCAATTAAAGCTAAGCACATGGGGAGAAAAGAAAGCCACACATCTGTGAATACAGCTCAGCCTATTCAGTTGCCTATTTGTGTAAGCTAGCAGTGAACATATTAATTATTACCTAGAAGAGATTATATTCAAATGCAGGTTTTTTCCTAACACAGGAAGAAAAGAAAAAAGTCACAATGAGGAATTCAGACAATTGAAATGAGTCATGTCAGACACTTTTCCCCCTTTTTCTCAATAAAGGTTAAGATTTCAACATATCAGGTTTTATATATTTTCTGTTTATCTGTTTTGTCCACTATAACTCTGCCAGTTGCCCCAGGCAATCAACAAAGCTGCGCTTGTTCAGCCTTTGATCATCTCTGTGCTAGAATATTAGCATATGCATACTCTCATCCTCCCCTTTATCCTGTTAATAAAGCTCCAAACTCCCTCTGCTGATGTTCAAGAAAGCAATCCGCTCCAGAGCCCCCAATGATTTGCCCCCATTCCCTCCTCTGCTCAGGACTCAGAATGCTAACTACTATGCACGAGTTGTGTAAGTGCTTATCCACCGGCCCTCTGAGGAGCAATTCTTACTTGTTTGATGCAGTCCACGTTTGACAGACGTTCCTGGATCAGATTGGCCCAAAGTGCATTGGGAATTTTCTAAAGAAAGGAAAAGAAAAAAAAAAAAAAAGAAGAAAAAAGGGCTGAATATTCACAATTGAGTTCAAAAGGAATTTACCATGCAGGCATATTCTGGTTAAAGGTGAACTGAGATGTCTTCTCCAAAATAAATAAACCAACCAACCCATGCAAGTCCCAAGTCATTAGCATAATATATTAGAAAGTTAATAAGGGCACAAAAATCAGTGTTAAAGGGAAGCTGAACACAAAGCTGACGTCCGAGCTTTTTGCTCACTAACATGGGTTAGCACAGTGATACACACACTGGACCCCAAACCTGCAAAGGGATCCTTAAGAACATCACATCCACAGGTAGTCCATATTAAACCATGACTATCCAACCTGCTATTGCTTCCTGTGTGAGTGGGCTCAGCAGTTGTGATCGTGAGACAAGCAGTATCTCAAACACAGAGCAAAGGACACAAAAGGTCTGACTTTGGGGAGGTTTGTTTCACAGTTTCAAGTAGCTCATGCTCTTTTAATGATCCAGAAAGGCTTTTTAAAATACATTTTAATGTTCGAGTTAATTTTAAAAATCAACTGACTTTAACATTAAACTGAAGACTGTGAAATGGGACTGAAACCACACATGCCAAGGTTTTCAGAAGGGCTGTTCCTTTCTGTCAGTATTACTTTCCCCATATCTAGAAATGATTTATAAAATAGTATTTGCTGACAGAACAAAAGAGTTCCTCTACAGATCTACACTTCCCTCCCAACATTTCTTCCATTATTGTATTTCCTGACCAGAAATTTGCACCACCCTTCTTTCCTTCTTATCACAATTTTCTTTACTATCTTGTTAATTTAGGCCTTCTTCCTCTACTGAACTTGGTTAAATAAACTCTGTGGTAGCCAGTTTAACTTGACAATGTCTAGGCCTTTGGCCATTCCAGTTAGAGCAACTGCTAATGATTTGACTAAATGCTTTGCTCAGTGTCACTCATTTTGTCATTACCTGTAAAATGAGTATTCAGAAAAAATTCTGCAAATTCCCTACTTCAAGTTAAAAAAATGATCTTTTGCCTAACAACATGAGCTTGGCTCTTTGTTCCATGTAGTTCCAGATATTGTGGATTCTCAGCTCTTCTACCCAGTCTGAAGGGCAGAAAAAAAGAGCATTTCAGTAGGCTTATGTTATGCTGCAGAATGCAGATGACCACATGAAAACGTGGCTGACTATGCAGAAAGATTTCATAACAACCTTCTTCATTAGATCATGAAACAATTTCACCAGGAGCAGTGGAAACATCAGTCTCTTTAAAGCAGAGTGGAGTGAGTACTCCAGAACACACAAAAGAGACCAGTCCTCAGCTGGAGGAACCCATACGGTGGCCCAGTCAGGTGGTGGGTTTTCTTGTCTTGTTTATCTCTAGTCTCCCCAGTTCTCAGTGCCTTTCCTAATATCAGCCATTCATAAGGCAACATTCAAGCAGGTAAAAAGAGAAAAAGGGAAAGAAATTGCTGCGTTTCTTGAAAGCCAGCAGGTCCCATAGGGTGGTACGTCAAAGCTTCCTGCAGCCTCTCGCTGCTGGAGCCTGGGTCTGTGGCTTTGAGCCTGTCACCTTCCAAAGGTGCATCATGCTGCTATCAGAAACAGCTAGTCTGCTTTGATGTGTCATGTCAAGACAGGCTAGCAACTGCCAGGGGTCCACTCTGATAAGCCTTGCCAAACCAATTTAAACCAAAATTATACTAAGTTCTTTCAGAGCAGCGGCATTCTTAGTCCTCTCTTTTGAGTGGAGTTTGCTGCAGGAAAGCCATCGAGGACACACATGTGGGTATTTCAGGGTTTGAGTCCCTCGTGCTCTCTATGGCTCAATGCCAGTCTCATTTCCCAGTGCTTTCCTCCTAGCGAGCAGCGACCTACAGACTCCTCTTCAAGAGGTGGCTTGGAGAATACCCAATTATTCAACTAGAAATCATTAAATCCAATACATATCAGACAGCACTTTTACAATTTCTCTCTCATAAACACTCAGCTAAATCTATTATGTGCCTGACAGATGGGACTTCACCTCCCAGAAATGTGCAATAATGGACAACGACACGTTTGCATTTGATAACTGCAGAGCCAATTCTTATCTACAATCCAAAATTCAGCTCAGTTAAGGGAAAGACCTGCTGCTGTGGTATTCTCTTTATATCCTGAGATTTTTCTATAGACACTGGTTTAATCACTATTGCCACGACTGCTGAGAAACTGTACTCACTCGTGATTCATTTTAAATATTTGGGTACTTCAGGGACATCCCACTTCAACTTAACATGCCCACTCTACACAGGCACATTTCCATCATCTTTTCATAAAACTGATACACTTTTTTTTGGAGGGGAGGGAATATTTTCACTAGATGTATTTATTGAAAGTTTTGAGTATATTTTTTAGAAAACAACTACAGCTAAAACCTTCTAAATTCTCCAAGTTTGCACCTTGGTGAGAAGAGCAGTCAAGTTTGAGGAAATTTGGTTTGGAATTCTGAGAATCATGAATGGTTAGATTTAGCTTGGTTGGACAGATAGGGTGGACTTTTTTTATGTACACACAAGACTGGAAGAATTCCCATTTGTTCCTTCATGTGGCTTGTCCTGGAATAGATTAGAATGCTGAACATGCATAAATAAGGATGCCTTGGGTTTTCCTCTCTTCTATTGTATTTCTTCTTAAAAAGCATGGGTATATGATGTAACCTTCAAGCAGTTTTAAGTCATTAGGTAGCATGGAAACACCTTAACTGGAATTTAATATATCCTTAAGAGCACACCCATCCCACAATTACCACAGCGGTTTCAACTTCTTATTTTATCCAGTTAACAGGAGAAGTGAAACATGCAATAGCTCTTCATTAGACTTCACTATAGGCAAAACCTGAAAAGTGCTTCCTATTAACATTATAATAACTAGAGATGAGGGAATAATTTGCAATGATTTATCCAAAAAACGTAGCCTCTTTTCCTGTTCATGGAATATTTATTGATCGCTCATGGTTCTTCAAATTTAGTGAATATTCAAAAGTACAGATTCTTTTTTTGGCATATTTTTACAGGCTGAATGATGAACAATCAATATTTAAAATTCACTACCTGAGCTGGGCTCATTAGTGAGCGCTCAGGTGTGTGTCAGTGAAGGACTGCATGTCCAGCTTTAAAAACTGAGCTTCAGAGAATAACCATGTATTTAAAACACGCCTTCCATGACTTCTTGTGCCAGGAACACTCATATGCTTTGATGTTCACTGGGAGTGAACACAGGAGAGAAGAACACTTGTTAAAGACAAGGAAAACATGTGAAACACACATTTGTTGTGGACCTTTTCACAGCATTTGCCCAGATCATAGAATCATAGAATGGCAAGGGCTGGAAGGGACCCCAAGGATCACATAGCTCCAACCCCCTGCCACAGGCAGAGACGCCAACCTCAGGCCTGGAGCTACACAAGGTTGCTCAGGGCCCCATCCAACCTGGCCTTGAACACCCCCAGGGACGGGGCACCCACCCCCTCTCTGGGCAGCCTGTTCCAGCCCCTCACCACTCTCTCCGTAAAAAACTTCCCCCTAATATCCAATCTAACCCTTCCCTCCTTCAGCTTTAATCCACTCCCCTTGTCCTGCCATTATCTGCCCTTTTAAAAAGTTGCTTCCCCTCCTGTTTGTATGCTCCCTTCAGGGACTGGCAGGCTGCAATGAGGTCCCCCCACAGCCTTCTCTTCTCCAGGCTGACCCAGCCCAGCTCCCTCAGCCTCTCTTTGTAGGGCAGCTGCTCCAGCCCTCTGAGCATCTTTGTGTCTCCTCTGACCCCTCTCCAACGGCCCCACATCTTTCTTGTGTTGGGGGCCCCAGCTCTGGACACAGGATCCAGTTGGGGTCTCCCAGGGCAGAGCAGAGAGGGACAATCCCCTCCCAGTCCCTGCTGCCACCCCTCTTCTGATGGAGCCCAGGATACCCAGATCTAGTAACATGGGCCTACTGACCTAAAAATGAACGACCTTTGGCACTGGGGTTAATTTAGCCACAGTAACCTGATATGCATGAAACATTCCTCTAACAACATTACATTGTGTTATATGATCTTCACACCAGACTTCCAAAAACACAGTCTTAGGTCCTGCTTTTCCTCTTTCCATTTATTAAATTGCTTTGGCCAGGACTGCAACTTTTTAATGCCCTGGTTGTGTGTAAGATAGTATAAACAGCTATTGTTCTGCTCCTGAATAGACATTCAAACCCTATTAGTGCTAATGGATGTTATGGATGCTAGAGGAGTCAAGTTTACTATTTCCTTCAGCAGAACCAGGGGTCAGTTACGGCAACAGTAGATTTAACCAGCAGGCATGAATGAGTAAAGGAAAATACAGTGCTTAAACCATGGCTAAATTCTCATCTGGAGTCATTGTAAAGCTTGCATTGATTTAGAGGAAGCAAGGAGTTCCCCCTCCCCCCCAGTCTTAGGAGTTGTATTTGAAGAATCAAACTCATATAAAAGAACAAAAGAAATGATTTAGTGAAAATGTTCTTCTAGGATCTAACATATCAAAACCAAAGGGAAACTGCACAGTACTAAACCACCACCAGACTCTGCTCTTCGGGCACTTCTTACTACCTGATTAGCCTTGACATTTTTGACTTTCATCTTCCACACCATCCATCTTTTTAAATCAAATAAGCCCAAAAGGACACCCTTGAAAGTGCATCCGTACAGTCTGAAATATGTTAATAATTACAGTAATTAAACCAAAGGGAATTTTTGTTTTAAACTCTCCCCCTCCAAGTTGAAATTTATGAACCTAGCAAAACAATCTTTAATAATTAGAAGGAAGGTTTCAAAGTACATATTCTTGATAAGAATCATTTTACATCACCCCGGCCAAAAGCAGCCCTTCAGTAAGTTCAATGAACTCTTTCCTCTCAGATCTCTAAGTGTGTTACTCCTGGCATCTCCAAACGTCACCTGCTTATTTAATGTAATAAACACTACCCCATTTTCAGTCTAATTTTCTGAGGAAAAAAAAAATACATATATCTCTATATCACATCATCTACCACCTCAGCAAATTTACAAATCTGTTACCCAATTCCAATCAAATTTAGCAGGGGTATAGAATTCTCAAAGATATGAAATTGCTTCAATTTTTAGGAAAATAGGTGACAAGGGAGAAAAGACAAACTCAAACCATCAGACTTGCTGGACAGAGTCACAGAAAACCAGCCTTCTTCCATTCTATTATTTGTGTAACATCATGGAGAGAGGAACCAGCTATGAGGGCAGGAATCAGACACAGAGATGCTTCTGTGTACCCAGATTTTCTTCCAACATATTTTTCTGACTCTACTTGTCACTAGCCTTTAATAACAAGACAATTAATTATGTCACTGATCAAGTAATACTGTGAGTCATGACATCTGGAAGAAATGTTCTTTGGACCAGCTCCATTGACTGTTAGTAAGGAGGACCACAATAAAGCATTTTAAAAAAAAAAGGGGATTTAAAAACCTGACTGGGTGCTTGGAGTTGGGAAAAGCACATCAACCCAAGAACTGAACAACCTCCTGATTTAGCTGCTATTGCCTCAGCTTGAGAGCTTCTAGGGTTCTCAATAACTGACTGGATTGTCCCACTCCTTTTCAGATAATGCACCAAGTTATTTGCATCATGCTACAGAGAAATCAAACGTGCACAACTAAGTAGCTCTGTCAGATCAAAAAAAAGTTCTTTGTGTACATATCTTCCAGAGCATTTTGTACAGAAGGAGACCTCAGAGATTAATGCTTATTTTATTGAGATTATTAAACATGCTGAAACAGGAGATGTTTTGTTTAATGATCTAATGAACTCTCCTTTAAAATGTATCACACATACAGGGACTTCTTTCCATTCTGTCTCTCCTGTCTAAGGTTAATGTCTTCAAGATCACCCTTCTCCTGCCCTGACACAATGTGACTTTGCTCATATCCTCGAACCTAGAAGAAGCTACCCCTCATCTCTGGCAGATCCTGTGCCTACAGATACACAAACCACTGTACAAACCACCAGAGATGTAAGAATATTTACTCTGATCTGCTCAACTCACGGCAGCGGAAAACACAGGAACGCCATGTAATCCCTCTTCTGTGACATGAGAACTACTATTATCACACCCTCTTACACACCTCTTTTCTTTCTTTATATGCCTTTGCTTCCTTTGTCAGCGCTAATCTTTCCTGGAGTAACAAAGTCTCCTGAGAGATACGGATGGCATCCAAATGTTTACAAAGCCACATCGCCTGAGGAAAGAAGACAAAAACACAGGTGGAAATATGTGGAAAGAAAATGAAGCAATTTTTCAGGTGGTTGCAGAAAGACACTGTGTTTTCCTAGCCTTTCATTTAAGTACAGAGACTATATGCATAACTTGAAGCAGTTTCTTAAAGGTGCTCAAGCATCTGCGGCTTTTGCTAAGTTCTTTTTCATCTCCTGCACTATAATGCAGACTTTAAAGAAGGAAGTGTTCCTCCTAGGATGCACCCACCACCATCATCCATAACATTTCTGTGGTCAGCTTTCCCCATGGTTCAAATACAGCTTTGACATTTTCAATTAATTAATTAATTTCAATTAATTAATTAATTTCAATTAATACCAGTGGACATGAGAGACAACAAGTCATGGAAATTAAGCACTCCACAAAAAGGGAATACCACAAAAAAACCCAATACCTGAGGGTTCTCCTCCCAGGTTAATTAGTCCTGCTAACAAGCTGGGGAGAAAAAAAGCAGGCAGAATTCTGTCACATTACAGCACTATTGCTACCATGACCTGAGCAAGTTCCCCCAGAGCTCACTATCATTTCCATTTAACCCGTGGTGTTACACAGAGGCACATCCCTTAGGATAACATTGAGGACAGCATACTTACAACTGTGGTTTTCCCAGAAGCAGGTGGACCAAGCACACAAATTCTTGGAGCTATGGAACAAGAGCACATGAATGTCAAGATGCAGAAGAGCAAAAGTCCCAACTGGTTCCCCACTAATACAAATGCAATCCCAATGAAATAATTATTTCAGTTGGAAAACTGCCTGAATGGAGACTTCAGGATTGATCTCCACTGGGGAAAAAGAGGGGGCAACAATAAACCAGTGTCCATTAATCTCCATGGTCAATGAGATTAATACTTTGAGTAAACACGTCACTTGAAGAGGGACGTAAGATAACAGATCTCTATCAATTCAAACACATGGATAGTGTAGTAGATGAAGCAGAGCATAAGATAAAAGCATTTCCTTATCTGAGTTTGCCTTTTATTCCAAAACATTCATTTAGACCTAGCACATTTTGTGATGAAAAGTTATTTTAGCTTGTATGTGCAGAACAAGACTATTTAAAAGTGACTATAATCATACGATGGTTCAGATTGGAAGGGTCTTCTTGAGATCATCTCTTCTCTCATCTTCCTTGCACAGTATGGTAATAAAAAATACTTTTTCCTTTGGCTTTCATCCCCCCAAAAATGCGATTTCACTTTCTAGTTTCATCTAAATAGGTTGTGTAAGGGTTCAAAGAAGATTCAGATATTACAAAATTAAGCACTCTCTCTGCCCTTTTTGACAGCTACCTTCAATTTTTCTACCCATCGGTAGAACTAAATTTCTTCATCTCTGTAGCCTGTGTTTCCTTACTGCACATCTCCCTCTTTTCACTTTGGGAACAAGGTGGGGAAAAATGCACCCCAGTTCTGAGGAAGTCTTAGCCTAACTCAATAGGCATCATCCTTGTAAGCTCTGTTGGGAACAAATTAGTGGCAAGACAGATACTGGGGAAGTGTTTGGGACTTTTTCCATGAACACACCTTGGGCTGCAATCCCTCAAGCTGCCATTTTTTTGATGTTCCCCCCAGGTTCCCCCCCAAAACCTTGGGGAAAAACCAAAGCAAAACAGAATATCTGCAGAAGGGAGCGATGAGTATTTACTAGGAGTTACATCGGTCAAAACAGAGGGATCTACTCACCCAAACCCCTCTTCAGCTCTTGATAACCAGGGGAGATACAGTGTCTGATGGCAGCAGGCAGGGAAGGATGTGAAATGTATTTTTATGAGCCCTTCTAGGCACTTAACAGTTATTGGGCAGGTGCAATTTTTAAACATACATGAAACCCAAATTACAGATTCATCTTTACAAAGTTATCTGACTTGGAAGGTTTAAGAAAAACTCCCCCCTTATTGGTTCTTGCAAGCGCAACAGAACTAGTACACAATGTAGAAAAATACTTTAAAAGGATACATCAGCTGTTTTTATCACCTAATTTCTTTCAAATGTAATGTGATTAAATCCTAGGGTGGGTTTTTTTTTTTTTTTTTTTAATCTAACACCTTGAAACTCCAGCCTGGTACTTAGGAATTATTTATAAACAGCGTCATAAAAGAGTGCTCGGGTGCCAACACTAATCAACTTCTTCAAACCACTTCAAAGAAAATCAAAAAACCTTTCCATCCACAGATCCTTTTGAGGTTTAACTAGGAGCATGATTTAAAATTCACAAGAAAACCCTTAGGTATTGAAGCTTTAATACACAGCTTTCTTGGACAAACGTTTGATAAAAAACGAAACATACCATTATATACACCATATCATGCTTTAATATTGCCCAGGGCTACTGTAAATGCTCACTTTGTACTAAATCTGGTTTTCTCTCTGCTTAGTGGCTGGCAGCAGATGGGGCAGCGTAATTCACTGATTTACTCATTTGCACACTTGTAAGACTCCTCTAAAGCATTCTCCCTAAACATATGACACAGGGGCACAACCAGGACACTACTGTATGTAATGTTTAACCCCCTCCAATCAGCAAGTAATCAGTACTTAATACCAGAGGTCTGAAGCAGAAGCTAAATGAAGGCAGGAAAAACCCTACAAAATGCCCTTTTCCTCAGTAACAAGTCATATTTCATTCCATGTTTAGTCTTCATGAGGTGCTATGGGATTTATTCTTCCAAGTACAGTAAATTTTAAACATTCAACAATTATTTTAGGGGTAACAAAATTAATCCTGGGTTAATGCAACAGAAAATCTGGACTTGCTGAGTTGCATTTAAATCCAAAAGATTACATGATTTATATTAACATGACAAAACTTGCTTAAATTGTAAGAGAAATCCCTTGTCAAACAGGAGGAGCACATAGCACATCGTGAGCATTCTTGCTAAACTTTTTTGTCTTACCATTGCTTCTCCCACAAGAAAAATGCCCCTTGGATCCCAAAAGCTTTTTTTCTCCTTGATGCACAGACTAAGAAACCACGTAGAAAACTAGCATCATTGTATATGAAAGAATTATCAGGCTTCATATGGTTCTTTAAGGCTTTTAGAAGGATGGTGTGAAAGAACAATAGCACAGAGCCTCAAGCACAAACACTCAGCGACACATTTGACCTATGAAATTTCCAAGGCAGTCGTAGGCTATAATCATTAGGCTTGTTTATATTTTTAAGAGTACTTTAGATCCCATTATTAATTAAAAAGCTTTTCTAACTTCACACCTGGGATAGATGGAGTGCTTCTTTTCCATACATCTCTGTTTGAAATTTTCTCTGGGGCTAAAACTGTCTAGCAAGGCAAGATCATGAAAATTCATTGCTTTACTGATGGCTTTAATAAGGGGTTTTTTTTTCTTCTAAATAGTCAGCACCTTCCACCATGATCAAAAAGTAAAATCAACTCTGCTACGGATTTCTGTTACATTATTTTCCATATAATTTATTCTTAGAACAACATTTAGGCTTTAATTTTAATTGGGAGTTCCTTCCCTCTCCTCTTAGGTTTTTCCAGACCAAAAGCAGACAGCCTTTTCCCTCTGACAAACAACTGCTGTAGTTCTATCTTTAGCCTTTAAGTACTGAAGCCATGAAATGGAAACCTGCCTGGTTCTGTTCAAATAACACTGTGGGGCTTCAGGGCAAATTTGAGCTCAATGTGAAGAGATTTTATCAGCATTTTATCAAACCACATGAAATTCCTCTGCATCTTTTCCATGGGTCTATAAAATAGATTGATTCCTCACGCTGCCCATGGTAGAAAAGGCTGGGAATGATTTTATTTAATAAATAAAGATAGATATATTTAGCAGCATTTCAATCAACATCCATCCGATGGCCAGCACTAAAAGCTCACAGCACCTCTAGTGAGAATGGTGACACAGATGCTGCAGCAGAACTTTCATAATGGTTTTACTATGGTTTTAAAGAAGCATCAAAGCAACATGACACCAGCTCTCCCTGACAGCTCACGCAGAACAAAAATTATAGTTCAGCTGTGCATATCCAAATATAATCTGCCTAAGGGTGAACGGTTTGTAAATCAAATAATTTGATTGAGTGTACAAGCTTTTATTGTGCAGGGTACAGGCTTCTTACTCAATTTACCAGGTTTTGTTACACATACGAGTAGGCACGCTCACCGGTCCTTCATCGAGATGCCACTGAGCAGTGGAACTCATTAACAGCAGCTAGTAACGAACTAATCAAAACCCAGAGAATCTGCCAGCCCAGGTAGAATAGGAAACCAAATTTACACCTGACAAAAGGAGTAATTAGCGAGCTTAAAGACAACAGGAAATATCAGATGGGGCACAGAACACATTAATAATTGATACACTAGAACTCTTTGTTATTCCCTTAGAGGGTTTCATTGTTATAACTGTTAAAGTGCATTTTTTATTAGATTACCCACTAAAAAAAAAGAAATTAAAAGCATCTTACCTATAACTATTCCAAAATGCTCACCTTTTTCTTTTTTTTTTCCCCCCTCAAGACACAGCCTGAAAACTTTTATCCATCATTTGCCAATTCCAGCCCAGCTTTCAACCCAGCTGTTTACAAACACGAGGTTGAACTATTTACAGTGTCTCAATTTCCACTTACCATCATCGTTGTTTTGCTTTAAATGGTCTATCATATACTGAATAGGATCATCTGGCTTATGAATTAATAGCTCTTCAAGCATGTTCTGGAAATAAATAGGACAGAGGGAAACGTAACCCAGCTATGCAGTCATGCTAGATTGTGTTTTCACAGCAATGTTACACTGGGGAGCTTAAAAGGGTTTATAAATGCTTATTCATTTTCTGAAGGTCCCTGTCACAAACAAAATTCAGACTATGAAACCTAATTCAGATGCTGAAAAAATGAAGGAAAGCACAGTCAGAAAATTGCCCCCCCCCCAAAAAAAAACCCAAAACAACACCCTAAACCAAACCCATTTGCTTTAGTTTATTCACAATACCCACAGACACCAGAAAAGTTTGGCTTGAACAGCCTGGTGTGGATGCTGGTAGAGTCAGCATTGACACAAAAACCATCCAAGGGGGTTTGCAAACACAGCCAAGTGAAGCGAGTATCTCTGCAGGGCAAGTTAAAGCTCTTTCTCAGTCACTCTGCCACAAGTTTCCAACCAGCCCAGGGACTGCAGAACAGATAAAAACCACAGAAAACACAAGCCCAACAACCAATCAAAGCCACAAAAGCAGCACATCCACTTCTGTACCTGCACCAAGTCCTCCTCCTATGCAAAAAGTAAAGGGGGAGGAGGAAAAGCATAAAGCATTGCCTTGAAGATCTATTTTGAAGCCCATTTTCATATTAAATGTCTGAGGTTATACATGGCCTTGCTTCAGCAGTGGAGATGTCCTGCTGATTTCCAGGAAGACTGTATCTTTACAGGCAGAGAAAGGAGGAACACTGGGAAACCCCAACTCCACAGATTCTCTTCCAAGGCATTTCAGCACAGCCAAGGATTCCGTAATTAGAAAATTAAACCTAAAACATCAACAGCAACTAATGTTCTGTCTTAGGTTATGTACTGAAGTGCTCACACTGGAATAGGATGCCTTTTCCCAGGAACCACTCATAACACTTTAATATTTACAAGTAAATTCTGTAACACCTGTATATTCAATAAAATATTATACTCTAACCAACTGATTGTCTTTTACTAGAGTGGCCTGTTTTCTGCTTCATCCACTTCATTAGACTATTTAAACCCCTCAGTTTCCCTTAGAAACTGTTACATGCACAAGTTCCAATGCTTCGAGGTCTGGGTAGCACACAGCATAACAGTATTTTTACTAGAAGCTCATGTAAAAACCATTACTTTCCAGTGCTGGTTGTTTAAGCTGAGAACTCAGAGCTTGGCACTGGGCTGAGCAGCAGCTTTCAACGCAGTGGACAGAAAATCTGGCCTTAAATAACTGTTCAGGCTGGCACCAATCGATACCATCAAACACTGTGTGCCCAGATCCCACCAGCGTGCTTCCTTCTATCCCGTTTAACTGTTCCCACACAGCTCCGCTCGGTTTGGTTGTCAACGCTTTAGGTTTCACAGCTTGGGGTGGGGGTTTTTTTCAGTGTTTACCTTCAGGATGAGCATTTCAAGCTGGGGTCAGCTGTGCTGTTGCGTTACCACAACACAACCAGGCTGGGTAAAGCCCTGAGGAGCCACAGCTGCTTTGGACTCCCCCCCCCCCCAGCACACAAAGCCCTAGGTTCCTGTAAATAAATATCATGCAATGCTGGTCGTGCTAACCGGCCTCGAAGTTATCATTAAATGAAGGTATATTTAAATGAAAATGAGGAGGAAATAAAGGGAAAAATAGCGCGTGGGTGTTTTGCAGGGAGATTTGGAGAGCAGAGAGGCCTTATCCCACAGCAAGGGAGTGAGGGGACAGCGGTGGTACCCGGGGGTTGCTCTAGCAAAGCTCTGGGCGCAGCCCCGGTACCCTGTGCCCTGCAGAGTCTCCCCCCTGCCCCGCACCGGGGCTTCTTCTTCTGACCCAAGCGCCCCCTCCTCAGGGCAGGGAGACAGCCCCCGCTCTGCCCGGGCACCCCGCGCTCGCTCCCGGCCGAGGAAAGGTGATGCCGGCAGCCCCGGGGGAAAGGATGGTGCCCGGGTAGCGGTGACCCGGGGGCACGTCGCCTCACCCGCTCGTGTCTCGGTAAGAGCGAAACCTTCATCCCGGGCTTTCCCGCGCTTGCTTCCTCCTCCTCCTCCTCCTCCTGCCCCTCCTGCCCCCCCGCCAAGCCGCTTCTCCCTTCACCGCCCCAACGCTTTGCTGCCGCCGAAGCCCGACATGCCCAGAGGCCGGCACTCGCCAGGCTGTTACTCAAGGCACTAATTAATGAATTAATGAAGAGGGCGCTGGGCCAGCGCACGCTCCCTCACACGGGGACACCCCTTCCACGCCTTCCCACGCGAGCCCGGGACCGGCTGCTGGAGGAAACGACCGCGGCGGCGGCCCCCGGGGGAGCCGGACCGGGACCGGGCCGGGCCGGGCGGCCCCTCCCCTCGGGCGGCACCGCGGAGGCCGTGAGAAGAGCGGCCTCCCCGCGGTAAGACCGGACCGGGGGTCTCCCCTCGCGGCTCCCCGCCCGCCAGGCCCCCCCCCGTGACGCCCCCCGCAGCGGGCGCGGTCCCTTCACCTGCAGGAGCCGGAACAGCTCCCGCTCCTCCGCGTAGACGGTCACCGACGGCGGCGGCGGCCACGGCCGGTCGGGGGCGTCCATAGCCGCCCTTAGCGACCGTCCCCGCCGCGTTGCCGCGTTGCTAGGGACTCCGTCATCGCTCCGCGACGCGGAAACGCCCCGTCCCACTCAGCGAGGCAGGAGAGGGGCGTGACCACCGAGAAGGTGGAGCGCGACGGCAGCGCGGTTGCCAGGGAGACCGTGACGCGGTTGCCAGGGAGACGGCGGCGCGGCGGGAGGCGCCCGGTCAGCAGCTGCCCGCACCGGCCCCTCTCAGCGGGGCCGCTGCTGCCTCCGCCGGGCCGCGCCGGCCGGTAGGAGCCGCTGGGCTGGGCTGAGCTGCCGGGGAGGCTGCAGCGGGGAAGGGGGCGAGCGCGGGGCCCGGTGGGAGCGGGGGGGGGGCGAGCAAGGCTTCCCCACGAAGCGCCGGGGAACGGGGCGCCGCCGTTCCGCCCCTCCGCGGGCGGGCGGGGACCAGCCCCGCCGCCACACGCTGCCGCCGAGCCGGCTTCGCGCTCTGCCAGAGCCCTTCAGCCGCCCGGGCGGTAGGGTCAGTCGGTAAAGAGCCGCCACCGCTCCCTGCGGCCCCTTCGCGGCGCCGCCTGTGATGCATGGCCGCGCTAGGCTCGCCGCAGACCCGCCGGGGTTTATGGCATCTGATTGTCAGTGGTCCCCTCCGGGTTCTCTACCTCTTTTGGCAGCATCGCTACTACCTCATTGACTTACTGCTTGGGGCTCTGGGGCTGCCGAGCCTTGACACAATATATCTTCTCTTTTTTTCCCTTCTTTTTCCTCTTTTTTTCCCTTCTTTTTCCTCTTTTTTTCCCTTCTTTTTCCTCTTTTTTTCCCTTCTTTTTCCTCTTTTTTTCCCTTCTTTTTCCTCTTTTTTTCCCTTCTTTTTCCTCTTTTTTTCCCTTCTTTTTCCTCTTTTTTTCCCTTCTTTTTCCTCTTTTTTTCCCTTCTTTTTCCTCTTTTTTTCCCTTCTTTTTCCTCTTTTTTTTCCCTTCTTTTTCCTCTTTTTTTTCCCTTCTTTTTCCTCTTTTTTTTCCCTTCTTTTTCCTCTTTTTTTTCCCTTCTTTTTCCTCTTTTTTTCCCTTCTTTTTCCTCTTTTTTTCCCTTCTTTTTCCTCTTTTTTTTCCCTTCTTTTTCCTCTTTTTTTTCCCTTCTTTTTCCTCTTTTTTTTCCCTTCTTTTTCCTCTTTTTTTTCCCTTCTTTTTCCTCTTTTTTTTCCCTTCTTTTTCCTCTTTTTTTCCCTTCTTTTTCCCCCCCTTTTTATAAAGTTTTCCTCTCACCCCCACGACTCAGGTGCAAGGCAGATTTACACACGGGGAATCGCCTCATTTCTTAAAAAAAAACCAACCAGCTTCCTTTCTCTCCTTCTCTCCCAAAATCCAGGAGGAGGGGGGCGGGGGGAAACCATGAATGAGGCAAAAGAGGCTCTGAGAAACATCAAGCAGAACTACAAGCTCTTCGTGCAGCAGCAGTTCACGTTTATCGGAGCACTGCAGCGCTGCCGAGAGAACGCCCACGACCTGATCAGACCAGTGGCAAGCATCGGCCAGGTACAAAGCATTCAGCACAGAGCTCACCCAGGGTGAGAATGGGGACCCAGGAGGTGCTGTCCTGGGCCTGGTTCAGAGATGAAGCAGTGTTTTCACTCGAGGAAGTTGCACAAAAGCTCTCTAGTAACATTTTGTGTGCAGAGCAGCACCCAAGGGGAGAGGCATCCCTGCCTTAGGTCTCCCCATCCACAGAGAAGGAGTTTCATTGCTGAGCATCGCTCTGTGGGTTGGTTTGACACCGTCCTTTTGCTGCTGAGGCACTGCCAGAAGTGCAGGGTACAAGAAAACAATCAAACCAACCCCCCTTCCCCAGCTGTACATGGAATCTGTAATCCTTAACTTGTAGTAACCAGCACGCCTGCCTCTTCCCCCTGGTATTGGTGCTGCTGTATCTTTCTATAGTGCTCATTAAAAATAATGGCTGTGTTACAGAGGTGGGATGATGGATTGAGGGATGAAAGCCCCAAGTGGGCTACGGGTTTCCTGGGCTGGTAAGTGAATTGTCTTGGAATTTTTATAACACGGGGTGTTTTAAGTAGAGCAGAGAACTTAGACCACTGGCAGACAGGAGGGGAAGGGAAGAACTCTGAATAAATTTAGAACTGTGGATGTGAAATCGCAGGACCCAGGCACAAAACCCAGATGGATGCCAAAGCTGGAGTGAAAGCCAAGCTATCGTTAGGGTTAGGACACAGAAGGGAGCTGGCTGTCTTTTCTAAGGGCTGACTGTCTCCAGTACAGGGGCTTTGCTTGTAGCATTGAAAAGGATTGAGGCAAACATTGCATCAAGCCCCTTTTTGTCCAAACCCAGCCATTAAGATTCTGTATAGCAGTACCCTGCTCTCAGAAATGCTGGTGTTCACGTGGTATTGAGTGAGCTTTTGGCTCTGCTGCTTGGCAGGGGTGGGAGACCTGCTTCTGGGGGATGAAACCTCCAGCAATTACCTTGATCCACAGCATCGTTTGAGATGTAGTAACACACGAACATAGCGCTGGCATACTGTGCAGGTATAACTACATTGCCCCCAGGAGAAGGACAGGGAAGGGATAGGAGCAAGTTACAGGGGAGAGCAGGGAGCCACTGGTGCAGCAACACACTGGTGATGTGCAGGAACTGAACTGCTACCAAAGGAAGTTCACTGGGGGTGAAACCAGGCATCCATTTTATTTCACTACTGGTATCCTGAATCAACCCAACCCTGTCTTTAATCCTCTTTAATTCTGCCTGGGAGGGCACAAGAATAAAAGCAACAAGTGTAGAAAGAGGTGAGGCTCATTCGACAGCCGCTCTGACTCTCAGCTGGCTTTGCATGGAAACGTGGAGGCTACAGAAAAAAATCCCAGTGCTCTTAAACCCAGCTGCACTTCTCAGCCCTGAGAGCTGCCTGTGGTGGCAGTTTTAGTGCTGAGCCATGGCACTGCTCAGAGAAAAGAGGAGAGCACAGCGAGGTGGGAAGGTCAAAGAGCATGGCAGTCAGGCGATGGTCACAGCACCAGAAAGACTACTCCATGGATATATATGGGTATAAAGCCATATATATATATGGGTATAAAGCCAGATCCCAAGTGGTTTTGTGAGAGGAGTCACTGCTTCAGCCAGAGATTCAAATCTCCCAGCGAGTCCCTGCCCTGCAGAGCCTGGCTGTGGTCATGGCCAAGGGGCTGTCCCTAACATCCCCCAGGGTCAGGTTAGCAGCTGGCTAACACCAGGCTGGGCAGCCCTTGCAAACCACTGTTCCTGGGGGTCCTGGTCCCCAGCCTGGCCCCCATCCTGGTTCCACAGGTGCTTTAAACTCTCTGTCATTGGTGTGGAGAGAAAGAAGGCCTGTCATCCCATTGGTGAACATCCAGGCTAAAATGCTTTCCTCTTTAGGACTATTTCTGCTCCTGGCAGCGATAAAAAATCCCACCACAGACACAGCTCCAGTGAGCGCTGAGGGAGGAGGAATCTGCTGTGGAAACAGACGCTTTGGGGTTGGGTTTTATTTTCCTTGCAAACCTGCTGAGGCTTTGCCCAGGCACAGAGTGGGGCTCTTCCATATGCAGAGCCCATACTGGCGTTGGAACAGCTACTTCACTCTTGTCCTGAAACCTTGCAGGAAGCACGGCAGGGGTCAGAGCCCAGCGCTGCCTGCCAGCCCCTCAGGAGTTTGACCACTCCTGCCTGAAGTGCCTGTGATTTCTCTGGAGAAGACACTTTGGGACACAGTGCCATTCACTCACGCTCAAGGCCAACAGGGAGTATCGCTGGTGCCACAGGTTAGGAAGGATGATTTAGGTTAAATGGGTTTAGATTGCGGTGACTCCGGTGATGCCAAACAAAGGACCATGAGGAATGTGTGTATGTGCAGGCATCTGCACTGTTACTCCAAACTGGTCCCAGTTTGGCCACTGCCCGTGCCTCCCACCCACTCCTTGCGGCAGAGGGTGCTCAGTGGAGAGAAAACTCCCCTCACACACAACCTATTCAGGGCAGAGGTGTGGTTTTGGCCTCCTCAAAGAGGGAGGAAGGCTCCTGGGTGTGCTGATGAGCAGATCCATCACCACAGCCTTCTTCAGCCATGAGAAAAGAAAGGAAAGATCCCAGGTGTGCTCAGGAAACCTTCCTACTCACGGGTGTATTGCACTGCCCAGAGCAGCTCATGCCTGCCAAGCCACAAGCGACAGCAGCTCCTTGTCACTAACTGAAGCAGCTTTGCAGCACAAAGCCACTGAACCTGTGTGACCCTTGTCATGTCTTTCCCACGTACAGGTACAGTCCTACCTGGACCATCACTGTAACAACTCCACAGACCGGCGCATCCTCAGCATGTTCCTGAACATCTGCAACGATCTGAGCAGGCTCTGCCACAAGCTGGAAGCTGTGCATTCGGGCAACAGCGTCACCACCGGCATCCTGGAGAGATGCAAGATGCTCCTCACCCACAGCAACGACCTGAGCGCCATCCGAGCCAAGTAGGTCCCTCATCAGCTGAGTTTCTTTAAGGCAAGTGCTGGTGCTGGGGGGGGGGCTGTCACAGGAGTGACTTCTCCATCAGGGCTGGCACAACACCTCTCTGGCTGTAGAGGGGGTACAAAGTGCTCCCCACCTTATTATTCCAGCTGCTGGGAACACGTAGCCGCCTCCATTCACAACAAGAGGGGATGATGGTTGGCTCTTTCATTCATTGTACTAGAGCTATGAAGGGTGTGTACAGGCAGGTCAGCACCCTGGAAGCCCAGGCAATGCTCAGGCAGTTCTCCTCCTCCCTCCTTCTGCTCTGCACATAGCTAATTCTTGTGGGGCCAGCATCTGTACCGGCTCCCAAACTCTTCCAGACCTGGTCCAGCAGCCAGGACAGTGTGTTTGGCACCACTCAAGGTGTAATTCTACCTGTGCCTTTGTGCATCTCTGCTCCTCCCCAGGGGTCTCAGCTCTGTGGGCTCACTGGGGTTGCTGGAACGACTCTGCCAGTTGTTTCCTTCTTCCCCACAGATACCCCCATGACGTTGTGAATCACCTGAGCTGTGATGAAGCAAGGAATCGTTACGGAGGCGTGGTGAGCCTCATCCCCATCGTTCTAGACTGCATGAAGGAGTGGGTGACCCACACTGAGAAGCTACGGCAGCACAGGAGTGGTGGAAGTGCTGTCTCTGAGAAGAGGGCACCCTAGGATGCATCCGCTAGCGCAGGCGTTTCCCAGACACCTCCTGTGCACCTTGAAGCTCCAACCTCAACAAGTAACAGAGATAAGGCACCAGGGCAGGGGAGTGGGCATGTCCAGAAGAAGCACCTGCATGACAGAGAAAATCTCAGTGGGAAACTCAAGGGTTCCTGGCAGCCACTGGGTAGACATGCCTTTTAAAGGATCAAAGTTCATGCATCTTCTGCTCCCCACCTTCAATCAGATGGCTGATTAAACCCAGTGAAATGAACACTGTGATACTCGCTCTCTGAGCCCACTTTCTGAAGGGTGAGCCCCAGAAGCCAGCCCTGGACAGGTCCATACATACTTCTTCCCATGCTGATGTTTCCGCTCTCCTCCTTCAAGTCATATCCGACAGAAGTAGCTGCAGCTCCACAGCTGGTCCCTCTGAGCAGTGCTGCGGTGAAAGCAGGGCATAGTCAGGGACCATCAGGTTCTGATCTCTCAGACAGGAATCTTATGGGAAAGGGGATTTTACTCAGACTCACTTTAAAGACTTACTTTACTCTCAGGCTCCTTTCTGAGGAGCAGCCCTTCACTCGCCTGCAGGATGTGATGCAGAGCAGCAAAGGCCTCTCACTATGGATTCAGACATCTGTTCATGGTTTAGACTTGTTCCCTCATCCCTGTTGAAACTGCCGGGTTATCTGGACCAAAGAATCAAACTCTACAGGACACTCATGGTGTCCCCTTACACGCAGCTGGCTAAGTAAAGGTCAGCGTGCTTTAGCTGCACCGATGATGCTCTGCTGCATCCTTCTCGCAGGTCCTCACACTGTTGCCAGCAAATACCATGCAGAACATCATCCCTTAGACCTGTTTGACTCCTGCATGGTCAGAGATAGAGTTGTAAAAGGGAACAAGCTTTATTTTCCACTTACTTGGTGTAACGGCGATATCCAAACCTGAACAAAACACCCCTGGTCCCCCCAGAGCTCTGCAAAGCTGACACAGTCATTTCCAGTTGAGATGCTCCATGGGAATCTGGTGGGAGCAGAGAGTCTCAGAGAGCTGGGCTGGGTCAGCCTGGAGAAGAGAAGGCTGCAGGAGGACCTCATTGCAGCCTGCCAGTCCCTGAAGGGAGCAGAGGAACAGGAGGGGAATCAGCTTGTTAAAGGACAGACAATGGCAGGACAAGGGGGATGGATTAAAGCTGAAGGAGGGAAGGGTAAGATTGGATATTAGGGGGAAGTTTTTACAGAGAGAGTGGTGAGGGGCTGGAACAGGCTGCCCAGAGAGGGGGTGGGTGCCCCGTGTCTGGGGGTGTTCAAGGCCAGGTTGGATGGGGCCCTGGGCAACCTTGTGTAGCTCCAGGCCTGAGGTTGGTGTCCCTGCCTGTGGCAGGGGGTTGGAGCTCTGTGACCCTTGGGGTCCCTTCCATCCCAGACCAGTCTGTGACTCTATGAAAGCTGGGGCCATCTACAGACCATTCCTTTTCAAAGGGTGAGTTACAATGTCTGAGCTTCCCCTTTTTCCAGGTGAGAGGCCGGCTCGACAGCTTTCGAGGCCGCTCTGAGGCTTAGTTCAGCTGACACCACGAGCCATTGGAACCAGCCTCTTGCTGCTGTTACTCCAGCGCTTTGCAAAGCCAGTGCAGTGACTTCCCACCAGTGCTGGACACAGCTCTCTTCCCAGCCTGCTTAGGGAGGCTCAGCAGCGTCCCAGGCTCTCCCCATTCTCTGGAGCTGACACATGGTTTTGGTAGCACTTCTGTTCCAGCACTGTTAACAACAAACTTAAGATCTCCCAATCATGGGTGTCATCCCTGTACCTGGCTGCTCTTTTCACATTCCATGGGCAAATTAGCTCCTGTTCTTTGCTTCCTGCAGGAAGAAACTCCTGAATAAACAATTTCCCCTTGCATACCCAGCTCGGTTTGCTGGAATTGTGAGAAAGCTTTTGCCTTAAGACAACCACATTTTGGCAACAAGCTGCCAGAAAAGGAGAATTAATAGAAAGGATGGCTCAGATGAAATGGGAAGCATTTGCAGGCCTACTTGTTTCCTCACATAACCCCACCTGCTTTTGCACTTTCCCCCCTCCCCATGCGTTGCTGTGTAACACATCTCTCCATGTGCCAGAGGAAACTCATCCCTCTGCTCCAGGGTACAAGCCTATTTTTAGGAGACGACATGATCCAACTGAACTGAACCTCACTGATCTCAACGAAGCTTCCTGAGGTCACAGGAAGGCTCCTGGGCACTATGAGGGCCATGGCCAGCAGAACGTGACCGTCACCCTTTTGGGCTTTATTTGAGAGCCCCATTGCAGAGGCAGCTTCAAGCAGAAAAATCAAAGCAGCTCCCAGCTGCCCTATTGTGTTTCATATGGCAAAGACAAGTGTCTGGTGGCAGCTGCCAGCTTGGGAAGCTTTTCAGAACAAGGATGTGCTACGTAGACGAAAAGACGACAAGTGCTGGGGACACAAGAGCTGCTATTTCCAGATCTTATTCCCAACCTTCCTCGCTCTGATGAGACTCAAATTACCCACCCATTCCTAGTTTGCTTTCAGGATTCACAGTACAGCACGTTGCTCATCAGAACGGTCCCACCGATCCCTGTCGATCACCGATCCCCATCAATCACCTCCCAACCCTGCTGCTCAGAGCACCAATGTTGTTGGTTTGTATGTGATAAGGGTTGCCAGACACTCGAGGAACACAGTTCCCAAACCTCCAAATCAGCTCCTAACCTAGCCCCATCCTTTCCATGGGTCTTAGCAGCCAGGATTTTAAGACACAAGCAGAAAAACAAGCGTATAAAACCTGCAGTCTGAGGCTTGGTAATGACATGACCAGAATCTGTTGGAAGACTGCAAAGTCTCACAAAAACCTCCAGACAAATTACTTAATTTCCATACAAGTTCTCCTTTCCAGGAGTGGATGGACACTTCAAAAGACAGAAAGATAACGGCATGAATTGTTTTTCTCTACTACAAATCAAGCTGTTTGAAGAATTTACATAAACAGGGTGTAAACGCCACACACAGAAGCACCATAAAGTTTTACTTCAGCCTCTGTGAAATCCCAAGACAGAGAGAACAGCCAGGCAGGGCCCCAAACTCACTTACCCAGGCATCTGTCAGCGAGTCCAGGGAATAAATGTCGCTTTTTTGGTTCAAAGACTGAAATAAGAGGTTCAGGCCGATGATCTCATCACTCTCCTGGGGTCTGCAGGCTGCAAATCAGCTCTGAGCTCCCCTGCATTCTGCTAAGGGTCAAACCAGGCTTTTCTCAGCCCCAAACCAGCCCGGAACACTCCGGATAGGAATTATCTGGTTCCCGAGCCTCGCAGGTCGAGAGGATGGGGTGTAGCTCAGCCCGCCCGACTTTAGGAGCAAGTGTGGGGGGGCGGTGGTCTGCTAAGGGAAGGCGAGAGGGGGAGAGTCAGGGCAGGGAGGGAAACTCGGCATCCCAAAAGCCGACGCGGAGCCAAGTAGCAGCTTCGCGGGGCCTCTAGTGGCCGCGTCCGGGAAACGCCGCGGGCAGAGCGGGCAGGGCCAGCGGGAGGAGCCGGCGGGTAGAGCCGACTTACCGCCGCCCGGCCTCCCATGGGGGTCCCGGGGCACAAACTCTTAGGAGCAGCTTTAGAGTTCCCACCCGGCGCTGCTCCAGCGCGCCGCTCGCACGGCAGCGATGCCGCCAGCCCCGCCGCGTCCCCTGGCGAGCTGGGGGGGCTGCTCCCCCAGACCGCTGAGCTCGGGGGGCTGCTCCCCCAGACCGCTGAGCTCGGGGGGCTGCTCCCCCAGACCGCTGAGCTCGGTGGTCTCCAGTAAATGCGAGGGGAGGTAGCGCCACTTCGCACCCAGCGTGTAACTTCACTGCTGAAAGTCTGTGATGGATCTTGTAGCCACTTACTCGGCTGCCCCTGCCAGCCTGGATTTTTTAAGAGTAGCTCCCATAAATCAGGATCTATTAAAGATACTTGAAAAGTTCAGGAAAGAAAACTGTCTGTTCATTGCAGAAGGCCCAGAAACAATTTTGTGTTACCCAACCCCAACACTGTGTCCCTGAACAGCCTGTACACCCCTCCTATCATCCCCTTCCCTCACAGGTGTTCTTCCAAGCTAAGAATTATACTCAGTCCTTAGAGGAATGCTGAGATTCATGGATCAATTGCTAAATTGCTTTGAGCAACCTTTCTAATACTCCTTTATTTGTGGGGGGGGGGGGGGAAAAAAACACCCCAACCCCAAGAAACACAGCAAGAGAGTAAAAGAGTGCCAATCTGGAAACAAGACAGGGCAAAATAAGCACAAACGTAACTGGCAGGGTTAAACTCAAGAGTACAAACAGCCCCAAAGCTGTAAAAAAGTAAAGAGTTAAAAACTGCCCTGTGTGAGCAGGGACTCCTGAGCAGGTCATGAGGAGACCCAGCAAACTGGCCAACTTCTGAGTGTGTCCCCAGCTTTGCAAACCAGAGTCTTTGATGTTTTCAGCTAGTAATTTGACTAATCACTGCCTAGTCTCTACACAAACACTGTCACACAGAAAGCCAATAAGCAGATTTGCAGTGCCAAAGTGTTGGCAGTTTGGGTTATTCCAGCATGCTGTTGGTTACGGAGTTTTTCACAGAAGCAAAAAAAAGTCTGGACACAGCAAAGCGAGCTGCTAGCAAAGCACCCCAAGCAAAACCAGGCAGAACCCCTGATGGGCTCTGTGCTGCACACACCTTGGATGACACTTTGATTCCGACTGTGTTTCTGCATGTTTGATCGCAGCCCAGCTGGGTCCCAAAGAGGTCGGCTTGCAGGGAATGTAACGCAGAGTAGTGCAAAACAATACATTTTATTTGTTCACAGTTAAACACAAGCAACTGCCTTGACATTTTAGAACATTCTAATAAGGACAGCAAAACCTCCTTTTGGTTTAAGTTCTCTTTAGCTTACGATTGTACCATTTCCCCGTATTTCATATTTATGGCATTTAATGTGGATTGTTTAACATGCTTACAAAGAGCGAGGCAGGGAACAGATTAACTTGACAAAGACAGCAATTTTAGATTTAACTAAAAGCAGTCAGTTAAAAAAAAAAACAAATCTGTTTCCACTTCACTGATGGGACCCCTTCAAACAAACTGCAAGTTAACTACATACAGCAGATCCATGATTTTTAGACTTATAAAAAAACTGCAAAATTTGTTCCTCCGTAATCTTTGTGGTCCATAAACAAACCTAAAGTGGTTTCTGTTACTATCCCGGTGCTAAAATCCTTTTTAAAAGAAGATAAGAGCCACCTTATCAATGAGCTTGCATTACTGCCAGGGCATTTCTGTAACCGCCAACACAAACCGCCTCTCCTCAGAACGACAGAAGTCCTCGTATGAGCGAGATTCCTTTCTGGGCTCGGCAAAGCAACAGCATCCGAAGGCCGAGCCAAGCCCTTTGAGGGCAATGTGCAAACCGTTCACTCCTGGGGCTGGGACCTGGTGGGGCAAGGGGCAGGAAACCTCCAAATCTTACCGAAACATACGCTACCACGTTTGCTACCGCTAAGTCTTAGAAAGCCTATAGACATGTCGACAAAACCAGTCTGTCACTTACAACCAACTCTCTATTTTCTATTCCATGCAGATTCAAGCTGTGACAAAACCACTGAAGTTCACCTTTAACTTTCAGAGTTAGGACTGACCAACCGAAAGGACACTGAGAACAATTTAGACAGGCAGAAATGTATTTAGACCCTAGGTGTTACAGCAAAAACGGGAGGAAAAGCACTGTCAGGCGCAGGACAGCAGACCACCAGCTGCTGTGACAGGGCTGCTCCTAATTCAGGTTAGGAAGGGATTTGATCTACAAGTGCAAGTGTACCCGGACCTGATGTATGTGAGAGACGATTCCTAAAGAGCAGCTGCCACCCACAGTGTTGAAGAGGCCACGTGTGACGCAGGGTAACCGTGAAGCCCAGTATGTCCAAGTACACCCAGACCCAGACATGGCTAACATTTAAAACAAGCATGGTGCCTTCCTAACAGCAGGCTCTGCTCTGTCATGAAGGAGATTGAGTCTGACCACTGACAAGCCCTGATCCCACAATCCTCCTTCACAGAAGGCTCATCACTGACTTAAAACATGATTAAGACGGAAAGGCTTCACGACAGGATTCTATTCTCAGTCTGAGCAGGCTTCCTCCTCAGCCTTGTCTTCTAAGGAAAGGGGATGCAGGTACCTAGAGCCAAGCTGACACTGCTGAGCTGAAACACGTGCTGCATGCTGAGCAGAACAGCACCCAAAGGAAACCATATTCTGTAAGTCAAGCCTGGAAACATGTGCCCAGGGAGATCGAAGCCAGTTTCTTGGACTCAAAACACAGAGGTCTTGCTCAGACCTTAACTACAAAGGAGGGTCAGGCAGCACAAGTATTTCCCCAATTAGAGAAACCAACACTCTTCAGCAAATCTTCTTAAGCTTGTGATTCTACGTACATGTTCTGTGTACTCTTCCTACTTGAATAAAGCTTCCTTGTCCCTCTTCTCCCACCCCAATTGCTTTCCCATACAAACCAGTCTAAGGTCAGTACCAGTCTGTCAGGCAAACACTTAAAATCCCAAAAAGATCATCAGAAGCTAGTGTTTTAACAAGTCTTCAGCATATACGGTCTCTTCTGCATTACAAGCTCCAGTTCCTTATGTCTGTTCAAACGTAACTTTCCAGGAAATGTTAAGGACAATATAAACAATGAGCATGAATTAGGGTGAATGAATCGCTTTGCAGAGGCACACTGTTCTTTAAACATTTAGGTATTCAGAGTCCAACTTCATGAAGCCTGGGCTCTGAGGGATGTGGGACAGTGGAGAGGCAAAATAAGAGACCTTTACATGAATGCACTAGGAATTCTAGTGCTGCTTCTTTCCAGGATGAAAACAACCAAAGTCACCCGGACAGGCAGCACAATGAACTGCTCTAAATTGGAAGCTTGCAAGGAAATACAAAGCATTCAGAGTAGACTCACAAATGTTAGATTTGGCCTCATATTGCACTCAAGTTCATAAACGCAGCCACTCACTGAGGACAGGGAGAAAGGGAGAAAATACTTGCAAATGCTAACAGTTGTCCCTTCAAATTAGTACACGCTGCTAAGGACTGAATTTGAGAAAGAAGCAAGAGTTAGGCTGGGCTAATTGAAATAAATTCCAGACCCAAAAATCCACTTTGCATTCATTCAGCAGCCGCCTTCCGTTTCTGGACATCAATCCTATTCCGCTGCATGAGCTAGCTGCTCAGACCAAAGAAACATAAAAGCTTTTAGTTAAACTTGCATTCACACCTCCTGTTCTATGCCAAGAATATGAAAATAACACTGATTGACTATCTTCCTTTTTAACTGTGGTCATGATGAGTTTCATTGTAGTCCATGATATGAAGCTGTCCAACACTGCTTTCCTGGATCTTAGGCGAGAGGCTAAGGTTATCGGGGCTCGGAGGGGCCTTTGACTCCATGCTTGGATCTTTACATAGTTCAGTCTTTAGAGCATCAGAAAGCCTGTTGATGGTTACACCCTCCTCATCACACTGGCTCTCGCTCTTGTTGCGAAATAATTCTCGTGCCTTCATTCCAAGGAAGCTCTTGGAGCTGGGGAGTGAACCTACAGTCAGTGGGACAGTAGTCGAGGGCTCCAGCAACACAGATGTCTCCCAGCGACTGCTGAATCTCTGGTTCTGGGGTTTTTCTGGGGTGGAGAGCTCACTGCTGCTGCCACCCTTACTGCTACTACTACCTCGAGTGCTGGGAGGTTTGGTCTCTCCGTTTCTACCAATTGTTTCTTCACTGTATCCTGCCACAGCATCTTCATTGCCACAATCTAGCCTGTTTTGGGAAGAGAGAGGATACAGCGTCAAAGGAAAGGCAGCAGCTGTTTGCAATGGAAAGGGAAATGTTGGGCAAAGCTAGTTACTTTGGTTACTTCCCATTTCTGCTACTGCAGATGTACTTCAACAGTTTTCCTTTCCCTTTTGTACCAAAGCACAAGTGACAGAGGGTCACCAGCAAAGTGCCACACGCTCAGCTTTGCAACATCCCGTCTTCTAAGTCCAGAGCTGACAATAATCCCAAAGTAGAACAGAACTGGATCCTGATCTCTTAAGGTATAGGAAGAGATGTGAACACCTTCCTCACAGATCTATCTTTAACCTAACCCAAGCCAGGCAATTGCCACAAATCTGCTGCAGTGCAAGAAGTTATCCTGATGCTGTAGCAGAATTCGGTGCCAGAAAAAGGTCTGATCTGAGGAAAGCACAGCACTACCTAGATGTGCTTGGCAGACACATAAAAACCAACTACTTAACAACAGCCTAACAATTTGCAGATTAAAGAGACAAACCAGAAATGTCTCTCAAACTCTAGGTTAGGGGGTCTCAGCTATATGAGAAGTATTTCAAGAGCATTTCCAACTTTGTCACTGACCCTCAGTAACCTGGGCAGGGTTCTGAAAGAGACTCAGTCTGTAAAAGGGGAGGTAACAGAAATATTTTGAGATGATGCATCGAAGTGCTAGGAATTCCACAAGGACATCAGCTTCCAAGGAGCTGGTCATGAGTCCAGCATATTCTACACCATCACCCTTACCTTTCTTCTGCTGCTTCAGCAGCTTCTGTTTTTTCATCTTCAAGTTTTTTCAGTAGGCTGCTCTTCTCCAGACGGCCAAACAAATCTAAGATCTCCAGCTCAAATGCCTGTGTGATTCTTTTCTGGGCCTTGTACCTACTTTCTACTGCTTGCAGCTGACCTCTAAATAGGAAAAGAAACCAAAATCCTTCAGGTCCCATGTCTCCAGATTCTGCCTCAACTAGGACAGCGCATCTATCAACACACAACTGAATTTTTACACCAGAAACCCCTACCTTGCTTGTATTTTGACATCTTCTAGGTATTTCTTCTGCTCCAGGAAGAGGTGGTCCTTTTTAGCAAGCTGAGATTCCAGTTCAACTATCCGTTTCTGGGAAGCATCAAGCCTTTGGCTTTGCTGCTGAACACACAATTTTGCTTTCTCCAGTTCTTTCCAAAAAGCAGCGTGCAACATTTCAACCTCCTCAAAGGAAAGAACACAATGTTAAAGCATCATTTGATCGTCTGTTATTTTTTATTAATATTTAGACGTGTTTCTGATGCTATAAATAGGCCCAGTTTTAAGCAAGATGGAATAAGAGCAGCATTTCTAAAAACAGATATAGAAAACTGGATACTCAGAAGATGTACACTATTAAGTTACTGTAAAAATAATTGTACATCACTGGAATTTATTAGCACATTAATGTTCTTTACGAAACACTCTTTACTCTCTTCAGTAAAGCAAACTTGCCAGTTCTGCACTGGATTAGAATAGACAAACTCCATTTTAAAACCAATTTTGCAACATGACCTTCATTAAGTAACAGTAAAAGACTTTTTTTTTAAAGCTTATTATTCACCTTCTTTAATTACTTGCTCTCACGCAGAAACAGTTATATTGTTGTGTAATTTACTTGCTTCTAATTAAAAAAAGGTTTCTTTGAAGTCAGGAAGTAAAACCATATGAACCCCAGAAGTTTTTGCAAAGTTAATACTAACCCTTAATAGGAAAATGAGAAGAGTAAAACAAGACCTCACAAAAACCTGTGAAATCCTGGTTAAGATCCTTCTACAAATTCTACCACTACTCCCCAACATTGTGCACTTTCACAAACATAAAAGCCCAGAGTTACTTCACCAGTAATAGTCTGGTGCCAGTTACATTAAGAGCACAGCAAAGTCTTGCCTTTGGCAAGAAAAAACTGGTAAGAAGTGGCTAAAACTGACTTGAGGTGTGCCTGAAAGCTAATAAGGGGATGTTATGGTACAGGCCACTGAAGATACCCCATAAACCTACACAAAATGTAGGTGCACAAAAACATCTGAACAGAAGATGAAAATCAATTTCAAAACTAAAGTATGTTATGAGACATTTCCTGGGTTCCAAGCACAAGGCTGACAGCAGCTGGATGATGACCTCAGGTGAAGCCTTTCCCAAAAGGCCTCCTCCACAACCCTGTTATTGTACCTTTGTAGTGTCTGTGTGCTTGTGCTGCAGCTGCTCCAGGTACAACTCATTGACCTCCCCAAGAACAAGAAGTTGCCTGTTCAAGAACTCCATCTGCTGTTGCACTGATTCGCTGTTGGAAAGCTTTAAAGAGAAATTAACAGAATCAAACACTGGAATGAACAGCTCAGCAGGAGTCACAGCTGATAAGCACTCTGTTCACAGGGTATTTTTATAAAGAAAGGGAAAAAGACAAGAATCCAATGCACCACAGGTAAAGAGAGCTTAAGACATTAGTTTCCATAAAGCTGGTGGCAGCCCGTACAGAACTTCACCATACAGGCACTGCTTCCCTTAAGAGAACCATGTTTCCACTCAACATTCAATTATAAACAAGATCTCTAAGACGTCAAGATTTAGCAGAGCTTTAATAGAAGTTCACATTGCTCAATCTGCAAATTCCTACTGTGGAAAAAGCAGACAGAATGAGAAGTTCCAGAAGCCTTTGAACTTTAAAGTTTCTTCACTGAAACACATTTCTCTCTGTTGTTTTTGTACAATTAACATCAGCTTCTAACGAACCAAGTGCAAGCTTCTTTCAGAACAAGAAAGAAAAAGCATCTCATAATTTTTATAAGAAAAAAAAACCCAACCCCCAAACAAGCAAAAAGCCACAGACCCTGGGAACAATGACTTCTCTTACCTTTTGAGAAACTTGGCTAAGCAGCAATTCAGTGTGACACACCTTGTTGTTAGCCTTCTTTAATTCTAACCTCAGATCCGCAATCATATTCCGGCAGTCTTCCAGCTTGGTCTGTTCAAATGAAACACAACTCACTCCAGGTTCTGGAACTTAAACAAGGACTAGCAATGGCACAGGGCTGGGGGGCAGTAACTCCCAGCACTGTGAAACTAGTTACACTGAGTAAGTGTCAAAAGTCCCCACACCAGCTAAGAAATTGCATTTTCCTATTTCTAAACCAAATGCAGGGCAAAATGGAATTATAAAAGGACAACGACTAATTTAGGTATTTCCAATTATGCACCATCTTATTCTGAATTAGGACAGTAACAGAAATAATGTAACTTTCTCTCAGATATTTCATGCCATGTTATTAGGAAGGTTATTTTTAAAACCAGTAAGTAGGTAACAATTTTGTTCAGCGTCGTGCTTCATACCTGCAATTCCTGGCTCTGGTTGTAGAATTCCTCCCGGTCGTGTTGCAGCTGTCTGATCTGGCTGTGAAGTTGAGCCACTATATTTTCATGTTCCTCCTGAAACTGGTGGTACCTTGCTTGTTCTTTCTGCAGACTCAGTTTCAAGGCCTGGATTTCTTTTTCCTGTAGTTTCAGCTGATCTTTCTGTTAAGAATCCCATACAAAGCATCAGACAAGACAGCTGCTTCATCAGAACATGTGTGCTAGAGTCACTACTTAAGTAAAAGCATCAAGGTTTGGTGTGAGTTTTTTGGCTGAAAAACATTAAATGGGGATTGAGTGGACAGGCTGAAAACTCGAAGTCCCATTCAAAGGCACAATGAGCAATAGCAGAGTCTTCCTTGGGCTTTCAGAAGGCACTTGGACTCCACAGCTGAACCAACAGCTTGCCTTCCAAAACCTAACTGGAGGTCTATTTTTGACTCTTTGGAGCTATCAAAAAGTGAAACTATTGATGGAATTATCTATGATATGCAGATAGAGAATGAAGCATACCTACATCTGTAATGAGACATCCTTCAACACACAACTTCACATTTCATCACAATAAATACCTCTGGAGAAGAACAGTGGAGTTTTCTAAGCTTTTGCTATTTCTTGCCAATTGAGCAGTGGAAGGACAATACCTCTTCCAACAATGCAATAAGGTGTCTAGCTAGGATTTACACAACCACTCCATCAACCATGGAGCCTTTAATATTATTCAAAGCTAAGTGCTGGCAGGTGCACACTGATTCAGTTGCCCACAGTCAAATAGAAACTACTGGTTTTAATGATCACGCTGCACATAACTCACACTGACTTTAACAAGGTGAGAAACAAGGTTTCTTTTTTAATTGGATGGTACTTAAAGATCCTGGCCAAACCAATTAACCTGTTCTAGCACCAGTGCGTTTAAACCCCTGCCAGAGCTGTATCCCTGCTCACCATGGCAGCATTATGTTCCTCCAGAGCTGTTGCTTTAATCACTTTTCGCAAGAGCCGGCGGTTCCGAAGGGCGTGCTGCTGTCTTTTGAAGCGTTCATACAGTAACTGGTTGTGCAGCAGAAGCAATTGGTTGCGCAGGGTGTGAATCTCATCTGAAGGGGGGGAACCTGGATTGAAGTTTGAAGACAGAAGTAGTTACCCAAACGGCACTGTCCATGTTCCACATGCAGGAAATGTTTTCTAAAAGAAGGAAGTTATGTTTCTTTGAAATTCCGACCTAAAAAAAAATAAATCTGTCTGCTCCATTTGATCTCCAACACAAACTTAAAATTTGAAAGATTTTTCCCAAATGGATTGTTCCTTCTATTAAGAAAAAAAAAAAAAATCCAAGCTCAGCATCGCCACAGAAGCCTAAGAACACTAAACTATGACACATGTGTGAAGTAGCAAGAAAAACAATCATCAATTTTAGATTGAAAGGGTACTGAAAAGAGGGAAGGATCAATTAGATAGCCAGCATCACTCTGAAGGTGACTAGTTCTTAAACAGTCAAAAATAGAAACATCTAGTACTGTGGGGAAGGTGGCTTTCACTTTTCAAAGTTGGCAAAAAGCAAATCATCTCACTGCAACACAGATGTCTCTACCTGACGAGCAGATCAACTATGACTTAGTGGAGGGCACAATCTTTCTTCAGCATGAGTTAGAAAAATTAACATGCAGGTCATTGTTTAAGCAAGTCTAGTAATAGAAACAGGTTGTCAAAGACATGACAAACTCCTCACCTCCAAAGTGAGTCCAGTCAGCAGATTTGCTTGGCAGAGACAATCTGAAAATGAAAAAGCAGCATTAACCAGCTAGTTTAAGTATAAAACCACTCTGGAAGTCACTTTAAAATGGAATTCTCACCTCAAAAGGGTTTACAGCCTAATAAAAGTACAATTACGGACAGTCACTATGAGAAAAATGAGGAACAGCACATGCAACAGGCAACAAGGACAGAGGATGGAGGGTGTCACTTCTTAGAAGCTGGAGAAAAATTCTCTCAGCACAGAAAACAGCATAAGGACAAAGCAGAGCACAGGGTTACAAGATGAAAAGGAGGAAAACAGCAGATACATCCAAATCTTAAATCTACTTCTCCAGTTCTTAGCCTCCTGTGTATTAGAAAGAAGAAGGTGTCAATCTCCCTTTGGCCTCTACATTTGCAGTGCAGGACTGATAAACAAACCTCACTAACATTGATACCAAAAGTACCACAGCTACAGCCTAGCATCTTCACCCCAGGCTTCATTAGTGAAGGCAGTGAGAGTACAACAGCCACAGCCCCTTCATTACATCAAAACAATTTACCACTGCAAATATAAAACTCCTCCACCCAGAACCTGTAGCTCAGCTAACAGTAATGTTCCACAGTACAGGGTTTCACTGCAGATTTCTAGACACAGCTGCTTTTCAGGCACAGCTACCAAAATAAAGCCAGCACACAAATAACAAGAAAGTTTGCAATGCTTTTCAGTCACCTACTTGTTCAGCTCCTTAGTGTGTGCATCTGCTCCTTGCTGTATCAGTCTGTCCAGCACTTCCACAGGAGAAGTAGAGGACATGCAGTCATCATCTTGGGTTCCCTTGGCTTTCTTTAGCAGCTCCTCAGTCTTCTTGCCAACAAAGAGGTAGGCAGTCTTTGGTAACGCAACCTCAAAAAGGTGCTCATACAGGGGAGGCTGCCCACTCCCCAACACCACTCTTCTTTGTGCTGGTACTTTGCAAGGGCTGGGGGTGAGAATACTTGTCTCCCCTGAGGTTCCTTCCCTGTTACCAGCAGGGCTTTCACCAGAGCCTCCACAGGGCTTGTCTATGGGAGTAAATGTTTGTTTGGGTGTTTCCCGCGCATTCTCAGGCCCAGGCTTGTCCAGAGAAGTTGTTAAAGGCTCAGAGGTCTGACTGTGTCCCTGAACACTAGAGACTACTGATTGGGTCTTCTTTTGAGAGCCTGAAATACTTTCATTTGTGTGGTAAAACGGAGAGTCAAATCCTCCTCTAGGCACCATGTGTTCAGCATCAGTTGTGATCTCCGAGATCTCTTTAGATATTGCATCTGAAAAGGATGGGAAGGGGGGGGACACAATTACATATCTTGTACTTCCACTTCCTTAGCAAGGATGTGTGTAAGGATGGGAGAAGTTACCTTCTTCTCTGTCCTTTTCAGCACTATCTTCAAAAGACAAACCACCTAAAAACTCTGGAAGATCACTTAAGGTTACTGAACTTTTACTACCGGGTGTGTCTGAAGAAAAGGGAAAAAAAAAGTTAGTTGGACAGAAGCTCTTTTCTCCAGCCTTATCAGAGCACAAACCAGAAACCTTTTACTGCTGAAATCCTTGGAATCAGCTTGTCCCTCTTTCAAGTGGTTCCTCAAAGGAGGAAGCTGTGAGTCCTGTTCCATTAGAAGTGGAAACCAGTGCAGAGACCATCTCTGGTCAGGCCTGATCCCAAAATGCAGTTTTGTAAACCTAATGTTTGCTATTGCCCTACAAGTGTAGGTGACCACCTCTATGAGTGAGGATGCACTGTTTGCAACTGAACTCACTGAATACATTTTAAGAGCTGCCTTAAGCTTAGCAGGACACAGTACTAACCTGAGGGAAAAGGAAGTTTAGCCAACTGATGTAATACCAATTTACAGTATGTGACTGCTGATCAAAACTCTGCGACAGCTGCTAGGGAGACAGAGACTTCATGCTCACAGCTCAGTCACAGATTAGGAATCCAGTGCAAAACCTAGCCTGTTCTTAACTTGTAACTCAAAGTTCAGATTCCAGTGCTGCTATACAACCTCACCAAGGAAAACTAACTTGAAATTCCACTATCACCTCCACTTTGAGGATGGTACAGATTCACAGAAGTCACAAATAGTGCCAGAATCCCTTTCTACAGCTGTCATAGGTGTGGATGACAGAGAATGGAAAATGTAATCTAGATTTACCTATTAGAAGCTGAGTTCCTCAACCATTCACTGTTGATTTCAATATTCCAGCGGACTTTAAAAAGGTTCAAGTACAAGAATATAGTTGTAGGTAAAAAGCAACGTTTTTCCAAGAGCTTTTATAAGTAAGCATCATATCTACTCTTATGTGCAGCCTCACAGTTTGATCCAAACATGTGACGTAAAACTTGTTCAAGTAAGACTTCACATGCTACTTCTAATTAAAAAAATAAAAAAATCACTCTCAAAGAATCAGCTTTATAAAAAAAAATATTCCTTTTTCAGCCTTCAGTGTAGATTTGTATACTTAAACATGCATAAGAATGTGTGAGGGCCAGATAAAAAACATTCTGCTAGTATATCTGAACATGAACAGTTAAAATTAAATCAACAGCATCACAAGAAGGTTTTAAGTTGAATCACAGTTAAGGAAGAGAGAAATCTGTGGAAGCACTTGGCAACTGGAGCACGTATCAATAAAAACAGGGTTTGTTTACAACAGTTTATTGTAATGGGGAGAGGAAAATGGAGTTTACCCAATGATTTATCGCTGTTTATGACATTTTGCTGTCGGTACAGTAAAGGCCTCCCAGGATCTGGTTTGTCCTCCTGAAAAATAAACAAACAAACAAAAAACCAAACCCCAAAATAGATTCTTTGCATCAGACATCTGTTGGAAACAAACTTCCCAGAAAGTTTCATAGAAAGGAAATTGCTGCAAATAGATGGCTTCAATAGCAAACCAATATACAAAGTCTTAAAACTGCACAACTCCAAGTGGCAATAGGTGTCTGAACTTAGAAAATGAGGTTTTACAAAAAATGTGTTTCATTGCAAAGCAATTACTCTGGTTTTCCCTTCTCAGTTTTAGTCACTGCTTGTATGGTAAATCAATGAAGAAATGAGATTTGGTAGAAAAAATTTGTATACCTTTTTAGGAGGTGTGGCAGCAGCTAAAGGGAGTGAAACATGCACAAAGTCATCTGAAGCACATGGTGGAGGAGATGTGGCTGGCGTTCCCAAGGGTGTTCCTTTCCCCCCTGCTGAAAAGGAGGGGCAAAAGTTTTCTCAGCAGGCTCCCACTTCCTCCTTTCAGCTGAATATTGTACGTGAAGAATTGAACATTTAAACACCATCTCAGCAATTAACTTGATAAATAGTTGGAAGTGATCTAAGATGACAAAAGCTTCCAGAAGGCCTGTCAAGCTTCAGGACTTAACTCACTAACTTCTTTGCTATCTCAGTGTTTGCACTAGCACTGCTCTAGATGGCCAGGTCTTGGTTAACAAAATGACTTAAGTCTATCAAATAGCATGGTGCAGCGTTCCCGTTCAAGAAGCTGACAGCAAAATTTACAGCCAGAATTTCTATTATAATACACCTTAAAGGTCTAATTCCAAAATTTGTCTCGTACCAGATGTGCCAAAAGCTTTGCTGTAAGGTTGTGATGCAGACTGGGATGACTCAGATGGGACAACTCCAGGGGAGGTTGGTGGAGTGGTCATACCACAAACCGCAGATGGACTCCAGATGGTAACCTAAGATGCACAATGAACACAAGTCAGTGAAGCTCAAAGGAACCTGCAAAGCACCTACACCCAGGTTCTGACACAGGATTAAATCTGGAATGCACACTAAGTTCTGAAGAATTCACAGTACTTCTCAGAAACATGAATATTAAAGACTGTCATAAGAAACTAGGAATGATGTGCAAAGCATTATAAGCACCCTGTGCTTCATCTTCTGCTTTACCTGCTGTGGCTCAGTTGTCAGCCGTATTGACTGTGGGCTCAGGATCTGAGGTAGCTGCCCTGGTATTTTGGATAGTGTTAGCCTAGGAGTGGAATATGGGGTCGAAGTTCCTGAAAGTTTAAAAAAAAGCAAAAAAATTAAAAATATCCTACACATCAAATATAAATCAATGATTCTTCTGGCTAGTATTTATAGGCTTTTAGCCAAATCATTGCAAATCCATTCAACATATAGTCATAGCTAGCAAAGAGACTTGTCTTCCAGCCCAATAAATTACCTATTTAATATATTACATACTAAAGTTTTTTGTTTTGGTTTGATTTTTTTCTCCAGTCAGTTCTCTGTTTTGGGGCAGGAAGGAGAGGGGAGGAAGAGGCACTGGAGAGACAACTTTGCAAACATGCTGCATGTCTGCATGACCAGAGCAGATATCTTTTGTTTTTTTAATGAGAGTTTGTTTTCTGATGCCAAAGAATTGGACTGTAAGTGGGATAAATCAGCAAGTTGCCTTTTTGCTCTAAGGCCAGTTTTCCTCTAGGAGATGGGTGTTCCTTAGCTGTCAGGCAGGTCTTACCATAGCTGCTCTGTTTGTCAATGTAATAGCTGGTACAGGAGTCAGTTTGATGATGTTTTAAGCTTGTGCAGAGTTTCCGAGACACAGAGTAATAGCCATCTTCATAGGAGGCTTCTGCAGGGTCCAGGGAGATTTTGGCACATTCTATCACAACATCATGAGTTTCTAGTCTTTTCCACCTGCAGACAGTTTTTGGATCCAAGAGAGTAAGTTAGTCAATTATTGTTAAAACAAGAGTTCCTGGAGATATGAGGAATTGGCTTGTAGGATGCCTCATTTGTTCCAGACAGCTTTGCAAGCTCCCAGCCAAAACTGGAACAAGGCACCATACAGCAATTGCAACCAGATGACTTGTGAGAGAGGTCTCAGAGAGGAGACAAACAGCTTTGACACAGAGATCCATAAAGGTCTGCCATGGAGCACTCTGGAAAGGAGGAACAGCATACGAAGACTTGGTTGATCCTGAGCTTCAGCAGCTGTAGAAATGAGCTCAACTAGACTCAGATGTTGGTAGTCAAAATTTAGACATGCCAGCAGTGAGGGAATCTTATATATTATTTAAGCAAACACCATCTGCAATGCCAGTTTCAGGTCTGTGTTTTTCCTCTCAAGTTTTGGGAATGGTTTTTTATTATTACTACCTCCTTCATTCTAAAAAACATTTTTCTCACTAAATTAAGCAGTCAGACAAGATCTGCCTGATATTTCAGAGGATGAAGTTCACTGTAAAGAAGGGAAAGCACAGAAGCCTGTCTATTAAGCCTGAGTTGCTTTCGAATGCAAGATAATTATGTGTAAGATACCAAAAATCAGAAAGCTTCAAACTGGTATTTTTGTGCCAACTGTACTCCTGTAGTGGTGCCACCCTCCCCCCTGCCTGGGAGAAGCCTGCAAAACTGAGCACTGCGATAAGTCAATAGGTTCCCATTTAGCAGTGTTTTCCTAGTGGCTCTGAAAAGCAGGGCAAGAGCACTACTGTGCAGCAACAAGAGTCAATTTCTCCTCTTCAGTGGCTGGGCCTGTGGAGACAAGAGAAAAGCAGCAAGTGGTGCTGCTGCAGGCAAATGAGCCTATTTCTAAAGAAAACTAATACAGCTGATAATGTTAAGACATACCTGTTAAAAGAACTGATCTGTTAACTGAACCAATATCTAGGTACCAAAACAAGACACACTGAAGCCATTTTAAACACTTAAATCCCACCAAGTACTTCAAGAAACAAGAACAAAAAAAATTACCCAAACCATAAGCCAATGAAGCAGGTCAGTGGTAGTTTCTCTTTATACATAATAAACAAATGCTTTTAGAACTTTATGAGGATGTTTGAGTCATAAACTTAAGACAAAGCCAACTGTTAAGTAGAAGACAGATTCTATCCCAGACCCCAAATGAATTTAGAACCCCAACATCATTGTTAATGGCCTTTCACAACAGCTTTTGCTTATTCATCCATCTGTAACCTTGGATAAAGAAAGTCTCCATGTTTACCTGGTGCACCTATTAATATGGGTGGTAAAACACCACTGGTACACACTGTTGCTGACAGAAAAGGTTCTGCTGTAAGCCTTCTGAAATAACCCAGCTAAACGTTGCTCATTTACAGCCTTTCCTATTAGCAGAGTGAACATATATACCTTCGTGGGTCCAGTTCATGGTCCTTAGATCCAGTCACTAATTCTGGATGAATTCGCACATGTTCCATCATTGGCTGGATGAGTAAGAGCAAGAAGAATGTGTTATTGGTACAGCATCTTTTGACTGGTCTGAACTACACAAAGCTGATGAGCAACCTACTGGCCCCAATAGTTCTGAATGTTACATTTAACAGATAAAGCTAACACACACAATCACAGCTTCAAGAGACAATCTTGTCCGCAACTGAGATTTCAGTCCTCCAATAGCCTGGTGCTATTCTGTTTTGTTGAGTAGCCCCCAGCTACATCAAGGTAGTGTATTAAACAGGCAAATACCTGCCTTTATACTGCTATCGATTCCTTGTTTCAGACAACACAGACATGAGCAGCATTTTACCTTGACTACCTCTTCAAAGGTCTCCAAGTTTTCCTTCATACTGTAGTGAGAACGCAGAAAGGAGACAAAATTGCAAGGATACATTCCATAAAGACGATGAAAGAGAGCATAAACACTGGCATGAAGATGGACAAGATAAATCTCTGCCACGTGACCTGGAAAAAGTAGTTAGAATCTTTTTCATTGGAGAGAAGAACAGCACTTCTAAGAATGCAGCAAAGTACTTTGAAATGTTAACTGGAACAAATCTTCTGAGATATGAACAGTTCCTAGTGAAACTGTGAAGTCTTCTGAGATAATAGGCAACACTTACTCATCAGCTCACAGCAAAACCAAAAATGATGATATGGACCATTAATTCCAATGATTATCCTGCCAAAGCACAGTATTTTTTATTCAAGTTAAAACCTGAAACCCCTCAAGACAGTGAGGCAGAGCTTCAAAACTGACTGAATCATTAAAAAAACCACCTAAGGTCTGCTTCCCTTCAAAGGTAAAAACTAAAAGCTTGTACCTATAAAAGCAATCATGACAGACTTGAGTCTTACTAGCCATCTTCTTAAGTTCCAATCCTACTTGCAAAGCAAAATTGCCCCTAAATGGCATCTCTGTGTACATCACTCAGCATATGTTGAGATACCCATAAGACACACACATGGATGACACAATACTGGACATCAGGCACCTTACAACAAATTCAGCAAAATAATTCATCAGAACCAGTGCTAACAGAGAAGACCAGTTTTACCAACACTTTACTGACTATTGATAGTTGCACATTAAAAGAAACTCTTACATGTTGCTTCCTTCCCCTCCCCATCCATACCTGAGAATCCCCAACATTCCCCAGACATTCCCAAATGTCTGCCTCAGCTGTCAGCACTTTCCCTTCCCTACCCATAAGTCTAATCTCTGCTTTTCACTGTCATTGGGGCAGCATTTCAGCCCAGTGAAATCTCATGTAGTAACAGCACCACATCGAAGAATCTAAGACACTTCTAAATTTTGAGCAAAGCAGCACATTCCACTGCTAACTATCAAGTAACAGAATAGCTTGTGGGCTTAATAAGTCATTTGATGTATTTCAAAAGTCTCAGACCATTAAGAGTCCCAGAAAAAATTTGCTCACCAGCTGTATGAGTCACAAGGATACTACTAAACCATAACTGCATGCAAGAAAGTTGAAATCTCACCTGGATTCTGCAAGCACCAGGCTGAGAGACGCCCAAAGATACCAAAGAAATCATGAAGGTATTGTTTGCCAGACTGAGGAATCATTGGCAACATGGTTATTAGCACTAGGACACCTGTGGTGAGTACTACTACATCTGTGTCAGTCTGCAAGAAGGGAAAAAACCTGCATTAGTCAGTTAAAAAGAGTCGAAATTTTACTTTTTTTTCCAGGGATGACATGAACACTGAATCACCAGCATGGAAAAAGGTCTCTATTTTGAAACAGTCCCTCAGAAACCTACAATACCTTAATGAACCAAGATTATTGTCTCTCTCACCCAGAACAACTCTAAAGAAAAATATTTTGGATTCTTGCATCTATTCTGCTGCTGCTTTTCTCCATAAAGACTTAATTAAAAAGGGAACATCACCTCAGTTACACGATTAGGTAGGGAAAAAAAAAATCACTGGTATGTGAAGCATCTCACGTACCACCTTCATTTTTTCCCAAAGCACACACAGCATTCAGAGCCTAATCTGATCAGGGTATTCAAAGATGTTGGCCAATTACCAACCCAAGGGTCAAAAGCTTTTCTATTAAACCTGGTCGATGACTCTGGCTGCTAAATATTTCATAAAGCAATGATTCAAATGATAAGTGGAGCACCAGAGCTTACACCAAAAGGGATGTGGCAATAAAAATCTTTAGCTAGATGAACAGTAATAGAGAACTAGATTTTAGGAAAGGACACAGATGATGTTCAAACTTTTTCCCAGTGGTGTTCCTATTTGCTTCTCCACCTTAATGCACGTTTCCTTTGGTAGCTCCTCTGCTTTATCAGGATGGGGGTGCATACAAGCACAGGTAAGCCTGGGGCCAAGTGCCGCAGGTATTGGTCTCTCTCAAGAGCCCCTTGGGCTGACTGGACATATTTGGTGCTATGGATTCTTCTTCCTCTGTGTACTCTACGGCCTCTATTCTCCCTCAGTCAGACATAACCTTTCACAGCACATTTCATGTCCATCCCCAGCCCTCTGTACACATCTCTTGCACTTCCACAGCTCTATTCTACTCCCACCAGCTTTCTGACACACTTCACTTCTCATAATCAGACAAGACTCACACTGAAAAGGATAACAGAACTCATGAGGCACATCAGGAGTTCCAGTAATAGCACTTGTAGCTGCTTCTTTGGCAGTTATAAATTCATAGTGTTTCTGTTTTGAGGAGCACTGGCACTTGACTACATCATGCATTTTAATGTGACTTAAATGACTAATACAAATTCTTCACTATCATATTAATTGATATTACTGACAACGTGTTCTAGGTCTCAAAACACTTTCCATCCTCTGTTCACTGTTACAATATTAACTGATACATTCACATGTGGGAAAAAGAAAAAACAAACCACAAAGCACAGGGAAACAGCCACCTCCCTGCAATCCATCATGCCTGCAGCTAATTTCACCATTGCATGGCCCATCTACACTGCAAGTAGAGCATATTACCTCACATGCACTGATTTCAGAACAAGCTAATGGGAAGTTATTGTGTTTCTTACTAAGTTCACATTCAGGATATCCAGCAACTTCACCCCTGGCCCTCTGTGTTAAACTTACTTTTCGAAAAGTTTTAGTAAAAAAAAGTTTAGCTATAGTAGGTTTTAGACAGCTATAGTAGGTTTTAGAAACAAGATTATCAGCATCAGAGCATTTAGTTGGTATAACTCCACTGCAGTCAGTATAACTCCACTGCAGTCAGTATTTAATCAACATTTTAGCTCTTCTCACAGCTTACCTAAATGACATTAAACAGAAAACAAATGGTTACATCCAGTGTACAAGCGTTTCATGGACAACACTGACAGTTCTTACCTTCAGACATTTAAGTAATGAAAGTAGGAGAGGTGCTTGAGAAAGCTTATGTTTCCAAGATGGTTGTCGTCTTATCACGTGCCCCAGCAGAGAGAGGGTGGGTAAACGGGTAGCAGCTTTGCCCATATATTCATTAATTTTGTCCAGTAGGTGCTGATAGAGGATTTTGCAGGGAGTGGTAGAAAGAGGAAAGGTATTTATATTTAACTGGCATATATTCTTTTTCACCAATCTATATTCAGCAGTTTGACACTTCCAATTATAGAAACTATGGGCATTTTATAAAGAAATGGGATCCAAGAGCAGATAAAACCCAGCAATATATTTGAAGTCTGCTGGTAGCAAAATGCAAACTATTAAGTACAGAAGCAGCCACTGTGCTTCAAAATATTTATCATAAATGAAGAATTTTAAAAATTCTGGTCAGCAGAAGTAAAAAAAAATAAATTGTATCAAATTCTGTCAAATCTATTTAAAAATCCTTACTTGCTCTCAAAACACCCCATTTGTTTAAGGCTAGCACACCCTGCAGGGAACAAGCAGCAGTATTATTTATTGCAAAGGGATAACATTAGTCCTCACCAAACTTAGATCTACAGAGGTTCTTTTTGCATAACTGGGTCAGTTTAAGCAACCCAAGAAACAGCAAACTTTGAAGGGTTTTTTAAATACTTAACTACTCTTACTACAGAGATACTACACCTCTACAAGAAAGTAATTCTATACCAGAATGGAAACACAGAGTTTTAACAGATGCTATTTAAAGGCTGCTCCAATACCAGGCTAAAATCTGCCATGCTTAATAACAAGATCTTTTTACCTTGTCATGAGGCTCTTGCAGTGTGGACAGTATATGCAGTGCCTGCTGAGAATTGGTTTCCAAGTAATAGTCCACCAGGTTGTTCACAAGCATAGGTCCACGGTCTGTGAGTTTGTTTACAAGAAGAAAGAGGGGAAAAAAAACTCCAAAACATTCTCAACACACTAAAAATGAAGCATTTGTGACAGGGACCTTGCACAACATGTTAACAACTGTTACACAATTCGTACCATAAATCAGTACTTAGTGTTTACCAGACCTTTATGAAAATGAGACCTCTTAACTACATTTTCTAGGTCCTAACCATTCACAGATTGCATTCAGCTCAGGGAAAGTAACTGGGTTTTTTAATTACTAACAGTTACCATCTAACCTTAAAAACCTAGAGGTAGCTGAACTGCAAGAGTATTGTACCCAGGACAGGTAAAGTGTTCAGGAATAACTACAATTTCTCCTTTCAGAAGGTAAAGAGGAGGGAGAAGGACACTGACAGGGCTTTCATACTCTGAAAAGGTTCTATCAACATAAGGGATGCCTTAATAGCAGCAATCTTTTTTTTTTTTTTCAAGAAAGTCTGTGTCTGTTTTATTTGTGGTTGGGGTTTTTTGTTGGTTATTCTTCAAATAAACAAAATCCCACTTGTTCCCATAATGTGGATGACACCTAATTCTTTCTACATCCACTTGACAAGCAAAGTTTCATCGGCTCACAGCTTGAGGTTATGCCCCAGGAACAGCTAGCCATCTATAAAAGCCGTTAACAATTCTGTAACAGAACTTCCAAGAGCCATGCCATTAAGCAAAACAGACTGAAGAGAAGCCTCAATCCTTAAAGCAATTTCAAACCAAGAGTTTCTTTCAGGTTGCATTTGCAAAGACTGGGTTTGATAGAAAAACAACTCACATTATTCTGCCTTTATTGGCATAAAAGCAAAACCCTTTTTTAAGGAAGTTTGCAACAACTATATGAAAGGATACATACCACAAATGAGATTATCTTTGAACGCAGCTGTTATATCTTCCAGGACACCCAGCATTGGAGAATCCAGCATTGAGAGGAGCTCACCAACATTTCCTTGCTGTGCCATGATGCACGTACTGACATGAATGTGGAGGTTAAAATTTCAGGAAGTTCCTCATTGGTGCTTCTCTACCAGACTATGACAGAAGAGAGAGCAAATGAAGGAACTTTCCTTTTTCCCTTCCCATCCTAAATCTCTCACCACTTCCCTATTCCTATTCTGCACTATTACCTATTTAACACTGAAAGGACTGCTAGAGCTTACACACCTGCAATAAAAGCTGTAAAAGTTTCCCAAGAAGCCAACAAGTCACAAGCAGGGTTCTCTTAATCTTTTTTTTAAAAGACATTAATCTGTTTTGCAGAACACCTTGGCTAACATATATAGACCAACAGGCTATTCTATTACTATTTTTTTTAATTATCTCTCCAGTTCAGTCAACTAAGACTAAAGTTTTGAACAAAATGCAAATAGCTTCCCAGAATCACTCCACTCTCACTTGCTTACAGAAATTCTTCCCCAGCCAACCTTTCAAGTCCTTCACAACTTGGTCAACACTCTGGGGAAAATATGCATCTCAAGATCCTACTCTGCTCGTGTGGCTAGATTAGAAATTCACTGCCCTTGGCTTTGCATTTTTGCATACTAATAGGTCTGTGCTTTATTACTTGCAGTGTGGCCAAGCTGCAGCTCTTCAGAGAATCACAGAGTGTTAGGGGTTGGAAGGGACCTCAAATGATCATCTAGTCCAAACCTCCTGCCACAGCAGGATCACCTAGCTCTTAAGAAACTCAGGTTTACTACAACTGCTGGTCCTTGACCACCCTAGTAGTGCATACTAAAATCACAAGCCTAGCAGCACAACATATCATGTTTTCACATGTACAGTTTGTAAGTAACATATTAAAAAATCTGCAGTGCAAAAAATGCATAGAATATTAAATGCAACAGTGTGCAGATAACATGACTGCTCAGCTTCACAGTACTAAGCAGGAGTAAATCTAAGCCATTTCAGGCTTTTAAGATTACTTCCTCCCATGTACCAGCAAGGGGAGGATTCACGTATCACATCCACCTATCTATCTATCTATCACATAGTGAATCAAGTTTTTCTTGATCCTTAAGAACCCTATGCTGAACCTTTCCCAGTGGCAGAAAGAATCTGGCTTCACATCACACCTAATTTTATTTGCAAGGGTTTCTTCTTTCCTCCCACTTCCAGCTAGCACAGATTTTTCACTTCCTCCATAGAGGGCCAGACTGACATGTACCAATTTCCACAGAAGATTTTTGTTTTACTGCAATTGCATATACATCACCTGTTCTGTGGACGAGCTGAGCTTCTTTCTGCAATGCTGTCAGCCACACAGCTTTCATGATCACTAACAAACAAAAAGCACAGAGAGGTTAACAAAAGGCACAATTTATTTCTTCCTTACCAAACCCTGTATGTTCAGAACAGCATTAAGCTCTTCACTAACCATAGCAGAGCTATGTACCTCCTGCAAGAGGGAAGTCAGCCCTTAGTTTGAAAAAACACCAAAAGGTGTTGCCCAGCTGCCCTTTCCAGAATCATCCATGGGTTAAGCTGTGCAATTGCCTCAAACTAGATGGCTTTCGCTGACTGTAGTTTTGTACTGTGAACCTTCAAAAGCTGCTAAAGAGTTTTATTTGTGGTAAGTAAAATCTTACACACAAAATAGTCGTCTTCTATCCCACCCATTTCTGAACCCAGAATTATTACCATAATCGAGTAAATCTTTAGATTCTAGTAAAACTGTTAGACATTTGTCAAGGACCATGTAACAGTGCTCTATTTTAAATGATAATACTGTAAATACTTATATGCACTATTACTTTCTTGAAAACCTACGTTTAACAGTGTTACTGGACAGCAGGAGTTAACCTGTCTGCCAGTAAACTTTGTCATTTGCACATACTACTCAGTAGTTGCAGAACTGCCCAAGGTCACTTTTATTAGGGCCACAAGACATCAGCTTACTTAATCTGGCACTGATTGCAAATTCAAAGGCGATAATATGACACAACACTCCCAACAAACTTTCTTTCAGTGTTCCAGTAGTGGGCCTTCCAGAACACAAAAACCCCCACCCTCAGATTTCAATGATCACAGCTCCAGAGCTGAACAGCCCAAATAAAGTCTCAGTTCACCTAGAAGCAGCCAGCAGAGTCTGCTAATTGAAGTGTTTCAGATTTAAACGCTATTTCAAGACCCATCCTTGCAAGACCTTAATACTGCAGACCTTAAAACTGGCTGGCAGTGTAAGCAAGACTTTCAATTAAAGATAATAGAATAGAAACGTGGGGTGGAGGGTGGGAAGAGCTGCTGTTTACTCAAAACCAGGATGGCTTTGCTCTCCAAAACAATCAGAGCTGGGATTTGCTGTGGTTTGGGGTTCTGGGTTGGTTTATTTTGTTTGTTTCTCCCTCCCTTGTGCAGGTTTCCAAGTTCAACTTCTTCCTCAAAGAGTTTGCCGTATAGAAGGCAAGCAATGCTGCAAGGGTGAGACACTCTGCTTTCAAAAAGTTTAAAGCCACTCGTCCAAGCAACCTAAGGAATCAACCTTCCACTTTGTTACTCATTTTCAGGAGTCAATTGCTTTTTTTACTTTCTAGGGATCATGGTAACATTTCATTTACTACATTTCAGGTATACTGAGATACCTGGAATGCATGCAGAACTAGGTATGGGGAAATGGTTGAGTACCATCTATCCCTTTCTTTCTGAGAACACTATCTTTGAGACCATAAAGGGCTTGCTAACAATAGATGCCTCACTTTCTCAGGATACAGTCTCAGCTGTGGTTAAGCAATAGATTCACGAGCTTCCTAAGCAACATGAATTAGTTGTTTAAAGTCTTGTTAACAAAAGAGATTCATGACCACACCTCCAATTCAGCTGCAAGCAAAACCTGTTTTGAGAATTAAGGCAACATAAACGCTAGTCTGCTTTTTTCACCCCATAAAGATCTTGTCAACTCTCTTTTCTTTTGATTCCTGCACCCACCACAGTGAAAAAGAATGCTTTTATTTCTTACTTTCTTCCAGTTATGCTATTATACTTGGACCAGATCTTCATCACACCAGTAAAAACCTCAACAGCAGGTTTTCCTAATTCTGATATTGCCAGAGGAAAAAAACTACAGCATGTTGAAATGGAGAAACATGCCTTTGCAGACACTCCAGATGGGTTCTGGAAGTCAGGTTCAACTTTATGCTACTGGCCCGATGGCACGCACAAACACTACGATCAGATAAAAGCAAGGCTGATAAGGCAAGCTTAGCTGCCAGTAACCATACACTCAGGTAACTAATAATTTCCCAAGCTCCCTGAACTAATTAAAACAGATGGCTCAAATGACCTTGTGCCAATAAATCCAGCATAGTTTAAATAAACTTGTCAATCAGTCAGTCGTACACTGAAGCACTTTACGTCAAGCGGAGCAATCGCTGCTCCAAAAGGCAGCATTCAAAATATGAACAAAAGTATTCCAAACCACATCTGAAAACAGGACAATATTGCACACAGGTACTGCATCAGGTGGAAAGTTTACCTCCTGAAGTTTTATAAACACCAGTATAATGCAGTCACCCTGCTCTACAGAAATACATTTTAAAAAAACCCAAATAAATCACAGCTTTCTCAATGCAGGATCTCTGTCAAGTCATTTGTGAGGAAAAATTTGAAATCCTAAAACCAAGAGTGAGATCTTCTAATCATACTGGGGCCATGATGCCCAACACAAATGAACAAACCAAGAAATTCTAGCTATAGTCTTAAATCATAACACACTTTTTTAAAGCAAAGACAGTCAACCAGTTTACAAGCAACAGGCTTTTAATTCCAATCAGATGACACTGTGTTCTGGGAGACAAAGTATGGTTCCCAGGGCCCATGGTTTCAGTGTGATTTATCACCAGTCCCAACAGTAATTTGTGATTTTCCGATCTGGGAGATAAGGAACTCAGGATGGGCCAGGTTAAGGAATTTCCATTACCTTGTCAAACAGTGAGATCATCCATTGAATACCACAGTATTTTGTATCTGTGGTTGATACACGTGTGGCAAACAGGATCTCCCTTAAATCTTCACACTATCACATCACAACCAGGTCTTTCTTCTAAAATACACAGCATGCAGGATGGGTTGCTTTAATGCTTCCATGCCTAGCTATTGCAATCATTCCCCTATTAGAAAAATTTCCACCTCCCTGCAGCCATACTTGGAACCGACTGGATTAAAACAGAGTCAGCAACTTTCCATATGGTTTGAGTCACCGATTCTTCATTAACTTTTAAAATCAGTTTTATTTAAAAGATCCAAGGCCCTAGACAGTAAAAAGTGGGGGGGAAAAAAATCTGTTTCAATACCTTTTAAAATGCAACATTTTAATCTCACTGAATGATACAACGTGAATAGCAAGCTCCTTATTTTTATATTCAAGAACTTTCATAAAGACAAATTTCAGCTAAAAGTAGTAATTTTAAGTACAGATGCAACTTTGGAACCAGCTTACAGGAGAAAAAGTAGAAGCCAACAAGACAAGAAACAATTTGTTTAAAAAAACAACAACAACAACCAGTCAGCAGCCAATTTTACCACAACACAATCCAGCTAAGCTACAGATTTGAGACAAAGGAAAAGATGGTAAAAATATTCATGGGGAAAGTCTAAACAGAGAAAGAGATACCAGAGTATTTCAAAAGATTATTACTTCTGTAAGCATTTCTGTCAAGAGATGTTCTTCTGTTCGGTGTATTTTTATCTCGAGCCAAATGAAAAAGCAGCTGGTAGTGCCAGTTATGCTCCTCTGAGGGGTGGGGAGGAGGGGGACACCCTCAACATACACGCACACTCCTCCCAGAATGTCCTTCACGTTTGCTGTAACAGCATAGAAATTCAGACAGCAGAAGCACTTATTCTGGGGGGGGGGGGGATGGTGTGTGTGGGATCAATATCAGCTTTTCACCCCCACTCATTAATTGTAAGTTAATTTGGGGTATGCCAGTCAATTATTATATCCTGTCCCCCAAGAGAAATGGGGGATTTCAACACAAGACCTCTGCTGACAGCAATGAAGTGCTGCCAGACCTCAAGAGTGACACTGCTCCATCTGATTTCTCCTGCAGATGAAGTCCTCAGGTGCTGCTTTGCCAGAGGCCATGACAACAGAGTTTTACAGTAATCATTGTTTTCAAAAAATTCAGACAGTCAACAAAGCAGCCCTTCTCTCTCAAATCTCTGAAAAAGTTTGTCATGAAAAGATTATCTGCACTACCTCCCATCTGATCCACAGAAATCCAAGCCTATTTCATACTTCCTTACAACACTCATTTTTGTATTTCCTTCACAGGTAAACCAAACGCTGCCATTACAGAAGTGACATACACAATAAGTGATGACAGGGATTAAAACCACTGGTGGTAACAGGTAAGTAAGCAGCTGATAGCTCCCTTTTCTGCACCCAGAAATGATATCTCTGAACACTTTAAACCTCAGTTCAAGCTGATCATTACAGCTGGCATTACAATGTATTTATTTATTCATTTTTAAGGTGTCTGGCTCCTTCTAGTAGTTAATAATTTTTCTGGTTATATTAATTCTAAGAACCCATTCCTAAACTCAGTAGTTATAGTTATAACTCGATATTGTATAGATTCTTACATACTTTGTTACGGGTACTTAACTGATGGAGGAACAGCAAGATCACAAAAACCCAATAAACCCAAAGAGACAAAACCATATTCAGCAATTTTTAAGATTCTTTTCAAACGACCCTAATACACTATACTAATTGCTACAGGGAAAACCGTTTAAAAGCATGGCATGCCGAAAAAGGCCCAAACACTAGGCAGGGCTGACACTTAACCCTTTGGCAGAAGTCATGCTAACAAGCCAGTTACTACCTGAAAGGGAATGATCTCAATTCCTTGACAGCTAGGAAAGATGTTAATAATAATGCTAATAGCTGCTAAGACAGCTGCTTATGTTAATGGCAAACACTAAATAAGAACAAGCGTTGTTTTACTATGCCAATTTCATTAACAGTACGCGAGGAAAGTAAGTTCAACTAAGGCATCTTTATGAAACGATGAACAGGTAAATAAGAGAGTTCTGGACTTCACAGTGACAGAAGGCACGAGACCTCTTAAGTGTCCCCACCAAGAGAAACCTTTAAACACATTAAGAGAGCTAGGCTGCAATTCAGTAAATCACAAAACCTCTGCAAACTACCTCGTATACTCAGTTGAGGTGTTTTAAGTACTCCAAGCATTAAAATAGGCATTACACAGAACAGTACCAAATGATGTGTAACTTCTGAATTAAGAACAATACCCAGGAAAGTAACAGGAGTTCACCAGAGCAAGAAATTCGCTCTGTGCCTCAATGTGCTACCCAAAGAAATGCTTATGCTAACAAAGGAAGTATTAGACCTTGTCCTCATTATGTTTAATAAACTACAGGAAAATATAAGCTGTACTATTCTTTCAAAGAACACACACCTGTCTGCAACATGCCATAAGATCAGGTACCTCTCCCCTGCTGCCAACATTAAAAAGTACTTTGATTACTTGATTTGCTTATTACACAAAGTATCTTTTCCAAATATATACATCTATGTGTTTATGCATGCACTTTGTGTGCATATGTGTTATAGCCTATTCAGTTCCTACAGAGATGGACTCTGGTAATCCCCTCACCAGCTCATATAAGGTGTTTGGCAGTAGCAAGAATATCAGGGATTGGTACAAGTCAACATGCCAGCACTCCAGCTTGAAATAGGGCCAGTATTCATTTTAAACTACAAATAAGTTACTGAAGTCACACGTTTGTTCTAACACCTAAACACCTTCAATTGGACAGTATGTCTCACATGGAAAACCTTTAATGATGCTACATTTTATCAGGCACCATAAAAGTAAATTCTCAAGTAATAACGTTAAGGAGCCAGGATTAAACACAGCCAAAGATAAAATCATTCTAATTAAAGCTTATCTCATGACACATTACATATTCTGACTATATTTTAATCTGAGTAAGTCCGTGCAAGTCCTCATATAGGAAATTTAGTATTGGGTTAACTAGACTGTTAAAAAAAACAGAACAAAGGAACAAGCTAAAATATGAAGGAAAGGATTGTAAGCCCATGATTTTATTTTAAGCTTAAGTGTGGAGCAGCTGTTTCTGATTGCTGCTCAGCAAAAAGTCAACTGCAGGCCAAAGTATGTATTCCCAATACTTGATTATTAAAACTCTGAGTTTCCAAAGATCCAGTTTCTAATTGTTCATACATGTAAACTGAACATAAATTTTTCCACTTATTTGGATCACTTCAGCAGGGCTTTGATTAAGACAGATTTCCAACAATCTGTCACAGAAGTCATGTCAGGAAACTACAGGATCAGACCAGGCAAGAATGAAAACCTTCTGCATTAGCATTCACTGGATGTTCTCTGGAAAGAGCACTTACTGGAAACAGTTCTGCACACAAAACCTGATCCCAGTTCCTGTGCCATTTCTATGGGGTTTGAATCACAAAATTCTTCGAGGCATGTTCTTTCTTTCACTCATTATAACAGATTCACTAAAAGCATATACCCCAAACATCAAGGACAGAAGCACTGACTAAACTGATAAAACAACGATAGAGGCTGCATCCACAGCAAACAAAGGGCGAAAACTTCAGAACTGCAGTCTTCCAAGTTCTTTGTGATAACAGGAAGCAAAATGTTTTCTCGCAGAACTAAACAACATCCTGACTTCACGTTACCTACCACGAGCAAGGATATAAGAAGAGCCTTCCTCTCCGAGGGGACAGGCTTTAAACAACTGCTTTAAAGCCTAACCCCGGACAAGGGAACCCCCTCAGCAAGTGAATGAGGCAGAAGTCTGTAAATCGCTACTCTGCGTTTGAAACGGAGGCACGGAACCCTCTTCGATAAACCGCACGAAGTCACAGGGGAGCGGCGGCTAGGAGGGGAACCGGGGGGAGGGGAGGGCAGCGACCCCAGCCCCCCCTCAGGCAGCCCGGGGGGGGTAGTGACCAAGAGCAAGTTTGGATAGGGGTAAGGAGAAGGGACGGCAGGGGCAAGGAAAGGGGGGGAGGAGGGTACATCGCTCCCCCCCTCCCCAGGCTGTACTCTCGCCTTCCCCATCCCCCCCGGCCCCTTCCCTTTCTCCTGCCGCCTCCTCCCCGAGCCCTTTCTCCCTACCTCCCCCCTCTCTCTGTTCTCTGCATCCTTCTCTCCATTCCCCCCATCTGCCTCCGCTCTCGCCCCGCTGGGGGAGGAAGGAGGAGGCCCAGTGCACTCACCTCTCCTTCTCCTCCCCTCAGCTGTTTACCACTCAGGGCTCCTCTAGCCCACAGGGCGCCGCCATCTTGGCCCTGCCTCCCCCTCCCCCTCCATTCACAGGGCGCCTCTCTCCTCGAATCCCTCCGCCGCACAAATTAGTCCCACACCACCGCCTTCCTCCCCCCTCGCCCGACGCCGCGCCGGTCCCTCACCTCCCCTCTTGGGCTCTTCTCCGTCAGGGGCCGTTCTCCCCGTGGGGGTGAACCGGGAGGGGAAGGTCCGCCTGACGCCCCCCGCTCTCCCGCGGCGGAGGTATCTCAGCGAGGGAGCGATGTGGCACGAAGGGGTCGCGTGATTCTGGGGGCGGCGCCGCGAGGAGCCCCGGGCGGCGGGCGCGTCACGCGGGGCGGGGCCGGGCCGGGCCGGGCGGCGGCCGGTAAACAAGGCCCGGCCTGAGGGGACGGTGGCGGCCGGGTGCGGCGGTCGGGGCTGAGGCTGGGCTCAGGCTTGTGCCTCTCCAGCGTAAAGGCACCTGGGGCTTTTCTTCTTCTGCTGGGCTGGTCGTGGCGCTCGGGGCTGGCCCGGGGCGTGAGAGCGGGACGCTGCGGGCCTCGGCAGAGGCCGGCTGAGGCTGCCGTGCGGCGGCTCCCTGGGCAGCGGGGCGAGCCTGGTTCATCCTCCCGGCTGGAAGCGGTGGTTTAAGTGCGGGAGCCTGTCGAAACGGAGCGAGCGGGTCTCTGAAGGCCCTCAGCGTGTGAGGCTGGGTTACCTTAGCGTGACAGTGCGTGTACCGTGCCCCAGAGCTGCCGGGGGGAGCGCGGGGCCGGGCGCCCCAGGTCTGACCTGCTCTGGGCTTGATGAAGGTGCAGAGCTCGTCCTGGCTCTGTTTGGGCCCCTGAACGCTCCATGCAAACCACAGACAAGGAGGATTTTCCTTTTTTTTTTTATCTGAAATGCAGCATTTGGTCTGGAACATCTCCCCTACGAGGAAAGGCTGAGTGAGCTGGGTCTGTTCAGCCTGCAAAAAAGAAGACTTAGGGGGGACCTAATTAGTGTTTACAAATACCTTAGACATGGGTGGCAGGGGGAATTGGCCAGCCCCTTTTCGGTGTCTGTGGGGACAGGACAAGGGGCAATGGCTGTAAGCTGGAGCATAGGAAGTACCGCACCAACATGGGGAGGAACTTTTCCCCAGTGAGGGTGATGGAGCCCTGGGACAGGCTGCCCAGGGAGGTGGTGGAGTCTCCTTCTCTGGAGAGATTCAAGTCTCGTCTGGACGCCTATCTATGTAATATGAGATAGGAAACCTGCTTTGGCAGGGGGGTTGGACCCGATGATCTCTTGAGGTCCCTTCCAACCCCTAAGATTCTGTGATTCTGTGATCTATACAACATAAAGCGCTTCATTCTTCCAGATAAGCTTTACTTCTCTAAATTCTCATTTTCCACAAGGAAAAAAAAAAAGAAGAAACTACCTCAGGGCAGGTACTGCAACCTTGAGTTCCATACTCGGCGTCCGCGGGTTTTGAACTGAAGGGTTTAGTCCCCAGGCTTGCGGCGTCTCCATCTCCAAGGAGGATGGGGAGCTCAGTGGGGATGCACTGAGGGTGCTTGGCAAGCTGCTGATCACAGAATGGCAGGGGTTGGAAGGGACCTCAAGAGATCATGGGGTCCAACCCCCAGTGTAACTCCTCAATCCATATCAACTGCCCCCAGATGTCAGTGGGAACCATGGACATTACATATGAAAGGTCAGAACTAGGTGTAAGAAAATAAAAGCAGGTTAGAAGCACACATGAGGACCTGGTTGATTTATAACTTCTGCCACATTAGCTGTGTTTCACAGCTCTTACCCCTGCAGGGCTGAGATAGTTCCCTCATGCTGCACCTGCAATAGGTCATCCTGCTTCTGGATGAGATCAAGTCACTTGGAGCCAGTGTGGTTTTAATCTAGTCCTGCCTTGTGCGTGGCAATTAATATTTATTACAGTCTGGACTGAGTGATGGTATTTTTTTTTCCTGCTGTGTAGAAGACATGTTTATTTAATCTGCTGCAGAAAAGAGTGGAAATTAGGATGAGCTTCAGAAAAGAGCTGGAAGCAATTAGTCGTGTTATTTTACTGTGACTTAATTACTGTAACATTCAAATTGACAAAGAAAACATGGATGCTGCAGGAGGGGTTCGCTGCTTGACTTGAAAGGGAAAATGACCACATTAGAATGGACGTGATGTGTTATAATTAACCTGTTTATTATTACTGAGTTACACATTTAATAATCTATTTACTCAAGAGGCACTAGGGCATATGACATGTAGGAAGAACTCAAGGCAGCACACAAAATTTAACTGTCCTCAGATGGAAGCAGAACTCATTGTGCATCTACCATGGCCTGTGTGGGTCAGGGCCAGGGGGAGTCCAAAGAAGCCCTCTGCAGACCCTGAAATAAAAAGAACAGGGAACATTTTACCAACAGGAAGAACATCGATTGACTGCATGGGGCCAGCTCAAGGGTCCTTCTAGCCCAAAATATATCTCCAGCACTCTCTTGGTTTTTTTTTAAATGCAGCTTGTGTAAGTCACCTTTCGATAGTGCTAAGTGTAAAAGAAGCTAAAAACAGGCATCTAGGGTAGGGTAAGAATAGGAGAAGCTGAGGTGATACCTGACTGTGTTCCCATCCTGCAGCTATTTGCTCCATGGGGATGCCTGAAATAAAGGGAGAAGGGATGGGTGAGAGCTGAACCAGACACACTGGTGTGTCCCCATCTCTCATCAGGTGTTCTAGTGTGATGGCAATAATCATAAAAGTGAGTATCTGTGCCCATTGCCTCAGGGATCAGTTTGTATGCAATTATATCTGGGCTTTTTGAGCTGATGGCTACTCGAGGAAGCAGAGCAGCTCAGAGAGATGTTTTATTTGCAGCTTCCCTTACGCACAGGTTACTGACACCGGGATGAAGTCATCCTCCTCCTCCAAAGGAGTGTGCCCAGCACTCTGCAGCACCTCAGAAATCAGCTAGCCAGTGAGGTTTGACTGGACATGCTCTTAAATTTTTTGCACAACTGGTTTTCCATGGGGTTTTTGTGTGGCTGACTTGCTTTTACTCTCTGTAGTTTGAGAGCCACATTCTGCAGCCATTCGCACTCCAACGTCAACGGGAAGTCTGTGCTCAGGGGTGCTGGCAGAAGCCGACTCCAGTGCTTCATAAAACAACATCTCAGTCCTTTCAGCAGCTTGTCACTTTCCTGTTTTGTTTAATTCCTGTAACTGTCTTCATATGAACCCCTGAAGCTGCCATGAAGATTTTGGTTTTCTGTTACAATGCTTGTTTTTGTAGCGGGAAATGTAATCCTTCAAATGCCTGTGTTTAAGAGGATGCAAATCAGCTCGCTAGCACAATGCCTTGGGAACGTTTCTTTCATGCAAAACCCAGCTAGATAAATAAGGAGGGGAGGAGGGAGAGGGGAGAGGGGTTGTTTGCTTCTGTAAACAACGAGAATTAATTATGTTCAGTAAATGACAGATGGGTTCAGATCAAAATCTGAATCTTTCTCAATGTGGGTGAAATCTACACTCCTATCTCTGAGTTGCATCAAACCCCATTGCACACAGCCTGTCCGGTGCCATGGGGCAATGACAGGGCACCATGACAAGAGCTGTGACTTGTGGCTGTCCCTGCAGAGAGTACTAGGGCCAGCACGCCTGGTACCACCGCCTGCCACAGCAGGATGCAAAATACCTTTGAATCTGAAGCGTCTCTGGACCACATCTGCTCCATCAGGGAAACACCACCCGACAGCCCACCCTGTTGCAGGGCACAAAGAGGTTATTGCTTCCCGGTGCTTTCACCCCCACCCAAGCTGCAGTAGGAAGAGGGACCGAATTGAGTCCTGTTTTGATGCAACCCTTTGTAGGAAAGAGTGGAAGGTGTTGGAAAGCTCAGAGTGAGCAGAAAAATCCCACAATGTAAAGGCCATGTCCCAGTGCTTGCCTCCCAACGGCTGTGTGTACACTTACACACATTGTAAATTATAAACTTCTCAAGTTGATAATGTATTTATCTTTACATCAAGTTTATAATAGATATACCTTTGCTGCCCCAACTCCAGCCATGCACTGAGGATGCTCTAAGTGCAGGAGGGGATAACTGAGGACACGTACAGCTCATGCTGCTGTGCATCTGTGACAATGAGAGAACAGTGAAATCAAAGCATGACTTCTCTCCCCTACCCCAAGCCTCTGGGAGATGCACTCTCCTCATTTGTCCTCAAACAAGCATTGTGGCCAAGGGTTCTCAAAACTGTGGCTCTCCAGCTCCTGCTCCCACCTCTGCTAGAGGTGACCTGAGTCCCTCTGCTCCATGCTGCTGCCACCTTCACCCTGCCCTTCCAGGGGGGTTTGGCAGTCACTTCTTTCACATTTGCAAACCCTTTTTGAAAGCAAGTGATAGAAGTGTAAGTTCTTCTTAGTGCTCTTGAAGAGCTTTTTTTGCAAAGATGCTTGTTAATGAGCTTGCTTAATGAGCTTTCTTAAATCTATATTTATATCCTATATACAGCTGTATATAGATGGAGCGATGCCTAAAATATATATGGATTGCACACACATATGCCTAGGAACATGAAGGCTGATTAACACACATCTTTTTCAGCTATTACCGTGCAAGTATTTATTCCTTTTTCCTTGGAAATTGGAGAGATAAAAAGATCCATTCTGGAATAAAATAATTTTCTGCATATGTGCTAGATGGTTTTGTTTATGAGACTGAAGTATGTGAGTGTGTGTATGTGAGACAGATGGTGTGTCTGTTTGTGAAAGATACGATGCCTGGATGAATGTGTGCAAAAATACAGGTTTCTTAAGAGCTATTCTTTTTTTTTCCCCCTCTTTAAAGAAAAGACAAAATAACAAATGCCTGCTTGGTACATGATTTCACCGTGTCATGCTCTTTGTCAATGTGACAGAGGAGTATTCCTGCAGCAGGCGAAGCTGCCCCAGAGGAGTGCAGGGTGCTGCCCCCAAGGGTTTTGAGCCGGGCATCGTGAATTCTCTTCAAGTTTTCAAAGTCCTGGAAAGTTTTGATAAGCAAATACTTTCTGGGCTCTGCTTCTCTATTGGCTGTTTCTTCACCGCCAGATTTTGACACGAATAATCTGATTGAAAAATCAGGGAGGGGAACAGGGGCATAAAAAAAAAAACCACCCAGAGAAAAAAGGAGAAGTGTCTATTTCAGCAGCCTGTGAGCAAGTGAAAAAGTGGAAGAGGAGTCCAGAGAGAAGACGACGACTCGCTTGTCTGGGGAGATTTCAAGGCGAATCCAGTAAAGCAAAGTCCCCCAAACAGGTGATTTATTTATTCTTTTAATTTTATCTTTCCCCTCACCCCCACCCTCTCATTTCTCTGAGATGCTTTTTTTAAACCTTTTTCTTCTCCTTTGCTTGTGTTTGCAAATACGTAACATACTCCTCTGCGTCAGTCACTTGTCCTGAGGATTCCTTTGTGATAATGGTTGCCTTAAATCAGTCAAAACCTCCTCAGATTATCTACCCTGTGCTTCACTCTCACAGGTGAAAATAGTAATAGTAGGACAAAAAATCTAAGAGAGATGATGCTGATGGTCTCAGATACCTGTGTCCCAGCAGGCTCCATGCAGCAGGAACAGCTGCCAGACACAGACTTTTGTACTTAAGCAGCAAGGAGAGGGCATACTCTGTTTTTCCTCCTAATTGCTGTGGTAAAGGGCCAGACCTTTACCTTCAGACAGCAGCACATCTCCGCTGACAGCAATTAATCTATGCCACATTTATGAGAGGAGAATTCAGTCTCTCCTCTTCAGGATTTTTGCTTCAACTCTCTCTTTCATTGCTTCCCATCCTCTCTAAGTATTACCAAATAGCGTGGCAATTTTTAGCTTATAGAATTAGCGATGTATAGACACTCTTCATATGCCCCTAGATTGATTCAATCTATTAGGCAGGAAAGCAGATGATGTGTAGGTTCATGCAGTAAGTGAACATAGGTTTAAGGGATATAGAATTTGTTAGATTGCACTGTATAAAGCTGTTTTTCCGTGGAAGCCTAAGGCAAAGTTTGCTAAAGCCAGTGGCATTCCCAACATCACAAGGGGCTAAAGGAGTTTTGTAAAGAACAAATGCTGCCCTTATATTCTAAACATTTTTTTCCTAGATATTACATGTGTATGAGCATTTCCATTTAACTTTTTGGACAAAATTTCCACCATAATTTACCATCCTTGCCTTTAATGTCCATTTGCTCAGTCATACCACAGGAATTAAAAGTGTTCTGCTCTTTTTTCCTACTAAAAAAATCCACATTCAAATTAGTTGCCCCAATTGCAAGGGCAGACTAGTGAAGAGGGGATTAATTTTGTTGTAAAGATTAAATCATTTTTGAATATGACTATACTTAAGGAATCCAGTCCATAAAACCCCTTATTTTATTTGGGCTCAAAACTTTCAGGTTCAATTCTGTTTTGTGTGCTTTTTTTCTTTAAAAGTGTAGTTTTCTAAAAGACCAAACTGTTCTTTATTTTTGGTAGCTACACTTTTGCCAGAAAGAACAGAAAACAGTAATAGTAAGATATAAATATAAATCAAGCAATGGGAAGGAAATAAGCCTCTTCTATCCTAAAACTCTGTATACTCATCAACTTACATGAAGACGTCTATCAGTCATAAATTAAAATGAAATATTTCTGCTGGGTCTAGTGGGGGAAAAGGGTTTTATCTCTACAATTAACCTTGTAAATTTGAAAACAGGATTACATGAATTTAGAGGGAAAAGAAAGTCAGCTTTAGAATAGAACTTACCCTGCAAACTGGGTTCCTGCTTCAGGGTGGCACAATCCCACAAACACCTGTCCCAAATAGAGTGTTTCATCTTAGGAATCATGTCTGAAGGAAGCAGGGAAAACAGGTTCATAATCTAATTCATCAAGAATACTTATTTCTTTTAAATTGTAACTGAGTCCTGTGGGTTTGGGTACTGGGAGCTGCCATGCAGCGAAGTGGGAGCTGCGGCTTGGCAGGGAAGAGTAGTTTCCTAGAAACTAGGATCCTGAAGTCAGGAACCACCCCTAAAAAACCCCCTTGGAATGTGTTTATTTTACAATCTCTAGTGTGATATTTATTTTTAACGTGTGATACTCTGCAGAATCACCAGAGAACATCCCTGAGGATGAAGGAACTCTTGAGTTTGGATACAGGAGGGGCACCCTGGGTCTGCTTTCAGATCTGACCGGGGAAATTTTAACTGGCAAAAGAAGCCCTTCCAAGGTGCTTCACATTAGGTACCCAAAATAGCAAAGGCAGTTCTTTTCCCTTGGGTCCTCTAGCTGTTTTTTCCTCAGGGCAGAATACTACAACATTAGTGTACAGACACATGAATGGCAAAGCAATAAAAGTGTCAGTTCTAGCCTGGTGCTGCTCTTGTGTCCTGTACCGAATCCAAACAGCACCACAACACTTGCATCTTGGACAGAACCACCTTGGGCACTTACCAGTCAAGGTAGAAACTGCTTCCACAGGGGCTGGCAAGAGCACACTCCATAAAAACAACGTCTCATTTTTAGCAGAACCTTGAAGCTACATTCTGTCAGAAGCTTCAACAACTAAGCTGTAGTGGCATCTGTTGTCCATAGCCCTCTGGTCCCTGCAAACCCCGGTTGGCCATTAGTAGCAGCTGATAACTTGCTATGGATAATCCTGAGTTTCAAGGAGAGATAGGGGGGCTTCCCCCCCCCCCCAATCTGTGCTTCCAGTTTTTCTCTAACCGGGTTGTGAATCACAAAGACAACCTAATAGAGTTGTTAATTAACTCTGCTTTCGGCTCCCAGTTCCTGTTTTCTCTGTAAAATGGGGTGGGGGAAGGTAACTTCCTTTTGTAACGTTCAGCAGCGCATTGAAGATCGTTGTGCTCAGCAGAGGTCCTTATCAGCAGAAGAGATACTGGACCAAATTTGACTTCTACATATGCTGGGGCAAAGGCATCCAGAGAAATCCCGTTGATTCATGTGCATCTACTTTCAACTGCCATCAGAAGAGAAGGGATGTTCTTGGTGCCTCTGTGCACTGAGTGTACAGATCCTACCATAGAACACTGAAAGATTGTTTCTGCCACCCATCCCCAGTCCTTGAATTGGCCAGGCTCTGCTGTCTGGCTAAATCCATCGGGTCCTCTCACTCCTGAGCATAGCGAGACTCTGCCAGCAGGTACTGCTGGGTGCTGGCTTGCACCCTGCCTCAGTTACCCACTGCCAGAGCCTCTTCCTTCACTCTGCAGGAAATTAACTGGTTAATTCAAATTCAGGCAGGAAAATCTGGTGTCTGAAGCTAACTGGTATGAATACCCTCCATTGTGGACATAGTTCTGCCCCATCAGGTGGGAAAATCCCTTTGACATGAGTGGAAATTCCACATATAAGGGGATTGTGGCAGGACTTGAACTTGGGACAGGTCTGTATCACAAAGTGCAGCTCCATGCACAGATACCCTGATACCAAGAGTGGGGAGACCCTCCTGGTATTCCCTCCAAGCTCAGTGCTGCTGCTAAGATGCAAGAGCACAGGCTAAGCCAAGCAGGCTGCTACAAGGGTGATGTCCATCACAGGACACTCTGTGTTCATACTGAGCTGGGGGTATGTCCGTGCATGGAGCTTTGCACCAGGCAGAGACCTCTTACAATGCTTAGAAGGAGCCTTATTAGAGAGTTACAGCAGAGTACATAGAGTGCCATCCTTCAGCATCCCTTCCCTCACGGCATACTTACAGTTCATTCTCAATACTGTTTGTCCTCTTTCTAAAATTAAACTAGCAAATCTGCTCCTGGCCTCTGTTTTCTCTTCTTCATCTGAAATTACACAAGAATTTCTTGGAAAAAGATGAAGAAAAACAGGTGAGTCATTCCAGAAGAAAAAAAAAAATTACTAGAGGCACCAACAGTTATCCCTAAAGAAACTGGGAATCCTGGACCATATTTTAAAAGCCAAGTGGTAACTGCGTTTCCAAAGGCAGCTGGGCTGGTGAGCACCTAGTTCTCACCACCCACAGCAGGCTTGGCAATCCACCCATCCTGAGCAGACCTTGCTGTGCGAATTCCCCAGCACACATCCCTGCAGCCATCAGCACTACTGTAAATGTGGCCTTCAGACCTCAAAACAAACCACCACTGGGCTATGGAATTCTATTTGGCACGTAGGGGTAGTGCAGGCACTGGGGAGCAGACCTTTACCTTCCCTGGCTCTTTGGGGTTCCAGGAGCCCACACTGCTCTGTCCTGACTTACACAGATATTTCAGGTTATTTCTACTTAACAGGAGCAAAACTTGACTAGTTTTTTTTTTTCTTTTAGTAAATAAACAGGCTACAGTTCAACTGCTCTGAGGGAAAAGCCAGAGCTTAACAATGACCTTTCCCATCAGCAGGCAGCCAGGATGTACTGCTGACTTTTCATATGAAATATTGCAAGATTTGCTTTTAGTGCTACTATCTTGAGCAATTACAAGGCAAAATGCAAATGCACATGCAAATAAGGCGCCAGCTGATTTTTGCCATACACAGCACGGAGCCTGTTGTCCTACCACCTAGATGGGAGCAGTTACTGGCTGTGGGGAGCGGGCACAGGGCGGGCTGGGTTCTGGGGAGTCAAGATAACAGCTCTATTGCAAGAAAATTCTCTGTGATTAAATTTCAGCATTTTGTTTGTTCTAACCAGTCGTTTCAACGGTCTGTGATATTGGAGTCAGATCCAAAAAGGTAACCTCTCTCACCCACCACTTCTGCTCTGCCTTGGTGGGACTGTTTGTCAGCCAGAGTACAACATGCTCAAGCTACAGCTGACAAGAAGGAAACCCACCACACATCACAGCCATGGGGATTTTCCACTGTGTCTCTCCTATTCTTGATGCTGTTTCTAGAATTATTATTTGCATGGCAATTTCAGAGAGGTGCCCACGTCCTGGCTTGGGACTGAGCTCTTAGAGGTGTGGAAACACCAAGACAGACCCTTTCTCAAGGGGTGGTCTCCAACCCACGGTCTCCTCTGTGTCCTCTCAGAGAAGATAAGGTCAGAGATGCACCTGTAGCCAGGGCAGGGAGCTGCAGGAGACACACTCTGGCTTCTAATGTATCTTTGCCACAGGGAGAGTTTGGTCTCTAACACAGCACTATCTCAGCATGCTTCTTCCTCCCCCTACACCACAGAGATAGCTGTAATCCTGTTCCTCAGCCTAGGGGTAGATTGTGAGGTATCCAGATCTTGGGTCCCAATACAAGAAAGATGTGGGGCTGCTGGAGAGGTTTCAGAGGAGCCAGGGAGATGCTCAGAGGGCTGGAGCAGCTGCCCTACAAAGAGAGGCTGAGGGAGCTGGGCTGGGTCAGCCTGGAGAAGAGAAGGCTGTGGGGGGACCTCATTGCAGCCTGCCAGTCCCTGAAGGGAGCAGAGGAACAGGAGGGGAATCAGCTTGTTCAAGGGCAGAGACTGGCAGGACAAGGGGGATGGATTAAAGCTGAAGGAGGGAAGGGTTAGATTGGATATTAGGGGGAAGTGTTTTACAGAAAGAGTGGTGAGGGGCTGGAACAGGCTGCCCAGAGAGGGGGTGGGTGCCCCATCCCTAGGGATGTTCAAAGCCAGGTTGGATGGGGCCCTGGGCGACCTTGTGTAGCTCCAGGCCTGAGGTTGGTGTCCCTGCCTGTGGCAGGGGGTTGGAGCTCTGTGACCCTTGGGGTCCCTTCCAACCCAGACCAGCCTGTGATTCTATGATTCTTGGAGTCCACTGTAATCTGCAGTCCTATCTCCAGTCTGCCATCCCATCCTCACACACCGTGAGATAGTCTCTGCCACTGGACATAATTTTTCACTTAACCCCTTCCACAACTGTGTGTTGTCCCCAGAGATGCCTAAACTCACACAACAACCCCCTGCTCTTCAGCTGGGTTCAAGGACCTTTGAGATGAGCTCTGTCTCCCTAGAAGAGTTTCAGTTCTCATCACTGCTGCATGCAGAGCTGATGTGCTGGGGACCAAATGGGAAATCACCCCTCAAACTGCAGAGATTTACCTGCTCCTTCCCTGTGCTTCTGACCAGGCAGTGAATGGAAAATGCCACGTTCCTTTCTGGTGAAGAGCAAGAAGGCTCATACCTATCATCACCACCGCTTCGTGGAAGATGAGCAGCCTGTCCTCACGTGGGATCCAATAACCTCTCCCTTCACTGGTGAGTTAATCCATCCACTGAGCTTGTAAGAATACACCAGGGCAAATCAATAATTGAGCAGGCAAGCCAGGGGAGCAGAATGAGTGAGCTAGAGAGCAGCTATGGGCTTCCACACAGGGATGTCAGTCTAAGGACAGACTGGTCCCCTACTGTGTACTTTCTTTCTTTAGTCCAAATCCACATTGCCCCACTGAAGCCAAATTTAGATCCTCCCTTTGCTTCCTGCTGGGTTTCTGAGGAGATTTGAGATATAAAATCCCTGTCTGTCACGTTTGGGAAAGATGGCCAACTTCAGGCAGTTAACAGTTGGGTAAAGAGCTTGCACCCAGTTACCAGCCTTCTACAAACTCACAGGTCTGCCACCTTGGCCTCCAGCTTGCTGTCTTCACTGCCCACATTCTCTCTGGACCTACATCTTCTCTACCTCAGCGTGTTACCACCTCATCCTGATGATTTGCATGGAAGGTTACAGCTAGAGTGAGAAAGTACTAGTGATACCCTGACCCTGGAAGGAGTCCTATGCACTCACAGGGGAAGGGCCAGCTGCTATACACTATACTAACAGCAGCCAACACTGCTCTGCCTATGCCTGCTGTCCCCCTCTGCTCCTGCTCTCCCACGTGCAGTGGCCAGGCTGGGACAATTACCTTCTTCCTTCAGGCACCATTCAAATTTTCTTTATTCAAATCTAGGATGAACTTACCTTTTGTTCTGGCCTAGGCTATCAAATGAGAGTCCAGCCCTATGATAAGTTTGATAAAAAAAGAAAGATGATGACACTTTCATTTCAATTCCTTGGCCATTTGTTGCATCCCTGGTGCACAAAAAGGTTTGGACAACAGATGAATACTGTACTTCAGCAGCCCATTCCCATCTCCTGTGGAAAGGAGGCACATTTATTTGACCTCTGTCCATTTTGGATTGTTACCATAAAGTCTACTTCTAAAAAAGGCTGGTTGGTCTCTTTAAGAGCTGGGACAAGAAATGGGAGTGTGGGCAGGAGGAGATGAGGCTCTGTGCTCACCTTTGCAACTTCACAAGCAGTTACCTCCCCTCTCTGCTTCCCTACTGGGCTGTCCATAAATTCAGGTTAACAATACAGAGCTCTCTTAGGAGAGGGGTGGGGAGGTTAATAAGTTAGTGATTGTTAGTTACCCTCACAAATGAAAATGATTTTAAATAGGGAAATGACTCCTACAGACCTGTGGACTTCTAGGGTTAATTTCCTCTAACTGTATAGGGTATCAACTGTCCTATCATTCCTTCCTGCCCCCCTCTACCTTGTCTACCTCATCCTGCTTGGAATTTCCCTTTGTTAGCAATGGACAGACCTTGATTGCTGTACTGATTGCACCACTCTGCACTTATTCAGGAACTGAGCACAGGCTCCTGTATCAAAACCTACCTCAATAGACTCTTAACAGCTGGAATAATCTAACTGTGACTACTGTGTTGTTACAGCCATAGGAGACAAGGCACCAGAGGACATCAAGAAGCAGGAATTCATTATTCCAAAACAAGAAAAGGACCCATCCGAACTGAAAGAAGAAAATGTCCCTGCCCAGTGCCTGAGCAGGATGCTACCAGGCCCTTCAGCTCAAGGTCTGCTACCCAAGACCACAATTGCAGAAGAGGTCAGGGCTGGGCTGGTTTATAAAGCCCCTACAACTGGGTCCAGGTTTTCAGTAAATGGCACCTCTTATTTTAACATCAGTGGTCAAACCTGCCCCAGGCAGAGCTCATCAAGAGCATTCTGTATTTCCCTCTGTGCTTGTGGTCTAGATCAGCATCTCTCTGATCACCCTGTGATTCCCAGTGAGCGAGCCTCCAAATCTCAAGGCCTAATGCAGCTCTGTGCTCTATGGGTCAAGGCAGGTGGCCACAATACCTGTTTAAGCACCACATGAAGTGGGGCTAATAGGGGAGTTCACGTGCCATCAGCACCCCCTCTCCCATGAAATTGCCTCAGATTGAAATCAAAGCCATAATAGGAACTTTGTATGGAGATGAGGATTTGAATGGAAGGAGGAGGAGTTGCCAACTGCAACTCCCAAGGCCAGGCAGGACATTAAATGGGGGAATGGTACCTGGGGAACTTCTTTTACTGGTGCCCAGCTGCAGGCAGCAGTGTGACACTCCCTTCTCCCTCTCCAGAGATGGCCATGCCAGGTCTGCAGATCAAAGCCTGCACTAACACGACAAGCACCCCTGCCTTCTACAAAACCGGCTTTTCCTGGGATGCTTTCCCTTTGCCATACAGCTACCGACAGATGGCCTCCACCATGCAGTCAGCCCTCCTGGAGCACCCAGTTAGCCTCTATGGAAGCCACCTCCTGCCAAGCCCTGAGCCACCACTAGACTACAGCATGCATTTCTCCTCAGACATGGAGACCTACCACTGTGTGAAGTGCAACAAGGTGTGTGTCAGACAAAAGCCTCGGGTGTGGGGAGGGTCTGGAGCGCTTTTCCTTGCGTGCAGCAGCATTTCACAGGGTTACACCAAAGTGCAAGGCATAAACCTCAAACTGTGTACCTCCTTCTGCTCCTGACTAGGGAAGAACAGCAGTAGGAATTAAGTAGTTCACACAGCCCACAAGAGGTGAGAGTCAAATACAGAAAAGGAGTTGAAAACAGGGATATAGAGACCCGTCTCCCACATGTCAGAAGAATCACTGGCATTTTGTTTTGCAGGTATTCTCCACTCCCCATGGACTGGAGGTCCATGTCCGAAGGTCTCACAGTGGGACCCGTCCCTTTGCCTGTGAAGTATGTGGCAAAACCTTTGGACACGCTGTAAGCCTGGAGCAGCACACCAATATTCACTCTCAGGTGGGTAACATGTTTCCAGAGAACTGTGTCTCCAGAGCTCATAAGGACTTGGACCTTAGCTGTTGCTCACTCTGTTATAGAGGAAGTGACATTTTGAGGCTACAAATGGGATGGGTTTCCTATAGCACCCAACGACAATGATGGGAGCTCTGAAGACCACAGAGCACAGATCCTGGTCTCCTAAATCTCAGGCTGCACATGAGAATTCCTGAGATGGGAAGGGATGTTTGCTGCTACTGGTTCTTCTGTGCCTCGCCTCCTCCTAAAGGGCACAGGAGCTTGGATCACAAGATGTAATCCATTTCCATAATTAACCCTCTCCCTGCATTCTCTTTGTACTGCACCTAGCACATCAGTCCACAAGCTGAGGAGATTTGCTTATCAAATCTACTATTCTCACAGGTTTAACGCTCTTCAAGCTCTGTCACATGTCTTGCAGCCACGGGCATCCCATGATTTTCTTTCCCTAGCAGGAAAGAAGTTTTGAGTGCAAGATGTGTGGGAAGACATTCAAACGTTCCTCCACCCTCTCCACTCATCTGCTGATCCATTCAGACACACGGCCCTACCCCTGCCAATACTGCGGCAAGCGCTTCCACCAGAAGTCAGATATGAAGAAACACACTTACATCCACACTGGTGAGAAAATAGTCCTGATGAACAAATACAAATTAGAGTCCATGTTGATAGGCATAGTCCCCAGGCACAGAGATGTTGGACTGGACATGTGTCCAGGAGCATTGGAAATCCATTTGTTCCTCTGCAGTAAGACAACAGGAGGTCTAAGTGTCACTGAGATGCATGTCATGGTATCCTAGAATGGGTTGGGTTAGAAAGGACCTTAAAGCCCATCTAGTTTCACTCCCCTGCCATGGGAAGAGGCACCTTTCACCAGCCTGGAGCCGCCTTTTCTCCAGGCTGAGCAACCTGTGCGACAGAGGTGGATACAGACCAGCCTCCAGTTCACATCATGGTTTTACCCAGCCCTGGATGCAAGCAGGACATGGGCCATACAGCTGGGGAGCAGTGCCTCTGGTTCTCACCTTGGGGCACTGGATCAGAGTGTGGACACACCAGCAGGACAGCTGGGCTGGCAGCACCCTGATATCCAAGCATTGCCAGTCAGGTCTGAGGCTGCTAAAGGGCACTTCCACCTCCTCTCATCTGTCAGTGTTTCTTGCCATTTTCTCTTCCTTGCAGGGGAGAAGCCCCACAAATGCCAGGTGTGTGGAAAAGCCTTCAGCCAGAGCTCCAACCTCATCACTCACAGCCGCAAGCACACTGGCTTCAAGCCCTTCAGCTGTGAGCTCTGTGCCAAGGGCTTCCAGCGCAAGGTGGATCTACGGAGGCACAGAGAGACCCAACACAGTCTCAAGTGAGGGATGGTCCCAGGTCTTCGCTGGAGCTCCCACTGCCAGCACATGCTTCAGGGAAGAAGACCGTCCCTAGCATCTCCATCCAGCATGGGGATGCACACCTCATAGAGCTCGCACAGCTTCCTATGTTCCCCTGGGCTCTGGCAAAGCCACATCCTTGACTTTGGTGTTCTGACACCCCAAGCCCCTTGCACATCCCAGTAGGTGACAAAAGAAACCTGTAGGAACTCTCACTTTGCAATTACAACAGGTACCAGCCCACATCACCTGCTCAAGTGCAGATCCAGAGGACTTCCTCCAGGGTCACTATTGCTCTGGATTTACAGAGTGGAATTTGGTTCATCAGACTGACCAGCAGTGAGGTGGGAACCCCAGGACTAGTGGCAGCAACAATCTGTGCTAAGCTAGTGCTGTAACCATGTTCTGCTCCGATGGTTTGGAAGATAAGACTGGGGCATGCAAATAGATTGCATTCAGTGAGCTCTGTTCAACCAGGTCAGAGCTTCTGCAGAGACTTGCCCAGGTCATAAATTCTGACAACAGGCACCTAAAGTAATCTTCCTTCAGCAGAACAGTTAGTGTGATCAAAATTCAAGTTAACTGTTGTATTTTTAGCTCAGAGTGGGAGGAAAATACTGAAAATCCAGCTCCCATCCCTAGCTGATAACAGGGGTTTCTCAATGCACTCCTCATCCACACCACACTGCAAAGTTCCCCAAGTTAGCAGCAACCAAGCAAGCTCCAGAAAAGGCCTTGCCACAGCACTAGGTGTAAGCTAATGAGCCCCACATCTCTGTACCACGTGAGAGAGGCTGGGTGCTCCTGGCATCCAGGCTGGTATGTCCCACAGTATTTCACTGCATGCTGGACATACCAGCTTGGAGCTGTCCCAGGCAATCCTGTGTCGCTGAGTGGTCAGGAACAGCCTTTGGATAGTGATGTCAAGGGCTCTGCTACCCAGCCCCTCTCTCAAAGGAGGAAGTGACCTACCCTGTACACATTGGCATAGCATGCAAGTACCTTACAAATACTATACAAACAGGGCAGTGGTATTTCCTCCTCCTTCCAGGTCTACGGGTTGAAGCAAAGCACTGGAACAAGTGAAGTGCCAGTTCCCTGCCAAGCTCTGCTACGTTCTCACTGTGCAACCTCTGGCAAGTCACTGCACTGAGCTTTGATTTCTCCACCCCTCCTGGTGACGTGGTCATTCACTCAGGGTTGTAGAGTCCCTCGAGCTCTCAGCAGGAAGGACAGAGTAGCATTATAGCATCAATAAGACAAGTGCTTTCAGTTAAACAGGGCATCATAGCAGCGCACAGCCCACCCCACAACTACATCCCTGACCACATACCCTTGGACAGCAGCAGTGGGAAGGGGTCCAAATGCTTATGATGGGAAAAAAGCTGCCATCGTGGGCAAAGAAGTGGTCCAAGTGGAAAATTGATTTATTGGCAGGAGGGAAGAGGCTTTTCCTGCCCTCAGTTACACTGCTGCAAAGCCAAAGTTATTCTCCTAAGACCTAAAATGTCCTTGTCCCTGGTTTACACTGTGCCTAAGCTGATAGTCATTAATATGCATTCTGGAATCTCAAAACAAAGTCTGTACTCCTGGCTTTACTTGTACACTGTAAATATGTATTTATACATATTCTAATGTATATTTTTATTGCACTATACCAGACAGTGACAACACGTACAGACCTGCTGGGATTTATCTGATAAATCTGTTCCCTCTCAGTAACTGGGCTAACGTGCTGTGTGTTATGTTAAAGAGATCCACTGCAGGAGAGGTTCCTGCTCTGCTCTGGAGACACAAGCAGTGGGATGAAGGGGAGAGGGAGAAGGGAGAGGGTACAAGCATTGCCCTGTATGGCTTGAGTAGAAATAAAGGTGGAAATTCATGTGCAGAACAAGGCTCCCAAGCTTAGACATGAAAGACAACAGCAAAGTCAGAGAGTGGAGGCCAATTGACTGTGGAACAGCCCCAAACACTGCTGAATACCTGGGCTCGGGGGGGATTCGTTGTCAGAGCTGGGCAGCAAGTCAGCTCTCCAGAGCAAGAGGGTTGTGTGGCTACAACCACACCAGATGAGGCAGGATTGTGTGCCCGACAAATGGTGTTACAGAAGCCCCTGTTCAACCCCCACTGTCCTTTCCTGGGCCATGCCAGAACCCAGGCAGGGCAGGGCCTCCAGGGGAGGTGGATAACCAGGGCAGACCTGGGCCCCAGGCCCTGGCCGTGACACCAGGTACACACACACACACGAACAGGCCTTACTCAAGGTAAAGTAATTTCAGCTTCCTCAGGCTGCTGCCAATAATGCAAACTGTGTTTGTTTTTCCCCTTGTCCTCCACAAATCTGCAAACAGAAATATTTAAAGAGCACGTGAGCATCCGCACTGCCCAGGAGCTGACACCCTCCAGCCCCAAAACACATGGGCACACCAGCACAGCCCTCCCTGCCCCTGTCCCAGGGACAGGATGTATGGCTGACCCATCAGCAGCTCCCCAGCTCTGGCCATTCTGGAGGGAAGTGCCAGCACTGATCAGCACCATGGCAAGACTGCCTGTGAAACCCCTCCTAAAACCAAATCACACAGCTGGTTCTTCTGAGCCTGCAGAATAAGGGCTACTGTATCCATTAGATTTCCATTCCTGTCTTTGATTGCCATGGCACAGAGCTGGTATAACCTCCATCAACAGGCAGTTGAGTCTTCTGCCCTACAGCTGTGCTGCTCCAGTCTGCTTCTCCCTGCTAACACAGCACAGAACCCAAATCCTGCCTTTTACTTCCCCAGGACTCTAGGGCAGGCAGCTGATTTGACCATTATTGTGGTTACTGAGCCCAGAGACTGCTGAAGAGCACGTAACATGGGAGAAGACAGTGTCACCTTTACACTGCTGAGGAGCCCAGTGAGCACACCCCTGGGAGATGCTTTAGATAGGTGGGCTGCAAGTAGAGAAATGCACCAGGGTGGCCTCAGGCAGCATGCTGCTGCAGAGCCACGCTCAGCAGAACACGTCTGTGGCCAAAACAACCCATGGGGGCCAGGCTGGCCCCCTCCCACAGGCACAGGGACTGTATCTCCAGAGACACAGGCTGTGGATGGAGGCCAGCTGGCAAGGGCACCAGCAAGATGGTACAGCCAGAGTCAGAAGGTGACCTGGAAAGGGTGGAAGAGTGAATTAACTTGCAGAGTTTCATGAAGGCAATGCAGTTTCTTCCCCTGGAGTTACAAGGTGCTACTTTCAGGCAGCCAGGTGACCCCACCTGCCTCCTTTCTCCCCAAGCCCTATCCTTCCTTTGGGTACACAGATGTCAGCAGTGCAGAGGAAAACCAGGCAGAGCCTCACAGCCCCTTGTTTGCTGCAGTCCCTGATTGTGGAGGGCCATCTCCTGGGAAGGAAGATGGAGGGACTAGAGCCTCAGGAGGTGGCAGTGGCCTTCTGCACATCCCTGGGCTTTCCTCTGCACCACCTGGAGCTCTGAAAATGCAAGTGAGGAAGGATGCAGATCTGGCATGACCCAAACCTTTCCACTCCAGGCTGGAGGAGACTCTGCTCCCAATGTGACACCAACCATGGGCAGGGCTGTTGCATGGAGCAGGCAAAGGGCTTCCCTGATCCTTGGAGCTACTGAATCCACACAACAGGTACCCAAGGATGCTCAGCACCCATCAGGATCAGGCCATGGCTGTCACCAACTCCAAACACACCTGTCCTTGCTCACCAAACATGCAAATTCTCTCCAGTTCTGACTGCTTTGAAAACAACCCCTTTCCCACCACTCCCCTTGCATCAAAAAACCCATTCTGGTTAGTCAATCAAGGAAACAGATAACGAAAAGCAAAATCTCAACTAATCTTTGTGGCTGAAGAAAGAGATGATTGTTTTGGCCTCTGACTGAGCCCCCCCTGTATTGTGCACTTGCCCAGTCCTCTTCACACCTCCTTCCCTTTATTGCCAGGGAAACAAAATCCTGGTCTTTGGCCTGTTTTGTTTAGCAAATGAGGAACATGCAAAGCAATAACCCCTGGCATCTATCAGGAGGAGAGAGGTGCCTCTGTGTCTTCCAGACAGCCTTTGGGCACTGAGAGCAGCAGCCCAGAAATACTAGGATCAAGGATGCATTTAAGTCTGGACACAGGATGCATCTTTCTCTTCCTAATGAAGACAGAGCCACAGACACTTGGAGGAAACAAGCTCATTCCCAGCTAGCTCAGCATTACACTGGAGCTTATCTTCAGGTTGTATTAACCTTCAGAGAGCAAATCCTAGAGAAGGCAACAAAACCCCAACCCTGCAGTTTTCAGGCTGTGTGGGCAATGGTTAGGAAAGGCTTAAAAGGGACTGAGAGGAGGAACAGAGAAGAATTATGCTCCACTTGGGTGCAGGTTGTGTTGGAAAGCAGAATTAAATGCTGAGTCCAGTTGCTTCCCAGCTGAGACCTCATAAGAAAGTGCTTTCAGTGAAAAAGACATAGATAAGAGCAAAGGATGAGAGCTGTCCTCACAGCAGGTCATTCCCCCAGAGCCACGCAGCACTATGGGATGGGGACACAGCAGCAGGTTAGCTTGAACCCACCCATGGCACAGGGGGAAACACAAAGGCTTCAATCCCCCAGAAATAGCCTTGTACACATGTTTCTTTGAGCCCTGCCTGCCATTAAGGGCCAACCCTGGGACAGGTAGGGACCTTCACGGGCAGAGCTGCTACAGAGTAAGAGTAAGTAGACCCCTCATGAGTTCTGAATCGCTTACTCCACTCATGCAGCAGAGATGTCGCTCTGCTTTTGCCCTGAAATAGCACTGGCACGCAGAGAAGCCAACCCAGAACAACCACACTGAAACTACTTGGTGGTGGTTAAATCACCATCCCTGTGCTGGGTGCAGATCCCTGCCAAGTCCCCAATCCCTCCATCTTTCACCTGACAGCCACTGTGGACACAGGGACCTTAAGGCTGGAGCCCTGAGCTGAGGCTTGAGACCTGCCACATGTTTCCCGCGCGATGTCGGGCGAGACACGAGCGCTGGGTTCCTGAAGGTGTTCAGCACACTGGGCAGCTCACAAAGCTTCACCCCATCTGCAAGAGGAGGATAACAATTCCCTCTCTCTCCCCTTCATCTCACTTGTTTATTTCAATGGCAAGATAGTCAGGAACGGGACTGTCCTTCCTTATCTCCTACGTACAGCACCTCACACAATGGAGCCTTGATCCGAACGCCTCCGTGCTGCTGCGATACTAATAACGAACACTGGACACTTCATTTGACAAGGTAACCTAATTCTGTAGCTGGCTTAGAAAGAAATCCTCCAAGTGTGCAGGGCAAGACATGAAAACCTCTCAACTACCAAGTGAGTGGAGAAACAAGGTGAGCAGAAACACACAGAGGATAAGCCAGACATGAGCAGCATTTCCACAGGTGATTAGTGTTCTAGGGAGAGCGATGGAGGTGGATACAGATTCTGTGAGCATCCCACTTGACACCCTCGTTTTAACGGTGGTGTTTCAACACAGGCATCTTCAATCTGGTCCTTGGGCTGATTTTGACCTGTTGGCCCAAGGGTGATCTGCGTTCACAGTACCAGACAGCAAGGCAGGCAGGGAGCAGAGAGTCCCCAGGAACAGGGAAATCTGAGGCTGGGGAGGAGCTGAGTGAGCACTGGGCTCAGCTTTGGTCTGATAAGTTTATCAAGCACTGCCGGCTGCTAACTGTCAGCTAACGAAGCCGGCCTGTTAGGGAGGAGGAACAGCTCCCGGGGCAAGATAGGACAGCCCATGCCTTATCGGAGTGCCTGAGCCAGAGGGGGAACTGGAGAGCGAGCACTTTCCAACCACTTCATCTGAACAACAGACAGATTGGCAGGAAAGGCCTGTCAGCCCTTTGCTTCTGCCACCCAGGCATCAACAGGGAGCCCCCATCCCTGCAAAGAACCCTGGTAAGTGCAGCTTGAGAGCTGCAGATGAGAACGTAGCGGCCCTAGGGATGCACAGGGTAGGTTTTCATAAGAGCCCTGCCCAGCAAGGAGAGTCAGATTTACAGCACATGCTTCAGATGCTGACAGAGCAAGATGCTCCTGTCCAGTGCCCAGGGCATCAGCTCTCCCCCACGCTGCCTTCCCCAGGTTTAGGAGGGGAATAACAACACCAGTCACTAAGCAGGACTAAGTGTGGTGTACAGAGAATGGCTCTGTTTTCCTTGTACTGTTTCTGAAAAAATAGGAAAGAAAATCCCTAAGTGAATAGGGGAGGAAAAGCTTGACCATAAACAACCCCCCACCCTTACTCCTAGGGCAGCAATAACCAACTCAACACAGATGAAGATCATAACAGAGACTGCCTTACAGTTAGATGACCTCCCTTGGACAAGAGCAGCCTGTGCAAGCTCCCTTCCTGTACACCTCAGCCATGATAAGGCGAGTAAGAAGATTCCCACATGGCACATCCCCTGCTTGGATTCCCTGCTGAGGATGTGCCATACAGGATGGAACTGTGTCAGGTCAGCAGCCTCAATGTACTTCATTTGGTGCTGGGCCATACAGACAGTTGCCATTCTGCATCCAGCCCACTTAGAGCCTCTGACTGGGTTCAAGCCAGTGACTTGGGTCCTGCCTGTTTCAGGGGATTTTCCCAAGAGCTGACCCAAGGATCTGTTCCTACTTGGCTGCCTGGGTGCAAGTGCTGTCCCAAACCCTCTGTGGGATATGAGGCAGGAAACCTGCAGCAGTAGTGTAGGCCAGGATACCTCCCCTTTCTGGGAAGTAATAAATCTAGGAAGAGATTTAGCTCTTCCTAAAGCACATCTCTAGAACAGGACAGAAGCCTTGTCCTCAACGCACCTACTCCTCTCCCTGAAGAGAAAGGGAGCCTAGTATCTGTAGACATCTAAAGTTACATGAGATGAGTCACACCTCTCTGGTTTCTGCACCACTCTCAGGCCAAATTTCTCACAGTTGTTTCTGCTCCAAACCATAACCTATTGTTCTCCAGGCCACAGCAACCTCTGAGCCTCTTAGTTCCTCTGTGCATCAAGGGCTCCTAAGCAAGTTCCAAGTACCACAGTCATATTCAGCACTGGCCAACATAACTGAGGTTCAAGGCTTCCTCGTGAAGAATGAGGAGTCACAACCCCTACCCTATTGATTCTGCTTTCCTCTCAAATAATTTTAAAGCAGTGGGGCTTTATCTTACATCCCAGGCCTTTCTATATTGGGAGCTTCAGTGGGATTTTTGTCACTGGTCAAGTCTGCTGGTTTCTCCTCTCTATAAAATAGAATTTATCTCTTGCCTCAGTTGAGGAAGGGGAAGTCAGAGATGATGGAACATTCCTGTTCTTGAAAGGTCCCCATCCTGAGAGCGTGGGCATGGTGAACCAGTGTGTCAGTCAGACGTCCCTGCCCCAGCTCCTTAATTAGATACAGCCTGTAGTCACCTGGCTGCAAATCAGTCAGGTTCAATGGGCACCCAGCTAGGGCAGCACCTGGCAGAGAGTCTGGAGACTGCAGCTGCATTTTTGGTATCATGGCATCATGGAGAATGCTAAATGTGAGACTCAAAACCCTAAGGAGGATGATTGTATTCCTGGTTTTGCCATTTTTGGCTGATGTGAGCCAGTCACTATCCCTCTTGCTGTCTCAGGTTTCCCATCAATAAAGCGAGGGCTATAACATGCTCAGAGATCCACAGAAGAGAGCTAGGTACAACTGTTGCATATTCCCAGTCATCTTACACCTGAGCAGCACCCAGCACTGGGAAAAATCCCACAGAAAACACATAAAGCATCAAACCAGCATGCCTGCACTGTGACCTGCCAACAGGTTTTCACATTAAGTATTTGTCCCAGTTGGAGTAGGACACCTAGAAAGGGAACTGAGGCCACCTGACCTTCCAGCCTTGTTTCTTAACCAATTTTCTATCTTGCCTCCTTCAAGTATAACTTTAAGTAAAACATACCAAGTGAAAACTCTGTTCTTAGGAAGAGTATCATGTAAAATGGTAAGACTTTTATTTCTGAATGCTGGAAGATACAGAAAACTTGCCCAATTCTCATTTTCCAACACCTTACATTAAAGGCAGAGCAGGAGAAAGCCTTTGGGTTGTGAACACACATGGGACAGTTGAAATTTCTCATCTTAACTGGAACTTAAGGAAGCAATTAGCTAGAAAGTCAGAGCACCATGTCCCCATGCATGCCACAACTGCAGTGTTGGAAGACTCAGAAAGGCAAGTGTGCATTTAAATAGCACATTCTGCCTAAAGATTTCAAAAGTGTTCCTTTATCTTGGTTTTACTACAAGTAAACCAAGCACCAAGGGGAAAGAAAGTAACCCAAGGTAATATAGAGAATGTGAAAGCCCCAAGAAGGAAGCCAAGGCATTTTAGCTCCCAGCTCTTTGAGGCTGTGGGCAGAATTCATGTACAGAGGTGTGCAAGCTGTACCAGCGGAATTTTATACATCCTCTCCAAATAAACAGGCTTGTGACTGTCTGGGAGCCCTGACACATCTTTGCTCACACTACACCTTGCTACTACAAGTCTGGAAGCAGCCACTACACACTGTGACCTATTTCAAGCCAAATCATCTATTTTCATAACTATGTGCTCCCACTGAAGCAGGCATGATATACAACAGCCAACAGGGCTCAGCCCCAGCCTCCAAGTTCTCTCACAGCAGCATTATAACTTGTGCAGGAGATCCAACACAAACCTTGTGGTTGACAGGATCAGTAATTTATATTTTTGGGGCATGCCTTCCTCACATCCCCACTTCCTCAATCCCAAAGTCCCCAGCAATCTTAGCTCAGAAGGGAATGTGACTCAGGCCTTCAACTGAAGGGCTGTCATCTGCAAGCCCTGAAGACTGGATGTGGCCCTGGTTTTATCACTGGCCACCAGCTGCCTCTAGAGCTCTTGCCTCCTCCCCAATGATTCAGCAAATCTTCTTCGAGGAGAAAAACAAGCATGCAAGTGAACAAATCACAATGTCAGATTACAAAGATGAGCGGGGGAAAAGCTGCAGGGAGGTGAAGTCACACCATCCCAGGACCAAAAGGCCTGCCAAAGACCTGGATTTTGGAAGAGAGCAATAACAACTTAAAAGAAATGAGGCTGTAATTTGGATTCTTTACAGTGTGAAACATTGCTAACAATAAAAGAGAACACAATGTGGAAGGAAGTGAAGCATATTCTGCCCTCTGCTATCTGGGCATTGCACAGGGCTGATATAGATTTTCACTGGTATAGCTGAAAGCTGAATAGTTCATTCTGGTTTACCCTGGAAAACCCTCTGCCAAGCAAGTTATTTTCAGAAGGAGTTTCAGCTCTCCATAACTAAGACTTGCAATAGTTTGTAAGCCCATTATCAGGCACTTTGAACATCTCTGTTCCTGGAAAAAGCATTCTGAAATTCATTTGGTATCTAAGGCAGGGTAAGGGGCAGATAGAAAAAACAGTTTAACTTCTGACAGTTTTGGCCCCTGTATCACATTTCTACATTGTGGTCCATCTCCATAAACATTTTGTTTCTTTCTTTGGTGGCTCCTGAGGCAGAAAGCAGCATCAGCCTCACAGCTCATGGTACACAGTCTATAGAATAGAAAGTAAAGAAGAAACTTCAGCCAGACCTTAGCTAGGAGAGGTACTAGTTCCCCTAATAGCAATTAGTCCAGACACTCTGGTCAGAGCCCACTCTGCCTTCCACAAACACCATGAAATCCTAATGAAAAGCATTTGCAAACCATGAAGAGCTCATGTCATGCTTGTGGAATCTCTCTGCCCTTTGCTGGGCGCGGAGACACAGCCTCCCACTGGTTAGATGCAACACAAAAGGTAAGCCCAGAAGGAAGGGGAGCTCAGGACCTGTGTGTACACGTATCACAGGTAGATGAACTGAAGCTGACTTTGGTCTCACGCTGCCTTTACGCTCTGCCTGATTCACCTCAGTCAGCCAGCACAGACATGAAATACAACTGACTGACTGACTTACCTTACCACGGGTCAGTATATCCTCTGAACATTGATACCTTCAACTCCCCAAACCTTGCCCACTCCCCAAGGGCTCCCGGGGTACAGACTGACAGCACCTGCTGCTCTTCCTAGGAAACATGAAGGAAGGAACCTCAGCACAAGCTAGAGGATCTCCTCCAAGCTGCCCCCAGGAGTTAACGCTACATAAGCCACGAACAAACGATGCCCAAGCATCTCCTTTAACTACCTTTCCCTCTACAGTGCTCCCACCTGCTCTAACAGGGTTGGGGGGTTCCTCCCAGGTGTAACAACACTCCGGTGTGCTCCCAGAGCTCGGGGGCACAATGAGCCCTGTGAAGCTGGAAACGCGGCACTGCTGCACTCTGCAGGCTACAGGCAGCAAGCAGAGAATTCTTTTTTTTTTTTTTTAAATCACAGTTTTTAAGCCAGGCTCATCACTTCTGGGGGAGAACCTGGCTCAAGGCTCCTGGGGCTGGCAGTTCTGCTTCTGCCTTGTCCCAGAGCTCTCACAGAACGAACAAGCCTGTTGTCCACCCTGCTGGGATGAGCAGGAGCGGTAGCAGCTGTGATGCTAATGCACAGACACACTGACAGGCAGACATGCCACCAGCCCTGACTCAAGGAGCCCATGGCAGTGAGGAGAGCAGGCCCCAGCTGTGCTGGAGCTGTCCCACACACCCAGCTGCAGTGCATGGGGTACTCACCAGAAAGGGGGAGCTCAGGGATAGGGTGAGGTTGGTTGCATGGAGTGGAGATGGGATGGAGACCTTCACCTCTTTGAGCTGTTGGCCCTGTCCTGTTTTATGCCTCTCCATCGTGCAAGAGAGGCAGGCACGTGTGAGAAGCTGCCCTGACAGCAGAAACCTCAGCAGAAGTCTGCTTGAGGACTTCCCAGGTGCAGGGATGGGTGACTGGTGAAGAAGATAGGAATCTACATGCAGTGTGGGACGCAGAGTGTGGCTTCCTGGCTCTGTCCATGGGGTTGGAGCTGAGGGGAAGTGTACAGGAGTCAATGCCATATGTTCCTGTGACTATGCTCACCGGACCTGTTCCCTCCTGGCCCGTGGTTGGTTTTGCCAGAGGAACAATCTGTGAGATCTCCCACAGGAAACATCTTTCACTTTCTCACTGCAGTCCTTCATCAGCACATTAAAAACATTACATTATCTTTACTGCATTTCCATCTTGCCTTGTCCCTGCACCCGGTTGCGCTGCAGTAATTACAGCAGAGCAGATGCAGAGGGCAAAGCCTTTTGTGCTGCAAACACATTTCATACAGATCAGTAGCCAACTGCCTGAGGGTTGTTTTTTTCAATTTAAATTTTCTTTCCTCCTCGGTGTCACAAGAGCCTCTTATGGTACCTGTATGTCATGTCAAAATCTGCAGGGGGAGGAGGGCAAAGGTAAACCAACCCACTGCTCACACAGTCCCTTCTCTTCCAAATCTGGAGGAGAAACTTCCATGTTCCCATGCTCCCATGAAGGCCCCAAGGCCATGTGTGCCAGAGGCAGAAAGCAAACCCCATCCTTTCCCTCCTCACAGGGAGGGATACAACAATCCCCAGGTGTCTGGTGACAGACAGGGCCTGGCGCCCACACAACGCTATCTTTGTGAACTTTGATGATGAAGAAATCCCAACCAAACCCCTGGATGCTGCTGTGCAGACCTGGAGGAAGGTGTGCACCAATCCTGTGGATAAAAAGGTGGAGGAAGAGCTGAGAAAGGCATGTGCCTTGGACCTGAGCTGAGCACTGTACTGCATCATGCACAGCTTGTTGATCGTTGTTGTGGTTGTAACAACTGCTGGCTCCTCTGAAGGTTTTGTGATTGTGTTTCCTGTTTAACCTTGTTAAGAGTGAGATACGAGCCTGTGTAATTAGGCCAGGAACCTGCATCCAGGCCTTTGGGTTCCACTCCTGCCCGATATCAGCTGTCCTTTGTGCCCTTAGCAAAACACACATTTGCTTGATCTGTTTTCTAATCAATCAAATGAGTAGGGCCATACTGGCATATTCTGCCAGGGATACAGGAATGTTTGGTGCTCTGAACAGCTGCAGCCCCCCTTGAAATGATAGATGGGATAAAAATTTGTCAAGGCATGACAACGTCACGTCAGGAAATGAGTGAGTGGCATCTATCTGAAATGCCAGCCTGTGCTCTGAAGTATTCCTTAGAGTTGGCCATGTTTGGAAATTTAATTTTGCAATGTGTCTTCTGTGAGCTCTCCAGCTCTTCTGCTGGCCATCCCTGAGTCTTGGGCATTCTCCAGTGAGTTATGAGTGCATGGTTCCTCATTAGCAGCTGGTAATATGCTCTAATGTGTGGTTAGTGTGATTCCAGCCTCCTGTGCTTGTGTGAGGCCCCTCAAGGCTCCAACATTTTTTATTCTCTGGACTTTTGTTACACTGAGATATTGCCTTAGGTTTGGCCTCCAGCCCACCAAAGCAACATCTGCAGGTCTCTCACACAGTGACGCCAGTCCACCTCAGCCATGGTTTGGCCTCAGCCTACTGAAGGACAAGTGTGTGGAGGTTCCCCTGGTTTGCCTTACAGCTGAAACAGGGCCATGGCATTGACGTACAGCTGCACTCGTAGCTATATATACACGTAGGCTTCCACCTGGCTCCTCAGGGTGCGCTCACCATGGCTCGCTGGCACATCCTCTGCTTTGCCTTGTGCTCCTACCTCGGGGTAGCATGGGCTGCAACTGTAAGTACAAAAGCACTTCTTATGGCTTTGTGAGATGCTTTACCTGACTGAGCAAACTCCTGCTACAACTGCAACTTCTGGTCCCACTGAGGGAGGGCCTGCAGACCGTCACAGCCAAGGCAGGATCTTCTCCTGCCCTAAACTTGACATAGGCTCTCAGCATTTTCCCAAAAGTTCCTGCATGGTTCTGTGTCAGGTCTGGCCTGGTTTAGACCCACAAGGATCCAGAGGGATGGCAGGGGAAGGCGCGCTGTGAGTGGGTCCAGCTGGGGAACTGGCCAGGGCAAAGTGTGGGTGCTGACAACATGGGAAGCCAGAGGCATGAAGGACTGTGTGATGGACTTTCTCTTCTCATTGGTACCACATGTAGCTGGGTGTGGTGTACACCGAGGGAGGTTTTGTGGAAGGCGAGAGTAAAAAGCTGGGCCTTTTTGGGAACTACATCGACATCTTCAGAGGGATCCCCTTTGCTGCCCCTCCAAAGACCCTGGAAGATCCCCAACCTCACCCTGGCTGGGATGGTAAGATGCCTTTGGTTTGGGGTTTTATTTTCACTTCTCTCTCTTTAGTCCATTATTGACAAGCCAAAGATGGTTTTGCCTGCTTTCATCTAATACCCAGTGCCAAGAAAAGGCTCTTAGTCTTGTGGTGGGTATGAGAGTCTGTGTCTAAGAGTTCCCAAACAACTCAAGTAACCACGTGAATTAACAAATCTAAAGCATGGCACCTGCATCTCCCTTCCCCATACCTTGTCTGTCTGGAGCTAGTTCCCATGGGAAAGGGTCCCACTTTGCCAATCCCTCAGGCCAGAGCCAGTAGTTGGGTTGAGGTTTTGCCGCCTCTGCACTGGACTCAAGGAGAAGAGGTTGGGCAGACAGACATCTCGCAACCAAAGGATGAAGTTGATGCCTCTAACCAGGACCTGCTGTCTTCTCTCTCTCCTCTCAGGAACACTGCAGGCAAAAAAATTCAAAAATCGCTGCTTGCAGATGACACTCACACAAACTGATGTCCGCGGGAGCGAGGATTGTCTCTACCTGAACATCTGGGTCCCTCAAGGGAGGAGACAGGGTATGTGCTTGGCAGAGACCTAGGGAGGAGATTCTCAGTTGCCTTTTATGGACAGATTGGTCTGGAGCATCTCTCAGCAGCTATGTTACATAGTGGACAACTGCAGGAGCACTGATTTTCAGAGGGAAAGGTGGGAGCCATGTCAGGCAGTGTCCTTCAGCTGCAGCATGTTGAGTTTCAGGCTCTTCTAGAGAGACTGGACTTTCTTGGCCATAGGTTATTGCAAAGCATCAGGTCTGTTCATGCCCTGATGGAGCGATGCTCAACAAACGGGGATGGGGATGGATGGGTGGCACTTTCTAGCTGTGTTGTGGCTCACATTGCTTTTCTTTCTCATCTCCCAGTCTCTACCAACCTGCCAGTAATGGTCTGGATCTACGGTGGTGCCTTCCTTGTGGGAGGGAGCCAGGGAGCCAACTTCCTGGATAACTACCTGTATGATGGGGAGGAGATCGCTGTGCGGGGCAATGTGATTGTGGTGACTGTCAACTACCGCCTGGGGCCCCTTGGCTTCCTAAGCACTGGCGATGAAAACATGCCAGGTACTGTAGCTGCTCCCTCTTCAGGGGACCCTGTCTTAGGTCCCCAGCTTATCAGCTTTGCTTGCCCTTACTTAATGGTGGGTGCTCTCTGTTGCTCAGGGAACTACGGGCTGAAAGACCAGCACATGGCTATTGCCTGGGTGAAGAGGAACATCAAGGCCTTTGGGGGTGACCCAGAAAACATCACCATCTTTGGGGAATCAGCTGGTGCTGCCAGTGTCTCCCTACAGGTGTGTTGTCCTTGTTGGACGCTGCCAGAGCCGCTTCTCTTCTCTGTAAACAGGGAAGATGGTCTGGCACTGGGCTGCTTGCCTCAACACATGCCACCTGATTAACAACCTCTCCAGCCCAGGGACAGCAATGCTCAGCCTCTTCACTTTGTACTCACCCTCCTCCACTTTAATCAGTCCCACTGCCACAGGCATGTGTCCTCGTTTTTGGGACCTCCAGTGAAACTTGCCATGTCCCCCCTCCTCTTCTCCCCTTCTCACCCTGTCACCTTCTAACTGTCAAGACTGTTAAACAGCATGAGAGCTGGCAGCTTCCCTGGGCCTGGTGCACAATCTGTGAGGGGATTGGTTGGGTTTAACAGGCAATGGGCGTTGTGGGAGGTGGTACCCAAACCCTTCTTCCTTCTATTTTGCACCACAGACATTGAGCCCCAAGAACAAGGGCCTGTTCAAGAGAGCCATCAGCCAGAGCGGTGTGGGTCTCTGCAGCTGGGCCATCCAGGAGGACCCGCTCTCCTGGGCTAAAAAGGTAACGTGCAAGTCTTGCCTGAGGGAATGGAAAACCCAAAGTGAGTCCCTAGAGAAGAGCATAACTAGGAAGGGATTTGGCAGGAGCAGGGATGCCAAATAGAGGTTTGGAAACACGCTCCTTTGAGATGAAAACCAAGCTCTGCCTCTGCGAGGCCAGTCGTGAAGCCATTCATGAAGCCTGGCTTCAGAGGATAATGCTGAGAGGTTTTTTTCTCTCTCTCCTCCTGCAGCTGGGAGAAAATGTGGGCTGCCCCACAGACAACACCACCGCCTTGGCCAACTGCCTGCGCATCTCTGACCCCAAAGCCGTGACGCTGGCCTACCACCTGCAACTGATCAACCTGCCCTGTAAGTGCCCCAGCCTGTGCTGAGGTCCACCACCCACACAGGGCTCACCATGCCTTTGACAGGACACTGGGGTGATGGCCAGGGGTGTTGAAGCAGTGCTTGTAGCCTTCAGAAAGGGGACAAGAATGACAGATCTCGCAGTTGCCTTTCCAGAGGCAGGTGCATGTTGTGCTGGTCATCGTGCAATGGCAGTGGTGGCCGAGGAATTACCCAAGGGCCATGCCTTGGCTCCACAGAACTGCTGGAGCTCTCTGCCTTGTGAAAGCAGCAAGAGCAGTTCCAGAACCCAGCTTACAAACATAAACAGAACTGACCATACCCCTGCTATTTTCATTTGAGTCGCTGGGTGGAGTGTCAGACTCTCACATCACGTAGGGAACACTCCTGCTTTTGCTGCCTATGGGAATTTCTTTCTGAAGAAGCCTCTCCTCTGCTTGGTCTCCTCATGCTCCTGGTCAATGGCCTCAGCATTTAGCCTTGCTCAGGACAGAGAGTGGCCAAGCCACCGCTGTGGTGCTGCACTCACTGGCAATGAGTGAGCACAACCAGGTGGGACTGAGAGAAGTTCTTACCTTCCCTACCTTGGGCTGGGCGAAGGGATTGGGTGGAGGAGAAGAATTTTTGATGTTACCTGCTGGTATTTAACTGGCAGACCTCTTGCTCTTCACCTACAGGCACGAGGTTTACTGGTCCCTACTCACCCTGCTGCTGAGTGATATCCTGCCCATGCTGAAGTCACCACCCAAGCTCTCATTTACCTCAGCCTATCTTTTTTAGGGTTCCTTGAGTCATGGGATATGCCAGGCTGCACTTCTGTCTTTGCTCAGCTCCTAATGGACTCTGGTTTTGTCTCCTGCTGCAGCTCCCGTGGTGCACACTCTCGCCCTCGCTCCTGTCGTCGATGGAGACTTCCTCCCAGACATTCCAGAGAATCTCTTTGCCAACGCTGCTGACATTGACTACATTGCTGGTGTCAACAACATGGATGGGCACATCTTTGCTGGCATCGACCTGCCTGCTATCAACCGCCCGTTTGTGAAAATCTCTGCGTAAGCGGAGGGTGATCTGAAACCCCTTCACAGCAAGGATCTTACCCTTAATATAGCCCCCAGAGTCTGAGGACTTAGACCTTAGTGAACAGGGCACTACCTTCAAACAGAGTGTCACTCTCAGCCAGGGTGCCGTGGGAATGTGCTGCCAAATCCAGAGCCCTCAAAAGCAAAGGCCAGCTAGTGGGGAAGCCTCCACGTGTGCCTTTAAGGTGCCCCTGAACTCAGCACCCCCAGTAGGCTTGGCAGCCCTGGAGCTCTCTGGTCAGAGCAGGTATGTGCCAGGCATGCTGAGTCCTCACCTTGTAAGACTCCTCTTTGGCCAAGAAAGGGACTTGTGGACAATTTGGCCCCAGGCTGCTCTGCTGAGAAATCTGGGGAGCACATGCCCTCCATCTGAGACCTGGACCGAATTAATTTTACTCACCAAACCTGGATGTGACCATCAATGTGGGCTGGGATCCATTCCCATGAGCCCTGCCCACTTGAAGCTGCAGGTCTGTAATTAGTTGATGCAATTTGTCTTTTCAGGGATGAGGTCTATAATTTGATCAAAGGACTTACTGTGGACAGGGGTGAGGCTGGAGCCAATGCCACTTACACACTTTACACACAACCATGGGGTGACAAGCCAGACCAGGAGGTCATGAAGAAGACAGTGGTGGACCTGATTACTGACTACATCTTCCTGGTTCCCACACAGTGGGCACTGAATATGCACCTTCAGAATGCCAGGTAAGCAGCTCAGCTCTGGCAGGAGCCCAGAGCTCACCTGGGGACCAAAACACTGTGTTTCCAGCACAAGGGGCTGAGGAGCACGTAGAGAGAGCTGAACTTGAAGGAGGCAGGCTGTGTGGTACTGAGTATGCACTTACACATGGCTCGTACAAACATGATTTCTCTCATGCTGCAAGGGAGTCATGCTAGGAATTTCTTTTAAATTTCCATTAAAACAAGTTTTTGCTTCAGACTTCATCCTAGCAGTGTTGGATGCCACAAGACATGGCAGGTAGGGTGAGAATCGGGATATGGAGATTAAGAATTATCAGATAGAAGGATGATTTCTCCTGTGAGCACCTCTTAGATGCAGGTGAACATCTTCTGTGGCTGCATCTCTGTCTCTGCTGTATTAGGAGCGTGGTTGTGAATCTGCACCACTTTCCCTGCTCTCCACTCACAGCTGCTTATCAAATCTACTTTATTTCCCCAGGACTGGCAAGACGTACAGCTACTTGTTCTCCCAGCCATCCCGAATGCCCATCTACCCTAGTTGGGTAGGGGCAGACCACGCTGATGACCTGCAGTATGTGTTTGGGAAACCTTTTGCCACCCCCTTGGGATACCTGCCCAAGCACCGGACTGTCTCAAGTGCCATGATTGCTTACTGGACCAATTTTGCCAGGACTGGGTGAGTGATTCTGGTTCCACATTTGTGCCTTGCTGCAGCTCTTCAACTGCTTCTCTGCTGCTTTTGCCTATTACCTTCGCAGGAGCAGTTCCCAAAAGCAGGGTATTCTCTGTCTGTACTTCCCTTGTGAGCCTGGCTTTGTGTCTCCCAGCGATGGAGTTTGCTCTGGTTCTCCTCAGCCAGGGACAGCAGAAAACATTTTAAGAACTTGTGAATTCTACTTAAATGATGAGGTTTGTTTCCAAATCCTCCCGTTCAGATGGGAGTTAAGCCCCTGTCTGCAGCTAGGGCTGATGCCAGAGGGGAACCGAGGAGGACTCTGCAACTCAGTAAGCCACACCTAGCCTGCAGAACTGCTATCGCTTGTCCCAGTGTCAAACTCTCTCTTTGCACCCACTTAAAGCCTCACCTGGGCAGATGAGATGCCTGACAAATGCCACAAGCCTTGCTGCATCCACAAGCTGTCCTGATAAAACTGAACTCCTACTTCTTGGTTTTCCCCAGTGATCCCAACAATGGGTATTCAGACGTGCCTGTCTCCTGGCCAGCCTACACCAATGAGGCCACTTACTACCTGGACATCAACAACAAGATAAACAAGGACTCTGTGAAGCAGAACCTGAAAACCCGGTACGTGAACTTCTGGAACACAGTGTATCAGAACCTGCCCAAGGTTGCCAACATCTCCCTGGCCTAGGAACTGCTGTGGAACTAAGAGAAAAACACCTCTTAAAGCTCAATTCATTAAAAGCTTGCTTGTAACTGGGCAATGCCGGCTTCCCTGTGTCTTTCCCACGACAGGATTTCATCCCTAATGTTAAGGTCAGGCAGCAAGTGATGTCCAGGCCCTGGACACAGCGTGGTGCCCTGACTGGTAATGCAGGACAGTCCCATCATCCCAGCAGCCCTGCCGAGGGACAGAGCAGGGGCTCAGCCTGCTCCGGTGGCCATTGGCTTGGGATTTCTTCGGCCTCGTTGCCTGCGTGACCCTTGGCAGAACAGCCCCGACCCCGTCCTCTGGCTGTCCCCGTGTCACCACCAGCCTCCGCGCTAGCCACAAACTCTTGCTCTACACACACAAAAATCAGCTCCCAGGGGAAAGAAACCGGGGGAGGGGAGGGTATTCTGCACCGCCTGGCTGGGCTGGGCAGCTCCAGCTCCGAGCCCGGGCTGGAAGAGGAGCAAGACCGGCCATAGACCGCCATCCCTCCCCGACCGCCCCCGCCGGGCCCGGGCAGGCGCCGTGCCGCCGCCCTAGGAACTATTCTGCGGCGGAACCTTTGTACTGCGGCCCGCGGGGGGACGCAGGGAGAACCGCGGCCCGGACCGGGAGCGGCTGCTGGGTGGGGCCGGTGCGGGGTAGCGATGGCGGCGGGGCGGCAGTGGGGGGAGCGGGGTTCGGCCGTGCTGGAGCTGCCCCGCACGCCGCGGTTGGTGTGTGTGGAGTACCCGGGGCTGGTGCGGGATGTCGGGGCCATGCTGCGGACCCTGGGAGGAGAGCAGGGGGTGTCGCGGGTGAGCTGGGGGCCGGGGGCTGGCGGCGGTGGCCTAGGCAGAGGGGCTGTGGAGCGGGGAGCCCAGCCTCGGCCCGGGGGGGCGGATGGAGGCAGGAGGGGGGCCGGGGCTCCCCGCTCCGTGAGACCCTCGGGCGGGCTCCGTGCCTGGGCGCGGGGTGAGGCGGCTCGCCTGGGCTGCGCCTGTCCGGGAGGGAGAGGTCAGGAGGTGTCGTGTGGGCCGGGACCGGGGCGGCTGCGTGTCCCCGTGAGGTGCCGACACAGGCGCTGGGGGGAGGGAGGGATCCGGTGTGGAGCCGGGGGCTTTGTGCGGGAGGGAGGCCAGGGGAGACACGCTGCTAACGGAGGCGGCCCCTGCCCTTGCTGACAGATCTATGCGGACCCTGCCAAGCGGCTGGAGCTGTATTTCCGCCCCAAGGACCCTTACTGCCATCCCGTGTGTGCCAATCGCTTCCCCACCTCCACCATGCTGCTCAGGGTGAAGAGGAGGACCAAGAAGAAGAAGCAGCAGCAGCAGGTGGAGGCTGAAGAACACACCCAGGCAGAAGTCCGGTTTGAAATGGAAATTCTTGGGAAAGTCACCACTGTTTACAAGTTTCAAGGTAACATTTGGATTTGGATCCCTGTGTCTCAGGAGGCACTTTATGTGTGAGGGGAAAGAGAAGTGTTTCCCTCTAAGAATCTGGGACCAGAAGGGAAATCAAGTCTCCTGTTGTTACAGCGTCCTCGCTGTATAAACCTGTGCATGAACTTACCCCACTCCTGCTCCTGAGAGTTGAGTGTTGTGTTCATTGTTCCACTCACAGTGAACTTCATGCTGTTAACTTTTGCTCCTCACAGGAATGTCAGATTTCCAGTACCTGGCAATGCACTCTGGTCCTGATGGGAAACAAACCTCCATGTATGACAAAGTCTTAATGCTCAAGCCAGAGAAGGAAGAATTTTTCAACAGAGAATTACCACTCTATATCCCACCCCCAATTTTCTCACGTCTGGACACTCCTGTTGACTATTTTTATCGGCCAGATATACAGCACAGGTTAGTGCCCTTTCTTATAATGTAGTAAATAGCTGTGTTAGCTCTTGAACAGAGAGACATCTTTCTGGTCTGATATGTATTTTTAACAGTCAAGTCCTCAAGTTAAGATTTCCTTTGTCATCACTTGAAGTTTCCTCCAGTCCATTGTGATTTCAGTGTTAGTAGCAGATCTCTGCTCTTGAAGCATGAGAGCAGCACTGAATACATCGTTCATGTATTTTACCTGTTTGAGGTGCTCCCCTGTCCTGCTTTATCCCTCTGGATTTGGTACACCAGAATCAGCAGAAGTCTGTTTGAGGACTTGCCAGGTGCAGGGACGGGTCACTGCTGAAGATGATGGGTGAAGATGGGACTCTACAGACGGTGTGAGATGCAGAGTGTGGCTTTGTAGCTCTGCTGTGGGTCTGGAGCTGAGGGGAAGTGTACAGGAGTCAATGCCATATGTTCCTGTGACTATGCTCACCGGACCTGTTCCCTCCTGGCCTGCAGTTGGTTTTGCCAGAGGCACAATCTGTGAGATCTCCCACAGGAAACATCTTTCACTTTCTCACTGCAGTCCTTCATCAGCACTTTTTTTTTTAAAACCGAGGAAGATCTTAGTCTAGATTGAGTGACTAACTGCATTTCCATCTTGCCTTGTCCCCACACCCTGCTGAGCTGCAGTAATTACAGCAGAGCAGATGCAGAGGGCAAAGCCTTTTGTGCTGCAAACACATTTCATACAGATCAGTAGCCAACTGCCTGAGGGGTTTCTGTCAGATAGTGCAGGGGAACGCTGTCTTCTGGCAACTGGATGTAGTTTTGGAAGGGTTTTTTTTTCCAATTTAAATTTCCTTTCCTCACTGGTGTCACAAGAGCCTCTTATGGTGCCAGTATGTCATGCCAAAACCTGCAGGGGATGGGGGGGGCAAAAGTAAACCAACCCACTGCTCACACATTCCAAATCTGGAGCAGAAACTTCCATGTTCCCGTGCTCCCATGAAGGCCCCAAGGCCATGTGTGCCAGAGGCAGAAAGCAAACCCCATCCTTTCCCTCCTCACAGGGAGGGATACAACAATCCCCAGGTGTCTGGTGAGAACCTGATCGGCCTGAGCAGGGCCAGGCGCCCGCACAACGCTATCTTTGTGAACTTTGATGATGAAGAAATCCCAACCAAACCCCTGGATGCTGCTGTGCAGACCTGGAGGAAGGTGTGCACCAATCCTGTGGATAAAAAGGTGGAGGAAGAGCTGAGAAAGGTACGTGCCTTGTTCCTGAGCTCGTGCCTTGTTCGCCGTACTGCATCACACACAGCAGGGAAAAAACCTGCAGCCATTTGTTTTAACTTCCCCCAAAACTCTGTGATTTTAACTGATAACAGCAGATACCAGTAGCCACCACCACTGTGTTCTGTTCACTTATGCAAGCCAAGATTTGAAGCTGGTTTTACACCCAGCTCACGTTAAGTTCTTTTTTGTGCCACTAGCCCCTACCTGGCCATTCTCATAGCTCACACTGAAGGTCTCCCCACAGAAGAGAATCCATTTGGAAAAGTGAAGTGCTGTTAGTAACCTCCTTTCTTCCCACTGTTTCCCTGGCTGTGTCTGTGGGATCTAGCTCTTTGAAGTCCGTCCTGTGTGGTCTCGGAATGCAGTCAAAGCCAATATCAGCGTCCACCCAGACAAGCTGAAACTTCTCTTGCCATATTTGGCCTATTACATGGTGAGTCTGTACATCTCATGCCTGCTGGGGGCTGCTGGGGGGCAGAGCAAGGGAGCACCAGCTGAGTATTCCTATTCCTCACCCCTTACCACCTCTGAGGTCACTAGGTGCCTGAGCTTAATGTAACAAAGAGGGAAGGAAAGCCTTGTTTCTCAACAGAACTTTAAGCCATGGTGCATCCAGTAACTGCTCCGTTGGTTCTAATGGGTGTTGCAGCTCCATCAGACACTCAAGGTGACTGTCCATCTGGCACTGGCAGCTGAATTTTTCCAAGCAAACACTTTATTGTGACCTTGTGAGTTAGCCTGTAAAAGCACAGAAATATTTGCACTTTAATGCACCGATTGCCCGAGGTTCAGTATATAAATACTGGCACAGCAAGTGAGGAGCTGGTGAAATAAGAATCTCTGGGTGATGAGGGGCAAAGTTACAATTTTCTAAGAACTCTGGGATGCTGTACTAAAGAAACTCTGCACTGCTGCTCTGGGTTTTGTAACCATCTTCCCCCCCATGTGTGTTTATGCAGTTAACAGGTCCCTGGAGAAGCTTATGGGTTAGGTTTGGCTATGACCCTAGGAAACACCCTGAAGCCAAGTTTTATCAAGTGCTGGACTTCCGAATTCGCTGTGGAATGAAATATGGTAAAAGGGCCCAAGCCACAGAGACGCTCTCTCTGCTTTCTGGTTAATCCTGGTAGTACTTTTCTTTTTACTTGCTTTTCAAACTGTTGCCGTGTTTCTGCTGATGGAGATGACACCCTTTGTGTTCATTGCTTGCAGTAGTTCTTCTGTAAACTCCTTTAATACTTTCTTTCATAGTCTGCAGTAGTACCTCTTTCCTGATCTGGCACATTCCAAACCCAGTGAACAGCTGGCTGACGCTCCTCCCTGCGATCAAAGCCCAAACAGATGTCAGCAGACTGTCTTCCCTCTTGTTCAGGGGAGGCACTGAGCATAGATTCTGTTGTTAAATAGTAGCTTTTCCTCAAGGACCTCAACATCTTCTGCAGGATGCTGGATCTCAGGCTTTGGGACAGAGGGCTCCCCTGCTCTGATTTTGCAGAGGGCACATTGAAGGGAAAGGATGTTTTGACATTATCTAAAGTTCATGACAGAGCTGTCTTCTGGTCATTGCAACCAGAACATGTCTTGTCAAGCTCAAGGGGTTTGTTGATCTGATACTTACCCTCTCATTACCTTTCTAAAGTTGCTGTACCCCAGGGTGAGCCAGCGTTCACTGCCCAGCGCTTCTGTTTGAGCTAGGGCTATTCTGCAGGGTGCTCACCCTCTGTTCATCCTTGGTTTTCTGTTCTCCCCTCCAGGTTACACCCCTAATGACATGCCTGTGAAAGCAAAACGCAGCACGTATAACTACAGCCTGCCCATCACTGTCAAGAAGCCAGGTACGCTGTGCCAGCAGAAGGGCTCTCTGGCTCTGCTCTCTCTTTTGTTTCCCCCCCTCTTTGTTACAGGTGGTGAAGGGTCTCACCATAAGCTGAGCCCAGACTGGAGCTTTGATTTTGTTTGTCACGGGGTGCTGCTGTGAAGCCAACTAGAAGGTCTTCTGCTCACAAGTGTGAGTGCCTTGGGTGCTGAGCCACAGGATCAGCGAGCAGAGTTCTGCCAGCAGCACCCTGGGAACTCAGCAGCCATGGCTGTTCTGTGCTGGTGCAGCACAGAGCAGGGGCAGAGCCATTCTCTTCCCTTTCCCAAGGGAGAGTAGAAAAGGTTAAAATTATGAGCAAATGCCTTACAGAAAGAAACTGCCAAACTCACCCCCCTTCCTCTGACGGCCCAGTAACGCCGCTGAAGAACGAACACCATATGCTTAGTTGGTCTGGTTTTTGTTGATGAGCAAAGGAGAAGTGTCAGTACAGGGAGTGAAAGATGTTCCTCATTAGGCCTCTCTTGTCTTTCAGTGAGTCACACGGTCAGCGTCCACGATCTGAAGCAGGGGCTGGGGACATCCGGTGCATCCAGTGCAAAAAAGCCTGCCTCCAGCAGGTACAAACTGAAGGTAGGCATTACCCCTTCTACCAGGGCCTCGAAACAGCTTTGTCAGAAAGGGGTGGATTGCTGTTTTGTCAGTCACTAGTGGGACAGCTGTGAGATACGTCCTCCTCTTTACCTGGGAAGCTGCCAGTTGTACCCATGCCTGCGGATGCTCTCGAATCAGCCCATCAGTACTTCTCAGTTATGCTGGCATTGTCCACCATAAAATGCACATTAATCCTTTCCTTCCCTTAGGAATCCATCTACATTTTCCAAGAAGGAGCCTTACCCCCTTATCGACAGATGTTCTACCAGCTCTGTGACTTGAACGTGGAAAGGTACTGCACACTGGCAGCTGAGTCTTCTCTTAGAGCTAGATTTCAAAGCCTGTTATTAGTATCTGGTCCATTCCCCTTTCTCACCTTGAACAGGAACGTCAGAGGTGTTGAGCTTCTAAATAAAAATAGAACTGACTTTTCACACATGTGCTTCCTTTCAACTGTGACATGACATGAACACCCAAATGCTCTATTCCAACTCAATGAAGTAATCCAGAAGTAAGCTGTAGTCCCTTGTTTGAAGCCTGCAACTGAAAGTAGAAGGCTTTAACAGTTGCTTCCCTTTTCACAGAGTCACAGAGTTGTAGGGGTTGGAAGGGACCTCAAGAGATCATCTAGTCCAACCCCCCTGCCAAAGCAGCTCCCCAGCTCATACTGCACAGGTCGGTGTCCAGATGGGGCTGGAATCTCTCCAGAGAAGGAGACTCCACACCCCCTGGGCAGCCTGTCCCAGGGCTCCCTCACCCTCACTGGGGAAAAGTTCCTCCCCATGTTGCTGTGGAACTCCCTCTGCTCCAACTTGCAGCCATTGCCCCTTGTCCTGTCCCCACAGACACTGAAAAGGGGCTGGCCAATTCCCCCTGCACCCCATACTTAAGATATTGATAAGCATTGATTAGGTCCCCCCTCAGTCTTCTTCTCTCCAGGCTGAACAGCCCCAGCTCTCTCAGCCTTTCCTCATAGTATAGATGTTCCAGGCCCTTCATCATCTCCATAGCCCTTCTCTGGACTCTCTCCAGGAGATCCCTGTCCTTTTTACACCAGGGAGCCCAGCACTGGACACAACACTCCAGGTGGGGCCTGACCAGGGCAGAGCAGAGGGGGAGGGTCCCCTCCTTAGACCTGCTGGCCACACTCCTGATGCCCCCAGGATCCCCTTGGCTCTCTCAGCCACTCTTTTGCTCCTTTCCAGCCTGCAGAAGATCATCCGTCGCAACGACGGCGCCGAGTCAGAGTGCACAGAGCGGGATGGGTGGTGCCTGCCCAAGACAAGCGATGATCTGCGAGATACCATGTCTCTGATGATAAAGCAGATCATCAGATCCACAAGGCCTGGTAAGAATGCTTCTGAACAGCACAGGGTATTACAGCCTTCCTGGTGGTGTTGATGCTGTGGGCTGTGTAAGGCTGTTGCAGTCAGCGCCGGGGTAGTAACGTTCCTGTGTTTGCCTTCTCCACTGTGCTGCATCTGGGGTTCTTTGTGTTCTAGCTCATTGCAGTGTGTGAGCTGAGGCTGCTGCCCTGCAGCATGAACGTGGGTTGGGATTAGGAATGGCTGGGAGTGAAGGTTTTCATCTTCCCAGTGTCACAGCCTTCAGAGTTTAAATTTATTTACCTAGTGTTAATCAAGATACTGCTATTACTGATGTATCTCTTGATGGCTTTTCACATTTAATTGATGGCATTACTTGACCAAAAAGTGAAGACACTATTTTTGTGTGGTGCTGGGCCAAAGCAGTGTCCCAGGGAATTAGGTCAGAACCAGCTAGACGAGGCACTGCAGATCTGCTGCTGTTGTGCTGGCATTCCCAGAGTGTGAAATCAGATGTGGGCATTAATAACTAAATATTAAGATGTGTAACATTACCTGTGCCCCTCAGGCTTCTGCCTTCCTCTCACACAATCTGCTGCAAATGCCCCCAAGTTTCACTGAGAGGCATCAGTGTCTGTTTGTCTGTCTTCCCAATTAAGCTCTGTTCTCAAGTACAACAAGCAGTGAAGATGGCAAAGAGCAGCTGACATACGAGTCTGCAGAGGATGAGGATGAGGAGGAGGAAGAGGACTTCAAGCCTTCTGACGGGAGTGAAAATGAAATGGAGACAGAAATTCTGGACTATGTGTGAACTCACCCAGCAGTCCGGCTGCTTGGACAGAACAGTCTCTGTCTTGTTCTTGAGTGCTGAGGGTTCACCAGCCATGTCCAGGATGCCAGAACTTGCACTAAGATGCTGGCAACCTGTCTGCACTGACTGTGGTCTCTGCTGGTAGCCAGCATTCCTGATGTTAGGGAGCTGTTGCCTACAGTTTCACAATTGCTGGCTGTAAGCCCTCGAGCAACCTCAACAAACTCCCAAGAGCAAGCCCAGAACCTAAACCAGCTGGCACTGTACCTGACAAGAGGAGCAGCAGCATTCCCACTTAACTCCATGAGTGGGCAGTGGGCTCTGGCTGTGTTGGTGGCCATGTAGGAAACAGGAGAGGTACTGGGGGAAGCACTCTAGTGCTCCTGGAGCCCCTATGGCAGGTGCTGCCCTCCTGCTTCTCCAAGGGGAATGAAAGTCCTGTGCCATGACTTCAGCATCCATCTGGTGATCCTGGCAATAAAACCAGCAGGAAAACCCACTTCCCAGCAGTGAGGAATTCCCTTCTGTGGGATGGAGTGAATGTTGTCTTCCCCAGTACTTAGCAAGGCCTGAAGGAAGTAGGCAATGGGGCAGAGTTTGGCTGCTGTAGCTATTACTGTGCCATTGCTGGCCGGATTGTCACCAACCATCACAGAAATTAAAGATCTGCTGGCTTTTTCTGAGTCTTGTGCATTCCCCAGGGTGTTGTGAGTGCATGGGTCCTCATTAGCAGCTGATAATGTGCTCTAATGCATGGTTAGTGTGATTCTAGCCTCCTGCAATTTTGTGAAGCCTCTCAAGGCTTCAACGTTTTGCTTTATATATATATATTGGGGTTTATATACATATATACACACACATACACACACAGGAGCTGCGTTTGAGGGCTGGCTCCTCAGGGTGCACTCACCGTGGCTCACTGGGAGATCCTCTGCTTTGCCTTGTGCTCCTACCTCGGGGTAGCATGGGCTGCAACTGCAAGTAGACAGGTGTTTCTTCTGGCTTGAAGGCTTTGTAAGGGAGGGGGGCTTTGGATCCATTAGTCTGGCGACACCTCAGGCACGGTACGTTCTGGCAACATGGGAAGCTGGAGGCTGGGAACAGACTTACCCTGCTCAGTGCAATGGGCAACTGAGGGAAAAAGAGAGATGCAGCAGACAGGCCCCTGCCAGGTAAGATTATGTGCTCAGCAGTAGCAGGCACCAAGAGTAAACACTCTGAGAGATGCCAGGAAAAACACCTGCTTTCTGCCCCCAGGAAGCCCAAGGCCAAAGCAGTCAGAAATTGTGCCAGAGTTCATTTATTTCCAGCCAGTTTCAGAATTCCTCTGTCTGGGAAGACAGCAGAGTTTGGGGTGTTTAATGCTGCACACCACGGTCCTTCCATGTCCATGAGCTCAGGCTCACTCTGCATAGCCAACAGCACAGAGGAATTCTGGAGGGCACAGCGACCTCTGTAATACCCACACTTGGAATCACTGCACTCAGGATCTCTGCTGCTGCTTGTGCAATTACAAAGCAGAGACTAAACTTGCTATCCACACTAGGACACGAGCCTGTAGCTGCCAGAGGCGCAGTGCCACAAACCAGAGCAGGGCACTTTTCTCCACACTGTGAGCCCTAACCCTGCCCGTGCTCAGAACACCAGGGGTACAACCAGTAAACAACATCACATTTATGCACTGGGAAAACTCACCAGTCCCAACAGCTCCCAGGTTCCCTTGATGATCAGGCACTGGTCCCTTTAAACAAGAAGCCTGTAGCTTACATCGGACACGAACCAAAGCTCAGCTTGGCCCAGCTAAGGTACGAATGGTGGGCACAAGCACTGCCACCTCCACCACCGCTCCTCTTTCTGAAGGAAGGTGCCAGCATTTTGGGGAAGGAGGACAGGATGCCACCAGCCACGGGGCAGAGACATTTGAGCATCAGTATTTTATTGCAAAGACTAATTACATTGCTGTGTACAAGTCACACTAGGCAGTGTGCTCCTTCATTGAAGTGGTACAAAATACATATGGTACAGCCAGTCCCTCTGGTGATGCTGGGCTGCTGGGGGACACCTGGGAGGGGAGGGGGATGATGGGGGCCAGCATGGCCCTGGGGTGGGCAGGAGCTGGCAGGCACGGAGCAGAGGGAAGACCCAAGGGCAAGGCCTGGGCTCCAGGCAGGGTGGGAGGCAGGAGGCTGCCCCTGCGTCAGGGAGCTGGGGGGGGTGCTCCCATCATGTGCAGCACTGGGCGATGCCTCCAGAGGGGACGCTGGGCAGGGAGGGCTCACCGCCAGCCCCGCTCGCACCCAAGCAGCCTGGTGCCTGGGGCCTGCAGCCCAGCGCCTGCCCCAGCCCCCCCTCCAGCATGGCGGTGTGGCGTTGCTGAAGCCCCAGGCCCCTCTCCCGGAGCCAAGGAAGGAGCTGCCCTTGCCTGGCAGCATGGACCAACGGGAAACTCAGAGGATATGCTGGAAGGAAGCGTTAAAAAACAAAAGATGGAGCCAGGAGGATAAAAAACAAGGTCTCCCCTTTGGTTAGTGTTTCCTACAATGATTAAAACAAACACCTCTGCCCCTGCTCCAGCGACTTGTAGAGAAAGGAGGGAGGGGAGGCTGGCAGGGTCTGCACCCTCCCAGCACAGCAGAGCAACACTGCTGCCTACATCCCTCCCAGCAGTCTTAAATACAAGGATGGGGAAGCGGGGAGGAGAGGGACTGGGCTGCAGGGCAGGGGGAGGCTGGATTAGTAAAATGTACAAGTTTGTCTCCTATTTACAACCAATAAATACTGAAAAGGAAAAAAAAAAATCAGTAAACTTTGTTTTATACAAAAAAAAGTCTCATTGCTGCTTCTCCCATGGTCAGTGTCTGAAAAACTCCGGTTAAAGCCCAAGGTGAGTGGCACTTTCTGTGGGCCAGGCGGTGGCAGCCAGGGCACCTGGAGCTCTCGGACTCCTCGCCCTCCCGCGCAGACCCAAGGTCTCTATTTACACAAGTCAGACAGAAGTTTGCTCTCCTCCTCATTAGGCTGGCAGCACTGGGGGCACGGCCCAAAGCTTCCCCCCGCCGGTAGAAGAGACACTGGCGTTTGATCTTTGGTGCAGGTTTGAGCGCGGGCTGTCCGAGTCCAGCCAGGGGAGGTGCTGGATTGGGAAAAGGAGTGAGACCACGCAGGTTTCCAGTTGTCAAGAGCACGAGGTGCCTTCTCCATCACGACACGGATGCAGCCCTCCTTGAGCACCGGTGTGGGGGCTGCATCCTCTCCAGCTTGCCTCCCCTCCCGAAACAGCCCAGGAGCATCCACAGCTTCTCCCAGAGGAAGGACAGGCAGGGATGCGTGGCGGTGGTGATGCCAGTTATCCCAGGGAGGAAAGACACAGAGGTAAAACAACGCCAGGAGCCAGGAAAGCCAGGAACAGGAGCAGCCTACGGGCAGCCCAGCTCACGTGGGAGAGGCGATGGCTCATGCTCTGCTCCTTGCAAACGGCCCCTCGGTGAGTCGCTGCTCCCCGGCTCGCTCGGACACAAGGCACCTACGGCAGAGGCGGGCTCCAGCTCTGGGCTGGCCGGTGGCTGGACTTAGTATCGCACCGTGGAAGGTTAAAAAACCAAGAGAAGAAAAAAAAAAAAAAGAGGGAAAATAAACCAGAGATATCCCCCCTGCTGCCTTCCTGTGTAGAAAAAAAGACCTGATTGAAACGGGAGTTTGTGCAGAGAGAGGCAGAGGCTGACACTGGATGCGCTCGCGGTGCGGGAGGGAGATGCACGGCCGTTCCCCGTGGGTGAGGGTCGCTCCTCTCGCCGTGCTGGGCAGACCGGGCGCAGCCAAGCCTGGAGCAGCCTGCCCCCAAGGCCCCGTTGGTGATGGGTGGCAGTGGGGCCGAGGCTAGAAGATGCCTTTGGCGATCTTCAGGCCTTTCTGCTTCATCCTGGGCAGGGTGGAGCTGGAGCCGTGCTTAATCTTCACCCCCTTGGAGAAGCCCCTCTTCTTGAGCACAAAGTCGTAGTTGGCGGCGGAGTTCATGGCGTAGAAGACGTTGGCGTTGTCAGGGATCTTCAGCTCTGGAAGTGACCAAGGATGGGGTTCAGTGGGGCACCCCTTCCCTGGCAGGGGCCCAGAGTGGGGCTGGGAGTTGCCTCTGGGTGCTGGGACCCCTCCTGCTGTCACCTCCCAGCCCAGCACTAACGGGTTGCATGTCTGACCGAGGACACAGCCCCTGGGACAGCCCACACACACCCCAGCACACACCTCTCTCCTCTGAGATGATCTGAACGAGCTCATAGTCCTCAGGCCGGTCCCCGTCCAAGTTGTGTTTGGCCATGGCCTTGCGAATAACGACTGGGGTCTTATCCTGGCTCGTCACCTGTGAGCACAGAGCGTTATTAACCCAGGGGGTGCAAAACATCGCATAGCTCCCCACCACTGTCCCCTCCCAAAAGGGGCCATGCAGGGCGAGCCACCCCTCCCTGGTGTCACCACAGGTGATGTCACCTGTACTAACCAGGATGCTCTTGTACATGTTGCCGTTGTCCACAGCCAGGCTGACGCGGATGATGCAGCAGTCGTCGACCTGCTGGTTGTAGAGGGGCAGCGAGAGGGAGGAGTAGCTGGAGATGCCAGAGACCGAGCGCTTGTGGGTGCGGGAGGCTGTCACCGGCGTGGAGGAGACAGAAGAGGACGAGGCACTGCTGGAGCCTGAGCCGATGCCCGATGTGTCCAGGGAGGACAGGGAGGTGGATTCCCAGAACTGGAGGGCAGGGAGGAGAGGAGATGCGGAGGACACAGTGGGTTTAGCTTCTCCATCAGCCACAGCCGGGGCGTACCAGCGCTGGGGGAGGGAGGCCAGAGGGATCTCACTGACCTGTGACAATGGGGGACCGACACAACTACAGCTGCCTGAGGCACGGGAGCCCTGCCGCGCTGCCAGAGCGGCAAAGGGCAGGGGCCTCCCTAGCCCCAGCAGGTCAGAAACAGCCCCCTGGGACCCCCACCCACTCCCCCCAGCCCCAGCACTGCAGCAGAGATGGGGCAAGTCCCTGCACGATGGCGACACCTGCCTTTGGAGGGCCTGACCCCAAGAGCTGCCCCATACCTTCTTCTCCTGGCAGTCGGGGGACTCAGGGATGAAGCTGATGTTAATCTCCTCCACGTCAGAGCTGCTGGAGCCAGCGGAGGTGACGCTCACGCTGTCGGTGGCATCCCCGCTGCACAGGTACTGCCCACACTTGAGCTGGTCGAAGGATTTTGAGTGGGAGCTGCCGCTGGCGCAGGGCTCGCTGCTCGGCGGCTGCCGGCTGCCAGGAGAGATGTGGGTCAGGTGAGAAGGGAGCAGGGCGAGGGGGCCAGAGTCACCCCGCGCTGGCCCCCGCCTCCACCCCGCATCCCACCGTGGACAGGCAGACTCACTCGCTCCAGCGCTTGATGATGCCTGTGTTTTTCTTTGCCTTCAACGTGTTGCTGGCTGACTCTGACAGTGGCTCGATCTCGCACGACAGCCCGTAGCTGGGAAGGAGGGATGAGGGTTTGAGCTCTGGGTGCTGCTGCAGCGAGCGCCATGCCAGCATGGCCAGGGCGGCAGAGCAAAGAGCTGAGCACAGGGCAAGCATCTGCTCAGCAGCCAGGGCAGACAGCGAAGGGATCTCCTGACACAGCGGCAGCAACAGCGCCCCAGACCCTGCTCGTGCTCACCTCTCGGCCTCGCTGAGCCGCTCCAGGCTGTGGAACCACTCCACGAACTGGTCCTCCTGCGTGAAGCTGTAGTTGTTGCAGGCAGACTGCAGCAGCTTGATCTGGGCGATGACTTCAAACTCCTGGAGCAAACAGAAGGCATGAGAGCAGATCTAACTGCCAGCCCCAGCCTCCTCCACAAACAGCCCAACCCCACGTGCACAGACACACACGACAGACCAGAACCCCCTTCCCCAAAAAGGCAGCAAAAAAGGAGAGGGATCAACCCCGAAGTGACAGGCTTGCACCAAGTCAACCTCCTCCCTCCACCCTGCTGTGCTGCTGCCGGGGCAAGCTCTCACCTTCCTTCTCTTCTCAAAGTTGATCAGCCCACCCTGGAAAAGAAGGAGCCAAACATCAGTGTGGAGCAGGGAGAAAAATTATGTACCCACCCTTCCCTGCTCCCCAGCTCCCTGCCACTGCAGTGAGGGTGTTGCTGCAGAGGGGCAGGGTGAGACTGGCCCACTTCCATGGGGGATGCACAGGGCGCAGTGTCCCATACAGGATGCTCTCTACAACTACCAGAATGGAGGTTGTGGAGAGGTGGGGGCTGACCTGTTCTCCCTAGTGACAAGTGATAGGACAAGAGGGAATGGTGTCAAGTAACACCAGGGAGGTTTTGATTGGGTATTAGGAAAAAATTCTTCCCAGAGAGGGTTGCTGGGCATTGGAAGGGGCTGCCCAGGGAAGTGGTGGAGTCTCCATCCCCAGAGGGATTTAAAAGATGTGGTGCTGAGGGACACGGCTTAGTGGTGGTTGGCAGGTGAGGGCTATGGTTGGCCTTGATGAGCTAAAGGGTCCCTTCCAACCAAGCCAATTCGGTGATTCTGGTTGCATGCACAGGGTGCAGTGTGCGGTGCAGGACGCATGGGGGACCAGCTCTCCGTTTATGGGGCTCCAGGCGGCTGTGAGGAGGAAGGGGAGGATCGAGATGGAGGTACATACGTCCAAGAAATCTTTCATGGCAGTGTCGAGCATGACCAGGTCCGTGAGGAAGGTGCCAAGGTAGGGAATGGTGCCCTGCATCACGCCCTGTGGGGACAGAGGGGACAGCCAGGGTCAGCAGAGCCCAGCCCGGGCATCTGCTGGGGAGGGGGCATGGGGATGGCTGTGCCAGACTCACCATCTCCCGCTGCTGCTGCTGCCGCTTCTGAGCCCTCTTCGGGTTGATCTCCAAGGTGGCGAACTTGGACGTGCCCTCCTGGGTGGAGGAGAGGTGGGGTCAGTGCGGGTGCACTAAGAGATGAGCTAAAATTCACCCCTGCTCTTACTGGTACAACATCCCTCATAGGGAGAAGAGGGAACGGGAGCTGAGCTCCTTCATGGCTCATGGGGAGGAGAGGCTCAGTGAGCAGGATCTGCTGCTCCCACTTCCAGCTCTGCATAAATAACGTTCCCTTTTGCATCTTATGTCCTCTCGGTCCCCAAACTGGAGCTACTGGGAAGCTGCAGAGGCATTCCACAGGGAAAAGGGACATTTCCACAGCAGCCCTTCATGAACCCTACCACCCCAGCTAAAATCAGGAGGATTTTGTGCTGGGCTGCTAAAACATGGCCATCACCTGGTGAACTGGAGCCCACCCCACTGCTAAACGCTCAGCAAACTTCAGGTGATGATGACTTTTGGGTGGAGAAGCAGAAAGTCCAGCAAGCTCTGGGTTTTTATTTTTGGCCCAGAAAGCCCCAAACCCCTCCACCCTCAGGCTCAGTGCACCCTGCCTGCACCCCTGCCCGCAGGCCCAGCAGCACTGCCAGGGCTTTAGCCTGGTGCTAGAACACTGGGGAAACTTCTGCCAGCATCAGCCTGAGCCACCTGCCAAGGGACAGGGCAATGCATGTGTGACCTCCCCATACCTTAATGAGAAGCTCCCGGCTCAGTGAGTGGTTGTTCTCATCGGAGAAGATCTCTGAGAGCTCGTGGAAAGTGCGGAAACTCTCCCTGCTCAGGAGAAAACAAGGGGAAAAGTCAGCAACGCTGCCATGGGGGGTCTCCTCCTTGGGCTCTCTTCTGCTCACCCAAATGACCCCAGCTACACTTGCAGCTCTAGCAGGGCCTTGCTGCTGGGGGGCTATTCCAGGGTGCTTTGCATGGAAAGGAGGAGGAGGAGGAGGTGATGATGCTTTTATTTCCTCGTGCTCCTTAGACCCCTGATACTTTACGTTGGTCTCTGGGTTTTGGGCACACCCCAAGAGGCAATGCCAGAGCAGAGATGATTCCATCTACACATTTGAGGGCCACAGCACAACCTCCACCTGGAAACCTCCCCACAGCTGCAGAAGCCCAGAAGATGCTCTTACCGTAGGACCTCATCCCAGGTCTTCTTCAGCCGGTGAACAGCATTGCACTGCAGAGCCGAGAGGATGGCTCGGAGGGAGGAGAAATTCTTTAGGATGCGGCACTCCTGGGGGCAGACAAGGAGATGACAGGGCTCAGCGTTAAAGAAAGCCCAGGGACCTGCTGGGGTTGGCACACCCTCCACCCTTGGGATGGCAAGCTGTCCTACCCGAGCCACTTCGATCCACCGCTCCACCACTTTAGCCCTCTGCTGCGGCTTCAGGGACCGGTCCCCAAGACACGTGGCGATGACACAGTTGGCCACGCTGTTGAACTGAGAGACTGTGGCACGGATGGTGGGCGCCAGGTGCTCTTTGCCCTTCTTGTCTCGCTGGGACCAGATGCAGCCCAGGCAGTGGTAAGGCACCACTTTCTTAAACAGCTCCTGGAGGACAAAAAGGTGGAGTCTCTGTGGGGTCCCTGGGAAGGGAACGGGCCAGGAGGAAAAGGTGGAAGGGGAGAGGCAGGCAGCAGATGGGCAGAGCAGCATTGACTGGGCTGCTGAACGAGTACTCACAGCATCCATCAGCGTGAACTGTTCTGCCACCATCTCCGGAGAGAAGGAGAGGAAATCCGGCTTCCCGTCCCCCACCCCGTTCTCCTCCACCAGCTGGAAGGTGCAGCTCCCGTGGTCCACAGCTATGAGAGACGGTGTGAGGCTGAGCACAGCAGTGCTGCCACGAGCCGGGGCGCACACTGACCCATGCCAACCCCTGCAGACACCCACATCCCACCTCCCGGGCTCGTAATTCCCACCTGGCTTCACGCCTTGAGAAACAAGGCTGAGATAACAGGATAGTCATTTTAAACCCGGACACAAGTGTCTGCAAGGGATTAAAGGCAGATTAGCTAAGCCACTTAGAAATCCCACTTCTGGGGCAGTTGGATCAGCTTCCCACTGTGCCTCTGTGGGTTCAGCCACATGATAAAACGCAAGGTTGTGGAGACCCTTGATGCCCGCAGCCCCAAACGCGTCCCCCTGCAAACAGGGAACAGACCCCCACCTTCTGCCTCAGACTCGCTCTGCTCTTGCTGCTGGAACTGGGCCAGCAGGATGCGGGCTCTGCGCTCCAGGTCTGAGCCGGGGATGTTGTGGCGTACATAGGAGATGAGCTGCTTGAGGCAGGCATAGTCTGGGGGCTTGCGGAAGTCCTCTGAGTACTGGTCCAGCCAGGCACCCAGGATGGAGGAGATGGTGCTGTGTGGAAGGGGGAAAACACAGGCAAACCTGCATGAGAACCAGGTGCCAGGAGAAACCTGTGCGCACCCCAAGAGCCCCAAGCACCTAGAGCATCCCTGGGACAACACACGCCTTTGTACAAGAACCTGAGAGCTACCACCCATCTTGTCCATCCACAGCGGTCAGACTTACTTCTTCAGCTCCATCCTCTCGTCCACGACATGCCTGGCATGGTCCCCATTTGCCTGCACATGGAGCTTGCCATACCTGGTGGGATACAGCGAGAAGGCAGTGAGCATCCTGCATTCAGATGTGTCTCAGCGCTGCCTCTTCTCCCTCCACAAGACCCCCAGTTCTGCCTGGGGGTTGGGATGAATCTTTCAAACACCATCCCATTCCCCCTAGTCTGCCATGACCCCTGTGTTATGGGAAGAAGGAAGAGTCAGCACCGGCCACCTCGCAGCCTGGTACCAGCTGGACAGGCTCCACCTCACTGGAAATTGTGTCCTCCCTGCCCTGCCCCAAAACCTTCCTGCTGATGGGGTTGGGAGGAGCACATCAACCCTCCAAAGCATGGCAGCAGAAGATGCTGGAGCTCTCCTGACCAAAAGGGCTCAGACATCGGCCACCCCCAGCTGTGTTTTGGGGCTGAGAGCAGCCTCACCTGTTAAGCAGCAGGTCCAGCACTTGCTTGGTGGTGGCAAAGGCCCGGTAAGTGCACAGGAAGATAGTGACGTAGGTGGAGTCATTGCCCTTGAAGGCTGAGACCAGGTACTCCACCAGCTTCTCCAAGGTCCCAGCTTTTATCGTCCGCACTTTACATGTCTCGTAGAGGTTTAAGGCCGACTCGTTCTCAAACTGCCAGGAGAGGAGCAGAAGTCAGTGGGGTGGACAAGGACAGACATGATTAAGTCCAATGTGGTCCCAGCAGTTCTATGAGCCGCTGTTGGGCTCTAGGCTGGGACCACAGCCCCTCAGCAGTGCCCAGGACTGGAAAGGAAAGCCAGGTCTGCTCAGACACCAAATATCATCGACCCAGTGAGAAGAATTTAGGAAACCCTGTGAATTTAGGAAAGCCCAGGACATGTCTCAGCTTTGCCAGAATCTAGATGCAAATCAGAACTGCCCTTTTTTTCAAAATGGGGTTTCAAATCATCTCCCCTGTGTCCCTTCCCGTGGGGCAGTGGCCAGCAGGCACTCCCAAATAAATACATGATTCCCAGGTAAGGCTTGGAAGGACAGAGCATATGGGGGAGTGAGAAGAGGGCAGCACATGGGCTGGTATCAACCCTGCCAAGCCCTGACATTGGGTCACCGTGTCTCTGGCAGGGAAAAGTCAGAAACCAGCCTGTGGTGGGAGGCTGGCAGAGCCCCCAGCTTACCCCCAGCCATCGCTGCCCTTTGTTGGCTGTGTGATGGAGCTGCACTTTGCGGAGCGATATGCTGTAGATCACACCATCCTCCAGCTCTTCTCCAATCTCCTGTGTGGAGCTCTGCACGGGAGGACAAGATACACCGTGAGATAAGGAGGGTAAAGCATGGCAGAGATGCTCTCATGGGCTTGTATGAGGTGTCAGGACAAGCCAAAGGCGACAGCCGGGAAGCAGCCAGAGTCTCCCTTGCCTGCTCAGAAATGCAAACCAGGCGACACCAGTCTTCCTGGCCAGCTTATCCCAGGGCCCACCTGAGCCCACACACCGGCAGAGCCAGGACTTGGGAAAGCTGCTCTCCATCTGCTCTGTGTCCCCTGGCTCTGCATCCCAGCTCTCTGCAAACCCAGGCTGTGCCAGCACCGGGCAGCGTGGGGACCCTTTGCTAGGCAGCAAGGGGGGTGGAAGGCAATGCACCCCCATACCTGGCTGCCTCCCTATCCCAAAGCCTTTGGCTTTCCCATATGGTGACTGTGATGTTGGTTAATCTGTCCCTGTGGGAACTGAGCACTCAGCACACCTTTGGTAATAAATATTAACCCTGCAACCCAGCCACCCACAAGCTCTGGCAGTGCTGGCTGGGGAACACAAGGCAGAGATCCAAGGGGGGAGCTCAAATTTGGGAGGAAACCCTGGTGAGCAGCACCAGGGTGGGCTCAGGCACAGCTAGGACAGGTCCCTGCACCCCTGGTGACAACCACAGCCTGGCCCAAGGTTCGTGTTTCTGCCATCTAAAATTTGTCAAGAGGGGACACTTCTTGGGGTAGGTCCCTGGGCCTGCCCCAGCTCCCCCAGCCCCATGTGCCAGCGTGGGGTTTGGCTACAGCTCCAGCCCCAAGGACAACTCGGTTCCCTCCTCCTCCTCCCCTCTCACCACGCTCTGCTGAGTCAGTGCCTCTCTTAAGAGGATTTATCCAGATCCTTTTAAACATCACAGGGATCTCCCTCACCCTCCATCCCCCACGCCAAATGGTGGGACTCGGTGTAACACACAGCAGAAGCCTCTGCTCAGCAGATGGGGACAATGCCCGACAGCAGTAAGCCAGTTAGCAGGGCTGGGGGGGGTGTGGGGTGTGACCATGAGCTGGGGTGCAGAGGCTCCGGGACAAGCCCCCCTCATATCACACTGCCAGCCCGAGGCTCTCTGGCCCTCGGCCTCAGCACACGAAAGCCCTGAGCAATGGCAGCAACGCAGGGCTTGTCAGAGGAGAACCTGCCATGGGGTGACCCAGGACAGAGCCCTGGGAGTGCTGCTGCTCCCTGCTAAAAATCCTTCCCCCAAACTGCTCCTCATAGACACAGTAGCAGCCCTAACCCAGCACCCCAGTTTCAGATGACACTGAGTGTCTCGAGGGCCCCCAAACTGACACGCACCTAACACACTCTTTAGCCATCATCCTCTATCATCACCATCAGAGCAGCAATAACTGCTGTTGTTGCAGCCTGCTCAACTCAAGTGCATGTTGTTAGCATGGCAGTGAGGCAGGGAAGCACAGCCAGCTCAGAGGGTAAGGGGAGAACTTAAAAAAAGCGTCCTGGTCCTGGTTTTAATGAACTGAGGACAGAGATTTCCCCTGAGAAGGGTTACTGAACTTCTTCCTCACTTTCTGCTGAACCTGCTCTTCTCACTTCAGCCCAGATTATCAGGAGGTTTGGTTTGCTGAAGCTCACAAGAGCATCCGTGGGCTTCCAGACCAACCCTGACAGCACCTGCACAAGGTGGTGGACAGACTGACATCTATCTGTATAAGTCCACTTCTTGTTCCATGCTCTGGGATAAATCCCCAGGGCTGGCTGCAGGGCAGTGCAGAGCTGAGCCCGGCTTCAGCTGGCCCAGGACCGTTTGGATGGCAACCTGGAGCTCTGATGGTTGGCACCACCCAGCCCAAACACTGATGGGGCAATGAAAAAGTCCCTGAGCCCATCCTGACTCCCCTCTTCTCTGCAGTCCCATGTCACATCTGGACTGGGAGCCCCGCCAGAGCCCATCTGCAGCATCGGTCCTGGTACAGGGAAGACAAAGCTGTTTAAACACGTCAGCAAGGGGAAGGTGAACTTGGTATGTAGCTAAGAGCACTGGCAGCCAAGAGAGCTGGGCTTCTCTCCCACCACCTCCCCAATTCTACACTGCAAGCTCACAGAAACCCACACCAGGAGAGTCAGCCCCAACCTCACCAGCAGCGATGCCTCAGGATTCTGCTAAAGCCTCACATCCACTCTCAATCAACCAACTACAGTGATGCTACCTAACTGGATCCCAAGTCAGCCAGATCCTTCTCCCGCCTCTTGCTGTTTCCAACAAAAAGAAGGAAAAGCTGTGGGAACTCTTCCTAGTTTGTCCACAAAGATGGTCAGACCCTGGTCCCACAGCTACATGCCACCTTCCAGAAGCGACAGTGATGGATGCTTCCTAAGCACACAAGCCTACCAATGGTGCTTCACATCACCTCTCCTGGGTGCTCTCCCAGTCTTTATCTCCCAACCTGCAGGCCAGCCCTACCCTGCACATCTTCCAGGTGAGCTGGCCTTTGGGCTGGAGGCAAGCTCTGGGTCCAGCAGGACCACACTCCTGTACAGTCTAACACAGGGAAGCCAATTGGCTGGGCAGCTGTAAAACCCAGACACAAACATCAGGAAAAATCAGATGCTTGTTGAGATGCAATTAAATTAATGAGGAACTCAAATGATACAGGAGGACAAAATGTCACAAGGATCAACTCATGAATCACTGGCAGCAGCTGTGCAACTACAGTGGAAAGTATTGCCTCCGCTGTGCCGGGACTCTCGTTCTGTATTTCATGTCACATGCAGAGGATACACCCAGTGTTGATGTGTGTAGAAGCAAATTTTGTTTCCTTCCTAAATTCAAGACTGCCAGATTCATTCATTTTATTTTTTTTTTCCTTTTGGTCTTGCTGACTGGTGAGATAGCCCCAAGTTCCCCTTTGCAGGCCACGCACGGAGTACGCAGCTCCCGGCACGCTCCAGCCGGGCTCATGCCAAGAGCCAGGCGAGCTGCTACACTGGCACATTTTAAAATTTGGCTATTTATATTCCGTGTGAGCTTCCCCTTTCCTACCACTGCTTCTCCAAGGTGCTGATTGTGCATTCCAGGCATGGTGGTTAAAAAACCAACGAAGCAAAAAAGGAGGACGGAGCTGGTCAAGTCCCACTCTGGCACCAGCGGCACGTTTCTCCCTTTGCAGATGAGGGGACACGGGGTGAGGAGAGACACAAACCCCATAAACCCTCTGTCAGTGGTTCAACCTGAGCAACTGAGCACCTCACCATGGCAGAGATGCAGGTGAAGTGTCCCTACTGCGCTGCGCTGGTGGAAGCGATGTGGCCAACAGGCCCAGACTGGACTTTAAAGGCCTGCAGGAAGACCTAGCAAAGTGTTCCTGCTAACTGCAAGCACGTTGATCAGAGAACCACAGAATCGTAGGGGTTGGAAGGAACCTCCAGAGATCATCAAGTTCAAGCCCCCTGCCCAAGCAAGGTCCCTAGGACAGGTCGCACAGGTCAGTGTCCAGATGGGTCTGGAATCTCTCCAGAGAAGGAGACTCCACACCCCCTGGGCAGCCTGTCCCAGGGCTCCCTCACCCTCACTGTGAAGACGTTCTTCCACACATTGGTGCAGAACTCCCTGTGCTGCAACTTGAGGCCATCGCCCCTTGTCCTGTCCCCACAGACACTGAGAAGAGGCTGCCCATTTTCCTCTGTGTCCCACACTGCAGATATTGATAAACACTGATCAGATCCCCTCTCAGGCTTCATTTCTCAAGACTGAACAGCCCCAGCTCATCCAGCCTTTCCTCACAGGGGAGATGCTCCAGGCCTTTAATCATCTTTGAGTCCCTCCTCTGGACTCTTTCCAGGAGATCCCTGTCTTTTTTGTACTGGGGAATCCAGAACTGGGTACAGTACTCAAATAATAAAATGACCTGGTGAGATTTCATGATATACTGAAAACAAATATATCTGGTCACCGACATTGGACAAGGTCCAACAGTGGCAGTTTCATGGAGAAACCCCCTGAACCTTACAGGGTCCCTCAATAGCCAGACTCTTGTTCCTGCAGCCAGCACAGCACCCCAACCCCCTGAGCGAGATCCATGCCTTTTTTATACCAGGGAACCCAGAACTGGATACAACACTCCAGGTATTGATGGTTACAGCATTTACACCTTCCATTAAACTCACACAGAAGGGACTTGGCACCCAGGAAAGGGGTAGATGTAGAAAACAAAGGTTTGATCGTGCTGTCTCTGGCTCAGTGTGCAATCCTGCTCCTCTCCATACAGCCCGAAATGGGCCTCCTGATGGAGGGGCACAAGGAAAAAGCGGCCTGTTTAGCTGGGGGGTATGGGACGCCCAATCCTGCAGAAACAGGGGCTTTTCCAAAAGCAGCCACAAGTGAACTCGGCAGGAGTTCATCCTCTGAAACATGAAACTGGAGGTCCACACCAGATGGCTTGCCTGGCTTTAGAGACAGCCTCTTCCAACTCCAGATAGCCCCGGGGCTGCGTGAGCAACAGCGAGCTCCCCACGGAGAGTTCAAAGCACTGGTGACTACACAGAGTAGGAATTCCTGCTCCGTGCAATCAACTCTTCTACTCTCTGGTGAATGTTCTAGTACACAGCACAGCATCGAACCCCACGTCTTCACGCTGAGGTTTAATAATGAGCTCTAAGACGTAGCCAAGGTTTGGAGCCCGGAGGAAGCGCGGCGGTGAGGGACGCGTCCATGAGCAAGGCGCAGGGAATCTGCCTTCGCCTCTTCTCACCAGCCAAAAAATGCAATAGCCAAAGGACAAGGCAAAATATTGGCTGGGAATCTCCATTTCAGGAAGGGTCTGGGACCAGTGGCGAGGGTAGTTTTAGCAGGACAGAAGCAAAGTGTGGGATTAAGCCGGAGCACGACAGCGTTCCCTGCACGTTACACACGGACAATCATCCAACAATTACCAGGTCTTAAGAGCTCCAGTCCCACATGTCCCTGGGTTAGTGTGCTGGCCTCCACACACACAAAATAATGAACTGCTATTGGAAAAAAGTATTAATTCCAGCACACGTGGAAGAGGTGGAACGGCCTAAAGTGCTTTTACTGATGCTACCTGGATGACAGCTGGTTTACAGATCAAGATGCTGGTGTCACTCTGATCCCTTTCAGCTGGGCTACACAAAACCCATTCCACACAGGCACAACCCAGCACCAAGCCCCCCTGCACCACCATTTCCAGGGACTGCTGCTCCCAGCTGTGAGAGAGGAGCAGATGCTAATGCTGCCCGTGGGATGCCATAACCTGAGGAATGAACAGAGACAAGAAAAGGCAGAGCTGAGACACGGGGACATCAGGAGTTTTGCGTTGCAGCTCCACGTTTGCACAAGTTCAAAGGGGACTTGATGAAAGCCAGTAAGGCCAGAAACAGAAAATGGGGGGAGGAGGGGGTTTACAATCCCCAGCCCCTTCTCAGAATAACCTCTTCCCACCAGGATGGGCAACGTGCCTTTCCAGAAACGAAAGAAACCGGCTCCACCAAGGACCACATCCCCTGCGGCTGACATAAGCCCCAAACTAACTTTCGTTTCACTCCCAGGAGCAAATCCTGAACCCATGTAACGACCAGCAGCAGCTCTGGGGCCTCTCACATAAACCATTTTGTCAAAGGAAATAGGAAAAAAGCCACCCCCGTCTAGTGAAAGGAAAACAACTGCAGTTCCGTGAACCAAAGCCGAAGACCGCAGAAGCAGAAGTACCCTCTGTCCTACCCATCCAAAATAAGCTCACGCAGCACATCACCCTTCCTCACGGGGACTTCCAGGCAAAAACCCCACGGCAAGACGTTCCCCTGTGGCTCTGCCCATCAGGATCACCCATCCGCTCCTCGCACGCATCACTTGGGAGTCTCCTTCCCCAGCCGCGCTCAGGGAGGCTGCTGAGACTCAAGGGAGCTGGCAAAGAACCTGCCCAGTGTCCCCTGTGATGAGGAGAGATGCCCTGTGCTGGTGCCTACCAACCTTGGTGACCCGTGGTACGTGCTTCGGATTAGCAGCCCCAGTGAGGGCTGGAGCATTCTCGCTCCCAAACACTGTCCCAGTGATGGCCATGGTGGCACTGGGGTGTGATGGTTTTCTCTGCCATGGCCAGGGTGACCTCCTGCCATCTCCATTCTTCCTGAGCCATCATCCTGTTGCTGGTGATGGAGCTTGAGACCATCGGGACAGCCCCCTGCCCTGGGTGCTGCTCCCTGCAGAGAGAGATGTTAGGCAGATGAACAGGCTTCCTTCATGGTTTTGGCACTCTCTGCCTTCCTTCCTGCCTGCTCAAAGCCTCTTCAGACCAGGACTGATTCCAGCAGCCCAGGGGAAACAGGAAAAGGATAGACAAAAAGAGACAGAAGCTAAACTTAAACCTACTTTGAAAAGGAGGTGGCTTCCCCGGACACCAAGACCGTGGCAAGAGCTGAGAGTGTATTCTCACCCCATCAGCTGCTGGGCTCTGCAGCCCAGCTTTCCCTACAGTCCTGGTTTGGCTTTCACTCTGCTCCAGGTGTTTTAGCTGGGAAAGTGGCATGGTAGTGGGTAACAGCCCTGGGGCTGTGCATCACTCAGCACCCTGCACTCCTAGGGAGCAGGACAGGGCAGAGGGAGGGGGCACGTCACCCCATATCTTCCTCTTCTGGGCATCTTACACCTCTTCCCTTGGGGTCTGGGGCTGCCCAAGACCAAGGGCCGGTCCAATCCTGCCTCCACAACCCAGAAGGGTTAGAGACAATATTCCAAAGCAGCCCTCTCCCCGCTCCTGGCTTAGGAAGAAGAGAAGGCAGCGGCTGGTGGATCAGTTACAAAGACATCTTGTGACTCGCACACAGTGAGTCAGTGGCTGGAGTGAGGATTAGGAGCACGGTGCTCAGGTCCAGAAATGAGACAGAGCAGATCCACAGGGTTTCTCCCCCATTTGTTTTGCTTTTAAAGAAAACCAAGAGCTTTCCTGCATGTAGAGACCTTTTCGCTCTTTTTATGGTCTGGAAGTCAAGAGTCAGAGGTCTGCAAAGGCAGTCATCTCCATCCCTTCTGTCCTCCAAAGAGCAGGATCAAGCCCCCTGATGATGCAGATTCTGGGGGATCAGCCTTGCTAGTGGGTATCCCCAAGGAAAAGCAAACTCCACCTGCAAGTGGCAGTGCCAGAGATGCCTTCTTAACTCCAACCCCTCTATTTTTCTAACACCCAGGAGCACATAAAGACCACCACCACCTCTATGTGACGCTTCCCCCATCCCACCGGGATGGGCTCCCTTCGCAGGCTGCTGAAGGTTTAGAAGAAAACTGAGTGCAGCAGGTTTTGCTTCCTCTCTAAGTCGATGGAAAAAAAGATCCCGCCGACACAGCAGTTCTAGCTCTTGCTCCACAGTCCTGAGCTTCGCGTTTGCCATCGCTTCGGCCTGCGTTTCGGCTGCATCCAACGCTCAGTGCCAACGCCTACGCAGAGCTGGACTTGCATACAAGGGACGCAGCTGGCCTTGGCTTACAGAGCAATTCCTCTGCTACAAACTCGCCTAGAGCCCGGGGGGTAATTACTGGAAGTGAAACCAGAACATGACTGGTGACAACTGGTGTGTAAAAAGAAATAATAATTACTTAGCACACTTTGCTCTGTAAGGGTAAATAGAGAGCGAGTGGTTCAGAGCAAGTTGTTTTGGCTCCAAACACAGGCCTGTGTTTCATCAAGGTGGAACAGAAAAAACTGCAAGAAACGTAAAAGGAATGAGTTGAGGAATCATAGAATTGTAGGGGTTGGAAGGGACCTTGAGAGATCATCGGGTCCAACCCCCCTGCCAAAGAACTGATTATCTGTGTCCACTTGTAAGCCACATGCGACATGACAGCTCGTAACGCTGCCTTCAAAGGCAGAGAAAGCCTGGGTGCCTGCCCCAAAGAGATTCCTGCTGGATCTAATGTCACCCAACTGACTCCTCCATGGAAACATGGACCTTTTGCACTGGGTGGGATGCTGCTGTGGCAGCGAGAGCTGCCATGTACCTGTATTTGGAAAGGGGGGGTGATGAGGTTGGCATTCAGAGCTCACGCACCTTGGAACCAACTGGTATGGCCATTCCTGAATGTCAGTCATGTCTTAGCACATGTTAACCACAACACACAGACTTGCTTGCTGTGCAACTCCAGGGCAACGCTCGCCCCTCGGCATGGTGCTGTCCCATCAAGCATCAGCAAGCTAGCCACCTACCCCAAGTCAAGTCTTTACATTCTCTATGGAGACATCAAGCCTTTAATATATATTATCCTGCTCTTAGCTCACAGCTGTCAGTCCAGACAACCAAATAATTAATGCTGAGAAGTATCAGCACCCCTGGAACCAGCTTCTTCTGTCAAACCTCCTCCTTGCACGAAGCACACACTTGCAGCACAAGCAGGGCACAAGCAATGCTTAGAATGGACAACGCAGTGACAATGGCTCCAGCAGCCGTCCAGCATAAAACACCAGCCCAGATGTAATGGGATGGGCTTTTAGCCCCTCATTCCACGCTAACCCATCCCACCAGCCCCATGCCAATATTCCCAGGGAGTTTTGCCACATGCCATTCCCAATAAGCTACAAATGGCTGCGCTGCCTGTGCAGGAACCCACCTGTGGTACCTTGCAGAGGTGGGCAAAGCAAGCAGGGAGTCCCAGCTTTCTGTAGTTCTGAAGGTGCACGGATTGGGGTGGACAAACTGGAGGCTGTCCAAGAGCTGTGGCCCTGTCTGGCTGGTGGTAACCATGCCCTCACCCCTTTGTTTCCATTTGAACAAGGTTCATTTTAATTTAGCTCAAGACACATCCTTAGCTTAGATAAGCTGAACCAAAACAAGCCCTCGTGAAATGAATGTGTCCACCCATGTGTTTATACTGCCTTACATCAACTTACATTCCCTCCTGGTGCGATTAAAGCGTGGGCAAAGCTGACAAGCCCAGACCTCTTGGGTACCCCCCCCAAAAATTCCATCACCACAGCCTGTGCAGAGGAGGATGCTGGGGGGGGGCTCCAACTGCCCCAGCCCACCCTGACCCCAGAGCAGGGCAGGCTTGGGCACTCTCCCAGCCTGGCTCAATGGCACCACTGTGCTCTGGGGCCGGAGAGGGGCTCGTGGTGCCGGTGGCGCAGGAACAGCCTCTCCGGATGGCTCGCTCTTTGTGTGCGTGTCTGCACCAGGGTGACCCAGTAAACAGCTGAAGCAGAGAAAATGCAGGAACAATCCAGCGCAGGGAGGCAGCAAGGGGCTGCTGGTGAAAGGACGGGAGGAATAAATGCGAGCCTTTGTTCTCCAGCCGTGCCCCTTGCGCCCCACTCCCACCCCGGCCGGGATGACGTAGGATGCCTCCATTTGCTGCCGATGTGTTTCCCGGGCTGCCCTGCGCGGGGGTCTGGGCTGAGCCCGCCTGGTCCCAGGCTCCTCCTGACACCCACAGCCCCAGCCTGTCCCACTGCATCCCAGCTGTGGGTCTTGGACCATCCCTTTATCTCTGCGGAAGGGCTGGGAGATACTCTCCTCTGGGTTGGTCTCCCCTACTTGTTCCCCTCCCTGGGGCAGCGGTGGGAAGCTGGAAAGGGGGAACAACCACCACTTCTGCTTTGTAATCAAGAAAAATCTCACCTTGGGAGGGTTACTTAAATAGGTGTCGACGAGGCAGTGGGTGCTATATAAGCAGGTACAGAGGCAGGAGTCAACAAGCTGATACCTGGGGGGCCTGCAATCAGGATGTTCAGTCAGCTAAGTCATTTCCACAGCTGAAGCGAGGAGAGCTTAAGTTTAATTGGCACCTTTGGGGAGAAAACAACTGAAAAAAACAATTAAAAAATACATCCAGCTGTTTTCAAGTGCCTGAACATGCACACTGGAAGCCCAAGCAGGGAGGTTTGGACCAGGGCCCTGCCCTGAGAGCTGGGTGTGCCGGATCCTGCGCATCCAGAGGGTGCAGGGCGGCTGCGGTACAAGGAACGTGGGTGTCCAGGTAGGGCACGGGCACTCGGGGTGGTGGGATGAATTCCCACCCTGGACCCTCAGCTCTGCATTTGTAGGTGCAGGTCCTGCCACCAACCGTGTCTGAGCATCAGGCAGAGCAGCACATGCAGACAGCCATCCCATCAGCTGTCAGCCAAGCCCCCGGGGGAGGGGGCAGGGAGCAAGCAGGCAGCTTCACACAGGGCTGATCTGCTTCCCCATCCATCCTGATTCAGCGCAGCCCTTTGCCCTTTTCCAGGGATGGCCGATGACGCAGGTGTACCAGCGTCTGCAGCACCACACCTGCGTCTGCTCGGGGACACTGGGCATCGGGATGTCAGTGCAGCGCTGGGTCTCTGCAGACAAACATTCCCTCATGTTACTAGAGCTGTTTCACAGTGTGTGAAACACCCTGCAAGGCAGCCTGTTCCTCTTGGCCATGGCACTTTGAGGAGCCAGTCCAGGCACGCTCCCACCCTGGCTCATCTGCTCCTGCCACCCTGCCTGTCCATCCCCTGGGATCCCTGGCTGCTGGTGAGCATCCCTGCGGATTGCTCTCCTGCCTTGGGGGACAAAGCCTGGGATACTCCAAAAGCCCATGTGCACCACAACCATGAGAGAGCATCAGAGCGAAGGGGGTAGGGATGCCCACCTTCCTTCCCACTCTTTCTTTTGACATTGCTTGGACTAAGAAGGGTCATGCCCAAACAGTCCCATCCTCCCAGAGCCAAGCTTTGCGGTGAAACACACTGAAATCCATGGGAATGAGGACTGGGAGAGATGGGGTCTGTGGAATATCCCCTTCCCCCCAAGAAGCACCTCAGGGAGTGTTTGTTATGACACCGGCATGAGCCATAGCTACGCTCTGAGTCACCCCCGGCACGCTGCAAGGGAGGGACCAGCCAGGCCCGTCTTAATGCTGGTTCTCACTGTTGCAACCGGGACTGAATCTAGAAAACCACATCGTCTAGAAACCCAGTAATCCCAGTGACAGTCACCAGCAACCCCAGTGACAGTCACCAGCAACGGGCATCACCACCGCGTTGCGCAGTGAGGGGATCTGGCCAAGGGTTCTTGGACCAGAACTGCTGCTGGGACCAAATACCCATTAAAATAAAAGACTCAAAAGCAAACAAATAGCAACATATGGAGAAAAGCTGGGCTGCTTGAAGATGATAAACCAAACTGAGCACGGCATTACAGCATGGGAGGAACGAGGGCTGCCCAGGGGGATTGTGGAGTCTCCTTCTCTCAAGGAGAAGACTCAAGACCTGTCTCAATGCCGACCTGTGCGACCTGTCCTAGGGAACGTGCTTTGGCAATGGGGTTGGACCCGACTATCTCTCGAGGTCCCGTCCAACCCCTACAACTCTGTGATTCTGAGGGCGATGCCATCAGACCCAGTTAACATCTCCGTGTTCTCCAGCTCAACAGCTCTGCTGTGGGCAGCAGAGCCAGACCCTCTGAGCAGCCAGTCACCAGCCTCTCAGGCAAGTGTCTTTGAACAAAAGCATGGGATTTTGGCCTAAACTGGGAGGTGAGGTTCCCAACCCCCCAACTACAAGAAGGTTTGTGCTTCAGCATCCCCATTCACTTCCCACAGCCAAATTTTGGCGCTGTCAGTCTCGGGCGACATGCTTCATTTTGCCCAGCTTGGCTAAACGACAGTTTCCTGAAGTTAATTCCAGCTCTAAGAAGCAAACCCAAACCAAACACATCATTTCACCAGCGAACACACCAGCTCGAGCTGGTAGCCCAGCACAGGCTCTCAGCTTGCAAATCTCCATGGAGACCCAGCCACTGCAAAGAGCAGGGAAAGGTTACGTGGTTTTGCTCCATCACACGGAAAGAAGTTTGGGTAGGGAGCCCTGTGAGGAGCAGGTTTCCACTGGGGCTCAGTTCAGCTGCTGTTAGAGTGCGGTCAGCAGAAAGAACAGCGGCTCTAAAAGTAATGCCTCAGCAATCCAGATGAAGTTGCCTCTGATAAGTTTCCTCTTCAATCTGCTCTGTTTGCAAGTTAAACCAACTTTTTCCCCCCAGCTCTCTGGCCAGCTCTGAGGACTCAGTTGATGCCCAGCAGCTGGAGACATTTCCATCCTGTCCTGCCTCTGCCAGCCCTGGGGTTGGCCAGGCAGTGGTACCCATCATGCATCCAGCACACGGGGCAGGATGACACCCTTCCCCATCCCGATGTATTTCTGACTGCAGGGCTCATCGAAATACCAGCTGTGCAATGAAAACAAACTCCCTGCCGTGGAGCATCTCGAGGGAACCAGGCCTCTGCCTGTGCTTAATCACCGCTGACATTTAGCTGTCACGTAACTACTGACCCTGAGGTATGTTGGAGAGAAACTCCTGGCTGTTATCTAACGTAAAACGCTCTCCCCTGATAAGAGCCCGTACCAGGCCCCAGGAACATAACCAGGAACTTTAAGGCTTATTTGCAGAACATCATCAAACCAAACCAAACCAGGTGGAGAAGGACAGAGGTTTTAGGTGCTCTGGAGTCACCACTTCACCACATGGAAGGAGATGGGGTGTTTGCTGGCTGCTGCCCTGACTACGGCCCAGCCCCACGCAGAGGTTTAGGAAAGGACTTTCTTCTGGGAGAGCTGTTCCCCGGTGTTCAGAGAACAAATGGCCCAGCCACAAAAACTCCTCTGCAAACACCAGATTACACATGAGCAAAGTTACTCCTGTCCCTGCTACAACCCCCTCCCCATGTCTCCACTGAGCAGCCATCCCACGAGACAGAGCCCCTGAGAGTGGCTGGCATTGCTCTGTGCCAGAGCTCAGCTCCCTTTCCCTAACGACTCCGGAGCAAAGTCCAAATGCATCTTTATCAGAGCTCTGCAAGCCAGGCGGGCTGGGGCTGCTGTGATGTGTGCTGAGCCCCACAGTGGGACAGGAAGGAGACAAACTGACACCTGAAGTAACCTAACAGCTCAGTTCCTCCCGTGCTGCCAGGCTGCCCGGGCAGGCAGGCTCCAGCTGCAGGCTGCCATAGGGTGCGATGCTCCATGGGGCTCCCTGGGCACCCAGTCCCTCCTCATCAGAACCCCCCCACCAGCCTCATCTTCCAACCTACAGATGTTTATTGCTGTGGAACGAAGGTCCTACAGACCTCCCCCAACAGCAAACACCACACAGTTTGGACAGACCATGGATGCTGCCACCAGGTCTAACCCAGCGTTACACATGGGACAAACAAATTAACCTATGGAAGGTGTGAGCCTTACAAGTCAACTCTTTTTCCCCCAGGCCCAAGTGATGCTTCAAATCCCAACACTCCCCCTCCCCCCATCCACTCTGCCATCCCACCAAAGCCATGCACAAACTCTGACCCGCCACGAGCCGTGCTGGAGCCCCCCGGCCCCCCCCGCCAGCAGCTCAGCCAGCTTTGTATCCAAATCCCGCTCCTTAGCAACCACATTTTTTTCCCCCCTCTTGCTGGGTCCGTGGGAGATGGAAGAAATATTTGAGAACTGAAACAGCCCTGCTGCAAGTATACATTTAAATGAAAGGAAGGCGGCCGCCCGAAAGCCAGTCACCATGCAGCTCTGGAGATAAGGGCATTAGACTGAGTGCACGCAAGGGATGCCCGGCCTTTCGATGTGGTCTGGAGTGACCTAAATAAGCTCTCTGCGCCTTCAATAACACATCCCTGGGGGACAGCGTGGCTGGCAGGCAGAGAGCAGGGAAGGGTGATGGAGGAGGTGCTGGTGGTGAAGCCCTTCCTATGGTCGGACCACCTCGGGTGGGCCTAAAACCAGACTGTGCTCTGGCCCTGGCTGGGGGGTGCCCACAGCCAACACCCCAGCTCCAAAGCAGTGGTGGTGGCAGACAGAGCTGACGCTCCTTTTGCTTATCACACCCCAAACCCAGGCACATGGGAATGTGGAAGCACTCTGAGACTGCATTTAGCTGTCTCTGCCTGGCAATCCCACCCCAACAGCCAGAAACAGATGGCCATAGCGGAGTGATGGTGTGATCTGGGGGACCCCAGAACGCTCCGAGCTGCAGCATGGGACCTCCTGCCTCCCCCATCGCAAGGAGCAAAGCGGTGGTGTGCAGGTGCCTGGGGAGGGGGCTTGACTGTCCAGCCTGGGGGTAAACAAAGATTTCAGTTTGCAGGGCTGCCAGACTGGTACTAAAGGCCCTGAAATCTCAGCGAGATCCCAGTGCTGGGCGGGGGGGATTCCCTCCCCTATGGAAACACAGCACGGCAGCCTCCAAGTAACCTAATCCTTATACAAACATATTTAGAAGCCTCTATCTAGCTGCTCCTCTAACCATACCAATAAAAATATCCCTCCCACCTCTGTTACTCCCATCCTGTAGCAGCCACCAACAATCAGCATCCCCGTCCTGCTCCCTGCCTCACCGCCCACTCGGAACACTCCTGGAAGGGAGCCAGAAGGTAGGTCCCCATCCAAGAAATACCAACGGATGATGTTCATCTGGCAAATTGCAAGGGGCATATCGGGTTGTGCCTGGGGGAGGAGAACAGCCTGAGAGAAAAAGATCTTCCCTCCAAAGGCACCTTAGGAAGCCAAAAGAAAATGGCTTGTAGGAGCTATCTTTGCCCCTCCCTCCCCTCCTCCCTGGTGGTAAAGAGCAAGCCCTGACCTCCAAGGCATCTGGGCTGAGCAATTGGAATTTTGGAGGATGTGTTTAGCAAGTGAAAATCTCCTAATTGTTCAGAGAACACAGACAGAATAGCAAGGGGACAAGTTTTTTTGATACATGTCAACCCAGCCACTTTCTCTAGAGGTTCATAATTCAGCAGCCTGAAAGTTTTGGTCTGTGTCATCTGCAGCCCTGCTTAGGACACGCTTGTCCAGCAAGGACCAGGATGAGGGCCACCAAATGCACTTTGTGGCTGCCACTGGACAGGACACTGACACTTGCTGCTGACTTGGGGTGGACTAGAACTGGAGAAGTCGAAGCAAAAGCTCTGCAGAGCCGCTCTGTCTGTCCCTCACTTGAGAGGGTGTAAATTTTCCATTCCCTGTGGTTAAATCACGGCGAGAACACCCGGCAGCACGTGGTCTCAGGACCTGAAGCAGATCTCCACGCCATGCTGTGGGGATCGATACCGTTGCTGCAGGATACAGGCAAAGGTTTGCCCTGCTGACATCCATGGGGGGCTCAGCCAAGGAGCGGAAAACAAGATCCACCTTCCCCACAACCTGCCCAGCAGCTTTTCAGGGATCCTCTATTCCCAGCCTACCCACCCCGTAAGCTGGCATAGCTCCAGCGAAACCAGTTCGCTCCCAGTGCGGGGGACACGCTGAGCCCGGGGAAGAACAACTCCCTTTGGCAGCAGCAACAACCCCGGGCTCCCACCACAAACCCAGGGACCGGTGGCAGCGCTGCAGGGACTGTTACCGGGGGTTAGCCAAACACTGATGGTCTCAGGGGGTTTTCTTATCCAAATAACCCGCTCCTCCTCCCAGCGTGCGTCCTGCAGAACAGCTCTACCCCAGGGTTATAAGCACACCAGGACAGTTACCACAACACTGACACTCTCACTTCCCCCCCACTCCCTTTCTCCAGTCCTGCACTGGAACGCTGACCAGCACAACCCACCCCGGGGAGGGGGGGCTCAGTGAGAAACGCAGAAGCCCCCATCTGGGATCATACTAGAGATGTGTGGCTCGCTGAGCGCATCTAACTGCTTGTGAGGCAGTGGGTCACCGTACCCTGCGACGGGATGTGCCCTTTCTTGCACATGGAGAGTAAAGAGAGGAGAATTTGCCTGCGAGTTGTTGAGGGCTGGGAGGAAAGGCCAAGCAATCAGATGCTGGGACTGAGCTCTGACCCAGACACCCCCAGAATTCTGGGCAAAGATGGCTCCAGAGAAGGTCTGGCAGACAGCCGATACCCTCTGCTGTGCTCAGGTGAGCAGGGACTTGCTGAGGGTCAGGGGGGCCATGCAAAGTCACCCCCAAACCCAGGGACTTTTCCTCTGCAGCCTCCATCACCCAAAATGCTGCCAAATCCTCTCCAGAGCCTCCTCTGTCCAGGGTGTGTGGGGGCTCAGTCTCTCCCCTGGGGTAAGAGCAGCAAGCTGCATCACCCCCTCTTTTCCTCCCCACCCCTCTTATGCTCCCTGCCAAAAGCATGGCCCCTCAGCCTCCCGGAGCGCGGAGGGCCAGAGAGGCTGGACTTCCTGCCAGGCATAACACGAACCAGATGATGTACTCCAAACAATGTCAGTACGCCCACCCCCAGGAGAGAGAAGCAGGGAGGGGAAAAGGGGGGGAAAAATAAGCTGGATGGAGCTTTCACGAACTCAGAGCTGATGAGCCCCGGCCACCAGGCCAGGGGAGAACCCATACGGCCAGAGCCTGAGGTGACCAAAGCTCCCTCGGAGGTTATGGAGTATGGACCGTTTAGCGCTGGGAGAAGGAGCCATCGCCCCCCAAACACAGGCTGCCCTGTGTGGGTATCTGCACAGTAACTCAAAAGGTTTTAGCGGTGATTCCCCCGCTCTCCACCACCCCCCTCCATCAGCAGGAAGCACGCAGAGCAGAGAAGCACATCTGCAGCTGGCTCTAAATCCCAGCAAAGCCAGACTTGCTGACCCTTGCTGATATTAACCCCTGCACCACCAGCCCGCAGGGCAGGGTGGCTGCCCTGAAAGCGGCACTGCTGCACGCCAAAGCTGAGCTTCTCCCAGCGCGCCGCTTGCTCGGAACCAATAAGGCTCCTGGCACGCTCTAGGTGATCATCCATTACTAAGGAAAGAGCCACATCCCTGACTCAGATTATTCCGGGTGCCTCTGCACGTAACTGCCATCAACAAACCGCTCAGACTGAGACTGCCGAGGGGACCAGTTCAATTCTGAACCGCCCCGGGTCGGACCCAAAGAAGCACAAATATTTTGCATCCTCCAGCAGAGCCCTCCCCGATGATGCCCTCAACCTTCCCAGGGGACACTTCTGTGATTTAGACGAGCCTAAAGCCTTTACGAGCAGCTCGGATCTAAGCAGGCTCCTGCCTCCCCAGCAGTCAGGCTCAGATAAAACATTAAAAGCCCCCGGTTTTAGCAATCTGCCCCTTTCCCGGGTTGTTTTAAGGGAGAACGGCTCTTTGGTTTCTCCCAGCAGAGAGCCTGGCAGCCTGCCGGCCTCAACGGCAGAGGGACAGGGAGCAAAGAAATAAAAGAGCAGGAGGGGGGACAGACACCCATTTATTAAATAAACCCGAGCAGCACCAGGCGGAGCAGTCTGCCCGCAGCCATGCCCTTCCAAGGGCCGGGCTGGCTTTACCCAGGCTGCCAGAGAGGCGGAGAACCCCGAACTAGAGAGGGATGCGTGTTCGCGCTGCCTCCGTGCCCCGACCCCGCTGAGACCCCATAACTCATCGCAGCTGTGGTTTTCCCCGCACTCACCTCCAGCGGCGGCAGGTCCGGGTCGAGCTGTGTGAAGCTGTGCAGCACCACGGGGCTGCTCTCCCCGGCCACCTCCAGCCTCACGCCGCCCCAGAGGCTCCGCGCCCGCCGGCAGCCCTCGAACATCCTCTCCGGGGCGGGCGCGGAGGCATGGTGCGGGGGGCCGCGCCGGCGGCTCACCATGGGCACCGCCGCCGCATCCCCGGCGCCGCGCTCCGCCGCCGGCCCCGCCAGCGCCCCCGGGATGCTCCCGGGGAGGCAGGAGCACCGAGGGAGGGACCGATCCGGAGCCACCGGGGGAGGGGAAGAGAAAGAGCGGCGGAGGCGGGAGGAGGGTCGGAGGGGAGAGGGAGGCGGCGGAGCGGCCCGGGAGCGCCCGCAGAAGCGGGGCAGGCGCCGGGAACCCGCAACCGCCCCCGCCGCCGAGCAGCCTGATGTCACCGCGGGGCCGGCGAGGCTGCAAAACCAGGCACTGGATTTCCTCCCGCAGCCTCCGCCCGCCCGGGGGCCGGCGCGGCTCAGCTCAGCTCGGCTCGGCTCGGCCCGGCCCCCGCGGGGAGGCGGGGAACTGGGGAAGGAAGGAGGTGCGGGACGCGGAGCCGGGGGAGGAGACCGAGCTGGGAGAAAACACCCCAACCAACCCCCAGCCCGCAAAAACGCGAGGCGGGAGGCGCGGCACGGAGCCGGCGGGGGGAGCGGGGGGGGGGGTAGCGGGCCGGAGCGGGGGGCGATGCTGGCCGGAGAGCCCTCGGGATGGTGAACGGGGGCGGGAGGGTGCGGAGCGACGGCGGGGGGAGCAGGGGTAGGAGAGGAGCTTTGTACAGCCCGTAGAACGTCCATCTCCAGGGCTCAGCACCCAGCTTTGGGGCTCAGCCCCCCATCACCCCACTCCCCCGAAGAAAACGTATGAAATCCAAGCAAATGAATATGAACAGCCGCCGCACGAGCTCAGCCCTCCTCCAGCAGCACCGTGTGTGTTCGGAGCACTGCCCAGCCCTTCACCCCGCACAGCTGCGCGTCGTGGGGTGACACGGTCACAGCCCTGCAGGGGGGCAGGAATCAGTCCCCCAGGGAGGATGAAGGGACATGACCAAGGCCACGCAGCACGTCAGTGCCGGGAGCAAGGTCTGACCCCTGCCCCACGCCAGCCCCCCAATGTGTGGGCGAAAGGGGGAGCAGGGACCAGGGCACCTGTGTTTGACCCAGCAGGGACCCAAGGAAAGAGAAACAGGGTAGATCCCACTTCAAAGAGGCGCCAAGCCTCCAAGGCAATGTTGAAACCCCCTAAAACATGATTTTGTTTTCACTCGACACCCCCTCGAACCCGGCACAGCGTGCTCCCCCCTGCCCCCATCTCCTCCCTCCTCACATGCTGCCAGCAAACCGCATCGCAGGGTCCGGGCGGTTGCTGCTGACACCAACAAAACCCAGAGTTTCACGCCTCAGCTCCCTGCACAGCTGAAATAACACCGGCCTCCCAGCCCTGCAGCTTTACTTCCGAGGGGAACACAGAGCAGAGGCTCATACACCAGCTCTGCCAAGGGCACCAGCAGCTCCTGCCCGGGCAGGAAAGGATTAACAAGGCTGCCAGGGATAGGACATGCTTCCAACTTTAACATTTACCAAGCAGGAGGATGAGCGAGGACAACATGGGCTATTGTCCTGCTTATCTGGAGCCACAGAGGGTCAAGGGAACTTCCTTGGACACTGTGTCAAAGGGGACCCAGCTGTGCACCAGCGCCTTGTGCTGCCCAACACAGCCCAGCACCTTCAGGATGCTCTCTTGGGTGCAATGTGGGGCTTACGCTACCCAGGCACCGACCCGCAGCCCTGATCCTCAGGTCGCCCCACGGTACCAGTCAGGTCACTGGAGCTTTCTCCACTGCAGAAAGGATGTGGCAGTGCTCGGCACAAAGGTGTCCTTAGACCCACCGGCGTGTCAGGCGGAAACCGCGTGACACTGCGAGATGCTCTATAAAATGAGATCAGTGGCGTGCACCGCTTCTCCCAGCACACAGAGAGATCCGAGGCAGAGCCCAGCCCTCTCAGCATTGTATCTCTGGGCTGTAGCATCTTTGGGAAGGAGACTGTGCTTTTCTTGGGTGTTTATCTCTTAAGGCAGTGAAATTATGGTCCACCACTGGGATCGCTCGGCACTGGTTGAGTGCACATAATAAATAAAGGCCCTACTCATTTTCAGTTGGCAAAACCCTTCAGAGCCCTCCAGCTTCATCTGACCTCCAAGGAAAGATGCAGCTCTCTCTTGATGGGCAATTTTCACCGGTCCCTTGGTTGACCACTAAAGATGGTTTCAGGGGAGAAACACTTCTGATAATGGATAATAAATAATATAAGGCAGGAAAGGCAACTGCAAGGGTTTAAAAATAGCCAGCCAGTTTCCTCTCTCCTCTCCTGGGAACCTTCTGGGTCTGAAAAGCAAAACACTTGAAGCAGGGTCAGGAGCCCAAGTCCAGGATGTTTGCTCAGCGTAGCTAACCCCAAACACTCCACTATCAGGGACCAGGCTCTTGAAAGTCATGGGATTTGAAACAAGTCACTTCTTAGGGCTCAGCGTAGAGCCGAAAAGTAACAAGCACATCACCCCCCCAGGTTTCTCCCCTACAGCCACAAAGGTCTAGAAGTTATTAAAAAAAATGCAATTATTTCATACACATGACTCCAGGAGCTGGGGATTTAAGAAAATGTTAAACGATGGGCACAGTAGAAGTATCATTTTACACTTGGCAAACTCAGCAAAGGCTTTCCACAACACGGGGCATTGACGTCAGCTGACAATGTCCCCCCCGGCTTCAGCAGAAGCAGAGACGGGTGCTGGGGGAAATCCCTTATCTTTGTTTCTCTACACCACCCTGCCACCAGCACTCAGCTGAATAAATACAAACCCATGGAGCATCCTCAGATCAGCAATCTGTGCTCCTCTGCTCCAACCCGCAGGTTCCCCTGCGTGGTGAGCAGCCCGGAGCGGGTAACAGCAGCTTTTGCAAACTCTAAGCAAGTTTTCCTGGTTCAGTTTGATCCATTTGGGTCAGGACCTGCAGATTCAGACCTTAGCTTCTCAGCACGGACCCCAAGCTGCCTGTCCCTGTCACATCAGCTGGCACACACAGCCTTTCAGCATCCCCCTCAGCTCCATCCTCCAGCCCTCCCAGCATCTGCCCTCCTTTGCTTTCATCTCGCCGCTCTGCTTCCAAGAAGGGCTTTCCAGCACATTTCCTACAGGACAAAACTCACAGTGACCCAGTTCCTGTGCTCTATATTTCTGGGGCTCTTTTTTTTACCCCCCACTGGGCCACTGTCTGAGCAAGCAAGGCTGCCCACCTCAAAGCATCACTCAGAAATGCTTGTGTAGGGGTTACTGCCTCCTGCACAGCATCAGTTATCCTGCACATACCTGCCACCATCGCCCTGGGGAACACACTGGCACCTCCTCTCAAACCCCCTACTTTCCACGAGCTGCAGTGAGCCTCCAGCGTGAGAGATGCCATAGCAAAGACCTGACAGAAGCTGCTCTCACCCTGACCAAGAATCAGCTCCAGTCACCTCTAGCCAAGCCCCTCTGGAGCATCACATACCACCAGCTTTCACTGTTCAACAGGCAAGTGAACTGGGACCCAACTCAGCAGCCTCTGATGGGAACCAGGCTGGTTTATGTAGGAATCACAACATTTTTTTGGAACATGGTCCCAAGTTCTGGCACCAACTCACAAGGCACAACAACTAAATCCCTGCAGCACTCTGTGTCAGGCCGCTTGCTGTAACACAGAGATGGTAACACTTCCTCCTATTGTAGGGGTTGGGGAAGCCCTTTTCGCTGCTTTTTTAAAGGCTTTTTGGAGGAAAAGTGTTACCAATGGAAAAGAATTACTAACTAAAGGTCAGGCTGCTCATCCCATTTGCATTGAGTCTTAAATCTGAACTTTTGGATGCTTGGGCTTTAATTTGAAAGGCTTTCCTTTCCACTGCTCAGGCTCAACTGGAAGGTTATGTTGTAAGAGATAATAATAATAATAATAATAATAAACTAGCACTGCACCTCTGCTACTTCAGCATGAGAAACCAATGTCACTGCTCTGTGCAGCACAATCTGTACAGAGATGTGGGATAAGGGCAGTTGCTCCCCAAATCTGGAGACCCTCGGTGCCTTGCAGACCCAGTTCTCGCTCACAAACACTGCCAGTGCCCCAGGTAACTGGATTTTAGAGGTGAGCAGCACACTGCTTCCCATGGCTTATGGCAAGCACGGATTTCAGGGAGTTCCCACCTGAGGATTTCAGATGATGGGCAGTGGGATTGGTCGTTCTGCCTCCAGGTTTTGGGTGTTTCTCAAGGCCCATCAGGCACTGTGCCCTCTCTGTGCTGCAGGGAGGGAGGCTAAGCAGGTTCTCCCTCACATCGTGCCCCTTCTGCCGTTGGCGCCTGTCCTCCAGCTGCAACACCCACACCTCCCCACAGCCACCCACGGACAGCTACCGATGAAGCAGCGGGTTAAATCAGGAACACATCTCTCCTCCAGCCTCTCCAAAGCACGCCAAATATCTTAACACAGCAAGTCAAGCCCCTAACCATCCTCAGCTCCTCTGCTAAGAAGCACACACAAATCCCCGGGCAATTAGAATGTAAAACTCTCCATCCAGCTACTCTGTGTTTCATTTCCTGCAGCCCCTGCACGCAGCTGGGCTACAGCATCTCCTGTGGAGACCGTGGAGCCTCCTGAAGCCCAGAACAACGATGCAATTACTCTACAAGCCTCGGAGACTCAAGGAGTATTTCTCTTCAAACCTACTTCTTATGCCATCTGCTTGGGCGTAGTATTTGAGCATCTCTTGTTAGGGCAGCCAGTGACAAGACAGACCTCTGGTTTTTCAAGCTCGCTGACGGCTAAAAACTCAGCAGAACAAGGGCAGCATGGAGGGGGGGCAGGGGAATGGAGCCACTTTCTAAGAAACAACTGACCACAGCGTGCTTTGTGCAGGTGTTTCTGGGGAAAGGTGCCCTGATTCCTTCACAGCGAGGTGCTGCACCACCTTTTGCAGTGAAAAGAAACCAGGCAGAAAAGTAAGAGGCAAAATATAACCATTTAAAGTGTGGCCAGAAAGCCAAGGGCCGCTTTGCAGGGCACTGATGGCAGGGGCACGCAGCAGAACAGGCAGGAAACCACCTTGCCCAGAGCTTGCTGTTTTGAGAGGGCTATAAAACACGCAGCCAGTTTCCTTAGGGGCTGTCCCCATGTCATGAAGGCATTCCCAGGTTGCAGCATTTTCCTTCTCCACGTGTTTCTCCACGGAGTTCATCAGGCGTTGAACTGCTGAAGCCTGACACGCTGCAGGCACGCCAGAGTTCCTCTGGTAAAGACCATTTTCTTGAGCTGTTTGGCTTTAAAGGTGGCTTTTATCTCCCTATCACCTTTCTGCCAGAGCGTCTCTGTCAGCTCTTCTGACACACACCACCTGAGGTGCTCCTAACCAGAAGGAAAACAGGAAAAACATTTCTCTGCGTTGCTTAGTGATCAGTGAGCGGTGGGTTCAGGTCTCCCAGGTCCTCAGTTACTGAGATTTGCATCCCTGCATGCATGGGTCCTCTGCCCAAAGGCCAGGGAAAGAAAAATTGCTGGTAGGAAAGATGAGGAAGGTTAAAAAGCCAGAAAAATTGGCAGGAAAAAGGGGAATGGGTGTAGCCCCTGAAGATAGGGGAAACTCCTTTCTGAAATCAAAACCTCCCTTCCCATCTGCTGGAGAAATAATCACAGAATTGTAGGGAAGGGAACTCCAGAGAGCATCAAGTCCAACCTCCCCTGCCAAAGCAGGGTCCCTAGGACAGGTCACACAGGTTGGTGTCCAGATGGGTCTGGAATATCTCCAGAGAAGGAGACTCCACGCCCCCTGGGCAGCCTGTTCCAGGGCTCCATCTCTCTCACATATTGGTGCAGAATTCCCTGTGCTGCAAGTTGAGGCCATCGCCCCTTGTCCTGTCCCCACAGACACTGAGAAGAGGCTGCCCATTTCCCCCTGTGTCCCACACTGCAGATCTTGATAAACACTGACCAGATCCCCTCTCAGGCTTCTTTTCTCCAGGCTGAACAGTCCCAGCTCATCCAGCCTTTCCTCACAGGGGAGATACTCCAGGCCTTTAATCATCTTTGAGTCCCTCCTCTGGACTCTTTCCAGGAGATCCCTGTCTTTTTTGTACTGGGGAGCCCAGAACTGGGTACAGTACTCAAATAATAAGATGACCTGGTGAGATTTCATGATATACTGGAAACAAATATATCTGGTCACCGACACTGGACAAGGTCCAACGGTGGCAGTTTCATGGAGAAACCCCCTGAACCTTGCAGGGTCCCCCAACAAGTCCCTCAATAGCCAGACTCTTGTTCCTGCAGCCAGCACAGCACCCCAAGCCCCTCAGTTCCCCCAGAGCACTCCAAGCACTGCTGGACCCCATCCTGCCCAGACACAGAGCGGCCAGGGGCCACACAGACACACCAAGCATAGCTAATCCTCCTCCCAGCTGCATCACTTCACAAAAGGAACTCAATTTGTTGAGGAATTTACTTACTCCCTCATTACAACCTCTGGCAAGGGAGGTTATGTGCTGGATTTTCGTGTACACACGCAGCTCCTCCTCCCTCCAGCACCCTCACACTGTGCTACTGGGGCCAGACTGGGAGCACCAGCTCAGTTCAAAACACCACTCTGTTAAATATGCAAAATATATCCTGTGACAACTGTCTGGTGACAGCCTATCAAACGGAGCAGCATCACCCGTGGTTCCAGCTTCGGGATGCTCGTGTCTTCCTGGGTAGTGCTGAGCAGCACCATCCCCACTCGAACCCCCTTTCAGTGCAGCCCCTTCCAAAGCAGCCAGACAGCAGCAAGCGCTCCATGGCCAGGCTCACAAGCTGGGTGGAAAGGAGCAGGACCATGTTCTGGCTCTGCTCACCTTTCAAAAACACATTCAAGGGCAGGCAGCACATTTTTCCACCGACGACAACCACACGTTCAGCTGAATCGTGTAAAAGGAGACTCTCTGAAACAAGAGGCTCTGGCAACTGATTAACAGAGAAATCCCAGCGGATAATGAAGAAACTTTGCTTGGCAGAGCGCTGGTCCTCAGCAGCAGCCCCTACCCCAGCACGTTCTCCAGCCCTGCTCTCTCTTGTGCCTTCCCTGGGTGACCCAGGCACGTTGTGCTGCTGCAGCCACAAAGGGGACAGGTACACCCGCATCACCTGTGCCGGGTGGGCAGACAGACGGACAGGCAACTCGGACTGGCCTTTGGGTCCCACTGTCCAGCTGGGGAAGCGGGAAGTCAGCTCTATTCTGGCTGTCATCCCACTGGCTGTCCTCCTGGGCTGGAGAAGGTGGAGATGGACTCACTGCTGGCCCTCTTCCTGGGGGATGGGTCCAACCAGCATGTGGGGGGCATTGCTGAGCACTGCGCTTGTGTCACATGCTCTGACCCCACGATACAGAGGTTTGGGGACCATGGGATGCAGGGACAGGGATGCAGATTTGCATCCATGGGACAACCATGGCTGGTGGAAACACCGTCCCCAGCACACTCCAATTCAGCTCCCCAAACCCGAGTGGCACCATTTGTTCCCCTGTCACTGGAATGTGATGTGTCTGAATACTCGTAGGGGAGGGAATGGAGCCACAAAGGTGCTAACAAGTCCAAGGAAAAAAAGTGATGCCACAGCACAAGCCCAGGGAAGCACACAGAGGTGACATGTTGCACAAGATTAAATTATATCTCCAGTTTAAAGGTGTGACCCAAACAGGCTGCAAGATGCCAGGCTGCTGTGCCAAGCTGATCTGAAGAGCTACAGGTAGTGGAATAAAGCCGATTTACACCTAGCCTGGGCTTAGTACAGAGAGAGCCTATACAGGAGCGAGGTGGAACAGATTTAAATGCCAGATCCTGGAAATAAACAGAGCAACACTTAAGGTGTACCACCCACATAATGTTAACACCACAAGTAAATAACTGAGGGTACTTAAAATAAGACATCCAGTTAAACAGGAACAAAGCCCCTTCATGGGGGGATATGGAAAAGGATGTCCCAACAATAGTCCTGTATCTCCTTCAGCTGCACAAACGTCAGGGAAAGCATACATCAAAACCTGGACACATCGGAAAGCCGCCGTGAAAGCTGCAGGAAAGCTGACTTGATTTGAAGTGAGGAGTAAAACCTTGGAGCCAGGCTCAGGCGGAGCAAAGAGCTGATGTGATTGAAAGTGAGCAGCTGAGAGAGGAGCCAGAGGGCCCAGAGCAGCCGCAGGGGTGAGGGAGAGGAGCTGCAGCAGCACCACCGCAGGAGTGATGTCCAGCAGTCCAACCAGCATCATCATGCCTGGACCAGCATCATCACGCCCAGGTCCTTGCTGACACCCTACCAAACCATTTGGGCCATGCTCACCTCGGTGTGGGATGGGATGCAGCTCACGGACATGAAAATATTCTGCTTTAACAGCTCGAGCACACACATGGCGGTGTTGGCCACGTGAGAGTCAGGAAACCAGGCTGGCAAGAGCTGGAAAGGGAAAGTTTCATTGCCCAGCCCTGAGCCGGGTATTGCAGAGATGAAACAAACACTCATGGGGCTGAAAAGTCAATTAAGAATTGTAAAAGTCTTTTCAGCATTCCCAGGTATTGTTAAGCCCCTCAGACAAAGGATGTTTAAAAAAACCCCATAAATTATTTTCCCTTCAGTAATTACCATTTAAAAGGTTTCCGCTCCACATTGTTTGAGCAGGGGAAGTTACTCCAGGGCCTCTCTCAATGGCCAGCAAACTCCTTTTGTTGTGGGCTTCTGGCACGGAGGAGCAGAGCTCTTCCAAACAATACTGTATATGCCATGGACCAGGGCCAGATTTATCTCTGGGTTACAGTGGCACAAATACCAACAAACCCTGCGAGCGCTGAGTCACAGCACGGCGCTGGGTCCGGCTGCGGCACCGATGACCCTCCCAACCTTCTACCTTTGGCTCCGTGATTGATGGTGGTTTTCCTTCAAGCCTCGGCTCTGGGGACCACGTTGTGTGCTGAAGAATTTCAGTTTTCACAAAGATAAAAAGGTCATCCTGTGAGCACTGAAACTACTTGTGTTGCTTCCTACGGCTCTGCGTCTCGAGTCGGTCTTTGGCGCCTAAAAACGTACGAACTGAGAACGAAAATATTTTTGTGGTTCAAGTGTTTATAAGAAGCATCTCCCACGTGGATTTTCTGGTGTCTAATTATACATGAAGTCATGCTACAGATGTTCTGGGGCATTTACAAGATTCTCTTCCTCTTTTCAACCAGCTCGTTTTCGGCGTATTTGCATAGGGTTTAACTATCAGCGAGCCCTGAAGCAGGCCAGCAGGTTCAGAAAGCATCTGGGGAGGGAGGACACGGACAGACAGACAGCAGGACAACATGGATCTTACTTAGGTAGGAAATCAGCCTTGAAGAATTTTCTGTCCCTGCTAGTTGCAGGGATAAAAAAAGAAGCTAGAAAGCATGACCTGAGCATTTGGAGAAGGGTCAGGGACCAGTCGGTGAGTGAAACGAGCTGCTCCCAAAGGATATCATCCAGCAAGACTTGAGGCAGCATCCTGCAGCTGATGAGCTTCTCCCACCCTCAGCTCCCGTGGCACAGAGAGGATGGGCTGATGAAGCCATTCCCAACACCAGTGCAGGTGGATTGTTTTTTAATCTCTGCAGCGCACACTGTACAGGTGTCATCGGTTAGTCACCCTGTAGCTATTCACAACGTGCTGGTCAGGAGCGGTGTCAGTGTTTCCATTACACCGGGGTGCGTAACCCGGCATCACGCAGGTGCGATGCCAGGCCGGGCGCTGCGAACACCAAAGCCCTGGAGAGCTTCCCTGTCCCATTTCCTCACCCAGGAAGAGATTCACCCCTTACTGCAAAGCTCTTTTTGGTGAGATGGGGCAGTGGGTACGTTTAGTGGTCCTGGGAACTGAGGTTTGTTTGATGGAGTCCTGCACGACAGGCTGGATGGGGAACCCTGATGCTTGGAGACAGCGTCCTGCCTTGTGCTGACCCCAAAGTAACCTGGATAGAAGGTGACCAGGACAGAAGGGTAAGAGCTGTGGGTGTAGACACGGAGCCCTGTGCAGTGGGAAAAGGTGGAGCTGTGCCTGGTTGCTTGTCCTCCTCCTCCTCCTGTGTTTCCCCCATCCCTCCATGTTTCCCCCATCCCTCCGCCAAATGGAAAGGGAAATCCGGGATTTTCAGCTGCTTTTGATTCCCTCTTGCTCGGCACACAGCGGGGTGGGAAGGGATTAGTCTCCATTTCCTGGCTCCAGCCAGCTCATGGGAACCCCCGGTCAGGGGCTCCCCGACCCACGACTGTGACGCTGCTTGATCCTGCATCGCTGCAACAGCTGTCTCCATCCTGCCTCCCCCCACCCTCAATGCACCTCCCCAGAGCCCCCAAATGTGCCTCCCAGCTGCTCCAGTCGCTCAGCCCAGCAGAGTCTGGCCCTACAAACTGTTTTTCCCCTCCTTCCTCACTCGGTTGCAGTTTCTAACTCAGTTTCTACTTAATACCCAGCATGGGAAGTAGCAGTGCTGGGGAGAGTATGGTGATGGAAGAAAAACACCTCAGACCCTCAGAGCGATGCACATGGGAGCCCAAAGCATGACAAAGGGGTTATTTCTAAGGTGGGGTGTTTGGGTGCTGTTCCCTGGCAGGCAGAAGAGCAAGCCCCCTTATCTCACATCACCAGTGTTGGGGGGGGGGGGGGGCTGTTCAACACTACCAAGATCTGTCACATCCCAAACAGCTCCTCAGCGTCTCCGAATCACGGATCTGGATCCTGCCAGCTGTCCTCCCGAGTTCACAGCACCCAGCCCCAGACTGCAAAGGCAGCTGGCAGCAGGATGCCTTCGGGGATCATCAGGGATTCCCTCACTCCAGGAAGGAGGAATGTCATGGGGTGCCCAGCCACCCCCCCAGCACACACAGTCAGCCCCAGCATGAGCCCAGAGAAGCCAGGAAAGGAAGGAGGACACAGGGCAGAGGAGACGCCTGCATGAGTCTGCGTATCAGATGGCAAGAAGAGCAACAAATCAGCCTTTGGATGTTGGGGTTCACAACATCCAGGCATCACTTTAAGACAGAGGAAGTTTCTTACCATAGAGGCACACAGGAAGATGAGCTCCTGAGATGCTGCTCACGACCAGCATCTGCATGGAGGTGACACCTCAGCCACCGACCAGAGCACTGGGCAGCATGCTCCCAGTCCAGCCAGTGAGCGTGATGTCCTGTGCATGACTCCAGGAGCCAGGATGTGAAAATACCAAAAGTCACAAGTTTTACCCAAACCGAGCCCGCCTAGCCAGCTACATTACAGCATGGTCATATGACAGAGCAAAGGGCTCCGGCCAGAGCCATCTCCTGGGCTGAGATGGAGCCAACCCCTTCAGCATACAAAAGCCACACAACTGAAGCACTCCGGGTTCACAACAGGACAGAGCCAACACTGAGCTGCACGGGGCAGTCCTCCTTTCCTTGGGCCATACTGTTTTATCACCTCATAAACATGCTGCACCGAAAACAAAGATGCTCTCTGCATCAAACCGGCACCGGGTAGCCAGCACAGCAGCCAGACCATGCCGTGCCAGGATAGGGCTCCTGGCAGTGTACTTTCTTCCTGCTGTTTGGAGCACGCACGGCTGGGTTCAGCCCTCTCTGAACAGAGGAGCAGTGCTGAGCTCTGCTTGGTAATGCTTAGATCAAAGAAACTTGCTGGTCGCATTCAAAGGCGCAGGAGTGCACAGGGAGCGTCAGGGGATCCACCAAAGGCCGTGTGTTCGTTTTGGAGAGGTGCCGAGAACCCGCCAGGGCATGGCACTGGCCAAGGAGCAGCCCCTGCGTGCTGACCTGAGGATGCTTCGGCAACACCATGGACCAACCGTGTGGTGCCTTATTTGAGCACAGGCGGGCACCGAGCCGCACCGGCAGCCCTCGCGGCACGCTCCTGCGACAGCTGCTGCTGTAGGCTCCGCTCTGAGCCCCGATGCAAAGTGACAGATGACAGAAAATCGTATTGACGGGCCCTTATTGAACCAAACTGTCAGGAGGCAGCTGCTCCACAGCCCGCTGCCGGTCTGCCATCCATTGGGGTAGCCAGCTCCGGGGTGCGGGGATGGAGCCAACTACCAGCAGCATGTGGGCACCAGGACCTGGCTGTGCATTAGGTCGAGGGTCCCCCGGTATTGTCAGGATGAACAATGAGAGTGGAGAGTGAGAAAGCCAAAAGCACAGAGAAGAAGTCCCATTTCACTTGAGAAAGGCAAAGTGCAAGAGGCAGAGCCTGCACAACCTCTAGGAGACACGTGTCTATGGAGCGAGCTGTGAGAGGAGCAAGCTCTCACATTGCCCTTGGATTTCAGACAGAGAAGTTGGTGCTAAAGGATGGAAAGGAAGAGCAAAGCAATGGAGAAGCGCTCTAGGATATCGCCTGGACCATCAGTTCTGGTCCTTACCCAGAGATGGGTTGCAATGCCACAAAATCTCACGGGTTAGCCTTGCTTTACGCAGCAGAGGATGTGGCATGCGGTATTTTGCCTGATTTTCTTTGCAGGTTCTGCCCCGTGGCTCATGCCAGGGAACACAGACCCAGCCAGCCCACTGACAAAAACATACTGAAAGCAGATCGATCGAACAACTACTGGAAACGTCCATTCCTACTGCACTTGCACCACCCAGAGATTCAGCATTGCTTTAATTGCAGCAATAACTCCATCAGGGCAGCAGCGAGAGCTGGTGAGCACCCAGTGCTGCAGCACACGAGGCAGATGGTGTCACCGAGCCCGACCTGCTGGCATGGACACTCCATGGCACCACACATCTCAAAATCTGCACAGGGATCTCTCAGAGGTGATCCTGTCTGGGTGACAAGCCCCGAGGCAGGATGAGTGGCTGTACCGCAGGGAGTTGCACCAGATGCCAGTTGAGGCTCCAGGGGTCTGGGGCTTCGTTTCACTTTGGCATCCCTTGTCTGCCCAGCTGCACCACCCTGGTCCTGCCAACTGCTTAGCTGAAGTGCAACCCTGGCATTGCCGGCCCAGGACTTCCAGGGCTTATTTCCCTGGGTGAAATTCACTTGAACACAGGGACATGCAGAGACTCTGGATTCTTTAGTACCAGTGACCCAAAGGCAGCAACAATTGATGACCCTTTTCCCCATCTTTTTATGCCAGTGTAAACACTCACATACCACACCAACCACTCCCCCTTTGGGACTGCCACCACCTCAAAAGCTCCTGGGATAGCTACCTTGCCATCAGCCAACCAAAGGTCCATACAGGAGCTCTCATTGCCTTGCACATTCACATTCAAAGCCGGTGGGCATTAGCCATTTCACAGGGCAGAGGTACCCTCCCCCAGGACCAGTAAAACCAGCACAGAGGTGCACCCCACCCCAGTACTACTGTGGGACCCACTGGCAGGCTTGAAGCTGCTCCATACATGAGGTATGGGATGGGCTCAGCCCTCACAGCCTTGCCAGGGCGATTCCCAGAAATCCCAAGACTTGCCAGCATACTCCTGGGTTTCTGTCCTTGCAGATTAGAACTCAACCTAGAGGAGTTTTTTTCCATAGTTTCCAGTTTTCTCCAAATAAACCAAGTGATGATTCACCCAAGGGAAAAGCAGAGTTTGGCCAAGAGCAGGGATGGAGGGATTTTTTTGTTTTTGACTGTAATTGTGGTCAGGAAACAGTCCCAGAGCTCATTTTCAGCTCCTCCCTCTTGATAACATCTACCATACACAGACAGCGCAAAAGAAACAGCCTTTGAAATAAACACAGAGTTTGATTCATTACAGGGCTGCCTGCAGCTTTTGCTTCACCCCAACACTTGGTACATGGTTTCAACCTCTGACGGTCACAAGCACCAAATCCCTGTCCCTGCCTGGCTCACAGTTAAAGCCTTTCCATCCCAGGTGTGGAGCTGCACGGAGGGAGCAGAGGGATGCTGAGGGATGTCTCAAGCCCCCGAGGGATGTTTCAGCACCCCTCCCTACCCCCTCCCCGGGGCTCAGTTGCCATCAAGACAAGAGGATTTCATGCCCTGCAGCCCACCCCACTCACCCCATCACCCAAAGGTGCCCTGCGTTTGAGCCCTGGGTGCAGCCCTGGGAGGCAGCTGAGCCCCACTGACAGTGCAGGGGAAGCATCTATCCCCCCACCCTCTTTGGGGACTCAGCTTAGGTGAGGAAGGTGCATTTCCAGCTTCTTTACAGTGCTACACACATTCTGGCCATCATCCCTGCTGTGGGACATCACCCTCAAGTGCGGGACTCTGTCCCTCCTGCCACTGACCAAACAGATCCCTTCAGCCCTTGGGGCTCAGGAAGTAACACCATTCCCACCCACTCCCACAAGGATTAATTAGCTGCCATTTACACAGCACTCCAAGGTGGTACAGGAACAAAGAAGCTGAAAATTAGTAGCTCGTTATTGCTGATCTGAAAATTTTTCTTTTATGTGCCAGAGGACAACATTTCACCCAAGATACCCAGGTTGCACTCAGCTAAAACACTTAAAGCTCAGCTGAACATCACGGCAGGGAATAAGCTGCCGCTACAGCAAACCTGGGAACTAATCGTTTGTTCCCATCTCCAGCCCCTCTGAGCCCAGCTCTAAGGTCAAACTCAGCTTTTATCTTCTCCCATATTCCAGTAGGCTGGGGAAAAAAAAGAGTAGCATTAGAGGGAATAAATTAGCATGTGAAATGTAATTTAAACTAATTAGCCCACTGGAGTGGAAAATATTTGCTAACCACTTTGAAGTCGAACCTCCTGCACTTATTTGGACGTCACAGAGGAGAAAGGAAGGAGGCAAAGATGGGGAGACCACCAGGATAGGCTCCAAAGGATTTGAGAATTTCACCTGACCATTCATCTTTCCTTCTCACTCCATAGAGCTGCATTAACCACCCAGCTCAGACCAGTTGGGTTGGGAGAGACCAAAGGCTCTGACTTTGCCATTTACTGGGCATTGCACCAGTGGGGTATTTCCCAGTGGTTTCCACCATCACACAGGGCTGGGTGGCTACATGGCATTCGCTTGGGACACCCTGGGATGCACAGCCAGGAGTGGACCGACCTGCCAGGCAGTGGGGACACACTGGGGCTGTGTGAGACGGGCTTGGGCATCGGCAGCACCCATCACTGTGGGGCATCACTTACTGGTCCCTCCCAGCCCTGTGGGCTCCCGCTCACAGGGAGCGGATATTGCTCATTAAGCTGACAGAAGAGCCTGCCATAAAGCTCCATGGCATTAGGGAACCAGCTGAGATGCCACAAAAAGCCGTTATGTCACTTGCAACAGGCCGCTCATTGATTTCCCCATTTCGCAGATATAGAAACTGTTGCTCTTTTATCAGCAAAGCTCTGGAAATCCCTAACCCATAATAGCCAGAGGCGCACCCCAGGAAATTCTGCAACTGCTGTGGCTGAGTTATGAAAGGGAGGGACTGACAGCCCCATCGAGAGCTAGAAGTGAGGGAAGGAGAGCCTCCCCTGCCCAACGCGAACCTCACGTTGAGGGTAGTTAGGGGGGTGGGGTTTGGGGTGACATTTTCCAAGCCAGGCCTTCCCGCAGCTATGGTCCCACTGGTGATGGAGACAGACAGATGGGATCCTGCAGAAGAGCACAGCTGAGGTCACTTCCACACTGTGCCTTGCATGTGCGAGAGATGGGGGCAGGAGTTGTCCCTTCGGGAGGGAAGAGACCTGACAGCAACCCAGGTATGCTGGGCCTCAGAAGGAGCACACCAACAGTGACCAGAAGCTCCAGTGGCCACACCAAAGTGGGTCCCAAAGGAAACCAGGGGTACAGCAAAGCACAGCTACGCTCCTGTAGTTTTTGGCTTTGCCCTGTGCCTCCTGCCTGGGTCCTGGGTACCACTGTGCTCTCCTCCTCTGGCCACAGCACTCCCATTCATTGCAGTCACATCCCAGCTCCTCTGCCTCTCCCTCTGCCACCCTTGTCCCTTTGCTGCCACAAGAAGTTCCTGGGAAACACTCGTCCCACTCCTCACCCACAAAGCCAAACAGGACCTTGACCAGAGGAAGGTTTCTGGGAGCCAGCTGGCTCCGACCTGAACCACAGTGCATGTACGTGGCACTGTTCCTCCGGCAGTGAGGAGGACAGGGCAGGGGGAGCTCCCCATGGGGCTGCATGGTGTTTTGGGAAGAGTGAGCTTGCTGATGGGGCACGACACTCCTTTCAGGAAGGGCAGGGAAGGTTGCAAAGTGCCGACTCAGTGCTGACCCAGAGCATCCCTGCAAAGGGCAGGGGGGTCTCCTTCCCATGAAGCAGATGTGTTTTACTCCCTCCCATCCCTGTCTCCAGAAGATCCACAAGTGCTCCCACGCTTGCAACAGGTCAGGGAGGAAGCGCTGGGTCAGGGCCAGCCCACTGCAGCACAGGCAGGGCTCCCAGGCTGGTTAGCCCATTCCCTAGCTGAATCAACTTCTGGACCCCCAGTTTTCCCTCAAGCTTCCTTTGGGTGTAAAGCATCCAAAGATCCCCCGGAAACACCACTCCTACACCTTTCCCAACCTCCTCACGCCATCTCCAAGAAGAATGGCAATTCACAGGGCTGGAAGTCCTGGAATAGAGGGGGAAACACCGACAAGGTTCCCTCCACCATGCCCACGCAGAAGCGAGAGCAGGGAGATGAGCAGGTACCTGCACACAGGTGGGCGTCAGACACCGAACCCTGGCTGGCTGCGGGGAATCCTTCAGCTGTGAAGGAGGAGTTTCCCCATCGACCCACGGACAGAAATGCTGCTTGGGACTTCCCCACCGGCATTTCCCCACCAGCCCTGCTTTGCAGTGGAGGGAGGAGCCAGCTCCGTGGGGAGTCTGCAGCCACCATGTCCCTGCTTCTTCCAGGGCAGTAGAGCAGATTGAGCATCCTCAGCCTTGAAGCAGCGGTACCCAAGCTGGGAGAGGCAGAGCGGTCCCTCACCTGCTTCCTGTGCTTCCAGCCAGTGCCCGCCTTGGGGGTCTCATCCTGCTCTGCCCAGAGTAGGGGATGGAAGGAAGCACCAGCAGAGCCCTGGGCTGGGACAGGTGCCCATGGCCCAGAAACACCCACGGTACATGTACAGAGCCATAATTTAAGTGGAAACAAAGATGCTGGAGATGACATCCCAGCCTGACCTCGCGGCAGCTGGAGTTTCCACAGGAAAGCACTAACCCTTTCCATCCTGTGCAGTGTAGCTAACACACCAGCAACGACCTGAGGGCTAGGCACGCCCTGACATACCAGATCACTGACCAGTACCTCACCATGACACAGCTCTTGGCGTGACCCAGCACCTGCCAAGGGGTTAGAGTGACTCATTAAAAACCCAACCAAGAAACATTCTAACGCAGAGCAAAACCCCCTTAAAAATTATCCTTCTTTTCTGCAGTAAAACCAGGGGAGAAGATTAGCAAGCAGAAGTCATTTCCAAGCAACCCAGGGCAGGGCATCCCCCGGGCCCCCTCCCAGGCGAGGGGAGGTCTTCAGCTCCAGCATCCCTGCTCTGCAGAGGGAAGCCTCCACCTCTGTCCTGCAGACCCTGAGGATCCCCCTTGCCGCACCGCAGGCTGCAGGGAAATCCAGCGCCAGATCACACTACCGAGCGGGAACGGGTATCGCGTGGGCAAGCCCTGAGAGATCTGCTGCTTAAAAACCAAGATAGAGGCAGGAAAGATAGAGGAAATTGTGCTCAAGGAGAATAAAGCAGCCAGCCGCTGGTTCACCCACCTCATCCCATGCTCCAGCCACCTCCCAAAGCCCAACCACCCTCCCTTCTTCCCACGCAGGAGGCACCTGCGCTTTCAGGGCGTGTTTCCCACCCCCCTGGCACACCCCACTGCCAGCTCTGCAGTGCCCATCACAGGTATCCTCATTAGTGCTGCAACACGGTAGATCCCAGCAAAGCCCCGGGGTGTTTCTAAATATAGGAAGCTCCCTGCAAGTCCCCTGTCCCTGCAGAGACACTTGCAAGCTGCTGAGCTGGGGATGCTGCTGAGATCCAGCAGGAAAGTCCTTCTCCCTCCAAGGGAATCAAGCTCGTTTCTGTACCACCACTTCACCTCTCTGAACGCACAGATAATGTAGAGGAGAAGGTAACGTTAACCATGGCGTATCAACCCTTTGCCATCAAGGAAATACAGATTTAAGGCTTGTGCAGTGATGGTAAAAACACTGGATGCACAGAGCAAGAACACGGGCTTCCCCCACTCCAAAATCAAAGGAAGTTTTGCCTCAAATTTTAACAGCACCTGGATCACACCCAAAACCCTCACATAGGTGGGACACCAGCTGCTCACCACCCACCAGCTCAGGAAAGCACTGCCCTTATTTTGAGGTCTCCAGTAGCTTTCTCAAAAGGTTCCTCCTTGCACAGTCAGATTGGTGGTGTATTTCTGCAAGGGGCAGGGTTAAGGTGACAAGAGGAGCCCTCACCAGGGATCCCCTGACCTGAGGGCATCAGGAAGCCTCAGCCTCAGCGCTGCAGCCAACATCAGTTCTTGCATCGTGGACCAAACCCTGCATTTGGTTGCAGCTGCAGCGCAGCAGCAGAGCGAGGGGGCAGAGTCAATGCCCACATGGATGGCAAAGGGCAGGGCTGTCACAAAGGTAAGTAAAGGCAGAGTCAAGTTCTGTAGCCCATTGCTGCCTTCCTGGGTTTTCACACCCATCAGCCACTCCAGGGCAGCAGACAGCCACAACACGAGCCTTCTTCCAAAGAGGAAGGCTTCCCCTCCCTCCCAAACTACTCCTTTCATTTTGGTGCCCTGGCTTCAGCCAGCACAAGACATGATCTGCCTCAAAATACACCGCTTCAGAGAGGAAACAGTCACATCTGGAGGCGGTGCCAGCTCTCGGCATCTTTAACTTTGCCAGAAGTTCACCACCCTCGGATAGCACTGGGGTGGGGTCAGGGCACCTCTCTGCCCCCCTTGCACACCCACCACATTCCTGGAGCCGAAAACAGGCTGGCGCCTCGCTTCCCTTCTACTTACATCGTCATCCTGCACGCTCAGGGGGATATCCAACATGCACATCTGCACGGGCTGCACCAGAGCCTTCTGCACGTTGAACAAAGGTTTTGCCTCCATCTTCCCAGGGATGGAGGGGCTGCTCATTCTCTCTCCTCCTCTCTCTCCGCCGCTCCTCTTCCAGGAGCAGGTCCAGCCCAGGCAGTGAAACAGATCGGGGACCTCTCCCTGCTCAATTTTTGTCAGCACATCTTGCCAACAGCTGCTGCTTCTGCTGCTCTAAGAGGTCTTATTTCCTTCCTCGCAAATCAAAGGGCTGCGAGGAGCCGCACCAAGATGCTCTGTGTGTGTGTGTGTGTGTGAGCAAGCGCGCGCGTGTGTGTAACCAGCGATGATCCCGGGGTGGGTGAAACAGCCCTTCTTCTTCACAAGCATGCCGCGGCACGCCGCCTTCCCCCAGCCTCTCCTTTCTTTCAGGGCAATCTCGGTGCTGGCTCTGGCTGTCGCTTTGCGCTGGCGTTGAGGTTTTCCAGCCTCATCTACATGCGTGGCACTCGCAAACCCCGCGCATTGTCTCCGCGACACAACAGGTCCTGCCTGCTGTTGATTTCTGATTATGATCAAACTGTGTCTTGCAGTAGCTACAGCATTTCCCTCCGGCTGTTGTGGCAGGCAAACAAGCAGGGCTGGAAGGATGAGAGGGTGTGAGACAGGGAGCACGAATGATCGGAGCTGGAGCCTCCCCTTTTCTTCCCTTCTCTTCTCCCATCCCTGCTTTCCATTGTCGGAGGCAGTTTCAGTTCAACGCCCTCCCGGACCTCAGCGAGGCTTAAATAATTCACATCCAGAGCGAGCTCAGGAGCCTTATGGCACACAAAATGCAGCCTGGCACTACCACTTAGGGGATATCAGTGAGCATTTTGTTTGTGGGTCAACGATACACGGAAGGTTTTGCCCAGGTGAGCGTGATACCAGCTGCCTTTCCTGCCAGAGCGTGCCCACGACTCCCAAAACTAAAGGGAATATGGCACAAGATGGGGTGTTCTGCTACAAAGAGCATCTTCCTACAGAACTTGCACTGCCAGCAGCAGTAGGATGAGAGAACCGATGTGGGGCAGCACATGTATCACCTGCAAACACGTATCACACAGTTGTTGCTGCTCAAACAGGAGTAAACCTGGGGCCTGGCCCGTGAGCCGTCCTCTCACCCTGGTCAGCAGCAGAGACCGGGCTCAGCAACCGGGGTAACACCCAGGGTGCCTGTTTGGGAGGCAGCAGTAGGGACTGGCAGGTTGGTGAGATTGCCCCCAGCAAGGAGAGTCATGGGGTGAGCACCCAACGGAGGGGTCACGTAATGAAAACATCCCCATTGCCCTCAAACAAACAGGAATTCATGTCCCCACAGCCGCCCTTCTCGCAGGGCCCAGCGGGTGAGACATAAGGAGCAGACCCTGCTCTGGGCAGGTGTTTTTGGGTGGTTTGCTGTGGCTGCAGGCTGCATTGGGTCCCATGGCAGGGCTGCCCCATGCCAGATGCAGGGCAAAGGTCTGGGATGGCGAAGCCTTGTCCCAGCTTTCCCAAACTCAGACACTGCTGGAGGCCACAGGCCCAGCTCCCGGCACGCCTGGGTTCGAGCAGCGCCGAGGAGCCCTGCTGAGCTGGGCATTCCTGTGGCGTTAGGTAAGCCGGGCTTGGCAAGTCCCACTCAGCGCCCAGCCAGCACCGGCTCCGCTCGCTCCCGGCCTCACTGGCTGGGCTGAGTCATTCACTCAGGAGCCAGAACTGGGGTGAGACGGGTCTCACACACACACACGGACCCTTCGTGCCTCTCACAGTCAGAGCTGGGCACCTTCCCAGCATGCTGGGCCAGAGCGTGGGACTGCAGCGGGGTCCTGCCCCCCGTTCCCAGAAGCAGCGCGAGGGTGAGAAAACCAGTGCAGGGGGAATGGGAACTAATGGCCAAGCCTGGAACAAGACCAGAGAGGGACAAATCCATCCTAAGTAAGTTTTAACTGGAAATTAGACAGAAGTTTCAAGCACCGTATGGCTGAGATGAGCAGCAGCACAGGACACACCGCAGTAGCCCCCAAGAATGGCCTTGCAGGGGAGGAGAGGCAGGAGATCACAGCTACAGCACACAGACAAAGCCGTATTTTCAGGGCCAGCTCCTGGCTGACAGCAGTTTGGCAACTGTCTGGCTCTGTCTACCACTGAGAGGTAGTGCTGCAGCCCAGGAAACACCCTGGCACAGCCCATCACCACCCCTCTACGTACGCTGATGCCTTGGTGACTTGATGCAACACACACGCCCATGGCGGACAGTCCCACGTGTCACACTGCCATCACCAGCACTGAAACTTGCCCCCAGCATGGGCAGTACCCACAGCTCTGGCTGCAGAAAAGGTGATTCCAGCCCATGCTTCAGCCCCAGCTGACGTTAGCTCACCTCCCCACAGCAGCACGTCAGCAGAGCACAGCTTTCCAACAACAACTTTCCAGTAACAAGCTGGGCTTGCCCAGCCAGGATTGCACCTTCCCACAGGCCCAAGTGACAGCACCAGCATCCCAAGACAGACACAGACGTCACATATCAGTGCCAAGTCTCCAAGGGCACCATCCCCAGAAACCCACTGATCATCCTGCCCAGCAGCTAATGTCTCCCATGGGAGCAGGAGATGCTGCAAAAGTGGTGTGGGAGTCCTGTCATCTGCTGGTGCCTGTGGGTCTCTGAAGGGACACGAGAGCTGCTATGCACAGTCAGCCAGAGGTAACCAGCCAGGTGGTGTGGGCATCTGCACAGCCCCAGGGCTGGTGTGAAACCTTCCCCTCAGTCATCAGGGACCAGCTCGTGCATGTCCACCCACCAGTCTCCCCAGACACCTGTGTAAGTCACCGGGGAACATAACGGTCCTTCAACAGAAGCCTGCAAAGACAATTTCCCATTGGGAGACTTTCAGCAGAAGTACAAGGCAAAGATTCCCCTGGCATCAAACCAGCCCAGACAGGATGATCCTATGCAGATCTTTGAACAACAGCCTCATCCTACTCCTCCTCCAGCCTGGCTAGTACGAGTGGAAACAATCCTACAACCCCAGATCCTCCAGCAACAGCAGCCAACCGAGCACCTTAAACACAAGCCGTGTTGGGAACAGGAAAGCCATCCCTGCAGGCACGGGGCTGGCTCACTGCTGGAGCCCAGCTGCAGCAGTGCCAGCTCAAGGAGCAGGGAAGCCCTGCGAGGGCTGGAGGAGGAATCTCCCCCGGCTCTCACCTTACCCCAGCAGCCACTTCTGCCACACAGGGAAGCCCCAGCACAGCCACCGATTCTTCCCCGTTTCATTTTGCACCGGAGCTTTACTGTTTCCTGCAGATCCTGCTGAGCAGATAAAGCCCATCATGAGACCTCACTGCTTAGCAACCATTACTGGAAAAACACTATTTTCCAGTAACAGTCTTGGCAGGAACAAAGCAACTGCAGGGCAAATAAACTGTGATCCCTATGTTGGACACGTTCTGCTCCTGACCGCTCTACTGCTGCCCCAGGGAGAGACTGGGTCCTGCCTGGGGAAGGGTGTCCACCTCTTAGGGTCTGAGCAACCTCCCCTGCACTGCAAGCGTGTCGTTTCGGGCGCACCACGATGGACCACAACTGAATCTCTGCATAGGTGGATGCAGGACCCAGTGACAAGCTGGATCTGTGTACCCAGCGTAGCTGTGATGGAGTAAGCAATCAGAATGCTTCAAAGAATCAGTGACCAACCTCTCCCACCACATTGGTAATCCCTTATGCCAGGTGACTCACGAGGACAGAGGCCCACCTAAGGAACGCTGACTCCAATGCTGGATGCTGTCAAGCATCAAAGACTTCCACAAAATTAAAGAAATTCCACAAACAATGGCAAGTTTGTTTTTCAAAGGAAATGGCAGCCCCATACTTTGTCCACACAGCCCACAGGCCATGGCATCCTGCACAAGAACACGGTATTTGAAGAGGAAGGACGCAAAATTGACTGGTTTATTTTCACTGTGTGAGGCTGATAGAAAGGCAAAGAGGAAACAAAGCAGCATGACAACTGAAAGGTAAATGGAAAATCCCAATGGTTCTTCCCCTTTGATACTTATTGGTAATAGGAAGGGGAAATCTGCTTTCGAAAACACAGAAATCCCAACCTGACAACAGCCCAATTTTTGGAAGAAATCTGGCACTTACAGAAAGCCTGAGGGAAGGTTTAGAGAGGCAGAAACAGGCCCAGAGACGAAGGAGGATGCTTCACGGGACATCAGGGGACCACAAGCAGGTAGGGTACCTGTGTCTCAGTGAAAAATCAAAGGCATCTCGGTATCCACGCTCATGGGTGTTTCTGTGTACCCCTTGTGAAATCTATCTTGTTCCAAAGGAGCGATGAGAACAAACCCTGCTGATTTGAGTCTGCACTCTTTTCTTTAGGGATTTATATGAAGAAGCTGCCTTTGTTCTCTCAAAATGACTCCTGGTAATGGCCACAGCCTGTGCTGCACCCCACACCTCTGGAAAGCCCGACTGGCACTCGGCATCCTGAGCAGAATAAATTCCTGTGCTCCCCAGAATAGACATGCATGCAAAATTAATTTGCAATCAAGCCCGTGCGAAGCATGAGATGGCCTTTTAATAGGTGCAGAGCTGCAATTACCAATGCAAAGTGAAAGCCAACAAGCATTTAAGGGGGAGGTGGAGGAAAACCAATTAGTTTTCTTGGGATTCCTCCACACATTTGCCACATGAGGGATTTCCATTTTCACGCTCCCCTGGGGGCTGAGTGCATGCACTGGGAGCCAGTGTCCCCACGGGGAGGGAATGGGGATGCTTCCCCATGGACTCTCCCTCCATGGTCCCGTGATGCGGCTGTGCTGGACCGATCTCCATGGAGACGGTCACTGCAGCAACAGAGCCCAGAGGTGCAGCTCACAGGGTTGGGAGAGGATGGGAAGGAGAGCCAGGATCACCTCTCCCCCACAGGAAAGGGACTGCCTGGTACCCACACACCTCCTTTCTGCTTCCAAGACTGTTTTCCTGCATGGGCAGGATAAAAGGGCTCTGCTGCTTATGATTCAGCCGCCTTGTCCTGTGCTGAAAGCGCTTTATCCTATTGAAATCATTCCCATGGGAGCTGGTAATCTTAAGCTGTCACGGTGGGTACAGCATTGGAAGGGAGCCGAGCTCGAGGCTGTCATGGCAACACTTGATTGAGTGTCCACAAGAGCCCACGGCCCCCAGGCTGGGGACACTAAGGCAGCAGCCCCCAGGCGCACATGGCTGGGGAACACGCTGCTCAAGGAGGGGTGCCCACCACTCTCACACTGGCCATTGCCTCTTTGTGCTCAGGTGGAGAAGGACCCCGTGGCCCCGGGCATGTGTCATGCTCCCCGCTCCTTCCCACCCCAAGTGGCACCAGCACCCTGGACCACCACACCACCGGAGGGTGAAAAGGAGGATGACAGTCACCATATTACACCCCACACTTCACAGCTGTGTTAACTGCCCCTTCCTCACTCACCCCCAAACTAATCCTGGTTTCCCACCAGGTTGAGCCCTTTTAATGACATCTCCCTGGTCCCCCCTGTGCCCCACACACCCCACCATGCTGCAGGAGAGACCTGGGCACAGCTCTGATGTGGGGGAATCCCTGGCACAGGGCCTGCATGTTCTGTGTGCACATTGCTGGGGTGACTATCCACACAGGGGTGCCCAACATCCCAGGCTTGGTGTGCACAGCAGGCTCAGGAGCCAGGGGCTGTAGATGGACCAGTGTGGGAGGATGCTCAGGCTGCCACGCGCCCATCTCAGCTGCTCCCTGCCAGCTCTGAATACAAGAAAAAGCCCCATCATCTCTCAAAACACATGCCTGTCAGGGGAGCCCACAGCTCTCCAGCAGAGATATGAGAGACCAGGGCCAAGATTAGGCTCCCAAACATCACCACACGCCATCCCCTCTCAGGCCAGCTCCAAACCATGCCCTGGCAGTGCAGCCAGACATCTCACCAGGACTGAGCCAGCAGCACAACTACGTGATTCTCACTGCAAACAAACCCTTTGCTGGAGAAGAGAACGGTGCCAGGGGAAAATAGAGTGCTGAGGGTATCAGCAAGCCATGACAATCCCCACTGTTACCCATGATAACCTCTCCTGAAGGGTTTATTCCACCTGCCAGCCAGGTCAGAGCTGCAGGGTCTGCAGTGAGGTACGGGGCTGGGGCACCCTCTCCAGGCACAGGCCCCCGTGCAGGTGGGGCATGGCACAACATGCTACCTGAGGCATTTGCCAGAGAAGGAGCAGCCTCTCTCACTCATGAGAGCCTTCTGCACCAGGTTTCCTTCAGCGTGTTTTCCAGGGCTCAGCAGAAGCTTAACCAAGCCTGAGGGAGCAGGCTCCTGCCCACCCAGCCCTGGAGCCTGTTCTTGTCCACAGGACGCCATGGCGTGGCGTCTAAAACCATCTTGGCTCCTTATGCAGGCTTTACCCTACACAACAGGCAGCCAAGAGGTTATCTGCTGATCCACATCACCTCTCCACAGCACTTGGCAGAGAATGAACCGCAGGCTCAGAGAGATAAGAGCCACAGAGGCAGCACCTCAGAGGTCTCCAGCCCTACACACTGGCTCTCCCAGTCCTCCCTGTCCACGCTTGCTTTGCAGGCTATGGGGTTTAAAGGGGTTTCTACCCTGTGCAGCCCCCTCTCCTCCAGCTTGTGTCAGCCACAGGGATGGGAAACACTCCTTGCACATCCAGATTGCTGGAGCAGGGTGGCTTTCCTGGAAGTTTCCTTCAGGGCTCCCATTTAGCTGCTTCCCCACCCTCCTGTCTGGGCAGTGAAGGGCTCCATGTTGCTTCCTCGGCTGCAATACTCTGTGCAGACCTCTCTCAAGAGGCACAGCCCGGGACTAGAGCAGGAGAGGCGTTTCAGCCTAGACCCCTACCCTGCATGAAGGTGAGAGGGACAAGGACACAGCAACCCAACCCAAGGCTGTCAGCTTGGAGTGACAGCCCAGGGAGCGCAGGGGCCCTTCCCTTGCCTTCCCTGAGGGCTGCGGCTCCACCTCAGCTGTCCAGGCTTGGCCCCCTCGAAGTGCAGGCTACCACGGAGGGGGCTGCACGCCCCCGGCCCCTCCCCTGCCAGCTCTGCAGCCCCTCAGGGTGGGAGCCTGCTGTGCTTTGGGGATGCCAAGTTGTGAGCTCGCTTTGCAGTGTGCAGATCAAGGAGCCATCCTTCCAACCCGCGGTCACCAGGCACTTTCTTACAGCAGAGGAGCATGTGCCTGCCCTCAGTTTTTAGGTGGAGCCACCATCTTTGGCTGGAGAGAGGGGAAAACACCTGGGTTTCCCCACACTGGCCCAGCTGTGGGCACTGGAGCTGGGGAACAGCTGGCACCATGGTGCTGTGTCAGCATCCTGACCACCAGAATGGTCCCAGGCACTGCACCAACCAGGCCCATCTGCTGCAGGAGAACACCTGTCCGACACCACCAGACTGAGGGTGTCCAATGCCTCTGCAGGAGCCCCCCAGCAGCAGGGCACAGCACCAGAGCCGGATCATCCTCCATCCAGCGCCGCACACCCAGCACAGCCATCTAGTGACTGCGCTGTAAATGGGATGAAACGCAGCCCTGGAGACCCACCATTGATTTCCGTTGCCTAACGACAGGAAAGCTTTATAATCCTATTAACTAAACACCCTTTCAGGCAGCACAGGGAACAGCATAAAGGGGAGCTCCAGAAGCACTCAGAGCCACCCGGCGCGGAGCCTGGCTCTCATCAGCGCTGGGTGATTCCCCCCAAAGCAGGGCTGTGACACCCGCAGCAGCACGGTCCCCATGGAGACGTGCTTGGTCCTACCAAGAAACAGGGGGTTTGGCTGCAGGTCACTGGGCAGAGTGTGAAGGAGTTCGGGAGCCCTGCCCAGGAAAACAGTGCTCACACATACAGGACTAGGCCACTGAAATACTGACAAATACCACTGCACCTCAATCCCTTCCTACTTCTCGCTGCCCTGGTCATATTTAGGGATGTTTTCCAGTGAAAGATACACTGCTTTGGCCAAAATACATAACACTCCACGGAAGGATGTGAGTTTCACAGTGATTTCCTAAGGAGAAAGGATCTATTTCAGCTGTCTTCTATTTGCAAAACATTTCAAGACAGCATCCCTCCCCCCTGGTCTGCAACAACAGCCATCATGGGAAAAAAAGAAAGAAATAAAATCAAGCTTGAAGAGGATGTAAAATTCCCATTTCCCATCCAGCACTGGGTACCCCAGAGCCATGCTGCATTTCTGTACGAGGGTGAGAAGCCTCCACACCCCGGTTTGCTTCAAGGAAATGCTGCTGAGCCACACGCAGGGATGGGACTGGAGCAGCCATGGGTGCCTTGGCCAGCCCTCCCTCCCACCAAGCGCTGCAGGAGGGACTGTGCCACCTCGCATGGTGCTGACACCTGACTGATGCCTCCTCCATCCAGATCCCCTTTGGATGGCACAGTTAGGGTATCTGCAGCAGTTATGCCAAGGAGCGGGGTCTGTGCTGTGGCAGGAGGGTGATGAATGCCTTTCCACCAGCAGAAATGCACCTTCCCCAGGCTGTGGAAGCATTTATCAGTCATCTCCCCTTGCCTTTAATTAGCTGTTGGCACAGCACTGCAAATTGCCAGGCCTGGTATCTTCCACAACAGGTTATGAATGCAGAGGTGCAGGATGGGCCCTGTGTGAGGGGATGCCATGCCACAGCCATCCCCATCATCACCACGCAGTGACAGAGCAGGAGGCTGGGCACAGCTCTCCCAGACAAAACCCTTCTCACTTTTAGCACTTATCCCACCTGGGGCAAAGCAAGCTGCCCTCCACAAGCACTGGGGAAGGAGCATGTCCAGTTCCCCCCCCACTGGGACATGGCTGCAGCTTCCAAACCCACCACGCCAAGGCACACCAGCCTTGTTATTTTGGAGCCTCTGAGGACATCACAGCCACCAGAAGCTCCTGCCTGTCACCATGGAAATGCTGAATGGAGGCTTTGAAGCCCGCTGGGACTTTCAACCTCTGCCAAGCAAAACAGAGCCCATGAACAACCGCGAGCCCCAAGCATCTGTGTGAGGAGATGCTTGTGCTCCCTCTGGCCTGCCCGTGTGGGACTTCTCCCAGGGAAAAAAAAACACCTGGAGAAAGAACACATCCCGTTCCTCCAGCCTCTGCAGAGGCAGAGTTCATACCCATCCTGCAGCTGTTCTGGGACCCACTGCCCTCTCCCACTCTGGCCCTGCCAGATTTGCCTGCAGACCCTCCCAGCTCAGGGAGCGGTGATTTTCCAGGTCTGCACAGCCAAAGCTTTTGCACGCCTTGACCACCACTGCCACGGGACGACTCCTCCATCCCTTCCCAGCAAACCTGACTGCTGGCCATCCCCTTCCCGGAGAAGGGCTAGGAAGCAGCCAGGGGCTGCCCACGGTCCTGTCCCCTGGCTCAAGCACAGCACGCAGCAGCAGCCACCCTGCCCAGGGCATTTCTGGCTGCCCTGCACCTCGCTGTGCCACCCTGGCTGCCGGTTGCCATTTTTCATGCCGGTGGTGTCTCCTCCCCAGGGAGTCAAAGAGCCAGGACAGCGTGGGACGGGCAGGAAACACATGGTGGGAAATCCGCTGTGAGGCAGTGGGGCCAGAAGAGCAGGGCAGGGCGGCTGCCAGGGATTTCAAAGGGACCTAGGGGCTGCCCTGTGAAATGACCCCGACCTCCCCATGGCGTGCAGACAGCCCCACGTGGAGCCAGGCGGGCTCCTTGGGTGCTGAGCACGGCCTCTGCAGTGTTTGCTTCCTGCCTGCAGGCCGGGCAGGGCCTTTATAGCGAGGGAAACAGATTGGGACCGCGTGGAGGAGGGAAGATAAAAAAGGATCAGCGGATGTCCTGAGGAACACAGGAGGGTGAGGGCCAGACACAGCTCTCGGGGCAGCATTGGCCAGTACATGCCTTCGGGGAGGCTGTGAGCAGGTTCACATGGCTGCAGGGTAGCAGGACAGCATCATCTCCAGGCTGTGCCAGCCCCCTGCACCCAGCTGCCCTTCCTCCCACCATGCTTCTCCAGCCACACAAGCCACTAACCACGCCATGCTTTGCTGGGTTGTTTCCTTCCCTCCTCCCTCTCTTTTTGAGAGCCTACAGAAAAGCACAGAGCCTTATCTGGGATGCCTTGACATCCCAGAGCTCTGGCATCTCATCTAAAGCCTCTCTGATTTTCTCCAGATCCTACACAAAAGCAGGACAGACCAAGGGAGGGCTTCTCTGCCCACTCTGAACCACAGCAGGTGAGCAGCTCATCAGGGCACGGCTGAGCACCTCTCCTTCCCCCCCAACACCCTCACCCTGCCTCCTTCCTTCCCCCCATCTTCAAAGCTCCTTTCCAGGCAGGGTGAAGGACACTGTAATGCAGTTGCACCTACTCTGGGGAGCAGGCAACGTTCCCCAGCCCCAAGTGCAGTAGCCCATGGGGCTGTGCAGGGTTCAGAGAACCCAGGAGTGCCTGGGGAGCTGTAAATCTTTGCAGAGGATGAACTCCCGCTGTGCTCCCAGGCCTTGAGGGAGCAGGAACTCTATCCTGGAAGCCTGTGAGCCCCTGGCACGCCACCACCAAGCCGCCTTTGACGTCAGCTCCTGTCTACAAACATTGTCTTTGACCCATGGCCAAGCCTTGCAAGGCAGGGGGAAATCAGTGGGGAAATCAGCAGGGATGCTCTATGGAGAGCCTGCCCTGAGAGCACTGGGTGGCAAGGGGCTGAGGGCGAACACACAGGCACCCCTGGTGTGATGGGAGCCAAAAGGTCCCCAAGAAATTAAGGCTGGAAGTGCAAATCCCCAAGGAAAACAGGTGGGTGAACCCCCACTACAGGTCAGGCAGGATGGACGCGGGCAGTCCCAGCGGGGAAACCCGCTGACAGCTGGAGCCTTGGCCGCTGCCAGAGGATGTCATGGCACCAGGGGCTGGCCCCAGGCTGAGCAAACGGGGTACTGGAGGACAGCTCAGCACCCCAACAGCTGCCCTGGCAGCGGCTGTGCCTGGCGCTGCTCCAGGCCCAGAGCATGTCCAGCCCCACCACCCCACACACCTACTCAAACACTGTGATACCAACCCCAACAGCGCAGATGCAGCAGCCTGGAACACTGCAAAGGCTGTGTTCATACAGTCAGACTGCTGCAACGGTCACACATATGTCAGTTGTTTACAGAGTACTGGGGAGCCACAGAATTGTAGGGGCTGGAAGGCACCTCCAGAGCCCATTGAGTCCAACCCCCCCTGCCAAAGCAGGCTCCCTAGGACAGCTCACACATGTTGGTATCCAGAGGGGTCTTGATTATCTCCAGAGAAGGAGACTCCACACCACCTCCCCCACCAGGGCAGCCCGTCCCAGGGCTCTGAAAGAGGAAAGCTGGGGGGTTGCAGGGACCAAGCACAAAAGGGAGCTCCAGACTGGGCTTTACCAGAGGGACAGTGAGGTCTCGCAGCAGGCCCACGGTGTCTTTGGGACTGGCCCTCACGTCTCCAAGAACGGAGCTGCCTCATGACACTCATGGCCAAGAGCCAAGCACAGCTCCTCCTCAGTGAGCAAGACACGAACACTGAGCTGCACCCAGCACTTCTGTTCCCCAGCGCCCAGCTCGGAGCGCATCCGCTTCCTAACACAGCCTGCTCCAGCCACCGCTGACCCTCCCGAGCGCCGACGAAGGCAAAACCCAGTAATTCATAGGGAAAACAACAGTGCCATCTGCCGCGCAGCCCCGCGGGGCCCCGAGCAGCCGGACAGCCCCTGGCCGGCCCACACAAGCCATCCCCGCAGGCTTACACAGCTCACGCCGGTCACAACAACGCGCAAAAAGCATCCCCAGCCAGCACAGAGCGAGGCGCGGAGGCAGCAGCAAGCATCACCGCAGCGAGATGGCAGCCCTGCAGCAGCCCTGATGGCCACCCGCCACTGAATGATGGGGGCAGGATCCCAGAGCCCATTCTGTGGCCACAGCGGGTGGAGGAGATGGAGGGAACAGAAGCTCGCTTGGCAAAAGCAGGCCAACAGCCTCTCTGCCCCCAGAGGCAGCACATCCCTACAGGCACGGGGAGGAAGGGCGAGGACAGACAACCCCTCGCCCACCAAGCCCTGGCAAGCTGACAGCATCCCAAGCTTCCCCTGTGGAGAGGGATCCCACCTTCTGGCACGAGGTACCATGCACTCCCACACATACTTTGTCACCTTGATACCCCCCACGTAAGGGGAAGGACACCCAGAAGAGCTCAGTCTGAGGGAGTCAAGAGCAGCTTTCCCACACCTCCAGCCCAGCAGCTGGGGGCAGTTACCAATCCCCCCACCCAGTGATTGCAGTTTGGTGGCAGGTGAAGCAGTTTCTCTGCACGCACCGCCTGGAACATGTGCTGGCATCTTCCATGAGCCATGGGTTGCTATAGCAATGGGAAAGGTATCAGAAGCAAAACCCACGTCGATAGATAGATTGCTTTTAAGATTATCAGGCAAGATCAGGACCCTTACGTCTCAACAGCCAGTGGCCAGGCACCTTGTAGGGAACAGCACACTGATAACACTGCAAGGAACTGAAAAACACAGCCCCAAGATGCCCAAAATAAGCAAAGTCTTGAAAAGCCCGTCCTTTGCTGGCATAAAGAGCCATCACCAACTGACCCCAAAGATAATAAATTGCACTGTGCTACAGGACATCAAATCCATCATGGTGGTACCCCAGGGGCTTCTGGAGCCTGCAGCAGTCACTGCATCCCCTGCTCACATCTGATCCGCAGGCACATACACGCATCCATGAGCGTGAGCTCCAGATGGAGCAGCTGAAACACACTGGGGAGGGACTTTGCATCTCACCCCCTGCTCACCTCCAGACCCACTGCCAGCTGGACCCTGCCTGTGTCACTTGTTGCCAGCTCACCCTCCTACCCACAGCACCACCGGGAGCGATGGCCTAGCCACCAGAGCCCACTCAGCTCCCTTCTCTGCCTCTGACCACACGATAAGACACACAGAAACAAACCCAGCTCTGCTCAGGATCCCTGCATCCTGCCCTCAGCCAGCCCCAAGACCACTTGTCCACCATCTGCTCCCTCCTCCAGCCCAAATGGCCAGTAAGGGAGGGAGGGGATGGGTCTGCAGGCCCGGGAGCATGGAAAACCACCTTCTGACCCAGCTCACATTCAGGTTTCAGCTTTAAAGGCTGAAATTCACCCTTAGCACATGAACCTTTGCTTTCACGTGTCACAACACCCTGAACAACACACCTGCAGCAAGTAGGTCGGGGATGAAAAAAAATCTCCCTGTTTGCTCAGCTTATTTACTTTGCAACACTCAGTCTTCCCAGTTGTTTGTGTGGGTCTTTCCCTTAGCAACCAGGGAGAGAAGCATTTATGAGGCATGAAAAATGTAGCTGTACAGCCATAAGGACTGGCAGGGTGCGGCTGCGGGTGCAGCTGGAAATTCCTCTTCACCAGTAGTCACAGATGAAGGGGCTTCAATGGGTTGCACCCCTTAAACAGCAAAGCAGCTCATCTTCTTCAAGCAGCACATGCAGACGGAATCAGGACCTGAAACCTGTGCTCTCCACTGCACAGGATCCTCAGGCTGTAACAAATACCTCCCCGTGCCTCAGTTTACCCACATGTAAAGCAGAGGTAAGCGTAAGAAGTGACAGGAAGGGTAAAACCAAGGCCTTAAAACAAAGCAGTCCAGAGGAATGCAACACATGTTCCCCAAGATGGAAGGCTGAGCTCTGGACATCTTTCACTAGAGTGCTTTACACCTATAATTTTCTGGATCTCCCAGCAAGGTTGGTTACTCCCTATCCCACAGCTACTGACTACTCTTGTTCTCGGCCCCTGGCAGGGTCAGGACCCAAACACTGGTATTTTGGTTGCCAATCCCTTTCCCCAAAGGGACATGCCACAGCCCAGTGCACACACACACACACACACTGGCACCAGCTCCTGCCACACACACTTAACCCAACGGAGTTAATTTAGCTTTTGTTCATAGGGCTGGACAGAGGCAAATCAGGCCCAGACTGAAGGGACCCACTGGGTGCAGGAGGCGGCTCTAGTATGCACATTTTCCAGTCCAGAAGTGGATCCCAGCCCATTTTTCCATCACAGCATCAGCCCTTCCCTTTATTCAGTCCGGGGCTCCCGGGAGCCATCGCTGCCCACTTACCTTCCCACCCCCCACAGCAGCAGGAGCACAGATGCCCCGTCCTTGCCCAGGGTTGGGGTCAGGAGGAGGACACAGCAAGGGAAGTCCAAAGTATAAAGTCAGAGGAGCATCGGGACCGAATGGAGAGCCACGTTCTGATGAGACCCCCCAAATTCCATGCCTTTGCTTCATCCTCCCCTTCCCCAAAAGCACCAGTGGGTTTGTAACTGTACAGCTCTTGCCCACCTCGTCTCAATTTGGTTGCATTTAGCCTCATAGACACACCAGGCAGAGACAAGGGATCTCCTGGTACCGCCTGGCCCGAGCGCTGCCCGGAGCGCTGCAGCCCCGGCGCGACACGCAGCATCTTCCCAGCCCACCGGCAGCCACGCAGCTCGGCGACGGCTGCAGCCTCGCACTGCCAGCCAGACCCTGTCCCAAACCGGCTGGCTGCCGCTCCCAACCCTTCATCCCCACTGCCACTGGCTGCGCTCACCCATTATACAACCAGAAAGCAAAGCGACCCCAAGATTTCCCCGGCTGCAAAGGTGGCTGCGGCTCCTCCGCTGCAGCCCGGGGCTCTGGACTGCCGGCACGCACCGTGCCACGCCAGCAAGGGCCAAGGGTACGGGCACCTGCAGCTACAGCCCCCCGGGAAACGCCGGCAGAGCCCACCCCGGCACCGCACACCCCGCAGACACCCGGGCGGAGAGGCGCGGGCCGCCTGACCCCCTCCAGCCGGGCTGCCGGAGGGGACCGAGCCCGGCCGCCCCCGCAGCCGCTCCCCGGGGTCACCGTGCGAGCGCTCCGGGCAGACAAAGCCGCGGGGGCGAAACGCAACAACTCACCTGAGTGTCGATCATCATCGTGCCCCGCTCATAGCCCCCGCCGGCTGCGCACGGAGAGCCGCTGGCCCCCGCTCCGGGGCTCCGCGGGGCAGAGCTCACCGCCCCTCCGCGCTGCCCGGCGGCCGGGGCCGCACCGCGCCGGCCATGGGGCCCCGCCGCCCCCGGGGAGCCGCCGCCAGCGCGGAGCGCGGCTGGGAGAACCGAGCGCGGGGCGGAACCGAGCGGGGCGGGGGCGGGAGCGCAGCTCCCGGGAGGGCGGGGGCAGCGCCCGGCTCCGCCCGGCCCGGCCGGCTGCATCGGCGGGTAGGGAGCCGCGGGTGGGTGCTGCGCCGTGTCGGGGGGGCACCTGCGCGTCCCCGGGGATGGACAGCGGGTCAGTTGTGCGCGGGTACCCGCGGATCCCCCTGCAGACGGAACCTCTGCCCGGCGCACTGGGCACCCCTCTCTGCTTGGGTCTGGTTGGGACCCCCCCCCGAGGGGGTGGGCACTGTGGGGAGCAGCACCCACAGGACAGCACCTCGCAGGCCTCGCCAGTGAGCACGCAGCACTCCGGAAGGTTCCAGCACAGCGGTGCTGTGCGAGCTATAAATAGGAGCAGGGCCTTAGGGCAGGGAAAGGGGTCGTTGGCTGGGTGAGATCCCCACTGCTGCCAAGCTCTCCACAGCAAGGCACCTCTAACGAGGCCAGCCCGGCATCCCGCTGCCGTGCGACTCGGCCACCAGCACACCAGCATCCATCCCCCGCCACCTCACCTGGGCTTGACCTGACACGTGAAGTGGGGCCATGGAGGGACCCTGGGTAAAAGCTGCGGGAGATTTCGGTGCGCAGCCGGGTGCTGGAGCGTGAGCTGGTGAGACAGCAGAGGCTGAGCGGAGCGGGGTTGCCCTGGAAACAGAGAGGCTGGATGCGAAAGGCTCCGGCACTCTTGGTTTATATTTATGAGGCCGATGACATGTGCCATTAGAGAGCGATGTCAGGAGGAGCAGGAGCTGGGAGAAGGCTGCGTCACCCGCCATGGCCCAGTGCACTGGGACAGAGCAATGCTTCTTGCCTGGCGATGCCGAGCCAGCTGCCACACTGCTGGGAACCCCAGGACACGCACACCCGGCACCGACACGAGTGCCACCGTGTTGAGCAGCCCCCAGGAGCCACTGAGCGGGAAGGGCTGATTTTGCCAGGGTTGCAGTGGGGGCTGGTGACATGGAACAGCCCATCACATCCAACCATCCCCCTCCTCCGAGGCTTCAGGCCAGCAGAACAGCAGCTCTGGATGGAGAGCGTCGCCAGGAAAGGAAAAGGTGCTGCCAGGGCTCTTTGCGCTGGCGCTAGATGCTGCTACGGAGCAACATCATTCTAATTATGGTAACAGTGTCAGTGCTGAAGAACAGTGGGAAATATACATATTTCAAGCAGTCTATAACTATGTCATTTGCTGCTGGCAAAACTCACAACCAAACCCCCCCCCCCCCAAAAAAGAACGAAGCACTTTTAAACAACAATTTGTGCTCATCTGGCTCAGTTTAAATGGACCAAAGGTTCCTCAAGGTGGGCATGCAAGCCACAGAGATTTCTGGCTAAAACAGCCTTTCTCTTCACATGGGTTTATACTGGTTTTACATGAAATAGCGACATTTGGTGGATCTACGTTTAATCTAAATATAGCCCAAGAAAAGTCAAGTCAGTACAGCACTGCTCTTACGCTCCAAGAAAGGAGGGGGCTGGGTGGGTAGGCAGACATTTAAAAGTCACTTCGACATGCTTTGCCAGCAGTGCTTTCCTAAACGATCTGGTTGTCTGGACCTGTGTGTGGATCAGAACCGCAGGATTGGGGATTTAGTGTGAGTAAAGCACAACCCACCCCTGAGAATTCCTCCCCCAGGTCCCACTGTCCCTGAAAGCGCCCATCACTGTCACTCCGCACAGAGAGAGGTTACTCTCTGCATGTTTCATGCCTGGGCATCCCCCTGGGACTTGCTGGGGCAGAAAGGTGAAGAAGACCCGGGGCTGAGTGGGCAGGTTCAAGTAAGAAAACAGTAACCCTGCTGCTTCGAGCTGCGTTTTGAGATTAGAGCAAATCCCCACTGAGAAAGGAACTCATCCTGTGTATGTCACGTTCACTGTGAGCAGCCAAGACTGGTCCCTGCGTGGATGCAGAACATGAGACGGTCTGTTCCCTGAAGAACTACAGGCTGGAGAGGTGAGACAAAGGGTCAGGGTGTGAAACCCACTGCTCTGGCAGGGACCTCACAGTCCCCCAGCTCCTTTCCACCACCATCCTGCTTTTGCTGTGTTAAGCCAGCTCAACGGACACACTTATTCCCCAGGCTGTTTCTGTACTGGGAGCTGGTGATCTTACCCTTCCTCATCCGTGTCTGCTCAATGACCATCTTATTTCTGTGCCCCCCCAGCTGGAGATCTCACACCAGGAAGGTTTGACTCAGCCAGCCCTGGTCCTGAGTTGCAGATCAGAGTGGCTCAGGAGGATGTTTCTGGTCAGGCACCACTGCTGTGGGAAGAGGGGTAAGGAAAACCCAAGCAGGAGTGAAAAGTGTGCTGGTTTGGCTCAGAGGAAATCCTTCTTGTCCTGTCACTGAGAGGGGAGAATGAAAGGATCACAGCCAGGCCTCACCTGGGATCACATTTAGTGCTGGGTTGATTTAGTTTCTGTTTCTTGGCACCCCCAAGAAGTTTTCCCTTTGGGGATGAAGGCACCAGGCCAGTCACCAGCCAGGATGAGGAAAAGAAAAGCCTGTCGAATAGGCTCCCGAATGAGATGGACGATGAACGCTGGGTCTGCTCCAGCTGAGCACAAAGGGGCGGATGGAACAAGGGGCCCTCAGGGAGGCAACAAGCTGCTGATCCCAGGCTTGGTTAAGGACAGACAGGACTCGAGCCAGAGATACCTTGAAAGTATGGTCAGATCCACAGGCAGAGCAAATCCACTGAGGGTTTATTTACATGTGGTGATTCACTTCTCCTGCAGTGCTGTCTGCATGTTTCCAAGCCCAAATTCCCTTGGCACAAGGACATGTGAGACAGCATCGTCCCTTGTGGTGAGCGGAGGAAGACCTCAGATGCAAGACTGCCTGCCTGCTGCCTTGCTACTACGTGCCTCAGTTTCCCCACCGAGCAACAGACAGTGGTGGGGCATTCAGATCAGAAAGGGGATCCTTGTGAAGCTCCCACACTGCTCACAAGCCTCAGGCTGCACAATCCAAACGGGGGAAGGAAAGCTTGCTGCTGACGTTGGGGGAAGGGCATTAATCAGCAGGAGATGACAACAGGAGTCCAGGCTTTCGTTAATTAGAGGGGATGAGCAGATTCAGGGAGCGTCCCCAGCACTGCGCTGGGGAGCGTGTTTCTGCAGTCACACTCTCGTGCTCCCTGGAGACGTGGGGAGTTTGTAGGTACTGCTTCCAACCACAGCATGGAGCAGAACCGTGCCAGGTAACGTGTGACATAAGACCATCCCCTGGGGAGAAGCTGCAGGGCTGCCAGGAAGATAAACGTGTCTGGCACTGCACAAACCCTGCTATTACCGTGTCAGGTGCAGGGTCTGGGTCCGGCCAAAGGTGGCTGGGAAGCAGAGCTGGACACCAAGCCTTTCACTGGATGTTTTCAGAAGGGGCAACCCAGAAACACAGACCACCCTCTACCACCCATCATTTGTGCTGGAGAGCTTGCCTTCATGGTGGATTTAGTGCAGGCTATGAATATCTGCAGAGGAATTCAAGTCATTTAGTACGGCAGGATGAAGCCCAGTGCCTGCCAACATGGGCTGCTCCCACAGACCAGTTTAGAGCAGAATTAAGGCAGAAAGGGGAATTAGCCATTGGCACAGCTGATTGTCGGGTCTGTGGCCACTGTATTGCTTCAGGCTCTTATTCCATCTGAATGCTTTCTCAGAGATCTAACCCAGCCCAGCCGTGTGGTCTGAGCTTGGTACTGACACTGCAGGATAAAATTATCCAGCTTGTCCTGTGCAGATCAGGCTAAATGGATCCTTCTGGCTTGTAAAAGAACCATGTGCCTGTGTGTATATATATATATATAGCCACTGGCATAATGAGACCCTAGTTTCAGTCCTGACCTTTGTTTGGAGACAGCTATTTTACAAATAAGAAACCTACAATATTAATCCTGGGCTTAGCAGGAATAGATCTTTATGGAAATATTTGGATAAGGATCTTTCTTCCCCCTTTTGGCTTAGATGATGTGCCTGGGTACCAAACATAGCCATCTTCTCAGGAGATCCAGCCCGGGTTTAGCTATGTAGAGGGGTGTCATCCTCCAGCACTGCAGTGCTGAGAACAGGCTGGAGAAAAGAAAATGTGGCCCTTTGCTGGGCAGAGCATCAATCAACAGAGACAGGTGCTACTACGGCTTCGGAGGGATTTGTGTACCACATCTATACTGGGGGTTCCATTACAGCTTTTCTAATTGGTCTTCTGGAAGCTGAAACGCCTCCAGTGACACTTGGCAAGTGCAGTCTTCAGCCTGCTCACACAGGACTGAAACAGCTCGTTAAGTCATCCGCAATCAGCGCTGAGGCCCTAAAGCTTGGAATACTTGATCCGCTGCCACGCAGCAATTCTCTTGAAGAGAAGCAAGAACAGTCAGGCACCTCTTCCCCATTTTCTTTCCCTGCTAAATGAGCCCTTTCATTATTTTTTTTTAATTCATTTTTTTAATCTGTTCCCTTAGAAACAGCCAGCTCAGCCCTTTCACCCCGCTCCCCTCCCCTCCCCGCACAGCACTGCCGTTCCCTGCTGCTCCCTCACTCTGCTCCCATCAAACCATTGAGGCACAGACTCACACAGCCCTTCAGTAACATGCCTGGAGAGAACAGAGAGGATCTTTACAGGGGATGCGCTGTGGCAAGGGAGGTGACACATCAACCTCCATGCTGCGACCTCAGCTGACGGTGATGCAAGCTGGGGTTGTTCCCCTGTGTTTGGATCCCTGCCTGTCCTCCTGCCTGAGCTGTCAGGCTTTAAAGGCTGCAAAACCCCCAGTTCAGCTTCTCATCACGTTCATGCAAAGGAAATGTTAACCTCAGCCTCCTTCCAGCTCCAGAGTGATGTCACGGTTTCACTAGGGCGTTGCATGATGAAATGAACTCATGCTGGTGGCTGGAAGCATATCAGTTCCTACTGTCAGGCCCAGCAGCTTCACACCCATTTATTTCACAGGGCTGAAGGGATGGGTAGGGACATGAACCTCTCAAACACCGTATTTTCTGCGCTGGAAAAGTTCACACCATCTACACAGTTATGTGAACCTGGGAGAAGGCTCAGAGCACATCATTGAAGTTCAGCCTGGGGCTGGGCTGGGCCAGTTCTGCCTAAACTCATCTCTCCCAAGCAGCCAGCAATGTGGGAGATAACTGCTATGGGAATTCATGGGATTTGCCTTGTCAGACCAGGGTTCTTACTGGTGATGGCTGGCACCAGCTTGTGGCTGAGAGGGTCCAAGAAATCCCACTGCACACTAGTCAGGGATAACTTGATCCTGTTACAGGGTGTGAGTTTAAATCACAATGCAGGAAAATAAATTGCCCTGCACAATTTTTGTTTGTTTCTTTTGTTTTTTTGAAGTGAAAATGTCTTTACTAAAGCTCTAGGTCTTCTCCTCCACAGGAATGTCACAGACCACTTTGGTCTTGCTAAGTTTTTGCTAGGCTCAGGAAAACGCTCAGGCAAAGGCAGCTGCAGCCTTGCTGTAAGGACAGCCTTGCATTTGGTACCTGGCCTTTTGGATGCCTTTATGTGCTGCAGGATGCTTGGACTTACAAAGGTTAGGAACCTGGAAACCTTTTCATTCTCACCACCACTGTGGTTGCTGCTCCTGAAATGCATTAAGACCCCTGCTCTCCACAGAAACTGCCCAAATGTTGCTTTCCCAGTTTGTTCACACTGGGAACAAAAGTGCACGGTGGGACATGTTCTGTGTGAGCTAACATCCAGTGGGTTTGATGGCCTGGAGGACATCTCCACAGCGACCAGATGGTCAGTCTTGTATCTCTTTGTAGTTTCCAATGTTTTTCAATGTGGAAAAACGTATGAGGTGAATTTCAGGGGGCTTTGGCTTCCTGTCATCCCATAAATACTCTGGAGAAAGCACCTTGGAGGGTTTGTGGGAAAGGAAGTGCCTGTTGAGATGGCTTTCTTCCTGCCAGGCTGCCATGATCCCATTGGCTTTGTCCGTCAGGATGGTCATGTGGCAAGTCTTGGTGAACTCATAGACTTTCTTGACCAGCCCTCCAAACACAGCTCCTCCATAGTAGAAGTCTCCCTCTCCATCGGGGATGTAGGCAGCTGAAGAGCTCCTCCTCTCATAAGGGAACTGGCTTCGAGGGACATTGAAATAACCTGGGTGTATGGCTGCTACTGTATCACCCAGGGTCTCAGGCCCCCAGGTGTTGTAGAACACCATGTCAATGTCCAGGCAGAAGAGGTAGTCCACCTCCTGATGGCTCCTCTCTGCTATGTGCTTGTTTATGGCTTCCATCCTGCGCATGGAGATCTCTTGCCAGCTGGAGTATTTCTTGATGGGGACAATGGCAACCCTTCGTCCAGGGTTTAGCTGGACATTGGGAATTGTCTCAGGGTTGTCAGTGAAGATATAATAGTTCACCTGGTAGCCTTTCATGAAGTGTTTCTCTGCTGACTCCAAGAAGCGGCCCACAAACCTGGTGTACCTGTGCAGACACAACACGTGAACAGCACAGCAGAGGCAAGGGAACACTTGCTGGGTTTTGAAGGGCACTTTAATGAGTGGAAGACGACAAGGCATGAAGAGTGTTGACTAGCTATTACTGCAAGGATGCATGCACTACACAGGCAACGGATGAAGCAGGCTGGAGGACAAGGAACAAGTGGGTTATCTCTGACCAACCAGCCGCCTATCTCCAGCCCTGACTCCCAAGGCATATGCTAGTTCTGCAAAAACACTGACCATGCTTCAGGTACCTTGGGTGCTGAGCCTGTTGTCTTGTATGGTTATCGACACAATACACAGGCGTAAAAGTTTACTACAGACTGGGACAGACTGGGCAAGAAAAGCCCAAACGATCTTTCCACAGAGGAAGTACATCAACCCAAGAACCGCGCTCACCGAGTCACTTACTTTCCAACAGCAAAGGCTGTCACCCCTATGGAGACATTCAGGGGCCTGTAGGCACTGTCTAGGATGTCTGAATTGAAGGTTCCTTCCCAGACGATGGGGGCCAGCCATGGTGTGACAGTCAGCACATCCCGACGCCTGAAGGACAGGAATGGGAATGTTGTTAGTGGTTCCTTTTGGTTTCAGGGCCTGTACATGGGAAAGAAACGCTAAAAAGGCAGTTTGGAGAACGTGCCTGTCAGTGTCGACTCATTGTGGATGGCATTATGTTCAGATCTTTTTCCCTGCCCTTGGATTTAAGGTTACCAAGCACAGACAGGGGTGAAATTAAGCACAGTTTAATGAATTGCCAAAACCCTGAGGATCTGCTGAAGTCTCATTTAAGCTCATAGGGCTTTTCTGCTGAGGAGAGTTTAATGGCCACTGAACTCACAGAGGGAGACACCATGTGTGCTTGCTACCCCTCCCATGCAGACTGCTACACACAGATTAGAGAACAAGGAATATTATGAAAATTACTATACAAATATACCCCACCGCTGAGCTATTAAAACACAGCTTGTGGCAGGACATTTTTTGCCCCCCAATATTTATATATAACTTTAACACACTCAGAATTTAAAATTCTTTACATGAGTCAGCATTCAAATGCATAACAAAGTTATAGAAACTCCTTAATCTCCTGTGTGGGAAGTGGAAATATTGGATCTACAGCAGCAGAGTCTGCTTGGTGATGCTATTTCAACTTGCTTCTTTGTTTTCAAGGTTTTGTTCTTACAGTTTTGAGTTTAAAACAAGATGTCATTTATGATGTGTGATTTACTTTATGATTGTGATGTGTGATTTACCCCATGTTCACCACAGACCAGGGTCTGTAGCACTAATGAAATTCATCACAGGGAGAGCAGAGCCACGCTGGGAGGCTGATGCTGGCTCCCATCTGACAGGCTTCCAAGGCAACAACAGCACAAAAAGCAAACCAGGGGACTGCCAGGGTGCAGGTTGGTGGCTTTCAACCCACATCTAATGCTTTCATTCTGAGTGGATACAAGAATAACGTCTCCACTCCCTCCTGTATAATGGGTACGACTGAAAGATGGAATTATATAGGAGGAAGAATTTGTTTTGTAGAAAAGGTACTGACTGAGCTGTTCTCTTTCTGGGTTAATTACCTGGGTTTGGTGGAGGAGGGAGAGAAGGAAACCTGAAAGGTTGTTGCTCTCAGCAGGACTTTTAGATTTTGTTTGGAAGGCCTGCCCTGGGGTTCTTGGTGACTCATTTCCCTGGCATGTCCTCTCCTAGTGACCTCCTTTCAGGAGACACTAACAGCTACTTGGCTCTCTCTTCGTTTAGTCCAGAATCTGCTTTCACACATTAAATTATTCCAAGAAGGAAAAGAGAAACATTCGGGCCCAGCACATCCTGTTGAAATAGCAGGGGGAGGGGGCAGGTATGTACTAACAGGGTGTGTTTATTAACCTGCAAAAGAACAGTGGTGGTTGAAGGTGAACTGCTGGAGATAAGAGTCAGGTCACAGGAGCTGGGCTGAAGGAGCCTGCTGTTACAAGGAAGGAGTGTTTCCTAAGTCCCTTTGTAGCTGCTACCTGCAGCCTTCCTCATCCACGGAAACTCTCTGGCAGATGTGTCTGAGCAGTGGCTGTAAGATCCATCAGGTTAGCTGAAGCCTTGCTGAGGGTCATACAAGGCACCAGCTTGATTTTGCCCTGAGGTGGACTGAAAGCTCTGCCACAGCCCCGTAAAGCGACAGCACAGATCCAGAGGACATTTTTCTCCAGCTATTCCCCATCTCCCATCTCAAAAGGAGCCCCTGGTAGCAACCATGCAGACAGGCTCTGTGTCTGCTCATGGCAATTTACATTAGGTATGTTAGCAAAAATACAGTGACCAAGCTCAATCTCAGGGCAGCACAGAGCTGTAGTCGTACACCTACAGTTGGGCTTCTCTTGGAACAGGGTTCAATGTGCACCAGGACTTTGAAACCATGAGTGCCTCCCAAATCACGGTCAGCAGAACCAAAGTTCAAACAAAGTTACTTACCTTGGAGCCAGCACTCTTGGCTGCTGATAAAATAATCTGTAAGAAGGAAGAAATATCTACTTAATAATACATGAATATGCCTGGAAAAGGGGAACAGCAGTTTAAAGGTCAGGAAATAAAAAGCCAGTACTTACTGGGGGAAAAGCTGGATGAGCTTCTCTTCTGTGTACTGGAGTTTCTTGGAGCTGTATGATGGGGGTTGGGAAAAGAAAGGGATTGTAATGCTTTTCCTAAAACAAGCACCAGGTTCAGCTTCAGAACCTGCTGCCATACCAACAGTGGTCCAGGTTCCCGCTGCTGTGGCTGTGCAGGCTGCTCTGCCTGCTACAAGGATGCTGCCTGCATGGGCCTCCAGGGGCTGTCAGGTGGGTGACATGTCTGAAACCAAGCATGCAACAGAGACACAGAGATGCTGCAGCTCGTTGAATCTAGTAAAGTCAGGCTGGAGTTTAGGGGTCACAGGGGAAGCACATGTGTGTTGGGCACAGCCAGTCCTGGTCACCTACATGCTCCGTTCCCTGCACCACTGTTCCTGCCCACCTGAACTCCCTGAAATGTATCACACTTCAAACAGCACTCAGAGAGATAAGTGCCTTACTAGATGCAATGTTATTTAATTGCTTGAAACAATCAGAAATCAGAAATGCCTCTAGAAGGGATGACCTATCTGCATTTTTTGGACAAAGGATGGCAAGAACCGTGGCTTGTCATGTTACTGCTATGGTGCAACATGGCAGCGAAGTCACTTTAGGGCATGTACCCTGCTCCTCCACAGTGTAAATTCCTCTTATACAGCTTGAGATAGCTTTAGGACCAATTCTAGATCAGTTCACTGTACAGCAGTTTGAACCATAAGGTTTCTGGAGAAGCATCTTAGGGATATGGTTAAGCATAGGACAGGAACATTGGGACTCGATGATCTTAAAGGTCTTTTCCAAACTCGTAATTCTGTGATTCTGTGATCTCCCCTTTCATTTTGTTCTAACTCTGCCAGGACTCTATAAACAATTGTTTCTTTCACCTCTCTGACTCTACATTTCACCACGTACCAAGCTGGGATACTTAACCTACATCTCGAAACACAGCCAGACCCTGGGTGCACGTGTGTGATTACACCCTGATAACCAGCCCAGTGTTAACCTGTTAGTCACGGTCTCCCTGTCCCACAACAAACCAGATGCCATACAAAAACAGAGCTGTCATGAAGGGCAAGCAGACTAAAGCAGAAAAGGTTGGGTTATTACCATTTTGTTTTAAGAGACTGACTAATTACACATTCACCATTGCATAAAATAAAGAACAAGCATCGACTTGATAATAGCTACTTGTACCAGCAGTGAAGAACAGCTGCTGTGACAGGGATCTGTACCTAATGACATACAAACTGGGATACTTGCAAGATTTCCGGGCAGGGAAGGTAATAAGGGAGGTAGTGCACTTTTCCATTCCCAACTGCAAGCCTGTGACAGCAAAGAAACAGGAAATATTGAAAGATATTATCCTAGGATTTTCCAAGGTCTTCTGAGAATGCAGCACAGATTGTGAGAAGTAACTCCAGCTAACTGCTTGTCTACTGTACTAATTAGGGTATTCACATTCTAATGTGATATATTGCTCTTAAGGCATGAATGGGAAGCTTGGGAAAAAATGAGTTCCAGAAGCATCCAGCTTGTAACATCAGGTCTAAGTAGTGTTATTTACATCAAGTGGTCTACAAAAGGTAAATGGAGACACATAAAGCAGTGCTTAAAATGGATAAATACTTCCTGGAACGTGAAGTGCTGCGTGTGCATCCTTCAGTTTACGTAGCAGACAAATAGGCTGCCTGGGCTTTCTTCTCCTTTCAGTTTTGACCACGATCTATGCAGATTTTTTTATACAGCTCACTTAAGCACTGGGGAAATGCAGCCACCCATAATGGGAAATAAGAGCAGATTGCAACACCAGAAGTACAGTATAATTAAGAATAATTTAATAATGAAACACGTAATAGTTAATAGAAACTCCTGATCCCAGATTCCTTTCAAAGGACGTTTGAGTTTGCTCAAGAGCAGCTGCACGGCACGCTCTGTGTGCTCAAGGCTACTGGAGTGACATGGGACTGTTCGAAGGGAAAGATCATCACCTCCTTAAAGGCCCAGACTGAAACGTAACCGGAATATTCTGTACCTGAATGTTTGTTTGGGAGCCAGATAGGGTGTTAGCAGCCTAGTTTAGACAACTGGTCTTTTTTCCTCTATCCCTTCAGAGGCTTCTCCCAGCTACTGGAGTTACTTCATTGCAGGAACTGCTGTTCTTACAGCTCTAACAGGGGCTTTCCATAAAATGCACTGCCTCTATTTTTTGCTACTGCACTAGGTTATAAATATAGACTGGGAATGTTTTAAGCATGACCAAGCTTATGCTTTAAGTATAACCAAGCAAAGCTTACCAGATAACCACGCTAGTAACAAACAGGCAGACAAGAGATCCCAACACTCTCCTGGAAATCATGTCTTCTCACTCCCAGCAGCTTTCAATCTGCAAGGCACAAAAGAGCAGGGGGAAGTGGCTGTAAATATTTCACTGGGAGAGAAACTGATTATTTTTTTCCTAGGAGAATGAAGTTCTCTTAGCAGTTGCATTTTCATTCATCCTCTCTGTGGTGGGGATCGCTGAAGGAGCCGGGCTGTAAGAGCCGGGTCATTGAGGCAGCTCCCGTAAACCGCTTGAGAAACCTCCCCACTTCAGTGAGATGTAATCACAGCAGTGCGTGGGGAGCCTTTCTGATACACATCTTGTTCCTGTAGATTCTGTTTCTTCATCTAAAGCACACCCCCCCTCTGCAATTTAATAAACTCACCCAAAGCGATGCCATCGGGGCAGATCTGATCCAGTTATCACTTGAGCTGATAAACTCCATCTTTCACAGGAGACTAACTGCCAGAGGCAGCTCCTCCCAAAGGCACAGGCAGCAGAAAGGCAAACTGTGGTCCAGTACAGGGACAGGAATGTCTCACAACAACAAAAACACATACTGTGGCACGATACTCCTCTCAAGTCAGATTTCTCCCCTTTTAAGAGCCATTAAAATCCGCTTCCCCTCACTCAGCTGTCCGGCCATAAAAGCTCAGCCTGATCCCTATTCTGCTCCCAGGGAATAAAGGTTCCCCCAGCACAAGCCACAGGACCCAGGGTAAACAGAGAGAGCCTTTCTGTGGGGCCTCAGAAGGGGCTCGTTACAAGCATGGTAATCATTACAGTTGGTTATTACCTGGAGTGATCACAGAACTACAGCTCTGCAGGCGAGTCTCTTGCTTGCTGGTGCTTCACTTTCTCCTCCTCAGCATCCTCTGTGTCTGCCCAATGCTCTGCAGAGCCGGCTTGCCAGGCTGCTGCTGCAGGACTGTCACGCAGCCCGGGGTTAGATGGAAGCACTTGCCAGCATGTGACTGGAGCACGGAAGGGGGAGGAAAAGGCTGTTTGTCAAACTCCTATTTATAGGCAGCCAGCAGCACTGATGTTAGTGGGAGGAACCAGCACCCTGGGTGCTTCTTTTGGGGAGGCTGAAGTAAGCATTACACAGATCTTTTCTGTCCTGGCCCTTGCCAAGGCGTGCAGCAGCACTGATGGGTCTGGAAAGTCAATGGCAATGTTCTCACTTTGATTTCTTTGGTTATAAAAAGAGAGGAAGCAAGAAGTTCTTTAATTTGCTTTAGTTTGTCACACAGAAATCTGCTGTGGTGCCGCTTCTTCTTTGCTCTCCTGTCAGTTAATCTCATCAGCTTTCACCATGGAGCATCACAAAATCCCACTTAAAGAAAGTTTAAAAATATTTATCTATATATCTCGAAATATATAGCAAAATACGTATCTCAAGGCCTTCCACCACTTACAGCCTTCACAAATTCATGCCAGGCAGGTCTGGATTCCTGCCTAGAAGTGCTGCAGATCCACAAACACAGAAGGATTTGCAACCCACCTTTCCCCTCTGGCTGCTGTTCTGTGCTTTGACCAGTTTTATCCAATTCCTGTGCTAATTCTGTACTGAGAGCTGCTGCACCAACACCAGGATTCTAACTCTCTCTGACCAGCCAATTCTCATGAAGGGCAGTGCCAAACCCAACCCAAATACTGCTACTGAGTCCCCACCAGTACTGGGTGAAGCAGGATGACCCCACAAAACTGAGAGGCCCGGACAGCTCCTACATCCTATGTGATGCTCACCTTGCAGAAGCCCAGTGTTAAGTGATGACACTCAGCCTGTGTGCACCAAACTGAACCTCTCCTAGCCTGGTTGTGACATACAAAGCCTTGTGTTTGACTTTAAAGAATCATACTCCATTTCCAGGCTATATATTTTTCAAAAACATCAAATTCTGTTTTCTGTGGTGCTTGCAGTCCCTCCCAGCTCGATACCACTTTCCAGTCTCATAAACATCCCTATGTATGCAAACAAAAGACAGCAGCACTTTGCAGGTATCTCCTGAGGAATCCCACTCCCTGCATCTCCCTGTGCTTACCACTGCAGAGAACTTGGGTGATGGGCAAGGACAGAAGATAACGAGCAGAAAGGAAAAGAACAGTTATCTTCAAATTGAATAGTAAAATTAAAGTATAATAAATAATAATAATAGCTAATAAAAATCAACAAGAGGACTTGATGTTCTCGTTATTTTTGTGCCGTTTCAGGTGTTATAATGGGCATAGTATATTCCATGTGTCTTTGCAGAGTAAAGATCTGATCCCTTGGGAAAAGTGATGCACATATTTTGAAATATTGCATCATTAGGAGCACAGCTGATGGATTTTTTCCCTTTGCTTTAGTTTCTTTGGTACAAATCTGCATCCTGACATCTGAGACCTTCTCGATGACATTCACTGTATCTGTCCTCAGCTGATTTACAGCTCTAAGGTACACGATGAATGCTGACAGAAATGAAGTAGATGGAGTTGCAGTTAGCAACAAAATCTCTGAATAAACAGAAAAACAGCCAAAGCATTTTTAGTAGTTTCTCTGGTTCCTCAAAGTTGTTCCAAGAGGTTATTTTTTTTTTGAAAAATCAGTATGGTTGAAAGTAGCTGTGTTACTCCTGAATTAAGTGCTTGACCTCCCAGAACAAAGCAATGCTTTATCTTCAAGCCCTGCCTCAGAAAGCATTCTGGATTGCAGATAAATAGGCCACTCACTCTGTGGAAAATATGCTCTACAGATCAACTATTGCAGATTTCTAAAGCTGCATTTCTGAGGCAGCGAGCTGTGAGCAGAGCCACACTTGGACCAGGAAGGACGAGCAGGTCGCTGGGGAGGGCTGCAGCTCTGCTGAAGGAGAAGCATCTTTGCTGGACTCTGTTCTTCAGCAGGCTGCCTTCAGCTCTTCCAGCTTCAGGCTGCCCAGGACACGGACACCTGCACTCACACCCATGTCTTGAACGTGAACTTGAGTGCAAACCCAGCGCTCGGGCGTCCCGCTGTACGGATTCTCCTATTACAGAGAGCACCATGACGAGGTAACTTTCCTCTGGCTGAGATCTGACTCAGAAGCACTGCCCAGAGTCTGCAATGGCCTTTGCAGCACATTCATCACATTTTTTTTTTATTTCAGGAGGTTAAAAATAACCCCTTCCACCACTGCACTCAATAAAGGCAACAGCAATTTAAAAAAAAAAAAAAGAGAATTAAATAAATTCTGTTGGGACTAAATCTGTAACATCACTGAAATTAGAGCAACCTTCTCCATTTGCACCAACAACCATCAGAAGGACACCTCCTCTCAGGTGTAGAACGTCTTAATCTTCTGGATGGATCGTTTCCACCATGCCCCCCAACGCTGAGCGCACAGCAGCTGCGCTGTACTGTCTTCCTTGATCCAGGCAAACTGCTGCTCGAGCTTACGTTTGTATTTCTGCACAAACAACACAAACAACAACAGTAAGGCCCCAAATTCATAGTGAGGAAATAGCATTTTACTTTGCCTGGTCCACGGTGTCAGAAGACCGTACACAGGCCATTTATTTTCTGCCTTGAACAGTGGAAAAGCAGGTACAGGGAATTACTCACAGCCTTCCTTTTAAAGACTTCTGAAGCTAAATTAATACCTACATTTTTGGTATAAATGCAAGATCTTCATCTCACTTCCATTAGCCCCTAGAAATAAAGGGCTGCCTCCTCCAGAGAAGAGAGAGGAAGGCACACATCTCAAACCCAGAACACACCCCGGCTTTTGCTGGTACTTTCTGTGTCATGAGTATGAACTGGACTATTACAAAGCTGCTAAAAAAGGTGTTTCACCTAAATAGAACCTCATAGACTACTGTGAAAAACTTGGGGCACCTTTATTAAATACCCCATGCTCTGAAATATCAAGTACTGTATTTATCATGCCATGTACGCTCAGGGAAATATTTCTGCAGTGTTTACTCTATGACACCTTCACTTCAAAACCCTACTGTAGCCAGCTGCTGACCTAACATAACTGGCTACATAAAGCTTGGGCAAATACATAGTTCTGATAGCATTTGGCATTGCTGACAGTGTTATTTTCCATCTTCCTATGAAAAATACCTATTTTTTAAAGTTAATTCAGTTCACTGGGAACACTATTACTTCCAGGGCAGATGCATAAACACTGACCATTTATTTCCAAATGATTTACCATAAGAATATTCTCCTAATTGCTGAACACTGCTGTTTCACAAGCTATCAGCCTCAAACTTGTCTGGAACACATTCGTTCTTCTAGTAAGTTTAGTGAAGAGAGATTGTTTTATGGTGGAAACAATGACAGTTTGGGATGTAGGGTAGGTATGAAGTATCTTACAGCCCTTCAATTTTTAGGGGAAAAAGGAGCCTTTGGGATCTTGGGCTGGAGCTGTAGGCTTCTGAAATGAAGGTGAATGAAATACAAGCTGTGTGGAAGTGACATTGTCCCACCAGCTACGTTTTGAATTGTGAAATGCATGAAGTGTCCTGTTTCTGACACCATCCATCCATGCTTCTCTGCTGAAACAACTCCCCAAACCAACTCTGTCTGCTTTTGACACCAGCACAGAGGAACGAATACAAGAGGGGACTTCTACACACACTTAATACAGCTTTAAGATCTGAAAACACTGTTCGTATTAAGAACTTATACATAGCTATAATTTTTCTTCTTGAAGAACAAAATCCACATCACTTGAGCCCCACTCACAGCCCTTTCCCACAGACCAACCTCATATACAGCATCTCTGGCTTCTACTGCTGCCATGTGGCCCCACGTAGTCTTCGCTGTTGTGACTGATGCAGTTTCTCTGCAGAGAATATAGCCTGAACCGTCTGTCAGAGCAGTCACAGGTATTCCTGGCCAAGTCCTTTAAAAACAACAAAACAACCAACCAAAGAAGCAAGCCACGTGACAGAGAACATTAGAAAAGAGAGCAGATTATACCAATTCATGTTATTAAAGTGCCAAAGAGTGAATGTTTCTTTAATCTCCACAAAAAGGTGAGCCTAAAAGCCTTCCTTAGCATGAGTCCCTTTCCTTTCCAAGCTTCAGGAGATCTGCATAGTAAACAGGGTTCATGTCTCCTGAGTGGAAACACATGGTGTATTTGTGTTGACAAACAGTGGCTAGCAAAGCAGCAGAGCAATAAGACTGAAACTGTGCTGCTTTATAACCCAACACATATTTGCTTTGATTTACCTGGATCCGTTGCTGTTCTGTCTTTAAGATCACTACCCACCCAAACTGCCTCATAGCTATTTCAAGGACATCACTAACCATGACCATAGCGTTCAGCAGGTTCAACAGGGCAGGAGAAAAAAACCTGTGAGGACAGTGTCTGATACCAGTTTAGAGAAGAGATCTTCAAATATTACCTGCTTCCACGGTCAATTAACTGTTTCACCTCAGAGGTTTCTAGAGGAGGTCCAGCTTGTTTACGACTGGGTGAAGTGATTGCCTTCTCTCTTGGTGTTTCAGTTTCTGGGAGATAACAGAAGAGAAGACTTGGCAGCAGCAAAACAAGGGCAGGAATACCATCATTTTGAAGTAAACACAAGCAGCAAAACGCTCTCCACTTTCAAGAAATACCTTTGCATGCTTGATCTTGGAAATCTTTCCATTTAAAGTGCTAGAGCATATAAAAGTCTCTTCTTCCCAGGGAAAGTCTGCTGCAATCTTTGAGGAGGAAGCAGAGACCTGAACAAGCAATCTCTTTTTGACTTACTTGCTTCTTGTATGTCAGCAATAGTGATACATTCATCTAATTCCAGAAGCAGCTTTTCGGTGAAGGCAGCTAGTGCAGAAACAAAGTTCTGAGCACACTCGGTGACACAGTCCTGTTGGGACATCAGAGATGAGTGAGAGGAAATCCTTCAATAATTCCATCCCCCCTCCATTTAGTTTAGCTCCAAAATAACACCGCAAGTATTGAACCTTGGTGTTTTGCAACAGCTGTAAATAACAAATGGAAGGCTCTAGGTTGCACATAAAGGTCTAAAACGCCTCTCCACAGTGTTCTCAGCCTAGGGTGAAGTACAAAAAGTTGCAGAGTTCTGTGTGTAGCTCCCTGGCAGTTGAATATTTGTGTTAAGCATCTAAACCCGACAGAGCTGGTGAGCTGTGAATACAGCCTTCTACCCAAAGCAAAGGCCACTCTGAAATCTGGGTATGATGGGTGGAAGCACTTGGTCCAGGTATTACTGTAAAACAGGGTATGTGTGTGTGTGTCTCTGTGTGTGCAGCACTAAGGGGAGGAGACATTACCTCAGAGTTAAACAGATATACAACCTGCAGGCAATAAACCAAGAGCTTGGGAAACAGTCCTTCAATAACCCTTGAGAAAAGTGTTTTGATTCCTGAATCTCTCCTGTAAAATTCTGCTTATTCCAGTTCTTAAGCTTATGTAGGAAAATATCAACTATTTGCACTAATGAAATGCACACAGGAGTTACTTCGAGTCATCTGCTGTCTGCAGGCAATATAACTAACCAGAGGATGTCACTGTTGCTCCCAATTTAGACTTAGCTCCAATAGCTACCATTGATATCACTCATCCCTTCCTCGGTATGTTCTATAAATGAAGAATAAATCATATGTATTTACACAGATGTTCATCTAATGCTGGTAAGACATAAAATCTAAAAGATATATGAACAGGACTGCCCCAAACTGAAAACATTTCCCAGTTTACTTTTGATGGGGAAGAAAAATGTGTCCAAGATGGATATCCTTTCCAAATGCAGCATCTAAGCTCATATTAAGCAATTTGCAGTTTACCTGCAGCTTCTGTGTGCGGAGCTGAATACCATCAGCTTGGTCCTTCTGCCTCTTCATTTCCTTCTGGCACAAAGTGTCCAGCTGAACCGCGTTATCCTGGTGCCCCAGAGAAGGACGTAACTGGCTCCTGTGCAAAGCCTTTAATTAAATACAAAAGAAAAGCCTTCAGTAAAGAAGGTGAAGTTGTGGTGTAATAAGGAAGAAGTAAAGCCCACACATTTGATACTAAAGTATTCAGAAAGACAAAGAAAACTTAGTGCATTCCTTAGGTTTTTTTTCACAGAGTCACAGAGTTGTAGGGGTTGGAAGGGACCTCGAGAGATCATCGGGTCCAACCCCCTGCCAAAGCAGCTCCCCAGCTCATACTGCACAGATAGGCGTCCAGGTGGGTCTTGAATACCTCCAGAGAAGGAGACTCCACCACCTCCCTGGGCAGCCTATTCCACTGCTCTGTCACCCTCACTGTGAAGAAGTTCTTCCCCATGTTGGTGTGGAACTTCCTGTGCTCCAATTTGCAGCCATTGCCCCTTGTCCTGTCCCCACAGACAATTCCCCCTGCACCCCATGCTTAAGATATTTTTTCCCTGAATTTAAGTTAATACTCAGAGATACATCTCAAGACACTACTCTAACATTTTCTGCATGATCTCCACAATGATTCTGTTAGCAGCTTTGATGTTCCCAGACAAAATACACCTCTTTTATTGAAACACTGTGAATATTTCCTTATCTGCATGTCATAGTGCCTACAAATGAGTGCATATATACAGTATGAGCTGTATAGCCACACTGATGCCACAGCCCTTAAGGACTGGAGTGGGAGATGACAGGCTAAGCAGTACGGGCTTACAAAGAGGCAGCCCAGTGCTGGAAGCAGTGAGAGGGGGCACTGAGCTCTGAGAAATACAAAATTTCCAGTAGAATTACAGAAAGTTAGGAGTTGGAAGGGACCTTGAAAGCTCATCTAGTTCAACTTTCCTGCCAGAGCAGGATTACCCAGACTAAACCACACAGAAATGCATCCAGGCAGGATCTGAATGTCTCCAGAGAAGGAGACTCCACAGCCTCTCTGGGCAGCCTGTCCCCAGGGCTCCATCACCCCCACAGTGAAAAAGTTCCTCCTTATATTCACATGGAACGTCCTCTGCTCCAGCTTGCACCCACTGCCCCTTGTCCTATCACTGGCCATCAGTGAGAAGAGCCTGGCTCCATCCTCATGGCTACACAGGCCAACTGCAAACACAGCAGTGTTTGAGCTATCCGTGGGTAGCTCAGCAGCGAGTGATGAAGCAGACAGTGAGATCAGCAAAGAGGAAATAGTATAATTGCAATGCATTTAGCATTGCTTAAAGGGGAAGCAATCCCAATGTGCCCATGATCCCTACCTTTGCGTTCTCCCAGCCTTCCAGCTCTTTATTGAAGCAGTGCTGAATCTGTGCAGTGGAAGAGCTGAGCTTCTGCTCGTGTTCTTTTAAAAGACTCTCAGCTGCCACCTGAGAGACACGTGGGAGTTCCTTCTCCAACATCCTCACTTGGTCCTGAAATTCTTGTTAGGACAAACAGGGTGTTTCTGTCACTCACAAGTATTCAAGGAAAAAAAAACCAACCCACTTGGTCAAGTTGGATGTATGCTGCAAGGGTCAAACAGCCTGGCACTTCCTCTCACCGAGATCCTGCCACTGCCATTCCTTTTTCTAGGTCTGATGCTCTGCAGAACATACACTTGCTAAAAGATGTGACCTTGTATAGGTCTTTCAATTTAGTCAAGGGCACTTCTACCACCCCTTTTCTAGCTGATAATACAAGGAAGAGCATATTGGCCCAATTTCCCAACTCCAGTTTTCAACTGGAGTTTTCCCCACTGAGTGTGGAGGATCAAGACAGGCACATAATTCCTGACTGCAATTTCCAGTTCACATAACTGAAAAATGACATACGTGAGAAATGAACAGCCTTAACTGGATGAATTTACCTGTAAGAGAGGAATTGTAGTGATGATCTGTCTGTCTTTGGTATGACAACAGATTCTGCTTGAGCATTTCTGCACAATGTTCAAATGTCTCTGGCAGATCCTCAGGCATTGTGATTTTAAGCTTCTGGTTCTGGTAAAACTCCTTCAGGAGGTAAAGATAACACAGGAGAGTCACTGGTAACACATTCAAACAAGTCACATGTCGACATATAAGACAGCAGGGGTACATAAAGCTATTAACCACCCCTTTATTTGAGACTGATTTTCTCTCTCTGATTCTGAAATGCTTAGTTAATATTTATCAAGAAACCTGAAATTAAAAATACACTGTGATAAATACTATTTAATCATTAGAAACTCTGATGAAGAAAGGAAAAGTTTTGGATGGCCATCCAAACATTGCAAAGAGCCAAATTATTTAGCTGACACAAGAGTAGACCTATGAAAGCACAAGTCAGTGAAGAACATGAGATTCTTACCTCAGCAAGGCAGAGCAAGCTCCTATTGCCCGTCCAGAGAATATTCATGATGGCCCCCTTGAAAGTACTGAAAGCAAAAATTTACAAGTTGAAAAGAGACAAATCCCACTGTAAATATTTATCAGTTTTCAAATATTTTGTCCAGGTTTATTTTAATACATTTTTAGAGCATCCACAAACAAACATTCAGGATGCCTAGAAGAAACAAGGACTCTGGGCTATTGTAAAAGCTTACTGGAGAACACCTCCCACCACCTCATTGGAACAAAAAAGCCATCTCAGCCAACTTCCTGTGCAGGAAAGCTTACCCTAAGAGCTTACCATGCATTTTAGATACAGCAAAAAGATTTGAAGGTGCATCCAGCTCTTTAATGGAAGTACTTTAAAGCACGTGGATGATAATTCCCAAGCACTTAAACATCTTGGGCATTAATTTTATTGGTTTTGCTATTATAGTTTTCATAGAAATGTGACATTGAGCACAAGAACCTAAGTATAAAATTAATTGATCTTAGAGGTGAAATTAACTGAAAAGACTGTTTTAAACTTTCCAACCCATTTTTTGTAAATGGGCAGAGCAGACTCTGATGAGCCCCCCACCCCCATTCCATTTCAGACATTAAGCACGGTAACATGGATGGCTTTTCCATTCACTATTCTTATTCCACAAAAAGGAACCAGTCTGTAAACACTTTGACCCAAAACTATAAAGGTTAAATACCTCAAAGCTCTACAGCTCACAATTAGAAATAAATACATAGATACATATATAGGGCTTTTTGCAGATTAACTCCTGTTTCTGCAAATACACAACTTACTTAGATTCAGGAGGCTCCTCTCCAAATATCTGCCATTTCTTGTCACTGAGAGCTGATGTGGTGTCTTTCTGTTTCCTAGGGAGGTAAAATGTTAATTTGAAACTATCCACAAGTATTTTCCTTCTCTGATTGAGCTGGTCAGTTATAAGATGGACATGAAACTGAAGAAAAATTGGGGCAAAAAAATGTAACTCTAATATTACTTTTAGAGGAAAATAATTTTTTGATGGAAAAATACTCTCAGGATTCTCCCCTCAAAGACCCTTCAAAATGTTTTCTGTTGCTTTCACTCTTACACTCATTTCATCATCTAAGGCGAAGACATACTATTTAGACCCCAGACCTGAAAATTAATTCATGATTTAAGAGTGGGGTTAGTTCATGTTTCAGCAACTTCATGGTACAAAACAACAGCAGCTGAAGGAGAAAAAGAAAAGTGTTTTTCTATCCAAAGTGGGAAAAAAAGAAGAATCAGTGTTGAGGAGAGAAACAGGGAAGGGATCCCAAATGGTAGGCACATATAGAAAGAAGGCTAATGCAAATTAGCATTAAGTGTCTGTCAAAGAACAGGCAGTGGGAAAAGTCTAGGTAAATATCTGTGGAGGAATATTGTAAGTGGAATTTCTCCTTTCAGGGCTCTTACCCTCTTGTTTCCGTCTTTTTCTTAGGAGATCTCTTGGTGGCCTGAGCTGCAGACTTCTGGGGACCTTTATCAGATAAATTGAAGTGAGAATTCTTTGATGTGGGAAGAATTGCTTTATATTTAACAAGGAAAGATGAGGAACATTGAATAAATGCCATGTGAAGTCATTTTTTATATGATTATATAGTTTGTCTTCTCATTTTGTTTCAACATTAAGGGGACAATCATTTCTGGCAGACAGAACTCAAGTGACCCAGCAGCAGCACTGGCAATGAAGGTTGTGCTCTGGGGCATGAGTAATAGCAACATCATAGAAAACACATAAGATTAGAGGAGACTTAAAACAACATTAAGGCAGGGAATAATGAGGAATTAATAATTTTGGCTGTGATGGGGACTGAAGAATGTAGAAGAGAGAGAGGGCATCTTTGAAAGTGGCTGGAGGAGTCAATCTCTGGGGAAGAGAGGTGTGGAAAGGGAGGGAGCAGTTGGGCTTAGCCTGCACTCCCCACTGAGTGAATGAGAATACACTGTACAAGGACAACCCCGATCACCTACGTGTTCTCCTGACTTCTACTTTCCACCTCTTTTTCCTTTTGCTATCAAAACCATGGGCATTCTTTGTAAAATTATGGTCTCATTCTGCAGCCTTCATAGGTTCAGGGTCCCAAATCATCCCATTATTGCAAAGCAAAGCTATCCAAGGAAAAAGCTAGGATGCAAGGTTCTCTCAGAGCTCGTGTAGAAGCCACTGCCATGGAACACACTAGACCTGCTCAGTGATATGCTAGGAACCTCAGCTTAAATTAATGAGATATATTAAAAGAAATGCTGGCACACCTTCTCCTAATGAGCCCAAGCGATCCTTTCTCTCCTGATCTTGGCCCAAAGGTTGTTCGGATGGCTGAGTTCTGAAACAAAAGAAGAGCTAAGTGGCTACTGAGTACTCTGCTGTTTTCCATTACATACTAAACTGTATTTTATAAAGAACTATGCAAGTTCTCTGTCACTTCCATGGGGTAAATGCAATTAAATTTCTTAGCTTAACATTAACAGGTAGGATTACATTCACAGCTGACAGTGTAAATGCAAGTACTTTCACCAGAGTAAGTGTTTAAGTGGAATTTTGGAATTTCCACAAGGAAAACAGCATTAAAATATTGATTTGCTAATCACACAGATGTCATACTGTTCATTTCACACTTTGTATGTTCATTCAACCATGTAGCACATAATCCATCACTTTCTAACTAAAATAAGGCTCTGGAAGGCTTATTTAATACCTAAAATTTATCACAGTGCTATAAACTAGATGTCACTCGTTACTCACAACGGGGTGTTTTTGGCTATTAGAAATCTGGCTCTTAAAAAGAAAGCAGTCTCAGCTGGACTGATTTTAAAGCAAGACCAATCAGAAGGTATGTAGCAGTATTACCTGTGAATAAGATATTCACTACTTCAATATGTACAAAGGTAAACTACAAAACCAGGATCGAGGAAAACCTTGATATGCTTCTGGAGTATTACTTTTAAAAACACTGCAGTGAAGCCCCTTGAAGTGTTACCACGAGCCTTGTGAAGAGGCAAAGAGAACACAGATAAAGTCAAATGACAGAAACACACCTTGAGACAAACAAGTACTTACCCAAGTAATCTTTTGATAAAGCTTATTGCTAAATCATCAAGTGCAGGCTTTCCCCTTCTGCTTGGATTCAACAAAGGGTGTTTGGCAGGATCCATCCCCATCACCATCACCTTCTTCTCATCTCTGAGATGCTCTGCTCGAATGGCAAGAGCAATTGGACCTTGTAATGCAACACCTGTTGCAAGAGAGGTACAGCCCTCCTGAAATGGAAGAAAAACGAAACCCTGTTGACTGTAGCAGGCAATTAGTGAAAGCATTATGTGTAATTACTGATTCCAAACATACACTGCTTTGCTTCACAGGCTGAAAGGGTTTTTTTTAATTCCAATAGTAAAGTAGATACAGCTACACAACCTGGAGACCACACAGCTACACAACTTGGAGACCACTTAGAAGTAGTTAAGACTAGATGCTCATCATTACCATAAGCAGTAATTAAGTATATACCCTTAAAAGAATGATTCACCATAGATTACAAAATAAAGACTTCCCAGACAAGGAAGGGAAAAAAAACCCAAACCCCACCTGATAAAATATTTCTTTGGGACACATTTGATTTCTTAAATAAATGATTAAAGAAACCCTTGAAATATGTATCTATGAGCAGTGTTATACTTTGAAAACAAACTCTTATGAAGGACCAAGCAACTCATTGTGGTGCTGCGCGTCTTTAACTCTTAGTGAACTTGGTGGTGACTGATTTACTCCACCTCTTAAGAAAGCTGATCTGATGTTACAATGTCTTGGCCACAGATCCTGAAAAAACCTTTAAAACAGATACAAAAATTCACTCAAAATTCAATAAAACCTAGAGAACCTAAATGCTATCTTACATTGTCAGGTGAGCTCGTTGCTTTTACCCGCAAGCAGTCAAGATACTGGCTCCTCTTTTTCAGTTCTTTCAGCACTACTTTGGTGAAATCAAACAACTCTTCAGAAGTCAAAGCCTGAAAAATGTGGTAATACAGATGTTATTTACTATCTCAAGCTTTTAAAGTGTGCTGACTTGCATAAAACATCAGTGGATTCTGTTCTGACACTATTTTGTTTCCACATCTGTGGAAACAATGAGACTGTATAGAGGCTGAGGCTTTCATTAGGCAAGCAGGAAAATAGGTACAGGCCCTTCCTGAGCAAAACTTCAGTGTTAAAGTACTCTTCCCACCCCCCCAAAATGTGCATAAACCTAAGTCTGCCACAAAAAAGGTTAGTCTGTACATTATGCAAATATACACAGTGTGCAAATTAATGCCAAGTCAAATTAAATATCATTTTGTGCTGCTTAGAACATACTTCTTTATCTGCAGCAGGATGAGCACAAGCATCTATCTTCTGACGGAGCTTCTTCAGGTAAGAGTTTAATGTCACTGCCTGCAGATTGGAATTTTGTACCTGAAGCAAAACCAGACATTGGTGATGTCAAATCTCAGTCAAGGGATATTCAGAAGCTTCACTTTACTTGCTGGTAAAATCAATCACTGGTACTGGAAGCTGAAAACAGTCATTCCCAAAAATAACCTTTCATGTCCTTTACCACACCACACCAAAACACAGGTCTGCTCAGATGTACACATTCAAAATGCTGCCAGCCCACAGTGTTCCAGCACAGCTGCAGCTACAGCAAAAGCATTGTTTTAAGCTGATAATGACAGAAAACAGGCTTTGAATTAATAAAAAAGTCAGTCAATGTTTGTCCACTCTGAATTCAGCCAAAAAAATCTCATCAATAGAAGAAAAGAGAACTGATCACAATCCCTCAAAGAGAGTTCTGGTATCTCTGCTTGTACCTCTGACTTGATTTGCACTCGTATGAGTCTCAAAGTTTGTTTTATCTTCTCCATAAAAACTCGATTCGTCAAGATGCCGTGGAACTTTGTTTCAGTCTGCTGGAAAAGGCTGGTAGCCTTGAAGAATGCCAGAAACAAAAGATACAATGTGAAAATGAATCAGTTCTAAAACTTTAACAGAACTCACCGTTCCTATTTATTCCCCCCCACCCCCACCATGCAATTACCACTCAAAACAGTCTTACAGTCCCAAGCTGGGAGCAGACTGATTATAAATCACATCAAATGTGCCAACATAACAGGAGAGTTGAAAGAATGAAACTCTGCACACCTGCTGCAAGCAGCTTGATTCCAGTTGCACCAGAGCTTCCTTGATTAAGCTTTCAAAAGCATCGATACGCTTACGTTCTTCCTCAAGACGCTTGCGGAAAGAATTTGCCTCCTCAGGAGAAAAGTTACCTCCCTTCAAAAATAACCTGAAAGCAACCGGCAAAGTACAAGCCACAGGTTATGAATCTTCCTTTTCTCAAAGGACTATTTTAGCTAAGCAGCCCTTAAACAGGTATCAGCACCAACGTGATGAAAACAGTACGATAATTGTAGAATAATTTCTTTTAATAGCAAATTAGATTAATAATAAGCTTTAGATTAATTAGATTAATAATAAGATTTAGATTAATTAGATTAATAATAAGCTTTAATTTTACTGCCCATGCAACAAACACCAATGCCCAGAAATATGTAACTGTTTATAAACAACAGCCCAACAAATCTCTCTACCTGCAACCTTCGTGAAAATTCGTATTTGAATCCCTTAATTTTCCTAAACTTTCCTCCAGGCATTTCTGGTAATTCCTCAGGGAAGCCTGTATCACTTCCAGATGATTATGTAGTTCTGACTGCAGATTGTTGCTGAAAGAAATTAACCTAACAGCAAATAAATAGAGACAGGGAAAACAGGGTTAAGAGACTGCTAGCTGTAAAGACCTGAACAAAGTCTGAGAACTTGAGAGTATTTATGATATAATATATAATAGGATATTTATATATTATATAATGATATATTACAATATAAAATATTATATATATTATACTAATAACATGTTATATATATTCTATATATTCAATAAACTGGATGGGACCTAAAGAGACGAAACATCTTTTCTGCTTAAAGACTGCCAGCACTTCAAAAATGCATGAAAATTGTCATTCATTTCATTCTCATTTGAGTTTCTTCAGGAAGAGCTAAAGAGAACAAAAATTCTCTGTATTTTATAGTTTCATGAAGGTGGAGAAGAATGCCATATAAAATACATTCAGAATGCAAAGCAGGAACATCTCAGGCAGCAATCAGGAGCATTTAACTGTGAATTCACAGCCAGCAACACCTGTGGCTCACTCACTTCTCATTCATAGGAGCTTTGAGGAGCACAGACTCCATGTCAGAGATTCTTGAGTCTAAGTTTTTGCTGATGTTAATTTGCTGATCACAAAATTCGAGAAGTTCATCTCTTTCCTTTCTCAGAGCTTCCTCCACTGCTGCACAGTGGGACTCCAGGCGCTCTTTGTGCTGCAACAGCTCCGCTGAAAAGAGAAGCAGTTTTACAGTACAGTCATTATTCCCTGGTTACTGCAACTATCACTTCCAAAAGGCAATTTTTTAGGTTCTTGAATGCCAAGAAACATGTCTTAATTATTTTTTTTTCTGCCAGAAAAACCTAACACTTCTTATATTAAAATAAATATATAAATTCTGATTAGTGGACAATCTGTAGCTGCTCAGTGATGTTTCATATAGCTAAATCCTTCCTCTCCTACATTCAGGAGCCAATCCCTGGCATTTCATCTCTCCCAACACTTGTGCCACTTCTTTTTTTGAAACACATTTAAAATCAGCTTTTGTACGTTGCAAACTCTTGGTTCAATAATTTCAAGAAGAATGAAGACTCACAAGTCTTGACAATAGAAACAATGTTTTACATCTTTTACAATCAAGTCTTTGATCAAGGCACTGATGGGTATTGTCCAAACATAGCAGCACAAACCAGTGTGAGCTATGGAAAAGAAGCATCTTTTGAAAAATATGTAACATATTATACTAGGATATGAGTAGACACTCAGCTGCTTCTGATTGTCATCTACTACTGAGTCAAATGACACCAAAACAGAGTTTGTTCCACGTCATATCATCTCTAAGTGAAGACAGGCAATGCTCAGAGTAAGAGGTACCAGCTCTAACGTTGCAGATATTGGTCTCTATATGTTCCTGCCGTTGCTGATGCAAGCAAAGGCGCTGCTTCAGTTCTGAGATCAGCTCCTCCTCCTTGGCATCTACAAAGGCACAGGAGCTGGACAAGGACGTTGCAAACCATTTCTCCAGGTGTTCAAAGAAGCAGAGCCGAATTCTGTGATTGAAAAAAAAATTCCATGAGGAACGGTGAGTAATAAGAATTTATTGACTATATTCATTCTACATATTTAATTTCTGACTATAGGCAGAGTTTCATTACCATCTGCACAATACTGGTTGAGTTTTTGAGCTGGCTGCGTATTACCAGGCATTTACCTTCATGGTTTTGCAGGGAATTTAGGCAAATTACTTGCCTTTCTGTAATATGCTTTCTCACTATATAATTTTCTGTAAAATATGGATGTTCCATAAGAGGTAAATGCCAGTATGGTACTTGGAGCACCACAGATGCAAATATGAAAAGCAATATTAAAAATTTCTCTTATTTTAATAAATTTAAATGGAGGGATAGTGTCAAAATAATTAGATACGTTTTTGCACCTTGAGTTTAATGTTTCTTCCAAACAGCTGAAAATTTGTCTGTTAATTAAAGGGAAAGAAAGAACATACACTGTTTCCTACTAACCGTTTCTTCAGCTCTACAAACACGGTTTCTTTGATAACTATGTATTCCAGGTAAGTAGGAAGTGATTCTTTTTGTTCATATTTTGTCAGAGAAGTCTCTGGGCTGCCAGTCTCTCCTGCCTCTTCAGCTCCAAGAACTGTGTATGAGTTTCCACTCGAAGTGGAAAAGGTCTCAAAGGCAATTTTGGAGCTTTCTGCTTTGCTGCTGTTCAACATCACCTAGGAAATAACTGGAAATCATCATCTGTGACCTTTAAAGGCATAAGCATAGAATCAACAAGCTAATATAAGAATCCTAAGGGTATTTACAATAATGTTCTCATTCTCCATTTGGACAACATTCATACTGAGAATATGCTTGCAAATCTCAATGGGCAAAGTCTCAATGTTTTAAAGGGGTTTTCTTATGGTAATAAACTCACCTGAAAAAGTAATACTTTGATATAAACACAGTTTAAATCATTCACCGTGGGTTAAAAATAATGAAAGAAATAAGAGATATTTTTAAAAAGCCTGTGCAAAAGGGTTTTACAAGGGTAAAAGCAGTGCATAGGGAATGGTTGTAAATGTGTTAGCCCATAAAAAAGGTCTAAAGCCCTAGTTGTCCAGAAAGAAATGAAAATTGTAAAGACTCCTTTGTGTGCAAACAAAATCTAATCTACTTTAAGGAATTTAGACTTACATCCTTGCTATTCATCATAATTTTCTGCAAGACTTCCTTCACCTTCACATTTATTCTCTTGTTCACCCACCTGTGTAAAGCTTACCCCCTGTTCTGTATGCTCAGTGTCTTCACTTCCATGGGGAATACTGTCCCCATCTTCTCTTCCCTCTGTTCCCTCAGTTTCTTCTGCAAAGATGTCCCCACTCTCAGCTGTGTTTGTTCCTCCAGTTTCTCTTGGACAACTCTCTGTCTCTTCCTTGCCTTCATTTTCTTGCACAACGTTCTCAGCTTGCTGCTCCACCAGACGCTCAGCTTCCAAAGTCTTAACTATTTTTTCCCAGTTAAAGCAGAGTGTTACTGGTCACAATCCAAAGAAATAGAGATTGAAAAACAAGCAAGCAAAAAATACCTGTTTGGACCACTGAAGTATTGCCTTGACCTTGAACCATGAAGTCTGTCTCTCCTTGCAAGTTCTAAAAGCAAAGAAACAACACACATACCCCCCAAATTTAAAACAAGGATTTACCTGCTTACAAGAAATTCATATTCCTTCTCAAAATATATCCATTTCACTAAGATATGATAGTCTTGAACGGATCCCTTGTCTTCTAAATAACCCATAAGACTTAAATTGATCAATATAATTTTGTTACCTTGCAGTTTTCTGTTTAAAAAGCAAGTAAATTTGCTGAAATACAGTTTGTAACAGGGACAGAGTGAAAAACGTGGGACAGAGAAAGGTTTTGTGTTCCCTCTCCCTATTTATAGCAAAAACTTTTCAGTCCTATGACCAGAACAATGCTTTAGTTTATGTAATCTAAAAATTAAAGCCAACATAATTTTTTTCAAGACTGAAAAACTAATTGAAAAGTAACATTTTAAACCAGAAGTCGTTTGTTTTCTTTATACCTGTTTGAAGATTTCCTTTACGTTAAAATATTGGCTGATGGATATGCTGTAAGAAATCAACTCCTGCAGAATACCTTCTGGGTAAGCCATTACTTGATCCATTAAAGCCTGTTTGAATGTCTCATACCTGTCAAATTTAAGGTCACTATTTAAGAGACACAAGTATACATAGAAGTAAAATGAAATATGACTACAATGTCTTTAAATCCAAATCTACCTTTTGGACTAATCTCATAAACCCCTTAGGCTGAACATTGTACTACGTCCCTTTAGCCTGATGACAATCACATCCTGGCTTGTTACTAGAGATTAGTTCATTACAAGGACATAAAGTTCTCATGATCATGAGGAACGATTACCTTCACCTATCTGAAGGTTATTATCAGCTTCTAGTCCTTACAGCCTTAAAAGAGATCAAATCCATGAGCCCAGAGTTCTGGTGATGGCACAGACCCGCTCTCTGATCACTGTGATTCAAGAGTCTGAACACCTATGCTTATATTTTGAACAACTAACTATCCCATTGGCAGGGATGACATGGTATACTGTGGCATCCAGCAGGGAGCAACACGCAATTCAATATATGAATTTTAGGTGAAGCCATGAAACCAGGAAGCCATGAAGCCATCCAGCCATTTTATTAGGTGAAATCACCCAGATTCTATACGTTTCTTACTGCAAACGTGGCAAGCTAAAAAACTGCTAATTGGTTACACACGCTGTTCACACCATATTGATTGGTTAGTAATTATAATGAGTTCTGATAAACCTATCTTATAGCTAAACATCCTTAGTTTGCCTTTAATACCTAAAAGCATCCACACACCTGCTGTTTGACCCTCTTGTTATGGTTGGTTCCTAACATGTTCGGTTACTCCCAAATCCCTTCCCATAACTGCTTCTTGGTTTAGGGTGGCCTGTACCGCTATCAGCAAGGCCGCTGTGTTTGGAGAATGTGATTATTAGGATCCTCTCAGCATGAGGAACTTTTCCTTTCTCATGGGAACAGAAGAATATTGTCAGGGCCTAAATCTTGGGAGAAAAGAGCTAGGCCGCTAGCAGGCCTGCCGTCTTCCCCAACAGTATACTATGTAATAATACTCAGATGTTGGTTTATTTTTTTAATAATTCTAATATTCATCTGTCTTCCCTAGTCCTTCTGCTAAAACATGGGTCTTATTTGCCTTAACCTTGTTCAACATGGGAATTACTCTCTTATGTTCTTAGATGAAGTAGCAAGCAGTGTTTTTCCACACCTTCAGCATAAAGAAGACCTAAGTAGTACAAGCAACATTCAAATATGCTTTACTTTTTAAGTTTGCACTACAGAATTCGTACTTAGCTCCAATGTCATCTAAAGAAGAAAGGGCCTTCTCCCAATTTTCCTTCAACGTTGTTTCACAGCTTGCTGTTCTCATTTTATCCAAGATTGTGTCCAGATTAGCTTCCATCACCTAAGGCCACATAAAAAGAACCCAGTAAAAATAATTTAATAATTACTACAATGCTTCCTAACTACTTTAACTACTTCAAACAATTTCATTGTGTGTATATATATATAATGTCATTGTGTGTATATATATATATGTATACACATTCTGCACCAGGACAGAAAGTACCTTACCAAAACTGTCTATTATGAGGATTTTTCATAGACAACGAACAACATCTGTGATGTTGCCACCCCAAGTTGCATGATACACCCATAATATGAGAACTTGACACAGAACTTGACACTTGATCACAGAATATCCTGAGTTGGAAGGGACCCATAAGGAACACCAAGTCCAACTCCTACAAGCCTCTCAACCTGAACAAGACTTTACAAGTAATAGAAACTTGCAATCACTTAATATGGGAAATATAATCTCTGTCACCACTGCCAGTCAAGAATATGATATAAATGCTCATTAATGTTAATCAAGCTGTTACCAAAAAAGGTATCTGTGAGGATGAAACAACCCCATAGAAATTGCAGTACAAATGTCAAAGATTACGTTTTAAATTTTATACAAGGTATTTTTTATTCCAGAGGGTTCTCTGCATTAAGAAGTCCTTTCTTTACATCACACCACATCCTTATTTTTATGTTTTTACCTGTATTAAGTCATCCTGTTTCTTTCTGCATTCATCTAATCTCTTCTGAAGTTCAGCTTCATGCTGGGACAGTTTGAGTTGATGGACATCCCAGAGACCCATGGCCTCCTGGAAATAGCTGTGTAAGTTGCTACAACTCCACTCATTCTGTTTAGCCAGAGCCTCAAAGTCTCTCTGAAGAAAGACATTGAAGTGAAACGATTATTTTATTAAGCTGTTTGTGGGAAGGTGAAATACATGAGTAAGGGGACATAAGACTTGAGAAAAGGCTATCTGGAAGTACATGGTTCAGCTGATGGTGAGGTAAAAATAGGGCAAGCAAACCAGCTGAGAATGTGGGGTTTTGTTCTAGAAGCTGAGTTCTGCAGATGCATCTGGCCATCTACCGTTTTAGGAACATCTGTCCAGTCATTTTCATGTATGGAGTCTTAAAAGAGAGGATTGAAAGAAGTTTGGGAGATCATTTGAACCTAACTCTCTGTTTCCAGGTGGGATGAGCTATACTCAATTCATCCCTGACAGCCTACTGTAAATACAAGCCAAACAATTAGGAACTGGTCTCCTCAAAATACACCACATTTTTTTTGTTATGGGGCAGGAGTTCAGTCACACTGAGACCCCTTTCCAGCACAGCATCAGCAGCCCAAGATGCACATGGCATTTCAGGCAGCAGCACAGGAAGAGCACACTACTCCCAGAGGGTAATAAAAATTGTTGTAATAAACATACAGCCATACGGTCCAGTTCTTCTCCAAACCGACTCTGTAGTTTCTCAGTCAATGGCAGTAACTCAGAATTCACAACCTCTTCAGCCTCTTCTTTTGTGCAAACATTCTGGTTCAACAGGTTGTTCTAAATTAATCAAATGTAAAGTTATTGATGTGAACATAACATGAAGTACTTTTAGAGAGTCTGGCTAAACTTAGGGCTTCTACTTTCCCTGTGATCTTGCTTTCTGTTAGTAAACAGTATGATTACATTTGGGCACAGAGGGAGAAACTGAGGCAGGAAGGTGGAACTTCCATCCCAAGACAGATTCAGCACAAAGGCTGAGGATTCTGCCCCTGTCCTCCACCCAAATGTGTGACAGCTTTCCTTCCCTTGCTGACATTTCTTGCTGGTTTTACACATCTCAAGTACAAATGCCACAAGCTGCTGTGAAGCAAAAGGGACAGTAAGATTTCTAACAGAATAAGGGGTTAAAAAGCAGTTTCACATCACATGCTGTTATCAACAACCCCACAAGATTTCCCAAAGCACCAATACAAACCTTGCACGACTCTATTTCCTCCAAACACTTTTGCTGGACCATCTCATACAGGCTGTGAATTTTCCTCACACACTGGGTGTTGTGGGTATCTGCAGGACACAAACAGCAGCAGAGATTTACTGGTAAAAATTTCCTTATTTCACAGTGCAGTATGAAATGGAAAGGTGACAGTGGACCTGTGCTGGTAATACATCTCAGCAGTGTCTTCACACTGGTCAACCAGTGAAGTAAGATGTTTTAATACAAATCTTAAAAGTCATGAGTTATTTACAATCGCTAGCAACTTCTTTGCTACTATACAGGCTATGATTGTTAGGACAGGGTGGGCTCTGGAGGAAGAGAAGGTGGATGCACAGAGGGAAGGCACACCATGGGACTTGGAGAAGGGAAGCATCTAAAATACTCGCCCCATTGTTCTCCAAGAGGTACAAAGGAGTGTTTCTGTATGACTGAACTGATCTGCATTAAAATTCACTTTCTGTTTTCCCCAGAAGAATTCTAACCAGGTCAATTCCTGCCAGATGTCATCATGCAAAAATGCTTGTGCTGGCAGCAAAAGGGAGAGATCACAGAATCTCACAGAATCATTAAGGTTTAATCATTAAGACCTCCAATATCATCTAGTCCAAATGTCCTCCTACCAACTCTATTGGTAACTAAGCCACGATGCAGTAGTCAGCTTATTCTGGTCATATTGCTGGCTAAGGAAACACATGGAACAAAGAATACAGCAAACACAGACTTTCATACTCATAGACTTTCATTGCTTGAATTCCAGATTGTGTTTGTGGTTTCCTGACATACCTATGCTCTTGTTTAAATTCACCAAAGAGCTGTACCATTCCTTGATGTCAGCTTGTGTGTGCGTTGGAGGCAACAAATCACTATCAAAAGAGGAAATAAAGAGTCAGACATCTTTAAACATCAACAGTTCTTAAAGGATAAAGTTATGAATCAGTGTAACAATACTACTGTGCTTTATTTTATTTACAACAGTGAAAATAAACCAAGATGACTGCTGTTTTCAAGGCTGCAGTTTACTGACAAGGAACTTTCCACAGTCTAACTTGTTACTACATACACTGTGAATATTGCCTTGCACCCAAACTTATCAGGATGGATATCCAAACATCAAGATATGACATCCAAACTAGTATTAGATTTCTATCCAGACTCTTTTTAACTTATTATACAGATTAAACTCCCACACAGAAATAACACCTTGCCAAGGTTATCAATTTCCATCCATCCCTCCCCCTGCTCCTCTCTACTATTTCCAAGGTCAGTCAGGTTCCACTGAGTAGGGGCATGATTAAGGGCTGGAAATGCAGGACCACAAAAGTAAGAGCAGCTTTACAAAAGAAGTTTAGGTGCTGCCCTACTGCCTCGTTGTACTGAAAGGGAGCAAAGTGCACTTTGTAGCCAAGTCCCTCATGAACTCTAGAAAGATTCCTGTTCCTTCTTTGTTCCTGTTCTCTTTTATCATACCAAAGGTGCTGCAAAAACGTCAGTCTCCTTTCACTAAGTAAAATCTGATCCATTATCATATTTTCCATTTCTGTTTTCACAGTTGGGAGATTCTGTATTTCTTCATTTGCCATGAATTCTCTGTAGGGTGGGAGAACACATGAAATATCAGCTTGAGAAAATACAAATACAAAGCATGTTTTATACAAACTGGGTAAAAAAAAGAAAAGCTGCTAAGTTTTTTTAGCTTTTTAGTTTTAGAATCTAAAAATTATGAAACAACGTTTATAGAAAACACAAGTGAACACTAGTTACTTTGTGTTATTCACACTCCAAAATAGAACTGTAAAATTTCTGACCTGAAACTGTGAACTATATAGTTCTTCTGAATGAGCTTCCAGTCCTTGACTCTATCTTGCCACTTCAATCGATGCGACAGTTCCTTCTTCATCTCTGATTTCATTAGATTAAAAACCAGCTTGGCAATTGCCCTCTGATTAGCCAACAGTGTTCTGTTAAACATCTGCGTAGTAGACAGTAAAAACAGGAATGAAAGCAGCACATAACATGCAAAAAAAGATATTGCCTGTTCTGTGTAAAATGGGGGGAAAGAGTACAGATGGTAAGGAATGCCCTGCAAAATTGAAATCTGCCCTATACTGCAATGATTGAGAGGGAGAATTAATTCATCTCAGTTAAGAAATAAAAAGACATTGTAGGAATATTCAAATTGCTATCTTCTTGCAGGTAAAACAGACTGTCAATACCAAAGATTTACCATGGCCTCATCATTCACCAGCCTGTAAACATCAGCTGGCAAGAAGAAGGAAATTTCCTCCAGTTTCACAGTGTACTTCCGCAGCACATCTGTCACCTGTGCAACAGAAGAATAAAGAATGAAACCCCCCCAAAACTGTGTAACTCAACTTTCAGCTTCCCAAGTTAAGCAGTGATAGGAACAAGAGCATTTTTTCCACTAAAACAAATTTAATTACCTGATAAGATTGGGAAGCAAATCTAAAAATACCTATTTAAAGTTATCGTAAACACTGATTTTTCTGAATCATTCATGAAAATAGTAACTAGAACATTCCATTTTGTTACTACTCAACTGATTTCTCATTAAAACATGTGTGATAATGGAGGGCTCTGCAGGCAGGCTGTATTCTGAATTTAAGAGCCGACTTCCTTGCAGGTATCTGCGGTGAAGTCATCAATGGCTGTTCATAAGTGGACACGAAATGGCAGCAAACATGGTCACCTCTGGTATTTTTTGTGACTAATCAAACAGAGAAGTTACTGGTGATACTGTCAGATTTACTCATTGTGTCTGTGTTACAAGGGGAGGACAAACCCACAGAGGTGTAACAACCCCATTGCAGAGCTCTGACTCAACAAGCTTCTCTTTGCTCTGCATCCAGCATCATGAGCCAATCGTAATCTTATGCTTAATTAACAGTCTTATGCTTAATTAACAGTGGTTAAGACCACAGCTCACTTTATCTGCTCGATTCTTTTCGATTTTTCTTAGAGATTCATTCATTTCCCTAATCCAATTCCTTCTGGTCAAGGATTCCTGACGGATGATGTTCCACAGTTCTTCCAAACCCTGCAAGAAGGATTTACTCTCAAGCTCATTGAAAAGGAAATCTTAAAAATAAAAAATTAAAAAGTAAGGCAAACACTCCCTCCCCCTTCTCTCTTAAAACCACAACAAGGTGTAAGCTGTCATGCAGGCCAGGTACAAGGGACTGAAGATGAGGTAATGGCACAAGCTGTCTTACTTCCATTGAGAAATGTTCCAGAGAGGTGTCCAACTCAATCTGTTTAAACATAAGCTCAATTTTTCGATCGGATTCCTTCAATTTTGTCTGAAGGAATTTTCCAGGCTCCAAAACAAAGGGCTCCATCTCCTAAAAAGGTGAACAAATCAGCATGATCTTCTAAATATTAGGTCTTGACATTAGGGGAGTGCTCTAGACTATGTGGATTACAAGATCCAGGCTTACCCTGGCAATACAGGCAAGCTCATGATACATGGAGCTTAGTGCTTTATCATGACGGCCTCGCCGGCGTTCTGACAGGCGTTCCAAGATGTTACTGCCCGTTTCCACAGGAACTGCCAAGAAAGAAAGGAGGATGAAGCATCTCAGACCCGATGCTGCAGAATACCCAGCACACGGACAATGAATCGCTAAGCAATGACAATGAATCTCTGCAGTGATTACAGCCCATGACAGCTTTCCCCAGGAAGGGAAACCTATGGGAAGGAGGGTTAAAAATACTGAAGCACATGTTGAAATTTCCTTTGCTTTTATTAACCTGTGATTTTCAGAAGGAAAAAAAGTTCAGGCCTGGCAAGAAATTCCAAGAAAGGAGATCTGCTTAGGTCACAACTGGAATTCACCATCTAAACACAAACTTTGAGTGACTGACAATTTTGCAACCACTTTTCTATGTGTAGACTCTTCAAAAATTACCTACAAATCATCAAACACATGTCAGGTCATTTTTGAGCTTGATTGTATACCTTGTTCAGCTAAAACCATCAGACATATGGTGGCTCCCTAAGAATGCAAAGTAAAATATCTGACATTAAGGGAAATCAATTTTACCAACAAAATCAGGTAGGCCTCTGACTTCCTCAGCTGCACTGATATCTCTGCATTTCTGAGGCTTTTGAAGTGTTGCAGTTTTTCTGAAACAGAAAGAGAATAAACCTTTGATTTCTACTAAGGATGTAAGAGGGACATGCAATGGGTAGAATATTAAATCTAATTGGCAAAATGTAACTTCTATGTGAACATAAGCATCATTCTAACTTCAAAGAATAGGATTTCAAAGAATCAATATTGCTTCTTCTGAGATTAATTGAACTGAGTAGTTATTTGGCTGGGGCTGATGTCAAACCTCAAATCTGCTATGATGGTATAAAAGCAATAATTTAATATGTGTAAAGTACAAAGATATACATACTAAAAGGTAAAAAAGAAAAAAATTTAAAATGTCTGAAATGTTCAGTAAGAACTGGTAAGAAATGTGGAAATGGCCTTTGTCTGCTCCCTGCTCTTCCCATCAGCTGGGGCACTGTGTTTGTTCCTGAGGGGAGTGAGGATAAGGTTAGGGTGAAAAGGATGAAGGCACTAATTTCTTCTCTTGCTCATTACATAATCATCATGACATCATCATGTAAACCACTAACATAGTTTGAAAATATCTATCAGAGTGAGCTTGTATCTAGGTGGCTCTGAACAAAGACAGATGTGTGATTCTGCTTCAAAAGCCAAGCCATACAATACACATCCCATCACAAACATTAGCCAGTTAATCTGTTCATTAACCAGCAGCAGCTCATCAAACTCCTGTTACATCTGGCAAGCTGTCAGGCTGTTACAAGCTGTTAGCACTCCAAGAACTCAGGAGCGTCTAGGTCCTGGTGCAGGTCTTACAACTTCGTACCTCCAGTCACAAACATGTAATTGGGGGGTTATGGTTCTGTCCTCTACCTGCGTGACGGTGGCCTTTCTGCAGAGTTACTGTAGGGAATCCTTTCAGCTGGCTTCTGCTGGTAACGGGGTGGTAGCCTGGTGCCAGGAGAAATTTGCAAACTCCTAGCCAGACTGGGCCGCCCACTCTTCACAGAAAACCTGGTCTTGTTCCTTCCTTCATCAAAGTGAGCCTTCAAAGAACTGCAATCAAATAGAATTCTTTCCAGATACTGAAGGGAGAGTAACAACAAAATAATTCCTACCAAGAGTGCATGAGGGCTGGCAGAAGGCAAAGGTAAAATATGAGCGCTGCTTGGCACATTGCATAGCTGTTTTAATCTGAGGCTGTTGTCAAAACGAGCTGTACCTTTCCTCAGAGAGAAGGGCCGATGCCAACTGCATCGTGTGTCTTGCTTACAGCTGCAAGGTGAGGCAGCACTCTCACCTTCCACTGCCATGTGACAAGGGCCCTGCCTTCACTTAGCACACCCCACACCACAGCAGCGCCCACAGATGTGTAACCAAACACACACTGCAGACAGCACAGTTAGCTTCTGCCGAACAAACAAGAACTGGGAAGGCTGAAACCGAGCTCTGGTTTGACATCACCGACAGCCAGTGAACGACTGACCCACCCAAACACCTCCTCTGGCTTTCCCCATTTCTTTCATTTACCTCATCCTCCAAGATCCCTCTGCACTGTTTCCCCTTAGGAAAGGAATGCGTGCTGCCCCGGCCATGTAGCAACGGGAATAGTGGCGGGGTGGGCGGTCCCCGTTGCCATGGCAGCGATCTCATTGTAGCTCCGCCCCCCCACCGCCACGCACCGAACCCGCCGGCATCTGCTGCAGCCCGGCCGGGAGCAGCCCGGGGGAGCTCCGGCTACCCGCACTACCCGGGGGAGCTCCGGCTACCCGCACTACCCGGGGGAGCTCTGGCTCCCTGCCCCCTGAGCTCTGGCTCAGGGACACAGCCCATACCCCCAGCTGCAACTGGCGTTACTCCTTAGCAAAACAACCGTAATGGATCAGTCAGAAGCTGTTTCTTCATGACAGGAAGTTTAATTCACACACACACACATACACAACAGGCTTTGTTTGTTATCAAGCTGGGAGGCTGTGGCAGTGACCGCCCCCCACGTTGCTTTCCGGGACAGTCAGCAGGGCTGCTGCGTAAGGTCCATCACTCTCAGCTCTGTCCCCAGGCTGGAGCGGCCAGCAGCCCCACACTCACTATAACCCAGCCTTTTTCAAGTCCTCTGGCAGAACCCTGCCTTTCTTGCGGGCCCTGGCTTTCTTCTTCTCTATCTTATCCTTCTTCTTCTTCTGGATGTTCTTGCGACGCTTGTCCTGCCGCTGCTGCATCTTTTCCACCACTCTCTCCGTCCGCTTCTCCCACTGCCTTTGGCGCTGGGCCTTCCGCTTCTCCTTCCGCTTCAGCGCCTCTTTCAGGCGCTCCTCGTCGTCATGAATCTTCACACCCTCTGCCTTGTACAGAAGGTTTGTCCACTTCATCTTGTTCTCTAGCTCCTGAGCTTTCTTCTGGTCCTTATCCTTGAGCTCCTCCAGCTTGTTCTTCCTAGTCTCCAGCCTGCTCAGCAGCTGCTTGTAGTTTCTGCCCGTCAGAGGTGTGATGTTGCCTTTCACAGCTTTCCTCTTCTCTTTCTTCTTCTGGATCTTGCTCAACTCATTCTCTTCATGGATTTCGACCCTGTTAAACACAATCTCAGCTGTGGTCTCCTCCTTTTTGCTTTCTGGCTCTACTGGCACCTCCTCTGCTTCCTTCTTCTCCATTTTTGCCTTCATCTTCAACTCCTTCCTCCGGCGCTTCTTTCTCTCTCTCTCATACTTCCTTCGTTGCCTCTTCTCCAGGACAGCAGGGGGCAACTCTTTGGCATCACCCTAAAAAGAAGGATGGACATGAATCAGGAACCTTAAAGGGATAAAGCAGAATTAAAGTGGGACGTCCTCAAGCTCCTAGTTTTTGCAACTTCCAAGAAACACTCTACTTGTTACAAGAAGTTCTGGGCTCAACTTTCAGAGTTACTAAGCACAGTAAAGGCACTTCCAGCCTTTTACTCTCAACACCCTGTAGCTATGCTCCCTTCCAGGCTTTTAGTGCTTTTCTTTTTCCTAAAAATCTCCAGGGTTGTCCCCTCCACCAAGGCAGGCCCTACTTCTTCTCATGTGTTTTCTCAGACCATGGAAAACACCCAGCAAGACCTGCAGGGACTTCCTCAGGAGATGGAATTGGTTCAAACCCTGAGCCCTGTGAGATGGCAAGTCTTGTCCTCACACCCCTGGGAGGCTAGGGAGAATTTGGATTGTATAAACACGCATAGGGAAGCACATTAAGAGGTCTCATACTCGTCCAGAAGCTTTTTTAATCTTCTCATGTAGTCTCTGACGCAAGAGATTCATCGCGGAAAAAGAAGAGGATCCAAGTTCACTTTTGCTCCCTGAAAACAAAGAGGAAGAAAATACAAGTACTTAGAAGACAGCACCAGCAAAACAGAGCTTTCTACAGCTATGGGGAAAGCTCTGAGTGCTCTGCAGGTGCTGTGAATAGAACAGAAATCTAAAGAAACCAAGAGTCTCTTTCCTTTTCTATCCATATGACCGTTCAACACTGACAGCCTGGCATGTCCTGTGGCTGCCTAACAGGCCAGAGGAAAAGTACCAAGCCAGTGGCAACAAAGACTCCAAGGACACATTGTCTTTATGATCAGGTTTTTTGGATTCACTGTGGAAGGCTGGCCTGGGATGCCAGAGACTACATCCACATGATAATTCCCAGAAGTTACCCAAATATGTACAATAGAGTCTCCAATTAAACCCTATTTCCAGAGAGGTACCCAGTAGTGACCCTACAAATGTACATGCTCATGTATACGCTTTTAGGGCACGTGGGGTATGCAAAACGTTTTCAATTCAGCTGTACTTCTTAAAAGACAAACTACACACCCCTGAAGCAACTGAAAAGTACCCATCTCAGGTAGTGTTGACCAGACCACAGAAAAGCTATACTCTTACCTGTAACCAAACTCTCATTTTTGCTCTGTGAAACAGCTCCCTGGGGAGGTGATTTGCTGGCCTGATGAGCTGCTTTCTGCCCTGGAGTAGGTTTATTGGTGTTAGAGACTGCCTGTTTGATGGAAGGAGCATTTGCCTTCTCAACTTTCTTCCTGGGTTTCTTCTTCTTCTTTTTCTTGAGTGGTATGCCAGCATCCTCAGGCTGGCCTGGCTTAGACACTGCAAGGCAAAGACAAGTTATGCAGAACAGGACAACACAACATCCCCACTTCACAGTATTCAATTATTACTGAAGACTAAAGTTCCATCACTGCAACAGCACATCCCAACCTTCCAAAACTCCGTGGTTTAGGGTTTATTTAAGCAGAGCCAAACATGTTTGCACTCACTGCAGTCCCAGGTCTCCCACAGGCCCTCTCCACACGACCTCCTGAGCACTGTGTTACAGCAGATTGGCTTTTCCTAGGAAGCTGGTTGTTGGGTTTGGATTAGATTAGATGTTATGGAGAAAGCTCTTCACTGGCAGAGCCGTGGGGCTGTGGGACAGGCTGCCCAGTTTGGGGGCTGAGTCCCCAGCCCTGGATGTGTTTAAAGGGTGGGTAGATGAGGTACTTTAGATACGGGTTACCATGGGACAGGAACGGTTGGGCTCGATGATCTTAAAGGTCTTCCCCACCCCAGGGATGCTGCGGCTCTGTAACGCGCTCCCGGGGCCAAGCACCCGCCGAGACGAGCCTGCCCCGCGCGTGGGAGCCCGGGCGCGGGCCAGGCCCGGGCAGACGCCAACGCGCTGCGGCTCCGTTACCGAATTTCCTCTTCCGCGCCTCCGGGGCGTGCTGCACGCAGACCTTCCTCGCCAAGCCCTGCAGGTAGGAGTCCTGGGCGGCCAGGCTGGCCATCGCGGCACGGCTCCCTCAGCGCGCACAGGCCGCGCCCGAGCCTCCGCTCACCGGGAGCACCGCCGCATCCTCCGCGTGCGCCTCCCGGGCAGGAAGTGAGCTCAGCGCGCCGGAAGGTGACGGCGGCACGGCGAGCGGAGCCCGGGGAGGAAGGAGGCGGCGTGGCAGCGGGGATGACGCTTCGGGGTGCCCCGGGCGGCCGGGGGAGGGCGCTCGGGCCTCCTCTGGACACCCCGCTGTCCCCCGGGCCCCAGCACCGTCCCCGCATTTAGCCAGGCCGCCGCTGCCCGAACCCTTCTCTGGGACGAGCGGGTCGGAGGGAGGAGACAGCCCGGTAACCGGTTCCGCCTGTGGCGGGCAGCGCCGGGGTCCGTGCCCACGGTCGGCCGCTGCGCAGCGCCAGGGCCCGGGCCGGCGGTTCGGCGGAACCCGGTCCCAGTGCTGCCCCGCCCGGTGCTGACCGGTTTTCCCAGAGCCCTGCGGCTGAAGACACAGCCTTTAAAGAACTTCTCCAAACGAGTTAGCTTTATTAAACCGCCTAATTACAAACCTGAACGGAATAGGGGAGAAATGAAAACAAAAATGGAAACGAGACGTTAACAGCAGAAGGTTGGGAAAGCTCAGCCGCTGGGAAAGCAGCTGTGGCTCCGTGGCACCCAGACACCCAGCTGGGATCCAGTACAACCACACCAGCCTTCAGCTGCAGGGCTGGAGCTGACACAGAGCTGCTGCAAAGGGACAGGGCAGAAGTCAGGCTGAGCTGCTCAACAGCTGCAGGCAAAGCACCCAAAGTGTTTATTTGGAATGAAACTGCAAGAGTTCCTGAGCATCCCTTGCTGCTCCATACACCCCAGATTTATTAGATAAAACTATCAGCCAACATAAATGCTGACTAACATAACGTTGGCTCAGGCTCTGTTAATACAAAGTTTCAGTGCAAACACTGGAAAAGGAATTGGAGTAACTAAAGCATGTCGCTGCTTCAATCTGCAGCCCTGAGCAAGTGGCATCATTGCTGCCTCAGTCCGATTCCTCAGCTTGCCCTTTCTCTGCAAAAGGGAGAATACTGCTCTCTGCCCACGGTCTGCTGGCAAAGCTGCTCCCACAGGACCGTGAGACAGAGTCAAGTTTGTGAAGCACTCAGACAGTGAAGACTGCTGTGTAAAAAGTAGTAGTTAGTAGAACAGAGGCCATCAGATGCCATCCTGAGAGCTTTAAAGCAGGCAGAACATCAATAACCTTGGGAAGGCAGGTAAAAAAACCCCTGAACACTCACTGGCCCCACACTTGGCTCAAATTTCTCTCAAAGTCCACTCCCAACACTCCAGCGTGTCGTTAGTGAGATTCACATGGAAACAAACTAGATTTCTAATGAACTCTACACATAACTATAATGTAAAAGCAAACCTAACTCTAATTTGTCAGAACAGTTAACTTTGTATTCACTTATTGCTCTCTCTCAGCAGAGAGGAACACTCATGGCAATGTCCCAGGGGTGGAGAAAGCACCACAACCACCCAGTGAGCAGAAGCCTGTGAATACAGCTCCAGTGCCTTGCAGCAGATGCTTGCTCAGTACAGCAGGTGGAAGACCTTCAGCAGCACGGGTGCTGCCAGGAAGAGGATCCTCTTCAGGAGTGCTCGGTGGGGCCTGCCCCGTGGCCGTTCACGTGAGGGTGCGATGGGGTTGAGCTCTGCGAGGTAGCAACGCTCTGCTCTGCTGCGGCAGCTGTCAGAGGCATGGCGAGGCTTTCGGGGGACAGCGTGGCAAAGTCTTGTCTCCAGTAGGCTTCGCACAGTGGAAGATCATTGCTGTCACACAGACTGTAGCTTTGCAGAACAACCAACCCCAGGGAGGAGAGACAGCGGGTGCAGTAAGAGAGGAGGGGGAGGGAGAGAGAGGGTGGGGAGGGGAGCAAGACAGAAGCAAAGCATTAAGAAAATGGCAAAAAAACATTCATGGATGTAAGGTCAGTGTTCGCAATTTCATCAGGAGTCTTGCGATGCCTGCCTTCCCTAGGACACCCCTGAAGGGCTGGTCCTGAACCTCACGGGCCTGGGACAAATGTCAAGGACATTTCAGAGACAAAACTGTTGCTACAAACTGAAACACAGGCTCAATTCTAATCCAGACACTCAAAGTCTCTGGAAAGATCTGAGCTGAAGTCCCAGCACCCCAAATGTGGGAGTTCTACTGATTCGAGTGAGACAAGGACATCATTCATGATTATTTTACTTGGAGTTAGATCACCTATGTGAGGAAAAAAAAATCTAAGTCCTGCTCTAAATTTAATTTCAGGAAAAAAGCTAGCACAATTGTTTCAGGACCTGTCCCTGTCATGATGAAAAGAAACCTATTTGCACCTTTGCCCTTTCAGAAAAGCACTTCACAAAAGGTCTGGGTCTTCTATTGAAGCTGCCCAGCCTGATTTTAAAGTACTGATGGCTCCTACTAGTTTCAGCAGAATCCAAGTAAACAGCTCTTCTAAAAGCAGCTCGCTGGGTTTGGCTGCTGAAGACTAGAGCTGGATGAACCAGCAGTGTTTTTAAACAGCTGACTAATTCTTGCCTGTGCTCTGAGGAAAACACAATGTAGAAGGACCAAAAACTAAAACAAAAAACGATGGAAGAAACTAGAACAAAACCAAAACAAATTCCAGACAGGAAGGAGCTGCACACACAAGAGACACCCAGGACAAAGTGAGCACTGGAGCAGAAAGCAGCTTGTGTTCAGAGTAGAACAAACCCAAGGGGTCAAGTGATTTTGTTGTTGCAGCTTTATTTGCAATTTTAATGTATGGACTCGAATAGATGCTTTGGGAGATATTTATAGAGTGTAGAAATATGAGACACAAATTGCACAGACATGAAGTATGTCGATATCTAACCCCACACTCAAGACAGCTCCTGTGATCTCAGAGGGAGCAACGGAACGTAAATGCAGGTTTGGGGGTTAGGATGAAAGAAGGCAAGCTGGACTTGGAGCTGCTGCTTTGGGGAGTAAGCAGACAGAGCACTAGTTGCAAGCACCTATTTCTGAGCTCTCTTCTGGCAGTATCACCCAGCTGGTTTTGCAGTAGAAGCAAAAGTAGAAGGTAACAGATACAGGTTTCATCTTGGGGGCATTTGTAAAATCCCTTGGAAAATTATCCTTCCCTACAGCACCGAACACACAGCAAAGCTGGGTTCAATTAGCAAAGACCTTCAGGACTCAACCAGATCTATGATTCCTTCTCTGTCATTCTTAGATCCCAGACCATGGTTTCCAAGGAGAACCCGGCCATAGGATCCACCTGTGGTGGTTTAGCCCTGGCTGGAGGTCAGACTCCCACCAAAGTCAGTCTATCACTCCCCCTTTCAGTTGGACAGGGGAGAAAATATATATTGAGAGGCTTAGGAGTCTTGGCAGGGGAGTTTCTAAGAAAATTTAGTCACAAGTGTAACTGCTGCTCCTGCTGCCCTGGTTAGAACAGTCCCAAAAAATCTGGGCTTTGGCTTTCACATAACACTCCTCCAAAGTTGGGGTGAATGAGAAGCTACTGCACAGCTCACAACAGCACTGCCCAACCTGCTGTTCTGTCCTTAGACTGAGGGTTTCTCAGTGCACAGGACGTCACTGCCTCCCTCAGGGTAGGCAGTTGGGTCTGTGCAGAAGAGCAGCTCCTCTTAACACAGAGATTCCTTCAGAACAATCTACTCAGCTTTACTTTCAAGGACCTGCTTTCAGGTCTCCTCATCAGAACCCCCATGTACACATAAAAAGCCTGGCAACTGTGCACAAGGGGCTGCCTCCTAAGCCCCTTTAGCATGATGGCAGCATTAGCTGCTGGGCAGGAGATGCTCCCTTCTGCTGGCTTTTCACAGCCATCGGGAGCAGTGCCCAAGGACCAAGCAAGGCACAGAGCATGGGGCACCTCTCACCTTTGCAGCATGTGAAGGTGTGCTGCTGTAGGGAGCTCACTCTTCAACACTCTTCCCTGAAGGATGACTAAAAATAAAACTATACCAGTGATCTTCAGGGAAACTGAAGCTTGGGGGAGCCCTTTGGCAGGATGACTGCATAAGGACCCATGTCCTGGCCTCACAGGACTGCATACCTCTTTATAAATCCTGTGGGATCAAAACCCACAAGGACGTAGCTGACAGTGCAGAGGCAACCCCAGCTGGGCTCCTGGGACAGCACACGATGGCCATTTGTGGGCAAACCAGCTATTGCATTTACAGCCATTTAAACATGATTATCATTACTCAGGACACAGTGACATAACAGAAACCCTTTTTCCCCACATTAAACAATAAGGTTTCATTAAAAATATCTTAGTACTCTAAATATAAAAGGACTTTGAATAAATCACTGCTTCTGTATTTACACAAACACACAATTTCTTTGGTGCAGAAAAATGACAGGAAAGAGCACAGGAAGGGACTAAGTGCTAAAAGCAAACTAAGTGCTACATGATAACAGGTTTCAGTGGAGAGATCAGAGCTCTGTAGAGCTGCCAAGTTTCCTCAACTCCTGACCACTCTCTGTAAGAGAGCACGGAGGCAAATCTGTTTGGTTTGTATGCCAATGTTTGTGCTTAGAGGTCTGTTCCACTATGGATGGTTGCTTTACACAGCACCTGGTGCCTGGCAGGTAAACAGACCATGCCAGCATGGTGAGAACCCCTTTAGTCCAAAAGTTAAAGCTACTATCACAGAGCGGTGGCTGACTGGTGACAGCGTGAGGGAAGCACACCTGGCACACGTGAGGCACAAACATCCCACACCACATCACTCTGGATACAGCTCACTGCAATGCTCTACGTGGCCTGTGTAGTGGAGGCACACCTGACCTAACAGAACACAGCCTGGTGCTTGGGTTTGTGACAATCCCTCTTCATTTCTGAGATATTTCTAGGATCCCTTGCCACCCCCCAAAAAACTTGAGTAAACTTTGATAAAAAACTCTAAACTCTCACGTCTAGTTTTCTCCCAATATCATAGCAGTTCCTAAGCTATATTGTACCGTTATCTTTTCCTCTTAAAATACATACATTACTCATAAATAATGGCCTAACTTCCAAAGAAATTGAGCAACTAGGGTTTTAGTTGACTTAGCTGGGATTATAGGCCATTTTTAGAAAGAGAAAGGCAAAAGTAGAAAACCTGGTCATTTAAATAAGATTTTGAAATGTTAAGCTTTTCCTTAGAAGTCATAGCATTACTGCACTGACTTCGCTTCGCTTGGACAGTGCAGCCAAAATGAACAGGTTCTAATTTGCTTTTTCCTGCTTTCATTTACTGCTTCATCAACTAGAAGTGCTGGAGTGCATGAAAGGAAATAAAATTTAAAAATAAAGTGTCTGAATTTTCTAAAGCCTGCTTCCTAATTACAAGTTTTTTAAAAGTATCAAAAATCCCACAAACAAACCGGTAACAAGTCATTATTCCACAAAGAATCCTGTCAGGATGCTTCAGAATTCAATGAACCCGAGTCTCTTCTGCTCATTTCAAATGTTCCTCCCAGGAGGACCCTGGGCAGTTGGGGGCAGTGGACTACAAGGTCAAAGGCACACTGTGTAACCAGGTCACTTTTGAAAGGACTCACCACAAAGACGTGGTGACCTCATCTAACACAAGGACCCAGGTCAGCAAGCTAGCCTCTCTAGGGAAAGAGACAGAGGCTCCTGCACAGGGGTATTCAGACAGAAGCCTGTACTCCCAAGGAAATTAATCCCCTTTCACACTGACTACAAATTAATCTCCTTTCACACTGACTAAGCAAATTGCCTAAGCAAATTATCTATCAAATCTACCCAACTCAAGCAGGTACCTAGAGTTGGATGCTGCAAGTACCTCCTTCACCATGACATTTATACCCTGTAGGATATCTACAAGGAAAAGGCAGTCGCTTTAGTTGCAGAAAGAGTTTGACCTTATTAAAAACAGAAGTGAAATTTTGTTGGGAACATTCTCTAGACCTGTACTCTAAGGACTACTTGTTTGTCTGGACTAACTACCCCAAAAGGGTTGGAGTCATAAGGCAGAAGTCCACTGCCCTATTTGTACCTGGAAGAGTAATATTCTTCTTCTAGCTCGTACAGGTCAATGGAGATCTCATCCCGTAGTGCAATCAACTTCTTGTCACATTCCTCCTGCAAGCTTCTCAGCTGCTGGTTGCGCTGGTTGATAGCTTCATTCACAGAGGGGAAGTCGTTGAGGATCAAGAACTGCTTCAGGTCAGACACAAGTTTCATCAGGGACTCACCAGCTCGGACCTTGTGGCAGGGAGAAAAAAATCACACAGTGCACAGCACAGCAAAACAGTGCTTTGCTCCAATTCTCAAACAAGATCTTCCAAGTTGCTCCTTCAGCCCAAGCCTTAAATAAAGTAGGAGCTCCCAGGGCCTGGAACATCTCCCGTATGAGGAAAGGCTGAGTGAGCTGGGACTGTTCAATCTAAACAAAAGAAGACTCAGGGGGGACCTAATTAATGTTTACAAATATCTGAAGTATGGGATGCAGGGGGAATTGGCCAGCCCCTTTTCAGTGTCTGTGGAGACAGGACAAGGGGCAATGGCTGCAAGTTGGAGCCCAGGAAGTTCCACAGCAACATGGGGAGGAACTTTTCCCCAGTGAGGGTGAGGGAGCCCTGGGACAGGCTGCCCAGGGGGTGTGGAGTCTCCTTCTCTGGAGAGATTCCAGCCCCATCTGGACACCGACCTGTGCAGTATGAGCTGGGGAGCTGCTTTGGCAGGGGGGTTGGATCCCAGGAGCTCTCGAGGTCCCTTCCAACCCCTACGATTCTGTGTGATTATGTGAGGACTCTTGACAGAAGCCTGCAGCTGACAAGCCACCTTTCCCCCTAGAGAAAGAATTCACCCAAGAGCCACCTCAAATACAGGTTTCTTTTCTAGCAGCAGTCCTCAAAGTGTCATAAAGACTGTCCTAGATGCAATAATGAACCCAACAGTACCCACAGGACCTGAACGGCAGTAGCTACTTACAATGTTTGCAGCTCTGACGTGCATCTCATAGTTATCTTGTTCACCCTGGGTTGCTCGAGAGACTTGAGTTTCATCCTCAATCTAAACAAAGACGTGTACATATGCACCTTCACATCGTAAAATCCTGATACACGATTACCGCATGATAAGGCATCCCAATTCACACCTGGAATCAGCCCTTGGACATTATGGCACTCACAGATCACCTCTGCTACCCTCCCGGCCTGCTTCTGTGGTTCTTTTCGCTCGGCCTGGCTGTGGCAGGGGGGAGGGAGGGAGGCCAGCAGCTGCCGGGGAGCCCTGACTGCCTCACTGCCTCTCGCCCTCGGGGGATGAAGGTCCCCACTGCCCCCCTCAGGGTCTCAGGGCAGCTCCCTCTCCCCTCAGGGCCCTTGTTCTCCCCTCAGAGCCGCCCCCTCTCCCCTCAGGGCCCCTGTTCTCCCCTCAGAGCCGACCCCTCTCCCCTCAGGGCCCCTGTTCTCCCCTCAGAGCCGACCCCTCTCCCCTCAGGGGCCGGGCTGCTCCCGCGGGTGCGGCCCCCTCCCCTCAGGCAGCCGGACCCACCTTGGCAGTCTTGATGATTTCGGTGAAGTTATCCATGATGGACTTGACGTCATCCTTGAGGCGCTTGTTGTAGGACTGCAGCAGGGTCTCCTTGCTCTGCGGCAGCACCCGCTGCTGCGCCATGACGGCTCGGCTCGGCTCGGCTCGGCTCGGCTCGGCTCGGCTCGGCTCGGCTCGGCTCGGCTCGGCTCGGCTCGGCTCGGCCCCGCCCGCCCGCCACCACCGTCTTCTCGCGGGACGTCGCGTGCCTTAGATACTTCCCGGCATGCGCTGCTCCGCCTCTTCGCTCCGCCCCTCAAGATGGTGAGTAGCGGCCGGTCCGCGGTCGGGGCCATCCATCGCCATCCGGCCCCATCGCTGGGCGCTGGCCCGGCCGAGGCAGCTGCGCGGGTGCTCGGTAGCTCGGGGGAGCGCGGTGGAGGGGGTATTTTGTTCCCGCTTTGCGGTGAGCGGGGCCGGTCGGGGAGGAGGGGTCGGGCCTGGGCCTAGGCCTACTGAGCGCGGCGCCGGCCGGCTCAGGCCGCTGGGAGCGGGGCAGCCCGGGCAGGCCGCGGCGGTTTTCCCGCTGTAGCGTGAATCCCGGGCCGGTCTGGGCGGGCGGTAAGCCGCGCTGGAGGCGGCCTGGCTGCGTGGCGTGTCGGGGAGCGCCAGCCGCGCTTGGGGCGACTGATGCGCGGCCGAGGGCATCCCTGGGCGGTGTTAGACGGCTCCGGGAGGCTGATGGCCTTCCAGAGTCAGGGCGGGGGCCCCGCTGCCAGAGCTCGGCAGGCTGGTGAAATGCCCGGGAAAGGGCGTTTCCGGGGTGGGCCGAGAGCTGTTCTAAGTACACGGGTGCTGGGGGCTCAGTAAGGATGGGTGTGTGTCTGATTTGCAGCCGAAAGGAAAGAAGGCCAAGGGCAAGAAGGTGGCACCGGCCCCTGCTGTAGTCAAGAAGCAGGAGGCCAAGAAGGTTGTCAATCCTCTCTTTGAGAAGAGGCCCAAGAACTTTGGCATCGGTGAGTAAGTGGGTATTTGGGTCACTTGTTAAGGGCTTTTGGTGTTTGTATAGATAGAAGTTTAAATCATAAACAGAATTGTCTTGTTACAGAGCTGTGGAGAGAGGGATGGAGGCAGTTGCACTGCTGCCTGCAGTTAAGAGCTGCCCTTTATTAAGGGTGTGAAGATGGTTTTGGGCAATCTGCTGAATTCCCTGTGTTACAAGATTTGTTACATGATTCTGTTGTGGTGGATCTTGCTCTGCACGTGGCGTGCTAAACCCATTCAGACCTGGGTAGTGCCATTTCTCCTGTGGTGTGCAGATGATGTGAAAGAATATTTGCTATCTGAGTGGCGATGCTGACATATCACCACCAAGATCACTGATGCACTCGTGCCTGTTGGGTGCTATCCCTGTGTGGGTTTGGAACAGCTTGGAGCTGAAGCCTGTATTTTTCAGGACAGGATATCCAGCCGAAGCGTGACCTCACACGGTTTGTGAAGTGGCCACGCTACATCAGGCTGCAGCGCCAGAGGTCCATCCTCTACAAACGCTTGAAGGTGCCTCCTGCCATCAACCAGTTCACCCAGGCTTTGGACCGCCAGACAGGTAAGGGTGTACCCCACAAAGTTCTTTTCATTTGGGTCTGTAATAGTATATGCCTCAGAGGAAAGAAACCAAAATAAGACTTAGCAAGGAATGCTGGAGAGCCTCTCTGGAAGCACTGGAGGGAGGATTAGTAGTGACTGGAGTGATATTACCTGCCTGAATTTACTGCCTTACAGCTGCTGTGTACTTACTGAAAAGGGAATAGAAAATACTGAGGTTCCTACTCTAACCCAAAGCCAAGATCATTTTCACTGCATGTTTCCATTGGAGTCTGTTCTTCCAACTCCATATGGAACACCTAGCGTTTTTTTCACCTGTACAAACAGCTTGAGAAAACTGTACGAGTGCATCAAGTTGCTTTAAAGGGGAGAGTGTCTCACCATAAAAGCTGTGGGGGTCAACAGGCAATTCTTCATCCAAACAGTGCAGGAGCTCTCACTGCTGGAGGGGTCAATACAGGCTCTGGAGGCATGTTGCTCTTGCCTGATGCAAATGATGCTAACTGTTGCAGTCTAAATACATTTGATGACAACCACCAAGATCGCTGATGCACTGCAGCCTTTTAGAAAGCAATACTTAGATGCTCAGGTCATGCAGCTAACTAGGCAGTGTTCTCTTTCAGCCACGCAGCTTCTGAAGCTGGCACATAAATACAGGCCAGAGAATAAGCAAGAGAAGAAGCAGAGGCTGCTGGCTCGTGCTGAGCAGAAGGCTGCTGGGAAGGGAGACACTCCAACCAAGCGGCCACCGGTCCTCAGAGCAGGTAACTTTGTATGTGAGCCTGGCTGCTTGTGTATGCAGGAATGTGGTATTTAGTGAGCAGAGTGGTGAAAGAGCAAGATTGGACAAGCTATTGCAGTGATGTATGAATTTCTTCACCTGAACTCAAAGTGAAGAGTAAAACAGACGAGCTTTTTAACCCTGAGCTTTAGCAAATTGTCCATGGAATGGCTTCTCTGTGCTACTGAACAGCTGTAAAAAGTTTTTCCAACTTGCAAATGAAATTGCACTGTAGAATCTGAGCTGGTTATGTGAGGCTTAACACAGAAGCTGTGAAAAGAGACTGGAATCAAAGCTTACCTGTAACTTGTTTTTCAGGTATTAACAGTGTCACGACTCTGGTGGAAAACAAGAAAGCTCAGCTTGTAGTTATTGCCCATGATGTAGACCCCATTGAGGTGAGTGTATTCACTGCTATGTGTCACAGGCTGCCTGTGTAACTTTAAGCTGAGGTCAGAACTGGGTTTGGGGTGAAAATACATCCTGGGACAAATTTATTGTATGAAAAGAGCATGCATAAAAAGATGTATTTACCAAATCTGGAATGCTTATGCATGCTTGTAGTTGCCCTGGTGTTAGAATGAGGCTTGGCCCTTGCAATGATGTATATGAATTTCTTCACCTGAATCAAAAATGAAGAGCAAAACGAGCTTTTTAACACTGAGCAATTGCCACAGCCCAGGTGGGTTCAAAGAACAGGAAGGTGTTCTCCCTCAGTTACCCAGCATGGTCCCTTTCTTTCCAGCTTGTGGTTTTCCTGCCAGCTCTGTGCCGCAAGATGGGAGTGCCGTACTGCATCATCAAGGGCAAAGCCAGACTGGGACGACTGGTCCACAGGAAGACTTGTACCTCTGTTGCTTTCACCCAGGTGAACCCGTAAGTATTCTGTGTGCTGACTCTGTTCTCTGCAGTGGAGAAGGGAAACTGCCTCTAAGCAAACTTGGGTCTCACTAGTTTAAAAGTGGCAAAACAAATACTACCTCTATAGTGTCTAATATAGATGTCTTTGTATGAGGAGTTCTGTCAGGTCTTGAAGATGCAAGTTATTTTGGCTTACCAAAACAGATGATTACTCTCAAAATCCATAGACAGAACTATTAATCTTAATGTGAACGGGCAGGTTCCTAAAATATTGATGATTGGAGCAGTTAACCCTTTGCAAAGTAATGCTTATGCTTAGCCTGAAAAATCTGTGGCTGCTGGGAGCTTAAATGCTGAGACAGAAGACTTATGGAAAAAATGTTAAACTCACCAACAGGGAGGATAAGGGAGCCCTTGCAAAGCTGGTGGAGGCTGTGAAGACCAACTACAATGACAGATATGATGAGGTAAGACTGTACTGCTAGCTTTGTACTCCAGTTTATATGGTTAGCTTCCCCAAAAGCTTCCCAGTGAAATGAGGTTAAAGCTTGTTGGCAGTCTTGGGATACAATTGTAAATTTAGGTACAAGTCTTTACCCAAGGGTGAGGTAAAAATGTGAATGCTGTTACTGAGTTGACCTGTAAGTGGAGCTGTGATAGGGCTAGGATTGTAGAGAAGGCAACAGCTTCAGATAGGCTCAACTCTAGCCTGTTCTGTGACAGCTGAATTGAGCACTGTTCATGGGGAAAGACTTGAAATTTTTATCTCTATGCTGTCCCAAAAATGTAGTTCACTGCTTTAAAGACTCAGCTCTTCCTGTAGTTAAAGCAGCTCTTTGTCTTGTGCGGAAAGGAATGCAATTGAGGAAGCTGATGGACTGATGCAGTAAGTGATTCTGTGAGGCACCTAACCTCTCTTCTCGCTTCTTTGCAGATCCGTCGTCACTGGGGTGGCAACGTTTTGGGTCCAAAATCGGTGGCTCGCATTGCTAAGCTGGAGAAAGCAAAGGCTAAAGAACTGGCAACTAAGTTGGGCTAAAGATGTACTGGATTGCTGCCATGTTTTCTGTACATAAAAGATTAAATCCCCAGGTGATGTTTTGGTGGTCTCTGTTGATGGGGTTTCCAGGCAGTGTGTAGCACAGCTGGATGCAGCAGGTTATTTGTATGGAACAACTGCCCCTAAATACTAGTCCTGTGTTGTAACAGCCCCTTTGAAACATACCTGTCACCAGCAGCTCAGCTGCACATGCTGTGTGATTGCAGAGTCAAAACGGGCTAGGCTAGTTCTGGCTTTGAGCTTATGTGAATACTTCAGAAATGGTTCTAGATCATTCTATTAGTACTTAGGAACTTGGGTACCATATGGGTTATATGGGGTGTTACAACATCTTACCTGGCAGGAGGTCTGTAATGGTTGGTGAAGGGGGGAAGCATGTAGAACTTCTTGAGCTGCTCTTTCCTGACTGGTCACTTGGTCGATAAAGGGGCACTGGGCTTGGAAGACTCCAGTTGAGCTGGCTGCTCCTTGGTTTTGCTAGTTGTCATCTTAAAAAGCCATGGGCTGCCTTTACCCACTAGACTTGGGTATCCACAGTAACCTCAGATTTAGGGTCTGTTGTTGTTAACAAGTCAAGATGCACAAGGTGAGCACCTGTAGGCCCTCTTTATTCTGATGTGACTGCCACACCTGACTTCAGACATGATTGACTATTCAGTGTAAAGAAACTGATCACAAAATTCCGTGCTCTTTTGGAAAACAGCAGTGGAGAAGTTAAAGCTTTGTAGCTTACAAACCAAGCACAATAGAAAAGTATCCTCTAGGTTTTTAGGAAAGCTGTTGTATTCAGTAGTTAGAATTCTGAAGTCCAAGCTGCAGGCAGAGTCCCTGGTAGCAGCTCAGAGTCTGCATCAGTTGCTTAAAAGTCTTTGCAACTCAACACCTGAAGCTCTGGGTGCTTCAGTTGCTTGGCACTGAGACTTGATGTCTTCTGCAGTAGCCTGCTCCTGACTGGAGGACGGCATGGCTCAGCCCTTCCCCTCACAGAGGTATCTTCTGTATAAATTTCCTGTACCACAAGAAGGAAGTGGCAGCACACAAGCCGTACCTATGAAAGAAAACCAAACCCCACATGTAAACCTTTTCACCATGGAGCTGCAGTGCAGTAATCCCCAACTACTGCCAGCTGCTGTGCAAGCATTATTTGGGCTCATCTGGTCTCAGGGATGGAGGAGTCAGGCTGACAGGGAGCTTTCTGCTACACAGCCATGGGGGGAAGGTGTGCCAGGTGCTGGCAGGGTACCTTACCAGGTGACAATGTACTGCATGTGCTCATTTCTCAGGCTCACTCTTGTCTGGCCTCCAATGGGTCCCCCTGGGATTGTGCTTCCTGTAGGTATGACAGCACACAAGTTAAACCCAGTCTGCATGGTGTAGAGTTGCCCTTGCTGTGGGAAAGGGGATGAAGGTGGGAAGTCCTGTGGATACCCTGCTCTCTTTTGGTCAGTAGTGTTCCTGTGTCCCTGGCAAAGCCAGAGCTGTGGGCAGGTGGCTGGTTGTGCTCAAAGTGTTGAGCACACCTCCATCTCTCCTGAGCACACTGCTTCCCCCAGCGCCGGCTGCCTGGCACCTTCCAAACACCCACCAGAGTACAAAAGCAGAGAGAAAGCTGCAATCCCTTGTTGGACTCAATGTTTGAAAGGTCTTTTCCGGCCTAAATGATTCTATGCTGTGGGGAAGGAATGGAGAAAGACTGGGGGACACTGGAGGTGGGGTTGGGTTCCTCTGCAACTTACTGAAGTCGGCATCGATGAAGATGGGCTCGGCGCCGGTCACCTTTGCCATCGCCTCCAGGTCCCGGTAGTGCCAGCGGTTCTTCTCAATGTTATTCTCAGGCACAAAAGGTTTCCGGGTTTCTGATAACCTCACCACCCCAGTGAGCTCAATCTCATCTTCAATCTGAAGAGAAGCACAGAGGAGAAAGAAAGGAATCTTTTCCGAGTGATTTTATGTTCCAGTATACCACGTCCTGGTAGAAAAATAACAGTGCTTGCAGGGTGTGATTATAAGTTAAGTGGCTGTGCCCTGCAGTGGGGCAGTGCTGTACCATGGCAGGAAAGAGGCAGCTCAAGAACAGCTCCTCCTTTGTGAAAAAACATCAGTTCCTTAACTAAAAGGTGGGAGGAAGGGTTATTTCAGAAATGCAATGACTGTATTTATGTAGCTTCCCATGGTGCTAAATCTGGGTACTGCCTCTCTTGCTGTGCTGGTGCCTCAGGGTAATCTCAGGGCAGAAAAACCCCTCGTGTTGCCCTTACCTGTCCCTTCAGCCTGGTCTCTGGTTTTAGTTTCTTTTTGGGCACAAATCCTCGGTTGACTAAAATGGTGACCCTAAAGTTAAAACAAACATGACTCAGTGAAAGCAAACACGTTCTTGCTGCTGCCTAAAAAAAAAAGACAACCCATAGGTTTGGTGCCACTCTTTTTTTGGTCACCTGAGTGGACATTATAGGGGAATTCAAATACAACTTCAAGTCAAGCCTCAGTGACCTAACAGCCCGTGAGTGGTGCCCTCTGAGGAAGAAGGAGTGATTTATGTAAATCCAACTGCCCTGATTCAGCTTTTCAAAACCTACCTTAATTGCTCACATGAAGCATGACTTCCATATCTTACCCCAGGTCTGTGCAGTAGAAAGGAGTAATGACATTTGCTCCATTCTCTGGGTGGGATGTCAGCCGCCCAGCTTCTCTGGCTTCCCGCTCGGGGTCCACAAGTGACCGTGGCAAAATGTAGAGCTCCTTGGAGTGGTCAAAATGTCCTCGGACCATTACAGGTCTGTACTCCAGTTCCCTCAGTTCTATGGGGCTGCATGGAACAAGATGCAAACCAAATGGCTGTGAGGGGGCAAATCAAATCAGGGGGTGTAATCACAGGAGAGTCCTTTTCCCTAATGGTGGCTCTAGAGCCGGTGTGCAAACAGAAGGCAAACACCACAGGGAACCAGCAGCTGGCTTCTTACTCTGTTCCTACCACAGTGAATCAAATTGAGATGACTGTGAATGCTCTAGAGAGCAGTTCTCTTCCCTGGTACATGTAACCCAGTGCCACTTGAATGGCACACACACTCAGGGCAGGGTGTGCTGTTGATCCAAGATTCCCTGTTGCACAAGTAATCCCTTTGGGATATGACCAGCACCTGCTACCACCTCCTTCTCCAGGAGGACCGCATACAGTATGAACCACATACCACATTCTCCTGATCAGATTCACCCTTTTCTCATGCATTTCAAGTACCCTGCTCATTCCTTAATTTAAAATAAGAAAATGGTGTCTGTCTTTCTACTCTGCCTGCATGTCCTGTCCCGATTGCCACTGTGTTCCTTCATTTGCATAGTTAAATTCAGCATAAACTCCTTAGTGCAGGGTCCACATGGGATATCCCCAGATGCCATCACTGCTCTGTAGACAATAAACTCTCTCAGCTTCCTTACTCTAATGTCAGAGGGATGGGCTCTGCAGTAATTCTTGATGCCAGTTGTGCAATCAAATCTAGCTTCCACTTTCTTCGCTGGACCTGAAAGTATAGAAATGCAAAAAATAATTCCTTACAGTGGAACAGAGCGATGCAACAAGCCCAGGGTGCCTTAAAAGCTTTGTTGGAAGTTTTTCCTCATAGCTGGCCTAAACCAGGGTAATGGGAGATACAGAAATGGAGGCTACTGACTTAAAACTGAAGAAATATTTTATCATTGCAGTGTAAAATACAAAGGACCCCTTTAAGGATTTATAAATGGGCACTTGGAAAACAGAAATGTAAAATAACAGGTGCTCTTCACCCTGCAGGTGATTTGAACAAGATCAAACAGGCAGAGGTGGCAAACCTGACAGCCCTTCAGTGCTCATCTCTTGAAAAATGAATGTCCATTCGTACCTGCCATGTGCCGAGACAGAACGTGGCCAGAGGGACCAGGAAAAGGCCCCATTTGAGTAAGACATCCTCTCCAGATCTGTCAGCAGCTGTTGTAGAACTTTGTGGTCTGCAGAACCTCAAACAAACTTCTAGAGGAAAGAGAAGGAGGAATAGGATTTGTACAGGAGAGGAGATGCCAAACTCCTCAGGAAATGTCACCGCTCGGTGTAAGGCTGAGACAGCAGAAACCCCAATAAATCTTCTCTTACCTTTTGTCTGCTGCACCAGACCAGAACCCACTTTACTTAGGGGATACCCAAAAAATGTTCTTCTGGTCAAGCTGTGTGATACCTACAGGAGATAAGAAAGATTCTTTGTAGCACCTCTGCTTTGTAAAATCAGCTGCCCCAATGACCTCATGAAATTTTGTTTGCCCACTGACAAAACACTACTGAGGAAGTTTGCCTCAAGGACAGAGAGCCATACAAAAGGATGCCACAAATGCTGCCGAGGTGAGTAGGCATTCAGTTTGGCAGGTTTTATCCTGGCCTGTGTCTTTGGGAATGGCCTGCCTGAGAGAGTTGGGCTTGTTGGGCCTGGAGAAGAGAAGGCTCCAGGGGGACCATATAGTGGCTTTCCAGTACCTGAAAGGTCCCTGTAAGAACACTGGGGAAGAACTGTTGCCAAGGGCGTGGAGCCATAGGATGAGGGGTGATGGTTTTAAACTAGAACAGAGGAGATGCAGGTTGGGTATTAGGAAAATGTTCTTCAACGTGAGGGTGGTGGATCACTGGAGGCCCCGTCCCTGGAGACATCCAAGGCCAGGCTGGATGGGGCTCTGAGTGCCCTGCTCTAGTGAAGATGTCCCTGCTCACTGCAGGGGGACACGGATGGGCTCTGGAGGTCCCTTCCGACCTACCGCATCCCGTGATTCCAGTCTCATCTGAGCAGCACCGGTGCGGCCGGTTTATGTCAGAGCGGCAGCCGCAGCCCGGGAGCCCTCCCCGCCTCCAGCCGGCGGGAGACAGAACCCCACCGGGACCCGGGCCCCCCCGCGCCTTCCCGACGCCGCTCACTCCTGGCCCCGCGCAGCGAAAGGCCCTACACCGCGGCGGGGGCACCGACCCGCCGCAGGCAGGGCCCAGGGCCCGGTAACGGAAGGGCGGCGGCTGGGGGAGGCCGGCGGGGTGCGCGGGCAGGATCACGGCCCGGCCTGGCCCCGCTCCGGCCCCCTCCGCCCTCACCCGGCCCCCTCCGCCTGTCCCTTCGGCCCCCTCCCGCCCCCCCCAGCCCTCGCCCGTTCCCCTCCCCCGGCCCCGCTCCGCTCCCCTCCGCCCTCACCCGGCCCCGCCGCTCCCGCAGCAGCCGCGGCCCGGCGCGCAGCAGCAGCAGCCTCCAAGTCGCCATGGAAACGCCGCCACCGCTCCCCTCGCCGCCTCCGGCCCAGACGGACCCAGCACGGACGATCAGCCCGAGCCCTCTCTAGCCGCCCCTCTCTATGGTACCGGCGGGGCCGGTACCGGAAGTTGAGGCGCGCTGCCGGCGGGCGGCGTGTGTGCGGGGCCGCCGGGAGCTGCGGCCATGGCGGAGGTGCCCGAGCAGGAGCGGCTCTTCCTGCGGCAGCACCCGCTCCTCACCCTCGCGGAGCCGGGCAAGGTGGGGCCGTGGCCGTGCGGGGCTGGGGGGTGGGTGACACCGGGGGGCCTGGGGCCACCTCGCGGCGGGGCTCGGGAGGCCCTGAGGGCCGGGGCGGGGGGTGTCGGTCCGAGGGGGGACCCGGCGGCTGGCTCGGCCCCAGCCGGCTTTTCTCCCGCTGTGGGAGGGCGGAGGCCCGGGAAGGAGAGCGCCCCCGGCCTGGCCCGTCCTGGGGTGGTCCCTGCGGTGGCTCCCCTGGCCCTCCTGACCCGGTTCCTCTGCAGGTGCGGTGCAGGCTGACGGGCCATGAGATGCCGTGTCGGCTCTCGGAGCTGCAGGCCTATACCAATGGCAAGAAGTACCAGCGGCTGATAAAGACGGCCAGGGAGTTTGACTACGGCACGTTTGAGCCCCACATCGTGCCCAGCACAAAGAACCTGTATGTATTTTCCCTGTTTCATACATAAAGCAGTCGAGCTGTACAAAGTTCTGGAGGGTTTGGGGGGGCTTGGGAGACTGGGAAGTTCTTTATGAAGTATGTATCAGTTATGAGCCCAGCGCTTATGAGTGACAAGTTCTTAGGTGATAGCATGCTTGAACTCTGTTCCTGGCTCTCTCTGCCTGCCTGTCAGACACCAGCTGTTTTGCAAGCTGACGCTCAGACACATCAACAAGCTTCCAGAGCACGTACTGCGCCACGTCCAAGGGAAGCGCTACCAGAAGGCCCTGAAAACGTGTAAGTAGCTTTTCTGGAGATAAAACCAGGCAACATTTCTCCCTGAGCTGTTGAGAATCTGGTAGCCCTACATGAAGGGAGGGGATCCAGTTTTCTTTAGACTGACTGTCACATACTGCTGCTGGGTGTGCTCCTTAGCGGGGAGGAGAGATCCCAGGTACTGGGAGCAAGAGGGCTGCAGCACATACCTTGGAACACCCTTCCTGGAGAAGTGTGATGCTAAAGCTTCCCCAGAGAGCGTGGCTCACACATCCAGCATAGTCTCTGTGTTAACATCTTTGCCATCTTTCATCGTCCATAGTATCACTGTAGATTATGTGAACGTGTAGTAGAGGTAAAGCTCAACATACCTTTGAGTTGCATTTAACATTAGCTAGAGCTGGACATGCACAGGACTGGGGTGGCTGGGGAGCCTGGCTGAGCGCTGCCTGACACCCTGCACTGTTAGATGAGCACTGCCAGAAGGAAGGAGTTGAGTACATCCCTGCCTGCTTGCGACAGAAGAAGCAGCGGACGCAGCACCCTGATGACCAAGTGAATGGGAGCAGGCAGCCCTACAGAAAGGAGGAGTTCTGGGAGCCAAAGTCCAGCGATGAGGATGGGGAGGAGACAGATGACAGCATGAGTGACCTGTACCCACGTGAGTAAGAATGTCGGTTTCATCTATGTGCTGAAGGGAGTTTGTTGAGCCAAGTTTCTCCCAGCTTCTTTATACTGCTCCTTGCTGTTTGTGTGGAGGCGTGTGACTTCCAGCCAGCTGGGGTTCTGGAAAAACACACCACTGCTAAATAAGAAATGGCAGTTATTGCTAAGTAATGACCAGAGTTGGATCACAGAAGATGTATGGGGAGTGATACAAGATCCACCAGGATTTGTTGCTATAGGTGTCTGTACCCCAAGTGCTGCTGTCGGACAGGAGTTAATCAGGCCGTTCTGAAGACTTAACCTGGAGACACTGCTGTGCTGTAGGAGAGCAGACACTGAACTGTCCTGTGCCAAGCAGATCCCAGAACTGGGGTGCTGAGAGCACTGTGCACCTTCCTAGTAAAACCCCAGTGTGCTTATTTCCCAAGTATTTCAGTAGCGACACCTGTGTGCTCAGGGACTGGAAGCAGCTTGGCAAATCACCCTGAAGGTGCCCTCAAAGAATAGTTTTTGGGGGGGAACAGCACACAAAGAACTGATCCTGAGTGAAATCTTTATGTTTTAGCTGCACTCTTCTCAGAAAAAAGCCCAACAGCTCCACAGACCACGAAGGGCAGCGATGAGTTCGCAACAGACAGCGAGGATGAGGGGTCCAAGCAGAACGGTGACGTGAATGGAGTGGGCAGTGGAAGAACAGATGTCAGGAGAGCAGCTGGCAACAAAAGGGGAAAGGTGGGAGCCACACTGTGCTGGGGAGCATGGAGCTGGGGTCCCATCCTGCTGGTGTCTGATCTGTTCTGCTCAGAGAACCAGCAGAAGGTGCAAAGCTGGTTGGGGGAACAGACTTTGCCCCTGTCCCAGCTGCTGACTCACATCCTGGGCACAAATCATTGCAGTTGATGCTGTCTGCAGTGCCTGTATAAATGGCCCACCTGTGGTGGGATCCTGCTGCGCTCAGTTTTCACAGGGAGATGAGCGTAATCCTCCTCCCCACACATACACTGACACTAGTTAAACTCTGGTGAAGTCACAGGGTTCTTCTAGACCCCTCTTCTGCTCGCTTGAGGCGCTGGCCAGGTCCTGTCCTACAGGATATTCCCTGATCCTTCTCAGCTTGGGAAGCAGGCAGTGCCTAAAAAAAGAACGAACCTGTAACTCTAAGGCAGCCCTTGAGGAAAGGGCTGGATCCTTTGATAGAGTTCCAGAGCGAAGGCTGGGTGAAGTTTAGGTTTCTGTGAGGAAACTGCTAATCCTGTAATAATGCTGTACCCATCAGAGAGGGTGGCACTGACTTGTAGGACCACGCAAGGAGCCATCCTGGCCAACTCTGTGACCAGGGCTGGGCTTGTTCTGCCTCCATGGGTCAAGGAGACCCTGCTCAGTTTCTCTTTAAGCTGTCTGGGCAGGGCTGCCATCAGGATTTGGAAATAAGCTGATTAACTTTTTTTTCTCCTCTCTACAGAAACAGTCAGGGCCTTTAAAGAAGAAGTTCAAGAGTCATCATCAGAAACCCAAGAAATTCAAGAAAGCAACTAATGGCAAATAAATCTGTGATAAGTGAGTGGCCTGAAGCCTGTTGTACCACAGTTCTAGAGGGTGCACAAGCTGGGGAAGTGTTTGCCCTTTCCTAGTACCAGTTATGGCTGGGGAGAGGACTAGGAAGGTGCAGTTAAACAACAGAGATGTGCTCATCACTGAAGTGTCAACACCTCTTAACTACTAACAGTTATGGCTGGGGAGGGGACTAGGAAGGTGCAGTTAAACTGTGTTTTTCCTAACCTTCAGCAGCCTCCAACGAGGGAGGGATGACTACTGGAGCTGAGTGCAGGCAGCCCAGTGCTCAGACCTCTCCCTGGAAAGATGGGCTGAATGGGGGGAGAGGAAGCACACTGGGCCCCTAACTGCCCTGTGTGTGGGGTGTCACCAGTCACACACGCCAAGTGGATACAAAGATGCCATTGTTTTATTTTGATTGTTTCCAAAAATCAAAACATTTTCAAACACAACTAAGGTACAAAATACAGCATAAAATGAGAATTTATACTTATTTCTTTTTTTTTTTTCACATAGAAAGCAAAAATATATTCAGAATGAATTCCAGAACACTTTGCAGAGCCAATTGATAGCTGACATCCTGCTTGTGATGCTTCTCAGCCACAGGGAGAGGTCACTGTATTTTTGGGAGATGCACAAATACAGCAGTGTATGTAGGAAACCAGAATCAGGACTCACAGGTAGTGAGCCTGTGTATTGTGCTGCCTAGAAATATCTTATAATGCCCTCCACCTAACAGTGCCCCTTCCCCACAAAAGGGTTTCTGCTGCAAGGGGCAGTATTGATTTCTTTCCTGGGGTCTTTTGTTGGAAATGGGCCTTGATTTTCACAGAGGAAACTGGTCAATATTTCAGACTAGTCCAACATCCAGCTCCTTAGGACACAAAGAAGTAGAGAAAGCCAACGTAAGGGCTACTTAGAGGAGTTGCTTCTGTCATTCCATGTGTAAATACTGTGAACATCAACAGCAGTTAAGAGATCTAAGAACAGCTGACTGGACGTGGTCTAAAGACATTCCAGGAGCTGCAGTGAAACTGAGCAGGGGCATCCCATGCTGTGTATCTGCACCTGAACAGACTGCTTTGTTTTTCTCTGGAGACACAGTGAACACTGAAGTGAAAACACTTGCAGAAGCCATGTAAAAGAAAACCTTCTATGTGACCTAAAGCAAAACGCTGTCCTCCCCTCCCATCTACCCCACATATCACTGTTTCCTTCAGCAGCAGCACATCTTGATGTTATATAGGCTATATCCCCCTTAAGATGATGAAATTAACATTCAACAGCACTCTTTATGTTTATCATCAGTTCTCTTAGCCTAGCTTTCTCCCATAAAACACAACTGTTGTGCTGAACTGTCCAGGTTGATGTCCTTTCCAGGAGACCCTGGTAAATCCCTTCTGCTGGAGGAGTTCAGCAGAATTACTCCTCAAACAGCTGAGCAGCTTTCTCAAGGGAAAGAACAGTGCAATCTAACATTAGCAAGTGGTAGGGCTCATGCTTTCCAGAATTCTTTCATTATCTAGTGAAACAGGTTCACCTAATTTACTAGCAGAGGACAAAATGCCTCCTCCGAGCAGCACTAAGCATGTTCATGGCACAGAGGTTGTGGCACTGAGTGAAAACAGGGCCTTCCTCTCCCCTCATGATGCTGAGGAGTTCCTCCCTCTGACCACCCAAGTTACATCCCTGGCTGCTTATCCACCACACAGGCGTTGCACTTGCGTTCTTCAGCTATAACCGTTTGCATAGAGACCTGGGGCTATGGCAGCACACAGCAGACTGCCAGGTTTCCTCCCTACACACCTTGGGGGGGTTGAAATGGCAGAGAGAAGGGGCTGTACTCAGGAGTTCAGCAGCCCAGCTCTCCTGCTGCTCAGTCAAACTGGGACTCTTGCAGCAGAGAACATGACAGAAATGAATCTAAGAAGCAAAGACTACAGATTAGAAGACGGACCGCTCATCTTGCATGTACTGAGTGCAGGGAAAAGGGGAGTTTCTGTAATTCTGAAGACACTTTCACTGATAACCTGCAATTCAGATATGAATTTGGGACATGGATGGAGGGAAGCTGGTTAATAGCAGAAAGGAGCTTTTATTATGGAACCTGCAGCACAACTGGGCTCCCTTCTTGGGAATTCAGGAAGGGCAACTTTGGGAAAAGAACGCTGAGTAGTTCTTTTGGCACAGAATTTTAACAGAATCAAACATTCTGTCTCTTCAGGAGTATCTTCCCCCCTTCCTTCCTGAAGTCTGATTAGTCATACACAATTCCTGATCAACAATACAGGATTTGCCCTTGCTCCACTCGAGAGCAGAACCAGGACATGTTAGAAAGTCCTCTCCCTCTTCTTACCTAGAGCAAGGTACAACTCCTTCCAGGGTTTTCTTTTTGCCTTTTATTTGGGAGCAGGAAACACTTCCCCTCTTTTGTTAAAGAAAAAGGAATTACAGGCCTCTCAGCAGCAGAAATTACAAGTTGGTTTGTTTTTTTTTTAAATGCTGCTTTCTGCCTTGATAAGCAATGCTATAACCAGCAATGGAACTCCTTATGCACAAGACAATTTTGATGAGGGTGAGAAAGGGGATCCACCTTTTTAGTTATAGCTAGAACCCAACAGCACATTGAATGATACAGACGAATCTGTTCACAGTACTTCAAATTTTAAAACATTGCTGACATTAAAGACAGCAACTGTACTACTGCAACTCACTGAAGTATCAGCAAAATGCAGGTTCCTTGGGTTAGTTCCAAATCTAGGAAAGTTAGAATAAGCCTAGGCAACATTTCTTGAAGAAATAGGATTTTATCTATTGTATTACTGGTGCCACTGTAAATCAAATTCAAAACATCTGTGCCTTTAATAGGAAGGGGGCATGTACGTGTAAAATGCTGGCAGTTTTTGTTGAATCCATAGAGAATCAGTTCTGGACTTTAAATGTTAATGTCCCAAGAAGTGTTGCCAATCCTGTTACCACTCTTTTTTCTTCTCATCCATGGAGACTCCACCAGGACCCAGTGCAACGACGAGGAGGAGCCCTCCAATTACAGACATGGTCTGGAAGAAGTCGTATTTGAGGAAGTCGTGCATGGGCTTGTAGGCTGGGACGGTCCAGAAGGCATTGAAGTAGATGTTGATGCCAAACAGCCAGATGACTAGAGTCAAGGCAGCCAGCTTAGTCTTGAAGCCAATTGCCACCAAGATAATCAGGGCTGTGCCCACAATGTTCTGCAGAATCTGCAAGGAAAACAGCCACAAGCTTACATATGGTTCTTAACTAGATACAAAAACATCAGGACAGAGCATGGAGATCAGCAGAACAGGTTGTCATGGCACAGATTTAATACTTGGTCTAAGTATTAATTAACTCTAAAACACAGATTTATTTGATAAGCACCAAGTTGGCCCTGCAGCCAATCTGGGAATTAGTGCTACATTCTAGTGTCGCTCACTTTTATCCTCAGATACTTACAGAAAAGAAGTTCATATCAAAATGTAGCAGTGTCATGAACATGAGGACCAGCAGCACACGGCCCCCCAGCTGCATGTACTGCTTAGGAGAGCTCTCCCGCATGGTGGGGACACCAGCAAACATGCTCTTCCCCTCTGAGCGCGACTCAGCCAAAAGCAGCAGCAAGCCTCCCCCAAGGGCAAGGTTCCTACAGAGAGAAACAGGAAGAGGGGGGGGAAAAAAGCAGTTTAGGGCAGTCTGTGCTGATTAAAGTCTTATCTGACAATGTCACTGCATGCTAGTGAGGAGTGACCCGTTCTGCACTGTGTGATGCACACTTGCATTTGACTTCACAGCTGAAACAGCAGCACTGTACACAACGAGGGTTTACACAAGCCTGTCTAGACATGTACAGCCTGCCAGAGAAGTCCAGCACCCATAGCTCAGGCACAGTTGCTTAGCATCTGTTAAAGCATGAATTCAGTTATGCTGTTACTCTGTACCTTGGGTTTAGCTGTATGTGCCAAAGTAGTTCAGAGGTTGCTTTGAAAAAAAACCAGAAGAGTGGTACTGCTACAAGAAGTTACACATTTACAGGGTTGTAGTAAGCCCTGAGTATAGCTTTTGTGCTGCCCCCTGCCCTCCCCTCAAAGCAAAGAGGTGAAGAGATAACAGCCAGCCATCACTCAAGTTTGACAAGAAAGCTCACGTTTAAGAGCCCTGCCTTCTAAAACCTCCTCTAAGGAAAGATTTAAAAGTCCTACAAACACTCCAGTACCTACAGGCTTTTGTTTTCTCAGAAAACGGCTTGAGGCATGCACAAGCACAGCTGCTATTTTAGCCATTCAGAAAATAACAGCAGCTCTCTGACCCAGTCTAGACAGTTGTTTGTGAGCTCTCAGCAAGGAGCTTAGTAGCAGAAGCACTTGGATCCTAGTGGGTTAGGATTAGGCTTTCCTTTCTGCAGTACTGAGCCTGCTGTCAATGGTTTAACACAAACTGCACTACCTTAAGTGTTGTCATTTCTTGTTTAATGTAAATGCATAGTTTGTAAAGTCTTTTAGTAAATACTACATACAAAGACATCTCCTCTGTCCACAAGTGGCAGGGACAGACAGCAGTTTTCATTCTGTATTGATAAAAACCAGAAGCAGACATACCTCATCAAGAACTTCAGGTCCCATAGAATGCTGTATGCAATAGTCTAGGCAAAGAAGAAGACAGGTTAAAACACTCTGTAAGCTACACTGAAGTTATGTTATAGTCTCAAGTCTGTACTATCCACAGGCAGAGGTATATTATACTGAAGGAAACAAGACATCACCATGGTCCAGTGAGTCAGTGTAAAGCAGAACAGATGCCAGAATTTGATTTGTGCTTTAGCCCCCCAAAAACATGTCTGTTCTGACCAGGAAGGAAGCTATCAACTAGGATCCTTTGCAACAGGGATAGTCCTTTATAAAAGCTGTGTGCTGAAGGCCAAAGCGACTGCAAGTTCCACACTTGGCACATTACTGATGCACAGGTAAACCACGAGTTACTTCTGCTAAATTGGTCAAGGTCAAGTATTGAATCAATGTCTCCAGCTGACTAATTGGAATTTCAGCCAAGAATCTATTGGAAGCATCAGAAGAACAGAAACAGCAAAATAGTTCAATGCCATTGAGGACTGGCACTAGGCCAGGATGGAGAAAAATCCCAAGGCTGTGAATAGTATTTTAATATGCTGGTAATACTGGGGCTAAGAGAGAAGATTTGAAAGCCGTGGTTTAGAAGGGCTGAAGAATCAAGCCTCCTACCTGTAATGCTATAATTCCAAACAGTCCAAAGCAGGCATATTGCACAAAGTTCCTACTCAGCACCAGGATACAGCCACCTGAGTTGGGGAAATTGAACACAGTTACACTTCTGGTTTGCACAGGAGATGCTGCAGGAGTGCTGGTGTGTTTTGAACTGAGCAGACTCTGGTTTCTTTCAACTGTGCCACAAACAACTTCAGGCAGGAAATTTTACTGGCACATTGGTGTAAATCAGCTTGAGAACCAAGCAGTTTTAGGGCCTGCTTTGGCAGGGGAGTTGGACTCGATCTCTTGAGGTCTCTTCCAACCCCTACAATTCTGTGATTTTAAAATGCTTTATAATTCAAGAAGTTATCTTTTACTTTACAAAGGGTAAGCACATGCTGAACACAGTCCCCAACACACAGCACCATACAGCAGCTATCAGTGTTAAAGCATTAAAAGTTAAAGAACCTTGCCAATGAGAGCAATAAGCATAAAAACAACAGGCTGAGAAAGCCTGAATGCTGCCCTGGTTAAGAAAATACAAGTACATCATTTAGAGAATTCAGGGGGTGTGGTATGTGTTTACAGATACACATACAGAATTGAAAACACTGTCCTAACAGACTCTTGGCATTTATGACTCAGAGGTAGCAAGTTACAAGAAATTTTTCTGACTACTTCCAGGAAAGGCTGAAGCAGGTCAAGAGTTCTGTTCATTCAGCTCAGTACTATCAGTTCTAAGCTGTCAATGACTTAAGAAATCAGCTAGGTGTTCCATGCTTATACATGGGTCACAGCGCTTGTGTGAGCCAGGGTGGCAGACACACTGGACTGCTCTGGCTTCCACCTTAACAGCCTCAGAGCCACTTACTCAGCTGCCCGAAGAGATTTATGAACACAAAGATGGAGGCCAGGAAATAGCCACAGCTCCACGTGCTGTCAATGTAATCCCTCTGTTCACTCCACTGGAACCACATGCGGATGCCGTCCTCCAGGAAGGTGCTGATGAGGCACAGGTGGGCCACATGGGGAAGGTACTGCTTCGTCACCCTCAGGAACTGCATGGGCAGACAGCTTCGTTAGCAGGGAAGGAAGGCACAGCAATACTCCAGGCATAACAGAACCAGGCATTTGCAAACTGAGGTCAGCAGTTCTCTGTGCATACAGGGTAATCAAAATTTAGACAGAAACACACACTTGGGACTTGAATTTAATTCAATTCTTCTGCACTCCGGTTTGGTAACACCTGGGAGCAGTGGAGGGGGGGACCTGTTGTCATGCTACACACAAATGACATTTTGACAGGGACATGAAGAAAAGCAGAATCCAGCAGCACCTTTGTATGTAATAAGAACTGTGTTCAGATGGAGCTCTTACTAGATGAAGGCTGACCTTGGGTTTAGTTTCTCTATCTCAGGGTTTCATGTTGCAGCCCAACTATCAGACAGCCAGGAGCTGAAAGGGCAATCCTACTCCCACCCACATGCTCAGGCACTCAACACCCTGTAACAAATGGATTCAGGGGGTCAGCCTGACAGAAGACTAATGCCCTACAAACCAGAAAACATTAATAAGCTTTCTGCCAAGCTAGCTCCACCTAACAGCTCAGAATAAAGCACGTGTACATGTGTAGCAGCAGCTGTTATATTAGCATCTTCTGCAGAAAGTCAGCATTTATACACAATTCAGTGTAGCAGTTAAAAGGAAACTGTATCATGCCACAGATGCTGATCTTAGTTTGTGGGAATCCAAGATGTACCTGGCCCCCACAGCTCTTCATCCTGCAAACTCACTGGTTAGTTTGCTCTACAATTAAGGAATAAACACAGAACTGCTGAACAGGGTCCACACCAGCATATTCTACAGGACTGAGGGACACAGGAAGACTTACAGCCTCTGGATTACAACAAGCACTTGTCACCCATTTTCCTACACAGCACTGGTTATTACTTAATGGAGACCTCCCTAAGGATTTGCACTGTCACTCCGAAGGCAAGCAAGCGCCTGGCTGGCCTGTTCACTTAAGCCAGAGCACCAGAAAAACACACTTGGCGTCTACATGAGGAAGTGCAATCTACTAAGCAACAAACAATTAATCTAAAACTAACTTTACAAGATTACCCACAGCAGTTTGGGCAGGTTGACACTTGCAGAAGTAAATAAATGCCCATGCCATAAGCCTCCTTGCAGATGTACAGGACTGCAGGTTCCAGAGTTAGAACTAGGAGGAGCCATTTAAAAGAAAACAACAATCCCACATTATCCCACACAAGGTTCAATGTGTCATAAGACTCATTGATTCATACAGTTTATGCAATATTAGAGCACAAAAAGAGGGAGGGAACCCACATACATATAGGTGTCTTCCAGGCAGCACTCAATTATATAAAAAATGGACAGAAAAGAAACACAAACCTTTTCTTTCACAATTCAGTATATACAGGAGTGTGCAGAAAGGAGAATGAAGTAATTTCTTGCCACAATAATTAACAAATACTAAAGGCTGTTCCAAATCCTATGAAGTGACAAGCCTTGCTTACTGTGAAACTGAAGATTATCACAAGGAAAACATCCAGCAAACATGCTTAATAGTTAATTAAACAGTTAATATTGGAACAAACTACACTAGTTGTACTGTGTGCATCCAGAGTCTAAGGGTCAAGATTCAAGTTAATCGAGCACATTTGGAGCGCGGCTGTACTCTGACTCAGGACTGCCACTTCAAGCTTTTTTAAGCCATGTCAACAGTTGGATGAATGAGTCAGAAGAAGATTTGTGATCTTTGTCACTGGATGAGACAGCTCAGTTTACAGCTTTCTTCTTTTCTGGATTTCACCGTGCAGCTTGCTGAGGAATACTAAGGATAATGTTGTTTTGGAAATAGTACAAAACCAGAAGTGGTTTATAAGTAAGTCTGCTTTGTCAAGACACAGAACAGGCAACTCTGGTCTAGAGGAAATTAAAGAGGACAAGTGCTGGGCATCTGTAAGAAAAGGAAAACCACACTGCTGTAGCTGAAAAAAAGAAGCCAACATCAGAGATGGCATCTGCCTCCAGGCCTCATCTGCGCTGCTTCCGAAGCAGGTCATGCGAGCTGATCTGATCTTCCCCTTCCCTGTAACTAAACAACTGCCAACAGTCCAGGTAAAGCAGCCAAGGCAGCAGTGAACATTTACCTGTTCTGGTGGCTCAGTGGGAATTCAACACCATCGAGCACACACATCCAATCAGCTTAGGACAAGTCAGAAGGACTGAAGCCTAAGGCAGCTGCAGCACTAAGCAACCTTATCGTGACACACATCATCTCTGGACATCCATAACTCACGCTGCTGCTTTTACTCAGCTACACACAAGTTGCAACCCCTGTACACAGCAAGCTTAAAGCAAAAAAAGCTTCAGGAACAGGCTGTATGCACACAAATCCAAGCCATGGAGATCTAGAGAGAAAGAAGTTAGATGATGAACACCAGAAGAGACCATAACAGGCATCAAGTGATTTTATGATTACAAGATTCAAGTATAAATCACTGAATTTAACTAAGGTCAGAGTAACTTAGACAGAAAGCCTCCAGAAGTGGGTCCAAACTAACTATTAAGACACTCTAGTGTTGTCCTTACACATCACCAGCAACGTGGCTGTAACGCTGCACCCTGAGCCCCCTTCCTTGACAATTCACACAGATAAGAGCAGCACATATGGGACACCTGGTAGCTGCAGTTAATGAACATATCTAGCAGACACAGGACTTGAAATACACACTCCACTAAAGCACAATACAGGCAAACCCAAACAAAACTTGAGATTGATGGAGGTGACAGTGTTAAACTCATGACATCAAGTAACTGGATGGCTTATTCTGCTACAGGCTTTGCATCAACTGCTCTTAGCACATGCTGCCTTGCATGTGCTAAGAGCAGTTGTGCCTAGCACAAGATGCAAAACATCCTGAGATAGAGACCATGAAATACTAAATAAAACTACTTTAAAGAACAACAGCTGGTTGTGTTGGCAGCCAAGTCACTAGCATGCACCAGAGGGGCTTTGTGTTGTCACTTCCCTCTCTGACAGGATTAGAGAAGCAAAGATAGATTTAAATGCTCCTCAGTTTAAACAAGCAGAGATACACAAGAGGATCCAGGGATCCCTAAATTAAATCTCTGCTCAAAACCCATTTTTCAGAAGGAAGCTTGACATTCAAACCCATAGAGACCTGCCCACAGAAAGGTAACAAGAGTCAACACACAATCATTTTACCATGCTTTCTAAAAATACAGCCCAAACAGTTCACAGTTTGTAAAAATCCAACCCATTTTGTTAAAAGTATACTTACTGTAGCATAATTACAGATATTTTAAGACCACTACACAGCCAGGAATTGGGAATTTTTGCTGTCACCCAGGAATATTCTGGCCAAACAGAACCCTTGTCTGTGTGTGAACATGCATGTTCTTGCATTATGGAAGTTATGATCATGGTGAGGAACAGCAGTCTTAATCTACACAGAAAGCACACTAGTGGGCTGCACAACACTATTAGTCCAGAGCTTTTGGCTTATTCCAAAGTCTATCTCGTATTCATTTAAGGGATTGTTTTGTTGTGGGAAGACAGAGACCTCCAGCAGCCTAGGACAGTGATCTTTTCTGGAATAGGATGCTCAGTCTTCCTGCAGAGAGAAAAACCACATCCTCTCACAAATCTCTATGTACCCACTGAATGAGACCCCACCTAAATATCACAAGGTCAACACTGCCCATTGCAACAGGCTAATCAATATCTACAAGTTGTTTGTGCAGACTGGAAACACAGGCTTCCCTACTTACTTCAAAAGACAAGAAGAAAGCTATGACCCCCTAGAACATTGCTCGAGATCTTACTCGGGGTTTAATTGTACAAGTATTTCTCATTACAGTGATTTTCACTTCTAATGTGTGCTTCACACCAATTCCTTTTTCCAAAAAGGCTATTAATAGGATTTATTAGTTATAGATTGTATTTCTTATCTCTCCATAGGAAGAATCCTTCCCAGCCTAATCAGAAGAGGCATTTTAGCTTCCAACAACAATGCATCACCAAGACTAAGTTACAGGTTCCAAAAATCAGTTTTTTAAAAACACAGAGTTCAGACTAATAATGAAATGCTTTCTTCTCCCTTCTGTTTGCCATAAAATAGGACACAGATGTCAGAATTATCTGAACAACATGCATCAGCATTTACATTGGAAATTTAAGTAAACTCCCCCTGAGCCTGTCTCTCCCTTACAGCCCTTTCACTGCAGTACAATGACTCAATAGTCTTCTTGCATTTTTGTCTATAATTTTTTTTCAGAACAGCAGAAATACCAGGCCCCCACGTTCCTAAACAGACACTAGAAAAGTTGCTCAGGATCTGCTCCCTCTTTACAGGGATTACAGAAGAGAGACAGCCTGTCCTACAACACTAAACAATCAGAACAGGCCTCAGACACAGCTGTGTTCAGTGTGATATCAGCAGTATGTGGTGCCTGCACCAAAAGGTTTGTCATGTAATGTTTTAACAATCACAAGAATCACTAAAAAAGGGCTTTACTTTGAGTATGTAAGTTATTTAATTAATAACATTGGTCTGATGTTACAAGGCTTAAAACCAGACTAACTCATAAAGCCTGTAGCTGGGTGTAATTCTGAACCAAGCCCCTTAGTTCTCTGCAGCATGCATCACCTAGACTTTAAGAACCCTTAATAGCTTTTCCCACCCCCCCAATATCTAGTAAGTTGCCTTCTCTGAAATCAAGAGGACCACCCCCCAACACCCACCGAGCAGCTGCCTCCTCCACTGCAGCCCTTGGAAATTGCTACCAGTTATGGAGCAGAGTAACTCATCAGCTGTACCAACTAACTCCCTTTGGGCTACAACTCATGCTACAGCCAAGCCAAGCTACAGCTCCTCACAAGCCATCCCACCACACCAGCATGTTCACTTGACCTAAACAATGGGTGAACTGGTAACAACAGGAAAGTCAACTCCTTTATTTCTCCCCTCCTCTACCAATTCAGCTCTCCAGCCCAGTGACCAAAAAGCACTAGGGAGAGACAAAAGGGGAACGAAGCCTTGGGAGAAGCAGGACAACCCCTTTCACTGAGAGATAGCTGTCAAGGCAAGCTTAGCTGCCTTTAAGGCCATGCCCCCAGGACTAGCTCACCTATGGATTAAGAGCCACTTGTTACTATGGAGTATCTTGGTTTCTAAGGCATAACTTGCTAATTCAGAGGGAAATGACAGCATCTGAGAAAATGTTAAACTCTAGTATTTGAATTGAAGGAACAGATTATTCTTGGGGTTTTTTTTTTGTAAGACATTGAAGACTTAGTGATAAGCCATGGAAGTAGCTGTAACATTTTCCCACAGGGCTTTTATGCTACAGAAATGAAAATTCATTAGGTCTTGAGCACTAGCACAGGAAATGTAGAAAGCAGAGTCATCAGTGAAAATGCATCAGTAAAAACGCATTCAACTCTCCAAAAAGCCACTCTCCAGCTTTACTACCTCTGCCTCTATCAAGGAGAGTTTCAACATAGCTTCAGCTGAAATGTTCCAAGCATTTTTTTTTAATCCAAGATGAACTAACAGTTTCCGTAATGCCAAGTGTCAACTTTGCAATATATACCAAAGGTTATCGTTCAGTAAATCTCTCCACTCCTCTACTAGTGTGATACTGAGCTTCAGGGGCATACAGAGTACTGAGAGTATCCAGTTGAGCTACGAGGTAGCTATTTGGACCCAGAATTATCAAGGGAGTTAGTTACTTGGAAAGCCGTAAAAGTTGTTTCACCATCCGATTGGCAAGTGTACACAAACCCCTCAAATTCTGCAGCTAAAGGACAGACTATTCTTTAAATAAAATGTGGCCCTGCACAAATAAAGTTGAGCCATTTAAAACTCATTTCAAGAGAAAGCAAGACTGCATTTCAGATGGACAAAAGAGCTTTCAGTAGTATGAAAAAAGGGCTGTCAAAGGCACCTAGAAATAGTCACACAGGAATAAATAGGGAGGTGTTATAAAAAGGTCAGGACAAGTGTTGTAGATTTTGGCAACCAATTTGAACACTATAGTGATAGTTTACTTTCTCTTCTAACAGGAGTGAGAGGAGAAGGTAAACAGAAGATGACGAGGATGATCCAGGCACCCCTTAAATTGCATACTACCACATACCACGAAGATCTCTAAAATGAGTCTTCTACCTGGGGGCGGGGAGGAAGCACAGAAAAGGTTTTCCCAGTGAAATTCAGTTAAAGGCCTGGAAGCAGCGCAGCCCCCTCAGAGCTCTGACACCTCTCTGTGCACCTCACAACTCCAACTGCTTCAGTCCTCAGGAGTTGTAGAACTAGACAGAAACAGATTTTTCCAGAGAGCTTGATAAATATGATTAGGCATTGCTTCTTATTTTCAATTAGATGAATCATTAGGTCAGTTAAGACCTTCCTGACACCATCACCAGCAGATCAGCTTACTTACACTCAGAATCTCCTGCTCTCACATACAGATCTCAAGCTTCTATTTAAGAGATAAACCCGTAAGGGCCTCCACTGAAGTAAAGATATGAAGGATTACAAGACAACATCAGCTTCCTTTCACCCCAATTCTAAGCACAGTAGCACGATGCTGGTAAGCCCCTTCCAATCTGAACTTCCAGACACGGTACGGAATGGACTTTCACTTTCCTGTCCCCATCACCCCACCCCAGCCTCCCGCACCCCTCTGTGCCCTCGCTGCCAACCTGGGCGGCTTACAAGGAGATGAGAGCAGCTCAGCCTCCTGTCGCCCTTCCATTTATTCACTGCCATGGAGAACCCCAGCGCCTAAGGAAAGGGGGCGGCTGGGTCGCTATACGAGCGACCGCAAAGCCCACATGAGGGCAGCGGACAGCCGCTCCCGCAGGGCCCCTGCCGCAAGGCCTGCCCCAGCCACCCCCACCCCAGCAGAGAACCAGGCCTCCCCCTACCCCGTGGCGGCGCACCCGAGGATGCCCACCGCCCCACCGCAGAGGCAGGCCCCAAGGCGGCAGCCCCACGCCGGGCCGCCGCCCCGAACTGCTCCACAACAGCCCAGCTAGGCCCCGGGGAACAGCAGCCCAACCACCCCCCTCAGCGCGGGGCCTGCCGAGGCGCCCCCTCACAGCCAGCCCCGGCGCCCGAGGGAGCGGCCCAGCACACAAAGGCCTCCCGGCCAGCGAGGGGAAGGCAGCAAGGCACCCACCTGGTCCGCGAAGTCCTCAGCGGTGCTCATGATATCGTTCCGGCCCATGGCGGCGGGAGAGGGGTGCTGCCGGCGGCTGCTGCTGCGCGCCCGGGGCCCGGCCTCAATCTCAGACGGCCGCAGGAAGGGCGGGAGGGAGCGCCGGGCCGCGCCGCCACTCAGCTACTGCTGCCACGTAGGCCAGCCCTTAAAGGCGCCGCGCGGGCGGCAGCGCCGGCGCAGGCGGGGCGGGACCTCCCCTCCCTCCGGGGCCGCCGCCCCTCCGCGCCCTGAAAGGGGCCGCGCCGGGCGCTGGTGACGCCCCTGAGGGGTCGTGAGGCGGGCTCAGCTCTCTGGTTCTTTTGCCGCCCGGAGCCTCTAACGGCACCCTGCTGGCCTGGGAGCGTTCCTGTCCTGCTGGGCACAGGCTGCTGGCAACTGAAGCCCCTCCCGCCCTAGGGGCTCCTCTGTAGCTGCCGCCCGCTCCCGCCATGGAGAACTATGAGGTGCTGCCCTTAGGCCAGGCCCTGCCCGGCGGGACGGGGGCGGCGGCGGCTCCTCAGGGGTGTAGGTGGTGCTGGGAGGTACATGGCCCCGGCGCTTGTGGCCTGGGGAAGCGTGGGTACTGCACACAGGCAGTGTGTGACCGTGGGGAGGGGGTGTTAGTGGCCCTGGAGGAGATGGAAGTGGCCTTCTGGAGGGGTGTAGCCTTGAGGAGGGTGCAGGCTACTCTAAGGAGGGCTCTGAGTGTTCCTTTAGAAGGATGTGCTGGGGTGGGGGTGCCCCTGGGGAGATGGGGTTGCTGCTTGGCAGGGGTCGTGTACTGGAGGGGAAGGCCTGTGTGCCCCCTGAGGGCTGGGGTGCAGCTGGGGGTGCCTGGGGCCCAGCTGGAGGGAGCAGGGTGTGAGCACTGCGTGCAGGGTGTGTGGGAAGGGGGTTTGGAGGAACCTTGCTTGATCCACTCCTTAAAGCTGAGCATCTCCCCTCTGCCCCGCAGGTGCTGGAGCAGCTGCAGCCCGGGTCACTGGGCACTATGCTGGTCGTTGAATTGAAAACAGAAAAGGCTGTGGAGAAGAAATACGTAATGAAGCAGGTGAGAAGGGGGTTGCTAGGAAAAACAAGAGTCCATTTGTCGTCTCCATGAACCCTTCTAGTAGTGACAGGGACAAACACATCAGGCAGCTTGGCTCTTGGGTGAGAGTAGGCTTGCATCTTAGTTTTAGATGGGTTTGCCAGAATGATGAGTTTAGGAGCGGGGAAAGGGGAGCAGCCTATTTAGGTCCATCCAGTATGCTTTTCCTGCAGCTTGCAGTGCAGGATAAGGGCTGGCGAGCTCCTGCAGGCTTTTTTTAAGCTCTGTTTCTGGCTGTCTCCCAGCATTAGAGATTGGAGCTATTGTTCAAACATTTATGTTAATTCATACACAATTTGCAGTTCGAGTTATCTTGGCAAGATTGTTCTGACCTGAAGTTGGCTGTCTCTATGTTACAATCTCATTCTTGCTTCTGTTTGGTGCAGGTTGAATACATTGAAGAAAAGCAAGCAAATCAGGCCTTGAAAGAGGTATCAGCTTAGTTGGCTTTTCTACTACTACACTTGAAAAGACCAAAGTCTTAATAGAACAAAGTCATTTATCTACAAGGATTAGCTAAGTAAACAGTCAAGATGTCAATCAGGTAGGGCTATCTGAGGGTGTTCTCCTTGCCCTCTGCTTGAGCTCAGGCCAGGATTTTTTAATTGTTTCTATATTTGAATATAGAGATTCATGTGAAGAGCTGTTCTCAGAGGATAGTCCCTTTTTTAGGGTTCATATTTGTGTTGAAGACAAAAAGCAAAGGTAATCCTTTTGGCCTTTAAGCTGAAGGAGAACCATGCTCTATTTATAGTTTATTATTAATAACTCGATTTCTACTTAACATAATTTATTATACATTCATTTCTCAGAGTTGGAATTCTTAATGTGAATGGTTTGACTAGTTTTCTCCCTTTGCACTTTTGTGCAAACTGGTTTCAATGACTTGAGTAGGAAGCAACACCAGAAATCCTATTAAGATACCACAGTTTGTTTCAACAGGAGTAATACCTGATGGATTAGTCTCACAGTGTCCAGTACACATGGTGTCTGCAGTTGAAAGTGAGTAAGAATACAGGTCTTACCCAAGAGAGGTGGCTTCTTTGTGCTGAGATGATGGAGTTTGATCCAGTTTTCCTGCTGATATCCATGTCCATTGAAAGAAATGGAGTTGTACCAGCTGGGAGTGTGGCTCTTCTCAGTTTCTCTGTTGTGCCTGCACAGATGCAGGAAAGTAAGCTGAATTCTTTTCACCTTTCACATTGTCAGCAAAATTGTTAAAGCTATGAGTAGTTGTTAGAGCCTTATATGGATGCCAGCTTCAAGGAGATAAGCATCTCATAGCATCATCGTATTTTCTGTGGCTCAAGCTTGTGTTGAGGTTACTGGAAATAATGGCTACACCCAAAAAATCATCTCTACTTTTGTATTCTAAGATGTGTTTTCAGGCTTGGATGTTAGGATCTGAAGAAAAGTGGTGTTTGCTTATCTCCCTGAAGATCAGTTTCTGTCCTTGAATTTCACAAGGCTGTTAGGCTCTACTCAATGTAAGGCTTTTACTGAAATATATTCCTTAACTTTACACTTGTATAGGCAGGTACACAACAGATCTTGCACATTGGAAGGATTTGATCAAAGCTGTGACACAAACAAATCAAGAACTGGCTTAGGGTATTATTTAAGGCCCTGTTCAGTGGGAAGGCCTGTGTATTCATAGAAAGTGTGCTTTGTCTTTTTTTTTTTATTCTCTGCAGGCAAGGGATTTGCTAAAACTTCATCACTCAAACATCTGTGCTTACAAGGAATTGTTTGTGACTTGGGATAATGAGGTGAGAATGAAATGGGATTGGTTAAACTGGGACACATGGTTAAGGGTGTGGGTGTGTAAGCATTTTTTTCAGCTTTAGATTTGGGGTCATTGCTGTGAGATACTAAAGAAAGTTTACACCAACCTGCCTTTTTAAATCTTGAATAAACAGGCTGGAAATCTTGAAGATGGGTTGGACTCCATTGCATGGCAGTGTTGCACTCTGACTCTCAGAGTCTGATGTGAATCAGTGGGAATATTGATTTTTCATGCCTGCATGAAAATCATTTTATTGGACAATGGAACCCCTGACACTTGCAGACTTTATTCAGGGCTCAGGACAAACTTGTGTTGATTTTATGGATGAATATTTGAACTGTATTGTCCTGTATGGCTTTGGATAGGATGCCTGATATAAAAAAACCCAATACCAAACATACAGTGTTGTTAGTTAAGAAGAAAAGTACAAATATTGCCTCCTCTGTGAGAGATTAATCATCTCAGAACACCTTGGTACTGGTCAAACTGGTGAGTGCAATGTTTGCCAAGTGCTGAGTTTTATCTCTGTTACTGAACACATTACTTTCAAACAATCAAGACAATTTTGGCATAATGTTTTATTACAGGTATCATCTCTGTTCCTCTGTCTGGTGATGCAGCACTTGGGCCAAGGAGATCTTTCAGCTCTAATCAAGGAGAAAAGAGAGAAGTCAGAAAAAATGGCAGACATGGTAAAAAGTCTAGAAGAACCCACTGGTTGAACTGGCAGTCTCACTGCTTTTCTGCTGCTTCCTCTGTATTCACTCTTTCTCCAAAGTCCTCCCCAAAAATCTTCCAAAGCACATTGTTAGACTTAGGAATATGTTTGGAAGCTACCATCCAAAAGATATTTGGAGTTACTCTGTTTGTTATGCTGCCATGTATGTTCCCCTCTCACAGGTGATTCAGAAGTTCCTGGGACAGATGGTGGATGCTTTGTTTTATATACACAAACAAAATATTCTCCACAGGTGAGCAGAAATCTTGTTCTTTGTCTGAGGGGTCATTGCTCTTTGCAGTGTCTCCTGGTCACTTAGAGGCAGTGAATTTTACTGTTCCCAAAGGGAAAGGAGGAGGTAGAAGTTCTGGACTTCATGCATACAGTTTTCTGTGAAGGCTTCTGAAGTCAGTTATTTTTTGAGTTCTGCCTAGAATTATCCATTTGTGAAGTGTTCTTTTTTTGTTGCATATGCTAAAATTCTAATGATTTGAAATGAATATTGGCCTTGTCTGCTGATGTTTATGCTTTGGTGGCTGTGATGGACAAGGTATGCTTTGTGTATTTAAAGTAAGAGACAACTGTTGCATTCCATGTTCAGATAAATTGTCACAGTCACAGATTTGAAAGCATTTCACAGCAGAACAGCAGCATCATTGTATTTTGGTTGATTATCACTTGTTTATTTAAAAAAAAACAAACCCCAAAAAAAGCCTAAACCACTCACCACCACCACCCTCCACAGCCCCCTAAAAACCCCAAACCTTCTGATGTGTAAAGATGCCAGAAACCTGTAGTTATGTGTCATTAGACACTAATTTCACAGGCTGACAGAGAACATTTGTGTTGCAGGAATCTCAAGCCATCAAACATACTTGTGACTGGTGAAGATACCTTCATTCTTAGCGACTTCAGTACAGAAACACTTATGACAGATGAGATGAGATGGAAAATAAGAGTGGAAGAAAGTAGATACTTGTTTTTTACTTTATTTTTGTAAGGATTCAGTCACAGTGGATGTTTTTAGTCCCCAGAAAAATCATCCAAAGAGGAAAATATTATCTTCCCTTCCCTCTTCCCCACATTGTACTGTTTGTCTTCTAAAGTATGAATAGGATATTCATAGGCAATTGCCTGTAGCATTAATTGGGTTCACAACTGAAAACTGCAGCTATGTCTGAGTCTCAGAACTCTGGGACAGATGAGGTTGGGATCCTTTTTAGCTTTATATGTATGCAGAACATCTTGGAAAACTGCTCACTTGTTATACTGTGTCCTTAGTCTTTTGTGGCATATCAGCAGTGCAAGGTGTCTGATCTCTGCAGAATATCTCCAAATGATTTGTAGATGTACAACCTTTGCCTGCAGCTCATGCATGTGCAAGGAAAAACTGTGTCTGGTACCATGCCCACAGCGTCCCTGTGTGGTTCTTATTTCTACAGGTAGCAAGACTTGGATGGCTCCAGAAACATTTGGGTTTTCTTTCACTGAGAAATCTGACATCTGGTCTCTAGGCTGTATTCTGCTGGACATGGTGACCTGCTGTGTTCTGACTGTATGTAGTAATGGCTCATTCAAGGCTTGAAATGTCAGTGGCCCATCAGGATACCTGTAAATGTGGGTGTGAGAGCTCTGCTGATGCTGTACTCTTTGCAGGCAGAAGAGATAACGTCATTGCTGCAGGATATTAGACAGGATACCAGCTGTCTTGAGGGAGTTCTGACACTACTGCAGAATGGAGATAACAGCTCTTTGCCTTTATTTCCAGTTTTATTGATGATGCTACAGATTCAGCCCAGCATGAGACCCACAGCAAAGTGAGTTCTGGAGGCTTTCCCTCTACTTTTTTTTCCTGCTACACCCCACCTACCTTCACAAAGATGGGAATGTTAGCTACTGTTTGAGAGAGATTGAGTCAAGGCTGCTGATCTTACTGCCTTGACAAATTGAGCTGTGAAACAAAGTCAGAGACTTGGTGTTCATTCAGAAATGGCATTCTGGTACATGTAGGTGTCCTTTTCTGATGAGTTACACTATAAAATCAGGTGATACACAAATTTCCAACCCATTAGCTTGCAGCCTGAGCACAGCCTGCTCAATGTAAGCTTCTTCATTAGATATTTTGAAGTTGTTTAAGTTATGTCAAAAGTAATCCAGTCTTCAGGGAAGCATTATTAACTTCTTACACAAAATGAAACAAAGCCTGTACAAACTCCTTTGTAGCTTGCCAGTTCTAACTTAACCTGTACTGCTTTTTTTTTTCTTGTAATTCCAGGGGTCTGGCTGATGTTCCATTTATTAGGGAATGCCTGATTGTTGTTGGTACTTTAGTTAAACTGAAGAAGTCTTTGCCACCTCAAATAATAGATGTGCTTCTTGAGGGAGGAATTGAAAGTGTAATAGGTAATAAGGAAAACAAGATTAGTGGTGGTTTTCATAGGGAATAAACCCAGATGTTTTTCAGTCAGCATGTATTCAACTTGAAAGTGGATTATTGGACATGTGCTTTACTTGAAATAAAATAGGATGCTGTTTGGAGCCTTTTCTATAACCTCATAAGAATACCAGCCATATCTGCTGCACTGATTGTGTGGGATTGGAGATGGTTTCTCAGAAAACTGGGGAGCCCCACTTTACTTTGCATTCCAACTTGATTGCCAATTATTGCTAACAAAGGATCTGCTCCATTACTTTCCTTGTAAGGAAGAGAATGTCTTAATCTGACAAAGCTACTGGAATAATGCATTTAAAGCCCTTATCCCTGCTCTGATTTGACAAAAGGTCCCCAAATATGTAATGCCAAATACACAGCTTATTCAGGTGAATCACAGTGCTTTGTAATATTTAAATGTTTGGTGCTAAGGGAAAAGTTCTTCTCTCTTCAACAACCACAGATTACATTATTTTCATTTATATGAATTCATCTTGCAGAAAATAGAGAAAATTTGAGTGCTGTTTATAAGTGGTTGTATCAAATGGTTAGAAGAATTCTCTTGATTTCTGTAGAATTCATGCAGGCTTTCTGGGATGTAGAAGAGGTACAGGTTAAAGCCTTTCAGCACCTTGCCAGCTTCATAAGAGAGGAAAGTGGTAAGGCATGTTTTATTAATTTATGTCTTTCCTTACACTTTGAGACAACAGGAAGAGATTCCTCCTGCAATAAATGAGAATGCAATTGCCTTCTTCCTATTTCTCATTTCTAGAATCTACTGGAATAGGCCACTTTGATGTGATTGTGGTGGCACTTGTTTTGTAAATGGTTTTGAACAGTAGAGGTATTTTACTGGACAAGAAAAATGGAAAAAAACCTGCTTAGTGATAGTTTAATTGGTAACTGAGGTGGCAAACTGACATTTGAGGAAGGTAATTCCTGTCAGTGTTGGGGCAGCCTGGGGGTGATGCCTGGGGCTGTAAGACTGATAGAGCAAGAGGAAGCTACATGTGTGGAGTTCCTGGGTGTCTGGTAAAGCTGTGGGAGTGCAGACTGTATGTTTTCTCTCAGCATCTGCACATTTTTCATATTAATCTTTTTTTTTTAAGATTAATATTTTCAAAGCACCAGGTTAACTCAGTTATAAAATGCACTGTCATTTGATAGCAATATTATTTCAATCTTAAGATAAGATACAGGGGTGCTCATTTCTGTAATTGATAAGGAAAAGCAATAATTTGGGTTTTTTCCTTGGTTACCTGTATCTTCAACTCCATTCCTGAAGAAATCTCTATTCCATTGTGCAGCAGGCTTTGGTTATAAATAACAGAATGAATGGATGATCTTGGTGATTCTCATTCAGTCCTCTTGACTGCAGCCCAAGGGTGTGAGCACATCTGACTTGCTTGGCACTTGTGCACCATGGCTGGCTGACTGATGCTCACCTCTTTGAAACTGCTCAGAATGGATCCCTAAAATCCATCTGTTTTTTTCTCAAGGCTTTATTGTATGTTTGTGAATACACTGAATTATTCTATTAGCTATTCCAAAAGCTCAAAATCTTCCCAGAACTAGGTGACCTGGTGAAATACTTCCCAGAAAGCATGATTTTGGGCTTATGCACCATGTCCTACCCTACTGCATGGCCAGTGAACAATGCCAATGTGATTTAATGAGCAGTGCACTACACTTAACTCACATAGCCTTGCAGCTGCCTTTAATAAGAGACATTTCCCATAGAGACTGCAAAATTCTCTCTGTATTGTTCCATCTATACTTGCATTTTGTTGCCTGATTCAAGAACGTTGTTCTGCCCTATCACATTGCCCACAGGGGCTCAGCTCTATCTGAAACTGAAATTCTTGTGTTTCTGAGTGTTCTAAACTGTGGAACTGAATGCTGTCTCCATTTCTTTTCCCCACAGCCTTGTCCTATCTCCCAATGCTTACAGAACTGATCCCTTCTGCCATGAAGACTCATGTAGATTCTCTCAGGCTACAAGTAGATGGTTGCAGTTTATTGCTTGAAATTCTCAGTCAAGGTAGTTATGAGACTTCCAACTTACACTGGGTAACACAGACTGTCTCTTGTAAAGTTACCTGTAGCAGATAAGGTTTGAAATGTGTTCAGTAATGATTTCAGTGGAGAAATTTAAAGTAATAGAGGATTTTATCCAGCTTTAATAAGAGTCTGGGTTCTCATGGACTTTCATTAAGCCTGGCATACATGAATTCTGCGTTAGTCCTAATTTTAAACATAGGCTACTGATCTTAGGCCACCAAGTTTGTTTTTATGTTCTGTAGAGTGCTGCTAGAGTGCATAAATAAATGACTTTCATTGTTCTGGTATTTGAATTTTAAAACACAAAGTGGTTTTTTTGGGACCCTTGTGTGGTCCCTGCTGTCACTTTCTTGGCCATTTACCCAAATAACACCTGATCATGTTATAAGCCTGAAAACAGTCAGAATTGTCTTTCAGAAGAAGAAAATTGGATATAACTTTTGGACATGTTATGTGAAGAAATGCTGGTAATTGAAAGCTTTACTTATGCTGACAGCAGGAGGTTCAGATTTCAATCAGAACCACTGAAAACTTTGTTCTGTTCCAATGTTTCCTTTTGGTAGCTCTAGAGCAGGATGCAATGATGGCCCTGGATGAGAAGGTGACCAACTCTCTGGTAGACACAATGAGAAAACACTCTGAAAATGAAGAGTTACTTTCATTGATCTGCACATTGTTGATGATGGTTTCAGCCAGTGGTGGGTCATCTTGTTCATTTTTGGGGAGTGGTTTTTTCTGTTTCTACCTTTATCATCTAATCCAAGATGTAATGCAGCACTCATGGCTTCACTGAGAGGTGTGGATGCCTGTAGGTGTCAGTGGTAATATTGGTAAGATGGACTAGATAGTGGTAAAATAACACTCGTGGTGTAAGATACACCACTGAGGCTTCAGGTACTCAGAGTTGTGTCTATTAGAATGGTCCTGCATTTTATCTTGTTTTTGGAGACAGGTACAAACTGTGCAAACAGGGCTTGGGAAAATGAGGGCATTGAACCTGGATGCTATTTTTGTCTGTGCCATGGGGACTTCAAACCATTCTACCTAATTTCTCTTCTTTATTTTTCCCCCTGAAGCTGCAATTGCTCAACAGTTACAGTGTTTTGTACTTGTTTTCAGTATCAGTTCCAACAGTCATTCAGAAGATATTTTATAAATTGTTACAGAAGCATGTAGCAGCAAGGGGTTAACCTTGGAAAATAAAGTGCAAAGTGCCATGTACAAATAAATTTATCTCAGGCCAAACTGTCTTTATACAGTGTTTCTAAATTCTCAAGCTGAGGTAGCTGGAATCACTAAATTGCAAACCAGTAACTTGCACCCTCCCAGTTCTTTTTCTGCTCTGTAAATTTCAGATCTGTTAGGAAAAAGGATAGCCAAACAGCCTTTTGAAAGGCTCACTTGTGCTAAACACTATGCTTAAGTGCATCTTGTTAAAGAATTCAGTCTGTTCTCTTCCTTGCTTTTGTCCAGCCCATGGTATCATGTTACTGGCTTATCTCTGTTTAAATATGATTAGTAGTGCTGGCTGTTGGAGGGCAACGAGTGGGACAAAAATACCAGATTCTGTAGAATTTCTGTGTTTTTCAGAAGTTGCTGCAGAGAATCTAAGGAAAGCTGGAGTAATTCCAGACCTTCTGTCAATTGTAAGGAATTTTCTTTATAATGAAAAGATCTGCCTCTCTTGCTGTGGGGTTCTGTGGAGCTTGGCTGTGAGTGGTAAGTAGAACACAGCAAGTATTGTGCTGAGACTCACGTGACTGGGAGGCAGCAGGTATTGTGCCTAATTGAGTTCAGACATCCTGCTGCCCAGACTGGATTTGTATTCTCTCTCCCGTTCTGGAGAGATGTCTCCACAGCTCTTTATAATAACTACTCAGTGAGCCAGAGTTACAGGAAAGGAAAACAAAAACCACTACACAAACTTTTTAGCAAGCCCTTTAGTGATAAGGTGTCAAAGGCAAGCCTTTATTCCTTAGGGCAAGCTGTGGCTTCTGAAGAGACTGTCAGAAATGAAGGGTACATGGAGTTTCTGGTTTGTCAGCCGTGTGGTTTTGCTCTGCTGTTGGCAGAGGGAGTGCAGTGCCAACAGTCTATTAGATTAGGTATCAGAATAGCATTTGGAATTAACAGCATCTAATCTCTAAGCATCTCACTTCTCTTGGCAGCACTAGGCTAAATCTTGAGTCGGACATAGAGACTTGCTTTGCCAAAAGAAATGTGATTGGCAAGGTGGCAAGTGTATTCCTCCCATTGCTTTAGAACTAAACCAGCATCATCCCAGTGTTGGAGAGCCATGGGGATTGAGCTGACTGCTTCTTAGGAGGTCACTCTGGGAGCTTTTTATGGATTCCTTTGTGACATGTTCTTGTATAAATGTGTGGTGCTGTTACTGTCAAGGAAAGCTGGAAGGACAGAGTGTGCATCATTGTAGTTCATGTGTTTTGGGTGATAAAACACACATTTGATTTATATGACCTGCTAGATACCCATCCTGCAGGCTGTGTTCTGTCTGGTTACTATTGGAGGTGATCCCCAAGTATAATTTAAATGGTTGTGAAAACTGGTTCCTGGAGCAGTGCAGCTTTCTGCAATTAATATTACTATTGTGTTTATAAAATGTAACGTTTTATTTGGTTTTGTATGTTTAAAAGTCCTTCCCTCAGCTTTTGCTTGTACTAAATACCACTGCATTACTCTGGTGCCATCACCCATTAAGGCTTTACAGGTACAATTTGACATACAATGTGCTTGCCTCATCATTACTTGATTAAATAACCCTGCGTTTCCTTTTTGCTGTGGCAATTCAGCAAAGAACACAGACCGAGCATTGCTGAGGAGCGCTGTCCCTGTTCTCTCCGCCGTCCTTCGCCAGCATCTCCAGAACGGAGCAGTTACAGAGGCTGCTTGCTCTGCTCTGTGGGTGTTGTCGCTCCAAGGTGTGTCTTCCCAGCTGCCCCGGTCCCTTTCCCGCACCAAGGCTGGGATGCCCGAAGCTGTCTCGGTGGTGATCCTTGAAATACCGGCTGCTTGGCCTCTGCAGGCTCTGCAGATGGCAGCAGAGTTAGGAACTTCTATCCCCTTAACCAGTCTTCTGAGCACTTGCTCTGGAACGCTCCCTAACGAAGCTATTTTTGATGAGCTGCAGCAATTATGTAACTAGATATTGGTGATGGGTACAGTAACAATGGGCAGCTGCAAGAGCCTGGCTGGGCAGAGCATTTCCTCTGCCTTATCTCTTAAGGCCAGGAAATCCCATTTGTGTTCCTCCTTTGAGCTCAGCATTACTGTTGTACAGATTGGGCTGGGAGCTTTGGTTTTTATGCCATTTGCTTTGTAAACTGGGAACAGTATTTCACACTAAAATGCCTCTCCTCCATTACTGTGTGCACTAAGAAACACGTCTTTGCCGTGCTACTGTGGCTTCTTTCCTCTTAATACAAGAATATTGCTGTACATTTACCCACTGCCTTGCACTTATGCTGCTGTTCCAGTAGGAAGAGCTGAGTAAAACACCCTCAGCAATCTCACTTCTGGTACCCACCAGCAGAATAGGTTGAGTATTCAGGACTCTCCCTTCCTTTTGGCTTGGAGCATGAAAGGGAATCTTGACATAGAAGATGTATCAGAAATTTCTCTTAGATCCCTGGATCAATTCACAATAAAACTTTATTTGACTTTCTTTGCTGCAATGCTGGTTTTCATGTTTTCTTTGTAACTTTGCATAATTAGAAAGTAATTTCAGAAACAGGAGGCAGAAGTTGAAATGCTGAGTGCTTTAAAGGCTTTTGAATACACTGAAGCTTTGGGGGTTTTACAGGTGTGTGATTTCTTGGGTTTTTTTTCTTTTTAAAGGTTGCTTGACTGAAAATGATTATGAGCCCACAACACTGCTGCTGCTGGATGTGCTCAGGATGAGCCTAGAAAGACCAGTGCTGGTGAAGAACACCTTCCTGGCATTAGCCAGCCTTCTACAGCTATCTGGTAACAGTCAGCAATCCTTGTTTTTATTGTTTACAAATCAGCTCATAGGTGGATGTTTCTGTACAGTCAAGAGTTCAGGGTGGAATTTGGGTTGACATCTACTCTCCCAAGCTGATATTGTGGGATTGAAAGAGGAATAGTGAAGCTGGAGATGTGACTTTTTTCTTCCTGTGGGTCCTGCAAGCATTTACAAGGTGTTAGATCAGAACAATCATAGTCACAGAATGGCATGGGTTGGAAGGGACCCCAAGGATCACAGAGCTCCAACCCCCTGCCACAGGCAGGGACACCAACCTCAGGCCTGGAGCTACACAAGGTTGCTCAGGGCCCCATCCAACCTGGCCTTGAACACCCCCAGGGATGGGGCACCCACCCCCTCTCTGGGCAGCCCCTTCCAGCCCCTCACCACTCTTTCTGTAAAAAAACTTCCCCCTAATATCCAATCTAAACCTTCCCTCCTTCAGCTTCACTCCATCCCCCTTGTCCTGCCAGTCTCTGCCCTTTAACACGCTGATTCCCCTCCTGTTCCTCTGCTCCCTTCAGGGACTGGCAGGCTGCAATGAGGTCCCCCCACAGCCTTCTCTTCTCCAGGCTGACCCAGCCCAGCTCCCTCAGCCTCTCTTTGTAGGGCAGCTGCTCCAGCCCTCTGAGCATCTCCGTGGCTCCTCTGACCCCTCTCCAACAGCCCCACATCTTCCTTGTGTTGGGCCCCAGCTCTGGACACAGGATCCAGCTGGGGCCTCCCAGGGCAGAGCAGAGAGGGACAGTCCCCTCCCTGTCCCTGCTGCCACCCCTCTGATCACAATCTGATCTGTTAGTAACTTGTTACTTATTTTATGATGAGGTTGTGTCAACTATATAAAAGGGTAGAGCTCAATTGATGTGAAAACATTTCGGAAGACTGAAAATAACAGGCACAACCTCCTGGAAAAACATTCCATGTGTGCAAGCAAGGTGGAGCAGGGGTTTGGGAAGCAGATAGTGCAGCTGCAGCTCCCAGTTAGTTCAGCAGTGTTTGTCTCCCTTTCAGAAATAGCAGCTTTGAGATTTATAATGGATTCAGAAGGCAGTGGGATAAACCTCATCAAAGATGCCTACCACCTTCACTTTGATGATCCAGAAGTGGTAGAAAGTATCTGTGTGCTGACTAATGAGATGGCTCAGTATGGTGAGATGGTGTTACTTCTCCAGTCTCTTCCTCTCCCCCATCCCCAAAACCCTATGAGCAGCTGCATGGGGGGACGTTGCTCTCAGGAGAGATTTATTATCTCCCAGTTCACCCTCCTGAAAAAGGAAGGATGAATTGGAAATGAGAGTTCATCCCACTTGTTCTTAAGTAATTGTAAATGCCCCTCTGAAGCTGTTAGAACTTCATTTTGCCTTCCTTGTGTAGATCTGTCCTCTCTGCTCTCCTTTAGCTCCTGCTGAAACCATGGGCAGTTCTGCCAGTAACCATAAATTCCCCTGTTTGTTCACATTACAGGTGATGTTGTGCTGGATATGCTGTCACAGAAAATGGAAGAGCTGCTGTTTGAAATCAAAAGCTATTTTCCATCTAGCATGGTATGTAGAAATCACCATAATAACAAAGGGTGGATGCTTGGTACTCTATTTCTGGTGTGGATTTTATCATTCTCAAACAGCTGGAACTACATAGTGCAGGAATTCACAGAATTATGTGTATGTGGGGTGGAGAGTGAGTTTGTATGAATATTTTGAGCTCCTGGAAACAAGTAGTTGGAAGGTTTTTTTCTTTATGCTGTAATATTTTAAAACTCTGATCTCTTGCAACATCACATTAATGTACTACATTCTTCATACTAAAACAGGCTAAAGTTTACAGGAATAAAGCATAAGCATATTGCATCCAAATATTTTTTGCTTTGTGACATCCTTAATAGCCCAAAGAAAACCAACAAAACAAACCCTTGTGACAGTTTGCCTGAAGACTTAAATTCCAACAAATAGTCACACTGCAGTAACATAACTCTTGAAACACCACAAACAGCAAAGTTATTCAAGCTATTTCATGTGTTACACTAGGATTTCCTTTGCAATGGCTTGCTGTCAAGAAACCAGTGATTGCAAGTGTTTTCATCAAGCCATTAAAACTGGTTAGAACTTGATTTTTTTTCTTTGGGTGCACGTTTAGCCTGCTTACATAATGTGTCTCAAGGACAGTTACATGCAGGCTTGTTCTCCAGCATCTCCTGCAGGTGTTACCTCAAACACTTTATTGAATGCTGCAGCTAGCAGTACTGCAGGAAAACATCCTAAAAGAGAAGCAAGCTCCCTCCTCTGTAATCAGTGTAATTTGTTGTTCCCTGTGTCAGTGTGTGACATGCAACTGCTAACTCTCTGAAACCCATTCCTTGTTACCTTCCAGTATCCACTTAGGTTATTTAAATCACAGCATTCATATTCAGTCTGGTAGGTGCAGTTGCTTTGGATTCTGCAGAATTAGCCCCCACATATGTTTAAAACACCAGTCACTTCAAAGGCCATCTCTTAGATGCAGTGTTTTTATTAATAAAAATATAAAAATAAGTGAAGCAGCAAGATCATCTTGTATTTGACCATTCTCATGTTTCTCTCCAGGAGATAACAACCCTTGTGGATGCAACACTTTTGAAACTGCAGAAGTGAAAGAAAACCTTTTTGTATAAGAACAAGACTTGTACACTTCTGGTTCAGATACAAAAGCATGGAACTTCCAGAAGTACTTTAAAAGCTCTTTTCTCACCAGAAATGCTAATATTGAGCCATAAATATATTAATAACATACTTAAATCAACAGAATATATAATTATCACCACAGTGAGACTAACAGCAATAATTAAGAGTTCACACTTTGTAAGACTTATTTGAAATAAAGATCTTTAGTTTTGGGAGTTTGAGTGAAGCCATGACAGTTTCTTCCTTTATCTACCATTATTTACACCCACTTTTTCCCCCCCAACTCAGTGTGTATTTCCTTTGTAGAAAGTGAACTGAAGAAGTGGTACTGGTTAAGCACAGTAGGAGGCATTAGGTGTGAGTACCATCCTGACAGGGGATACTCATCCAGAAAGGGGGTACTAGCAGGAGTTCTTCATGGACCAGGTTAGGAAGTATTGTCTTCTGGCTGATTTTATGAAATAGCTGCTTCTGTTCTGAGTTATCTCTAAATTTGCCCTTGAATGTGACAGGAAGCCAGCAAACACTGCAGATTAGCACTTGAATGATTCTACTCTGGTTTTTCAGCTTTTGTTGTTAGATTTGTTCTTAAGAGCAGCTTCCCACTTCTTTTTCTCTAAGGTGTACAGTCTCATAGCTGCTTGTGCATCCTGAATCTAAAACAGAACAGAGCAGGAGACTTAGCAAAACACAGCTGACATGGCTTAAGAACGTTATTGTTAATAAGCAGCTAAATCTTCCATCACTTTAATACATCCTTTCAATTAACATTTCATAATCTCTTTCTAGACTTAGGTTTTGTGACTAGTGGAAGGGCAAGAGTATGTACTGAGAACACATGGCCCACCACAAGGCTATACCCTTGTCTGTCTGATCATGACTTGGAAAATCATGAAAAAAACCCCTCTTGATACAGTATCTTGGAGATACCCCCACTGCTCCTTCTGTTCATGTCTTTCTTAGCCTCCCATCCACTGAAAGAAGGGAGCTAACTGCTGAGATTCAGCAGCAGGCTCTCACTTTTATCCAGCCAGCCACAGTACAATGGTGCAGAATGCAGCTGTTAAGGTAAGCACTAGATACTTGAGAATTACTTTTTTCTGTGGTGACCTTAAAAATCAGTATTTAAACAAAATGCAGCTGACCTGTACAGAAGATGTTTATGCAGATAAGGAAATAATCCAAGTGGTATGAGACATGTAACAGTAAGCAAGCTTAGACAACAATCTTACTGTGTGCTGGTGTCCAAGTTAACTTTCACTGAGACTAGAATGAAGCCAGAGTGTTCAGGACTGAACCTGGATCCTACTGTTGATGTGTAATACCTTGCTGATCTACAGAACTGTGTGGTTGTGATGAGATACATACCGAGCAGTGCTCTGAGGTCTGCACTTGAACATTCAGCAGTCTCTCACAGAGCAGTTTTAATGATGGTCGTGAATTCTAGAAATAGGAAAGACAAACCCATGCTGTTATGCACTACTTGAAATAGATACATGAGCACACGTAGATAGAAATAATTAGTTTAAGTGTATTCCTTAATAAAGTATAGCACTTCTCAGCTTCTACTGGTGAACTGGCAAGAACAACTCAGGAATCACAAGATTTATGTGTGTACTGCAGAGAGGATTTTGTGTTTTACCATAAAACCAAGATTTATGGTTGGGGTGTTGTGTTGTAGAAAAGAAAACCACAGTATATAGTTATGAACCTTAAAATATCTCCCCATGATCTGAACCTTTACTCCTGCCATCTCAGCAGAAGCCATCTATTTTTTTTATATCCCTATGGGAATGACAGCACTAAGAGGATGACCCAAGCCTTACTGTAAGCAGAGCTGTACCATCTGATTCTGCTATCCAGAAAAGCCTTATGAAGACCATGCAAGTGCTGAAGCATGGAGAGCCACTGACTTCCTCACACAGGTATTACTGGTAATGTTTGTACTGAGCTAAGTAATTGGCTGTTGTTTTTCAAACACCATGTAAGCACTCAAACAGACTAGGATTTTCAAACAACCAAAAGCAGGCACCCCTGCTTCAGGCAGGAAAGGAGGAAGGGGGTGGGGCAGGGGTGAGTGTAGGAGTGAGCCAGCAACTGGGAGTCAGCAGCTTGGTTAATTGAAGTGCACCTTCACCTTCCAGTCAGGTTCTTACCTTGACTCTCTGTCTGAAAGGCTTGTATCTTTGTGTGTCACGTATTTTCTTCTTAGGATGATCAAGAAATAGGACCTAGAAGAAATTACATTTCCAGTCCAAGGTGTGCCATTGCACAGAAATTGATACAGCCAAGTTTACAGCTTCCTGCTCCTTCCTTCCATTTGTTTCAAGAGACAACTCCAAACCATGAATGGATGAGACCAGGATCATCCAGACACTGGCTGGATTCAAGAGCCACAGTTCTACCAGCATGAGAAACAGAACTGAACCTGAAGGAACCACCTGTAGAGACTACCTGTAGTGCTGGTACAGCGTTGGATGTGTGTCTGGTAACATGACCAGCCTGCTGAGCTTTGGGGGCTAAGCAAAGCACACAAACAGGTATTTTCACCATTCTCTTTGTTTCCTGGCTCTTCAGCAAGAAGATCAGAGCAATTAGCATCAGGGTTTGGAAGCTGAAGAACTTGAGTGGGAAAGTGACTAGAGCTGTACATGGTACAACATGAAACAATAAGAAACTGAGACAACAATGACAGAGCTGTAGTTTCTGGGAGTTTAGGTGCTTTCATCTGATCCAGAAAGATGCATCAGAAACCTAATTGATCTTAATTTACTGGCAGCTGTGCCTTCAAAATAACCAATTTGCAGCCACGTACCTTTAGGTCGTTGCGTAAAGAATGTCCAACTAAAATCCTTCCGTTCAAGATGTCAGCGACCTCCTTCTGAACTGTTCTAAAATCTTCACCTAAAAGTACCACACAGTGAAACACTTTCTGTTAGTTGCATAAGACAGTTGTGAAAACTGCAGTTAAGACAGTGCAGCACTTTTGTGAAGGCACTTGTACCCTCAGGGCTGCAGCTATACAAATTTGTGTGGTACACTAAATCTCTACTTGCTACAGTGCAGAGAAGCCCATAAAGAGCATAGCACTAAAAGGAAATTAACTTCCTCTTAGTCCCATGCTGTCATCCATCAGTTTATTTCTTCTAGGGCATTAGTGAACACTGTAAAAAGTACTTCTTCCCACAAGTTTTCTTAGCATTCAGACTACATTTTAGTTTCCATTTTCCAGAATAGGTCAAAGATGATTAAGGGCCTGGAGCATCTCCCCTATGAGGAAAGGCTGAGTAAGTTGGGACTCTTCAGCCTTGAGAAGAGAAGACTAAGGGGGGACCTAATTAAAGTCTATAATTATCTGAAGCAGGGGATGCAGGGGGAATTGGCCAGCCCCTTTTCAGTGATCTGTGGGGATAGGACAAGGGGCAATGGCTGCAAGTTGGAGTACAGGGAGTTCCACACCAACATGGGGAGGAACTTTTCCCCAGTGAGGGTGAGGGAGCCCTGGGACAGGCTGCCCAGGGGGTGTGGAGTCTCCTTCTCTGGAGAGATTCCAGCCCCATCTGGACACCGACCTGTGCAGTATGAACTGTGGAGCTGCTTTGGCAGGGGGTTGGACCCGATGATCTCTTGAGGTCCCTTCCAACCCCTACAGTTCTGTGATTCTATGATTCTAAAGCTTATCCAAACTCAGCCAGTGAGACTTCTGTGATAGCCTATTAAATTATCCTGCCTTAACAGGGTTTTTTTGGGGGGGAAAAATTCACCTGCCTACCTGTTTTTATATTCTCAGGGCGTATGCCACTAACAGCAGTTCTGTAGTCAGTCACCTCCTCTGTAGGCTTGACATACTTGTCATAAACACACTTTCCAAACTGATTGACGATGGACACACGAGCCACGATACTCTCTTCACCTCTGGGTCCCACTCCCACCATCTCGCAGTCCAGGGCGACAGCTCGTGTCAGCCTAGAAGACAAAGGACAGCCTGGTGACACCTCTCACAGGGACTGCACAGGGCAGTTCACACGGTTTGTGTGTTGAGATAAATGAGGAGAACTCAGCAGTTTGTCTGTCAGGAGACTTGGGGAGCTGTCAGCTTGTGCTGTGCACCTGCAAATCACAGTTATTAGATAATAATCTTCACTCCTCTACTGCCATCCTTCCTGCTGGAATGCCACTCACCCTTCAGAAGCCTTTTCTTTAACCAGCACCTGCTCCAGAGACTGTTTGGATTGGTCCATTTCAAGTCCCATGTTTCTTCTAGCGATTTTTGCTGCTTCAGGTCCTATTGCTGCTTCAATATCTTTTGGATCAACGTCATCAAACCAGATTTCAGCCCTGGTAAGTACATATTTAATTACAATAAGCAGGTAAAGCAGTCTTGCAGCATTATAGTGTAGAAAAAGCGTATTTATTTTTGAAATCAAGAAAATTAGTTCTGTGAAAATTAAGTCTGCTACTGTCAGCTACACAAGTTCGTCACTGTATCTGAGGAGTAGGGGTTGCATAGAATCATAGAATGGCAAGGGTTGGAAGGGACCCCAAGGATCACAGAGCTCCAACCCCCTGCCACAGGCAGGGCCACCAACCTCAGGCCTGGAGCTACACAAGGTTGCCCAGGGCCCCATCCAACCTGGCCTTGAACACCCCCAGGGATGGGGCACCCACCCCCTCTCTGGGCAGCCTGTTCCAGCCCCTCACCACTCTTTCTGTAAAAAACGTCCCCCTAATATCCAATCTAAACCTTCCCTCCTTTAGCTTTAATCCATCCCCCTTGTCCTGCCATTGAATTACTTCCCCCAGAATTTACTCTGGAAGAGTGTACTTGCTTTGAATGTACTGTTCTGTGCTCACTGTGTACACCACCACCACCCCCAAAACCAAATACTCATGCGCACATGAGATGCCTGATGTACTCACTCTTTGGGTTGCTGCTCCACATGTTCTTCAGCTTTCCTCCTCTTATGTTTTATATCCCCTTTCTTTAAAATACTGTCATTTTTCTTTTTTTCTTTGCAGCCTTTTTTATGGCTTTTGATGCCATTTAAATTACTATCTGTCCCCACGCTCTTGGCTTTTGCCTTTGCCAGTGGAGGGCCGTCTTGAGCAGAACCATTCTCTGTTTTCTTGGTGGATTTGGCCTTTACCACATTCCTGTTTCCATTGAGGGCAGGAACTCCTTGGCTGTTTCCTGCCTGGAGTGGATGCTTCTTTTGGGTGGATGTTTGGTGTGCAGAGCTGGACTCACTGGAGCTCTCTGCCTTTTGTTTCAGAAGCTAAAATGACCCCCCAAAAAGGGGAAAAAATAAAAAAAAGGATTAAAAAGGCATTATTTCCTTCTGCTTCTGGCCCCACCGCCATTCCTGAGGGCTCTGGGGCTCTGCCCCAGCGCCAAGGAGCCCTGTGCTCCTTGGGGAACGTCCCGGCTCCCTGCCCGCGGCGCTTCAGCTGCTCACACGAAGAGGATTATTCTATAAATGGGGGTTTTCCAATTAGCTACGTACAACGTGGGATGTCATCAGAGAATACAGCACGGCCCCGGCCCTCCCCAAGCGGCTTCCCCAGCCCAGCCCCCGGGGTGGCCGGCCCCGGCTCCCCTCACCTCCTGCAGCGCCTTCCAGTTGGAGGAGAACTCCTGGGGGCTGCGGGGGGGGCCTGCTGCCGCCGCGGGGCCTTTGGGCGCGGGCTCCCCGCCGCCGCGCCAGGCTTTCTTCTTCCTCCTCCTCCTCCTCCTGCTCCCGCCCTTCCCGCCAGCCGCAGCGTTGGGCGCCTCAGGCTCTAGGGGACTGGGCTTCGCCATGCGGCCCGACCCCTCTGCGGGGCGTCCGGGGCGGGGGAAGCGCGTCCCGATCTGCCTGGAAGCTGCGGCACCACGCCGGAGGGAGACCGCCCAGCGACACACCGGCCCGGCGGGGAACATCGACCCGCGCTTCGGTTCCGGGCTGTGGGGCCTAAGGGGTGTGCGAAGCAGGGGCCTGTCCCGCCGAAGGCCCCGCAGCCCGTGCGGGTCGGGCCGGCAGTGTGTGGGGAGATCATCCCCGCTGCCACAGCCGAGGCGTGGGGTCGGTCGGGGCGCAGGCCGAGCAGCGCTGAGCCCCTTTCCCCCCGCGGGTCGCCCCTGGCTGCGGTGTCTGGCTCAGAGCTCGTCGTGGCCGCGCTCTTTGGCTGCAGTAGAGTCGCAAACATTGCGCAAAACCACCCTCCCTCCAGCTGTTCCTGTAAAGCCTCCTGTCTGCGGGCCGTTCCCCCCGAGTGCCCCTCTCTGCAGGGATGGGCTCCCCTGTTTGTTTGAACCCTGCTCTCTTCCCTTCCGCTCCACGTGATGCTTCGGGCCAAACGTCGCCCCGATCACCCCCGGGCCGGCGCTGACTCCACCGCCTTGGTTGCGATTCCTCCAGCATGATCGTCAGCTTGACGATCCGGGCGCTCGTGATGCTCCCTTTGGGCTTCTGCTGGCTGCCGGCTTTCCAAGAGGTGAGTTTGACCTCCAGAAAACACAGTTTCCAGGAAGCCTTTTTGTTTTATTATTTCTAGGAAAAAAAAAAAACCCCACAAAACAACCCACAAAAACCAACCCAAACCCGACAGACAACACAACGTGTGCTAAGCCAGAATCCATCAGCCCTCACTAATCAAGAAGATAAAGCTGTTTCCTCTGGGTGGCTGTTGTGCAGCCCATGCTTAGTACAAAACGAAGCCATGAGAACTTGGCGTTGGTACGTGTTGAGTTGCTCGCTGGCGTTCCTTCCAGGCTGGGTTCAGTGAAGTGAGAGCCTTGTATCCACTTGTTTTTCTCAAAACAAACCCAAACCCCTTAAAGCTATTCTTCTTCTTGCAGAAATTTCTCCGAGCTTTGGATGCAGAAGATGTTTTCTCTTATTTTGGAGCCAGCTCAGTGTCTGATGGTATGCAGGGCTCCTTTCTTCTGGATTTGGGAACGTGGCTGTCAGTATATTTCTAATCCCGTACATTTGGTAATGCTAAGAACACTTATTAACAACCCCTGATCTGATAATCTCAGCCATTTCTGAGTCACATTACTCAGGCTACCATGTCCCAGTGCGAAAGCGGTTGAAGATCTGGGTCAGTATTTAAAAATCTGCTGAAGGAGATAGGTCTCTTTGCACATTTCTCCTGCAGTCCTCGTTCTCTGTATTGGTATTTTTGAGGAGATTAACAGATCTGAGTGGCCTGAGTGAGGAGCTTTAGGCTAAGAACAGCTTTAAATGCACTTGATCAGTTTTTTGAAAGAAGCACGTGAAGAGTCTAGTGGTCTGGGTTGATGGTACTTCAGAGTAAAGATACTTTAATTTCTGAAATCCTTAGAACAAGGATGTTGTCTATTTGTGAGTTCACCTAGTGCCCATCCCAGTGTCTCTGCCTGGATTAGAATGATTTTCACTCAGTAATGCTTAATATCTGAGCAAGTAAAATGAACTATTCTCCTTCTTAAGAGACCAAAAGCACTGGTAAATCAGGAGCCAGTTTCAGAGCTGCTGTCTCTTCCCAACCAGATTATCCTTACTTTGAAAGACAGGAAAGCGTAGGAATTCTTTGGCTGTTGACACAATGACCCTGAAAGGCCACAGTTGTCATTTGGAGAGTATATTTTCCTAGAGAGATAGATCATTATGGTTTTTTTTCCTGTGTATCATCATTCCTCATAGCTGTTCTCTTTGTTCTGCTCTTGTTTCGTTTCTTTCAGTACCTGAGTTTGTTATTGCTGAGCCAACTTGCCCTTGTGGAAAAGAGCAGGGGGGGCTGATGCCCTGTCAGATTCGACACTGCTCCATTGAGGCCTGGGGAGAACTCTATGCCTTCGAGTTTCTCGAGGATCATGCCCTCCTTTCCCCTTCCTTCGTGAGCAATCAAGTGGTGAACTCTTCCTTTAGCTTACTGAAGCGATTCTCAGGCAACTGCTTTGCAGGTGGAAATCCACTGCAGCCTCCTGGGGTGAAGGGTAGAGTCACTTACTGTGAAGGGCAGCTGGTGAGTATGCACTGAACTTATTCCCACAAGCATTTACAACCCTTGTAGATTCACAGCTTGATGCCCTGAAGGGGTGTGAACCATCCATAGTAAACCTGAGCATGTCTTTGGAATAACTCAGAGATGGAATTTCATCTCCTTTAGCGAGGAGTCGTCTTTGCAGATGAGGAAAAGATTCACATCAGGCCTGTCAGAAGCAAAGATACGGCCCTGCTGAAGGATCTCAGCTTCTCCAGACCCCACATTCTTTTCAGAATTGCTGCAAGAGGGGAAAATAGAGCAAGAGGTAATGTATGTGGAGAGGAAGAGCTCTTGTTCTGCTTGGAAAAGCTGTCTCCTGCCGTATACTTGCACCAGCTTAGAGGAAAAGTCTCTATCCACACATACAGTGTACTTGACAGATGGTTCTTGACTCACTGAGGTGTAACTAGTGTGTTTTTGTTTAGGTATTTGTTATTTTGATAGTCTGTGTTAAGGATGCTGGCAAGTGAAAGAAAGGAACTGATGTGAGAAACCTGAACTAACAACTGGGGGAGTGATCTTGTAGCTGGATTGTTCTAGTCTGTCAGGGAAAGGGAGTGGATCTGTAGGACCTTTTACCTTGTCTTGTGTCTTACACTCGCTTTGTGCTGCTCAGCAGGGCAGGCCCCTTCTCGCCTGCAGAAGAGGGCTGAGGGAGCTGTCAAGCATTTGGAGCTGATGGTCGTAGCAGGCCCAGATGTTTACTTGTACCACAAAGAGGATACAGAGCGATATATTCTTGCCAACCTGAACATTGTGAGTAGCTTTCTGTTTGGATTGCTGTCCCAGTGTGAGAGTTGATGGTGTCACAGGCAGATGGACCTCTGTGAGTGCACTTTCAGAGGCGTTTGTGGTTACCTGCTCCTCATACAGAACACTGCTTTCATGCTGGGTGTTCTTCTCTGCTTCTCTTGGCAACACATGGCAAACTTTCCCTTGTACAAGGAGCTGCATGAGGAAAAGGGGATGTCTGAAGCTTTGGGGTTGTAGCCTTAAAGCCCATGCAGAAAACATGACTCTTCCTTTTCATTTCTAATGCCAGATCCAGTAGCAAGAGTTTCATTGCTTTCAATGAAATTGAGCCAGATCCACTGAATTCATCTTAAATGTTTCAAGGTTTTCTCTCTAAGAGAGAGTTTCTCTCAATGGCTCCCTTTCCTATTACTAAGGATTTGTTTATGCATTTCTCTGTGTGTGAATACTGCAAAAAAAGTCCTTAGCATTCCCTCTCCCTACCCTATCAAACTCTTTTCCATGCAGATTTTCTCTCTGCTTCAGAGTATCTGACAAGTCTAACAACAGATCTCATCTGTTGACAGATTTATTTACGTTTGTAGTGCATATTTTAATGTTGTACTTCCTGGTGATTCTATAGTTGCCCCTTTCATCACCAGGTGTGTTACCTCTAATGAAGGCAGTGGGAGTCACTGAGGTCCCTTTGTGTGCCTTAACAGGGGGCAGAGCTGCTGAGAGATGCCTCGCTGGGTGCTCATTTCAGGGTTCATCTTATGCAGATGCTTGTTTTGAGAGAACCAGAGGTAAGCAGGGAGGAGTTTGTTCAGGTGTTGTCCAGGGGGCTGCTAAAAGCTGTGTGAAATGTGCAGACATGTGCCTTCACTCTAGGCAGAGGTAAACATCACAACAAACATCACCTCCTCACTGATCAGTGTTTGTGAGTGGAGCAAGAAGGTCAACCCCCAGAATGACTCTGACCCCCAGCATGCTGACATTGTCCTCTACATCACCAGGTACTGCAGCTCCCCTGCCCTGGGAAGGGACTGGAAACACAGCCCTTGGTGTCTGACTGCCAGCACAGTGACAAAGATTCTCCTTTCAGTTGCTTGGCTTTGCAATATAAGTCAGCTATCCCCTTGGGGTTGATGCTCCTGCTTTCGGTGTGAAGCAGCCAGCCAGCAGTGCTGTTCCTGAAGGAACTGGAATATTCCTCAAGCACTGACCAGCTGGACTTTTTGTGCTTACAGAGCAGCTAAGCCCACTGCAGTTTTTTGTGGGCAGAAAAGTCAAACAGTAACTGGAAGTGAAAACCCACAGGTGTTTTCTGCAGAAGATTGAGTTCTACTCTGACCCAGGCAATTTGCTTTGCTTTCAGGTTCCCTGCTCTAAAGTGCCTTGGCTAAACATGTCAAATGTTAGCTTTTCTGGAGTGTAATGGCTTTATTTTGTGCTCTTTCCTCAAAAAGATGATGATACTGCTCTAGCTTTTACAAATAGGCTTAGGTCATTTTATTCTATTCTTCTGGTGACATCAGGACTTTTAAAAGTAGAATCACCACAAACTTTGAACAGTGGGCACTGGTTGGACCCTACCCCTGCCTTCTTGCCTCTGGGAGCTTCATGTGTCAAAAGCAGCATTAGATAACTGGCAAATTCAGATCAGGAACATGCAGATATGCTCAATTGAATGGCTAGATCTGACTTTATTAACTGCAGTGGCTCTTTGCTCTTTCCTCTGTACCTGCTTCCCTTACTTTAGGTTTGACCTGGAGTTACCTGATGGGAACAAGGAGCTCCGTGGAGTGACTCAGTTAGGTGGAGTCTGCTCCTCTTTCTGGAGCTGTGCTATTGCCCAGGACACTGGCTTTGACCTTGGAGTCACCATAGCCCATGAGATCGGGCACAGGTCAGTAGGAAAGCCCATGAATATGTTTTACTCAGGTAAAATGTTGCTCAGTTTAAGGGATTTTGAAGAAGGAAAAGGATCTCTTGGCATAGTGGGGTTTCCAATAAATTACTAAAAAACTTTTGAATAGAGTTCCTTGTATTTCTTGCACTCCTGCATGTTCTGGGGCAATTTGAAGCTGCAGAGAGAGGAAATCTTTGTAGTAGAAGGCAAGGCTGCAGAGGGAGCTCAGTCCTTGCTTAGAGAAGAGAGGCTCTGAGGGAACCCAGCTCCAGGTTTCTTCTTCTCCTTGGGACACTGTACATCTTCTGTTGCAGTCTTGGAATCCCCCATGATGGTGAGGGGAATTCGTGCAGCAGCAGTGGTTACATCATGGGTTCAGCAGGAAACCACAACAGCATTGACCTCACCTGGTCACAGTGCAGTCGAGAAGAGTTCCTGGCCTTTGTCAGGTAAGGGAATGGTTGAGTTCTGTGTGGGAGTGGCTCTCTGTACTTGGAGCTTCAGGGGGAGCAGGGAAAGGCAAGGAATAAAATAAAATACAGTTCTTGGAAAATGAGTAACTGTGAAATGCTTGGGGTTTGTTTATTTCTTAGCACTTGTGTCTGTCCTGGAGGTTAAACCCAGTTTTTGCTTCAAGGAGCTGGAAATGGCTTTGGTTAGTGACTAACATGCCTGGGCTGTGCTGGACGCCTCAGACACTCACTCAGCCTGGAAATTTTGTTTTAAAATGTCAGAGCATTGAGGTTTAAATAAGCATTGTGGGCTCTGAGCTGGCTGGGTGAGGAACAGGCATGAGTTTCAGTTATAACTTCAGCAGCAGGGAATTGTGAGCATCTCCAGGCAGCTGCTGCAGCTAAATCCATCACAGCCCACAGTAAGCATGTGTTGTCTGGGAAAGCAACAGCCAACTCCCAGAATGAAACTCAGCAGAAGTTTGCAAACATGTCGTTGTCCTTACTGCCCACAGCTGGGAAAGTGATATTTCTTATGTCTCTATCAGCACAGGCCAAACAAACTGCTTGAATGACCTGCCGGACATGGACGGCAGCATCCCTGGATGGAAGCCTGGCTTGTACTATGGAGCAGATGAGCAATGTAAAATAGCCTTTGGGAGCGTTGCCACAGCATGCACCTTTGCTGACAGCAATGTTGTAGGTAGAAAGTTTGTCTGTCTTGCTAGGGGCAGCAGGGAAATGTTCTGGAGCCAAGACTCAGGAAAAGGGAACTGGGGGCGTTTTTTCTATAGAGGAATGAAAGGTGCTTTCCTGCCACAGATTTATTGGCAAAGAACAAATCCTCAAATGCTTTTAAAATGCTTCCCTGTTCTCCATTACCTCCTTTGTCCACATAAGGCTTCTTTAAAGTTTGCACAGTGCCCAGAACCTCCTGTCTGAACAGGGGCCTGGCAGTGCCAGCACTGGGGACTCAGGCGAGTCATGGGTGCTGTCTTGAGGAGCTCTTGGTCACTGGATCCCTCCAGCATCTCTTCCACTGCACAAGCCCACATGGCTGAGAAAACAGCCATATTTTGTTAATGAGAAAGCACTAAGATGGGTGAAACTTACTGCTTCAGTTGATCATCTTCTAGTGTTGCAGCTAGTGCTGGTCTTTTGACACATCCACAACTTTTGTCCAGGAGCAGGAGAAATGAAGGGACTTGCTTGTGCTGTTGGGTTGCTGGGGTGAAAACAACCGTCCAGGGCACAGACCATTTAAGCTGAGCAGCATTTAGGACAGCTGTGTTGATGAGCTGAAGTGACTCCCTGAACTCCCTGCTTTCCTTGTCACAGCAGGACATATGTGAAATTCTCTCGTGCCACGTACAACCAGAAGACACATCCAGCTGTACTCGCCTTCATGTCCCTCTCTTGGATGGTACTGAGTGTGGAACCAATAAGGTAAGGAGGCTGCTGATCTGATGATCAGAAATGGGTGTGGGTGCCACAGAACCTGTTAGTGAGCCATTCTTGGTGGCTGGAGGGTATGAGGCACTTGCTGTCCCTTGGCCAGACACTCCAGTCACAAACTGGTACTGGCTGATTGTGGTGTCTCCACCTTGTCTGTATCTCTGGAGTTGCTTTGCAGGTCCCTAGCTCAATATCTGAGCTTTCCTCCAAGGCTTTGCTTTCGACTTGAAATGACCTGTCATCTCTGTTTTAACTCCAACCTCACATTAGACTGTAATGAGGATTGAGGCTCTCCCAGGCTCTCCTCATTCACCTAGGGATTCTCCTTTACAGTCTGGCCTTTAAAAAGATGGGGTGCCACCCCTGTAGATCCCAACCCTGCTGAGTTCACTGTGATGCTGCAGCCAATTTCATGTCTTCTTGGTCTTAGTGGTGCTGGAAGGGACGGTGCAGCTCTCTGGAAGAACTGAACCCCATGGCTGTAGTCCATGGGCAGTGGTCTGGCTGGAGCCCCTTCTCCTCCTGCTCCCGCAGCTGTGGAGGTGGAGTTCTGATAAGGCAGCGGCTCTGTAACAACCCCAGGTAAGAGGTGGGGAGCTTGGGAGCCTGCAGTGCCTTCAGGGCCAAGGAGTCTGCCTCCTGCCCTGTGCTTGGGACAAACCTGCCTCTCAGGAGCTCTTTTCCTGTCACTTCCAGGCCTGCTTTTGGGGGGCAGGAATGCCATGGTACCAGCATCCAAGTGGAGATGTGCAATACTCAGGTAATGGAGCTGATGGCATCTTCTGAGCTTGCTTCCTAATGCTGTCTAGCCCTTTGAGAGCTGTATGGCTTGGGACTGTACTTCTCACACCTGATTGGAAAGGAGGTCTAAAGGTCTGGCATAAAGCCTCCACCTGTCTGATGACAGGAGAGGTGTTTGTTCCAGTGCGTTGATAGAGAGCAGTATTATTTAATAGCATTGTTCACATGTAATGAACCATTTTCTTTATGCCTGCATAGCAGGACAGACACTGAGAAAACAGTGACTCACCTAATGATAAATTCCTTCAGAGGGACATTCTTGTATCATCCCTATTTTCCTTATCTACTTATTTTGTATAAATAGCAAAGATAGCAGCTTCCAAACACAATTTATCTGCATATCCTGCAGTCTCCCTGTAAAGCAGTGTTCTTCATTTGCAGTTGTGTTGGTGTTTTACATACCAGCCACTTCTTTCTGCTGTTTGCCAGCAGGTAAAATGCTAATTGTGCTCAGTAAGTTCCTTTCATTGCCTGTACAATTCTCTCTGGGATGTAGGCCTGTTCGATGACCCAGCAGGACTTTATGGCTGAACAATGTGCAGCAACAAATTTAAAGCCACTGTATCTCTCTGTAGAAGCACCATCCTTTTATACCTGGACTTCTGCTGTTGGCTTTGCCAAAGGTAAGGGAAGCCTGACAAACCTTGGTTTCCTTGGGAAGGGGAGTGCTCATGGCCCTGTCTGTACTTTGAGGTCAAAAGGCTGTTTCACCAATTTGGTTTAGTTTTCAGGTGAAACCTGTGTGCTTTTTCTGTCAGATCCTTTTGACTTCTTCCCCTTCCTTGCTGGACAGCCACATGTCCTTCAGAAGAGTAACTCCCTTCTCCTGCCTGCCTGCCTCCTCCAGGGGACATGCTGTGCAAGCACATGTGCAGGGCTGTTGAAAATGAATTCATGGTGAGCCGCGAGGGCAGTTTCATAGATGGGACCAGATGTGAGCAGGATGACTCTGATCACCATGGGGCTTTCAATCTGTGTGTGATGGGAAGCTGCAGGGTAAGTAATGGGGAGTCCATGTGAACCTCAGATGTGTATCTACCCAAAGGAGTCTGTGTACCAAGAGCAGGGGGGAAAAAACTGGTGTCCCAAACAGAGTGAGCTCTTCTCAAAAGAAGAGTTTTGCTGTTAGTTTATTGGAAGGGGTCCAGCAGAGCTGCTGATTGGCATCCAATGCCCTCTGGATAAGCATTCTGCTAATTATGCAGTAGGTACGTAAGGCTATCCTGATCCAAGAAGCAGTTGGTTTAGGAGTTGGCTGAGGAGACATCATTAGCTGTTTTGGGTGTTATAAATAGCCCTAAAAAATGCAAACTCTGGGGAAGAGTTATGTGATGGAACATACCAGGTCAGTGGCAAAATAAGGAGTAAACCTGGGGACTGTAACTTGGCGAATTGACTGTTGCAGTATCACTAATCAAAACTGAAGTATAAGGGTGGTTTGTTTTTCCTCTGGACTGGATGTGAGGCATTATTTAATGATGAACCTGAATACAACTCCCCCGCGCTGTCTGCATTTTAGGAGCTGCTCAGCACTGACCTGGTTGTCTGTTTTCTGTTGTTTCTTTACATTCCCAGTATACACTTTTGGCATTCTATGTTTTTCTCATTATCTTCCAGTTCACCGTGGCTTGTAATGCATTTCCACCCCATGAACAGCAGAGGGTGTAGGCATAACCCCTTCTGATTTCTGCTGTTCCATTGGCAACAGGGATAAATGTGTATGTTATGGCAGCATCCAAAGCCTGGGATCAGTGCCTCTAGCGTAAATTCAGCAGTTGCACATGTTTTGCTGCTAAGCCTGCTGAGATCCTCCTGTAGCTTTGTGTAAATTAGTCTTGTTCATGGGAATGAGGATAGAATCTCTCTCTGAGCTCCATGGAACTGAAGGCCAGGCTGAAGGATGTGAGCTGGGTTTAGGCTTTGGGGAGCTAAAGATTCCTAGAGAGCTTGCCATTCATGTTTACTGTTCTCACAGGCCTTTTTTTGTTTCTTTTTCCCTTCTCTCCCCTTCTAGAAATTTTCCATAGGAGAAAGGTAGTGCAGAGCCTTTGTTTTAGGCCATGGGAGAAATTTTTCTGCATTTCTTCTTATAGGGAAGAAAATGTCACACTATTAATGAAACTTGTGCTCTCAGCTTAGACTTTCCAATCCCTGGCTTTGCATACTGCTGCACAGTGGCAGATCTAAGTGCAAAGGCACCTTTGTCTAGCTTGTCTTCATACATTCAAATTACAAATGAAACAAGCAGCTTCAGGAGTTAGGTGATGTTGCTTTCATTCACTTGTTTTCTTCTCAGAATTCTTGACCGACTCTCCCCTTTGCTCAGGCGTTCGGGTGTGATGGCCAGATGGACTCCAAGAAGATAACAGACTCTTGTAAGGTCTGTGGAGGTGATAATACCACTTGCACTGAAGTGAGGGGATCCTACACAGAAGGAAAAGCTAAAGGTGAGTTTTCCTCACCCTCAGGCTCAACGTTCTGGCACTGATTGTACACTGCATACCAATCCTCTGTATGTGAGTTCTTGTCTCTGCTTCTTCTTGATTTGATTTTCTGGAGGATGTGGCAGTGGTGTTTGGGTAATCAACAGAGAAGGCAGCTAAGATCTGCAGCAGGGACGTAGCTGCTGTGTGGGCAGAGTGACTTTTTTGGTCGTGGTTCTTCTCTGGCTGTGGACAGAAATGTTGCCACCTGAGAAGTCCAGTAAGTTACTGGGAGCTGTGTCAGATTCTTCCCGAGATGTTAATCATCCATTTGGGAACTGATCTGGCACTTGTCATAGCGCACACAGATCTTAGCAGAGCACATAAGAAGAACAAAAGCAAGATGGGAAAGGGATGCAGAATTCAGCTCAGCTCTGCTGGCTGTATTCCCCAGCCTTTGTTCAAGCCAAGCTGTGAGAGCTGAGGCCGCTGAATTTAGCCTGCTGGCCCCTGCTGTGGTACCCTTATTGCATCCTTACCTGTTCTCTGTTAGCTCTCTACCCCCTCTCAGCTTTGTTGCTGCCTTTGTTGTGAGGCTGGCAATGCTGATGAGGTGAAGAGGGGGTGATCTGTAACCTCCAGCCTATTTGAGAGGTATAATGATGTAAGGTGACCATGTCTTTCATTCCATTCTTCCAGAGTACGTTACATTCCTCTCCCTGCCCTATAACACCACCTCGGTCCATGTCACCAATCGGCAGCCACTCTTCACACATTTGGGTGAGCTCAGTGGAAGGGAGAAGAGGGGCTGCAGGCAGGGCTAAAGCAAGCTTGTAAAAACAAGAAAATAGAATTTGGGAGGGAGGGAAGTTCTTGGTGTGGTGGTTTGTGGGATGCTGTCCAGTGGGGAGTGGTAGAAGTCGCCCTCTTTGGGATGCCTGACTTAGATCAAAGTGGTTTCCAACAAATGGGCAGTTGTAGTTGCCAGCCCCACGTCATATCTCTTACTCTGACTACTACTTTTGCTCCTCTAGCTGTGAAGGTTAAAGGAGAGTATGTGGTTGCTGGAAAAGGAAAAATCTCACTGAATGTCACCTATCCGTCGGTTCTGGAGGACAGCCAGATCAAATACAAAGTGTTTCTTACCAAGGACAACCTGCCAAGCCTGGAGGAAATCCATGTAGATGGGCCAACACAGGAAGAAATTGAAATACAGGTAAATTAAAATTGCAGAGTTGGAGAGGGGCCAGTCAGAACTGGCCAGGCTGAGTTTGTAGCTCTGCTGCAGTGCAGAATCCAGGCGTGATAGCTTCACGTCCAAGGCCACTGGAGATGGTGTTTACTAAGAGTGATGGTGTTGCTGCTCTTGGGAAAGGTTGAGGGTTGGCTGCCCACAGGCTTTCTGCAGGTCTGAGGGCTGACTGTGGGGAGGAGCATAGAGAGTTCAACCTTTTCCTTGCCTTCATAGTTTTTTTCAGTGCCATGTGCACAGAATTCCCAGGGCCAGTGCTCTGACTGCACCTGGCAGGAACCAAGAGTTGCAGCTTTGGTGCTTAGGATTGGATGGAAAAGGGGGGCTAGCTTCTCTCATCTTCATCCCAAGAAATGAGTCTGAGTTGATTTGTGCAGTGACCAGAGCTTTTCCTTAACCAGGTCTATCGAAGGTATGCAAAGGAGTATGGCAACACCACCAACCCAGACATCACCTTCAGCTATTTTGTCCCCAGAGAGAATCTGACCTACGTGTGGATTCCTCAGCAGGGGCCGTGTTCAGTGACCTGTGGGGAAGGTGAGGCAGCAGGGCTCAATCTTTGCTTTTTGTGGAGATCTGGGCATGCTTCTAACCTGGGTGGCTACCAGCCAGCCAAACCTTTACCCTGTGGGCTCTCCTGGGCTGACTGAAGGAAATGTGACATCAGTGCTGGGTGCTTGGTTAGTACTTATTAAACAACTGAACTGAATTCAAAAGCAAATCACTGAAAGACAGCTCCAGTGTTAAACAGAACCAAGGGGGAAGAGTGGTACAGCTTTTGGAGTCAGATTAGCCAATCAGCAGTTGAGCTGAATCATCAAAATGATAGCAAAAATGTTTGATCACGAAGAGGATTTTGAAATAGGTTTTAACTGAACTCTTGGTTTTAAGACTAAATAATTTTCTCAGATTTGTCTGAGTTATTGAAGGCTGTAATTTGAAGTTGGCGAAACATCAAAAGTCTGAGACCAAAGTGGTATCTAGTGTCTAAAGCCTCAGAGCCAATTATAAAACTTCCTTCTTAGAATTCTATTCCTGTGCTATGGCTAATCCTTTCTGTCTCCCTGAAGAAATCATAATACAGATTGGAACAGATCACTCTGGTAGATGGTTTGACATCTTGCTTACCAGATAATACAGATGATACTGGCAAGCCTCTGAAGACTTTTATGACAAGGATTTAGCAAATACCTTAATGAATACTTATGGAAGTCAATGAATACTTAAGGACTAGTTATGTCTGGAGAGATTTCCTACAGCAGATTCCCCAGGTGAACTGGTTGCCTGAAGTAAGTGCTGTAGGAGCCTCTCAGCTAATGCAATTACAAACAGAAAAGGGAAAAAAAAAAAAAAAGAGAAAGCTGAGGTTTAAAATAACAAGAAGTTGAGTATCCAAGCTGAAATTGCATCTTGAGAGCTGAAAGTGATGCTCAGGCCCTCCTTACCCGTAAGCAGGAAAGGAGGAGGGTAGTGAAAAGGCAACACTGTTGGTTGACTCCTGACATTTGCTTCACAGGGTCATGGTCCTTGAGTTGCAGGAATGGCTGCCTGTCTCTGGGCAGCTCCTTCACTGCTAAGGAGAGACTTCACTGCTTTGCTTGTAACTTTTTTGAGTTTGGATTCTCACCTGTTTCTAGCTGTTAAGTTCAGTATTGTTAAAAGCCTTGTTTACAGCTGTAGTTTATGAATATTTCATTTCTTCCATGCCACAGGCACTGCAAGCCTGCATTTTCTCTCCCAGTACCCCTAGAATAGTTTTGGATGTTGATGATCACGTTGAGGGCACTGGCACACTGCTGCCTGCTGTCTGAAGCCTGCGAGGTGATGTTACATGATTGGCTCTACAGAATGTCATTAAAACATGACTGACCCTAGAGCTTGTCAGCAACCTGTCGTGCATCAGTCAGGCATCAAGATCATTAGAAGTAATTTGGAGCAAATTAAGATTGATGGCCTTGTTCTTGCAAACAGCCAGGTCAGAGCAATCTTTCTGTTTTGTCAGTCGATTATCCATCAAACTTCTCATCTTCTGGGGTGTTCAGCATGGAATGTCACTTTAAAACCCTTGAGGAACCTTTATATCAGAAATAAGGGGCTTGTGTGTTTATAGAAAGTCTGTATTCCCAATTATACCAGCTTTCCTACGCAGGTAACTTGGGTAAAGTGAAATGACAGCATCTTCCTAGCACAGTAGAGGTGAAATGTTCACTTTGTTTGCAACTTTCCTTTCTTTCCTTTCCCTTTTGTATCCCAGGGATACAACCAGTGGATCACGTGTGCTTTGACCAGACAAAGAATGAAATAACAGAGGATCAGCAGTGTCTGGAGCTCCCACAGCCCTGTTCAGAGCACAAGCCCTGTGCCATGGAGCCATGCCCATACAGGTTGGTGTTCCTGGAAGCTTAGCTGAATTCTTGCTTCACTTGTGCTTTCTCTGCCAGCTAACCCAGCAGTTTCATTTGCATTGTGCAAGATGGAAAATAGAGGGATGAAGTAGTTTCTTCCTAATTATAATTGTGTAGCACATCCCAAACCATGTTCTGTCTTTCCTGGTCCCATGAGGTAATTGAGATGTCAGCTGAATGAATGGGAGATAGTCCTTTTGATATTTCACAGTAGTCTGCTAAATGGAAATACTTTGGGGGCATGGCCAGAAGAAGGCATCTGCTCACATCCTTTCCAAGACTGTGCCAACAAATATTAGATCTTACTGTGGAAGAGACCCTTGTGTTAATTAGACTGGAAAGAGGACCAGGAGCCAAACCTGCCCAGATGATCTCATAGATGGTTTATTTTTTAATAAAAAGTGATATACTATGAACTGTAGCTTTTTAGCTTAGGTGTTAGTCCTAGAGAGCTGTCAGTGCCAGGGCTTGAACTTCCAGCAGTTGTCCTCTCAGTCACATCCAGGCTTTTGAAATAGAGAAGCTGAACTAATACCCTGTACCATCCAGTGTTCAAGGCCAGGTTGGATGGGGCCCTGGGCAACCTTGTGTAGCTCCAGGCCTGAGGTTGGTGTCCCTGCCTGTGGCAGGGGGTTGGAGCTCTGTGATCCTTGGGGTCCCTTCCAACCCTTGCCATTCTATGATTCTATGACTTCTGCATTCAGTAGCATGAGCAATAAACCTCCATGATCCTGATAAGAAATGGGGTGTTACAATTACTTCCCATTTAGGTGGAAGATATCACAGGCAGGTGAATGCTCTGCTGTCTGTGGAACTGGAGTTGCCCAGCAGAACCTGACCTGTGTTCAGTTTCGTGATGGATTGGAGACTGTTGTGGATGACAGCTTGTGCCCAGCAGAAGAAAAACCCCTCCCTGTGGTGCCATGTGTGGTTAATGTCTGCCCTTTAGGCTGGGACAAAGTGAGTCTGTTGGCTTGGCTTGTTTCAGAAGTCTCACTGGAAGCTGTGCAGGAGAGTACCAGTTAGGAAGAACCACCTGCTTACTTGAGTCTGCAAGGGTGGTTTATACCAAGGACGTGTTGGCAGTTAAAGCTTCATCCTATCACTTTAGGAAGCTCTGTCCCTCTTAGTTAATGCTGCTGGAAGAATCCATTTAGGGCAGCTGTTCACTATGTTCCTTAGTTTCTCCTTGCAGAGTCCAGCAAAAGCAGAAAAAAGAAATAAGCCCGTGTCCACTGGTAAATACCTCAGTGGCAAACAGAGAGGTTCTGACATGGTGGGGAGGATTGCTAGCAGCGAAGAGGGCTTCTCAGCACAGCATCCCTGGTCCATGCTGGGGAGCCACTGCCAGGTTTGCATTCACAGAGACTGCGTTAGGCATCTGCAGTCTCGGGTAGCTCTCAGGAGGGGCCTTTGCTGTTGGATGTCCTTAGCTATCCCTAACACTTCTGTGTTCTGAAAAAATGGAGAGAGGGCTTAAATGTGCCTCTTTTAATAACAGCAAATATGTTGCAGTCTTGGATGTATCCCCTGGCTTTGTTAGATCGGGACTGGTGTGGAAAGCAGGTGCCCATATCAGTCTGGCTCTTTTTGCTCTCTTCTGAGGAGGAAGACACAAATTTGCTTCAGAATTTGGAGTCACTGGGGCATACCCAACTGGAAAATCAGACTGTGTATGTGTGGACCCCTCTAGCTGGAGAGTGTTCAGTGTCCTGTGGGAGAGGTGAGACCTTTCGGTGCTGCAGGGAACTGTTACGTAGCTGTAGGCGTGAGCTCAGTGCCCAGGAACCTCAGGTCTCCTCCCCTCAAGTCTGAAGTGCCTGTGTAGCTGTGGGCACAATTTTTTTCGAGCCTGGAAGAGGTGAGGAGGCCTGGCTCACACAGGGAGCAGTTCAGAGGCCATCTGGCTGGGGATGAGTTGGGGGGATGAGTGTGAGAAGCGGGCCTTGGGCAGAGTTCGCTTGGTTTTTACACATGTGTGTGTGACTGATGCTGGTTTATTTTCAACCCTTGCATGCATGCAGGCCATGCTGTAAGATTGCTTCCCTTCTAGGTAAGACTCAGCTGCACTATGTATGCGTGTCTTTTGACACCAAAGAAGAAACCCAAGAAGAAAACTGTCATCCAGTGCCAAAGCCAGAGAGCAGGATGGAGGTCTGTGATCTCAGTCCCTGCCCACCAAGGTAAAGCAGTTACCAGGAGGTAACAAGTCAGTGAGAGGTCTTTTCTTCCTCTCTCCATGTCCAGGAACATGGTAGAGCTGCCCTGAGGATGTTATCTTCCTCTCCCCTGCTTTGAAAGGCCAGCCAAATGCAAAACCAGTAGCAGTCATCCAAACTTGGTAAACTAACATGGTCTTTTCCTGGGCTGGTATATTCTCGAGTAGAACTAAGTCAAGTCTTTGGAGTCTGATTCCAGGGAATTAGTGAAAACCCTTGTTACCCTGGGGAAGTAGAAAGAAATCCATAACAGCAAAAGATGGTGACACACTTGACAGCTGTGTATGTTCCACACAGCATCAAGAAAAGTAGCTAGAATGAAATGCTTGGTGGATTTGGGATAGCTGCTCTGTGAACTGAAGGAAATTGATGTCACCTTCCTTGGGATTTATGGTGTTGCAGCCTGCACTTGATGGGGTCAACTGGTGATCTCTCAAACATGAACTAGTGTGTATGTGTACATTAACACCATTCCAGGTGTACTTCCATAGCCTGGTTTCATTTAAAATCCAGGGTGACAGCTGGATGGCTGCGTTGTTCCCAGCTGGCACTTCAAAATGGGCTCCTGCAGTTTCTGATCTGACTGTTGGAAGTGTTGTGTGTTTTGGAGGGAGGTAAGATTGTTTTGGCAGTTAAGCCTGTCTGTGTCACCCTGGAGAAGACTGTAATGGATGTAGGGTAGGCCTCAATGTATATTTTGAGTCTGTGGGCTTCTTGCAAAATTTGAGTGCCTCCTGTTCGGGTCCAACTCCAAACCTGCTCCAGACTGCCCACCCTGGCTTCAAAGGCTGCCTTGTAAGTGCTGTAGGCAGCAAAGTGCATGAGGTGGAGGGGTGAAGAGAGCAGCAGAGAAGCAGGAAGGATGAGGGAGTTGCAGTGCATTCTCTACAGTGAGAGATAGTAGAGCAGGAGGATTCATCACTAACTTAATTTTTCACCTCCTTGTTGTCTGTCAGATGGAAGGTAGCCCCAGCTGGTCCCTGTTCCTCCAGTTGTGGGCTTGGTTTAGCTGTTCAGTTGGTCACCTGTGTGCAGATTCACCAAGGCAAGGAGATTATGCTGGAAGAGCGTTGGTGTCCTGTGGCAGAGAAGCCCCTTACCAGCATCCCCTGTGTCATCCGAATGTGCTCTTACGAGTGGAGCTTCAGCGACTGGACAGAGGTACCTGCTCCTGTTCAGATGCAGCACTTGGGGTCTAGTGCAGCAGTTTCATTAGCCACTCACTTCCCTAAAGCATGCAGGGCAGGAATACCTCTTCTGCCTGGTTTATTTAATTCCCACAGAAGTGCTAAACTGTTCCTAGGGATGTTTTCCAGCCTTTCCACTGCCCTGTGTTTAGCAGCCCTAGGTTGGCTTCCCACATTTCTCAGGTTTTGGCTGCAGTTTAAAAATGGCCCTTGGCATGTCTTCTTCTGGAATGCAGATATTCTTTTGATTTCTGGGGGAGAAGCTCTGTGCAGCTCAGAGATGTGGGTTGGAAGATTCCCTGGGAGGTGTGCCACCTTTATAGCTTGTGAAACTAGAGCACTGAAAGGGCAAGTGATAGAACAGCACCAGTGATCAACCTCCAGATCACGCCTGAGCCAGCAAATAGAGATTTCTAAATATCACCAGAAACACATGTGTAAAGGCCTGTGGGTTTCTTCCTCTGCAGTGTTCAACTTCGTGTGGGAATGGCATTCAGACACGGCAGGATTTCTGCCTCAACCCCCTAACTCGTAAGCACGTGAACCCCATCTTCTGCAGGCACTTCCCCAAGGCCATTGTGGTACGTGGCTGCTCCGCAGGGCCCTGTCCTCAGCCAGCAGCAGGGACCAGGTCCCCTGAAGCAGGACTGCAGACAGTGACACCAGTGCCATGTCTGACGACAGCTGCAACTGCCGAAGAGGTGAGATACAAGGACCTGGATCTTCCTCCATCTGCTGTGCCTCAGGAACAGACAGAGGAGACCAGTGGAGGTGAGGAGGTTGCTACCAGAAAGCAGAGATAGTTGCTTACTGCGTGCAGCTGCAGCTGGTCGTGGTGACCCTACTGCCGTGGTGGGACTGGAGCATAGGAGGGAATCCTCCTGGTTGGGAGGGGGAACATGCTGCTCCTTCAGCATGCCACGAGCTGTCTGTGTTGTCTGAACTCAGTGCAATCACTTCCCTGGGTTTCCCAAAGCTCTTACATCTTGGGACTCCTCGGGGCAGCAGCTGACTCTTCCCATGCTCCCACCCAGACATGGGCACGCTGCTGGCTCTTGTGTTCATTGTGCTGTGAGGGAATGGGAACTGTGTTTCAGCAGCTGTAGTTCCCTCTGGATGCGTTTCTCCCCCGTCTCTGCTGTGCAGGTGTCTGTGGGAAGCTCTTTCTAAATGCCACTGGGGTCATCAACATGATGGGTGTAGAGAGCACTGACTGTGCTGTGGCCATCGGACGTCCTCTTGGGGAGGAGATAACCATCAATGTCCTGGAGAGCTCCCTCAACTGCAGCGCAGGTACTGCCCAGGGTTAGCCTTTAGGGATTCCCTTTGGGAATTCTGCACCCCATTTGCCTGCCAGCCTTTGGTGCCATGAATGTTTATTGCAGCCTTGGAGCCTGTGTAACCTCTGAAACCAGTGTACAAGTTTTTCTCTCCCACCAAGTCTTTGCCAGATGAGACTAAATGAAGATGATGCCTTTCTTCCCCCTACAGAATGGTTTCTTACCTGTTTTGTTGGTAGATGGGAGATGAGAGGAATTTATTGGGTTAAAGAAGCTCTTTGGTTTTGGCCTGTTATAAGCCCTCTCTTTAATAAACCCTCTTGCTGGAATCAGTACAGTTAGATTAGTTAACTGGACTCTTTTTTTTCATGACAGATTTTGATAAGATAGGGGAAAATGCAGAAATTACTTGATTCCAGGCATATGTAAGACAGGTCACCTCGTTTCACTTGAAGTGTTCCCAGTCCCTGTGCTCATCCATTGCAGGTGAGGTAGTGCTGTTTTCCGGGCGGATGATGTGGCGGACAGGCTGCAGGAAGCTCCCTCTGTCACTGATAAATTCCAGAACCAATACACTGATTGTGAAACAGCGTGTGTTGCTGCCAGGAAACGGGGTCATTCTTCAGTACAGCAGCAGAGCTGCAACTAAAAAATACTACCAAGGTACTTCACTGAAAGCTTTGCCTGTTGCTTTGGATTAAGGTACCCACGACAAGGCCCACAGAGTTCCCTTCATCGTGGCTGCCTGTGGAAGCCTTGTTTTGTTTTTAACAGCTAATGAACCCCTTCTTGAGGAGTGTTGGAATTAATACTACTTGTGCACTACCCCTCTGTTTTAAAGGCAAACCCTCTGCAGGTGTTTGCTGATGTTTGCAGGTTCCCAGATGAAAATCCTTAGAGAAACTTTTCCACCTGTGTTTAATTTAAACAATTTCTATCTTGGAGATGCTGGACACTTCTCTAAATCATTTTCTCTTCTGCTCCCTTTCCCCTCTTCAGACTGTGACAGGCAGCTGTTTGGTCCCCAAGGTGAAATAGTGAATCCTGTGCAATTGCCTGATCAACGGCAAGTAGTGTGTCGGACCTTCATCAACGTGGCTCCTCGGCATCGCATCGCTATCCGTGCCCCATATATTGACCTGGGCAATGAGAGCAACCAAACACATTTTAATTACATCTTGGTGAGTCCAAAACCTAAATGGGATCATTTGGATGGGTACCAATCCATCTCCTCATTAAATGTTTCTATCCAGGTGCAAAACTCAAGTCACAAATCCCAAAGGGTCGGACTGTGGTGTGTGAATGTAGATATGAATGAGCACTGCCAGTGTCTCCTGTACTTCTGACCTTCGTGTAGTGTAGCACTCCCCCTGAGTGACCAATTGTCAAGACCCCAGTGTTTTGTGGGTGCTTCACTTGTAGGCTGCTATGATGTAACAGTTTGGTCTTTCTTTATGCAGGTCCGTGACGTAAGCACCATGAAGACAATGGTGTTCCATGGGAAACAGCAATTCTTCTGGCAGTCAACAGGGAGCCAAGCTGAAATTGAATTTCATGAAAATGTTAAGGAACAACAAACCAGCTTCTGGGCTGAATATCATGCTGTTGACCCCAAATAAAAGGGGCTGGGCCACTGCACTGAGAAAGGCTGTAGTCCAGTTAGTCACTGCTGCCTGCTCACTGCTTGAGGTCATACATGCCATGTAACTTCTTCACAACTGCTTCCCCATCTACTGAGTAAGAATAATAATGTCTGCTGGCTCCTGTGGGATCTCAGTTAATATTTATAAAGATTATGCAAAAGACACATAACTGCCAACTGTTTAGCATCTCATAGGGATTTTCTGTCTGTGCTGATTGACATTAACACGGTTTACATGTGTGTAGTTAGTGACTCAGACACTGAAGTCTCAGAGTCCTGCTTCTGCAGTGTACTGTGACCTTTTTGGGTGACCATTCCATTTCTCAGTGGGTCCATATCCCATTCCAAACCAAAATTAGAGACACAGCAGTTTCTGTGCCCAGGGCTAGCCCAGCACTGGGATGGGGCACATGCAAGGCTTGAATGTTTTTGGTACTTGGCTTGACCAAGGCACAGCTGGTCTGGTTGAGCCCTGGTGACAGTTGGCTTCATATAGGAGGACTAAATGACATCCAGAGGTCCCTCCCCAGCCACCCTTTCTGTGGTTCTGCTGTTATAGGTCCAACAGCATTACCACTTCTACTTTTATATGGGAAAATAAAAGAATTCTGTCTCAGTGATGGGTTTAGTGCCAAAACATGTTTACTTAGATAAGAACAGTAGCCATGTGATTAATCTGCTTGTATCTTCATCTCACAGGAACTGTGCAGTGAGAGATTGTTGGGACTCTGTGATATGAGTTGTAGCAGGAAAAGGTATTTTACAGCAGTGACAAATACTCCCCCCAGTTTGATATAAAAACATTTTGTAAAGGTTTTTATTAAATAACTTGAACATTTAGTATCTTGAACACTGGACCATGCTTGGTCCAAATCTGTCATCCCCTTCAAAATCACAATATACTGCTTAAGGGGTCTATTCTGCACCTGGAGCCTGGCTGGACACATCTGCCCTTGCTCTTCATGCTGGATGCAATAAATGGTTCTGCCTGGGAAGTTTTAACCCTGCTTCTGCTTTCTTTCAGTTCAGTTCTCTGACATCTTTTTACAACTGCAAAACCTTGTTTTTCTTCTGTTTTCTTAATAGTTGGGGTTTTTTTGGTGGTTAAGCCTGGAGTTTTTTGCTCGCCAGCCTCCAGATTTACGTTCCGTTCCTGGAAGAGCTAGAAAGTAGATTCCTGAAGTGAGATCCTTGAGGAGCTGGATGTATCAGCTATCCCACCGCAGTGCGTGGGTGATGCAGGCCCTGGGTCTTCATTTCCTGTCTAACAGGAGATGTTAATGAAAAGACATCCTTTCCTTAATCCTATCCTGTAACCTTTTAGCAGACGGGATGTGTCTTCCCACCCAGCTCTGGATCCTAAGTCTCATCGCTCTGTATTGTTCCGGATCAACCACGCAGAGTCCCTGCTCTGAGGAGATGGGCTCTGCGTTACTGACCATGTGCTCAGTGTTAATATCCAAAAAAAGTGTGGATGTCTTCAAGAGAATCAAGGCTGTTTCCCTGTACCCCTCGTTTGGATCCCAACAGGTTGCCAACTGGACTTGCAAAGCCCTACTTCCACTTTTCTCCAGGGAAAACCTGGTTCTGTTCAGGCTCAGGGGAGTGTTGCCCTCTTATCTTGGCTTTTGCAAGGCTGTCAAACACGGGCTTAGGCAGAAATTCATGTTTCCCTTTTCCCTGAGTGCATGCTGGCTGCCTGGATAACAGCATCCAGTTGTTAGCCATGGGGAGCAGGACCCGGGGCTCCCGTGCCCCCCCAGGCCCTGGTGTGGAGTGCACGCCTGCTCGGCCTGCCTATGAATATGCACAGGCCGGGCTCTGCCCACCAGCCTTTAATGAGAGTGACATCAAAGCCCTGCCTGCTGGAGGAGGGGACCCACAATGCAATACGCAGGCAGACGTGGAGGCAGCTCCCACGGCCGCTGGCATCGCTGCTGCAGGCAGAGACCCTCCATTGTCAGCCCTGGGGGGGTTGCGGGGTGGGGGGAGCCAGGCCCTGCGTGGGGGGTGCGGGGAGAGGCCCAGCAGTGGCAGGGCTGGGTTTAGGGCTTGTCTCCAGGGCTGGCTGGAGAGGGGGGAGTGTCACTGGAGGGGGGGACACGACACACACACACACGGCGCATCCTGCGCTGCTGGGGCTCAGGTGGGGAGCGGGGTGCTGCCCCCTGACCCCCCGGGAGCAGGGGTGCCATGAGCTCTCAGGACGAGCAGTTCCAAGCAGCAGCCCCTGACCCTGCAGCTTCCTCCGCCGATGATGGCATGACCTGGTGGTACAGGTGGCTCTGCAGGATTGCCGGGGTCATCGGGGGCCTCTGTAAGTATCCCCTTCCCTTGCAGCCAGAACTTCCACCCCCCACCCCCACCCCAGCGCTGCTTGTGCATGTGAGAGTGTGTCGGGGTCCTGCCTGCCTCTCGGTGGGGTGAGGCTGGCGTGGGGTGGGGAGGGGGCATGCTGTGAACCGTCATTTGAGGTTATGGGTTCATGTCTGCTCCAGGCATCGCTTGGCTGTGTTTTGGGCAGAAGGAAGGGTTGTGAGTGTGCCTGAAGGAAGGGGGCGGGGAGGGTGGTCTTCAGTGTGTACACAGGGATGGGCTTTGTGCCCACTGAACCTACTGAACTCAGGCACCTGGGAGGAGGGACGTCATGGGGGATCTGCAAATCCTTGAGTTTCTTCTGGGATACAGTACTGGCTGGAAGTGGTGGGAACAGCAGCTGAGCCCCTGGTCCTGGGCAGATAAACCAGACAGTGATGTGACTGCAAGGACCAGGCTTGGGGTGCTCAGCGGGGTCAGGTCTGGGGCTTGAAGAGGAGCCTTGGGATCTGATTCTTCCTATTTTACTGTCAGGTGTTCGTATGTTCCTACAACTTCTTTTCTTTCCCCATCCTGAACATCAGAGCATGCTTCCTGTTGCTCCATCCTGGGTCGCAGAGGGCCTGCACGTGGGCTTGTTTTGAAGGCGAATAACAGACTTGGTTTGTGTTGTGTGTTTTTTAAGGGGTTTGGTCTGGGACAGTAAGAAGGAGCTGCACACCAAAGCGAGTTGGCTGCGCTCTGGATTACCTGCTGCTGAAAAAAATTTTCCCAGGGAAAGAGTCTTTGCAACCTTGCCAGAAATCAGCCTGTCCTGTCGTGCTGTTCTCCTGCGTTCTGGGGGGAGATTAATAGCTCTTAAAAGCAGGAGGGACTGTTATGACCGCTTAGTCTGATCTCCTGCAGAGCACAGGATGGAGAATTTCTTCTGCTTCAGGTCTGCGACTTGTAGTAAAACACGAGTGTTTCTCAGCCAGTGCAGTCAGCCCTGATTTATTCCCTTGGCTGTGACGTTCTGTCTGATCCCCCCCTCTCCCTGCCTCTCTCCTCAGGACATGACTGTGGGAGCCCACGATGCCGTAGACCTTGGTATCCTTGGGCAGTTCATTTTTTTTATTCAGCTGGCCTGGTAAAACACGTGCCACTCTTGCTCTTTTATGTCTTAAGTGCTGAAATTCTGGAGGTGTGAAAAGATTTGGTAGGACTGCTCTTATGGGGTGAAACATCCTGGCCTCGCCATGCTCTGCCTGGGGCCCTGTGCTTCTGGGCCCGGCTGACGGCCAAGAGACCAGCTGGGACGTGTCTTCAGCGCAGGTCCCAGGTGGGGGTTTAGGTGGCTGCTTTCCCACGGGCTGGGGGTTGAAGCCGAAGCCTTGGGGCTTTTTAATGTGGTTTTGGCCCACGTGGAGCTCGGGAGATGCGGGTGGAGGGTGAAGAAGGGCTGCATATGGGTGGCTCTTGGGTCATGGTGGTGGTGTTGCCCATAGTGGCTGTAGAGCAGTTTGCGAGTGGTTTAGAAGTGGTGCAAGTCTTTGGGGAGGGATTTTTTTTCCCTCTGCCTTTGTGTTTCAAAGCAGCTGAGTTATGCTTGGATTATTTTCCCAACCTTTTGTTCACAGCTCTGAGAACTTGTTACTTGTTTTTAGAGGAAAGCCGAGAGTTTTACGTATCTGGGTGAGTCGCTTTTGGAAGAAGAGCCAAGCTCTTAACAGGACTGTGATGCTTTGGGTTGGACAGCTTACTCTGTAGCCCTGACAGTCTCCCTTCACAAGGTTCATCAGGCAGAGGACGAGGCAGCATCAGACATCAACACCTCTTACGAGCAGGGAAACAGGGAGCTGTGGGAAGAAGCAGGCCCCCAGTATCCCCACTAGTGTAGCCCTCTTCCAAATGCTCCTCTCTCAGCATCACCTTGTTGAAGGTGGACAGTTGGGGTGACTAAATAACATAGCAAGGCTGCTGTTTTCTGAGCTTGCTCCAATGGAGCAGAAATCATTCATAATGATTTTGAGTAACTATGGGCCTGCTAATGGGCTGGGTTATTACTTACAGGAGGAAAATTCCCCCTAGAAAGGAAGAGGAACTTTGTTAGTGGAGGTGGGACCGGTGGACAGCATTGACTCCCTGTGAACACCTGCTGCCCACAGCTTGCTTAAGCCAGAAAGGTCCAGGGCCCAGGGAAGCCACAAGACAGAGAAGGTTCAGGGTCTGTTTCTGGCTCCTGGCCCCGTGTTCCTGCTCATAAAAGGATGAGGAGAGTCTGTGGCTTTTGTAAAATGTTCTAGGAGCAAAAATAGGCTTGTGTTGAAGACAGTGACCAGCTGCCTGGAATGAATAGAGCCTTTGTGGGGGGTGGTGTTCTCCCCCCTCCATTTTAGCTCCCAGTTATTTGTGCTTCCTCAGGGATTCGGGACAGGACAGCAGTTAAACAAATGGCAGGGCTGTCTGTCTTCCAGCGCTTACGTGCCATCGAGCATTATCTGCATTTTAAACCTATTGCCAGGCCTCTGTCTTGCAAAAAGAAGCCTGTGGCTTGGCAGCCCCGTCCCCTTTTAGCTACTGAGGCAGGAGCCAACCCTGTCCCGGTGGGACAAGGATGTACCAGGCATACCATGGGATCCATTGCTCTGTGAAGGAGACCGAAGGTCACCGAATCGTTATCTCTGCAGCTATTGGCAGCCCTCACTGAGTGCAGTGTTCCTGTGATTATAAACCTTTGACTCCTTTCCTGCTGGTTGGTGCCCATGCTGACGTATGGGCTTGCTCAGCTGAGCCTTGCTGGGTCATTAGTCCATTGGCAAGCAAGGTGGTTGCTTAGCTGAGACTCACAGCTCTGCTGCTTAGCTGAGACTCACACTTGGTGCTCCAAGGGGGTGTTTGAGGGCAAAACCAAACCAGACCCCTGACAAAACAGCCCCTGGTTAGCTAGATAAAAAGAAAAAAGGCCAAAAACCTGCTTGAAAAAATTATGTTCTGCTTCCCCAGGTTGGTTCTGTGGTTGGGATCAATGTTGGAGCCCTGTGAACCGCTCAGACCACTCCTAAACAAGGCAGGGTGCTGCATTTCAGGGAGAGTGGAGAGAGATGCAGCTGTTTTCTGCTGTTCTGCAAGTTCCAAAGTGCCTGAAAGTCACCAACATTATTTTCAGAAGTGTGCTTTCCTGGGTGAGAGCAGGAGACAAACCTGTGCTGCTTCCTCTGAGCTCCTCTCCTGCCAGCTCCCAGGGGCTGTTGGTCTCAAAGAAGAGTTAGAGATCCCCATGTCGTGCCTGGGTCTTGGTGCTACCTGCTGCTCCCAGCCACCCTGCTTACTGCTTCTGGTCCAGCTCTCTGGCTGTTTCCATGTGTGACCGTGAGCAGGTCACCCCACCCCCAGTGCCTCAGTTTCCCCTGGCAGCATGGGGACACTGTCCCTTTGTGATGGGAGGAGGAGAAGTCCATGGAGCAGGGCTGGTAATGTGTCCTTGGGCATTTCTCCTTCTTGTAGGATTCTTCAGAAGATTATGGGAATGGTCCTAGAAGTCTTTAAATCCCACCTTATCCAGTTGTTTCCTAAACCCAGGAGCTCCCTTGCTTGTGGAACGACTTTGGATCCCGTTGGTCATCATTTTTCAGGGAACTTTGAGGGTTCATCAGTGATGGCTTGACAGAAACCTTGCAAGCATGCACCAGGTCAGGGCTGCTCAGGGCAGCTCTGTGCAGGGGTCCATCCCCTTCGCAGCCAAACCCAGGCTGGAATCATTCTCTGAGACAGCCACTGCTGCTCTTCATTGCACCGCTGATCGTCCCCCAGACTCCCTTGCAGGGCTGTATAATTTTAGCTGGGCTTTTGCAGGGTGGTGGTGGTGGTGCTTACCATGGGCTCAGCCCGTGCCCAGCCTGGGCTCAGGTTCCCAGCTGAGCAGCAGCAGTCTGTGCCTGTCGGCAGAGGGAAAGGGACGTATCAAGTGCCAGGAACCCTCTGCAAGTTTAATGAGGGAGGAAGGAGACGCATCCAGCCTCGTCTTTGGCACTGCTGCTGGTTCTTCTCCTTGAATTATGGGGTCGGGAGTGCTGGGGCCATTTTGGGCTGCGTTTTACCTAGCCTCTGCTCCCGTTTGCATCAACAGAGCCTCAGACTTGGCTCTTTTCTGTCCGTCTCTTACTCAGAGCCAGGTTCTCCTCTGCTTTATCGCTTGCCCTTGGGTGCTGCAAGTCAGGTTTGTGTGGAACTTTCCCTGTGAGGCTCAGAGATGGGTTTCTTCTGGGATCTTGTTGCTCACCTTGGGACAAAGTGGTAATTCTTTAGCAGATGAAGGGAAAAGGGTGCTGTGTACATGACCCCATGTAAAAGCAGATGCTGCGTTGTTCTACAGAGTGAAATAGCCATGTGAGCGTCACGCTGAGACACCCACCCACCTTCCTGTGCTGGTCCATAGGGGCAGCTCTGCGGTGCCAGAGGTGCTGGCCAAGGAAAGGGCTCTTCTGAGCAGCCCAAAATATGGGAGAGCAGAATCACTGGTGTGGCTGCCAGGTCCTGCTGCGGGGCAGAGCTGTAGGGAGAACCTGCTGTGTCCCCATGGGCACACTGGCTCGGTGGTACAGTCACTGAAAGCCTCTTTGCTTTCCAGCCTGTGCCTTCGCTGGTCTCTGGAACTGTGTCACCATCAACCCCCTGAACATTGCGGCCGGCGTGTGGATGATGTGAGCAGAGTTTCTTTTCCTTTTCAGTTTCTTTTCCTGCTGGGAGGGAGGTTTGGCTGACGAACAGCGAGGGGCAGAGCTGTCCTGTTGGGCAGGGGATGCCAGTGATGTGTCCGTTGGGCTCTGCAGCCTCTGTGAATCGCCACATCTTGCTCCCTTGTGTGGGCTGAGCCACTGGGTTTATTCAATTTATAATTTCCTTACCCCTTTTTAGGTAAATACTGAGATGTCCTTATCCAAAATAAGTCTGGGGCACGAGGGTTTGGGAATTACTGAGAAGGAGGGAGGGAGCACAGCATTTGGGAATGGCTGGTCTCTGGGGAGGAGGCATCACTGAGCCTCGCTCGGGGCCACACGGGCATGATTAACTCTGGTTTGCTCTGTCTGGAGGCTCAACGCCTTCGTCCTGTTCCTGTGTGAAGCCCCTTTCTGCTGCCAGTTCATCGAGTTTGCGAACGCCGTCGCTGCGAGGGCGGACAAGCTGCGGCCCTGGCAGAAAGCTGTCTTCTACTGCGGGTGAGGATGCTCCCGGGGGGCGTTGTGGTGGGGGGAACCACGCTGGGATGCGGGTTGGGCATGCTGTGACAGACCAGCATCCCTGCATCCCATGGGGAGGGGAACCTGGCCTTGAGGGCTGTCTCTCCCTTCCAGGATGGCTGTGTTCCCGGTCGTGCTCAGCCTGACGCTGACCACGCTCTTTGGAAATGCCATCGCCTTTGCCACCGGCGTGCTCTATGGCCTGTCAGCACTCGGCAAAAAGTAAGAGAGAGAGGGGAGGGAAGGGGAAGGTGGGTCTCCAGCCCTCACCCCCATCTACCTCCCTAAGGCTGTGCTTTGTTCTTACACTAACCACGCTTTTGGGTGTACATGCTGCCGGAGAGCATCTCCCTGCCATCATCTCAAAGCCTGGGTTGGGGGGAAGGTCTTAGGGTTTGTAGAAGCTCTGAACGTTCCCTTGGGAGCTCAACCAAGGTTGCCCAGCAGTTCCCAGCCCTCGTCCTGCAGCTGTTGGGGAGGTGGGTTCAGCTTTGGTGCATGAGTGGCTTTGGTGGGGTTGGAGAGGGCCAGCAAGTCTCCTTTCACTCCTGGCATCCCTCAGCATGGAGAGGCCCTGGCCCTGATTGGGAGACCTCTGTGCCAGGCACTGTACTCGCCATGGTGGGCACCCAGAGCTCACGTCCCCATGCCATCCCTTTTGTCTGCAGGGGAGATGCCATTTCCTATGCCCGGATCCAGCAGCAGCAGAAGCAAATGGATGAAGAGAAGCTCACAGGGGGCCTGGAGGGACAAGCTCTCTGAAGCATGTGAGCTCAGGGTAACCTCTCCCGGACACTGAGATGTTGGTGAAGATACAGAAATCCACCCTGCTCTTCTCTCTGCCCACTCCCCTCTCTGTAACGCCACGATTTCCCCGGACGCTGCAGCAACTGGAAATCTCAGGGGCTGGGATGAGCTGTGCCCTCTTCTCACACCAGCAGCCAGACCTCAGCGTGTTGGCCCTTCTCCCTCCTCCTCTTCCTCCTCCTCCCTCAACTGTATCTCTCACGGTCCGGCTAGCTTTTAATTTTTAATTTATTCTTTTTTTCCCCCCTCTGTGCACAGAGGAGCTGGCTCTGAGTGCTCCTTTCTTTGGAGTGACGAGGATGCAATACCTGGAGATGCTTAAGCTTGGTCTTCAGCCACTGGGTATACTGGGATATGGGTCCAGTTAGGCAGGCACTGCTGCTCAGGAGGGGCCTGCCTGCAAAAAAAGCCCTGTAAAGACAATAACCATCTCTGCAGAGGAGCTGGGGCAGTGCCTGCTACCTACAAAGCACAGTCCCTTCTTCCTCGATACAGCTGCTGGCAGTAATTGCCATTTACTTGAATTATAAGAGCTAATGACTTCGTCTTAATAAGGGTACTCCTCTTGCATTTCACTCTTTGGGTGGAGGAAACAAGGTTGGCTTTACCTCACCTGAAAGAAGTACCATTGCTTGAGCTGGTGGGATTTTTTGCCAGTTGTAAGAGTTACTGATGGACAAGAGCATCCTTGTGAGCCCCGGGGCTCTGCTCTGTTCTCTCTCACTCCCCACCCACCCCTGCTCCACCCATCTCCACACAAGGGACCTGCTCTCTGCTTCTGCCCCATGCAGCCTTTTTCTCTCTGGGCTCACGTTACTTTGCATCGGTCCTGGACTGGTTTTCCATGGGAAGGAGTCACATCCTTCCTTTGGCACTGTGGTTCGGTGTGGACAGCTGGGATTTCTTGCTGCTTTATTCCAGGCTCCACCAGCTGGTTTGGCATCGTTGTTTCTGTTAGTTTTATGTCGTGCAGGATGCAGAGTCCAGGTCCCCCTCTTCTCATTGCGGTTTCTTCTGGGGGTCTTTAATTTATTTGGTTTTTACACGATTGCTTTTTTTTGTTTTGATTAGGAAAAACTGGGATAATTTATTTCTAGTTATTTAAGTATTTTGATGAGACTCACTTCCTCTGGCTGTAGGAGGAAGGAGGGTTCTGTTTCCTGTCCTTCAAAAGACTGCCTTGTATCATGTCTCTGTACCCAGGGAGAGCCCTGCCTGGGATGCTGTAACTCGGATACTGTGAAATCTGATTTCGGCCTTCAGAGCATTTCTCAGGCTTTTGGAAGGTGTGTGGTCCTTTGACCTTGTCTTCCCCTGGGCTGCTGACTTGGTGATTTTCACCCGCTTCTGGGAGAGAGAGAAGGGTGGGAAACGGGGCTGGAGCTGCCATGCTCTCGGTACAGCGTGTAGTCACATTAGCTGAACGACAGCAGGGCATCCCTGGCAGAGCTGCTGGTTTAGGGGAAGAGAGGGGGAGGCTGGGCATGGATGCAGCGTGTGCGTTGCAGTGGGAGCAGAGCAGTCCCTGGAGATCGGGGGGCTAAGCTGTCAGCTAACATTAGTTGTTGCTTCGGTGGAGTTCGGGGAGGTGTGAAGATTTACAGCCGTCAGGAACCCGGCCTGGGTTTATTGGCACAGATGGGCCCTTGCAGCTGGATGCTGGGTCAGCTGCTTTGTGCTAAGCCCCTTTATCCCCCTCCCCGGGCTCTGAACCACCATCGCTCTGGCAGCAGCTTGTCTGGGGTGAGAACAGGCACCGCAGGCCCAGATGCAGCTTGTTCCGATGCAGGCCGTGCTGTTTCGCAGCCCCCAGCTCCGAGCTGGTCCTGGTGCTGTATGGGACAGCTGGGGCACCGGCCTTCCTGCGCAGGGACACTGCGTGGGCCGCGGGGTGCTGCAGGAGGGACACGTGGGGTATGTGCATGGGAAGAGCCTGTGCTGTCCCTGTGCAGCACCTCTTTACTGGTGCAGAGTCCTGTCTAGCAAGCGGGACATCTGTTTCCAGAGGGGCTTGGGGGGAGTTAGGTAGTTTTTAGTAGAGGAATGTTGCAGACTGGTGCACGTAGCTACGAGCATGTCTTTTGTAGTGACTGCTTTGCTCTGTGAGTAGTTCCATGGTAGATTTAGTGACAGGAGGCAAAAGGCAAAGCAGAGGTGATAGAGCAATGCTTGCAGGCTGATCTAAGCCCACGGTGGTGGAGCACAGAGCTGGTGGGACCCTTTATGGCTTCTGATTGCTGCTGGCCTGTGGCACTAGGACAGTCCCTGGGGCTGGCACAGGCAGATGTGCTCCGGGTCACTTGGAGGGCTCATCCACACGGACAGAGCCGCTCCAAGGGCAGAACTCCCTGGGACACCAGCAGTACTGTCACACTGTGCTTTGCAGCAGTCACGTCTGACATGGGGGCCGAGGCAGGCAAACAACCTGCATCAGCTCCACCACCATCAGCAGGCTTTGGGGCTCAGCTCTGAGCTCAGTGCTTTTCTTGAAAAATGGGTCTCAGGGACTCTTTGGTAAGGGATGAGCTGGAGCCTTCGGCTGCCTTAAAGACCCCAGGTCTTTTCAGTGCCTGCCACAGCAGGAGAGGCCCCAGATCCATGCTACAGGAGTCCCTGACACCTATGGTTGCATGTCCAGAGTGGAAGCTCTTGGGAATTTTGGCTGTCTGTGACCAATCCAGATGCTGCTGTGGCTGCAGATGTCACCTGACAAAGTACACACACAGGGCTTGCAGCTCCCACAGCTGACAAGGATGGAGGGACAGTGGGTGGTCCCACCTCCTTGCAGGCAAGAGGCTGTTTTTGTGGAGATAGAAAGGACCTTTAGAGTAGTAGCATCATGGTAGTTAATATGCCTGTTCACAGTGCATGGTGGTTATTAATTGTGTGTAGAGGCACCATCAGGGTGCTGGGAGCTGTGTAAGGTTAAAGGAAGTTAAAAGCGCTGCTTTAGACCCAATCCCTGCTGACGGCATCCAGGCTGGATGGCTTATCCTTGAGGTCTCTGCAGAAGAGATTCTGCTTCCCAGGTCCTGGGAAAGTCCCTTGGGAGATGGTGGGACAGGAGGTTAGAGGAGATCTCGAGAGCAGGGGAAGGCATTAACGAGGCATTGACTACAGCACATTGTTGCTGGGGTACTGGCGGCACGCAGGCTGTTACACCACTTGCCCCCTGAGCTGCGCCTGCCGTGGCCCTGTGCATCTGTACAGTGTGTGACTCCTCCTGGTCCCCTTCGGCCTTGAAGCTGATGGCACTCATGGCTGTTGGCTCCACCATGCCACGGGGTGAAGAGCAGAAGCTCGCTGTGTCTGCCGCGGCCCCAGGCCTCGCTGCGCTGGGCAGGAGCTGATTCTGTAACGCCGATTGATTCTCTGTGTGTGCGGTGAATAAAAAGACCATTCTACCTCTGGAAAGAGCCACTGTGATTTCTCAGACTCTACGTGTCATAGTAAAACCCCTCAGGCTTTCTATATGGAAGACAGGAGGTCGCTCAGAAAACATTTCTCCAATGAGGTTCTCGTGGGAGCGGAAGAATCCAGCCTCACTTGTATTTGGGCGTTTCTTCCTTCGGCTGAGCCCTGTGAAGCTCAATTCATCTCTGTCCTCTTTTCCTCAGGAAAAAACCCACCCTCTGTGTCCAGGGAAGGGTTTCGCTGAAGTGAAGGTATCAAGACCTGGTCTGTAGCCACGTGAGAAAGAGAATGCTCTAGCACGGGGCTGCCAGAGATCCTGATCTTCAGGAGGTCAGTGGAAACCAGGGGCTCTTGAGACCTCTCGCAATCAGGCCATGCTTAGAAACAGCCTTATTCCTGCCAGGGATGAACATCTTTCTGGAAACAGGTCTCAGCTGCAAAGGTTAGGGCTAATACTGCCTTTTCTCTATGGTTTTGATTTTGGCCCATCTCCCTCTCCCTCTGTCCCAGGCTGCTTTACATTAATCCTCTAATAAAGCACATCTCCTAGGTGACTTCTCTCATCTCCTGCTGCAGGGGATGTAAATAGCAGCGTATCGTGAGATTTGGGTCAAATATGCTATGTTACCCCACACTTCCTTGTCACAGCAGGCTGAATGTTCCAGGCCTGGGAGGACACAAGCATCTCCACCAGCTCTTGAGTGCCACGGGCACTTGAGAAGGTTGGAGAAATGCTTGAGCATATCGTCTCCCAGCTCAGCCTCTGTTGTTTTGCCCTTTTGGGAGGAATTAGGTTGGATGTGAAACTCAGCAAGGTCATCTGGTCCTCACAGCCTTAACCACTTCTTGCAGCTGCATTTTACCTAATGTTGGGCTCTAAAATTAAATTTTTAAATGAGTTCTTAACCTTGCAGGACACACAGGAAAGGGGGTAAGACCGATTTGCTACTAACTATGCAGTTGAAGTCTCAAAGGGATGGAAGCACAGGCTCCATGCACAACCACAATGGGGGTGCATCCACCTTCCTAATTGCAGATGAGCAAAGCCCTGGGGTGGGGAGGACCCATCCCAGTGTGAAGCATCGTCAGTACCTACCATGTCTTTCCTCCAGCAAATCACTTGCACTACAACTGAACGTTTGTCTGTTCCTGGTCTTTGTTTTGTCCTGGGTTTTCTTTGTGAACTGTACTTGGTCTCGTTCGTTAGGCTTCTGGTGTAATGTGTGTTTTTAGAGCAATAAAACTTGGCAGCTTTTTATACAAAATACCTGGCTCTGCCTCTTTCACTCATCTGGGAAGCTGTGGGCTGCCAGGGTCCCCCTGTCCCAGTCCTGGGCTGCCTCCCCACTCCCACCTGCCTGCAGCTCCCTTCTCAGCAAATCAAGACAGTCTTGCAGTTGAAGGCAAAACTGGTTTATTCTTGTAATTACATGATGGACTTTATCCAAAATGGCTGCAGCTGTTAACTCTGTTCCAGCCAAACCCTGGGGCCTTGGGCTGCTTCGGTGGCTGCTGAGCAAAGGACGTGTGTGGTCTCCTGTCCACAGCCACAGGTTCTATTTTCCAGGACATCTTTATCTCCAGCCTGGGGCTGGTTACCTGGGCCTATACCTCAGGATGCCACGTTGCCAAGAGAGCAACAGGTAGTGTTGAATGATGGGAAGAGAAGGTAAAGTTCCCCTTGACAATGTCTGCATCCAAAGCAAGACTGTTGTTGCCACCCGGTCATCTCCTGTTGCCTTCACAGGGAGCTTCAGCCTCCACCTCCAGCAGCACAACTGTTTGCTTTGTTGTCCTTGGGCACATGAGCTGGTGGCCCAGCCTGGCTGGCAGGTGGCAGGTCCTACCTCATGAATGACCTCCGGCCTGTCCTGAAGAAGGCCTCGATCTGTTCCAGGGACCTGCCTTTGGTTTCTGGAACACAGCAGCCTGTGAATAAGACGTTCCCAGCACAGATGACAGCAAAGAATAGGAAGGGCACCTCGAGGCCAAAGGCTTCCTGAAAAGTGGGACAGAAAGCAGACATGAGCTGGTGCAGAGAGGGTCTTAGGGGGGGCTGCCAGACACCCTCAAAGGGCAGTACCCACCACAACCCGAAGGAAGAACTGGGTCAGGGTGAAGGCTGTCAGCCAGCTCACGACGACACAGAGGCCTGAGGCCACCCCGCGGGCTTTCAGAGGGAGGATCTCCGACATCAGCAACCAAGTGATGGGGCCCCAGCCCATGGCATAGCCTGCAGGGGAGAAGGGGTAAAATGAGGCAGAAGACCACTGTACAATCCTGCCCTGCTCCTGCATCAATCATTATTCCCCTAATTCATGCTCTGTCAAACTGACTTCTGATGCCATCTTTTGTGGTCTTCCAGAGATACCTGTGTGCTTTCCAAAACCCATCCCAAATCCCTTTGCTCTATATGTTGGATGAGAAATGCCTCCGAGCTCTGGTTGGTACCCAGCCCTGTACTGTGGGTCCTGGGCTCTCATGCTCTGCACCTACCCATGATGAAGAACATCGTTGCCAGGAGAGGGATGAGGGTGATATAGTTGGTTGGCTCAGCAGGAAGGTTGGCCAAGCTCACCAGGGTCTTGTTGGCAACGGTGCTGTTCTGAGAAGCTGGCACGAAGTGGATGTAGAGCCCCATGGTCAGGTTGGAGGCCAACATGACACCAGCTGTAGAAAGATGCAACAGCACAGTGGGTCCAATGGGCAAGTGATCTGCTCCATGCCAAAGGCTGAGCTACGGGGAACACCTCTGCTCAGAGCTGAACGCCACCAGAGGGAAGAGATCTCCCCCTCTCCCTGTCTGAGTGCTGTATGGCTGAAGTTTCCACCCCTGCATGTTTGCAGAGCTCCTGGATATTCTTAAATAAGCACCTGCCTTGCTCAGCAGTGGCAGACAGACATACCTGACACAAAGAGCAGGATCTTCCTCCCAGCTTTATCCATCGACACAGCAGCGATTGCCACTGAGAACAGACGTACCAGGCCAACGAGAGCTGCATCGTACTCTGGTTTCTGGAACAGCAAAAGCAGTGAGGAGCTGAGATGGGAACAGACAGGTTACTACCTGTGTGGCCCTGACCCTGGCCGATGCCTTAGTCAAAGCCATCCTCCTATAGTAGCAGACAGGAGAAGAGCCCAAAGCTCAGAGGGGAGAACCAGGAGGCAGCAGGGGCCAGTTTTATTCCCCATCCTCACACAGATTTTGCAAGGCAGGTGCTTGGCAACTGCTGCCATCAGTTGGGCTCAAAGCTGGGGACTTTGAGCTGCAGGGATTTGGGGACTGGAAAACAGAGCAGTGGGCTGACCCCTCACCAGGATGACGGAAGTTTTCTTGAATATTGACTGCAGGTACACGAGGACGCAGGTGACACCGGAGAGCTGCTGCAGGAACCTCATCCCCACTGCGATCAGGATGGGCTTGTAAATGAAGGGGTCCTTGATCTCGGCACAAGAAACCCGCTGGCTCTGGAGGGGACAAAGACGGAAAGCTGAGGTGTTTCCACCCTTGGGCTCCACTACAGCACCCCGGGGGGTGGCTCAGGAGTTGCAGTTTTCACATCACATCTCACGGTGGAAGCAGGCCTCCTCACCTGCTTCCTCACGCTCTCCTTGATCTGCTCATACTCCCTGGCATAGTCCGTGTCCTTGCCCCGCAGCCAGCACAGCGACCTCAGGGCCTCATCATCCTTCCCCTGGGAGAGCAGGAACCGGGGCGAGTTGGGCATGAAGCAGAGCAGGATGATCATCGTGAGCACAGGCACCTCCCCTGTGACAGCCAGCCAGCGCCAGTCCAGGGCTAGCCCTGCCAGGGCAGCATGGTTAGGAGGGGTGTCCTGGCCTTGCCTCCCACATGGGTACCCCAACAGCAAAGATTTAATAAGGGGGGGAAGGCAGGAATAATCCCAAAAACTAGAGGGAGATTTTCTGAGTTTTTCTTATAACAAAGAAGCACTTTCAGCTGTTGATATGGGGAAATTCCAGCAAGAACCCCCAAATCTCAGAGGATCCAGCAGGATCCTGCAGCAACCCAGGCACATGCTGGCAGGAGATGCACACGCAGTTCCTCACGTGCTGCCCTTCAGCCCTGATAAAGCCTTGGAAGGAACCAGGTCTGCAGGCATGGTGATGGCCATGAGTCTGTGCAGGTCATGGACTCATCCCTCTGAACATTCTCACAAGTGCAAGTTATGCATGGGTGAACCCCCAGACCCCCTTTACACACCTGTGGTGGTGGTTGAGAGGGGAAGGAATCCATAAACTTGCTGAGAAAGTTGTTTAAAACAAATTCCCCTTCCCTTAGTTCTCACTGGGAGTTTCTTGCCCTCCAAACACCGAGATACTTACCCAGCACATAGAGCACAAGGGACCCCAGGACTGCCATCATCTGAGGACAGGCACCCAGCATCCCTCTGACCCCAGGGTGGGAGATCTCAGAGATGTAGACCTGGAGCAGGAGAACACACGCTTAACGGAGCTGCAATATACAACCATCACCATCAGAACCTGTCCTCTGTCACCATTCAGTCATCCACTATGGCCAGGGGAAACCCAGACTGCTGGGAAGCTGCCCTCTCAGGGTGGGAGCCTCACTGGTCCAGCGGCATGAGCTGGCCATGGCAGGTGGAGAGGACCAACAGCCTTGCAGGCACCACTGCTTCCCTCCCTCACCCCAGCACGGGACAAGTACTCCAGCAGCACACTCAAACTCCAGTTACTGGAACCATGGCCCGGGGTTACTCAATTCCTGCCTTCCCCTCTGTATGCAACTCGAGGTTGGTGTTTGGTAAGCATGGGAGGAGATCTGCCAGGAGGAACGGGCAGGGATGGAGGGCCTGCCTTCCCCTTTCGGTAGGCAACAAAGTCCAGCCCTGTGGGGGCAGGATGCCACTAGCCCATCCCCGACCGCTCGGCCACAGCCCCAGGGCTCTGCTGATGCCTCCAGAGGACACCCCAGGCTCAGCTGTGGCACCACCGCATCTCCCTCTGCGCACATCCCCAGCAGACCCCCCTTCCCACAGCACGTTACTGGGATGGAGGCGGAGGTCACGCCGCCGGCGTAGCCCGTCAGCACGCGGCCCAGCAGCAGCATCCCGATCCCCTGGGCGCTGCCCATCAGCGCGTATCCCAAGGCAGAGGGCAGCGCCGAGAACATGATGCTCAGCTTGCGGCCCAGGCGGTCGTTGAGGAGCATGGCGCTGAGCCCTCCCGCCGCTGCTCCCAGCGTGAACACCGACTGTGGGGAGACACAGGGAGGGGCCACGGTGGGTCCAGGCTCTCCTCACAACACCCCCCACCCCGGCTCTGCCCACCCCTGGCAGGGATAACCCCATCCCTTACCCCGAACCAGGATGCCGTGTGCTGGTCCAGCCTCAGAGCAGGGTTGGGGTGAACCTCCAGGGCAGGGATGACGGGCGAGGGGTAAACCAGGGCGTACCCAAAATTGAAGTTCCCCAGGACAGCAGCAAACACAGCCAGGTAGAGTGGCTTGTTGTGGAGGCTCCTGAGGGAGGGACAGGATGTTTTGGGTGCCCTTATTGCACCCGGCAGAAACTTCACCTCTGCTGTGCATCTTCCCCCAGCCTTGTCAAAGCTCCCATGACACCCCTGAAGGGATTTTCCTGGGGAATGGCCCAGCACAGCCTTGGGCCGGGGGATTTCTTGGGGTGGAGCAGTAGCCACTCCTGCCCTGTAATGGGGCCAAAAGCCCCTGGGCACCAACAATGCTTTCCTCTGTGCTGGGTGTTTTTTAGCAGGTTCAACAAACTCAGAAAAGCAGAAGCTGCAGCCATGCATCACCACGGACCCAGCCAGCAGCCAGCTTGTCCCAGCAAAGCAGGGAGGGGGATTCCTTTCAAGGCCCCTGTGCCCCCAGCAAGACCCCATCCATGAGAGTTGGATGCCCTGAAGCACGCACACCCACAGCTTTCCCAGGCTGGCAGGATGAGGCTCAACCTCAAGGCAACTCAGTCATGACAGCAGCATGAAGCAGCTCTACCACCAGCTCCCCCCTCTCAACCTAGGGGTCCCAGGATGGGGGCACAGCCCCACAGCCCCAGCCCGGCCCTCACCGCAGGTACTCCTTGTCAAGCCTCTTGACAGCGCTCTCAGGGAAGGTCCGATACGAGGAGCTGGTCTTCCTAACGAGGGGCTCCCGTGCGCTCGGCTCCATGGCAGCGCCGTGTCCTGTGCCCGGCGGGGTGCTGGCGTGTCTTCACGCGGGGCCGGATGCTCAGGGCCGCCTCCGGGAGCCGGGAGGAAGAGGCGTCTGAAAGCGAAAGGGGAGAGGCTGCCTGGGGTTGCCTAATCAGAGAAATCTGGACCTCGTGGGTTAGCACCCAGCTGATCTCTGGGGAGGAAACTAGGGGGGGCCGGAAAACCAGTAGACAAAGCGCTATGGGAAAATGATAGTGGCCTGTAGCCTTCACCCCATGCCTGCCTGGCCTCTGTCCCTTCCAGTCCCCATCGACACCGAGGCCCATTGCTGCAGCAGCACTTACAGGGACAATCTTTGCAGAACCGTTTCCACCAGCAGAAATGCCCCTTTTCTAAGGCCACATGGCTCCCCTCAAGCCACTGGTGCCAGTTAGACTGGCCAAACACTGCTGCTTTGTACAAGGGTATACTGCATCCTTGCAAGCATTTGCAGCCACCCTGGGGAAGGGTCTTCGGCATGAACCAGGGCTGAGGAAGAGGAAGGAGTGGAAATCAGAGGGAGGTGAACATGGAGGAGTCATGGGGAGCAGGTGAGGGGGATGCAGAACACTGATGAGGATGGAAAAGGGGAGGGCAACCTCTTTGCCACATTGGGTGCAGCTGCCGGGGTCCCTGAGCTGTCCATGGGTGCCTTTGCTCCCTCACCCTGATTCCCTCCACCCCGTTGCACTGGGGGTCCTTGTAGGTGGTGGTGGTGGGTGCTGCAAGGTCCAAACTCATCCCATAGGAGAGCAAGGACATACCTACTGGCTCAACACTTGGATTAAAATAGCAAAAATGCATTTCCTGAAGCTACCTGTGTGGTCCTCTTGTTTCCATCATTCACCTCAGTCCCTGCTTAGCACCCCCAAGGCTGTCGGGGAGCCCCCGTGACACTTTGCGTCAGCCAGGACTCAGTGTGCTCTTCCTTCCCTCAGTCTGGTTCCCCTTCCACAACCACCAAGCACCACATTTAGAGCCTGATTGGTGCTGGGAATTTACAGCTGACTCAGGCGCTCGGGGCTGTGATTTCCCTGTGGGAAGAAAGGTCATGGAGTAAGGGGCTGTCAGAGCTGCAGGCCAGCTCGTCTGAAAGCTTTCCAGCATCCCTTTGGCCCAACCAGGGATGTCACAACAGCCTCCAGCTGACCTGGAGCTGGTCCCCACACCCTGGGCACACCCACCATCAGCAAACACCATCAGTCACCTCCTTCACACATGTTTTGCTCTGTGGAGCTGGGCTGGCAGTGCCTGTCTGCTCCCAGGGTGGAAATGCTCCATGTAGGATGGTGGGATGTGTTGCTGCTGGTTGCATCTTCCAGACCTAAGGCAGATCCACAAACAAGTGGCCTTTGGGAGTTTGAAGAGGAAGCATACTGCAAATTCACTGCATTGAAACTCATTGAGAAAGTTGTTCTCCATCACCTCTGCCCCTCACAGGCCTCAGCTATTCCCCCAAACCAGGCACCCTGAGTCTCTCCAATGCAATACTTGCCACATTCCACCCCAAAGCAGCTGCCTTGCAGCCTGATGAGTTTATAAAAGGGGCCCCAGAGCAGGATGCTGTGGGTTGGTCCTGGTGAAAAGTGGTTGCAGGTGCTGAGCAGGGTGGTGCTCACTGGAGAAGGTGGCTGTAGGGTCCCTGGGGTCTGATGTTGCTGCAAGGTAAGGACTCTTCTCTTTTTCTTCCCTGATCTGTGTTTTTGCTGTGAGTATCTATAGCAAGGAGCAAGCTGGGGGGTTGCTGGTTAGTTATCTGTGGCTTTTTCTGTGGTGGAGTTACTTGGCTGCTGCTCTTTGGGACTGGATAGGGCTGGGTGTGCTGCTCTGTGTGGGGTCATGCCAGCTCTGTGGGCCAGGTTGTGGGTCCCTGCTGGGAGCAAAGGTGTGAAGTCTGTGTTGGGGGTGAGTGGAAGAAAGGCTTCTGTGTATCTTGAGGGGTCTGTTATGTTCCTTGAGTGTTCATGTTCCTCAAAGATGAGGGCTGGGAGCTTTCAGATGATGTGTCCTGATGGGGTGTGGGGAATCAGTGGCAGTGCTGGGCACTGACCTGGTTGTGTGTTCTGGTGGCTTGGACAGGGAGAAGGTGAGTTGGAGCAGACTAGTGGCTATCTGGGTGCAGCACCATCTCTTGCTAATTAATCTCTCTCCCTTCATTTGTTTTTGGAGGTCAGTTCAGAAAGCAGGATCTTCATCTCCCCTCTGAGCCCCAGACCCTGGCATGTCCTTGGGGTTGAGCTGTGCAGGGGGCAGTCTGGATGGGTGTCTTGGATGCACAGGCTGGGTGGATGGGGACAATGTGCTGCAGCCCCTGGGACCCAGCAAAACAAGCCTGGGACCTGGCACAGTGGGGTGAGTCTAGCTGTGCTGGTGTGACTCCAGCATGTGGGTGCACAGGGCTGGAGCCCCCAAGGGTCTACTGCCCGTGTCTGACTTAATCCTCGTGCTTTTGGCTACAGCTAAGGAGTCATTTGGGCTGTAAACGTGCTGATGCTGGTTCTGTTGTGGCTCTTGTGGGCTGGGAGCTGTGTTAGGATGGGGCTGGGGCCAGGACCCTGCTCCAGGCTGGGGGACCTCCTTGGCGTGTGGCTGCTGTAGGCATGTGTCACAGCCATTGCAGAAGGACATGGTATCTGTCCTAGTCCTGAAGCCAGCTGGATGTGGGACGGAAAGGGGTGCTTGCCCCAACCTCCACTCTGCTTATGTTTGGGGAGAAAAAAATACCCTGGAGAGGAGTCCTGAGTTGGAGCAGTCGGATCTCCCTGAAACACGAAGGGTTATCCAGATTCTGTGCAGATTTGTCAACTGCTTCAAACAGGAAATTACTTCGTGTCTTGAAACCCCTCCAAGCACCTGTAATGCTGGGAAGCACGGGGGAGCAGGCGCCTGCGCTGGGCTTGGCTCAGGGAGCCGGGCTGAGCCCCCAGGCTGGCCCATCCCTCGGTGTGCAGGGGCATGGTGTCCTGTTGGGGGGAAGGGGTCTCCTGAGGGGTGGTATAATGGGCCCCTGCACTCCTTTTTGGTGAGCAACGCGTGTGGCAACACCTCTCTGCTCTGCCTGTGATGACTTCTTTCTAACACTACTGCACTGGTAAGGAATAAAGCATCCATCACCCTGTGCCTGCTCCACATCTCTCTTGAGACCCTTCCTGACTGTTCTGTAGGTCCTACCAAAACACACAAGGGGCAGCGAGGCAATGAAAGAAGGCTCTGTATTGGTAGTGCACTGTGCTTGGCCATCAGGATGGGAAGGGGGTCTTGCCCTGCTCCCCACCTCTGCAGCACATGATGGGGTTCCAGACCTTTGTGGGTGAGCCAGGGAGCAACGAGGAGCCTGCTTTGGGGAAGCAGCAAGCCAACCCGTGGCCGATTAAAGGGCAATCTGGTTTTGCTGAGAGCTGTTGGCTGCCTTGGCTGGAGTGATGCATTGCTCCAGCTCAACAGGACCTTCCTCCCCCTCTGACAGCTGCGCAATAGATCACGACCATATGCAAAAGAATAAACGGCATCAAAGCCGCTTGGCAACTTAACTAACCCCATCCATAAATTAATTTCTATCCCTCTTGTAAGGGAGAAATCAGTCACTCCTCAAGGCTATTCGTCTCGATCGCTCATCTGGCCACATCCTTTCATAAATCTTCCCTGTTAAGTCTGGACTGGTGATTACTGGGTCAAGATGCAATAACGCTCGGTGCCTGTGCTGGGCTGAGGGGCAGCCCTGGGGCTGGTCTGCCCTGAACTGGGGCAGGGCTGCTTCTCCCTGCATCACCTGCATCCTTCAAGGCTGTGGTTGAGTTGGTGTTTTGGTGTTCTGCTGCACAGTACCATGGGGGTGATTTTGGGGAGCATGTGATCCCCGCTGAGGAGCAGTTGGGGTGGTGCAGAGGGATGATGCTGAACTGTTTCCTTGCAAAGTGCAGGTGAACACGGTGTGCTGTGTTTCTAGAGCCACAGGAGGGAATGGCTGGTGCTGGAAGAGGGAGGGTGGGTGCTTGGTGGGGGCTGGCACCAGTCTGGGTGCACCCCTATGGCACATTGCTTGCAGAGCTGGGGTGGCCTGAGACCCCATGGCAGCGCTTTGCACCCCCAGCTCCAGGCGCACATCGGTGCCTGAAGCCCAGGTTAGCTTTTCCAACCAGGCAGACAGAAGTCAGCTCTTCCCTGCTGTTTCCCTTGCCCCACTCCCCCTTCACAGGGGAAAGAAAAAAAGTAGAAAATCACCTTTTCAGGCTGCCATCTGTTTATTTTGTTGGACTCGGAACTTGCTGAAATGTCTTTCGATGGATGAAGCAATGCAGAGTAGAAGAACAGAGCCTGGCAGGCTGCATGGTGAGTGGAAAATAGGGTTTTTTTGAGATTTTCTAGAGTTTCGAGGCCTGATGATGGATGTGCATGTGAGGGATGGTAATGGCTTTGTAAGTATCAAAACACAGAGCAAAATAATAACTCTGCCTAATAGGCTGATAAATGTATGTCGGGCAGGATCTGCTCCGCTCCGACGCGGGCGAGAGCGGTGGTGCTGAATGATGGAGTGCTGCGGGGCTCAGGAGCAGAGGCTTGTATTGGTTTAATGTATTGGGGAAAATGGTACAGCTAGTTTTGAAAAAAAAAATGTATGAATGTGTTGGAAAAGGCTGTATCTTGCTCCCAAAAGAGTCTCAAGGAGCCCCGTTGTATTTGAGGTGATGTGTCGGAGAGGCTCGGAGCAGCCCGTGGCTCCCACCTGCCACGCAGGGCTCCCTGTCCCTGCGCCTCCTGGCTCCCCTCTTGCTGCCTTCCCCCTCTGCTCCTTGTGTCCAGATCTACTGACAAGAGTGATGGCTTTATGTGGAAATTTTGTGGGGATAAATATTTGCCTGTCAGCAGCGCGAAGCCGGAGCGTGATTTCTCATGTGCAATTTGGAAATGACATTTCCAAGCACAATCAGAATTTCCCATTGAGGATTTTTTTTTTATTTGTTTCGTTTTGTTTGGAATAGAAAAGGGTTGAGTTTTGGGGGTTACCTGGTTGCCACACAAATGGAAGAAGACCTGTTCATCCTCCCATGCTTCCAGTGCAGGGTTTTGGGGTCCCATTTCTGACCTGGGTAACCTAAAAGCCAGAATGAGCTGGAAGACATGTGTGAGACTGTCAGCTGGCCGTGGGATTTAACCAAAGCAGGATATGATATCTTCTTCCTGCTTGCAGGGCTCTTTTTTTAATTTTCTAGGTTATGTGAACCCCTGCAACCCACAACTTCCAATGCCTGTAGGTACAAGTGAAACTGAGACCGCAGATAAAAAGGGGATGTGGGGGTAGGTCGTGGGTTTCCAACCTTCCCATGTGATGTGGTGATTTCATCACTCCCTGCATCTCCTGCTGCAGATTTGGGTGGCTGCTGGCCTGGACTGATGTATGTGAGCAGTGCCAAGGCAGCACAGGACTGTGCTCTTCTGCAGCCTGGTTTTCTCCAGGGAGGGCTGTGGTGGCTCCCAAGAGAAGGATGGATACAGCCAGCATTGCTCTGAGCTGGTCCCCCATGGTTTTTCCTCACTGGGATGATGTAGTTGTTCTTCATGCAGGGATGTTTGTGCAGCGATACTGCATGAAAGCAGGGACTGAGCATCCCTGGGGATGCTGCGCTTTGGTTGGGCCAAAACCTGGGAAACAGCTCAGGCCTTCAACAAAATCCAAAGCTGGGACATGTCTACAGCTGCCTTGGGCCAGAACGAGTCCTGGTGGCTCTTGGTGCTGAGCTGGGAGGGAACTTGGGTGCTGTGAAGCAGCAGCGCTGGTTGCCCATGGGGTGGGTGAAAACACAATGAGCACAGGGCTGCACCGCATGTGGAAATACAGCCAAGGTTCTGTGGGCTGAGGGGTGTCTCTGGGGGGGTTTAGGGGCTGGAGGTTATCCCTCCCGAGACCTAATGCTTTAGGTGACCTGCAGCCATGGTTCTGCTGCCACCCAGCTCAGCTCACATCGGGATGTAGCCATAGGGGCCAAAAAGAGACTTTTAAAGAGCAAACACAAGAAATATCCCATATGCCCAGGGTTGTGCCAAGGCACCAACACCGTTTTTGCTGCCTTGTGTTGGTTGAGAGGTGGTGAGATGAAGAGGATAACTTTCACAGAGAATTTTTAACAAAATCTCTTTTCCTTTAGCATGTCCAGCTCTGTTCCATGAGCTGCTGGGACAGGTTTTGAACCTGCTGCAGTGTCACAACCTGGGTTGTTTGGATCCCCCTTCCCTCGCCCACAGCTGCTTCTGCTGCGTGTTTTGAAGCGAAGCTGCTCTGTCTCTGATGGCAGTGACTGGATTTCTTTATTCCTTGGGACACAAATCTCACCACCACCACTCCCCTCCCCCTCCCCCAAATTCCTGAGAGCTGTTGCCTGCTCCTTCCTTGGCTCTATGTGGCTTTTTTCCTGTTTAATATGATTTTTTCTTTTTCTTTTTTTTTTTTTTTAAAGGGCAAAACAAAACATATCATTTCCTTGGTTTAATGTGAGCCAATTATGGCTCACAGGCTGTTAACTTCATCACTGCTTCTTCCAAGAAAGACCTTGGTAAAATAAACCACCACGCTGGCGGAGCAGAGCTGGCAGCCGAGCCGGTGCACCGGGACCTGCTGTCGGGCTCTGCATGCGACTGGCAAAGCCTTGGATTGAGCCACAGCATTTTATCCCCCCCCTCCCCACTTTCCCCAGCTGGAAAAAAAGCTAATGGCTCTGTCACACACATGCCCACTAAAATATCCAACCACTTGTTGTACATCTGCTGACGGATACCAACTGGAAAGGAGATTAGGGCTCAGACTCCCGTGCTGGGCTGTCTGCCCCTCCTAATAAGGAACAGATTGGAGCCCTCACTGGCGCTTGAGCACGGCATGCTGCCTCCAGCACCCAGCAAATGGCAAAATCAGGAGGGCTGGGGCAGCTGGTGGATACTGGGGTGGGTGCCAGCATTGTTAAATTGTGCTGGCAGCCAGGCATAGCCGGGGCCAGGGCTTGGGTGGATGCTGCAGTGGGGTACTGGGGGGGTCTGTGATGAGCTGGTGAGACCCCGGGGGTTAGAGGGCACCTGGGTAGATGCATGATTGAATTAAGGGCCGGTGCAGGGTACTGGGGATGCTCTGTGTGATGCTGTGCTGTCCGTCCATTGTCCCCAAGAGGCAGGATCTGGCCCCTCTCACCCTGGGTATCGCCGGCTTGGGGAGCTGGAGCTGGCTGGTGTCCAATCGCTGTGAAATCTGCATAGGATGTGTCACCTCTCACATGGGTATTTCCCCTTTGCCTGAGGAAGAAAACTGCTCGTGGCATCGAAAAGTGCCTGGCGTTGTCCTCGGGAGCAGGGTGCATGGCTGTGCTCTCCCTCACACCCACCCACAGCCATTTCCTTGGGTTTTTGAATGCCAGCTGTGGCACCAGGACCTGCAGACCATGCACATGTTCACCTGCAGTTGCATCCCCGTCTCCTGAATTGCTCCTTCCCTTGGCCAAGGCCCAGTGCAGGAACGCTCACGTCTTTCTGCTGTGAACTCAGGGCTGTGGACAGGCCTGGTGCTGCCTTCTCCCCCTGCTCCTCACCCCTGGCATTTGTTTTATTTTATGTTTCTTTTCAGTGGTGGTTCAACTGAAAATTAAGATGTTCTGGGACCTAATTCCAAATAAAAATGGTCCCATGTTCCCTGTGGGGCCCTTGGTTTAACCTCCAAGGCGGGCAGCACCATGCCGGTTGTGTAGCCCCGCGTATGGCTTGGCCTTGGAGAAATCACTGTCCCTCTCCACATCCAGGGCTGGGATCAAGGGCAGAGGGAAACCTGGCTCCTTCCCTTTGGCAAAGGTCATGGGGTGGGATTCCTCAGAAATGATTTGCTTCACCTGGGGTCAGGGATTGCAGCTGCCGGGTGCCCTTGCTGAGGAGGAGGAGGATGATGATGCTCTCTTGGTCCTGTGGGACTTTTGCGCTGTGCACCAGCTGCCAGGAGCCTCCCACTGCTGGCTGCCTGCGGGACAAGGGATGGGCACAAGGCCACATCCTGGCTGGGGCTGCGGCACTGCAGCATGCTGGTGTCCGGCTGCTGGTGGAGAGGAGTGGGAATGCCACGGTGGCCTATAAAAAGGCAAAGATGAGCTGGGATTCCGGTATGATGGGGAATGGGAGGCAGCTGCTTGCTCAAAACAGGACAATACCTTGCTGACAGAAAGTCCTGTGGATGAAAATTGGGGTGAAAGTGGAGACCTGAAAGCAGGTTTCTGCTCTGCTGGTGATCTGTTAGAGGGATAATCTTGTTACAGCCACCCAGAGTGAATCCTCACTGTTCCCAGGCAGACAGTAATTTATTTTGCTAGCATAACAGCATTGTGCCCCCTGATCCTGGGGAGTCCTCCCACACCACACCCCAGCCCTTGGTGGCTCTCCCATTCAAGGTCATTGGAAGGGGCAATTCCAATCGCCTTTAAATGACAGTAGCTGTTGAAGACGAAAATGCACCAGGATTTTATTCAGGGGCCTTACAGGCATTGGAAAACCTCTTTACACATCTCCATGGCCTCGAGTGTCTCTGAGGGTTTTTTCATTGCACTTTTAAACCCCACATAGTGTGTATGCTCCCCCACCCCAGCCCCTGAACTCTCCCTCACCTGCCTGTCACCACTGCAGCAGGTAGGAGCAGTCCTGACCCCTTGCTCCCAAAATTCATTTCCCCTGGGAAAGCCTCCTAAGCCGGTTACACATCCCGCTGCCCCCGGGTACCCAACGGGTGAGCCAGACCTCGCAGGAGAATGAGATGGGAGCGAGGAGGAGCAGGGATAATATGGGAGTGTGGTGGGATGTGCCATCCTTGCTCCATCCCCATCTCATCACGGGGGTTTCCCCAGCTTTCGGGGAGCACTTGTCCAAGTGTCCTGAGCCCCTGGAGCTCTGCCTGTGTCTGGAGGAGCTCATGTGAAACCCATTAAGAGCGTAAGGAAAGGGAGCATGACGGTTGGGAATCATTTTGTTTGGGTTTCTGAAACGTGCGCATGAAAACACTGTGTGGTTTTCTGACAAATTTGAAACAGCGCTGCTCAATTCGCTCCAGCGTTGCTACTGTTGATCTAGCAGACTGTAAAGCATTTATTGGAGTTGCTTGAGGCGAACTTAAGCATCTGTGGAATAACAAGTCCAGGAAGTAATTGCATCCACAAGGAAAATATTTTTATGTATAATTCAGTGACCCATTTTATAAACATTGCGGTTCCACCTTGGACTTTCCCCCCTCAAACCCCCCCCTCTTTTTTTTTTTTCATCCCCAGCCTTCCCTATCCAAGCATTCAGGGTTAGGGAAGTATGTGGGATTGTGTTTGGTGGCTCTGTGGTGCTGGTGGGGAGGAAAGCCCCAGCACCTGGGGGGAGGGGGTGGGTTCAGGAGGGCTCTGGATGTGGCACCACCGTGGGGGGATGCTGGCACTGGGCACTCTGGAGAAGTGGAGAGACAGCGTGGATTGCTCCCGCCGAGCTTGGCAAGCACAGAGGAATTGTTTCAGGGCAAGGGCTTTTCTTTCTTCCTTAGCAAACCAGCTTTACGAGAAGATGAGTCATTACAGTCTGGGTGGCATCGTGCTCGGCGTTGGGCTGCAGACCCAGGCTGGGGGGGGGGCTCTGTGCATTGGGATGTGCAGTTCCATGGGTTCCCCCAGTCACAGTCCTCTGCAACAGCTCTGTCAGGGGGAAGTGGGTTCACCCCAAGCAGAAATCTTCAATCCCTCCAGTGTCTGTTTTGCTGGGGTTTGTTGGGGTTTCATGTCCATGCAGTATAAATGCATCCCCCCAGCTCTACCTCCACTGGCTCTCTCAGTGCAGGTCAGAGTTTGGAAGGAGTCATGGCACAAAAATCTCCAGAGGGGACTGGCCTGTCCCCAGCACAGCAGCCTGGGCATGGCTGGTTTGGGGACCCACAGTCGATACTGGCATTTAGATGGGCAACGGTGTGAAACGTGGGTGTGCAATAGCTGAACAATGGTATGAGAAGATAAAGGCACAAACCACCTCATTACAATTGCACTTAATTTGTTGTGGGGTTAATACTGTGGGGTTTTTGTAGACATCTTGGCACCTCCTGGGGTGGGACTAATGGCACAGGATCTTGCTCTCCCTTCTTCCACTTTGCCTGCCGTAGGCTTGCCTGAATCTTTATCCCTTGGATGGAGGGTGGGGATAAAAGTCTTACCCACTCTGAACAGCGAAAGGCATGTGGGTGCTGTGCCATGAGCCTGGGTGCTGGGGAGTATCACTGGAAGTGGGGAAGCAACCACCCCCATCAGAGCAAGTGCTGCTGGGAGGGGCCCATCACCTCCTACCTGACTGCCAACCCCAGCTCTTGCCCCGCTGCCTCTCCTCGAGTGCAAGACACTGCTCAGCACTTCCATTGCCCCCCAAAACTGCTGCCCCTCCGCCCCTGGAGCAGTGATGCCAAGGGCAGCCACAGGGCTGGGACCCCCTCCAGGAGGGAAAAGGAAACAAAACAAAACAGGCCTGGGAGTAAATATTATCTGAATATAAAGGAACGCGATGTTTCTTCGTATGGGTCTAGAATTTCTGCCTTTTAACAGCTAACCTTGACTCAGCCAATATCCACAACATGCAGCCCTGGCCAAAATATGCTGGGCCTTAAAGTACCACAACAGCTGTTTTTCTTGCTAAAATATGACATTAAATTTTTTGGACGGCTGGATGCTTCCTTGATGAAAGTGGAATAGGGGCTATTTTTCCTCTCTCTCTCTCTCTCCCTCTTTCCTCCACCCCCCCATCCCATCTTTCCTCCTCCTTCCGTGCAAGGTGATAAAGCTCGAGCCTTTGCAGACATCCCGTGCGGGCAGCCGGCCGATGAGCCCCCGGGGCCCGAGCCCCGGCTGCAACCCGAGAGAGGGGGCTGCTGCTTGCTGAACCCCCCCTTGTTATTCCTGGATCCGTCCCACGCCCCGGCAGAACCCACGCCAGCAGCAGTTACAGCCCTGACATCTTGTTTTGCTGATGGTTTGTCAAAAATGTTCCATCCTTAAAACGAGAGCACCGTCGGCGGGGGAGTGGGGTGGGGGTGGTGGGGCTGCCAGTGGGTTTTGCACTTTGGACACCCCTTCCTCACAAAAGCGGTGGTTTGGGGCTTTTCAGGAGCTCTGGCTGCAGCCAAGGGTGTGGGGCAGGATCCCAGGGGCTGCATCCGACTGGGATTCGCCCCTCTTCCCCCTGCAATGGCAGCGGGGTCTTGAGCAATGCCATGGCAGCTTCTGATCCGGTGCTATCGCTCACCATGATGGGTGTCTTTCCGGACAGTGTGTTTGTCTGTGGGTGCTTTTACTGGCCAAGCCATGTTTGCCAGGCTGTGGTGGGCACTGGGATAAGGATTTGCAGGAGAGTCACTATCCTGGGTCTTAAAAGGTAAGGATGTGTGGTGGGATGCACCCTGGCTGATGCTGGTGGGGTGGGTCTGCTCATCTGTGGCACCTAGACACGGGTCTGGGGGGCTTGCGGCACGCTGACATGCCCAAGGTCTGTGTGCAGGTAATGCCAGCAGCAGCAGGACAGAGTGTCTGTGCCTCTTGCCCCTTTCCCATCCCATTCCATCCCTACCTCTGTAGATCCTCACCCAGCTCAGAGAATAACAAAGTCCCTGCCCTCCATGCTTCATCCTCCCGTTCTTTCTCCTGTTTTTAAAGATCAGCCTGATTTATATTGAGAGGCAGAAGAATTTTTAGAAGGGAGGAGGTGGGAACCCAACCAGCACACGGGTGTCATTGCTCAGAGCTCATTGATTTTTGACTGGGAGCCTGCCATCTCATGGGGTGATGAACTGGGGGCTCCGGCGAGGTGCTGCACGGGCAGCATGGCATTGCAGCCACAGGCTCAGGCTCCGAGTCTTCATCCCTGACTTGAGGTTCCTCATCACCCCTCTTATTAATGGCTCTTCTCCTGTTGTTCATTCCACATGCTGGAGCTGCCGTGCTCGCCACGGCTGCATTTAGTTATGGAGACCCTGGAGTGTTCATGGTGGTGGGGATGTACCCGGGGGGGGTGTGTGTGAGGTGCTGGGCTGGGTCCCCAGCCATACCCTTGTGTGTGTGTGTGTAAGGGACGTGTTCTCCTTTCCCCGGCCCGGCGAGCATGTGGTTGGAATTAGCGGCGCGGCTGCAGGGGGAGCGGGCAGCTGGGTTTCTCCGGAGCATTTCAGTGCTTAATCTCTGAAGAATGCAGAATGTCTGTCTGGACGCCCCGGCCAAGATCAACTCTGCGGCACGGGGAGGCCAATATAAACGTTCATGTTTTGTGTCACTGAGATTTCATTAGATGTTTTTTATGTAATTGCATAAGTCGAACTACCGTGATGAAAATGCCACAGCGAACAAACGAGATGAATTGTGAAACCTCTCCTTCGAGGAGACGTTGGCCTCCTCCGGACCATGGAGATCCAGCTCCAGCCTCTTCCAAGGCGCTTGTGACCTTTTGGGATAAATAAGAGGCTTTTTGCCCATTCCCCGCCCCCCCTCCACCCCTCATCCTGATGTCAGGACAAGCTCTGGCCTCTGCTGGGCAGCAGGTTGCCCCATAACCGGTGCTGGGATGCAGTGGGGGTTGACTGGCCCCGCGCTCTAATGGGCTCCTGTCTCTCCTCCAAAATCCGGGGAGAGAAAGAAAAATCTCCCCTGTTTCTTGGCCACCCGATGTCCCAGTGCTCTGCAGCATCTGAGTGATGCTACCGCCTTCTCCGTTCCTTGCTTTAAATCCCTGGTAGAGGCAGGAGGGTGAGCTGTAGGGCTCAGCTGGCATTTGCAGCAATGCTGCACCCCATCCCTGTCCTCTGACCCTCTCTGCTAATGACAACAACTTCGTTAATCTCACCCTTAAAGGCCTGGCGGGTTTCCCTGATGATTTAAATTAATGCCAATTTAATTATGCCTTAATCAGTGTCTGCTTGGCTCAAAGCCAGACAACGAATATTCCCTGATGCCAGGCAGATCCGTGGGCTGGGGAGCACTGGGGCAGGCTGGTGCTGCTCCTCTCCAGGATGGTCAGTGGGGGGGCATCCCAGCACCCACCACCTTCGCTGTGCACCCATCCCCAGTTCTCCTCGGTGGCTTGGCAGCACAGACACCTACATAGAGCAACAGGCTATGCCCACCAGGACAGGACAGCAGCCCAGCAGAAAGCCCCTGGGTTTTGCTCCCAGGGGACGTTTTGCCACAGATGCAGAGCTGGGATGAGGAAGGTGGCCAGTGGCACAGGAGCCCTGGGTGCTGCATCCCTGCGGCAGCTTCTGCGAGACGGACTGGAGCGGTCGCCCTCGCTGCAGACACATCTGCTGGGCGGGAGGGCCTGGAATTTGGGATATTGTTTTTCTGGCGGGGAGTGGTGGGTGCCAAAAGCCTGATAAATTAATCACCTCTGACATGGGTCAGTCCAGCTTCTGGCGTGCACAGGCTGGGCCCCCCGAGCTGCCGAGCGGATACGGTGCTGCTGCAACGTGAAAGTTCACTATGCAGTGAGGCCGCATGTGAGAGGAGAGGGTTTTGGCTGGGGTGGGAGGGGGCAGCTGCTGCTGACAGGGGGCTCGACCATCATGTTCCCTCGGGCTGGCTGGTCACTGGAGATGTGGTGGTGGGACTCATGCCAGTTGCTTGTGCCAGATCATGCTGTGACCTGAGGGTGCTCGTTGCCCAGCTGGGCTTCTGCTAACTGCTGGTCCCTGGGAGACAGGCACTCGATTAGGATTTGTACAGCTCCCAGTGCAGCAAGATCCTCAGTCAGGGGCTGCTGCAGTGCTGGCGCCCATGGGAGGCTGCATGCGATGGGGCAGTGGCTGGAGGCTGTGTTATTGTAGTCCTTCAGTCCAGTCCCCATGGGCAGGTGTTTGCTGCTGGGGGCTCAGGCTGGATGTCACACCCTGTGCACGCTGGCGAGCTCGGAGCTGTGCTGGTGGGGTGATGCTGTGCAGACCTGCGCATGGTCCAAGGTGGGAACCACACTTACCCCTTCCCATGTGGAGCGGCACTGTGGATGTGCTGTGGAGGGGCTTTGCTTTGTGGAATTCCAGTAAATCCAGTGTCTGTTGGCTGCTCAAGCCCAAGGCAAGGCAGGCTGAGCCCACATTTCACCAGGCTTCTCTTGTCCTTGGGGAGGGGATGGGGGGCCCGTGGGTCAGTGTTGGTATAGGTGTCCATCACTGGGCATGGCAGTCCCTTACTCTGGAGGGGTCCCCACTTTCCTGGTGCTCTTTGGAGAGGAGACAGTGAAGGGCTTCGTTTACCTGCTCCCGGGGTTTCTGTGCTGTGGGGAGACAAAGGGGATTCTTCTATTTGTAATGACTCCACTTGCCACCTGCCTCCACCCCATTTTATTTACTCTCACGTCCTGTTTGCTGCTTCCCTTCCCAGTAACCCCCAGCATCTCTCCCTCTGCCAGCCGCAGCACTTGCTTCACCTTCCCCAGTCTTTCTTAGGACCATTTCTGCTCAGGAAAGGAGAGAGAGGGAAGCAGAGCAGGGAGCAAAGCTGAGAGGAAAGAGTCCCACTGGTGTCTTTGAGAGTGTTACAGGCTGCATTTGTCCTTCTCATTCACCGTGGTGTTTACAGCCGCCGCGCAGGGCAGGAGCTCACTGCTCTGGGTAGCAGAAACCGCTCAGGGCTGGAGGTGTTAAGACACGCGGCATGTGCTGCAATCTGCATTTGGGATCTGAGCAGATCCCATCAGGACAATGCAGAAGCCTCCCTCCATCCCTTGTATTCTCAGCTCACTCTCCTTCTCTCTCTCTCTTCTCTCCCCCCCCCCTTTTTTTTTTTTGTCCAGACATAATTAATGTAAACCAAATGCTTTGTGCACAGCTGCTGGCATCCTGAGACCGTTTTGTGTGTGGTCTTTCCTTTAGCCTGGACAGAGATGGAGCAAAACTCTGAGCGCTATCCCAGACCTGCTTGGGTAGAGAGCAGCATCTATTGCACAAGCAGCACCTTGAGTTTCTGTGTTCCCCTCGTGGGATGAGGTTATGCGATGGCTGGTTCAACTGGCTTAAATGAAACCATGAAGCTGCCCAAAAGCTTCTTCTCCCAAATCTGGCCAAAGCCGAGCTCAACTTTTATTTCTGGTTAAAGGAAATCTGCCTAACTGAAACCCCAAATGTCTGTCTCATTTTCGTGGCTGCCTCTGCGTGTCTTGCTTCCTCTGGGGTTGGATGCTGAGGTACCAAAGCTGTGGTGGGAAGGATGCTATTGGATGCTTTGGACCCAGGAAGCAGCAAGATCTTGAGATTTAGTTTTTTCAGCTAAAGGGCTAATTTCTGATTCCTGCTATCCCTTGGTGTTGCTGCTGGGTCATTAGGGCATGAGGGTTGAGGGAAGAAGTCTGGCACTGCCTATTGTACTTCCAAAAGCCCAAGCAGTGGCAGAAACTCTTGCATTCCAAGTGGCTCCTGACTGCCCGCAGCCCCCGGATCCCCTTAGCGCCAAGGTGGATGCTGTGCCTTCTGCAGCCCTACACTTCTCTGCAAGGGCTGCCCCCACAGCCACCCCTCCCCACTCCCTCTTGGACCATGCTTTTCTCCTCCATTGCTCCAACTTCTCCCTTAAAACCCAAGGTTGCCCTGTGGGATGAGCAGCAAAAAATAGCAACTCCCACATCCCTTGTCCTGCTCACTCACTGGTAGCACTCTGGGGGTACAGGGATAGGAGTGCAGTACCCAGGGATGCTCAGCTTTGAAAAATCCCCTTTCTTTGTTGGCCAAAACTCCCAGCTGGAGCAGTGGACACGATCCTGCTGCGGTGCGGCAAGGGCAGCCGAGCCCCGCCGGCATGCCGGCTCGGCCGAGCCCTGCGGTGAGTCAGTGGCTGAGCATTTTTGCAAACGTTTAAGCTAAATGGGAAGCATCTGACGGCCCTGCCATGGACGTGCTTTGGATTCCAGGGCGATTAGGATGCTGCAGATGCCTGGGTGAGAAGGTGGGCTGGGTGGTGTTTCTAGGAAAGACTGCTCTCCCGTTTCTGCTCACAACATTTTGGGACCTGGGGGATGACACCTCTTGAATACATCCTCCCCATGGAGGATGAGCAACTGGGGCATGTCTTGAGGTGGCTTCTTCTAGGGTGGCTCTGAGCAAAGAGCTAAGCAGAAATCCCACGTATGCTGGAGCAGTCGCAGTCTAGGGCCATGTTTGCAATTTACTTTTCTCTTTCTCAAACAAAGGCATCGGTCTGGAGAGCATGGGCATGTGTCCACACAATGTTTTAGTAAAAAAATACCAAATCTTTCTGTGGAAGACCACTTTCTGTGGAAAACTCTCAACCAGCCCATGATGAGGTGCCTGGAGATGTTCATGTATCCAGAAGAGGCGATTTCTGCTCTCAGTGCTTCGTTGGGTGATGCTCACAGGAAAAGGGAAGGGTCCTGACTTGCAGGGAAATATCCCAACACCCCTGGCTCCGCATCCTCACACCCATCCCCTGCTCCAGGATACTCCAGGGCCATGGGGCTGTTAAGGGCCAGAGAGCAAATTGTCTGCCCCACATGACCCACTGCTCCTGGGCAATGGCAATTTTAAATGAGTGAGAGGTTGGAAAATAGTGAGTGGGATTTTTTTAAAAGGTCACCTTGGCCAAGGAGGCAGAAATTCTTCCTTGCACGAGTGAGATGCTTTAGGAACTGCCTTAAAATTAATCCAAACCATGAGCACAGCTCCAAATGAGCAGGACTTGGCAAGACAGCTGGACACATTATCTTTAAATATAGGCAGGCATCCTGGAGGGTTTCTGGTGGTTTTCCTGGTCACTTCTTATTCCTCTGTCTCCCTCTCTGCTCCCCCCTCCTTGCATAATTCTCTCTATTTTAGTGCCTCTTTCCACATTTTGGGTAGTCATTTGTTTACTGGTATGTGGCCTCCCCAAACCAGGCAGGGTTGCAACACTGCAAAGAGCTTTTGTACTGGGATGTTTTGCTGGCAGCAACCCTTTTCCTCGGGAGGGCATTGCCCGGGTGGCCAGTGGCCCCTACCCCAAGGAGCCTGTGGCTCTCAAGGGATGGCAAAGGTTTTTCAAGATGCAAATACCTCTGGGCTTGTGGTTTGTGGCTCAGATGGATCCCAATCTGTGCAACATTGGGGTGAGACCTTGCGTGCTTCTGACCCATGTAGCAACCAGAGCGGGTCCCCACCAGCTAGCACAGCCCCCAAAGCCCCCAACAGCATGCCTGGCTTGCCCTGCAGCACTTTGCTGAACTCTTCAGCTCCCTTTATCTGCTTCCCACCCTAAACACGAGGCTGGAGGCATACAGTAAAGGAAAGAGGGCTTGGTTTGGGCTGGGTAGGAGAAGCAAGCCCCTTGCCACCAAAGTGGGGAAGCTCAGGACCTGCTCAGGCTTTGAAGAGGGTTGTTGGACACGTCTGGGTGTACAAAGACACATCTGTCTCTAATCTTTCCCCCTGTAACTGAGACTGGGTCCAGGCAGAGCCGTGGCAAACCCTTCTTGAGTACTGCAGGTAGGGTGTGCGTCTGCGTTCGAAGGGCCTTGGCAATGCAGCAGCCCAGCGCTAGACCGGTTAGAGCCACATGTTCTTGCGAACGCAGCTTCCTATTGACTTGTTAAACATTTGCTATTTATCAGATTTTGCTTTTAAACTGTCTGTAACAGTCTGGGAGAACTTGTGTCAAAATCCCTTCCAGATGTGTAGGTGCTACCCGATACTTTGGTTATAACCTGGACCCCGGTGCTCCTGCTTCGTTCAGATCAGCTCAACTACCGCCAAAATGAAAATGCAAATAAAGGCACAGAAAGAGAGGGGAGAGGCACATAAAACTTCCCCCAAAACCTTCCCTTTTACCGGCAAGACAGACCCTGCCTTTATAAGGAGATCATGAGTCTTATCAGTGAACATTTGCTTTGCTGGGGAACCACAGGTAAGCTGGGGAGAGCAGACGCCCTCCCTGACTGTCTACCTGGGTGTTTTTTAAAGAATTATTGACTTTTTTAAAGCATGATTGACTTTTTTTAAAGCATTTTTTTCCCCCCCTCCTCATTGAAATAATGTTTCTTTGGGTCTGGGGCTCCCAGACACATCAGCTCGTTTTATGAGCATCAGATGATGTGTGCAGTTGGAAACCTGAGCGGTTCCCTTGCATTCGGAGCACATGGATCAGATAACGGTGGTTGGTTAAATGCTCATTGAAAAGCTGCTGCAGGGTTGGGAACTTTTCTTTAGCAGCACCCTGCTCTGCAGACACGCTGCCCTGTCCGCCTCCAGGAGTAGTTTTTGGGGGCCACAAGGTATTCCCAGATTAAAACAGCTTCTCTCGCTCCATGGTATCTGTCAGATCGTATACGGCCCGAGCCAGCTCCCATTGTAGCGAGGGAGGGTTTTTCCACTGACTTTAAGAGGTGCTGGACCGGGGCCATCCTCTGTGTAATGCGGATCTGGGAGTGTGCGTGATGCACTGCATGATGACAGAATTTCTGGGAGATTGGCCTAAACCAAAAACCTTGGACTGCCGCTCCCTGGGACCGCTCCGCCAGAGGAGAAGGGAGTCTGGAGACACCAAACCTGGACCTGGAGCCGGTTTTTGCAGCTGTGAAAGCATCCCCACAAGAGCAGAGTGAGCCCGGCTGCTTTGCATCTGCCCTTCCCTGGGTCAGGGACTTGGCACTGGGGTTTGGTTGCTTGGGTCAAGTCCACATTCCGTGTCCATCTCTGGTGTTGTAGGGGGGGAAGTGGACACCTCTGAGTGTGTAAGGGGCTCCCTGCTTGGCCCCCTGGGAGCAGAGCAGCTCAGCCTGTCTGCAGCACTGCAACTAAGGTCCTCTGTGTCCCAAAAATACCCTGCTGCTGCCAAGCAGCACCAGGGTGGGGCTGCCCTGCCTGTACCAAGTGGGCTGGAAAGTTTGGTTGGAAATCATGCTGAAGGGTTGGGAGGAAAGAGCAGAAGAGAAACCTGATGGGACATGGCACGGCATTGTTGGTTTTTTTCTCTTGTTGGTGCTGGGTTAGGATGCTTTCTGCCCACGCAGGAGATACTGCTTTACTGAGAGATACTGAGAGGTCACAGATAAGTGCTTCAGGTGCACCATCTCTCCTTTTTTGCAGGCTGATGGATGGGGCTGGTTTCTCATGGTGTGTCTGTACCATGTCCCAGGGCTGTGTAGGACCTTGGTGGTGACTTCACTTTGCCCTGCAGACCTGATGTATCTCTGTTACAGGGGACAGGCATCTCATGCACATCAGAGCCAGAGGGTGATGGAGACCCCCAGGGCAAGAACACCTGGAGCTTCCCATAGAGGTCCTACCCCTACCTGCACAAGAAATCACTGCTCTTGAATTTCCAGTGGAATCTTCTCTGGTCATCCCTGTGAGGAGGCAGGACTTCTCTGGAAGTCCTGATGGATGCTGCTCCTTGAATTGTCCATCACCTTGGGTTGGAGCAACAGCACTTCCTGAAGCAGGATAGCATCACGGTGGCCTAAAGGGCATAAAAATTATTAGAAGGAAAACCTTGCCCTCACTCTGGTCTGTGAGTTAGCCTGGCAGGGCTGGCCAGGCTGGCTCACAACTTGAATGTGCATGGGGTAATGGCAGTGGGAGGGTGAGGAGGGACAAGCAGCATGTGGAAAAAAACCTGAAGTGGTCTTTCAAAATCACATGGTGATAAGGCATTCTCTGGAGTGCCCCACACAGCTGGCAGCAGAAACCAGGCTTTTATGTTTGAGTCTGGCTAGTTTTTCTCTTTCTTCAGCCAAAGGGATCTGGATAAAGTTTGCCTGGAAGATTAGCTGGCACCAAGCCTGACTAGACATCTCTGGAAGCCTCCCCTTGAGTGGGAGTAGGTCCTAATTCCCCTCTTGTCCCGGCCCAGCTGTAGGTGAGCGTGGGGGAATGTGTGTTTCCCGGAGAGGATGGTTCAGCCACGCTGCCCTGAAGCCCCATCGCTGTCCCTGTGCCTGCTGCAAGATCCCACGTGGGGCTGCAGCCCAGCACCAACCCGGTCTGTGTTCCCCAGCGTGGGTGGGATCCCATGGGGTTGCTGGGAGCACGCAGAGGTGAGCGATGTCCTGGGGCATCCTTGCCACTGCAGTGACTGTGTGTGGTGGAGGCGATGCCCTGCAGCCCGAGGGGTGGCATGGGAGCACGGAGCCTCCACACCGGTGCCCGGCTGTTGGTGCCCGGCTGTCGTGGCCTGGCCTCAGCCCTTGCCTGGCATCACACGTCCTTCATGCGGTTCATCCCGACGCCATAACCAAGCGGGAAAGTTGGGTGCGTGGGACCACACCGAGCAGCGCTGGGCTGTCCTCAGTGCCAGCACTGGATTCGGGACCAGCTGCGGGGTCTGACCACATCTGAGCCGCTGGCTCCGGGGCAGAGCTGGCAGGGAAGAGAAGGCCTTGCAATGCCGGCCTTGGGGGCCAGCAGGCACCCCACGCTGCTGCTGCAGCCCAGACACAAAGCAAAAGGGATTTTATGCCTGGGGAAGCATCACAGAGCAGAAGGGTGGCTGGCAGGCTCCTGCCTGCCCTTGTCGCTGCTCTCTGCTGCTGCGCTGGTATGAGATGCCGATGCCTCGGGAGCGGAAAGCAGGCTCCCTTCCCTCTCATTCCTTTTTTTTTCCTTTTTTCTTTCTCTTTTATTTATTTTTTTTTAATTCTCTTCCCCCCCTGGCTGATCTTAAAAAAAGCCCAGGCGGTTTGGGCTTTGTGAAACCCAAATGCCTTTTGCAGCATCAAGCCCGGATCCCATAAGTAATATCCCAGCGTTCGAGAATAAGACAGTATATGAAGTAGACGGGGAGCTATAAAGACGCTTTAAAAGGGGCAATAAAAGTTTTGGGTTTCATATCGTCTTACCCAAGAAGAGAATAACAGAGAAGCAGGAAATTTCAGTAGCAGACATGACAAAGGTCACAGCACTCAGACTGCACCTTAGACGAAAACACCTACTCTTATGAAAACAGCAAGAATTTTTGGCAGGGGCTCAAGAGCTCTTACAGGCAAAGCTCTCGGCAGCGCTAAAAGGTTACAAGAGACTGTTTTGTCTATGTTGCTGTAAATGTTTATAATATTTCCTTGCATTTGTATTGCAGGGGATATCCTGCCCAGGCGATAGCGAATTCAGCCCATGCATCTCCCACCCCGGTGTTGGGGTGCCCGGTCCTGCTGCAGTGGATGCTGCCACCGGTGCAGGGCTGATGCTGCAGCAGAGACCCTGGGGACATGCCTGGCTGTGTTTCAGCCCCAAAAGGTGGGTGCTGGTCCCACACTAGGTGTGAAAGGTAGGATGGTTTATGCAGTCAGAGCAGCACCCGGGTGCATCAGTGGGAAGAGGGGCAAAAGGAAACCTTGCCTGGGATTTTACTGTGTGCAATACACTATTTGGGGTTTTTTTTTCGTATAACACCTGGAGACATGGCAGGTGGGAGCAGGAGCTTTCATTTACTCAGCTGGGCCTTGTCTAGCATGCCCTCTGTGTTTGCTTGGGCTTTGCCAACCTTCTTCCCTCCTGCTCAGCCACAGTAAGGTGTCACGGTTACCCAGTGCCTCTCCTCCTGTGCTCTCCCAGCACCAGGCTCTCCCCATGCCCACGCTGCCCGTGAGCTGCCGAGGTTCGCTTGCAGAGTTACACGTGTCACCGCAGCCCAAGGGGGCTGAACAGTTGCAAAATGAGTGGGGTGGGCTGGGGAGGATCAGACTGCCTCTGCAACAGGCAGCAATGGGTGTGCAGAGGGATGGAGGTGGCTGGCGTGGCTGGTTAGGGTCCTGGGGAGGGTCGGCGTTGAGTATTTGCACGCCCCCAGAGCCAGCTCTTGAACACAGTGCTGAGACACTTCTTGCTCTCAGCTCTCAGTGAGGACTCAGAGCCCTCAGGTTGTTTTTGTGGGGATGCCCTGCGCAGTCCACACATGACAAAGTACTCCAGCAGCGTGCAAGCAACAGGGGAAAGCATGGCACGCAAACCCTCAGAGCATCTTGCAAAACATCCAGGTGGGGGGACAGTACTGGATGCTGAAAAAGCCCTGGTGCTCTGTGTTGGTTTAGGTGCTGATGAACCCTTTGAAAACTCTTTGCTAGCGCTGCCTCTGCGTGCAGCTGCATCGGCTGTGCCACTGCTTGCCAGTGACTCTTGGATGCTCGGGGGTTCATAATTCATTTATATTTTTGTTGGAAGCTCGTTCAGTTTTGGTTGTTGCCCCGTCACAGGAAGTTGCTCTGATGAATGACCAGGGTGGATTTCTCTTCCAGAGGAACCCAGGCTTAATGTGGGCTTTCTGTGGACATCACTGTATATCAATACCGCTCTAATTGTCCATGACATATAGTCTTGGCGTTTTTCCCAGACAGTCTAAATAAATCATACACTTCTGCTATAGTAAATAGTCTGTTAGAGGAGATGTTATAGGCTTACAGCCCTCCCTCTCCCTCCAGGAGCTTCTTTTTCTCCGCCTCTAATTTTCCATGTACTTTCCATCCCAATGCAGCTCTCTGCAGGCGCACCTGCTGCCTGCGCCGCCCATGCAGAGCTGCACAAAGTGCCCAATGTTGGCTCCCCCCAGGCCTTGAGGGGCGGGGGCTGTGGGCTAGGAGAGGGGGTGGCTGTGCCCGCAGCTCTGCTTTGGGGTTGGCATCTGCCCTCGGCTGAGCGGATCTGAGCTGGGAAGTCTCTTGGGCCGCTTAAGAAATTGCTGGCATCGCACACTTGCAAAATCTTTGTTAGCATGGATTATTTACACCGAGAGAATGCATAAATAAAATAGTGACTATCCCACAGAAATACAGGTTCTGTTAGTTGGGCACGACAAATGAAGCCCCACATGCTCAGGCTGGATAAGCCTGCACATGGAGGCGACTTGGGTCCTCCAGGGACAGCCCAGGTGGGGACATGGCCCAAGAGCGCGGGGGTCTCCCAGGACAGGGTCACTGCCCACATAAGTGCTTCCCTGGGGAGAAGTAAGGGTGTGCAGCAGACTGGAAGCACAACCTCTGCTAGGGCTGATGCTGGAGAGGTAAAGACTTTCTGAGGAAGAAGGTCCTGCCTATCACTGGTGGGAAAATGCCAGTGTCCCAGAGGAGAAAGCTCTTGGTTGCACCCCTCTATCACCCCAGGAGCAGAGAAGTGAGTCCCCCATTCGCCCAGGGCGGGTCAGACGCAGCAGCAGAGCGTGGAGCAGTCAAGCTTGGCGGGGGTCCCAGCACTCCCTGCTTTCTTGTTCTCCTTGGGCAGCAGCAGGACGAAGGCCATGGCCAAGGCGCAGTGGTAGAAGCTGTGCACGTAGGTGTAATCCCACTCCTGCAAGCAGGGAGAGCGTTAGCAAGACCTGCTGGGGTCAGGGGACAGGGAGAGGGCTCTGCCTTAGGTGCAGAACATTAGGTTTCTGCAAGTAGCCAAAAGGAAAATAATAATAATAATAATAATTCCTGAGCCTTCTGCCTATTTTAGCTGTCAGAGAAGAAAGGATTTCCAGCCTTAAAAAAAAAGAAAAAAAAAAAAGGCAAAGCAGCAAAGTGGATTTAACACATTCCAATTTGCACATTTCCCAATTCTTGAATGAAGTGTTTCATTACCCCGCAAAGGACGCGGCGGCGAGGCCAGGGCGTGGGGCGGGTGGGGGGGAGGTGGTTTTCGCTAAGTGACATTTTTATGTTCTGCTAGAATTTGCAATTACTAAATGCTTTGAAAAATAATCCTTGGGGATGGCTGCGAGGTTGTATCTAGCAGCTCCCAAAGCACAGAGCAGCTGTAAGAGCGGGGCTGAGCGCAGGCACAACCGGCAGCTGTGTCGGGGGGTTAGCGCCTTCCCCGCGTGGGACGGACGGACCCTGTTGCACAGGATGGGTGGACTGGCCAGTGGCAAGAGAAAAAAGGTTATAAACATGAGATCGAGTGCCCCTGGGAGTCAACTGAGAGTCTTTTCTTTGGCGTGAACCAGTTTTGGATCTGGTCATGCCTGGGTCGTATCCAGTCCCTGCCGCGTCTCCGTGAGGTGTCCTTAAGTCACCCGTGCCCTCTTTCCAAAAACACCCCGTTCACACTCGACAAAACCATTCTGGAGACCATGTATGGCTGAGGAAAGCGTGGTCCATGTCCTTGCAGCTCAATGGGAGGAGAAGAGAGCAAGCCCCACCCTGCACATCGCTGTCACATCTGTCCCTACCCACAGTGCCTTTAATGGGCACGGGGATGGGGATGAGCAGGGAGAGACCCACAGCCCTGCAGCCAGACCCTGGCACGCCAACCCCACACCTGAGCTGGGCTTTGTCCAAGGCTGGATGCAGCCCAGCCATGTGAAGGGGGAGCTCTGCTATCTTGGTAATGTCCTTCACACCTTGTAAAGTCAGGGTGATTGAGCATGCAACAGGTACCTCAAAGAAGAACCTCAGCATCAGTGCTAACGCCCCGAAACAGAAGCCAGGACCGATCTGTTGGGTGTAGACACTTTTGTCTGGATACAGCCCCTTCTTCTCTTTCATCTTTTGTAGCTGGAAGGAAAGAGAAAGCTTACCAAGTGTAATCACCCAGATTTAGCTCACCGCTCCGTATCCAGAAGCTCCTGTGAATGCTGAAATAAAACGGTGCAAAGCCCACAGATCAGCTCCCACAGGCTGCCTGTCTGTGGGAAGCACCTCTGCCTGCAACCTGCAGTGGGTCCTCTGGCTCTAATCCTCATCATAATGCTGCTTTCTTAATCTTCAGTCCCAAACACAGCTCAGGAAACATGTGCCCTTGCACACCCAGTCTCTGGGACAGCAGGTCCATGGGCTAGGCGATGCAGGGTGGTTCTGGCCTTGGTCCCGTCTTTGCCCATCCCTCCCATTGTGGCTTTTAGCTGCTGGCTGGGCAGTTAGATGTGGCTTAGGGACAGTGTATGGCTGTGACTTGCATTATGCTGTTTCCATGATGCTTGGTGGCATCTTCCTGTGATTTTTATCCCACCACTGAATCCTTCTCCATTCCTGCTCCTGCCAGTGACTCCACCACCATCCTCCTGCCTGGGCCCACAGCATCTGCTGTGAGCGGGCACAGGCTGTGGCATGGTACCTGACCATCCCAGACAGGTTCAGGCAGACTATGGTCAGATTCCTTCCCACTTTATCGCTGCCTTTTACACACATCTTCTGCTGGCTGCAGGGCACTTTACCAGACCCCTCTGCATCTGAGTAGCCATAAAAAACTCCATAAATACATTCCTCCTGATTAGAAATGCAGGGATGGGAGATGTGGTAGATTGCTCAGGCTGATTGAATCTGGCGTTTATCAGCAAGGCTGTTTGCTGTCTGCCTGCTTGCTGCCTGCCTTGAAAGAGAAGTGCTGCTTAACCAGCTGCGAGAGCTGGACCTCAAGGAGGAAACCACTGGCACAGCTCAGACCCCTCCATGCAGGGCTCAGCCCCTTCCCTGCCATGAGCATCCAGCCAGACCCCGTCACGGTGCTGTCCCTACGTACCCATTTCACAGTTATCACCAGGACGGCTGTCCCGATGGGTCCCGAGTAGACGCCGTAGCCCCAGCGGTCGTGGTAGATCCTCACAGCAATGGTGAGGACGCCAAACATGATGAAGGTTGATCTCTTCGGCTCGTCAAACTCTGCCAGGGCTGCGTGACACCGAGCACAGAGAGCATCAGGTCATCCCCTCCCGCCCTCGACTGCCCCCCTAAAGCCTTACTGGGGTCTGTCCCACCTGCCCTGGACACCTCAGCATTGCATCCAGGTCTGGATTGCCATTCTTATGCCTCATATCTGGGGAAACTGAGGCACACAGGCGACAAGGCGAACCATCCCAAGGCATCTGAGTGGTAGGTCTAGGAGCTGACTTTAGAGGTCTCATGTTGTGTGTGGGAGGTAAAGGAGATTTCCCAGCCATATTTCCTGCCTCAGTGCAGAACTTGGAGGGAATTGCAAAGACACTTGCACGTGGTGAGCCTGCAATTGCCTCTTGGGTTCATCTTACCCCTCCAATCCTTCAAAACTCTCCGGCTCATCCCTGCTGCAGCCTCCACCACCCCTCCCCGATAGGACCAGTGTGATGGGGACTGGGCTGCCTGGCTGTGCCGGCACCTGCCTGAGGTTTGCAAGCTGGAAGTCGCCAGTGTGAGTAAATTATTAGAGGCTTTTGTTTAGCACAGAATGGGGTAATAACTGATAAAAGTTATGGATCCCAGTGGGCTCCATGCTTTTCCAGCTCGCACAGCTGTGTTATGGCTGTCCTGGATTTGCATTCCGGGAAGCGTGCCCGAGGGTCTGTGTCCGCACATGTGTGCTTGGGCTTTACAAGCCACAGCGAGAGGCTTCCCTGGGCTTCAGTCACCACACCTTCCATGTCCTTGGATCATGGTTTTATAGGGAGTTTGGCTAAGGGATAATGTCCACATTTTAATCTCTGTTGTTTCCCTGCGGGTCAATATTTTAAGCGTCGTAGTCCGGGATTTGTTTGGGGTTTTTTTTTTTTCTTTTTGGGTTTTTTTCTTTTGCAAGGTTTTTAATGCAGTAATGAAGCAATCGAGTTGAATTTTGCTGTGAAGAGCCAAAGTGTCTGGACTGGCTCTGACCTACCCTGACACTGCTGTTATCCGTTGAAAATGCTCTGTGGAGTTTATTTGCCTTTTCTAGCTGAGCAGGGAGAGCACTGCAGTGCCATGGACAGGGAGGGACATGGACATGGAGACCACCCTGGGGGAACAGAGCCACTTCTATGGTTAATATTTCCCCCATGAATCTTTTTCCTGTGTGGAAGATTTATTTCCTTGTTTGCCTTGGAAGGGGGATGCTGCTGTCTGCACGGCTCGGCGGTGAAGGGAGGAGGATGGACCTGCACCAGGTGGAGGGGATGCTGCAGGAGCCCCAACCCAGCCTGGACAGAGGTCCTGTACCATCCCTGGACCCCTGAGGAGCAGAGGGGAAAGTCCTAGGGGAGACTGGGGGGCTGCACACTGGCGTGGTGACCCCAGCTCATCATCGAGAGGGGTGGGGACCCTGCCTGGCTGGGTGGGAGGCTACTAGGGATGGTCTGAGTCTGCTGAGTGAAACCTGGGCTGTTGGAAAGTGACTGTCCCCTCATCTCCTTCCTTACCCTGCTCTCTTCTGTCAGAAACACTCATGTCTTTCCACAAAACGTGTTGACAAAGTGGAAAAATGATAGGTTTGAGGTTTTCACCCTTAGTTCTGACAGATGTTTTTCCTCATTTCTATTATGCCTTGTTTCAGAGGCAAATGAGGGACAAAATTAGGAATAAAGAGAGTGAAGGGAGTGTGGGAAAAGGAAAACCGAGTTATAGGGTAAGGGTCAGGATTTTGAATAAAAGAAGGGAAGCAAAATATATTTCTGCCTTTTCTAAGCAGATCTTGTATTCCCTTCAGCCCGGACTAGGCTTTTGATAATGTAAGAAGGTACATTTCTTCTGACCTGCATGCTACCAGGTGGAAGATTCTGCTTTTCTCAGTGCCCCCAAGTTGGGACAGGACAAGCTGATGGACTGAGTATGGGGAAAATGAGGAGAAACAGGAGATTCTCTGGTGATGAGGTTCCAGATGAAGTCCTCAGAAAATTCTGTCCTGCCTTGAACTAAAAGCACAAGGCTGTGTGTGTCGCTTGCCAATTTGGAATAGACAATGCTGCTGTCGTAAGGACACGCACTGGGGCTGGTGAAGGCAGAGGAGCACACGACCTAACACAAACACCCGGCGCCAGAGCTCTGTTTATCATCTCCAAGAGCAAAACTTCTCCAGCCACCACCACTCAGGCCAGCTTTCATGTGTGTCTGGACCCCATCGAGAGCAATGGCTTTCCAAGGCATGAACAAGATAAAAATGGGCTGACTTCTGTAAAAGGAATCATAGAATCTTAGACTGGTCTGGGTCGGGAGGGACTCCAAGGATCACAGTGTTCCAACCCTGCTGCCACAGGCAGGGCCACCAACCTCAGGCCTGGAGCTACACAAGGTCCAGGGCCCCATCCAACCTGGCCTTGAACATCTGCAGGGATGGGGCATCCCGTCTTGCAGCTAAGTCTTGCTGGCAGCACCACTAAGGCCTTTCTGGGGTTCATACCCACTAACCTTCCCACCAACAAAGCCCACAGACTCTGCCTGACTTGCAGACATCGGTGTTTGGTAGGAACCACAGTGCTTACCCATCAGGGACACCCAGATGGACAGAGCAGTTCCATAGATGCTGAAGTACTCCAGGATATCGTAGCGCATGAAGCACAGCACTGATAAGCCGGGGCCATCACATACATGGTAAAACTACTTAAAAAGAAAAGAAGAAAGCATTAGAAAACCAGTTCCTTACCCACAGACCAGTAAAGGCTCTAATCAACTGGGTTGAAACAGCTTTGCATGGCTGTTGAAAGGATGGCCAGGCAGGAGCAGAACAGTCTCAGACACACCAGGGTCACTGATAAGCAGTAATGAATATATCTGAGATATAATGTCACTGTTCCTAACTGCAAATTTCTCGAGAATCAGCATTCTTCTCTCCTAGTACAAATTATTTGTGCATGAGCCTTGGTTTGCCTCTTGGTCCGTGCCAGAATTTGCAGTGTGATGACCAAGCTGCTTCGAGCTGAGCTGCAGGCGGTGCGGGGACGTCCTCTCCAGCAGCAGGACTCTGAGGTTACAGTTCTGATTGCGAAAGACTCTTGTAAAACAATTCAGAATGAGCGTCCTGATGAAATGTGTATAGATGCCAGGTCACTGTCCAGGCTAAACAGGGTTTATATGGCCAGAGCCTGAATACTGGGGAATTCGCTCATTAGTGCATTCCCTTAAAAGCTGCTGGTTCCTGCCCATTAGCTCATTGATTAGGTTATTTGCAAAATAACCCCCAACCCCAACACCCCATTGTCGTGCAACATAAATGCAAACCAAGCCAAGAGAAAACTTCCAGTGCCCTCAGAGGAAGGCTCCCAGCGTTTGCCTGCTGCGTGCCTTTTCCTCCCTGTGAGTTTGCTAGCAGTAGCACCAGCGTGCTTCACAGTTTCTGGAGAAGCCCCTGTGCTGCTCGGCGGGATGCCCTTGGAACAATCCTCGCCGCCACGGCCCAGCAGGGATGCTGATACTATTTTATAATGGGAATTGCTGCGAGTCCTTTGGCTGGCTGCTGTTTCTAGAAAAGATTGCACCACGGCTGTAATTCTTTGCTCTGCTTGAGGCTGGGTTTGGAGAGTCCAGAGACAGAGGGAAGGAAGGGTAGAAGATGAAGAGAGCGTTTCTGGCCAGCGATGGACATAGCCTTTCACTGCTCGGATGAGCTTTCCTGGGGGAGGAGGAGGAGTGGGATGCTACAAGAAAGGCAACAGCAGCAGCTGCTGCCCTTCCTACACCCCCGACCACGCTGGCAGCTGCCTTCCTTCCCTTCCCCACGCACAGAGAGTTTTGCCTCTTCAGTCTCTTCGGTGAGGACCTGTTCCGCCTCCCGTCGAAACACGGGCCAATTTTCCTATTGACTTCTCGGGGAGGTGGAGCAGACACAGGGCCGGTGCGAAGTGAAATCGTAGATGTCTGGCTTCCCTGGGGAGCTGGGGGGGGTGAAGGGGGGTGGAGCGGTGAGGCTCGGTTGGGACTTTTCTATTAACGAGTACTGGAGGTTTTATGGAACTGGCAGGATTTCTCCCCCCTCCATTGTGCTTTAATTGGAGGCTGAGAAGGAGAGACTGGCTTGGTTCAGAGCCTGGAGCTTTTCACACCAGGAAGGTCCTTTATCTACCTCAGGTCCCTGCCTCAGTTTCTCTGCCTCTGTACAAGAGATGTGACAACCCTCATGAGGTGCCTTGAGATGGGTGAGGAGAAGAAGTAAATGGGTTGATGGGCTGATTCCTTCATGCCTTTCAGAAAAGCACTGCTGTGGGGTTAAAAAGGAGTTTTTTTCCAGCGGGAATGCTGCTTTAGGCCCTCAGCAGTGATACAGAGCACTGGCATATATACACAGAGAACTGACTTTGTGCACTCACTCTTCCCACACAAGGGAGGGCAGGGTGATTCTCCCGGGTGCTACACACACTCTCCAACCACTCTGCCAGGGTGGAGGGTTAATAACTGTTTTTCTTGGTTGCTCAGCAGGATGTTTTAGTCTTTCCTTTCTCAGTGCAGAAACTCCCCTGACTCCAGCACTGCTCCCATCACCAGTTAGCTATTGCAAAATCAATATAATTCGGCTACGTGCTTTTGGTTTGAACGACAGAGGCATAGCAAGAGGCTCTGGATACAATTTAAACCCCAAATTCAGCACGGCCACTTACCAGCTGTGAAACAAAGGGAAAAGCCAGCTCTGAAACACTGCGAATCAATCCATTTGCCTCGCACCCAGGCCCTCTCCCCAACCTCAGCACCATAAAACACCACTAAATCAATGGAAGGCCACCCCTCAGGACCCCCTAAACTGAAGAACCAGCTACTCAGCACCATGCGTGGTGGGGTCTTCTGGGGGTTGCGCTTGCTGCTGTTGGGTGAGATCCAGCTACCCTTCCCAACGGAGACCTGATGCAGAGGGGTATTTGGGAGGGGGGTGGGACATGCAGGGAGGGGTACAGGGACATCTTACCGCCACGAAGAACATGGTGAAGAAGTAAACCATGGCTTCCATGTGGAAGCGCCGCTTGGCTGCGATGCTGATGGTAGGGAGGAAGACCAAGGAGCTGATGGTGGGCAGAAGGAGCTTGGCCACCAGCGAGCCCATGGGTGCCTCGTGGGATAGTAGCTCCCAAGGACAGGGTCTCTGCAAGCTGGAAGAGGGCAGAGGAGAAAACAGCCGTGGTGAGCGTGCTTTAAAATTTAAATGCCCTACGTGGCCGGGAGGACTGCAGGCAGGGAACAGCTGCTCCTGCAGCCGCCCCCTTCACTCCTGTCTCTCCCCAGCAGCAAAATTCTTGACACAGCCGGTGGCTCCTGGAGGCAGATGCTCTGTGCCCCACAAACTGCCCTGGGCATCTCTAAAGGAGCGAAGGGGAATGCCATCCTCACAAGCCTTGTGCTGGGTGTGTGTGGGGTGAGGATTGCAGGTTTGATTTCTCTCCATGGGGACACCCCACCTCTGCATCCTGCCCCACACCCAGCCTGTGTCAGTGTTGCTGGAGCAGGCTGGCAGGGTAAAACCATCCGCTGCTCTTCACTGACACCAAGTAGGGACGAGCTGGTGTGTGGTGGGTACCGGGGGGGGGGTGGTGTTAAACCAGCAGGATACGTTCTTCTACCTTTGCTGTACCTGAGAAATACACACTGAGCTCCAAATCTGCCTTTTATTTCCCTGTGAGGTCAGACCTGACACGAGAGGCCCTGCTTTAGTGAAGCCCATGCTTCGGTGGGACTTGGGCGAAGCAGTCTGTGTTGGAAGGGACCCCAGGAGTTCCAACCCCTCTGCCACAGGCAGGGCCACCAACCCCTAGGCCTGCAGCTACACAAGGTTGCCCAGGGCCCCATCCAACCTGGCCTTGAACACCTCCAGGGATGGGGCATCCACCACCTCTCTGGGCAGCCTGTTCCAGCCCCTCACCACTCTCCCTATGATGAGGTTGCTCAGCTGTGCCCTCCTGCTTTGCAGCATGGACACTTCCAGGAGATCTGTCTGAAATTCAGGAGCCAAGCCTCTCCAGGGTGCAGGAATTTGAGCGGATGACCATGCGGCACGGAAAAGCTGGAGGAGAGGAGACCGAAAGCCAAGCAGTGTTCAGGCTGCTAATCCACTCAGTGGCTTCTCTCTTTTATTATAACTTTTTATTATATCACTGCTGCTCCCCTCCTGGGTTAATATCTTTTCCTTGGAGCCTCGCAGGGATTCTCAGCATCTTTTCTGTACAGCTGTTCCCGGGACGCAGGGAGCAGGAATGCTACGCTTGAGCAACAGCCTTTGTGGCTGTGGGTTTTGGGAGGAGGCAGGGAGCTGCGATATGAGCCACCGTCTATTTTGGAGGCCGACGGGATGGTTTGCCCATCCCCTGGGAAGGGGGTGCGATGGAAAGGCAAGCATGCACAGAGGAAAAAAAAAACCAAAAATAAAATGCTTTTAAAACCACTCCAGCCAAGCTGGGAAGGACATCAGGAGGGGGAGTGCAGGGGCGCTGTGTGCGTGGTGAGATTGGCACAGCAGCATTGAAGCACTGACCTGAGAGAGCTGTGCCAAGATCCTTCCTCAGGCAGAGCTGAGACGAGCTGAGCTGTGCAGGGCTCCTGTTTTTAGCTGATATTGTAGGAACTAGATGATCTTTTACATGGACTAGATCATCTTGATCTTTCAAGGTCCCTTCCAACCCCTGACAATCTGTAACCATTTACGTTCCCTGGCTGGCTGTGGGCATCACCCCTCTGCAGAGTGTGGGGTGCTCCATGCTGCCCACACCACATCTCCAGCTGCCTTCCTGCCTGGGCAAGTCATAAATTTAACACAAACCCCTGCATATATTGAATCCCTACTGATAAATAGTGGAAAAACTCCAGTGTCCCTACTTACTGTGAAAATTAATCCCTCCGAGCCAGCACATAAATACCCTGCTTCTCCCCAGGCGTCCGGCCCTGAGTGGGAAGGAGAGCCGAGAGCCAGCACGCCCCGGAGTACCCTGTTCCTTTTCTGTGCCATATCCTCAGATGTATCCGTTCTTCTGTGTTATTCTTGCATGAGCTGCTTGGACTGAGGGCAGCGCTTAGGGCGGCTGCGCGCTGCACGGCAGGGCTTGTCTCCAGGAGACTTTCAAGTGGGATTGGGGTTAGCTGGTCACGCAGACCGCTCTGGATTCCTGGCTAAGAAAGCTACATCCATCCTGGCTTTTGTGGCCATGAGGTTGGCATCAGAGGGTTAAAGCATACCCCAAACCTTCCGGTGAGGGACAACTTCTACAATGGGGTGCAAAGCAGCCCCCTGTGCCCTCATAGGACCACTTGCAAGGACGTGGCACTGGTGTGACATGCCACCATTTGCAAGGATGTGCAAGGGCAGCAGACGCGCAGCAAGCTCAACGACGTCTGATTGAAAACAATACCACTGAGCAGTTGTTAAACACATCCCCTCTGCCCCCCATCCTTTGCCCAGAATCTAGCTGGAGCCCACTGGAAAGGAAACCCCGTTGGCTGCTGGATGCAGCAAGTGCCAGCCATGGCATGCTCTCCCCTGAGCAGGGAAGCGTTGGAGCTCTCAGGAGCAAGAAAACATTCCACAGGTTGTTGGGTTTTGGGGTTGGTTTTTTTTATTTCTTTTCTCTTCCAGCTGCACGCCCTGGGCTGGCGTTTGGTTTGCAGCCAGCACTGTAGGCAGAGAGGGAAACTATCCCCCTGGTTTGCACACGTGTTCCAGCTATTATTGAAAAAGAGACCCCAAAGTAAACCACAAGGCTAGGGGCAGGCAGGTGGTGAGCTCCTGTCGAGCTGCTGCTTAAAAGGTCTTTGTTCAGGCAGCAAACAAACCACAGCGCTAGACCCGGGCTTTGCAAACCTCCCCGGGAAGGAACCCAAGTAACAAAGGGCCAGGGCTTTGTTCTTTCCTCCCCCCGCCTCCCCTAAACAGGTAGGAAATGTAGAAAGAGCAAATTTTAGCTTTAAGTACTTCTGGAAAGCAAATTTTGAATCCACATTCCACAGGGCTAATTTGGTGTGGACCAGCGTGCATGCAGGAACGGTGAGATATATGGCTGAAAACTGGTTCCCAGATGCCAAAACCAGGTTCTGGTATGCTGTCCTGGATCTTTCCAGGGATAACGTTAACCACAGCTTTCTGTAAGCACTTCTACTCTTTCAGCTCAGACACTGCAGTGGAGGAGAGAGACACAGATAGTTTTAGGTTTATTTTTAATATGAGGGTGATAGTTTGAAAGTAGTGTATGTTGGAAGAGAGGGTGAGGGATCTGTGCCAGGGGAGAGTATTGGGAGTCTATTTGCCCTGGGATAAGTACAGGGGGATCTTTCATCCATGTGGGAATCGAAACCTGCGCCATAGTGAGTCCCCAGCTACTGCCAGGTGCGACACAACTGTGGCAGTGACACTGAAATGGAGAGCTGAGGTTTCAGTGCTGCAGTGCGAGTGTTGGCATGAGCGAGCGTGCATGGATCGCTGTGCCACCTCAGCCCTCACCCCGCAGCGTTAGTTGCCCCTTCCATCACTTCAGAGCCTTAATTTGTCATCTCCACAACACTCTGCTCATGCACTTGGGACTTGGGGATAATGGTGGAAAGCTGGACATTGCCAGGTGATGTGTGGGAGCTACAGGTCTAGAGCATCATGGTCATCCCCGAGGAGCCCTGAGCAATTTGAGGTGCACAGTGGCATCCAGCTCACAGAGGTTTCTTGTCTTCTTGCTGCTCTGCCTCGGGAAGGTTGATCGTGGAACCTCCTGCCACAGAAAGGCCTGGAGCATACCATGTGCATGAGCCCTTCCCTGCCCAGCTGGAGAAGGGGCGGCCGTAGCATCTGGACAAAACACCTCTCGTCACCTACCGCAGCCTGTGCTCATGAGACAGGTAGTGCTTGCTGGAGAGCTGAAAAGCCGAGTCCCCCCGGCACGGGGGAACAGAAGCCCTATAAACACAGAGGCACCAGCTGTGCCCAAGCCCCTCGCACGGCCAGTGCTGCAGAGCTGGTGCTGATCAACCGCAGCTCTCGCCCGCTCCCGTCCACAGCCCTGCCAAAGCACCTGCATCCTTCTTCTCTTTTATTAGTGGAATAAATTGCCACTTAAAATATCCGTTCGCCGCGAGGCCTGGCCCCATTTTAGGCAGCTTTAGCTGAATACTTGCCCTTAAAAAAAAAATTCCTCCTTTCCACGTCTATAGGATGCCCAGGGGGTGTGGAGTCTCCTTCTCTGGAGATATTCAAGACCTGTCTGGACACTGGCCTGTGCTACCAGTCCTAGGGAGCCTGCTTTGGCAGGGGGGTTGGATCCGATGGGTTCTGGGGGTCCCTTCCAACCCCTACGGTTCTGTGAGTCTGTGATTCCATGCCCCCATTGAATAAACCTGTTACACATATTCCTCACTTCACATATTCCTGCCTTCTTTGTTCCTTAGGGGTTTTTTCACTCTTCCCTTCTCCTCCCCCCATCATGGCCCATTATGAGCTTGTCACTGTTAATGAGGAGGACATCTCTTGTCACTGGGTTTCTATTGCTCATACCCTTTGGGGTGTCCTGGGAGGGGGGGTTGGCCATCCTGCTGCCAAATTTGGGGGGGTTTATTGCTCATTTCACAGTGTTTAATGGGGTTTTTTATTTACAGTCATGACTCCTGGAGCCCAGTGGTGATGTGAGGACCTCGGCTCTTGCGCCATTGGTCAAAAATGTCATTTTTTGGAAGAGAAAAGCTTGAAGTTGTGATGCTTCGAGGCTCAAAATCCAGAGGGGAATGAAACCAGTCTTCGGGTTTTGGGGAGTCTGACTCATGGTTGTTGAATGCCTGTGGTTGGCAGCGCTGCATAGCTGGTGTCCCTCAGCACAATACTGCACAACCTCCATGCGAGACTCATTCCATGAAAAGAACAGGCTTTGTACTTTCTTCATCTCTGCACAGCTAACATTTCAAACCAAGCGTGACCCGCCTGGAAGCTCCTCCAGGTTCTTGCAGGGACGTGTGCTCTTTGGGGACAGGTAAAATTAAAGTCTGCATGGGAAAAAAAATGGCTGGGGGAGGGGAGGGCTTTTTAAAGCCTTTGGAACTCTATGCCCATGACCATACCTGGGGTCACTGTGGTCACTTGTGGCTTTCAAACTGCCCGGGGATATTTTTTAATAGGAACCTGATGGTGAGAGCAGCTTGGTGGCTTTGGCTGGTTCAGTTTGACTCAACGTTTTGCAAACCTCTGTGGATGAAGCCCTCACGCTAACACGGCATAAATCATTGCTATCCACATTGCATGGAGGCACGCAGAGACGAAGTGCCTTGCCCAACACTGTGCTGTAGGTCACTCTGCAAGGGACTGGGACTGTCTCTAAAGGATACTTTTTTTGGTCTCTTCTTGCTTGTTTTAGTTACCCAGTGGTAGGCCATAGCCAGGGCTCTTGAGAAGAAGGTAGGGCTGCCTGCCAGGGCCTTTTTGGGGTGGGGGGTTTCCATATTTTGGTCCTCCTGGCAATGTCCCTGCCCGCTCTGTGGATGGCTTAGATCTGCCCACACTGCTCCAGGCTTGCCTGGAAATCATGTGTGTAACTGTGCAGAAGTGTTGAACAAACGGGTCATTTCTGTGGGCTGTCTTAAAAAAGAAGAAAATCAGTTAGTCCTCTCACCCCCAAGCAAAGATGAAGATTCTGGGAGGTCCTGGGCCAACAGACTCCAGACTACACTCCTTCTCCTCCTCCAGCCTGGCTCTCCTGGACTCGAGCAGGCAATTCAGTGGGGCTGGCTATGACAAAGCCATCCGGTCTCCCACACCAGCATGAGATCTGGGGCAGAAAAGGGCTAATTTTGCTGGTAAAATGGTGCTGGAATGCTGGAGCCCATGGCTGGGCTATGGCTCTGGATCACCAAGGACAGGTCCTGTGCTATGTTATTTACAGATGATCTGCTCTAGGCATGTGTTTGTGGCTCAGTGATGCTGGACATCAGCTCTGATGGGTCCAAGGGCTGGTGCTTGGGTCCAGATGGGAAGGTGTCCTGTGATGGGGAGCACAGCAAGATGGTCAACATCCTGTGCCTGGATTGGAGCTTACCATCGCTCTCTGCTCCAGGGCAAGGACAGAGGTGCCTCCACCACAGCAAAGCCTGCCCTGACCAAGGGATGGCCCCTCCCTAGGTGAGCGAGGGCCTGATCCTGCAAAGCACTGAGTGCCTTTGCTGAACTGAGCAGCCCCATCTCCTGCTGAGCAGCAACAGTGCCCAGCCCAGTGCTTTGTTGAACTCATTTCAGCCAAGGAAACTCCTTTCCTCTGCAGGCACTTCTCCTGCCAAACCAGCAGCCAGTCGCCGGCGACTCTCCCCCGGCTGGAGGAGGTTATTTTGGAGTGTCTGTCGCTCCTTTATTTGCACTCTGAATTATGCACGGCACCGGTTTGGGATGGAAAGCCTGGCAACTGCCTGCTGGACGGCTGCTGCGATTCCCTTGAGGGGTGGGGGGCTGTCGGGGTGAGAGCCCACCTTGCATGGTGCTGGGGAGGTGAATGCGCAGCGCTGACACGATGGGCTGCCTCGCCCAAGTGCAGGATGATGCAGGGCCGGCTCAGGGACCCTCACCCAAATCCTAAATTTCCCTGGGAAAGTCCAATATGAGCCCTTGGTGATTGTCCCTGGGTGGGAAAACCGCTCCCTGTCCATGCAGGTGCATCTTGTCTCCGTTGACTCGGAGCCCAAAAGCAGTAAATAACATCTGCAAATAATTTCTAATGCTGATGCCAAAGAATGGGAGATAAAACCTGCTGTTGTCTGAGCCCGGCCGTCTGTGATGAATGCTGTACCTGCCGGCAGCCTCCGCAGCAGCACCCACAGCCCCAGGATTTTGGGTGCAGCACTGGCCCCCTGGGGATTTCCCGGTGGTGGGAGCGGGGCGGGGGGGCAGTCCAAGCCCTGCAGTGGGGTTTGGCTGATGTGAAGCTGGACAGAGGCTGGTGTTTTAGATCTGCTCTGCAGCGTGTTGTGTTTGTCAGGCCTGGTTGTGCTCCCGCCGAGGCCATGGCATCGCTCCTGCTGATTTCACCAGGACGGGCCGGGGCTGCGTAAGCTGCGCTGCTGCGGCCAGGGATAACACTGCCTGATTTATGGGAGCAATCAGTTGCCACTAGAAGCTGGTTAGGAATTTTCCGATGAAACGGGGGATTGCGTCAGAAACTGCTGAATCATCTCAACTGTTTCAGAAAAAAATTTAAAAAAAAATAAAATTAAAACCACCCCCCTCATCCTCTGGCTTTGATGAACTTTTGGTGAAGCACAGAGACTGAATGCATCTTGCCTGCTGCAGGCTCCACCAGCGTTTACCTTGGGGACAGCCTTCCCCCTCTCCTTGTTTTCCTCCCCCCCCCTCCATTATTCCACAGCCCTGGGGCATCCCTACGGCAGAACGGGGTGTGGGGTCACCCAGGGATGGGGGTCTCCTGGGTTGCAACCTTCTGCCAAACCCCAAGGCTGGCGGGAGTGCAGGGTCAGGGGAGGTGCTGGTTCTTGCATGGACACAGGCTGCTCTGGCGTTTTCAATGTGAAATATTTTGATGCTTTTAAAACCTCTCGTGTTCAGACTTTTCCCTCCTGGTTGTTCCAAAACGGAAAGGGTTTTCTCCTGTGTGTCTCGGGCTGGGATATTTTGAAATGCAGAAGTTGGGTGAACTCAAGTGCTAAATTTTCCCAGTGCCCTGGTCACAGCCAACCAATGGAAAATTGAAAGTTGAAAATCAACCTAGCTGGGTAAATTAAAACAGGCTGGCAGACGTTTAGCCAAACAGAAAAGGAGACTTCATTTCCCATGTAAATTTTTTGGGAATGGATTCTCTGCTCAGCTCCACAGAGCCATCCCTGGGAGGACTGGGTCCCAATTAACAGCATCTCAGACCTGTAGCAATTCCCACAGGGTGCTGGGCACTGTGCAGTGGGTCTGTGCCCTGTGTCAGGGTCAGAGCACACACCAAAACCTTGCAGTTTGATCTGTGGCAAATGAGGACAGGGCTGAACATTGCCACGGAGGGCCATATGTGTGGTGATAGCCGTGTTAAGCTGCAGTGACCGCCTTGGGTACAGAGCCAGTGCCAGGCTGAGGTGCCTTGCTGGGAGCACTGGTTTTGCCCGGCGTGGGGCAGATCTAGAGGGGAAGGAGAAAAGGTTTGGGCTGGAGCATCTCGGGTGCAACGAGGGAAAGCGTTCAGGTGGGCTGTGCAAGGCTGTGGGGATGTGACCGCTGCCCGCACAGGGGGGGTGTGCAATGGGATGCAGAGGAAGGTGTGTCATTGTGTGTACGTCACTGTGTGCGTGGGGTGTCTCATCAACCACACGTTACAGGTAAAGCTCACCGCATGTACCATGTGTGGGTTACGTGTGCCACACGTGTCCCTCCTTACCCCATGGGCTCTTCGCTCCAGCACACACAGGCACAGCAGGTACGGTACCTGCAGGGCTGTCACTCACCCGAGGGGACCGTCCTCACCCAAAATGCCTCTGCACGCGCACCAAGCCCGTTTTCTGACCACCACCCCTCTCCCGCACGGTAGAAGCCGTAGCGAGCCGCACAGGAGCGCGGGGACCTGGTTTATTTTTCAGTAGAAAGTGCAATTAAACACTTGGCAGGCGGTGCCCGCCCAGCCCTCCCCGCACTTCCAGAGCCGGGATGCGGCCACCCGCTGCCAGCCGAGGTACCGGCTTCCTCGGCCACTCGGTGCCGGCGATGCGGGCGGTGCTGGGTGGGTGGGAGGGGTGGGAGCAGCAGGTACCGTCCCCCCCAATCCGGGGAGGTTAGGGGTGGGGGGAGCGCATCCCTCCAGGGGATGCCCGGGGGGTGCCCGGAGCTGCGTGTGCCGGGCGGGCGGTCGGCGGGGACGCATGCGTGCGGGCTCCCCCCGCCTGTGCCCCCCCGGCCTCGCCGCAGGAAACCGGCTGGCGGCCGCGGGCCGGCGCCGGGGGAGGCGAGGGGTTAACCGGGGTGGGGGCATCCCGGGCCGAGAGGTGTGAATTCCGCCCGCTTTCCTCCCCCCCCCCCCGCCGCCTTCCACCTCCCGCCGCTATAAGAGCGGCCGGCGCGGGCTGGGGGGAGCCACTGCGGCGGCTCCTCCTCGCTGGAAGCCCCGGCGCTTTTGGCTGCCCTTTGAAGTCGGAGAGGGAGAAGGAGGGAGGGAGCGTCTGGGGCCGCCGCCGTTGCTGCTGCTGCTGCTCCGCGCCGCTACCGCCCGGCCCCGGAGCATCACCCGGCCCCGCCGCCTCCAGGTACGGCCCGTCCCCGACAGGGATGGGGTGTCTGTGTGTGTGGGGGGGGTGTCGCGCCCCGCCGGTCCCTTTCCCACTCCGCTGCATCCCCCGCCCGGCATCGCCCGCCCGCCGCGGGCAGGTCCGCGAGCTGCCGGCGGGGCTCCCTCCGGTACCGGCTCCGCGATGCTCGTGGGCGATACCCCTCCCCCCCCCTTCTTTAATTTTTCCTTCTCTTTAAACACGCGGCTCCGACCGGCTCCGGGGTAAACGCTGAGCGAGCTGTTATTGGCTTTGGGTCAGAAGTGTCTGGGAGCCTTAATGAAAACCAAGTGTAGGCAGGGCTCAGCCACCTGTCCCCGGGAGCCCCAGCCAAGCGCCCCGGGCTTCCATTAATCAATGGATCTGCCTCTTGGAAAGTGTCGTTTGCATGTTGGACCTCTCCCCTGGGGTGCTCTCAAAGCCGAGTTTGGGGACCTGGAAGCCCTCTCCGGTGATTTCCCTTAAGCCAGATACCAAAGCCTCGCTGGCACTGCCGGCAACCCTGCGCTTCCAAAAGCGTTACAAAATCCTTTGTGAGGCGATGAAAAAGGGGGAGGAAAGAAGCTCTTCGAGGTGCAAACCTGTAGTCCTGCCCCCTCTCCACGGGAGCATCACCTCTCACACCTCCCTGCTTCCCAAAGATGCTGCCTAGTTACTTCTCAAGGGAAATTAGCTTAGGGGGAGAGGGTTTTTTTTCTCTTTCTTACAGACATGAGCTGCTTTGATTGCCTGGAAGCATGATTTCCTGAAACCTGCTCCTTTCTGGCTCTTGCAGTGAGGCTCACAATAAAACGTATTGTGGTTTTGAGCTGGGTTTTTATTTAAGAAAATGCCATTCTGGGTTACGCTTTCATGAGGCAGATGGAGAGAGAGATGAAAGGCTGACACTTGGGATGCTTTGCTTCTGCTCTTTAATTGTGGGTGCTTTCTTTTCTATAAGAACAGGCTCCTTCCCTGGGAATCAGTGGGAATTAGAGTGGAACAAATGAAAAAAGGAGGGGGAAAAAAAATTAACGGCTGTTAATTGTGTTTGTGTTTGTTATGGAGCCTTTCATCTCCTTCTAGGAGCAATTCCCTAAATGGGGATATTCAGTTGTGCTGCTTTTATAGAGCCAGGGACGCTTCTTGTTCCTTGCTGCTTCTCCTGCAGCACTGGCTTTGATGTATGCTGTGTGCTCCTCCACAGGCTTGGAGCCTCTGCTTGTGCTGGTGGTATCAAGGGCAGCCACTGGGAACCAGTGCAGGATTGTGGTCTGGAAGATAAGGGAGATGGGATGCGAACCTGTCCCTGTGTTAATGCTTCCACTAATTAAATATAACCACTGGGTCAAGCCCTTGCTGTCCCTGGTGGTTGGTGTCACTGGGAAGGCTGAAGAGGATGTGTGCTGTGTAACCCAGGCTGCAAAGCAGCCCCCGCTCTCAACAGGCAATGGGGTGGACAGGGGTTTCTCTTAGCGTGGTGTCTGGCTGCTTTTTAGGATGAAGGTATCTAAGTGGAGGTGGAGCAGCGTCTCCATCGGTGTGCGATCACAGCTGAAAGGCACCCTGGCCCTCCTCCTTGTGGGCAATGTCGCCTTTGTGATAGCTCAGGTAAGTGCATCACCTTGCTGGGGGTTCTCTGGGCTTTAAAACTCTGGGGTGTCTGGGGTGGGTAACCCTGGGAATTGTGTGACTGTATGCACATTGGGTCTCCAGCAAGCGTGAGGATGTATGATTGGGCTTAGCCCTTCAGTCTGGGCTTATCCCAAGCTGTGCCTTCCATGGCTAAGAGTGTGCAGCCCTGGGAGGGATCTCTGCAGAAGGCTCTTGGGCGAGCATGGCTTTCTTGGTCCCACTTGCTTTGCATGGAATATCTTATCCCCTTCCCAGTAAACACAGAATTACAGAACTCCCCTAACCAGCAGGTGATTCTGGATGGGAAAATACTTCCCTCCCATGCAATGAGCAGTAGGTGGGACCCTTGGGATGCCCCATGCCCCTTGTGAAGGGGGCACCACACTCACTGAGTGCAGATGTGTGATGGGGACACTGCTGGTGGAGCAGCTTTCTTGGTCTCTGATGTGTGGTCACACCACTGCCTGAGGGGTGGGAGGTGGGGGTGTCAAGGGACATCCTGAAGTGATAAACCCACTTTGGCACCTGTAAAGAGAGCACACAGGTTCCTTCATCCCGCTGTCAGGCTCTTCTGCTGCAGAGTGGGTTTGCTTAAGTTTTCAGTGAAGCTTTTAGCTGCAACCAGCTCTTCAGCTCCCCGAAGTCACCGTGCAGCAAGAGTCAGAGCACGCTGAAAGACTTGGAGAGGTTAGGGGTGTTTGGGAACTTGGTTTGCCAGCAGAGCGAAGCAATGAAGGTTTCCTTTCCTGAGGAATCCCAAATATTGCCATTTCATTCCAATCTGTAATGAAAACAACTGGGAAAACGCAGGGTTTCTGGCAAGATGAAAATCTTGGGCTTGACCTCAGATGGAGAAGGAAATGCCCTGTGAGCTCGGGGCAGGCTGGGTGAGGGATGACTTCTGTCTCCCCGTGCCGGCTCTGTGGTGCGGATGCTGATTGCTGCTTCTCTGCCTGATGCTTCGAGCAGGACCTGATGCAGACCTCCAACAGCCTGGAGGAAGGGGCAGATGTCACTGCGTACTGGTGGGGAGAGTGGACCAAGTGGACAGCATGCACCAGGACCTGTGGGGGAGGCGTCAAGTCCCAGGAGAGGCACTGCCTGCGGCAGAGGTAGGGCTTGTGCCTGCCAGGGCATAGAGACCTCCAGCTTGCTGGGGATGGCCTTGATCTAGAAGGTCATGGCTGGATAGATAAGCACTGGTGAAGAGGTCTGGCAAACACCACTTGTGTGGAAGGTGAGTATGTCCCTGAGCATGCTGCTGTGAGGATGCTGGCCCATGGGCATCCCTGCCAGGAGGACCAGCCAAGCTACTCCTGTGCTGGCCCTGAAGCTTCTCCTGTGGAGATCAGTGCAGTTGGGCAGCAGATGTAGTGCAAGCTCATTCTCAAGGCTTCTGGATGCTGCAGCAAGGACTCTGTGGTTCAGGTTTGGTTGGGGTCCTGCTGATCCTGGCTGCTTTCTGCCTTCACTGGGCTGCGTGGCTGCCAGGTAGCACCTTGCAGACCGTGTCTCCATGGCACCTCCTAGGATGCTGAAATAAGAATAGCTGATGCTGCAGGTAGCAAAGCCAGAGAGACCTTTGCTGTAGACTCCAGTGAGACCGTGACAGACCTCTGTGGCTCTGCTACACTGAGACTGCTCTTGCAGAAGCAAGGGGCAAATATATTTTAAAAAGGGAAAAGAAGGGTTTGTGACCCCTGACTAACCATCGTTTCTTTATTCAGAAGAAAGTCAGTGAGTGGGCTGGCTAATAAAACTTGCACTGGAACATCCAAAAGATACCAGCTCTGCAAAGTACAAGTAAGGATATCCTTTTTCTCCTCAGGAACACTCGATAACAAAACATGGACAGTCATGCTTGTTTTGTGTAGTGGCATTTCTGGGCCCCTTGAAGAGGGGACACTGTCCTGTAGCTGTCACCCTACTGCCCCTCCAAGCAACTGGAGTTCCCATCACTATTATGTCAGGGCTTTGGGCCTTTTTGCCTGTGCTGGGGGCCATACAACTCAGCGGGTGGTTCTTGTACCATCTCCTGGGGTGGGTGGTTTCCCCTGGCTGTCCCTGCAGTGGGAGGAGGAGGATGGGGCAGGCGATGGAAGCACTCTTTGCAGCTGGTCAAGATGTGCCAGAAACCTTTCCCACGTTTTGTTTTCATCAGGATATTAATGTATCCCATTCTAGGAGTGCCCTGCGAACGGAAGGAGCTTTCGAGAGGAGCAGTGTTCATCATTTAACTCCCATGTGTATAATGGCAGGACATATCAATGGAAACCTTTATATCCTGGTAACAAGACACTCTTTGTGTGCTTCATAATGCTTAGCCAAACTATTTTGATAGTTATGATGCTGTAGCCTGCAAGAAGGCTCCTCCTCTGCTGTTTTAAAGTGATTTTTGTTTTTTTCCAGAGACACTATCGACTCTCTCCCAAGCTCAAAGGCACATTTTGCAGCTTCAGGGTAGCTCAGAATTAAAGCAACATGAAATTGTGGCTGTAGCCTGTGTTGGTGTCAGCTCCTGAGGACCAGAGAGCTGAAAGGCTGGAGGAGGATGTAAGAGCATGGGGTGATGGACTGTGCTGGTGGGGAGAGTCCAGCTCACCCAAACAAGTGTCCTTTGAGCTGGGGCTGTGACTGGCTACGTTGCTTTTGGTGACATTTGCTCACTCCCACACCCTTGGTGTGCTCTGACAAATGTCCCTGAGATGCTGTCAGTCAGTTTAGTCATCTGGGGTGAGCGATGCAGAACTACAGGAGTAACTTGGGAGTCAGAGACAGAGATTTTTTTTAATTTTCAGGTACCTAACTTTTATAGAGCAACTATCACAGCCGGTTTTCACACCTGCTGGGAACCCAGGACCTTTCTCCTGAGGCAGGGCTCCTGAGTGCTGGTTCTTCAGATTCAGTGTCGTTTGGGTATCTAAAAAATAGAGATGGGGTCTAATGTAACTTTCTTGTTTTAGGAGTCTCTGTACATACCAAAGAACAGGTGTGTTTCATAAAATTACTTACCACCTCCTTTTCATGTGAAACAAGCCCCTGTCCCACCAGCCTTCTTGGCATGGTAGAGCATGACCCGTGCAGGCTGGTTAGCTGTAACTACTTGGCTGCTTTTGGCCCTTCCTTTGCTATGGCAAAGTGACAACTACTTTGAACGTACTTGCTCTTCAGGGTGCTTCACCAGAATAGTTACAGTGAATTGTTTTGTTTCTTAGCAGGCTTTCACCTGGCTCCCAGGGGATTTGCAGGATAATGTTTTGACATTGATGCTGTCTTGCTTGGGCACAGAGGCCAGTGGGTATAATGACTGCTTGCTAGTTGGTAGAGTTCAACACTTAGTGCTGGGTTTCTGATGCAAATACGAATTTGTCATTTGCTTCCTGTGGATGTTACAAAAGGTGGGGACTGCTCAGCCAGTGGATGCAGCCAGCCTGTGGAAAACAGGGTGGATTAAGCCCAGCTCTTGGGTGAATGTTTATGGAAAAGCTCTTATGTTTTAAACTACTATGGCTTTGAATATAGTTTTACTTGTAATGTATTTATAAAATATACCTATGTTAATTAATTGTTATATGCATGTTCATGTCTTGACATGTATTTGTAATGTGTACATACCCACTACTGCAAGCCCTTGCACAGAATAGTGGCTGTTGCTGCTCCAGCACACCCCCTGGGCTGATGCCTGGTGATGCTGGTGGTATCGCCAGCGCTTCTGCTCCTGGCAGCAGAGGGGACTGCCTGGCTGTGCAAAGGTTTGCAGCAGCATGCTGTCAGAAGTGCAATCTCCTGTCCAGCCTGAAGCACAAGAGATGGTAGCTTCTGAACTGCTGGCTGCTGTGCACTTGTGCTGTTGCTGCTGTTGTTTAGCTTGGCAGAGATTCATTGACATTGCTAGGATGAAAGTTGTTATGTTTTCTGCTGTTTTTGAATGTGTCTTTATATCCTTTCCCCTTAGATGACTATGTTCACATTTCTAGCAAGCCCTGTGACCTCCATTGCACCACTGTGGATGGTCAGAGACAGTTAATGGTTCAGGCTCGGGATGGAACATCCTGCAAATACACTGATTTCCGAGGGGTTTGCGTGTCTGGAAAATGTGAGGTTGTTAAACATTATAGCAAAAATCTTGTTGTTAGCATTCAGAAAGTTACAATGGGTGCGACCTCTGCCTGACCTGCAATACACCTGTTGTGTGTTTTTAGCCCATTGGGTGCGATGGCATCCTCTTTTCCACCCACACCTTGGATAAATGTGGAGTTTGCCAAGGAGATGGGAGCAGCTGCACTCATGTGACCGGCAGTTATCGGAAGGGGAATTCTCATCTTGGTAAGGCTCTTGGGACCATTGCCTCTGTTTGTGCTGGCAGGCTGTTTTAAAAATGTATTTATTATTTTTTGGTGAATAGCTTATAGTGCTGAGCAACTGCCCTGGTTTGGTGTTTTTTTCCTGTGTGTTAAAGTCACTGGGGAGTTGGGGCAGGGGGAGCCTTCTTTAAAGCAAGCCAGTAACCTTGCATGGTGCTTGGCAGAAGCCTGAGGTCTCTGATGCTGGATGGGGCAAAGGGTTATGCAAGAAGCTGGCGTCTATTTGAGTATTATTTCTCATGACCTGGTAAGACTAGAAAGAAATGACTTGTAATAACAGGAAGCTGGGATATTTTGAAAGACCAGGATTTCCAAAATTAGTGTGATGTAAAGCAACAGGAACCTACTTGTCCTAAGTATAATGATTTAACTTGAGCACAATGATTAATGCTGTCTGAGAATCTGTTTAAGATGGAACAAGCTTTGGTAATACCAGTAGCCTTAGGAGGACTTGTCCCATCACTTGCCTGCTACTGAGCAAAGGGAGTTGGAGGAGGAACACATTGTAATCTTGCTTTTCTGTTGTCATAAGGTCCTGTTTGCAGCCTAACTGATACCAGCATTAGTTTTAAACCATAACTCCTTAAAAATAGCTCCGGGTCCAGCCCCACTGGCTTGATGTATCACAACATTGACTGTTGAGAGCTTGGTTTGGATTATCGGTTACAAAGTTCCTTTCATTAATCTGTAGTTTCCTGTAGGCTATTCTCTGGTAACACACATTCCTGCTGGAGCAAGGGATATCCAGATAGTAGAGCGGAAAAAATCTGCAGATGTTCTGGGTGTGTATAACCTCTTGGTACTTCCCTGTGCTGCACGCCGACACCAGCTAATGCTTTTTCCAGCACCAGTATGAATGGAGCTTTATTGCAGACATGAGCTAAACCCATAGTCAACGTAAATCACAACTGTGTTGTCTAAGCCAGGGCTCTTCTTGTTGCTGTCTGAGCACCTGGGCTGCATATCTCAGTGTTTTCATAGATTTAATGCCTTAACTGTTGGTCAATATTGTTGCCACTTCAACAGTGTATGACAAATGCACTGGTGCCAGGTCACAGATGGCACAGTGACTTCACCTCTCTTGTGATTTCCCCTTGATCTCCTCACCCTTGGGGAATGTGCAATGGCCACGCGACAGGAGCACTGAGGAGATGTGACCTCACTGAGATATAGGTGGCTATGCCATCCATCTTGTGGGGGAGGTGGCAGAGCTGCTCAGGGGGAGCGTGGAAAAATCTGGGCTTGCCCAAGAGAAGCACATCATCTGCCTCAGAGGCTCATGGCCATATGCACAAAGGCTTGAATGTCAAAGACTTGAATTAGTACAGTTCCTGGGGTAGCTTGGGATGAGCCATCTTGGGCCACCACTGGATCAAGCAGCATCAGCTCAGTGCTCCCAAGGAGGCACCTCCTGCTGTTGGCCATCTGAGTTTGCTTGTTGTCTGTAGAGCATGTGGTAGTGCCAAAAGGGTGAGAGGAGCCATGTACCCAGGAGTCTGATGTAGAGGGGCACATCACCCAGAACTCTGGGCACATAACTAGCATGATATGTGCTGGACAGGCTTGAGAAATGTGCTGTGACATAGGAGAAACACTTGTTTTATTACTGTGATGCTCAAACTTTATCCACTAACCCCCCAGTCAGCAATACTGCATGTCCTGCTCTTACATGTCATGGCACTGACTGACTCTTTCTCTCACTTGAAGCTGTGGCTGATGAAGCTGGGTACTACTTCTTCAATGGGAACTACAAAGTTGACAGTCCAAAGAACTTCAACATTGCAGGCACAGTGTTCAAGTACCGCAGGCCCATGGATGTCTATGAGACTGGCATAGAGTATATTGTTGCACAAGGACCAACAAATCAAGGCTTGAATATAATGGTGTGCTCTGGCTCTGTTTTTAATGGGGGGGGGGGGGGCGGGGGGTGTGATGGGGAAAGGAAAATCTGTGTTGGACTGAGGAAGGGGTGGGAGTGGGAGCTGAGTCTTGCTGTGGCTTCCCAGGTTTCCTGGGCAGTTTGAGGAGGAGAGTGGGAACACTGACTGTGCCCAGTTCCTTGCATGAATCTGTTTTACTTGCGTCAGTGCTCTCAGATGCAGGCAGGGCTGAGAATAACCAATGTGGGCTTGGTAACCCCTCTCTGCAGGGAGAGGATGCCTCAGGCACTGAGGGGGGGAGAGTTCTATTTCTTGGCATTTCTAACCAAGTTACCTGGCAAGAAAAGGAAAAATAAGAAACAGGGCTATGTAGCTTAGGGAAGTGCACAAAACTTAACTCCCAAATCTTTCCTGACAGCAAGCTGTCTAAAACCAGGTGTATGAAGAAAAGTCACTTAACTTTTCATCTGGGCAGCCAGCCAGAGCCCAGCTCCTGTGATGTTCTAGACAGCCCTGGGCCCTGCTGGAAGGGGTAGGGATGGCTCTTTGGGTGCTTAGAAAGCACCAGGCCATTAAAAGGTGTTGTAGTGTACCTGCAGGTGAAGGGGTGTGTGTGCTCCTCATTCACCATAAAGCCACCCCAAAATAGGTTTGTGAGGGATGGTCAGTAACTTCTGAAGTAGCTCCATCAAGTCTCTGGTTGCTCAGCAACAGAGAAGGGAGCGTGACCTGCTGCTCCCAGTCCCTGAGCTGGGGCTAATCCCCAGGGGAGTGCTGCCAAATAACCCTTGGAAAATTGTGCTGGCTCCCAGTTGTAAGGAGCTGGCAATGCAAGGGGAAGCAGATTGGGAAGAGCAAAGTAGATGCTCACCAGCTGTCAAGTCTGAGGTGAATCACAAGCTTTGTGTGCCACATCCTTGCTGTGCCCACTAATAATGTAACTTGTTTGCCAGGTCTGGAATCAAAATGGCAAGAATCCATCCATCACGTTTGAATACACCCTCCTGAGGAAGCCACACTCAAAAAACCTGCAGCCCATCTACTACACCTTCTCGGAGTCAGAGAGTGAAGAAAGCAGGGAGTTTGATGGAGATGTGCCAGTGGGATTTATCCAGCACAATGCAACCTATTTTGGGAAAATCTCCAGGGAAAGGATAGACTTGGAGAACCAGGTGTTTGGAAGACAGGACATGGAGGAAGATTTAAACTTGAGCAAAGGTCAGGAAACCAATGAGGTCTATGAAAGAGCAGAAACAATTGACTGTGAGCCAAAACTGAAGGGCAAACAACCCCAAGGTAAGGAGGAGACTTGGGCCTCACTGTTCTGCTTCTCAGAGCTCTTGTTGAGAAATGCTCTGTTTCTACCTTTGGTGATTCTGCTGGTTTGTTTTTTGGAAACCTTGGAAAGTTCTTTAAAACATCTCTGCTCATAAATCCTCTTTGCCCTTCAGGTTCTGGTTTCTGGTGGGTAGGGGGTTGGATGTGGGTAAGGTCTCACTGCTGGTGCCCTGCCGTGCTTTGCCTCATGCCAAGGACAGAAGGGAGCCCTGGGTGCACTGAGGTCCCATCGCAACATCTTCCATCACCTCCCACCTCTGCCCAGCCCCCAGCAACCTCCTTCCCACTCCAGCCCATTGGGCATCCCACCACCAAACTGCCTGGAATGCTTTCCCAGCATGGCTGCATGGGCTCTAGGGCCAGGAGGGCATCTTCCTTTCTGACCTCTGCTATTGCTTGGGCCAGTGCTGGCAGGTGCTGAGCGGTAGCAGGGTGAGCCCCACAGAGCTGCACACCCTTCCCAAAGGGGTACAACCCCATAAGATTCCCCTTCCTCAAGAACCCAGCTCCTCCCACTAACCTCCCAGGTGGCTGCTCAGGCTCTGTTGTGCCCCTGCTGCTCCGGGCTGCTTTTGCCTCCCAGCCTGAATGCATTTTGTGGTTGTCACTGTTGTTTCCCCCTGTTGGCTCCAATCTAGATTCAAACGTAACCAGGTCTACTTACCAGACAGACCCTGAAGACAGAGACTTCAGCCCCAGGTTCACCTCCAGGGAATTCCTTTCGGAGAATGCCATCACAGACAAGCTGCTGGACAAGGCCTCAGACTCCAAGGAGCTGATGCTCAACATGACCATGAACAGCATCTTTGCCCAGGGAGAACAAATCAACTCTGTGGGGTCACACATTGACAGCCTCTATGTTGACTACGAGGACACTGATGGCATTGTGACCTACACCATTAACAGCACCTACATGGAGCTGAGCAATGGCAAAGCCAGCAACACATCTGCAGAGACACCGTTTTCAAATGCCACAGTCACCATGACCAGCCCTCAAGGGAACAGAACCCACAAAGCAAGGTAGGAGACATGTCTAACTACAGTCCATCCTATTTGGTGCTGTTCTTGACTCGTAATACCCCTGTGCTCAGTGCAGACCCCATTGCATGGTTTCTATATGCTTCTGAAGTCAGAAGGTAAGTGGGGGTAGGATGATGGATGTGAAAGCTCTTTTTTTCAGGACTTAATTTGTAAGGAAGGGACAGAGGTTTGGGAGCAGAAAGTCAAGAGAGTATTTAAGCAACAAAAAACTCCTTAGTGGGGGTGTTGGCATGGCCATGCTGATGGCTGTCATCTGGTGCACTACTGTGGCCATAAAGAAGCTGCTTCATTTTGTCTTCTCTTGACTCCCTGCTCTGATTCCCCAGGGCCCTTTCTCAAGTTTTGATGCAGCAGAAGTTGGTCCTGGGTCCTTTTTAACCCACCCTGTTGACTGCCACCCATGATCCTCCTTGCTTGTGTTGGCAGGAGCATATTCCTAGGCATGGCCCTGCTTGTTCCACAGCTGCTGAAGAGGTAGAGCAGGACAGCAGGAGGTCTTCTGTAGGAAAGAGCCTGGGCTTGCTACCTTGATGGGTGCAGAAGCAGTGCCATTAGTCATTACTCTGATAAGAACATCAAAAGCTCTCCAGTGGGAGCTCACGGATTGATACTGGGGCTGTCACTCCCATGTCCCTTGAATACCTGGTTCCTAAACTGTAGTGGAAGGTTAAAAGAACAAAAAGCAAAGCTTGATCTATCTTTAGCAGCAAAATTCATCCAGGCAAGGGTGGGCTGGCTGACAGGGAGTCTCAGGGTAGTGCTCGTCCACACATCTGTGCCTAGAGTCTTTTGGGGTGCCCTGGGCCTTTCTGAGGAGTTTCCACAAGTCAAAGCAGTCTGTGAATAGCTGAGGCTGAAACAAGTGCCTTGGAGTCACTGAGGCTCACAGGTGTGGATTTGGGTCCTGCTGAGATGTGGGTCTCTTCCTTGTTCTGCTGCTTTAACTCTTCTGTCTCCTGATGTCCTCCTCCTTCACTGGTGATGAAGGCTGGGATGCTGAGCTTCAGAGGATGTAAAGCCCTGAGCTCTCTGCTTGTAGCTGGCTGTATTTACCCAGAACTTAAACTAGCTTGTGCTAGAGCAACTTATGCTAAAGAAAATGTCCATGAAGCCAAATGTATCAATGAACTTCTTAATGTTAAGGACATGAAAACAGTGCCAAGGGCTTGAGTCTACCATCTCTTCTCATGGCTTGCCTTGGAAAGGCTGCCTTCAGCTGCTGAAGCAGGTGTTGTGCAGGCACAAGGGTCTGCCCTGCCCTGGGGGGCTGTCTCATCCCCTCTGGGCTCCCTGGTAGCCTTGACCCACACCTCTCTGCCAGTATCTGCTAAAGGGGTCAGATGCTTTCCTGCCTCCTGGGAGCACAGGGACCTTTACACCTTTCAGCACAGCTCAGCTATACGGGCTGGCACTGGCTTCAGTTCAGGTCTTTGTGGTACTACAACCCCTTTTGTATGCCTGCCCCTCTCTTGGAGGCAGAGGGTGAGGATTTAACCCCCTTCAGGCACTTTGCCTAGCTCTGCCACACTTTCCCCATTCTCCTGGCTCTTCTAGAGTGAAGGGAATAAGAGGGAACATTGTAGAATAGAATAGGAACTCTTCAGATCTAAACATAAATATCAAAGATGTTTAGTTCAAGCTTTGCCCTAGCCAGAACTCTGCATCCAGATGCAGCAAGATGCTCAGCTCCTCTCTGGCTGAAAGGTCAGTGCAGGTGGGGTGCAGGAAACATGCTGCTTGGAGACATGCAATTTGATTTTTTTTTTTTAATTTATTTTTTAAATGTATGGGAGGAAGGCAAGAAAACAACCTGTACCTCATCTTAAGAGGCTTCAGCTCCCCTCTGGAGGCTTTGCTGTCACCCCAGCAGTTCAGAAAGTCCCAGAATGTCACCAACAGCTGGAGCATCTGGCTGTGTAGGCACTTGTGGAGGAGGGATGGACAGGCATGCCTGCCAGCTCAGTGCAGGGATGGGTAATCCTTGTGTGAAGGGACTGTTGGGGCAGAAGGGACTATTGGGACAGCCTTCTCTGTCCCTTTCCCCAGCTTCTTATTTACTGCTTTGAGCCTGCTCATTGCTAATAGTGTCTTCTGGGTGGGAATGATGGACAAGGAGGCTCAGCTCACTGAGGTCAGGGTCAAAGTTGCTCCTGGCATCCAACACAGCAGGATCAAGCTTACTGACAGCTGGGTGTGGGTTTGTGTCATGGGCAGTGTGGTGGAGCATGAGGCAGGGGCAGAGCTTTGGGAATTGGTGGTCTTCCAGGAGAACAGGTGGTGGCTGGGACAGCCAGAAGCTGCACTGAAGGAAATAGTGATGGGGAGAAGGGAAAGCCTCTTGCCCTGTGTGTGGGGCAATATGGGCCATCCACAGCCCTGGAGCTGGCCAGCAGTGGGCTGGGGTGCCCAGTCTCTTATTTGGGTTAGTGTAGTTCTGGGCAGGAGCTTGGACTTCAGCCCTTCCAGCTCATTCCCAGGCTCCACTTGGGATGGATGGTGGCTTTTTGCTTGCTCTTCACTTCAGCCAGCAAGGGAGGATCATCTCTCTGCAGACTGTTCCCCACTAGTCCATACATGCAGGATGGTGGGGGCTGGAGCTGGGGCTCTCTATTTCTCTCTAAACTGCTGTAGCTCTCTGGGGATGGGGCTGTCCTGTCACAGAGCACCCTGCACCAGCGCCCTGCATTGTGTTTCTCTCTGGGAACAAGCCCCACTGGCATGGCACTGTGCAGGGTGTTCTTGTACTGTGTGTGGGGTGGGATGTAAGTGCTGCTTTTTTTCTTCTGGAGCAGTTAAACATGTGCCTGTGGCATGCCAGGGTTGATCCAGGCATCCTTTGTCCTTCATCCTGTGCCTCTGCAGCCAGGGCTGATCCTGCACCAGGAGCCACGAGCTGCCCCCTCTGCTTAAAAGTGAAAACTGAAATAAAACACAGATTTATGAGCCTGGGATGCTGGACCTTCATCTGTGGTGTTTGTGTGTGCTTGTCAGGCCCAGTCTCTTGCTCTGGGGGCTGTTTTGGGAAGGTGGGTGGCCCAGACCTCAGCTGGGGGGTGGTGGTGCTAACTTTTGGTGCAGTTTCTTGCTTGAAAAGCAAAAGCTCAGCCCAGGCAGCAGAGAAAAATACTGGACTCTAGCAATAAAGCTCATAATAATGAGAGAGAAATAAAAAGGGAGGGAGGGGGGGAAACACCCCAGCTTTGTAGGACCATGTGCTGCTGTCTGCAGTTAGAGGAGAGTAAAATGCCAGTTTTGCCTTTGCTTGCCATGGTAAGAGCCAGATGCTGCCCTGTGACCCCAAGTCTGACTTCTCAGGGAAGAACTTGTCCCCGTGACCTTGACACACAAAGAAGCAGCTCTTTATTTAGGATCATACACCTTAAAGGGACACTGTTGAAAAAAATACCCGTCCTCAGTAGTAGAATAAAGCTTATTTTCTCGCATCAAGGGAGAGGAGTCTCAGTCCTGGGGTAACTTGGTGGGTGTTGGGGGTTTATTTGGTGCCTTTGAGTAGGGTGTAGACCTGAGCATCAGGTAGTATTCCATTCTCCGAGCAAATTAAAGTACAAAACCCAGACACTGACTATGTTTTAAAACCTCTTCCTGGAAACCTCCCATCTTGTAAGGCTCCACCTGGCTGGGTGACAGCAAGCAGCACACCGATGGCAGCCAGGATCAGGGGGGGTGATGCAGGTCCCTGGGCAGGACAATTTTGGCAAGATAAAGCACTATTTATAGGGAGCTGAGGTTTGTTGTTTTCCCTGCAAAAAATAGTCACATCCATTTCGGTTCCATTTCAAACTCAGGAAGTGACCGTTTGCCAAACTGACAGAGCAAAAATCAACAGGGAAAATGAGATTTGTTGTTGTTTTTAATCCTTCTGGAGGCTCAGTGCTGGCGGTGGAAGGAGGGTGGGTCTGGAAGGAAACGGCTGGCTTCTCAACAGTGTCCTTTTAAAAGTTGATTTGGTAGACTAGAACTCAACTCTTTTTTTTGTTTTGTTTTGTTTGTTTTTCTTTTTCCTTACAAACAACTAAATAAGGCAATTCCAGAGCTTCTGCTGCCTAGAAATCATACGAGCTGCATATCTCGCCAGGCCAGAGACAGGAGGATGTCAGGGTACAACCTTGTAAGCTATTTCAGTGTAGCTGTTTCAAGGGTTTGAACAAAGGTGTGAGAAGAGAATTTTGAAGCCTTTTGTGGTAAAGGTGCAGTATCCCTGATGTGTTCTGACCTTACAGCACGTAGGATGCACTGGACTGGGAGAAGCTGTTATTCTTGCTTTGACAAATGCTTTTTCATACACCAGGCTGACTCCTTTACCCGATGGCATTACGTGTTTGAGCACAGCCTGGATGTGGGAGATGCAAATTTGCCTCTTTAAAACAAACCAGGGTAAACCCCACCACACCAAGAGTGGCAAAAGCAGCGGGTAGGCAACTGGCATGCCTTGGTGTTTAGAAGCAAAGCGTGCTTTGAGAAGCAAGCTTATCAACTCCTGTGCCACGTGTAGGCTCTTGGAAGGAGTGAGCCGCTGAGATTTGAGCAGCGGAAAGCTCTGCTGCGTTGAGCAGCACAAGCCGGCGTGCCCAGCCCTGGAGATGTAGGGGAGGAGATACTGCACCTTTAGTTGCTGTATGCCAAGGGCCAGGTGTATTTGAGCAGGAAAAAAAAACAAACAAATGCAAACTTTGTTAAATTCTGAACTGTTTCTACTTGTGGGTATTTTTATCCCATTCTCTCTATTTCTAGACAGTGGAAGCTCTGCCTCTAACCGGGCTGGGGATTCTACTTGGGGCTCAGGACAGGTATGTTGTGAAACAAAACCAAACCGATTCAAACGAGCAAACATACAAACCAACCCCAAAAAAAAACCAAACAACCAAATCAGAAAAACCAAACCCAACTGCCAAACTAAAGCAAATCCCCTCCCAAAACCCCAAACCCAACCGAGCTGCAGCCTGCTGGCAGATGTGTGTGTCTGACGTGGCCTTTCACCGCTCGCCTTGTAAATGCCTTTTTTTTTGTTTGTTTTGTTTTTGTTTTGTTTGTTTTTTCTTTTGTTTGCTTATCGCTAGAAACAGATTGAAGTTGTTAAGAAAGGGCCAAGGTGTGAGTGCTGCTGACATGTACAGGTGGAAGCTTTCCTCCCATGAACCCTGCAGCTCTACATGTACCACAGGTAGTTATAAGGAGCAGCCAAATTCTGCACAACCGCTGAAATCACCTGGTGTGTGAGTCACTTTTATGTCTGTTAGGGATGGGAAGGACCTGGTGATGTGTAGGGGTATCTTGTGATCAACCCCAAATCCGCTCCACCGGGTGCAAGCAGGGGGAGAGGAGACAGGGTGCAAGGCATGCAAAGCCCACTAGGCTTGTGGATGTGTCGGGGGGCTGGGTGTTGGTGCCCAGTGTGCCCGTTGTCCTGCAAAACATCCCTCCTTTGGAGAGCTCTGAAGGTTGCCTTTGCTTCCCAGCCCAGCAGGGGTGTGCTGGTGCTTGGCAGGATCCCCAAACCTGTGCTGAGTCCCAGCATATTGTTTCTTCTTTTTCTTTTTTTCTTCCCCCCCCCCACCTCCTTCCTTCCTTTTTTTTGACTGCTCAGAGGGGTCTGAAAAGCTCAGCTGCTTCCCCACAGAGTGAAATTTTGAAGATTGTTCAGCTTTGGCGTGAAATAAAATAGCATTTGGCTTTTTGATTTTTGTTTTGTTTCTCCCCCTCCTTCTACCCTGCAGCCTGAACTCGGCTGCGAGGGTGTAAATCTGGAACAGAGATGTGGATGCCAGGGATATCAAAACTGAGCCTGTTTGGTTTTTCTGCCTAAATTCTCACTTTTTGCCCCCCAAAACACTTTAAGACGTGATCTCTCTCTCTTCTTCTTTACCCCCTGGTCCTGCCCTGGGAGCCCATCACTTGTGCTGAAGCTTCCCAGCGGCACTATCCCTGAAATAATCCAGATCCTGCAGTGCTTCTGGAATTAAAGAAGGGAAAAAGGGGGAGAGAGAGAGGAGATTGCAGTCTAAGGGCCATCCCTTTTAAAGAGCAAATGCAAGGATTTTATTTTTCTAAGCATTTACTCTTGTCTAGCAGACACGTGCCTGCAGCGTGCCGGCAGCAGGAGCCTTGTAAGCCATCCCTGTCCCTGGGATCTTGTGTTTGGGGACATTTTTTTTACTTGCTTGATGCCCTCTGAGCCAATTTCCCCCTTGATGGGGCCGGGATGCTCTGCCCCAGTTTGCAGCTCGCAGGGAGAGGTTTTACTTAAATTTCTCCTTTCTTTAGTCCCTTTTCTTAATGACACATTGCAGAGGAGCAACACCATGGCAAGAACCATAGATATTTTCTCTTTTTTTCCCTTTTTTTTTTTAAAGTTTCATGTAAACCATATGTTCCTGAGAGCTACAACTCTTGTTACCTGTAGCCAGAGCAGCCTCCTGGTCCCCAGCCAGGTCCCAGAGAGGACTCCACAACGTTTACTCTGGCACAGCAGGCTGTGGAGTGGGGGGGGAGGGAAAGGCCTTGCTCTGGTGACACTGGCTGCCTGTGCTTTCGGTGGGGGAGCAGGAGGGGCAGGTGCCTCCTTGCAAAGCCCTCAGGAGCCCTTCCTTGGCCCAGAGCACTGGGGGCACAAAGGGGGTGTGATGGGTGGATGGAGTGGCTCAGGGACCATGTTTCTGTTGCCTCCACCCACGAACCTGGCAGGGTTGGGAGCTGATGGCTGGAAGGCGGAGGGAGCTGCTGAGCAGACTCGTTGCCCCAAGCGTTTCCTATAAAAATGCATTAGTCATCTATTGATCTTGGTGGCAAGCCTTTGGAGCCAGCCAAACTCAACTATGCTGCCCATGTTGGCTGGGTGGCTCCCACAGTTCTCCCCTCCCAGCAGCATCCACCCCAGGGGGCAGAAAGTCCCCCTTTCTGCTTTCCTCCTGGAGGAATTTTTGGAAAATACAGATTTAAAAAAAAAAACCAACAAACCACCAAGCAAACAAAACTATAACAAAAAAAGGAAAAAAGAAAAAAAAAGAGAATAATTTGGATGTCAAAATCACCAAGCATCCTCTGTTGTGTGTATGTATTCTCTTTGAAACTAGGAGTGATGTCTACATATGCTATGTGTGTTCGCTATGATGGGATCGAAGTGGATGATACGTACTGTGATGCCATGACCCGTCCTGAGCCCGTCCATGAGTTCTGTGCTGGGAGAGAGTGCCAGCCAAGGTACCACCTCGACAGGGCGCTCCTGGGGGGCTCCATGCTTTCTCTGCTGTGGATGTGTTTGTGGGAGGGGGTCGGTGTGGATTTGGTTGGTGGGAAGGGGGTGTGGGCAGTAGGAATGACCCATAGCAGTCCCATCCCTCTTCCTCCAGTTGTATCTGCCCAGGCTGCACAGGGAGTTGGCAAGATTTTCCCTCTGAGGGCTTTCTCTAAAGCTGCCAGGTTAAAACTTCCATCAATCCTGGCAGTTTGCATCTGCAGCTCCCATCAAGTCTGGCTTCTAACGCTGCAGGCAGCATCCTGCTCCAGCCAGCAAGTGGAGGAATGCATGTGTGAATTGAGTGGAGGGACTGGGCTGGCAAACATGCCACAGAACTGTCCCTCTGGTTCTTACAGCATCTTAAACATCGCTGTGGTTTGCTTGTGCCGGAGCAAGAGCTGGTGTGGAGGGGAACCTGTGCTGGAAGTCCTTCGGATTTCCCTTCTGATGCAGCTCATTACCCAAAAAGTGTGACTCTGTGGTGCAGGGCATCTCTGCTGCTGCTCTGTCACATGGGTCCTGCTTGCTGGAAGGTTTGCGAGTGACAGCAGCTCCAGGCAGGACAGAGCGGTGTCAGTCTGAGGGAGCAGGAGAGCTGTGATGGTGTCAGGCTGCGGGCAGGGCAGGGGGAGGTGTAAAGCTGTCTGCTGAGCACTTGTGAGCAGTGCAAAGCAGGGCCGGGGTGATGCTGTGCCTGCTGCCTGCAGAGTGCTTCCTCTCATCTCTGGTAATCATGGAGAAGGATGGGGCAGGAAAGCAGGTGCCCTTTGCCATGTAAGACCTCATCTAGCCTCACACGTTAAGGTTGAAAGCCAGGGCAGGCTGCAATTGAGGCAAGAAAAGAGCAGGGAGCTGGATGATGCCGCAGCTGGGAAGGTACCAGCCCTGCAGGCACCACAGGGACTTTAATAGCTATTTGCATTAACTGTCTATTTTTTTTTAGCACAGGTATTAGGGCTCTTTTTGTGCTTAGATTATCCCACTGGTCTCTTATAAACCCACCCCTCCTTGTAGTTGTGCTGCTCCAGCTCTGTGGGCTGGTGCTGTAGAGGGGAGAGGGGCTCTGTGATTTACTGGTGGATGGGGCTCAGCAGTGGGTAAAGCAGGGAGCAACTGGGAGCTCCAAGGGAACAGCTGGTCACGTTCATTAGCACTTAAACAGAGGAGATACTGCTAGGGCTGGCAATGCTCTTCCAGCAGAAAGCACCTAGAGGATTTTCCTGGTTGGATGGGAAAGAACTTGGTTTCAGCTTCCTTCTGAATTTAGGTGGTACCTCTCACTGTGGGACATCTCTCTGTGGCTGCTGCTTGTGCCCGGAGCCCCAAGCAGGGTGCAAGACCAGCGTGCAGCTGGGGGATGTGGCTCTCCTGCTTGGAGAGCAGCAGCAGTGGGCATCCCAGGGGGTGCATGGGGCAGCCTTGTGTCCAGAGGAGCTGTGACTTCTGATCCATGTAGACTTTTACTGGTTTTTGGTTATGCTTTAGTTCTGAATTGCTGTAATGCTACTGCACTGTGAGAGTCTGGACTGTTTCTGTCTTTTCCCTTGGACTGCATGCTGCTCTCCTCTTGTAACATCAGGACAGTCGTGTTGGGGGACAGCAAGGGACAGGCAGGGTCTTGGGGCAGATCCCAGCTCTTCCAGCCCATCGTGTGCCATTAGTGGAGTTAGGCTGACAGCAGTACACAAATGTCTGTCCCACCCAAGTTCAGACAGCCCCACGTGACATTACTGCTGGGATTATGCAGGGTGATGGGTGGCTGTATCCTCTCTGTCCTTTAGCTGGACAGAGACAAAAAGCGGGGCTAATCGTGGGCAGCACAGCATTGCACCTCCTTCCTCTCAGCAATCTGGTTTTAGCATCTGCTGCCAAGGGCTCAGGTGTGCTGGGTGAGGCCACCATGTTAACACTTCCCACCCTGTGGAAAAGCCTCACACGCTGGAGGTTTGACTGCAGCTGCTGACTCCTGTTGCAGCCATCTCCCTCCATCCGAGAGAAGACAGGGTTTTCCCACGGGATGTGCCAGCCTCAGTCCAGCCGTGCCCAGCACAATGGCATCTCTTGCCTCTGCAGGTGGGAGACGAGCAGCTGGAGCGAGTGCTCCCGCACGTGTGGGGAGGGCTACCAGTTCCGCATCGTCCGCTGCTGGAAGATGATCTCCCCGGGATTCGACAGCTCCGTCTACAGCGATCTCTGCGAATCTGCTGACATCACCCGGCCGGATGAGCGCAAGGTCTGCAAGAACCCGGCCTGCGGGCCCCAGTGGGAGATGTCGGAGTGGTCTGAGGTGGGTCCCTGGGAACCGCGGGCCTCGCAGCGCGGAGGGTGAGCACAAGAGCCTGAGCTTCTCCAGTCCTCTTCGGACTGAAACCCACCCGCAGCCAGCACAGGCTCTGCCCTTAGGACACCGGCTGCCACCATTGCATGAGGACTGACATGCACTAGTGGCTTGGGTTTTTTCCCCCTGAAGTGAAGCTGTGGGTCCCCTCCAGGATGGGGAGGCTACTCTCATCAGTCGCTCGCGGGGTCTTTGACCCCATGCAGGGTGCTGGTGATGCCCACTGAAGTAGGGCAGGATCCTGCAGCTCAGATTGCTCCCACCACTGTTTCCTCAGCAGCCTCTTCACCCCATGCTACAACCGGCAAGGGGTAACCCCACCTCACATGCGAATCACACCCCCGTAGACTCCCCTTGCTCACCTCCAATTTCACCATAGCACGTGGAAAACTAAACCTTTTCCTTGCTGTGCCTTCAGCAGATCCCTAAAAGCACTCAGAGGTGGGTTTGGGTGGCACTACTCTTGCTTTAGCTCGTGTGTTTGCTCAGGAAAGCCTGTGAAAGGATGAATTAATTTCCAGGCACAGCCAGCGCTTGGCATGCCACTTGTAAACTCACATGGAAACAAACAAACCAGTGCAGCTTCCTTGGGGAGCTGGGGTCCATCCCTGAGCTTGGGTGGCTCCAGAGCTGGTCACTTGGCTGCCACCCATATTGACACTTGGGGTGTAGGGACCCAGCGTGACTTGTAGTGAATGTATAAAACACATGGAGGAGAAACAGAGCATCTGTGGGTTGGGATAAGGACAGTTTAGTGACAAAATCACCATGAAAGGGGAACAACAGCAGCCTGTGGCAAATTAGGCTCTCATGTGGTGATAACCCAGAGTACCTTACCAACCTGTTGCTAAAAGAGTGCTGCAAAGACTGACCCAATGCCCCACTCAGCCTACCCAGAGGCACCCATGAGCATCCCTCCCTGACCAGCCCCCGTTTACGGGGGAGCGATGGGAGGGATGACCAGCCCCTTTAATGGGGGAGAGATGTCAGGTGGGGTGGAAAACACCCCAGGCTAACTCAGCCCCCCTGTGCTGCCTGCTTGGGGAAGTCAACTCCAGCCTGGCCAGAACCAGGACAAGTAGTTTGTTCTTAGCCAGCAGTACAGCTAACCTCATTTGGATCCCATCTGAAGCAGGGTGCCAAGTTGGCTGGGGAAATAGGCATTTTAAATGAGAAAAAAAAAAAAAAAGAAAGAAAAAGGCCCATTTCAGGGATCTGAGAGTGAACATATCAGCGTGGCATGCCTGAGCGCTGTGCTGTTGACACTTTCCCCTGCTTTACGTTATGCACAGAGCAAATGTGTGTGTGAGACTGTAGTAACTCAAATCCAGTTCTAAATAGTGTCACGGGGCTGCACCATGCCAAATTTATCCACAGCATAAAATCTTGGCTGTGGGGTTTGGGGAAAACCTTCTCCAAAGAGGTGGAAAGAAGCTGGCTGTTCCGGGGAAGGAGGTGAGGGCGATCTCACCCTGTCTGTAGGTGACAGCTAAAACTTTTCAGCTCTAATCTGGTGTTCTTGGTGCCTTGGGTTTTCACCCTCTGGCATCACTCAGCAGAGTTTGCACAGCACCCAAGCAGGATACAGCCCTCCTGCACCTTAACCTGACTGCTGAATGTGTTTGAGGGTTTTGGAGAAGAGGGGTGCCTTTGCTATGGATTATTTTACAGCCAGCTGTGTGTTGTCAGACTGTTTTTAGAGTTTCATGTTAAAAAAAAGACCCCAGTTCCCCATTTGAGAGTGGTGAGGGGCTGGAACAGGCTGCCCAGAGAAGGGGTGAGTGCCCCATCCCTGGGGGTGTTCAAGGCCAGGTGGGATGGGGCCCTGGGCAACCTTGTGTAGCTTCAGGCCTGAGGTTGGTGTCTCTGCCTGTGGCAGGGGGGTTTGGAGCTCTGTGATCCTTGGGGTCCCTCCCAACCCAGACCAGCCTGTGATTCTGTGATTCCTGTTGTGATGGGCGCCCTGCTGATGCTGTGCCCCTCGTCCCCTCCCGGCAGTGCTCAGCCCGCTGTGGCGAGCGGAGCGTGGTGACCCGGGACATCCGCTGCTCCGAGGACGAGAAGCTGTGTGACGCCAGCGCCCGGCCCCTGGCTGAGAAGAACTGCACAGGGCCGCCCTGTGACCGGCAGTGGACTGTCTCCGACTGGGGACCGGTGAGACCTCCTGGGGTGGCCAGCTGAGTGGCCACCACTACCCATTGCAGCTGACCCTGCTTGCAGGCTTGCTTGCATCTCTGGCGCTGGGACTTTTGGGGCTGGATTGGTGTTCCCCAGCAGCTTCCAGCCCTGACAGACGAGCAGGCAGCCTGCACCCAGAGCCACCCTCCAGACAACTCAGCCACATTGGCTTGCTTAGTCCCCATGTCACCTCAAGTCTCTGACTCATCACAGGACTTGCCCGCCAGTGCGGTCACCCTGGGCCACCCTGACCAACCAGCCTGGCTCTGTGCCCATGGCAGCCCCCGGGTTTGATGGTGTTTGGGTATACCCTGCCCTCCTCTTTGCAAAGCCGTTCCTTGGGACAGGGATCTGTGGGGCGGGCTCCAGCACTGGGGGTGATCAGCATCCCAGCAGGTCCTCCTCTCTGTGGGATGGGGTGCAGGAGGGGTTAAGCCCTGAGAGACCTAGCAGAGGGCCCTAGTGGGTGTCAAAATCCCCTTGTCTGCCTGCTGCACAGCATGCCTTGGCAGTGCTGATGCTCCATGCCCAGATAATGAACCTTTGCCCTCTTTCTCCCTTGTTCCCCCTCACTTCTCCCCTTCCCGCCCTTTTCCCTTCCTGCACAACTCTGCTACAGAGACCCCCTCCATCCCAAGCTATTTATACCCAGGTTTTGATACATTAGCATCAGCTAAAAATAAGTAGTTTCCATGGCAGCAGTGGTGCTATGAAACACCGTGCCGGCGGCCACAAAGGAGCCAGGGAGCACTCACTGCTTCCCCTGGCATTCGGGCAGTGCCTGCCTGGCCCTGTGCAGGGAGAGCTGGAATATTTGCAGCCACATGCTCCGTCCCCTTTGCCTTGACTCCTTTAAGAGCCATCCAAGGGTTCCCTGCTTGTGGTTCTTCCCCTCCTGCCTGGCCTGAGGAGATGCTGGGTTTGGCTCAGCCCTCGCATGATGGGACTGTGGGATGGGTGGGCTGCAGCAGCGCTGCCCAGGGAAGGATTCTCTGAGCTTCCTCGCAGCTATTTTGAGCTGAGCCCAAGTGAACCCTCCGTGACGTGGGAAAGGTGGGGTTGGGGAGGCAGCTGAGCCCCACAGAGGCATCTTGGTCCCTGTCATGGGGATGGAGCTGTGCTGCCTTCCCCACTGCTGACCGCCGGCTGTACCTGCTGCGGTTTCAGTGCAGCGGCAGCTGCGGGCAGGGCAGGATGATCCGGCATGTGTACTGCAAGACCAGCGATGGGCGAGTGGTGCCGGAGTCGCAGTGCAACCTGGAGACGAAGCCGCTGGCCATCCACCCCTGTGGGGACAAGAACTGCCCCTCGCACTGGCTGGCACAGGACTGGGAGCGGGGTAAGTGGATCACACACCCTCCCCCTGCCCCTAGGCTGGGGGAGCATTGGAGTGAGAGCTTGGTTTTGGGGTGTGATGGAGGAGGGATGCCCTGCAGTGGGGGTCAGACCAGGGTGCGTGAGACTCAGCTGTCCCCGCTTTTGCCCCCATCCCCCCTGCAGTGCAACACCACGTGCGGCCGGGGTGTGAAGAAGAGGATCGTGCTCTGCCTGGAGATCGTTAACGGCAAGATCAAGACCCGCAACCCCGCTGACTGCGACGTGGCCAAGAAGCCCGTGGAGGAGACGACGTGCTTCGAGCGGCCGTGCTTCAAGTGGTACACGACCCCCTGGTCAGAGGTGAGCGGGGAGGGAGCAGAGGGCATCTTGGGGATCTGTGGGAGGGAATGGGAGGGGAAAAATACCCTTCCTTCAACATGAGCTGGCCCCGAGCCTATGTTACCCCATCCCCTCGTAGCAAGGGCCTCACCAGCTGTGACATAACCCAAGGAGATGGATGAAGCTCTGCAGTGCCCCTGAGGACACACCTGGGTGGCCCTTCCCCTGCACTGGCAGCTCGAAGCAGCCTCTTACTGTGCTTGTCGCTGTGCTGAGGGTGAACAGGAACAAGAGGAGGGTTTTGGGGTCAGCTTTGGCTTTTTCCTTCTTTTTTTTCCCTTTTTTTTCCCCCCTCTTCACACCTTACCCTGCAGATACAGGTGGAGTGTGCATGCATCCCCCAGGATGGCTGCCTGAGGATGTAGAGGCTGCAGATGCAGAGGCTGGGGATGCAGTTTGCCCCAGCACTCTGCATGGCTTGCAGAAGCAGCCATGGGGATGAGCCCAGCGAGCGTGGGTGAGGAGCTGCGAAGGGCTGTGACCGGCTTCCTCCAAACCCTCCCTGACACAGCCTTCTTTGTCCTTGCTCCAGGCACCTCGTTTTGTTTAGTCTTGCAAACTGTCATTGCAGCCTATAATTAGCCAAAGCAGCCCTGCTGTAATCTCAGTTTGATGAGGCTTCCAAAGGGCAGCAGGCAGCAAGCATTGGGCCCAGGAGCTGCTCTGCAAACTCGTGATGGGATGCTCAGAGAGATGGTCCCCCATGGACACCAACAGCCCCACACCCAGGGTACTGCTGGGGGTGGTCCTATAGCATGAAGGGCAGCAGGAGGAGGGAGGGTGGCAGTGCCGGGGATGGGAGCACATCCACGTATTGCTGATCAGAAGCTGCTGCAGGTGGCTGATAGTGCTGGCAGGAAAGATGGAGCAAGAGGCCAGTGGTGCGGTGCTGAGACATGATGCTTAGCCAGGGGAAGAGCTCAGCCCCCTGCCCTGCCATCTCCAGCAAGCACAGCTTTTTTTATCAGGTCCTGGCTTAGCACAGAGCCCCTTGATGGCAGTGTCTCACCTCACCCCCTTTCTCTGCTCCCCAGTGCACAAAAACTTGTGGCATCGGCGTGAGGATGCGGGATGTGAAGTGCTACCAAGGGAAGGACATCGTCCGGGGCTGCGACCCACTGGTGAAACCGGTGGGCAAACAGACCTGCGACCTGCAGCCCTGTCCCACGGAGCCCCCAGGTGAGCCCCACTTCTGGCAGCATCCCCCAGCCTTGATTTCTAACCAGTTCCCCCCAAGCAGCACTGCCCAGCATCTTCGCTTCCACCAACCCCCAATTCAATAGTCATTCCAGGAGGATGTAAGGGGACAGCTCTCCATCCCTCTGTGGCCAAAGAATGGGGCACCAGCTAATTCCTGGAGGTACCCCTGCTCAGTTAAGGGAAGCATGCTCTGACCTTAAAGTAAAAGGGAGCTTTGGAGAGCTGATGTGGGTGCTGCTTCTCTCTGATTCCAGCTGATGTCTAGGAAGTTCCGTCTGTGCCATTATTTTAATGATTTTTGGTCTCCAAATGTCCTATGGGATTTGTAACTATCTCGTTATCTGACTCGTCTGCTGGCTCAAAGGCCCTGTGATCTTTAGTGAACACGCAGCTCTAATTCTTTAATAGGATTTGGGAATAAGGACAGTGTGGGAGAAAAGCATGAAAATGGGAGATGGTTTTGGGGCTGGCTCCTGGCTCGGCCTCAGCACTGCTGGGTGCCCCTGGCTGGCTGCTCCTGTGGGCTCCGGGATGTGCATGGTGCCTGCGAGGGGCATCGTGGTCCCCTTATACAAGCTGCCTACCCTAGGAGCAGCCTGGTTTCATGCATCCTACGGATTTTAAGCAATATATATATATAAATCCATATATATGTAAAATGGTAACTTTTTTATGGTATATTTTTTAGCAATACATAATTTTTTAATGTGGTAAATTTTTAAGCCATTTTAGAGCAATTTTTAAGCAATATAAATATATTTTAAGCAATATATATTGCTTATATACCTATGGCTTAAAATCCATGTATATAAGTGTATATATATAAAATAGTAAATCTTATGGGTCTGAAGGGAGCTGTATGTCTCTGGCCTCACTGACTCCACCAAGTCACTTGCCCCTAACTCCTGCTGTTACACTGCTGCATCCCCATTCCCTTTCCCAAATAACCTCTTTGGGGCAGAACCTGTGAATAAGTTAGGGTCACCAGGTCAGCCAGGCCTTGGGCAGCTCAGCACCAAGCTCCCTGGGTGCCTCCAGCAATCCTTGGGCAGCTCCCTTACACAGGGAAGAGCTTGAGCTTCAGGGCTGGGACCAAGTGAGAGTCCCTGAGCCAGGCCAGGTGTGATGGGATGGGTCAGCCTTCCCGTACCTTTGCTTAGGGTCACAGGGATGTTTATGGAGAAGCTCCATGGTGTTGTCCAAGGGATGCTCTGCCAGGTATCAGGGAGGCAGTTGATGTAGCTGGGGTGATGTGATGCAGAGCCCGTGGTGGTTAGGGCAGGCTGCACATGCAGGGACAATGAACTTGTGAGCTAGCAATGGGTTCTTTTCTGTTCCATATTGGTACCTTCTGCCTTCTCCTTCCCCCCGCAGACGACAGCTGCCAGGACCAGGCAGGAACCAACTGTGCTTTGGCCATCAAAGTCAACCTGTGCAGCCACTGGTACTACAGCAAGGCCTGCTGCCGCTCCTGCCGCGCACCCCACTCCTAGTGCCGGCCAGCACCCCTGGGCCGTGCCTCCCTTAGCAAGGGCTCCTTTACCATTTAGTAAGCGCTAACACACCCCACAGACTAGCGTTAAGGATGCTTCTGAGGTTTATTTTTCCCACCAACACAGAACTACTACCCCTGTCCCTCTCCCTTGCAGAGGAACGGTGCCGGCACGGCTCGGCTGCGAAGCCGTTACCGCTGTACATTGGTAGCCCCCGTTATCAGAGCTGTACATAAAGTGGTGTATATTTGATTCCCCCACCCCACCCTGAACCGCAGACACCTGCACGTGTTCCATGAGGCCTTGTCCTTTGGTTCCTTTCCTCTGTGCAAGCTGGGGGTTGGCAACTCTCTCCTAATTTATCCCCCGAGACCCCGCGCGCTCTCGTTGGCTGCATTTTAACACGGTGGGAAGCTGATTTTTTTTTGTTTGCTAAATGAACTCAAGCCCAAGCCCTTCTTTTTTGTAATATGTAGGTGTATACTTTTTCAGAGAATTTTATCTTATAATCAAATGTTAGTTCCATAGTCCTTACACCCCCCCCTGTAATGCTGACATATTGTATATAATATGGAAACATAACTGCACTTTATATCACAAAAAAGACGTGCTCTTTTTTAATATATTTGTTTACAGACAGTGAACTTTATCCATATAATCATTAATTTGTACCCATATGTATATTTTAATAAAGTTGTCATATTTATGGTGGTATCTTGTTTTATTCTCCAGTTTGTAGCGTGTGCTGGGAACACTGGGGCTGGAGCTTGGAACTTGCTGGTGCTTGGAGGAGGGGAGCAGAGCAGCTCCAAGCTGGGGAACTGTGGCTGTTTGGGTGGTGGCTTTAGGAACTGCCCCCCTGAAGCTTCTCAAGAGCTTGCAAGTGAAGATGCCAGCAAGAAAAGGGCTTTTCCATGTTCCTAAGGTGGGGTTTGCTCCAGGGTTTCTACAGGTAGGACTTGTCAAGGCTGGGCTAAAGGCTCTCTGGCATCCTCCATACTAGTGTGTGCCCCCCATTCCCGCACTGAAGTGAAAGCTTTGCCAGCAACACCCTGTGTTTGAAGATGCTGGGACAAAAAGATCAGCCTCAAAGCCCATGTCAAAGTAGTTTATTTCATTTTTGTTTGTTTTGTGGTGGTTCCCCCCCACCCTGCCCATGATTCCCAAAGTCCTGTACAACAGATCACCAGGTGAGGGGTAGGGAAAGCTGACTGTTTGCATGGTTCCTAAGCTACAGGAGAAGGTGGGGGGGAGGGGGGAGAAAAGAGAAAGAAAAGGAAGGCAGGCTGCGGAGAGAAATACAGTCACAAGAGAGGCAAAGAAGAGGAGGGCTGCCTATGTGGAAACAAACCCCGGTGAGAACTGTACACAGGACCACGGCCCAAGTGGCTGCCATCCCCATGGAGCAGCAGCATTGTGCTGCAGGGACATGGTGCCACGGGGACCAAGTCCAGAATATTAAACACGTACAAAACCAAACCCACCCACCCCCAAAACAGCCCTTCCCCACCCCCCCTCCCCAAGAAAGTCAAAGATACTCATTTGCAAAGACCAACTTGTACTTCAAAAGATTTCCTGCTGAATTAAAAGCCCTCGTGGTTAAAAGTAAAATACCCACCCGGGCTGCAGAGAGTGTTTGTGAGCTGACGGGGCTGAAGCCACAGCTTTTTCCTTCCCATTGTATCTTTAAAAAGGAAAGCTGACCCAGAGCACAGCGCTGAGGCCATCAGAGTCTCTTGGCAGCCAGTCCATCCTCTGCCAGCTGTCCATGAGGCCGGCGTGATGCTTTTAACCTGAATTAACGCACAATCCAGGAGAAAGAGGGTGTTCTGTGGCACTGGGAGTATTGCAAGGCCAGAGGGGAGGAATGGAGGCAGCCGGGAGAAATCGGAGCATGCAAGTCCCTGCATAGGCACCGCTGCAGTGAGCGCTTCCTCTTCCCCAAGCACTGGTTTAACCAAATGACCTCTCTGTAGCATGGTTAGTGCAGAGGGATGTGGTCAGCTCTGTGCCAGCTGCTCTGCCAGTGCAGCCAGGGCTGGATCCAGCGTGGCCAGAGGAGCTGGGGAAGATCCCCAGCCAGGCTGTGGGAACCAGCAGGATGAGAAATGCGGAAGAGGTGTTTTTGCTTAAATCTGGAGTGTTTTGACACGTTGCTGGATGGGGAGAAGGTGTCATGGCTTTTTCATTGGAAAAAAAAGAACCAACAAACAAATGTATGTTAAAAAAAGTGCATGGGGGTTTGGAGGGGGCGGGGGGGGGGGTGTGCATATATGTGGTCACACTCATGCTGGCCCAGCCTTCAATCAGACATCACGTATGGCATTTGGAGTGGGAATGTGATTTGGTGGGGTGGATATGGGTGTGTTCCTCCATCCCCAATTGTGGGTTATTTCATTACCCAGGTAACGCAATGAGTCTGCAATAGCCCCCCCTGCCCCTCACTCCCAGCCCAGCTCCACTGGGGAGGGGTATAGGGCTGCTCTGGGGGCTCCTGGGGCAGGGACAGGCTGTGCACACATCGGCCATCCAAAAGTGAGGGGATCCTGAGGGGATCACATTTCTCACCCAGGAATAAATGACCATCTCAGGAGTGAGATGGACTGGGAACAGGGTAGGGCTGTGCGCACACACACCCCACGGCCACAGCATGGATGGGGTGGCAGAAGCTGGGTGCTATCAGCCCTGCTTTGTTATGGGACTGTGCAGCGTATGCACACTGGGCCAGGCGCAGCATGGCTCCATGGCACAGCAGCCCACTGACCTGCTGCACGAGCCATCTCGCAGCCAAACCATGTGCCACGTTACCTGCTTGTCATCACGCAGCGCTCCAGCTGGCTGTCGCTTACTCTGTATAAAAGGATGTGTGGTATCAAAATCCTCTTTATAAAAGGAAAAAAATGCAACGCAGAGCTAGAAAACCTCCTGTCCCAGCTGCAACTGCCCCCCCTCCCCGTGCTCCCTTTTTGGGGGTTGCTTTTTCACTACCCTTTTATATTGCCATTTAGCATGTCTCTGCCTACAGAACATAGAAATACATTCATATTATTTTGGTTTTTTCCTCTTTTTTTTGGCCTTTTTCAAAACTCTTCCATGAATTTCAAGAAGTTCTCCCTGCTGTTAAAAGCCCTGGCATCAGCGTGGAGGTGTGATATGATGCTCCAGGCTGGGTGGGCAGCCAGCTCCTCACACATCGGTGCTTATGCTGCGGCTGCGGGAGAAGGCTTCCCGCATGGCCGAGAGCCGGTTGGGGTTGAGTGCCTGCAGGTTGGTCACGCTCACTGGCAGATCGAGATCCTCCTGGCTCACCGTCTTGTAGCTCACCCGGTCGCCCCCGTTATGCAGCTCCTCGGGGGGCTCCTGCAGGAAGAAGGTGGGGGGCTCGTACGGCGCGCAGCTGGGGCAGCCAGGCCGGCTCGGCGTGGGTTTCTTGCTGAAGGGGGAAGAGGTGTAGAGGGACGGGCCGTTGGTCAGCACTACGTTGCGGTTGCAGTGAAGCGGTGGGATGTGGGAGTGCACGGCGAAGTCGGGCTCCTCCTCATCCTCCTCGGACTCATCCTTCTTGCAGCAGTAGTACTGAAACGGGACAGTCCCGTGGGGCTGAGGGTCAGCTGGCATCCCAAACCATGCACCCGGGCACCAAAGGGCTGCTCCGTGCATGTCAGCCCTGGGAACTGGCAGGCAGGGGTGACCAGGCTACCTGTGGGCTCCCCTCCCCATCACAGCACCCATCGGGGCTGCATCCCCCCAGCCTTACCTGGAGCCTACAGTAGCAGAGGACAGCGATGATACAAAGCAAAATGACAGTCGCTAATATTCCACCTGTGATGACCACGGTCCCGGCTGTCATCCGCCCTCTTCTCCATTAACAGCCTGCAAAAGCGAGCGCACGGGGTGATGGGGGGTGAGGTGGGGGCCAGGGGGAGGCTGGCGCTGAGCAATGCACCAGGCAGCAGGTCCCCAAACCTTCAGCTCAACCCCTTTTGCAAGGAGCTGCAAAGCAGGAGGTCTCTGGGGAGGAGATGGGCAGGATCACACCAGATGCTGGCACTGGGCACCTCTGAAAGTCCCCATCACCCCCCAAATGCTGCTTTGCAGGTGCCAGGGGATTAAAAAAGCTTTATGCAGTGGGTGAAAGGTTTAGTGAGCAGCAGCTCTGGGGGCACAGGGTGCTCTTGGGCATGCAGGAGGGGTGACCCAAGGAAAATGAAACCTTCTACCCAGTGCCCATGGCACCCAGGGCAGCCTCCTAGCTCCTGCCCGGTACCAGGGAGCTTCAGTGGTAGGAGAAAGAGCTTTGCAGTAAGGAATTCTGAGCTGTACACATTTTTCTCTGAGCATATAATCCATTTTCCCCATGCAGACAACAATGTGATATTTTAATTTGGACTAACTGGAACTGCTAAGCGAGCCTTGAATGACTGCAGGGCCAGGAGAGCTGCGGTTCAGGATGTGTCTGGTTGCTGTGGGAGGCACCAGGCTCCTTGCCTTCCCCATGGACAAGCCACAGAGTGTGTGGGGGTGCTGCAGGGGCACCCCAGGATGATGCTTCTGACAGGCTCAGGCAAGCGGTTCATTCCCACCACAGAAAATGCTGTGGCTGGGACAGGGTGAGATGGGCCTCTCAGAGACACAGCGGCTCAGCTCAGCCCCACGCTTGAGTTTTGGGGTACCATTCGCACCCTGCTCCCCTTGGAGTGCTGACACCGAACTGGCAGCAGGTCCCTGCTTCTGGCACCACTGGGCTGACGCAGAAGGCAGCCACTGCCCATCATGTCAGCACACAGATCCCACAACACAAGCATAGGTCTTGCTCTGAGCATCCCTGGCCCGAGAGCTCAGGGGAGGGCTTGAATTCACCTTCATCCCACACAGAGTAAGACCGATTCCTTTGCCACAGGAAAGGTGCTAGGGAGACGCATACCTGCCTGCACACACCTCCTAGCAGCTACACACACAGCCACACCAACACCAGCATCACTCCACAGCTAAGCTCCAGCAGCCCCTTAAGTGCCGCAAGCATCAGGCTGGGAACCAAAGTGACATAAATTAAAGTGAGGGATCACACCCTGACCACCTACTCTACAAGCCCTTTAACAAAGCTGGCTCCCAGCTCATGCTATCAGGTATTAAACAAAAAAAACCCAACCCAGCCACCCCAGCCCCAAATTACTTCAGCACCTGAGGAAAAGCAACTGTATCTGTCGGGGATTTCACCAGCTTCCAAAGAAAATAAAACTGTGGCATATTTTCAGGCGCTTAATGTCCTGCTAAAGTTGGGTAAGTGCTGAATGGATAAAGCAGTATCACATTTTATGGAGCTGCTGAGCAGCGCTGTAGGAGGGAAAGGTAATTTATAACGATGTCTGAATGCCTTCTAGCACCATGCGGCCACGGGGCAAGTGCCGGGCCAAATCCTGCCCTCATTCCTTGGGAAAAATGCTCCGAGGAGGCTCAGTGGGGAGGAACACAGTCAGGGGGAAGGGTTGCAAAAAAAAAAGGCCATTAGTGATGGAGAAACTTTGACTCCTGATTAAAGAGGGATGGAGGCACTCAGCTGCCGACCTGGGGCTGCACAGAGTGTCAGGGGACACCTGCACCAACCTTGGCAGAGCCAGCTTCAAATGCACATCCATAGGTCCTTTGTGGCTCCCACTGGGAATCAGCATGCTGCCAGGGCAGGGGTGCGCAGGGTAGGGGTGCACAGGACCCAGCTCTGGGGTGGCTGGGCTCAGCCCTGCAGCCTCGCAGGGACGGGTGCTGCACCCATCAGAGAGGATCAGCATCTCAGGGAGCTCCTGGCCAGTCTAAGATGAAAGGTGGCAGGCAGGGCTCTGGCTGGGAGGGCTCCTCAGCTTCCTCAGTGCTTAATTAAATGAACGCCTACCCCGGGGGGACAAGCCGGGGTCTCACAGAGCCAATTTTCACGGTTCCTGTCCAGCCGTGGTCAGCCAGCCGTGGCATCGCAGCCACTGCTCTCTCCAGAGCAAGACCATTTGCATTTTGCTCTTTATTTTCCCTCCCGTCACATACTTGTCTGATTAAAGCTGCGTACCTGGAAGCATTAAACTCCCCAGTGTGCAAAGGGGGAGAAAAGCAGAGCATGTGGAGGCCCATAAGCAGAACAATTCCTGTCTAGACCTCCTTTATACATTTGTTCCTAATTTCATGCTCCACAGGCTCCCAGATTCATATATTTAGTAATAAATATCCTGGTAAAAGGAAGTGCTTTGCAGCTCCGCTGTGGTCTTGGAGAAAGTATGCAGGAGCCTTGGTATTAGGAACGCAGGCACCGAGAGACATAGTCCCAGCAGACAGTTGCTTGGCTCCTTCCTCACCCCTCAGAAACATTAGGAGCCCTCAAGCTGCTGAGGATGCCTGAACAACACCCCCCCCCCCCAAACTCAGCCCCTCTGCCCCATCCAAACCCAGCCCCCAGCACACCCTCCATCGCTGCCAGACAGCCAGGAAGGGGCTGCCAGGGAATGTTAACTCCACACAGGCTGTTTGCCCCCAGCCCAGGAGCCCTGTGCTGTAGCCCCCAGCACCACAGGGGACAGTGCTTCTTGAAGTTACTGCCTGTAGGCAGGCAGGAGCTTGGGAGTAACACTCCCCACTTCCCCCAGCATCCTGCTTGAATTTCCCAGGGCGCAAAGCACAGGCCATGCTGCCACAAACCCGAGCCACATCACCACATGGTAACTATGGGCTGCCCCTGGTTTGGTGGTTTTAGACTGGATCTCGCGCTGTTTGCCTGCTCCTGCCAGGATTTCTATTGCTGCAGGGACAGTGGCACCATCCCTGCAGCGGCTGGGAAGTCCCAGCGTGCAAGGAGATGGCCTTTTCTGTTCCTCCCAGCCTGAAGACACAAGCAGAGCTCCCACCCGATCTAACCCCGGAATCCTTTGAGTGGGGCCTGACGGACCTTCCCAGCATGCTGCAGCCCAATGCAGGGGGGCTGAAAGGGGTCAGGGGGAGCAACAGGGAACGAGACAGCATGGACTTGCACTCAACAATGCAGAAAGGAGAAAAGAAGGATGAGAAATCATCCCAAGTCTCCCCAGCCCAGCACCTTGCATGCAGCCCCTGGACCGATGAGGGTGCCTGGTGCAGGGAGAGGCTGCTCACAGCTGCGCCTTGCTCCCAGGACAGCTCTGCGGAGACGGGGCAGACGGCTGTGCAGCCAGCAGCTCTCGGGGCCATGAGTGGGAGGAAGGCTTCGGGAGGAAGCCACGGGGCTGAGCTCAGCCCATGCAAAGGCTCCAGCTAACAGCCGGCTAAGCATGGCTCCAAAATGCTCCAGGTGCTGGAGCGCTCCAGCCACAGCCAGCTCCTGAGCACTGGCCTGAGCCTGCCTGCTGAAACTGTGGGGGAAGGAAACCTGAGAGCTGCTAAGGAGAACACTCCAAGGTTTCTTTAGGAGACCCTCAAGTGCCCACGTAAGCCAGCTTCTAGGATGCGCAGGCATTAACAGTAATCATCAGACCAGACCTTTATGTGAATGGGGCTTCTGCCCTGCCCATCCCATTTGATCCCATCCCATCTGATCCCATGCCATGCCATGCCATGCCATGCCATGCCATCCCGTCCCCAGCACAGTGCTTTCCCATGAGCTGGAAGGGGCATTCCCCTGAAGCCTTTCCCACGAGCTGGAAGTGGCATCACAGGAAGCCCCCCAAAAAGGGAGTCCTGGTCACACTGAAATTGCCTGTACAAGGAGACCGTGTCCTGCTTGCAAAGCGCTGTAGCCTGCAGTTTGTCCTTCGTCCTGCATCCCTCAGCAGCCCCAGGACCTGTCCCCTCTGCAGCACAGCCCACTCTTTAACAGGGAAATTTGGGATTGCACTTACCTGACTCAGGAGGCTGGGGATTTAAATACAGAGCCAAAGAACAAGTGGTAGTACTGGTGGGAATGCTCACAGACTACCCACGCCTGGTACCCCAGTGCTGGAGCAGGTGGGAGCTCGGACATCCGCTGTAGCAACACCCAGCCAGGAACACCCCAAGCTTGAGGGACACTGCGCTCAAACCTCCTGCACCAGACCTCTGGCCCCCATCCCATCCTTTCTGCTACTCACAGAGGTGGTCTCGTGCGCGGAGGGGAGTGGGGGTCAGCTCTGCCCTGCGCTTCCAAATGGCCAAGATGGAAAAAGGAGAGAAAAAAGGGAAAAAAACCACCCACCTCTCCCCACCCCTCCCAGGGAGCAGGGGAGGCCAGCACCGTGTCCTGAAGTAACACCATCCTGCCTCGTCTTGGCTCTGCTCTGCACTAGCACATCCCTGGCCGTGCTGTGTGCTTGGCCGAGCTGTTTCCGAGCCGAGCCCCACGTGGGTGTCCTCCTGCACCCGGGAAGGGCCTCCAAGGGGGAGCAACCCTGCACGCCAGCACGCCCCCCCTCCCTGCCCCAGGCAGGGTCCCCATGGCTGCTAGCACTGTCCCTCCTCTGAGCATCATGAGACGGCTGGTGGTGGGTCAGCTTCTTCGGGTTTCTCTAGGGAGAAGACCCAAGGCGGGGGGGGCACACCTCAGGTCCTAAGTGGAAACTGAGAGTTAAGCAGCTGTGCACAGGGGGAACATATGTCTGCCCCTCCATGGTGGGTCCTGAGCTCTGTGGGTCTTGTCCTGGGTGGGTGATATGGTCATTTCCCAGCTCATCCATGCACAGCAAACCCTGATGCCAAGCCGTCCTGCAGGAAAATGGAGGAGAGCTCAGCAAGTGGCTGAGGAAACAAGAGAGCAGGTGAGTGATGCCAGCCCTCCAAGATGCCACTTCCCAAGCCGTTGCCTCTTGCTGTAGCTGCTGCTTTCCACCCTGGAGCTGGGTTCAGGCAGCAGGACCTTGGCCCGGAGTAAGAAGAAATCACACTATAAGAAATGGGCCAGGACGGAGGAAACTGGATCTGAGCCCTCGATGCTGCAAAGTTTTGGGGTAAGCCTGGCTGACACTCCCCTGTTGTCCCCCCGCCCTGCCTCTCAGTGCCACGTAAGTGCCATGGCTCTGCCCAAAGGCAAAGCCCAGAGAGCATCCGTGAGAAGGAAAGCCACTGATTTCAGCCCGGGAGGTGGGAAAGCAGCAAATAGGTTAGAAGCCAAGAACAGTTTGGTGGCAAATACAGCCTTATAACTGCATTTCCCCAGTTCCTGTAATCCTACCCAGTCAATGAATAAGAGCTGGGCTGCTAGGAACAGCCGGGCAGGGTGCCAGCAGAAGACTTTGAATTTACGGAGCCAGCGGACAGGGCAGCTGCCAGAAACACAGGCAGAGAACGTGGCTTTCCATATGAAAAACGCTTTAAGCAGGCGGCCTGCATCACTTCTGTTTGCTTTCTCTCTCTCCTTCCCTCCTGCACAGCACTCCTGGCCTGGGGAACGATGCTCCGTGTGGGCTGGAGGGATTTGAACAGCCAGGCTTGACCGCGGGTGGCCTAGGAAGGGGATGGATGAGGGGGTTAGGGTTTGGGGGTGCCTGCGGACCCATCCCTTCAACAAGACCATCTGAGCACCCCATGACACAGGGACAAGGCAGACACATCTCATCAATCGCTGCTTCCCCATCTCAGTGCAAGCGCTTTCCGCGTGGGATCCCCTGCATCTCCAGGCACCACATCCTCCGGGTTTCTCTTGAATATTTTATGAGCAGAGGGCACTTAGCTCCCTGCTGTTTGGAGAACACTACTCACAATTTCCCAGGCTGATCCAGAGCAGACGGGTCCTCCTGTGTGTGCTGGAGATGGCTCAGAGATCCCAGCAGCCCTGTCCTCCCATCCACACCCGCTGGGGTCCCACACGCCCCCATCTCTGCTGGGATGCAGCATGGCTCTTGCGCTGGGGAGCAGTGCAGAGGTCAGCAGCTTTCCCCACCTTAAAAATGGGGGTTTGCACCACTATCGATTGTCCCTGGAGTAAGGAGGATTTTTGGAAGTGAGATGCAGCTGGGCTGGGCAGTGTGGGCATGCTGTAACGCTGCTGGGGGCTCTTAAACAGCAAACAGCCCCTTCCAGCAGCTTCAGAGCAGTTACCTGCTTTTAAGCCAGTCACAGAGGTAACCCACAGCCAAGTGCTCAGCAGTGACAGCCACCAGCTAATGCACCCCCAGCCCTTCTCCCTGCTGGGACAGACCCCAGTATTGCAGCTCTCACTGGTGTCCAGATCAGAAACAAACACGTTCCACAGGCAATCTATACACAGCGCCTGATAAATTATTCAGCAGATGGGACATTGCTGGAATAGCGCTGAGCTCTGCAGAACAGGATCCCGGCCACTTCCAGGCTCCCTGGGCAGGGCTGGGATGGCAGCTCAGGGCAGGCTGTGGTGGGATCAGGGCTCACAGGGGTCCAGGGAAGCAGGAGGACAACCCCACGGCCACGGGACGGTGCTGAGAGCTGGGGCACAAGAGCTCTCTCCAGCCTCAGGCTCTCCTGTGCTGGTTTTAGTGCCCTGGCAGGGAGCGAAGCCTGGCTTACATCAGGCTAACGAAAGAGGAGCATCGGGAAGGTACGGGAATGTACCCCCTGTCTCTGCATCAATCATAATCCATCATGAACTTCTCCAGAGGACTGTTCCTCTCCTCTCTGCCCACTCTCAGATCAGCTCTTACAGCCAGGAAAGCTCCTCCAGCCCTGCCGAGCAGTGGTGACGGGCAGGCTGAGATAGGGCATGGGGCCAGCCAAGCACCACAGCAACCTACCCCTTCTATCCATTCCTATTATCACCCAACATAACAATATATAATAATGATACACCATTAAAAGCCATAATTTTATAACCCAAAGTGTTTTGTTAAATCACAGACTCACAGAATCATAGGGGTTGGAAGGGACCTCAAGAGATCATCGAGTCCAGCCGCCCGCCCCTGTCAAAGCAGGCTCCTGTGTGGCAGCCCCTAGAACAGCCACTGCTTTTCCAACAAGCCGTGTAAGTTTTTTCCATGTGCTGAGGACACACGGTGTTTTATCCCTGCGGGAATCCCTGTACAGCCAGCCTGTACCATGAGAGAAGCTCATCAGCCAGGAAACCAGCAAAGGGAGCCCAGGCTGTTTGGGAGATCTGTCACTCAGCAACAGCCGCCCCAAATTTTAGGTTTTCCTGGACCTTAAAGAAAAGGCAGAAGCTCATGGGACAATTAGGGATCCCCTTGCACCGCTCGCTGCTATTAGCTTTTAAAACAGAGCTTGGCACTTGGTGAGCTGTCTGAATCTCCATCCCACCCAAGCAGGCTGCCTTCAAAGCACATTGATCTCGGGGATGCCTGCCCCAGCAGCGCACAAGGGAATGTGTGTGTGCTCTGCAATAACGAGGCAATAATGTCATTTAATACAACCAAATCACACCTAATGAAAAATAATATTTGCACAGCTCATCAAAGCAGCATTGGGGCTTACTAAGCACAACGCTGGGCGTGAATTTAAATGACTGCAAACGCTAAACGGAGCGCAGCGGTGCTGCTGGGGAAGGATTAGGGGAAAAACCCCCACTGAATATATATATTCACCCTGCTCTGCCCATCTGAACCCCTGCAAAGCTGTACAACCACATCCAAAAAAGCATTGATAGGGATGCTAGTAACATTGATAGGGATGCCGTGAGTCTCAATGGGGATGACATTGGTATTGATGGGGGTGCCTGTGGTCTTGATAGGGATGCCTTTGGTCTCGATAGGGATGCTAGTGACTCAGTGCTGCCCAGCAGCACATACCTGCACACCAACCCTACCCCAGGAGGGGTATAAAACAAAACACCAGGCCCAAGGAAAGGAAACTGGTACAGACGTGATGGACTCACCTCTGGGTCGAACCTCGCTCACAGTGAGATGCTGTATCAGGGGCTTGCAGCCAGCTGGTGTCTGTCAGGATCTGAAAGCTCCTGTCAAACCACACCAGAGGGTTTTTACCCTCCTCAATCCCACCTTTCATTGCCCAAACAATCACACTCTGCTTTAAGCACCAAGGAATTATTTCCATACATCAGCTGGAGAGCTGGCAGTAATCCCAAACACACATAAGCAGCCTAAAGTCCTCAGAAAATAAAATAAAAAGAAAAGGGAAGAGAAAGAAAGACAGGCTGTCTTCCACACTGCATCATTTAATCACCTCTTGAATTATAGTTTAGTCAGCCTGAGATATTAGCATCAGAGAGAGCAGGTTTTGGTATTAGCAGCTCGAGATAAGCTACTGCAATCACTGCAGAGTGGGAAATAGTGGGAATAAGTCAAAGGGTGGGGAGCATCCACCCACCCAAGAGACTTCTCCTAGCAGGGCAGTTTTGCAGACTGGAAATGTTCCCTGGCCAGTCTGGAAAGCTTGGGCTACTTTACTGAGAACTAACAATAAGCCTTACTCCTCATCAGTACTTTTGCCTGCAGTTCTCTTAGCAGGCATCGCTCCCTCTCCATCACCATCCTGGGGGAGAGCACAGAGTGCACTGCAACACCCCCTCCTCCCCCCCCCCCCCCAGCAAGGCACAGTGATGGAGCACCAGCACAAAGGTCAGAAAGCCTCAGTTGTCAGCAAATGCTGCTGAAATGATGCACCAAAGGCAGAAAAAAGTGTGTGTGTCCTTCTGAAAGAGCAAGTCCTTCCAGAATTGCCCTGTTCACCTGGATTTTGAAAGCTCTTCAGGCAGAAAACCAGCTGATGCCACCCAGAGAGTCCAGCGAAGCGAGGGGAGTCCCATGGGACCTGGTGCCTTAACACCAGCAGCTCAGAGCAGTGTTCCCCGCTGTCACATCTCCCAGCCACCGCCTCAAGAGCAGGGTTTCACTGCTCCCACAGGATCGCTGGGGCGTGCGGATGGGAAGAGACCTGCACGGAGTCCCCAGCTGAGCTCTGGGCAGAGCACATCCCTGGGAGCTGCCTCCTGGCCCCGGGGCACTGATGCTGCTGCTAGGACGGGTCCAGCACTCCCAACCACAGCCATCCCTGGGACAAGGCTCTTTCAGGCCATGGGCATTGCATGGATGGACAGCAAGGTACCCTCTGATGTCTATGCAAAGCAACAGAGGTGGGAGGTCTCACGGGTGGATTTAGCTGGCTCTGTCCATGCAGTGGCATCTGCATGGAGCCTCATTCTTATGGGAAGATGTTGCAGCAACTGGCCTGGGAGACACGGACTGAGTCAGCCCTGCTACTAGAAACATTACATCCTTCAACGCTTGTATTTACTCCTTATAACTTTTGCCTTAGGCAGCCACAAAGTCACCCAGACCCAAGAGGAGCAGCAGCCAATGGGGCCAGCACCCAGCCCCAGCCCTTGGGCACCATCTGACTAAAGCCCTGGTTCCGCCTGGCACCTCTGATCCCAGCCCCAATCCATCTGCAGATGAAGCAGTACTCTGCCTGAGAGGGAAGCACTATGATGCCAATAGCCATTTCACAGGCAGGGAAACTGAGTCCTGGGCTGGTTAAGGCTCTGCTTTTGAAGATAGATTGCGTGAAATCTACTGGATATCATCGGCCCATTTCCAGACTAAGGTGGCTTCCTTCCGGCCAGGCACCGGGCTGGGATCAGCTCCGCTCTCCTTCCACACCCTGTGCCAGAGGTTGGGAAGGATGAGTCCCCACACCTGAGCTAGTGGCCCCTGCAGCATCCTGAGGCAGTGATGAGCCAGCTATCCTGAGATGCGGATGAGCCATCGATCAGGGTCTGAGGAAGGAAGGACACGTACAGCGTGTGTTTCCAGTAAGCAGTAAATCCAACAGCTTTGCATTTCCAAGAGGCATAAACACAGCTCCAAGGGACAGGGAGATCCTTGGCAGATCAAAGTCTTTGTGAGCTGCACAACTCGCTCCCATTCAGGAACCCAAACAGGCAGCAGGGAGAACCACTTCCTTGGTGCTCATGAAATGCAGCAACCTGAGAGCTTCAGGGACCATCCAGCTGTGCTTACAGGTGGGGTGGGAGGGAACCAGCACCTCTGTCTCTGCCCCATCAGTTGTGGGTGGGTGACTGACAGCCAGTGACACCTCTGGCAGCCCCACACTGTCCTGCTAGTACCCTTCTGACACCCCTGAGCTACCTGAGCTCTGGGTCTCCAGCAAACTTACTTATTCCTCATCACTCCTGGCTCCTCTGCCCTTGTGATAGAGTCCCTGTGTGTGCCCTGGGTCTGCATGACGCTGGGTGACTTCGCAGGTGCTGGCTGCAACCAGCCAGCATCTCCTGAGATGAGCCCTCGGAGCTGAGCTACCACTCAGGCACCAGCAGCTCCACTTGGGATCTCCAAAGAAATATACATTCTTGCACTAAAAAAAAAAAAAAAAGAAAAAAAGGAAAAGAAAAGAAAGAAAAGAAAACAAAGAAAAAAATGATAAAAGGGGGAAGGAGTTTCCATAGCTACAGCTTTACATTGCTCTCGCTAAGGCTCAGGTTCAGCCCCTGTAAGGAGAAGCAAGCAGAGTGTTTTTCCCACTCCAGCCCAGCAAGGTACCACTGTGCATGAATAAAGAAGTGGAGAGGAGAGAGAGCGAGCTCGGTGGTTTTGGAAATACCACGGACACACTCATGACTGGCACGGAAGGATGCTGCTCTGCCTGTGCTCCCTCACCCTGCCTGACCCATCGCTTGTGCAGGGCACGAGTTGCATTGGCAGGTGGGGAGGGAAAAGAGCCCTCACAGCCCCCACCTCGCATTAACGCACTTCATGCTGCTGGATGTGGTCAGAGGCCAAAAGCTGCTTCATTTACGTTAGTCTGTGTGATGCTCCCAGGGCTGGACTTCCAGAGAGACAGGGAGGCAGCAAATCTGCAGGGATTTAGTGCTGCTGCCAATGCAGAGTCCCTGTGAGTGGGGCCTGGGGATGTGGGGCTTCCCTTGTGTCGTACCTGTGCCTCGTACAACATCCCATCACGCAGCTCAGGCTGGTGCCAGTGCCGTGGCTTGTGGAGAAGCACAGGTACATCTGCAAACTGCTGCGATCATGAACAAGGTTATGGGCTTCCTCATTGCTTGCAGCCAGGAGTTTTCCTAAGGCAGTAAAATCTCCTTATGTTATCCTTTTTAATAAGGATTTATCATTGCTGCATCAGGGAATTAATACACACTGTCTGAGAGGGCAATTTTCAGATTCTTGGCAACTTACACTGAACCAGTTCCAGTAAATTTTCCTTTTTTTTTTTTCCCCCCCTCACCTTAATTCTGTCACAGCTTTTCCTGGGAGATGAGAGAGGGTAAGATTTAACTCAGAGGGGAAACACCCCCCTCCCCCCAAAAAAGCCCAAAACCATAAGCAAAAAAGGGTGAAAGATAAAGTAATTCAGCTGAAAACCATCATTAGGCGAATGAAGAGAGAGAAAAACCTTCACACAAATTGCTCTACACAAAACCATGTGGGCTTACCAGAGCTGCTGGGATCAGATGTTTGAAATATCGACTGTTCCCAGGGACAGCATCTTTCAGAAACCAAAACACATGTGATGGATCTTTTTGCCTAGCATCAGCATTAAGACGACACAACCCTTGCCTTTGAAATGACTCCTTGATGCTAGAGAGGCCCTTGAGAGCGATGCGGTGGCTCACGCTCCCCGTACGCATGCTCTCCCATCTTCTTGTCATCCCCAAGAGCCAAAGCAAGGCCTCTGCTGGCACCTAACAGCACAGGAAACTGAGGCAGGGCGCTCCCACTGCTTCTGCTGGTGTTTGATGCCAGCTCTGAGCTCCCCAGCAACTCGTGCTTGCAGCAGATCAGTGCCAGCATCTTCCCCAGCAGGCTGCAGTTTCTTACAGCTCCTCAAAGGACTAGAAAATGCCAAGGGTCTGCTCTTTGAAAGCTGAGCCTTAGGCCAGCACTCTGAATCATGCCTGGGCATCCAAGCCCTTCTAAAGGGCAGGTGGGCCAGGGTACTAACAGCAGCTGTACCTGCTGCAGGGTGGTTGTGCTTCCTGCAGCCCCGGGTCTGGGGGGAGTCTGATCACAAAACCCTTTTGGGATGCGCACAGGGAAATGGCTCCATCCATCCTGGAAAGCAGGTGGAGACTCAGGGCAGCGCTGCCCCTCTCCTCTCTCACATCCCAGCTGAATTTCACCTTCCTTCACTCGCAGGGGGAGCTCACTTGGCTTGAACATGATTGCTTGAGCACCTCCCACTCCAGAGCTAACCTTCCAGTTGTGATGATCTGGGAACCCACAGCACCGAACGCCTTTCACTGAGCCTGTGCTGACTTCCTGAGCTCTCCAGACATCCCCCTGGCCACATTGATGCAGTAGGATCACAACAAGCACTTTATTAATGGTAAACCACACAGGAACCTGCTTCACAGATAAGTTTAAGCCTTACAAAACCCAGACCTGCTAAATGTGAGCATCCCCACTGCCCTGTGCCTGGTTGGCAGACCAGAGACCATCGAAGGAGACCAGCTCAAAGGTCTTTTCCAACCTAGTGATTCTGTGAAACACCAGCACCCGCCTCACGATGGAGTTCTGCTTGCAGGAGATGCCCCTTGCAAGGTTAAACAGACCACAGGTCTCCTCTGGGAACTGGCAGTGTGTTCACTGCTGCCTCAAACCATGGTCCTGTTTAATAAAACACCCTGTGAGCTGGCTGCCCCTTGTGCCTGGGCTTGACAGCAGAGAGACTGGGCAGCTCACAGGAGCCTGGGAATTTCTGCTGTGATCACAGGATGCTTCAGTTCTGCTCCGTGTTGGTTTATTCAGGGTATCATGAAATTGCAGGACATGGTGATATTGGGGTTAAACAGCAATATTAGCATCCAAATCAAACACACGCTTTTTTTGTTGCAGGTTCCTGCAGATATTCTTATCTGCATTAATTTTTTTTTTTTAAATCTTCTCTTTTTAAGCAAAACCCAAGCACTGGCTGCAGCGCCTGTGTGCCAGCATCAGGCATCTCTGAGGCTGGGCAGCGGTGGTACTCTGCAGTCGATGGTACTGCTACAGCCCAGCAATATCCATCCTTTATATCTACCACCAATTGAGTAAGATAACATTTTAAAGACCTACCTTTTGCCTGCCAATCCTAACATTCAGCGATATAACATAATATTTACAAAGGTATCCAGGAAGCAAGTAAGATCAGGGCTTGTTTTCTCAGAAACCGGTATTCACAGCCTTATGTTTTCTATAACCTATGTTGTTTTACTTTAAAATACAACAAAAACAAAGACGTGATGCCAGAAACACAAGGGAAAATATGTGCAGCTAAGAAAACCCCACTTTCTGTGGGCTGAATCTGCTCCCACGAGCTACAGTGAGCATCAGGAATAACTCTTGAGAAGTCAGCAGTGTTGCAAATCAGAAGCAGCAAGCGGGAACTGTCTAATATTAATTGCATAAATATTATGCCTGACTTTGTCTCAGGGATGTACGTCTGTTATGCTGGCCAGGGGGGACACCAGCCTGGATCCTCCTACACACGAACACGGGGTAAAGCAGCCGTGGAGATGCGGCAGCGTGTGGGGTGAAATCAGCCTGTCTGCTCTGCTCTGCGATGCCGTGCACGGTGGGCACCTCCAGCACCTCTTACCACCCAGAATTGGGGTTTTGATGGGTTTGATGGCCCCCAGACACAAAATACCTTGAGAGCTTCTGCCCGAGCCGGAGTGAGCTCAGTGGTGCCAGCACCTGGTGCTGCAGACCAGGGCCACCCTTTTCTAGGGACATCTTTATCCCAGGCATAGTCAGTAAGAAAATGGATTTGGGGGATGGCTGGATCAGATGGGTCACCTGGAGGGGGTTGAGAAACGCCTCTCAGGTGCTGAGAAGGGACGGGGGAGGTTGGCCCCCACTCTCTGCCAGCAGCCGAACCATGCGACTTCTCCCCTGTCTCTGTTTGCACAGGGGAAGAAGTCACAAAGGAAACTCACAGGACAGATGTAAATTCGAATTACTCCCCAGGCTCCTCCTTTGTGCAACATAACAGTAAAAACACAAAACCCACCCAACAGCAAAACCCAAATCAACACTTACTATCCCTCCCCTCCCGCTCTCGCGGCATGGCTGTTTTCCCCAGATCCCAGTGCTAATCTTGCCAGGGCTTAGCTACCCAGCCAGAGACACCAATCACACCAGATACCTCCTCTTCCTTCCACATGAGACCCTTATGAATTGCATCCCTGTAAATCCCTCCCCACACTGGCTTGAAGAAGGATACAGGGAGAAATTCCCAGCAGTGAGGGCCGTGCATTTCCCGGGTCACCCTCTGGCAGCCTGGGCACCACAGCACTTGCTCTGAACTGAGCCTCTGGCACCATCAACGCTGTATTTACTCTCCATGGCGGGGGGATGTGGGGGGGAAGTTAGCTTGGATCGCCACAAAAGGCATCACGTCTTGCTATGTAACTCACGTACATTGTGTTAACTAGAGCGACAACGCGCACGCTATTGTTCTGTGGATGCAAGGGTGGGAAAGGAGGAGGAAGAAGGAGCACCGCTGCCTGCAGGGACAATGCAGGCAGACACCCATCAGGGAAGGCCTCCCCACACTGAACAAGCTCTAATCTTGAAGGCAGGCAACGAAAAGAAGAGAGTTAATGGTCTGCCAGAGCTCAGAGGCAGGAAGACCCGTGACAGGTCTTAAATTGACACTGAGAGCAAAGGGAAGCCAGCTGTAAACCGCATGGCAAAGCCCAAGCAGCACCCTACACTCAAACAGGAGGAGGAAATGCAGGCGTTGGAGCGGGAGCTCTGTACCAGGATTGCAGAGACCCCGCTGGGCACCTCAGGAAAAGACTGTAGGGAAAAAATAAAAAAAACAAACCACCAAACAACCAGCCCAGAGGTGCGGAGGTGGAATATTGGGAATAAGTGTGAGCAAAAGCTATTCGCAGGTTGGGTTCTTTTTCTCAGGGGAAGAGGTGCCTGTAAGGGGAGGCTTTAGCAGTTTAAGGGGAGGTTTTAGCAGTGTAAGGGGAGGCTTTGGCAGTGTAAGGGGGATGCTTTAGCAGAGCTGCAATTTGCAGACTGTTAACACAGACACTTTGGGGCCTCGTCTGGCACTTGCCTGTGAACTCCCTCTGCCTCCAGTCACACTCCCACATCACCGCACAGACACCGCTTCGAAGGAGCCCGGGTATCATCTTTAACAGCAAAGTCCAAGACATCCCTGTGCTGTGATCGGTACTGGTTTGCAAGGCTTTGAATCTTGAGACCTGCTTCAGCTGAAGTGACCCAAGCTGGGGAGAGGATGCGAGGAGACAAGGATGACTTCTGAATCCCTCGCCAGGCTGCTGTGGTCCCCAGAGGGTTTCAAAGCAGCCGCATCACCCAGCAATCTGGGTATTTATCTTTCCCCAGGCAGACAGTTTCCTTTCATTAACGCTGATGTGTTTTTCCCCCTTAACATCAAACAGTCTGAAACTCTCTGTGAGCAAAGAGACAACCTGGCTTTGACTGATGCCAGCTCTGCGGGTCAGCACAGAGAGAACAGGCAGCGCTGCAAGAGGCTGCTTTGGCCACTACAGTCCAGCCTCGATTTTCAGGCAGCTGAGGAACAAGGCACAGCTCTGAGCAGGGAGGAAAAAAAACCCCAAACCACAAAGGACTGTTCCTCCCAGTTTGCTAAGAGTCCCCTCCAGCAGAAAGGCAGGAAATCCCATCTGCACGGCGTGCCCACCGCTTGCAATTCCCCCAATATAATGAGCTTATGAGCTTCTGCAGCTCAGACCCTTTGATGAACTTGTACCTAGAGAAAAGCCATAGCGTGGCCTCAAAACTGCACCTAAAGCTGGCAGCGCAGAGGGCTCCATCCCCCACCTGGCAAGAAGATCATCTCCTTTATCCCCTGCCCAAGAGAGGCCAACTACTGCAGCCCTGGAAGAGCCGAAGCTGGAGTTTAGTAGCAATTCAAAGAAAGAAAACAAGCTACAAGGTTTTTCACCAGAGCCTGTTTTTCAGGTCAGCTCCAGGACTCCATGGGCACCACGGTCTCAGAGAGTGGGAAAAACAGAAAGATGTGGGAGACCATGACATGCTTCCCTCCCTGACACGGGTCTCCGAGGGGCATGAAATTACCAGTGAGAATGAATTCTGTTTGCCCTGGGGCCAAGGGAAGGAGCCAGGAGTGCTTTCTGCCAGGAGTGTGTGCAGATGTAAGGCTGGCGTGAGTGACAGCACAGCAGCATCCCTTCCCTCCTGCCACACGCGAGCAGCATCCTCGTCACCTGGGAGAAGGAAGGGGATGATGGCTGGCACTTGGCTTCTGCCAAAAATTCACCCACCCTTCTTTTTTCTGTTTTAAGGAGGTTATTAACCAAATGGGGACATGATGAATAAAGATGTGGGCTGCAGAGTGTCTCCTACAGCGGCCCTGCCGAGCCCTCTGAGCGCTGGCAGACCTCACAAGCCCCGCTCTCCCTGCAGAGCCTCCCGCCCTCGTCTCAGGTGCTCGGAGGTGGTTGTTTTACCCACTGCTAAAGACATTTATTTTCTTTTCAGAGCCTTGGGGAGGGCTCTTTCTCCTGCCCTCCCTGCTGATGTGAATCCTGCTGCCCTATTATGCCGATCTGAGACCTTTTTTTACCATTGAACTGCTGGAAATCTCCTCTGTGTTCCCCATCTGTGCCCCCAGCCAGCTCTTCCCACAGTCGGAGGCACACCGCCTCAGTTTGAAGTAAAGGGAAAAACACCTCAGTGCTTTCAGGCTGGATCAGGTCCCTGGCCAGGCAAGGCCAGGCCGAGACTTGCTTTTGAGTTTCTGGTAACTGGGCTCTAGTATGTCCTTCAGGAAAAGACAATTACCACAGTGCCATTAAGGCTTTCCCCACTGCGCAGCCTGATAACTCACTGGGAGTCTTTTGAAATAACCTTTAAAGAATAGATCCTGTCTTATTTACTGAACTCAATGGTGATGCACCCAGATGTCACCCGTGTCTATTGTAGGCCTATTTCAGGAAACACACCAAGGGCAAATCGCGTGGATAACGTCAGATACTGTTGCAGAGAGAATGTGATGACAAGTTTCCATCTCTTTGATAAAAGCTCTGGACCAGAGAGATGTTTCCCAGGGTGGCAGAGATGTGTGCACCTCCAACTCAGCAGCATCCCTACCCATAGCTCATGGGCAGGTAGCGAGTGGCACAGGGGAAAAGCAGCATCGCTGTCAAGCAAAGCTCAGTGAGCTCACAGGTTGACAGGCAAGGTGGTGTGGTACTGCCGGTGGCTTTTGTTCTGGGGACAGAAAGAGATGGGCAGAGAAGTGCTGGAGACAGCAAGAGGGGACAGGAAAACTTGGGGAAGATAGCTCAGCCCATCCTGTGCCATTATATGAAGGAGGATGAGCACCAGCTTGGTCCCATCACAGTTGGTTATTTCAACTAGCAAGGTAAAGCTGCCTGGAGTGAGGTGGCAAGCAGAACTGCCCCAGCCCCTGACCATCTCTTGTCCTGACTCTGCAGCCTGCCAAGAGGAGCACCAGGGCACACTGAGGGAGATGCTGTCATCTCCCAGCAGTGTCCCAGGCTGCAGCAGACACTGCTGCCACCCCCCGGCCCCACAACTCCAGTGAGAAATCTCTACTCCTGGCCGTGCAGGATCAAGATCATCAGTGGTTAGAAGCCTGTCTGCACTCTGTGCTGCCTCTAGCATGGGCATCCTGAGACCCAACCGCACAGCCCGTGGGAGCCAGGTCCTCCCTCTGGTGCCCTGCACTGCTATTAACGGGTCATGGCAGTTCACTTCCATCAAGAAATGGGTCCAAAGATGTTTCAAAATGTTATTACGAGGCTTAATTTTGTTCCCCAGCCTTTCAGCTGACCTCTGCTCAGGGCTCTCCTGAGGTCCCAGCCTTGCCTGTGTTGGCCTCGGCTCTGATCTGAATGAGGCTGGAAGGTCTGAAGAGTCCATGACCCAACACATTTGTCATCCCTCTGCCAATCTGTGGTGCCGGGATATATCCCTTTTTTCTCAGGCAAAGGGTGAACCAATCCTGCCTGCTGTAATAAATTAGATCATGAGGAGAGAAGGGCATAACAGACGATGACATGGGAAGAAATGTAAATTAGAATGGGAATGAGTTGCAAGTTCAACCCAAACACCTTCCACCTCTCCTCCTATAAGCTGCATCACAAGCCGTAGCTGTGAGAGCCTGCCAGCAACAAGCACCTCTTCACTGGCCATGTCCTTACCCAAATCCATGGCAACACGACAGCCAGGTACCCGAACAGGATGAATGAGAAGTACCGAGTTATCCCTGTTCCATACACCAGCCAGCACAGCTAGGCACAGTGCAGCCAGATGAAAAGCCCCACAATAAACACACTGCACCTTGGCCAGCTGCAAAACCCCTCACTGACCCACGTGCTGGGCACTGAGGACATATCCTGATGTGCCCAAAGGTCTGGGGGCACAGACTTCTTCAGCCTGTGAGGATGCTGCAAAGCTCTCTGGGCTGCACGTAAATGCCTCTTCCTATCTGGGCACCAGACTTTTAAAGGATCCTCAGGAGGGTGCTTATGGATGGATACAGGGTCAGCAGGTGCTCTTCAGCTTTGGATGTGGGAACACCCTTAGAAAGGCTGAGGTCCATCTGCCACTGTCAGTGAGGGTGCCCTCTGTCACTCTGCCACTTCTGAACACGTTCTCCTTAGGCTGCAAAGCCCCTGAGACCAGACCTTCAGGCTTGACTCTTGTGTCACCTATGTGAGGGTTTGGGGACTGCTGCAGTTGCAATGGGAAAGAAACAGGAGGAGACGTGACAGCTAGACCAATCTACCAGGCTTTCAGAGAGAAACACAGCGGAGATACAGCTGGTAACCACGGCGCTGGCAGCGTTCGGCAGCAGTTCCCTGCACAGGTAGGCACAGGTAGTTAAGAACTGTCTGTGCAATCTGTGTTCGCTGACAAGAAAGCAGGAAGGAACAAATCCTGCTTCCTTCCTCTCCCCTCACATCCCCACGTCCTTCCTAAGTGAGAACCCATGTACTGAGGGGCGATGAACCAACGTCAGTCACTCTGCGGAGGATTTCCTCAAAGTTCTTTCTATCTGCTGAGCACCAGCTCGGTTCCCTTAGAGGTCCTGTCATCATTCTGCACAGAAATCCTGACACGCAGAGGAAGGGGGTTACACTTCTAATTACAGCTGCACAGTCTGGAAGGTGTTTGAAATCTCTTTCCACCAGCTGACAGCCGAAACGCACCTTTCTGCTCACTCCAGACCAAAAACCACCCAAAAGAGGTTGCAAACAACCTCACACGCCATCACAACAGGGCAAGTGCCTAAATACAGGTGCACAGATAGTTCAGGTGCTTAGTTAACATACGATTTATGCAAACTATTTTTCCTTAACAGCATTAGCATTTAGATGCTTACACAGTGAAGGTGAGATACAATGATTAAAATAATTCAGTCGAGGTCACTCAGGAGCACTGCCTGCACTCCAAACATTGGGATATCAAGGCTTCCTAAGATGACAGGCATCCATCATGAATGACTGAAGTGCACGATTTTACCATCTAGGTTTTATGCTGATTTCATCACTCGTTTTAGGCTAGAAGACAATCTGTTGAACCTCCAAGCACAGTCTTCTCTTACCTTTAATTTATTCCATCAGAAAACTGTCTACCTTAATGAGTACAAGCACACCCCCACTACCTTCCAAGTTTGGTGATCTGTTATGTCAAATATAAATAATCCTGTCTGAAGCCAGTCGATCTGGGGAAATGAAAAGCCATCTTCCCTTGGGGGATTTCTCTTTCCCTCCCCCAGTCCCCTCACGCCTGCAGACTACCACTAATGTACTGGAAAACATCCATGTGAGCGCAGACCTAGATGGCTACTGTGCTAACCAAAGAAAAAAATCCCCACAGATAACTGTGCCATCACCTTCCTTGCATTCAACTCCGGATTCTCTCCATCCCTGTTGCTTCACTGCACGTGAGCTAGCGGGCTGGTTTGCTGCCTAACCTGGGGCTGGGGTGGGCTCTGCAAACTCATCTGGATTGAGTGTGTGTGGGGGGGGTCCTGTATTCTTTGGGGACAGGACACAAGACAGAAATAAACCATAGTCCTGGATGTGTGGTTCTGGGTGAGATACCCAGACAGACGACCCAGAGAGGCCAGTTTCTGCCCTGCACTGAGTGTGCAAAGGAGGACGAGCTGTCCCGGGGGCAGAGAAGGGCAGGACCTGCACACCTCTGCCAGGCACAGGACGGGGGCAGCTTTTCCCCCCCCATCTCTGAGAGATGCTTTCATGACTTCCTTCACAGGCACAGCTTTGAAACTAACGATGCTGTAGGACCAGGGAAAACCGAGCCTGGCGTGCCTCAGTATCTTTCATCTTAGTCTAAGTCACTGGGACTTGACCAGTCCCTCTGACACAGGCTGCTGGGGAGTGGATGCTGTGCAGCACTCCATCTCGCTCTGTGTGTGTGTGTCCCCTCCGAATCCCTTCCCAGCCCCAACTCTCGCAGCCGGGGCTAGTCCTCTGCCTGCTCTGCTCCTTACCGGCATTCCCCCGGGACACGGGGGGGGGGGGGTAGCTGCCGGTTCCCCCGGAGCAGCAATCCCACCGCTGCTGAAAAGCAGTTCTAGGAAGCACCGGGAGGAGAGGGGGGGGGGGGGGGGGGGGGGGGGGAAATGATGGAGAGAAGTAAACAAGGGAAAAGCACCGCGAAAGACCCCACCGTTGCGAAGGGCAGGCGGGAAGAGCCCAGACACAGCCGGCGAGGTCCGCCTGCCAGCCGCGGAACCTCCGCGCCGGTGCGCGGCCCCGCTCCGCCGCCTGCCCTGCCCTCCCCGCTTACCTTCAAACGGGGGAATTGTGCTGGATCGCTCAGGTGAGGACCGCGGCTCCCGAAGTCTCCAGCTCGGAGCGCATCAATGCTGGGGGTGGGGTGGGGTGGGGGGGGGGGAAAGAAAAACAACAAACCCACCAAAAAAAAAAAAAAAGAGATAAAAAACCCAATTAAAATTAAAAATAATAATAAAAATAACGACTACAGATGCGGGCGCAGCTCAGGGCGCCCAGGAGCAGGCGAGCCGGCAGCAGACACCCTCTCGGCACATGGCCGGGCCCGGCAGCAGCGGCTCTGCGGGGGAGCGCTCCCTCCCCGCCCCGCGCCCCAGCGCCGCCGGTGCCGCCAATGACGGCGGCGCGGAGCGGAGCGGCGGGGCGCCCCCCCGAGCCCCGCACCGGGGCCGCACGGGCAGCGGCGCGTGCTGCCGGCCCCCGCCCGCACCCCCACCTCCCCCACACACACACTGCCCCCCTCACCCCCCCGGGCTGCGGCGGAGCGGGGGGCGGCCGCCGGGTCCCGTTCTGTTATCCCCCCTTACCCCCCCCTCCCCCTCCCCATCCCGCCATCCTCTCCCTCCCCCGCCGGCGCTTCCCGGGATGTGGGTCTGTCCCGGCGGGTCGAGCCGGGCCTCGGTGAGGGGGGAGCGGGAGGACCAGCGCCAAGGAGCAGAGTCATCCCCCGCCCCGGAGCTGGGTCATCCCCTTGCAGAGCTGGGGGACACACTGTAATTTGGCCAAGAGAACCTTCATCCCTGCTGCTGACGCAGACAGAGCATCCCACCCTCTGCAGGGGTTGCAAGAAGGCATGGAGAGAAACCCAGGGCAGAGCTGCAGTGCCCCCCATTCAGCACTGCGAGGGTCTCCAGTCACTTTACACAGTGTCTTTGCCCCATGCACCGTTTATCAGGAGCTCCAGAGGGGTTGTTGCTGTCTGGTTTCAGTGACACCCCCCCCCCCAGGGAGGTGAGCGTGTCTCCTCTTCCCAAATCCATGCCTGTTCCAGCACAACCACAGCTACTTTAGAAGTCAGCAGGTTCCTCTGAAGACACTGACACTGTACAGGGCATGTTTGACATCAGCAGTGGTGGTTCACAAGACTTCGTTATCATCAGGGCCGTAATCAGGTCTCAGAGCTGAAAGAAAAGAGGGGTGTTTGGTAACAGCAGAACTTGGGACAGAACCCAGCAATCCAAGTTGCCATTACCCCTCAAGCAGGAGGGCAACCCGCACAGAAAGGACCATCACAACCACACATGGAGGTCATCCCCCTCCCAAAACTGGCGTGACAGGGAAGCAAAACCTGCCCCAGCCGCCCCTACTGCATCCCCCAGGGTTGGCAGCCACTCATCCCCAGGCTCTCTGAGGCAGCACCTTCGTTTTCCTGAGCACAGAGGATGCTGGGCCTCTCTCAGGAGGCCCTGCCAGCCCTGCCTAACTGCATCCCCTGCCATCAGCCTCACCTGCTGTCACCCACATCGTCTGCAAGCTATCAAAATCCTCGGGTAGCAGGGACCCTTCTCAGGCCACTGCCTCTTCCAGCCTGCCAGTGATGACACTGGGAAGAGGAGCACATTCATCCTGGAGCACCTCTGGTTGGAGGGCCGCGTGACTTTTGTCCTGTGGCGCCCGTTTCCCTGGCCTGGCCTGTGTTTGCAGTCCCAAAGCTATTCCTAAGACCTAACTTAATTTTCCTCCTCAGCCGTTTTCACCCATCAATACTTGTTCTGTCCTTGTTGGCTGATGAGAATAATTAGTCTCTGGTTCTTTTAGAGCACATCTGCTCTTTTTAAGATGGTATCGCTTATAGCACTCTTTTAATCTATAGAGAGGGAAACAGTTGCATTTAATTAATTGCTCCCTAAATAAACTAATTACTGCCAGTAATTTCAGCACACTTTGCACGCAGTTCAAACGCCCGTGCAGAGATCTGAGAGGCGAGCTGCCCTGCCTAATTACAAGAAATTAAAGCAAGGGGACGAAATACAGTTTATGTTTAGAGAGTCTACTTAAGACTACTATTGTTTAATTTTCATAGGCAGCATCAGTTAGTACTGAACTGTGTCATGCTTCCTCTTCAGTTTTTGCTTCAAGGTTGCTCGGAGGGTGTGCAGAAAGATATTGAAAGAGCTATGCTGGGGGGGAAGGGGGGAGGAAAAAAAACCCCACCAATTTTATCTTTTTATTACTTGTATGGGTCAAACGTCATTGCCTAGTGATTTATCACTGTATCCTTGCTCAGAAAGATGAAGGATGGAGCTTCTTCGCTTGTGCCATTCATTTCAGTTTCTATACCTGGACTCCTGCACCGCAATAAAGAGCTTCCTTGCTTCCCAGGGAATATGTCAAAGCAATTCTCCACTGACCTAAGCTCAGGATAGAAGCGAGGAAAAACAAGGATATAACAAGGACTTAGCACACACTTGGGCTGCCTTGTGCAAGTACAGAGCTGATGTACAGAGTTTGTTTTCTGCACTCTTAACATGAGATCTACTTTCTCTAAGACCAATAGTGTGAAAATCGATCATCTGTGATGGAGGTGAGGCTTTTTTGTGATGTATTTCTGTATTGCAGCAGTGTCCAAGACCTTGGTGGTGAGCATGGGCTGGTGGTGCTGGGGGGCTGCACAGAAACAGGGCATGGACAGCAGTGATCCCCTAGACTTCGCAACATGAATTTCTACAGAAGGGAAGTGCTAATTAGTACTGGCACTTTGGGAGCCAGTCCATAGCCTGGAGAGGTGGCAGCAGGCCAGCCACAACTTTTATCAACCCCTCTTGCCATTTGGGAAGTGTCCAGTGCCTGCCAAGTCTGTGGGATAAACAGGCCTGCAGCAGCCAGGAGCCAAATCATTCCTGGCTTCCAAGTTCAGGTTGTAGCCACCCACTTTCCTCCACCACCACCACCAAGGCATTATCTGTAGCATAAATCCTTCAGCAAGTTCATGCAGTCACACTCCAGCACCCAAAACTTCTTGGTTTCCTCATGCTGGACACAGGAATCGGTATCAAACTGCCCAAGAATATCACATGGCCTTCCCTTCACTCAGCATCTAAAGTCTCTCTAGGCTTTATTTCCCCACCTCCAGTTTGCTCCATCCCTGGGGAGCAGCTTGGAATGTGCTGCTGTCAAGGAAGGGCAGGTTCATGCCTGGCTGCCGTGACCACGGAGACATCTTCTGATTCTTCCCTTCACCCAGGGAGGAGGCTACATGATTACAAACCACAACCACACCTGGGCATTGCTGGGACCAGCGGGCTACCAAAACACTGCCCAGCTTTCTGTATGCCTTCCCAGTGCTCCACCAGCCCGGGGGTAGAGGTGCCATCTCTAGATGGGAGCACCTTTGGGCAACTGCAGTTTGGTGGGCAGGACACGCACCGAGCGCAGGGCCATCTGATGCAGGGCTCCTTTTGCAGCAGGGAGCTTTCCGATCATTAAAACATCACACCGCTGCTTCCAGAGCTTCACTTTGCTCCGACAGAGAAGCACAAGCTCCAATAGACCATCCCTGCGTGTCCACTGGCCATCTGCCTGCTGCAGACCTGGGGTGCAGTTTGGATGCAGCAGCCGGGTACAGTGGGAACACGGCCTTGTCCTTACCTGCCAAACGCTGTCTTGTGTCAGTTCTTACAGGCAGAGCCCTTTTCCTTTGCTGCTCCCCAGCACCTGCTTTTGCTTTGAGCTCCCCAGCAGTAACCAGGACCCTGTGTGTGCAGTTGGGCAGGAGGAGCCCTTCCCTCCGCGGGGTGAGACGTGCTGCCTGGCCCTTCACTCTGCCCCTTCCTCGTGGCTGCACAGGTGTCTTCTTTGATCCCAGGTATCCATGATGGCAGCCTCAGAGGTTTCCCCTGTGAGGTCCTGCTCTGTCTGGGATGGGAGCATGTGCTCACGGTACCTCAACTGCCTTTTCTGGACTTTCACACAAATTCTTCCTTTGGCTGATCCCCAGGTGTGTGCTCTTCCACAGCAGACTTTTTTTCCCCTCCTTGCTTTAAGCTCCCACGATGTAGGAAACGTCTGCCTTGTAAATACAGCCCTAACAGCTCTTCCTAACCAGGACCTTGTTTGGTGTCCTTCATGGTCGCTGCTACTGTGGTTTAACAGTGCTAATTCGGGCAGGTACAGAGTCAACAGTGCTGTGGGGACAGCCCTGCCACAGGGCACTGAGAGGTTTCTGTCCCTGAAGGTGACAACCTCAGAGTACCGAGGGATGTATCTGCTTAAAAGAGTTAACAAAGCAACAACAGAGAGGAAACACTTCTTAAATAAGTGCTTTTAACCCAAACAGATGGATTAAGCGGCGCCCCCGGCCCATTCTGAGGGAATGCTGCTTAAAAGCTGCTCTGTGGCACATCATGTCTCATCACACCCGTCAGCTCATGCCTCTGCACCCAACATGATGTGCCAGGCTTGCTGGAACATGAGCCTGTGCAGCCGCTGCTTCAGATGGAAGTGCCAACACAAAGGCAGGGCTTAGAGAGGCAGGGTATGGGTTTAAGGATGCTCGCGGTGGGTTCCCTCACGCCCCTTTACACTGAACAGTCCTCACCCCAGAGGTGTGAATATGAGGGGGGCTGCTGGCTTCAAGGGCCTTGTGAGGAGCTGGGGGAATAATCCTTCCGTGGGCATCTGGACCATGGTGGGAATAGTGCAGAGCCTTCTGCCACAGCCTTGGAAAGCCTGGAAGAAGAACTGCATCTCCTGGAATCTCCTTCCCCTTCAAGCTTATTGACCCCTTTAAGGTTGTCAAGAGGTTTGTAGAGCAAGAACACCCCGTACAGCAACCACATTGAGATTTCTGAAGGGAAATCATACTGGATTCACTATTTCTGCCCTTTATTAGACCCTCTGCTAACTTGTCTGCTACAAACCTCAAGCATGCAGGGCCTGCAGCCTTTGTCATTTCATGCGCCAACCATTTTGCTAAGCTGATAAAGCTCCATCTTCAAACTCCTCAGGCTCTTTTGGCCCCATGTCATTGCCTGGATTGGCTCCTCTTGATGTTGATCCTGGCTTGCTGTGTAATCTTCAGGAAGCGGCTTAGTACCAGAAAGCAATGGCTAGAGGAAAAGCAACAAGAACGGCTGGCATCAAAGAGCAGAGCCCCACACAGAAGGGCTCAGCACCAACCCATCCCCTGAACACTCGCATGGCAGACAGCCCTTCCCCTGGATCCATGCCCACCACAGATGCCAGCTCCTTTTGCTGTTGCTTCCTACCAAATCAAAGAACTCTTCCCCACTGCTCGGAGATGGCAAGAGCTCACCTCATGAAAATGAAGAAGGGCCCTGCAAAATCGGGGATGGCTGGCAATGAGGGAGGGCAAAGCAGGGTGTCGTACTGCTGAAGAGCAAAACCTGGGTTCAGTGTGTTTTTAAATGATAAGGCAGGTCTTACCGAGTTTGGTATTCTCCACTGCAGGTCTGAAAATGAAGGGTGGAATCATGTCTGCTTGGACTCACAGGGAGAGCGACAGGAGAGAAAACAAGTGGGTGAATGAGCATCCCGTGGTGGTGGACATCTGGAATGCCCTCAGGGACCTGAAACAGCCACGGGATTGGCACATCACCCATGGGTGAGAACAGGGGATGAGAAGAGGAAGAGACTCCAAGCTGACCTCATGATAGGACTGGAGCAAGCTTGACATGCCTCTTGCAGAAGAAGGCTAGAGCAGGGCTTATCCTGCTTGGAGCATCATTTGCAGGGACACGTGGATCTGTGTTACAATGCGTGGAGATGGGTATTGCAAAGCCACTTTATTTATGGTGTTTTTATTGGCAGGGGAGTGGGAGTGCAATACAATTTTAGCCACTCTGATGTCTCCATCTCCCTTACATCCCACCTCCATTTCTAGAGCAGGGTTTTTTTCTTTAAAGTACATGATTCCTCAAACTGTACAAGGGACCTTCTGTACCTGAGATGGTACAAGATTAGCTGAATGGTCTTCCTGAGCAGGGACAGGTGTGGGCAGTTCTGGGAGAGCTGATGACATCACCATCACCAGTCCTGGCCCCCACCAGCTGCAGGATCTCCTTGCATATGGCAGAAATCAGGTAGGGCTTGAAGCTCAGCTGGGATGAAGTTGAGTGTGAAGAACTTCACACCACGGTCTGCAGCAATCCTGGCTCTTTTGATCAGGGTCAGTAAGCATCCTAGCCAGCAGCACTTCTGTCATTTTAGAAAGATCCTGTTGAAGACTGGAGGGAGTCTCTAGTCCTACTGAGTCTGAGACCACTGCTTGGTTTTGCTCCATTTCTCCAAGCTAACACAAACCTCACCCACCTCCCACTGGCACTATCCCCTGGGTCACACAACCCTTTATAAACAATCCCAGAGGATGCTTTTGTCTCCTCCTGGCCTTTTCAGATATTTTGGGTATTTGTGGCAATCTCTCCTGTTTATATAACAAAGCCACAGCCCAGTGTTTGTGGCACCATATCCATGGTAACCCTAATATAGCATGCACAGACTAGGAGATTTCATTAGGTGGCTCAGCTGCGGCAGCACCGCGGAGGGAATTTCTCTGGGATGCTGAGCTGTGCAGGCAGCCTGGTGGTTAGGGGCCTGGCTGCCCACCCAGCCTCAAGCACCTGGCAAGGCACCACCTCCCAAAGAGCAAGTGATGCTCCCCTTTTGCTAATTTTCATCTTTCTTCTGCTTTCCCTTTGCCATTCACCATTGCACAGCCCATCCATGCTACAGAAGAGCTGCCGGTACATGCCTGGACTGAGAGGAGAGGCAAAGGAGTTGAGGGATGCTCAGGCTCCTCCGTGCATGCCAGTCCTTGCCAGAGTTGTGGGGCTGAGCCATAAGGGGCTGCTGAGGTCCAATTCTGTCTCTGATTTGGGGAGACGTCTGCGTGGTCTGACGGCATGGTTGGGGCTGGGTCCCCTTTAGATGCTGTCCTTGTGGGGGATGAGGCGGGGTCATCTCTTGGTGTTCGAGAGATGGTTTGGCCCTGAGGAAGGCAGAAATGAGAAACAGGTTGGGAGAAAACAAGAAGGTGGCACAAGCAGAGGTTTAGCAAGGGTGATGTTACAGCATTTGTTGCACTTGTGCTCTAAGGCACAAACTCATGTGCAAGAAGAAGGGAGTGGCTCTTCCCACCCACCACTGTGGGTCATGGTCTCCTCTGAGAGTCCCATCCCGATGGGCACCCAGCACAGCTGAGGGTTAAGTAGCGACTGGTGCAGTCACACACAAGGATTCCTGTGCAGGTCCATGCAAAATGGTGCAGTTCAGAGACAACCACCCTGAATCATTCATACTGTGGCCCAGCCAGGCCCCAGTGGCACAGAGATATCAAATACCTGCCTCTGCCTCCGTGGGCAAGTGCAAATTGAGATCTGCAGCCCCAGCACCCTCTTGGTGCATGACAAAGCCTGCAGATCTCTTCTGATTTGTTATGGGAACAGAGCAGAGCAAAGTGATACTTTCACAGGGATGAGTAACAATTCCTGCCCCCCGAGATGTATAGTGACTGGTTCCCTCAAGCCATGGGGACGGTCCAGACTCTCTGACTCTGGTACGAAGGGTGAGAGGTGGATCTCACACAGCATCCATCGGGGCAGGGGGCCCCAGGACCCCCCATGATTGCCTGTCCATGTGAGCGCATCCCCCACCTGCCAGCCCTTTCTACCCCCTTCTCCTGCCGCATCCGGTCCAGCCTGAGTCACACCCTGTCTAACCTCATCAGCACCCAGGCAAATTCGATCTCAGCGCTGGCTGACCAGGGACAGGGGCTGTGAATGGCAAAACCCCGGGGGCACAGAGAGCTGCGCCAGCCACGCGAGAGCAGCCAGCGAGCTCCCCTTCCCTCCCTGCCCTTGTACAAATTGAATTTCCATTTATGTTAGCAAGGCAATGGGTTATAGCTTGGAGGGGTGCTGTCTGCCTCAATCCCTAATTTGGTGCATCAAATGTGTTTAAACCTACTTACCTGTAAGTCAGCCTTTGTTCCGGGCAGGCAGCCCTTGCCTCCTGCCGATGGAGGCAGCTGCTTCCAGGAGCTGCCCACCACAAACGCTGGATGCTGCTGCTTCCAGGGCTCTGGAAAGCATGGCTTCTTTGCCTTTAGGACTGGCTTTGTAGCCAGGGTCATCGGTGGCAATGAAAGGCCGCAGTAATTTTAGCACATCATTGGGAGGGTTTGGATGTGTGGCTCTGCAGAGGATGGGGCCAGCAACACCCCGTGAGGGATGGATGCTGCTGTCAGGGTTCATACAGCATCCAGCACGGCCAAATTGCGGCCTGGGGGGACACATCTGAGTGCTGTCCATTAAAAATAGCCCTTCTGCAGGATATGCTCCATGTATTCCCTGTACATTACTGCACCCTGAGCTCTTTTCTGCTGAGGAGGTTGACAGGGCCGGAGGCTTTGTGGAGATACCTGAGTCTCCATCCTCTCCATCACAGGGTGCTCCCATGCTAGCACCAGCACAGCCATGCCATCAGTAGCTCCAGCAAGAGCTTTCAGGTGGGCCGAAAGCTGCTGCTGCTGCTCTGCCTTCGAGGAAAGGGGCTGAACCCATGGTTTGCATCCCCCAGCCCTCCCGGTGCTCCTCCCGGCAGCCGGCCCATGGGAAGATGCTCTGCGTCAGCCCTGGGCGGTCAGAGCTTTGGAGTCAGGAAACTGGCATTTCTACATCTCATTGAAGTCTTAAAATAAACACCCAGAGTGATGAGTGAAAAGCTGGATCCTTGCTCCTTGCCTGGATTTACCAGCAACGACTGGGCAGAAACTGAAAAGGTGTGGGGGGGGAGGGTGTAGAGAAGAGATATACATAATTTTTTTCTCTTTAAATAAATTCTCACTGCTTATCTGCAAAGTTCAGCTGTTTTCAAGCTGACCTGCCTGTGTTCTGCTGCTCCACCACAAATTCTTTCTGTACGGGAAAGCTCAGGAGCTCCACTTGCTCACGTCAGCAACCTGGGGCTTCATCTCTCCTAGACAGAGGCAGAACTCATTAGCTAAGGACCCCCTCCCACCCTCCCAGTGAGGATCATTTCCCTTCCTGCCATGCTGGCAGCTCAGCTTCTTTCCCCTTACAATGAGGAAACAAAGCCAAGAGAGAAGTGGGTGAGTCTGTGCTTGGTGGAGGGTAGGAATGGGGCAAGGCAAAAATCTGTTCTCAGGGACTTCTGTAACACAGCCAGACGTCTGCCCAAGCAGCCAAGGCTGGAGGATGAGGGACATCCATCTGACGCTTTCAGACAAGGATCTGGGAGCACAGCGCATCCAGGAACCAGCCTGGGAGCCTCAGGCAAAGGGATCAGTTGAGGTGCAGACCCAGCCTGGGGCACCATGGGGGCTCAGGAGGCACCTCCAGCGAGTGTGGCCCTGAGAGCTGTCAGGGTGGGAGCCTTGCCTGGATGTCTCTAATCGCCTCCTGTATGTGAAGCAAGTTGACACCAGCAGTGGCAGGAGGGCCAGTGTGGGGCTGGGTTGTGCACTGGGGTCACTGGTCCCACAGGGCCAAGGGATGGAGCCGAGGGATGCTCAGCCTTCAGCTTTCTCTCTGCTTTGGCCTTTTGCCTGACAAAGCTGAAGGAGAGACCAAAACCTCTAACCAGCGGGTCACCCGACAAGGAGAGATGCTCCAGATCAATCCCTGGGTAACGGTTGTGTCTTAGGACAGTAAAACCTCATCGAATTTAACGTGGAGATGCACACATTGATGATTCATTAAAACACCCAGGCACTGAGCTGGGTGTTTTTGTTTCCTCGCATTACACAGGGCTGGGGAAACGTGGTTCTGCCCCCCCCTGACATTGCTGCAAGGACCACGAGTGAAACCTAAGACCCAGAGGGGACCGGAGGGGACTCCGTTCGGAAGGCATCTGAGAGCATCGCTTGCCACGTGAGCCAGCATTAATAAAACAAGACCACAAACCCCGAGACTAAAGGGAGGCACTGCGTGTTTATCAAAGAGCTCGAGGCGGTTCATTATCATTCCAATTAATGTAGAAAAGCTAATAGCTGAGAGAGGACGTCAGACGTTAAACAAATGGGAAGGGGGAGGGTGAGAGACAAAAGGTATCTTTAAACTGGAGCCAAAGTCCCAGGTGATGCAAAAGCAAAGAAATAACAAATAACAAATATTTACCATCTCCAAAGGTCCCGGTGGGCAGGACCTTCGATGGGAGCCACACCAGGGTGGGAGAGGAGCTGGGCTTTGCATGGGGATCCTTACCTTTGCTGTGATGGGTTTGGACAAGTCAGGAATAAATCGAGGAGAGGAGGTTCATTTCTGGCAGTTTGGAGGAAATTGGCGTTTTTCTCTGGTGTTCTGCTTTGCAGGGGAAATATCTCAAACACTGTACATACTACTTAATGCCTAGGACCTCAGGCTCAGCCCTGCCCGTGACTGGGGCTCTGTTGTGCTGATGGCATCATTAGAAAGCAGAAGAGCAACTCTCAAAGCCTGCAGCGTATCCCATTCTATGTCCTATTCCCAAGACATTCAATCTTATGGGATAATTATCTAAATAATCAGTGCAAGGCAGATATTCTCCCTTCATCCCATCCCAGAGTAATGCCATTGGAAAGAAAGAGAAGGAGAGACCAAATCCTCTAAGCAGCAGGTCACCCGACAAGGAGAGATGCTCCACATCAGTTCCTGGAGAAGCACATCCCAGGTGCTGGCTGCCCAGAGCGAAGCTCAGGACCACACCAAAGAGAAACTCCCAGGAGGAAAATGAAGCAGACAGGGATGTTCGCCTGCACTTGGGTCACACCACCAGCCCCTTTTCCCTCTTGGGTGCTCTCAGGGGTGACATCCATGCAATGCCAGCATTGCAAAGCCTCAGGGCTGCCAGGGTGAAGGGAGCCATTCCCTGGCACCACTGGATGTGGGAGAAGAGCAGCCCCAGAGCTGGCAGGGCAGGAGGCTGAGAAGGGCTGCATTCAGTCCCTGAGGCAGTTATTAACCAAAAACGCAACTTTCCACCTGGAAAAGCACATAGAGCCTTTGCCGTGCCCTCCAGAAGCCATACATCCCCATGGAGTGTCATAGATGAGGATAGGAGAAGGAGTTGGCACAGTAAGACACTTCCTCGCTGCAGTTGGCCACCTCATCCAGCTGAGTCTGTTCAGGCTCCCCACATCCCCGAGGCCTCCAATGAATGATACAGCACACTGCCAGTAATGTGCTGCTCATTCTCCTTTCCTTCCCTGATTTCCCTGAGCATTAACAAGCTGGGGTGACTCTGCTCTGGTTTGTACCCTTTCTGTCCCAGGCTACTGGGAGATGCTGGAGCTGCTGGGGTACACAGGAAAGACCCTGTGAGATGCCAGGACTCCAGCTCGGCACTGTCAGGCTGGCTCTACCATGCTAAAATAAACTCTTGCAGCATTTTCCTGGAGGTGTGATCACGATTACATATACAACTATTATTAACAGGTTAAAAAATGGATGGAAACTGAGATGGGAGGAGAGCAGCCATCTCCCACACTCCTCAACTGAGCTATGAAGCTGGTTTGCTGGAGCAGACAGCACCGTTGCCACCGCCCAAAACACAGGAAGGACATGTTTCTCCTGGGACCCTCCCTCTGGAGCTGCTCTGACATCGGCAAGAGCTCCAGCAAACAACAGCTCAGGGTGGCTCATTTTAAACCCAGTGGTAACTAAATGACAAGGAGGCTCCGAGTCGCTCGACTCAGCTCAGCTTTCAGCAACATCTCATGCAAATGTGCCCCCAGGGAGGCCAGCTTCCGAAAATAAATAAGCATAGGGATGCTTTCCTGGGGTTTGTGCCATTGATGGAACCTCCAGGAAGGACTGTGCAGCCTGGACAGGCTGAGCAGCACATCATAAGAGGAGCAGGGGGAGAGAAGAGGTGCCCCGAGTGCACTTGGGCCAGTTTATCTGCAAGCCCCAAGCTGGGTGATTACTCAGAGGAACAAAATTATATGGGGATGCACACAGTGATACCCTGACCTGCACCCAGTGTGGGCAAGGAATGGGACCAGGACTCTGCATCAGTCTGACAGCTGACCTAGGCTTTGATCCCCCTGTCTGGGCATCTTCTGGGTGATAAGTGATCCCAGGCCAAGGGACATGGGGATCCATGACTGGGATTGCTCCTGGGGTTCTCCTGGAACTTTTGGCCCATGGAGCGCAGGCAGGGCTGGCTGCAGAGCTGAGCAAGAGGCACCACAGGCAGGACACTGTGTCCACACAGGGCTCAGCAAGAGCCACTTGCGAGTAAACAGCCCTTTCCAGCCACTAAGGAAGATTTAGGAGCGAATAACATCCGCCCAGTCGAATTCAATTGCTATTGATAATGTCCATATGCAATTAGAGCCAATTAAGGGGAGGCAGCAAATGGCAAGTATTTGGCTGGGGGGTTGGGGGAGTAGGGGGGTCAATACAACAATCCAATTTCCCAACAACCAAATGCAATTAAAGAGTATCACTTACCCAGCTTGCCCAGGAGGGCCAGCGCATAAATGGGCAAAGCCAGGCGCAGGGGTGTCGTCCTCCCCAGGATGCAGACCTCTGGGAGCAAGCCCTGCCCCTGCCCCAGCTTCAGGCTGCGGGAAGTGGCATCCATGTACTTCACCATGGTCGCAGTGTTCCTGGTCATCTTGGTGGTGGCCTTGCAAGGCTCAGTGCCCCGTGGGAGCAGTTTTCCCTACAAGGTGCCTCTGGATCCCCAGGGGCTGCTCGAGCTCTCCTGGAATGTCAGCTATCCTGAGCAAGCCGTGCATTTCCAGCTCCTCATCAGAGACCTGCAGTTTGGGCTCCTCTTTGGGATGTCTGACAGGGGTGAGTTTGAGGATGCAGACCTGGCCGTACTCTGGAGCGACGGGCACAGCTCCTATTTTGGGGTGAGTTGCTTGTGTGTTTGCATGGCTTTTGGGGTTGCATCCCTACAGGTGGGTCTGACTCATGATTTGAAAGAGATGGGCTGGTACAGGACACGATGCACGCTGGATGGCTCCTGCTGCTCAGGTAGAAGTGGTTCAAAAGGGCTTGGGAGTTTCTGTGTATCCCAGAGGGAGACACAAATCAGGTCTACATGATAGGTTTGGTGTAGGATCTTAAACACAAGGAGAAAAGAATAAATACAGCAGCACATCAGCAAGGCTAAGTAGAACCAGAACCTGGCTACTATGCTTACCTGCAAAGAGCCCTGACATGTGGTTGTACAGACCAGCTCACATGCACACACAGGCAAGGAGCATCAACACCTTGGTTCGCGTGTGTACTGCGGTCGTTCATGTTCAAAATTAGCTGCAGCTCCTGTTAATGACTTTGAGACAGGGGGGGAAAGTTCCCAGGCAGGAAGGCTGCTCCTGCCAGCCCTAGTAACCCAGCTGCCAGGTGCCTTTTGATGCCATCACAGAGATCAACAGGACGCAGGAAAACAAAACCTGATGGCTTGTCAGAAATTAAAGTGCTATCAGAAATTAAGCATGCAAATGTGTTTGGGTGGTATGCAACTCCCAGTGGTAGCAGGTGGGGAGCGGATGGAGGGATGGATGGACAGACCAATCTCTAATTCTGCTGTTTGGTATTTCATATTGCTACAGCACACCGCTGCCCTTTCTGACCTGGTCTGTTTGTCCGGGTTCTTGTTCCATTTGTCTTTCTATGGGGGTTACAGGGACAGTAACTACCCCCCTGCTCCCCAGCAGCCCCGGATGGCTTTAGGCTCATTGCAGTCACGCTTGGCTGCAGGAAGCAATTCACGTTTTCCCCCCCGTGTGATGCTTTCCAGTAAGTTAAATTTTTACCTCTCTGCTTACTTCAAATTAACCATAAAACATATTATTCCACAATCAGCCACAATGTGATCCGCGGCGTAATGAAAGGATGAAAAGGAGGGCTTATTATCTGTACTGTTTTCCTGCTAATTACCAGCCATTCAGGGCATGAGGTGGCCCGAACGCTACAGTATTTCACAGCATCATGTTAAAAAACCCAGAAAGGATCATTTCTAATCTGCCTTCGTGGGCTCAGTGAAAGACAAACAGCGCTGAATTAAACACTGGGCAGCATTCGAGCTTTCAGTTGGTGCTGAACAGCATCCTGCAAGGAGATTTCTATAAATCTCTCCAGTCCTGGTTTTTCCCTCTCCCAGCAGCCTTTCTTCTGGATAAGTATGTCAGCTGTTAAAATGATCCAAATTTGCTTAACCCCCTATGTACTACAAGATTAATTTGCACGCCATACTCCTATGAAAACAAATGCCACGCTAGCTTCATGCAGCTGATTTCACTCTCCCCCTCTGAGGACAATATGTTCTCGAAATATCACTCTATACTTCTGGCTGAAATGATGCCAAGATGCTTTATTCTTTTTCTTCTGGTTTTCCCCCCCCCAAGATAAGAGAACTGATGCTGCTCATGTGGGTACAGCAAGGTACTGCTTAGATGCCTTTTCTTAGTAAACAAAAGATAGCAACAGGAGTTGCAAAAGATCAAGACAACAAGACTGTTCAAATCCAAATTATCGCAGGATTTCATACTCCAAACCTTCAAGTCCTTAAGCAGAGGAGTAACTTACTGCTTTGCTTCTTGGTTCAGCTTTGACACCATCAACAGCAAGCAGTTTGGGGGGAGAGGGGCTTGCTGTGTTGCTGCAACAATCTGACTGCAACAAAGGAAGGATTTTGAAGGGGGGGTGGTGTTAAGGATTTCTAGAGCCCACACTAAAACCCAGCAAAGGTCTGGCCTTAAACTGAGAGCAGCTGGTTTGTGGCAAGGGTCTTGGAGAGAACATCAACCCCTGAGAACATCCCCCATCATGATACACCCAAAACGCAGTGCAGAGCAATGCAACACCTTCGTGTGTCCTTGCAGGCTTCCCTCCACCCTCCTCCTTTCCCCCAGTTGCACCTCAGCTTGTAAAGGTCTTTTCTGCAGACTGTTTGCTGGGTCACATATTTTCTGCCTGTGCTGGCATGGCTCTGCCTGTGGGCTGCTGGATGGTGGCATGGGGCAGCCAAAGCCAGGCTCCCTCCAACTCTGGGATGTGGAGGGTGATCCAACTGGAAGGTGGACTGGAGAAGGACTTCACGACTGGTGCTGATGGAGGTCACTGCTGTGGGCTCCTCAGGCTGAGCAGGGCCAGCAGAGCCTCCTGGCTTAGTGGGATGCTCTTCCTCCTGCAGGATGCCTGGAGTGATGCCAAGGGGCAGCTCCACATGGACTCGCAGCAGGATTACCAGCTCCTCGAGGCTCGGAAGGCTCCCGAGGGGCTCTACCTCCTCTTCAGAAGGGCCTTCAGCACCTGTGACCCCAAGGACTACCTTATAGAGGTACAGCATTGCCTTCACCCTGCTATAGCACCACCCTCAGCCCCATCCTAGCCTTGGGGTACCAACCTGGGCTCCAAACCTCAACCTGCATGGTCATACCTCAAAGGTGTATTCTTTTGGGGACAGCATCAGGTGTTTGTGCTGTCTAGGACAGAAAGGAAACGTGCTGCAGGTGTCAGCCCTGGGACATGAGTAATGTTTGGCACGAGCTATTTACAACCCCTTATGAATCTCTATAAAGTGTAGATTTTAGCTCGTTTGCATCATCCACTCCTGTTAAGCATATGTTAGGACTATATAAATACCCTCCTGCATCACTCGGGTTTGCAGTCTGGAGCCAACTGTTTGGAGTGTTACAAAGACGTGTTGGTGTTGTTCAATGGAGGCAAAGAGGAGGGTTTTGGAAGGAGACAGAGCAAAGGGACAGCAAATACAGGCGCTGTGGTGTGCTCGTGTGTGGTTCAGTGAAGCCTCTCTGGGTCTGCAGTCACTGCTTCCCCACGAGATGGGATCTGGGGGAAACTTCCCCACTGGGGATCTCAAAGAGCTTCAGGTATCTCAGCCATGGACCCCAGGGGTTGGCAGGAATCAGCGTTAGGCTCATTTCAGATGAAAGCCTTGGGTGGACAGCAGATTTTAGAGCCGACGTGGGCACAGAGAGTCCTTGAGGTTTTTGTTGCTGGCTTTCAAAAGCTTGTCCTGTAGTGAGAAACGTCTACTGTCTGCCAAAACACAGAGCCCTGGAGGAAAGGAGTCTGCATGTGAACCAGGAAAAGACTCACAGATCTTTATTCTCTGATCCTTTAAGAAAAAGATACCCTCTTTTTCCTTTCTTCCTTATCTCCTGTCCAGAGCTCTCCAGGTTCAGAAACACCTTCCTTGCTTGCAGTAGACTTTTAGCAGAGCTTCCTCCAACAGAAGCTGGGAGAAAGGGAGGATTTCAGGGAGAAGTTTTGTTTCTGCTGTTCCTCCCCATGCTGCTGCCCATGGCCACTGCCAGGACCAGGGTGCAGGGTGCAATGAATCCTGAACTGACGTGGCCATCCCAGCCCAGGGATCAGGAGGGACAAGGGGCTCTGAAGAAGCAGAGACAAGATGTTACCCTTATGGACAGGGAAGAGCTGTGAGGGCAGTAGTATTAATTACTTCAGTTTAAAACTGATGTCATCTTGGGAAAACTGTTCAGGCTCTCCCAAAGGGCAGGGAAGCTTTTTTAATCACATCAGCCAAAGAAATGCCCCAAAATCTAATGTCTTACTGGGACAGCCCAGCAAAGTGAGCTACTGGTGAGCTACCCATCCAGGGATGGGTCAAAAGACTCATTGCTGGATTCATCCCACCAATACTGGTGCTGATTGTCCATGCAGTTCACGTTCCTGTGTGAAAAACTACCTGGTATACTTTGCTCTCGCTTCAGGATGGCACCGTGCATCTTATCTATGGGATCCTGGAGAAACCAGTCCGTTCCCTCCAAGCCATCAACATCTCTGCCATCCACAGGGGACTGCAGAGGGTGCAGCTGCTAAAGCCCAACATCACAGTCCCTGACCTGCCCAGCGACATGAAGACCATGGAGATAACAGCCCCCGACATTGTCATTCCCAGCCAGGAGACAACCTACTGGTGTTACATGGCAGAGCTCCCAGATGGCTTCTCCAAACATCACATTATCATGGTAAGAGGCAGGAGAAGAGGGTTGCTCTCCCTGGTTGCAGATCAGCAATCACATTCACACTCGGACACTCTGCGAAGTCCATCTGTTCCCTACCCTGTCACAGGGGGGCTTTCAGACCCACATATCTTCCCCAACATGGAACCAAAACATCTCCCATAGCCATCCTACCAGCCAGTAGCATCCTCATGTCTCCTAGAGAACCCAAAATCAGAAGTTTCTCAGTAGGAGGGGGCAGGTTGGTGACTTTCCACCCAGCACAAGGAGCAAATACCAGGGCATGCTCAGAGCATCATCCTTGCAGAGCTGACCCCCAGCAGAAGGCAGAGCTGTAGCCATCAAAGACAGACCTGTGCAGGGTTACAGCACACAGCAAGCCACCAGAAATACATAAACATGGGAAACAGAGGAACAAGGCTGGCAAGAACAGGGCAGAGTGAGCCAGGACATAGAAAACATGCAGAAATGCAACTCGTGTGCGGTGCCTAGACGTGTTGCACATGCTTGGGTCACCTCCCTCAAAGGAGAGGCAGAAACCTGAAGGCACAGGTACAGCAGGCATCACGCCAGTCTCTGCTGGCAGAGCATCACCCAGGCAGCGTGGAGGTGGCTCAGCAGATGACCTGGCACATCCAGAGTCAAAACCACATGAGGGAGAGGGAAAACCTGAGACGGGAGCTGAAGCGAGTGCCTAGTGACTTATAGGGGAGAGACGCCGTTGCAAAGGAAAACTCAGAAGGAGGATTTTCTCCTCAACAGATGGTGTGAAGTGAATCATCTGTGTGTAAGTAAGAAGTGCGTAGCTCCTGATACCTTCCCGCTGCTGCGGATCAGTTCTACAGCTGGCGCTTTTTAGCCAGAGCTGTTCCTCAGGCTGGTTTGAAGTCACTCGTTCCACCCCAAACCTCCTTCCCCATGCCCCAAGCAGCTGTTGGCTAGAAATGAAACGTGACAGCTGCAGGCAGAGCTACCACAACACAGCCAAGACTCCCTTTAGGAAAAAGCAATGGCCCCAGGGTCACCTCAGCCCTGCAAAATTGGCAGAAGACTCAGTCATTGCAAAAGGGACCAAGATCTTCTGCTGAGCAGGTGCACCTGTTGCTGGAGAAGGGATAAGACAGTTCTCTAGTAGCAATAGGGTGAGGGTTAATGGCTTTATACTGAAAGAGGATCAATTTAGATCAGGTACAAGGAAGAAATTCTTCAGTATGAGGGTGCAGTGGTACAGGGTGCCCAGAGAAACTGTGGCTGCCCTTGGCTCTCTGGCAGGGTTCAACAACAGGTTGGATGGGGCTTTGGGCACGCTGGGCTAGTGGAGAATGTCCCTGCCCATGGCAGAGGGTGTCACTGGGTGGGCTTTGAGGTGCCTTCCAACCCAAACTAGTGTGGGATTCTGTGGGCTTTGGGCCAGTCCCAAAGCCAACCAAGAGCTCTTGGACCATGGTACCTCAGGCCCAGAGCAACCTTCCCTCCTCATCAGACAGCAGAAACTATCTTCCACTCAGAGGACAGCAGACATACCTGCTTTGGGCAGACAGCAGCCACCGGGCTCTCAGCAAAGCTTCTCAATGTTGGACTTCCTTCTTGGGCACTGCTTTACAGTATGAGCCAGTGATCACGGCAGGCAACGAGGCCTTGGTCCACCACATGGAAGTCTTCCAGTGCGCTACTGAGTTCGACAGCTTCCCCCATTACAATGGGCCCTGCGACTCCAAGATGAAGCCCGACCGGCTCAACTACTGCAGGCACGTGCTTGCAGCATGGGCCATGGGAGCACAGGTGGGTGCAAGATGGGACCCATTGCCCTGGGCGAGAGCTTTGGTCCTAGGCACTTTCCTGCTCCCTCCCAATCCTTCCTGATCCCATCTTGGGACTGTCCCATGCAGGCTGTCCCAACCCCCAGTATCTGCTGGGATTTGTGCCCAGCCCTATCTGAGCTGCCTGAGTTTCCACCTCACCCCAGCCCCCCTCCACAGGGCTGTAAATCAGTGTGATGCCCTTTAAGCCATTGCATATGCATGCTGGCATGTGAGAAGTCTTACTTTAGAAGCAAAACCAGCTCATCAAGCACAACCAAGAGCACAAGTCATGTCCCTCAGCCCACAGCACAGGTCAGGATTATGCCCAGATCTTTCCTTTAGGCTTTTCAGGCTTGTCCCCAGGAAAGCCACCCCACTGCTCTCCTAACACCCCTCCATCTGCTTCCAGGCTTTTTACTACCCTGAAGAAGCAGGCCTTGCCTTTGGTGGCCCAGGCTCCTCCAGATATTTGCGCCTTGAGATTCATTACCACAATCCCTTGGTCTTCAAAGGTGAGTGGGTTCCTTCAAGGCAACAGCCCAAGGCAACGCCATTACTTCACTGGGCTATCACAGAGTGTCCTCCAGCTTCTGTACAAGGTGGTGGCAGGTCTGAGCTTAAAGCCAAGAGTAACAGCGCTGCCAAAGTCACCTCAGAGACAGCACCAGCCTGGCTGGGGATGGGGGAACTGTGATGTTGTTTTACTGGTACTCCTGCTTCAATAACATTGTCAGGAGACACATCTAAAAAAAAAAAGACCCAACAAGGATTCCAAACAACCCATTTACATAAAAACAAGTAGCTTCTTGACTACCCGGGTATATTTTTAGGAGACCAGAGCATATGTACTGTAGATCAATCATTGCACATTCGGCAACTCGAGAAGAAACACGTCTATAAATACAGAGCTCATGTCTTTCATAATTTCACTGCCTTCGTGTGTTAACCAATAGTGTCTCCCCCGTTATTATTATCCCTGTCTGGGCTCCAGCCCAGAGACAGGGGGTTCAAAGCCAGCCTGAACCCTTCCTGACCTACTGAACTTGCCCTTTCACTTTGCTCACAGAGCTGGGTGGCAAATGAGAGCCAGATCTTGGCTTTGCATCGCAGCAGAGCCTGCTGCTTCCTCTGCCTGCCCCGTGGCCAGCATCTGCCAGGGGCATGCCATGGGCACTGGGTCTTCTCCAGCTCCCACCAGCTCCCTGGGGGAGGTTAACTGGAGCAATCTCGAATACAAGGGAGACCAGAAGCTCTCCAAATGCAAGGGGTACTTGCCCCCTAGGTATTTGCCCTCCTGCCAGGCCCCCAATAATGGCATGGCCTTAGTCATTTGCACATAGCAGTTAAAGATGCAGTGAGCCATGTTTTTGAGAGAGTCTTCAAAGCACCCCGTGATGTGACACACTTTGGGCCCTCCAAAGGCACTATTCACCTCTCAGGGGAGCAACTCAGCCTCAGGCTGGTGCCCTCTCCTGGGGACCAGGCATGTGTTTGGGGCTGCTCAGTGAAGACTTGGCATGAAAGTATCTAGGCTTTTAAACCGGTAAGAACTGCGATCACCAGGAAAGCTGTGAGCCGGAGGCCAGAGCAGCTCTCCCCACACCCACTGTGGCACAGTCACTTTTCACACCTAACCTTGTCCCAGCAGCTGGCACCTCTCCCACGGTGACCTGCAGCTTTGTCCTCTCTCCCACCAGGTCGCCACGACTCCTCAGGGATCCGCCTCTACTACACAGCCACCCTGCGCCGCTACGATGCCGGCATCATGGAGCTGGGCTTGGTCTACACACCGGTGATGGCCATTCCCCCAGGAGAGAACGCCTTCATCCTCACAGGGTATTGCACTGACAAGTGCACGCAGCTGGTGAGTGCCCATCCTGACCCAGCATCACCTCGAGGATCCTGAAAATGGCTTGTCCCAGGTCCCAGGCAGCGGTGATACAGCACCGAGCTCTGGGCTCCCAACTCCCAGTTTTAAACTCCCTGAGCCCCTTACCATGAGGTTGTTCTGGAAAGAAAATATCTGCTGTGTACAACAAACAGTGAGCAGCTGGTTGGGATGTGCCGAATCCCCCTTGAAGCAGCTCTCCTGAGGAGCCATCTGCTCCATCTCCCCAGGGTACCATTGCCATAAAACTTCCTGCCGAGCTGGCTGTGCCCCAGCGGCACTTTCCCCCCACAGTGATGGGAAGATTAGTCTCTGCTTCCATGGAGCTCACCAAGAGCTCTCTCAAGGGTGGTTTCAAAGCGCCCACCTTGCCCTCAGGGAAGTTTTAGTGGATGTTTTTGTAGGACCTGCTCAAAAGGAATAGTTTGTGCCACCACTAAGGAAGGGAAGGATGAAAGCAGCGTCCAGCTCAGCTGCTCCTGCTGACTTGGGGCACAGCAGCACAGAAATTGGACTTGGCAGCAGACCAAGTGCCTGACACTCTCTGGGGATCTCACTTTTACACTGCCCGAGGGCACAGCAATCCCCAAATCCCCTTCCCCCAGCCCCATGCAGGAGCCAGCACAGGGACAGCCAGTCGAAAGCACACAGCAAGGGGATGTGTGGGAGGGGAGAGGGATGGGGTCAGGCACAGGGGCTTGAACCATCCTTCCCCCAGGCTCTGCCTGCTGCTGGCATCCGCATCTTCGCCTCCCAGCTCCACACTCACCTGGCAGGAAGAAAAGTGGTGACAGTGCTGTCCCGGGATGGGAGGGAGATGCAGGTTGTCAACGCTGACGGTCACTACAGCCCTCACTTCCAGGTACAGGGGTCTGGGGGGGGAGAATGGTCCCGGCTGGCCATCACCCATGGGGCCACCTTGGGCACAGCACCACAGCGTTGCGCTGATGCAGCCCCTTTGCTTCCCCCACAGGAGATCCGGATGCTGAAGGAGGTGGTTGCAGTTTTTCCTGTGAGTGGCTCCAAAAACTCTGGTGGCTTCAAAATGACAAGATCTTCCCCTGACCCCCGCAGCCCTGAGACCCCTGACTCCTTTACAGCACCTCACCCCCTCCACCACCAGCAGCAGCAGCGGTGTCCTGTGGGACCCGCTGGCAGCCCCTGCCCACGCACAGGCACTGCTGCCATCTGAGACCTCCCGGGGGGGAAGCAGGAGGACACGTCCCCAGGTCATATCTCCACCCCCACGCAGATGCCTCGGGGACACCAGGGCTCGTCTAACATGGCACAAAACCAGTGTGTGGGCAGCCAAACTGTGCCAGGAGCTAAATTAACACCTAATGGAGCTGAGCTTCCTCTAGCAGAGGGAGGCTCCTTGGGGAGGAGGGGGGTGAGGGCGAACAGTGCTGGAGCTGGGGGTGCTTGTGGGAAGGAGAGGGAGAGCTTTGGCAGCGAACGTGGTGGGAGTGGGTGGTAAAACAGGGGCTGCTCTAGTGACAAAGGACCCGGCTGCAAAGCAGAGGGTACCCATGGGACCTCTCATGCCCAGGAGGCTGCTCAGAAGCCTCAGCACCTATTGAAACCATACACGGAGCTGTGCTCCGGGGTGTCAGCATGGACCTGACCGCGGAGGGGGAAGCACTTGTGCCATCGAGTGGGGCACAGGCTTGGCAACCCGAAATGTTGGCTGAATGCTTTAATTTTTGGGTGCTTCAGCCCTGCAGAAATTCTTAAAAATCAGGAACCACCATCCCTGGGATGCAGCCTAGGGAATCTCCCCAGGGGATGCACTCCCTGGGATGCAGCCTAGGGAATCTCCCCAGGGATGCACATGTAGCCAGTGCTTCTGGGGCCGGTGCTGGTGTGGAAACAGGCTGGCACTGCTACAGGGAGTGGAGATCTGCTGCGTTATGAACTCCCCGACCCCCAGATTTGCTGCTCGGAGAGAGGAAGCTCTGCACTCCCACACTGACACGTCTGTGTTTGAACCCCCATTCCCAGGGTGACGAACTCATCACAACCTGCACATACAACACGGAGGACCGGAGCCGAGCCACCGTGGTGAGTGTGGGGCTGAGCCCCAACCCAGGACCAGGGGCACACCCAAAGTGGCTGGCTGCATCAACCCAGGCTGAATTGCAGCCAGAAAGCAGAGGTGGGGGGATGGTAAAGAAGCGCAGCCACAAGGCTCTGCCGCCTTCAGCAGGGATGTTAGGGTGCTAATTGAGAAGTAGCGTGTGTCACTCTAGTTCCCATCACAAACTGTTCCGCCAGGAATTAATTGTAATTAAAGAGAAGTGGCGGTTTTTGACAGTGCATGTTATTTTCTTACACAGGCAGCAAAAAAAAAAGAGCCTGACAGAGGTACCATCAACAGGGACGAAGCTAAATATAGCAGAAGGATTATAGGGAATCTGCGTTTTAATGTAAACCACACGATCTAGCCTGAAAGCCTGTCCTTGCCTCGAGGGTGGGTGGGCAGAGTGTGGCCAGTCCCATGCACCAGAAGGGCAGCAACATGCATGTGCATGCATGCATGTGTGAGCTTCATGCCTTCACAGCCTCTCTGCCCACCGTGGCAAGGCAGAGCTGGACCCCTCCAGCATGTTTGTGTCTCTGCTGTAGGGAGGGTTTGGCATCCTGGAGGAGATGTGTGTGAACTACGTGCACTACTACCCCCAGACCCAGCTGGAGCTGTGCAAAAGCGCTGTGGATGCAGGCTACCTGCATCGGTACTTCAACCTTGTCAACAGGTACAGAGCTCTGCATGTGATGCTGAGGGGAGTGGGACCATAGCAGGGCCCTCGACTAGTAACACTGGGGGGGAAAAAAAAGCTTTAAAAAGTGGGGCCTGAGGCCTTGGGTGTGCAGTGGGTGTGCAGGGGCATGCATTTGGAGCAGGTTTTGGGAGCAGTGGCTGCTTGCTGGAGCTCAGTCCTGCTTTCCCCTGTCCCCAGAGCTGGCAGCCAAACTCAGGGCTTTAAGGATGGCTGAGCAGTGAGAAGCATGGGGAAGGGACAGCATTCCTGGGGAGGCACTTCCCAGCAAAGCCAACTGCTTCTGTGCAAAATACTCCTTCTAACCCAAGGCAGATGCCAAGCATCCCTGCAGAGAGGCAGGCTGAGCTACTTCACCCGTGATGAGAGGGATAAGATGCTGACCTTACATAGGGTGTCCCACACACTGGCAGTCCAGACAGACCCCAAATCTTCCCCCATAGGTGCCAGCTGTGCTCCCAGTGCAACCTTTGGAGCTGTTCTAGGCTGAGCTTTAGGCAGGTGGGAATTCAACAGATCCAGCACTGATAGGGAACAGCACTGCTGCGTTTCACCTTGGCATTTCTCCTGCCCCAGGTTTAACGACGAGGAGGTCTGCATGTGCCCGCAGGTCTCCATCCCACAGCAGTTCTTCTCCATCCCCTGGAACACATTCAACAGAGATGTCCTGAAATCCCTCTATGGCTTCGCTCCGATCTCGATGCACTGCAACAAATCCTCAGCTATCCGGTTCCCAGTGAGTACAGCCTCCCAACCAAAGTTTCCCAGCAAAACTCTCAGCAGTAGGTAAAAGGCAGCTCAGTAGAGTTGTGCCACAGGGTGAAATGGGTCAGGACCCAGTGCTCAGGACATGGCTGGAGCTGGTGGGCTCAGGACAGGGAGCTGGAGCTGGCTGGGGAACCCCAGCGTCGGCAGGACACCCAGCTCAGCCCAGACCTGGCGTTTAAAACAGCATGGCACGAGCCTGCCGTGGATGTGCTTGGCCAGATTCAATTAGGAGATGCATTTGCATGAAAGCAATTTTGAGGCTGCTTTTGCAGAGTGCTACAGCAGGGCTAGCACCAGAACAGAGCAGAAACATGAGGTGGTTTTTAGGATTTTGTCAAATCACATCAGGTCCTGGCAGAGCGAGCTCATTACACACAGCATCTGTGCAGCTTCCAAACGCAGCGAGCCAGCAAAACGTGAAGGATAAAGGGCCCTGAGATCTTTAAAGGAAAGCCAAGCCCAGCAATGATGGTCATGACGGTGATGAAGATTTAAAACCACCGATGGTCCCCATCACCATCAGCTCCTGCCACCATTTATCAGCATAATAAACTTATGTGACGTGCTCTTTCTGGAACCAGTGCTCCCCACCTCAGTACTGAAGGATGCTGAGCTCATTGTGGGGAAAGACCGTCTGCCCCAGTCAAAGCTCTTCAGCAAAGTCCTCTCTGTTGGGGGCAGAAGCCTTCCCAGTTCCCTGGAGCTGGAGACCCGGATCTCTTGGCCATGTAGAGCTCTGCTGCAGTCACAGAAGCAGCACAGAACTTCTGTGCAGGGGCAGAATTAGGAATTAAGCCTCTTAATCACAGCCCAAGCAACTCTCTGGATTTCAGAGGGGTCTGGGGAGCAGCTGAGAGGAGACTCGAGCAGAGCAGATCCAACACCACCACAAGGTGGGTCACAAGCATCGCAGCGAGGGCGAAGGAGCCAAGGTGCTCCTCCTGCTCTGCTGATGTTTCCTGAGCGAGCCTGATGTTAATACATCTCATTTATTCCGTGCTGTTTCTGCCAAGAAAAAAAGCACCAGCTTCTAATTAAGCTCATGTTTTTGCAGTTCAGCGATCCCAAACTTGACAAGCTTTCTGGAAGGACCGAGTGCTATTAATTATTGAGCCACACCTTGAGGTAACACTTGTGAGCGGCTCTGAGGATGTCACTGTCCCCAAGTGTCCTGTGCCTGCAAGGGCTCACACTGACCTCTCTATACTCTCAATAGCACTGAGAACAACAACGGTCAAGACACACCAAATACCTTTGATCTATCCTCAAAGCAGGGTGCCAGCGAGGTGCTAGCACAGGGCTTGGGACATGCTGCAGGGCAGAGTGCCACAGCAGATGGGCTCAGGGCTGGGGCTGACGCCAGAGAAGTGCTTTCCCAATGCCCATGCAGGCTCTGGCCCATTTCCCATGACATACAACAAGGAATTTAATCTGAAAACATAAATCCAACTTTCTTCTCCTTGCTGATGACTCACAGCTCTACCTCTCCTCTCCAGACCCCCCTCCTCTGGCTCACGCTGCAGCTCAGCCTCTCACCGATGTTTCCGCATGAGCACACAGCCAGCAGCCAAACTGTAGCATCACTGAACCAGAGCTCAGCCCAGCCTAAGCATCCCCCGCCTCTTTGGCCTTGCAGCCCCTGCCTGCATCTCACCCAGCCTCTAATCTGGACCAACACATCACCTCTGAGATAGCTCCTGCCTGGCGGGCTCAGCTCCCGACGCTGTCTGAACCTGGCAGAGCGCTCCTTGCAGGGAGCATCTTCAAGACAAGGTGCCCCCCTGCATGGCTGTGGTCACCTTGAGCCCTGATGGTTGTGACAGCCCTTCTTTGGCTCTGACCTACAAGCTCCTCACCCTCCTGCTGCCTCCTTCCCATCTCAAGGCACATCAACACTCGCAAGGACAGGCTGCAAATGTCACCTCCAACCAGCCTTCCGGCCAATACCCAGTAGAGGCTGTTTTTCAGGGCTGGGCTGAGAGCACGGAGGGTCAGGGGGACTCCCTGGTTTGAGTTGTCTCCATCTGATTTGATGTGAAACACTTTTTGGGGTGAAAAACTCCCTAATTATGGTGGGCTTGCACAACATGGCACACCGCAGACATGAGCACCACTACGGGGAGGTGTAGGTGCTTCTGCAACACAAATAATTAGCAACATCTCATAAGAAAACACCCTGGTTTGGGTTAAAAACACTTGAAATATTAAAGATCATTTAATTTTTTACAAGCAGGGGGAAACATGGGGTCTCCAAGTACCTGAAACATGGACTTACCATGGTGCTGAACTCTCTTGCAGGGCGAGTGGGAGAAGCAGCCGCTTCCCACCATCACTGAGAGGCTGCCGGAGCCCGTCCCTCGCTGCCCACCTGCCCCAGGGCCTCAGCCTGCTGCCCCCGTCCCTCTCAACCTGGGCAAGCTCAGGAGGGACTGACTGGGTGCCTGCTCCTTCCATCACAATGGGAAGCACCTCCAGGCAGGACCATCTACAGGGAAAGCTGTCCGGTCACTCTCCCGGCATCCCTGCACGCACGGCGATGCCAGCCGGTGCCCTGGCCCCTGTCTCTGGAGGGGGTTAGAGCTCACGAGCTAGAGTTCAGAAAGTACTCTGGAGATGGAAAGCGCTATATTTAGTGCATTATTAGTAATCCTGGCTCTGAGTAATGCTGCTTTCCGCCCCCAGAATAATAACTTGGAGGTTTGCTATTGTGCTGAACCCAGTGCGGCCCTGGAGCGGGGTGGGGAGAAGCCTGCTTTCCCACAGGGAAACTGAGGCACGGAGCAAAGACCTGCGTGGGAGCAGCCAACAAGCCCTTCCCAGTCCCCCATGGTTCTGTCTAGCTCGGGGCAGCTCCATGGGTGTTCTCCCATGCCAGCACCCATAGCAGGGATGGAGGGAGGGAGGGATGCCACGACGCCCACCCAGCACTTGCCTTCCCGCTGCAGGGACTGCAGCTCCCCGCCGTGATCCTCCTCCCACTCCCCCACACTGGGGATTATTCGTCTTGACGCCACCAGATGCCAATGGCCGGGAACAAATGATACCTCTGTGATGGGGTTTAGAAAGGGGGAGGGAATGGGGGGAGGAAGGGAGATGGGGAGGGGGGGGGGGGGGGAGACGAGACAAACCTTTTGGCAGGAAAAATCTCTCCATTAAATATCTAAATGTTTAAAGAAAAAAAAAAAAAGAAAAGAAGAAGAAATTGCTTTTTGCTGTTGAGCTCCAAAAGGAAAACACTAGGGGGGAGAAGAGGGAAGGCTGGTGGGGCAGCAGCAGAACCTGTCCAGCCCAGCCAGGTGCCTGCCCCTCACTGCCCTGGGGCAGGAGGCATCCAGGGCTGGGCACCAGCCCAGAAACGTGCCCTTGCTGCCCCCTTGGCTTAAGGAAAAACCTCAGGTTGGAGCACTGTGGCTTGGAAAGGCCCTTTTGAAGTAGAACATTACCCTTGAAGGTACACAGTGGATCTCAGGCTTGGCGGGCAGACAGGGTGCTTCATCCCTTGTTTATCCCCAAGACACATGAGACAGGACCCTGGCCACCCCTTCCTCTGCCTCCTTAGCCCGGGCCGAGTCAGGGACTGCAATCAGCCCTTACTGAGAGAAAAAACCTCACCCCAACCTTGTTTTTTAACATTTCCAGTGAAACCAAAGCATCTGAGAGTTCAAACTCTTGCTTGTGGCGCTTGTTGCATGAGGCTCAGGAATTGAAATCAGCCCGAAAAGGGGTATAAACCAGGCAAACCTAGTTAAGGGAAGTAGGGCGAAAAGCGTGTGGTGTAATTATCTCTTCAGGCAGGTGGAAGATTCAGCACAGATCAGTCTCTGGCTGCGCCAGGGCAGATGGAGCCCAGCAAGGAGATCAGGGCAAGGGACGGGTATGGGGATGGCCTGGGAGCATCAGCCCTCTCCCTTTAGTCATGGGGGTGTCATGGGCTGCATGTATGTGATGAAAAACCTTCCCTGACACCTCTGTGACCAGCTCTGTGCTACCAGATGCTGTGGGGATTGCAGCACCTCGCTCGGCCCCTGCCTGCATCCCCCTCTCCCTTTGGGGAACTAAAAGGAGCCACCTCCAAGCTGAGCTTCAGGAAGATGCCAGCACAGAGCCAGGACTGCAGAGCTGCCTGGGGGCCAAGGGCAGCCCTGATGTCAGTGCCCTGGTTGGTAAGCTTACACCGCAGCACCGAGCTGGTCCTGTCCATGCCAGGAGCAGCCTGGAGGGGACACAGACACAAGTACTGGCTGTGGGTCAAACCCCAGTCATCAACCTCCATTCCTTGGTGCGCTCCCTGGGCACCAGTGCACTCCCATGGCCATGGCCAAAAGCTGGCACTTGCCTTTACTCTCACAAGGCTAAGGACACAGTCATGGTTCAGGTCTGGAGGGGATCGGCCCCTCCTGCCTTCCGCACAGCCAGGCAGCACTTGAGCACCGTGGCCAAAACCAAAGTAGGCGCTGAACATTTCACAGCCTGGGGTTGATTTTTAAAGGGCCTTAGATGCCCATTTCCAATGAGAACAACAGAAATCGGTGCTTAAACTCCCTTTAGACTTCGGAGCTGCAAGGAAGCACTTTGCCAAACCAGAATCTGAAGCTCCGTCTGTGACAGGGGTGAGATGGGATGGGGATGAACCTGAGCTTGCAGAGATGGGAAGAAGATGCTTGGGAAGCCCCTGGGTAGAGAAGAACCACCCCTGTGAGGCTGGGCAATGGCCCTGGGTCCCCTGTCCCTTCCCTCCATGGCCTCCCACCCCAGCAGCCAGTCCCCAGAGCATAGCCAGGACGAGGTGACACCCACCAGGACAGGGACAGACACAGCGTAGGACCGGAGAGATGGCAGGTTTGGAGGTTACAGCTGTATTAACAGCAGAGTTAGTTTTAAAAATTCATTTCCAGGCAACGTGAAACTACATTTTGGGGGAAAAGGGTTTCCAGCAAAGTAAAAAATTGAAACCATCTCGTTTGCAGTAGAGCAAAACACTGTTTTCAGGGCAATTAACCTGCAGAACAGAATTATTGCTGTGCTGGTACCGCTCTGTTTAGAAAACACGGGGGCAAAATCTGTGAACTTTTTTGAATCTCTTCCTCCTCTTCCCCTCTAATTTGACACAAATTTGCTTGATGAGTTAACTGCAGACATTTGCCCAGCTCTCCCAGAAGACCCTGGAGCCAGCTGGGGTACTCAGGGGGCAGAAATTCAGCTGGGGGCTCCTAATGGCACCTTCCCTCTCCCCATCCCAGTGTCCACAGGACCCGCCAGCCGGCCCCATGCTGCTGCACTCTCAGTAAAAGCCCTTCACTCGCTTGTTATCCGGGTCGAATGGGGACTTGGTGTGTGCTTGGGCAGGGTAGGTCACTCCCATCCGCTCCAGCTGGTAGTTGCCACTCTTCACGAAATCCAGTGAGACCTGCAAGGCAGAGACAGGGCAAAACCAACCCCCCGTTAGATACTGCGAGATGTGAGGCACCTGCCAGCATCCCAGCTCCATCGCTGGTCAAGCTCCCACACCAGCCTGTGGATGTGCTTTCCTCAGACAACCCGGCTTTGCCATCCCAGGAGGATGCACAGAGAGGAGGAAAATGGGTTTTTAAAAGCACTCAGCTAAAAAAAAAATAATATATATATATATATAAAAAATAAAAAGGATGAAGAATGTAATTGTTTTGGAGGTTGGATGGTCAGTTCCAGGCAGTACTGGGGTGCCACTGGGGGTGGTTGGGGGAGTGAGATAGAACAGGGAGGAAAAAGGGAGAAAGGAGAGTCTAGGGGAGGACATTCACTGTGGGGGAAGAAGGTGTTTTGTAGAAGCCTGAGGGGCAGCTGGACCACAAAACCACTTCACTTGGATGTCTTGCACTGATGCAGGATTAAAAATGGAAGCAGGCAGGAGGATGAAAGCATGAGTGTATGTGCTGCTCCCGGTTTGCAACAGGGAGGGTCCCTGGGGAGGGCATCCACAGCCTCTATCCCCCTGCTCGGGTTCCCTGGCCTCTGCCTATAGCATGCTGCTTAATGAGGGCATCTGATTTACTACCCAGGAGTCTCCCAGGGTTAATTAACAGCCTGCTGCATGCTCCTATTGGCCATTGCTCCCTATAACGTAAGTTAATTCACTGTTGCAATTAAATACTCAGTTGCAATTAACATCTGAGGCAGTGCTTGAGCCAGGGAGCATCGCTGGGACCACGCAGAGCAATAGCCAGTGGGAGCGACCTCGCCACCAAGCCCTGGCATCCCTCTCCTCCCGCAGGGGAAGCACGAAGGGGGCTTCCCCATCTTGCTCCCCATACCACAGCAGGTTTGCAACAGGTTTGTGCATGTGGCTTCAAAACCAAAACAAGCCCCATTCCCCCTCCCCAGCAAGTCTCTCTGTGGGGAAGGAGGTACAGCCGTTGGCTGGGGGGGGTCTGTACTCACCGGGCCCCCTGCGGGGTCACGGATGTAGCCGTAGGCGATGGTTTTGTCGATGGCAAATCCAAAGTCTGCCCGGCGGATGTGGCCCACCACCTCTCCGTCCCGCCAAACCGCCTCCAGGCCAAACATCGGCACCTTCCTGTGAGACGAAGGCAGAGCTGCTGTAGGCAAAGCCCCACGCTTGGACCCCAGGAGGAAGAGGGGCTTGGGTGGGGGGGATGGAACCCCAGCTCTGCCCACAGGTTCTTTAATCTCCCCATGCTGATGCCAGGTGCTGGCAAAGCCCCTCCAGCCCAGTTTGCAAAACCTCCCGCTGCTCTGGGTGAAGCAAGATAAACCCACTGCTTGTCACACCATTTCCAGCTCCCGTTAAACATCCAGCAGGGAATTTGCAGTGGGATTTAAATTAGAGGTGGAATTAGAGCATGGAAAACAGATGAGCTGGCTCAAAGCTGAGCTCCACGTGTGTGCTGGGATGCAGGGATGCATGGGGATCGCTGGAGGTGCTCGTCCCGGGGAGCCACTGGCATGGGGTGCTGTCTGGCATTGGGCAGAGCCCCACAGCGGTACTCACTCCTCAGTGGTGAAGCAGACGAGGCGGCGGAAGATGCCCTTGGCTTTCTGAGCCTCCACAGCCTCTCGTCCCAGGAAGGGGATGCCAGACTTGAGCTTGCAGGTGAAGGCTAAGCCTGCTTCCAGCGGGGTATCGTCAGGACGCAGGTCTGCGTGCCAGTGCCTGTACCCTGCAGAGAGCAAGCACGGGTCACCCAGCCTCTCCCTGCCCTGACAGCAAGCCCAGGGCGAGCAGCATCAGGGGAACAAGACATCACCCCTGCCTCTTGAACCCCCCTCTTGCCCTCTATTCACTTGGCCCTGGACAAAGCACCCTCCAGAGAAGCCTGTACTGGGGAAGTCTCAGCAAGGGCTGCACATCTCTGCCAGTGCCTGCCAGACCCCTGGTCACACTAACCCAGCCTCAAACCTGGGAAAAGCTCATTTGCCTGGCTTCCCTGGATGGAGGCAAAGCAACAGGCGCTGCTGTAAGGGAAGGGAGAAACCTTTCTCGATGCTGAGGCTGTCGATGGCTCTGTAGCCAGCATTGGCAATGCCATGCCGGGCACCCGCCTGCATCACTGCCCGGTAAACCTTCACGCAGTCGGCCTTGGGCACGTGCAGCTCCCAGCCCATCTCACCGACGAACGACAGCCTCATGGCACGGACCTGCAAAACATCCAGGGGGATGGAGCTGGGAGAGGGGGAAAGCTGGCTCACCCTGGAACGTCGTGCCAATGCCCTGCTTTAGCGGAAGGTGTTTCTTTGCACAAAGTCAGGGTCAGACTGAATTTCTCATCGCTGGACAGCCTAAGCTTGGCAGTGATCATCAGGTGGGGTGGCTCAGCATCCCCCAAGCCACCCACCCCAGGGCTGTCACACCAGCTGGGCTGTGGCTAGACTCGATGCTCCAACTCCAGCTGGGCTTTTGTCTCCCTCTGCTGATCCATCAGCACCAGAAGAAAGCCCGCAGGCACCCCCAGTCTCATGTGCCCCCACATCAGCCTGTCGGGTGGGGAAGCTGGTCCCCAGCAGGACTGTCTTGCTTTGGGGCACTTCATGGCTGCTGCCCCTGGGGATGTTCCCCACTCAGGGTGGTGCTCCCACGGCAGAGGCACCCAAAGGCCCTACAGTCTGGGACTGAGCCCAGCATCCCGACCCGCACGCTGCTCACCCCAGGGGGATGCTCAGGTTTACCCCAGCAGAGGCTGTGCCCCACAGATTTACTCTCTGGTGCCAAATTCACTCAAGACTGAATGCACAAAGCCCCAAAGAGTGCTGGGACTCAGTGCTTCTCAGGGGAAGTCTTGTCCCCAGACATCTCCCTGCCTGCCTGCACTGCTGCAGGCACAGACCTCCTGGCTGTGCTGGGACTGCCTTGCCTTTCCCCCCCTGCTTCTTGCCCAGGCAGGCTTGCCTGCATCTTCCCATCATCCTCACAGGGACAGTCTGCATTCCCAAAGCTTTCCAGGCCCATAGCAGCCACCCCAGCTTGGGCACCTTCCCTGGAGATAACCTTTGAGTCTGAGCCACATTTCCCTCAGCTTCATCCCTTCAGATTTCTCCACTTCCTCCCCCACAACACCCCCTCTGTTCCATCCCTTCAGATGTGCATCAACTACTTTGGGAGGGAGAATTTTCACTCCACACAAAGGTGTCACCTAATTAGGGAACAGCCAGAGCTCAAGCCACCACAGCCAGCTACCATCCTCATTGCAGCAGGAGATGCTCTGGGGCTTGACAGACAACTTCCCAGCTCATTAACCCTGCCTGAGACTCAGCAGTACCAGCTGCAGCTAAAGTGCCCTTTACTTTGAGGAGCAAGTTACTCCTGGGAGAAACTTCCCCTGAAACCACCACTGCTCCTGGGGATCAAACATCCCATCAAGAGTGGTAAAGCATGATGGAAAACAGATACCTCCAGGGAAAATGGGGGCCAGTCATGAGCTTTGCATGGGCAGGGGTTGGTGGTTGCACCCACAGGTAGGTACTGCAGGCAGGGTGGGCACCCCACCGTGGAGGCAGAGGGGGGTGTCAAGGGTTGGGCTCAGCTGCTCCAGCCAGCTTTCTGCTAAAATCCCCTAGGAACAGGTTTTTCTGTTAGATTTCCACTGGAGCTATGAAACAGCATCAATCCCCAGGTCTTTCAGCAGCAATTCAAAAGCACTTTAAGTATGCTAGAAAATGAAAACCTGAACTTTACCCCGTATCCAGCAGTGAAATTCAAAGGGGGACCTTGCTCTGCTGTTCAATACAATGAGAGATGCTATATATAAACTCACAAACCAATCGGTAATTTCCAGAGTCATTAACTCTGCTGGAACTCTCCTTTCACTCCAGCTGATTTTGTTCAACTACTGAGTTAATGCACAGAAATCTCAGCGATAACTTTTTAAAGATGCTGGGTTCAGTTTAACCCCCCTGGAAGGTGATAATATCAGCGAAGGTTTCAGCTTACTGCCTTGAGAAACCCTCCTACTCTAATTCCAGCAGGGAATGGAGCCCCCCCACCATGCTCATCATGCAGTGAGGTGACCCCAGCAGCAGGCAGGGAGTGCCCCCACCCAGCCCAGAGCCCTGGCACACCCAAAAGAAGCCAGGACATTTCTACCAACTCCTTTTTCCTCACAGGACTGGGTTATTTTTTATAAACTTGAAATGAAATGCAAATAATCTAATCAGGCTCTTGGAGATGGGAACATTCACACACCTTTCCCTGGGAATAAGTAGATTACTACTAGATGTTATCAGCTTGCCACAGGCTTGAGAGGGGAGGACGTACAGAGGGTTATATTTCACCAAGATGCAACGTGTTGGACAACCTGCAATGATGGGTTGGCCTTTGGGGTGCCCTGTGCCACTGCCCACCCTCCCCATCCCCTCAAGGGACACTGCACACACCGTGGGTTTTCAGCACAGGGTATGCTGGTGTTGCTGGTTTGGAGGATTAACCCAAGTTGGGCAAAATCTGTGGCTTAGTTAAACCACCCTAAACCCTGGCTAGGCTCTTGCTCACAAATCAAGCAGCCTTAATTTGATTTAGCAGCAATCCCTTCAGCAGCCAGCTGCATTCGAATTAAAGCCACTTTAATTCCCAATGAAAAGTGTCCGCGTGCAGCTTAACCCAATTTCCCTAATATCCAGCCTGCCTCCAACTCCCTGTTTTCCTCCTGCCTCTTATAAGATTGACCACTGCACCTTCAGCCCTTCATCTCCTGTCAGACACCGGCCCGAGAGCTGGAGCAAACGCCTGCTCCTCCAGGCAGAAGAGGGATGCTCCGGGACCGCTGCCTGCCCAGATTTACCTGGGGAAGGATGAGGTACCCCTTTCTCCCAAAGGGGTGTTTTTGCAATGGAAGGAGTATCTCACATGGGGTAAACATTGATAAGAAACTGAGGAAGGGCTTCTTGGGCAAACCTTCCAAAAGATTTTCCCCAGTACCAAGATTTGCCTGCCGGAGGCTTTCCCAGAAAGCAAAACACTCAGTGACCACCAGCCCTTGGCTTTAGGGAGCTTCAAACAAGTTACATCAGCTTCACATGTGGAAAAACTCCCCAGGGAACTGCCACCACGCCCTTTGCCCAGGGATAACTTCAGATCACATTGGTCTCTGCTGGACAAAGCCAGGGAGGGATTTAAGGTGCTTTTCTCGCTGCCCTGCACTGGGATAGGTGGAGGTGTCCAAATAAGCAGCCTTGCAGCAAACCCTGCTGACTGATTTGCCCCATTGCCACACAGCACAGGACAACAAACCACTTTAGGCTGAGCCTTCCTCCCTCCACACCTCCGAGTGATGCCACACAACACGTTAAACCCATCTCTGCAGGTCCTGGCAGAGGTACCGGGCCACCAGCCCAGGCAAGTTGCATCTCCTGCAGCTTGCTGAGGACCATCACACTCAGGACAGCGTGCACATGCTCTACAGGCAGGTAAGTCAGGCAAAACAACCTCACCTCCATCTGTAGAACACCCAGCACCTCCCACCCCATGGCTCTGCAAAGCCAGGCAGTGGTGCTAGTTTTCACCATCACCCCGAAGAGCTTCTCTGACACCAAGGGGCTTAAGCCCGAGGCGTTAAGCGCAGAGCATTAACATTTCTGTGCTTTTCTTGCATAACTGCTGACGTGAGTCCTGAAGTCTGGGCAAATTCCAGATGATCTGCACTTGTACAGAAAGCTTAAAGTTGTCAGGCTTCTCCTGTGATCAAATACTCCAACTCCGCAGGCTGCCTCGCCCTTACTGCCAGTGCTTGACATGCGGCACATTAAATCATCCCTGGGGTTTTTTTTTATGAGTAGGGGGGAAAGGAAGTGATAGAGAGTCTCAAGTAAATCTCTTTATCACCAGTGTTCGCCCCTAATCTGTGGAAGGTGTCTCTGGTTCCTCCGATACTGCTGCAAAGCCATAAATCACCACATCCCTTGCTCAAGCTCAGTCCAGGCTATGGCACCACTGGGCAGGCTGGGAGAGCAGGTTGGCACCTGGCAAACAAATGGGCAGGAAAACACCCTAGTTTTTGGCCTATTAGAACAAAAAGGAACCCCGACACAACCTCCAGCTGCCCATCTTCCCTTAGCAAAGGATGCTTGTCAGTCGCCCCCCTGAACAGACATCCCCTGCAGCCCCATCCTACCGTGCATCCCGCAGCTGTGGTGAGTTTGTGGGTGGAGAAGGGGAAAGCTTCGTTGCTGAGGTCGGTGTCGAGCACTTCTTGGAGGACAACGCGGCTGTGGGGAAAGGACACAGCTTGGCAGCCTGCTCAGGCTGGGGCTAAAACTTGCCTTCTCGTTCTGCTGGCAAGGCAGACGTCTCCCTGTGAACGGGAGCTGACACGGGTGATACACCCTGCTGTGAGAGCCTCGAAGTTTTCCAGTTCCACAGCAAATGGAGCATCGCTCCAGCCAGATCATTGCCTGGTTGTGTAGGGCTCACTCCAGGACCTGGCATCCCTCCCTCCATCCCTGTATCTCTCCCTCCATCTGTCCACCCCAGGCTTCAGGGTGCAAAGAGGAGGCTGTGACACTCTCCCTGTGCTCACCTCAGGGGGCCCTGGATGCTCATCATGCCCAGCTCCTCCGAGCAGTCGAGGAGTTTGCACTGGAACTTCATGTCCTGCAGCACAGCGCTGATGTGCGACCAGTTGTGCTGAGCCACGGCCCCGCCAATAGCCAGGTAGTAGCCATCCCCTGGAAGACACCCCCCCACACCCCGCAGCCTTTCAGGCTCCAGAGCATTAGGCTGAAGGTTATGCCCAGCTCATCTCAGGGCTGGTTTTCTTCTGCAGAGGTTGAGCTGCAGCCCTGAGCTTCTCCAGCTTGCACAGCCCTGAGGGACCATCAAGCAAGGGGAGGGTTAAATAGTGCTGGGGCAAGGGATGGCTTTGTAGCTCTGTTAACATCCATGCTGCCTTTTACTTGGCTCAGCACAGTGAGAACAAAACCACCATTAAAAACCTGAAAGAAGAAAAGGTTAAAAAAGTTGGCCAAGCCCTGGAGGTGCCTGGGTGTGCACCAGCATAATGGAAAGAGGAAAAAACCCTTTGTCCCATGAGGCTAAAAGCAAAAGCGGCTTTTGTCTCAGTACAGAACAGATGCCAAAGTGTGAAGGGACTAAGATGGGAGCAGGGAAGGCTGCAGTGACCAAGCTGTAACCACTGCTGGGCCTGCACTGTCCAGGCAGAATTTCATCTCATCGGTAATCCCAGGTGGAAAAATCCCCGGGGATGGAGCCTGGGAGCTGATTAATACATAATCAATCTTCCTTCTGTCTTTCCTGCCACTACAAAAATTGCTCCCTGATAGTCTGTCATAGTGATAATAAGTGCAGCCACTTACTGCAATTGGAAAAATAGACTTTGCTGCGATTAAACTCCCCCATCACCCAGCCAACGCCGCAGCTCTGCCATCCACTTCCCACCACCCCACTGCCCCTGTGAGCTCCTCAGACAAGAGGGCTGTGGGATTTCCCCATGGGGAGGGAAGAGCTCACCAGCACCCAACCACACCGGGGAAATGGCAAGATCTCTGCAACACCCATCACTGCAGGGCCAGGGGGCTGCACCCGCTGCAGGGCTGGTCCCTTCCAAGTGGCTGATGCTGCGTGGGCACCAGACTCCACTGGCACTGGGTATCCCAGTGCAAACCTCCCTTCCATGGCAGGCCTGGTGCCAATGGGCACAGTGCTTGGCCGTGCTGCCGAAGAGCAGCCCAGTGTCCTCTGCTGATGCTGCCTAATGCTGTTTGTGCCCCCTGGGCTGGCTGCTCTGCTTCCATTCAATTCCTCTTTACTGCAGCTGATAAGGACTTGGGGAAAGGTCAGAGCAGCCAGCCAGGGCTGGACAAACCCAATAAGGCTGATGAGCGGTGCAGGCCCCTGGGGACAAGGGGAATAATCGAGTTACAGGGATCGAGGCGTGGAGGTGGAAAAAGCCATGTGGCTGCCATTAGGTAAATGCAATCACCCCCTGTGCCTGCAGCCCCCGAGCGTGGCAGGGATGGAGAAGATGCTGGCAGGAGTCCGGGTGAATTGAGTGCCATGGCTTCCCAGGACTGGAAGGGTCTTTGCATGCATTCAAGCATCTGAAAAATGCAGTGGGAGAGGGAGGGAGCCGAACTGTGGGGGGAATAAACCCAGCCAGTGATCCACCCCAGCCCCATGGCCCCACAAACCTCCAGCATCCCCAGGCTTTTACCTTCAAAGGTGGGGGCCAGGGGGGAGGCCGGGTCCCCAGGGTTGATCCGGCTGACAGTCAGGTCACTCTCCACACCACCCCGCTTGTTCAACATGCAGGTGTACACAGTGGAGCCTGGGGGAAGGAGATGAGTGCCCATCAGCCAGGTCTGGCACAGAGCCACGGTCCCAGCAAAGACAGGGGGTACCAGAAAAATTAGACCTTATCCCTACATCAGCTGCTGCTGCCTGGGCCTGCTATGATGGACCCCGGGTGTCCCAGCACCAGGGGAAAGGCAGGAGCTGGGCTCTTTCCCCTTGAGATGCGTGCCACAAGCTGAAGTTGCATCTTGGAATGCATCATCCACCCTCCCCCTCCCCCTGGAGAAAGGGGCAGCTTCTCCCCATGCAACCCATGGCTGGCAAGGGTTATGCTTGATTTACTCATCGCATCTCCAGCTGTGAGACTCAGCTGGAGCCAGACTTCCCTCCCTCACCCCCACTCAGAGCATGTTTGGGAGCAGAATCCAGCCTGGGGTGAGGAGAGGGAAAGCAGCCACTCTCACATGCTTCCCATACCCTCTGCAAAAGCCAGTTTGGGTCCCTCCTGGGGCTGTTTTGGTGAAGGACGTGGTTTCCCAGGGCAGCAGCAGTGGTACCTGGTGCTTTGCTGACGTCGGCAGTGAACAGCCAGTTCGCTGCTTTGGTGGCTTCAGGACCAACCAAGTAGAATTTCCCAAAATACGACATGTCGAAGAGGGCCAGGGCCTTTCTGCACGTTAAGCATTCGTTCTTGATCTACAATTAAGGCAAACACACTGCTGAAGCTGAGCCGTATTCTCACGCCACAAAGGGACACACATTAGAACCATTCATGTCATGGAAAACCACAGCAGGACGTTCGCCTGGTGCCTCTAAAGGCTGTGAAATGGGCCAGAAAAAACAGGTATTGAAGTGAGCAAGTCTGATAGGCCTTCCTGTGTGCTCAGGCCTGGTCTTTATGTCCGTAATAATTGTCACATTTTATGAAATCAGGTATTTCCCCCAAGCTGGCCTCAGCTCTTTTGTTTGGGAAAGCAGCAGTGAAACAACTGTGGCCTCTCTGCTGAGGTTGCCAAGCATGGGCCACACACTTCTCTTCCTCTTTTTGGAACATTTACCCCAGTTTGGGGCAAAGCTCACTGCTTCCTCTCCCTCTGAGCCTCACCGACTCCACACAAAGCAGTGGCATTGCATGGGCTCTGCTGCTTTTGACACCCCCAACCCCCTGCTCCAGATGTGCCCAGTGGTTTCAGCTGGGTGGGGGGTACAGGCTGTCTCTCTGCACTCACAATATCATGGTGGGGTGGGAAGTCAAAGGTGTACTCATCCCCCAGCAGCTGGTTGTAGGTGTAGTCCTTGTGACGCTCCTGGCCATACGAGCCGTAGTAGTCATAATCCAGGACCTGGGGGAGAGTGGGGAGAAAGCAGAAGGATGGGGGCAGCGAGGAAGACAGCGTGAGACTGAAGCTGAGGGACTTCTCCCAGTCATATTCACCCCATGCCAGGGGAGGAGCAAGTCTGTGCAGGACCTGCCCACGGTGATGGGTCCCCAGCCCAGCATCCCTGCCCACGGTGATGGGTCCTTAACCCAGCACCCCTGCCCATGGTGATGATTCTGACCCCAGTACCCCTGCCCTCAGTGATGGGTTCCCACCCCAACACCCCCACCTGCTGCTCTCTTCAATATACAGAAGTGAGACCAGTGCCTGTCATTTAGGAGCAGTGCAGGCAGATGCTGCCTGCTGCCCAGGGACATGCAGCCAGGCACACACAGCACGCACACACAGATCTCACTCTTACTGCTCTTAGAGTGAATTAAAGCCCATCAGGTTTTATGGGCTCACGGCATATCGCACACCCTGCAGTCACTGGACACATCCAACACATTCCAACCCCCCAAACATGCATGCTGTGCTTACTGGGGCTGCTCCCTTGGGGCTGAACCAGCCAGGCCTCTCCCAGCCGTGCCGCTCCTGGAAAACACAGCCCTGCAGCAGCAGCTCCTATGCAAAAAAAAAGCCAGAAAAATGGGAATTAATTGTCTAAAACCCCACCTTTCCATTGCTTTTTAAGCTGCCCTCCCTGAGCACGTGCTCAAGACCTGACTTGCGACCCCCATGGCTTCGCCTATCAGCTATCAGCTCTGCGGTTTGCCTTTAAGAACCCCAGCTGCCTGCAAATTGGCTGATTTTCCTGTCCCCCAGGAAAGGTCTTTGCCTCCACGGCAGCCCACTGGCAGGAGTCTGGCAGTCCAGCTGTGCACCCCCCCCAAACCTTGCACTACAGTGCAGGAATTACTGACCGAGAGATGCTAAATCCAGAGAGCAAGATTTAAACCCCCACCTCCCCGTGATGTTTACAGGAGTAATTATATAATAACATTTAAGATTTATATGGCAACCTTCTCATTTCTTCTCTGTGCTCTTAGGAAAATCTCTCTGCACGCAATTAATTAGGGATCCATTAAGATATTTTTGTTTGGTGCCTCTGTTCGGAAAAGAATAGATTTTGTTGAACGTTTCAGAAATGATTCAGTGCCTATTTATAAAACACAGCACATGTTCTGGAGCTGCATGTATAAATACCAGGCTGTCAGTCAAATGGGCATCGCTTATTAGACATGCTATTAAAAAATAAATTGCATCCTCGGTGACAGAAAACAACCGAGCTGTCAACCAAACACCGGGGGATGCGGGGAGGGATGTCTGTTTTACTGCTTGAGCCTCTGCTCTCCATCAGAAAAGGGATGGTGTGATAGGAATTAGCGACAAGAAACAGGCTTGAGAAACGTGGATGTTCCTTGCCTGGGCTGGGAATGGGGCTGGGAGTGATGCGGTGGGATGAAGCACTGACCACAGGTTATCTCTGAGCATCCCGGGAAGGCTGGCTGAGGGATTTTTGGGGGATCTGAGCTGCAGCTGGTGCAGTGCTGCTGGTGTAGCAAACTGCTGGAAACTGGTTTGGTTTTGTTGGGTTTTTTTTCTTCCATTGCTGCATCTTGAAAGTGTTCAGCTACAGAGGTTTGTGCAAGGAAGTGGTTGGATGAGGCAGGGGCAGGGAGGAGCAGCCCTGGCTGGTGGCTCCAAGGAACAAAGCCAGCAGGGATTTAGGGGATGCTGGCAAAATCACCTCCACAGAGGCACAGCTGCTCCCTGCTCTCCCTACATCCCTCCCCATGCCCCAGGCTTGCTCTGCATTGCAAGATGCAGTTTTGGGGAGGAAAGGCTGCTGCTGAGCTGTGATCGAAGCACAGTGAGTGGGAAGGAGAGAGAGGGAGGGTGGTGAGAGAAATCACCGCAGGCATCCGGCACCACACAGCCCTCACAGCTGCCCCCCAAGCCCTACTGGCAGCAGGCACAGTGAAGCCTCTCCACTTGTCCCTTGCCCAGCAACCATCACTGCACTCTTAAGCCATAGCCACTAAGTTGAATCTTAGGGGAATGCATGACACCTCTAGCATTAAACTCTCCCAGCGCACACCCACCATGGTTTGGGATTCAGCAGGGATCTTTCCCAGGATGGATGGATTGGAGCTCTGGAGAGCTGTACAGCAGCAGCCACTGCTTCCCACCTCTTTTTTGCCACAAGGATGCTGTGAGGGTTTGCTCTCCCTCCTCGCATGGCACCCCCTAGGTCAGGGTGCGCATCCTCACCTCGTGCAGGGGGTCCTTCCTCACGTTGCGCCCCGCCAGTGGCTCGTCATGGGGGAAGACAACGGAGTAGTTCTTGGCGTAGGACTCGTGGCTCCGCTCCCGGATCCAGCGGTTGTTGTCGGTGAGGGAGTGGTGAAACCTCCTGGAAGGCAAGGAGAGAGCAGTGTCCAGATGAGCCCACTGATTCGTGGGATGATTCCTCCTCCATGAACCCACTGTTTCGTGGGATGCTTCCTCCTCCCCAGCACAGCCCTCTTGGCCAGACCCAGGTGTGGATGCAGCTGCTGTGGTGTAAAATTGCTGTTTCTTTCATGGGTAGGAAAGCAAAGGAACCAAGCAGGGCTTGGGGCTGGCCTTGCCGCAGCGCTGCCCACCAATGCTCCCCAACCCTGCTCCAGGCACATCTACCCCAGAGCAACTGGGAGCAGAATGTGGCCCTGCTGGGAGGGGAAAAGCTAAAAGAAAGAGGAGAATTGAGGTGAACTCAGCTCCACTTCAGCGTGGGACCAGCCTCTGAGCGTGCCTCGTGCGCAGCCCAGGTTTAAACACAGCCCCAATGAGGGGAAGAGCCCTGGACATTCCTTACATTTCTCATCCAATTCCCCGTAGGCTGAAATATAACTAAAACCTGAAGCATTTTAAATTTGTCTGACACATTTTCATCTTTCAAACCGAAGAGATCCTTGAAGGAATGTGCCAGCTCAGCACCTCTTTGGGTCGTTATTCCCAGAGACCTATAACTCACGGAGATGGGGAGACAGGGGTCTTTAAAAAACAATACTTCCAGCTTCCCTCAGCAGTGCAAGCGATGCAAGTGATGCTCCCCAAAAGCTGTTGTGGGCTCAGTGGGAGGGCAACTGCCCCGAACAGGCAGAAGGTGACACATGGCACGTCACCAGCACCCACAGCTGCCCCGTCAGCCCCAGACTCTTCGCTGACTTGCTGAAGCTTTGACAGTGGCAAGAGGAGCAACAGCTGCCAGATGAAATATTTACAAGCGAGTGTTTTGAGAGGATAAATATTTAAGTGTGCAGAAAAGGGAGTTATTTAAAGATGAGCTTCATAATTGTCACCAAAAGGAAAACAAACCAAGCCAAAACCACAATGGGTCTGACCCCAGCTGGGTGGCAGGGCAGGCAGGATACAGAGGATGCTCAGGTATTCCAGTTGTAAGGTCTGGAGAACTCCTGGCTGCTGTCTGAGCAGGGCTGGGCTCCCACAGTGCAGGTCAGCCCCATGATGGCTGTGGTTTTACCAACACGCCCGTATGATGGGCATTTCTTCTTCCCAGGCTTGGCCGGTTGCTGGCCCTGCTGCAGGAGGGTGGAGGAAGGATGCTGGAGGCATCTCCTCTGCAGGCACCACCACCAACTGCCCTCTCCTGCCAGCCTGAGTCTGTGCACACCAGCTTTGCTAAAGCATGGGTTTAGATGCTTGGCCCCTGACGAGGTGGCTGCTGTCACTATCAGCCTTACAAGAAAGCCCAAACCCAACCAAACATTGCCAAGCAAGTCAAAAGGAAAGCCAACCTCTGCGCAGTCGAAACTCCTGGCCCATGTCATGCTGCAGATGGAGGGGGGAAACTAATGTCTCTCCTGTTGAAATCATCACCCCCGATTATTAACTTAGAGGATTAGGCACAGCACTAATTGAACAACAAGAAAACCCAAACGTAATTACCCTGTCCTTTCCCATCACCACAATCTCCTCATGTCTGATGGAAGCTCTTCGCGTAGAAGCAGAATGAGGCAAATGAGATAAACCCCACGTGTAAATTCATTAAAGCCATTGAGCATAATTGATTCCAGCTCCTTGGAGGGACACAGGCTGTGGCACCCAGCCCCAGCATCCAGCCCTGCCTTGAAACCTGCCCCCAAAGACCACCCACACATGAGGGGTATCAGCAAAGGAGCCCGCAGGGATCTGGGGCATCTGGGGGCACTTGCCTGATGTCGTAGCCGTACATGTCCTTCTCTGGCCGCCCATGGATGATCCAGTGAGCCAGCTCCCTCCCGCAGCCTCCTCCCAGCATCATCCCTGGGGGGAAAGGAGAGGACCCAGATGAGGCTGGAGGGCCAAGTGCGGCTGTGGATGCTGGGGTCACACTGCATCGTGCTGCCTGAGGTGTGATCCCTTCACCTCTCTCTTACCGGCGCTGTTGAAGCCACAGCCAAGGAAGAAGCCTCGGACCTCTGGGGATTCCCCCATGAGCGGCTTGTGGTCTGCTGTGAATGACTCTGCAAGACAGAGAGGGGCATGTGTCAGCAAGCCTTTTGAGGACATCACACACTTTAGGAGTGGGGTTCCTACAGCTTCCTGTGCTGGCCTTTGCCTGCACCTGCCTTCAGAGAGGTCCACAGGGCCAGAACTGGACAGATACCGACTGCTTCCCAGCATCTTGGCTTGGGCACCCTCCACCTCTCCAGCAATGCCCAGGCAGCAGAAACCAAAGGGAAGGCTACCCTGGTACTGGAGTGCTCAGCACCACACAGGCAGGCTTCTGAAGCAAATAAAATCTGCATGCACATACACACAGATATTTGTTTCAGAAGCTTGCACAAGTATACATGTGTGCACACACCCGTGTGCACACACACTGCACTGCCTGGGGCAAAGGCAGGTGCTGGTGGGACCCAGCAGCTCCTTTGCAGCCCTGAGCATTGTGCTGTCTGTCCTTGCATCATCCAGACCCTGGGCTGGGGGTAACTGTGCCCTCCGTACCCCCAGGGAGCTCAGCAGTGCTTGCTGCACGCCAGGACTGTGAGGGGAGCACCTTACTTTGGTTTTAGGCTGAAAACCTGTGGAGCAGGATGAATTCCCAAGGAGAAGGTGCAGGAGGCTCTAGGGGAGGGGGGCTGAAGCAGCCTCTTTCTTCCTCCCCCAGCTGAGAAGGCTGCACCGACCTCTTTGTTCCCTCTCCACACATCTGGGCCATATTTCACCGAGATGATTATGTTTCACCTTCATCGATTTCTGCTGGGAAATTTCATGAATTAAAGCTACTTCATTGAGCTGCAGGCCTGCTGCTGCTGTCGCTCAAGGTTCCCATGCTAAAGACGCCTCACGCTGTGAGCTGCTGCTCCCCACAGGCTCCCTGTGCAAATCCCTGATGGGGACGGCACAGCAGAATACCCTGGAAGGATGTGCAACCCTCCTCCCGGTTTCACAGCAGTTCATCCATCCGTGTGAAAGAAGAGAGGGGTGTCAGAGTTCAGCCTGCTCCTTCCCCTGCCCATCACTGCCTGGCTTGTTTCCCATGACCTCCATACTCAGGAGAATCATAGAATCATAGAATGATGATTCTATGAAGGAGAAGGCAAGAGCAGAGCCAAAAGAATATTTCCACCTTCACCAAAGCAGCTTCTCACATGCCAGCAACCCCATACCCATACGCCAGGCTACAAATTTTGCTGAGTTAACACAGCAAAACCCAAAACTCCCCCTCCTTCCCCAGTGGTGCACACCAGCCCTGCCCGCTCAGCACGGGGATGGATGCTGAGTGCTCATCCAGCACCTTGTCCCACTCGGCCGTGGGGCTGGATCAGAAACAGCTTCAACCACCCTGATTCAGTCCAGTTTGGTGCCCTGTGCTCGAAGTGCAGCTCAGGAGCTGCTCAGGGGTGAAATATTTACTGCATAGCAGAAAGGACAAGTGTTGGCTATTTGCTGTTGCAAGCGAAGAGCAGCTCTACTATTGGATTTAAATCGGCTGCTGGTTTGAATCGAAAGGTAGAGAAGGAGGAGCACTGACACAATGTGAAACATCTATCTGTAAGAAGCCAGCTCCCTGCCAGAGGCCAACAGCTCTGCCCACATTGCTGCTGGATCAAACCCAGGGTACCCAGGGCCAAAGCCTCCACCTTGTGCATGTCATGTGTGATCTACTGTGGGGCTGGAGATGCGCCCTACTTTTGCCCGGTACTGCTCCCTCCCTGAGGGCCTTGAGGGTTTCCCCTCAAGGAATTTGAGAGATTTTTTTAAGGAATTTTTTTTTTTGAGGGATTTTTTTTAAAACTTTTTTGGTTTGTTTTAGCACACAGTGGATTTCGAGGTCAAACCCAGTGTGCAGGGCTGGGGTTTGATGGCTAGCATCACCTCCAGCTGTCACTGCCGCGATGCTATGGCCTTTAACTCTGTACCAGACAGGCTGGGGTGTAAATCTGGGTAAATCTAATGTCATCAGCCCAGTAGAAAGTAATAAAAATAATAAAGATTGGTAAAATCATGTCTTGGAAAAAAAAAAACCCAACCTGTCCCTTAATTCCTCAGTTCACTGTCCACAACATGGGCTGTAAATCTGCCCCAGCATCCCCCCAGTTTGGACCAAAGCAACATGCTCCTCGGGTGTTTCTCCATCTAGGCTGAGCCTGGGATGCCACCCCCCGGAAGATGAGATCACTGCAGCCAGACAGACACCGGAGCTTTCTCTGGGGTCGGAGGATTTTTCTCCTCCCCAGGTTTTATGTAGTTTCCCCTTACCTCCAGCAAGACCCTTGGAGCAATGCAGCAGCCACGTTACCTGGTCCGCAGACGGTGGATTTAATGCCCGTTTTCTCCAGTACTGGTACTCTGTTGATGGCACCTTCGATGTGTTGCATGAAAACATCCCAGTCCAGATCAAAGAGGCCAAAAGCAAATTTTTCAGAGACCTGAAGGTGGGAAAGAGGTATTGGGGCACATAATAAAGAGTCCAGCTGAGGGTCTAAGAACTTCTTAGCTTTGGCAGCCTTGGAGACCATAGAAAATCAGGGCTGCTCTGCAGACTCTGGGTTTTCATGAACAGCCCAGACATGCCAAAGCCTAAATTGAAACTGCACCAGGATGAAGGAATGATGCAACAGGGCAGGGACAGCACAGTGCCTTCTAAATCCCCCAGCCCAGCCCTGTCATCTCATTCCCATTGCCTCTGCATCTCCTATCTTCACCACAGACAAACCCAAAGGGCAGATGCTGTGCTGTGCTTTCCCTACCAGCTGCACAGAGGTTGGAACCCACAGGAGCCGGCAACTGAGGTGCTCACCCTGCACCCATTCCTCTGAGGCAGGTTCCCTGGAAAACCGCCTCGTTCCCCTGGAAAACCTCCCGGCATCTCTCACCTTCTCCCAGAAGATGGGGTTTGACTCATATCCACCCACGGAAAGGGCATCGCCTTGGAGACGGAGATACACCGAGGCATCATGGTCACGAACGTTTGGCATGTTCTGGAAAAGGGGGGGGGGAGCAGAGGGGTGAGAGGGGGCTGAGAGCCACGGGACACCCCAACACCATCCTGGCTGCAACCTGGAGAGGTCAAGAGGGATGAGCTGAGGGTGCCAGGGCAACCCGCTGAGGATGGGAGCAGTGGTGGCTCTATGGATGTTCCCCCAGCTCCAAAATCTAGGTGCCTGTGTTGCCCCAGTAGGAAGGCACCCAAGTCAGCTACAGCAAACTGGCCAAACCATGGGCCAAGTAGTTTAGACCCGGTAGCGATGCCCTGGGCAGCGCTCACCATGCCCGAGCCCAGGCACCCAAGCTGGAAGCTGAGCCTTGCACTAATCCTGCCTAATTAGCAGCTGATTAACCCCAGTGCTGCACAGAGGAGCAGTGCTGGGGGTGCAACTGCAGGGGTGCCAGGGCAGCAGCACCTCAGCTCTCCGGCTGCTCCCAGCAGCACTGGGGATGCTCGGGGGGAGCGGAAGCAGCCCCCGCGGTTGATCCCAGCTTGGAAAAGTACCACTCCTCTGGCACCCACCCCCGCGGGAGGATGACACGGTACAACAGGCAGGCAGCAGGGCGAGAAGAACGAGGGCTTTGTTCTCCTGAATAATGGATAAACATTTCGATAGCAGGGAAGTACGGGCGTAGGGGCTGCTGCAGTTCGTGTTGACACAGGGAATTAAGTGGATTAACGGGATGCGCTGGGGGCTGCAGCCTCTTGGAAAAGGCTCTTTCTCCCGGTGCTTGTGTGGCACAGAGGAGTTACTGGGATATAAACGTAATCACTTTTTAAAATGAGGCACCTCAGACTGAAAAGTCAGACAGGGGCTCGTTCAAAAAGCATTTGGCATTTTCACAAACGCCAAACGTAACAGAGAGAAACTGAGTTATATATAAGTTATAATAACTGAGTTTAAAAAAATAGAAGAAAATTACCCTGCTATTCATAACATAAATGAATATTAAATGTTAAAGGCTGCATGACAGCCCCATGAGGAGGAGAAGCTACTGGGGGGGCACTTGCCCAACTGCCCGCAGAGCCTGGCCTGGCAGCGCAGGCTGATGCTGAAGGCAGGACAGGGAAGAGAGGGTCTCCCAGGAGTCCAAGGGTGCCTGGGGGTCTGTCCCATCACACACTGCCAGGCACAGGGGGCATGAACCCGCACCGCCCTCCGGAGCTGAGGAGCCCACAGCAGCCACAGCACTGACCTGAATGCCCTCGATGCGCTCGGTAACCACGTAGGCATGATGCATCCCCACCAGTGGCACGTGCACACCAGCCAGCCGGCCCAGGGCTCGTGCCCACACACCTGCGGAGAGATCAGCCCTGCACTGAGCATCTCCCTGTCCTCAGCAGCCCACCAGAGAGCTGTGGTGGTCTGGGGGTGACTGCTGGACTGGGGGGACAGGGACTCCAGCTCATGGGATGCAGAGCCGCCCCCTGCCCTGTAGCCGCAGCCCCAGTCCCTCACCTTCCTTGCCATGCTTTGTGCCCCGTACCTGCACAGTTCACCACACAGGGAGTCTGGATGGTCCCGTGAGCTGTTTCTACTGCATACACCCTCTTCACCCCAAAATCATCAGCTCTGACCTGGATACCAGTGACTGGGCAGTTCTCAATGATCTGGTGGTAGAGGAAGGGCAACAGGGTTACAAAGGCAATGGGACAGCCTGGATCACTGACATCTAGCCCCCAAATCTGGGAAAGGTGAATCTAGATAGCAGTCTGGCACTGGCTATCTCCCTTTCCCAAAAACATGCCTCTCCTTAACCTCAGGCTTCAACCACTGCTCTGTGCATCCACAGAGGATGTTTAATATTTACATGCACGAGGGAAGCAATGCACCCGGAACAGGCTTGTAGTCCCTGGCTCAAGGAGTAAGTTTGCCTTGGGCACGGCCACATCTTGCTCCTAAAGGTCTTTTTTCCATCCTGTATTTTCCCTGGATCTCAGAGCTGCCACCAGCTTTGCTGCTGTGCCCCAAAGCGACATCAAAGCCAAACAGGAGAACACCTTTCTTGGGCAAAGGCCTGCTGCTGCAGGAGCGGCTCTGGGAAGGGAGGAGCTGGGGAAGGCAGAGAATGGTATCTCCCACAGTCAAAAAGGCATTAATTAGTGATTACTAATTAGGAACTACCGTAGCGCCCCTGGCAGTTGCTGCTCTGGCAAGAGTGGAGCAGGTACCAGCTGGATCCATGGTGCCGTCCTTGGGGACGTACAGGGTGCCGTACAGGTCATCGACGTTCATCAGTGGGTACAGGTCCTTGGTCTGCGATGGGGTCAGCACGTGGGACTCCACACCATACACCTTCCCCAGCTGCAGCCAGACAAGGAAACCAGGAGCTCAAGCAAGCAACAAAAACCTTTGTTCATCCCTTGCTGCTGGGAGAGGAGGAGACCACCCCCCACCCTCTCCCCCTGACCTGTTTATCTCCCAACTGGGGGAACTGCTGCCCCAAGGCAAGCCCTAAATCTGGGGTGGGGTGGTCTGCACAGAGAATATGGTCCTATATTCCCATGCAAGCTGCCTGTGCTGCTGGAGATAACGATGCTATCGTTATCTGAAGGGGCAAGAATCCAGGGTTGGGTTTAATTTTGCCGACTTTGCTGGCATTTTGCCTCATTTCAGCAGCCTTATGGAATCTAGGAGGCTGCCCTGGAAGCGTAACCCCGGCCACACGTGTTTCCCTGGGTGGGAAGGCAGGGAAGGACAGACTCTTAGGAGACCCCCATGTTCCACCACCCTGGGACCTCTCCAGTGAGCTGGAGACAACCCTACCTCCTGCAGCCAACCCATGGCAGGGATGGGGACACCGAGGGGCTTCTCCCTACCGACATGAGCCTCTTGTATTCATCGAGGCGCTGCTTGTTGGAGGCGATGAAGAGCCCCCCGTTCTCCACCCAGCCCGTGTGCAGCCCTGTCTCAGCTGGCAGCTCCCGGCTGACCACGTCCCGTGTGTGTGCCAGCAGCTCCACTTCCACATCGCTGGGACGCAGCTGCCACAGCAGGCCTGGGGGGACACAGACCCCAGGGGTGGGACAGGGGGTTTCCCCTCCACACACCCCCCACACCCTTCCTCAACCCCCATCCTTACAGAATGCAGCGGGGACCCCGCCATCCCACCCGTGGGGAGTAGTGTGGTCCTCCTGGGGCTCTTGCTCCATCGCGTGGTGATGTGGGAGAGCTACACATCACCCATTTCCATGGGCTTCGGGCATTAAATGGATGGGAAAAGAGGGTTTCTGGGGCGGAATATCCCAAAAGAGACGAACCCCTACAAACAACACTGAATTAACTGCTTCTGACTCCCTGCTAAAGAAAAGAAAAAGCTGGAAAGAAACTGGGTTTTTTTTTTTTCTTCTGTGGCCACATAAATTTTTTTAAATAAATAAATTTTGGAGGCTGTTTTGTTAACAAAAAGTTCTGCAAAAAAAATCCCCCAGAAACCCTGAAATTCTCCACATTTAAAGCCAGAACTCTCCAACACACCTGGAGCCAGCCTGTGCAATGGGTCCACTCCATGGACAACCTCTCCAACACACCTGTGCAATGGGTCCACTCCATGGACAATGGCCCATCCCAAACCACCAGCATCCCCACATGCACCACCCACACCCCGCAGAGCACCCCCCTACTGTGCCCCCTCCTCCCCGCCTCACCGGCTGTGTGCCAGGTGGTGCCCGAGGTCAGGCGGTCCCTCTCCAGCAGCACGACGCTGGTGACACCCTGCTTGACCAGGTGGTAGGTGGTCTGGCAGCCTAGGCTGCCCCCACCAACCACCACCACCTCAGCCGAGGGTGGCAGGGGGTGACTGGGATCCCCGCTTCCAGAGCCTTCCTCCTTCAGTGTCTTCTGGTATGGGACGCTCTTCTTTGCCGTGGGGCCCGTTGCACTGCTGAAGGGCCGGGGGCTTCTCCAGGGGGCTGGCAGGCAGCGGAGGGCGGCCGCTCGCAAGGCGCAGCTCACGTAGGACATTTCCACCTGCAAATCCCAAAAAAACCCCACATCTCTGGCAGGGGTCAATCCCCAGTAAGCCCGTCCACTCACCACCATCGTGGTGGTAGGAGCATCTCTGGATGCCACACATTGCGGTGGCAGGAGGAAGCCCCAGAGCGGAGTGCTGGGACCCCCTGGCAGCAGGGATATGAGATCCCAGTTGCACATGTGTCTGGCTCCCAAGGATCCTTTGGAGAGGTTCTGCTTAAAAAAGGGGCTTGGAAGCGCACAGGGTACAGCAATGCCCGTACATGTTCCCGCCTGCAGGAAGCATTTCATATGCTTTTTGCCTTGGGTTCAGGGGCAGCGTGGCCACAGAGCAGGCACACGGTTTGCCCCATATCCAAAGAGGGAGGTGCTGTGGCTGCTAGAGGGGGACAGGGACATACCCTGCTGACAGACACCGCAGCCCCTGGTGCAAAGCTCCTGGCTGGGAACAGGGTTTGGGTTTATCCCCAGGGCACGTGGTTTTGGGTGCACAACCGCGGGTGCAGTGGGGTCTCGCAGGGCAGCACTAGCCCCCTCCCACAAAGAGCCACTGGGACCTGCCTGGGAGCTCACCGCACTGAGCTTTCCCCCAGCTCGATACCTCCCAAACCCCCGCTGTCCCCCCCGCCCACAGCCCAGCAAAGCTGCAAACTCCCGGTTGCCAAATCCTGCGGTGCCCACGGGAGTTTCTGGGACAGCTCACACCAGGCTCCCACCGCTGCAACTTGCCAGGCTCCACTCACCAGCCAGGCTCACACGGGGCAGACTTCCCCTACTACAATGGCTGTTGGGGCCCCTTGCCTTCCTCCGATGCTCTCCTCCTCCTCCTCCTCCTCCTCCTCCTCTTCCGTCCCTTTGGCCCCGGCTGCAATAAAAGACACATTAACCAGCACCGGCGAAGAACTGAGCCAGCCGAGGCCGCTGAGGCCGATCTCTTACCCCTTTTTGTGGCTCTGCTGCTTCTCAACGAAGAAGGAAAGTGAAGTGGAGCGGAGAAATTCCAAACAGGGAGGAAAACACAGCTTTTCTCCCCGGCTCAGTGTCTGGCAGAGAACAAACAGCACAGCTGGGATGGGGCCTCCCAGGCTCGCTCGGCGCTGGCTGGAGCTGGCAGCTGGATGCCAGAAAGCAAACACGGCGAGGAAAGGCACCATCTGACCCTCCCGCTGGAGTTCCCAGCAATTGCATTTTTTAAGAGCAGAATTAGAATAATTTTACACGTTTCCTAATAAGCCAGACCTGAGAGCTCAAAGCAAAGGCGGGGGAGCACCAAAAGAATTTAATTTAGACGTGGGGAATAGGGAAAGAAACAGTCGATTTAGATCTCCAAAGCTGAAGGTTTGTTGTTTCTCCTGCTCAGGGCTCACCCCTGAAATTAGGGCCTGTTTGGGCAGGGTATGCAGGTGACGTAGATTCTCTTTGAAGGTGGCTCTAGAGGGCTGGGTTCAGATATCTCAGAGGAGCAGGGGTCAGGGTCCGAGCACTATCGTGGTCCCTGCAGTGCCCCCCAGGCAGCATCACAAAGTGGCTGATGGCCCTGTGGAGCCCTGAGCAGCCCAGGAATGGTGCTTTGGGAGAACATTAGGGATTGAACAGCACCATGTCCTTGGGAAATGCCCTCCCTCCCTGCTGCTCCCCACCACCCATGCCTGTGCTCTGGCCCACTGAATGCACCACGCTCCCCATCATGCACCCAGTTTGGGAAGGGTTTGAATAGGAGTAGAGGGGTTTGTGTGATCCAGCAGTAGCCCGTCTCAGGCAGCGTTTCTCTCCTTCCCCCAAAGATAAAATCAGTTTCTAAGGTTTAAGAGATCACCCCGATGCCTCCAGACTTCTCTGTGGGCTAATTGCTCAAAATAACTGCCAACAAGTCTAAACTCCTGTTTGCAGTGGGGTGTTTCTGTTTGACAGGTCAGAACCATTTCATCAGCATGTACTAATTACAAATACGACCTTTGGGTTAGACCAGACCTAAAACAATACAAGCCTAAGTATGCATTCAGCACCCTGAGCCTTTCACCAAGCTCAGGTTGGAGAGCAGAGAAAGCAGCAGTGACTTCAGTCCCTCCAAGCCCTGCTGCAGCTCCCAGGCAGGGATGAGGGCACTTGTTCTTATCAATGGTCAGTCCAACCCAGAGGGAACACGAGACAGTTCAGTCTTTTCCCTTTGATTCTTAGATTAATGATAAAATAAAGGAGCATAGCGGTTTGCACATGCCAGCTGGAGTTTTCTAGGTCATGGGAAACGTTATAGCTGATTGCAGGAGCGAGCTAGCCAGGCATGAGGTAAAACCACAGCTGGTCATCATGTGTACCAAGCTACGAGCGTGTGCCATTCCTGGAGCCTGTGCAGAGCCAGCTTCGCTCTCCTCTGCACCCCAGCCTGAATTCAGCCTTGAGAAAGCACAAAGGGTGCACAGCCCCAATACCAAAACCAGGCTCCATCCCACACCGAGCAGAGCTTTTCTGAGCTCTGATCTTTGGCAACCCCCCCTGCCTTAGTTTCCCCATCCCAGTTGCACAGCAGACCCTTGTTTTGCTGCCCACCCCGCTGGGCGGTGTGACAGCACTTGTGCCCAGCTGACATACCTACTCCAGGGCACAGACCAGCTGAGGTGGCTGAGGGAGGTGGCCACACGCTGCCCGGCCACAGGCCGCTGGTGCTGTGGGGCGTGCTCAAGGCCTGGCTGTCGGCACAGAGCAGAGCTGCTGTTTGCAGAGGACAACCAGCAAATGCAACTCCCCCCCTCATGCTGTGTTTGCTTAGAGCAGGGGCAGCGCCCTGGTGAGCCCAGTGACTGTGGGAGATTATGTCAGCAGCTGCTATTGCTGAGGGAGGGGGTGGGGGGGGAAGGAAGAAAAAGAGAACCTGTGTTTGGTGCATCCCCCTTCCTGGGGCAGGCTGGGGTCCGTGTAGGGCTGGAGCCAGCTGCTTCGGCCATGGCTGAAGATTATTCCCTTGTTAATGCCCTGGGAAGGCTGCTCCTGGTCTGGTTACAGCACCTGGCTGTGCTTGAGCTCAGTGAATAAACACCCCATTTATCCCCGAGGCATCAGCCCTCCATGGTGCACAGCCCAAGGGAAGGTTTGCTTGTGGAGCTGGGCAAAGCTGGCTGGCTGTCGAGGAACTCACCTGGCTCAGGTGCCAACCATCCTCCCAGGGTTAGGGGTCACCAGCTGCCACAGTAGGAGCCAGCTCCCTGGGGTGGCTGTGGTGCCTGAGGGGACAGGACCTTGCTGGGAAGAATATGTATGTTTGCATTTACCTGCTCTTGCAGCCATCAGCTGGTTCCAGGCTCCAGCGCAGCATCTCCCCAGCCACACCATGGGCATCCAACAGCAATGCCTGACCCTCTCAGGGCTGAGCCGATGCTCAGCACAGGCAGGAGAGCCCCCAGGTACCAAACCCGTGTTTCATACCCGGTGTGTGCCAGGGAGCTGGCCCTGGACTGACCTCCCAGGGCAGGGAAAAGGTTTATCCCAGGCAGGGGCTGTCACCTTGGCTCAGCCTCAATACCTGGCTGAGCAGTGTCTTCCCAAACGAGCATCCAAAAGGTGGTGCCCAGCTTGTGTCCTGCTCCCCGAGTAAAACGCATCCGCTCATTGCTACAGACCCTTTCAGCTGACCCTGTGAAAGCTGAAGTGAGGAGAAAGCACTAGGGAATCAAGAAAATAATGTTATTATTATATAAATGACATTTCAGCTCCCAGGGACATCTCCTGTCCCTGCTCCGGGGTGAAACCTCCAGCGACACTTCGTGTATTTTATAAGAATCCATGTGATTTGTTTTATTGCTCTGGAAGATGCTGCTGCAGGCAGGGCTGAGGGGGATTCTGGAATATGATACCTGGGGGTGACTGAAAGCCATGGGCAAAAAAAAAATCACACTCCTCTTCACACCCTGCAGCAGTTCAGCTTTGGCAGGGAGAGGAGCTCCAGGAAAGGCACCGAGCAGGATCATGGGACAACTATGCAAGAGCAGCTGCTCCAGACACAGGAAGGAGCTCAGCGGGCGAGCCGTGGGCTTCAGGGGTGCCTAGCCATGGAGATCCACGGTGGGCACTGCAGGCAGGTCTTACTCTGAAGGGCAAGGAACACTTGGGGTCTGTGGCAGCAATCAGAATGGACCCATCCCTGAGAGTACAAGTCTCCCCTGGACTGGCCAAGCCACCCCACTGGCCCCAGTGGAGTCGAGGGGGTTTCAGCGACAAGAAGCCCAACACAAGCCTGAGCTGCAGTAAAAACCATGGCTGGAAAAAGCCCTATCAGCAAAATTACACTTTATTTTGTTGTTGTTGTGGTATTTACTTTGATGTATCATCACTTAAAAAACTCTGGAAAAAAACACATGCAAAAGGGTTTCTAAGTAGCAGCTAAAGTTTCTATTCCAGCATTACAAGCTATTGCAAATTGATTTCCAAACTCCCAGCTATAAACTATTCTGGAACAGTTTTTATCCTCAAATCCCCTCCACCCTAACCCCGTTAGTGCAGTGCAAAGGAAAAATCCCAAGGAATTTACATATTATTTTCCAACGTTATCTCATCGCGACGTTGAATCACCTGTGCTGAACTAAAATATATACACAAGTTTCTTACCATCATTTAAAAAAACCCATTTCCTTCTCTTATTCACAGATATATATTGTGGCAAATGGCTGAATAATTACTTACAAACAAAACCAATGTGTTTTAACAAGTTTCTTACACCAGTAAACACAAGAGGGAGAGCTCTCTGTAGGGAAGGGGGATTTGGCAGGGCTGGGAGGGGAGCACAGGCAGTGGCAGTTGGGGATCCCTTTTAGATGTAAGGGAGAGAGGGTGCTGTGGTTCCCGTGACAGAGCATGGGGATGCTGTTGCCACCTGATAGAATTGGCTGTGTTAAACAGAAGGGTTGTGCAAGGCTTTAGGATCCGAGGCATCACATCAGCCATCGTGAGGTTGTCTCAGGGGGAGTAGGTGTGTGCATCTCATGAATGATAGCTATGGGAATCGGAGCGTGGCCTTTGCTTCACACTGGAGGAGCAGGACATTGCCAGCTCTCTGCCAGCTGCACCCCCGAGTCTCCCCCTTACAAACAGGAGCCCTTGAGCATACCCTTGAGCACCAAGGGGCTGGCCAGGAGAGGTTAGCACCAAACAGTACCTTGGGAAAGCCCAGAGTCCCTCTGTGTGCCCATCACCCCCATCGGAATCTGCCCCGGCCAGACCCATCACTGCACCCATTACACTCCTCCCATGGCACCCAGCTGGGGCACTCACTGTGTTCCAGAGCAGTGGGCAGTGAGTGGCACTGGGCTTGTCACTGAGCAGTAACATGGCACTTCCAAGTGAGCACCTTCACCTTGAGAGTCCCAAACTCTCTCACTGGACATCCCAAGCAGGGCACGGCTGCTCTGTTTGCAGCAAGGCTTCAGGGGCAGCCACAGTACCCCTGTGCCAGGGACCAAAGACATCAGCACCACTCATCCACCCAGCACCAGCATCCACCAGACGCACACCAGCATGATGCCAAGAGCCCACACTGGGAACATGGTGCCCCACAGCAGGACCACCACAAGTCCCAAGAGAACAATGCCAGGGCATGGTTGCATCAGCTCAAAATGCCAGAGGCTAGAGAGCATCTCCCGGGGCTGAGAAATTGGACAGAGGGAAGTTTTCCCCTGTCACACACATTATTTGTTTGCATTTGCACTTGGGAAGGAAGAAAGTTCCGGAGCTGCAGAGTGAAGCTGGTGCTTGGCAGAAGACACTGGCCTGGATTTCCACCCAGCAGCTCTGCCTACCAGCCACAGGGAAAGAACAGACTCAGACCGACAGTGCTCAGGACAAAGTGGCAATGCCAAGACAAACTGACCTTTACTTGACAGCAGCAGCAGTAACAGCCTGTGGGAGGAAGAGAGGGGACAATGCTCACAGTCCCCAAAAGTGCACACAGCTGGGGAGAGAGAGATGCGTTCACACCTTGTCAAGAGAAATCAGGAGTTGATACCGTAGCCCTTACTCAGGTGGGGTTCACCCCTCTGAGCTCAGTGAGGGGGAATGGGTCCCCGCTGCCAGGCCAGTCAGCCTGGTTTGGGTGGGGTGGGTGTCCTGCCCACAGCAGGACCAAGCTAGGAGCGAGGGTAGGACAGACCCGCAGACACACGCTCCTGTCCACTCCTCTGCATGTACCTGGTGCCTTAGTGGCCTCTAAAACCCCTGCATGCAAAATGCAGCTCCAGTCCTGCACAGCAGTGAGACCTCCTGCTCACCACTGGGACCAGCCAGCATCCTGGGCTGCCCCCTCTGCCTGCAGCAAGGCTAGGAGCACCAAAGGTGGCTGTAAAGAAAACGGCCTTGGGATGCCAAATCGGCTCCTCTTCCCTCCTCTCTGACCTGGAGGTCCAGTTCCAGCCTACATCTGATGGTCAAAGGCGCTCCTGGTTTCCCAGCTGGCATCCTTGAGAGATAAGCAGCAGCCCTTTCCTCTTCCTGGGACGGGTGTCCCCACTCTGCCTCCTCGTCCCAGCCGTGGCACAATGCTGCCAGGTTCTGCCACACAGCTCCCAGGGAAGCAGCCGAAATCCGGACCCAGGGAGCCCACCCGAGCAGCGTGGTGGGGATCTGCATCGTCTCCTCGGGGCTGAGTCACTCCCTCCCCTTAGAAACCCCAAATTCTCACCTCGGCACACCCAGGCACCAGCCCAGGCACAAACCTTCAGCCTCACCCTCCCACCACCATCACCCGCAGTGCCTTCTAAAACACCTCTAAGAACAATGGGTTGGGAGGCCCCCATCCTCCGGCGGGCAGCGCTCAGAGTCTCTCAGCTCTGTCCATGCAGGGGAGGGCGGCTTTCCCGGGACTCTTCTGCAGCTGCTACATGAACGTTATCTGACAGACCATCAATCTTCTATACACGTAACAGGAGCGAGGCCGGCGGCGGCCCCGTCGCACGCGCGCACACACACACACTGTACAGAGGAACGGATTGCTAAGAAGTCCTGGGAGGCATCCGGCCACATCCCACGGGGAGCCGCGGGCGTCGGGACAAGTGTGCACGGTCTGCAGCGGCTCGCTCTTGGGCGCTGGGTGACTTTCCATCAGACATCCTGGCAGTCACTGCACCCCCTCCTCTTCCACGTACGTTGAGGGAAACCAGCCGACCTGCCGGGGAAGCAGAGCGGAGAGGTGGAGACCAGGGAGCAGAGGGGATCTCCCGTCCCATCACTGGGGATGCTCCCTTGCCACCACGTGCTCTTCCTGGTGAGCCACTGGTACAGCACCGTGCTGGCAAAGCGTGCAGCTGGTACCCTGATTTAGGACAGAGCTAGCAACTATATATTGCCCCAGAGCTGTGGGTTGTCCACAAAGGGTGAGGGACCAGGGCATGAAGAAACTGCCCCCAGTGCTGAAAACTGGGACACCAGGTCCAGCCATCAGCCTGCTGTTTCCCCCATTATGCTGATCCCCCACCCGCAGAACTGCTCCTGCCTCACCACAGGTTTATGGATGGGCAGATCGGAACATTGCCAGAGCCAACGTGCCCACCCACCACTGCACAACGGGGCATCATGTGTCACTGTCACGCAGCATCTGCTCTTGTGCACAGCCCGTGCACAAGTCAGAAAGGAGCAAGAGGGAGTGGGAAAAGTGCCCCTGCCTCTTGCTGTCCTGGCAGCGGGCCACACTCTGGCTGGGCAGCTTGAAGCAGGGAGGACCGTGCGCTGCAGAAACAGGCTGGGACCTTATCCAGCTGCACTTACTCTTCCGTTGGTTTCCCCCTTCCACCATCCCTGGTCCCCACCAATCCTGCTGTAGATCTTCACCACGTCGCCCTCTCGCAGCGAGAGCTCCCGCATGTCCCGCGCCGCGAAGTTGTATCGTGCCACCGCCGTCCCTATGACCCGTGGGGTGAATACTGCCAGGGGACAAAGAGAGGGCGTTGGGAGCTGCCCTGCTGCATGGCACCAGCCGAAGCCTGGGGAAAGCTTGGTGAGGTTCAACCTGGGTTTTCCACTGCAATGTTGGCTCCCATCGCAACGCCACGACCTGGAGCAGCCTGGATGGTGGGGCTGGCCTCATCCAAACCACTCAGCCCCTCACAAACAGGGGTGGTTTGGGTTAAACTGGCTTCCTGCTGGGCTTTAAACAGCTCTGGGGGCTTAGGAAGCTTCTCTCTGTTGACCAGGAGGGTGTGGGGCGGGGGTTGATGTGACACCTTGGTGGGGATTGCTGGGGTGAGGGGCACTTGGATGAGCAGGGAAGGAGGTGGTGAAAGATATCAGAGGCATACATAATGGCTAACAAGGAAATCATGGAAAAATCCTGTTGCACCCCTAATGTCAGGTCTGGCTGCCACATAGCTCCCAGCACCTGGTGGGACCACATTGAGAAAAGGAGATTTGGCCAACGGTTGGCACTTAAACTACCGCAAAATACAGAGTTATTTGGATTGGGATCTCCTAGAGATGCTGAGGAAAACCTCTGTGTTCTGCCATGAGGAGGAACAAGCTGCAAATCCACTGTGCCCCCTGCTCCTGTCCCTGCCAGGGAGCAGGCAGGGGCCTTGGAAGTTTCACCCTGTAACAGACCAAAAGGTGCAAAAGCCCCCTGCAAATCCTACTGCTGACCAACAGCTTGTAATAAGCAGCTTTTCCCCACAGGCCATCCTGGGACGTGACCTCTGCCAGCACCAGCACAGCCCAAGAGCTGAGGATCTTCATCGCTTCAGGCAGGGGATGCTGGAGGAAGCACAAGGAAAGTGGTGGAGCACTTGGCACAGGGGAGTGGCGATGAGGAGGGAGGAAAGGCAGAGGCAGCACTCGGCTTCCCTGCTCCTGTATCTGGGCAGGGGGAGGAGGAGAGCTGGAGAGCAATGGTGGGAGAGATGGGGTGGGCACAGGAAGACAAAAATGCACCTTCTCTGAAGTTTGGGGGGGGAAAGGGGAGGGATGGGGAATAAAATTAAAACCCATTACCCTGAAGGGACACCATGTTTAGGTGAAGCTGCCCTTTTTTTTTTTTTTTTTTTTGGTCCCAGGAGTTTCAAGGATTAATTTTGAGTTTTAAAAGTTTGCAAACCAAGGTTGAACTAAGTTTGAGGAAAAGCTTTGCCCAGGTTTTCAGCTCTCGGCATGGAAGGAGATGAGGATGGCGATGGAGACGGTTCCAGACACACAACGTGCAATCACTGGAGGGCTTGTCTGTCCTCACCAGGCAGCCAGGCTGGGGAACGGAGCGAGAATCAGGGAGGCTTTGAACTCTGTCATCAGGAGCTTGCTCAGAGCTCATTGCTGCACAAGTTAACACCTGCAATACCCTGTATGCGTTTAAAAGATCCCAAGTTCCCAGAATGATGTTCTAATCCCCTGAGGAGTTGGGCTCTTCCCAAACGTGGCAGCAAGGAAAGCACACACGTGGCTTTGCTGACTTTCCCTGTGATGCCTTAAAGAAAATACTGACAGGTAAAATTTAACTGGGAAAAAATGGACTGGCAGGATTTTGTTCCAGTCCCCACCAAACACGGAGAAGACACCAGTCTGTAATGCATTTCATCACTGGGGTTCAACGGCCAGAGCAGGGCTGCACGCTCTGCAGAGACCCTGAGCCCCAAATCCCATCTCACATCTCCCTCCTGCCTCCTCAGCAAGAGGATCCTGAGCAGCTCAGATACCAGAGCTCAAAAACTGCCAGACATTGAGACATTCTCCTTGTCCAGCAAGGAGAAACAGTCTGGAAGATGATGTATGTGATGCCAATGCTTGTTTGGTGAGAAACACATGGGATGAGCAGGTCGAGCTTGAAGTACATCATGAGATCCCAAATGTGTTAAGATTCACTTTTTGCTTAATTTTAGCCCCTTTTCTCAAATAGCAACAACTCCATCTTCTCCCTGCCTTGATTTTTGGAGAGAGGGGGGGAGTGCGTTCTGCTCGCAGCCAAGCCCTGGTTAATTAACTCATTTCCAGGCTGTGACCCAGGGAAGCACTTGGGGACCCCCTGGATTGTCTGTGGGTGATGGAGGGACAGCAGGGACCCCGCAGGTCCCGCTGGTGATGGCTTTCAAGCTGGGGATGCTGCAGCCTGGGGAAGGCGGCAGGTCTCTCCAGTGGGGAGAGGCACTGGTACCTGACCAGAAGGGACTGGAGGAGCTCTGAGAAGAAAAGTTGAGGCCCTGAGGACTGAGAAAAGAAAAGTTGTAGGAAGCACAGGAGGCTGCAAAGAGGTTAGAGAGAAACAAAAAGAGGCAGAACACGCATTAAAAGGGAAATTAAAAAAAAATAAAAAATTATCATGCACAGTGCTTTCTAAGCTGATGGAGAAATACAGGGCAAAGCATGCAGAAGGTCTTGCACAGGGGCTGGGAGCTGGAACAGCCGGTGGCAGGTCTGGCCACAGCCCCACAGCCACAGCCTGAGGGCTACAAAGTCATCCTAGGGCTGTATTTTAGTGAAAAAGACACTTAATCAACTTTAAAAAAAACTATCTTCCTTTGGTAATCTATGGAAAGAGTGTTTAAAAAGTGCATTTTTCCTCACCAAGTAGCTATTTCTGCACTAGGCTTTTAGACAAAACAGCATTTACACTAACGCAGATTTTTTTTCTTTCCATTTGTTCTGATTTTGTTTTATTTTTACTTTAGGCACAGACCTACCAGGTCTCACATCATCTCCATTAAAGGAGTCCCACTGGGATTCAAACCATCCCAAGTGCCACTGGAACTGGATCCATTAAACACATGCACAAAGCCTCATGTAGGCAGGTAAGACCCCATCTAACCCACTAACAGAGCATCGCCTGGCAGGCAGACAGGCTGCCCCTGCAGCCACAGCTCCTCTCCCACCAGGACTGGGGGATGGGTAAACCACACAAATGTACAACCATGGGGTGTAAAACTGCATGAGGGAAACCAGCCCCTCCCAAAAGAAGCTCCCCCTGGGGGGCTGCACCCACTCCTCGAGCTCAGGGAGCAGCGCCAGGCACCCCAGCTCAGCTGAACCCCCCCCTCCAACCCTGCCACCTCCTGCAAGATCCATCCTCAAAATGCCACCAGCTGAGGGGGAGACTAATTTGCAAATTAGGGGGCTCAAGCCCCGTGGTAAAGCTACAAATCCCTTTGGCCAGACGGTGCTCCTCTACCCTGCTGAGAGGGTGAGATATCCCCGTTGGGGGATTAACGGCAGCTGCTTGTGTGGCTGAGCTGGGTTTTACCTGGAGAGCGGGTGAAGGTCCTGGAGGTAGAGCGCTCCCGAGATTTGTAGGGGTATTTCAGCGTTGTGTCCAGCTGCTTGAAGCTCTCCTTCAGCGAGTGGCTCTGGTAGTATTCAACCAGCTCCTGGGAAGGATGGAGAGGTACCTGGCTGTCTCTGCTGTCCTCTGCAGGACTTGTGGGGACGGCACTCACACTCAAAGAGGCTACAAAACACCTTACCAGCAAGCTTTCGAACTTCTTGGCTTCTGTGATGTGAATCCAGTTGTCCTTCTCCACCACCTTGATGTGCTTCACCTCCTCGTTGAACCTGCAAACGGTACAAAGGCACTCAAGAAAACGCTGCTGTGCACTCAAGTCCTGTCTCACCCTGTGTGTATGAGTAATAGTAAATTGCTCAGTTGAGAATTACTCACTTAATACTGATGGCAAAGCGCTCAGCCTCAGCTGGCCGCTCCCGGATCAGGTAGGTGCCGCTGACGTGTGACTTGAGCAGGTTGTCTGTCTGCTGCCGCTCCATGTTCCCTGCGAACCTGAGCCCAGAGTTTAATTAACTTAACTAAAAATTAACCTGTACCTTTGCCATAGTTTAGATTAAAAGATGCATCCTCTTTTTTAAAGGCATGAGGGTTGGGCAAGGAGAGAAGCAGGTCTCATCCAAAACTTGGTGAGCGGAAAGTGGCCAGAGATGTACGTGCAGCCGCTCAGCTGCTGAATAGAGGACAAACGATGTGGAGTGCAACCTCTTCTCTCACACTTCCAGGGCACCAGGAAAATCCCACTAATTGGGAATTAGTCCCCAGGTAAACAAGGCTTCAGTGAGAGCTGGGAAGTTGGGATAATTTAGACTTGTGAATCTGAACACCTGGCTGGAGCTGGAAGGAGCAGGAGGCAAGCCAAGCGCAACCCCTCCTGCCAAGGCAGGAATCACTGCCTTTCTCCCAAAATGGTTTCCTGGGAACAGAAAACCCACAAAATGTGAAATCACCATCTGTCCTTTTGCCTCTGACCCTCTCCAGCAGTGAAGAGATCCCCTCTGCAAGGGCTGCACCAGGCTTCAATACCCGAAAGCCCCTGCAGCAGGTGCCCTGCACTCCCAATCGGTTATTAGAGCAGATTCTTGGCAAAACCCCAAGGAAAAGCCAACACCAACCCATCTGCCCAGCCAGGGGAAGGCCGTGCCCCACGGCAGGTGTGGGGACTCACCATGGGTATGCCGTGTAGTCGATCTCCCTTGAGGGCGGCCGGCTGTTGGGGGGCTGCAAAGAGAACATCTCTTATTACTGTGGAGCCAGCATCTTGCTGGGCTGCAGATCCTGTGTGAGATGTAGATCCCCTCGCTCCCCTCCACAGGAAGGTTTTCACCTGCCATGCTGCTTCTGAAGGGTTGGCTCCGGCGGTGGAGGGCAGCACGGGAGCTGAGCCTCCCGTCCCTCGCAGCACGCTGTGTTTTTTCATTCACCTGAGCAGTTTTTCGATTGGGATGCTGCTGCCAGCATTACAAAGCACTTGAAAACAACCCCAGAAATGCAGTTTTCCTGTACCGTGAGTGATCTCAAGTGTTCTGCTCCCAAGCCAGCCCCGCAGAGAAGGAAAAGGGTCTGGACTCCAGTCATGCAAACTCCAACCTTGTGAACAGGGTTGAGAACAACCCGGCCAGACATTTGCAACCAGAGGATGATGGATCTACTTCCTCCCTTGTTCAGGGAGGCCAGTGATAGGACAAGGGGCAATGGGTGCAAGCTGGAGCAGAGGGAGTTGGGGAATATCAGGAGAAACTTTCTCACTGTGAGGGTGACAGAGCCCTGGGACAGGCTGCCCAGAGAGATTGGGGAGTCTCCTTCTCTGGAGACATTCAAACCTGCCTGGATGCATTCCTGTGTGATACAGTCTGGGTGACCCTGCTCTGGCAGGGTGGGTTGGACTAGATGATCTTTCGAGGTCCCTTCCAACTCCTAACGCTCTGTGATTCTGTGCTTCAAAGTGCAGGGACTTACTGGAAGGCCCAAGGTTTCAAGCAGAAGGCTGAGAAGGTCAACAGGCACTGCTGGAGCAGCACCTCCCATGGCAGCCCCCCCACACTCATCCCCATAGCACCCAGCTCCACCTTTGACACTTACCCTTGCATCAACGGGGCAGGGCTTTACCGACGAGCTGGGAAAATAACCCGACTTCTTCGTCTGCAGCAACCGCCCCTGCAAAGCCATCAGCCCATCAGCCTGGGACATGCATGGGGACAGCAATGCCTCTGCCATGCAGGGACAGGGACAATCCCCACTGCAGCTCCCAGGCTCCAAACTGCCTCGCAGATCCCCCAGCACATCCCCAAGCTCCAGGAAAGCTCACAAATAAAAAAGGGTGATGCAGAAGCCACTGGTTTAAAACTTCCTGGGAACTTCCCAAGGGGAACTGCTCTCACCTCCCACCATGGTGAGTCTGGGTCCCCTCTCAGCAGCTCAATCACATCCCCAATTTGAAATGTCAGCACCGGCTTCCCGGGTGGGGCTGGGTTCCCATGGTAATTCTGAACTGCCACCATTTTAGGACCTGAAAACAGATACAAAACAGTTTCAGCACCTTGTCCCACCTCAGAACAGCAACAGAAATCTAATGGCACCAGGAAGCAGACTTGGGGGCAGAAAGCATTGAAGCAGGAAAGAAGAGTGCCCACAGAGAACAGCCCTGGCTTCTGCAGTTACGGGGATGGCTGAGTTCACTGAGTAAAAATAAACCCATGAAGCACCGAGCTGAGCCAAGCTCCAACTCCCAGCCCTGCACTGGGACTTGGACCTCGCTGTTGCACACTGGCAATGCCCAGCCAGCCCCAAACCCTGCTGGGGTCAGCAGCAACACCCACGATTACAAAAGGGACCAGCAAGCAATCGACTTCTGCTTGCCTTTTGGCCAGACCTGGGATCCAAACACCCCTGAAGCTTGCAGTCAAAGTCTGGTTGGCTTGCAAATAGCTGCACGTTAAATAAGCTTACCCAACGGCACTGAAACCACAGTGTTTATCCTCAAAATGCCTCCCCACCTCTGCCTCTCCCTGCCCAGCCAGAGCACGCTGTGCTTTCTTTTTTTAACCACCAGTTTGGTTCAGGTTTCTTTCTGCCAGGCTTCTGGCTTTCCTTTTAACTGGAAAAGCACAAAACCAAATTGTTCCTTCTCCTTGGAGCCTGAGCACGGGTAGGGCAGGCCCCACGCTCTGCCCACACTCTTTTTAAGTAAAGAAAAATACAAAAGTATGGTGGTAATCATCATAGTAACATCAGAAGGCAGCAGTTGGAGCTGTGCATCCCAGCAGCACACCAGACAGGAAGATGCTCCCCATCAGCCTCAAACCTCCCTGCCAGGATGAGTTGGGGCTGCTCTGAAGGGCAATGTGGGACAAGGACACATGCCAGGATGACCTTGGTTACTGGTGTGGCGTGCAGAAGCTTTACCTGCACAGCAGAGTGGGACAGGGTTATGAACACACCAGAAGAACCAAGGCGATGCTGGTGTGATGGGTTCTGCAGGCGAGGGCTGAGCTCAGGGAGGAGCTGGGTCTTTCTGCTTTAGGGAGCAGGGACAGCAGAGAACTGGGTGCCCCGTTGCTTGCCGTGAGGGCAGCTCCAAATGAACCCTTTTGGTTTTGGAAGGAGTTTCACCCTCCCACACACTCAATGGTAGCGACACCCACAGCCACGACCAAGATGCAGTCTCTACTTGCCCTCCTGCAATACAACAAGGCCCTTACCAGGTCCAGCACCCAGCGAATCCTGCAAAAAGAAAGGGAAAAGTCTATGTGAAGACATGGTGGGTTTGGCTCTCTCCACAACTGCCTGCCTGAAGCCAAAAGGACAAGAAATCCTCTCATGAAACCACCCTCGCACCAGCACACAGTGTTTGGCCCAGCTGGGTGCTGGCACCTCCATGGCACTACCCAGGCCAGGCCAGTTTTAGGCTGGAGGAGACCTCATCAGTGTCTCCCTGTAGGTTACTGGAGACCTCCCCCCACCCTCCAAGGCTGTGCTCACTCCTTCCATGAGCTGCCTGCACCAGGACCAGCCAAAGGCAGAGAGGGATGCAGGAAAAGGCCCATCAAACAACGTACCTGGTCTGCTGAAGAGCCTGCAAGAGAAATGTCACAATAAGTGGTTAATTTAACAGGCAACAAAACCCATTTTCTGCTTCTCCTGATGATGCAAGTATTGATAAACTGGCATCGATGCTTGACCCTGATGGAGGATGGGGTCACTGAGTCGGCTCTGTGCAGGTTGAGCAAGACCTGGGGATGAACTGGAGCAGGACCAGGACATTTTCTCACTTGCACAAAGCTCTGCAATTCTGTTTCTTCTTCCCTTTGCTCCTCACCCAAACCCTCCCTGCCACAGTCTTCCTGCTCCCAGCAGCGCAGGGGCTCTCTGACCCGGCTGAGCGGAGGCATGTCATGGTCTCTCCCAATTTAAACCAAGCACACAGGTTCATGCAGTGCTGTGGGGCATCTGGTGACACCTGGGAGGGTGATGAGGTCTCTCCTCATCAGAAGTGTGATCCCTGGCACGGACCCTCCCGCTTTCCCTACCCAACATCTGATGAAGAACTCATGGACTTCCTGACACACTGTCCCAGCACGAGGGCTGGTTGGTTCATTGGGTGTTTATACCAGCAGCCACTGTGACTTACAGCCCCTGGGAGGTGGGTGGGAGCACACTCTGATTTGTTAAGGTATTAAATAACCTTTGCTTTAAAGAGCAAGTCTGTCAGATCATTCACATGCATTCACCTCCTTGGCACAAGCTATTGATGGGAAATAACTTACCTGTCTTGCAGGGAGGAATGATCTCCAAGCACTCCTTATGAGCCCCCGCTCCACACTTGGGGCAAAGATAGCCCTGGTAGAAGGTTCCTCTGTGCAAAAAGAGTCATAAATTCCTAATTCAGCTTTGAGATTTTTCTTTCTGTGTTTTAATGCAGATGCCGAAAAGCTGGAAGGATGTTGCTCACCTCAGGAACATCCTGCAGGCTTTGCAGTTGGTTGTCTTTTCAAATGTGTACATCTGAAAGTTATGGTGATTGGCATTGGCTTTCTCTGGCTTTATGTTGGACCTAAGGGAAAGGACCGGGCGATTATCAACCTGTCCCTACGAGCCACGCCGCACTCGTGACCTGTCACAGCAGCTGCTGTTTGCATCTCAGTCAAAGTTTGGAAACCACACAGACAGATAAGAAGTCAACTATGAAAGCAGACTCTGCAGAGAGGATTTTGCCCATCGACCTTCCCCTGGGACAACATTCACAGGTTTGGCCTTTACCCGTGTCAATCAATAGCCCAGCACAGCCGGCTTGGGGCCAAGCCCTGCTCTGCTCAGGACCACAACAGCAGAGCCCTTCTCCTGCAACACCCCAGCTTGGTGCTTCATGCGTGACCTAGTCTGGGTCCAGAGATGCACCATGCATGCTTCGACGCACACAACGGGGGCAGGGACCCAACCCAGTAAGCCCACAAGAAGCTTTGCTATCAGAACTGGTCTCCAGTGACCTGCTAGCCCAAGACACCATCCCCACCCCGTGCTTAGCCCCTGCATGCCCAGGCCAGAGCGGCCACTGGTGCTCACATTGCCATCTCAAACTGCTCCATCCACTTCCTCTTCATCTCCTCCGTCTTGCAGAAGAACTGGAAGCCCTGCTTCCCCTGAAGGTGAATTAGGTAGAAGCCATATGACCACTGCAAGAGAAAAATGGGAGAGAGCTGATGGGAGTGCCATGCCTCCCAATGCCCCAGCAGCCAAGCGCGCTGCACTCTCACCCCAGCACCTTAATAACAGCTCTGGGTGCCTGCCCCATCCCTTCTCCTGAAGGACCACTGAACCTTTGCAAAGGTAACAGCAGGGGAGGAGGAGACAGAGCTCCGAATTTCGATAACACATCACAGCTAATGATGCCTGAATTGCCTGGCACCGTGCAGCGGGGCCAAATAGGATTTTATGGTGGCAGATGACAGAACCCAGCCTTTTCTGCTCCAGTGGATCCTCCCCAGCCATTATATCTCTCCCTGACAGCAACTGACAGCCCGGGAGGAACATCTGACCTGCCCACTGCACATATGCTCTGTCTGTCTCATTATGACATTGCACAGAAAAACACGAGAGAAAATCGGGTGCTTTGCTTACCATTTTTCCATGAGACTAGAAAGCATAGGAGAGCAAAGTGGAAATATATTTCAGTCAAACACAAGGCTAGCAGCATTTCCTCAGCATCCAAGTGGTAAAATCACCTGTTCTTACCCACACGTCACTTATCCCATCTGTACAGTATCTCTTCCCATGGCACTAAGTGGATTAAGCTAACGGGTCCCTGCTTAACCGATAGCCGGGAGGAGTTGTTCCTTCAGGACTGCAGACTTAAGTCCCAAACCACCAGCAAAGCAATGATCCTGCAGTGACAACCACAATCCCCAGTGCTGATTTTGGCAGATTGGTTGGCAACACTCAACGCAGCCTTTCCTGGCTCTTCCACCCCACGACTCATGGGAGCGAGAGCATCCGGACAGCCCTCCCCTCCCCTAAGTCCCATCTGATGTTTGCTCCTTGCCCGTCCCTTGCTGCTGGCGGGCCAGAAAGCAGGGAGCAGCTTCCTCTCTCCTAACTCCAATCATCCCAGCTTCTTCAGGGCTGTTTTGCAAGGACAGAGGTCAAGAATCAAGCCCAGCCCCACACTAACAAACATCTCCCACCTCTTTGTAAGGCTGCCCTGAAAGCCGAGCGTTGATCTTCCTGCTTTTTGCAAGCTCTGCTTCTATTTTGAAAGGCTAATGGGAATCTACTACAGAAAGACTGGCCCAAACAGCTCCAAAATGCTCTCCAGCAGAGCTAATCCCCAGCCCACCTACCTTCTTAATATCCTTGTTATTCATTGGGTCGTCAGTCATCTTGTGGAAGAGCAGTTCAATAATTTCTTTCAGCTCGTAATTGTATCCTTTCCTCTTGCAGACGATCACCACTTTATCAAATAAAAATAAATACCTGCCCAGAGCAAGCAAACACACATGCAACCTGGTCAGACATCTCATGAAGGTCCACATTTAAGGGGGATGTGTCTGGAAAGCTCCACAGAGCTTTCCCAGCCAGCGCTGTCCTAACTGTCACATCCACAGTGACTTCTGCCAATGCAGCCCCAGGCAGTCTCTCGACAAACAAGCACATGGGGCATCACCACACAGAGGCACATTCCATTTGGGAAAACTTCTGGAGCACCATTGTTGTTCACTCACCGGTCCTGCTTGGTGTGGTTGACGATGGAGCGGACCTTCAGCTCACCATCGATCTTTGGCCTCCCAAACTCCTCCAGCTTCACTTGCTGCAGAGAGGAAAACAGGGCTGAGATCCTTGGCCAGGGCTGGGACAATGCTTTAGAGACTGAAACCTAAACTTGCACGGATTGTGTGGGGTGCTGGGAGCATCTATTCTCCTCCTCCCCCCGCCAGCCAGCCCTGCCTCAGGATGCAGAAGGTCCTGGGAACAGCATCACCCTCACCAAGGGGAACCCATGCACAAGCACAGCCCCAGCATCAGGAACAGGACACTGGATATCCCTGCAGCTCCAGCATTGGCATCCCAGGGCAAGGATCAGGAGTCAAAGCATCTCTGCAAGGTCTGAGATCCAGCAAGCAAATCCCCCCAAGAAACAAGCTATTTTCCAGCATCTTCTACAAAACCACAATCAGGGCTCTTATAAGTTTAGATTCCCATCCTGAACAAAGACTGGGGAGATTTTGGGCAGGTCCTAACCCAACCCAAGGGTTTAATCAGTCTGTCTTTCAGCTCAGAAGCCCTTGCAAGCCTCGTGCAGTGCAGCACGGCCACGGAGTCACAGGAACTGGTGCCCTTACACGGTTCTTAGAGGGGGGAAATATTATGAAGCATCAGTGGAGGTCAGAAAAAACCCCCACACCATAATTATTTCACTGCTCCACCATGTGGGCTCTGTACACAAAACACCAACCACTCCACAACATCCCACCCGGTGCAACGAAAGGAAGCAGGGAGCAGACCGTGCGTGGGATTGATGTGCAGACAGGAGCGGCTGCTTTGCTAACAGCTCCTCTCCTGCCTGTCAAACTTGCTCCCTGGCTGCTGGAAGGAGGAGAAGCTGCTGCTTAATGCCCCCATTTACATTCTTGTCTTTATTTTCCGGAGCGTGACGTCTGATGGCTCGCACAAATCAGGATTATCACAACTCCTTCAATCATAGCCTTGCAACAGCCCACTGGAGAATTGCTGTGCTTCTTTGGAAAATTAAGGGGTTTTCTCTCAGTCTGTTAAATCTCCATCAATTTAAAGTTCTTTGTTTTCAAAGTCAAGGCTTAAAACCCCCTAAACCCAGCACCCCTCCGGGTGGGCAGCCCTTGGCACCTCCATCCATCAGCCCTTTTGAAGCATCTCAGGTGTCAGCCCCCAAATTGCATTACCCCAGCATAAAGTGTGACAGCAGAGCAGCTGTGCCTGCAGCTGACCAGCCCTCCCCTCCCACCCAGCCCCCCACAGGCAAATGTGGGGAAAAAGCTCGTTAGCTTGAAGCTCTGCCACTGAATATTAAATTAATGGGCTTGTTCAGGGCTAAAGCAAGTGATGGGTTGTACAGGGTCAGCTGATGCACCCTAATGGGACCAAGTGTTTGATATCTCTGATGTCTGGAGTATAATATTCTGGTTTTGGGGATTAGCTGTGTATTACATGTGCCCTTTTCCTCCCAAACTGAGTTAACCTCTTTAAATAGCAGACAGCTGATTTGGGGAATTCTTGTGTCCCCCTTATACTAATGATGATAGAAAGCTGGAGAAACATTTTTGCAGTGTAACACCACCAAAAGGAGTCCCCCCTCCATCACAGCCAGATCTGTTTCATGCTGTAGCAACCACTTCTGGACCGTCAGCAAAACCAGTCAGTGATAAAACATGTAGGGAGGGGCCTTTCTCGGGTAGCACATCAGATTCAGCAGCATTCACACAGAAAAAGCCAATTTGATGGTAAAAATTGAATTAAAGTAGGGAATGAGAGGGATTTTCAACTTACCAGATTTTCTATGGAGCTCTGAAATTCACTTATTTTCTTTAAAGTCTCTTTGTCCCTCTTTACTTCATTTATGTACATGGCCAAGTCCTCAAAAGAGAAGCGAAAATTGGGGTTTACATTCCAGGTGAAACCAGTACCTTCCCAAAGCAGAAACCCCACCACCTCTGCTCCCTGAAGCATCGCTCCCCCCCCAGGCGGGTAGCCCAGGCGTTTTGTGTTTGTCCTGGCAGATGCTGCAATTTTCCCCATTTCCCAGAAGAGGGCAATGCATGAACCCAGTGCAGCACAGCAAACTCCGACCGCGGGGTTTTCTACCTGGCCAGAGCCCAGGCAAGCAGCCAGGCGCCCCCCTGCCACAGCAGCATCCTTCCCTCCAGGCTTTCATCTCCCTAATTCCTTTCCTCCTCCCAGACGCAGAAGCCGGGAGCCAGCCTTCGCTGTCAAACACATGGATGTCTGTAAAATGACTGCTTTGGACACCTGGTGCACCTTAGCTGGGAACAGCATTTGACCTGGCTCTGCCCCTGCTGCTTCCAGCTGACCTCCCTGAGTGCTCTGGATCACACCTGAGCTGGTGCAAGCGCTGGGATGCTCATGCTCTGTCCTTCCTCAGGATGCCCCACAAGAGTTTCCCAATTTCCAGCACCTCTGGGCCTCCAACATCTCCCACCACACAGAAGCTATGTTGAAAAGGAGACGCTCCATGGAGCTTGTTCTGCCATGAAAAACTCCTTGCCTGCTCAAATTTTGAGCCATCAAAGAGCAAGAAGCCTATCCCCCTTCCACTAAAACAACTTCTTACACCCTTTGGAGAGTATTTTCTGTGCCTGTTTGCTTCTTATCTGCTCCCTGCCTCCTTGTCCTCAACAATAGCTCTTGTCAACTTGGATTAAATCTGAATATGGGATTTTTTAAGATAAACCCTCCGGGTCAGACCTTCCTCAGCTTCCCAACATAAGAAGGGTTAATCACAGATGATAATCACAAATCTACGTGACAATACTTATAACATCACAAACCAGTCAATGACAGGGATGGTTATGAGGAATGACAAAACCAGAAGCCTTACAAAGTGGCATCCTCTACCACGCCTGTGCACAGAGCTCAGCTCCCTGCTGCCAAACAGGCTTTTGCAAAGGGGAAAACACAATCCCAGGGCTGACTGTGACTCGAAACAACAGGAACGTGCAAATCTGGGCTGTGGGATTTAACTGGGAACCTGCCTTGCTCCCACTGTGGCCTGAGCATTAGGTTCTGTGCTCTCAGGGTGGAGGGTTGGTACCTGCACCAAATATCCCCACGTGAGATTTTTTTGGTGCAAACCCTGCCCCCTGCCTTGTGCAAACAATTACCTGTGCAAAGCAAAAGGGAGGTGAATCCCCCTGGGACACCCAGCTCTGGCTGCAGATATCTACACACACCCCCCTTCAAGACCACCCCTCCAGTGTGGCTCTGGCCCCAGACGACGGCAATGTCTGCCGCCCACCAGCACTTACAGACAGAAAGACTGGCTTCAGAGTGAAAAACATTACTTGGAAGTTAAGCTTTGGTTTACAGATCAATATAAAACCAAACCACATGGCTTCCTATGCCCCAGCCCAGCCCAGTCTGCGCTCTCCCAGCGATGGGGTGATGAAAGAGAAGCCGTGCTGATGGCTACTGGCAGCTTCCTGTGAAAACCGCTGAGTCTGCAGCAGGGCTGGGATGTATATACATTTATTTCTTAGCAGCAGTGTCGGTGGGTGCTGTATTATGAGGCCATAAGCAGTGTTTAACAGCCAGCACCAGGTTTAGTGTTCCTTTGAGGCCATGTCCATGTGCAGCAGCGAGCTGCGAGAACAGCGTCCTTCAAACAACCTCAACTTTAACATGACCTACATATGGGCTCTACACTCCTGGGCTTGCAGGGATAACGTCCAAAAAGGTCACCCAACTTACGTAAGTGCTATGAAACGTAGTGGTGTTACAAAACCTGCGGCTCAGGAGTGGAAAACGAAGTGACCTGAGGACACAGGAACAAGCCCAGGGGTGAAACATGGGGTGCTCTCCAGAGGAAAAACCTGGGGATAATGTTCATCCTCAGGTCAAGAGTCTGATGACGGTGTCAGTGTCAGTGTGTGGGGGGAGGAGGGAGATATATCCAAGCCAGAAAACACCTGGGTGACTTTTTTGTTGCTGATGGTTTTCTTGAGATCTTAGAGGTTTACTGCTGAAAAGTCAAAAAAAACCCCACCCCACCTTTAAACAAAGCAAAATGTTGACACCAGAAGTCTTAATTTAGGGAAAGAGCATTTTCCCCTTAATTAAACAAACAACCCCAACAATTGGATGAAAGGATTCCCCATCAGCAATAGGGAATGCTCTGCACAGGCTCCCATTCTGCACTAATTCCCGACTTGCTGATACAGCTGGAGTTCCTCCAGATCCCTCCTAGCAAAAACAAGAGCCGACTCTGGCACAGCCTCGTTACACGCAACACTAATTAGCGAAAAGTCGTAACTTGTCAACAAATACCAGCTTCCCCAGCTGCTCCAGGAGGGAGATAACAGCGACGACTACAGATCCGCTGCGAAGCGACCGCATCAAATGGCAATCGATACACACATGTGTGTCCCAGAGGAGGAGGTGCTGCTTCCCTTCGGGTTCTTGCACGGTTTTTCCACCTAAGCTTTTGTTTTACACTGATGGGGGGGGTCCTGCACTCTGTTGCACCCAGAGCCCAACGTGGCCCCACCGCTGCTCTCACCCTCCAGTACCTGCATTGCTTCCAGAGCCTCCTTCAGCTGCTGCTTCTCTGGGCGGTCCGATGAGTGGCTGAGCAGCTCCTAAAACACATTATTTTTTAAAAATAAAAGAGTTTGGGTGTGCTATGACCCACAGCTGCCTGCTGCCAGGGCAGTGGCAGCGATGCCAGGGCAGGAGAATGGGGCCACAGCCGTAGGATGGGGAACACGCCAAGCGGCTGGTGCTGGAGAGATCTGTTACACAGAGTTGACGGGAGGAATTTCACACATAATCAGATTATATGCAAGCTTATTTTATATTCATTAACTGCCTCTCGTGGCTAACAAGTGCGGAATTACCCTAGGTCACCATACTTTAAGAGACGGCACAAATATTATGTCGTGTTAAGTAGCTCTAGTAATTATTTCATTTGAAGGGGGGAAAAAAAAACCCTCCTCACTCTGCATTTGGCAATGATTCACTCTCCAGTGTAAAAAGCTGAAAGATGCTATAGTGAGGATGGCAGCTGGAGGGAAGTGCCAACGCTGAAAACACTTACTTTTAACAGGAGATGGTATTTCAAAACTCTTTGCATTGGAACCACCAGGAGATCTTGCAATTTGAATTTCCCATCCTGAACCTTGAGTGTGCATTCCTATCAAAGAAATCAAGGAATCAACAGCGAGGCAGCTAATGGAAAACAACAACTTCCCCCTCCACGTCCTCTGGCTGCGATGTTTTGCTTCTGTAAACTCAGTTTAGGTGAGAAATGGCTCGTGGTCCCTGTGTGCACCCAGACAGAGCCAGGGCCCCCACTGCAGAGGTTACTGAGGTTTTACAGGGTTTGGACCCTAAAATACAGACATTCTCATACAACTGAGCTCCCCTAGTTTAATGAGATACTGCTCATTAGGAAAGCACATGAGTGCTCTCAGACCATTGACACTCATTAGCTTAGCTCACCTCCTCATGGTTTGGACTAATGCCTTTTACTTGAGAGCAAGCACGCAGCCGCCGTGGCTGTGCTGAGCAGCATTAAGTCATTAAGATGAGCTCATGTGATCGCAGGAAGTTTTGTAACTATTACCTTGACCCAGACCTGATTCAATATGTGACTCTGCTGAGCTGGCTGAGACCCCCTGCATATGCCCTTCCCCCCACCACCATCACCTCCCCAAAGGAAGATGAGAAGAGGTGCTACGAGGAAAAGCACAGGAGCAACTGGATGCTACAGCAACTGGCCCTTCAGCAGAGGATGCAGTTCAGATCAGGACAACTTGATACAAAATCAAGGGAATGTGTTTTAGACCATTATTAAACACAGTTTTATCCCTGAGTTGGGCTGCTGCTTCTGCATGGAAAATCAAAGAGCGTCTGCAGAGCACAAGGTAACATGTACAGGCAGCCCAGCAAATTCAGATTAGCATCAAGACCAAAGCAGGAATTAAAGCTGGGTAAAAACAGCAGCTCAAACAACACATCCCTTCTGGGGCTCCTTTGATTTACTTAATATCTGGATTAGCCCCTATTTACACAAAGCCTTGACGCTGAGGAAGGAGGACAGGGGAGTAATCCGGGCATTTGCCTGGGGACTTGGGTTCGCCTCTGTCCCTTATGCTGTGTGACCTTGGAAAGCCACGCGGCTTGAGGATGCTCAGTGTCTTTGGGTCTCCCTGCATGATTCAAAGAGGAATTTGTCCACAGCCAGTCCCACTCAGAGTCACCCAGCTTGTTTTATCTTGGATAAACTCGTAGGAAGGAGGACAGAGACAGACAGCGTATCTGGGAGGGTAGGTGGGATGAAGGGACAAGCAGGGGATCAGGACAAGATAACCTCCATCTCTGCTCCCTCTCTGGGCAGCACCAACTCCCTCCCCTCACTTGCCAACCGAAACATTTCCAACACACCCTCAGCTACACACCCTCAGCTCCAGCAAATCCTTCCAAAACTCAGGACAAACGGGGTAGGCAGCCCTCAGCCCCACCGTCCCCTGCCCACTCACCTCCACCTTCTGCCTGACATCTTCCCTGTTGGCAAGGAGGTGGTTGAGTGTGTTCTGGGCATACTCCATGTGGCTGCAGTACTTGCCGTAAATCAGCAGCCTGCAGAGGGGAAATCACAAATTTAATCGAAAACACTTGCTGGCAGTTATAACCTGTTATAAAAGATATATATACACACACTTACATACAGTGCAAGGACAAGGCAAACAGCTATTCCCCCATATAACTGCTTAGCAAAGTATTAACACTTTTTTACTGCACAGCTTTTTAACATTTAAATCTTTTGAAGTTTCCAGAGGTGGAGCCCGTGGGGGTGATCCAGCTTACAAGGAGCAGAAGGTGCTGAGTGGCCAAAGGAACCTGTTTCAGTGGTATGATGGCTCATCCCTCCATTCCTGAGCATGATGTATTTAACCACCGCAGCCCCAGAGCCGTGCTTTGCACCAGGACAGCAACGGGAAACCCAGCTCCATGCTGAAAGACCTTTCCCAGAGGAAGTTGCAAAGTGGCTCTGCAAGAGGTACCTGCATCCCAGCTACGACTGATCAAACATGAAGAGAAGCAGCAATGAGCTGGGAGCCCGTCCCTGCCCAAGCTGCCCGTCACCACTGGCACTCACCCTTCCTGGTTTTCCGGCTGTGCCATGTTAGCCCCAGGGCTCGCAAAGGCAGAGCAGGGAGGCAATTCAAGACAAAATGATAACAAAAACCTGCTTCCTGAGATCGTTTCTGAACACAGGCAGCTCAAGCCCACGTATTCATCTCCTAAGTCTCTGTTTCCTGAGTCACAGCAGCACACAGCCCAAAAAATGTTTGCTACCACCTTGTCTGACGTGTGCCCCTCTCTCTGCAGGTTTCTGGGTACCTTCCCAGCTAAGGAAGGCAACAAGAAACTCTTGAAATACTGAGGAATGCCCAGAATGGACATGGGTGATAATAATTTGCACCTCATCAGAGAAAGAGAGGCTTCAAATCCCCTTAAACCCTAAGGACACAAGCTCACTGCTCCTTGTAGAATACGCCACAGGGACCTAGAGATCAAGAGAAGGGGTAATTTGGGGAATGAAGGTTGTCACAGCCTTTGGAAACACATTGAAGCTCTGTATAGATATAAGCCAAGCTATAAATTTAAACATCCGACACCGAAAGAGCAGTTTTGCTGTGGATTTCCCCATTTTTCCACCACTTCACTCATTAATCCTGCGTGACAGGTCTGGGTTGTGTGTCCCTTCCCTCCCCTTTCCTTGCTGTTAACTGCATTGCTGCTGATAAGACACATATTCCATCACATGCTGCAACTCATCCATTATTTTGGGGCTTCTCTTGAAGGAGACGATGTGGGAGCACCTGACCCGGTGTCGCTCCGTAAACGGGCGATGCTCAGACCCCGGTGGGGAACTGAGTCGGGAGATTTATGGGAGCCACAGTCTCCAGTGAAGCAGCAGCCAGCACAGATTATTCTTCTGCCTCTTCCCCTTGACAACTTCTGAGCGTGCACAATAATATCTACACCTTGCCAGCACCCGGAGAGTTTCAAAAGAGGCTTCAGGAGCATAAATTCAAACTCCAGCTTTCAAAGAGATTTCCAAACTATTTCCTTCCAAAAAAAAAACCCCACCCAAAACCCCCCCACCAAACTCAAAAACCTTAAAAAAACCCCAAAACCTGCAGAGCGGAGGAGCAATACATCATTTTGCTGGGATGTCTCTGAGGATGCGTAGAGAAGTGAGAGCTATTTGTCACGGACACCTTTGAAAAAGGAAGGTCATATACACAGAGACAAAGCAGGGACGCCGGGGGTCCATGTTGCCTTCTTGGTGGGACAACACCATCTCCCCAGCTGAGCTCACTTTCTCCTCCTGCACCCTTGCAGTAAAACAGAGTATCATCATCTTCCCTGACATGGGAAAGGGCTCTGCCTATTAGATCCTGTTGCTCCAAACTCTTATTCCCGAGAACCTGATTCCTGGGGTCTTCTCCAAGCCAAAATTCCCCAGGAGCAGCAGTTTCCCACAGAGCCAAGCTCCCCAAGACCTCCATGGGCTGAATGTAGCATTGAAGCTGCCATTGCCACCTCACAGCCGTCAGTCTGGCTCCCTCTTTCTTTCTTGGGAAAGCATTTAGATCCTTTAAAAAAGCTCCTTGTGACCTCCCTTAGGAACTGGGTCAGTTTGTTCACCCTGCATGAAATCCATCAGCTCTGCCGAGCTCCCACCAGCAAATTAACAGAAGCAAACATTTATTTAAAGGCTGCCAGCCAAAAAACAAGCCTCCTGCTCCTGCACAGCCACTTGGATCTCCCTGGGGAGTGGTGCCACCTCCACAACTCCTGGGTCCCTACCCTGCTCCCTGTGTGCACAGCGCTGCCCTAAGCACCATCAGATCCAGCAGCGATTGCTTCCAGGGGACAGCACCGGCATGCACTGCGCAAGGAATTAGGAGATCAAAGTCACCTAAGTGCATTTTATGAGTGGTTTTAAATTATTTGCATTCTTCTTTGGAAAGTTTTTTGTTTTGTTTTTAATTTACTCCAGAAAACATTCCCTTCCTAAAAGGAGGCGCCACGAACGGTGGAAAATCTGACCTTACGGTGTATTATTAATGCAGATGGTATTTCTGGAGTTATTGACTTCTGAATGGCATTTCTGTGTCTAGACACTGGTTTAATCATAGTGAAATAACACCCTGGCACAATTCCATGATGAATCAGGCCTTTGATTAGTATTAAGGATATTAAAGGCTTTTATTAACCTTATCTTTGTGTTCAGGGGTACTCCTGCTTGCAGCTGCCAAAACACAGAATCTTATTATGTTTGTGAAAGCAACTTTTATATTTATTCACAGTGCAATAGGTGCAGGACCTGAGCAGTGCCAAACAGGCCATTTTTCAGAGTGAGCAATCCCTTTGATCTAACCAGAGCAAACTCTCCCTGCGAAGGAGTCATCCTACCACATCACAGGCCCCTGAAGCCCCGCTGCTGCTCACAGGAGAAGACTATGCCAAACCCTTTGAAGGCAAGTGAGGTTTTGCTCCAGTTTGGCTCACCAGAATGGGAGTGTTCCCATCTCTATCCACTCCAACACATCCCTGTGAGCGCACAGTACATTCAGGGTTAACAGCCAGCCCCATATGGGAGGCAGTGACCCCAGCAAAATTCAGGTGAAGACACAGGAACAAACAGCCATGGGAGCCACACCAATGGCCAGGTTGGAGAGACGACAGGGTTTCCTTTACCTCTCTTTGAATTCCAGAAACACTTTTGCCAGGCTGCTTCCTCCAGACATCATAGAGACGTCGATGGCTCTCAGGAAATTGAAGTGCACTTTAATTAGGTCCTAAAACGAAGAAACAATCAATGCTTTAAACACATCCAAAGCGAGTGGGCAAACAGAGCCTGAAGAAATGCACATTCACTACTTCATCAGGCAGGTGCTTTCTCTTGTTGCTTTCATTGTCTTTTTTAGCTGGTTTTAAAATAAGCTGCTCTAGTGATGCAGAGTCCTAAACAGCCCAGAGTAGGAAGGTGTAATTCTGTTAGGAGGTTATACAGTGGATATGCAGTTATATAACGCACCAGGATCTAGGGTGTATTAAAGTCCCTTTATTTGCAGGTCTGAAGGAGTGGAGGAGATGGGCAAGCTCCAACCCAGACCCCACGCAAACCAGCATAGAAATAAATCCCTTCATTCTGGTGTGCCCAAGCCATCCCTAAGTACAGCTAACATACACAGCCCGGCCCCGGAACATTCTCCATATAGAACTGTTGTCTTCCCTCGAGTTCATATAATCCCCAACTCTAAACCTGCATTGTTAATGAACAGCTCCTGAGCCCACTCCAGCTCTGCAGCAGACGAAGGATTGAACCTCTACAGGTGCACCAAGAATCGCAGGTGAAGCCTGAAATCCTTCTCTTAATCGGGCAGGTCGCTGAGTCACCATGAAAAGAACAAAGATTTAAGCCACAATGTCTATGCCCTTACCTCCAAGTTGATAAAAATAGCTTCCATGTCCTGGGGAGTCAGTACCAGCCTCAGTGGGTTCATATAGTTCTGCAAGAGGAAAATGGGAAAGGATTGGAAGGCTGGAGAGAACAAGGCGTGGGGGTCGGGTTTTTTGTGCCAGGGAGGTATTTCTCCTCACTTCCCCAGCTGCACTGACCTGGGCAGGGAGAAGCCAGGTTTTAATGAATTTAAGTGCTTGCAAAGGCAGATGAATGACAACATGTCTGCAAGACCAGGATGTACCAGGGTCACAAACAGGTGCTAGGAACCCCTAGGGGTGCATCTTCCCACCACCTCTCTGGCCCCTGTGGCACTTCCAGGCATAGGAAGGTACAAGACCCCCATCTGTGGGTGGGCACAGATCCCCCCCCCGCTGCATGGACAGGGAGAGGGGTTTCAAGGTGCAGAGATTCTCCACCTCGCCAGGAAGAGCTCTGAAGCATTTTTTTCAGCTCTTTGATTATCTCACTAGAATTTTGCCCTTGAAAACACACTGACGATGTGATTACACTGGAAATGCCTTTCTGAACAAATACATATTAATAGAAACATCTACATGACTTATAACTACAAACCCCCCCCAACCAAAGCTGCGCACCAAAGACAGGACCCTCTACCCAAAACATGCCATCAGACCCTGTGAAGCATTTGTGAGCCTGTTTAATGGATATCCAAGCAATAATTTAATTCTTCCTTTAGATTGAACCCGAAGGGCTGTGGCTGTTTCTGAGGAACGAGGGCTATTTACATAAACCTCTTGTAGGTTAGGACATCCCCATGGAAAATAGGAAACGTCATCCCATCGTGCCAGTTTTGCTCACAGCTTCTTTGTGGGAACTTCCAGCAGACAGAGGCAAATAATTGCAAAAGGGGAGGAAACAAAAGCTGTTAGGGTGATTAGAAATGGCAGCTTGATTTTCACTATTGTCCTTCATCCCTGCTGCTTTCCTCAGAGCAGAAACCACCTCCAGGCTCCAGTTGTATCCACAACTCCGCTGCCTCCTTGAGGTGGTTTAGGTTTATTTTTCCTTAAAAAAAGGCACAACAATAAATTTACCAAAGGACTAATTAAAAATTCAAGCAAAAAAAAAAAAAAAAAAGTAGTTGCTTAATCCCATTAGTTTCAATGACAAGCCAGCACATCTTCAGCACTTTTGAAAAGCGCCAGGAATAAAGAAATTATTCCATGGCAATCAAAGTGATAAGGTATCAGCAAACACAGCCCTTATCAGCGAGACCAGCTGAGGAGCAGGAGTCTCTTACCCCGGGGTAAGGGGACACAGCAGGATGGTTTGCAGCCTATTTCCAATACGCAGCGATCAGGAAATAAAATATGCTGTTTGGCTCCTGTGGTTAGAGGCTGCACATTTGTGCTTGTCAGTACAGGTTTTCCAGATCCCCCCTTCTCTCTGATTTTCCACGGGAAGGCATGGATCCTGCCTCATCGCATCTGCCAGCTCTCACAGGGAGAACTCACACAGCAAGATGAACGCAAGACCAAGCGACAATGTGGAAGGCAATGGTATAGCAAAGGTGCCTTGGCTCTTACCTTTTCTATATCTTCAAGTGTTTTGTAGTATTTGGCCTCAGTTTCTTGGATTTCTAGCAAACAGCAATTTCTTTTGTCATCTTCTGTCATTCCCATTTTCTAGGCAAAGGAAGGAGAACACATGGTCAGGCACACTTAAGAGGGGATCAGCAACCTGCTCACATGGAGCAGAGCTCTGGGTTCAGCCCTCAGCCACAGCAAACTCAGAACAAGTACAACTGTTACCAGTTCATATGAAACTATTTTTATCCCAAAAAAATGAGAAAGGAACCCTGGCTGTACTATTCATTATGTTTCAATATAGCAAGCACGGCGTTTTTCACATTTATTATCACTACATGACCAAAGACTGTGAGCTACAGAATAAATAAGAGAGAAATGATGGTTTTCCCCATTTACTTATTTATTTATTTTGCTTAAGATGAAACACACAACAGAGCCTAAATGGGTCATAAATAATACGTTGGACTTATACAAATCCCCAGCTAGGGTTGCCAATTCTCATGATTTTAGGTCAAATCTGATAATACATGTTTCTTAAAGGCCCAACTCCTCAAGTTGAGAACTTCTCTTGCTTCTACATCCGTCAAGCAGAGCTGAAAACATGCCTGGGGAGGTGCAGCACTTCCCAGTGCAGCACTTCCCAGTGCAGCCTCTGAACTTGGGAGGTGATTCAGTGATGGGGTTTTTAGGAGCATGCACAGGACCAGACACCCTCTGTACAAAGCTCAGTCCTATCAGCTGGATGGAAACCAGTATTTTAATCAATGTATCTTACCTGCATATATCTAATCTGAAGCGTGCAGAAACACAAGAAACCAATTAGCATTTCACACTTGTTAGTGCAGCAACAAATCTTCTGTTTCTAAAAAGCCATTCCTTAGACAGTTGTGTATATGCTTCTATCAAAAACAGACTCTTTTGCTCAGGGGAAAGGGGTGGAAAGGGACTTGGACCCGTTGCCTTGCTGCTCAGTGGTGCCTGAGAAAATGTAAACCCGGGACAGTGAAAACCTGCTGATTCCACTGGCCCTAATCCTGCACTGCCCAGCTGTAGGGCACCCACATGGTGGGAGCTTCCTCACATTTATGCAAGAAATTCCTTCCAAACCTTCCCAGGGGCCACTTCTTGGGCCAACTGGCTTCAGCAACTGATGGCAACACAGTGAGAATACTTGTGGCCAAGGAGCTGTGCTGACCACTGCCACCGGTGCCCACAATCAGCTCCAAGTGCTTTTGGCAGGACTGATGGGAACATTTAGTGCCTAATTCCTTGATCCAGATAGGGTTTTGGTGCGCAGGGAGCTCCTCAGGCTGCGGACAAGGCATGAAGTAATGGCACCTCAACCACCATCATCACAGACTTGGTACCACTCACAGCCAGGCTCGGGATGGGTGAGAAATCACCATGAGGACATCACTGCAAGGGCCATCAGCTCATCTTGGCTCATCCATGGAGCACGATACTTGCACCAGAGCCCTTGGAGTTAATGCAAGGCCCTCCATGAAGCTGTGCATGCTGCACATGTGGGTCTCCCCATCATCGAAAGGCTTTTAGAGATGATTAATGGGGTTAGCTGCTTGTCCTTACAGCCACGTGGGTCCCTGCTGCCCCAGAAAGCTCCACATCGACCAGCTCTGAGACACCCAGGTTGGAGTGGCCACAAGAAAGTGCTTGAATCCTCCACACACAGATCCACCAGCCCTCACCCTGATGGAAAAACACCCATGCAAATGCAGATGCTCCATCTGGAGCAGGCAGAGCCACTGCCCATGTCTGTCATCATCTCCCTCCCCAGAAAGGACTGAAGTGACACACACTGCCTTGGCTGAGACGCAATTGCTATTTTTAGCTTATCTTTTAGGGTTTATTAGCTCTCCCTTTCCCTTTGTCCTCCACAAACTCCTTTAGATGACAGGATGGGCTGGGAAACTCCTCAGAGAACCTCCTCCAGCCCAGCACCATCCCAGCTTGGCTTATTTTTTCCTCTCAAGTTTCAAGGAAGGATGCAAAGCGATTCTCTTCCCCACAGCATCACCTGTCATCGGTGGAGTCTTATTTATTTAATTGAATCCTCTCCTTTCCCCTCCCACCAAGGTGTAGCTTTAAAATGCACATAAATTGTTACCATGGGCTGCTGAACTTCCACTCTGATGATATCTTCATAGATATCATCGCCTTCATCTTCACAAGGGACACAGTCATAAATATCCTCCCCCAGATCATGTTCGCTGAAACGAGAAGGAGAGCGATTTAGTGATAATAGAGAGGGCACGGCCGCCGTCACTCAACAAGGCAAATGAAGCACTTGCACCAAAGAGGGAGGATAATCATGGGAATCAAAAAATTCTCCTGGCTGATAGCATTGACACCCTCAGTCCACGTTCCCCGTTCTGCTTTTTCCCAGGCGGGTACCTGCTGCACATCCCTCTGCTCACTGGAGGCTGGAACAGGCAAAACGCTGCTCGACTTGGGCAGGGATTGCAGCCAAGAAGCTGCTTCAAGCCCCGTGCCAGTCACGCCTGCAATGCCCAGCCTGCCAGGCTGCCAGCTCTGCCCCTGTGGAGTTTTTGCTCAGTGCTAATCGGCCCGGCCGAGACAGGTCTGACAGCCAAGCATCCCAGTGAGACCATCTGAGCCACCGCATCCGACCAGGGCCAGCTCCACCTGCCCCTGAAGATGCCCACAGCCTCCCAGTTCACCTCCAGCCTCTCCTCTTCAGGAAAAGGAGCAGCTCTTGTATTGGCAACTTTACCTACGTTATGCTTAGAGAGTGATTTTTAAGGGGCTGGATTTTGGTGTGCTTAAGGCACTGCGCTCACTCTGGGCCTGCTTTTGCTGCTTGTCACTACAAGGCTTTCTCTGTGCAGAAGAAACTCAGAGCTCAGCCCAGGCAGCCACCTCCAGCCGTGGTCTCGCTCGCTCTCTGGTTTAAGAGCTCCAGATCCCATCTCTCTGGGTGATGCACAGATTCCCACAGAGCATGATCCCAGCCCTGATGAGCAACTGGGTGATTTTTTTAATCTAACCTTTCCTAGAGGAGGGGGAGACCCTCCTGGTCACCATGAGGCAATCCTCCCAAACGCTCAGCTTGGTGATGCTCACCCCAATGCTGAGCGGAGCCCAATAACAATACCTTCATCAGAGGTACATTAAGCAGCAATAAAGGTCACTCTTCCAAAACAGGCCACATCACTTGAGAGATGCTCCTGCAAGCACAGGCTTCAAAGGCATCACCAAGGCATAGACCTCAACTCACATTTAAAGGTGATGGTGTTAGGTATTTAATTGTCATCTGAGCCTTTACTAACCTCCTTCTCCCTCCCCCAGGGGCTCCTAAGTCTTAGAACCCTTCTGAAAATTCATCCCATAATAAATAACAATTAGCAATAATAATTTTAGTGCTTAGATCTACAGGTGCTGGTTGCTAACAGCTCCCACTGAAGTAAACCCCATGGGATCAGGACAGTGTGAAACGCTGGAATATCAACCAGCATTCGCATATTTTACGAGCTGTCTCTTTCAACGTGGGTATTAATTACACACAAATAAATCTAGGTGTAAAACTGTGCTCAAGCTGTAACACTTGACATCTCGATACTGCGCAGCGCAGCAGAGCACATCTGTTTGCAAAACTGGGCTTTAATTCTTTTCCTAAATGCAGTCCTTTCTACTTTTAAAACCAGATTTATTTAATAAAAGTTTGGGAATTTTAAATAAGTACACTGGCATGATGTATCCGTCCCATTCTTCCTGAGTGATGCATTGCAGCTGCTGTAATAATGCCTACTAATAGCTGGCGATCCATCTTCTCCTTCCCAAGCGTCGCCGTCACCGTTATTATCTGTACCAATATTTATATTCTCAGCTCTGCTCCTTATCCAGAGCGAGTAACTCCCAGTTCCTGATTAATCTTCCCTTCCAGCCCACACCTCTCGGATTGCTGGCTGTCTCTCCATACATCATTTCCCTGGCTTGAGGGTCGTTAGGAAACGTATGGTTGGGTTAATGTCGCAAGCACGAGCCTGGCTGGCTATGATATGGCCATGCTGAGTGTTGTGGTGATGCTGCTGCTGGAGCAGAGCCCACTTTGTGTGTGATGGTTGTTGATCAGCAGCAATGACAGTGTTCAGCGACTGTTCTGGGCTATGGGGGAAGGAGAAGACAGCATCTTGAGGTGTCCCCGGCAAGCCCTGCATCCTGAGCATCATCTGGACCTGCTCTCCTTTCACACACACGCAACCAGGTGCCACATCCAAGCTGCAGCTGCCAGCACTGCTTGTCCCAAGCCTGGATATGCTCTCCTTTCCTCCCCCACTGAGAAGCCACAAGCCCTGGACTGACACCAGACATGCACTAGGACATGACTGTAGAAATCCAGGCTGCTGCATGGGATGTTAAAGGGGTTTTGCTAAATCATAGGCTGCCAGAACCAAGCCTGGAGAAGGATGGATGCCCAATGGACCTCCCCCAACAGCAGCTCCGGGTCTGCAGGAAAATAGCTGGAATACCTACCATGGGCAAGCACAGCAAGTTTGTCCATAGAGCTGTATGACACTGCACCATCACAACCAGCCACAGTCTGACAGCCCCTGGCCACTCTCCTTGCTCTAACCACAGTGCTCCACTCGCCCCAGCTCATCAACACCAACACAAGCCCTTCTCACCTCAGATTTCTGGCCTGAGGCAAAACCCAGGGACAACTCCTGTGCCCTGGGACGTCTGGAAAGGCACCTTCATCTCAGAGAGCAGGGGAGAGGCACTAGAGCTGCTCCAACCTGACAGCCGCAGTGGTATTAAAACAACGATGCCTTTATCCAATGGGCCCTTATTTATTAGGACACATTCCTAGTGCATCTCTGAGACCATCACAGGCTGCCAGTTTTATGGAGAGCAGTAAAATGTGCGGATTAGCCTCCCCCAGAGCAGCCCACAAGCAGGCGAGCTTTGCCAGTGTGAGTACGGCTGTTGCCATTGCTGCTTTGCATGTACTGATTTTCCATCAGCATCCACATTCTGTCTGCCAGGGTTGAAAATACACACCCTCCCTCGCAGTCCCTTGATGTGGAGGCAATAAATTCAGCATCCCAAGCATGTCACACGTAGACTGAACAACTTGAGCAAGGAAGGACAGATCCTCGCCTTGTTCTTCCCAAATAAAAGCAATTTACTCCTTCACTAAAAAGCAGCAGAGCCTGTGAGTTACTCATGGATATCAGAGCCTACAATCCGCCTCCTGGACGAGAAGATTCATTGACAGCTCTGGGTTTAGGAAAGGGATTTCACCCCCCCTTCAGAGTTAATGCCAGCACGTGGAATTATTGTTATTGGAATGGATCTAACCAGTGTTGGGCTGGCAGCACCTTGCCTAGCCAGGAAAGCTCATACAAAGAAAAAAATAATACATCTTTTCATATCTAAGGCACTTCCAGGCAAACCCAGTGCTTTTGGCTGCGCTTGTCCTCCATGGTGATGCCCGCTCTCTGTGCAAATGATCCCTGGAGCACACAGCAGCCATGCCAAGGAGCAGCTCCCTTCGCCAAGGGACCAATGCCAGGCTGCTGCCTCGGAGTAAGGGACAAACAGGGACTTGGAAGTAGCAAACTGGGGAAGGACAGGGTCCCTCAGGGCCCCCTGGCACCTCCAGCACACAGCAGTTGCCTGCCACTGTCAGGACCCAGCACTCCAGAGCTCAGCATCAAGCTAAAACAGAGAGCACAGTCTGCTTTTGGGCTTTGGGAGATGGTGAGCTCCGGACTGGGCTGCCCGCTCCAGGGGATGGATGTAGATGGACCACAATCCCCTGAGAAATAGTCCACAGCAGGTCCACTACACTAAAGGAATGCTGCACATCATGCTTGGAATGACATCGTGGATGAGGAGGGTAAGTGGGGAAGCTCTGAGGGACTTGAGGGCCACTGAAGGACCTCTTCCTCCATAATAGCTGCTCCAGGGCTCTGCCAAGTTGATGAGTTCATACCAGCCTCACGAATCCAAGAGGGACCCCTCAGGGCAAACCCACCATGCCAAAGCTCCGTCCAAACCACAGTGCCACAGCCATTCTGCTGATGAAAGAGTCAGAACCACCAAGAACAGCAAAAGAAAGAAGAGGAGCAGAGAGAAGGAACTAAAACAAGGCAACCAAAAGCTAAAGCTGACCCCAATTTTCCAGCCCCGTGGCTGAGGTTAAGAGCCAGAAGACCTCAGAGCCACCGCCAGGTCCAGGCTGGACGCACTTTCACAGGGTCCCTAAGACAGCTGCCCAGCAGCTGCGAGGCTCCAGTTTGCCCCAGTAATCCTCCACTTTCCAATTCTTACTCTGCACTTAGAGCTATAAATAGACAGTCTGTCTGACCAACCCCCTCATTCCCTGTCTCTGTCAGACAAGGACAAGCAGAGCCCTATATTTGCAGCACATCTGGCAGGGTTAAGTTTTAGGGTGAAGGAGTGCAAGATGTGCAGTCGTTAGACTCCAGATCTTGCAGGGTTTTAATTAACCAGATTGTACTTGGACAGAGACATGCGACTGGAAATAGCAAGAGAGGCCTTTTTGCTGTCTATTCTACTCAGATTTTATATTCCCCCTTTCGAAGTGGAACATGATCATCCCAAGGACGAGCCTCAGACAGTCACAGCAACTAACGTGATCCTAGAGATGGCACAAGCAGGGCATATAAAAACCTTTAAGGGTGACAAAGACGACAAGACCCATTTACAAGTGCTGCAGTTCGAGTGCTTTGTACCACAGAGCCATTTATTTAACTGGCTGGTACGTGTGGATTTTCCAACACAGCAAAAATAATGAGAAAAGTGGCAGCTAACTTATCATCTCACCTTGGCTCCTCTGTTCATTAGGGGTTTTTTATAATGCACTTCAGAAATTCTGCTGACCACATCGCTGTTTTGGAAGGTGCGAGGAGGCAGCACTAGCAACAGGGGTGAAGGGAACAGGAGAAATCTGGGTGAGGAGCTCTAAGCAGGCAACAGGTTGTTGGCAGAGTCTGCGTCCAAGTGAGCTGCACTGCTTGAGAAAGAGAGGCCAGGTGGGAGATGCTCTGCAGCTCCCCTTCTCTAGAGGATGCACCAGTGTCCCCAGTGCTCCTGGGGATAAATCCCAGTGAGTCACGGATGGGTATGGTTGGATTTGATGACCTCAAAGGTCTTTTCCAACCTAGTGATTCTGAAATGAGACTGGAGAACAATCTCAAACTGGGGACTGACCCCCACTGGGGTCATACACCGGCTCCAGCATAGGGTTTGGTGGGGAGCTGCTTTCCTTAGAACACTTCTTGTCCTTTCTGCAACACTACAGGCTCCTTCCCTCAAAGCAATTCACTTTTAAAGGAGAAAAGGAAGTAAAAGTTAAGCAAATTCAACGTTTCATGTCAAACCATTCACAGCACTTCTGCCTGACTCTAAATTCTTCAAACAGCTACCAAACAGCCACCCCAGGCTCACCCTACACGTAACCCACCCGAGGCTCCCGGGCTTTGGGACAGCGCCGTGAAGGGAGAAGGTTCACGATGAAGGAGGTTCTGGCACTGTAAAGAGGACCAAGATTAATCACGCTCATAAAGTTAATGAGACAAAGTAATTGGAGAGAGCTTAAATGGCAGCAGAAAAAAAATAGGTTAAATGTTAAGTACAACTTCAGAAGTAGCAGAGTGGTTTGGGGCAGCTGAAATGGCCATCAAGAGAGATGGAGAAGCAGTTGGCAGGGAAGATTCTCAGCAGTAAGGTGATGACTACCTACTGCCGTCAGCACCGTAGCCGTGGGGGAGGCTGCTGCAGACCCATGGGAGCTTTGCCAGGACAAGGGTCGCTTTGGTTTTGTGTTGCAATTGGAAAGCCCCACTCACTTCCTGGGCAAACTTCCCAAAATCAGCCTCTGCTTGAGAGTCTGGCTTTAGGGCATGCAGAAATAAATCAGCCAGGAGACAACACAGATCCCTTTACCGCTCCTCAAGGTATCGATCAGGCACCGCCTGCAAACTGGCCACCCCTCACCATCTGCCCGGGCTCGCTCAGGATGCCATCTGGCCTGCAAAAGCAAACCGAGGGGCCAGCAGGCTGAGGACAGGGAATTTGAGAACTTTCTTGCTCCCTTGATACCCTTTTAGCGTATCCTCCCCTTTCCATCACCTTCTTTTGGGTTATTACTTTTTAAATTCTCCTTATTTTTCCATTCCCCCCCCCACCTTTCTTTTTAAAGAAATAGCTTTTTCTAGGCAATTATCTGCCTTGATCCACTGGATGGCTGACCCAGCACTGGGGAGCTGCACGCAGCCCAGCCTAATCTCTGTGATACCCCAAAGGTGAAAGCACAATGGGTTCATCAAGGCATGAACATCCTTTATACACACCAGCACCCTGCGGCCGCCCTGTCCTTGCACGCAGACAGCTTCTTTCTGCAGCGCATGTAAATGGCCCTCGCGGCACTGCTATTGATCCGCTCTCAGCCCCGGCTCCTCCATGCCAGGAGGGACCTCGCTGCTCGCTGGGACGAAGATCCTCGCTCTTTAGAGCATCGTGGGGACAAAGCCTGGTTCCTCCTGCTTCCCAAAGCTGCACTTAGAGATATGTGTATGTTTTAAATGCTTTGCAGAACAGGAATTCACCCGGGAATCTCAAAGAGGGGACCCCAAGCTGCTCCATTTAAGTGCATGTGGTTGGAATGAAGCATTTTGACATTCTCCAAAAACCAAAAGTCCCAAAATATTTTCCTTCAACCAGCTCAAATCCAGAGCTTTTTATCCTTCGGGAGTATCTTCCATTTGGAATCTCCTCTCTCCTGGGGGGTGACTTAGCAGTGCTGAGCCCACCAGTGCTGTCTCTCTTCACCTGCACCTCAGGCCTCCGAGGTGAGCAGGGACAGCAAGCCGGGTGCATGGAACAGCATGTTTCACAGTGGTTTTATGGACAGGACTGCACATCCCTCCAAAACGATCCAAAGAGCAAAAATAACTTCTCAGGTGCAACATCTGTGCAGCTAATGTGGGGGAAAATCCCAGAGATGGAGTGGGGGGTCTTGTGCAAAACCGAGGATGGTTGTGCCTGGCTGTGTTGGTCAGGGGTGATTCCTTCCACACGTTGGATCACTTCAGCTCTTGCTGTGAAAATCACTTCCTTGCCTCCAATAAAGCATTTCAGATGCCTTTGGATCTTCCCAAGGCTGCTGGAACCTCAGCAATATTAAATGCAAAGATGCTAGATGAAGTGAATCATTCCCAGCTCCTGAATGATGCCCTTGTTCAGCTGTTTGGAGATCGGCAGCAGCTAAGAAAGAGCTTTTCTCATCTGGCCCTGTGGTTTGCCAGCACCCAGCATCAGTGCCCAGTATGCACCATTGTGACCGGCACATTTCCAATGAAAGTTTCCTTGTCAAGCACAGAGAGACGCTCCCTGTCAGAGGGAGAAAGGGGGACTATTGCCCATGTGTCTGCAGGCAGCAGGAATGGCAACACTCACACTAAGGGGCTCTCTTGGGTGTTTCTGGGGTTTTTACAGTTATGGGGGAATTACATCTCTGTTTGGTAGGTTGTGTTTCTGTGCACAACTTGGCTGCACTGGGAGCACAGACCTGGAGGGAGAAATTCATACAGTATCCCCATGCTGATTTACATGTGACTTTCCCTAGTGATCCCAACTAAGGAAGAGGGCTTTGCAAAAAATAGGGAGGGGGAGGGGGAAAGACAGTTAAAAGTTGGAGATAGAACAGGGTGATCAGTAAGAAAAGAAACAAATTCTTAAGTCATCTGAGTGCAGGATTTGGGTATCTCAGCCCCTCTCACAAAGGGACCAACTCGCAGCCACAAGCAAGGATCCAAGGAGCAGTTTGGGAAGCACACTGTTCACACACAGACCTCTCTCCAATTAAAAGCATGCTTACATGTGAGATTCAGGAATTTGGAAACCTAATATTAAAGGGATTTTGAGAACTTTAGGAAAGGGAGGAGGGGAAAAATGTTATTCTTGAAAGGATCCCTTTATAAGTTAAAATTTTATTAAACTGTAGCTGCTGGGAGCTGACTGCGAGCAGGGGATTCCAGGGTACTCTGTTCCCTCAACTGGCAATTTATGATTTACTTTTGTAATAACTGAAGCCATAAGGAACTCATTGGATTAAGGATTCCTATTATTTATGTTGTGGAACAATAATATTTAACTGTATAAAGCCACACATCCACCCATACTGCCTTCCCCTCCATCTGAAACAGACTGCACTTCATCAGAACAACCCTGGCCCCGCTGATGCCGATGGGAATGCTGCCATCGAATTCTGATAGAGCCCGTGTTTCACCCTACACGTTGTAGTTCAAGGTTGCTTTTAAAATCCCATTAAATCATCACTACGGGCAGGAAAACACAGACACCAGAGGCCCAGATAAATATAGAAACAGAAACCCCAGCACCATCACCCCGCATCCCACCGATGAGGGACTGCTCTGGAGCTGGCTGGCATGGTCCAAAATCACTCAAGGGGGTTGCAGACCCACATGCCAGCAGGCATGCAGCCCCAAAAACATTAAGGGAGGTAAAGACAGGGTCCAGCACTGGTCCAGGAAACACGATCCCCATCCCCAGCAAGTGGCTCGGCTTCAGTCGCCTCAGAGGAGGAATTACATTCCCTCGGGGTTGGCAGCTAATGACAGGATTTAGTGGGAGAAGATACTCCCTTTGGACCTGCCCCCCCTCATCCCCTACCAAGCCAGTCATAAACTCAACCCAATTAAAAGTCATGTCTCCCAGGGCTCTACGTGGGAACGGACTGACTATTGTAAGAGCCCAAAAATCTCCTGGCAAGAGGATCGGAGCAACGATCCCAGCTCTCTGATACCCACTGACAAATTTCACCTGACTTCACCAGAACTCCAGTGCAACTCTTCCCTTCCTGCATCCCCTCCCCCTAGGACAGCGAGGCCACTTACTCCGCCAGCTCCTCCAAGCTCCGATACACGTCGTCATCGTTTTCCGTGGTTTCCTCCGATGGGAAGGGCCTGGGGAAGGGGCAGAAAGACAGTGTTATTGGCATCCCTCACCCCACGCAGCCCCAGCTGAACTCAGCCCAGCCCCAAGCATCCCGCTGAGCCGAGGGTGTTTCGGAACAAAATATTCATGGCAAACACATTTTTTTCCTACTGAGGCCCCAGCTCCCCAGGAGGACATCATCTCCACTGCTTCCTGCGGGCAGAACTGGCACGGCAGGACAAGCAGCCAGGTGGTGAGGCTGGTTCACTGCAGGGCACCATCTGAGCACTGAAGTGCGGAGCTGCACCGTCTAACAGCATCTCAGGGACCCCATGCCCGAGCTGTCTGCTGGAGCTGCACAAACTGCTCAGCAGAAATCTAATTCAAGTCCAGCTCTAGACTTTCTGAGACAGAAAAACGTTCTCCTCCACCTGTGATGGAGCCTTTCGACCTGTGAGCTCCTGCACTGCATGGCCAGGGCATGCTGAGTTGCTCCCCCAGCGTCCCCCACTGCTGCAAGCAGCTGATCCCACCAGAATGAACAAGTCCTTACGAAACCTGTGCTTCCTCATCTTACCAACTCAGCGATAGCTGAAAGAAGTTAAAACCCTGGGGATGAGGGAAAGGACACCAAAAGGGCAAAAGGAAGAGGGGGGAAGCAGATTAAAAGAGAAAGGGAGGGAGGTTGGGGGGGGGGGGAGCAAGAATTCCTTGGCTCATTCTGAAGTAATAACCAAATAATGTATGAAGGAGATGAAAAATACTGCTTTAATTAAACCAAATGTATTATTGCTGGCACGGGGCCACAGTGGGCTATGGCTCTGCTGGGACTGGATGCACCTTGAGACTACAGCTATGTCAGGCTGGGGGTCCCTGTGGTCATAGCAAGCCTTGTGCAGGGACCATGGGCTGTACAAAGCAGCTTGGTCCATCCCCCGTGGGCACTGCAGGGTGGGGTTCTCCAGGTAAGAGCCACATGGGATAGGATGCCAATGCTGGGTGAGCAAAACTGGATACACATGAACTTTTAACTATCCCCCAAGTGTAATACCCTCCCCGTTTCACGACAGACTGCCTCTCCTGAAAGATATAATTTAATCCAAATTTGCTATTTTTGGATCCTGTTTCTCGCATTAATTTGCCTTCCCCTCCTCTGCTTTACTTCACCCTTCCTTTGGTGAGCAGCTTCAGACCAAGCGTTTCGAAACAATCCTCAAATCTGAGCAAGTTCAATTAAAACCACAGCCAGGTGCTGAGCCCAGGAGGGAAAAAGAGAGCAGAGACCCTAGGCACAGAGTGGGACGATTTCATGCTCCACCAGCTTTCGGGTCTGCTCAAGATGCAAAGCCACAGGAACCAAGGAGCACCCAAGGTTGGCATCTCTAACCATGCCCATTGGCAAAGTGGGAATGCGTGAGGGAAGACAGCAATGGGTGGGAAGAGCAGACAGGGCTGTGCCTGCTCTCATCGTCTCATCGGAAGGCAGGCTGCACTGGGTGATTGCCCCAGCACCCCAACATCTGGCACAAACAGCCACCCATGCATGTGTGGGGAAACCCATTTTGGAGAGAAGCTTCGAAGCACGAAGGTGCAGGAAGAGACCAGGAGGCACCCAGGAACTTCACAAGCCCTGAGTCTGCATACTTTTCCACTCCCCCCGGCACACCATCCCACGGGGATTGGCAATGAAGACAAAAGCCATGTGAAGCACAGACAAGAAACCAACCCACCAGCTCCTCCTGCACGTGGCTGAGCCCACCATGGGAACAGGGCTTGGACCGTGATGGGTGAGGGGGAACGGCAGCCACTGCTGCAGGGCTACAACATCCAGCAAGAAAGGCGAAATCAGAGGTGACCTCTGTCTAAACACCACTTGCTAAAATAACTTTACAAAAATGCAAAAATCCAGCAACAAGGCATGACCCCCTTTCTTTCAAAGGCATCTTCTGCTCTTGATCTCTACTTCCTTCCCCAGTGCTCAACACACCAGAAAGAAAGAAGTAAGAGAGCCATAAAGAGTATTAACATCACAAGTACACATTTCCAACCACAACTCCGGGCTCGAGGTGTCACCAGTTCCTGTGATACCCTGCTTCTCCACATCAGACAAGGATACCACAAAAAGAGAGAAAGAAATACTTTCAAATGAGAGTTTCATGGAGGTGGCAGCTCCAACAGCCCTCACAGCTTCACCTTGACCGTCAGTTAAGCACCAGAGTGAAAGTCAGGGCAGGGGAGGAATTAATAACCTGTATCTCCACAACAGCAGCTAATGGCTAAATAAGGATGCGCAGAATGCAATTAGAAGGAAAGTCACACCGGGGAGAGGGTTGCTCAATGGTCCATCTAAAACCTGGAGCTGAAGGACAGCTTTTCAGGGAAAGCCTTGGGTTTGTTCTTTGCTCGTGCCACTCTCCCCAGCTGCCTGTGCCACAAGCAGCTCCAGAGAGGCTCCTGAGTCCTCATGGCACCATCACCAGAGCAGAGCTGCCATCTCCCCATGTAACTGTCGCAGGAGCAGGGCTACCATCTCCCTGTGCTCCCATCTCCCCACAGTTCCTCTCCCCTTCTCCAAACTGGATGGCAGACCCCAGATTGCAGCACAAGTCATCTAGGGCTGGGACTATGCCATAGGCTTTTGACAGCTCTTGCCTATTCCCCAGAATCCTTAGGTGCAACAACAGAATTTAATTTAGCCCAAATAATTATGGCTGTTACTTAAAACATCTCCCTACTTTTGGCATAAGTTCCCTTATATATCCATTTACACAATTTTTCTTCACTGAACGCAGGAAAAATTAATCCTCCAGCCACAAGCCAATGAGAGTAAACCTCCAGCAGCCAGCTAGAGAAAAATATTAAACACTTTTCTACCTAAACTGGCACCAAGGGTTGGAGCTCTGCTGGCAGAAGGTGTGGGGTGACCTGCCCACCCCAGCCCTGTCCCATCAATTATTCCCTGAGTTGCTGGTTTTGCCGCTTCCCATCAGATCACCTTGGTGGCTCCCTGCCACGGGCCAGGCACCTCTCAAGGCAATGTTTTCCGCTTGAGCTGGCTGCAGAAACAGATTTGATATGGTGGGGAGAGGTGGGGGGAGCAGAGCCCTGCTCTCACTCCTGCCCCACCAGATCCACATCAAGGCAACTCGAAGAAAAGCCAACTGGGTGAACTTTTAACCCAGCATTTCACACCGGGGTTTCCCTTCTGCACACCCAGGTTCAGCACAGGACTTGTGTTTACACCCCTTCACACAGATCATCAGCTTGGCCCCCACCATACGGGGAGAAGCATCTCCATCTGGTTGGGTGATGGTGCTGCGTGTTCCCCAGCCACGAGCTCCCCAAGAGCAACCCTGTTGTCTGGGACCTGTTTGTTAGTCATGTTTTTAAAAAAGAGCAGAAACATTGGATGTCAGAGGGTCAAAATGCTTCCAGTTCCCTGGGAAATTGTTACAGATCTCCAGGCACACTGCAGCTCCACACGTAGCATTACGTGCTGTAGCTGAGAACGACTACCAGGAATGACTGAATTGAGTCCACTGAATCCCAGCATGTTTGCAGAGATCCCAGTTCACTTTCATTTGATAACAGCTTATTTAATATCACTAGTTAAGCACCGGAATTTGTTCTTCACTCCACCATCATGACAAACCACCTGCTGAGCCATTTATCCACCCAGCCCATGCCTGGGCTGCAGCGAGCCCGACCCCACTCAGATGAAGAGCAAAAGCCCCTGCAACATCAAACACCGCTGGAACAGCCTCTCAGAGATAATAAACCTCACAGAGTAGAGCTTCACAAACCCCACAGCATCCAACAGCATAGCTTCCAGAGATCAAAGAAGAGAACGAAAGCAGGATCGATCTGACATGCTTGTTTTGGAGCCAAAGAGAGAAAGGAAGACCAAGTAATTTGTTAGAGAGTTTAGAGAGAGCTTCTCCTCTTGAGGACAAGACTTAACAGCGGATGATCACTCTCAACAGGCGATGCAAAGCACACCCCCGATCTCACAAAACATTTAGGCTACCCTCTGGGTTGGAGAGCTCACGTACACACAGTGCACAAGCCCTGCAAGTGCAAGACGCTCTCACAAGGAAAGGCTGAAGGGAACACTCAATTACTATTTCACAAGGTGTCTAATGCAAACCCCCTCCCATGCTCTCAGCATCACTCGGGTTGTCCCATGATCCATCCCACACCGTATCCTCACCAGCCTCCCCTGCAGCAGTCCTCTCTGGGGGGAAGAAGGTGCAGCTCGATGCACTGCCTTGCTTCTCTCCTCTGAATTATTTAATGGGAAGAGCCAGGTAGGCTGCAATTCTAACAGCAATAAGCAGGACGTTTTATTTATTTATTTATGAAGACATTTCAGCATCTTGGTGCCTTACCCTAGCAACCAAAGCCAGCTGATCACCTCTGCAGTACCACCACAGAATCCAGAAGGTGAGGGATGGGTCAGTTTTACTTGGATAATTTGTGCAGTGGCATCTTAGCCTCAAATCTGTGTGCGACAGAGCAGGGAGAATCTGGTACAATTTATTTTCTATTTTCCCTGTCTGTTCTCATTTTTGGGGCCAAACAGCAGCCCTGGGAACAGAAAGCCCAGTGAGAAGCAGGCATGGCACAAAGGTCCCACTCACTGCCTCCATCCCAAGGAGCTGGTCCCATCCAAGGCTGCTCTCGGTGGAGCATTGGGAAAGGAGGCTTTCATGACTTGTGCAAACACCCACAGCAGATTAAAAGGAGGTGGCTCATCCCTCACTGGGAGCAGGACTCCAGCATGCCAATCTTCCCCTTTTTTCCTAAGTCCAGTGATTGCACTTGAGTGTTTTAAAGAGCAGGTGGAGTATGTGACACCCGTGAAACCAGAGCTGCTCCCATCTGCTACCCCTTCTGCGAGGGATTTCTTCGTAAATGGAAAGGACCAGAGCCTCAAGCTGGTGTGAAGGAGCTTCTACAGCTCTCCTGGGATGGATGGGGCTGTGCTGAGTCTTCCTGGCTCAGGATCTGGCCGAAAAACATGCCCATAGCATGGTATCTACAGACCATAATTACACCTTTCAGGAACCCACAAAATCCGTGGCTGGGTGCACAGCTCCTCTGACACCCCTGTTTTGAAGAAAGCATCATGGCAAGACAGGGAGAACCCATGGGAGTCTGTGATTTCACCAAGATTTTGGACTTCAGCCTGTGCTTTCCACACAGGTTTGGGTAGGGGTCAGCAGCTGGCTTCAGCTCCTGGGCTCCCAGATGAGTCCATCTGTCCTGCTGCTGAGCTTTAATGCTGCTTCAGTCCCAAAATGTGTTTCTCCAGGGCAATCAAGACCTCAGCAGTTCATAGCAAGTCATTTTGAGAGCTCCCCCCTCCTGGTCCTTTTTTCAACATCTCTTCATCTCCAGAATGGCAAGGCACTCCCTGAGCACGGGGTCACCCTGTCCCCACAGGTCCCCTTGTCAGTTCTGGCACCCCAGAGCCATAGCTGGTCCCCTGGGCACGCTGCCATTGGTGCCTTCATGAGCACAGCACTCCAGGAGCCATCCAAAGAAAAACCATGTGGCTTTGCAAGACGTTTACATGCCACTGTGAGCACATCCGTCACCAATCTGGCTTCAGTGGGATGAGGCAGATTAAAGCAGCATTTAATTTACCAATGTACCAGGAGGTGGCTGTGAGCTGACCAGGGATGAGCAAAGAGGTGACCCAGAGCTGCTTCTCCAGCCCAGCTCTCAACCTGGGCAGCGCCTCCCAGTTTTGGTTCCCATCTGTGCAATGGGACCAGTGTCAGGGAGTGATTTCGGTGAAGCGATGTGAGATGGATGAAAACCACACTACAAACGTCCAAGAGCCATTTTTATAAAGCAAAATGGAATCAATTCCCTCCCTGCAGAACAAGAGACATTGGAGCATACCAAAAGCTGCTGAATTTAATTAAGATCATACTATTGTGTTACATTACTCATCTCTGGAAAGAAGGACCTCACGCTGTGCCAAATTTTAGACACGTCCTCTGAAAAAAATTATGATTTGCTTTTATTTGTGGGCTGGAACTTGCAAAAATTCTCACAGGATTAATTCTGATAGAAATTCAGTGGGGAAACAGCAAACTACATCATCAGCTAACACAAAGATGATGATTTTGCAGGAGAGCACTTCCAGCATTTAAGCACAGCGCGCCGCACAGCGCCCAAGGGTTAGCTGCATGCCCTGCTTTATCTTTAGCTCCAATCTGAACCAAGTATTTCTGGAGACTATGAGACAAGAAAATAACAGCTCGTATAATTTTATGGTTTCAACACATTATCACATTTTTTTTAAAAAAAAATTCTCATGTACCAACGCTTTTCTGAGGAGAAGCGGCGTGATTTTCTCCTCGCTTCAGCTCCAGGTTGATTGGAACAGATGGATAAAATCAAAAGGGGGAATCCAGAAACATCTTTCTCAAAAAGGAAGGAGGAAAAAAGACAACAATTCTGGGGTAAGAGTACAACCAACCACTAGGAAATGAGTTGGGCCAGGTCTCGGACTCAGAAGGAAACTAGATTTGAAACTACCACGGATGGAAATAGCCAAAAAGCAGGATAGCTACCCTGAATTTTGGAAGAGTGAACTTTGATCTCCTCCACAACCTATTAGGAGCTATCCCGTGGGCTGTGCTGTTAGAAGGAAAGGGGGCCTGTGAGCTGGGGAGCTGCTTTGGCAGGGGGTTGGACCCGATGATCTCTCCAGGTCCCTTCCAACCCCTACAACTCTGTGAAATCAGTGGCAAGCATGGTGAGGAGGGACACCAGCAGCCTGCCCTCCTTCCTTCCTGGTGGGATTCAAACTGCAGTGGTGTCCCACCAAGCCCAGCACAGGGGCTTTGCACCCGCTGCAGAGGAGGAGACCAGCGTCACCAACCCAACCTGAAGACATGGCCATTCTGAGCAGATGGCACCTATAACCCAGGGACCATCCAACCAAACCACAGCCAGGACGTAAAGCCCCCGGACACGCCACAGTGTTTCCCAACACCAGGCTCTGCAATTGCCCAACTCTGGGAAATACCATTAAAACAAAACCCAGGGAGGTTTCAAGGTCTGAACTCACAGCAAAGCAGCACAAAGAAATCTTTTAGTCATCAGAGCAGCGGCTTCTCTGCTGTACCTAAGCAACTCTGTCCTACGAAATGCCTGCCAGTAAAAACAAATATCCACCAAAGATCTCTTTCTGCCAGCTTCCAGAGCAGCTCCAGCATGTCCCAGCCAAGCAGGGCTCTATCAGGCAACGTAACCCGCTCTGTGAAGCCTACTGAAGTTTTTCTACTAAAATCCGAACCAGGCAAATACTTTCTATTCTCAAAACATGTAAATTCTCCTTGTATTAAAGCTATATTAATTGTCTCTTAAGCTACATCACTGAATCATCTGTACGGACCGCCTGGGCTGAGCATGGCTGAGACAGCACATGGGTAGCCAGTGATACCACAGGCAGCCCTGGGAGAGGCACACCATGAGCAAAGTTGATGAGCAATTGCAAGGTAGGCGCACCTCAACACCCAGCAAGCCCTCCACCACGTGCAAATACGAAGCTGTGCATGTCAGGACTGTACCTTCACGATGCAAAGCTGCTGGTGGGGAGGGGTCTAGAGAAACTGCCTTTGCTTTTATTAGCAGATGCTTGTGGGGTGACCTCAGCATCTCCCAAGCCTACAAAGCAGCCGCACAGGAAAACATGTCAATGATATTTTTCAGACTCTCTCAGGATCAAGCCTGTGAGGATACTCACTTGCCAGAATAAATGTATTAAAAATGTTTTTAGCTGGAAAGGAACTGCTTTGAGCCAAGGATCCTGATTACTGACAAAGGAACATGCTTTACAGTCGCTACTAAAGAAGGTTTGTCCGTGTCACAGGACACCATCTCCACTTAACCCCCCACTTGCAAGGTCTGCAGCTGAATCTCTGTGGGTCTGTGCTGGTCAGGAGTGGTGGTCAGTCCCAGAGAGCAACTGTACATGATTCCAGACATGGATTCCTTCCCCGGCCTTCCCTTTACAGCAACACTTACAGCTTGTGCAGTGGATGTACAACAGCACTAAAAAAAATAATGTTCAGAGTGCAATCACAGAGAGCACACTACAGCCCTTGTAAAACCAACCTTAGGAGGAGACTAACTACCTCCCCACCAGAAGACACCTGAGGACTTAATCACCAGTGACTTTAATTGGTTGCCATTTTCACACATGGCTGGACCCACCTCCTGTGCTGAGCTACCATCCCCAGGGGAGGGAGGTCCACAGACCTATTCCATCAACATGAAGCCTCCCTACAGCATGCTGGAGAGACCTTGCAAATCCTAGAAATGGTTTTCCCTTACCTCCCTTCTACCCTCCTGGATCAGCTATGCAAGGGCTTATGCCACCCCATCTTTTACAAGAAGTGGGTTTTCCCGTTAGGATCACCCCCACCGCAAACCTAAGGGTACCTCCACACCACAGTGGGGCTCAGTCAGACAGTGAAATGGATTAAAGTCGTAAAACACAGATAAAACTCCAGGATTAATTCTGAACAGGTAAGTGAAGCACAGAGGAGTTCTGAGATCAAGCACTGCTGACCAGTGAATACCACACACTGGGAGCAGACACACACATTTTGCAGGGCAGGGGCTCCAGGCTGCCCATGTGGGTCCAGCTCCGTTTGCCCCCTCTGCCCCAAGGGCAGTGCTATGCTGAGGAACGCTGCTCACTTAGTACAGTACCATTACAACCCCATGAACAGACAGGGATGCTTGCGACTCTCCCTTCCCATCCCTCCTCCCTTTCACCCACACACACATCCTGATATTATTGGCAAGCTGTTGAGTACAGAAACTCCAGGGATGATAATGCTGCAAACCTCATTTTGAGGACTGCAGCCTCTTTTCATAGTTTACCTGGGCAAAACTGAGCAACGCTGAACCTTGCCAACCAGGCATGGGGTTTGCAAGCCAGGCAGGGAGGTTGGAACATCTCCTCTGGGTTAAATCCTCACTGACAGGAGGATGCTGGCACAGCTCATCTTGCTGCCTTGAACGTGCCTGGAGGTGGCTCCAACCCAGGCTAACCCCAGTGCTGAGCTTCTCTCCTCTCATCTCACTGTCTGCGTTGTAGAGATGGGCATAACAGAAACACGATGGCCTTGGTGGTCTGCCTGCGGCATCCCAGCCCCGACACCACTGGCACTGGGTCTGCACAGGGGCAGAGGACACACAGATAAGCACAAGGGCTGGTGCCAGCCTATCCCCTGGAGATCCAGGAGGGTTTTTCTCCTTCAACTGACACCTCCAGCCTCCTGTAAGCAAAACAGCAAATCCCAGCTCCTGAGTTGGGGACTTTCAGGAGACACCTAAGCATCCCCCTCGCCTGCAGCCGTGGGCAGTTCCCAGACAAGGGCTTGCCCCCACTGCCAGTAAACCTGCTGTCACCTCACCAGTTAAATCCCGCAAGGATCAGCACTTGGACTTGTATTTATTAATTTGTTAAACCTCAACCCAGGGTGAGGGACTGGCCTCGATGTGTTTGCCTGGAGGCAAAATGTACATCGCTTTCTTTCAACACTCTGGTTGATCACTGGCCTGTGGGGTCTTGCCTTGCCCCCCAGGATGGGGAACAAACAACCACCCCTTCTCCTTCCCACTTTGCTACTGGGCAAAGCACCACCACTGCTCCCACGGGAGAAAACCAACCTTCTCCTGACAAACCCTCACCCGCACTTGCAAATATTTTTAAATCTCTCTTATTAACTGTGGTGTCTTCAGAAAGTCACTGAGAGGTTCAATTCATCTATAAAGGATGGCTCAGACTAAGGGCTTCAGAACAACACTAACTTCAAAAACACACTAACTCCTTCCCATTTTCAGATGGCTTCCCTATGTACACATTAAAAATGCATGCGAGCAGCAGGAGCCAGTATTCCTTAACCTCCTGCTTTGCTTGCAGAACTCTGCTTCCAGGAAAAACATGTATCTCAGGGAGATGAAAAAAGCCACGTGCCCCCTTGGCTCCCAGCTCACGAGCAGCAGCAGAGCAAGCTCACTCGAGGTGGGCGATGGAGCCCAGAGGATCACAGAATCATTAAGGTTAGAAAAGTCCTCCAAGATACCTGGTCCAACTGTCCTCCTAAATAATATTACTCAATAAACCACATCCCAGAGTACTTCATCCAACCTTTCCTTGAACACGCCTAGGGATGGTGACTCCACCACCTCTCTGGGCAACCCGTTCCAATGCCCACACTGCAAGCTCCTCGTGTCTGACTTGGCAGCACTTAGTGCCAGCCACTGTGAGAAATGGGGTAATGGACCTAATGGGCCCCGAGTCAGGTCTGCAGTGGAAAGTCCTAGCTGTAACATAAAGGCTCCTTGTTCAGAGACAGCCTAGGATGGCAAGGACACGGTGGAAACTTCTCACTGCAACCACTGAAGGTCCTCCAGACAGATGGAGGAGAGGATAAGAAACAATAACAATGAAAAATACCTCCTCTCCTTAGCAGAGGGGCAACGCTACACAATGAGGATCACAGAATCATTTGGGTTGGAAGAGGATCTTTTCTTTGTCCTCACATACAGGCCCATAACACACAGAGGAAACCCCCAGGAAAAGGCTACGATCACTTCATTACAGCAGAACCTGTGATCCCCAGTGAGCAGGCAGTTCTGGTCTCCAACAAGGCCAGTGAGCGAGGGCAAAAACCAGACGTACAAAACCACGTGCGGCACCTGGGGCAGAACCAAGACCCACAGGCAGCTTTCTGCCCCCGCTCTCCCTCCAGCACACATCTTGATCTCCAAAATACCTCCGACACCCTTCAAGGGACAAAACATCCCTTTTGCTAGGAAGCACCAATAAGCCTCTTATCAAGGGGCTTGTTGTGCATGGGGCACTACCCAAAAAACTCACCCAGCGTGGCAGTGGGGCCCTCGTTGCTTTAATTAGTGGGGAAACATCATCTGTGCTGCTTGCACAAACAGCCCCATACAAGAAAGAAATCTATTTCTGCCATCGTTAAGAGGCTGTTGCCGGAGCCACGCTGGAGGGTGACATTGTTTTCTGCAGAACTTCTGTAACCAGGAGTAGAACAGAGGAGGAGGAGGGAAGACACAGCACAGGCCGCAGGTTGAGCTGTGATAGATTCAGCTCGGCCTTAGCAGAGTGCTGCAAACAAAACATTGCCTTCGAGATCATTTTTTGCCATGTTTTGCTGCTTGTAGCTTGTTCATTGGAAGAAACACTCTGTCATCTCAACATAGTCATCCTGATAGCTATCTGATTTATTCTGTGAAACAGGGTTTTGCTGGCAAGGCTCATGTATCCAGAAATTATTAGACAGAAAGACTTTTCTTTGTGGTGGTTTTTTTTCACTGGATACCATACAAGATTGATTTTTATTTTCTACCCTGCATGTCATGAAACTTATTTAAGGAGAAGTAATAGGCTTGGGGATTTATTTCATTCTTAATTTGCGTGATCCTGAAATCTTAGCCCCCAAAATAGGGGTTGGAGCAGAGCCATATCCATGCCATGGGGTTAAAGACCAGACAAGCTATACGTCATCCCAACTGCACTGTATTAGCCAAGTTTTTAAGCACCGTGCCCAAGCCAACAAGACTCTTCCTGGTTATTTCAATGGCAACATCTTCGCTGAGGGAGGGAAGGATAGGGACCACAGTCACTGACAGGGACTGCAGTGAGTCAAGGGGCAGTGGCAGCCAACATGACCAGCCACTTTGGGAAGCCAAAGCTGCTGCTAGTTCCCACAGATTAAAATAATTCATTTGAGATTAGTTTCTGTCATTGAGGCTTTTGTGATGGTGTAGCAAAAAAATCATCTAATTAAAAGAAGAAAACGTGCAGCAATGGACAAAGCAGCTCCCTGACCGCAGGGGACAGTGGTAATGAGAAGGGACAACCCCAGGGGGAGCATTTTCCAGCTAAGGGGAGCGACAGCATCTTTTGTTCTTGCAGAGCTGGCAATGGGGAGGAAGAACAGGGTTAATACCAGGAAAACAGAGTTAGAAGCAAAGAGCCACTAAGCCCTGTGCTATTCTTGTGTAATGACTGTGCCAAAGGCTTCCAAGATAAGGGGTTTTAGTGGGAACTGTAAATACTGGTTGTAAAGTGAATGAGAAAAAGCTGCAGATCTGAAAAGCAAAGCCTCCCCACTCCTGGCTCCCAGCAATCACCCAACGTGCCCATCCCTGGCAGCAGAAGACCCCATGAGAAACAACAGAGACAGAGGACAGCTGGCTCTGCATCCTCTGAACTGGCCCTAGGACCTTCTCACCGAGGTTTTGCTGGGGTGGCACACTGCAGCCTCCCCCAGTGACCCAGTAATTTGAATCCAACCCTGCACTGCAGGCACTGCAGCTTGCATACATGGGTTCCCCCACCACCACCTGCCTCCCAACGCCTTGGATTCTCTCCTCCCTTAAAATAATAACCACTGCAGCCTTCTCCAGCACTCAGGGCTACCCTTAATAACTTAGAGCACATCTTTATTCCTCACACCTTTGCCCCCTGAATCTCCCTCAGTCCTGGTGGGCTCTGTCAGATTTGTGTTTAACAGGTGGGAAGGCTCCAAGTTCGCTTTACACATGAAAAGCTGCTTCCCTCCAGCAATACCAGTGCAGTGAAAACAAGTCCAAAGGGTGGAAAACATGGCATGGGGTGGTGGGTATAGGCAGTGGGGCTGGAAGTAAAGTGGGGGTCCCATTCAGCCCATGTTCCCACACCCTGGCTGTGGTTGTGGCTGGCCCCAGGATGCAGCTGCAGAGCAATGCATCCTGACACATTCTGCAGAGAAAGGAAATGTTTTCTATAGCCAGGGGGGAAAAAAATCACAACCCAAAACATCCCCCCTCAAAGCAGAGAGAAGGTGCTTTAGGCTGAGAACTCCTCCCAGTTCTATCTGTGGTCCTAATGAGAAGGCGTTGCTGGGTCAATAATAAAAGTGCACGCTAACAAGAAAACCAATTGCAAACCAATTTTGCAGGGAATTGAACAAAGGCTGAGATAACAGCTCTGCTTAACAGGGCTGTCTGCTGGTTGTAATTCCTTTGCCATCACTCTGTCACCCAGCAGAGGAGGAGTAGCCCTGCAGCCCACGCTGGGTGCCCAGGCCAGGTTACTCATTAACCCCATTACCCACTCAGCAATGACAAGCCAGGAGAAATCTCCCAGCTGTTGGTGATGGAAAAGCCACCTTGGCACTTCCCACGGGGACCAGGGCATGGGGCAGGTCACAGGTGGGGACAGTGGGGTGATGCTGGGCAAAAGGGATGGGTGCTGCTGGCTTTCTGGGGGTCCTGGTCCACAGCTGCAGAGGGGACCCTGAGCAAAACCTACAGCAAAGAGACACTAAACCCACTGTGGCACCTTCCCCACACATAGCTCCATATGTTCTCACTTGTTTTATCTGCCAACTATTCCAGAGGTGCCCTGCCTACATCCCAAAGGCATCCTTGGTGTCTGCTCAACTCTGATATATCCCAGCCATATGAATGCTTGTAAAGAGCCTGATGGGATTAAATGCTAGGAATGTGGATAGGGAAAGAAGGAAACATTATTTAAAGCATCATATCAAAAGGATCTTACCTAATTCCTTTGGTTTGAGCAATACTGTGGAAGGAGAGCCTGGATACTGCAGAGATCACCTGGAAACAAGAGAAAAAGATGCTGGTGTGCTTACTGGAGACAGAAGAAAGTTTGGTGGGAACTTGACGACCCCACAGCCTGGTATTTGGACCTGAACACCCACAGAAATGGATGTGTTCCAGTCAGTCCCCCCAAGTGCCACTGTATATCACCATCGGGGCTTGGAGGACACTCTCAGTACAAACTGGTTTCAGTTCTACCACCGGGCATAAAGGACATTTAACCCTCAGCTATGAAGACAGCCATTCAACAGCATCAGCTGAGGAAACTCCATCCTGCTGCTCATATAATACACCCAGAGCTGCTCCAATAGGTTTTATGCAACACTGAGAACCACTGGGGAAAAAAAAAAACCCAACACTTTTCCTTTCTATTTTATCACAAAAGTTTTCTAACCCCTTCCATCTCTACCCACACAGAATGATCTTATTGAGGCAAACTTGCCAAGACCAAATGGTTTTGACTCCCCGCATTTTAGTGAAGATGCATCATCAGTTTGTCAGAGGTGAGCACAGACCATCGCCCTTTTCTAGCAGAAAACAGCCAGAAGTGATTCAACAGCAAAACATTTTCATCAGCATTGCAATGGGGAACAGGAAAGCCACCAGCTCCTTCTGAAAACTCCTGGTTTTGATGCAAGTTTTAATTGCTATGCAGAATTTTCAATTAAGACAAAGAAAGAATGGTTTTCATCCCTTAAAGATATAAAACATGTTTTACTCTTCCTCATACTCATCACTTCAAAGCAAGATTGAAAAAACAAGCGTATTGGTTTTGGACTGGTTTCCTATCCACTGGAATGAATAGATGCATCCAGGCCAGAGATAAAGGGCTTCTTGAGCAGTCCCTGCTGTCCAGGGCCCCCAGCCCTCTCCTCCAGGCATACAAACCCCAACACCGTGGGGGGATGTTGCTGCCTGGAGTCACCCTGCACCCAAACCTAGCTGTGAGGGACCCGTGAGGGCTGCTTTAGGGATGGTGTGTCCCCCTCCCAGTGCTGAGGGACGCTCCCCTGGGTTGCTAAAACACCTCTGGGCCAGTCACCCAGGGGAGCACGTGCCCTAAACACACATACGGCTTCTCTCCTGGGATTGCTGTTGGCACTCAAAGCCGCTCTCCCTCCCACAGCAGCATCCCACAACATCAGTCAGAGTTGCATCAAGGATCCCAACGCAAATCCTTCCCTCTGCAAGATGCATGCAAACACCAAGCTCGTTTTAGGGGCATGCATCCACACAACTCCCTGGAGCCACCCTGCAGCCTGAGCTTCTCCTGAGGCAACAGATCCCAAGAATCCTGCTCCAAACTCTGTCTTCTCCATGCTTTTGTGACCTTCATCCCTCCAATTGCTCCAGGACTGTTTTCTCTGACCTTTGCCATGAATTCCAGCCCAGCTGCCAGCTGCTGGTGCCCCACACGTGGACCCAAAACCGTGGTGGCAATGAAGGAGCGGCCACAGTGTTTGACTTTCACATGGATGGAGAAGATGATGAATTATTCAACAAGGCAAACGAGACTCCATGAATGTCAAAACTTGGCCAAGTTTCTCCCCAGTATAAAGTGTCAGTAAAGAGGAGTTCAACGCTGAAAGGTGCTCCAGGGGAAGGGGGAATTTTCCTAGCACCTCTGACACTTCTGTTGCCCCTGGGCAATGCTTCTAGCAAAAAAGGGCCCTACCAAAGCATCTTCCAAGTCTTTTTTAAGCTGTTGCCCCTGACAGTTCCCTCTCAGCAGAGGCTATGGATTAGGAATTTTTATTAATTACACAAAGCATTGCTTTTGCTGCTGCTGTCATGAGCATACATCAACTTATTTCTTACCCTCGAGAGCCCATCTGGACAGCTACTAGACCACCCCCCCGGCATGCCTGCTTTTACAGGGAGGCCCTGGAGCCACTGACTACAGACCATAATTACTGTGCAACTAGAAGAGAAGCTGTGAACTTTCTCGAGCAGAATTTGAACGCCACGAATGAAAATGCAATCAAAGTTCCTCATTTTACTGTAATCTAACACAAAAGCAGCACAGGGAATGGTCAGTCGCTTCTGCAAAAGGTTCTTCAGCCAGCGAGCTGCGAGGTCTCAGCTCCAGCCATGAGGTTCCCACCTCCACTTTGGGGAGGTGTTAAGCAAGCCCAGCTCTCCTAGTCCCTCTCACACCACTAGCTCTGGCTGCTCTCTCAATTGCTCTGGCTTTGAAGAGCATCAAGCAAAGCCATGGCTTTTGGTAATGGCACACCTTGAAGAGCAAGCCTGCTCCTGAGACAGCACAAAGGGCTGAGCCCCCTTGGAAGGGAAAGGCAGCCCTCCACACGAACCATGTCCCTCCCTGTGCATTTCCATCCACACTTTGAAATACAGTTGGCTTTGCTGTTCGAAATGACACGAGCAGCAACAGGAGAAAGCAGGTCTAAACGTAACTGGGACTCAAAGAAATGAGGTCTTCTTCTCCCCAGATTGTCAGCAACATAAAAGACTGCTCCAGGCGTGTTATTAAGTCTCTCTGTGCTGCAGCCTTCCGCCCCTAAAACTCTCTCCCCACTTTGGGAAGGGAGATGGGATAGAGTTCATTAGTGCCTACAAAAAGCTCAGGGGCTCATGAGCATCGTTGCTGGTGAGTGGTACCTGCACACTCTGAGCCCAAACGGGGTGCGGAGGCTGGGGAAGCAGCTGGCAACCCCCAGCCCTGCTCCACAGGGCTTAAAATAGTCCAAGGGAAGTCCTAGACTGATTGAATGAGTTTCTTCTGCAGTCTATTATTAGACTTCTAAAGTACAAAAATCAGTTTATGAATCAGACAGTTATACAGCAGGGTTTGACTTCCAGGGAAATTTAAGAGAAAAGCACACTGTTCTCTACGCCAACAACTTTTGCTTTGTTCTTTTCTGAAAAGCCCCAAGCACTGAGCATCCTGGCACATCAAAGCCCGGGCCCTGGTTCCAGCCAGCACGCACAGACACGCTTACCTACAGCTTAGGCTCCCAAATCGATGCTCAGGTAACGTAAGCAAAGTGACCTGCTTTAAAAGGATTAGGTACCAAAAAAAAACCAACCCTCCAGAGTGCTCAGCATCTCCAAAAAATGAGACAGACCAGTAACTGTCCCAGTATCAGGGTGTATTTTTCCAACACCACCTCCTGCTAAGGCAGTAGCCGAGAGCAAGACAAGCCAAGCACAACCCCAGCTCCTCTTACAGCTCCTGTGCTCCAGCCTGCCAGCCCCAACAGGCAAGTGCTTAAGCATGCGTTTAAGGAGAAGTAATCCTCTCCATTTCAACAGGATTAAACAACATTCTTAAAAGTAAGTCAATCCTTAAGTGTTTGCTAAACTGTGGCTCATTTTTCCAGTAAAACAGCTTCGTATTTGCAGAGAAACCCAGGAATATTTCCTGCCACTACCCGGCTATCGGGTTTTTGTTAAGCCAGGCAGGACGGGCGATGAGGCACCCGCTTGGCACAAGGGGTCGATCCCTGATCTCACTGTACACTTCTCATTGCTTCTGTGATACCAGGATGTATTGATACACCCCAATACAGATACGGCACTACATGGAATTACAGTTCACTGGTTATTTACACCTCCCCTTTCTTTTCTGGCAGCCTGGATATGCAGATGCCTCACACTTCCCCAGGCAGATGGCATAACTAGGAAAGATTTCTTGCTGTGGGGTATCAGTTCCCTTCAGCTTTACATTCATCATTTCATACGTTCAAACCTTTGGGTTTCCCCCTCTTAAAATTAACCTGCTGCTCAAACTGGGAATCCAGAGGAACTGAGGCTGCTGCATCCCAGCAGCGCTAGGAGAGCAGCTACGGCCTTAAATCATAGACTCATAGAATCACAGACTGGTCTGGGTTGGAAGGGACCCCAAGGATCACAGAGCTCCAACCCCCCTGCCACAGGCAGGGACACCAACCTCAGGCCTGGAGCTACACAAGGTTGCCCAGGGCCCCATCCAACGTGGCCTTGAACAGCCCAGGGATGGGGCACCCACCCCCTCTCTGGGCAGCCTGTTCCAGCCCCTCACCACTCTCTCTGTAAAAAACATCCCCCTGATATCTAATTGAAACCTTTCTTCCTTTAGCTTTGATCCATTCCCCCTTATCCTGCCATTACCTACCCTTTTATAAAACTGATTCCCCTCCTGTTTCTCTGGTCCCTTCAGGGACTGAAAAGACTGCAATGGGGTGTCCCCCCCCAGCCTTCTCTTCTCCAGGCTGAACAAGCCCAGGTCCTTCAGCTCCTCCCAGCTCCTTAAATGACAGGCGTTTATGCAGATTATTATTATTATTACTTCTTCACCCATTTTTCAATGCAGTTTCCTCCAAGAAAGCTGCATTCAGCGAGCAAACATTACCATAAGAGCTATATATAACATCCTGCTGACAATAAGATGCCACAAACGGAGCTATAAAGGGATGTACAGACAGACTTTCTCTACAGTCAAGCTGCAAAGGGTTATCGGGGAATTCTGGTGGTGTCACCATGCAAGGTGAAGGATGTCCCTCATGTTCCTGGTGTTTCAGTTTGCCTTATATTTTAAGAATCACAGAATGACTAGGTTGGAAAAGACCTTTAAGATCATCAAGTCCAACTGTTTCTGTTCTATGCTAAATCATATCTTTAAGTACCTCATCTACCCGTCCATTAAACACATCCAGGAACGGTGACTCAACCCCCTCCCTGGGCAGCCTGTTCCAGGCCCTGACAACTCCTTCAGTGAAGAACTTTTTCCATAGCATCTAATCTGACCTTTCCCTGGCACAGCTTGAGGCCATTTCTCCTTGTTCCATCTCCTGTCCCCTGGCTGAAGAGACCATCGCCTACCCCTCTACGCCCTCCTGTCAGGTAGTTGTAGGCGGTGAGAAGGTCTCCCCTCTTCTCCAGGCTGAACAACCCCAGGTCCTTCAACCACTCCTGATTAGATTTTCCCTCCAGCCCCTTCCCCAGCCTGGTTGCCCTTCTCTGGACACCCTCCAGGACCTCCATGTCCTTCTTGTAGTGAGGGGCCTGGACATGAGCTAAATCAAACCACCCATCCAGTCATTTACTGCCCAGCACATGGCACAGGATGAGATCACCACTGTGAATCCACAGAACCACAAACTGTGCACAAGGGTCACACATGGGGTTTCAGAGGCTGAGCATCAGAGAGCTCAGGACACCCTGATTTAAAAAGGCATCAAGTTCTGTGCTTTGTGGGGCAAAAGAAAGAAAAGGAGGAAACCACCACTGAAAATCAAGTTTTAAACTGGGTTCCTCACACTGACTGGTCACTTTGCAAGAACTAAGAAGGGAGTACTGAGGCAGAGTAAAGAAATGGCAATTTTGAAGAGAAAAAGGGGGAAGGGGGAACCCAAAATGCCCCCCCAAAACCCCAAACCAAACCAAAAAACACAACCACCCCACCACCACTCTAAGAAATCCACCACTTCTTCCTTAGGACCAACCACTTCTTTTAGGAATTTGCAGATTTAAAAACAAACTCCAGCAAAACAAGAAAAACAAATTCTTATGGTTACTGCTCTTCTATTTCCTCCAGCATTGTTTATTGCTGATGATATCTTTGTGCATCTAGGAAACGCTTAAATAAACCTCTTATTTGAAGAAAAACCCCAAAGTGACCCCCACAAGGCTGGAGAACACTTTGCACACAAGATCTGCCCAAGATCTCTGTGCTCCCTGAGCGAGCTGCAGGGGTTATAGCTGGGCTTGCAGCCTGAGCTGAGCCCCAGCAGACTCAAGCGTTCCCAAAACAAACCCCTATTTGCTTCTAAGCAAATCAACTCTGCAGAGCAGCAATAAGTCTGGGCAGGAGACCTTGGTGCTGCCACCTCCACACGTGTCCTTCTGAGGGGCAAGGTGGTTTCAGAGCCTGAAAGGACACAGAGGAATTTTCTGGTTTGCTCCTAAACTCATGAAGGGCAAATAAATCCTCAAGGCCAGATACCCCCACGGCCTCTGACCCCAAACTCAGGGACAAGCTGGTGAAATTATTTCTGAGTTGGATAATGAAATCCAATAACAACAACACTGATGTGAAGAGTCCCGGGGATGAGGCCACTAAAATAAAAGCAGCCATGAGAACAAGCAGGATCTCACCCAGTTGCTTCCAGTTCATGGTGCTGGAGGACCCTGTATTTTCTCCAACAGTTGCACTGGTGGAGAGGTGGCCGGTCAGTTTGTGTTTGCTCTTCTCCACCTGTGGAGGAGCATCCCTTCCCACCCGGGGCATTTCTCAGTGCTTCCCGCCCAGCTGCATACACACCCTGGGCTGTGCACAGCCAGGGTCGGATTATTTGCAAACCAAAGTGTCACCAGCAGTTTCAGGCTTTCCATCTCCTCCGTTTGCATATGCCTCTCCCATGATTTGTACTCCAGCCCTGGAAAGTGACTGTAGCCAAGCCATGAGTGTGAACGCCAACACAAAACACACCCTGCTCACTCTGCATCCATCGCTTGCATCCCTCATGTGCTATTGCTTAGTGCATGAACCTGCAAGACCTCAGAGCAGCAGGCGTGCAGCAAGCACAGCAAACAATACAGCTACAGCTGCCTTCCAGCCCTGTCCCCAGGCACCGGGCAGAGTTGCTGCCACTGGAGCATCCCACAGAAGGAAATCCTTAAATCAACATCTCCCAATACAAGTTGGTACCCAAGAGGAGCATCACTGTGGCAGTAAAAGCGGCAGCTTCTAGAGCCCCATTACAGCACCAAACTGGTTTGGTCTTCCTATAGAGCCTATCTGTGCAGTATGAGCTGGGGAGCTGCTTTGACAGGGGGTTGGACCCAATGATCTCTCGATGTCCCTTCCAACCCTTACAACTCTGTGACTCACTCCTCTCAGCAAGACCCTATCCACCCAGCTGGCTATTGAATAATAGTCTGTTTGCACAACTGGACTGTGCCTTCACAGGTTGAATGTGCCCACCTGAACAATTCCCCTGCCACTCCTCTCTGCATGCCCAGGGATGCCATGGCTTCACCTCCATTCCCATTCTCACCAGGCAGAGAGGCAACGTGCTGGGGCAGCGTGGTGTTTGCTGACATGCAGCGCTCTGAGAGGCGCCAGCTGCGCAGATTTCAGCTGATAAATATTTGATAAGGATTTTAAATCAAAGCCAGGGAAACTCTCCCATGATGATGTGTCTGTGGCAGGTTTCTCTCCCTGTATTTCATCATAAGGAGCACGCAACAGATGGGGAGCTCCATGGTAAAGCCTCTTCCCTCCTCCAACAAATACTCATTCCAGGGATCCTTAACAGCCACTCCCTTTTCATTTACTGAAATATCAGTGACTCATGACATCACTAAGGAGCTGCAGACGAGCTTTAGGTGACCCATCAAATCACAGGAGACGGGGAGAACCAGGAATGTAAAACAAAACCCCTTCACAGGTGGAGAACATGAGCTCAGCTTCCAGCATCCCTCTGGGTTTGCTGCTCCCTTGACCTTAAAGATGTGTGTGCAGCACTCAGTATTGTCTACAGGGAAGAAGGAAATACCACCCTAAGCCCCAAACTGTGTTTTCACGTCAAACTGTCCAGGGATGCTAGGACTGCGTCCCTCACCGGGGCTGGACTGCTGCACTGCACTTCCAGCCTCCAAACTGGATGCAGGAAAACTGGGTTCGAGCTGGACTTTGCTTCTGAACTTCAGCAGGGAAGGCTGGACATACACACTCCTCCGTCTTCTACAGGGATCCTTGGTCATGGAAGTAGCGAAGGGTTAAAACAGTCTCAAGTGAACATCTGACACAGATTGCCCCCGAGACCTCTCAGCCACAGTTCAGAGCTCCCATGTCAGGCTGTGTTACAGTTACTGGGATGAGTGATTAAACCTCTCAAGATAACGAGGTTAAGCCCTCTAACGAGGGTCCATCATCTCTCTCCAGGCAAAAGCATCTTTACCAACTAAAAACTCCTCTGAGAAAGCACGAGGGACACACACCAAGGTTTTAGCATTAAAAGGGAGCGACTTCAGAGGAGCATTTACCAAAGAAAACCTGGAGTACGTACAGCATTTTTATTATAGGCCTGACTAAAAAAGTCTAAAATACATTCTCAGCCAGCCCAGAGGTCCACACAGCATCTGGGTACCAAAAGAGTTTCCCACACCCAGGGCTCTGCTCCCTAGGACTGAGCCCCATGGGTGGCACGGGGCAGAGGTGGGCTGGGGATGCAGCAAGGATGCAACCTGCAGCCTCCATGTCCTGGACCAGCAATCCTTTGCAGTCCCAATCTGTGGCTGCCAGGTCCTCCCTGACTGATCCCTGTTTGTTAAGTGCTGGATTACACTTCTGTATGAGTTCACTTACACCCTTCCTAATGTCTTTAACCCCCTCATCATCGTCCAGGCTTCAGGAGGAGTAGAAGGACAACACCCATACAGCCAAGTGCTGGGAAGCATCACCTGCTGTGACTGCAAATGCAGTAAGAGCCCAAAGCTCTCTGAGGAGTGAGAAGTAAGGCAAAGACTGCCCTGCTGCAGGATGGTCATCCCCAAACAGGAGGGAGAAGAAAAGGAGCAAAAGGGAAAAGCAGATTTTTCTCCTGGCTCCCCATGGTGATACTAGCACCACCAGCAGCTCTCCAGGGAACAAGGTCCAGATCAATCCCAGATGATACAATTCACTAGAAGAGAGGAACAGGACCCTGGGAAAAGAAAGGAAAGGGAGTTTCTGGACCTGATCCTCAGCCACTGATCCTCACCCCCACTCCCATCAGCTGCCCTGATTTACAGGCTGGACTCTGCATCGGGGCTCTGGTAACTCCAGGCAGCTCCTCCACTTCCAGAGAGCTGCTGCCTCATGAAGCCCATTAGCTGTAATGTGCTGCTGTAAGCACTGCTGCCATCAGACTGGATGCGTTTGGCTGGTCTTTTTAAAACAGCAACATTAAACCCAGGATTATTTAGCATTAAACCCATGATTTGGCCACATTACGTGTTGGGGATGCAAATATTCAGTCACGGGCAAAACCTCTGCTGATTTCCAGTGGGAACAATGAACTTGTATTATTTTAACAGGTTTATTTTGAGCTTTCTGGGGCCAGCATAACATCCACACAGCCTTACAATGTGGGCAGTCACTGCAAAACCAGTATGTCCCCTGATGAGGAGAAGAAAAGAGTAACTCTGATGGATTTACAGATACTGGTAGAAAAAGTAAAAGCTCTGCACCATATCACACCATCATCACTTCCTCCCAGATACACACGCCCCCTTCTGTTACAGTTAAGACCCCAACTTGTCTTTTCCTATTACAGAGTAGCTCAGGACCAGCAGGAACACCTTTGCCTGCCTCTTAGGGGACCCTAAGCCCTGATACCTGTGCTCCTCCACCCTCTGCAGCAAACACACCGAGCCAGGACCAGGGCAGAGTAGGTCCCTCACCTCCCCGGGACACATGGTGCAAAGGCAAAAGAGGGCAGGAACAAGGCAAGGCAACACACAGCAGCACAGCGACTGCCAACAGGCCTGTCCGTGTTCCTGCTGTGCCGCTCCCCAACCACCCACGACTCCTGAGCACAGAAATTAATGCCCTGAAACTACAGAGCTTGCTTTATGCTGCAGAGTTCCTTTAATACAACAGCAATAAATACTTATTCTGCTACTTAATGGCCTCTCTCCTCCGACACAGATGCTGAGCTGCCGTCTCATTCAGTTACTTTTACTATCACTATCTGATATCCTGGCAATGACTGAAGTGAGGAGCTGGCTTTAATGGGACTTTAAAAGCCGGGGAGGGGGAAGAAGGGGGAACCCAAGCAGTTTCTCAAGTGAGCTAACACCAAAGCCAACAGACACAGACTGAGAAAGAGCTGTTGGCTGTACCTCTAGCTGAACATGGAGTAGAGATTTCCTTTGATGACTCCAAAACACTTGAAGCAGCAAGGTCAGCCCAGGAAGAGCTCAGCAGCACCCATGGGTGCTTCGAGTGTTGTGGGGTCATCAGAGGAAATGGGTGCTGCTAAGAGGTGAGAGGACAGTGAGAGTTATACTCAAAGCCTCTAGTTTGGGGCATGGTAGGTGCCATGATGCTGCATGACACAGACACCCTGGGCTTGGAGAAAGAGCAGACATGAATCCACGGCGAGGGCATGGCCCAGAGGAAGCTCTGGGTGAAATGAAGCAACTGGTTTCCTGTCAATGCACAGATTCATGGGGCACAAATGAGCAGTGCCTGCCACAAACACACCCAGCTGCCTGCAAGCTGCTGCCCACTTCCCTCCTGCCTGGGGAAAGGCATCTCCTGCTCCAGGGCAACACAAGCCTACCTCATACATGGCTTGGAGCACCTTCTGCAAGCATCTTCTCTGCCAGGCAGGAGAAGAAAGCAGAAGGCACACTGAGATTGTGTCTTTACACCCCTAGCACTGGGACTCAGCAAGAGAGAGGCAGTGCTACTGCAAAGGTCCTGGCTAAGGACAGGTGCAATGATGCGCTTGCCCACAGCAGCAAACTACAGGAGGGTCCCCAGGACCTTTGGGAACGTCAGGTCCTCCAACAGTTGGCACTGATACCAAACTGGGAAAAAAACCCAACCACGTGCTTGGTGGGAGGTGCAGGGGTGAGTGGTGATGCACAGCTCCTCCTCCTCCTCCAAACTGCCTCCCTGCATCTCCACTGCCTTCCCTGGCTTGGCCCATCAATTTGCACGGAACTTGTGAGTAATAAGACAACTGTTAAACACCAGTGTAAGAAAGGAAGGAAAGCCTGGCTATCCAGAAACTATTTATGGGGAAAGCTTGTTAGCACCTCTGAACATGGCTTTGGAAGAGAGTCATTAGCCTGTGCCACGGCTGTGGGGTTTAAGGTGACACCAGCTGATCTCACATTTCTGGTGATACGGAACAGTGTTAATAAAACATTAGGCTGAACTACTCCAGCCCTGATGCACAGTGGCACATGAAACTGAAACCACGGATCAGAGGGATGTGTGGTTAAACCCCAGGCTCGCTGGATGCCCTGTCTCTCCACGTACAGCAGCACTGTGACCCCTCACTTCTCATGTAGCCCCAGCTTACGTCGGCTTTGCTGACCTGTGAAGCACATGGCAGTCAAGTTCAGCCTTTGCTCCGAGCAGTAACGGAATATATCTGGGCAAAGGGAGTCAGCAAGAAGAAGCAACCAAGAGCTTCATTTGTATTGCAGCTGGGATTTCAGCATCCTCTGTATGGATGTCCAGAGACAAGGAACATTCCCAGAAACGCCTGAGCAAGAGCACTCTGAGCTGGCGGGGGGAACAAGGCAGGACTGCCTTCCTCCAGACCGAGGATATTACAAAATCGTCTCTTCAGAAAAAAAATGCAGCTTGTAACTGGAGAGGGTTCATCTGCACAGCTTTGTCATACTTACAAAAGCTGGGTATAGGCTTGTGTCCTTTCGGAAACAGAGGTAATGAAGCCAGGGAATTAATTGTGTTTTCCTAGAAATTAGTGAGGGAAGGAGAAAACCCACAACCCAACTGGCTACAGCAGGAGTTAGGTTCAGGTTCCTGGAGCAGACATAAGAGCACAGCCAGCCTCCCTGGCCAGCTCCATCAACACCAGCACAGCACCAGCACTCCCCACTTCTGCACCCCATCAGGGCTCTTGGTACCATCCAGCCAAGCTGGCTCCTCCCCTCTGCCCCCATTTATTAACACTTCTGCAGATTCCTAACGAAGCTGTACAGACACAGAGAGGGAGCAGGCTGAGGACAGAGCTGAGAGCAGTGTGGTGGGGAAGCAGGGTGCTGGGCATGGCTGCGCACCTCCTCCCTTCCCTAGCCATGGCAGAGGAGACACATTGGCTGGGGAGCTCTGTCATCAGCATACTCTGAAAGAGGGCATAAGGAATCATTCCACCTCTAAAGCAGAAATGAGAAAAGAGCTGCTCAGGGAATGTAAAGGGGGACCACAAAGCCAGGACAGCCCTTTTTTACCCCCTAAATAAAAACCAGCATCCCGCATGGCAGAGAGCAGGCTTGGCCCCGTGTGTACTGGTGCCGTGCAGCCCCCTCCAGGCTCAGATGGATCTCAGGCTCCAGGACAGCCCTACAGATACACGCGGTGTGGGCTGACTGTGGGGATACCAGGTCATGCTCCTGTAGCATTTTGGTCACACAGCTATTGCTGAGCGGCAAACGAGCTGCAGGAGCTCTGCCCAGTTTTGGTACAGTCAGAAAATATGGCCATAGCATCCTGCATTGTATCTGAAGCCCCTGAATTAGCAGGGAGAAATGCAATTACAACTCCAAAAATTAAAATCAAAATTATGCCTAAAAGCAAGACTGGGGATCTCAACCAAGTCACAAGTCCAGTCTCAAGTGCAAGTTCAAGTAGCGACTGTCTGGAAAGTAGTTTCCCACAGTTTACTCACTCCTCCCTCCTAAAATCTTCCTGCTTTTTCCAGAAAAAGGGTCCTTGCATCAGCCTAGCTGCTCAGAGGCCATGACATGCCCTTCAGCTCTGGAAAGCTGACATCCACCCTCTGGTTTCAGCAGCAGATTCCTTGCAAAGGGCCGCAAACCTGTGTAACAGCAGACCTGTGGCAGCGGTAAGCAGCTGCCTTTGCTGCCCTGCTGCCTGCTTTGGGGACGAGCAACAATCAGGTAGGAGTAATGTGAAGGAATGAGCTCAAGCGTGGGAAGATGGGAAACACGTAGGAGGATGTGGATGCTAACAGCTCCAACCTCACCTCCCGCAGGCTGATGGAGTCTCTGTGGAAAGCCATAAGCTGTGCTGACTTACCCCAGGCATTCTGTCCCTTGCATACTTAAAGAGGAGCAAGAACAGAGGAGGAATGGTGGCAAAAAAAACCCAACACAACCCAAACAACAAACCTGAAGCACTAATTAGCTTAAAACACTGGTAAATAGATTTACACGGGCAGTCTGCAAAGCCCTGACCGCAGCGGTTAATTGGGGCAGGCAGGGTTGCAGAGTTCAGCTTGCATCGCCTCGTGCTGTCACGTGGGAGCGAGCCGACACAGAGAGACATTGTGCCAAGGTATCTGAGCACGGGGGAGAAAATACCAGCAGGATCATTTCCATGGAAGGGAAGGAGAAATGTTGCCGGCCGACGGCAGCGTTCATCATGTCGTTGTGGTTTTAGGTGGCCCAAACCTTGGCCTTGCGGCTCTGGGTCTCTACAGGCTTCAGAGATCCTAGAAAAGCATCTCCGCATTGTCCCCAGGGCTTGGAGCCTACCTTGTGCTAAGCAGGGTGGTTTAATTATCGCATCTGCGATACACATGGATGTAATTATCAAGAAACTTCAGGGAACAGGTCCCACAGCTGACTCCTGACTCCCAAGCACTGATGCAAGCATCAGAAATGACATCACACTACAAAAAGTGGCCCCAGGCAGAGTGGTATTTGCCTTACACCACGGGGAACACCAGGACAGGCTGAGCTTTGGCCAGAAACTCTCTCCTCCAGCTCAACAGCTGAATTCAGGCAGTTTTAGTTAAGTTTCCTCCCCAACTTGCAGGGCACCTGCTCCACAAACTCATCCCCTCCCTGTGCTTAAGGGCTCGGGGACCTTCTCTGACCCCAGTCCGTAACTCACAATGCCCTAAGTTGTTCAAACAAGCAAAAATACCTTGTTTTGTGACAGAAAAAAATGCCACCCAAGCCTTCCCAGGGTGGGGGTAACACCCCCATCGGAGGCAGCAGCTCCTATTATAGGGACTATTTGTTTCCAAACTTCAAGCATCATTTGCCGTGGGCAGAGCTGGGAGAACACGCAGCAATTCACAGTGGCAGAAGGTGAGAGAGGCCCAACGTGGCTCTGCTCACACCACACCACCTGGGATGTCCTCACGAGGTTTCCCCAGACCTGAAGTTTAGCTTTGGACTGGGCTCTAAACTAAAAAGGTGGGAACTAGGTAATCACATCATCACCTCAGCCCTTTAAACAGCTCTGCCTCGAGGTACCCCAGTGACCTCCAGCCCAGGGGGCTGCCAAGGCTCCTGCAGCCCCGGAGAGGGACGGTGCATTTGCACAACATGCTGCAAGGAGAGGTTCTCCCACAAAAGCATCCCCACCCTCCCCCAGTATTGATTGGATTTGTTGAAACAGATGGAAAAAACAGCTAGTCAGCTGCAAAACACAGCCAGCCAAACCTGCTTCCAAGAAACTGGCTTATCTCTGTATTATGTTTAATCCCGTCTGATCAAGGCCTTGGATGTAAGCAGAAAATATTACAGATTTTCACATACCTTTAGGTTCCCATTTCTGCTCTTCTCTGAAATGGGGTTGCGTGGCCAGAGAAAAACTTACAGAGCACAAAAAGAGGGTTGTTTGGGGTTTTTTTGAGAGAGGAACAACTCTCACAAGCAGGAGAAATTGGAAGCATCCATATGACCGACAACGCACTCGCTCAATGGCAGTCTACCTACTGAAGAGAGGGAAGCTTGAAATTCTCCTTCATTCCAACTGCTAAAGAAGAATGCAGCAATATATATAAACCAACCCAAGAAACAACAGAAATTGCTAAAATGCCAGTTCTTTGCATTTCGCAGGGCCCTTGACTTCTGGCACAGCCACAGCACCCAGACACATTTCTCCACTGAAGTGTAAGTACTTTCCAGCCCCAAGGCAGCAGCACAGACAGGAGATGCCCATGCTAGGAGCTGGATGAGTGGGAGCAGTTAGAAAGCCCATCTGCAGACCAAAGGACAGGTTCGTCCTTCCCTGCCATATCGAGGGGTTTTGGCTGAGAGGTTCAGACCGCAGCCTCGCTGTCCCATCAAATAAAAATCCAGGATCCTGCTTCAAGCTCGAGGAACCTGCAGCTTAACACTTCAGAGGCTGCCACAGTCCAAGCCCCTGAAGGCAATGGAAGCTTTTCCATTGATTTTCCAGGCTTTGAGCCCTGGATGGGTCTGGCAGCTGCAGCACTGCAATTGCAACCAGGGGGCTGTGTTTAGGCAGGGTGCTGACAAAGCACCCGGGGAGCTTCATGGAAGCAAAGCCCCTCGTTCAGCCCTCTTGCAGCAGCATGAGCACCAGCTTAACCATCACAAAACATCTTGAGACGAGATATGCTTCATGAACTGGCAGAAAACTCACTTTAAACTCAAACTCCTGTAATACTGAAGTGCACAGGGAGTGCACTGTGAAGTGAAGAAGGGGTAGAAAGCAAGAGGACTTTTTCGAGCACATCATAAAAGGAAGCTTTTTGAACTTGGGTGGGAATGGCTGCTTTGATTTGTTCTGCAGGGCTGAAGAACCTTGCCCACCCAAAGCTACTTTCCCTGCAGCTACACAGAATTGGGGCTTGTAGCAAGAATCCCATTTGGGTCCAGGGACTTGAGCGCTGCCCCATGCTTCCCACCTGGATAAAGCCATGGAAGTGAAAATAAGGGGGACAGGGGGGAACAGCCCAGAAGATACAGATACTTGATGCAAACCAGCCAAGGACCTCCAGAGCCATGTGCTCTGGAAACATACCACCTGCCAGGTTCAGCCCTGGGTGTGGGAGAGGGCTGGTGCTGCCCACTGCCTGCTCCCCTCCTGAGCCCCTCAAAACACGGAGTAACATCAAGGGAAACAGCAGAAAGGGAGAACAGTAGGGAGCAAAGCCCAAGAAAGCAAGCATTAACTTTATTTCATTAGCCCAAATCTCCTCCTAGACTCCAGAGAGCAGGTGAATGCCTTGTAAACTTTCGGGGTTTATTATTACTACAGGCTGGTTTGCCAAGCAAAATTCCCCAAAGCCACCCAGCTCTCAGCCGCCTCCTCGCCTGGGATCTGCACGAGCATGCTTGTTAAACATCCCCAATCCTCCAGCCTCTGGCAACATTTGGACTTGCAACTGAAGCCCATCACATTACCGGGGACTGCTCTGTGACCCTGAAAATTGCTCCACAAGCTGAGATACTGCGTGGTGCTATCGAGCCCCTGGCTTGATCTTAGGCTGTGTGTAAATACAAGGCCCTGGTTTTATACGCAACTCAACCTTTGAAAAGATCACCTCGAGCAGGCTCAAACAGTTCAAGTGTAGGGCACAAGGAAGCAAACTTCTCCCCTTCTAGGCTCATGAAATATTAATTCAGGTTACAACTTGTTTTAAAGCGAGAACACCCATCCCTTCCTCCTGAAAGCATTACCTTCATAAGAGGCCCACAAATCTTCTAAATCAGGGTTTAGGCACATAAGCAAGCAGGGAGTTGTTTTCCCAGCACCAACACTGCTCTGTGAATCTCTGCAAGCATCCAGCAAGTCTGGGAAATAAGACACATGAACTTCAGCTCATCCACAGCAGCCAAATTTCTGATACTGTCTCCCCTCACGAAGTTTCTCTAAGGAAAGGAAGGAGTGATGTAGGATCTACCAAGTAGGGAGGTGGGAGAACATGCCCACTGCCCCCTCCTCCAGTGCAGAGAAGAAACAACTGCCTAATTTCACAACAGAAACAACTGCTTAATCTTTCCAGGCTATTGAGAATCAATTCAAAGCACCCCGAGCGCAGGCGTTGCCAATACAGAGCTGTCCGATTCCACACTAAAGCCATCACAAGGAATTTACTGCTCTTGAAACAGAAAAAAAATCCAACCCAGAGCTGAAGGACGGTCTGCTCTGGTTGAACTTCTAGGTGCTCCACACCAGGCAGGAAGGATAAATCTCTCACATGCGTGAGCCTGCCTGTTTCTATCTGCTGATCCCTCCTTCTCGCACCCCTAAGCTGGAGAGATGTGCCAGCAGCACACTGCTGGCCTGACCCTTCAGCCAGCGTTGGCCCATCAGACATCTCATTGCTTCTTGTACATCCCAGAAGCATCACTTTGGGGGTTCCCCATGGAAACAACTGCATCACATCCCGATGCCTGGAAAACAGGCAGCCACTGGTAACTAAACTGAGATGCTCAGAGGAGCAAAGGGCAGGAGGAAGCGAGGCAGCTGCTCCGTGCAACGCATCCCTGCGACGCAAGGTGAGAGCAGAAGAAACAGCTTCCCAAAAGAGCTGTTTGGCTGATGGATCTAGCGCCAGCAGCAAGGCGAGCGAAAGGCGCCCTTCCCTTCTACCTTCTCAACACAAAACATGATGATTTCTCCCCCCCAAATCACTGCATTCGTGACACTGAAACCAAGCTAGAATGACTCCAAGCAGTTCAGAGCAATGAGGCGAAATTTCTAGCTCCTGAGGTGAGAGGTGACAACCTTTTTCTATGGGTTTGCGGCATTTGGGAGGGAGAAATGACAAGCGTTTAAATTCTTATTCTGTAAGCCTGAGGGCTGCAAGCAGGGGCCAGTGTTGAGTGTCAGAGTGAGGGACACGCTCCTGATTTTGGTGGTTTTCTCTTCCTCATTGCACAATTCCTGCCCAACCTCCCAGGAACTGCAAGAACCACTTAAAAAAAAAAAAAGAATAATAATAAAAAAAAATTTTAAAAAAGAATAAAAGGAAAAAAAGAGGCTAACATGGGATAGGACACGCTTTACCAGGCTTACAAATACTATCAAGAGCTTCTCTCCTTGAATTATTAGGCAGTTTATACAAATTAAGACTCAAGATTGTGCAATGCCATAGGAAAGCTAAAACAGCATGAGCAGCGAGGATGGTACTTACCCTCTTCCCTGCTCTACCCAGCATGAGATAAAAGGATTTTTTTAAAGTTTTTATATATGTTCTGCTTTGCTCCCAAGCAGTTGCTGGTAAAACACCTTCCAGTAATCAAAGTTATTTTGGAAATAAAAATAGGTGTTGCCATCAATAACATTCTGAGTGCAGAAATAGCCCTCGGCTCCACTCCCACTTGTTACTCAAAGGGTGGTTCTCAAACTGCTAACACCAACTTCCCCAAAAACATGATTAACCAGAAGCATCAGCAGAGGTTTTCAAAGGCAACTTGCTATTCGGAGCATCCTCCCACCCCTGGGCAGAGCTGTTCCTGTACTGGGCTCTCCAGAATTGCCCTGGAAAGGATGGTAGGGCACACAGCAACCATGCCACGGCATAAAGACCTCAGCCCTGTTTTTTCCATGGTTTAATTCCATTATGTCAATTAATCTCTTTACACCCACAGAAAAGGCAGGAGCCTGAGGCTGATAGAGAAGGAATCCACATGGTTGGTTCTTCCAGAGGCTCCCGACAGTCAGAAGCTGCCTCCCCTTCTTCACACACTGTAACGGTGGATAAATATACCCATAAACTGCTTTGGTTCGACTGCGTGTGTTAGATTTGCTCTGCCTCTGCAGACAGCACATTTACTGCTGCGTGGGTGACTCAAACATGCATCACTCCCAGCACACTGCAAACTGGCGTAGAAAAAAACGGCAGGAAAAGATATCCAAAATATTGGCTCCCTTGGCAGGGTGTGCAGAGTCACAGCTCACAAATTACAGGGCGGAAGGGAAGCTGGATGGGTTTCCACGGTCACTACTGTACAGAGGGCGAGACAAGATGATCTAAGGGTCCCTTCAGACCTAACAAATCCATACAGCCATAAAAAAACAGAATAAAATCATATATTAGAGCTTGGCTGCCTCCAAGAAAAAAAGAAAAGGAGGAGTCAGGCATGATGTTTTCAGGCAATGATTTAAGGAATGTAAATAGCTTTGTCAAAGATGCTCGGGCAGATCCCCCAGTTGGATCCTCCACCATGAGGTCAGCTTCACTCTTAGGACCTGCCATGCATCAGGATGGCTTAAAACAGCAGGAAAAGCAACCTGGGGGGCCCCGGTTCTTCTAGAGATGGATGGGAAGCATCCTGCAGGGAGCACTTGCACCCCAAGGGAATGTGATCCCAAAGGCCCCCCAGCGCAGCCCCTGCTCTCCCCGGCTCAGCGCAGGGTGCTTGGGAGAGTTACATCAGCTCCTCGGATGATGCATTGCGACTCCGAAAGTGTCAGCAGCTGTTTATCTACTGCTAAAACGTGAGTGTTTAAAAATTAATAGGAACAGATTGAGCAAGTGGGGAACACACAGGAACCAGAAGCTTCGAGGAATTTCAACGTGAGACATTAAAATCGCATGGGCCGTAAAGAGCAAGCTCCAGCCCTGTGACAGGGGAAAGAAGTGCCAAAAATACACACACATAATCATACGTTCATCCAGAGAAAAGGAAACGCAGCTCTAACCACCACATGCTCTTACTTCCAGCCCTTTAATCAGGAATTGGAGACAAAGAGCAGGCGGGTGACAATGTGGTCAGCCTTGGGTTGCAGGGGGGGAAAAAAGGGCTCAACCTCTGCGTTCGTACAGGTTCACACCAACACAGACCACAGGCAGCATTAAGGGTTCAGGTCTGGAACTGTCACTGACAAGTCTCATCGATTTTGCAGCAGGAGGATGCCCCGTGCCAGGGGAAGGGTGAGTCCCCAGCAGCCATGTTGTGTGTTTACTCACAGGCCAAAACCAGGGACGGGGTGGGGGAAAAGCAGGAAAAAAACCAAACCAGGCATTACTGGCCCCAAAAGGGCAGGTCTGCACAGCACTGGACAGCATTATAAATAAAAGCCAACACCTACAACTGCTTCCCAAAGGCTGCTCATGCGAATCTGAGGATGAGATTAGAGCCACCGTTAGGAGAAATAACTGCTGTCACGTCAGGTACGTGCGGGCCAGTAATGCAGGAGCACAGAAAGCTGCTCCCCAGAGCTCCCATCCAGAACAGAGATAGCTTGCAGTAAATCAGGTGAAGCTGGTTTCTGTCCAGCGAAGCTCCGGGAGATGTCACAGTAAAGGAGGGGAACAGGAAACCTAATTTGGCTCTTTGGACGTTTTCTTGACCAGCAAGAGCACGTTTAACTCAGCAGTTAAAGAGCAAAGCAACCAAGGTTACTACTGCAAGTGGCATTTTATGTAGCAGAAAGCCCAGAAGAGCCGTAGTCAGGGTACCTAATATGGGGCAGTGAGACAGCGGCCAGAAGCCACGCACCATGAAAATCCAGGCTGCAAATAACTGTGCAACTGCTGAAATTCTTGGAGGGAAAGCTCAGCCTGGCATAAATCTCTAAATTCAAGAGTGGGACAGCAATAAGAAGAAATCAGCCTTCTGCTGTGATAGATACTGATAAGCATTTCAGTTTTGCCTGGTAAGAGAAGGACAACTTTCAAACAAAAGTGTTTTCCATTTTTGGACAAAAAGTTCCAAAAATGTCCCTGGAAATTGAGTTCTGGTGACTTTCTTCTCCCATCTGCTATAAAACATCTTTTTTTCCATGACATATTTTGGCCAGATGTAGATGATGTGCCCAGACTGCAGAAAAGAGCATTTGATAGCGCTACCGAGAGATAACCAGCTCAGCCTAACCCTTGCACAAGAAAGCCTTTCATTTAACATCAGGTCCTCTACATTGAGCTGCACCGGTATCGCTTCATCAGCCTGCGGAGCAAACCGGTCCACAGGGATGGATCTGAAAGGTTTGAATAATTCCACATCAAAATGAACTGCACTCGGCTGAGGCTTCCACCAAAGCATCAAGCCAGTACAAGACAGGAGGCGAGAGGAAAGAGGGGGGGGGAAATATATTCTTGTCAAAATGACATTCCCCTTAGGAGTACAATCTCCAGAAAAGCCTTTACCCACATGCATTGTGTTGGATTTCAGATTCCTCTACTTCTGAAACACATTACGCTCGGTACTTGAATAATTATGTTTGACTTATTTAACGATTTAACGTTCGCACGCTTGGCTTTACAGCTGGAGGAAGAAAATCATGTTTGAGTGACTAAAAGGAAAAAAGATGGCTAGACAATCTATGGATATTTATGCAGGCATTCCCCACTCTGAAATTACATTCCCAAAGAAAACGTTAGACCAAGCGAACTCTTTCCCTTGCTGCCCATAAATGAGATTTTAAGCTGTACGACTGGTCAGCGAGTAGCTGAAATCACGGATGCAAAGGCAGATGCAGCTGCCCCAGGCTGCCCACCCTGGAGCTGCTCCAGCTCAAACTTGTGTGTTCCCACTGTGCATGTTGGCCAAGCAGGAACCCATCCATCCCCACCCCACCTCCCAACACATCTCGAAGGAAGTATCACACCGTGACGTGACACATATCAACCTAAACGGGGACCTGGGCTCTCCTCAGGGCATTCACAGGCTCTCCATCCTTTAACTGACACAGGATCGGGGCTCTCTCAGCTACACCACCCATCAGATCTCAAGGAGGGCAATCAGTTTAATACCTATCCCGAGGATACTCCCAGCAATAGCCTGGGCTGTTCTCCTCTGCCTACATAGAAACCCACACCAACACAGCCCCTCTGCAATATTTATCACAGGATCTTTGTTACAGCGCCTGGTACCTGACACCAAGAGGGACAATGGATTAAGTATGACTGTGCAGAAGGGGCAGAGAAAAGGGAGAAAAAGGGGCTCAAATGGAAGAAAATTTGGTCCAAATCATCAAATCAGTGCAACATGGGTAAATTTGCTACCTGAGCCATATACCCCATAACCTGCTAGGATGTCCCATGAGTGTTTTCCTCCTTCCCTACTGCATGCCCAGAAACTAAAGCCCCTCCCTGTCTCCCCCCAGACCCTGCTTTGCTCCAAGGTGGACTGTGATAGCAGTCCCACTCAGGAAATACAAGCTACCAGAGGAAGGAGCTGACCAGGGGAAGAGAAGTATGAAGCTGCGATCACTGCATCACCCGGGAAAAACCAGTGAAATGCCCCTGCCAGCTATTGCAGCGGGGAATTCCGAGGCGATGCTCTGCTAACAAAGGCCCCGCTAATGTATCCTTCATAAAGAGCTTGCTTCTGCTACAGACATGAGTGTTATCAGTCATAAATGTTCACAAGTGCAATAGCAGATGGCACTGATATCTGTAAGGCCACGGATAAAAGCTGACCAGCCGCACACCAGAACAACCCGGCATTTATTCAGACTTCTATTAATTACCTATCTCAGCTATTTATGTTGGAATGCCTCCATTAAAAAGTGTGATCCCAGTTTGCTGCCTCTCACCCTCTTTCTTCACATCTAAAGACAGACACTGCAAACAGCTTTGAGCCGGGTTTATCCCAGTTTACCCCAGTGAAACCCCAGCACAGGCAGCACATCATTGCACAGCCCCTGCCCGTATAAAACACAGGGTCTCTTCATCCCTCCTTCCCACCCCCAGAAGGGGTCACAGCACCCCAACCCCAACCAGAAAAACTTCCACGGTGCCCAAGCACAGGATGGAACACGTCTAAAGCAATTAGATCCACAGACCTGCAGATGTTTCAATGACTCTGCTGAGCACTGTCATTGATGTCTTCACTCCCTTACCCAGCTGATCCCTGGGGATATCCTTGATGGGAAATTCCTGTGGGGATCATACTGCCCATCACTGGCACCCTGCCAGCCTCCCCCAACAGTGACTCCAGTAGAGCCACTGGGGCCAACCTCCCCATCCCTGAGCCAAGCTGATAACTCTATGATATAAATAATCTAAATTAATTAAACATCCATCTGGCAGAGGGAACATCCCATCCCCCTCCCGTCTCCTTACCTACTCCCAGAGCAGGGTGTTGGGAGCGATTCTAGCAGGAGACTGCCACAGCAATCAGGTACAGCTGGGATTTCCGGGAAAACCACCTTGGAGGTGAGGAAGAACAGACATCTCAGCACCCACGGGTGCCCACAGCCACCAGATGCTGTCAGTATGCTGCGGGAGTCACTTGACGCAACGTGAGAAGAAAGCCAAGGGAGAGGGGAATACATCAGGGAAATGAGACACCAACCCAGTTACGTGTGTTGAGTCAGCTCCAGTTTAACCACTGGAGTTTCACTGGTTTCCAGCAGCAGGACCCAGACAGGGTGAGGAAAAGGAGTAAATGCAGCAGCATCGTTTCTGTGCATGGTTGCACAGTCGTGTCCACCTGGACCAACACTGCTGGCTACACAGAGGAGGGCATCCAGACCAACCCCTCCCTCACTATTACCAGCCCTCCCAGCAGATTTTGCACAGCCACTGCCAAATGCTCCCAGATGGGCTACAGGGACTAGACAGGTCCCAGCTCTCCTCTGGACCCTCCTTGAACCACCCTTATGAGAAGAGCTGCCAGGTGCCCTTGGCCCTGCTCGCAGGACCATGCCCCAGCCTACACAAGGACCCTTCCTAAGAAACCACAGAACTTTTTCTGTATAAGAAATGAAGCTGCCTAAACACCTACCCTTGCCTCACCCCACACCGTGGTGAGGGGTATTGGCTGGCACCACCCGGAGCAGCACATTCTCTGCTGGGCTTCATCCCAAAACCACATGCACATCCAAAGCTTATAAGAGAATTTTAAATGAAATTTTAGAAGAGGAAGCTCAGCTAAGCCTATCTGTGAATCCCCCAAAGCAAGCAGACGCTATATCCCATCTTTCCAAGAGCATCTCCCAAACCATCCCAGAGAGTGCTGCTTATGGTGTTCTCCTCCCCCTCTGCGAGCCTAGTGTAAAGCTGGGTGATGGTAAGACAACAGAGCTGTAAGAGATAAGCTTTGATGGGGAAAAACTATGCAGAAAAAGTACTAGAATGATATTTAAGTATATTAAAGCATATTAAACGACATTAGAAAGCTGGCATGGAAACAAGTTCAAACAGCTCCCTGTAAAGCAGCTCAGCTCTCTGTGGCTTCATTTAACAGACATCCTTTTATGAGGAAGTCACTGAAGATGACGGTTTAGCAGTCCCACTAAAGAATAGGTGGATGGGGAGAGAGTTTTTTTCCCATTAAGATTACAAAAGGTACTGAGGCAGAAACAAGGGAAAACCTCCAGATCCAGGGTTAGTTTTCTGCCCCGTTCACTGACCCACTTAGTGAGCACCAAGATCTGAACTGGTCACAAGCTCAAGGGTCCTTTCACTCAGAGGGTTGCTGGAGTCCAGGGTGGGTACATCAACCATGCAGGTGGGTTTAGCTGAGACAAGGATGATGCCTGTGAAAAAGCTAAATACAGAAAAGTCTTTCCCATCTTTTTGCAACCTCCCCTCCCAGCAAAGGGCAGGAATTGCCCCATCCCACCAAGCAGCAAGGAAGCTGCATCTTCCCAGCAAGAGCCATGCACAGAGCAAAGGTGGAGGCTCCTGTACTCGCAGCATGAGGCAGCTGATGCTCTCCAGCACCAAAGAGATGCCAGGAACGAATCTTCCCAGGACCATGGTTCTTCCCATTAAACCTTGGGTTTGCTCCAAATTTATCATTGTGGCATATTCATCCTCATTATCGTTAAGATCTTGGTGTGTAAGCACAGATCAAGGTGCCTTGAGTTGATATGATGTTTATTTACCGACCGAGCTTGCTCTGAGCTGCCATGGCCCCTTTCTGCAGCAGGTAAGTGATCTCTCAAACACACCACAGGCAGAGGAGGAGCTGGCTTAAAACTGCCCAAACCATCACACAAATCCCAGGACAGTAATGAAGGGAAAGGACAAACGCCTAGAGAGAATGATCATAACATAGAATCATCGAATGTGTTAAGTTGGAAGGGACCTTTAAAGGTCATCTAGTCCAACCCTAATAATAATCTAACCCCTAATAATGATCTAAAGGACTACAGAAATGATCTAATGGGTTTTGAAAGACCAGCACCATGGGATGTCCAGCCACTGAATAAGCAGTCAACTTCCACCCTCGTTTTTCATTAACACATTAAATGACAATGCAACGTGTCTTTGGTATCAGAGAAAGATGACCAGAGAGGACATCTGTTTTCAGACATCTGATGGTTTCTACCACAGCCCTGACCCCAGGGCAGATCCTTAAACATATTGCATTACCTAATCCCGAACATGGCAAAAATTAACTGGAGATTTTAATAACGATGATCACATTGCTCATCTTTTTCCACTTTGAATACAAAGAGAACAGAAGCTGTGACATGTGAAAAATGGCACTGTTATAAATAACATTAAAAATGCATCTATTTTGGCCCTAAGGCCCACAAAGAAAGATGTTTCATTATCCAAGTTTAAGAACATAATTATCCTTTAATAATTTTCTCAATCCAAGAGGGAAGCCTTTTTAGCTTGCTCTGCTCTTCTAAAGCTGCATTTGAACAGGAACCCTGAGACAAACACTGCTTGAGTTGGTTCATCTCCTCCAGGATCCAACCCAGGGCTCACTGCAGCATCATGGACGATCCCCTGGCATGACCTCCCTCCCAGCTCTCTGCCCCTCCGTGTCCCATGCACAGTCATAAACAGAGCACCAGAATTCCCTCCTGCTTTGGTTTAACCATGCAGGCAGCTGAAACAACCGGACAGCCACTCGCTCCCCACTGCCACACGACTGCTGAGAGAAGGAGAAGAAAAAAAGGTAAAACTTGTGGGTTGAGATAAAGACAATTTAATAGGACAGAAAAGGAAGAGAATAATAGTAATGACAATGATAAAAGGATATACACAAGTGATGCACAGCACAGTTGCTCACCACCCACAGACCACCGATGCCCAGCTAGTTCCCAGCCCGCAGCCAGCTTCCCGAAGTTATACACAGAGCATGATGTCACATAGGATGGAATATCACTTTGGCCAGCCAGGGTCAGCTGTCCTGGGCACGTCCTTCTCCAGATTCTTGTGCACCCCCAGCCTCCTTGCTGGCACGGCGGTGTGAGAAGCTGGGAAGTCCTGGACCTGGTGTAAACGCTGACTAGAAACAGCCGCAATAGCAGCGCGTTACCAACTACGCTATTCCCAACCTAAATCTGACACAAAGTGCTACACCTGCTACTAGGAAGAAAATTAACTTTATCCCGACTGAAACCAGGGCAAGATAACCTGGACAAGTCCAAAGCATCTCTTCATTCCCTCTGGGCAGAGGCGACATCCTCATTTCAGCAAAATAAACCAATCATCAGCCTTTAGGAGATCCAGCAAGTTCAGCATCAGACCATCAAGCCCAGCATCAGACCAGCAAGCTGTACCCCCGTTAATTTGGCTTCTCCAGGCATCACGGTGAGCCTGCTGGCAGCTCCCCCCAACCTCAGGGTGGGTTTTATTGCCGCTCTCACCCAGGCTGGTGTGCAGCCGGAGCCCGAGCAGCACCGAATCCAAGCAGCTCGCTTGGCACTAAAATCTGGTTTCCATAGAAACGGGTAGATAGCGCACAGCAGCTAAATCTTGTTTACTCAGTTAAAGAAATGGGCTTTCCAGGCTGTAATTCAGACCTAGGGGTAAGTGCAACATTACTGGGAATACAAAGATTTCATGATAGTGAAGATAGCGACTTTTAAATAAGCAAAGCCTGCCTTTTTCTTCAGCATCAATTAATATTAGACTCACAAATTGACACACGCCCCCTTTAAGAAGTCTCAGAGCTCGCTGGCTTTCCTAACAGACACTTAAATCTAATTTCTTTATTAAATGCTAGTGGGTTTTCTAAAATTAATTTCTTTCCTCTTCCTCTGCTCCCCCAATCAGAAATAATCCCACTAACTGGTTAGTTAATCATTCTAACTGGGGCATAACCAGGATTTAAAGGAGGTAGCTCGACCTCGAGTCCAAGAAGATAAGGTCAAACTGTCCGCTCTCACTTTTTTTCCCCAGCAATCTAGGCCAGAACAGGTGTTAACAGGCACAAATCACTCATTCCTCCTGGTAAAAGGGGAGAGATGCTGAGCACCTGAGCAGCTCTGCTGCAGCGAAACACCATGCTGCTCCTTTGCAAAGCATTTAATTTTAGGTGCATCCCTTGCTCTCTGCTAAAAGGAACAGTTCCTTGTATTCCCACCCCCCAAAACACATACATGCACAAAACATACTAATGCTTTGAATGTTAAGATTCATAGGTTGCAGATATCCTTAAAATTACTCTGCCATGCCCCGCACAATTGCAGAGTTAGAATATGTATTATTTCGGATGAATAATACATGATGGTACTGTAAATCTAGTCCCAGCTGAGAACGTGCTCTCCAGCAAGGAGCCAGGAAGGTTTCTGGGATGGCACTGTGCTGCTGGAGGTAGCGTTTATCTCTTTGCTAATGAAGGGAGTTGCTGCTCCAGCATGGAAAGAGGGCTGCAAAATTCTAATTAATTAATGGTATTCAAAACCCATGCACATCACTCTTCATGACAGCCCAAATCTCTTCCCACCAGAGACCCTGGGGCTAACTCCAGCCCTTGCTACTGGGAACTGCGGTCAATTTAAAATAAATGAAGAACTTGCAAACATTTCCTTACTGGGAGGAACAGGGGGGCAAAGCGCATCGCTTAAGAGAAGGTCACTGAATAAAGATGACCTGCAAAACTTGGGGAAGGATTAAGTTTAATCCCGTTTAACAAGGCGCAGCCATTCTCCTGAGAAAGGGATGGATTTTGCTGAGTCCAGAGGACAGCAGGGGCTGTCCCCAGTCCAGCCCCATCCAACGGGGACCTTGTCCAGGGTGTGCCATCCCAGGCAGCCACATCTCTGGTGCCACATCAGCCATCTCACTTGCATGAGCAAGCCATGAAACCAGACCAGCTCCTTCTCAGGCTGGAGCTTCTCTGCAAGGGACTGGCTCTGCTGGAAAGCATCACTGCTCTGGACAGACATTTTAAATAGTTATTTTTAAGATGACTGTGGAAAGTGAATTTTCAAGCCAGAATGACAGCATCTGATGTTTGCTCATTAGCTGAGCCTGGGATGACATTGCTCATGGCTCTGCCAGGGTAATAAAGGGACCAGCAAGCAAACAAAGCAAAAATCAATATGGATGAGTGTAATATTTTTCATAATGTCTTTATATTGCGCAGCCTTCCTCATGCAGCTATTATTAGACACACTTTCTCTTCCTTGCACAAGGCATGAAGAGATGGGAAATGTTCTTATTCACAACTGACACTCCAGAAAATCCTACACCGATTTCATCATCCCTAGAAAGTTTATATATTAAACCCCATTACAGACTAAATCAAAGATCCATCCCAAGTGGGGAATCCAGTTTCCAAAACACATCCTGAAGATCCAGGTCCCCCAACTGATGCTGGTAGGGGATGGGCAGCGAGGGACATCGTCATGGCAACAGGTCCCCCTAAGCTGCAGAGTAGGAAATGGCCTGAGATCCCTGGATGCTCATGGTAAAAGAGAAGGAAGAAAAAAGCCTATGTTCAACAGGAAGCTGTGCTAGCAAACACAGCAGAATCACATCCTTTCCAAAGGCATCCTCTCCATGAGAGCAGCGATGCTGAACAACCGATGCCAAGGGGATTTTGCTGGGTGTGAAGGCTTGAGGCCAGAAGCGAAAGCACGCTGTGAGATAGGAACCGCACCAGAAACTGGGCAGACAGAGAGGACTCATGGTTGCAACATGGATCGTTCTGCCCCAAAAGAGTTGGAGGAGTGGGACTGGCTTGGGGACAACACTTCCAGGCTTCCATTGCTGCCTGCATCAACCACAGGGGGATGGATCAGACACCACTTCCCTGCAGCCTAGTGTTCCACACAGGAGTGCAACATGGGGAGCTGGAGTGCTGATTTTCGGGGGAGCATACACCCTGGGGTCTGCTGCACACCAGTCTTCTCTGCAAATTTGTACTTATTTGAGGGCAGAGGTCTGCTCTGCTCTGGCACCATCACGGGGACACCCCAGCTTGCATTTACTTACTGCACCACGGGTGCTGCAGGATAGGCACAGAAACACTGTGATCCCCTGGAAGGAGCTTTGCACCATGGCAGCAGCCATCTCCCCATCCCTGCTGCAGACCTACTATGCTCTGCAGGATCAATGACTCCTGATATTGATTAGATAGAGTGAAAATCGCCGTAATTACCCACACCAAGCCAATGCCCTGCCAAGGTTAGAGCCAGCTCTGCTTTCAGGCTTGGAAAAGCTCTGGGACACAAAGGTGAAACCGCTGACAGCAAAAGCTTTGATGCAAACAAAACGTAGCTACCTGCTGGACTCAAAAAGTCACCACCACCTTCTCCTGTCTCTGGTGCTGCCTCCTGACCACCCCACTCCAACCGCTTTGACTATTTCCTGGCACGTTGTGTTAAATAACAGCAGTGCTTTCACAATCTCCCTCAATCTATGAGCCTGAACCCACAGCCAAAAGGAATCTGGACACTTAATGGCCAGATGCAGAAGGGGCTCTTATATTTTGGAGGACCTTGCCCATTTGTTGCCAGGAGAGCACTGGGCTGAGCTCGCCAGCAAAGTGAACCAGAGGCAAAAGGTGTGGCTGCAAATCCCCATTCCTGTGTGCAGCCAGGTGTGAGCCTGCACCAGAGCCCAGGAACGCACCTTGCAGATGGATTTCCCTTTGTCCTGGTCACGGGGCAGAACCAGGGCTGTTGAATTTAATAAGGGACAAAAGGAAAAGAAATGATTCCTCCGTGGCTTTACTCTTGGTGAGTAAGCAGAAACCACTGATTAAAAATGAGAAATGAGAAGAGGAAATGCCTCCCCGCTTCATAAACAGCTTGGGACACAATGGTTTATACTGTACATAAATTTAAACAGAGGAATAAATAGCTGCTTCTTGGATACTGGCCTAAGCAAAACGATGGCAGGATGGAAGCAGCACTGCAGGAACTAAACACGGGCGATAAGATCTAAATGAGAAAGACAGATGGGAAGATTTTACCTCTCTCAGAATGAGTCAGGCTCAGCTCGAGGTACCCAGCATGGCTACAGGAGCAGCTGCCTTTGCCCAGCCCTCTGCTTGGGCTTCAGCCGTGGCACCGCAGCCAGGCAGCCTGGCACCCGCAGGGCATTGGCAACCTGCACCAGGAGGCACAGAAAGCAAACGGCACATGCTGGCTGAAGCACTGTGATAGGGAATCTGTAAAAACTGATAACAAAGCAATTGGGGTTGCTACAGGTCTGCCAGCCCTGCTCTGAGATGCCTGCAGCACACGCTGATGGGCTTTGACCTGCAGGAAAGCCCCCGCAGAGAGGTTATGGGGAGCTAGTGTGTTCATGCAAGCCTGTGAAGATGGGATGAGGGAGTTGGGGTGGTTCAGCCTGGAGAAGAGAAGGCTCTGGGGGGACCTTATAGCAGCCTTCCAGTCCCTGAAATGTGCCTATAGGAAAGCTGGGGAAGAACATTCCTAGGGGACTGGAAAAGAAGAGATTTAGGTTGGGTATTAGGCAAAAGTTCTTCAGTATGAGGGTGGTGGATCACTGGTGGCCCCATCCCTAGAGACATTCAAGATGAAGCTTGATGGGGCTCTGAGTGACCTGATCTAGTGAAGATGTCCCTGCTCACTGGAGGGTGGGACAAGATGGGCTTTGAAGGTTCCCTCAAACCTAACGCACTCTATGAAATGCGCTTTTGTAAAGATCCCTCAAAGTCGGTGCACAGAAGTAAAAAGCAACCTGTTCCCAGCCCAGACAGCAGGGAGCCACTCTGCCTTCATCACAGAAAGAAACCAAAATGCTTTGGGAGCGTTCTGCACAGCAAGAGGTCCTACCTGAGCCCCGCTCAGTCCTGCACACCGCTCACACCACTGTTCCTACCAATTATTAGCACCAAGCATTTCACAGCCATTCATTAACCCCTGCAATCCATCAGCCCCGTTCTTCAAATGGAAGACTCAAGGTCCAAAGATGCTGGATCCATTTGGCCAAGAGAAATATCCAGAGGATCACGCCCGGGCTGTGCTTCGCACGCGCCATGCTGAAAGCCCCAAGGCAGGGAGGAAGCCAAGCTATTCGTGGAGCAGCCAAGAAAAACCAAGCTGTATTTATATGCACAAGCACTGAACAGCAGGTATAAAAGCACAGAGATGTGATCCAACACAGCTCCATACCAAGGGGAGGTGGGGGTTATATATAGCTGTGTTTTTAAGCGGTATTTATTACATTTGGTGCTCAAGGGATGCTGTGGAGCACCATAGGCTTTGCAGCAAGCGGTCCCACGGCCAGGCTAAATTGGAGCTCTGCACACCCATGCTGGGAAACAAAAGCTCAGGCTGCGCATCTCATCCTTGTTAAAGGTATTTTTCTACAGAGCCCTCGTCTAGATTTCCACCGGGAAAACAAGGGTGCCTGGATTCATTGCACCATCAGGCCCATGGGGGAAGCGAGTCACTGAGGTCGAAGAGCACTTGCTTTTGGCAATCCAACCTTCACTGTTGCACCAGCCCCTGGAGCCCAGCACCACGGCCGGCATCCTGGCAGTGTTATTATTGGAGAAGGTAGAATAAACCTCCAAGGGCATCGCTGGAGCAAGTGGGGAATAAAAACAGGTTTAACTCTTTGGTGGGGGAAAAAGAAATATTGAAAATAGGGTTGAGGATGCAGAGTGTAACTTGGCTCCCTCCCCTCCCTCTCTGCACGGGCCCCTCCCCTCGCTTTCCCCAGCAAAATGTGCACAAACACATCCTGTGGCCAGGGCTTTTCATCTGCTGCCAGCGAGATAAAGCGAATTCCTGCCGGCTGGCTCAGGGTGGGAGCAGCGCCCGGTGTGAGGCGGTGCCGGCCCCAGCCAGCACCAAGGCGGGTTGGAAAACGTGGTGTTGGCCACGCACCCCGCTCTGTGATGCAGGGGGATGAGAGGTACTGCCACTGTCCCCCAACAGCACCAGGCTACAAGGGTGGGACTGTCACTGGCTAAGAGGTTTGGGCACGACCTCGAGCAGTCGGTGCTTTAGATGGGCCACGGGGAAATGCCACGTACACCTGAGCCTCGCCTGGCATGCTTGTGCAAACAACGGGAAGGAAAGGCAGTGGCATGTCAGGTGTAAAGGCTGGGGACCTGGCCAAGGGACAAAGGACGGACAAGCCAGGACAGCACATCATGCTGGGACCAAGATGGGGTCCTTGGTGTAAAGGCTGCAGCTTTTGGCATGGATCCACCAACAAGCTCCCGTGCAAGAGGTGCTCAGGGATGCTGGGAGAGGATAGGCAGGAGAAGGGTGCGGATGAAAGGACGGAAGAGCCCAGGCAAGGTGTGCTGCAGGGGCTGCTGTATACAGGGATAGAGGCATCTGCCCAAAGGTACCAACAGAAGATACAAAACTCAATATGGACTGAAGGAGTGGGGTCAGGTTTAGGGACAGGTCCAGCAGGGCTCAGCTCCAAAGCTGCAGACTCAGGTCCTGAACCAGCATCAAACCCTGAAGGCTCTTTGTGAGGATAAACAATCACACACACAGCCCTGTAAGCCTGGGACAGTCTGGCTGCTCATCTCCAGCATGAGAAACAGCTGGAAGCTTCACAGGATTTTGTCTGGAAGCAGCACGTGATGGAGGGCAGACACCATGCTGGGGTTGGGGGTGGGGAGCAAAGGAGGTGGAAGGAGAAGACAGAGCAGATGCACAGGAAAGACAAAAGGGATGGGAGAAGGCTGGAGACCAGGGTGTTTAAGCCTAAAAGGTCGACTTTGGGATTTACCCCAAAGTAGCTAATCTGCACTACCAGGGTGATGTCACCAACTCCATCTGCTTCAAATTTGCTCTAAGCTTACATCTCCCTAATTAAAAAGAAAGAAACAAACACCCCCTCCCCCCCAAAAAATTTTAAAAAACACCAACATTTGGGAAATGCACCCAAAGTGAAGCAAACACCCCCACGCACAGGCAGAATGGCTTTCTTCCTAAAGCAGCTAAAAATATTGGCACTCATAACCCCTCAGAGACTTCCTGGCAGGTTACAAGTACAGGTGAGTGGGAGATGCAGCAGAACAGCAGAGGTAGGGGCAGCAGTGGCAACCTAATGTTGGTAGAGATAACTGGCCCCCCTGGGATGCTACACCAGTGATCGCTGCAGAGGAGCACGCTAGCAGGGTAAGACCCAGCTCTGGCAATCAGGAAGGTGCCGAAAGCAGCACAAAGGAGCCTGTAACAGCCAGGAAACCCCCTTCTCACAAGCCCTAACCCACGGCAGCCCAGGACACCGAGACGCCCACGATGCACTCGGCATGCCCACGGCACCCAGCACAGCATCCGTGCTTTACTGGGGGAACAGTCATTCTTCACCACACCTAAAAGGTTTGCCATGGGCTCCCCACAACACCTGACACCACGGAAACTTTAATGGGGGCCCAAAACGCCTGCCTTCAAAGCACAGGGCAGGCTACAGGCACCGGGGGGAATGCTGGGGCTGCCAGACCTGCCAGCGGTCTGACCCAGGGGTACAATTTCTCCTGTTTCAAGGAAAGCTGAAAAATCTCCTAAGCATGACAAGCACTGCTTCGAGTTAACGACCAGAGAGAAAGGAGCAGGTTCCTGAGGGAGTCAGTTTGTCTGTACCTCCCTCCCACTGCTGCCCCCAGCCCAGTAAGGGGGTGCAAGCCAAGTGTTCACTCCATCACTCACCCAGAAAACCTCATTTAGCTTTTTATGCAGACAAGATTTGATCTCACTCCAGTTTTAGGGTCCTGCAGGTCAGTGAGGACCAAACCTGGAGGTAGCATGTGCTAGATTTGGTGGGATTCATCCCCAGCAAAGCCTTGCAGACATTGGAAGCCCTGCATGCTCCTGGAGCAGTGCTGGAGCTCAGGCAGCAAACCAGGCCAGGTCTTACAAACAAATATTCATCACAAGACTGACTGCAGGAAAACAACCCAACACTTATTTCTGCCTCAGTCCCAGGATTTTTTTCACCTGTCAGTTCCCAAAGACTTTTTCTGAGAGTTTCATCTTTTAAAACCAAGAACTTGCCTCCAAGCTTGCCTGGGCAGACAGACATCCAACATGGTTCCTGCTGAGAAAGGCAGCAGATATTAATAGGAACCTAATGCAGCCGGAAACCCCAACATCAAGGAGAGATGCAGAAGCCCGGAGAGGATGCTGTACTGGCAGCCCTACACCTGGATCCTTCCCCAAACCACGGCCCCGGCTCCCCAAGAAAACCTGAGTGCTCTATTGCTTATTAAAGAGAAAAGAAAATAGTTTTTTCTCCTCTTTGCAAGGTGTTTTGGCATGTATAGATTCATTACAGCAACCCAGCACAGCGTGAACGCCAGGGATTTCTGCTGTAACTCCATAAACACAGGGCTAATGTATCTCATCTTGAATGAGGTTTTCTCAGCCAAGCAGAAGGAAACACTTAATCTAGAAGATGAAGGAGACTGAGGACAAGGGAGGTTCCTAGTAAAGGATAGCGGGCTCCACAGAAAGCTCAGGGGTGATGCAACAGGTCCTTGGTATGTGTTTATTAGCCCCTTTAAGGTTTCAATTAAGGCACAGAAATGGAAGAGAAGAGCCAAGAGCCACACGAGTGTGTGACAAATCACTGGTGTGTACAGGGAAAGCTGTCAAAGCACCTCAGCTGGGGGAGACAGACGGCAGAGCCGCTGAAGTTAAAGACAGGAACGGCAATTCAAAACGATGAGATGTAAAAATGATATTGCAGTTGATGGAGCTTGAACTAAGTTTATCCCAGGAGCAATCTGGCACGGTGTGTGAGACAGGCAGCCTGGCAGGTAAGGGCTCCTGCGCATCCTCAGAAAACACATCCACTTGCCTGCATTCATAGAATCGCAGCACGTTCAGGGCTGGAAGGGACCTTAAAGATCATCAAGTTCTAACCCCCCTGCCATGGGTTGGGACACCTTTCACTAGACCAGGATCCTCAAGGCCACATCCAACCTGGCCATTATAACCCAACATCTGGGCAGGGGAGCAGGGTGCTGTCGTGTCCCCAGCCCAGAGGGAGCACTGCTCTCCCGGATTGCTCCTGCTTCTTCTCTTCAGCCCCGAAGAGCCAAGGGGTCACCAAACTCACACAACTCAGCTATCGAGCGCAGCAGAGGGTGATGGTGGAGCAGTTTGTCTGGTAATTCCCAGTAGTGCCTCTGTCTGCTGCTCACCACCTCCCCAAGCAACAGCACACAGTGGGCACATGGTGAGAACCTCCCACAAGGCTTGCCCAAAGAGGTTTACTGCATCCACCTCCGGAGAGCATCAAATCAAACCCTACCAAACACCAGCTGAGAGGTGGATTTCCTCACGTCCAGTCCTGTCCCTACCTCTGCACACCAGCCACCCCCGAGAGCACCCACACATTAGCTGCTCACGCCTTGCAGACACTCCCAGTGCTACTTAAATTCAAATACCCTAAAATTTCTAATACCACTAGTGGTTTCTCAGCCTGAGGCAAGTCCTTGCAGAGGTCTGCGAGCTCAGCAGTGCTGAGACATCAATCTTCTCAAAAAACACCCAAACAAACCCCATTGTGGGACTTGTTTCCTTAAATCACAAGCCATTTCAGACCCTTATCTTCCAAAACGCTCGGACTTTTTTAATCGATGTACTAAGAATACAGCTGTATTTTAGCAGCTGGATCTTCTCTCCAGCTGAAAGCTCCTTTCCCCGAATGCATCCCACACAAACTGCCTGGCATCAGCATTCACCCAGCCCTGCATCCATATGTGGGGGGGGGGGAAGCAGCACATTAATAAAGCTGCATCAGCAATGCTGCGATACAGGGCTGCTGCTTGACTCCTTTAATTTCCCCAGCTCGCACAGCTCCTTCGGAACTGATTTATAAGTACAGTATAAAACCTCATCGGAATCAAAACTAATTTATAGACTCGAGAGAGGGGGAAAGAAAAAAATAAATTGACATTTTCTAGATCACACACCGTCGCTGTAAATCAATTCCCATTTTGAGCCCCTGGTGCAAGCTGCTTCCAGCCTTGGTAAATAAATGCCAGGGGTAATGAGTTTTGAAACAACCAGCCTGAAAGTAACAAAAGAAAATGACAGTCGCTGAAAAAATCCTTACGCTGCCAGGAAACCTCAACCACAGATTAAAATGATTACCAAAACCCAAGCGAGGAGGCAGAGATCAAGAGCTGGAGTGAGGAGCTGATTTTTCTGTCTCTGTTTATTTTATTTTCCTCCTCTGAACAAAGTGATGGAGGACACACAGTCCTCTCCTGGTCCTCTGATTGTTAAGGACTGCTCCATGGGAGGTCATCGCTTGTTGGAAGAGGATGAGCTGTGCTTTCTAATGTGGGTAATGAACCTCCGAGTGAATTCAGGCTCTTGGAAAGCAGGATGGGATGAGTGCCAGACCCGTGCCTGGAAGGGATTTGGATTTTTTTTTTGTGGAAAGAAAAGGCAGCTGCAAAGAGCCACCAGAAACACAACCATCACTTGGATGCCCATCGCGGGGTTGGTTTTATCAAATCCCTAACTGTCATTTCCTGAAGGATAACCGCTTCCATGCTGAAAGACCTGCACTACTGCAGTCGTGTGGGTTGTGCTCAAAGATCCCCTTCAGCAGAAGTGCCATACTCTGCCTTGAGATTTGGGACCTGCTGGTGGCACATGCCATTTCACAACTGAATTATACTCAGCCAGAGGCAAAAAAACCCCAAACTTGGTGGCCCCTATAATGGGGCATTAAACACACATCGCTCACCTCCTTTCACACCAACAGCCCTGGAAATCCTGCGAAGGATATGAACCTGAAAGAGCACTGGGTAAAGCGCAGAGGAACGGATGGACCGCAGGTAAATCGCTTTGTCACACTGCATCCTACAAGCTAACAGGAGTACAGTCATCTGAGAAACACAACTGGTGAACCTCCCTTTCCCTGGCTCGCTGTGCAATAGTGACACAAGCATGAAGCCGCCTTTCCACGGGGTCCCTGCCCGTCAGTTGACTTTGGGAGTTGACTTCCCACGTAGGTGGGAATGTGTAAAGCCGTTGGCAGGAGATGCAACATTTCAGCAAACAGTTGAGGAATAGGTCAGAGCAGAGCTGATACGCTCTGCCAGCTCACATTAAAAGAGAAAGAAAGGTGAAAAATGCTTTCATAGGAAACAAAAGCTCTAAGAGGCCCAGCATCAAGCCTGCAGCGCCCTGGCTGGCATCATCCCGTGGGAGCACCGGCTGCCCCAGCCCTCTGGCAGCACTGGTGCTGACAAATGGCTTGGAGTAGAGCTCCTTGGACAAAGTTCCCTGCAGCATGGGATGACGCAAGAGATGCATGTGCACAGGTTTTTGTACTGAGAAACAGAGGACGTATCTGAAAAACCCAAAACTCATCCAGGATGACCATGCACCCATCAAGCATCACCTCCTGCAGCTCTGCAGCAAACCTGGCTGTCAAGGAGGGAGATGCTTACAGTACCATCTGCTCTTCTAACTTTGAAGGCTCAGCTCTGTGGAGAGAGGTGAGAGTCTCTGTCCATCAAACCTGAGGGAGTTCGTGTGTCTCTCAAAGCATCTCCCGGTGCCTGGGAGCATCAGTTCTCAGGTCATGGGCAGTGTGTTCCCTTCACAGAGCTCAACTGCTCACACAGAGCTTTGGAATACTCAGGGTGCAAGGCAAGGGATGTCAAGTCAAGCAGTTTTATCCCTACAAAGGAATAAAAGCCGACAGTAAAAGGCTGGCACCAACCAGCATCAGTGGTTGGGTAACAACCGGCTTGTTGTGTGCTCAAAGAAAACAGTGAAATAACATTTGAATAAACTAACAAGGCAGCACAATTACCAAGAAAAGTGGCACCCAGGTGAGGCCTCACAGGCGCTCCCTCAGCCTGCAGCTTCAGAGATGTGGGGATCAAACACCTCCCGCAGCCACCCTGAGGGGCACACATCCCACTCAGCATTTGGGTTTAATTTTTTTTTTTAAATATTCACAAAGGATCCAGGCACTGCAGCCCGGTCAGAGTCAGCAGCCAGCGCACCGCTCCCGGCCCTGTCGCTGAGCACCCAAACACCCAGCCACACAAAGGGCTCCTCTGACCACTGACATCGCTTGATGTATGAAAGTAATTTGGATTTACGTAGCAGAAATGCAAATTCAGCCCTGAGGCCATTCTCCTGTATGTGGCCCGGGAGCCTCCCAGCACACACGCTTCAGAGGTGAGTTACTTGGAAAACAAGAGCAAAGCTAATTACTGGTCCCAGCACACTAAAGCTTTTGTTAAGGTTCAGGAGGAACAGAAACAAAAGAGACCAATCCAGAATAAAACCCCAAACCAAACCCCAGCGACTCGTATTTGTCTTCTATTAAGAAAAGTCTGGATAAGACAGATCTTCTGTGTTCAGAGAAACAAAGGGAAATGCCAGGTCCCATTTGTCCTTGTCTTGCAGCAGACGTGCTGCATGTATGGCAGAGGGGAGGATGGGTGCTGGGCAGGATCCTAAGGGACTCACCATCCTGCCCATTACATCCTCACACCACGGCTCTCCCAGCCCCAACTTGCCTGCCTGGGAGTGGCTGCCCTGGGATTTATAAAATGCCAGTATGTAAAGAATTAGGATGATTTCTGGGAACCAGACAAAAGCATGTGGTGAAGGTGGTAGGTTATCACCAATGCTGGTCCCTCCACCCAGGAGCCAGCCCAGTCTGCTCCACGCTCTGAAAATTACTTTCTCTAGCAACAGAGCAGAGGTAAAACACACAGAGCTGATGTAAAACCCCTGAGAGCCAAGACTCCCAGCAGAGCAGCCACTGGGCAGAGAAAGTAAATGGAGCAGAGAAAGAGCATCATCTCAGGATGCAGAGCCACATCGGCACACTGCACTCTCCCAGAAGGCAAACTGTATCCCTGGCTATGTGACCCATGATCTCCATCATCTCCTGCTGCAGGTGATGGGGATGGGGCACCCGTGGCTCACCCTCCACACTGTGCCACTCCTGGAAAGGCCCTGCCCCCGACATGGGCTGCAGCATCCAAGGCTGGAGCAGCAGAAACAAAGTTGGGCCATAGAAAAAAAAAAGTTTGCAACTAAAAGCTTAACAGGGATGATTCATGCTTCCCCACTACAAACAGATCTCCCTGTTTGCCAAGTGTTTCACCTTAGCTTGGCAAAGGACCACCAGCCAAAGACATCTAAGTCACGTAAGCTCGGTCCCCCTTGAAAGCCTTGGCACAGACTAAGAGCAATATTTGGGTGTCCTGCTCAAAGAAGAGCTGAGAGAGAAATGGAAATGCCATATGGCTGCTTTATATATCTGTCAGCTTTATATATTTAGCTGGCTGCAAAGGGAAACGTGCGGCTGCAGAGAACAATGGTACCAGTTCCTGACACCGTGCCGTGCCCCAGGAGAGAGCTGTTTACAGGAAAAAGCCTTTGCTCAGTGAGCCTGGCCAGCGTGTGAGGAAGCGAGCGGGCAGCCAGCAGCCCACGGCAGGCACCCACACGCACCCCGGCCACGCGGCAGCTGGAGAACAACGTCCCTGGGCCTGGCGAGAGGAGATCGCCAGCGCACAGTGCGATTCAGCCAAGGCTTCACAGCAGCGATTCCCAAGGACTCTGCAGGGCTGCTCCTGGCATGAGCACTGAGGACCCTTGCTGCACCGCAGGGCCAGGCAGAGTGGGGAGCTGGTAGGGAGCTGGGGACCCTGCATCGCTCCAGAGCTGCTGGAGCGGCACCAGGGTGTCAGTTCTACCAGTTCAAGCAGGAAAACAAGTTTCCCAGGCAGAAGGAAAGGCAGCAGCATTTCTGCAAACCCAAACACGCACACTGGAATTGTTTGGTGCCCCAGCTCCCATCGCCCAGGCTGCACTCAGCACTGCGCGTGCAGCCACATGCCAACTGATGGACACACAGAAAGACCTTCGGACTCGCAGCAGTACGTTAGCATGTGTCCAAAGCCCATCTGCAGAGCAGCATGGGGAGGAAAACCACCTAGAGAGAGGGAAAGGAAGTGGAAAGGGAAAGGAAAGCGTCTTTCACTCTTGTGAACAAAACAAAAGCCACAAAATGCAAACCACACCAGCCAGGCTGCAAACAGTGTTATGGGGAACCTTGCTCAGAGCTGGCTGCGAAGCGACAAAACCCGCTTCAGAAGCTCCCCAGCACACGCAGGGTTAGTGTAGTTTCCTCCTAGGATAAAACTGCAGCCTCTTCACTCCTTCCTGAGTCCACCACTGACCGGAAAACCAGCCCTGAGGTCTGGCCAAGCCAGTGCTGACGACAGCGAGCCTTGCAGCATCCTTGCATTGCCAGCCCTGGAGGAGCAGTGAGGGCAGGGGAGCAAAGCGCTCTGAGTAACAGCTTCAAAACGCTCCCATCGGGTACACCATTCTCTGAGTGCTGTGGAAACAGAGCTGTGGGCAGGACCTGCAGTGAACTCAAGGACAGAGAGCGCGTGTTTGGGAAACGGGCTCCGTGCCACACTTTAGTACCAAGCTCTGTAAGCATCCAAGCAGCATGGAGCAACCTGTAAGTGGTGAGATAACGATGCTCACACTCGCTGCTACCACTGCCTCCACGCCTGGGCTTCCACTTAGCAAAGAGACTAGTAGGTGCAGGTCTGTGTCAGGGACCTGCCAGCATCAGGGAGCACTGGAAGCAGCAATGGGAAGGCACAGAGCACTGCAGACCTGTCATCTCGTCCCTCCGCAGCCACTGCTAACGAAGCTGGGTCATTTAACACACATAAACCTTATAGCACTTCATTTAGCTGTGTGCAGTAGACCCAAGAAGCAGTGACTTTCTGGGCTATGCACATAACACGCTAGCACAAGCACGAGGAATTTGAGATGTAACACACCCGTGTGCATACAGAGAGGGGGAGAAAGCCAAGACATCTCTCCCCACAGCGCTATCTGTCAGTCTGATCTATCACCCAGGGTCAGTTATGGGACAGGAGGACACGTGTTACCTTGCATTGCTACTTCCTCTCAAGTCAAATACTAATAGAATTATTTTTTTTAAAATCTAAGTTCTTTAAAAGGTGTTTTTACTATTAAGCTGCAGCCCCCAAGGCTCGTCTGAATGAAGGAGAACCCAGGTCTGTGCAACGTCTGGCAGAAAAACGGAGACATTTTCCTTGTGACTGACAAGATAAAGCTTCTGAATGATTGACAGGACAAAAGACTTTTGTTTTCAGTTGATAGGCAATGCAGTAATTTTCTTTAAATGGCATCTTTTCTCCCCAAGTCTTTCAGGAAGAAGCACGAACTGCCAGACGAACCCCCCGTATCGACCTGTATCGATCTCTGCCCAGGCGAGGTGGCTGAGAGCCGATTACCACCACGTTTTCTGTAGTCCAGAGCTTGACGAAGCCAAGTAAATGAAATAACTGCTCGAGTGCAGATCCTGCTGCCCTAACAGGCACAATCACTGTGGCAGCACCATTGAGCAGCACTGGGGAACATCACACCACATCACCCGCTGGCCCTGAAAGCAAATTCCAGTGCATTCCAGCCTGGTTTCCTCTTTTCCCAAGCCCCAACCTTCACTAGCTTCCCATCCCCAGCAAAATTAAAGTCAGCGCCCACAGTGCATGTTACAGTGAAAAATTTATGTTAGATATGCTACCTTGATAGGCGTCTTGCAGGGAATCAGGCTTGGTCCTGCTAACGGGGCCGGGATGCTCCACAGGACAGACCAGCCAAGTGAATCCCCAGGCATCACAGCACAGCTCCATGCAGCCATCCCTGCCATCAGCATCACCCTGTTAGCATCTCTGGGGGCCACCAAGCCCAGGGCCCAGAAATACCCATCTGACTACACAGGGGTTGTTACATCCAGCGTACACTCAATGCACATCCAGTGCACCCCCAGAAGACACCATCCTGCAAACACTTGCACGGAGACTGAAATATGGAGCAAGAAATTCATCCCCCTGGCATAACTCTTCCCTTCACGAGTGATCTTTGCTCACAGAAGGCAATGGCATGCTGTGAAGTCGAAGGGCTGTTAAAAAGCAAGTGTCACGCCGTCTGTGTGACCTTCCTGGCAGATGTCTGGCTGCAAGGGGTGTCCTTGCTGTGTTGTGAGCATCGTCCAAGTAATTAATTTTGGGGGAGATGCAATGGCTGCACAGTGTGGGGGGAAGGAGCCGGTGCCCAAGAGGGTTTTGCTGATGCTGTTCCTTTCTATACAGGTCCCAGTGCTGGGTGGATCAGGTCTCAGGAAAAAGTAACCATAAATTAAATGCCAGCACTGTTATGACAGAGAGAAAGAGAGTGCATGAGGCCACAGCCCCTAGCACAGCTAACCCACACATCTGCTGTTCCTGCCAGTATTTGGGAATAATACAGTCATTTACCAGCAAAGTGCAATAGAAGCAACGCAGAGCATCTGTCCTGCATCTCAGTGAAAGCCCCACCGCGTTCAGCCAGAGGGACAAAGATGGCAGAGGAGATGGGCCAGTCCTGTTCAACTCTTAGAAGCCAAACCTCACCATCATAACAGACACATAACCACAGAAAACAGGTATATATGCAGGTCTGTCACAAAAATCCCTGCATCCAACAAAGTCCATTTTACTGAGTCACCTACCAGATCAACCCTGCTGAGGGGCAAAAAACATCCTGGTTTGCCAGCAGCATAAACCCAGCAAGCCAGAGGTCTGCACAACCAGCTTTGTGCGATACAATCACAGCAGCATCCCAGACCCAGTCACCTTTTTAATAATGATAATCTATACACGAAATTATAATCTGTACACGAAAAGAACAGAAACATTATGCTTTGCCTGTAAATAATGACTTAGGACACCAGGAAAAAAAAAAAAACAAACCACCAACCCACCATGTCAAATGACATGGTTGTGAGACCATCTCGCATCTGTTATCTGTCTTTGTCACTTCTCATTTCTCTGGCTTTCCCGAGAAGTTCATACATATTTAAAAAGGCCAATAGCTCTGTTACTCCTCGCCTCTCATAATATTGGAGTCCATAAGGGAGAGAAAGGAAAAGAAAGCAGCCTGGGGGAAATGCCGCTGTAGTACTACCACACTATTTATCCTTAATCCTGTGTGCAAAGCCCCTCTCATAGGGAGGGGGGCTGCCAGGGCAGGAGCCAGGTCTGGCTGCGCAGGCACTGGTGACTGAGAGCAGGCCCAGGGCTCACACAGCAGCCGCTGTGCAGTGTGCCCAGCACAGCCCTGCTCTCAATGTCCTCCTTGTTCTGACGGCAGCATCAGGCAGGGAAACTATTAATTACAAACCAGAGCTGGCGCACTCCCTCCATGGCGATGGAGGAAAAGATACCCCACAGCCCGCTCCTCTGCTCTGGGCTTGCCCTGGCAGCACGGGTGCAACCAGAGCAGTGGGCAGGGCTGGTGACTTTGCAAGCACATTGGGGTTTTGGGTGGTTTTCGCTGGGTTTTCTTTTCTTGCTTTTGCTGACAACAGATTTCTTTAAGAAGTTTCCCCCACCTCCCCCCCCCCCCCCTTCCTTCTTTTTTTCTTTTCTGAAAGAGCAATGGGTGGAAAAAAAATTTACGCCTCAGCTTGTGGCTGAGAAAAGAGCAAGCACTGAGTAACTTCCCCTGTGAAGTCAGGGCTGTAACGGATTCGTGATCATACTTACCCTCCGGGAGGGCTTGACTTCACTCTGTAATCCTGAACCCAGTACAAAGAAACCCAAGGCCAGCAGAAATCTTCACACTCGGGCTTTGATCCAACCATAAGCGTTTTATCACTGCTCCGAAGGCCGCTGCAGCGCCCACAGCCAGCTCCCATGGTAAGGCGAAGTGGCCTGGGCATCACTTCGCATTTTGGCTGGCACTCCTGGCCAGTTTGAAGGCATCCTCTGTACCCGAGTCATGGCAAACACACCCCCACCTAAACACTGTCCTGAGCAGCCCTGCAGCACCTCAGGCACCTTGCCTGCAGCAGCCCATCCCTCCCGGCAACTGTTCTTATATATAACTCATTGTTTTCTTTCCACTGTAAAAAATAAAGGGGTATGGGGGAGTGAAATTATTAAAACACCTCACAGGTCATCAATTATGCACAATAAAACCCCCAGCCATGGCTCCAGCTGAGGCAAGCAGCACTTGGTGGTGTACGACAGCCCAAATCCTGCCTGGCAACCTGCATCTAACAAGAAGCGAGAGCAGACGGTGATCTCAGCTCTACCCCCACAGTGCTTCCCAGCATCCAACCTCCCCACCACAAACCACCCAGCTCTCTGCCCGATCTTGAGCCCTTCATCCTTCCCCACCACCAGCCCAGAAGTCCATATCCTTGATTACCAACTCTTTGGCCTCAGATTTCTATGCAGAAGCCACAAAGCTTCAAAGCTTGGTAACTAGAAACATTAAAGCACTAAATATTTGTGTGTTTATATAACTCTTAACGTAAATATTTTGGCTGCGACCTGCATTGATTATTTTTTTTTCCCCTTCTTGCTACATTTCAACAATATTGACATGCTGATATTCTCATGCCTTACAGGCACTTCTTCTCTTCTCTCAGGAGCTCAAGTCTTCACTGTCTAGGGCTGATGGTCACTGTAGTGATAGGACAAGAGGGAACGGCTGTAAGTTGTGCCAGGGGAGGTTCAGGTTAGAAATTAGGAGAAATTTCTTCTCAAAAAGAGTGGTTGAGCATTGGAAGAGGTTGCCCAGGGAGGTGGTGGAGTCACCGTCCTGCAGGGTGTTCGAGAAAAGGTTGGATGAGGTACCTCAGGACATGTTTTAGTGAGTGATCTAGGTGGTAGGGGGACAGTTCGACTAGATGATCTTGGAGGTCTTTTCCAACCTTAATGGTTCTCTAAGCCACAGCTGCTCTCCAGCCCCTCGAAGCACACCTGCTAACACCCAGTGGAGGACTTGCAGATGAGGAGTACCCAAGGCATTAACCCCAGCTTGCACTGGAAACTCTGCATTTACACCTTGCTTTTGGGGGTCCTACAAAATGGGTGAAGGATGTACAACAGGACAAGGCTTGAAGACAGGACACCCACAGGGCTTGTGATGCCTAAGATCACTCAAATAACCAGCACTACCAACCTGCTCATCACCACTGCCATGCAGGACAGCAGGAGCTCCTCACGGAGAAGGTTGGGAGGTGACAAAAGGTGTCGCAGTGAAGCCCATGCTGCAGAGATGTTCCCATCAAACCCACCTCTGTACCAAGAAGCAGGAAAGAAAGCAAAGCAGAATCGCTGCTACAGCAAGGCGAGCCCAGCCACAGCACACAGGGAGGCACCCAAATCTAATTTACCAGGGTCAGCTCTTATTATTTGGACCAGCGATTCGCCGGCTTCCCTCAGGAAGGGACCAACACACACATTCTACATTAAAGCTTTTCAAAAAGTTATCAGTCCATGCTCTTCTGCATCCATCCTGCAGCACGTGCGGGGCTCTGCTCACCGCTGCGCCTCGGCAGCTCTTCTGCCTTAGTGGCTGGGGTCCTAACACCGCTAACCGGGATTTAATTTGCTCTTGCTAATATTTTATCCGTGGTATTAGGTCATGTTTCCCTTTTCCACTTGAAAGGGATCTTCAGCTTATTGGCAGCAGTGAAATTAATAGAGAAATCATTAGAAAGCATAAGGCTAGGGTCGTGCAAATCACACACCGCCGAAGATTATTTCCAAACAATAAAATTAATTGGTGTCATCAGCCACTAGCAGAAACACAGGGAGAGCTCACATTAAAAAACATAGAGGATTATTGACAGCCTGTGCCTCCTCATACATAAAACATTTGATGGCATCATTTTATTTTATTACTTTGTACGCACGGCAGCTTGCCCTGCACAGAGCTGCGGAGGAGAGCTAAACGAGACAGCGAAGAGCATCTGGGACAGAGGTACTGCAGCAGCCCCCCAGCTCCTGCCCACACAAGGTGGGTACAAATCTAAAGACCAGGAGGATTCAGGCACAGAGCTTGAGGAGGTATTAACTGTTAATTAACCGATTTGTGGAGGACACACACTCACTCAACACCTTCTGCAAGTGCAGCTCTACCAAGATGTGCTGTCCAGACTCAGATCTACCCATTTCTTTTGGCCACCTGGGATACAAGCACTTGCAAGTTGCAGGCATTTCCAGAGAGGAATTCCCACAGCAAACTGCTCATCCCTGGCACAACCCACATTTGTCTCCCGAACCCCAAAGCAAGCACCCTCCAAAGGTCAGGTTTGGGTTCAGAGCATCTTCCTGGGCTCTGGCCCCATGGTGACCCACAAAAGCCTCACAAGAGCAGAGGGGTTTGGCCCTGGCTATAGTATTTTCCTCCCAATATTGAGAGCCCACTGCAAACCAGCCAAGCCCACTTGAGGAGAGGCAGATGAGACTGTCATCTGAGCAAAGCAGATTAAATACTAAAGCGGTGCCATCACCTTGGTGGCAAAAAAAGAAAAGGAGAACTATTAATTCCAAGTCTCAAGAAGGGATGTATGAATTTTGTTTTGTTTTGGAAGAAAAAGAATAAATAGTAGCCTCAAGTCAGGATAATATTTATTCACGTGCTTCACTTTGAAGTTCAGCCCCTGTCAACCTCACGTGGTATGTACACATACTAAAGCTCCTTGAGAAGAGAGCTTTCCAAAACCACAGCCCTGAGCAAGGAAAGGAAGAAAGGAAACTGTTCAAACCCAGGCATTAACGAAGCAAAATAAACCTCAGCACCAGGGGCATTATCACTGTTCCTCCAAAATACAAAGGAGAATTTAAATGGGTTTTGTTATTGCACCTCCCCCAGATGGCACAAACCTATGGAGCAGTTCTGGTAGGTTAAGGAACCGAGCTTCATGGCAGGAAAAGCAAAACAAGAAGAGCCCAGTTAATCTCCAAGGAAAATCCCACTCACTCAGTTCCTGCCATAAAGAGGGATTTCTCTGCCATTTCTTCCAGACATCATTTGGATGTATTTCCACACTTGTGTGAATACCTGGAGAGCTTGAGGCAGGGAGACAGGCAGGAGCAGAGGCAGAGACAGGCAGGAGCAGAGGCAGAGACAGGCAGGAGCAGAGGCAGAGACAGGCAGGAGCAGAGGCAGAGACAGGCAGGAGCAGAGGCAGAGACAGGCAGGAGCAGAGGCAGAGACAGGCAGGAGCAGAGGCAGAGACAGGCAGGAGCAGAGGCAGAGACAGGCAGGAGCAGAGGCAGAGACAGGCAGGAGCAGAGGCAGAGACAGGCAGGAGCAGAGGCAGAGACAGGCAGGAGCAGAGGCAGAGACAGGCAGGAGCAGAGGCAGAGACAGGCAGGAGCAGAGGCAGAGACAGGCAGGAGCAGAGGCAGAGACAGGCAGGAGCAGAGGCAGAGACAGGTAACAATGCATCCGCAAAGCCTTGAAAAGCATCATCACATCCATCACCCCCATGGGAAACTCCTTCCCAAGCCCCACACAGAAGGAGCTGCCTTATTGAGTAAGGTCACTTCTCTGGGTATTTTCCTTCTTCACACACACATCTTCAAGTGGAAACCATCAGCCCTGGCCTGGGCAATGGGGCAGCACCTCTCTGCACCCAGCCTCGGTGTCTGACTTCCACACTTCAGGTCAGGCTCCGAACTGAAAAAACTTGAGGCACTTGGCAAACACTGCGGTGCAGGTTTGCTCCATGCATGCCAAGGAGCACAAAAGGCAAAAAGCTTTGCCTTCTCCAAAGAGAAGCACGACAAGGGTCACGCTGCAACGAGATGTCATTCAGCTCCTTCCTTTCCCCACGCAACACAGGGAAATATTTTTCCTTTCCCAGAATGCTAAGTGCAGTGCTGATAATCAGTGGTACCAAAACCCCCTCTTCCACCTCACCTGCTGTATTGCCCAGGATGCAAACACACAGGAAGGTTACCCTGTGCACACCTTGCACCTCTTCTTGTTCTTCATGGTTCCCCTAACCAGCTTTACTAAACACCTGGGTAAACCAGGATGCAAAATTACCCCCCCAACACCCTTAATGAACACTGCTAGGTAAAGTCTCTTATTTGACCTTTCTGCTAGTTGGGTCACTCATATTTATAGTCATGCTCCATTTTTCCTTAAGAGGGCCCCTGTTACGCCATCTACTCATTTATGATTCCAAAGAGAACACGTAAAAATGGATTTAATGGAGCTAGAAATACAACGGAGCAAGACCATGAAAATCTAAAGATCTGCTTGTCCTTCAGACAGCTAACAGGATCGGGAACTTGCTGCGACTAATTTTCATCGATTGCCACCTCTTTACAAGCCTTTCTGTGACAAGGCAGAGCTGGAGAAGCATCTGGGAAGAGCAAAGTGCCTTAAGCGAAATGTTTCTTGGCTGCTTGACGCTCTTGTAACACATGATGCGAACAGAAATGCCCGCTGAGGCTCCTGGTGTGACTTCACAGAACCCAACAGCTCCCGGGACTGGCACAGCAATGCTCTGCATTCAGAAAGCTTTCTCCACCTGCCAGCCTAACTGGCTGCATCTCCATCTCCTCCCAGGACTTTCAGCACTGCCCTTTCTCTGCATTCAGAAGGTCCCTACCGCTGTGAACACAAGAAGCCCAAAGCTGTGTCCCTGGTTGCAGACTGTCCATCCTTGCTGCGCCCCCAGCCAGTTTCTCCTTAGCCTGGTCCAGGGCAAGTTTTCTTACTCTTCCCCTGCTCTCTGAATCCTCCCCTTACCAAGATTAAAATTGATTTGCTGCCAAAACCTCTGGTGAGGTGGTGAAGGTTGAGGCTGAATTGCTCTTCTGAAAGGTAGCTGCTCTCCGATGAGCCCCTGACCAAGGGGCTGCACATCAGCAGCAGTAGGTGCTTGCCAAGTGCTTCTGCAAAGGACAACTAAACCCTTTTATGTGGCAGAAGACAGGGAGGTGGAAGAGGTGACCACAGCCCTGGTGAACCCCAGCACATCTGCAGAGGAGACCTGAGTGGCAGGGACCGTATCCCTGAGCCTGGTGCCCTGCCAAGGAGCAGAAGACTGGCCTGGCATCACACCACAACTGTCTTCTCTAGCCCAGCCTGGTCCTGCAGCTGTTCCCTGACAGCCACACCAGCAGTGATGCAGAGTTGTTGGGATGAGTTTTTGTTGCCTAGGGGTTCAGTTCCTCTGACCAAGTCAAATGGGATCCAGCCAAATACCTCTGCAGCCCATTGTCCATCCCACAGGGACAATTCCTGGGAGGTTTTACAATAAAGGAGCCCAACTACTGGTGCTTGAAGTGAGCCCAGTCCCCCGATCTTTTGCTGCAGGGAGAACAACTAGGGGGAAAACCACCTCTCTAACCCATCCCTGCTCCCCTCTCCAGGACCTCCTGGTCCAGCTCCCATGCTGCAAACAAAGGGGCAGGGAAAACCCAGAGAGAAGCAACCTGTAATTTCACAGCACGAGCCCGCTGCATGGACTTAGCGCAAGCGCTCTGGGATCAGGAGACAGGCCAAAGCTGCCCAGTCTCTAACGTTATGAAGAAAAACTCCTCTTTAGCATTTTTCTTAAAGCCTCAGCCCTGGTAACCTTGCAATTACTTCCTAACTGAGCTTTCAGTTTTATTTTTTGAGTTTTTAGCCCCTCTCTACTGCAGAGAAAAGCATGGAGCATTACTCAAATGCTCCCTAAAAGAAAAAAAAAAGAGGCCTCCAGAAATAACCCTACAGCAGTGTCGTTTTCAAAAGCAATATCCCCTTTGAGAACACACAAGCCCCGGTATTTTCTGCCACACGAACAGATGACTGCACGGGCACGAGCCTGCTGCCAGCCTGCGCACCCAGCCGGGGAGCAGAAGGTGTGGGTAGAGCCCACAAGAAAGCAAAGGACACAACCACACACTGGCAAAGCACCATCATGAACACCTCAATTTCAAGCAGGGTTCAGAGCTTGACTGCCCCAAAATCCTCAGCCTCCACAAGCCTCCTGAGAACCCTCGCCTGTGCTGCTCTTCTCAGAGCCTGCAGCCATCTCTAGCTGTCCCAGTTTACCCAGTAAATGTTAATGCTTCAGCAGCTGCAGCGAGGCAGGGATGTCTGCACGGCCAAAAGGCCAGCCCAAAAAATTACATCTGGCAGCTCATCAGGAGAAACAGTGCTGTGAAAACACACAGCAGCAGGACCCCGGCAGACAAGTGTTAACCCTTCACCCTCTCCCAAAGCCCTCATCTTCCCTTTTTCATCTCCTGTTGGCATTTCTGATCCTAAATCAACACGATAACTAGTGTGTCCCAGTTTGCCCAGGAAGGACAGAGCATAAGTTTTGATCCCAGCGCAGGCCAAACGTGGCCTGGTGGTAATGGCGAGGCTGCAGCGAGGGGAAAATTTCATCAATGCACAAATGGAATTTGCCAAGAGGCATTTTAAGAGTCAATTCTTCACACTCCAGTAATTAGAACAATATTATGAAAGAAGGCAAGGGGGCGGGCGGGAGGCAGCGCACACACTGGGACTTGGCTGATGGAGGAAACGGGCTGAGCAAGCAAGCAAGCAGAGTCAAGCGAGGCCTCAAGGCAAGAGCCTTCACGTGGTTCTCTGCAGGCTGGCTTTAAACCAGAAGTTTATCCACTTCCCAGCTGAAGATTTTTCTACACATGCACGCTTTTTAAAGAAAATTCTGAATTTAGATTCAATATGGGTTAATGACCCTGACCCAGCTTCCTTCTGCACCTCAAAAATACCACGAAGGTCAACGGGGTTTTTCCTTTCCAGGCCAATACATTCAAATTCAAGGTCCTGCTACAGACTCTCCCGCTGACTAATAAATCTTTGTGCAGGATCTAAGACATCATAAAAGTCTAATTACATTAGCACTCCGTCCCAAAAATCAAGAGTCCCACAGAGGAGCTGTCGTCTAGCTCTACAAAAAAAATCAGAACAACCCAAACTGTTGCGTTAGCTGATAATGCTTAAAATGAGCTTTCCCATCCAACATCTCCTACAATGGGATCAAACATCCCAGTTGAAAAGCAAACCCAAAGGGAACAGAGCTATGTGCTGGCAGATCAGTCTCTAGATGTCCAGCAGCATCCCTGTGGAACTGGTGGACTCTATTTGCTCCTGCTCCGCAGCGTCCCCTGTGGGTGTCCCCATATTGCAGAACCCTTGCAACCAGCTTTGCCATGTAACATCCAGGAGCCAGAAAACTCATTTTTAAAGAAAAATTAATTTGCTGTGCAAGCCTGGTTTCCGTAAAGACAGCTGGGGAGCAGAACTGAGGCGTGGGGTTCAAGAGACACTGACGCTGTACAATGCTTATTCAGATCTGCTGAAAGCAGCACTCGGCCTGTTCAATTCACATCTGCAATGAACTGTGATCTCAGCTCCGCTTCTGGAGCACAGAGGTCCTTTTGATAAATCTCTGCGTACAGGGACTACAGCACTATTTCCGCATGAAAGAAATATATTCAGTTTGGGTTTTTTTCCCCCCAAGAATCTTCACAGTCCACTGGCTTGGAAGACCGAGTTTCTCTTTCCCATCGAAGAGCTGTTGCACCTCATCAAACTCAGGTACATCCCTGGGACAGCAGTCAGCGATGCTCCACAGCCGTCTCGCGCCCCAGCTCTCAAAGCATTTCTTTTCAATTAGTCCTCCAGCATCATCTCAGCTGCTTTGCCTTCTCCATATGCCCAGAGGAGAGTGCCACAGGAACACTCCTGACATCACACCCTGTGCTTGCACAGAAAATTCGCCCTCTGGATGCCCAGCTCTGCTAATTAGTGTATGCTCGTAGCACCACCAACACAGAAAGGTTTGTGCATGGGGGAAAGCCTTTGTGAAGTTTTCTCAAGGAGAAAAATGAGCAAAGCTTTTCTTCGACAAACCTCCGGCTTTGCATCAGCTCTCTCCAGATATATGTTTGATGTTAGGTGCCCAGAACCAAGAGAGACAGAAGAGTATGCCCATATGGGAGCTGCTACTCTGTGTTAGTGACATCCATTGCATCTTCAAGGACTGTACAATGCAAATATCTGCACAACAGCCTCCCTGCTCATATTGGTAATTAACTGTCTTCAACAAGCTGACTCTTAAAGGACATGGGATGGCAGCAGTCCAGGGCACAGAATTGCTGGACCTGTCACTGCTCCACAGCCACCACTCTGCAGGGCCTGGACAAACTGCTGCTTTGAGGACCACATGGACATACAGACCACTCAGAAGTCATACACTGCCTAAGGTGTCCTCACTGCTCCATCACACTCAGGGTTTAGCCTCTGGCAACACAACGGGGCACTACACAACAGCTTTGAGGTCCTTCATGAGCTTCACATCAGGTAGATGCTCCGGCACTGCCCAAAGTCAGGGTGATGTTGGAGGTGGCAAGTGGGAGAGATGAAGAGTTGAAATAAGTTGCAGGAGCTGCAGAGAAGGTGCTTTGCATCAGTAGCTGGCACCAACATTAAGCCTCACCCTGGGATTAGGATGGGAGACACTATCACCCCACATCCCAGAACTTGCAAACTGCTGGCTCTAACTGATGTGTTACTTCCAAGCCATTTGCACATCACTCCTTCCCCCAAAGTATTAACCACCTTATTCAAAACTTAAGTAACAGGCTGTGAAATCCCCACCATCTGTTAGCCAGGGAGAAATCTCCACCGCAGCTAAATCGGCCTCTCCCACACAAGCCTTACTCATTAGTAGCAATGACTGCAAACATTTACCACGTCCACACCAGCTCAGAAATTCCTAAAATTACAACCAAGAGGCCTGGGAGAGGAAACCCTGACAAATGGCACTGAGCACAGCGTGCCCACATCATTAGCTTCACCCAGGGCACATTAAGGCTGCTTTCTTGCTTCCATGGTTATGCTTTAATATGTAATTAGAAAGAAGAGAACGATGACGAAGAGGAGAACGTCTCACACGCTCGCCTTTAGGACTGAGAGGGTAAATGGAGTGGCTGCAGCATCACGTTGAGCGTCAGTAACTGGGGCAGCGCGGCCAAGGGCTGCACAGCCACGCTCACCACAGTCGCCCCATCTCCTCTCTGCACCAGGTTTGGAGCCAGGCAAGGAAGGGTCTGAGAGAGCTGGAAAACACAAGTATCTTTCCCCAGGAGAAAGGCTCACCCTTTTCCAAAGGGAAAAGCATAATTAAGGTAATTACACGACCCTTACAGGAGGTTTTCAGATGTCCTGATCATGCTGACCTCACCTGTGATGCTTAGAGAGCAGCTTTTGTACAGCCTATCAAGGGAATGGATCCCTAACAGTGCTGCAGCCGCAGATCCCCCAATGCACCCAGCACAGGCCCTGCACAGACAGACAGATGAACCGACTGACCTAACCCCCTGCAGCTCTGGGATATCTCTCATCAAGTTTTCCAGCCCTTTCTCTCCCGTGTATATACAGCAACCCCCAGCCTGTGGGCAGAAGGAACCCCAAAGTTTTGGGGACCTTTTGGAGGAATATTTCATCTCTGAAGGGAAAGCAGAAACAATCCACCCTGCCTGGAAGCCCTCTGAGAACAAACGAGCAGCTCGTTCTGCCAGCCAATGGAACAAAATAGGTTGAGATGCTTTTTTATTTGTTTGTTTTCCTTCCTTTAACTTCCCCCATGAAGAAGCATGAGAAGATGAGAAGCCTCCCCCATCACACCAGGGTGAGGACAGCACTGCTTTCTAAAGCCACCCCTCGGGTAGCCAGGATCAGCTGGTCACAGCCTCAGCGACCTGAAGTCCCTCCAAAGGTGAGAGACCGAGACTGGGCAAGAGATGGGGGTGCAAAGAGCAAACCTCACCGAAACCACGCTCTGCTGAGCCACAGAGCTTTCGACACATGCTGTGTGCACTGTTTATTCACTGTGAAACATTAACATTTCCCCCCCAACAAGTGACTTTGCCCAAATGCAAAGCACCGCTCGAGCAGGAGCATGGCCCCACACTCACAGACCAAAGCCTGTCTCCCTCCCAGCACCCCAGGCCTGGATCCTTTCCCAGGATATGCTGGAAAAAGGCACAGGACATCCAAAAATCCTCTTGTCATCGGAGCATTTGTGTGCACAATTATATATCCACATGCTAACTTGTACCAACACCTTTCTTGCCCCAAGAAGAACCTCAGTCTCCTACAGAAGTTGTATCCCCCACCCCGTTTTCCTTCTGGTTCTCAGGCAAGATGCTCAGCAGAATGACCCTGGGCACTGGCACTGGTGCAGTTCAGCTGTGCCTGGATTTTCAAGCTGACAGTTTCACTTCTTGCCTATTTCTACTAAACCATGGTTATACCCACACGTTCATCTGCTTCAAGAAATGTTAATTACTATCTGTAACCAAAGCATTTGGCCTTGGGACAGTATCACAGCCAGACGCTGCAGTTCCATGAGGCTGAGAAACTGCAGAAAAAAAGCTGCACAAGCTTTTCATGAAGAAACAGAAGAGCTTGTTATCAAACAAAAAAATTCCTTGTATTCCAAGGCTCCCTTAAGCAATTTTACCTGGGATGGATTTCCTCCTTTCCCTGAAGTACACACATCCCCAAGAGTTAAGCTCAAGTGATGGCAGATGCACTAATTGAGCACCAAAGACATACAAAGACTGACTTTGCCTGCTGACATCTTTCAGTCACGATGACGCTCACTGTATCATTAAGCCTCAAATGTTCGATGACATAAAGGAAAACCATCTTGATGGGTTCAAACAAAACCAGGCATTTTTCAAACAATAGGTTAAAAAACCCTCTCGGGTCACCCAAAAAAACCCCTGGCTTCTTCCCCCTCCCTTTTTTGGGGATATGGACTTTTTAAGTGTTTTACTAATCACAGGTTCTTCAAAGGAGTTTAAAAAATAAAAAATTAATCCTTTTCTCCCGATTCTTGTCTAAAATTACCACAGGGAGAGCTCAAGACAAATCAAGATGGTAAAGGAAAATCAATTTCATACACATTAAGGGTATACATTTATCCATGTCCTGATCAATGCCTGGGATTCTTTGCATGTTAAAACACTTCAGTCGCTGTTTAAGGCCCAAGAGCAGAATTCTCCCAATCCAGACTTTGGGAGTTATGAAAGATGCTGCCTGTACTTGTTTGATCTGAAACATAAAACCCCTTAATGTGACCCCTTGAAAAAATACTGGGGAAAGCAGCCAAGAAATAAAATTCCGAGCAGGAATGTTTCTGGCTCCACTGAGAAGCTGCACATCTATAAACAGACCGGATTTGTAAGTAGGGGAGAGAGGAAGGGGAAGAAGCAGAGCAAATTTGCCAGAGGACAGCTAAAAGCTTCTGCAGCAGGGAACACTGATGGGCCACCAGCACTGGTGCCCAGCTCCTGCCCTCACCCCAGGACCCGGTTGCTGGAGCATCACATCATCATCTGCTCTGCTTGGACACTGGGTTCTGGAGCCCATGGCCAGCATGAGCCTTGCAATCCCATACACGTGTGCCAAGACCTCACAGCACCACTCCTCCATGCTCCCAAAAGTCCAAGCAGCTTTGCAAAGCTGCCTTAAGTCTCACTGAGATGTTTGCTCCTGGTCCTACTCAGCAATGCACCAAGCCAAGGAGCTGAGCTTTTCCCCAGGAGAGGTTCAAGGGTGCACAGCAACCCCAATCCAAACACTGCAACGAGCTGAGAAACCACAGGAAGGGGTCTGATGCTGCATGGCGCTTCTTGGCAGAGAACCCAGCCCTTCAGGCAAATGGGGGTGTCTGCTTTAAGCCATGCAGCATCCCACCAGCCCTGGTCCTGCGCAGAAGATGGCTGCAAGCAGAGACCCTCCTCCCACAGCACTGTCAGGAGCCCAGTACATCCCTTCTCATTCCAACAGGGGGTGACACCAGAGCCACAGCTCGGGGGTGCAGCTTCCAGCTGCCCTGCCCTGGTAAAGCCCAGTGGTTTCAGAGAGCTTTAGGATGCAACAGAAGCCTACATGTTCTCAGTGACATGCTGCCCATGCATGATTCCAGGCTGCAGTGCTGTTACCAGCCCCAAAGGACACAAAATAATTCCAGCAGGGGCCCTTTCGACATCACCTGCGACAGGCAGCAGCAAGAGGCACAGCCCCCAGGTATCTCAGGGCAACACTCAGAGCAGTGCTGGGAGAAACTTCCAGGATTCAGCGCCAGAAAACGTACGTGACTGGAGGTGTGGCAGCACCCACTGCCCCTCTGACAGCAAACACTGCCCTGGTGACAGTCCTGCGTGCAGAAAGGCAGGAGGCACTGTCTGGTTCACGCCTGACTAGGCACAGAAATGTGCAATTTCACCTGCCCTGCGTTTTGGGGAAGTTCAGTGTCAGGGTTTCCTGTACACACTTCTAGCGTTTCGGCTGAAAACATCTGCTGGACACGCAGCACCTGCTAACACAGACCCCAGGAACCACAGCTCGTGTCCTGACAGCGCAGGGGAGCTGGTCATCACCCCACATCTGACAGCATCGCCCAGGACTGACCTGCACCATGGGTGATACTGAGCTCGGGACATACAGAGTATGCAACAAGCAGGCCCCCAAGCCCCAATGAACCCTTGATGATGGCAAAGGGGAAGGCGGGGGTAAACCCAAGCCATGCTGTTCCAGTCTGCTTTTGCCATTTGTAGCCTTCATCTCCACATCCAAGTCTCCAGGACAATTCCAATAAGAGCATTTAAAACACGGATGGTTCAAAACACCCACTGCCCTAATGTCAACCAGCACAATGGGACCAGACATCACCTGCAACACAGAGTTAACTATTAACCAGGTTCCTGGTTCCTTGTGTGCGATCGCTCATACAAAGCTCTCTGCAGGTTCCTCTACTGCTCTCTCAGGAATTTAAAAAAAAAAAAAAAAGACATTTCAACCAAAAAAAATCATGCACCCCCTTCTTTTGGGGACTTTTTCTCACTTCCCACCCCACCCGCTGCACACACACTGCACAAGTGACACAGCAATCTGAAACGTTTCCATCTGCCATAGGATCCTTTTCCTGACACACGTCCAAGCACCACGTCAGCAGTCATCTGAGTAACTGGCACAGAGGAACACAACAAGGGAAGGTCTGTCCGTCCGCCCAGTCCTCTGGGGATTTGGAAATAACCAGGAAGCGAGGCAACAGCCGCAGATGGGATGCTGTGCTTGGCTGCCTGGAGCACCACAAAATGCTCCTCTCTCTGGGCTGCTATCCCTTCATAGACTCAATGGAAAACTGTGGAAAAATGCCCCCCTTGGAATTTGTTCTCAGCTCCAAGAGGTCAGGAAAAATCCCACCAAACCCCATCTCAGCTGTGGGAGGGCAGGTGGTGGGCTTGCTTTCTAACAGCACCAAAACACAGCCATTTACCTGAAAGCCTTGTGACTCTCAACTACACATATAATTTCATATAAATCTCCCCTTTATTCATCTAAATCCTCCCTTCCCATCCACCCAGGCTGTGTTAAAAAGGCACCCTTCGAAATACTGCTGCAGGGACACTGACTTGTATGTGAAGGTAGAGACGATGGAGGGAGGGGAATTCTCAGCAGAGAAACAGAAACACAAACCGTCGACTCTCAGTTATTAATCCCTTAAGTAATTCTGGCAACCCTCCCTGCCTTCCTATCTGAAACCAAGCAGAAGAGTCAGTTTCCTGACTCCCTGGCAAGAGGGTGTTGTGCTTATGTGTCAGAGAGGGACAGGGAGATGGCAGCAGCAGCCAGCCTCCGTGGCCGGCATGGTGGGACCTCTCGGTTTGCACATTCCCCCACCCCAGGGTGCTTGCTGGGGATGCAGCTGGGCACAGACCTGCAACAGCATCTAGCAAGGGCAGCCCAGATCCCCCCAGAGCTTTCGAAGAGGGCTCCATGCTCTTCAAGGATGAGATGCCCTTACACCAGAAATTATTCTGAAGTCACAAATGCCTTGGAGAAGGAACCCATCACTCAAACTGGGACGGTACCAGCACAGCCCCTTTGCAGCTCTCCTGTCCTCCCTCACCAGCGAAGTGGCTCTTGCCAGCCTCCCCAGGACACACGTCTCCTCCCCAGCACTGCAGACATGCAAGATGAGCCATGCACAAGTCCTCCATCTGCCACCCACAAGGCACCATGTGCCAGTAAACCTTGGTGGACCCAATTAATTGAGAGGGAGGGTTGATGCAGACCTTCCTCCTCCAAGGCCTGCTCAAGCCGTGAGGTCGGGGCAGCTCCTACCAACCTCTGGAGCAGAGCCAACAGAGTGGAAAACACCACTTTAACCTCAGCATTGGTATCTCCTCATTTTCTGACTGACCTGTGAGCAGCTTCCCTTTCTCATTTTTAGAACAACATCATTTTGCACAGCAGGTCAGGGTAGGGAAGACCCTGAACCTTGCCAAAAGGCTGCTTCTAACAGTGCAGGAACTTCCAAAGAAAATCAGGACAATTAAACACACATCAGGAGAGCAGAGAGGGGTGGGAGGCTAATAAATGGCATGCCCCACAGGTTTATGAATATTTGAACTATATTTCTCAAAAAAAAAAATATATATAGCACATTGCTGCAAGTCCCTGAAAATGAGTAACTCCCCTTAATGAACCTTGCTAGGATCACGCTGACTAATAGAGTGATAAAGAGTTTAATATTTATGTACATTTTATCTCATTACAGTTAGTGCCAATAAATTAGCAAGTCCAATAAGAGTTTCGTTTTATACTGTTGCTGCTATTAACTGCACATGAAGTACAATGCAGACAGCACACCGTGCACGAATGGTGCAGCCAGGGGCCAGGCTGGACCAGCAGAGACCACACAGCAACCCCGTAGAGGATCCCAGTCCTGCAAGACCAGACCCTAATTAGGGGTGAGGCAATATTAACGGGGGTTTTCTTCCTTGGGGTGCTGCGATACTTCTGCATCCTGCAGCGGGGAGACAGCCACAGGTGGATTTTGAGCCACTTTAAAGGGATAAGATCTAAAATACGTAAAAAGACCAAGAGCCAACTGGTTGAAAACAACATCATGATATATTCTTAAGGGGTCCTAAAGGGGTGCAGCCAGAAGCACAGGTGGTCAGCATCTCGGGTCACTTTTGGGTACCTCTGTCCTGAAACACAGCATACCCCTTGTCACAGGGGGGGGACTGCTTAACAACTGGACATCGGGGAAAAAAATCTGGCTGTGAGCAATTTAAAGTGGCCTCTCAGCTCCCTTGGGTAACTGGGAAACACTGCAACCGAGATTACAAGAACCATGACGCACTCACTTGGCAAACGCCTGTGCTTGCCAATTACCCAGCATCCCACAAAGGCAGAGATGGAGCTTTCAGCTCCACAGGGATTTCAGCTGGAGAAGCCCACATGGTTTTCGATCCCATTTCGACAGCTGTTATCCCAGTGACAATAAGGAAGTGGGAATTTCCCAACCTTTATGCTTGGGGAATTAGCAAACCCGAGGATAAAACCCCACGTCCCTGGAGTTGAGCAGCCCCTGACCACTCTTGCTTCTTTGGAGGATGCTCCATCCATCCTTTGGCAGCTCCTCCTTGCTGAAGCCCCAGCTCAAAAGCCAAAGAGAACTATGAAAAACTCTCTCAGAATAACAACCAGTCAAGGGAAGGCTGAGGGATCTGATTTTTCTCCCTCTTCAAAAGCACTAGTGCTTTTCTTACACAGAGAAACCCTGAAGGACCTTGTAAATTCCAAAGGATGTGTCCTCTATGTATAGTTTGGCACCAGGCAAACAGGAGCCCCTGCCTTTCTCCTCAGTAATTACATGGCAGCAAACCCAAACGCTATTAGTAATTGCTGGCTCACTGGTCTTCTGGTTTGGAGGAGAGAAATCACTACTGAAGTGGCATCCAGAGAGCAAACACCCAACGCCACTCCACCAAGGTTTCCATATAATCAAATACACAGACTCTTACTGTGCTCCTGCACAGCTTAAGCGCCTTGTAACCAAAAAAACACCATTGATCTAAGTAATGAATAGCTCCAGGAAGGATTTTTTGTGTGTGAAGTCTGTGTTTGGCCAGTGGGAACACAGATTAGACACTCCTTTCACCCTCGCTGTGACTCAAAACGGAAAGGCGCTTTGGTCAACAGTGGATTTTGCAGCCCCCTGTTTATTTGCCTTACCACTGTTGAACATGGATCTGAGGATAATGTGGGAATGAAAGGTGGCACAGACAATGGGGATGTTTTGATAGGCTTCCAGGGGGATTTGGGGTGGTGCAGAGCTGAACGGCTGATACATACCCCCTTCTCCCCCCACACTGATAAAAAGCTGCATTGGAAAAGATCAGCAAGCTTTTTGTACAGAGAACATATGGCTCCCAAACCCTACGTAGGCTTCTAAGGCTTTATACAGGGTTGAAGATGACAATGCACATGAAAATAAGCAAAATCCAGGCAATTCCTCAGAAGTTTGAGAAAAGTTTCTTTTGCAAAGTCACCTAAACACCTAAATTTTCATGGGGTAAAAAGGGAATGCAAATCACCTCCCCTCCCCAGGTCACAAACTGAATGTCCCCAGAAAAACTGAAGAGGAGGAGGCGGGGGAGGAATAGGTGTCCCATAAGCAGATTGAAAAAGAAACCAAACCGTGTTGAGCTGATGTGCTCCAGCAGCATTTAAATGCCAGGCTCTATTAACAGGCATCACAGGCAATTTGAAACAGCACAAAGCAAGAGACAATGTGACAATAAAGCAGCGTTTTAATTAGCAGCGGTTCTTTCCCCAGCCCAAAAGGTTCCTTCTGTGCATTCATATTCCCCAAACAACAAAAGCCTCCTTGTATTTCATAAATCAAAAAACTCATAAAACAAGCCCCTGCAATTGCACATTCCAGATAATGGTCCAGAAATAAATTAGGCAATAAATATCAAATAATATATCCCCATCAGCAGTAAAAATATACTCTTTGGATAATCAGAAGAGAAGATGCCTTCCAGCAGTTCATGCCGGGTACCTCGAAATAGGTAAAACAATAGAGAGCTTTAATAAATCTTTTAACACCTTTGCCACACAAGAATATAGCGATTGTCCTGCGTAATAGCTTCCCTGAGCACAGTATCCATCAGGATAACAGCACAGCACTGATGCTGTTCATGTCAAAAGCGAGGGTATGGAACAACAGCTGCTTGTCAAGATCCTGTAGGATATTCCTCCCTTGCAGCTGGGTCTCATCCTGCATCCAGCATCACCTGCCTGTCACAGCAAAACACAGATACACACTCTCTCCTCTCCTGTCCAGGTGAGATGCAGCACAAACCCAGCTCACAAACAAACTCAGGAACTGCTGGGAGGAAGACACCCAAAACCTCAAACATCTGTCAGCAACATTTCGGGGACTAACTTCACCCCGGTGTGAGATTTCCTGAGCCCCCTGGAAACACACCAGCCACATCGCAAAACCCATGGTCATTTCCATAAAGCCAGTTTGCTTCCAGCCAGGGAAGGACTGCGGAAGGTCTGCACCCCTGGGCAAGGTCCGCATCTGCACCGGGGCAAAACCAGGGTTCCTTGCCATGGGGTTTGGTACAAACTCTAGTCCAGGCTTGCAGTGAGGGAAACACGCTGCTGGGGATGCAGGGTTCAATCCCTCAGGCTGGTTTATGCAGAGCAGAGATGATGCTTAATGCCAACCTGAACACGCTGTGCTCATCAGGAGCTCATGGAGACAGAGTGGCTTCACCCCAGTCACCCAGCAAAGGCAGCAGGAGGAGGACACATTCCCCAGGGCTGCAGGCTCTTGCAACCTCTCTTATGGACACATCGATACAATACAGTGATTTCCCCCCAAGAAGAGACATTTTCTCTGTTCAGAGACTTTATAATTTAAAGCAGGGAGCATGAAGGCTTGATCTCCACTAAGGACACAGCAGAACCAACCCTAGATACGCAGGCTAACAGGGGAGCCAGTGCTGAGTGCATGGGTCAAGGGTGCAGGAGCTACTAAGAACACCAGAAAGCCTTTATATTCCCATCCAAAACCAGCAGCACAAGGCTGGAGAACCACCCAGCGCCAGGACCATCACTTCTCAGAAGTTAACTCTTACCTTTCCAAAATCCCGCACATCAAAGAGGTCAAAGGGATCAAAGAGATCGCTGTTTCTTAACCCAAATTTGTCGTGACACACTTTTAGGAAGGTTCGGATGTTCTTCAAACAGAGGAACTGGGGGAAACAAAAAAAGAAAGGGAGAGGAGGTGAAAAAAAGTCAGCAAGACAGGCACAAATTTAAACTTGAGATTTACTGAGTTCAATTCACACGCAAGACCAGTTTACAGGGACTTCGAAACTGGGACTGAGAAGCCATGGCTGGGTTTATTTGTTGTTGCTGAAGATCTCAGGCTGCTGGCGCCCTGTGAGGGCTCCTGTGTTCTCAGCTGTGCACCAGAAACAAAACCCCAGTTTGAAAAACAAGTTTCACATAAGGTAACACTGGAGAAAGGCTGGAAAACTCAAGCCAGGACATTTCCCTTTCAAGGTCAAAGCCAGATATAAACTACAGCTGATGTTCTACAGAAGCCCAGCGTTGGACTTTTAACCATTTCCAGCATGATCCCATTAGGTTCCCTGCAGAAGGGACAGGCGTTGTATGTCTGGCTGTACACATGTCTGTACACACATTCCAAATGGGAGATCAGGACAGCGAAAATTGGGATTTTTTTAAATTTAATTTTTGTATTATTTTTGCTCTGGGGTACAAAATAATTGACAACTTATTCATGTAACATTTGCTCCCTTGCCCTTGCCTCCCCCCCCCCCAGATGCTGCAGGCTCCACAAACGCTAACAGATCCACGAACCATCAACCAGCTGCAATCCCAGTAAGCAGCTCCCAGTCCTGAGGCTCAGCCACAGAAACCCAGCTCCAATCCCGTTCCTGAAAGCTGGGCATTCCCTAGGACTGTTTCCACAAAGCTTTGCTCATCTTTAACCTTAGCCCAGGCGAAGAGGCTGAAATCTGGGAACCACCCTTGGTTATTCAGGTTATTCCACTGCTGGCAGGGCAGCATGAGCTTTATCTTTCAAGACAATCCTGCTGCTAACTGTAGCCGTAATTCCTCATTTGTTTATGAGAGGTGGGGATTTTGAAGCCTGGGGACTCGCATCAATGGTTATGCCTCTCAGCACAGGGGCTGGGTTGCTGGAACAGGCTGCCCAGAGAGGCAGTGGGTGCCCCATCCCTGAGGGTGTTCAAGGCCAGGTTGGATGGGGCCCTGGGCAACCTGGGGCCTGGAGGTTGGTGGCCCTACCTGTGGCAGGGGGTTGGAACTCTGATCCTTGGGGTCCCTTCCAACCCAGACCAGTCTGTGATTCTATGATTCTACGAGCAGAGTAAAAAATCCGCTCTGTTTTTGCAGCTGCATCACCTACATCTTTCATCAGGACAAACTGACTCTGCTGAGCAAGCCACTTCATGTCGCTTCGTTCCGCAACCTCACGCTATTCCACAAGACACCTTCCATTTATTCCTGCATTTTTAAGCAGTTCTTTTCTTTATTTTTTCCCTCCCAGCAAATTCCTCACAAATACTTACAATCTGGATGCATTTGCTACATAAACCAACCCTCTACGGGAGTGAATCATCCCCACGTGACGAAGAGCCACGGGATGCAAACCGCCCTTGGTTCGGTTCGCATGGAGTCGGGTCAGTGTGGTTTGGTCACACAACATCAGCTCCACTCCCTGAGTGGCCATCAAACCAACAGCAGTGCAAAAACACTGCTCCCAGACTTCACTGAGAGTTCAGAACAGTGTAATACAGCTTAATTTCCTGTTAATTAGAAGGATCAAAACAGAGTCTTTGGGGCCATCGCATCTCCACAGACGTGACCATGACGCTGTGTGTTGGTATTGTCGTACTTGGGATTATAGGTGAGGTTGGTGGTGATGGATTAGTAAAACTTCCTCATTAAAAAGAAGCTGGTTCCACCAACACTAAGAAAGAAATAACCTCTTACCCTCTCCCCTCCTCTACACCAAACCATAGCAGAGCTCCCCCAGCACGGGACATTCCCATCACATCAAAACCTTCTTGTTAGACAAGCAAACGCCGGAGGCAGAAACCGAAAACAATTGTGTTTTTCTAGGGCATTCCTCTAGCCGACACAAACACCGCCGTAAATACAATCTGTCTAGACTGAGAGGTTTTTTTGGAATCGCTTTACAACCCCCTCTTGCTGATACTGGTTATTTCATAACTTTATCTCCCGAGTCTCTGTAAGAATTTACACCCTGGGCAAACCGGCTGCCTGCACCAGGGAGGAGGGGGTTTCTGCTGTGCTGCTGTCCTTTCGATTTCAATTTCCTAGCACATGTTTATTTTAAATCTTTTGAAGCCTCCTAGTTTTGAACGTTGATGACACAGGATAAAGCTGGGATTCCATACTGCAAGAGGCAAACCCCCTCCACAAAGCTGCTCCCCTGCCTTCTGCTCCCCACCTCCCGCTTGTCCCATGGCTGGGGAGGCAGCAGAGGTTGATGAGCTTGGGAATGGCAGACTGAGCTGATGCTCAGCCACACAGAAGGCACCTGATGGATGCAAAACCCCAAATGCTCTGCACATTGCCTCTGTGGTGGGAATTCCTGGAAACCTCAAAGCTCCCACAACCTCGTTCCTGAAGGATGGCAGAAGTACCTCATGCCCGAGGAAATACAGTTCCAGCCCCTCTGCCACAGGCAGGGCCACCAACCTCAGGCCTGGAGCTACACAAGGTTGCCCAGGGCCCCATCCAACCTGGCCTTGAACACCCCCAGGGATGGGGCATCCACCACCTCTCTGGGCAGCCTGTTCCAGTACCTTGCCACTCTCTCTGTAAAGAACTTCTCCCTAATATCTAAACTAAACCTTCCCTCCTTTACCTTCAATCCATCCCCCTTGTTCTATCATTATCTGCCCTTTTAAAAAGTTGATTCCCCTCCTGTTCCTCTGCTCCCTTCAGGGATGGGAAGGCTGCAATGAGGTCCCCTCGCAGCCTTCTCTTCTCTAAGCTGAATAAGCCCAGCTCCCTCAGCCTCTCTTCGTAGGGGAGGCATCCAACTGCCTGTGCTCATCCCATACAAATCCAGAAGGCAAGGTGCCCTCAGCAGTGCATGGCCCTTCCCACAGCTCCAGGCGACGGCTACAAAAAGCCACCCAGCACCACCACCACACAGACAAGCATCCCGGAAGAATCCGATCATCTGTTACTGAACAGGTGTGATGTCAAACACAATGAGCCAGCACAGCAGCACCACGGACCCACTCCACTAGCGAGGAGCTAGCAGCAGAGCGAGGCCACCACATCACCCATGAGGAAAGCCACAGCTTGGTAACTGGAAGTAGGTTTTCACCTCACTCTTCACGTGCAAGAAGTCGGGGTGGGTACGACCCACGTGCGGGTGTTGGGGGAACAGCTTATTCCTGCACCATCTCCCTCTCACCAATGTGCAAAGTGTCTTGCTGTGATTGTGCTCGTGGGCATTTCGAGGCTGGTTTACTGTTGATGGAAGATCACGAATTGTTGGCTTGATAGTGTTACTCAACAGCCACGCATTAGAATTCGCTACAACTGAATATGAGCTGTGCCGAGGCCGTTTTATTTACCAGTCAATCACACCTTGGACGAGTAAACACTCCACAGGAGAAAGGGAGAGAGGGAGAAATCAATGTTCTCTGTGAGACTCATTCACCACCTGCCAGGTCCAAAATCAATGGTGTCATTTATACGCTTCAAGCGAGACCAGCACTGAAGCAGGGCCCTACAACCTCCCTCGGTATGAGGGCCAGTGGGAGCCCAAGCACTGCACACCCCAAGCCCTGCCAGCACCCTCCTTTGCACCCAAACCCACCTCGGTACACACCAGCCATTGCTTCTGGGGATAGATACCACCAGCAACCAGGATGTGTGCTCTGGAAAAACACCCCAGAGACCACAGCATCTTCCACAGATAGCAGCACGTCCCACCATGCCACTGGCCAGGCTCCAAAAGCAGCCATGGCACAAATCCTCAGCTCCCTGGACACAGGCAAGCCCATCCACAGCACTTTGGAGCACTGTGTCCCCAGGAGTGAGAAAGTCACCCAGTATAACAAAACATCTTGAAGCCTGCCACTGATATGGGAAAAGCCCAGGGTCATCTCTGACCTCAACTCTGAGGCCTGCAAGGAGCCCAGCACTACAGAGGGGCAGTGGCAACAGCCTAGCTCCTGCCATCAGCAGGGCAGAAGAGCCCCACCACCAGCGCTCACCCAGTTTCCCAACAGCATCACTTATTTTTCCAACACTCCACAGTGCTGTACAGGGAACAGACTACTCTCAGCACTGTCCACAATGCCCCAGCCCTGCAGAAACATGCTTTGCAGAACGCAGCGGCTGTGGTTTCGGCAGCTGCGCCTCAGCCACACTGGTGCACGCAGTGTGGCCAGCAGCCCCCAGCGCTGGGACACACTGGCAACTCCTCAGTAGCTTCTGGGATGGTTCCTTTTTAGCTCATGACTATTTGCTTTATCGGGTTCAGCGAGTTTAGAGACGCCTCAGATAATCTCTGCGTGCAGGAGCATCATCGCTGACGAGTTCTCACCACAATGCAAACTTATCCTGTGACGCCACAGAAACACTGGAGAAGCTTTTGGTGGAGACTGAGAAAGGGACAATTTGATACTTGGGATAACCCTGTGATGCACAGGGACACTCACTGGGTGCTTGGCAAGGATGTGCCCAGCCACCCAAAGCTCCATTCCTGCACCCCCAGCGAGCCCCGGGATGGGAAGGGCAGGTCAGATGTTTCTGCACTTGGGAGCAAGGCAAGAAAGGTGCACAGCAGCTCAGCACCTCCATCCTCCTCCCTCCCCCCGTTATAGTTACTACCACCCCTCCCTGCGGTCCCCGTATGACTGGGTGCCCACAGCACCTGCACTGACTAGACAGCAGCCATCTCAGATGCAAATTCATCAGAAGAGATGCAGCTACTCGAGCGCATTGGGGTTCAGTTGGAAACCGTGCCCAGCCTTGGCAGAGCTGATGGCTGGCTGGAAAGCTGTGTGTGTTCCTGCTTTGCTTTGAGCAGCTTTGCTCAAGGGAAGTGGCACAGAGGCAGACAAAAAGCTGGTGAAGGCAACAGCATTTGCTCAGCAACCAAACTGAGGTGGGGTCTAGAGGATGCTCATGTGGGGTTTGGAGCAGAGCCTGGTCTCTGCATTTGGGATGGCACAAGGGAGGGAGATGTAAGGCTTGGGAGTCTCCAAGAGACATTTAGTATCGCGATAAAACATGGAGAAAGGAAGGAAAGGGGACACCTGATTTGTCTGGCGGGGCAGGATCATGCAACAGCTCACAGCTTTTCGGGAAGGGCCTTTAGGAGTGCCAGTGGCTGCCAGCAGCTGGGGTCAGTGCTCCAGGGGAGGAGCAGGGCTGCACACAATAGCACGTGCTGAACCATGGCCAAAGCCGTGGGCTTGAAACGGGTCCTGCAGCATGCAAGGAATGCCGCAGCTCTGCGCTTGAGATAACCCACTGGCGAATGACGACAGTAACTTTCTTTAGCGTTTCCTGACCATGATGTCAGATTTCCTCCCATCTCATGGCCGGCACAGCTTGAAAGCACCAGACAAAGAAGTCAGTCTGGGACAGGGAGCTGTAAGCATCTGCTTATCATGGCTTTTGCAAACGGAGAAGGGAAGGTCTCTCATTGAGGGGGCACATCATTTGCAACCATCAACGGGGAAACGAGTATCCCGTGGTGTAAACCTCCTGAGAAAGCTGAAGGATGCCTTTCCGAATCATGTCCAGCTCCCCTGTGTTACTCTGACATTGCAAAGGGGCATCCAAACTCCCTTTGCTTGCTCCAAAGTCAAGAGTGGGAAGAAAGTCCAAGAGCGTCCAAGTACCCAGTGGGAACTTCAGAGCTGCAGCCAACGTCCCTCAGCATTTAAAGCTGCACAAATCACAACCTTCATCTCATCTCCCCAAATGGCTCTGCCCCATCTAGCTCAGCTCCACACCAAGGTGTTAAAAGGAGAGATTCGGGAGCCGTAGGAAGAGTCCAAAGCACAAGCAGAGCTCATGTCACCCTCCACCAGCAGCACCAAACCTTTGTTCCCTCTCCTGCTTCGCTCTGGTGGGAGGGACCTGCACAGAAACATTGCCCTTCCTATCCACATTCGGATTCAAGTCACAGCTCATCAATTACTTTAGACAGACAGATTAAATTTCGGGTTGTTGGACACCAGATTTATCTATTGAGAAGCGGAGAACGGAATTATTTCTCAAACAATTCAATGCTATTATTACCCCCCATTTCGAAGACCTTCCTATCGCAGACCGCTCACGGGCTGGACAAATTCCACTTAGCGAGACTGATTAATGAGCCCAAAACACTGATGAGTGCTGACCTCCCCCTGGCTTCTCCTTCTCCTCACATCCACCCACCAGCAAGGATCAGCTCTGGGCTACCTCACATCCCATCACGAGGCGTGGGCTCTCGAGGGGAGGAGGTATCTCAGATAACAGCACTACACTCCTCAGCTGGAACCTGGAATACGTATAAAACTGTAACAGATTGTATAAAATATCACCATGGGGGGAGGTCCAGGAACGACCCATTAAACCACACTGAAGGCACGCACCCCAGCTCCAGAGGAATGGCTTTTAACAGGTCACAGCTCACACAGGCATTAACCGGAGGCCCCAGGCTTCCCCCAGAACCCCAACTACTGAAACACAGTGGGGACCAGAGGCAAACACCTCCAAGGTGGCAGACATGAAGAGGACACGGGGAGAGCAAGAGACTGAGCATAAGGTCAAACGATTAAATGTAAATTAGCTAGAGATGCAGAAGAAACGCTCAGCAACACCCTGAAGATGGATAGGACACAACTGGGTCTGTGCTTCTTCTGCTTGCAGGAGCCCAGCATAGTCCCCTCAAGGCTGCTGTCACATGGCCAAGCCCAGGAAGCTACTCTAGGTTTGCTGACCCCAAACTCCTCTCCCCAAGGACTAGCAGGCTTGTTTCCTCCACGACACACGCTCCCTTCAGAGAAAGAAATAGAAAAAGGAAAAAAACCCTAAAAAAATTCAACCCAAAGCATGGATAAAGCCACCATGAGGCAGCTGATGTGTCCGAGAAGATACCATGGGGCTTGAGGAGGGACAAGCACCAAGTGACATCGCCCAGTTGGGAGGAGGGAAAAGTCACAGGAAAGCCCAGATCTTTGCATCCTCCAAGGCAGTTTGACCCCCCCTCAAAGCTTAAAAAACGAGGGCTGAGCCCTGCCCAGCACCACAGCAGGAGAGGTTCCTTAAAGCCGGTGCAATGAGCCAGCAGACCCCAGATCGTGTGGCAGGCAGCAGAGAAGAGCTGCTCAGTGTCTGTCCATCTGTCCATCCCACTGCTGGAGGGTCACCCAGCAGCATGCAGGGGCTTTAAATGAGCGGAAGGAAGCTGCAACTTCCCAAAGAACCCGGCAGAGCTGCAGCTGATCACAGTACTTCCCTCCTTTGTGGAGCCCTCTGAAGCCTGCAAACGTAGGGCTCTGCTGAGAAAGCAGGACTCATTAAGGGAAGGGCTTTAATTGCAATGTCTGGCAGTGGTTTATCAAAGCAGCTTACAGTGTCTGAAGTTCTCGGCTCACACACCTAAGGTGTGGACAGTCCAGAGCTTTTGCCAAACCACCAAAAACCCAGCAGGTCCAACAGTGGGAGCACTGGTCCAAATCCCAACTGTGGGCTCTGGGTTTACATAACCAAAAGCCTTTCTGCTGAAGTTTGAGAAAACCCTAATCAGCCCCCCTGCATTGCATCAGGCTGCTGACTGCCCTTCAGAGATTTATCTTTTAGCATGTCTCTAGGAGCTCTGCAGGACCACTACCAGGAAAAACAAGAGCTTCCTGCAAGATCTGGAGAGCACAAACCCCTGAAGACCTCAGTCTTCATCAGCTCCTCCTCCAAGAGGGGGAATGCCAGGTTTCCCTGATGGAGGACACCACCACTTTGAGCCACGTGTCATCTTGCTGTAAACAAAAGGAGTGTGGGAGAAGCAACACTCCCTTTCCCTTTGCTACCCACCCCAACAGTGATGCCTTTCGGGAGCCGGATGGAGAATGCAGACTCCCAGACTACATGAAGGAAGGGCAAGTGGGTAGTAGGGATACGAATACATCCCTAATGACCCTGGGCAACCTTGAGCTGAAAGATGCCCTTGTGCAATCCCCAAATTGTATCTGCTGATGTGAAACTCCCTCCTTTGGGTGCTCTCCTGCTCCAATAATCTTTCCGGACAGCAGCAGAGTGCTGCATCCTCTGCAGTCCTGTGACGGTGCCTGGGAGAGACAGGAGTTGCATCCCTACAGCCCTTGGATGGGGAACAAACTGTAACAGCCCAGCAGACAGAGCTGGACCATGCACCAGCTCCTCCAGACACCCTCCCCTAACCATACGAATCGAGATTTTAACAAAAGGAAATGAAGACCAGCAGCAGCATCACCACCACGGCTGAGAGGAGAAACACAGCCGAGGGGTTCTGAGGCTCGTCAGTACACAGGCAAATGTAAAGGGGTTTCTTTCTGACTTTCCCATGCAATCCAGGGTTAGAGCCTCTGACTCCAGCTCCCCGATCCGGGCTGTCTCTGTGGTTACTTATCATCAGACTGCCAAGCCCAGGCTTAGCTTTAGCAAGCAGCAAGTTGTGGGACAACACAAAGCTTGGGAGCTGGAGAGCTTGGAAGGATTGCTCAATCTGCCCGCATCTGGCACCCTTACTGGAGAGTCCCCTTCCAAGCTCGTTAAATCCAGCGTTTTCCTCCTCTCACTGGAAGATGTACTGCTCTGTCACGGGAGCTCAGTTAGGAAAGGGAGGGGGAAAGATAAGATGTCTTGGGCTTTATTATTGACATGGAGCCTTCAACTCATATTTGCCTCACCAGGCCTCACACTTCATCACTCATAGAACACGGCCATAGGTAAAAGATGGGATATGTGAGAAAGAATTTCCCGTTATAGCTGGTTGAGAAATGGGATACCTTCCCACGCACTGCGCTTTCAGCAACGAAAACTCAAAACATTTTGGCCAACCCAAAGCTTTAAGACAGGGCTTGACCTGAACCACGACAATCGAATTATAAACACAGAATTCAGCTGCTGCTAAAGAAAATGAGTCATTGCCTAACCGTATATAGCATTACACTGCGATGATACGCTTACAGAGAACTTTCCAAGCGGTCATTGTTCTCCTGCTCCTCAGGCTGGCGCGGGGAATCGGACCGTGATGAACTTCTGACAGGACAGGGATGAGAACAGCTACGCTACGTCTCCAAGATGAGTAAATAGCAGCCAAGTCAGGAAATCAAGCCCTGTCACATCAAGTATTGGGGCCAGACCCCAGAGAGGAAGCTCCAGGCAGCAACCCACAAGCCTGGGCTAGTTCAGAAAGTTCACAGAACTTGTTTTTCTCTTGAAAACCGAGCTGCCCTACAAGCTGCTTGTCTCAGTGATAAGACAAGCTCTGAGACTTTGAAGGCAGAAGTGAACCATAGGGTGGGATGTGAGGGAAGCGCCTGCAATAGCTGACTAAAACTGTCAGAAGAGGCTATTATTAAATAATAAAGCACGTGCACTGAATTAAAAGCCTTTATATCAATTTTCTGAGTCCCATATAAACACCTGTCAGTACCTCCTGTGTCACAGGCCGTCACCCGTTGAACAGAGGCACATCCTCATTTCAGGGCACACCAGTCTCACCACAAACACCAGTACACTTTTCTTTCTTTTTTAAAGCATCCCAAGAAGTCTTGTTTCAGAACTTCTGCCATCAGATCAATAGTACGTATCTGCCAACACCCAAAAGACTTCCCTGGCAAGACCTTACATGGATGCCATCACGTTATTCACGCGTCGCGGGTACGTGTAATTTTTCTCCGTGTAGTAATGGTTTTGGGTGACCCACTTCCAATTAGACTCACTTCACTTTGAGAAAGCCTTGGAAATTACAGCCAAATGTGTTATTTTCCTCGCTGCAAGAAGTGCCAGGTTACCTGCCAGGAAGCAGAAGCGCTGAACGAACCAACCTCCTGACACATCCATCCCACCGAGCTGAAGCAGCGCAGCACGCTGAGGAGCAAGCGTGCCTGAAAAGCAGAAACTCAGCCATGAAATATATTTATAACGCTGCATTTGCTCCAGCTTTTACCTTTTAAATTGGCGATGGAGGTAACAACAGCCTAGAAACAACTGTAAACTTCTGTTGCCTTGAGATTCACAGAGTCTTTTGCTCCAGACAAGTTCAGAGATGAGCTATCATCTCCAGATTCAGTCCTGAAGCACCCAAAGTTGATGCCCAACAGAAGAGTTAGGCATCCCAGAAGACAAAGAAGTCTGCTCAGTGACAGCTGCTGACACACACCACAACACTCTTATACCCGGACTGCGTTATCCCCTGGGCTGTTGCCCAAGCTGTGATCTACCTGCAGATCTCCCTGCAAAGCACTGCAAAGAATGAGGCTGTCAGCTCATCGGCTGACAAGGGGTTCAGTGCAGAGCCGTTCCCAAATGCCACACCAGGGACCAAAGAAGCATTATTAGAAGCAGACAACAAACACTCAGAAAACTCTTGCTTAATGGTACCAGGTAATGATGCTGAAAGATGTCCCCCAGCTTCTCCCTGAAGAAGTAATTAAAACCAGAACACTACTTTTCACATTAGGGGTAACTGATGCAGACCTGCATATGATACCAAGCCTCATTTTGCAGAATTAAGCCCACAATTTGCTTTTAATAGCTCTCTTGATGCTCTTCTGCCTTGTGGCAGTGCGCTGGGGCTTTGCACCAACACCGGCTCCTCACTGCAGAGATGGGGCCATCTCCAAGCTGCTCAGGACCTTCTTCACCCCCAAAAGCAACAGAAACAGGGTAGTGGAGAGTGGTCATCCCACACATTGCTCCACCATATGCAAGCTTCCAGCAAGGGGAGGTAGGAAAGATGGACCTGCACCATAAATCCTCTTGTGCCAGAGGAATTTCAGAGGAAAACTCTCATGTATTTACAGGACCTATAAGCCAGCCCTTGCTTGCAAGCCAGAGGGAGCAACCCAATGCAGAGTGGCTCTCCTGAGCCTCCTGGATAATCAGGAAGAGACAAGCATCATTACAGCAGCAGCAGGAGATGAACCTGATGCTGCCAGCACTGAGAGAAGGAGCCCGGGTGCCTCTGCCAGCCAGCATACGGAGGCTGCTTGTCCTTGGGGATGGAGAACGGACAGGCAGCCCCGAGGCCCACGAGTCGCTCTGGGCTTCTTCCTCTCCTTGGTTTTAAATAATAAATGTTTTTGTTGTGTTTCAGTGTTGGAAAGAGCCAAGGATGCAAACAGGGCGAGCTGGAGAACAGGAAGAGCTTTTTGGTTTTGGTTTTTGCTTGTGGTTTAATTGAGGCTCATCAAGTTCTCTGGCTCCAAATTTCTTCCCCAGATGATGAAGCTGAAGCAGAGTGGCAAAAGCAGGAGTAGGCAACACCACAACCTACCAGGGGTGATTCCCACATGTGAGCCATGCACAGAGAATTGCTCTGGCAGACAGGTTATTAAAAAAAAAAAAACTGTAAAAGAAAGAAAAATAAAAGGTTTTGATCTTAACTGGTTTAGTACTTGTGTATGAAAGCTGACAGACCAGAGCTAGACAGGCACACATGCACACAGCAGCCCCTGGAGCTCTTGCTGAGCACCTGTGCCCACAGGATGGCTCAACCAGACCCAGGGCCCCATGCTCACATCCCCTGTAACGATTAATTTCCATAACGCTCACGAGATGCGAGGCAGGACATCCCCTGACCAGGAGCAGGAGCTTTGGGCAGCGTTGGCACTCATCAGAGTGATTCCAGCCTGAGTACCTCTGTCACCACCAAAGTGAGAGGAGGTCAGGAGACATCTCCAACTTCACAAACACTGCAACTAATAAGCTATTTCATTAGCAGTAGAGCCTCGCTGTATTAAGCCCATCTTTAAGAGCAAGAAAGGAGACCCAGAGCGCTGCAGGTCTTGGAGTGTGTCCCTCTGGGGAGCCCTTTCCCAAGGACAAGACAGTAAATCAGGGAACAGTCAACACAGATTTAGCAACAGCAAGCCTTGCTTGTCCAACCTGATTGCTTTCTATGAAGAAAGAAGGGGGGAGACAGCTGAGGCTGGAGCTGTGGATGTGACACCACCTCCCTGCAGCATCACAGGACTGTGCCGGCTGGCATAGCCCCTGCTATTGCCTGTCAGCCATGCCTGGGAGAAAACTGGTTAAAAAAAATATATCACCTATTTGAAAACACAGAGGGGAAGTGGGAGCGGATAGAGACTAGCTGGGATGAACCCCCTGCATTAAAACCTTTTTTCACCCCCCAAAAAACAAACTCAAGCAAAGTTTCAAATGGTAAAACCACAGCTGAGCACTCAGAACTTCCCCAGCATCAGTTAAAGCCTCCACAAGTCTTCAACAGACTTGTTGGCTCCAAAACCCAACATGGTGTTCTCATAATGACCCTGAACCAATTTCTGTGTCTCAGGAAAGGAAGACCCACCCGTGGTGTTAGCACCCATTTCTCCTACTGCCTCAAGCACCAGCACTGCCTCCTGTGATTTGCATTCAGGGTATCGGTTCCCCTCTCTTTCAGCACGGCAAGGAAATTAATTAACTGAATAGTAACTGTAAGTATCACAAAGCTCAGGAGGCTGAGACAGGAAATCTGAAGGTTAACCATGGCGTTTAATGTATGTGAGAGATAAAAATCAGAATGTGCTTCAATCAGGGGAAGGATGGGGAGGCCACTGGCATTGCTGTGATGTCGGCTGGTTTGTTTTTTTCCAAGATTAAAGCCTGGATTTTATCTTTATGATTTCAATTAGGCGTTTTTTCACCCTTCTGAAGAGAGGAGAGGGGTGTCATTCCTTACTACAGAGTATCAAGCCTCCTTCCAAATCACTTAAGCCTGGTTCCAAATCACTTTTCATCATGATGAAAGCCAGGTGAGAAGCAGTGGGAGATCCAGCATTCCTCAGTCCTGGCTTTGTAACTAAAGGAAACCCCGGTGCTGGAAAGGATGCTCCGCTTTACCAACCAGCTCCTCATTTAGGCATACACACAGTGCCTCATGCATGCACAACACAGGGGCATCACTGGTATTTGGGGGTTGGACTCAAAGGTGGGCTCTGAGGCTAGAGGGGAGTTAGAATCCTGCCCAAGATCTCCTATGTGTTTTGACTGAACAGCCTCCAGCTCTGGCTTCGTGTTTTCTGAAGGAAAGTCGTCCTTCCTGAGTGTGGTGGTTTAGGCCAGCTGGAGGACAGATGCCCACCAAAGTCAAGTCTACCAACCCCCTTTTCAGTTGGACAGGGGAGAAAACATATATTGAGAGGCTTAGGAGTCAAGATAAGGACAGGGAGAGATCATCCCATAATCTATGTCAGCAACGACTCTGGCCTTGAATCGGCTGATGTTTACTCTCTGGGACCTGCAGAGAACTTCTTGCAGCAGCCACCTCTGCAGCCCCCCCCGCCCCTTCTCTACCAGTACCCAGCTACGCAGAACTGTGATGCTGAGCCTGGCTAGCAGGGGCTCACAGCCACTAGTGGGGGTATATTTTAGTCTTCCAAAACCAGGGAAGAGCACCGTGGTGTTGGGTTTGGGTTGCTGGGTGTTTTTCTGAACGACGGCCTGTTACATTACTTAATAGAAAGTTCAGCACATTCACGCTACCACAAACACCCCTGCGACTCTGCAGCTACCCCTGACTTACACTTGCTTAAAGGAGGAAAACAAACTGGAATTTCTCCCTGTGTCACAACAAGAAAAGCCAGTTATCCCTGGGAGCTGACTCTTCTTCTCCCAGACACTTCCTCTCCCCATCCCCGAATTGACTTGGGCCTAGTCAAAGGTGGGTATTTTCCTAGGACAAGCTTTTCCCCTGGAAACAGACTTTAACAACGTACTTCCCAGCCAGACACGAGCAGTTACACCAGCCAGCCTGTATCAGCAAAGTTTACTCTCCTAATTGGAATACCCAAAATAAACTCCGCGTAACGGCGTAATTGTATTTGTGGAGCAGGGAGCACAAGGGAAGGTTGTGTTGCTTTTGCTGTACGGGTCTAATTAATTTGGTACAACTTGAGCAGAGAGATAAGGCCCCAGGGACATGCTGGGCTGGACCATTAACGCTGTATTTCGGCAGGAGGGCTTCGGAGGGGAACTGGAAGCAGCATCCGCTCCCTTCCTCGGCTCAGCTGTTTGACTCCATCTCCTTCCCAAGCCACCCACTCTGCTGCAGCGGGCTGAAAGTTAACTGGACACAAAAGGACAATGCTCACAGCTCCTAATGGGAGGGGATCAATACATCTAAACACGCAGTCGCCCTAAAAAAAAAGCTCACTGACCCGTAAATTTAAGTTACTTTATTGACGCAGACTCTCCATTTCCCCTTTTTTTGGCAGCAGCCCTGCCCTATTTTCCTAAGTGCCACCCAGCTTAAGTTAATTTTTACTACTTCAGCTGCATATATAATTGAGTAAAAGTGATCTTTCTCCTGCTTTGAATTAATCCTTCTCTTAGCAACTGCCTCCAACAAACACACACAGAGCATGAAACAGATGGAGAATTTTTAAACACAGGCTTAAGGTGCAAGGAGGAACAGGCAGATTTTAGTCAGGACTAATGGACGCTCTGTTCTGCACAGCCCAAAGCAGAAGGTATTAAAACCATTTGTTTAGAAGCCAGCACGACACTTTTTAAAAGTCATCCAGTGAACGTTAAGATAGGTCTGGCTGCTGTGAAAATAGCTATGGCACGTTTTAGGTTGCGCTGTTAGGAATGAATTGCTCCTATGCACGCTGCAATTGAGACAACACAAGGAAAGAAAGAAAGGAAAAGAAGGTGGCTATGTATTTTACAGGGCCATAAACACCAGGGGAAATAAACCATCTTTCTCTAAGGTGTAGCTGTAGTTTCCAATGCAAAAAGCTGTTATTCAAAGCAGCGGTTCCTGAAGCTCCACTGAGGAAAGGCTTTCCAGCCTCCCAAGGAGGGGAGTGTAAGTCACAAATCACGTAAAGTCATCATGACCCATCGCTTCTGGTTTCATTCAAGCAGCAGGCTGACTTTTCCCGGACTACGCTCCACCACAAACAGCATGCCCCAGCCAGAACTCAAGGAGTGACCAACTGATGGACATCTAGCAAGGGGCTCACACCCACAAGAAGATAAGAATGCCAAGGCACTGCACAGCCTCCCCTGCCATGGGATGAGTAATGCAGCCTTCCAGGGAACAAAGCCTTCCTGCCTTCAATTTTGTAACCTGACTCAAGATGACCACCCCAACTCAGCCCCTGGTAGCTCTCTCCAGACATTCCCATGTTCAGACCCCAAACCACCAGGCCAAACAATGTATGTGCTACCAGCTAAGGAATACAGACCCAGAAACACACCCTGCTACACACAGCTAAGCCCCTTTGTGTGCCTGGCCTTATGCACACTTCTACGCTGTCCTCCAGCTAGGCTGGGGATATCAGAGATACTTAGTTGAGGTTTTAGTCTTCCTCTGCTCCCAAATACTCCTTCAGTCCTAAGAAACTTTCTTAATATTGCCTCGAATAAGCCACAGAACAGTAAGAATGATGCATATCCACCCACAATCAGAACAGAAACTGCAACTCCAGTTCTGGTTTCCAGCCATCTCAACTCTTCCCCAGTACCGATCTTCTGGTCTAACTCACAGGCTCAACTTTTGAACTTTTGTCTCTGCTCCTCACCACAAGGAACGAGCTCTCAGCTGCTTCGAACCCAGACACAGAGCCTGGTCAGCCACACATCAGTATCCATAGAGGAAGACTTCGTGCTTACACAACTGCCAGGATCACGTCCTCCTTCCCCATCACTCCCAGCACGCGTGATACACATACACCAACTGCTCTCTTTTCACCACGGACAGCACAAACTGCCAGAGTAAGGGGACTTTCTTTGATTACCATCCCCAGAACTGAGCAGGATGGACAGCCTCACAGCATCCACAAAACACGGCTTTTACCTTGCACCACTTTAATTAAAGAGACCATTTCTTCCACAAGAGTCTCTACTCCAGGTCAAAGTGCCCCGCAGATTAAACCACCCCAAAACTTGCTCAAAAACCCACTGGAGGACTGAGGAAAACATCTCAGCTCTCTTTGAGCAGCCAGAACCTCCCACCAGGCGGTGGGATTGGGGAGCGACCATGCAACCAGCTCAGCTGGCAAACCCAAAGAAGGTGCAGCAGCAAGCCAAGGGGTGCTGCGGAGCAGACGAGGCAGAGGGGACACCTCACAGCTCTCCCAGGCTGTCCGTCCATAGCTGGAAGAGGATGCACATCATTAGCCTGGGGCTTTTGCTCACACAAAAGCATTGCAACCTCCACCCAGCCAACTGTCCAACACCAGCAAGACTTCTTAGGGTAGGCCAGATGTAAGTCAGGGAGGTGTCCTGCCTTGGTGAATGGTCTGTGGCAGAGGGACGAGAAGCATCGCACGACGCCGGAGCACAGGGGAATCCACCACCACCCAAGCTCAAGTCCATCAAGTCCTGGAGCTCAGCAGAGCCAGGAGGAAGATGCAGTGAGGAAGAACCCACACTGCTGTCCCCTTCCCTACCTGCAGCCATGCATGGAAAGCAAAGCTTCATCTGGAGTGGCAACTACAAACCTTGAGAGATGGTCCTTTTTTGAAGGGTTTTATCTCCCCCCACCCAAAGATCAGCAAGGCTGAGGGGCAGCGAGCCTCTCTGCCCCATGGTTTTTCCCAGCAGTAACAAGAGGATTGCAGTGCTCTGGATTCCCAAATTATCTGGAGGAGGCTGTTGCTGAGGATTAGGGTCTGTGTTTGCAAAAGGCCTGGTACCAAGCAGACAGATGTTGGATCTGGCCATCCCTGAGTTAATAAAAGTAATGCAAATAGCAACATTAAACCATGGAGGGTTTTTTCAGCACTCATGTCCACTGCTAAGGTGGGAGATTCCTACAGAACCAGGTCTGGAAGCAGCCCACAGCACCCACAATCCCACAGCAGTGCTGTCCTGTCTTTATTTAATAGTTGCCTTAACCACAAAGAACTGTGTTACCGACATCTCTTTCTTACACTCCGGGTTGGTGGTTGGGTTTTTTTACTGCGTAACCCACCCACAAAAGTTCTGCAAAAGTTTTTCCCAAGAACAGCAGGAATAACAATGCCAAAACACCCAGGGAGAGAGCTCGGAGCCGCAGCAGCGACACACACCCTGGGGCTGTACATCAGCTCCAGCTCCGTCAGTCCTCATTACCCTGCCATCTCCCAGAGCACGGCCGCAAGGATGTCCAAGAGCCAAGGAGAACGGGGTGGGAAGCTTGGGAAGCTCAGGGACTGAAATCCATCTCCAGACTAATGGACACTGAAAACATTACACTCCAAAGACAGGAATGAGCCAGAAACGGTTTCACCACTCTCACCCCTGCGTGATACGGGGCGGGACGAACAACCATCGCCAAAAGGCTGCTTTTTTTTCCCTTTCTTTTTCCCTTTTTCTCCAGTTTTTGAGTAAAACACTAAGTGGGTGGAGGGAGGAGAAGTTCTGCATTTATTCTTCAGCACTCAAACACACGACAAAGCCTGGCTGCTAACGTGACAAAGACAAAACCAAGCAGTTATTAAGTTACCTTGAGCACAGAGACAAGTTAAATAGTGCTTTTTGTCTCTGGTTTCCTCCTGTGCACCGTCAAAGGATGCTGCTCCTGCGCCTGGAATCAGACTAATAACAGCCCTGCTCAGGTGAATAACGGGTTTCTATGGAGCAATAACACTACCTGATGCCTTGTCTTTATTACATGGGATCTCCACACCGTGACACTGTTTTAGGAGAGGCATCTCTCAAAAAACCTCCAAACCATAAGGAAAAAAAACCCAAAAACACATCCCACAGAAAGGGGATTTGAGTGGTTGCTCCTTCCCCGTCTTCCCATGGGCGATGCTCAGCAACACAACGGCTCTTCTCACCCCTGGGACAAGAACAGGCAAAACCTGGTGGCTACAGGGCAGAAGCTCTTCCCTCCTCCAGCTCAGGAGCTTTAATACCCATGTAAATATACAGCCTCATCTCTGGCAAGCTCCCCTCTGCCCCTGTGGAATTACAAGGCTGCTTTTACTCTCACTCCTTTTATATACACCCAGTTAAACCAGATGTTTAACCTAGATTATTTTTTCCACCCATGTAAAAGACACTATTCCCTTCGTCCGGCCCAAAGCTGAGTGTGGGTTATTTTACAAGGGGGGGGTGGAATTCTGAGTATCACCTACTCGTTTATTAGTAATCATCCTGCTTTAGAAATTTCAAAACTTGGGTATGGCAAATCTCCTTTCAAGTCCGTAAGGCTTCAGCAAGCACTTCAATGTGTGTTTATACATCTCAAACAAGAGTTTCCATGCCTGCTTGTCTCCCCAGAAGGAAGAATTCAATTCTCACATCGCAGGACTCCAGGAGCTGGGTCTTCTAGAAAAAGCCACCAGGGAAGAACAGCTACAGAAATACTTAAGGCCACTGCAAGACCTGCTGGTAATTCAAAGCCACACAGGTCAAGAACCTGTGCATAAGACAGTGGATGAGCAGGATCCCCATCCCTTGACTGATAAGGGAAGGAGGAATCAGCATAGGGAAGTGCATCCCGACAGACCAGCACCTCCCAACAACCCCAGTGAGAGCCAAGTGACACACAAAAAGATCTTTAACAACCACCCTGGATGCTCAGCAGGATGGGCTGAAGCATCACAGCCAAGTTTGGGTACCACGTACCCACTGGTCTCACCAGGAAGCCCCTTCCAAATTCACCTTGAGCATCCGGCACTGCTGGTCTTTGTCTCCACATCTGCTCCAGCCACGACAGAGCTGCTGCTTCACAAAATCCCCCCCTGCATTTCAAGTAGCTACAACTGGCACAGAAGGAGGGGGAGAAAGGGAGAGCAGGGCTGATGCATGTCTGCTCGGTCACCAGCCAGGTGAGCTCCCCTCTTGCTCTGGTGGGTCCCAAGCTCCTATCTCTCCACTCCCTGGTGTCACGGTGAGCTGGTCCTCACCAAGCTCAGCACACCCACAGAGGAGTGAGCCAAACCACAGCCCTGCACAGAGGTGGCAGCCTGAAAAAAAGACCATGGTCAAGCCACCCCACCCCACGAGAACCCACTGTGAGATGCTCATCTCCAGACACTGCACATGGAGCATCCCCCATCCAGGAAAGCAGAGCTATTCCCAGCAGATACTAAACATTCACCCCCACGCAGTAAGCCCAGCTCTACCCAGGTGATGGGACCCATCTGGTGATTTAGCCATGCCAGGGAAACAGTAAGGACTTGAAAAAGATCCCAAAGCAGGCAGAAGTACCCTTGGCTTTGGGTGAAGGCTGAAACACTAAAACAAAGGATGCTCGAGTCCTAAACGTACATCAGAGTCCTGTACCATGGCATCACCCTTTCCCCCTGCAAAGGAACAGATTTTGCTCACACTGCCAAAAATCACCAGGAACTATGAAAATGCAATGAGGCTTCATCTTCCATCAATAAATTCTTTCTTTTCCTTTTTTTTTCTCGCCTCCCTCTATAGAGACTTTCCCCCACCCTGGCAGCTGTATGCTAATTCCCCCTCAGCACTGCTTTATTATCACTTGGAACAGATGTTACAGTCGCTCCAAAATCTGGAGGTTACAAAAACTATTAACCTAATCTGGGCACCGGGCTGAGAGGTTTGCTGCAGAGTGTTTAGCATCAAGGGGAACGTCTCAGCCCCATCCTTCTGCCACAGCGGTCCCCAGTCCCCAGTAGCAGTGGGGTCAGGAAAGCAGATCAGGCTTTGCAGCTAGACACAGCCAGTCCTCTACCACAGCTGCCTGAACAATCGATAGCAGCGACAGAATAGAAGACTAATTGATAAAAATACCCCCAGATGTTGTAAAAGGAAGATGGAGAGATCAAGGGAGAGGATGCAATTGACAGCTTTACTCCAAAAACTCAGGGAAATTAGCCACAGGATCCCTGTGGGTGTGAAAAACTTGGGCACAAAGGTGGATATAATAACTTTTCTCCTTTTTTTGAGGGGTGTCTGGCTTTGTTGGGGGTGTGTGTATGTGCAAACAAAGTCGTTTCCAACCACAGATAAACCCAACTGTGAGAGGTTTAGCATTCCCCATGGAGTTGATTTCTCCAGTGCAGCCCAGTGGCTCCTGAAGTAATTAATGCCAGAATCTATTTATGACCTTTGAATAAATTGTTCTTTTCTGAAGGGAAAGCTGTTAAACACGTTAGCAAATATAATTAAGAGGGAAGGGGAGGGGGGAGAGAAGGGGGTTTGACAAAAATCTGGAATTAAATCTCTCTCTAATTAGAAATGCTTCTTGCGACAACCTGGCTAGAAGAAAAACCCCTCTCGAGTAGTTTCATTAAAGCATCCTCATTATCCTTCCTGAGATAACCAAGCTGCCAGTGCAAAGGAAATTTACTTCTAACCTTTGTCACCCCTAAGGAAAAAAAAAACCCAGCATTTAAATGTCCCTCCACACGGGCAAAGCTGGGCGACGTGCACCCCAACATGCAGAGGCTGTGAAACCTCCCAGCAAGGGATGAGCAAGACTTCCTCATGGCCCCGCTCACCAGCTTTATCCCAGCTCCATCTCTCCTCTCTCCCCAGCCTCCTGGCCACAGCCGCCCATCAAGTTGCAAGGAACAGGTTTTACTGGCTGTAACTCAGGACATTTAACCAAGTTGGCCATATCTCAGACTAAGTTCTCATGGCGAGACATGGATTGCATCGTGCGGAGAGACGCCAGGCAAAGCAGTTGGGAAGCAGCAGGGATTAAAGCTGGGAAGCCCCTTGAAAGCATCCTCACTCCATCAGCATGAGGAGCATCCCTACTCCCAGCCACTGGAGAAGCCAAAACTCACACGAGGTAGAAAAACAGGTTCAAGATGGTTAACAGAGCTGCATCATAAGGTGATAATGCAGAGGGAAGGACGATTCACCCCCAGTAAGACCCTAATTTTTTTTCAAGTTATTCTGTTTTAATGTGAAAATATTTGTGCTCACACAATACATTCTCCAGCTGACTTCACAAACCAGAGATGACCCACACAGTGAGATGCCCGGTGACTCACAGCCACAGGGAGAGACGAGCAGGAGGAGGTGGTGCAGGGATATTCCCTGGGAATGTCAGAGCCCAGCACAGGCAGGGCGAGCTGGCAAACCTCAGAGCAACACTCACTTTTCATATCCTGAGACCTCATGCAGAAAATTCCCCCTTTTTGGATGGAGCCTGGAGCCAGGCAGGCAGATCTCACACCCTGCCTTCCTCCTGGGCTCCTGACGCCTTGGCAATATTAAATCCTTGGGTCTATTTTCTTGCTCAAAACCCAAAAATTTTGCTATGAGACACCAGCATCCATCTGCAAGACCACACCTATCCCCAGGAGCAGACATTCTAGCTGGTCCTGCAAGCATCACCCAAGGGCTGGAAGCTGCCGGCTGCACCAGCACACGATAACACCACTTTCCAAACCCCAGAGCTCAGCAACCACCGTGCCCACCCTGCTCGGGACCCTGAGGACTCTGCCCAGTGCCGCTTAGTTTTTGGTGCCAGAGCACCAGTCACAAAGCCACATTTCACAGTGCAGTGTGAGCATCTGCTTACAGAAGCAGCAATGAAGGAAAGCCCTGTGTCCAGTTCACGCGCCCTGAGGGCAGAGGGCTGAGCCTGGAGCGATGCTGGGCTGAGCCTGGAGCGATGCTGGGCTGAGCGGCTGCTTGCTCCAGCAGCAGTTCCCAGGAAACAGCCCAAAAACCCTGCAGCAGCATTAGAACAGAGAACCTGAAGTTGATCTACAAAGATGGAGGAAAGCATAAACCTCTTCAAAGTAACACGCCAGGTTTCCTGGAAAAATTTTGGGGTTATGTTTAAAGCCACAGTTCTCCCAACAACTAATAGGAGACTTTTTCTTTGTCTCCTCCCCTCTCTGAGGCTTAGCAGTGATTTTCTTGGAAGAGGATGTACATGAGAAAGTGCTTCCCATAAATGCAGTGGGTCTCGACATACACATGTTTGCCCCCAATGCCATACATATTTCCTGTCCAGGGGTCATGCCATTCAGCCTGGGATTTCCAGCACTCAACATACTCCAGCTATCATAAAAAAAACAAGTTATATATATATATATATATCCTCCCATTCTTGTTGCTTCTGCTACCGAGACAAGCTTGACCTCTCAGGAACAAGGCTCTGCTTTGGGGAAAACCCGTATCCCTACATGACCTCAGATGCTCCCATCCCAGTTGTGAGTGCTCAGAGTACCTGGCAAACCCAACGGAGCCAGACAGCCTGTCCCAGCAAGCAAAACCAGCTCACAGAGTGCATCTCACTCCAGAGCAGTACAGAGGACACGCGCTCACCAATGACACACCGACGGGTCCTGCACAAGACCCTGCCACGGGGCTTTCCTGCAGGGATGGTGGAGTTTGTCCCATCCACTGGTCTTGTGCTGCGACAGCTCGGTCAGCAAGCCTGGGAACAGTGAGCCCAGGGACAGCCCAAGCAGTGCTGAGCTCCTGGCTGCTCACAGCTTGGGTGGACGTTTGTTTTCCACGCAGCCGAATCCTTCCGTCACGCACACGAGTTCAGCGGATCTCACAGATAATTCTGTGTTCACAGCAGCAAACACAAATCACTTCTCCCGCTCCTCCCCTCGGTGATCCACAAGGCTCCTCTGTTCCCTCCTCAGCCCCTTTCAAATACCAGATGTTCCATTTAGCTGTAAACCACTACAAAACACAACAAAAGATATGAATGCCATGTGTCCTGGGTTCAGCCCAGCAGCAGGCTATGTTAGCCCTGAGAGTATTCCATACCAATTGCATCATGATCAGATGGGCTGCCCCCCCCCTTTGCAGGGGCGACTTCGGACCCAGGCACGGGAAGTCCCGGTCTGGGCAGCCGCAGTGCCAGTTCCGGGGGAGACTCCAGACCTATCAGTACCTGCTCCGGGCACAGGAAGTGCTGGTCTGAGCAGGCGTGTGGGAGTTCCGGGTTCTCTCTCTCGCTCTTTGGGGATCGGCGTGGCAGGAGGTGGTGAGGGGGGTGCTCGGGGGTGTTGGGCTCGGGGAGTGCTGCGTTTGGGAATCTGAATCGGTTCGGGCACGGTTCAAATGACATAGTGTGGGGAGAGGTTTGCACTGTATATAATAATAGCACTGTAGTTAGTTGTTTTCATACTTTTCCCTGTTGTTTAGTAAACTATCCTTATCCTAACCTTGCAAGCCTGTGGTTTTTTTTTCCTCTGACTCTGCAGCCCCTTTCTTAGCTCCGTTCACCCATCCTCCACCTCTTAAAGAGGTAGGGGGGCTTTTTGGTCTGACCTTTGTGGCCTCAGCTTTCGTTGAGGTATAAACCACAACAACTTTTGGCGCCCAACGTGGGGCTCGACGGGGGACCCCCAAGGGGGGCAAAAAGGTTGGGATAACGATAGATTTGACCTTAACTCAATTGCAGTTAAGATAGAGTTGTGATAGGTACGGTTATTTAAGTAATTTCTATGTACAATGTTGTGGCATTTACTCTTAAGGATGCTGCCATGGTTTCCAACTCGTGGTATGCTGCTGCATCTAATCCTGCCAGGATTCGTTGCCATCCCGTACGTCTGTTTAGTGTATGTTGTGATAACAGCCTATGATTGGATAACGTTGAAGTTCATGAACTTAAAAGAGTACTTGTATCAGCTTTTGCTGTTCGGTACAAGGAGGGATAAAACAGGCCTTGTAAGAGTGTTTAACAATTTTCAATATCCGTGGGAAATTCTAACTAGCATTTTCCTACTGTTGGTTTTGGTGCAAATGGTTCTGCTTTCGATATATATATATATATATATTAGGCACAGGTTTATGAATACCACCCAAGAATTTTCCCTGAGGCTGGATAAGCTTGAGTGGCAGGGCAAATGGCGAAATATGAGCAGGTACCTAGGCACTTTCTTACCCCCAGTGGTTTGGAACTTCACTCCTGAACAGCTACAGGATCCTAATAAGGTGACTGCACATTTGAAAAAGAACTGTAGTGGGCTCCCCAGAGAGATACGCCCTACTGCACTGTGCTGGGGCTTGGCTACCATCTACCAAACACTGCTTGATAGCAAGCAGCACTGTCAGTACTGACAGAGGGAAAGAGGAAATGGATCGGTGAATACTGCAGATGCTACAACCTCTACAATAGACCTTGGTCAACCCACACCAATGTCTGTTGCTCCCATTCAAAAAGGGTGTCAGTGCTGTCAGGAAGAAAGGGGAAATAAATTAGTACATACTGCAGATGCTGCAACGTCTACAACAGACCTTGCCCATAATTCAGAGAATCAACCCACACCAATGTCTGTTGCTTCCATTCAAGAGAGGTGTCAGCACTGTCAGTGCTGTCGGCACTGTCAGGGAGGAAAAGGAAATAGACTAGTACATACTGTAGATACTGCAACCTCTACAATAGACTTTGACCAACCCACACCAAAGTCTGTGGCTCCCATTCAAAAGAGGAAACACACCAGGAAGTTAGCTCGCGTAGTGCCAAATGATGATGGTGAACAACCAGGGCCATCTCAAGAATGTCAAGATGAAAATGATGGTGAAAAACTATTATCTCAAGTATGGCCGGATGAAGATGATGATGAAAAGTCAGGGCCATCTCAGAAAAGTCAGAATGGAACAGGGCCATCTCAAACAAGTCAAAATGGGGCAGGGCCATCTCAGAAAATTAAGAATGGAGCAAAGCCATCTCGAACAAATCAAGATGTAGTAGAACCAAAGATTGTTACCCGATCCCTGACCCTGAATGAATTGCGTGAGGTGCGAAAAAATTTTGGCCGCCGCCCAGGTGAACACATTATCACTTGGTTGCTCAAATGCTGAGATAGCGGGGCCAATAGTCTGGAATTAGACAACAGGGAGGCCAGGCAGTTGGGATCCCTGGCGAGAGAAGGAGGTATTGATAAGGCACTTGGGGAGGGGTCACAAATCCTCAGCCTTTGGAGGCGATTGCTGTCAAGTGTGCGGGAAAGATACCCCATGAAAGAATATATTACCTGTCTGAAACCCAAGAGCAACAGCATAGAGACAGTTATCCAGTACCTGAGAGAATTAGCTGTACGAGAGTTGATTTATTTTGAGTCGGACAACAGAAGACTCCCTGATAATCCTGATGATGTCCAATGCACTCCAGACATGTGGCGTAAAGTAATACGAAGTACACCATCAGGGCACACAAATTCACTGGCAGTGATGGAATACGAGGAGATGTTTCCACCAACCGTGTATGAAATGACCCGCCGACTCCGGACTTATCAAGACAACGTTGCACGCTCTGTCATTGCAACAGTAGAGCAACTGGTTAAACTTAAACTTGACGAACACAGGGTCGACTCCCAACCTGTACAGAGCGATATTGCAGCTATCCGGAAAAGTCATCCACCGTCCCAAGAGAGAGAACACAACAAGGACACACCGCGAGCCACACCCCGAGCCAAACTGTGGTTTTACCTGCGTGATCATGGAGAAGACATGAGAAAGTGGGATAAGAAGCCCACTTCAGCCCTTCAAACACGAGTAAAGGAGTTGCAAGGTAGAACAAATGCACAAGGTTCTTCCAAGAGAAATGTTGCACCAGTTTCTATCCAGGAGCAATAGAGATGCCCTGCCTCCAGCCAGGTGGAGAAGAGGGATAATCGGACTTATTAGACTGTGTGAATCCGATGGCCTGGAACATCAGACCCACAAGAGTATGAGACTCTAGTGGATACCGGTGCTCAGTGTACTCTAATACCATCAAATTATGAAGGGACAGAATCTGTTTACATTTCTGGAGTCACAGGGGGCTCCCAACAGTTGACTGTGCTAGAGGCTGAGGTAAGCCTAACTGGAAAAGACTGGGAGAAACACCCCATTGTGACTAGTCCAGAAACTCCGTGCATTTTAGGTATAGACTATCTCCGTAGAGAATATTTTAAAGACCCAAAAGGATACCGGTGGACTTTTGGAATAGCTGCTGTGGAGACTGAAGAAACTGAACAGCTGTGTGCCTTACCTGAACTTTCGGAAGATCCAACTGTTGTGGAGTTGTTGAAGGTCGACGAACAACGAGTGCCAATCGCTACGACAACAGTGCACAGGCGGCAGTATCGTACAAACCAGGATTCTCTGATCCCCATCCATAAACTGATTCGTCAACTGGAGAGTCAGGGAGTGATCAGCCGAACCCACTCACCATTTAACAATCCTATATAGCCAGTGCGGAAGTCCGATGGAGAGTGGAGGCTGACAGTAGATTATCGTGGCCTAAATGAAGTCACTCCAAACATGAGTACTGCTGTGCCGGACATGCTAGAACTCCAGTATGAACTGGAATCAAAGGCAACCAGGTGGTATGCCACAATTGACATTGCAAATGCTTTCTTCTCAATCCCACTGACACCAGAGTGCAGATCACAGTTTGCTTTCACTTGGAGAGGTGTCCAATACACATAGAATCGTCTGCCCCAGGGGTGGAAACACAATCCCACCATCTGTCATAGACTAATCCAGAGTACATTAGAAAAGGGTGGAGCCCCAGAACACTTACAGTATATTGATAACATCATTGTATGGGGCGATACAACAAAAGAAGTTTTTGAAAAAGGGGAAAGGATAATTCAAATCCTTTTAGAAACTGGATTTGCTATAAAACAAAGTAAAGTCAAAAGACCTAAACGAGAAATCCAGTTTTTAGGAATAAGATGGCAGGATGGACGTCGCCAGATCCCAATGGACGTTATTAATAAAATTGCAGCAATGTCTCCACCAAGTAACAAAAAGGAAACACAAGCTTTCTTAGGTGTTATAGGATTTTGGAGAATGCATATCCCAAACTATAGTCTCATTGTGAGCCCACTCTACTATGTAACTCGGAAGAAAAATAATTTTGAATGAGGCCCTGAACAACAGCAAGCCTTTGAGCAGATCAAACGCGAAATAGTCCATGCTGTAGCCCTTGGACCTGTCCGTACAGGTACAGACATTAAAAATGTGCTCTATACCGCAACTGGTGACAATGGTCCTACCTAAAGTCTCTGGCAGAAAACACAAGGGAAGACTCGAGGACGACCGTTAAGGTTTTGGAGTCGGGCCTACAAAAGATCTGAGGCCAATTACACTCCAACAAAAAAGGAAATACTGGCCGCTTATGAAGGGGTTCGAGCTGCTTCTGAGGTAATTGGAACTGAAGCTCAGCTTTTCCTAGCACCCCGATTGCCGGTGCTGGGCTGGATATTTAAAGAGAAAGTCCCTTCCACACACCATGCAACTGATGCTACATGGAGCAAGTGGATTGCACTAATTACGCAACGAACTCGAATAGGAAACCCCAATCACCCAGGAATTTTGGAGGTGATTACAGACTGGCCAAAAGACAAAGACTTTGGGATGTCACCAGAGGATGAGGAGGTAACACGTACAAAAAAAACTCCACCATATAACCAATTACCAGAAAATGAAAAACAGTATACCCTGTTCACTGATGGATCTTGTCGTATTGTGAGTAAACATCGGAAATGGAAAACTGCTGTGTGGAGTCCTATGAAGCGAGTAACAGAAGCCACTGAAAGAAAAGGTGAATCAAGCCAATTTACTGAAGTAAAGGCTATCCAATTAGCCCTGGACATTGCTAAGAGGGAGAAGTGGCCTATGCTATACCTTTATACTGACTCATAGATAGTAACTAATGCCTTGTGGGAGTGATTGCAACAGTGAAAAAAGAACAATTGGCAGCATAGAGGCAAACCCATATGGACTGCTGACTTATGGCAAGATATTACTACCCGGTTGGAAAAACTTACTGTAAAGGTACATCATGTGAACGCCCATGTACCTAGGAGTCGGACCATGGAAGAACATGAAAACAATCAGCAGGCCGATAAGGCTGCTAAGATTGAAGTGGCCCAGGTAGATTTGGACTGACAACATAAGGGTGAGTTGTTCCTAGCCCGATGGGCTCATGATACTTCAAGTCATCAAAGAAGAGATGCAACATATAGATGGGCTCGAGATCGAGGAGTGGACTTAACCATGGATGCTATTACACAAGTTATCCATGAATGTGAAACATATGCCGCAATCAAACAGGCTAAACGGCTAAAACCCCTCTGATATAGAGGACGGTGGATGAAATATAAATATGGGGAGACTTGACAGGTTGATTACATCACTCTCCCACAGACTCGCCATGGTAAACGATATGTACTTACAATGGTTGAGGCAACCACTGGCTGGTTGGAGACATATCCTGTACCCCATGCCACTGCCCGGAATACAATTCTGGGCCTGGAGAGGCAAGTCCTATGGCGACACGGCACCCCAGAAAGAATTGAGTCAGACAATGGGACTCATTTCCAAAATACTCTCATAGACACTTGGACCAAAGAGCATGGCATTGAGTGGGTGTACCACATTCCTTATCATACACCCGCCTCTGGGAAAATTGAACGATACAATAGACTTTTAAAGACTACACTGAAAACAATGGGTGGTGGAACATTTAAAAATTGGAATACACATTTAGCTGAAGCTACGTGGTTAGTTAATTCTAAGGGATCTACCAATCGGGCTGGTCCAGCCCAATCAGAATTCTCACATACTGTAGAAGGTGACAGAGTCCCAGTAATGCACATGAAGAGTATTTTGAGAAAGACAGTTTGGGTCATTCCTGCTACAGGCAAAAGTAAACCCATATCTGAAATTGTTTTTACTCAAGGACCTGGTTGTACTTGGTGGATAATGCAGAAGGATGGAAAAACTCGATGTGTACCTCAAGGGGACTTGATTTTGAGTGAGAATAGCCAATATCATACTAAATAATTCACTACTATTTTATTGTTGTTATAGATACTGTATGTTATACTAATGACATTACAACTAGAGTCATCGGTGCCGTGATGATGGAGCGAAGACCAGCCTCCCAAGAACTCTTTCTTTTCTCTTTTGTAATAAACACCTCTGACCCACGGACTATAAGCATGGATCATGCCAAATACAGTGTTCGAGAACCCGAAATACAGCATTCAACGATCCAGTGACACGTACAACTCTTCATACCCTGAGAGACTGTTGTGACAGAGGGACCAGTGAACCTGAGAATCATGGACTGAATGAAACCGACAGACTCGGAGGAAATGTCCACAGACTGAATCTATACGCACATACATGCGTGTGCATGTGTACCTGCATGTGTGTGGATGCGAGAAACTCCCTGGACCCAGAGAAGGTTGCTGGTCCTGCTCATGATGTAAATGGTATGGAATAAGGGGTGGATAATGTCCTGGGTTCAGCCCAGCAGCAGGCTATGTTAGCCCTGAGAGTATTCCATACCAATTGCATCATGATCAGATGGGCTGCCCCCCCCCTTTGCAGGGGCGACTTCGGACCCAGGCACGGGAAGTCCCGGTCTGGGCAGCCGCAGTGCCAGTTCCGGGGGAGACTCCAGACCTATCAATACCTGCTCCGGGCACAGGAAGTGCTGGTCTGAGCAGGCGTGTGGGAGTTCCGGGTTCTCTCTCTCTCTCTTTGGGGATCGGCGTGGCAGGAGGTGGTGAGGGGGGTGCTCGGGGGTGTTGGGCTCGGGGAGTGCTGCGTTTGGGAATCTGAATCGGTTCGGGCACGGTTCAAATGACATAGTGTGGGGAGAGGTTTGCACTGTATATAATAATAGCACTGTAGTTAGTTGTTTTCATACTTTTCCCTGTTGTTTAGTAAACTATCCTTATCCTAACCTTGCAAGCCTGTAGTTTTTTTTTCCTCTGACTCTGCAGCCCCTTTCTTAGCTCCGTTCACCCATCCTCCACCTCTTAAAGAGGTAGGGGGGCTTTTTGGTCTGACCTTTGTGGCCTCAGCTTTCGTTGAGGTATAAACCACAACTGTAAACCACTACAAAACACAACAAAAGATATGAATGCCATGAAAGCGCCAATTTACTCCCCCCTCCACCAGCGTCGAAGCATACGCTTGGAGAGAAAGAGTAAGTTTCCTCTATGGGAACCTTTTAACCTCCCCCCTCTTCCCGTTCATCCAACCCTGCTCGTTTGTGGGCAGAGCTGAGGCCCCGATGCAGCAAGCAGCCACCCCACACTGCCATCCCCGATGGAGCCGGGGTACAATGTGAAGCTCAATGACAAAGGGAGAACTGCATATCACAGAGAGGTGTGAATCCCTCCCCTCCCCAACCTTGCCACCACCACTCCATCACACCCAAAGGCGTCAGGCATCACCCTTCCCTGAGCCAGGTTCGTCGCCCGGTCACCTGTCAGCACGGACCAGGAGAGTGCAGAGAGCCAACACCGGCACTGACAAGGACGTGCAGGGCACCATGCGAGATGGGAGATGCTCCCCAGGTCCAGATAGCCTGACAAATTCCATCCTGAGAAGTCAAGCAGCATCACAGCAAAGCAAAGCTGATTTAGAACTGGGTGTCTACCCCCATCACTGACAGGCAGTGCTCTCCATCACACCACCGAGGAGCTGGAGCAGCACAGTGAGTCAGGATATGACTCAGGCTGGTGGCCTTCCAAGGAGGTGAAGGAGGACCTTCCCGCTGAATCCCTGCTGCCCAGACAGGGCAGGCCCCCAGTTACCAAACACAGACAGATTTCACATTATCTCTTGCCACCCAAGGAACCACGTTATAAAGAGACAGTGGGTGGGCAGCATCATTTGTTCTGCAAGGGGAAGGGCTCCAAGCCTTCAACTGTTCAGGGACTTCAGAGCAGGGCTCTTAAAACCAGAGATCTTTGGAAACAAGTTCTGTGGGGCTCGTTAGACAGGCTGGGAAATCAGACAGCCAACATACTGCTGACTCCTCAGTGACTTGTGAGGGTGTGGGGGTTCAGCCCCAACCAGCGGCTGAGCACTACATGCTGCTCACTCACTCCAGGAGGAGGAGACAGAGCATCCACGGGTTGGGAAAAGGACAGTTTACTGCCTAAAGCACCGTGAAAGAGGAACAGTAACAGAAAAAAAACACTCACACACGGTGATAACACAGAGTACCTTACCAAGCCGACGGTTACAGACAGCTGCAGAACACAAGGACTGACCAACACGAGGCCCCAGCCACACTCAGACTATCCCAGAGGCATCAAGTACTGCCCCTCCTCAACCAGCCCCTTTTATGGGGGAGTGATGTCAGGTGGGTTGGAAAACAGCCTGGGGTTAACTCAGCTCACCTGGGCTGGCTGCTTGGGGAGATTGACTCTGACCTGCCCAGAGCTAGGACAGAGGATAACTGCTTTTGGGAGGGGGTTCTGTGTTTCAGATTTTGTTGTTGTTTGCTTTGTTTCGGTTTGTTTGGGTTTTTTGTTGGTTTTAAGAGCAACAGAGCTTCAAGCCTACACACAGATCAGCAGGCTGATCCATTGGCACCTGAATTTTTCTTCAGTTCTTTCTACAGTGGAGTCCTTGCTGCAGCAGAAGCCAGAAGAAAATATCCTCTGACATGAGAGGAGAGGGCTCAGATGGTCCAGTTCCCTGTTAAAGACATAACCCTGTGAAAACCTGTCTGCCGAGGCCATCTTAGCTAAACTTTACTATTAACAAAGGCAGGGCTGGACTAGCCCAGAACAGGATCCCAGCCAAACATTCCCAGGAGCAGCAGCACAAAACACTCCTGTACTGAGAAAAAGCAGGTCTACGATCCCAGAGCTCAGGAGCTGCGAGGTCACCAATAAACCCAAGGTGTATGAGGGGTGTACTCAAGCTGCAGTGATGCTGCACACACAGCTATACACATCACTCACTGGTTTGGCCAAACTCCACCTGCACTGAACCTCAGGCAGGACAACCCCAGCCCTGCCTGCCCCTTGGGAGGCTCCAAGCCATCGCAGAGGGTGGAGGGCAAGGAGGGGTTGCATTCGAGTTGTATCATCAGATGAAGCACAGCCCTGAGCTGCAACCAAAGAAAACATAAGGGGAGAGGGGAAAGAAAAGGAAAAATAAGTGATTTTTATTAGAAACAGAACTCTGTCTTGAAGGGGAAATACAACACTGGGAAAGTAATTTAATTAACGCTGAGTTTGAAGCTGTCAAATGTAGTCTGTAATTAATAGTTGCCCTGAAAAAGAAGGTTCTTCCCTTTCCTTATGAAAGCAGCATGAGCGGGTAGGCAGAGGAGGAGGAGGAAGCAGGACACTGGGGCCGCTGCAGCGAGTCACTCCAAGGATGTGCCCAAATTAGAGCCCTCAGGCTGGTACTGACAGGGGAGCTGGGGGTGACACACCGTGGGCTGGCAGCAGGGACAAGACCAGGCTTTGCCCAGGGCCAGCACTCACTGAAGCAGCACAGGTGAGCCCCACAGGTCCCAGGATGCTGCACGGACAGCTGGGCAGACAGATGGACTCAGCATCAACAGCAGAGCGGGTCACCCTGATGAGGCACTGAGCAAGGCTTTTGGGTGGATTCAAGAGATGTGGGAAGAGGGAGACCAGCCACAGGACCACTTCCACGTTGCTGGGAGTCCAAGGGATCCGACCAATGCTAAGGGTAGTGCAAAGAAGCTGGGGAGGGGTGGGGGGAAGCTGCTGCACAGCTCAAAGGAGGATCCACACTTGAAAAATTCAAAAGACAGCCTCCACTTCCTGGAGGTGCTGGCAAGCTCACCCTACTCACCCACCTCCACTAGTCTTCCACATTAATCCTCCCTACCAACACACACACCTCCCACGCACAGCAAGCCCTAACCCCCTCATTTGCACTACACCTTAAATCGATGGGGTCCTGGTGCTCCCACCCTAGCTCTGGGATGAGCGCTCAGGGATGAGCTATTTGAGATGCTCCTCAAGACAGGCTGGGGGTAAAATCAAACCCTCAAACACTGAGAGTGGGAGAAAAAGAAGGTCTTTCTCTTTAAAAAGGGACAAAGCACCAGATCAAAAATTTGCCCTCGGGTCAGTCTGAAGCAACATATTCCCTCAGTGCCAAAAAATCAGGCCCCTTCTGGTTCCAGATGTGCTGAAGAAAGCAAAGGGTCTGCAGCACCGCATGAGCCACGACACAGGGTGATGGGCCAGCAGCACAAGGGTGAGGTGGTGATGCTCAACCCTTCACTATGCCCTCAGCCCCGGCACACACCTTGCTTGATAGAACTTCCATTTGTGCAGCCCTAAGTCCTCACCCCCATCTGCCTGGCTGAAGCACAGTGACAGGAGTTCAGCATCACAATCACCACAGCCAAAAAAAATCTCCTGTTTCCCCCCAGGAAGGACCAAGCAACAAGGTACCCAGTTTTCTTGGCGGTACACCCAGTGCAAAGGATCACCACCAAGGAGGATGGACAAGCCAAGCATTTTTTACAGCTCATCTACATGCTGTTGCAATAGAAGGCAGCTTCCAAGTCTGGTCCCAACTTGAAAAGCGACCAAATTGGCTAGGTTCCTTGGCTTTGTGTTTTTAAAGGCATCCATTCATTCAGCAGCCTGGTTCCCGGGGAGGTATTTAATGCAGGTATTTAACTTTCATCAATCATTTAAGGGATGAAAAAAAAGACATTTTCACTACTTTTCATGCTTCTTGGCACAGCCAGCAGCATCCAGCTAATGCTTTCCACCGCCTCCTGCCCCAACTGAATACATACAAGCCTTCAGGCCAGGTTGGATGGGGCCCTGGGCAACCTTGTGTAGCTCCAGGCCTGAGGTTGGTGTCCCTGCCTGTGGCAGGGGGTTGGAGCTTTATGATCCTTGGGGTCCCTTCCAACCCAGACCAGCCTGTGATTCTATGATTCAGCTCCAGGTTTGGTTAGATATCACAGCCTCATCAAAGACCAAAGAAAGAAGGTACTAACTCAAGGTTTTAAGGTGCTGTTTGACAAGCTGGAGGCACAAAGCGGGGGCTGGGAAGAAAGAGCATGATGGGTTTCTATTTGCAAGGAGCTCACGAGCTGGGCCATACGGGACAGAGCACCTTTTTATCTCATGTAAAGCTCAGCACATCCGAAAGGGAAGCCACCGAGACACGGTAAACAGCGATACGCAACGAGGCCAGTTTTCTACGGCCTTTTTTTTTTTGGAAGAGAACTCAATTTCAAGCAGCAGAAGAGTAAATAAAAAGCCTGAGGACTCAAGCAGGGTAAATCAGAGAGTAGATCTACAGACCTTGCTCCGACATCCTAGTCGGCTCCAATAATACCGAATTATATTTAACTACTATCATGACATATGGAAGCAATCACAAGCATCGTAGCTATAAAGCCTTCAAGTGGCACGTGAGAAGTCCCAAAGTCTTCTGAGTAATGACTGGTACCAAATACTCTGAGGTGCCTTCATCTCCTGCCTACCTGGGGGAAGCGGCTGCTACAAGCCACCTGCTCCCAGTTGCCACGGCAAACGGGCGCCCGGATCATTAATAAACACGGCTTTGATACCGAATTATCACCATCCTTCAGAGGAAGCAACCGCCACGCAGGCGGCTGACAGCTCAGCGAGGGGTAGGGCGTTGCACCCATCAATCCAGGGACGTCGGTTGTCGCGCGTGGTCCCTTAATAAGAGGAACACAGAGCTGTGGGCAGCCAAGTCCTCGCGCCAATTACGTCGGCTGTGTCTCATCAGTCTCGAGAGCCCTAATAAAGCCTCCAGGCACTGCAGCCCGAGATGGATTATCTCTAGAGAGATGTCAATATGCTTCAAAATAAGAATCCTTAATGAGCTGACCATTACTGCTAACGCAAGGCCCGCGCGCGCGCACACGTTAAAGACGCGGATGCTTCTTTTCAAGTATCCAGGAGATTTCTAAGCAGGGGGGGAAAAAGGCTGTTTAACAGTGTCCAGGCCAACCTGAAAGGATGGGTGAACGGAACATGCTATCAGCAGGAGTCTTCAGGTTAAAACAAGCAGCATGACCGAGCCCCAGCAGCCCACAGATGCTCTGGTGTAGCTACTGATTTCCATCTGTCTTCATATAGGGAGAAACATCAACATTTCAGCAGGTCGCACTGCCACAGCGTTCTCAGCCAGCCAGCATGGGGGCAACGAGAAGATGGGACAGGAGTCTGGGGATTATTGTTTTTCTTAGTTGTTCTCTCTTGAAAGGACCCACATTTCCTTCAGCCGCAGAGATTCAGGAGCAGAAATGCTCATGGAGTGGGGCTGGTGGGCAGAGCACATGCCAAGACCCCTCAGACACAATGGTGTCAGGCTCCAACACACCTCACACGCCGGCTCGCATTCCCTCACTGCTTCTTGGGCACCCAAACACTGTACCAAGAGCCCCTGTATGTTTCCATACAACCCCACAAGTACCACGGGGCTGAACCAGGTCTGCTGGCACTACACAACTAAACCGGGGTGCTGGGATGTCACTGGAGACAGGACAGTGACCTGGCACCCTGCAAGCAGCTCCCAAGTCTTCCATCTTCAGGGACAATCCTTGATGGATTCCCCTGCCTGCAAAGTGTCTGGTACAGTCGATCCAGCCCCCGTGATGATTCTGCCTGGGACCTGCCATCACAAAGCCTTGCCCAAGCAGGGAGCAGCCTGTGATAGGGCTCACCCAAGCTTCCCTACCAACACTGGTACACATCCAAGTCCCTGTTGGGAAGGATTCATTTTTATCTATGGCAAATGCAGCAGCAAAAAAAAAGAAAAAATTAAATAACAAAGAAAAAAAAACCCAAACACACCCCACCAACCTCACCCAAATGCGCAATTTTTATTGAACATTTTTTCACACCTCACCATGCTGAAGCGCAGGTGAAGCGTCACTTAATTTGTATCTGACCAGAGACTTAACAAAATGACAATTCAAACCTAATTATCAATGAGTATCTGAGACTCGGGGATCTTACTCACAAAAGGAGCTTGGGATGCAAGAGCAGCTGTACCACACAGTGCCACAAGACTGGAAAAATCAGTCCCAGGTACAGGGGAAGGGGGACAGACATGGGGTTCTGGGGACGGCTCCACACAGGGATGGGGCAAAGCACCATACGGGGAGCTGTGCACAGGGCACAGGCAGTGCAAGCCCGAGGGGTGCCACATCTGCTCACATTTGCAAATACATCCATCCTTTGCATCTCGCTCTCCCAGTCGGCTGGAAAACCAGCTTGAACTACACCCCCTAAAACCCAATCGCAGTAATAGATGTAGTGATCAATAAGGACCGAGGGCAAGTACACACACCCCGCTTCCCTGCACTCCAGCAGTGGCCTCTACAGCAAGAGCAATGAGGAGAAAGTAAGTTTTACTCCAGGCTCATCAAAACTGGCCTCACGTCCACAAATTCTCAGGAAAGAGCTGGGCTTCACCACTCCTTTTACCTGCTGGTTTTGTCAGTCTCTGCAGAGGTCCGACAGCCCTTGGTCATCCCACTCGCTCAGGCACCACTGAGCACAGTGCTTGGGTCTCTGGAATGAAGCTTGACAGTAAAGCAGACTGGAAATCGCAACCTAATGAGATGATTTTACTCGTTTATTTATACATTAAGTAGCAAATTCCTGCCTGTGTGTCCAGACAGGCCACATCCCCAGCCTGGTTTTCCTGCTGAACAAGCTCAGGAAGGGTTTAGGAGGTGGGGAGGACACCAGACCACCTCTCTGTAGCAGAGAGCAGAAGCCCCTCACTCATGGCTGGCCTCGCTGTGCTGCGAACAGGACACGATGCTCTACCCTCACCGCACAGCACACCTTCAAGTGATCCAAGCAGAAACAAACCCGTGTGTAGGGGGATTAAAAAACAACCCAAACCCCACCAAAACCTACCCAGGAAACACACAACAGTGTCTGGATCTTAGTGCGTTTCTTTGCAGAGAGCTGCAACTTCACCTCTGGCCTCTGAAACGATGCTCACCTTGGGCAAAAAGATCTGTTCCTCGTTACACACGGGCACAACCCCGTTTAATTAATCGAGAAAGGTGGATGACAGACTATCACTGGGTGTTTCAAGCCTAGCACAAGTGTCTTGCCCCCTGGCATCCTGGCTGAATTAAATAAAGTAACTTCTGTGATAAGGCAGGCGGCTGGTTACCCAGCCCAGCAGGGCAAAACGTGCCTCTACCACCACAAGCCACCTCTGAAGTTTCCCAGCACATCCCAGCACATCCCCACCCCGTGCCTGAGCACATCACCGCTGCGTGATGAAGATGCATCCCTACACTCTTCTGAAGCGCCCAGAGAGACCCAAGCGCTCACAGAGCTGCAGGGACGTTTGTCCCCACCCCAGCTGGGCTCCGACCCCCATCCTGTGGATGCACGGGAGGCGAAGAGCAGCAAGGTGCCTCCTGTCTCTGGCCACCCTCGGGGAGAAGCCAGATTCCCAACTTCAGGAATTGCCAGAGAAACACATCAGAGCAAGCATAAAGACTCAAGACTAGATTGATCAGGGTCCCATCCTGGCCTCAGTGCTGGCCAGGCTGTGCAAGTCTGCTCCAACAACCAGGTTCTCATGTAGGTGACCACCAAAGGCATCAGATTCAGCCAGAGCCCTTCACACCCCTCAAGCCAGGAAAGCAGCCTGGTATGGTGGGCAGAAAGCAATTCCACAAGGGACAGCCGGGCTCTGAACTCACACCTCCACCAAGCACCACCTCAGCAAGGGCACCCTTCCAAACTGCATCTTCCCTAGATCCCAGCTACCATCTCTAAACCCATTCTGAATTCCCCACAGGACAAATAAACCAAAATTAGGTTTGTAGGGCTAGAATATTTCTTTAAAAGAAAAAAAAAAAACCAAAACCCTGTGTAGCATGCCATTCAGAGCATGTTCTAAGAAAGCACTACCACAGCTCCAGCACAACAGTTTATATTTGGAAACAACAGTTTGTAGGGAAGGCAGTTTGATCTGCCTGTAGCCTGGAAAGCCAAATCTCACAGTGTTGCTCCAGCCTGGGAAGAGCCATTGGGAGGTGGTGTTATCTCCTCCACACCAGCTGGCCTCCTGCACCCAAGCAAGAGCCGACCCCAGCTGGGTTTCACCCTAGGCTGGGGCTTCCCACCCCAGCTCTCAGCAGGACCAGGGCGACTCCAGCATCCCCACCCCACAAAACAGACTTTGCCCCCCAAAACGTGGCTCCAAGTTTCAGGTCCGAACGCATTTGCAGGGGTGGGATGATGGGGGGGGGGGGGGGGGGAGGGAGGGGGCTCAACCGCTGCCCCCAACCCCAGCAGCTCCCCCCTGGGTCGCATCTTCTGGGTGATGGGACCTAAATGAACTAAAACCCACCGCCTGTCCCAGAACAAAACTCCGGTGGAAGATGGGGAAGGCAGCGTGCTCACCCAGCAGGTACCCAGCGTTATATACATTATTCATCCCCGAAAGCTTCAGCAAAGTTAAGCGGAGCCTCCCGGGCACCAGGAAATTTCCCTGCCCTTTTCCCGACAAACCTGCGGTTGTGTGAAGAGGAAAAGGCCAACAGCTCACAGCTCACTGGCCAACAGAGGGGCTGCAGGGTGGGGAGGACAAAGTAACCCCCCCCCCTCATTTGTTTCCGACTGATTTCACTTCCCGGTTCCCATGCAAATCTCTGGCAGCTCCGCTTGCACAAACATAAGCAGTGAGCTTCAACCCCAAACACCCAGCCCTCGCTGTGGGGCTGGCTGGGTTGGTTTTTTGGTTTGTTTTCGTTGGTTTAAGCTTGCTACCACCAAAACAGCCAATATACTTCCGAAGCGGCAGGGAGCCCCAAAAGCTTTAAGGGTCCCAGACCTGGAAGGCAATGAGAGGGAAGGAACTGGGGAGACCGGACCGTCCGGGCTCACTGAGCCGAGGCCCAAATTAATTATTTATGTCCCGAATTAGTTATTTCCCGCTGCCCCGAAGCTGCTGCTCAGCCGGGGCTGCGGCTGCGGGGGGGGGGGGGAGAGGGGGGGAGACACAGGCACCGCATGGCCGCGCTCCCTGCCCAGCCGGAGCCGCTTGCAGAGCACCAGGGGCTGGGGGGGTGTTTATTGAATTGTTTATTTGGTTGGTAACCTTCCCGGGGAAAGTTCCGCCCCGAAGGCCGGCGCCCTGCCGCCCCCAGCACAGGAGGAGCCGGACTCCTTCACATCCCCCCCCCCCACAGCAATCCCAAATCCCACCGCCCTACGGTTTGCTTTTGTTCCGCGATGACTGTAAACACAGATGATGGGGGGGGGGGGATATGTTTCCCTCTTGTTTTCCTCAGCCCCGCAGCCCTTCCCCGTGCGGTCGCGGCTCCCACCGGCACTGCCCCCCTCTGCCCCCCGCCCAGACCCCTCCCGAGGCAGGACCGGAGAGAAACCCGGCGTCGGGATGCAGGGTGAAGGGGAGCGGGGTTTGGGGAGTGAGGGGGGGGGGGAAGCAGATGTGCCCCCACGCATTCCGTCCCCAAACCCGCTCGCCTTCACGCACCCCGCCAAGTTTGGCGAGAGCAAGCACGGCATCCAGGGAGGGAGATGGTCGTGGGGGTCCCATCCCCCCGCACACCCCCCTCCCCTCCCCAACCTCCACCCACCCATCCCCTCCTACCTGGGACATCTGAGGCCTGAAGTTGATGTCCTTGAGGTCGATGGAGCCTGGGGAGAGGTTGTGGAGCAGCTGGCAGAGCAGCACCCCGTCCCGCAACGCCTGCGCCAGGTCGAAGACCACCGCCGATGGCCAGACCACCCGGTGGTTGGGGGGCAAAACTTTGCAGTCGATGAGCCACCGGCTACACTGCCGCCACTCTTCCATGGCCGCGGTCCGAGGGGGCTGCCGCCCCGCTCACGCGCCCGGCCTTCCTCCCCTTCCTCCTCCTCCTCCTCCTCCTCCTCCTCCTCGCCGCCGCTCAGGGGCAGCGGGCGGCCGCCCGAGGGGCTGCTCTGCACCGCGGCACCGCGCTACCGCCCCGCTCCATCGCCTCCCGAGGAAGCATCGCTCTGCGGAGGAGGAGGAGGAAGGAGGAGGAGGAGGAAGGGGAAAGGGGGGCGGCGCGGAGAGGAGTTTTCCGGCGGAGGGCTGCCCCTGCCCCCGCTGCGGCCCCTCCGCCTCGGCCGGGGCTAGGCACGCCGCATCCTCCCGGGAACAAAGCGCGGGGAGGGGAAAAGGGGGGGGGGGGGGGGCGTGTGTCTGTCTGTCTGTCTGTCTGTCTGCGCGCGCAACGGCGGGGGGTCGCCCCCGCGCAACTTTGCCCCGGGTGTCCGGGTGTCCCCGAGTGGCTCCCTGCCCCACGGAACTTGCTGGGGATACCGCGGGAGCGAGTCCTCATCCCCCGCCCCCCTTCCCACCCCCGGCAGGAGGAGGTCCCGGCCCGCTCCTGCTGCCCCTTTGTCTGCGGGAGCCCCGGCTGGGAGCGGAGGGAGGGGTGAGCTCCGTGCTGCCTCGGTTCTTTTCCCAGTTAATTCCTTCCCTCTCCCACGCCCCGCATCCCGTCGCTCCCTCCTGCCGCCGCTCCTTCCCTCTCTGCTCCGGGGAAACCGCTCCGAGCCGCGCTGCCACCCGGGGGTCCTCACCCCACAGCCCTGCAAACCCACGCTCTGATCGTTTACTCCCTCTTAACCTCCTGTTTGGGTTGCAGTTGGTGCAGGGGGGTGTTTAACCCAAACAAGCGATCGTATTCCTTGACTTTCAAACACGAAGACAACTCCTATAATTAATTACCAGGATATTTATTAAAAACCTCCACTCTCAGCCATTAACTCCTTGGCATCAAACTCTTGAAAAATCTCTACTTTTCCCTGGTGGCTTCCATCCAGGTCAGCACAGCTTCGAACAGCCTCCTCTCAAATCTGCTCTGGGTTCTCCTCCGAGAGCCTCTCCCCAGAGTTCGTGGATTCATTTCCAGCCCGGCTTTCCAGAGAGCCAAAACTGGAAGCTGAGGCTGGGACGAAGGGAATGGTCAAACAAATGCAAGGCTAATCTCTTCCAAATGCAGCCCACAGAGATAAAGAGGAAGGAGCGACTGTACTGGCACGATCCTGATCCTTCATTTCCAGTGTAGGAAGGAGGATCCCTCCAAAGAATTAAAAACAATTGTTCAGCCTTCCAAGGGAAGTTTGGTAGGGCTGGTTTGGGTTTTATTCCTTTAAGAAGGCATTTCTCTTAGCCTGACATGCTGGCACACGATTTCTTTCAGCTCTGGCAGTGTGCAATGCCGGCTGCCCCTCGGGCAGGACGGGGAGGTGGGGTACAACCCAAGAGAGAGCAGCATCTCTACACCCAGTCCCACAGCTGCACCCTGCCTGGGGTGCACTCAGGAACATACCAATTTCAGCCCGCAGGCCCCTTTACCCCACCGAGGTGACTCCTCAGGTTAATTTTCTCATTCCTTTAGTTCTTTGGGAAGTTTTTTTTCCTTTCAGGTCTCCCAACAGCACCCACCAGGCAGGAATCCCAAGGCGTGGGCAGGAGCAGGGTCGGGCCAGGGGTAATTTTAGTTGACTCTGTGTTAGGCTGCCTGGTGAGGTAGTCTGTAGGTAGAAGGCAATAGAAGAGTTTATTTGTATAATTAAAGCTGCTAGCTGCAGCCTGGCTTCTTCTCACAGCATGGTAAAAGCGTTCTTGGCCCCTGGACACTTGAGGAACAATCACTGCAGCTGCACAGCCAGCGCCTGTGTGGGTGGCATTGAACCAAGGACGCTTCTCACCTGCCCTGGCTGCTGGCAGGGGTATTTTTGGTAGCAGCAAGAAAACCCAACACCCTGACACCTGTAAAGTGAGGCTCAGTGACAGTGTGCATCCAGCATGGTCTCAGGGGCTGCGAGTCGCAGGTAATATGCCTGTCCTGGCATGGGACACAGGGAAGCCCCAGACTCTGCTTTCGGGATGTCCCTGGAGCTAAGAGGGAGCTCGCGTTGATTAATTAAAGAGGGTGGATGTGCTGGAGCTGGTTGCTCCCTCTCGTGCCCCTCGGCACGGCTGGGAAGGACAGACAGCCAGGGAAGGATGGACAGACAAGGCAGGACAGCCAGCTGGGGCAGGACAGCCAGCCGGGGAAGGACAGACAGACAGGGCTGAGGCTGCTGACCCGCACGCAGAAGCTGACACTACCCTCTGCTGGGGACCGAGCGCGGAGCATCTCCTCTCCCGGAGCGTTGGGTGCGCACCGAGGGGTGCCGGGATGCACCGGGGAGGGGGCGGCAGGAGGAACTTCTTGCTTTGCCTCCCATCCCCGGGCGGCTCAGCAACCCGACGGCAGCCGGGAACGGGAACGGGAACAGGAAGGGGGCAGGGGAGGAGAGGAGAGGAGAGGAGAGGAGAGGAGAGGAGAGGAGAGGAGAGGAGAGGAGAGGAGAGGAGAGGAGAGGAGAGGAGAGGAGAGGAGAGGAGAGGAGAGGAGAGGAGAGGAGAGGAGAGGAGAGGAGAGGAGAGGAGAGGAGAGGAGAGGAGAGGAGAGGAGAGGAGAGGAGAGGAGAGGAGAGGAGAGGAGAGGAGAGGGGAAGAGGAGAGGGAAGAGGAGAGGGAAGAGGAGAGGGAAGAGGAGAAGGAAGAGGAGAGGGAAGAGGAGAGGGAAGAGGAGAGGGAAGAGGAGAGGGAAGAGGAGAGGGAAGAGGAGAGGGAAGAGGAAAGGTTAAATGCACAAACTCATGCAAGGAGATTGTACCTTACAAACCAACCAAAACACACCTGGGAAATGGCCACATTTCACAGCAAAGTGCTTTCTGCACTGTTTGATGTTGCTCCTGGGAGAGCAGCTGACCCCGCAGTCTGCCGGAGCAGAGAAGCATCTCCACACCGCTGCTTTGGAGCTGCCATCTGACAATATACAAGGGCCGTGCCGCCAAGAAATCCCCATTCCCAAGCCAGCCAGTGTCTATGGATTGCCATTGCCACCTTCTGGAGCAGACCAAGCGTGCACCAGCCTGTCCCAAGCCCGCTGCCAGCATCCTGGTGGGCATGTCTCCAGTGGGAGCCGGGGTCCCCAGAGCAGGAGCCGTCACGGCGGCTGTCACAGCAGAGCTCAGCGCCGCCGGCAGCTGTCAGCCCTTACCCCGCAGCCTACATGCCATTTACATCACGCCCTCAGATTTTGTGATCTCCTTTCACCAGCTATTTTAGGAAACGGGTGCAAGTCGCTACTGCAAACACACCACTCAGCTGCAGCTCCCGCTCCATCCCCACCAAGGGACAGACCCCACCACCATGGAAGTGCTGCCATGTTCAGCTGCAAACAGTCAATAATTCTCTGTCTGGCTCATCTACACCTGTAAACACCCGATCTACCTGCCCAGACAACTTGTACCCTGGCATAGTCACAGTAATTATCCTCCCGCTAACGGCCCTGCACTCCTGCCAGGTAAGCTTGTGTCTTTTCCCCCTGCCCTGAGCACTCTGCCTCCCAGAGCAGGGGAAATAAGTGACTGCCGAGCAGGGAAATTCATCTGGAGAAGCTCGATGCTGTCAGGAGGGTGAACTGGATTCTCCTCTTGTACTGGTGCAACGGGAGCAGTCAGACACAAATATTCTTTAGCCTGGAAAACACTGACACTGCTGGGTAGAGTCTGAGGGTGCTGCTCCAGAGGAAAAGGGCTCCCAACCCCAGTACCAAGCAGGTGGAGCCGGTATTTCCCTGGGCCCTTCTCCATGGAAGAGTCTCATTTATGGGACCCGTGATGCCCCAGCTACGTGAAGTACAGGTGACACCCTCTTCCCAACACCGTCATCACGCTGCTGGGACAGCCTCACTGACCAGCCTTCCTCCACCACGCCGCAGCTCTTTCCCAGCACAATCCCACAGACCCAATGTGCTGCCCAGTCCCAGGGAGCTGAGTAAGGGGAGAATCGCCTGGCCCAGCCCCGTACTGCGGCTGCGTGCAGCAGAGAGCAGGCCCAAGGGGCAAGTAAAGCAGCCAGAGCTCTCCTTGGAGGAAGAAGAACTAACCACTGGCCGTGCAGCACTGGGGTTTCACCTTATCTGTTCCACTGCTGCTGCTTCCAAGGTTTATTTAGGAAGAGTTCCATTGGCAAATTACTCAGGGACTCAACGGTGAAGGATCAAGTGGATGGTCAGAGACCATCATTGGCTTTCCAATGGCTGCAGTTTCCAGTCTTTCTCCTTGCCTTTTCTCAGCAATATAACCATCCAGCTGTTACAGAATCACAGAATCAATGGAGCTGGAAGAGACCCACAAGGGCCATCGAGTCCAACTCCTGGCTCCACACAGGCCCAGCCCGGTCAGAGCACGGCACTGAAGGCATTGTCCAGCTGCTTCTCTTCTCAGACCATCTCAGGGCTGTGACCCCTTCCCTGGGGAGCCTGTTCCGACCCCCCTCCCAGTACAGAACCTCTTCCTCACATCTGCTCTGTGTTTGATGATAACAGAGCCGGTAATGTTGCAGAGAAGACCAGGGCATCTCCTCTGTGCCAAAACCCTACATCTGGTCCCACTACAGGGTTCTGCATTTTACTCAGCAGTTTCCACAAGGTGGGGCCTGGGCCGGCTCCTCGAGCTGGTGGGAGGCGGATTAAGCGTCAAAGTCGGGGTGTTTTCTGGTAGAAAACATTGTAATAGCTCGTTCATTCTTCTGTTTCCTTTTCTCCCCTCTCCTTTGTGTTTGCTCTGAGTCTCCTGGGAACAGGGAATTGCAGCGTGGCTTCTCTCTGATGGAGGTTAAACCACCGTGTCTTGTCGGTGCCCGGGAAGGCCGAGCGAGCGGCCTGGAGTAGCTCTGCAGCATAGAGCCCACGGGGGTTCTGAACGGGAGATTAGATGGCGCTGCCTTCACAGGAGATAAGAAGATTGAGAGCTTAAATTTAGCAGCATCAGGAACAGAGTAAGCCCCACAGCTCTCTCCAGAACGTATTCCTTACTGTGCTTGCCAGGGGATGGTTGGGAGAAGGAAACATGCGGCCAGTGATGGTGAGGGGAGATGGAGGAGGTGATGCTCAGTCACTCCTTCTCCACGCAGTGCACCCTATAGATAGAGGTACCTGTGCAGCCATCACAGCAGTGGCGGTGTGAGGCTGTCACACACATCCTGGTGGCCCCTGTCGGCCTTCAGCCCACAGATGGACGATCGCTGGGCGAGCCTGGGAAAACTGGGGGGGTATGGAGGGCATCACACGGCCTCCCAGCATGAACAGCTGCTAGACCTGAAAGGAGAGTGGGCAGCTATGAGCTTTGCCTGGGCTGGAAAGGTCCCAGGGCTGGGATCCCCGACCCAGCCCCCCAGCAGCACACAGAGCCAATCTCCCCCCGGGGCAGTGCCAAGCAGGGTGGGCAGCCGCAAGCCCCCCACTCCAGCTCGGTGCCTGCGCTCGCATGCGCGATGCCACGGGCTCAGCGCGCCCAGGGACGGCTGTCCCCCCACTTAAACCACTGCCGACCCCCGCGGGACCCCCGTACCGGCCGTGGGGAGCCCCACCGCCACGACCCGGGGCCAGGACACACCCCTCGGAGACCCCCACCGCCGTGCCCAAGGCTGCAGCCCGCCCCAACCCGCCGCCACCGCCGCCGTCCCCCGTCCCCCCCCCGCGCCCGGCGGCAGCTCAGGCTCCTCCCGCCGTGATGCGCTCGGGAGGCGCCTCCGCGGCTGCTCCGCCGAACGGCGCCGGGGCCGGGCCGGGCCGGGCCGGGCAGCGCAGGCACGGTGGGGCCGGAGGGCACGGGCGGAGGGGTGCGGGGAGCCCTCGGGGGAGGGGAGGTGGGGGAGTAAGGGTGGGGGTGGCCCGCGGGCTGCGCGCAGGGGCAGGAGGGTGCAGGAAACCCCCGGGAGGCCCCGGGCGCGTGCGCGGTGCCAGTGGAAGGGGCCGGGGGGCTCTGGGAGGTGGGCGGGAGGTGGGGAGCACGGTGGGGTCGGGAAAGGGGCCCTAGCAAGGCGGAGACCCCCGCTGCCAGGCCTTGGGGTGACCCTCACCGTGGCCCCCAGGTTGAAGCCCTGAGGTGGTGCAGCCCAGCTCGGGTACCATGGCCGGGGCTGGAGGCAGCAGCATCTTCTGCATCCCCCAGTGCCTGACTCACCAAGACCCCGTCTGTCAGTCTAGTGTCAGTGGTGGAGCGTTCAAAGGCTTGGGCGCTGGTGAGCTCTTGTATGTGACCTCCTAGGTCTGACCTTTTAGGTGTGACCTCTTAGGTCTGCCCTGCAGCTTGGGGATCTGTTCTTCAGGGAAACAAAACTCATCCAGAGCCGCTCGGCCCATCCTGCCTGCGTGAGCCAAGCCCACCACCATGGAGCCATCACTTGTGCCTGTTGAGGTACTTCATGGATGCTCGACAAGCAGCATCTGGTGTGCATGTGGTCCCTCTGCAAGATGAAGTGGCATCACCACTGGATAAGCTTTTGGAGGTCCTGGCTTGTTATTTAAGCAAGGCTAGGCTGCCCGTTGTGATTTTTGGGAATCCCAGCTCCCTCTCCTGAGTGGTGCTTACACCGACCAACAGCTCGTGGGTCCTGAGAGCTGTACCCCTGGGGATGTTCTCCCTTGAGCTCCCACCAGCAGCACTCGACCTGGACCGACCCAGCGAGGTATATTTTGGAGCTGCCAGGAAGGAGCCTGGTTCTTTGAAGCCATCCTGGAGCAGATGACTGACAAAGTAATGAACGGGAGGGTGCCCCTGCCTGAAAAAGCCTTGTCTGAGGGCTACGCTCGGCTGCGGTACCGGGACACATCTCTGCTCATCTGGCAGCAGCAGCAGCAGAAACTGGAGTCGGCCCCTCCCAACACTTACCTGAGCCGGAGTCGGAGTATGTGGTACTCGCAGTACGGCAACGAAGCCATCCTGGTGCGGGACAAAAACAAGCTGGATGTCTCCAGGGACACAGGGCAATCGAAGTTCTGTGCTATTATGTAATTTCGGTGGCTTTGTGTTAGAAAGCCACACGTGGAGACAAGCCAGACTCACCCTGAGCTTGGGGAGATGGGCTCGCACCACCCTCACGACAGACCCGTGGCTACAGCCAGGCTGAGGCCAGGAGGGCTGTCTGAAGTTTGTGTTTGTTTTTGTTGTTGGTAGCATCAGTTTGCATGTCATTTGAGTGTGTATAACAAAACCGGTCTCACTCGGGAGCCCGGTTGCTGCCTAGCATCTTGGCAGGGTCCGTGCTGGGCCATGTGTTGCTTCTAAGTGGCTTGTGTAGTGTTAGAAACACCCTTTGCCACGCGGGAGCCGACCCCAGGAGACACTTTGACTTGCTAGTCCTTCTGTGTTGCCAAAGCTCTGTGAATGCTGGTGGGAGAGGTGAGTGCAGATCCACATCCATTGAGGCTGAGGTTTTAGGAAGGTGATCTGCAAAACTACCCAGCTGTTACTTGCTCTGCTTGCCCTCCCTGCCTTTAATTACTGCCTGGGAAGGGATCTCACAACCAGGCGATGAAGGGATTTATTGTTGGGGCTGAGGGGGGGAGAGGCAAAGAATATATTGGGAATTTCCAGGGAACTGTCAAAGCACCTGGCAGGGAAGGTGTGCTGCAGCTGCATCCTGGGCGAAGCAAAGGGCCCTCTCCCATGCCACGCTTGGGTTTTGCAGACATTTGAGTCCGTGGAGCTGAGTCCCTGCATGCAGCCAGATCCCCAGGCTGTGTTTTGGGAGCAGGTCACCAAGTGAACCACTGGAGAGGGACATGCCCAGGAGGAAAGCTACTGTAAATACACACACCTCCTGCTAAGGGACATAAGGGAACTCCCACGCAGTGTGTCCTTGCCCCCCGAGACGTGCAGAAGGAAACTGCCTTGCTGAGTTTACGCTTAAGCACACAGCACCTTGGGAGGGTTTCTCTTTGAATTTGGGTTGGGAGAGTAGATTTAGTGTGTGTGTTCTAAAAGTTGTGTCTGGGAGCGTTGGTTTCAGCTAAGGGAAGGATTTTAGGAAGAAAATCCTGCAGCTGCAGGACTCGGGGGCAGGAACTGCTTTGGGGTTCTTTGCCTTGGAGCTGAACCCCTAAATCGCTGGAGACACAATCAGGCTGAGAACTCAGCCCAGCAAGCACCTCAGCCTTTATCAGAAACAAAGCAGTACCACTTCCAGGGGTGCTAAGTACACACCCAGGGTTCAATGTTAAAGCTGGGCTTAGGTCATGGACTCCCCAGGACAACATCCTCCAGCCCAAGTGCTGATCCAGCAGCATTTAGGCCTAGGCTTAACTTCAGGCAACGCAATAGGGATTACGCACCTGCTGAGGGGCAGGCACAGTCATTGCTTCTGTTAGATAAAACCTCTTCTGTGTTTTTCAGGCACTTTATTTATAATTTCCCGCCTCTCCCACATGGGTGAAAGGCTCCAACACTCCCACTTGAGCTGGCCAAGCAGAACATAACCTGTTTCAGCATGAGGTGGGAGCGGTTTGGTGTGCTCAGTGCTGTCCCACAGCACGGATGGGCACTGCAAACCACAGCTGGGCAGCTCGTTGGTTTGGTTTTTTAGTATTATTTATGCATGTGTTGATGGTTGGTACCTTCCACGTGTGCTCTGCAAACTAAAGCTGCTGACAGACCTCAGTGCTCTACAGCCCTGCGCGTGGCTCTGCACACTCCTGTAGTCCTCTTCACCTCACAGGTTGGGGAATCCATGCTTTTCAACTGAGGGACAAAAGCATTCAGGCAGATTTGTGTAGCCAGTGAGACTGGGCAAACTGGGAGCAGCGCTGGCGAAGGGAAAGAATCAACTGGGATGTGTGAGCCCCAGGATGGGTGATGCAGGGGGGCCAGGGTACAGCTGGGGGAAGGGACCTGCTCAGGGCTGCTCACATGCCAACTCTGGGAGGTTACAGAACAGCACATCCCCAAAACCAGCTGTTCAGGGTTGTTTTTTTTTTTACTTTTCTTATAGAAAAAAACACATCCTTTTTTTCCATTTCAGTAAGAAAGGTGATTGTTGTGGTTATCATCAGTCTCTGTTTGTTTACGTGGCTGGTAAACCAAAATTCAGTGTTATTTGGACTATACATGAATAAAATCTTTAAGTTATGTGCATAAATTCTTCCAGAACTGAGGCTGGACACGACAGAGAGGAAGAGCATGACCTGTCCTTCCATCTGAGTGTGACTGTATTGTTTCCCATACGTGTGTGTCCTTCTTAGTCACAGCAGGGCTGCGGAGTGGCTGCCATGAGCACGTGGTTCCATAAGCCAGTTGTGGAGTGTTGTTCATGCACTTGTTTAAAATGCTGCTGTAGCCTCGTTAATAACGTGCATTAAAATGATCTGAATGCATCATGGGGAGCAGCTGGCTTTCTTCTGCGAGGTAATGACTCTGGCACATGGGAGAGTACAGCTCCCAGTCCCCACCCAGGAGGAAGAGGGAAAGCTCAGCCAACATGCAGTTCCTCCCAGTTAGGAACTACCCTGGTTACTGGTGGGGCTGGAGGAGGGTGCAGGGATGAGGAGAGCCGCTGGTGTCACACAAGCGTTAAGCTCCATCAATACACACCAAACCTCATCCTTTAGGTCTCCAGCTGCAGCACTTGCTGCTCTTAGAAATGGGTAAATGCTAAAGCAAACACCCTCCTGGGGAGAGGGACCTGCCTCGCAGGAGAGCTGGAACAAGTGTTTCCTTTGGGGGTATCAGTGATACAGCAGCTAAACCGAAACAGCTTTGCTGGAACCTCCGAGATGATGCCTTTTAAACCCAGCAAGCAGGAAGAGGGTTAGAGAAAGATTAACTTTGGGGAAGCCTGGTTGCTGTAACCCTTACCTTACAAACAAACCACCAAGCATGCAGCTGGGAACCCAACAGCAAAACCACCCAAACCCTCTGCAGTGACCAAAATAGAGTCTGGCCACCACCCAGGAACATCAGGACTCTGCTGCAACTGTGACCAGCTGCTCTGGCCTCCCCTTTCCCAACCACATCTGCCACATCCCAGTTGCCCCAGGACCACCAACCTGTGGGGAAGTGCTGGTGAGAATAGTCCCTCTGGTTCCTTCAGGTTTGTGGTGGCTCAAAAGCAGTCAGCATTAAACCTGGGTGAGATTTCCACCTCCTCTTTTTTCAGCTGAACTTATCTCAATTGGATGCAATTCTCTCATCAACCAAGCCCCCTCCAGAGGGGAGGCTTCTAGGTCCTTCCTTGGCTGCTCAGGTGCATTACAGCAGCCAAAGTGTTTATATTTACAGCATGTCTGCCCCAGGCCGCAGTGGCAGCTTGTCAGACTTGTGCCCTGCTCCAAAGGCAGTCTGTCCCCTTAGTGGGGCACTCCATCCACACCAACAGCTGGACTTGTGAAAATTAATCCTAAATTATTTCAAGACTGCCAGCACTAGGGCTCTCACAGTGTCTCTGTGTTTGTTTCTCTGCAATGCTGCTCAACTGGCTGCTCAACCAAAGCCCCAAGGTTTTCAGCTGAACAAGGGCAACTCCTGGAAAAGGAGATGAGGGAAGGGAAAGGGAGAGGAAAGGGGAAAATACGGGATCAAACTGCACACACAAAACAATTCTTCTTTTTATTATGAAAACCAAACAAATGCCCCAGGACCAGGGTCCATGATTACCAGTAACATCAAAGATTACTTTCTAACTCTTCTTTTTTTTTTTAAATTCTGTGGTGTTTGAGGCCAGCAATCTGCAATAAACAAGCTAAACTACTTACATTGACTCATTTCTTTTCAGTAACTGACATTTACAGGAATATACTAGAAATGGCACTAAAAAGTTTTAAGAAAAAGTTACAGTAAATTTGCATGCACATCATACAGAAAAGTAACATTTCTTTTTTAAATATTAAAAAAAAAAACAAAACAAAACCAAAAATACAACAACAAATCTTTCTGGATTGGTTATGCCAGTATCAGGGGTAAGTTCTAAGTGGCCTGTGTCAAATCCTAGCTGGTGGTTTATTTATTTTTTTAAAAATGACATTTAAAAAGATATGCAAATACCATTTCTTTAAAAAAAATGCATCTCGTTGTTGTACAAGCAAGATAATGCTGCTATAGTGTAATGAATCCTCACCCTAAATTTATCTTCAGCAATGCAGAGCCTGCCCAGTTAGCCCTAGCAGTAACTGCTCGTTTTGAGAACGCATCTTGTGAAAATCCAGTACTAAAAAGGTTGTTGTTTTTCTTTTGTCATGCCCCAATCCCTTCCCCTTAGCTCCAACCCCGGCTTTAAAAAACATCATTCCTTTCAAAACAAGGAAAAAATTAAAAAAACTGGTCTAAAGAGTCCCCAAAACAGAGAAAGAACTAGATTAGGTAACTGCAGTCTGCTTCTACCACATAGAGAACATGGAAAGAGACCTCACTGGGTAACTAATTGGTATATATACACGCACACACGTGTGTATGTGTGTGTGGGGTGTGTGCATCTGTCACACACACACACTCCAACACAAGAGTGACGTAGTCCTGAAGTAACAGTTCTACAGTTACAAACCCTGTCGGTAGGAAAGGTTAAAATCACATCAATACAAAACTGAAATGATTTCATACAGACAACATTTGGTTAGCAGGAAACCGTTGGGATGCAACAGATTCCTTTAGTAGATGGATCAGGGCCTGAGCCCATGGGATGAGGATCTTGCCCTGGTCCCACCGAGCCTACGTCCGATGTTACGCCAAGAAACAGGCTGACCTTACAATCAGAGAGAGTTTAACAAGGCTTCTAAAGGTGCAGTCATGCTGGTTGATTGATTAAAAAGGTCCAGTCAGAAATTGTATTGTCAAAACAGGAATTGGTCAGGAAAAAAGGGGTTTCAATAAAAGCAATCTGTGTGTATGTACACATCAGAAATCAGACTGATTTCAGTGATGGTTCCCCTGGAAAAGAGAGTTCAACTTTGTTCCTTCTAGAAAAATTCTGCCATGAAAATGTCAATTTCTTTTTTAATTCTGAAGTTTAAAAAGTGTTATTTCAAATATTCCCTTATTTGATCATTTTAAAGTTATTTCATGACATCTGCATTGACATGTCATGTGATGCAAACTCAGCTCAATGAATGCTCTACTGGTTCAGTTTCATTAAGGGCTGCTGCTACTTACTATGGACTGAAAACACCTCTTCTTTCCTGAAGACACTCTGATCTGGAGATACAAGAGGCACCACTACTGACATGTCAGGAGATAATGAGCACTACAAACAATATGAAAATGAGATAGTGTAAGAACATCTGTGAAATAAAGTCTCACCAATTTCTCCCCTGAAACGATGGTCATGCCAAAATGAGTTCCTCCCACGAACTGCCACTGGCAGGAACACCTGATTTTCCAGGAAAACAAACCAAATTTACCACTAAATGGCAGCCCAAGTCACAGCTGGGTATATTACAGGTATGCAGGTGGTTCTTCATATTCCTTGATGAGTTTGGTCACTTGTTTTCCTTGCAAATCCTCAAGCTACGACAGGTTTCCCATCTAAAATAGGGATAGTCCTTCAACGCTGCACCAGTCCCAGGCCAGACCCCCTTCCATCCCTTCACACTTGGCTCTCAGCCCTTTGGCTTTCACCTTTCCACCTCATTCACTGGGACAGACCTGCACATCCTAAAGGAATGTCCATACCCTGGCTGTGGTGAGCAGGGCTGTCCCCCGCATCAGAGGATGGTGGCATGCTGCAGAGCCAGGTCCCTGGGCTTTGAGGAGCGACCACCACGTCACATCAAGGGCACAGCTCAGGTTAATGCAGGGAGGAAAAGCTTTGGAGCAGGGAAAACTGGGAGCTTGTTTATCCAAGCTGTTATGGTATTGAATTGGGTGCAATTTTAATTAAAATACTAGCTCGTTTTGATAATGCAAGCCTCAGACAATAGGAGAGACACAGATGAAACCCAAGCCCATTAAAAAATCCCCTAAACTCTTAGTTAGGTGCCTATTACATTCCCTGGTAGCAAAGTCTGAAAATATATTACTAAGGACCTGTCCAGGTGAAAATTTTAAGGGCAGATTATTTTTTTTTTTAAAGGAAGTAAAAATAACTGCATTGTAATGGAAAAGAAAAATCATTCCTTTCAGTAAGAATCACTGTAGTTTGTCCACTTTATTATGGGAAACTATCTGCAATGACTTGAGAGCCTCCTGCTAACAAGCTGAGCATCCTGGTGATTGCAAAGTGAGCCAAAGACAGGCAGCAGTTTGCAGGAGGAACTCTGTGCCTCACAGCAATAGCTCTCAGCTGGAAAAAGAATAGTATTATTTTTCTATATCAAGCTGTGGAGAGTGTTATTGCCACTACACAGGTAAGCCATGGACAGAGGCACGTCAGCTACTTGAGATGCACGTGGAACACTCAGAACTGCTCATCTTTAAAAGAGTTGTAAAGACAGATGCAAGAATAAAATTCTTGGTAATTCCACCACCTACATGTCTAAGATGTTTAGTCTCCAAAACCTCAGCCAACAGGTAAGTAAGTGAGTGGCAGCTGAGTGGGGCTGTAGTTGGAAGTGCAAACCATGGAGTGCTGGCAGGCTGGCCCATGCTTACCCAGCTTTCCAGCAAAGGGCCTCCCCTGACACCACACAATCTCCTGTCCCAGCTCTCAGGGGCTGAGCATGCCATGAAAATCGTGCGCTGGGGCTGAGGAATCTCCCAGGGCCAAGTACCTATGTGAAAAATAAAAGCTGGTGTAATCTGCACCATGGAGCCTCTAGCAAATCACTAGTAGAGACCACAGCTGGGTGAATTTTAGGGCTACCCCAGAGCAGAGGCAGCTTTAGGGGCTGGTGCTGGGAGAGGGAAAGGCATAACTTTCTGTTAAACTCTATATTTTTTTCTTTACAATAAAAAGTTAACAATTTACAATAAATTTCTGCCCCTCAGATTACAAATTTTATATAATTACAGAACTGGTATTGCCCTAAAATTAGATTATAAAAGAAAAAACCTCACTGTTCTACATTAAAAAAGAAAAAGGGAGGAAGAGACTCCTGGAAATATTACAGAGAAAATAATGTGCTGCATCAAGAAACTCTTATCTACCTGTATGAATTAAAAAACTGTATAAAACAAAGGGGTTGGGGTGAAAAGATAAAGATAACATAAAACAAACCTTAAAATGAACACACCAAACGTGACAGAGCACCAGACACACGACAGACTGGACTGTAGCACCTGTAGGTATAAAGTCCTCTAAATAAAGTCTCAGATTTTTCTTTGCTTTTCTTTTGTTGTTGTTGTTGTTGTGTGGTTTGTTGGGGTGGTTTTTTGCTTTGCTTTTTTCTTCTGGTTCAAACCACAAGAAGTCTGTATCTCTGCTGGTCTGCACAGCACAGCTTTGCTTTTGTTATTTATTTTTTTTAAAGTAAGTTTTAAGTGACCAATGGTGTTTAATAAATAAAGTACTTCTATATACATGAAATTAGGGACAGTGAAAACTGACCTGCAGCAGTGCAGGTCAAAACATTAGGCTGGACTCAAAAAAATTGCAAGCTCTAAGAAAAAAATGTCTTTTTTTTTTCTTCCTCCCTCCCCTCTCTTTTCTTTTTATTGAGGTAAGCATTTCAGTGGCTGGAAACCTGCACCCTGCATGCCACATTAGTAGCATTCCCTTTCTAGGAGCTCACTACTGGAATGATAAGGAGAGGAAAAAAAAAAACCCCAAACCAAACCCAAACACACACATCATCTCTCCCCAATTCCCCTGCCAGCTCAGCCTCAGCTGGAGCTCAAGTGCTCCTTTATTTTAAGCCCAAACTGAGGTGCCTGTCACAGTGAAAGTACTTATGTATGTGTCTAATAAAGAGCATATGACTTGCTGTGGTCACTCTGCAGGATCACTCTGAAGCCCAGCTGAGAACTTTCAGCCAGAAATTGTTTTCAGTTAAATGAAAACTTTTCATAGAGAGTGCCTATATCCTGGAAATTATCTATCTGATGTTAAAAATAACATTCCCAAGAAACCTGAGTGCCCCTTGCTCCCTCCCCTTCCCAACACATCCCCTGGAAAAATGAAAATTTTGAGTGGAAAAACCAAGAAATGCAACCACTTCTATTGCTCACATGCTTTAAGTTAAATCCATGCTTAAATTTCCGAAGGGGAGAGCCTAGGCCTCTACCAAGGTTAAAAAGAAAGCATGTTAGCAATCCACAGTACATGAGAATTTGTTTTTATGTAAAAAGATGATAGCATCTGACATCTTCATTACACTGTAGACTTCGAGATTAAGAATACTAGTGCTAATAACAAATACACCAACTAGTTCAAAAGCTAACATCTTTCAGATATAGTACCATTTTACAGAGAATTCTTTTTAAAAATAAGAAAAAAAAATGGATGTTTTTACCTTGTGTGAACCTGGCAGGCTTATTAAAAAAGCATTCTGGGGAGAGGGAAGGGGTGGGAGGGAAGGAAATGTACTACAAACCTTGCAGAACTTTCTATTTGTCGCCTGCTAAGAGTTCAGAGTTCTTCCACTTTCAACCAATCTTCCAATCTTCTTCAGTTAAAAATGTATTTTAGAGACTTTATGCAAAGGGAACTATTTGTCATAAAGTCTAATCACACACACACACACACGCCAAGATCTTTGACCTATTAAAAGAACGCCCCCCTCTCCCACCCCCCACCCCCCCAAAAAAAAAGGAAGATACCTTTTATAACACTGAATTAAAAAATAAAATTAAAAAAAAGTCAGAGAGAGGAAAAAAAAACACAACCTGACCACCATGGAACAAGAGTAGTATATTAAAGAGAGAAAGGGTGATGTCCATTTTGTGGTTTGTGTGTAAGTGTCCGTGACTCATTCTGAATCGCTGCTGTCTGAGCTGGAGCCGCTGGAGCTGCTGCTCCCTGACTCGGAGGAGCTGCTGCTGCTGAGCCGGGAAGGGCCTCCGAAGGGAGCTGAGCCAGATTTCTCTGTGGGGAAGAAGGCAGCGATGTGGTTATTTGCAAGGGACTGAACTATAAGAACTAGAACAGGTTTGCCCACAGCCTTCACTCCTCCACGGCTTTCTTTGCAAATTCATTTTGCCTGAGCAACGTATTTACCCCCAGCCTTTGCTTGCTGCAATGAAGCCTGTCCTGCCAGTGGTCCTGTCACGGTTTCCCAGGCTGCAGGTGACCACGCAAGTTTGGGACTCACACAGGAGAGAGGAGCACCCAGGGAACTGCATCCACAACCTGGCATGCTTCAGTGCGACCTCTGAACCCAAGAAAACCCTGCCTGACTTGTGCAAAGCTGGAAGAAGCCAAGTTCACACTGGAATTAGCCTTTGTACCCCTTTTCACACTACTGCACTCGGGCTTTTTCAATCCCACAATGGAGAAATACCATCCATTAGATACTCAGCACTACTGATCTGTATGCCCAGCGCTGCACAGGCTAACACCAAGCAGACATGAAGGACAAGTTGCCTCCAAGTCACCTCACATTTACAACCCAGGGGAGCATCCACCTGGCCAGAGACTAAAGGAGCCCCCACACAGCAGCTCAGCACCCAGCAGTAACTCCCTGTGCCCCTGTACACTTGTGACCAACTGGGGTAACAGTCACAGAGATGAACACAAGGCTACAAGAAGTCAGCAGTTTTGCCTCGGTGAGGAAATCTACACACACAGTTTTCTGGTCTCTGTTAGCACAGTAAAACCAAAGCCATTACCTTTCTTTGCAGGTTTCTTGTTGTTGTTTAGCTGCCCACTGACATCTTGTAACCGTTTTTCTAGTTCTTTCTTCTTTTCCTGAGCTAACTCTTCTTTTGACTTTGCTGCTTGCTTTTTCCCACTTGTAGCTGTGGAGGAGGAACGCACAATTTCTGAAACTGTATGGTTGCAAGGTGCTAAAAAAAAGAGGACATCACTATTTTACAGGGCACACAAATCTGTGCAGCCACTCTGCAGTGACACCGCTAAGACTGCGTGACCGCTCAGCACCTACACATCCCAGATGTAGGACAAGACATGAATTTGTCCAGATCATCCAATCACCATCAGCCTGTAACATGCACTTTTTAGGACAGATTTTGTGGAAAGTATTCTAAATTATAGGAATATCCATGTAACCTTTGTGGTTACAGGTTACTTACCAGCCAGTCAATATTTACACATTTGTAATTACAGAATTGCTACATGGGTTGTCTGCCCTGTAAAATAAAGTGTCCTATTAAAGGCTGTCAGAAGTAAGCATCTGCCACTATAACTTCAGATACCTCATGTGAGAATCTACCACGTTTTATGTAACCTTAAATATAAAACAAAACAGACAAATTAAAAAACAACTGTGGCAAAGGCTGGCAGACAAGAAGAATGCAGCTGCATCAGTTGGGATGGAAACGGTGAGGAGTACCAGCAATGCTCCCAGCAGAAAGAATATCCCTCCAAAGGAGAAGTAATTGAACACAGGTGTTGGCCAGTATCAGGAGCACAAGACGTGCCAGACATTGTGCTTGATCCAGCAAGGAAATACCTACATTTCTGTGCATTGCTTTAAAGCAATCATTTAAAAAAAAAAATCCCAGGAAATTTGGAAAGCAGAGTCCTAAGAAGGTGTGTGCCCCTGAAAGTGAAGCATTGCAATAGCAGACAGCAGGGAAGTCTGGCTGGGGTCAGGCGTGTCAGCCTGCCAGCCCAGGGTGTACCAGTCTCAGAAGAACAGACAGACAGACAGACAAATGAGGTTATCTGGGTTATCCTACACTTTGATTCCAAACAGAAAGATGCTTCCTGTTCCTGAACACTGGAAAACCTTTTCCTGAGCTACTCCAACAGTGAAAGACTCAGGAAAAAAACTTAAGATAAAAGCAATGTATTAAAAAACCAAAAAGCAGGGTCAAAGTCTGCACCTTGCTTAGGCCTACCTGGAAGTCCTGCAGTGAGGAAATGGAGGTGCTCTGCAAGACCTGTGAGCAGCTACTGTGTTATACTCCCTCTTAACCAACAAGCAGATGGAGAGAGCCAGAACCACTTTGGGTAAGGGATCCTCCTGCTATATTCAGCTGGAGTTAAACTCTCAAGGAGTTTTATCAATTCACCCTCTGTGGATGAGACACAGCCAGTCCCATACTCTACATTCAGCACTGCATTAACATTAATCCTCTGATCTGATAGAGGCTGAAGGTAACATAGTGATCACGCCATCCAGGAAGAGCAGTTTTGGGGTGAATATACAACTCAGACATGTACACCCAGAATCCACATGCTGCCCAGGTGACTTTGTGTAAGTCACTTCTTCCCTTGGTGTTCTGCGTCCCAACCATGGCTTTTGTTTCCTTACTAATTAAATGCTAAACTATTCAGAATGAGAAACTGATCCTTCCAGATGTGAGCACATAACACCTAACACAATGAGATTGAGAGCGTTAGAGAGTGCCTTCTAGATTCTAGATAAGTAATAAAGGTATCACACTGGTCTTGAGGAGGAACACAATAGTCCTCCGGGTCTCCACAGTATGACATCATGGGAAGAAAGAGTAGAAAAACCCCAGAAAGTTTCTATACATTTTCTGAGGAGAAAAGAATCTTTAAAAATCCCTGTCATCACATACCCAACAGCTGGATAAGAAAATCCCAACACATGCCCTGACTCCAAAGCTGAGCCCAAGAGCTGGTGGGGGAACACAAGCCCCAGGAGGTAACTTACAAAACGGTTTCCTTTGTTTTTTCTGTAAACAAGATTTCACGTATCTCTCCAGTTCTCGTAAAGTTGTGGGCTTCAATGTTTCAAAATCTATTTCTATCTCATCAGGATTGGAGTCTCTGAGAGAAGGTTCCCGTGACTGGATGATGTGCACCACCCTGCCCAGCTTCTCCCCGGGCAGGCGGTTGATGTCCAAGCTAAGCTGTCGCTTCTCATCATAGGTCATGGGTAGACCTTCCTCCTCCTCGTCTGAATCGTAGGTTGCAGATGCCTGTTTGCCTCCTTTCTTGGGCTGCCTGGAGGGGTAGGCAAGCACAGAAACAGCCATGGGTGTACTGAAGCAATGAATTCTCTTTTCTACCCCCTTGTAACAAATATGCCAATGCTCTCTGCTTTGAGCCTCTAGCCAGATGTCCTGAAGAGCACCACAACTTCTGAAAAAGTTCAGAAATCTGAGATCAGCTGTCCTGCTCCTATTATATTTTAGCCCTGTGAGGCATGACAACAAGCCCATGTAGCAGCAGGAGGGCAGCAATGAAACAGCATGTTCTTGCTGGCTGCACAAAAGGCAAAAAACAAAACCTTATCTGAGAGTGACCAAGCAGGGATTCTAAGAGGGCTTGGAGAGTGGAAACATGATGGTTCCACTGCCAGCTCTAACTTAAAGAATCCCAGAATGTGTCTGGGAATGGGGACACTGACTGTGAATTAACCACTCTGACATCTGAGCTTCACCAGGAATTTAGTGGGGGCAGAACTGGACTGGGGATTCCTGTCATCCCCCTAAAGCAACTCCCAGAAGGCAGGCTCTCACCTACTAGCCGTGGTTGTGCTGTTCGCTTTCTTAGCTGGGGCTTTCTTCTGTTGGGCTTGCTTTGGTGGTTGAGCCACCTTGGGTTTCTTCTCCTCCTCAGGTTTTACTTTGTGCTTTTCTTTTTCCTTCTCTTTATCTTTCTTTTTCTTTTCTTTCTCCTTCTTCTCTTTCTTTTTCTTTGGTTTGTTCACTGGTGCTTGCGACAATGCAGCTAGCTGCTCATGGACAGCCTTTAGCTGGGGGAGAACAGTGATAAAATTACATCAGACTTCAAGGGAAGATAACTGATGCCTCCACATACCATTAGTCTGCATTGCAATGTGCAAGTACATCCCAAAATCAGTGTTCAAGCAGTCCAATGATTGAACACAGGAGACTCTGCTTGATTTGAAATTTATATTTTTTTAAAAGAGAATGCCAGTTTGCATAGGCCAAGCCAAATGAAAAGATAATTCTTGATTTATAGGGGCAAATATAAATTAAGTGTAATAGCTCCATCTACAGTGCTGACAGCCTAGTCTCTGGAATCCTGGGTTTGCTTCTTGGCTCTCTTACTAGTTTGATTTGAGACACCAGATAAGCTATTACAGTACGCTGTAGCTTCTGGCATCATATATCTGCATAATAAGAAAGGCCACAGCTTAACTGTCTGCAGCTACAACAGTCAAAACAGCTCACTTATACAGATGGTGTGCAGGGGGACAGTATCTCAGAGGAAACCTGTGACAGATCTTATTGTGCCTGAGATCTCAGACAAAAAGTCTCTTGTTTTCAGATGCCTGGTGGACCCCTCACCTCCATTCATACTCTAGGATCCCAGAAGGAAGCACTGAGCTTCAGTGCTGAGAATGGCTATTTCCAGGAAAACCAACATTACATCAGACATGCGCCTACTGCACAGCTGAGCATTTTCCCCCTTTAGCTGGCAGGAGTGGAGATTGCTTTGCTGCATCCCAGCTCGATGGGATTTTGAAGAGCAAAATTCAACCCTTCCTCCTGCACAGACACATAGCTTGGGAACTGCAATACCTGCTCCTGGAGCTCTGCCAGCCGAGTTGCTCGCTCCTCCTCTGAGTCTGAGCTATCCGAGTCAGAAGAGCTCTCCTCACTGCTGTGACTGCTCTCTGTGCTCTTGCTCACCACTGGTGCTGTTGGTGGAGGAGGAGGTGGGGCTTCCGCAGGCTCATCAGGCATCTTTGCAAACCTCATCTCAAAGACATCCTACAAAAAGGGGGAAAAACTGGTGACAAAAGGAGCTTCAGCCACCAAGATGGTATTTTTGGCCTTTCAAACACACCAGACACCCCACCATGAGTCATGCAGTCTTACTGCACTACACAAGATGCTGTACAAGTAAGTAACAATGTACAGACAGGCATGTGTATTCTGGAAGCCCCAGAAAGTTCTCCCAATACTCTGTAGAGCAAGCTGCTCATATTTTAGGAGCAGAACATGGTGGCATTGGGGCGTGCCATGTGAAAAGCACAACAGCCCTGCAGCAGAGAACATGGCTCTTTGCAACAGCTGGAGGAAATCACCGACTCTCCTTTGTCGGTGCCACGAGCAGATCCATGCTTGGATCTCTGACACCTTGTAGCTGAACTAAACATACTCTGAAAGATGCATTTGCCAACACCTTTACCTGGAGCTTCCTGGCCATCGCTACCACTTCATGGTCTGGAGGATTGTACTTGTAACAATTAGAGAACATTAACCGAATATCTGCTGCAAAACCTTGTGCATCTTGGTATTCCCGACTGTCCATTTTTTTCTGCAAACAAACAAGCCAAAGGGAAAGGGGAGAAAAAGCCATAAGCAAAAGGCATTTGTAGCAAACTGCATGGAGGTCATGTGCATTGTGGAGAAAGCTTAGAACAGCATAAAAAGAAAGAAAAATCACATTTTTCTAAGAGGACAGTAGTTTGATCTGGCTTATTGGTTCCTAAATAACATTCAGACTTTCTGCTTTTTAAAACAAGCAAAGAAGAAACAACAGACAACCAAAGGAGTTGATATTGCTCTGTAACAGTTCCAACACTTAAGAATTCAAAATTGTGGGTTTTTTTCCCCGTTTTCCAAATAGTACTTCATAAGTCTGTCAGGGTCCAAGTTATACTAGAAAATAGAGTCAATTAGAAAAAGGGTTTTCTGGATCAGAAACTAATAAAAACAAGGATCATTGCCAGGAAGGGCAAGAGTCAGCAAACAACCAAGCTGCAATTACAGGAGTACATTAAGCGTGCATTTCTATGTGCTGCTTTGGTGTATTTGCCCTGTAAATCTGAAAGGGCACAAAAGATCACAACCATCTAACTCTGACTTCCTGCAAGCACAGGGCATGATTTTTGCTTGGCAATTCCTGCAGTAAGGTAGGTGTTTACAGTTAAACTACATCACCTATTCTTGGTTTAAAAGTCCAACTGATAGAGAACAGATACAGAATTCACCCTTGATGAACCTACTCATAATGTTACTTCCTTGTGTACTGAGAAAAGTATCAGGAGCTAAGGGATTTGCACTTTGCTCCTTTCACTTACTTTTCAGCTCTCACTTTTGTCCATTCCTGTTGCTGTTTGGGACTGAATGACTTGGGTTTATAGAACAGTTTATAACAGTCCTAAAACTTAATTGATTTTATGCATATATTACTACTACACATAAAACCTTAGCTCAAATTACTCTACAGAAAGGAAAAAGAAGCTAACGCTAGATTTCATTTACATTTAAAAGACCTGGGTTGAAAGAAACTCTCCACTTGCCAAGTGCTTGTCAGCCTCCCTTCTGTTTGTCCTGTGCACCTGTATCCCCCAGTGAAGGGAAGGGGCTGACTGGTAGAGAAGCTGCAGATGTTATCATCAGGAAAGATGATGAGCAGAAAGCAGGGGTGCTTTGGGTCTGGAACCCACACCAGAAGCCTAACACCAGCAACATTCCTACTTGTTCAATGGAAACTGCTGACATTCCACAGCTACAGAGCAGACCTTGTAAGACACCTGAAAAGCTGCAAGGAGTCCTAGAACAGTTTTTGTTCTGAATAAGAGCAGAGCTTCACCTCCAGGGATGCAGCTTTATAGGGACCTGTACACAGGATGGTGACATTCCTGCAGCCTTACTCCCTGCTGTGCTGCAGCCAGGCATCTGACAAACTGACCTCATCTGACCTCATTCTTTCGGTGAATAAACCAGGAGAAAGCCTCTGAGCCCCAGCACAAAGACAGAAACGGAAATGGGTTTGTGCTTCTCCTCTCCCAAGGAGAGCTGGCCTTGTCTGAAAAGCATCTCAGGCCAATTCCAAAGCAAAACATATGTTCTAACTAAAGAGCCAATTTATTTTAATACACATCTTACTGCATGAAAGGCCTTTTTGATGCGCTTATGTTTGTTTGGCACACTTAGTGGCTGATTACTGCCTACGAAATACATTCCGCTGTCTGAGGCTTCACATTCATCCAAACCCAACAGTTCTAATCTGTGGGGCTTTGTTTTGTTTTCTGGTAAGGAATAATTAAGAGAAAAGGACTTTAATTTGGTGGGCTGGAATACCTTTGGTTACAAATTCACTTTGAGATACCCAGCTGCTTGAAAAGCAACATTATTACATTTGCTATTGCAAATCAGGAGCTATAGGCAAGCAGGACAGGCAGAGGGCTGGAAGGCAAATGAGTGCATTCTCTGCCTCATGCAATATCTACCACAGCAATCTTTTTTCCCCCAGCAATTAATTCAGTTACTATTCTTTAATATTCAGAAATCTGTTTCCTAATGTCTCGTGCATCTCGCCCTAAGGTAAGCCTTGTCCTGCACACCAAGAATGCAATACCCCCCCCAAACTTTGTTCCCTCCCTTCTCGCTGTCTTTCACATGCTTGAAGATCTAATGTGTCCCCTTCCCATTTTCTCCTCTCCAAGAATAAACTGGATACCAGTTAATCCTGAAAACATATGCCTTGAGCGTGGCATCAGACAGGTGCTGACAATGGACAAGGCCACACATGTCCAGCAACTTCAGCAGAGAAAAATGCCATCACTACTCAGCCTGATTTCTGGGGGCATAACTGCAGAAATTTCCTCAACAAGAACAGCTGCTTTGTGAAGCTGTGTTTGTACTCTAAAACAGGTACAACTAAAGACATCTTTAAGATTTCCCTCAAAGAACATCTCCTCACTTTTGAGCCCCTGAACTGAACTGCTGTGAAACCACAGCAATTCACCGCAAGGAAGTTCACTGGTGAGCACAGTCAGACCCCTGGAGGTAGCACTTTATTCCTAAAGTAAACACCTTGTGTAAACCCTCTCGAATAGCAAGGATTGATGCTTGTTCACTGTTGAGCAAACCAGAGGCAGGCATATCCACAGCGCTGCTGCTATGACCCAGTAACGAGAGGAAGGAGCGAGAGAAGAGGTGCTCTGGGTTTGCCCCAGCTCCATGGCAGGCACAGCACCCTTTCTCCCCATGCCAAAGCACCCCAGCATCAGAGAGGGGGATGTGAACGTGTTGCAAGTGGGCCCTGTCTACCTACGGACAGGGCAGCAGCAGCACAGTGCTGCTACAACTTCACAGCAAGCATTTCACCTACTGCAGGGAATTAGGGCAGCCGCCTGTTCACTTTTAAAGCACTAGCGGTTCCTCTGCCTCCCTCTCTCCTCATGCTTTCATCCTTTCCTCTCCCTGCTCCAAGCAGTTCAGCTTCTTCCCCCTCTAGTGCTATCAAAGAATAGAGGTAGAGATGAGCTCACTGATCCTGTCCCTGCAGCTCTTCCCACTCTGAGTCCTTGCTCCAGCACATCACTCCAGCACACCCCTCTGCTCCTGGCTGCAACAAGCTCAACTACAGCTCCTCCACCTGCCACCTGCGCAGTCACGACAGCCAACCAGACTTCCTCCATGATGCACACAAGGATAACCACCTCCAAATCCTTCTGAAGCACACCTCTGCCAGGTGCACAGCCTGAAAATATCCTCCTGGGCACGAAGGATATTCTCTGAATAAAATCAAACCTCATACAATCAGAGAACCAAAGCGACAAGCAACCAGGTATCTGGGAACCTATTACAGCTGCAGCAATGTTTATGTTTCGCTTGCTCGTGCAATTCCTTCAAGATTAGCTCAAAAGCCATTAGTTGGGCTGCTTTGCCACAGCCACTGTCACTCCCACAGAATTAAATCTAAAACCCTTCAGAGAGACAGAGAAAGCCCCTGACATTGGAGAATTACACTGCCTGCAAGTGGCAGGTTTCTGTTCCACGCAGTTAACACATTACAGACTGCGTCTCAGAAGTCACACTATGAACTACAGGCCAAGAACAATGATAATAAAACACTCCATAAAAACACAATACCAGGCAGCACTTCAAACAAGTTTATTAAGAAAAACACTACCACGTGGAAAGACAAATCCAGAGTCTTTGCATACAACAAAAGACTCCATGGGGTCTGCCATTAACTTGCCTCTAGTTTCCTGCCCTACACTCGTAAGGTTCAGAGGGAGAGCATCATCTGCACTTGCTGCAAAAAGGCAGAGGTGTACACTTAAAAGGAGTGACTATAAAGATATTTAAGTGTGAAGAAGTCACCAGTCCAAGAAATGCCAGCTTTGCACTGCGATTTTGCAGAATGCAGCAGAATCTCTTGCAAAAAGCAGCCACCTAACCACACAGAAATGCCAGCTTTGAGAGAGTCAGGATTTCACTCTTAATCTCTGATCTTACTGCATTCACCCAGGGCTTGACCTACCAGGCTGCAGGTATCTCTGGAGGCATACAGAATCCCTAGGAACTCAAAGCAATGTGACTGACTGAGGATGGGTCTGAAAGGACTAGGTTTACCAGCAGTCCCACTAACTGAATGAGCTCACCTAGGACACAATCATCCAGCGACTTGTGTTCACAAGACACTGGTAGTAAAAGGCTATCAATAGCACCTCATCAACAGCACTTCATCACACAAATGTGGTAACAAAAAGAACTGCTGCACCAAGCAAGAGATGGTTCTTCCCACCTCAGTCATTTCTGCAAGCCAGACGTACCTTGGAAGTCCTACTGCCAGTTTACAGGCTCTTACATTTTTACATGTAGTCTACAATAAGCTGAGCTTACATAGCAAATCTAACTATGAACAGTAAACAGAACATCATAGGTGGCATCAGGAACCTTCATATAAGTACTGCACTTCTGACCTCATGCACAGAACGCCACTGAAACATCTGCAACCTGTTCCTGCTCCCAGCCCACTCACTGGCACCAGAGGAGCAAAATCAGACCCACTCAGGTAAGAAGGCTTGGAAGGGAGCAGATCAGTGTGTAAGCAACCCTGCTTTGAGCAGGATGCAGGCCTCCTGACCAGCCTGAGCTATCCATCAGCCTATGATCCATGTCATGCGGGTGGGCCTCCAAGATGTGAGCAACTCCAACGCTACGTGGAGCGAGCAGACCTTGACAGCAAGACATCAAAACAATGTACAAAGATTTGGTTCTAGGCATCCAAAACCAGCAGGATGGTGACTGCACTGCAGTACCAAAACTGAAGGGAGCTGCTTCCTTCCCCATCCACGCTCAAGAGCAAGAGATGAATGGAAGCTTACACAAGAAAACACTGGGACCTTCCTCTGTTGGCACAACATTAAAGTCAGGTAGCCAGCTTTGCAGTCTACTATGTCTGACCTAGCCATTCCTCCTGCTTTTACTAGTGTGTTTCAGGTTCCTGCTTGCCTGCAGCTCAACTCCCCCTTCATCTTGCCCGCTTCTCCTGCCAGGAAATTTCTGTAGGTCTTTAACAGAGCTTGGCTTAATTGCAAGTCAAAAATACCGCACTACTGCCTTCTGCAAACAAAGCAAGGATATGGCAAGCTCAGGAGGAGAACAGTCTCCCAAGCCTAGCTCCACCATAACTTCCTTACAATGCTTTTGCCAGCTGAGAGATGGTCTTTTCTGTACAAACCCAGCAATTGGCACTTAGATAGTGCCTTCCAGATACCTGTCCTCACAAAACCTACCTCCCTGTGAGATAGGTTAAGTCTTACCTCCATTTTACATCTGGGAAAACTGGGAAAACAGAGAGCTGTGGGGAAAACTTGCCCAGGACCATAGCATCAGAGCAGCAATTAAAACTCAGACACTGCTAACTCCTGGTCTAATCCTCAATGCACAGACCAGAACAACTGTCCTCTCATCACTAAATAATGCAACTAAAATATCTGTAAAAATATTGCAGCTGTATTACGAACCCCTGCAGCATCATGGCTGAATGGCACAGCATGTCAGAGCATGACACGTGGATTCCACGTATTACATGTGATTTCCTAAGCAACACAAATCACAAACACAATGCCCTTTTGTCACCCAGGCACTTAGACAATCCCAGGCATTGGCTCAGCTGGCAGCAAAACACTCCTGGCATGCTGGTGAAAACCAGCAGAAATACCTTAACTTCCTGCATATGGAAGAAAGTCTCACCTCCACCAACACCACTTCCAACCACTGGCTCACAAGAAGTTGGGAACTAGAAAAACATGGCTTTGCTCCATAGGTATTTAGGAGGGACTCAGAAAACCTCCCAGTCTACTGGGAAAAACACCTTGAATATTGGACCATACTAAGATAAGCTCTTGAAGAGCCAAGCATGAACCACACAAGCATCACATTATTTCCTCCCCTCCCTGAGTACCAGGCGATTGTCACGTCCCGGGTGGAATTGCTCAGCGTAAGCCTATCTGGACCACACATCATACCAACAAGTAGGCAGGCAGCAGCTTCTGGCAATGGGATACTATCAATCGAATCCTATGAAATACAGCACCTCTTCTTCTCAGAGTGCAACACAATCCCAAGGACACAAGTTTAAATAGCTGAGGAGAGGATGCCACTGTACAGTCTGCTTTGCAGGGCAGAAAAACCCCACAAATGTCCCAGGTTACAGGAAAAAAGGAGGGGGGAAGGAAACGAAATATAAAAATATCCAGATGATATCCAAACATGTTCAGTTTTCCACCCTTGTCCCTTCCCCCTCCCCCAGAAGATGACAGTCCTCTGCAACCAGAGGGCTGTGACACCCTGCAAAAGAGGTGGTAAATGTGGACGTACTTTAACAGTACTGAGATCCATGGGATGTTTGATAATATCATGATAGTCATGTAATTCCAAGGCCTCTGCATCAACAGGCTTGTAAAAGGGCCATGCATAGGCTGCATGCTTCTTCGAGAGCATCTCCTTAAGAATGCTGTCACAGTACTTGAGGTGCTCAGAGAGTTTGCCCTTCTTCCCTGCATGCTGGGGGACCTCTCCATCTTCAAGGTCTTTCTTTGGTGGTTTGATGGGCCGGCCGCCGCTCTCCCGTCGAGCGATGATTTTGGCCTGCTTGGGGTCCGAGAGGGGTGTGGGTGACTCGCTCCGGCTCGCAGTGATGGCAGAGGTGGTGGGGGTTGTTGTGTCTGCTTTCCGCTTCACTCCCTTTTTCTGAAACAGCAGATGGACAGACTTCGTGAGTACATGCCCAGCTCTCACATTATGCTAGCAGAAACCTAGCACAGTTTATCCTTATTTTTGAAATCCACCTGTCTTCTGACAGCAAATACAATCACTTCACTGGGATAAATGGGACTGGTGACTAGAGACTTCAACACACAATTCAGTGACTACAACACGATGTATTACTACACGTCATCTGAGCCACAGTAACCAACCACTTGCACGTCTCCAACCCAACCCCAAACATGATGCAAAACGTGTTAGTTCTATGTATTTCACTGAGATTTAAACTAAGGACTCTTACCTCATGTTTGCCAAGGGAAAGGAGTGCGCCCAGTCGATTACTGCAGCTCAGCTGATGCATCGTGACTTAGTAAGTGTCAGTAACTTAACCACATGTCTGAGTCCCCAGTGGCAGGATCAGGCTATAAGTTCTGAACCAAAGCATATTAATCACCAAAGACCCATGAGCCCTCACTCCCTTGTATTTTGTGGGTGTGCTAAGGTAGATTGCTTACTGGGGACAAGAGCAAGAGTTTAATGATTTTGCCTTAAGCAAATAAAACCTCTCTCACACAAATTTAAGCTGTGACTGTCCAGTCAGCTCTCTCCTGCTCCTATGAAGGATTTATTTCTCTGGAGAGAGAGAGGGGAAAAAGTTCCTTAGGGAAATCTTAAGTAAATCCCAAGCAGGATTAATTTTGCAGTGTGTGTTCGGCAAACTCAATTCTGGTTTCATCCTTGAGTTTTAAAATTAAATTGATTCTCAGAAGCAAGTTATTTGGACAGAAACTGAAGTATGAGACAGGCTTCTGAGGAAGACAGCTTAGCTGCAAGAAGATCTCACAACTTCTCTAGTAATCCCCAAGCTATAGGGTTAAATACGCAGAACAGTTCTGTGGCTCTGCTGGCCCATGCAACCTCACAGCAGAGAACATCAACACTGTTGCAGTTAATTTCCCAGTTGAAAAAAAACCCAACAAGCAGCCACCAAAAAACCCATGAGCTTTCTCTGAGCTATGCTTTCATCATTTTTAAAGCAATACATAGCTTGCCAAGAAAATTCCAATTATTTAGAACAACGTTTTCATTTATCCATAAATTAACATAGTAACTAGCAAAACACCAATGGCAACTCCCAGAAGATTACTCAGTAAGACAGAACTAATGCACCCAAAACCTGCAGGCAACATCAGTCTCCTCCAACTGGAGTGACAGGCTTGTCTTGAACTGGTTTATGGTAGAGAGGCACATTTCTAGTGCTGGAGTCTGCAAACCTTAAAGGAATAGTCCCAGAGAAATCAGGGGGGGCAGTTACAAAGGAAAGATGCTTTGGGTTATATGCTGCAAAACAGGGGAAGCCTCCACCAGCCTTCTGGTTCATGGACCACCTACACTGGCCAAGGCTGTGGTCAGATAAGAGCTTGTAACTGCGTTGGAGAAGTTACAGTTGACATCACCTCAGCTATGCTATGGTGAAACTGGCAGAACTTTTCTCAATCCTCTCAAACTCAACAGCAAGCACTTCTCTGAGCACACCCCAAAGGGACAGTGATGGCCAGAGAGGCAAGGAGTCAAATGTGAAGAGAAGGAACGTACATAATCAGCAGTGAGGGGATGAAAATAAAGCACTGCTTAGCAATATTGCTGTCTGAAGAGGAAGGGGTAGAGTTCTCCATTTACCTTGACTACTGGTGGCGTGGGAGGCACCACGGGCATTATCGGAGCAGCAGGCGGAGGGGGAGCAGCGGCAGGAGGGGCAGTGACAGGCGGGACATTAGCAGTGATGGTTGGCACAGGGGTGGCAGCAATGACGGGCGTCTGAGACACGGCTGGAGGGACGCTCTGGAACGGGGCCGGCGGGGAGACAGAAGACACGGCCACTGCTTGCTGCGCTCCTTTCAAACGACAAAGTGAAAACACACTGCAATGTCATGATGGTTACAAGTGCTGACAAGACATCGGAAACAAAGTGACAGTGGTGCCTCCGGGCTGTGTGATCATGGGCTTGGCAAAAGGCTCCTAGTCCAGGGCCACAAGAAGAGCACAAAGGACACGGTGTGATTATTTGCTTGGTACTGGTACCCAGGGGTTAACAAAGGAAACACTGACCTAAGTTCTTGTCGCAGGAGCTTTAGGCCAGCCACATGCAAGCAAAATACTTGAAGCTTTGCACATGGAAACACGTTGTTCTGGGACAGTCTTCCCTCCAGTGATCTCCAAGCAACCCCACACTCCAAAGAGTGGGAACTTGAGGAAAGGGAATGGAGGGACATGGCTCTTTTCGACAGCTGCTGTCCTGCACAGAACTCAATCTGGGAACATTTTACTATGTCCAACAAATGGTTAACAACCACTCCCCTATCACCAGCTAAACACCCAGCAGTCCAAAGCACTTCAGATTTGCCCCAAATTCTACAACAAAAGAAACTGAGCTGGGAGTAGAGCTTAAGTTTCTTGATAGACAGGAAAACATCTCTTATGCTAGACCTGCACTGTTAAAACACTGCCTACTACTGTGAAGGGGGAAAAATGCTCAGAAGCAGGCTTGTAGCATTTAATGTCACTGAACTGGCTTAATACCTGCACTCTGTGTGCCCGCAGATGGCTTGCGACCTTTGCCTTTAGGAACTGGCGGCAATAATTCGACTTCCTCCTGAGGCATCTGAGCAACCTTCTGCAGAAATATCTTCTCCAGGGCTTGGGCCATGAGGACAATGTCATCTGTGGGCTGCAGAAAGAAGAACACACGCCCATGCTGTATCACTCACATATTAGAAGAAGCAAGGTTCAAGAACAGGCTTTGAAATCTCCGGTGACACTGCCATTCAAACAAATGATGGTATACAAGCTCCAAGAATGAACAGCCTAGCTCTTCTCCCTCCTTGCATGCTACCCTCCTGCTCCTCTATTCTGGTCTAGCATGCAATAATTACAGCCTGTAAATACACTGCATCTAAAGAGTTATCAGGATTTCCTACAACAGCCTGGTAACTAGTATCCCGTGCATCAGTGTAGAAGCCGCAAACTGGAAGAGGTGAGCTGTCCTCCCCTGCTTGCCAGCAGGTCCAAGAGAAGAGTGTAAACATACACTCTGTGGCTCAAACTAATTAATTTATTTCATCTTGTTCTCCAGTACGGGTCAATGATGACAAACCACTGTAAAAAACATCATACAAAGAACAGAGGCTTTTAACAACCTAACAAACAAGCAGACAAGCCAAACCCAAAACAATAATAAGCAACGTGAGGCGTGCAAGTATGGACGAGACATAGGCAGAGAACAGCTATACTTCCTGCTCTGCTCTCCTGTGCAGAGATGCTAGTCACTGCTAGCCAGCCAATGTAACACGCAGCACTAATACTCCACAGAACACCTGCAAAGCACTTGCAAAAACTTGAGCCCATCTTGAAGAAGTCCTAAATGGAAATCAAAGGCATAAAAACTTGCAACATAACCCCAAAACAGAAGCATAACTGTAACTGAAAGGCGCATTTGCCATTTTAACAAGTCTGGGGGAAGAAAGACACAGCACAAAGACAGCTTTGTGCACTTCAAGTAACGTGGTTGCAATTAGTGGCATTTCAAATCCTTGCAAGGAGGGCCCAGAGCACAGCAGAGCTGGCCCTGTTCAAAACCTGCACTGTAACAGCTGTAGGTGGGTCTTTTCTAGGCAGTGCCCCAGCTAAAGGCTTGTCTGGGCTCTTTACCTTGTTATAAATGTAACAATTTGTAAACATGGTGTTGAAATCCTGCATACATTCACTGGCACTCCAGTAATAATTATGTTCCAGGCGCTTCTTGATGGTCCCCATGTCCATGGGATTTTTTATTATTTTGTGATAATCCTGTTGGAGAAACAGGAAAGACATTACATCTTCCAGTATGTGGAAAGAGTGTTGTTCACATCTCCTTCTAGTCCCAGCTCTCTCCTCACTCCCCCTCCCAAAATACACACCCCCAAATCTTTATGCACGTATCATCTTTGCTTTTATTTTCTAGTTTTTAGCCTATCATTACGACGAACTTGACTACAAAGCACCAGGACTCCTTCCACAACCACCAACCCTCTACAACTCCCCCCTTGTGCTCACAGACACAAGTCAGAGTGGAAAGGAGCCACAGTCGTCAGCCAGATGTACGCTGCAGTGATGAGCTGCTTGCTCACACAGGACCAGAGGCTGGGGCAGCAGGGTCAACACTAGCTTTGGCAGGGTGTCCAGCTTAACAGTGGCCTGGCTGCAGTTTGGGAAACAGCATTTCTGTCTCCTTTTACAAAGGTTGTCTCCAGCAGAGGTTTATCAGTGCCAGCACCAGCTAAAACTATGCTAAAAGCATCATTCTCTCTATTAAGGGCATCAGCCTTGAAAAAGCTTCCACATGTTAACCCAGTTTCTCTCTGGGCTTGTCTCAAGCATCTGTAGAGGCTGTGATTAGCCTGGAGATGCTCTAGGCGTGTAAAGTTATACACTGTAATTTTCCCATTCTGGAGAGGAGTGGGAAGCTCTCAGTGCACACGCACATGAAGCCTGGTACTGCCACTGGTCACTCTCTGAGCCCAACCCTCAAGCAGGACCTGCGACACCAGTATTTCCAGGCAAGGCACACCAGGACAGAAAAAACAATCCTGCTGGGTCCTGGGCTTGTGCAGATTTAGGCCACATGTGGAAAAACAAGTGTTCTTCCAGCTGATGACTCCTGTAAATTTTCTGGTAACCCATCCTAAAACCACCTCAATATTCCTTACTGAGAAATTAAATCCACAAAAAGACAACATAAAGGAGTACAGACCTAGAGAAATGTTATACAGGTGTTAAGTGCTTTACTCTTTTGGCTAGCACTTTAAATAGCACCCATCAACAACATTACAGAGCACAACAGACTCCTAAACCAGTCCATAACACTGGGTTATAATCCGTGGTAACTGGAGCTCTCCTGACCTTACATCCCAGAACCACGCTCCCTTGAATCCTACATGCAACCCTCTTGCTGAAAGCAACCAGAGTTAATTTGCCATGGGCTGTCTGGCTGAGCAGACACAGGGTAGATGGGTGGTGGTGTCTGTATTTAAGTGAAGTGGGTGGTTAGGGGCATGCCTCCAACGCTGAGCTGTTACACCTACAGGACCCCTTTGAAGAGTTGAAGAGCATGTGGCTCTCTTCCCAGGAAATCAGCCTGGTAAACTGGTTATTTATGAATAACCAGGCTAAATCTTGCACTATCTGGTCTGACAGAGGCAGAGTATATATTGCTAGGCACAGGAGGCAGATGGGTAAATGCAACTGTGCTGTTATTTCTGATTCCAGTACAGCATTTGAAAATACATGGCTCTGATGTATCCTTGGTAATTAGCTTCTCCTGTCTTCCTCAACACTGAAGTCAGCAGCAAATCTAGGAAAGCCTATCACAGACACAAGTTGCATTGAGCCCAACGTCAAATGCTCAGAAGAACTTGGGCTTCAAGGCAGATTCAAACTGGACAGAGTTGGGACAAGGGGTGAAGACACATAAAAGCAACCAGAGGTAAACCACAAGTGAAGCACTGTGCTTCAGCTGCTCTAAGACACCTCGCTTGTGTGCTCTTCTCCTCCCTCACTGAGAAGCAGTTTTCTCCTTCAGAGATCTGTACCTTTCCACCTCTGAAAGACTTAATCTTCTAATTCAACAAGTCTAAGAGCATTCAAGGAAATCCCCAAAAGCAACCTAACCATTTGGATCCAGCTAACAGATAACCCATCTCACTAACACAAAGCTTTCTAATAGAACACTGAGCAGAAGATGATAGATACATACTGGCAAATTCAATTTAATTGCATCAACGGGTTGGTAGAAAGGCCAAGCAAACTGATGCTTCCATAAAGTCTTTACCACAACATTTTGCATATATTGCAATTGGTTGGTCTTCCGGCCAGGCTTATTAGGATTAGTGACCTCCGGAGGCGGTGGATTCACAGGGCCCTGAGGAGCCTGGATTGCTGATGTGACTGTCGACATTTTCCTGCTCTTGCTCTCACTCGCTGTCACAGCAGCAACAACTGGGAGATTTTCTTTCTTCCTTTATGCTCCCTGAACGGGACTGACATCCCATTTCCAGGGTCCAACCATACAACCTAGATCAAATGAGAGGAAGAAGATCATGTGTAAATACAGACACTTACTTGAAGCAGGCATGTTCAATCAACAGAATTGTCTTAACTCAGGCTCTTTACCACATCTGCTTTGTTCCCTGTAACACACTTGATGATGGGCATAGTTCAAGGCCAAATATACAGTGGAGCAGCAATTACCGAATTGAAAGCCTGCAGAGAGCCAGTAAGCTTCACAGGACAAGGTCTTGCTCTGTCTGACTTAGAGAGCATCTTTGTGCAAAGAAAACACATGGAGTAGCAAAATACTGTTAGGGAACACAGTTGGGATATATTGCAGATTCCCACAAATGTGCTGATTCAAGCTAGTTAACCCATAGCTTGAAGCTCCATGTAAACTTAACTGCCTTGTCTCCAGACCCATGCTGGCTGGTACAGAGTCAGCTTACAAGCCTCTATACTGGTGCAAGGGTCTGTCTAAAATCCCATAATCAAGAGTCAACTAGCAGTGCCAGAGAATTGAAGAGGGGGCCGAGAGGTGCTGTTAACAGCTGTGAATGAAGGGTGTCACCACAGCCATTCTAACTGGAAGTGGTCGGCACTTTGAATCTCATAAATGCCTTGCTGTGTCCCTTACTACATGTAGTACCTGACTGGGCCCTCAGTTTCATCTGGCAGTCTCAAGATGTAGGCTCAATATAAATCATAATTGATATTATATTCTGTGGCTTAGTTCAGAGAATTCTGTCATGCTCTCTCAAAGACACTAAGATCCACACAAGAATACACAAATTGCATTACTGTATTCTATTTTTTCCCCCAGCAAACTCTAGGGGGAAAAAAATGATATAATATCACTGCATCTTGTATACCATATGGTAAACAGCTTTGCTATGTCATCTTCCATAAACATTTGATATTTCTATTCACATCAGGACTGCAGCTACTCTTCTCGTGGCAAACAGACCACAATCACTTTCTAGAGGGAAATTATTTCAAATACATTCAGAAAGCCACACAAATAGTCTCACTGACATATGTTTCTTGGTCACACAGAGAAACACGAGCAGAGACAGAAGCTGTGGTAATACAGGGAGAAGGAGTAAGAGACACCAGGAAAAAAACACAGACTTCTCCCTTGGCACATCCCTCATCTCTACTGACTATCGGGACTAAATATAGAGCAGCAATTTACCCTTTGAGTTGCTGATTAAACAATGGCAAAAAGTAAACACATAGCTAATTTGGGGGAATTTTAAAAAGGAGATAGGTACAAATATTAACAGACCTGGAACACAGAGGGACATTGAAGTATCAGCCTTCCCAGGACTGCCCTGGTAGCTGAGGTATTTGCCTTCCAGAGACCAGCTGCTGCCAGCTACCAGCAAGTTCATCACTAGGAGAACATGGTACCCCAGTGATGTTGTGGGAGAGGGAAACACATCGTAAAGCAGCTGGTGCTCTGGGTGCCACAGCCATCAGGGACACCACTTGAGTGCCCTGGGTACTGGGGCTACTGGGTGCACCTTGTGGTGAACCAGCTTGGCTCGGCTCACAGGTGTCCCTGGCTCCAGAAACCAGATCTCTTTGGGTTTGGGGTTAGTTGTTTTTTGGATGGTGGGTTTTTTAGTTAATTGTATAGTTAATTTTTATATAGTGCTTCTACCATGGAAAATGAAATTGTTAAAAACCCAAACCAAATCCATGTGTGAGTACCTGTGCGGGGAACAGACAAGACCAGTTATGACACTGCTGCCATCTGTTCACAAGACTCATTATATCCCACAGATATAAAAAAACAGAGGTGACAATAGGACTTTCTTGTGCCATACATATGACACAAGCACAGATCCATAATCAGACCCCTCACATCCCTATTTGACAACTCAAGAGACCATTTTTGTAGTTAAAAAACAGATTAGTCTGTTTCCCAGCCACCTCATCTGATTGTACAGGTCATGCTGCTGTTGGCAGGGAGGGTGATCACCAAGCAGCCAAGAAGGATGCTGGCATTCTTTGGGCAAGGAATTTTAAAATTAGGATTTCAGATTTTGGAAGAAACTCGGGAAGCATTTTTCTCTTTATGTCACATCAATTTAAAGCAGCAGCAACACTGCAAAATGCAATCTTCAGATCAAGGAGGGTACAGACAGACACAGAATTAAAAAGAAGAAGAAAAAAAGATAATGGGGAAGTTTCACTCAGTCTCCTTCTGGGCAGCTCTCTGCATGAATTTCAGATCCCAAGGCCTCTGAGCAACATCCATCATCCTAGTGTATGCAACACTGACTGTAAGCCCCTGGTGACCACCACTGAAGCGTTTTGTTTGCTGTCTTTTTGATTAACAAACTGAATCCAAGGCAAGGATTGATGGGAAATAAGACACCCACGGAGAGCAATTCCTACTGCTATAGAGCATTTCAGTCACAAGTTTGAAACTACACAGTGTAACTTAAGGCTTTCCTTTAAATAACCTAAAGTTGAACGCAACTATTCTCCTTTCACTTTAATTTCCTGGTGTCCTCCTACTTCTCACACTCCATTTGATACAGATTGTTTTAAAATTAGTTTTTATTAAATCTCAGAACTGTAATTCAAAAAACTCAGATCTAGCTCCTGCCTCTCCCAAACTCCCTCTCTGACCCTTAGAGCCAAGGCGCCTTGTTCAGTATCTCCACGCCACAGCTCTTCATCTGTGCCATGGAGATAGGGATAGTTCCTTTCTGTCTTCATCTGCTCCACCCAGCCAGCCTGCAAACTCCCTGGGACGTGCACTACCTCTTCATGTGCACATTCTGATCATTAAACGAGGCTTGTAGAGTCCACACAAGAGGCATGTAACAGTCAGCAGTGACACAACTCAGAAAGGATTTTAATTAAGAACATTACCAAAAGTAGGAGGGGCAGATTGATGACAGCCAGCTCAGCTAGTCCTCTGACAGCTGATCCTCTTTAACTTGCATGCTCCAACTCATTGGTTATTATAACCAAAAGTGGCTGCAAACCCCAAATCTCTTAGCAGCACTGTCATTTAAATGCTGGATCCTGCAGCTGAAAGACAGGAATAGCTACGTGGGCTATCTCAGCAGCACTGGAAGTGTCTGTTCCTGGCATAAATGCAACTTTAAAGTACATGTGCCTCACTGCACTGTTTTAACCCTTGGTCCATCAGCTTCCTCATAATTTGCTGGAGAACCTGGTTTGATATCAGATTATTCCTTAACTTTTAAAACTGTAAACTTCTCTTTACGTCCATTCCTTTACTTGTAAAGTTTCAAAATACTATTCTTCTTAAGAGTGTAAAAAGCAGAATTATGAGGAGTCTAGAAGCTGAGAGCACAAATGCTTTAGAAACATCCAAAAGCATATGACACTGAATTCAGAGAGGCCATGGCCCTGCCCGAGATCTGCCAGTTGTCAGACCTCATTTATCAAATGAGGAAAGTGAGAGGTATGACCATCTGACATCCCAACTTACCATACAAATCATCCAACACTACAGCAGACTCACACACAGCAAACAGGCACGGTTACACAAGCTGTCTCCTAACTACAAGTAGAATCAACACACACAGCTCTAGTCTAAGCACTCCAGCATCTACTGAAATTTCATTAGCATCAATAATTAAAGTATTAGGGGAGACCAGGGATGAACCAGGACATCACTGTACAAGGTACTGTACAAGCCAGGAATAAAGACTGCCAAAACCAGCCTTGGCACAGACATCATGTGCATCTTCCAGTGAAGGTCTAAGGTTGGACTTCTTTTAGCCCTCAAGTAATAACATCTTAATGTTAACTCATCCTGTTCCTCAGATCTGCAGTGTTCAACAGAAGCTGTTCTTGATTTTCCTGGCTACACGTGTACACCTTTGACATTACAAATATAATGTGCACCCTTTTGCTGTCCTACATGAAGAGCGTACACTGCTTCCCACACCATGTATTTCTCCTCCCCCTTACTCATTTCAGTCTGAGACACTAACTAAAAGCAAAACCCAAACTCTCAGATAAGACTTGCTTCTCTGGAGCTCCTCTGTCTTTTCGTGCTAAGTTGCAACCTCAGTGTGGCATCCAGCAAAGCTACAGGGTTTGGCTACATCCTTCAGCCAAGCCAGTCATAAAAAAGAAGAAAAGCACAGAAAAACCCAAGCCAGCTAAGTTGGAATGAGGTTTTTTTAAACTTTTCTTTCATTGAGTTGCTCGCATGGGTCAGTCAGTGGAAAGACAGTTGGCAGGGATAAAACATGTTAATAATTCCCTGTACTAGTAGGGTAACATTTTACTCAGCTGATGGAGACCACAGACTGTCTGCAGTGGTGGAGACTATTTTAAAAGAGGCTATAAAGCCCCATGAAACGTGCACTGTGCCAGTAAGCCTGCTGCTTCAGCTAACGGTTCTGCCACTTCCTTTGGCTGAACATTTAACGGATGGCTCACTCCCTTGCTGCTGTTGGTGCAGTACAGGATGGTATTTGTTTTGATTGCAAAATTAGAAGGTAGCACACTGTATGTTAGTACACAAACCTAACAACTCTTTTTTCCCTCTTGGTGTAGTATTTCTGTGTGGTTACTTGGACACTGATCAAAAGCTGCAGCAGTTCCAGCCCAGTCAGAAACAGCAATATAAATCTTCCCATCAGGGAAAATTATCAAGTTTGAGAGATGTTCCTTGACCTCATTTTTATCTCCACATATTTATTTATATTTCAGTAGCACACAGAGGCTGTGCAGCCCAAGGTCCCTCAATACTTGGAGCACTGTGCAGACAAAGCATAAAGCCCTGTTCCTCACAACTCAGGCTTTACACCGTGAAGTGACCTGCCCAAGGACACCCAAACAAGCCAGCAGCAGAGCAGAGAGCAGAGCCCTGAACCCTGGCCAGTGCCTGGCTGCAGTTCCATTAGCCAGCCTGTCAAGAGAAACAGCACCTTCAAGGCAGTGCTGGTCTCACAGACATGACAGACAGCAACTGAACTTTTCTAAAGTTAGGACAGAACCAGCAGCCAGAACCACACTGAGACAGCAGGGTAGCTGGAAAAGGCGCCCTCAAGCTGTTGCTCCAAGCCTTACCTCCCTGCACAGGTTCCTCGCAGCCACCAAAGCAGATGCTCAGTACCTTCCCCCTGCCCCAACAGCAGCAATAGCTGTAAGTTCATCCCACCATATACTACTTCCTGACTCGGAGTAGCAGCAGGCCTGTGATCATCTGTGTCAGACTTCCTTGAAACTGCTGGAGAGGTTTAGCACACTACTACTACCCCTGAAACATAACCTAAAGTCAGGTTAAGATTACAAAGCAAGGGTAGACATCTCTATTTCATTCAACAGGGGGGTACACCACCAACCCTCCAAGGAAACAAAGCTGATGGATGTCCTCTTCTTCCTACTCTGCACCTTCCTATCCCTTCAATATCCCATACAGGAATTGAACTTCAGGTAGCTTTCACTACCTACTAACTCCATGTCAGCAGGTGTGTTCTCTTCAAACTCAAGGATCTGTGAGTTGAGACAGTCTTGAGGACTGACAAGTTGCCTTATCAGCCAACTCTACCTTAGCAGACACATCCTATATACAATATGCCACCCCCTCAAGACCCAGGGGTGAAGCACTTGCACTTGGCTTCACTGCAGGAAGCAGGAATTTGGCTTGTGAGTGCCCCTGTGCCACACTGCAGCTCTGCACACTGAAAGTCCATTCAGCTGTCCTCGTTGTCTCCTAAATCAATGCATATTATTTTGAGCACAGCCCCAATGACACTGTGTGTCTGGAAGATGCAATTGTGTCCTTAATTTACCTTTGCAGGAGGGAGGGAAAAAGATCACAGAAGATTAAGTCAGTTCCTTGGCTTTTGACTTGGTTAGTTTAATGCTCATCAGATTATGCAGATGGATTTCCCACCCTTGGTCTCTCCTTGGCTATTACAAGAGCAGGTGTTTCCTCAGCAAGGAGCCTGTGGGTTTCTAACCAGTAGATAAGAATCAGCCAGAAGCAACTGGTAATTTCAAGGGCCTTTGGTCCTGATAGATACGCAGTGTTCCCTGAAAATCAGACTGCCTTAAGATGTCTCCCATCAAGTTTTCAAGCTCAGGGGTACCCAAAAGTAACCTTATCTTGACTATAAAAGCACTGGGAACTTATTCTAAGCACTATTCTAGGCGCCTTGAATAAAAAGATAGTCTCTCTGATCATTACAGACCAGAATATTTCTCTCCCCTGAGTTGCTAATGCCACCGGAAGCATTTTCTGGTGAAGTCTGAGCAAGAATTCAGATGCATGTCACATACCTCCTGCAACACACAAATCAGATGAGGCTCAACTGCTTTCTCAAAGGCTGCAGCTTCAAGTGCCAGGAGTGACGTCTCACATTACCAGAAGTTCATTTTCATAGCTTTCATTTTGCTTTTGAGAACAGTCTAAATAACTGGCCTCAGTAATGGATTAGGTATGGTTGATCTGGATCAAGGAGAAGGACACAGTGACCTCTGGACATTTCTTCCAGCCCTACTTTTTGTGATCCTCTGAAAACATAGAGGTAAATTTAACTCAGACATATGGTGATTTTGTGCAAGCCCTTGAGTTACACACAGTGTGGTTAATAAGGCTACAGGAGGAAGGAAGAGTAAGTGGTTAAAGAGCTTGCTCTTTGTTGGGATTCCTAACTGGAGGAGTTCAGCCAGCTGAAGCAAGGACTGAACTGAGATCTCTGAAATAAAGTACACTTGCAAAGAAACTTGCAAAGGGAGTACTTCAGCAAATTAAATGGGCAAGTTGTAATAAAAATGTTAACCAACACTTAGTTGTAGCTGTAGAAATAAACACTGAACAGGTTTCAGAGCGGGTAAAGCTCTGAAGACAGAGTCAAATCACCAGGGATGGGAATGCAGTAGGTGCTTTCACAAGAAAACATGATAGTGGTTGTGCCTCTCACAAGGAGATATGCCAATTATACCTTCATGACAACGGAGAAAAAAGAAAGTGTTGGGCTGTTCCAGTCTTATTTCATAACAGAGGTTTGGCACAGAAAGGAAAGCGTTTGGGAGAGTCACATGCCTGGGCAGAGTCTGCTCGTGCCATTTCTTCCTAGAGGGGAAAGGTGGAGATGCAATGAAATTACCTTGCATGACCCATAGGGTTGAACCCACATCATCTCATCATCAAGGGAAGAACCAAAGGGAAGCCAGACAGCAGTCAATCTGTTACAGTTCACAGAGAAAGGAGAGAAGGTGAATCTGCTTCTGAGCATATGCCCTCTCTTATCCAGCACACCGCAACACACTGAATGCTTATCTAGCAATTTCTAGCACTTGTAGCGGTTCCTGTAGTCCCTCAAAAGCCCATGGGTGGCAGAAGCCCTGAAGCCCCGGACCTCAGGCACCAAGGAAGTGCTGGGAAGGTGCTAGCACATGGCCACATCCCACACGAGCTCCCAACCCGTCAGGAGCAGGACTAGGGGGGAGACATGAACCTAGGGGAGGCAGGAACATGGCTGAAGGCATACTGGAAGTATGGTATAAACCACAACACAGACAGCAACTAAGTCCTCCTCTGTGATTCAGTAACCACTTCAAGCCCCATCCTGCCCTCCTGATAAGTTGCACAGCCTCTGTGGCTCAGTGCATATCCACAGCGGGTTTTGCAGACTTAACACCTACAAGATACAACTAATTGGTCAATCAAGATAAATCTCTTTCTAATGAAGGTTTAGAGAAAGACAAACTCACTCAAACTCTACAGTCTTTTTGCCCCCTTTACCTGGGTCAACCTCTTCTCTAGCTGTCTATTAGGGAGGGATAAAATAACAAAGGAGGTCAAGTGCTAGATAGATGAGTCTGGAGAGTCTATTCAGACCGATCAGACTTGTAGATGCTCCTATTGTTGCAGTTACAATATCTGTGAATCATCTAGTTAATGCTACCCAGCCCTGAAGACACACATCCTCTCAGTACAGGAGTGCTGCTGAATGTGATCCTAGCTAGAGAAGGTCCATTGTGCAAGCATGAGGTGTGGAAGTGCTTGGAGAACTTGCTGGCTTTCATCCTGGATTTCCTAAAGCACCACAAAAAGAAACTGCTGCCTAGTCAAGGGGAACCTCCACGTTTACATTGAAGTTTATCAAGGAGGTGAAAATGTTTAGTGATCCTGAATTCAAATCTTGCTGATGAGCACAGCAGACTCGGTTACAACCTTTTCTGACTGGCTGATTCCACAGATCAAGAGAAGCCCTGGTGTGGTCCATCCAGCCTTGGTTATTGTTATTATTGCCAGGCAGCAATACACTGAAAGGACCACCACACACCAGGCACTGTACCAGACTGCAGGAGACTCCAGCCTCTGCTCTTGATCAGGCACTGCAAGTGGAACAGTGAAATGGAATAAAAATCTGGAGCCTGTCTGATTGCTAGAGCAACAAATCCACAGGTCAAACACCTCAACTGAACCATGTGTCTAGATTCCAACTGCACTATGACCAAGAGGCTCCACTGCCCTGACCAGGACCAAGCACAAGTGGAGCATGCAGTCTCTGCCCTAAGGCGTGAACAGTCTGGACAGGTCAGGAAAGAGGTATATAGGTCTTGAAAAGAAAAACCACAACCAAAACAAGCCCCCAAAATTCACAGTGCACACAACAGACAATCACAGTACCACAACCCACCTCCTTTGACATTCTGTCTCCTCAGCTCACCTATTACTTCACAGCCTGACTTCTCCAAGGCATGATTTATCTAGCATGTTACTACTGCCAAATCATCCTGTGACTCCAGAAATCAGCTCTGCAAATTGCAGGTCAGCAAACCATATTTCACTAAAATTGTTCTTAAAAAACCAAACAAAACCTACTCTGGCACTGGCCCAAATTTCAGAGGATACGTGCACAATAGAAGCATTTAGGTACACCCATTAAAGCACAACTTGGCAACACCCGAACAGGTTTCAGAAGTCCTAATAGGATTATTCTATGTCTACACCCTCACAGGGTTCTTTTTTTTTTCTGCTTTTTTAAAGGATGTGCTCCACACAGTTAAACATTTGTGTTCTGAAAAAGACGGTCTGCCCTTCCCCCCTTTTTAATCAGCATATGGTGCTCTGTGTATTTTTACAGTATAAGAAAAAAAAACCCCTTTAAAATTCACTCTGTTTGATTCAGCATATAGTAAATAAATTACACACAGCCTTTCCACAACAGGTTGCCATGATTCTTTTTTCTGCACTTTAATTTCCAAAAAAGAAAAATTAGTGGACACAAAGCACCTGAAGCAGAGGTGAAAAACAAGAGCTCAACTGAACACTTTCAAGCTTCTCCTATACCTGCAAAGAATTAAAAGAAAAAAAGACAGCTGCAAAACAAGATGCTGACACCTCAGCACAGTTCTCTACACCCCACGCTTTTGGCTTGTCAGTTCCCCACTTGTGAAATGGGGATATTAATATTTCCCCTAACATCTACAAATAGATTATTTAGTCTTTTCCCATGCATTTATACATTCGTTCCTTCTCAGTGCTATGTTTATACCAGATTTTAAATAAAACCCCCACAAACACACAAAGGAACCTATATATACACCGTGACTTAAGTTTCTGGAAACATTTAGCTGTTCTTTACTAAGTACAATGCTAATTGTCATTTGAAGAAACTGCAAAGCTAAAACTGCCATCTGCTTTTATCCCTTTCCCCATACTGCAGCATGCTTTAAACACGTTTCTAAAAGATAAACCACAACACCCAAGAGGTCCTTCTTGACACCTGTTAAGGTGGGGGGGGTTAGATACAGCCAAATTCCACTTCCAACTGAATTTAAGAGGCTATATGTAACAGGAAGATTACTTCCTCTTAATGAAACTAAGTACAGAAAGTATGCTGAGCACAGTATAAAGCCCAGAGCCCTCACAAACAGCATTCCATCCTTATGTCTTACCTATTTAAAGGACTGTTTTTTGCTCTGCATCTCTAATAACTTTCACCTCAATTCTCTTACATCACCAGTACTGCATGCCCATCTATCAACATTATTTATATCATCTACAAGTGCTACAGATGTTATCCTTAGGGGCAGCTCCATGCAAACATCAACAGAGAAGACAGACTTCTAATAAACACAGATCAGTATGTTAATTTGTTAGAAGCATTTCACAGTTCATAGCATAACCATCAGAGCGATTCATTAGAGAAAATACCTTCCTTCACCAAGAGACCTTGCACACTTTCGTGCTCCAACATTTTGTAATACTCAATTTTACAATTTGATTAAGGTTACTATTTTGAAAATGAACAAAATTACTTTAGGAAAACAAGCATTACAAGTGTAGTAAGAAGTTTACGTTCTGGGTTTACAGCTACAACTTTCCCAAGCAAAGTCTACAAATCAATATATGCCAACCAAGTCAGTTTAAGGGGATGAACAATTAAATGAAAGTGATTGAGTTGCCATGACATAAATATACTACTTGTTAGCTGAGACACCGTAGCATAATATTTGGTAATGGGGCAGAGAAGTGCAGCCACCAAGTTAATTACTACAGCCCAGCCCACAGAGGAGTAACAACTCGCTCCTCTGCAGCAGCCTTCCCATTTCTGACTACCACTCAGCCCCCATGCATGTTCCACTAAATGAGTTGCACCGACTTTGCTTTATCTGTTTCCAAACCAGCTCAAGTGCCTTGTCTTTGAACAAACAGGCTGTTCCAGGATAATTCAACGTGTCAATTTAAAGCAAACACGGCCAAACAAGCGCAGAAAGCTGTATGCATGTGGTCTATTTCAGACAGAAGGTGCCTCCTGATTTTGCTGAGGTTGGGTAGATCCATGAATCTGCTCAGCTCTGCATGGAAGTTTCAGGTCAGCTAAGGTGTGAATAAGCTGATAGCAAGGCTGCTGGTTGCTCCACAACAGCACAGTTTCCACCACCTGAGTTTATTATGCATCTGTCAAATTCACAAATAAACTGCAAAAAAAGGAGAAATTTGGATCCTAGAGTCTATTACCCCTCCTTATGCAGGGAGCAGGGGCTGTTAATTTGGGGAAGAGGGAAAAGGCGCTCCCTGCTGCCTAACACACCCAAGGGAGGAAGGCGGTCTCTCTCCACACACCCAGAGGAATACTGCTCTCTCCACGGACTGCTCCAGGCTGACAAGCAGGCTCCTACCAGGAGGAGCTAAGCTTCCCCACGCACAGCTCCTGCTGAGAGCACCCACGGCTTAGCTTCCTGCGCAGTGAGAACAGACAAGCCCTAAGCCTCTCAAAGCTCCTGCATATGGATGAAGTTCGAGTCAAAGGAAGTATGACCACCACAGCATGGACACACGTATCCTGGTTTATTCCCATGCAGCCTATTCCTGTCCAGGCGAGGACACATGAGCTGACGCGTAATATTCACACACAGTCACTTACTCCAGGAAAAAAACTGGGGGAGCAGGCCCTCTTTCACACAGCATCTTGAAGAGCTGCACTTCAACACTGTTTCACAGCCCCTACACAGAACTGTAGCACCAACAGAAAAGTCACAAAAAGACAACGCTTCCCAACAAGGAACAGCATTCTCCATTATACCCCCACACAATTCTTGCACATACAATACAAAACACACATGTGCTCAGCATATCAGGTTCACTATAGCCCACAGTGCAGCACAGATCCCAAACCAGCCTTGGTAAGCAAAAAGGCTGCTACGTCCTACGTCCCTGCCCAGAAAAATTACCCAGTACTGCAAGCTCTGCACTTGCTCATAGCCAAACCCACTGAGCAGCACAGCTATAGGAAAAAGATCTCTCAGGGCATGGCCACATTGGTGGACCGTGAGAGAGATCCCCAACCAGACACCTTCTGTAATGTTACACATGGATAAGATGAGCAGTTGGAAAGACAAAGTTACACAAGGGAAAACACGGCCTTTCCTTCAGTAAGGATTTGGTTTGGTTACGACAGGAAACCAAAGTGCATCTCTGCTCATACTGTTACATCAGTGTGTGGAGTTCTCTGCAAGCATATCAGCAGGGCTGTAGAGTGCTACAAGTGTGAACTTCACGAGTGGAACAGCTCTTGAGGCCAGGAAGGAAAGCTGCAATCAGTTTTTGTCTCTGCCTCTCTCTTTTTAAAGGAGAGAGGGGAGCTACAGGATCACCTGCAAAGCAGACCTGTGACAACCAGACCTGAGCCCAAGTCTCAAAGTTTGAAGCTAAACAGAATCAGTTCAGCCTGAAAATTCTGTTCCCAATTGGTACCTCAGACACAGAAATTCCACCTGAGATTATCTTCACACCTGCTGCATTGTTGGTGGAGAGGAAAACATCCCTGGTCCCAAACAAAGGAGCGAGACAAACAAATCTCTTCTGCTCAAATACTTCGAGACATGATGGTGTCTTCTTATCAGCCTCTGAGGCCTCAGAAAGTGACCGAGGCCTGGAAAGATGCAAAAGGAATCCAACAGAGAGGCCAGGGTTTCCTTCAGTCGGTATCTTATCAGTTAGAAGGAGAAAGGACTAGTAGGAAAAGCAGCACGTTACAGTGAATTTCCACATTACTGCCTGAAAGAATTCGAATCCTTTCAACACTGGCTTTAGCAGCAAGTTAAAGAGTTAGTGTGCCCCAAAGAAAGTTGTTCACCTTCAAGAAGTACTAGACAAACCCCCACTAAAGTCACCTTAAGATACTTTAGAATGAAAAGCTCCAGATACACACACATCCTTCCGAAATGTCCTGACAGCTCACTGAGCAGCACAGCAAACAACGGCTCCTTCCTAGTTCACAGAGCTCTGTTGCCTACCATGGTGTTCTGGGCTATTACCGGAGAATAATGTGGCAATTTAAACAACAACAACAGCAACAAACACCGAAACAACAACAAAGCAGCCCCAAAACCCGAGAAAACAAAGCCAACACACACAACAAAACCAAACATACAGTTCACGGCAATGATTGGGAAACCCACTACGGATTAATGAATTTTGCAAATTAGGAAAGAAGGAGCAACCAGGATTAAAGAGGAAACAATCAACACCTAGATGCAAAACACTCTTTGTTCATTTACTTAGCAAAGTGCAGCTCTGTCTGCGCTGAAAGCACCTGATAGCTTACTAAAGCAGGCAGAGAGTAATATATTTTGTAAAAAGTAATTAAGCCTTTGAAACATGAGATCTCACTACATCACTCGACTGCTGCCGAGGAGAGGGATTTGACTCCCGAGCTGTTTGTGCTGTCAGTGAGAGAGATCGGGCTCCCAGATTCCTCCAGGGAGAAGGAGCGAGATTCTAGGAGCACAGCAGGGCTTGGCTGGAAACCAACAACACACTCTACGAGTGCTCCCCCGGTTAATAGGTAAACATTAAACAGCATCTTTAAGAATTTGTCCAATTAAAAGATGCATCTCTAAAAAAATGCGGGATGCCCCAGCCTTCACCAGGGCAACTGCTTTATCTGTGCACACTGTCTTCGGTTCATCAGGGGAGGAGACCCTCAGGAGACCCTCGGGTCTGGATACTGCCGACAGGTTTGTGGATACCAAGTGCCTCTGCCAGAAGCGTCCCCTCCCCCGTCTTAGGCAACGACTGAAGGACAGAGTTTTAAACACACGCTTCTTAACTCAGGAAAAGAAGTGTTTTGCAAGATTAGCGGGAGCAGTGATTTCAGTCGTTGTACCCAGCGCAGTTGCAACAGCGCAAAGGAACGAGGAGACACCAAGCCTACTGAAACACATCTGCAGACACTAAGGAAACCAGGCTGCTTGAGAGACAGGCAGTGAGAGCCCTGCTGCCTGACATGCCTGCTGAGCTGGAACATCACACATCAACGTGCTCTTCTTCTAAATATTTTTAAATGACAGAAATGAAGCTTTTGAAAGCACCTCGATGTTTAAAAGACACGAGTTTTATTTCCAGAAGCATCGGAGCCTAGCTTTTATTTGAAGTTAATAGAATTAACATTCTCAAGTCACTTCTGAGCACAAACCTCAGACACTTTACATTACACATGCATTCTTTCCTAATTTAAACTGCCTGCATAGGTCACTAAAAGTAAAAAGCCTTTCACTGGAATAACTACTGTCTCAGCACTGAGCACTATGTAGGCAGTGAGCGTACAAGACTATTGCAATCAAGCTTATGCCCAACACTGAGTAAGACTGTTACCCTCTGCCCATCCCTTTCATTAGGCATTGTCTCAGAGCACTAAATAAGTGCATGAGTGAATATTTTTAACCAGTGTGGACTACAGAGAAAGAAATATTCAATTTTACCATGTATTCTTTCCAAAAAGGAAGGCTTTGAGGTCAGGAGTTCCTCTGGTCAGACAGAGCCTCCCAGTGTAGTATTAAAGACTCCCTAAACTCCTGGGCTAACAAAACAAGACACCCAGCAGCCTGCTAGTGCTGTGATATGCAGATAAGGAGGCAGGACTTAGCATTTACAGTACACTCAGGCTGTTGGGTAGTTGTAAGCAATACAGACCGGGTTTGGGTTTTGGTTTTTTTTTTCTTGTAAAGCACCCAGACCGCTTTGGATATTTCTTGTTTGTTTTGATTGGTGTGTATTTATCCTGCACTTCTCACCCATATACTGCAGCACATACAGTAGTTGCCAAGCACTCTGATGCCTTAACTTAGCCTTGTATGAATTAAAGGCAAGAGTTTCAGCTTTAAACCTAAATTTCCAGCTTAATTTAGAGACAATCCCTCAGCACACTCCTATCAATTGAGCACAGTAAAAATATTAACAAGTATATTTAAAAAAAAGCCCACTTCTCTATTCCTAGCAAGGAACAGGTGTGCTTTGCTCACTGTGTTACCTCCTGACCTACTATTTACTAGTGTCAGGGAACTCCAGATGTAAACAAAACAAGAAACGTATACAAACTTTCAAAGCACTAGTGAAGCCATCGTATTTGTTTATCCAGAAAAGTTTATTTTGGCAACTTTTGACTCCTGAAAACATCAAACAGAAAGGTATAACCACACTAAGCAACCATCACAGAACATTCAGCAGGAGCCTTACTTACTGAACGCACACTCCACGCTGTCAGGAGTAATTTCGGGAGGACACACATTCCTCATTAACACCCTGCACGGCTGAACCACGCAGCTTAAAGACGCGCACAGACCCGAGACCTGAACACTACAGCTTTGTTTGAAAGTGAAACTAAGCAGGCTGCAAATAATGCTCTCTCCCCAGCGCCCGGGGAGGTGGCAAAAAGCAAACTGGCATAAACGGAGTAAAAGTGCGGCTCGGTTTTGAAGCTCTGCATTTGATAATCGGTAGCATTATTTATAGAATGACATTTCTATATATAAATCTGTGACCTGCGTTTCTTTTTACGCCTATAAAGCATATCGAGTTTAAGGCAACGGACCGTTTATTTGCGAAAGTTCGGTGAGGAGGCATTTCCACAAGCAGAGCCGCTGTAGATATACATGTGAACACAAACACACGCATGCGGATACGGACAACGCACAACGCACGAAACGCGCACTTTTCAGCGCATCGTATGCGCTCTCCTCAGACCTTTTCCCACCTCCCAAACCAACGACCCAGGCGGCGGCGGCGGCGGGGACAGAGGGAAATGGGCCGGGAACAGCCCGGAGCTCGCCCAGGGTGAGGAGCCGCCGCCGAGCCCCCCGCTCCGCGCCCCGAGCGCGGCCGCTCACTGCCGCCGGAGCGGCCCGGAGCCGCGCACGGCTGGGAGCGGGGGGTTCGCTGCTGCCTAACCCCCTCCTCCCCGCTTCGCTGCTTTTTTTTTCCCCCCCCCCTCCTCTTTTCCCCCGCTTTCCCCCCCCCTTTTTTTTTTCCTTTTCTTGTTTTTAAGGGCGCCCGCAGCCCTCCTTTTCCTCGCCCCTAGTTTTCCCCTTCAAAAGATGGCGGGCAGAGGGAGCGAGGGAAAGCGAGCGAGAGAGGGGGGGGAAGAAGAAAAACACACACAAAAAAAAAAAAAGGGAGAGAGGAGAGAGAAAGAAAGAAAGAAAACCCCTCCTGTGTGGGGGCGCAGGGCTCCGCGGCGCCGGGGCTGCGCCCGTCCGGGGCGTCTTCGGGCTCTCGGCGAGAAGGGGAGGGGGAAGCAGAAGATGGAGAAGAAGCGGCAGAAGAAGAAGAAGAAGAAAAGGGTGGGCAGGAGCGGCGGGGCCGGGAGGAAATCAATGGCCAGGCTGCAGCCAGCCCCGCCGCGCTTTGTTGCATTGTGGCGGCGCACAAAGAGGCTGCGGGGCCGCGGGGAGCGGCGCGGGGCTCTCGCAAGAAGAAGGCGCAGAAGAGAGGAGGGAGGGGGGGGAGGAAAAGGGAAAAAAAAAAAAAAAAAGAGAGAAAAAAATCAGCATTGGCCTTTCCCAAGTGGGTTTTGCTTTCCTCCCCCTTCTTCCCCAGCCCCCCTCCCTCCAGAAACCATGGCCCAGTGCTAGCAATGCACACCCAAGCATCTAACAAATAAAGGGAAAGATTAAATAGATTACTTTGCCCCGGCAGCTCCAGCAACGTTTGCCTTATAGTCCCTCCAGTTGCTCTTCTTTTTATCCTCGGCAAGGCAGTATAATAGATGCGCTAAAGCGCCCAAGAGCTCATGCGCCGGGGCGCAAGGCCATGTGGGGACGGTAGTCCCGGGCCGGGCTAGGGGAGAGGCGGCCGCCCGCATCCCGACTACAAGTCCCAGAAGCCGGTAGGTTCCACCCCCCTACTCCCCCCCGCGGCCCCCGCTCCCTCCCCGGGCCGGCGGTCAGGGGAGAGAAACAGCAGGGGTGATGCCCCGGTCAGGGGCGGCGGGGGCCGGTAAACGCGCTCCCCCCCGGCGGGGAAAACGCCTGGCGTGGTTTCGGGAAGGAGAACCGCGATAAAAACCCGCGGGGAGGCGGCGGCTGGCGGGTCCCCCGCGGGCAAACATCGCCGGGGAAAATCCCGGGTTCCCCCCTCCGCCCGCCGTCGCGCCTCTCGGGCTCTAAAGGTACAACAAGAGCTCTTAAAAGTGCAGCTGGAAAGGCGCGGGGTCCCCTTCGGCTCCGCGGCGGAAACCCACGCGTGCTGCGGGAAAACGAGTTTGAAATCACAACTGCGGGAGATGGCTTGTTCCCCCCACCCCCCCCCCCTACCCCCCTGAAAGTCGCGGTTTGTATTGGGTAATGCGCTCTCACATTTATTACGCAACAACTAATACGAGCCGCAATAAAAATAGCGCGCCGCCAATGCAAGCTGTAGTAGTAAGTGGGGAAACCCAAAAATCCACCCGGAAAGCGCCGCGATCTGCTGTAGTTCGCACTGGTTAGTGCATTTCATAACCTTGCCAAGTGAAAACGACAAGAAAAAGGTAATGTGTACAAAACCAGAGTGTGAATTCTACAAAACACCCATCAACAGCGTCAAACATCAGCGCTGTTCCAAACATAAACACTCCTAAACGCAACAGACCCACACAGCCTGTACCCTGAAGCACATCTAAAATGCAAACAGACATTAGAAAATAAAGAGAATTGTTGTAACGCCAAATAGGATTCAATTGCCTTAGCACAAAAAGAAAGGGGAGGGGGAAAAAATAGGACTTTTGGAAAATAAATGAGTCCAGGTGAAACATACGAGCTCCTAGATAAAACAAGAAGCAGTTACTGGGTTTCTCTGTGGATACATATGCCAGCAGAGGCTGCCACACTGCCTGTCAGACAGCCATGCAGGGATGTCAATTAATAAGTCAAGTTTATTGTAACCATAAGGTAAAAGCAGTTTTACTGGAAGACCTTATTTCCAGAAGATTAACTTTTGAAAAATGTGACCAACAGGACTGAAATCTCTCCAGAGGTCTGATATCATCAGCACAAGTGGGTTTTGTGCAGGTAAGAGGACAGATGCTTATGAAAATGTCACTTAGGCTGGTGGAGGAAACCAAAGTTGTGCATGTGCCTCACCTGAACCCAAGAAAAAGTGTGGTTTTGCACTCAAACCTTGTGCAAACACAGGAACTAGAAATTTGCTCAGTCAAATCAACTTTCTAAGACAGCATTTGAAATTGCATCTGCATCAACAGCCAAACCCCATGGTTGGTGTGACTTGGGATTCCCTCCAGCAAGTTCATCTTTTTGACTTGACCACCAGACACCAAAAGCCACTTCAGTGCCTTCTGCACCCAGAGTACACGGCCTCTGCAAGAACATGGAGCATATAAGCAGTCAGAAAAAGGCACATTCTGGGTCTTCTTAACAGGAAGAGCCATGCTTCACAAGGTGGTGGTCACTAAACCTGCCCCATGTCTGGTCATCGTATGTTCCACACTGCCAGACTAAGTGAGGAAATCCTGTGAGAACACCACCTCAACTCTGCCCTGCCAAAAAGTGCCCTGGATACTGGATATCAGGGGTAGAGGGAAGAATTCAGTTTTGAGCACAGGATGCTTTTTATCATCACCCTGCTGTATTCCCATTTTCAAGGCAATTCTCAAAGCATACCCTTGTATCAAAGCATTTGAGCTGAGGAGTATCAGGTCAGTGCTTTTGAATGCACTGTCCTGCTCCTCTACACCTGATCCACGTGGATAAGCAGGGTATGAACTGAGGAACACCATAACGTACAGGCACCAAATCATGAGCATGGCCAAACAGTCCCTAAATGAAAACTGCTGCCATGCTAGGCACAGGGGCTGGGAAAAGCTGGCAGGCTGAATTTTCCAGAGGAGGGGTGGGGAGCAATCAGCTGAGTATTCATTATTAACACTCAGGAAAATGTGTGCCTTCCACTCTAAAGGGCCATTTGTCAGCTGAACCATAATCCAAAAGTTGGTTTATAAGTGTATTAATATTTTAGTTTGAGACCAACTCCTGCAACAACAGGAGGAACGGGGTGTTCCACAATGCAGAGTGTTCAGCACCCTCAGCAACAGGAAGGCACAGGAAAACGGGTCAGCAGAGACCAAAGAGCAGAGACAAGAGAAGCTAGGAGGGTCCCTGTGAGACCATCAAGCCCTTCAAAGTGTCAAGGCAGAAGCACCTTGTAGTGAAAACACACAAATTAAACCCCAGAGTTTGAGCCTCACTGCAAATCCACTTTCAAAAGCAGGTTGGGGGCAGAAGGCATGACAAAACTACAACCCAAAAGCAGCCTCCAACTACACTTTATACTCCCTTACATCACCCAGGGTGGGTGTAAGACAGTTTTCATCCGAAATTGTTATGTTCATTATACATCAGGCTGAGCAGGCAAAACAATTCACATTGGAAATTGTCCCCAGAGATTTCACCACTATCAGCTTTCAACCTGGAACATACCAGTCACTCACACACCTACCTGTAGGCTTATAAACTTGTGCTTGAAGAACCCAGCTGCATCCTCCAAAGAAATAGGAAAACAAATACATTCTAGGCATCCTTAAAGACTTTTTTAAATGCAAGACAGTAATGTCAGACAATGGTTTAGCCCAACAGGCACAGGTCGACTCTGTTTGAATAAGCCCCCTAAGAAGTACAGTCAAATCAAATCAGGATGATTCAAGCACAAAGTACCTTACCCAAAATAAAAGAATTTATACTGAGATCAAGATAGTTGCAATCCTTAAGTTAATTTCTGATCAGATTTGGTGACATTAGTTTTACACATAAGATATAACAGTCTGCCTGTTCTAGAACAGCTTATCTCCAGCTTTTCCATAAAATGTAAAACTACAACACTTGTTCCACTTGTTCCTCCTCCCAAAGCTCAGAGAAGCATCCTAGATGCACCCAAAGCCTTTTGATTAGCCTCTGTGGTCTCTTATGTTGCACCTCCAGTTACCCAATTAGTACCTTGTTAACTAACACCTGCAGCATATTTATTCTTTGTAATTGCACTACTTTTAACCCCAAATGCACAGTGGTATACAAACTCTTCTGAGCAGCTTTGTGCATAGGCTTTGACAAGAAAAAAAACTACTTTGTGCAAAACCAGAGTGGTTTTCAGGGCTGTCAGACACTTTTTGGTTCTCTACTCTTGGTGTCCAGGGTAGGACTTGAGTCTTTTGAAAACAAGGTGTTTACAAAGCAGAAAAGGGAAATGCTTTTCTCTGTAGGACCAGTGAGTTTTGTGAGGACTGGCCACAGCCTGTGCCTTGCACGACTGCACTCAAATCATTTAATAGCAGTCAGGGACTGCTGGGAACGCTAACTCTGAGGACCAATTCTTTTGCTCTTTCCTATAGGTACTAACTGTATGCTTCTGAGTCTTCACCTCACCATTCAGCACCTGTTTCACCCTCAAAACCATAGTTCCCTGCTGTGAGGGAGCTCTTTGTGGTATTTGTACAAGGGATTACAAGTGGAGAAGGCTGTTGAAGTGGTATGAATACCGCCTCGGCGCTGTGTTCTGTCCTCCATCCCTGGGCACATCCCTAGGCACACTGCACATTTGCATGCACACAAGAGGCAGATGCCAGCTCCACACGCCTCAAGGCAGGAAAATTTGGCTATTCTGTCCTTTTTGTCAGCCATCAGCCACCATGGGCTCCAAGAGATCTCACATTATCAGTGGACTCACAGCAGAGCCTATTGCCAGCAGCTGCTATCTCTAGAATGGATGTTGTTATCCATTACAAAGATTTTATTCAACAACAGTGGGATAGAGAAATAATAGCACTGAAATAGAAGACTGCTTAAGAGCATGCAGTAAATGTTTGGGATTATATGGCGCCAGTCATCCCAGGGGCAGAGAGAAGGGTGTTGAACATAAAGGGATAAATGTTCTTATTGCAACAGAGGGTCATCTTTACCAATGACTTTCTTCCCTGTAGTGGCAGGATTTCCTCAATTGAGTAAGCGTCATGGAGTAAGTTAAGGATAACAGGACTAAGGCAGAGGTTTGAAACAGTAATTGCAGTTTGTTCTTCTGTAGTACCTTTCATCTGTGGAATGCACAACAATGCAATAATCTTCCTAACAGCTTTTGGAGGTAAGGAAATATCATGAGGCCTGTTTTTCAGCTGAGGAAGGTGAAAGGGAATATGATGATGCAGAGAATCATGGGCAGAGCCAGAACTGGGACTCAGCTCTCCTGACTCATACTTGGTAGTTCTGAGAGCATGGGCATGCAAGTAGGTGAGGCCACCCTGGCTCCTCAGTGTCTGTAGGACCTTTGTCTCTTCAGTATTCACTCTTCAACTGGAGAGGGGTGAGCAGAGCCCTCGGACGGGGAACCCAGGCTGTCTATGAGCCCCCAGAGGCACAGCACTTTGATGGGAAAGCAGGAAAGAATTGAGCTATCCAAGACCCATAGGACCTTCTAAGTGTTCATCTGCAAATCTAAGTTTTGGTTACAATCTAAATGCTCATCTGGAGACAAATAATATCCAATGGAGGGTCCAGAGTGGATTTAAATAATGGCCTTCCAGATCTCAAACCAGAGAAACAGAGATGAATGGCTTCCCCTGCAATGGAGAGGATGGGCATGAAGAACCCACAAAATATTCTGACTGACCTTGGTGTCTTTTATCAGGATGTAGCAAGAAGCATTACTTGGAGGAGCTGGAGGCTGGGATACAGCAGGCTAAGATTCATATATATGAAACGATGCAGGGCAAAGGCCTAGCTATTGTGGGAGAGAAGAAAGGGACCATAGAATTTGAGAAGAGAAACTGCCCAGCCAATATGGTTACACATCTTTACTTTTCATTGGAAATTAGCTGCACCTAAATGGTGTTTTACACATTCCATGTATTGTAGAGACCTAGCACCTGCTGTTAACAGTGGTTTGCACAGGTAAGCAAGCTTGTGAATAGTGTGTGCTACTGAATTGGCAGCTTAAACTAACAGATACTAGAACATGCTAGATTTCAGCTGGCTAAAGCCCTAATGGATTCCTGTGTGTTTTCTTACTTTTCCTATTGCCCTCTGACAAAGACCAGAGAGAAAGGTAAAGAAATGCTTTAACCCAATACTATCACTTTCAAACAGCTTGATTTCTAGAGTCTAATGAGTAATATATATTTAGATTTCACTATCTCAGGGGTAGGAGTTAATCATATTGAACTGTCCGTTCATCAGAGCTGCAACCATGTGCACCAGCCAAAAATGAAGCTCCTGATTCACACAAGTGCTGCTCCAGTTGAAGTGGCTGGGAGAGGCAGGCTGTCATCACGTCTGGCAGTCAGACTGTGCGTGATTCAGTCTGGGGCTCTCAAATCAGCAGCCTTTATGCATTAACTTGGCTGTGACTTGTATTAGAGGGGATCTGCTTTGAATGATACTACACTATAGCACACTGCTGGACTCAAATCCTGCATGAAGTCCTATCTTCTCTTCAAAAACACGGACTGTTTCTTAACAGGTCTTTACTAACATGGAGCTCTATGCACGCAGTGTTCAGTGATCGTACTTTGAAAGAAGATTTTCAACTTCTATAGGCCCCTTGTGCCCAGGCTAAGTGTTTGTACACATTCCTCCCAGGGCAGAAGGAATCAAATCCTACCTGCCATCCACTGGGGTGAGATTTCCTAGTTTTCTATGAACAAGTGTTGGCAGTGATGCAAGCAAGGCTCATACTGTAGTGGGTGAGGTAGAAATATCAGCCTGGAAAAGGTTCAGTGTTTGTTTTTAAACACCAGAAGAAACATATGAATGCAATGCATCTGAGATTTCAAAAAAAAAAACCCCACCCCAGCAGCATATTAGCAACCACACAGAAAAACAGCAATATGTCAGAGATCAGCTGCTCTTTAAAAGCCTGAAAGAGGCAGGAGGACTCTCATGAGATCTTCCTCCCTCTGTTTCTTGAGCAGTGTGTAACACACAGTAAGTCTGTTCCATGCTTCCTGTCTGCTGAGAGGCCCAAGCAAGTAAAAGTCCTCACTGAGATTGCTAATTGTGCCAAAACATAAACACGGGCTCACACAGCTTGTAAGCTTAGTGCCTTATTACTCACCAATGCAAATGTAAGCACGAGCTTGTTTGCAGCATTCAGGTCTAAAAAGCAGATCCAGCATTTACTGAGAGGTTTTCCACAAACATTAACGCCCTTTGGATCAAATCAGCAGGACTGGATTAGCTCTGGTCTTGGTAGAACCTGTGACAAAATTGCATACGTTACTTATAGCAGGAGCCACGGCCTCAGCTCTGCTCCTGCCACCCTTAAAGCCATCCAAAGGGATCCCAGCAGTGCTGGGAGCAGTCCCTTCCATATAATCTGAGCCACACAAAGACTTTTCTTTCCCTTTTACCATTATGCAAAGCTGCTCTCCCCAAAAAAACAACTCAGACAGGTGTCTTTTCCAGTGTGCTTGGCAGGTCATCAAGTTCAGGCTATTTTGAACCAAATGGAATGATAGATTTTGTGAGGGAGAAGCCTGCCAAGCCCCACTCTTTTCCAGAGAGGGAATTTGGACAGATATCACATCCTGCTGATCCCAGCTGTGGCAGCATGGCAGGGGGAGCAAGAAAGACCCTCACATATGACTCATAACCAACAAGTTAAATTTCACCCAAAGGCAGTGGGCTGTCCATGCAAACCCCCAGGTACTCATGTTATACAGCCCCAGAAAATGCCCTTTCTCACTGAGCTGCCTCTTCCTCAAGTGTCATGTTGTCAAAACCCCAGTCTAGTATGTGACTATTTTGCCACATGGAGCTCATCATACTTTAAATTTGTTACAAAAAAAAAAATCCAGGACCCTTACAGGCTAAGGGGTTGCTTACAATTACAATTACAATTGTAGTTGAGGCTAGTTTGCAGGTTCCAGAGGTATTATTCAGTATAGATAAGGATTTTTATACACATATACACGCATATATATGTATGTATTTTATACATAGATATAAAACTACAAGGCAAAAACTTCCAAAGCAGACACTGAGAGGCAAAACAGAAATGTTTTATCTCCATCTTGAAAGAAGCAAAACCACCTTATCCTTATCAGGGGGATGTTATATGAATACATAGCATTCTACTGCTGATTTGCACACTCGTTTTATTTTGTATTTATTTAAGAGTGAAAACTTCAAGCCAAAACTATCTGTAAGAATCAGGAACGTAACTGGATGTTTCCTAATATTGTTCTGGGGGACTGTGCAGTTTTTAACTGTGCTTTACCTCCCCGAGTGTTAATTCTCCAGGCTTCTGTTGTGAGTTTACAGGCGGGAGGAGAAGTGCCTTGGCTTTACTGTACCACAGGGGTGGGTATTTTTTTGGCTTTCTCAACTGCCACTAGAATTTTTGGAGCCTGAAGTTCTTCCTGTGTTAAAGGGCCAGTAAATGACACGTGTCTCTGTCTCTTCTTCCCCCTTAACCGAAAGCAGACTGCAGTGTGCTCTGTGAAATGTGGGGTTGTGGTTCAGATAAAAACAAACCCACCTCACAGCTCTCTCCAGAAAGTCTCTCTGACACAAGCTTCGCTATACATTGGCGGTTTGGCCTTGATCAATCAGTTAAACCTCCCAAGCCAGGGCCGGTGTGTGCCAGTACACTGAAAATCGCCTAAGAGAGAGTCACCCAGGCAGATATTATGGCGTTAAACGGCTCTATGTCAGCCTCACGCGTTCCTGGCGTTACTGCTTCGAGAGTTTGGGGGTTTTTTTGCAGTTTTTACCTGTGGTGCTGGCCTGCCCTTCCAACCGGGCTGGCCTGGGTACTTCAACCCGCCAGCACCCAGCCCGCCTGCTGCCAGGTTGGGCGGCTTTTGAGCGACCACCCCACGGCGAGCAGCGCCGTGCCCGCCTCTTACGTGGCCCTGAACCCTACCGTGATCTGTGCTTAGAGGGGAACGCCAGGCAGGGCCGGGCGCGGCCCTACGAGACCCGCGCTGGGCCGGGCAGGCGAGCTGCGCCCCAGAGAGCCGCCCAGCTCTGGGGCCTCACCCGCAGCGGCGGCGGGGAGGTACGGCAGGCAGCTGAGGAGCCTCCTCCCTGCCAACCGCTGACACCCAGCCGGGAAAGCGAAAGAAAAGAAGGCGGGAGAAAGGCCGGGGCGAAGGCGGCGCCCGTCGCTTTGCGGAGCCGCCCGCGCGATCGCTGCTTTTTTGGCTCTCGGGCCGCGCCGTAGCGTTCCCCGGAGAGAGCGGCATTGTGCAGCCTTTGGCCCCTACCGCGCATGCGCCGTTCTCACATTCTCTTCCCCCCACCCCCCCCCCACCCCCCGCCCGGCGGCCCCGGAGCTGCCGCTGCTGCGTTCCCCTCCCCTTCCGCGGCCGCACTCCTCCTTGCCGCGGAGGAGGCGGAGCTGCCGCCGCTGGCGGCCCCCCCGTTCCCTCCCCCTGCCTTACGGTAAGTCACGGAGAGGCGCGGGGGGCGGGCTGGTCCCCGTCCCGTCTCCTCTGCCGCCTCCGAACCGCCGAGCCACCCGCGCCGCTGCCGTTTCCCGCGCGCGGCGCCGCCTCCCCTCAGGCGGCGCGCGGGGCCAGCTCTCCCCCCTCAACCCCCTCCCCCCCCCCCCCGCCGCGCTTCCCTCCCCTCGCGAGGGGCGCGCGCGGCTGTACCGGCCCTGCCTCGCGCCGCCGCCCTCCCGCCTTCACCTCCACGCGGGCGGCTCGGCCGGGGGCTGCCGGCCTCTGTGTGTGTGTGTGTGTGTGTGTCCCCCGAGGGCGGGCTCCCCACGCCGCCGTTAACCGAGCGGGGAAGGGGCGTTTGTAGCCGGCGGCCGTGGCGCTGGGGGGGCGGTGGGTGTGTCGGTACCGCGTGCCCGGCGGCCGGGCCGGTGCTGCACCGGGCCGGTGCCAGGCTGGTGCCTGGCTGGTGCTGTACCAGGCCGGTACCAGGCCAGTGCCACGCCGGTGCCGTGCGTTTGCCGGGAGCCCTCTGAGAGCCCCTCGAGCTGGCGCTTCGGCTTCATGCGGGAGGCCGCCGCGGTGCAGGGGAGCCGGGCGCTGGCAGCAGCCTGCCTGCCCAAGTTCCCTGATTAGTTCCAGATGCAAAGAACCCCATCTGCGTTAAAAAAAACCAAAACCCAACGAAAACCCCTCAAACTTCTAATCTCTCCCCGCTGCGCCCGGCGGTTTGCCCACGCTGAGGAGAGGTAAAGCGGCTAGGAGACTGGGAGCGCTTTGCTCGGCCCCCTCCCTTCCCCTCCCCAGAAAGGAGATGCTTAAAATGCCAGTGGTGGCTGGAAGAGCAAACGCTGTTGTTCCCAAATCTGCTGCCACCAGCAAAAAGGAACCTAGCGCTGGCGGGATATTGCGAGCGGACTTCTGAGGGCAAACCCTTCGCTGAGCGAGCTGGAGGTGGTTCTGTTACTAAGCTGAAATGGAGCTGAGCTGCAGTGGAGATTGGCTCCTTCTGCAGTGTCGGCCTTGGTTACTGAATACCAGCGCAGGGCTTTACCAGGTTTTGTTCTGGAAAGCAAGGCTGGTGATGCTAACACAGGGCTGGCTTTCAGGCAGGAGAAGGTCTGGGGCAGAGAAGAGCCTGGTTTGATGTCCAGAGTGTTCAGGAGGGAAATACGAGACAAATACTTGCATTTGAGGTGAAGGGAATGTAGCAAGGCCCTAAGCTTTGGAAACGCCTGGTGGGTTGTGTGTTCATTGTGATCTCGTATTCAATGCCTTAATAAATCGAAGGGGGGAAAAAATAAAGCCCTTGGGCTGTACCTTGTATCTTCTGCAAACTGTTGGGATTTCTTGTGTGCTACACGCTGCTTGGGAGTGTTTTGGGGAAAATCTGATGGGAAAACCCTGCCACACCTCAAAGCTGTTCTGCTTTATTTCTCTTTGGAATGGAGCGGAGTGGGAAAACGCTTTCCAAGAAGCGATCAGAGGCCATGGCTTGGGTTCTCAGTCTTGCACGTTAGCAGGTCTGAAGGCCTAAAATACTGCTGTATTGCTAAACAGATAGAGAATATGGGTTTTCATACTGGTGTCTGGCAACCTGCAGTTAGACTAATCTCATTCTTCCAGCCACTGAGAATCTTTTTGACAGCTAATGAGAATATTTTGTTTTCCTTCCAGGTTTTCATTTCAGCGCGGTTCTCCTCTCTGTGGCAAGGGCTGCCTTTTGAAGCAGCGCATTCATTCTCCCCCTTCAAGCACCATAAGTCTCACTTGCCAGCTTCACAACCATGGCAACAGAAGAAAAGAAGCCAGATGCAGAATCCACCAAAACACAATCTACTCCTTCCTCCTCGACCAATCAGAGCAAGGTGTGTATGGGGCTCCGAACAATATCCGTGTAAATACACATGGCCACTACCTGCATATTCAACAGGCAAACCAGAATTAAGAGATTTAAATTCTCATATAAATCAAGAGCTTCTCCAGATCTCTGCTTCTGCCATTATCTCGAGCTGAAAGCGTGCTGAGGATCTTACGGGAAAAGTGGATGGAGCGCAGCCTCTTCTGTAGTGCTGGGGGAGGAGGGGTTGTTTGGTTGGTGGAAGTTCTTGCTAATGAATTACTTTTGTCTCTTTGAGCATTAAAAAGAAAGGCTGTTTGTATCCCCGGGATGCCTCGAGGTGGCCAGAGAATTGGCTGGCGAATCTGCGATCCTAGTTGCAAAGCAAAGCAGGGAAGCAGTTGTTACTCAGATTCTTAGATGCCTGCAGATGCTCAAAGGAGATGTTCTAGTCTTAACCATGAAGTCTTCACATAGGGTGAAAAGAGGAAAAAAGGGGTTTTAGGGGTATGGAGGAGTTTGCTCGTGATTTAATTCACGGTAAGGATGAAAACTGCAGGCACTTAAAAGCACTGCACAGATTAATACCAAAATTTTGATCTGCCAAGCACTTTATGGACTGTTGCATTTTTCTCACCTGTTTGTTGGTTTGGAGGAAATTCGTGTCAAGGATGAGCTGGTGGTGTGCCTGTAACAGTGAGATGCTGATGGTCATGGGCGGCAAGGGTGTTTGTTTTGGTTTTATGTATCTGGAGAGGGGGAAGAGAGGGAAATGCTGGAATCTCTCTATTCAGTTGAACATCCTTGCAGTCCATGACTCTGCACGGGCCCAGTCTGATACAGAGCTTGACACCAAGGTACTGAATTGGGAGTTTATTCAGCTCATTCATACGTATTTTTCTTACAGCCTGCGCCAGTAAAACCAAACTATGCTCTAAAGTTCACGTTAGCGGGACATACGAAGGCAGTCTCGTCAGTAAAGTTTAGTCCTAATGGAGAGTGGCTAGCCAGCTCCTGTAAGTATTGTGTTCTTTTTCTCTCATCTAAAACACACAGATGTGGGCCTTGGGGAACTGTCTGTCTTTAGTGTTGCCTTCCGTCAGATGGAGGAGGGTTGTAGTGTCATGGTGTTTCTGAAAAGGAACTGTACCAAAGCTGTCAGGCTTTGAGATAATCTGCTTTAAGATTTTTAAGTTCTGTTACTTTGAAGGCTGGATCGTCCTTGTGTAGCCAAGTTGGAGAGTCTCCTCTCTCACCTGTTCAGCTTTCTTTACTGAGCAAACAGGCAAAAAAGCATGTGCAGGATCCTTTTTCCTGTGTAGAGGAAACCCTGGTGCTTTTCTGTACAGGCAAAGACATTGCTCAGGCTTTTAAATTAAACTTTATTTTAGTATCTGCAGGCAAAAGCTTTGCTGTGGGGAATAAGGAAGGTAGCTTTGTGCTACTAGAGTGGACTGTAGAATGTGGTATGGAGGACTGGCCATGTATTTCTGTTGGTGTACCTGTGGTGTTTAACACATCAGATCCTTGGGCTGCCCACGTGGAATGTATGAAAGAAAGGTCGTTAGAAGTAGCGTTTCACTGACTGCTGCCTTCAGTGGCAGGTCAAGGCCTGTCAGCTTTGGTCTTTCCTAAAAATGTTTGGTGGTCAACACTGCATGACAGGTTTCCTTTGGAAGTGCATTTGTTTGACCCTCAGTGATCCAGGGAGGAGCTATATCTAAGGGAAATTAAAAAGAATGTTGTTGAATGTGACTGTGAGGGCCACTCGAGCATCTTCCAGACATGGGTATGATATAGGTCTCTTACTAACTGCAAACAGCCCTAAGACCAGTGCGGTGTTCCTTATATAAATGCTTTTTATCTTCAAGTGTCCTCATGAAAGTCTGTTGTCTACCCCCTGCCCTGGTTTTCCAACCTCTCCCCCTGGCAAATAACAACCTTTTTCTCTGGCATGTTTGACAAGTTAACACGGATAATATGCTTGGGGTTTTGCCATCATTAAATTCAGCCTGGCTTGTGCAATTTTTGTTCTTTTTGGGCAAAAGCCTTCCATGGAGCAGTATTACTTTTACCACTGGCAGTGCGAAACAAAAGCAGAAACCCAAGTTGTCATCAGAGAAACCAAAGCAGACGGAGACTCTTTGCATTCCAGGCAGTTTATGTAATCTCAGCTGCTGCAGCTTGGCATGTATGAAGCTGTTCTTTACCAATTACATCTTACTTTATACATTTGGGTCTGCCTGAGGAGGGAGGGAGAACTAGCCAGCGTTGCAGAGATGTAGTTAACACATTTCTTTCCACCCGGAAGGGACAGCTGTATCTGTTGGTGCTGTTAATGTCCTAACTGACACATTCTTTTCCAGCTGCTGACAAACTCATTAAAATTTGGGGAGCGTATGATGGCAAGTTTGAAAAAACAGTATCTGGTCATAAACTTGTAAGTACGAGGAGACTACTGTGTGCTTGAACGTGAATTTACTTGTAAAGACCTTTTGCTTTCTTTTCCTCATCCAGAAATGTCTGTTCTTGGGTAGTTTGAAGTGATTTGTATAGAAGCTTTGTTCTTTGGTCTTGTTTTGTACTTTGTTTATACAGTCCCACACAACAGCATGGGACTGGAATTGCTGAAGTAATACCATGTCAGGCTGGAATCATGGTTGAAGTGCAAGCTGGTAACGGAGTACCTGCGTGCACTCTGCTTGGCGGGTTTCTTGAGTCCCTCTGTTTCAGGAACACCAGCCTCGGCCACGGGGCAGGGCATTCTTGGGTGAAACTCCCTGTATACTGAAACACTGTGCTGTTCCATATTTCCTTTGTATATGGAGCAGAATGGCTTGCCTTTTAAGGAGATCGAATTTTTCTCATGGGTTTGCCTCTGTAAACACAACACTTACTCATTCTGCAAGGTTCTAAGGGAATCACAAACCCCCAAACCCTTTGGTTTTATTTTCTGAAATTTTTTACATGCTGCAGTTTCTTAAGCAGAGATGGAGATTCACATTAAGAAGAACCAGTAGGTTCTTGTTCTCCAGCCTTTAGGGACTCGGGCCATAAAGAACAAGCCATTTCTCATGAAGAGAAGCCGCTTATTCAGATTAGTTTATGTAGTGTAGTGTTTATGAATTCCAAGAAAGGGTGTTGGTGGCCACAATAAGAGCTACGTGAGCAATTCGGAGTATATGGCTTAAAATGAAAAGTGTCAGAGGAGCTTTTAACCTAGTTAAATCAATGAATTGCTGAATTTTCTTTCAAAGTTCAGCTGTGAATATAATATGCCATCTGTGTTTTCCATTTCCCTGTGTCGATAAACAGAGCTGAGAATTGTTTTCCTTTGTTTTAGGGAATCTCTGATGTTGCTTGGTCATCAGACTCCAACCTTCTTGTCTCTGCCTCTGATGATAAAACTCTCAAAATATGGGATGTAAGCTCGGTAAGGGCAGCCACTGTTACTTACCTTCCTTCTCCCCAGTGTTGGCATCTTCACTCATGTTCTTAGAGGCAGCCTTGATGTGCTGTGATAAGGTAGTTGTGACGCACTGTCTCCCCTTTGGGTCATACTCACTCTTTCCAGCTTATAACGAGCTGCTGGTTGAGTGGGCTGTGAGGTTGAGCGAATTATGCAGCAAATGGAAAGAGTGGGGGATACCTCTGGATACTGTGAGGAGTCTGGTGATCTTCTGAGAGTGCTTAAGCCTTATAACAACAGTGTAACCTCAGGCTTTATTTCCAAAAGCAGGATCTTGTGTCAAACTTTTTTATAACTTCTTATCAGAGCTTTGCTTGTCTTGTCTCCTGTCCCCCTTCCTTTTCTGCAGTGACAATGGGAATTGGGTGATTTAGTTGATTTTTGAAGTATGTTAAACTGCTTTGTTTCCCTGAGTTGCCCAAAGGGTTTACAACTTGGCTGCAGTCATTAAAAATTTCCTCCAGTTTTGCTGTAGCTGGTCCTCTGCCCATCTAAATTTAGGGCTAGAGATGGTTTCTGTGCTGCGCAGTGATTAACCTTAACACAACTTACCTGAATGCATCTATGGCTGAGAAGGATGCTGCATATTTAACTCTGCTGAATTTTATTTCAGGGTAAGTGCTTAAAGACATTGAAAGGGCACAGTAACTATGTTTTCTGCTGCAACTTCAACCCTCAGTCAAACCTCATCGTTTCCGGATCAGTAAGTTATTACTTATTTTTAAATCTTTGTGCAAAGCAAGTGCTGTACGCTGCTGTCACCTGATGCCAAGGGGACAGACAGGTTCTTTTTGGGATCCCTGACAGAATGATAATGGCACTAAATTGTCGTTACAATTAAAGCTTTATTTTCATGCCAGGATATTGTGATTAATACAGCACAGAATTTATGTTTCTGTGGGCAGAATCAGTGTAGTAGGTAATGTGATACAGAATTTGGCATACAACTTAGGAACTAGGTGATGAGGAATTCTAACTTCAAGTATGTTGTCTGATCACCTGGACCCTCCTCAGATTGGGTCAGATCTTAATGCATGATTTGCTGTACCAACATAGCAATCATAATCTAAACTTGAAAAATCATGGAAAAGAGTAAGAGTTGCTCAATCCTTGGAGGAAGCAGGTGATGGTGGGGTCATCCCTGGCTACTGGGGTGTCACAGTTACTGTCCAGCAGCAGTTCTGGTCCAGGTTCCATGCTCAGGACTTGTAACGGCTTGGTTTTTTAGACGGTGCTCTGTGTGCTGTTACACTTCCCTGTTTGGGGACGGGGCCATCCCCACCATCATGCTGGCCAGGTGCCCGTGACCTTCAAGGCTGTGGAGGAAGGGAGTCTGCCTGGCGCCCAGGAACCTTGAGCCTGGTAGGGAGGGGAAAAACAATCTGTTTGGTTTGTCTACTTGGTTCACAGGATCTTCAAGGTCTGATTAAGAGGGAGAGGGAAGAAATACATCACCCACACAGTCCCAGAGAATGGCTGCTTGCCTTAAAAAATGGTGTTAGTTACAACAACCATGTTACCAGGGGTCGGGAGCAAGTCACAACCCCTTACCATTGAAATTCTCTTCCTCCACAAGCACAGCTTGTAGTCAGATGAACTATGCTGTGCCACCGCTGTCTTTGCTTGGTGACACAATGAAGCCCTTAACCCACCCTCAACATGGAGGTGTCCTGCCTGGAGAGGAACAGTTTGGGGGGCTGTAGTCCTAGGCTCTGATTTTTGCGCTCTGCAGCGCTGGTGTCCTAGGCTTTCTAGCTGGAGGAAGGCTACAACACATTCATGCCTGGATTAGGTGCACCATTAAACTGCCTTGTGCATTTCTTCCATCTTCAGTTTGACGAGAGCGTGAGGATATGGGATGTGAAGACGGGGAAGTGCCTCAAGACGTTACCTGCTCATTCCGACCCAGTATCAGCTGTAAGTCCCTCCATGCTTATTTTGCTTAGCAGTGCTACTCTCCTACCTCTGCAGAGAGATGGATTGGTGCTCTAACTCATCATCAAGCCCCTACGCAGCATAGCGGATGGGCTGTGATGGATTTGCCTGTGGGCATTGCTTGATGGGTATGAAATGAACAGTGTTTTCTGTGTGATCGGTGTGGATTTTGGTCTTGGGTGTTCATGGGGGAGCAGTGGTGTGTCAGCCATGCTTGAGCCTAGCAGTCCGCTGCTGGGGCACAGATTTGTGGTCGCTTGAGGATCAGAGAACAGCCTGTACGTCTGCTGCTTTTGTGTTGTCCCAAGCTGTTATTGCAGTCCAGAGCAGGGTAGTTCCATAATATGCTATGTTTCAAACCTCATTCATTTAGTAGGTAAAAGGAGCTTGGAATACAGCAGTAGAGGGAAAACAGAAGGTGTTCAGCTCTTGATATTTTTGAAGTTAAGGAAACTGGAAATAACTTGAGCCTCAAATGTGCTAAACTATCGCTGTCATAATATGGTTGTTCTGCTTTGTGTATGAGATTTCATACTTGTTGTTACTAAAGTTTATTCACAGTTCTTTAGAACAGCAGTATTTTGAGGTGTGGGGAGTAAATTGACCTTAAAACATACATATATAGCTACATATAAAGTTAAATCCCATGTCCTTAAAATGATACAGTACTGTGTCCTGGTTTGATACTGCTATTACTGGAGCAGCTAATGCTGCCAGAACAGAGCTCCTGAAGAGTATTCTGGTCCCTGATGCTTAATTAAACAGCTGTAGTTAAAATCCTTCCCTCTTTATAATTATGCCAGACAGACTGGAGGAGCTGGGGGAGGGAAGGAAAGGAAGAATCTTGCTTTTAATGGTGTTACCCATCTAAACCAGTACCTATTCTTTGTATGTCGTGTTGACTTTCTGCTTCCATCCACATGAATTGTGGTGTCAGGAATGGAACATTAACACTTTCAGTGTCAGGAATGGAAGTTGAACACTTTTCAGTGGGGCTTAAAAATTCCATCTTTCTGAACATCAGCAGTTATTTTTCCCCTTCTATAATATCACAGGTGCATTTTAATCGTGATGGATCCCTGATAGTATCGAGTAGCTACGATGGACTCTGGTAAGTGGTTATTTCTTGTCTGCAGCACTGTTCAAACATTCTGCTTTTTTAAAAAAAGCAATTTTTTAAAAATGGACTTTAAAAAAATATCTTGTATTTGTAGTGTTAGAACAAAGACTTCAATACCAATAGTAATGACTCTTGTTTGGTTTTAATAGTCGAATCTGGGATACAGCATCAGGGCAGTGCTTGAAAACGCTGATCGGTGAGTAGGAATGCTGCTTGTTGTGCTCTGTTCTTCGCTGTTGTGATGCAGATACATCTGTGGGTGGTGGCTGTCTTAATCTCTGTCTTGCTGTCTCCCTGCCATTCTGTTAGGACACTTTTACACTCCGGTCTGTTGCAATAAGAGGAACTATCTTCTCACATGAAGGGAAGTTCGCTAAAGCTCTGAGTGTTACCCAGTATAGATGGACAAATGGGAGTTTTTCAGTTTTTGGCTGTGTAGCACTTACTGTGCAGCAGTTGAGACCTGTAAGGACAGAGTTGATTGTGATGTTGGATGTGATGAAAATAGGTCGTCTGGCTACAGAAGTTGCCTGGTTTTATTGGAAGATGCATCTTGTGAACATGGCTAATGAAAGGAACCCACTTCTTGGGCATCGGTTCCATGTCCTCCGTATTCTTGTAAAACATTATATAGATGTATGGCCCTGCAAATACATTGATACATTGATTTTTAAAAGGTATAGGTGTCATCTTGCTCTGATACGTATTGATTTAAGGAAGGAAAGTTTGGTTACAATGGGTTATTTAAAATGTTTATAAGAAAAATGTTTAATACTCTTCAGTGACTGAAAACAGTCACCTTCCCTATGCATCTCCACCTTGAGCTTTTGTTTCAGTGAAACAATTAATTTATTGTCAAAAGAAATTCCTTGCCAATGAGGCAATACCTGTGCACTGTTTCTCATTGCTCTTATCTTCACTGTAGATGATGATAACCCTCCTGTGTCTTTTGTGAAATTCTCCCCGAATGGCAAATACATACTAGCTGCAACTTTGGACAAGTAGGTATTATGGAAAAAAAAAACCCCAAACCCAAACTGTGAAGTGTTTATGAGTTTCAGATAAATGTTACTTTTGCTGTTGTTTAGTATATATGAACTTTACTATGATAGTTATGCATCTTCAGAAGCCTGGGAGCTGTTGTGCTTTGTGAAGGACAAAGGCAGGGCTTGGCTCTTTTTAGTGCTGTTTAGGGATTGCAACACCCACTCATTCCTTCTTGTACCTTTCAAAACCTCAGCGTTCCCTTGCAGTAATTGTGTGATTCCTTTGTGATGTCAAGAGACAGAAAATCCAGCCTGTAAAAGGCTGCAGTATATAAATAATTCTGTGTGTAAGGCATAAAAGCTGTGCAGGTAGGCTGATGGTGTTGAGAATGATTTGCCTGGAGAACTTCCATGCAGCTATTGAGAAGGGAGTTGCTGGTTTGTCTTCTCCCTCTACAGACAGTAATGATGCTGTTGCTTTTGTGAGACCTTCCTCTCCTAGGTCAGGAGGTTGATGCCCTCCCTGTCTGAGCGTCTTTAGTTCAAAAGGTGCCACAAGCTGCTGTCAGCCTCTTTCAAGTAGTTGCTGGCAAGCAGAGAAACCCCTGATTGTAGTTCCCCAGGAAGGGAGAGGGGGCTGTTCTGCAGGCTATGGCAGCAGCCTGGGTATCCGTACAGGTGGCCCGTGCCTGGACATGCACAGGGCTTGCTTAGTCTGTGGAAGAGCTTAGTGCTTGCCTAAAGCAAATGATGCACTTCAAGTCCAAATTGCATTTGGTAGCTGCTTTATTCACGTGCTCTGCGCTGGCTGAGGCTTGAATGGGCTGAGGATGTCTCAGCTTGGTCTGATTTCATAGAATCACACAGAATCACAGAGTTGTAGGGGTTGGAAGGGACCTCGAGAGATCATGGGGTCCAGCCCCCCTGCCAAAGCAGCTCCCCAGCTCATACTGCACAGACAGGCATCCAGATGGGTCTTGAATCTCTCCAGAGATGGAGACTCCACACCCCCTGGGCAGCCTGTCCCAGGGCTCACTCACCCTCACTGGGGAAAAGTTCTTCCCCATGTTGGTGTGGAACTTCCTGTGCTTCAGTTTGCAGCCATTGCCCCTTGTCCTGTCCCCATAGACACTGAAAAGGGGCTGGCCAATTTCCCCTGCATCCCATGCCTAATATATTGATAAACATTGATTAGGTTCCCCCCTCAGTCTTCTTCTCTCCAGGCTGAACAGCCCCAGCTCTCTCAGCCTTTCCCCATAGGATAGATGCTCCAGGCCCTTCATCATCTCCGTAGCCCTTCTCTGGACTCTCTCCAGGAGATCCCTGTCTCTTTTATACCAAGGAGCCCAGAACTGGACACAACACTCCAGGTGGGGCCTGACCAAGTCAGAGTGGAGGGGGAGGATCACCTCCTTAGACCTTACTTCAGCAGGATTTGATTCTCAAACAGCTGGGGAAAGGGGATAGTTTGTAGGGCCATCTCTGATTCTAGTGGGATTCTCACCTGGAGAAAGAAAACATCTAATAAAATCTGTGTGACTCTTCTGAATGCACTGGGAGGTGGGGGGATGTCTGCCAAACCACATTTGCCTCTCACTGTATTCTCCTGCTCCTCACTTCCCTAGCTGTCAGGTCATTGTTTATAAAGAAGCTTGCAGGTGTTGGGAAATACCTAAAACCACCCCTTTTTATATAGGAGAATACAGATGGCATGGCAGTAAAATTGATACAGCTTTAGTTAACCCCAAAGTATTTCAAACCCAGGCTGAAGTGATCCATGTAGACTTTAAGAATTCTGGTATGGAGGAACTTTTTCCTTTTCCCACTGCTAGGAAATTGTCAGGTGAAACAAACCAAACACCACGAACTAAAATAATTGTTTTTTCCATTGTTTTATAGTACTCTGAAACTTTGGGACTACAGCAAAGGAAAGGTAAAACCAATCCTGCCTCACTTTGTACACTTAAAGTTTCTAAGAAAATCTGGTTTTCATGGGTGTTTTTTAAGCTTGCTTGACATTTTATGAGTACTGCAGGAAAAAGAAAAGCCATAGTATCCCTTTGTTGGAGGGCACTGAAGATGACTGTGGGAAAAAAAAGAAGTGATTGGGCCCCCTGCATAGCCCTGAAACATTAAGTAAAGCTATATTTCAGTGTTTTTCTGTTTATGAGCAATGAATTCCTCTTGCATATTTTCTCTGTGGTAATGTGATAAACTTAGAGCTTCTCCTTCCCCCCCCAAATTGTTTAGTGCTGTAGGGCAGAGATGCCCTCTGCATCCTCTAGATAAGTTGGCAGGGTGGGAAACGCAGATAGACATGTTTAGTCTATTCTGCCATGAGAATTTGTCCTTGGCTGATAAAACGGTCTCCCAGCTGTGCTTAACATCTTGTGACTCTTCTCTTTCAGTGCCTGAAGACCTACACAGGACACAAAAATGAGAAGTACTGCATATTTGCAAATTTCTCCGTTACTGGTGGGAAGGTTAGTGCTTGCTGAGACCCTCTTTACCCCTGGGTAGCTTTTACTGCTTTGCTCTGTGGAAGGAATGGTAGTTTGGGGATGGAAACCTCCTTTGGTGGGTGCTGGCTCCCAGGTGCCATAGTGCAGGGGGGGAAGAGGGTGTCCTAGGAAGGTCTGTGTCTCTAGGTGGGCATGCTGTCTTGTTGCAGGCTCTGCCACTGCAGCAGCAGCAAAGGATTTTTCCTGCAGCAGGAGAGCAGGTGTTTGTGTATCAGTTGGCCGTAGCACAGAGCCACCAGCCATCAGATGATAAGTTGGTGTGTTCTGGTTCAGATAACAGAACAAGTCAGCAGATATTAAGTCCTAACACACCTCAGAATCACTTTAGCACCTTTTGCTCCCTTAATTTTCTTCCTCTGGCGTACGTGGGGTGGAACAACGCTGCTTGCTGCTTATATGTGCTGAGAGAATGAGGCGCATCAAGCAGTTGTATAATACTGCAAGCTCCCTTTCATATGACAGCAGCGAAGTGTTCACTGAATACTGGCAGATAAATACAGACAAGGAGAAAGATTAAAATAACTGTGTTTTTCTCTGCCCCTCCAGTGGATCGTGTCGGGTTCAGAAGACAACCTGGTTTATATTTGGAATCTTCAGACGAAAGAGATTGTACAGAAATTACAAGGACACACAGGTGTGGAAGAGGAGTTTGGGTTTATTGGTGGAACATCCCCCACGTCAGCTTGTAACGAGGGCTTAGCTTGAGCGTTTTCTCTCTGATGTTTAGTTTTGACTGTCAGACCCATAAATACTTGGCTGGCTGAAGCTTAATTGAACCTTAGGAGTTCACTCCTTTTCATGAAGGTTCCTCTAGGGGCATTTCAAGTGTTTATTCTTTCCCTGGGAGCTCTTTGACATCAGCTTCCAAAAGATGTTTCCTTGAGTTCAGAACTGCTTGTGATACTGAAGCGACTCATAACATTAGCGACATTTGGTGGCCCATTAATGCCTTCCAGAGCTGCAGCTCTTGAAAGGATGAGGAGTGAGGCTGTCCTGCTGTCTGCAAATGTCTGTGAGCACGCCTGTTCCTGAAGGCAGAGCTGAGTGTATGTCAAGATGTCACCCGGAGGGTACAGTCAGTCCCATCAGCGAGGGCTTTCCTGCCCTGGCTCAAGGAATTGTGCTGTGAAATCCAAGCACGTTTACTCCTTTGCAGGACCATCTATTCCATTGCAGGACCGTTGGTTTGGACTGTAGGTTGGGGCAGTAGCAGCAGGTTTTCATTTTCAGGCAAGGCCCTGAAGGTGAAGCACTATCTCAGCATTGAACAGCATGTTGAAAATACCTTCCCTGGAAGGAAAAAAGCTGAGCTGGGTCTTTATTAGCTGTGTCTGACACAATATGCCAAGAGTTTTGCCCATGAAGTAAGCAAGAACTAGAATCTAGACAGCTCATAAGTTCTGAAACCCACCACACACTTTCCAGCTACTACTCTCAATTCTCTCTTGCTAGTATTTCCTTTCACAGAGAAGCATTAGTTGGAAAAAAATGTGGATGAATAACACATTAGTAATTCTGCTACAAGGAAATAGTGACTTGGCTATGCTGTTTTAAAATGCAGTAGCAATACACATTCATCTTCAGAAATGCTGCTACGAACCAGGTTTCCTTGCTGTAAATAATATTTATATATCTTTTCTTCTTTGCTTAGACGTAGTAATCTCCACGGCTTGTCACCCCACAGAAAACATCATCGCGTCAGCGGCACTAGAAAACGACAAAACAATTAAACTGTGGAAGAGTGACTGTTAAACGTTCCAGCATCACTTCAGAGACTGTCAGGAAACAAGGTTTTTCATTAAAAAAAAACCCACGTGAGAATAACAAATCCAGTTTGGCAGGAAACCTGAAGAATATTTGATAGAAGTGGTTTCTCTTAGTCTTGGCCCAAGGAAAACGGCTTAGCTCTTGGCTAGAGCCGGGCAGCGTGGTGGTGGGAGGGGGAAAAAAAAAGGTCAAAAAGGTCATCTTTAATTGCCTAAACTTTTGGCTGGCAAAGGGATCGTTGTGGCATTGTGTAACAAGTGTCAGCCTTGTACTGGACACCCCAAAGATACTGTACTTTACGGTGGCATTACTGCTGGGCACTGTTGCTGCTTAAGGAAGAGCCACCGGTCTACTTTGTAACAGTAAATTAAGTCACAAGCCTAGAAATGTGTGGAAATTTTTTTTTTAAATGTCTAATTTTGTATTTTTAATTTTTTTTTTTCTTCACAAATGTAGATTCTAGTCTCTTGGGAAGTTTCTGTATTGTTTTCAATAGGAGTACTGCATCTTTTAAGGGTGCTTCATTTTAAACACTCAGCTCAAACTTTGTGACCAAATAAACCCCTGCAGTTCCAGATTGCCCTCTTCCCACCCCCCAACTTGACTCCTGTGGTGAAATCTCCTCTTACCTTCTGTATAGTTGCTTACCTCTTGTTATGTGTGTTTAATAGATGCTGTTCTAGAGCAAAGTTACAGTTCTTCTGTTAACCATTAAAATGAATCCTGCTTGTAGTTGTTCTCAGCATATTTTAATATCTTTTTTTTCTTTTCTGGTTATAAAGGAAACTCACAGGACACTGTAAAGTTATTGCAATGTAAAAAAGAAAGCAACAGACTTTTGTATCTTGAAAAATCGTATGAAGCTGTATTGATAATGGCATGACTCTGTATCTATTTCAGCGTTGGTATTTCTTTCCCTTTTTGTCATACCCCTGTGGTATTTACACATCCTAAAAAAAAAAAAAAGGAAAAAAAAAAAAGGAAAAAAAATCCTATAATAAAAAGGTGGGATTTTATGTGTATGTTTGTGGTAAGAGTTTACTACTGTGACATGTCCATGTCCAAAGAAGCCTCCCTTAAAAAAGCGCCTTTGGGAGAAAGTATTTCTGTTGCCAGCTCCTTTGAGTGAGGAGGGGAGGAGGAAGAAAGGAGGAGGAGCAGCGTGCTGCTTTACATCTCTTGTGGAGAAAGAAGAGAGGAGTTGGAATCTGTTTAAAGAGAGGAAGAAGATTAAACTGAAGGTGGCTTCAGCAGAGGCAATGAGAACAAACCCACAACGAGACCTCTGGCTAAGGGGAAAGGCATCCTGCTGCCATCGGGGCTGGGCTGAACAATGGGCTTGGAGCCCTGAGTTTTACTGTGCTCCAGAGGTTCTGCTCTAAGGAGACTTTTTTGATCCTGGAGAAGGAAAAATCCATTTTTATTTTTTTGGTACCTACATCATGTGTTTGATAATAAAATCAATTGCAGTTGCTAAACCTCTCCTCGAGTGCCTGCTCGCAAACTGCTCTGCTTTACCCTTGGTGAAGATGATGGCTGCAGGGCATGAGGTACAGCTTTTCTTTGGAAAATAGAAAAACAGCTGGGGTGAGCTGGTGGCTGGAGCAGCCCTTGATGAGATTGCTGTCTTCTGAGGCTTTTTCTGAGGGATGCTGTGTCTGGGCTTCATGTCACTGCTGAAATAACCTATTTCTTAACTTGATTTTGTTTTGGTCTTTTTTTCCTCACAGGCCCAGGAAAGTTTCACTTGTGAGATGGGGCTGTGCTGCTTTACCAGGGTGCAGAAGCTGGGCTGTTCGTCCCTGCAGCAAAATGTTTTTACCCAGATCCCCTCATGTTCTGTAGCACGGTGCTTCCCATGTAACTGTGTGTGTGTGGCTCTGCTCCCTGGGCTGTGCTATGGCACTCCCTGCTCTCTGAGCCGCAGAACCTGGCATGGAGTAGTTCTGTGGTCAGGACTAGCTAATCCTGACAGCCTTCTCACCTCTAGCAGGGGAGCCACAGCTTTGCTTGTGTTAGGTATGGGCTGGAGCATGTTGCAGCGTGTTGAGAGAGCTCTGCTCTGCTGCTTGCTTTTCTGGTTGGGGCAAAAGGAAACGGGATGTAGACAGGAGCCGGCGGGACCTGGCTCTGTGGGGTTCGACCTTTCGGGGAGGGGTTTAAAGGAAAAAAAACATGGTTAGATGCCACGAAGTAGGTGGCAGTGCCTTAACCGTATGCGTGTTGTACAGGCCACAAGGGCCTCTTCCATCCTTATCAAGGGGAGTGCTAACCTTCTCTCCTTTCATACAACACACTCAATGGCTTTGGTCCCCTCCTATTTAAACCTCCCCTAGGATGCTGCTGTTAAGATCAGGGTGAGAATTTGTTTGTTCTTTGTTTCCTCTCAATTTGACATGTATTTCTTATCCACACATTAAAACTTTACTCTAATTCCCCGTAGAGTCATGAGAGCCCTGAAAAATCTCCTTAAAATAGCATCGATGCGCACTTTCTGTCGCTTTTTTAATATATTCATCATTCTCAGCCAATCAGAGCGCAGAAGCCGGCTCCTCTTCGACCGCCCCCTGGCGTTGGCGCTGGGCTCTCTCCTGCTGCCCACCCCGCCCTGACGAGCACCGCTGCTTCCGCCTGGCTAGATGACGGCAGGAGGTCGTGAAGATGCCGGTTCGAGTCCCGCTTCGGGCGGGTGCGGACCCCAGGGGGTGGGGTGCGGGAGCAGAACTCTGGGCTGCGGCCGCCGCCGCTACCGGTGGGTGGCGGGGGTGGGATGGTGGGGGCCGTGCGCTGAGCTGGGCCTCCCGCAGGGATGAGCTCTAAAGCAGGATTTGCAGGCGAACCCGTCTAATCCGCGCGGGGTTTAGCCGTGTTTCTGGGTATCCCGGGGGTTTACGGGGGAACGGGGCCGTTCCGGGGGATTTGCTAATCAAATGTCTCTCAGCCAGGGGAGGGAGGCTGTTTCCTAATGCCGTTTCCTGACGCGAGCCTGGTCTGAAGAATCAGAGCTTAGAGGAACGTAGGATGGTTCCAGACCTGGAAGAGGTTGGCTGGTTTGGGGGGGGGGAGGTGTTCCCTTTCCTAAAGGTCTTTGCCCTTTGCATACCAAGGGGATAAGGGACAACATCTGGCTAAATCAGCATCAACAGTGCCTTGAACGAGCCTCAGGAGCTGGTTGGGATCTGGGGTGATGTTCCCCACTGGTGTGACCCACCCCAGTATCCTGGTGCTGGTCCCAGTGATGCTGGTCCCACTGATGCTCTATCTCATGCGCCGTGTTGTACCTCAGCCACCCCCACTCACCCGGGGCTTCCAGCTCCATTCCCCATGGGAAAGGGCAGCTGGTGCTGTGGAGCCGCTTTGCCGGCTGTAGCCCCAGATCCAGGTGCTGTGCCCAGAGGTGTGCATGACCCTGGACTCACCAGCTGCACCACTGCAGCAGAGCTCCGGCTGCTCCTGGCTGCCCCTTCCAGACACTGATTAGTTTATTAAGGGATTAAAAGTTGGTTTCCCCTCCTTATTGAATGCTCTGATTTATGCGTGCGTTTAAATCAATCCCATTTCCTGCATTTTATCCCTTCTCCCTGAGGCTTTCAGGCTTTGCCGTGTTCCACATTTGTTATAATCACGTTGTTTTGAGGCAAGTGAGGCACCGTGGGTGGGTTAAGCGATTTGAATGAATGAGCTGCTCCACTTAGGCACTTGTCCCAGGTGCTAATTGCCCCTCCTGAGCTGTGGATGCCCAGGCTTGGATACGTTTGCGCTGCCTCCCGGTGAAATATTAAGCATGCTTGATAATGAAGATGCTGTGTGGAGATGAGGTCCAAGCCCCTGCCTGGTCCGGGACTGTGTCTGGCAGAGGATGCAGGTGCCTGTGGTCTGCCCAGTGGGCTGGGATGCCCTGGGTGGGGGATATCAGGTGCTGCTAGCTAGCAGTTGCTGGATGGGCTACATAAGCAGCTTATTTTGTCATTTTAATTTTTTAATCCCATGCATTCGGTCGCGCTCTCTTATTAGTAAGCATTAGCTCTCTAAGTCCCATTAGATCCACTGAGAGCTGGGGCTTTGCTTGTGGGGACAGCGGTGGAGGAGCCAAAGCGGGTCTGGGGGCCTGATCCTGCAGTCAGTGATGTCTGTGTTGACCCCCATTGCTGTGGGTCTGACTTTGGTCCCATGGGACCGGATCCATGGTGGATGGGTGCTTTTCTCCACTGTGCTCCTTGTCCCCTTCCCAATCCCTGAGCAGCCCCAGCCAGGCTCCCTTCAGAGCCAATCCAAGCCCAGATCAGGGGCTGGCCCCATTCAGGCTCTTGCTGCTTTATTAAGGCAACTATTTTCTTATATGCAAATGAATACACTGCACCTCAAGCCCACTTCTGTCTCCTTCAGTTTTTCCCTTTAACCCCATGGCCATCCCTGGGGCTGTACTTTGTTCGAGAATCTCATGCCTTGGATTTAAAATTAGTTGACTGCTTCTCTTTAATAAAATTATTCCTGCCCTCTTTAAATAGCACAATATGTCACAGAAAGCCGGTGGGTCTGTTTGGGAAGATGAGGCAGCTCAGGGAGGAAAAAAGAGGAGGGGAAAAAAGAAAGAAAGGGAAAAAAAAAGTAAAACCTCACATCTCCCCAAACCCCTTCTGCCTAATCCAACTGAATTAGAGGATTTCGAAGTGGATTTAAAACTAAATCTTGATTAGGGAGAATTTCTCTCCAAGAGCTGCTGCACGGTCGTATTAATGGGAAGTGATCGTGGTCAGAGGAAATAGGACAGAAATAACCGAGGGTAGCACATAGGCGCTCACGTCTGTGCAGGAGCTGAGAGGGTCAGAGAATTTCTGAAGAGGGAAAGGGAGAAATTAAGCATCGACATAAGACTGGGTGCCAGGGGGCTGGCCGGAGACACAGGGAGCAGCCAGACTTCCACTGCACCAACGGCATCTCCCTGTATTTTGGTGGAGGCTTTCTTTCGCAAGGGGAAAAGCGAGCGGCGTGCAGGGCTGGAAGAGCTGGGAGGAGAGGTGGTCACTGCCTGCACCCCCAGACATCGGTGTGCATCCCCAGAGGCACGGGCAGGCTCTGGGTGCTGACCCCCATGCTCTCAGGACACATGCCTGGAGGTGCCCATGGGATCCTCTCTCTGATGACCGTGGTGTTTGTCCTGCCAGAGGGTAAGTGCTGCTGTCCCTGGGGTGCAGAGCGTGCCCTCCCTGTGCTTTTGGAGCCGCAGCCCTTCACATCCTCCCCAACCCCTGGTTGTTATTTATCCTCAGGATGTGATTTATCCTCGGGATGGATTTGGGGCATCCCCTCACCCCAAGCAATGTAGCTGCATGTTGTCTGTGTTGGTGGGGTTTTGGAAGGAGCTCATGTTACCATGTTTTGTGTGGGCACGAGCCTGGGCCAGGAGCTGGGATCCCCTGGGCTTCCCTTCCCCTGGGGCTGGGGCAGGGACTCCCCTTGCCATGCTCATCCAGCTCCCAAAAAACCCTCAGGAGACGATGCTGGGCTCGGGGAGGGCTCTGGGTTGGCATTGAGAGGCAGGGAAAGGTTACGGCAGCAGCAAGTGCAATGTGATTTGGGTTAATCATCCCAGAGATCAGGTACCACGTTTACCTTCAGCTCCGTGGATGATGGCAGTGAACACTCTTTGAAGGTTGATTTGGGTGGGTTATTTTAAATAAACCTGAGAAATGCTGTAATTCCCATTCTGGTCTAGGGTAAGCAATTCCCAGGCATGGTTGCTGCCACGGGCACAAGTGTGCAAAGCTCTGGGGACACCCCAGTGCCGCTGTCCCGGGGTCACAGTTACTCTGTGGCTCACGGTTACTCTGAAGGAAGGTTTCCCTTCTGCTTCTGAGCTCTTTGCCTCCCTGATCAGCCCTGTGATAAAAGCAGCACCACGTTCAGCAAGCCAAACTGATGAACCCATCCCTCCGGTGTGAACACCTCCCACACCAGCACTGCTGAAACCGGAGGGATTTGGGGGAAACAGGCAGAAGCTGTTTCTGAGGAGCAGCTGAGCCCCGGCTCGGCGATGCCTGTGGTTGGAAGGTTTCACCTTCTCTTTACAGACCCTGTTTCAAAGCTCCCTTGTTCCCAGTGTTGGATCCCAGCTCAAATCTCTGACTAATCTCTGATTTCGCACTGACCTCTAGCGGGAATTGCTTTTATATTTTTGGGGGGCCCAGTGGGTAAACAAGTGGCAGACAGCTTCGGGCTCTGGCTCGGTGCTTAATTTGACTTGGCAAGGCAGAGAGCGCTGCGAAGCCATCGTTAGGGAGCAGCTAGGAGGGAGCTGAGGCATTTCCCCCTGGAAAAACAAAATATCTAGTTGTGTTTCGTATGGTTCTTGTTTAGTGTCCGGACTCCAGTGTTATGGCTGCAACATCGTTGTTGGAACCAAAAACGTGGACATGGGGTGCTCGAACCCCGAGGTGATCACCTGCTCCCACTCGCACCAGGGCTTCAAGCACCGGTTCTGCATTAAGACAGAGAGCGGTGAGTCTGCCCGAGGGGGGCTGCAGTTGCAGGGGGGTTCTTGCTCGGCCCAGTGATGCTCACACCCCAAAGCAAACCCTGCAGCCTTCAAACGGGGCCTGCCCAGCATGGCAGGGTGTCACCCCCACACCCAGGATGTCACCCCCCCCGATGTCCTCCCTGTGCTTTCTTTGCAGTGGTCCTGGGCATCCTGCTGACCAGTGGCTGTGCCACCTCCCGTCACTGCCAGCAGCAGGAGCTGCCGGGGGTCCGCATCCACTGCTGTGACACAGACCTCTGCAACGGCTCCCCCCGAGCCCCCCGCCCGCCCCCTGGCCTCCTGCTGCCCTGCGTCCTTGCTGCCCTGCTCCTCTCCTGAACCCCCGGGGCTGGGGCGCTGTGGGACCCTTGGGAGGTGGTGCTGGGGGGGAGCACGAGTGGGAATGTCCCTGTCCCTGCTCTTACAGGTGTGGAGGAAGCCCCCTTCTTCCTCCTCCTCAATAAAAAGTGCCGAATGCTTTGTCCTGGATATTCCCAGGGCAATACCTCGGTGATGCCCCGGCGGCAGGAGCTGCATTCCGAGGAGGATGGGGGGATGATGCTCGGGGGACGTGAGGGGGGAGCCTCGGGGCTACCCGCCCAGCTCCAGGGGCACCCTCAGCTACCCGTGGGGGCTTTGCTCTGCTCTTCCCACGAGAGGGCATCCTCGCCCCTCGCTCCGCCGCCGGCCCGGGTGAGATTCGGGATGCAGGGGTGGATGGATGGAGCAGCCACGCAGGGCGGCACCTCCCGTGGGGTGGGGAGCGGGGTGCCTGCGGGAAATGAACCCCGTTTGGTTTGTTGGTTTGGTTTTTTTTTTCCCCAGACGTTATCCCAACCACAGAGGCCAAACAGGAGCTTTGACAGAAAAAATCTCATCCCACACGGATCGGAGCCTAAGTGGCTCATTCAAGGTCATCGCGGGGGTTTGTGGTGGAGCTGCAAATTAAATGCATGTGTCTCAAGATGCAGCCTTGTGCTTTTATCACCAGGGAAACAGCATAAACCTCACTGATGAGAAATGAATGAAATTTTTTTTTTATTATTCTAATTTTTTTCCTTTAGATAAGAAAAAAATAATCAAAAGACCTTTTCCATGCAAAACATCAGCTTTTTGATGGCATTTAGCGGCTGCATGTCAGAAAACAAGTCAAAACTCTACTAAAAATATTAGCTGAGGCACCTTCCCAGCAGAAGCACCCTGGGGTTGGCACAAAACATTTTGGGATTCTGAAGATTCAAAGCAAAAAGGGGATCAGAAAACAAACCCTGTGAAAAATGACGAGAACGGCAACACGAACCAGTTCCCTGTCTTTCCCCCTTAAAATGTTCCTTATGATTTTCAGGGGAGCAAGGAACATTTCCTTGGCAGCTGGAGTTATTCTCGCTACTGGTTATTGATCTGCCTGGCTGAGCTCTGTGCTGAGCGCTCCCACCAAAACCTCCGTAGCATCAGCCCCATCTGATCCCAGTTCCCATTAATGGGCTGAAGCTGGGGACAGGCTCCCAGAGGAGGGGACGGAGATGGTGGCCGGGGGTCCTGATGTGGCATGGATACCACCTTGGTATCCACGGGAAGAAGCGAGGGGTGAGGAGGTGCCAGCATCCCCTCCAACACCATCCCCTCCATCACCATCCCCTCCGCTGTGGTCCCCAGCCGCCCACCCTCCAGCCGGTGATGCTCCTGGCCCCTCGCTGCCCCCCTTACCCGGCTGAGTCATCCATCTTGCACTGTGTAAGAGGCCTGTTGCAATTAAGTAGGCTGAAGTGCTCCTGAACTCTTTAACCTTTGCCCTGGGATTGCTCTTTTTGCCCTGGGGCTGTGGATCAGCTCCATTGCACTCTCCAAACAGCGCCTGCTACTTAGCTGACATTTCTTTCTCCTGCTGGATCCTATTAGCACCCTGAGGTTGAAAATGCTACTTTGGAGTGTTGTAAGGAATGTGATTTATACTGGAAAGTAGCGGCAATCTATCTTTCCCTATACACACACTACACATGAGGCTGGAGAGCTAAATCCACATCGCCTGAACAAACAGCGACTGGGATAATTGTCGAGGAGGCTGCAGGCCCTGTAGTGGGGAGAGGAGGCTTGGCTGGATGGTACAAGTGGGGCAGGCATTGGGTCTGGGGCTGCTGGGCTTGGGGTAGGCAGCCGACAGTGGGGCTGCGCAGGAAACCTGCTCCCCATTGGGATCCCATCCCCGTACCAGTGCAGACTGGTGGTGGGCTCTGCTGTTTTCCTGGCAGTGCTGAAGGTCTCACTAGGAGCTGTTTGTGAGGGGTCTGGTGGTGGGGTCCATCATGTGCTTCTTAATGCTCCTCCTTGCCTCTTGGTCTCGTGTCAGATGGGAGCTGAGCAGGATCTGCATGTGAGTAGATATCATAGATAAGGCAATATGCATGGGAGGCAGATGAAAACAAGAATTGAATGGTGCCTGAAGGAGGGCTGATTAGCCTTTATCAGATATGACACACTAACCACTGAGGCTCCTTACTGGAATACCAGGGTTAAAATCTTTGCAGCGTCAAATTTCATCCTCCTAAGCAGAGAGACACTTTCCATAGTGTTTGTGTGAATCTTCTGGATAAGCCCCGGAGACTGAAACTGTCTCAGCTTCATCTGGGCATTAAAAGTCCCACCCACGTGTTTTAAAAAAAAAACAACCCAACAAGCCCCAAACCCAGAAACGCAAAAGCTGACATTTACTCTGAAATACCTTCCCCCTGCATCGCCGCGTGGCATCCCGTGTGAGCGGCGCGTCCTCCCTCCTCACCAGGGAGCCTGGCTGCACTTGAGCAGGGCTGTGAGCAGCCTCCTGGGCATCCACACAACAGGCCCAGCTGAGAGCCAAGAGCTAGTTTTGCAGAGGTGAAGGCGTGTGCATGGACACACAGACGGGGTGTTAGCACAATACTTTCCAGGAGAAAAACCAACTGCAAAAAAAAAACCCCACCCCAACCCCAACCCTAAGCAGCCTCTGTGTCAAAAGCCCTTTCATAAAAGCCTCGGTAGCTGAAGAATTGCCATTGTTTCAGTCTCCAGTGAGTGCTAGTCTTAAAATATTTCCAACTCGGAGCAGGCTTTGACATTCTGCCCAGACCCAGGAGAGGGAACGAACACGAGTTGAGAGATGTTTCTACAAGGCACAGATCCTTCTTCTTTCTGGAGAATCACGTTCAGCATCTTGCATCCCACGGCAATGTTGTGTGTCCCCCACACAGAGTAGGAGAAACACCCCAAAGCACCCCTGAAAGCAGGGAGGTGGGGACTTCTCGGGGGCTCCCAGTGAGGCAAGGGGAGCTGGCCCAGCCTTCACGCTGCGGTGCTGGGCTTTGCTTTTCCTGCTGGCTACTCAGCCTTTCCCTCGCAGAGAGCAAAACCATTCCCTCCTCCTCAGCTGCTGCACTCCGGGCTGCTCTTGCTTGAGTGCTGATGGCTGTGCAGACCCAACCACCCCCACCCCTGCCCCTGGAAATTGAAACAGCAGTGGTATTAACCCCCCTCAGCCTTGTTCGTGCGATCACCCGTGACCCTGGGTGCGGCAGGGTGCAAATTCGGCAGGAGGAAGGACTCCCTTCACTCCATCACTGCCTGCAGGAAGGGCAGGTGGGGGGGATGGACCGTGGAACATATGCCCACTGCATCACTTGCTCGGTGCAGTGATGGGAGCTGGGGCAGGAGAACCTCAGACCAAGGCTGGGACTTGACTGGCCAGGGAGTCACGGGACGCAGCTCCTTGGCTGGTGTGCACCTTTTCTCACGCTTTCCTTTCATATCATGTAAAATAAGGAGGACAGGAGCCAGGATGTACACGGCCGGCTCAGCTCAACTCCTTCAGGCTGAGGTCATCCCCACCTTCTCACAAACGACTTTTTTGGCAGAAAGATGCAGAAAACTGCCGGAGCTCCGCAGGCAATCGGGAATGAGCCGGCTGCCCTGGGATCTGCAGGCTCTGAGCACAGTGCTGATGCCCAGGGCTGCTCAGGATCACTGCTGAGAGTCGGTGTGTGCTCCAGAGAGCGTGAGCGAACGCCGGCTTATCTCGGCTGTGGGTATTCATCACGTTGGATAAAGGGGAGTGTTTACCCAGGAACAATGTGGGGTTAAAATTTAGTAAGTCCTTGTGCAACTCTTTATGGAGAGGCAGTGAGGACAAATAAACATCTCTTAAAATACAGTCAGCACTCAGGATCGCTGTTTAATTCATCCTCCGGAAATGCATGTTGTTTATAGCCATTCATCGCGGGAGCTCGGAACAGCAGGGGTTTGATCCTCTCCAAATTTCAGGCAAAATATGAGCCTCATTCTTCTCTTGTTTGTTCCTAGGAGAGAACACAAGGTCAAATCTTCAGAGAGCCCAAACTTTGCTCTAAACTACTGAATAGGTTTTATTTGGCAAAGTTTTTTCTCTCCTTGCTCTTTGTCTTGTACCGTGCCCCCTCCCTGCTGCCCCCCCCAGCTAGTGAGCCCAGGAGGAAGTCAAGTTCCCAGAGGATTTGGGTTTCCTTCTTGACTGATAAAGGTTTCTGGGAGGAATCAAAGCTGGGTGGCCAAAACCAGAAGCTCCCAAGGTTGAAAGCGAGGATGTCTCTTGTCTGCTCCCTTCCATGAAGAGGCAACCAGAGGAGGAACCACACGTGGGACATCCAGCTCCCTCCTCCCTTGGGGATGCTGCAATGGACCCTGGTAGAGAAATCCCCTTTCTCTGGGCACTGGCTCAGCCCCATCCATTTCGCACAGCCGAGAGGGAGCGATGCCAGCCGTATCAACAGACAAACCATCAACTGGGTCATGTTACCCATTCCCCTCCCAGCACAGAGCTCTCCTCGCACACAGGCAAAGGGGGAACTCATTGCTCAGGGGGATGTACAGGGCACAGTGTCCTTACTGGGCCAGGAGCTGCAAACACACTGGCTTTGCTCAAACGAGCCCAAAGCCTCAAAGAAACACTCTTCTTCTCTAGGACGAGAGCCAAAGCTGCACTCTGCCAAGGGCTGGGCACTGGGGGCGAGGGGTGTTGAATAGAGGGAGAAGGGGGAGATCCTTGTTCATGTCAGTAACCTCATGGCCCTGCTGGAGCCAGTGATGTGCCTGACCTACATACAGCCCAAAGAGCTCGGAGCATGATCGATCCATTGGCAAGCGAGTAAACGTGGTGGTGTGGGGACGACCTGTCCCCTGGTACCCGACTGGCATCTCCCCTGCTCAGCTGGGGCACCGTGGCCATGTTGCAGAGTCTGATCACTGGGATGAAGCTACACAGCAGCAGTTTGTCCTCCATCCTCTGTGCATCCCACAGTCCCAGCATCCCGGCCCTGTACACTTCAAGTGCGACAGCCCCAGCACAGAGCAACCTGGACCCATGGAGATGTACTTTGAGGCTTTCCTTCTCTGTAGCTGGCTTCTGGGAGGGAACGGCATAGGCTTGTACGTGCCCCTGGGACATCTCTGAGTAATGCACAGAGAGTTTTGGCTGCTAATAAGTCAAAAGGCGTGCTCTTTGGCTCAGAGGCTAGATTCACATCTTCTGGAGGCTGCTAATGGATCATCAGTGGGTTTGAGTTGAGTGTCCTCCCTCCCCAGTTGCCTGGTTTATCCAGCTTGGCAACACACCCGTAAGCCTTTTCCTTTGACTCTGTTGCTGTAGCATCTTACACCCCTGGGCCGCTCTCACTGACCTCACAGGTTCTGCTGCAGAGGACTGGTGCTTCTGTACCAGTTTGGTCTTTTCTGTCCTTCCACGGAGGTGGGTAGGAGGATGCCAGGATTATAATGTCAAACAAGGGGAGGAAAGGGAAGACACTAAGGTGCCAGTGATTTACCCCTGCTCCAAGTCCCCAAATTCTTCCTAATTAAGGGGAATCAAAATGCCATCTGGAGACACAGTGGGCCTAATCCTGCACTCTGGCTCTCCCCAGGCATGTGGACACGAGCTCACTCACCTGACTGCTGCTGGCATTTGCCAGCGAGTGTTGATCCTGATGGGAGGGATGGATGAACACCCAGAGGAAGAGACCACCACGGTGTGGGCAGCAGTGGAGGAGAGGGGTGGGCGATGGAAACATATCCTCTTTTGGGACAAAAGCCAGGTCTTCTGGGTGCCCACATCCTGTCCCCCGCCTTAGGTGAGACCTGCAGCAGGGCTCCTTACATGGAGCAGCATACTTTATTTCTGACAGTAATTACAGAGCTCGTTAAACACAGAAAACCAAACCCTGGTGTGGAGTAAGGGAAAATAAGGCAAGTTAAAAGGTGGGCAGAGCCTGGCATTGCCTCCTCCCGGCGGCATCGCTTTGCTCCCGGGAAAGCGCCGTGCCAAGTTTCAGTTCCACACGGCAGGAATGAATCACAGCACATCACTGACGGAGCCGCTGCCGCCGCCGTCAAACACCAACTGCTTGGGTATAAAGGGAAAGCACTGCTGGCCCCCGCTCCTGCCGTCTGAGAGAAAGGCTGCTAATTAGTAAATAAGGGATAATCCGATCAATTAAGTGCTCAGCCCGGAGGCTGGAGAGGAGGGCACACCTCTGCCAGTGGAGGAAGGGAAGGGATGGCTGTGTGAGGTCGGCGTAGGGCTGGTAGCAGCTCGGGGTTGGTGGGGGGGGGAGGAGGGGGCGGTGCTGGTGGAAGCTGCTGGGGGTCTCTGCCGTGGGACCCTCCTCGAAACTCAAGCAAGCGATGCCCCTATCACTGAACAGTTCTCCTCGGTGATTAATTGGGATGCCCTGAATTCGGCCCGTGGGATGGATGCTCAGTGTGTCCTGTGCCCCTCCAAGGTGCACTGGGCTCTCCTTCCACAGGCAGGCACGATGTTGGCGATGGTGACTTTTGCAGGGCAGAGGGGTTTTTATGCCCTGAGCACATGGGCAGACTCCATCCCTCCTCCAGCTATCCTTCTAGGGATGGAGGGGCTGGAGCCTGTCCGAGCAGTGCCCTGTCCTCACCCCAGACCACCCCCAAAATTATCCCAGTGTCACCACAGCCGGTAAATACCAGCTGCCCATGCCCAGGGGTCTGGCACCTTGAGGGCGAGTGAGGCAAATGCAAGCTGCAGGGATGGCTGAAGAGTTCCAGACTTGCAAAATTCAACCTCAGGAGAGCAGCAGAAGGAAATTAAATGCTCACTCGATGATGGTGAGTAGGGCTCTCCAGAGGCTTTGCAGCAGCTGTCCGGCTCACCTGCAGAGCCCAGGCCACAGGGCCCTCATGCCACCCCTGCCCCAGCAGCCCCGTGCCCCCAGGGCCCAGCACATTCCCCTCTGCCCCCTCATCCTTCCCCAGCATCCTTTGCTGCACCCCCTCAGCCAGCTTTGGCACTCCTCAACCGTTTCCCACCAGCACCGATTTCAATTACGTGTTTGAAAAAAGCCATTAAAGAGAATTCCCCATGAAACTATTTTCATTTCCCGCCTCTCCTCCCTGCCTTCCCCGCCCCTCCACCTCCTTCCAAACTAAGGAGACTAATTGAAAACTGCAAACATCTTCCAAGGGCCCAAGGCAAACACATTGTCAAGCGAATGGAACTCTTCCCAAACTGTGCAGGATCACATCGACCCTCCCTCCTGCTCGCCTGCTCCGAGCATCCCTCCCGATGAGGGGCTGTGTTTCGCAATCTCAGAAGGTGCTTGGGTTTTGAAACCCTTGATAATTTTTTTTTTCTCCCTCCTTTGAGGAAGGAAAAGGAAAATGCCTGAGGAATGAGAGCTGTCAAATGCAATAATGTGAAATCTTACTTTTGCCTGGCAGGCTGAGCGGGGAGGGGGGGAAATCTCTCTGGTGTGCGGTGTTAAGGGGGGAAGTTGAAATGGGGAAGCAGGGAGGGATATTAGAAAAGTTACCCTGCTTTCTGCCAGCCCTGCAGGTAGGAAAAGAAAAATAAACAACCCCCCTCCCAAACCCAATAACCTGCAAACCCAACCTGACAATAGCCCTATTCACCTCCCAGGCTTTTATCCACTCCCAGTGTTTGATTCCTCCCATCCAGGCATTGGGTTAATCAATAGAACAAATCTCCATCCTTGTGGCACCTCTCCAGGCCCCCACGGCTCCTCCAGGATTGATTAAAGCAAAAAGCCATTGCAGGGCTGTGCCTCTCAACAGCTTTTCCAGGCTGCCTCACTACCCCCAGCTCAGGATAAATAGAGAAGCAACACTACAGGAGATTTGTTTCTTGGCCTAACAACTGCTCAGCATCACCTCCCCTCAGGCACTGCTTCAAGCAGGGTGAAGGAGGGCCTCACAGAAAGGCCATAGCCTCCAAGAATGGCCCAAGCCCAACTGAATTTTGTGGGATCATACATTTATACATATATATACACACGCAGTGGTGAGGAAGATGGCAATGATAGCTTTGGAATTGGAGAAAGCCAATTTATTTGCATGGACACATCCCCAAAGGCTGCCATGTGCAGATGTGTGGGCACTGGTGATGGGAGGGAGAACTGAAGCTGCAGAACGGACTCACCCTGTTGCCACGATGACTTCAGCCTCCATTACACCTCCCACGTGCTGCCAGCCCCTCTCTTCTCAGGGGTGTGGATGGATCTTACCACAGGGAAGGTGCTACGAGATGCCCATGGAGGGTCTGGAGAGGCACCCCCTCGAAGAGTGTGGGGTGCCTGCATCACAGCATCCTGGTGCAGCCACGTGCAGGGGACCAGGGCTGCTGTGGGACAGCCATCGGACAGCCCACCCTGCTGCTGATGTGACAGACAGGCCAAAACCGATCCAGTCCCCAGCACCCTCTGACAAGTTTGAAACCTCCAGTTTATTAAAGATACATTCCTAGGCTAATAAAAGACGCGTTGTCTGGTGGTGGAGAGGCTGCAGGATGTTATGGTTGGAATGTTCCTCGGCCCTTGTGCAATTAAAAGCCCCACCAGCTGTGGATCTGCGAGAAGCTATTTTCTTCCCCCCCCTCCCCCAGACAGACAGACAGACAGACTTGATGTTTTCTGTGATCTTCGTGATGTCACCAGCTTCCCTTTGATGTGTGCAACCAAGGAACCACCGAGGCTCACAACTCCGGGGGGATTATTTGCCTGAGTATTGTTCATTAGATGACCCAGTAGGATGGAGGCAAGATTAATTGCAGAAGGGAAGAGACTGATCCCTGTATCCATATTCATCAGCGCGTTGAGGCTCCGTGGCCCGTTGTGGCAAGCCACATGCAAAAATAACAACGGGACAAAGTCACTTCCCTGAAGATTTCAATAATGGGACAAAAGGATGGATTGTTTTCCCCCATTTCATGTGGGGAGGATGGGGATGCAGAGCAAATAAAGGCCTCTCTTAACGTAACAACACTGACTGTCCCACAAAGGGTGTGCAGTGGGGCCAGACCCACAGCAGATCCCTCCTGATCCCACCTTGAGCTTTCACATTTGTGTAACACAATGGAACCACAAATCTGCAGTGGTTCCCCCTTGTGAGTCTTCCTCTTGCGCTGGCTGGGGGCAAATGATGCTGCAGGGGTGGCGAGTGGGGCTTCAAGTGCTGAATGCTGCCCGGGGGTTTGTGGGGCCAAGATCTGGGTGTCCTGACTCTACAGCATACAGACCATACAAAGTGGAAAGCACTTTGTTCCTATTCTGTTTCTGACCCCCCTCGCTCCCATTGCCACATCAGACGCTGGGGATGAAAGGCTCTCCCGTGGCACAGCTCGTATGCTCCCTGGGCACTCCTGGCCTTGCTCCAGCCACCAGGGTTTTCCAGAGACAGAAAAACCTGGAGGCAAAATCCCTCTGCCCATCCTAGTAACAGAAAGGAACATTTTTTATACAACCCCTCTTCCGGTTTTGGGGGTCCACAGAGGACAGTTGTAGCCCATCCTTCTGCCCAGGCTTCACACACCATTGCTCTGGCGGCTTCAGAGCTGTTGTCATGGGTTAGATGAACAAACCCAGCCCCGTGACAGCAGGGAGGGCACAGCACAGCTTCAGGAACAGTCCGTCCCCTCCACTCCCACCCTGGCCGCTTGCTGGGGCAAATACCGGTCCTGAGCTCTGGAGTGAACATTTCTGCAGGTATTTACCCTCCAAGCAGCCCAGAACTGGCTGAAGATAAGGTGAGTACCAGGACGATGTGGAAATGCCTGTCAGGCCTACGAGCCCGCAGGGCGAATTAAGCAATCGTGTTCCCAGGACATACATAAAAATAAGTAAAAAAACACTATTAATCCATAGCAACAAAAGGAGAGAGCATGGCAACAGCAGCAACTGCTGCAAAACAAAACAGGGACAAGAAGAGAGGAGGGGAGGGAGAAAATAAAGCCCTGCTCTGTCCTGCTGGGGTTTTTAAGGTGAAGTGGGGATGTGGCGGCCCAGGTCGGTGGGAATTGGTGCATGGGCTGGGTGCTGATGTGGGGGGCTGGATGCCTGGGCTGGCAGTGAGCAGTGCACAGGTCTGCTTGGCTGCCAGGGTTCTGGAGGATCCTGGGATGCCTGGAGGGTCCTGATCTGGCCTCTGGATCTGGGAAGGGGCTGTAGTGAGGCAGTGGTTGTGGCACAGGGGGAGTGGTGGTGGCATTTCCCAGGGGATGCTTAGGGTAGGCCTGGCCCTGGGGGTCTCTGAACCCGTGCTCTGATTAAGAAAGGTTCCAGCTCCTGATGATCACTGGTCTGGGAGCTGAGGATACCAAACCCATTGAATTTCCTGCTTCCTATTGAGAAAATTAAAGCAAAAAAAAGGCCAGTACAGGAGGAGAGTCCCCAGGAGCAGCTCACAATCACTTCACAGAGATGAGCTGCCCGAGGCCACTGGCACTACAGAGGAAAAAGAGACATTTACCCCTTAGGACGGACACGCTGTGGACTTGCTGGATTAAATAACTGAGCCCAGGAGTGGAGCTTCTCCTCAGAGGCAGCCTTGCCATGCTCTCCCCCCTCCAAAATGATGCTTTCAGCTCCTATGAGGGCATACCCCCCTCCCCCCCCCAAGAAACAAAACTGGGATAAACTCAGCATCAAAACAAGGCTTAAACCCTGTGTTGAACCCAGGTAATTCTCTGCTGTGGGTGCGTGGGAGGACCGTGATGGAAATAAGCCCTAATGGGTGTTAATTTGAAGTGGCAAGTTTGTGAGTCAGGCGGGGAGGGGGGGTTGGGGGCTGCAAGGGGAGGAGTGGGCAGGCAGCACGATGCAGCGATGAGAAGTGCTGCTGCTTCTGCTGCGTGCTAAAAGGGGTTACGCAGGCTGAGAGCACCGTGTGATGTTAGGTGGGCTTGGGATTTGGTAGGAGAAGGGGAGCTGCATGGGGAGGAGGGGGGAGTTGCAGAGTTCGGCTTTATCAGAACCCACATTCAGTGTATGGTTGGTAAGAGGAGATTTTTTCCCTGCTGTGAGAGCCAAAGCAAACATGGCCAAACTTAATTAAATGCTTGCCTGCTAAAATAATAATTTTCTTGTGAATCGAGGAAGGTGAGGCACAGTGAGAGATGGACCTGATAAAGGAGCAGCGATTCTCCAGCCTGCCTGGCAGAAGTGCACAGATAAAGAGCACAATAAAACGGGGGTGGGGTTTTTTTGTGGGGAGGGCTGTCTGCTATTTCTCTTATCCATGTTCATGTGTAGGATGCTCTCTGTGGCTGCGCCGGCTGCCAAAGCCCTCATGCACTGCCTGTCTCCATCACAGAACACAAACACTCTGTGCAGTCAGTTCAAGGGATGGTATTGTCTGAATGACCATCAGCAAGTGGAAATACCAACGCTTGTCTGAAGGAAAGAGAAGGAAGGGTGGAGGTGATTGTGCCCCTGAACTCGGCACTGGGGAGGCTGCACCTTGAGTGCTGGGTCCAGTTCTGGGCTCTTCACCATAAGAAGGACATTGAGGTCCTGGAGCATGTCCAGAGAAGGGAAAGCAGGCTGGGGAAGGGGCTGGAGGGCAAATCCTCTGAGGAGCAGCTGAGGGAGCTGGGGATGGTTAGCCTGAAGAAGAGGAGGCACCACCTACAATGACCTGAAGGGAGGTTGTAGAGAGGTGGTCTTTTCAGCCAAGTAACAGGAGTTAGGACAAGGGGAAATGGCACAAAGCTGCACCAGGGCAGGGTCAGGTTAGATGTTAGGAAAAAATTCTTCACTGAAAGAGTTGTCAAGGCCTGGAACAGGCTGCTCAGGGAGGGGGTTGAGTCACCTTCTCTGGATGTGTTATAAAAAAGGGTAGATCAGGTGCTCAGGGGTATGGGTCAGCATAGGACAGGAATGGGTGGACTTGATGATCTTAAAGGTCTTTTCCAACCTTGTGATACTGTGGAAAAGAAAAAAAAAAAAGAGAAGTCTGTGAATAACTGCAATTTTAATTCTGCTCTTGTTCGCTGGGGTTGGGGAGAGGGGGTGCACCTCATCTGCTGGGCATGGGGCCACTTCTGCACTCTGAGAACTTGTTCTCTGGGGCTTTGGACAGAATAAAACCCCATGTCATCTGGAAGAAAGTCTTTCTGAGTAAGAAGCGAATGGTAATGTCATCATCATACCAAGAAGCCAGGAGAATTGTATCAAGAGGCAAAGCTGGGGGGGAAAAAAATAGAAGAAAGAAAGGAAATAAAGAGGTCTTGAACCTTGCACCTGCAGGACCTGCTGCCCACGAGTGTGTGGAGGAGCATCCTTGCACACGCATGTGCGCCCGCAGCACAGCCGGAGTGCTTGCTCTCAGGTCAGCAGAAATGGCAGGCCTGGAGCCCAGGCAGAGATTTCTTCTGAAAGCCTCTCTCTAAATGTTATTTCTATCTAAATAAAATCAGGATGGATAGATGAGTTTCACCTTTAAAGGGCTCCTCCTCAGCAGCACCCCGCTGGCAGGACTGCTTCCCCCGACTCCCCCCAGCACATGGGCATCAGCATCTCTTAGCACCTCCTTGGAAAGGAAGGACTTTCCAGGGCTGTGGTAGGCATCAGTAGCAAAACAGGGAGAATAAGAAGGAATTTGGAGCTTTTCTCTCTTTTTTTCCAGCAGCTGGCTTCATCCTGGCACTGCCTGCTCCAGCCAGTGCATTTGACTTGTTGGGTTTGACTTGGGGCTTGTGGGTTCAGTACTTTGATCTCCAGGGGGAAGGGTTAAGTTAAAACCTTAGTTTTTTCACTATTTTAATAAATATGGTAATTTTTAAAAGTCTGGTTTCCTAGTCTCCCCCAAATGCAGATATTCTTTCTCCTCTTCTCTCAAACCCAACACCCTCCCCCCAACCCAACCCAAGTTAGACTCTATATTATTTGGCACTGACTCTTTCTGATACATTGAACATTACTTCATGGCTGAAACTGCAGAAATAAAACCTCCTAATAAAAAATAAACCAATAAGTTTTCCCCTCTTTGTCTTTGGGAGTCAGGAGAGGCTTAGTCTGTACAATAATTACACTGTATGCACAGCAAAAACAGTCTTTGACTCCTGCCATTCCCAGCCTGTCCCCACCAAAGGGAAGGGGGAAAAAAAGTTGGCAATAAATTTAAAACAGTTTTATTTACCTTGAACTACTCAGCCAAGAATGCACATTATTTAGGGACTGGAATAAAAAGCCATTCACTCTAGTTCAATTGGCCATTTAGTTCAATTTGTGTGTGTTACTGCAGGTAATTACTATGGTAATAATGTACTGTAATCTGCGCTGATTTGGAACTTGTCCTGTTTCTGTATTAATAATAAGTGCCATATATGCACTAATTACCAGTTTGTTACCATGGTTATTTGCGTAGATGCTATGTTAATGATACCCTGGAAACATAAAGCAATCACATTTCTGAATTAAATCTTTGTGGTCTCTTTAGTGCTAAAAGCCCAATTCACATAAAATAATGATGAAGAAAATGAGATCATGGGCGCTGACTCGCCAGCGAGCTGATTAGCCGCGCTGCATAAATATACCATTTTTACCATACTGAAAAATTAGAGCCTCCAAAACATTTTCCATGGTTGCTAAGTAACTTCCCAAAGATTACATCACTTACAGGAATACGCAGTGCCAAATCTGTCATGCACACGTATTTATAGAGCATACAGTGAGGGGAATGTGTGCTTGGCGGCTTCGGGCTCCGGTGCTGCCATAGGTGTAAGATGCTGGCTCGCTGCCAGTGGAGAGGGGTAAATAAAGGGGCATCCCTCCCCTTTCCCCACAGACGCACCCCTCACTCCTAGGAAGGAGCCAGGAGGCAATCCAGAGACATATTTTTATTTAAGGATTGTTTAAAACCAGAAGGGACCTCTGCTATCCCTCCCCGACAATAATTTCACGCTGCAAGCCCTGTGCTGGCTTGCATCTCTTTTTTTTTTTTTTTTTTCCCCTTTAAATTGAGCTAAGCAGCACACTTTTGGGGATGATTTGTTGGAAATGTGGACAGGAAGGGACAGGGCTGGCTACTGCTGCCTCCTGGTCGGAGTGAGCGCTGCTGTGCATCACCGCACGCTGCGTCCCAGGCAGACATCCCGAGGTTTTGTCCCTGCAAAGCTTCTCCCTGCGGTCTGCTGTCCAACTTTTTCTGTGAACAACCTGTTATTCCCATGCAGCAGCTGCCTTGCTGGCCATACTGGATCTACATTACAATTAAAAATAGTTTATTGGCCACAGAACCATTCCCTTTTCCCTGATCACACAGTAAACAATGGCTCCTTCCTACCCTACAGTCAATGGCAATTCTTTAACCAGATGTAGGGGCTGGGGATGGGCAAAGCTGGACTGATGACACTGTGTGTCCCTGCAGACAGCAGTGATGAAGGCACAGAAGCCTATAAACACTGGTCCCATAGTAAAGTTTGATCCCTACAGCTGTGGGGGAATCCCCGTGCATCTGGAGCCCTTAAAGCTCCGTCGGGAGCAGCAGGACCAGAGGATGGAGCTGGGGCTCTCCCTGTCTCACAGGCAGAGTTTGTCCAGGAGATGAACAAGGAGATGGGAAAGAGCATCTTGGTGAGTCTGCACAAGGGAAACCAGTGTCCTGGTATGTGTGTACCTGGGATGACCAAGAACCACTGCAACATCGGCCAAAACCCTGGGAAAATCATGTTAATTCGCCAAGTAAAATTGCCTGATGCTCAGCGTGACGCAGAGGTGAACCAGTGCCTCTGGCTTTCACCCGCTTAGATGCTGCTGGACCACAGCCGCAGTGGGAGCAGTTTCTCTCCGTTATCCTCCCTCTGCTTTGGCCCAAGGCCATCACAGTGTTCCTCCCTCCCCAGCCCAGCTCCTGCAAAACCCAGTCCCATGCAGCGGATGCCATGTAATTTGAAAAGCTACTTAGTGCTCTTTATTATCTGGTCATTATTTTTCCACTGAAGCATGAGATAAGCAAAGCATAAATCAAACCAGAACAGGAGCCACTTGGAGCAGGTAAAGGATGGAAAAGATTTTAATCAGTGAATCTGGGCAAGAAAAGCTGAAAGGGGGGGAGGAGGGGGGGCGGAAAGGGGGGGTGAGAAACAAAGAAAGGGAGAGAAACACCACTTGTTGTTTGTGGGATGAAGACAAATGTTTCCAAAGCCACATTTTCCACATGACTCCCAGTAAAAGCTCTTGGTTTGATTATTAATCACAGGGCGGCCTCCATCCATCACTCCATCCCTCCGTGCCTCCCGAGCTGTTTGATGTGCTACCCTCCTCTCTCCCGTTCCGCATTCCCCACCATTGGGCTGCTCTGACAGGGGAAAGCCCGGGAAGTTATTCCAATAAAGAAAATGCAATCAAATAAATAGAGGAGGAAATAAATAAGACTATCAGGAAAGCTGCTGTGCCGGTTGGATCCCTGCCTCTCGAGGCTTCTGGAGAGCTGCTGACACTGGGAGCGTCTTCTGAAATGGATGGACTTTGCCTCTTGCCTCATACATCTGTTTAATGACCTCTCCTTGCAGGCACTTGACATGTGATTTATGGGATATAAATTTTACCTCTTCGCTTCGGTGTTGCAATTGCTATGTTCTGCAAGGTGAGAGCACCTTACCCCGCCGGGATGCTGTGCTGGCTCCCTGGCCCTTCAGCTCACTGAACTTTCTTCCTCTGGCCCTTCCTTAAAAAAAAAAAACAAAACAAAACAAAACAACAAACCCCAACAGCAACAACAACCACAAAAAAAACCCTTTAAAAATGTGTTTTTTCCTCTTTAAAAGAGATCTGCTGCTGACGCAGCCTTCGCAGTGGTCAAGGCTGACAGCGCTTTTCAGAAAAAACAGCAGCATCCCAGCTGATTTCCTGCAAATAACGACAAAATATATATCTATATATAAATAAATAGGTCCTTAATTCTCTTACTGGCATCTGTAGCCCCTAATTCATAAATTCATCAGGACTTTCCCAGGATGTCAGTTTTGGCAAATGAGCCCTGAGTTGCTTCATGCTAATGGAGCGGTGGGCTGCCTGACCTCAGGAAATAGAGAGGCCAAACATGAAAAAACAGAGCCGGGTTCAAGGCTGGGGCTGTGAACCCCAGATTTGAGGGTGAGGTCGGGAAAGGGTCAGGGAAGCATTGTGTGCATGTGAGGGAGAAACGCTGGTTTCTATTTAAAACCTTTCATGCTGCTGCCAGAGACCTCTCGCCATTGTGTGCGGGAGCAGCCCTGGCTCTTGAGAAATGTGCCTTGAAGACCCTGACTGCAGGAATGGGGAAAGATTGGAAACAGTCACACTTACGTGTTACAAGCCAAACCCTCCCCTTACCTTGGGAAGAAAGGGAGGGTGAGATCTGCCTGGCTGCTTTCAGCGGCTAACGCGGATGGATTTGCTTTGGCATTTAGGGGTGATGGATGTGCCTGGTGCTATTCATTAGGAAGGATTTGTTGGGGCCAGCGTAGCTCCCCTGCCCATTAGGACGCATTTACTTCGCAGGTTAGTAATGATGGGTGCGCTTAATAGTTTCTAAGTATCAGAGGGCATTAAAAAGCCCTGGAAGAGAAGGCTATCAATATTTACAGCTTCAATTTGTTGGGGGAGGAAACCAGTGCGTGTGCCTGGAAGGGATGTCTGCTCTGAGTCCCCGTGTTGGCACGGGGGACTCAGAGCGGAGCAAGGGGGGATGGCTGGGAAGCTGGTTTGTGCATCCAAGGGATGTGGCAGCAGCGGCTTGTTTGGCTCTGGCAGGGACAAACTGAAGCCCATCTCCAAATTTGGGTGCATGCCAAAAGCAGAGCCAGCAGCAGAGACCAGCAGTCCCATGTCCAGCCCTGGGTGGTGGCAGTCCTGTTGGGGCTGGATCTCCACCAGCATCATGGACCATGATCAGAGGAGGCAGAAGGTCATTCACTGAGGGATGATTATGGCTATTACATCCCAATTCCCTTCCCCAGCCCACCCCCCTCCCTGGCCTGGGCTTCGCTCAGAGCGAGATCCTGTTAACAGCCCTCTGCCGATGGGCAGCCATTTACTTAAGTCCCAATTTTTCATTAAAATAGCACATATGGCTATCAAGCATCGCAAGGTCACGGGGCTGCATTGTCTCAGCTTAATATGATGCTATTAAGGCTGGACTATAATGTCCCAGATACAGCAAGTTCAGCAGCATAAGATCAAGCATTGGGCAAGACTGCAATTTCCTCCTGTCCTCCTGCTATGATCTTATCAAAGCCTGACTGATCTCTATATACGAAATCACGCTAGGGAGCATTAAGTGTCTGGAAAAGCTCCACTCCCACTGGCCCGCAGGAGGTGGGGTTCGCAGCCCATCTCCCTTTGTGTCGCTGCTTCCCCTCTCTGTCAGGGACTGGGGCAACATCGGTTGGGTACTTCAGTCAGCTGGGCTCAGAAATGGGTGCGAGTTCGTCCTTTATCTTTGCCACTGTTCTTCCCTTTCTGCTGACCTCCATCCAAGCCCACATGGGTTTGAGTCTAATTCGTTGCCCAGCTTGGCCTGGGACCCTCGGCGCGGTGTCCATCACTGCTCCCTGCAGCCCTCAGCATCCCTTTTATTTCTCCCTCAACTGAACTAGACAAAAATAATTCTTTCCTTTCAGCCTTAATCTTCCTATCTGAGCTACAAGTGCCTGCATGCAGTCCCTTCATCTTACCACGCATTCGTAGGGCTCCCAGCGCAGCAGGGCCCTGCTCTCCGTACTGGATGAAATGCAGGAAGGCTGGCTAACAATTATGGAGCAAAGGCAGAGCTAGGAAAAGTACAGACTGGAAACTGCCCGGTGGCTTTATTAAATCACGTCGCGATACACCACTTATTGACTCATTGGCACTGATATAACATGGTGTGTGTGCGCCCAGCCAGGAGGTTTTATAGTGAGAAGACAGCACATAAATAAAGGTAAGCTTGTGTGTGCACCAACCCTGTGAAGCAGGAAGCATCTCTTGCAATATCTCTATGAGAAGGGCTTGCAGAGCAAACAAAAGTGTTGTTTCATCTCAGTGGCATGGAGACACAGAGACAACCCCCCCCCCTCCCACCACAGCCTGCCCTGGGGTGTGTGGTGAACCCCTGAGGAGGGAGCAGGGAGGACCAGGATGGGGGTGGCTGCTCCCAGCAGATGCTTGCATGGGATTTGCTTGCAAAACAGACCGACCAACTCGCTGAAGAGGAAAATAAATGCAAAAAGCCAAGCTCCTCCACCATTATTTCCCATTTGAGTCAGAACAGCTTAAAAGATAATTAGTTAATTGAGCAATGGAAGCCATCTCCCTATAGCTATGTGTCAGCTCCTATTAGCTGCTCCGTAAGGTTGGCTGAGAATACACAGATACTCTCTGGAGATATCGATCATTTATTTACCCAGCCCTGTGCTTCCCCTTCCCCTCGGGTGGGCAGGGATCGCTGCGGTGGGCAGCCGCTCCATCACGCCACGCCGGGCTCCGCAGACAGCCGTCAGCTGCAATTGTTTTCTAGTGAAAATAGATGTTCAGTATTGATCTCTTTCCTCCAGTGGAGTCCGGGGGCCTTCTCTTTAGTTACTCTGATAAAACACAACTAATTAAATTTGTGCCTCGCTTTTTCAATATTGCATTATCCTAATTACTAATTAAGGGGACCACATGTAAGGGATAGGCATTATTCCCTGCAAAAGATCCCCTAATGGCCTAAATGACATCTCATGGAAGGAGGAAATCTTTCAGCAGAGGCCAAGACTGAAGCTTGGGAAGGGATCCCTGGGGGCAACTTAACGAGAGGCTCTTTAACTCCTCAGCCACTGCCCTGGTGTTTGGCTATGGCAGGGGAAGCACCCGTGGAAAGGTGCCCAGCAGCTGACAGGCAGCTTCTGTGCAAGTAGAAGCCAGGGAGGAGTTAAAAGGAATGGGGACATCTGTGCCTGCTACCATCTATCTGCCTGGGAAACCACAGTCAGGGGACAGTGAAGGAACCGACTCTTCAAGGTGAATGGGTCACCCACTTGTGTCCAGCCCATATGGGGACATACCAGAGCTGGGGCTTGCCTGGGAGGGAGGAGCCCTTCCAAGCCTGAACACACCGTCCTGCTCTTGTCAGGTCTGTGCTAAAACGGTCTCCTTGTGTTCCATGTGGCAATTAACACAGAAAATAAGAAGGCTCTTTGGGGAGCTGCTGGCAACAGGGGGAAAGCTTGCCACTCTGTGCTCCAGGAGCACCCAGTCGTTACCAGTGACTCTGGGTAACGAAGCACTGGGTGATGCACCAACCAAAGGACACCAAATAAGATCCAGGCTTAAATCAGGCCTCCAGGCTCTCAGCTCCCCTGATCTGGCTCTCTGTACAAGTGAATCTGACTTCTACACAAGGACCTTTGAATAAATCCCAAACTTCCTTTAATATGGCCCAGGGACCAAAGACCAGTGGTGCAGGAGCCTGTGCTGGGCTGTGCTGACCCTCTCCTCGATGGAGCACCCTATGCTGGACTCCACTAACATTTTCATTTCATTTTCTGTGTGAGTTGCTGCTCAGGCTCTGGCTGTTCTGGCTCCATAAGTCTCTGGTTCATTTCTCATACAGCTCTTTTAGAAACATATTTTTTCCCCTTAAATATGTGGTCTGCAAGTATGAACTGAGATTTATGCTGAAAAGAACTTGGAAAGAATGGCAAAGAGGTACTTGCTGGGGGGATAGATTAAAATTGCTTTGGGCATTATAGAGAGTATCCCAGAACTGGGAGTCCTGAAGAACATGTTCTGCTGAAGGTCTACGGATTTACCAGGGCCAGGTTTACCACCCTGTGTAGGAGTGACATTTAACCCTTGGGATGAGCCTTTCAGGTGCAGATCTGTGCTTGGGAGGAGAAGAGTCACCAGCATTTGACTCCTGGGGAAACAGAGGCACCACAGCACCTTGTACCAAGATGGGGACTGTAAGAGGCCAAACACCCTCCAGGTCCTCCCCATTTCCCTTGTTCAGGACGATTTGTGTGTTGTGATACATAGTACTCCTACAGACAAAATTTGGCCAAGGAGCCACATCGTTAATTGAAACTTAAAAAGACTCCAGGCAGTATTGATGCCCATGATTTAGCGTCCCTCTGGTTTCTATTCTGCTCACAGGTTAAATTGATCATGGGCCCATTTTGGATTATTTCCTCTCTCCTTCCTCCAAGTGATTGAAGCCTTAATAATCAAGGATAACATCGACGCCAAAGTTTTAAGCAATAAACATATAAACAGAATGAAGAGAAGCAGAATGCTCACATCTCTCAACAGTGAGAATCGCTCCATTTTATTTTGCAGCAGCAGATGTTAAGTTTCCAATAATAAAATAAAATAAAAAATCTAAGGGAGACATTTAGCAAAGTATAGCTTTACACTCCAGAGTTATCACTCCAATTTCAACTGGGACCATAAAGTTTTATGAGCTATTAAATTGTCCTAAACCTCCTTTAACACACTAGCTCTAATGGTGGAGATTAACCATTTAGAAAAAAAAGGAGGTTACCTTAGCAGAGATCGGGCCATTTTCCTGCACTCTCATTCAGTCAATAAGGCTTTTCTGTGGCAGAGCCATTTGCTGGAGTGTGTGGCTGGTAATTAGCCTGCATGCCCCGCAGGTAATGCACTCGCAGGAGATGCAATCCCTCCCACGGTGAGAGAAGCAGCAGCAGCACCGGGATGGATGCTCAGGAGAGCAGAGCTCTGGGCTGAGACTCTGCAGAGCAGAGGTAAAAATCTCAGCTCCTTGTCTGGCTGCAGATTTGGTTCCCCCATGCCCTCATCCTGCTTAATAGGGATGCTCATGATTTGTTCTTTCCCCATTTCCTTTTGGTTTTGGGTGAGAAATCCGTCTGAACATGGTCTTTGACTGTGTTTTATTGCCTTGCAGAAGAAATCCTTGATCTTAGCTTGGATCCCCTGGATGCTGGAGTGAAACTGGTCTGTACAAGACCCAGGAAAAGGTTAACAGTGATTTCAATTTGCACTTGCAGAGCTCTTTCCAGAGGAGGAAGTTAAAAACGCTCCAGACACATCCATGGAGTGTCACAACACCCTCCAGAAGCCCGGTATTATTTTATTGATTTTTAAACAGGCGTAAACTCAGGAGCAGAGATGGCCTGGATCCACAAAAAGCTCTTCAGCCTGTTAGAGGGGACTCCTGGGACTTTGCCACTTGTAATCTGCCAAATCACCGCCCTTCATCTCCCTGCTGAAGGGATGTGTAACCCTCTGGGGACCAAACCTCTGAAAGTGTCCTTGTGTTGTAGCCCAGCTGCCTGATGGTCTTGCTGGCCACACCTGGAAACATCTGTCTTGAGTGAGCTGAGCAGCACAGGGTTATCTTTTGCTGAAAACTTGCAGGGATCTGGCATTTCTCCTAAAATTTCTGCTATAGCTCCTCTTCCACCAAAAGCTCTGGATGGTTTCCTGGCTGGATTACAGCCCTGTTGGGCTGGACCACAGTGGAGCATCCTGTTCCCAAGCTAGATGGTCGTATCCTCACGTTTCCCTGCTGTTACCTGGAATGTTTTGGGGCCGTAACAGAGGCCATTAGCAGGAGAAGTGTGACACCTGCCCTCCAAAAGCACCTGGTGAACACTTCCAGAGTGCTTGATGCTCTGGGAAGAGGCAGGCTGGACCCTCCCCCAGAATGAGCTCAGGGTTAACATGCACAGAGCAACTTGACGGGGAGGTGCTGGGGGAGAGGGCGGTCCTTCCCGGGAGGAGTTTTGAAAGAAAGGGTGACCCCTGCTCTATTTGTGAAAGAAATGTTGCAGAGGCCTTCTCCTGCATCCCTGCACATCAGTGCTGCCAGGGCTCTGCTGCACCACGGGGTGGTTTGGCAGCCCTCAGGGTGGGAAATGTCTCCTCCCGAAAGCCTGATTCCCATTTCCCTGCTGAAAAGACCAGCAAAGACCAGTTTTTCCATCAAATTTTTTTTGAAGGCAATTCCTATTTTGAGTCTTTATGGTTGTTTCCCCCCAGCCAAGGGTTTAGGGTGAACACCTCCCAAAGCCAGGGTGGGATGTCTTCCCCACGCACAGACTCTCATAAAGATGCATTGAGAGGTGTTTTGATGCCTCCGGTACCTGTGAGAGGAGCAAGTCAGACCCCACCATCAATCTCCTCTGTTATAGCGCAGCCCATGCTCCAGGTTTGGCTGCTCTGGGCTGTCCTTGCTCTCAGCCAACTGCTGTGATCAAAATCCTAACCAGGACTTGGAATTCATGCCTAGTCCGTGCAACAGGGCAGCGTGCCAGACTGTTCTGGGGAGCAAGGAAGGGGGTTATCTGACTTGGATCCTTCATTGGACTTTGAGGATGTGGTTCACAAGGTTCATGTACACTGCAGCCTTCTCCTTTTTGATTAAAAGATGGATTCTGTTGTCCGAGGTGCCTCAGACACCAGCAGAAACTGCAGTAAGAACAGCATTTAGTACAGCAAAGCCTCAGGCTTCGGAAATGTTCTAAGCTGATCTTCACTGGTACCGATCTGTCCTGTGTCCTGTATCACTGGGAAACAAGGTTTAGCTGATGCAAATTTGAAGACCAGTAGGTTGGCCCATCTGCAATTAGCTGAAAGTTTTAACTTTTGGAGCCGCATCTTCGTCTGTAGCTCGGGTAGAGCTCAGAGGAAGAGACCCCTCAGATGCAGGACGCTACGTGCAGTGGACACTTTGAGCGAGTTTTAAGACTGAGTCAGAGAGGTTTCCTAACACCTCTTTCCTCCTTGCTCTCCCCAGATTACAAACATCAGCTCTGAAAGACAGAAAAACCCTGTTCTGTTTCTTGCTCACACTGACTGGAGACAGCTGCCCTGGCATCAGGTGGGGATTCAGTGGCTTCCTGCCCAAAAGCTGTGAGTTTTCCTCTGCAATCTCTATTTGCCCTCAGCTAAAACTGAGATTAGAGGCACCCTAAAAATGCTAATAGAGCTTCAGCTAAGAGTTTTCTTCTTCCAGATGTCCCTCTCATGAATTAAAGTAGCCCTGACAGAGCAATCCCATTCTCTGATGGTCCCTACAAGACCACCCCCCATCAGCATCTTCCCAGAAAACAAACCCCAGTGGGAGCAGGGCATGGTCATATCAGCAGCCTCAATGTCCCAACTCACTCTGCTGGGCTCCTGGCCCCACAGAGGTGTGTTGTCCTCAACCTCAAGGGGCTCTTGGTCAGAGGGAGTAAAAGACCCAGCACCCCAGGAGGTTCTTTGTTGCTCAGCTTTAATAGTTAAAGGGATGAAGATAAAGGCAAGGCCCTATTCAACCCAGAAACCTGTCAGTGCTTCCGGGCCATTCATCTGCCGCTTTCAGTTCTTTTGCTTTCCTTCTGATGTATGTAGATGGAGAATGCAAATACCATCGTGAGAAAACTGACCTTTTGGCTGAATGTCACCAAGTTCTGCAGCTGTGGGAGTGTTTGCATTCAGCCGTTAGCTTTAGCCTGTACAATTATTTATATATATCCCTGTAACACTCGATGGGAGGACTCAAAAATGGTTTTGACCTTGGTTGTTCTGGTGCTTTGATGGGCTGCAGTCCTTAAAAGGTTGTGTTGCTAACATCAGGGCTAGCCTTTCAAATTAGCAGCCCGTAACGTGTACCTGGGTCTACCCCTGTCCTAGAAAAGCCATCGTTCGATAGCTGGGAAAACCAGCTGTCTGAGATTACACCTCTGGGAACGGGGTCACCTAACCTCCATTACTAACATGATGCCTAATGTTGGAAACCTAAGATATAAGACATTGAGCTTGAAATTCCTAGGAGACTTCGTTTCTGGAGCTTCTAATAGATGGCGTCAATTTCAAAGGCACCCCAGAGCATCCTGCTTGGGCCGTGATGGGCTGTGTATGAACTCATGGCCTGCTGCTGGTGCTGCTCTGCAGCGATGGACATCTTTTTGTAGAAATTAAGCTTAAAATGCAGCTTTTGTGGCACTTCCAAACACCTTGGCCCATGCCTGCAGGAATCTTATGGTGCTTCCTAAGCCCTCACCACCTTAGGAGGGGGTCTGAAGGCTGAGCTGGCATGGTCTCCAACTTTTTTCCCATAGAGATTTCACGCTGGCTGAAGGGAAAAAGCCTTCTTGGTACTGCATTATGAGCCAGCAGCCTGCCTGATGCTGGGCTCCCTGGCTCTGAATACTAACGCTGGGCTTTTGTGCTCGCTCGCCTCCCGTTGAAGCTCTGTTGAATTTCATTCCAGCAGACAGTCTTAGATCCAACACTTCCTTGATATGATGTTAAAATCTCTCTCTGCTGTTCCTGAGGTGGTCGGCTGAGCTGAGCCATGTGCTGGGAGGGCAGCTCACAGCACCAAAACCCAGGGGAGGGTTTGGGGTGAGCTGTGGAGGACCGGAGATGGAGCTGTGAGTCATTTGAGTGGGGATCCAGCAGCTTGGCCCTGGGGCTTACCCTCCATCCTGCCTGACTCAAGCCTGCTCGCTGTCATGTTGACATCCAGCACCTCCAAACCCTTTCCTTGTCCTTTTCAAGCCCCTATTTTACATGCCACAGCCATCCTGTCGCCTGTGTCTCTGTGATGTCGCTCAGAGAAATTAGGGCAACTACTGCACAGGGTTTTTATTAGTATTGCCAAACTCTTTCAGCATTTTTAGAAAGGGCTTGAAAAAAAGCCAAGCCGTTTCTCCTTCTCCTGTTCCTTTTCCTCCACCTCCTCCCTCCCTCCCTCCCCACCCCCTCTCCCTCCCCTTTGCTGTCTGCGGATACTTTGGGATGAATTAATTTAGACGTGTGGTTTTGAATGTTTTTGGCTCCTGGTTATCGAGCCATTCAGCAGTTCTGGGAGCCTCCCCCATCGGCTGCTATTGAACCAGACAGGGAGAGGCGGAGGAGATGGCAGCGCCCTGATTTGTTGGCTTGTTAGTTCTGCTCCTGCGAACCGTCCATCGTCTCATGTTTCTGCGGGCTGACAAGGAGAGACGGCAGCCAAAACGCTCCTCGGGCTGGCTGCGGAGCTGTGTCCCTGCACGGGATCACGGCTGGCATCTCGGGGGAGGTGAAAATGGGTCGTTTCTCTCTGTTTGGCCTTTGCCTCCCCCTCCCCAAGCCCCCCATCCCCGGGTAGGCTGTCAGCCCAGCTCTGCTCTGGGTTCCCCGGCGGTGTCTTGGCAAGGTATGTTTAGCCCCAAGGGGAGGCAGAGCCGACTGAGTTACAGCAATATGCACGAGGAGAAGACCTTCTCTCTGGTCCTTGATTGCATCATGGCCTGACTGATTTCCTTGGAGATGCTCAGGCTTTGGGCTGAAGCCCCGTGGCTCTGCTTAGCTGCAGGAGCCCAGGTCCAAGGGCAGCCCTGCCTGCTCCCCCAGCCCCACAGGGACCTCAGTGCCAAGGCAGGGCTTGGTGGGCACCAGTGCAACCGGCAGAGCCAGGCTCACACCTGGTGAATGAAGGACTGGCAAGCTCCAGGCACCGCATGTGCTCCTGGAGCCTCCCATAACATCAGCAGAAGCAAAGATAACCACTAAACCCTTCTGAAAAGCACTTCCTACTGGTGCTGCTCTGGGGGGTAGCACTGAGACCCTTTAATCATAGGGAGGATTGTTAGAATTCATCATTTTCTCAGATTTCTAGTTAAACTTTAAAAGCCCACCTGAAATTCTCATTAGTACCTGTCAAGACTTTCTTTGAGTGTACTTCTGCTCTGATTTCATACCAGGCTAATATCTAAGAAAAATATTATCTCTCTGCTTGGCTTACTGCCATCCCAGCCATGTTTGCATTTCAGTGGTGGATGAAGCCTCTCTGCTTTATTTATGTAGCTTGTAAAGCCGTCCCTCCAGACGAGGGAGGCAGCAGGACTCCCCTTGCTCTGAACTCAGCGTTCCAGTAGAGCAGGATCTGGTTGGAAATCCCACGTGGCTTCAAACCATCCCCGCTCTGCACCGGGCAGAGCTCTCCTCTGGAGGTCCACTTAGATGTCTGTGCTTTAAACAGCAAAGAAAAAGCGCAGAGCTCTAACTCACACCATTCCTAGGATGATATCGGGAACTGCTAAGTCTCTGGGTGCAAAAGTTCCTATATTTTTCACCTGTTTCATCTCTTACTCGTTAGATAACTGGATCAAAACATCAGAGGTGCAAATGGAGACATTTTGCTGGACTTTGGAGCCTTTGCTTTTGACTCAGCAGGCTGTGGCAGTGCAGGTTCAGATCTGGAAAGGATTTGAAGTTTCTAACTCCCATAGGCATGAATTAAATCCTCCTGAGATTTACCAGCAGCGCCCTGATGGGAAGAGGGCTGGTGGCCTTTCCACACCAACACCCCCAGCAAGGGTTTTTCAATGGATCTCTTTGGGAGAGGGTTAACACACACCAAAAAAGGGACTTTTGGCCCCAAAGCATGTACCAAAGCATGGCTTGTGTGCATGGGACCACTCTTCTCCCCATCACTACAAGCCGATCCCCTTGGGGTTTGTGCCCAAGCTTTCCTGCGAGCTCACATCACTGCAGGCAGTGGATAACAGCACAACACCACTCTGGTTTGGGCTTTTTTCACCAGCATCGCTGCCCAGGCTGCCTGCTCCCAAACCGAGCTGGGCAGGCATGGCCATGGTTGTTTCTAGCAGAGCTCTGGCTGCTGTCCCAAGAGACACGGCCACGTGAGAAAGTTAGCACGGGGTAACCTGAGGTGTGAATTTATGGCACAGCAGCTGCGCCTTGGCCATACCCTAAGTGCGTGTTTACCCTGTGATCGGCTGGGACGGGGATGAGCGGCTCGTGGGGAAGGAGCAGGGATGCAGACACCCCTGAGGAAACCTGCTCCCTGCTCATGTGGCCATCCATGGTGGGAGCTTCTGCAGGGAGTTAGCCCAAAACACTTGCAGCAGGAAAAGGCTGCGCAAAGAGCTCTGCTGCTAAATTCCTTCCGCTCCACAAGACCGCAGGAGCCGGGGCCAGAGGATGCTTTAATGCACTCATCTCGCACAGAGCACTTGATGCATCTCCTCCATGTGAGAGGAGGAAGAATAGAGAAGAATGTGTGAGGGCAAAGGAGAGCGGCGCTGGCACTGCTGAGTGTCTGAGGTGGATGGCGGCGAGGCACTTTGTGAGCAGCCTTTCTCCAGCTGGGTTCCTCTTTTGCAACTCCACCGTCTTGTTTCTCAGTAATTTATATCGACAGAGTCTTTCAAAACACTTTAGGGTTGTTTACAACGTTGAGCAAGAACATTTTGTCTCATGTCCTCTTCATTCTTAAAGACGATCCTCTCCTCCGTCCATCCCCCCGCTCCCCTCCGCTGGCTCGTGGGAGAAGCCTCCCCCTTGCTCTCTACAAACCCGGTGGGCTGGAAAAGAACCCACAAGTCTACTTGATGTGATGCTCCTTCTTCTCTAATTACTAATTAGCTTTTCCAATCAGGGAAAAAGCACCTTTTCAATGGCAGAAGCCTCCCTGTGCCAGAAGCGGTCACTCGTGTGTGCACGCTCCTCTTGCACGTGGTTGTGAAGTGATGAGACCCAACATGACCCAAACGCTGCAACAAGAAATGGATGTGTTTGGGTACTGCTCCAGAATCCACACACCATCACCTGAGATGATGGCCCAGGTTACCTTGCAGGGCCAGCCCCCATGTTTTCTCTTTAAGTGCTGAGTGTGGGGAACAAGCGTCACTGGAGCCCAGCAAGAGCTCAGCCTGCAGCATCCCTCTTCTATTCATCCCTCTTGGTTTCTGCAGCCTTTTCCAGTGCTCTGGCCCATCTGGATGACACGACTGTCCCCTCGTTCCCTGTCATATTGCTCTAAGACCCTTGGAAGATGATTCTTTTACGAAGTCTACGTCCAGTCCTGCCCCCACACCATCAGCAATGACCATTTAAAAACTGCTTTAAAACTCTTCTTCAGCCTTGCAGGCAGAGACGAAGCCCCTCTGTGCAACCAGTGACTCCTGGAGCTTGCAAGCAAAGCACCAGCCAAGCCTGCAGCCCTGCCACAAGCAGCATCAGTGCAGTACAGGGGGAAGAGCAGAGAGCATCAGGGTCCCCAGGCAGGCGAGACACCGTGGTACTTTCTGGCAAGTCTTGTGTGGTGCATCCTCAAACCTGCATGCTGGTGCCCTGTCCCAGTTAGATTAAAGCTTATACACGTTTGACTGCCCATGCCACGATAATCCTCCCATTCGCCCCTACCTAAGGAGGCTGGAGTGCCCAATTATTTTAGAGTCTGCTGTTTTACATGCTCTTGGCTTTGATTAAGACTTTTCATCTTTCGAGCAGACATCAAAGTGAAACCTTGAGTGTTTCAGCACTGCATCGTGGGCTCGAGGTGTTCTCACTGCTTCCTTGTGATTAGCAGATGAGCTGCCCGGATGGCAAAGCAGCGGGGAGGGAGTGCCGTGCCCCAGCAGGCACAGCATCACGAACAAGGACTTTTCACCAAAGTATCCCTCCTTCTGCCCTGCCCCTTTCTACCCTTCCTGCCTCCTTCCTTCCTACTCCGAGCCCATCCACTGAACCTTGTCATTAAGCACTGCTCTGAGGAGAGGACAGACTCCATGGAGGGGGAAAAAAAAAACCCGTGGAACTGCACTTTGGCATTCTAATCCCAGCCTTTGGCATGGTGTTGAGCTGCTTGGTGCAATCAGCAGCCTTATGCCAAAATCAGTCAAGTCATGGAGGTCTTGGCAAGGCGTAGGTCTCACCCATGCATGAAGGCATGGTCCAGCCGTCCTCCTTCCTCTCCCCATTTGTTAGGAGAACAATCACAACAGCATTCACCCAAATTAAGTCCTCTCCTACCTCCATACTTGTTCCCATGCAGAGATGTACTCACCTGGAGGGACAGGGAAGAAGTACTTCCAGGCCTCTTTGTTGCCGTGTCCCCTCACAAATTACTCTGCAGGACTAATCAACTGTGACACTGCTGGGAAACTCATTTAAATACATTAAGAAGGAAAATGGGGGCGTGTGCCTCAAGGAGGCTCCCCGACACATGGCATCTGGCTGATGAGAGAGCCTGTCAGGAGCAGCCTGCGTGGTGGATGCTCCCCGCGATGATAACTGTTCAAAGTGGATGAGCTTTCTGTCAACAGCTTAATAATCTGCGTCTGCCACGATCCCCGTGTCAGCCAACACTCCTGTAACAAATGGCTGATAAGGAGGAGGTTAGACTGGGGAAAATGGGCTGTTTTGTCAGCACGATGTTCTTGTCAACAAAAAAAGACTCTGGAAAAGCTTGTTGGCTCTGTCGCAGCTTGTCCGGGCTGATTCACCAGCCCCTCAGCCCAGTCAGTCCCCAAACCTCTCTCCACCAACAGCAACTGGAGCAGCAGAAGTGTCAAACCCCCCACCCTGTGCTAAGCAGATGTGGTTGAGCCTCCTCCCATCCCAAGCAGTTGGCCTGGTTTTCATCCTGAAGCTTTTCTATCTCTTCCCTGCATCTTTATTTTTTGTTAACTACTTTGTTTAGTATTTTGTTAACTTTGTTTAACTACATTTCTTACTGCCCCCCTGAATTCATTTCACGATGGACCTCTGCTGCAGCTTTGCCCCAGGGCGAGGAGTCCTGTGCCTGAGGGCAGAGAAACCATCCCTTTCATCCTCAAAATCCATGGGAATAATAGGAATGAGAACCTGAGGCTTGGCATGTTTCCCCCAGGTCAGGTCCCCATTCTCTCTCTGGATGAGCTGGGACAAACTGTGGTGTGGAAAGGGTGGAGGAGGCTGCTACCCTCCTGCAGCACCCAATCCTGCATCCTTCTTTCACTCTGGGCTCATCCCAGTCCCACTGTGGCTGGAGAATGATGGTCCCATCACTCAGCTTACACTGTGGAGGTGGATGCACTGGTTGGGGGGGATGGGGAGCAAGCCTTCACGTACAGAGCTTGGCAGGACACCATCCTCATTGCACAACAGGAGCTGTCCCATGGGCTTCTTCTGGGGAAAGAGAAGGAATTAGCACTCAGGGAGCAAATTCCTTCAGCTGCTTGAGGCCAGGGCTCCTGGCTCTGGAATGCCAGAGCGATAAGGCTGTAGGAGAGCGGATGGTTAAAGGGGCTGTAGATGCAAACAGCAGTGACTTGTCCCAGGCTGCAGCCCAAAACTCGCAGCTTTAAGCTGCTGTTGAAGCTGAGCCTTGGTTGGAAGGACAGATGGACACCCTGGGGCTCAGTTCCTGGGCTGCTGTAAGCCCAGAGAGTGGCTTTCATGGTTCCTACAGCCGAGGATCTGGCCCACTGTGTGTGTGCAAAATTAGCCGCTCGTTAGCGTTGCCTGGGACCCCCAGCACAGGGGGGGATGAAAGCAGAGGCCAAATTGCCACCTGGAGCAAATTTTTTACAATTGAATTACAATTGGCTGGAGACAGCAGGAGTTTAACTGTGTAACACAGCACCAGGAGCCCACTGGATTTCATCCCTTGGTCCAGCACAATGCCCTGCACCTCGCAGCATCTTCAGCAGCATCTTCCCCAGCTGTTGGCAGCGTGAGCCTCTGGCTGCAGGTTGCATTGCCACAGGACCGGCTCTGCAGGCTCCTGCCTTGCCAGTAACCTGCTTCAGCAGTGCCCCGAGTGTGAAACTTCCCCCTCTTCCATCACAGATTGATTGACAGGCCACATTATGTTATGACATGTTTGTTAGCAAGGATGCTTCTATTATGCACTACAATTTCTGACATGCTATCAAATAAAGCAAAAAGTACTGGATTGGGACTTCTTAAAATAAAAATAAAATAAAATAAAATAAAATAAAATAAAATAAAATAAAATGCTTAAAATTTTTTTTATTTAGGAAGACTTTCCAGATTTCATTTTTTTAAAAATTCTTTTAACTTTTGAAAAGAAACGTGGAGGATTTTCCCAACTGATGTTTTAATGTTTGGGGAACTGAATGGACTTTCCCTGGAGCATATGGAAATGTTCAAGGTGACTTCAGCATGACCTTCCAGGAAACCCCAGCCTCCTTTGCATGGACCTCCCCATCATGAAGCTGCTGTCACTTACAGCCTTGCTCAAGCAATGCTCCTATTGGGATTGGAGCTAATTAGCTCCAAGTTAGCCTGGATATGCCTACGTATGATGCAATCCCATTTCTGACTGCAGAGAGATAGGCTCTGTCACTTTTTACTGGGAAGTTTGTGATGTGTTTAAGACAGAAAACATTTGTGGGTAGATGTTGAAATTTAGGCAACAAAACGCCCACGAAATCCAACGTCTATGAAACTTTCTCTTTGTAGGAGATATACTGATGTTAACAATTCTTCATGTATCACTTCTTGGTTTCTATGAAGAACAGCCATGGGATATTCACTGGAATCTGGAATTTGATATCCACCCATCCATCCACCCATCCATCCCGCTCTCCAGCTCCCAACTCATTTGGTAAATTCCCCATTAACCATATCCACTCGTGCACTCAGGCAGAAACCTCTGCTAGAACAGCATGGAAAAAGAAAGTCACTTTTGCCTGGCTCAGAAAGATGAATCTCACAAGCTGCCAACATCTGCTTTCATCCTGCTGCTTCTGGAAGCACTGAGGGGAGTGGGGAAGAGGCTGAGCGTGTGGTGTGGGAGCCATCACGCTGATGGACCCCATGGAAAAACCCAACAATCCTCTTTCAAAGTAAATCAACCTGAGTTCATCCTCAGTGCTTAGGTGAGATTGAGTCATCTTCCCAGAGCAGAGTGTGGGGCAGACAGTGGCACCATGGATCGGCCTGCTCCAGGCTGTCGGACTAGGAGTGGGGTCAGGTAACCACAGGGATAACAGCAGCACGTTTTTGAAGGTGCTGCCCCCTTTCCTGGGACAAGTAGCGGGTGAAGGATGGGAGTAATATCAAGCATGGAGTCCCAATCACTCGGTATCATCTGGCTCCACCCCTGGCCATGTCCTAGTTCTGGGGCTCAGCTGAGGCTCTGCACTGAGTCCAAGCCCTCATGTCTCCCCTTCTGTCTCCTCATCACAATGTCTTGCCTGCCTGATTTTGTGCTCAGAAGCAGCACTGCTGGTTTCAATGCTGGCAGCTGGCAATATTTTCCCTCGGAGCCAAACAGCAAAGCGTCTGGTCTCCCAAGCCAGCCTGGGAAAGGCTGGGAAAGGTTGGCTTTGCTGGTCCAAGCACAACTATTTCTGGCAGGGCAGGCTTGCTGCGAGAGTTTGCAGTTGATCTCACTCATTTCCTCAGCGCTAAGGAAACGCAAAGGGATTTTCAGTGGCTTCTCCATAACCTCATTTTCTTGCTTGAGCAGAACAGGGCTCAAGTTCTCAAATGCTCTGCAACATCATGAGGCACTCCTGGTGTCACCGTGGGATCAGGAGCCACTCCCCATTGCCAGGGACACCCCACTGCCACAAAACTACTGGCACCATCAGGCACACGTCCACATTTGCTCAGCTTCAGCATTTCTGAAGGCTCAGAGTTGGTAATTTCCTGAGTGAGTCCCTTGAATGGAAAACATGATGTTTTGGGGAAGACACGGGGCCAAGCTGGGTGTGAAACGCTTCAAGCCATTTAGCCAGGTGAAGCAATGTTTTTTTCACATCCTGTTTTCGGAAGAGGTTTAGGGATTCAGGCAGGAGCCCACATCCTATTTCATTGGGAGTTGAATGTTTAACTCAATTAGCCTCCCTTGGAAAGCCTGGTTTAACCCCACACTTCAGATGCGTCCTTTGGCCTCACGGAAGCCAACGAGACTTCTGGACATCTCTTAAAGTTTAACTGGTGGATGCTTGAGTGGCTGGACCAACATCCAAACATTCACCAGCAGCAGTTCTCGGGCCAAAAGCAGCCCTGCTTTTATTAGCATCTGTACTTGGGAGCTTGTAGAATTCAAAGACCTTGGTGTCAATCTTGACGTCTCGAAGGTGGGAAAAATGAGTTGCAAAGGTCCAGCAATGTGGTGGGAAAAGCCACCCCCATGTCCTAGCCCAGGTCTCTGGCTCCTGAGGGCACTTCTCCTTACTTCTGGTGGGGTTGGGGTATACGTGGTGGGACTGGCAGTAGATTTGCTCTGTCTGATTAGATTTCTCATCCAGGCAACAGGAGTATGATGGCAGCTTCCACGCAGGCAGCCTTGGAGCTGTGGAAGGCAGGGCCAGCAGAAGGAGGTCTCCAAAATGAATGTGTTCACATGTCAGGGTAATTCTCCCTCTCTGTACTGTCCTGAGGACCAAGATGGGATCCCTTCTGCTGATTCTGGGGCTGGGAGAAGGACTGAGCCTGAAATATGTGTTCCACTTGAGCTCAGCCCAACTCTTTCCTTTCAGACTGCTTTAAAAAGAATATTTTCCTCTTTTTTTTTTCTTTTTTTTTTTTTATCCTTTTCTTTGCATTGGGAAAGCTGCCAGAGGAGGACTGAGCAGTTTCTGTGTGCATGGATCCAGCTCATTTCCAGGCAGGAGCCAGGCAGTGAGCAGGGAATAAGCCCCATGCACAAGTCGTGTGTGTATTTCCCAACCAAATCTCAGTCCCACTTCCCACCCCCAGCCCCACGTTGGCACTTTGCCTCTGGAAAGACTGGACTTTCTTCCTGCCCGAGGACCCAATCCACCTGAGTACATGGAAGAGCTTCTCCAGATCCATTTCCAAGAACAAGGCTATCTCTGAAATGGTGTAAATCAGGAGCATGACCCTACTGAACGAGGAGCAGAAGAGGTAAGGCTTAAAATAAAGCCCTAATTTGCTGCATCTTTTTCTTTTCTCTGCTGAGAATGGAGGCAGCACGCACAGAAGCCCAAGTTACTTGTACTGAGGATCAGCAACAGTTCCTCAGTTTCCAAAGAAATAACTTTAAATCTTTCCCCATTTTGGCACCTTCTCCCTTTTGGGTGGCCAGATGGGCAAATTCCACGTGCCCTGAGCAGTGGGTTCCTGTGATGGGATGTTCCTTTTTCTGAATACATTCCTCTTGAAATCTGCCTCTTTAACACAAACCCTCCTTGCTGCTCTGAAATGAAACAGGGCCATGTCTTCCCTGGCTTGGGCTGCCTTGGCCCTGGCCTTACAGATGACAGTATTGCTCTCCTGGCAGCAGCCAGCCAGAATTGGGTTTTGCAGATTTGGGAGTGAAGCTAGTTCTTGGCACTGCTGGGATGTTGCTCGTGTCCAAATACCTCTAAGTCCTTCATGACCATTTAGGTCAATCGTTGGGTTGTAGATCTGAGCATGGGATTGGAAGAGCCACAAAACCCCTTGGGGCTCAGTGGTGGAGCAAAGTCCTGCCACAATTCTGGGCTGTGAGTGGGTTACAAATGGGAAACAGATATCCCAGTTCCCTGATTTATACCCAGGCTCACCCCAGAACCAGACACATTATGGGCAGGTGGGAAGGGGACTCGGAAACCTGTTTACAGGTATCGATGTGGGTGTTTGAATGAGCAAAATCTGGGGACTGATGCTGAAACAGGTGGATGTGTTTTGGAAACAGCCTGCTTTGGATCCCCACCAAGAGATGCCACACTTTGAAGCCTGTTCTTGCTCTTGGAACCTGAGCAAGCCTGCGATGTGGCTGTCTGTGTCCTCCTGCTCCATCGCTGGTGCACACAGGTGGATGTGGGAACCTCCTGCACTGCAAACGTAGGTGGCAGAGCCACGAAGTGCCTCAGACACAGGCATCTGTTGAAGATCCTACGTGACAGAATCCTGTACCAACAGAAACCGGTCTGCAAAGACACAGAAAATAGAAGCAGCAAGCATCCTGCGACTCAGGATGCTTGTGTGTGTTAGCTAAAGCTGCTGAGCTGCAGTGACTGGACTCAGCCTCTGAGGCCACAGTGCTGCTCTTCCAGGAGAAAAAGCCTTTGACAGTGGTGGTTGGGAGATGTTCCTCCATTCACCACCACTTGTTTTGATGGTCCTGCACAGCCTCCCTGTGGGAGCTCTGGTTTGAAATTATGGTCATAAGCATGATGCAGAATAGCACTGACGACAGCTCTCCAAACACATATGCCAGATCTCCTCATTTCCTCAAGGGTCCTGAGGCATTTGGTGATCGCCTTTAGTGTCTACTTTCTGGACCCTGACTCGATGGACATTTCAGTTATAATTATGACAGTAGTAAAAAGCTCTTCTAGCAACCCTGGTTATGAATAAACCTGGCCCCTGTGGGAAGACTTCATCCAGAATTTCAGAAGGAAGTTCTTGAGGACAAGGGCTTGGAAAAGAGAGGAAAACATTCCTGTCCCGTAGGAAAGGCTGACCCAGGGCAGTCTCCTTCAGCCCAAGCAGGGCTGAAAAATCACTGACCTGGGAATTCTTTTCCTGAAGGGAAAATTCAACATTTCCTTTGCTTCAGCCCTATCGAAATGTCTTGCCTTGACATTGCACGACAGCCTAGGACCACGACAGTCAAATCAATATGCTTCCAAGCCATCTAGAGGAGTGTGATCTTTTCCAGTTCCAAATTAAGCAGAGGTTAGTCCTTCCCTACGACATGTTTTTGTGTTGTGGGAAGCTGGAAATCTGTGCTGGCAGGACTTTTGATCCACAGATCTGCCACCAGCAGCATCCCCAGGAGCACCCACTGAACGGTGCTCACTCATTTTACCTGTGTCCTCACCGGTGACCCTGTCCCCACATCCAGATTAGGGGGGCTAAAGGGAGCTGGGGATTTTCTTACACTCACATCCCCTGATAATTGCTCCTGGGAGGATTTTAGTCTTTGCTCAGCCTGGAAGCCAAACCTGTTCTGCTTCCTGGGGCTTGTGGCTTCCTTCAGCCCCCTTACAAAGAGCCATTGTAGGCCCTGCCCATGGCGTGCCTCGTGCTCCCTGCAGCGAGCACAGTCGTCATCGGAAGAGGCACCTCTTGCCCACTTAGCTGGGAGATAAAGGCTGATTTGTCTTGAGTGGGAGGGAAGCATTGGGTGTGCTGCTGCCAGGTTTCGTGGTGCGCGGCCGCCTGCTTTGGCTGCTGCTGGTGGGCTGGGCAGGCAGCTTTGCAGAGCTCCTCAGAATGGTGGGGGCTGCGGAGTGGGGAACCCCTGCTCCCTCCTCCCCACCTCCCTGCTTCTCTCCTTCCAAAGCCGCTGCATTTTGAGCTGCTTGCTGAGTGGGGATCTGCGTGATGTGCCACGGATGCTGAGCTGACTGGGATGGTGCAAGTCTGTGCTCTCAGGGCTGAAGGCAGCCTCCCCACCCTGGGGGCTCGGGCTGTGGGTGCATCCATGGCTTGGGGCCCAGTGGATCCAGAGGAAAGCATTCCTCCTCCCACCTTGCCTCATATGGGGATGAAAAACAAAGACCTCACTCCCTCTCTCCTTCCCTTGGAGCTCTGTTTCTGTTTTGGTTTTCTTGCCTCCCTCAGCCCTCTCCATCACAGCCCTTCTTGGCTGGTTTTCCCACAGCACAATGCTGTGAGTGGGTTCAGAAACACCCCTTCCAGCTGGGCAAGCCCCAGCGGCTCCAAACTCACTGGGTTTGTCTGTGGGCTTTGGCTGTGGGATGGGAATGGGCGTCACAGAGCCAAAAAAATGCAGCGGGGGTTGTTCCAGGTGGGTCCTTTTCTATCAGTCCTGGGTTCAGCAAGGAACAAAACCTCAGTCTGAATCCAGCAGGTAAAATCTGATGACAACTGGCTGCAAATAATGCTTTTACATCCTTTGCAGCATGGCTTTTTGCTGCCCATACTCAACCGAGTGTGAATGTCCCAGCATCACCTGTCCACTCGGCCAGTTAGCCGAATCCCTCTGCCCCTCTGGTCCTGGTGGGATCCAGATCTGTTTTCGGCCTCAGTGGTTCAGGTTTCATGCCTTTCTCCTTCCACTGGAAAAGGATGCTTGTGGGTGGTTGGGTACCAGAGCTCGCCAGGTGCACCAGGGCTGGGACAGAGGTGAGTTCAGGGTGAATCAGGGGATGCAGGACTCATGTGCTGAGGGACAGCAAGTTTCAACCCCAGCATCCCAGCCACCCCTTTCATCCCCACCATCATCTTGGCTAGGCTGAGGGCACTGGGACAGAAGGAAACCAAGAAAACTACAGCAAAGGCACTTAGGCATCACTGGACAAGCTGTATCTGGCTCATGGCTCTGCAAGTGGGGACAGCATGATGTCCCAGCCTCTCCTGGGTGATGCAAGGCCACTTCAACACAGAACTGATCCATTCCTCACCTTCTGCTCTGGTCGTAGGGTAGATACTAGTCAAAAATATATGAGGAAAAAAATAGATGGCAGATGTTGCACTCGTGACAGATCATTGCATGCCTTGAGTACTGCTGTAACACAGGGTGTTTGGAGCCTCAGTGACTATAACCAGCTGAGCAGACTAATAACCCTGCAGAAATGTGCTGCCTGCAGCCTTGTTCTCTTGCCTTACGAATGCAAAACTCAGAGTAAAGATGCAAGGAGGAATGGTAGGGAGGACCTTCTTCCCCAGGACTCCAAATCCCACTTAGAGATCTCTGTCTTCTGAGCCATGGTCCCTGCCAGACTGCCCACCCCATCGATGTTCAGCAAGACCCAGGCAAATGTGGTGAGAGTGAAGAGCTAGGGAGTGGGTGAGGTGCCCTGCAAGTTGGACAGAGCTGCTGGGAGCTGTGTGGGGGCAGATGCTCAGCAGGCTGGGTTTGTTAGTGGTGACCTGGCTCAGCACCGCACTGACCACAGCCGCAGGTCCCGGCATGAAGCCAGGGCTGGCTCAAGCCAGCAAAGAGGATCTGCTTGCAAAACACCCAAGAAGGAAGCTAGAACAGCCTTGCATCGAGCCCTGCACACCTCTGTGGAGCTTTCCAGGGAGCTTCCCCCATCCAGCACGCACAAACCCTTTCTCTGTGCTCTCCGTGTGAGTCTGTCCTCCCTGGATGTCTGTCGCCGGTCGATCCTCTGGCAGCTCACAGCACTCACAGTGCCCGTGCCCTTTGCTCACTGACAGCGTAGCACCGAACTTCACCCTGAGGACACTGCTGCCAGCCAGGCGATGCAAACTTGGGTTTGTGCAAACAGCCAGAGGCACGAACCTTGGCATGTCCCTTCCCATGCTGCCCACTAACCAGGCTGTCCCCAGGCAAGGGAATGGCTGGTCGCCTCCAACCTGCCCAGTGCCACAGACAGCATCTCGTCATGGTCCAGGAAGGGGTGTGGGAAGGCGTCGTCAGGCCGTGGCTAATAATTGGATTGCAGCTAATCTGGAACAGTCCCTTGAATAGTTTCCTGATGGTGAGTTGCTTCTAGCAGGGTTCAGAGGGAGAGAAAGCTCCAGGGCTGGCGAGGGATCTGGAGTTCATTTCAGAAGGGCACCGTTGAGTCTTTTGGGTCAAACAATGGAAGGTAGCTTTCATGCCATCAGTCCTTGGGGGAGAGAAACCCCATGTTACAACAGAGAGCTGGAGCAAACCCCCTTCAGTCCTGGTGGGTTGAAGCAGAAAAAAGAAGACAATGCCTGTCCTCCAAATAAGCAGTGCACATGTGCTGCCATACCGAGGGAGCATGTGTCTCTGATTTACATGCAGTCTGGGAAGTGCCACATCCGCCTTATGTTTGGAATATCTCAGCTCTCCGAGGCCTGAATTTAACCCCTGCCCTCTCCTCCCTCCTGCCTCTTCCAGCAGAGCCTGCAGCATCCCTGCTTTTGCTCTTCGTGTCTGTTCCTGAGAGGAGCTGGATGCCAGAGGAAGCACAAGGAGGTCTGATGGAGCAAAAGGACTCCCAGACTGGGCAGGAGTGTGTCACCTTGCCCAGGCATGTCATGACAAAGACTGGAGAGAAAGGAAGCTACAGGCAAGGCTTTCAAACCTTCACTTCTTGAGTCAGCTGACTTCTTAAGGAGTGTGCCAGCACACTGGGAGACATTGCTTTTGCTTGAGTAAACCCAGAGGGTGGTGATGAGTAGAGATGGTTTAAGAGAGCTGTTTCTTCTTTCAGCGTGGAGTCCAGCAAGTGTAACCCCTGGTTGGTGGGACATGGAAAGATGTGGCACAGGACGGGGAAGTGAAGGCAGGTATTTCTAGTGATTGTTGTGTGGTTTTGTTCTGTGTGCTTCCAGAAAGGACTTCAGCCTGAAAAAGGATGTCAGGACAGGAAGGATATCGGGTTGTCTTTGGCTTTGTCATACAAATAGCTTAAGTGACCTTTCTCCAGCAAAACACCAACCACCATGGCATGGATTTGTTCTAAAGGGTTGTCAGCTCTGGAAGAGGGCAGCTGTTTCACAAGCAGGAGATGCAAAGATGGATAGATGATAGGTAGGTAGGTAGGTAGGTAGATAGTTAGATAAGTACATATCGATAGCGTGGGATAGAGAGAGAAATAGAGACAGACCAATAACAGACTTCACAAAGCCTCAGTTTAACTGCACTCATTTGTAAGGCTTTGTAGGTTTTGATGCCTTTGGATGGGGACCTCATGTATCTTTGCACCATTCCTGAGTGTGGCAGTATTTGCACAGTGTTAATGTCTCAGGCCTGATCCCGAACGCCTTCCCTTCATGCACCCAGATGGGGAAACTGAGGCACGTAGCATCAAAGTAACTTCTAAAGGTCCCGTGACGTGCAGGAAGCAAAGCCAGGCATGGCAGACCCAGGAACCCAGTCCTCTATCCCCTCTTTCAGCTGCTGCCCTTCGCTGTGTTGCACATTATGATCCCTGTCACATGTCTAAGAGGATGTCACCTCCTTTAAAGGATGGTAAACACCCACCTTTGGGAGTCTGTCTGCACACATGAGTCATGCAGGAAGAGCTGAGAGCGTGAGGTGGGAGCTGGGCACTTTCCAGGAAAAGCTGGGCTGAAACCACAGAAGCCATTTCCTTGCAGACTTGAGCCATTATCCCCCACCAGAAATGACTGCTTTGCACATGCTGAGCCCTCCTGAGGTTGAGATTTGCTCCCACACATCCTCACTGCAGAGCTGCTGCTTGTCCACCCTCTGGGCTGCTCCCAGAAGTGCATCTGGCATGAGGACGAACATGGGGCCATCCTTGCTTCATTGCTCTTTTCACCCTTTCAGCTTCCCTGAATTAATGACCCCTCTCTGCATTGCTGCCCTAAGTTTCTTGGTCAGTTTTAACCCAAACCAGACACCACCCACTAAGGAAAATAACTATGCCCCGTTTGGAGAAGCCTAGAATTTTCTGGAGAGCTGAAACCCCTCTAGCTTTGAGGCAAAAAAACCCCATGGCTTCAGGCTCTCTTGACTCCCCATGCAAATTTTAGGCTGTTATTCTCTCTCCTGGACCAAATTAGTCCCAAGAATGTGGCAAGATGAGGAGGAAAATGGTATTTGAAGGAGATGTTTTGAGGCTGCTGTTGAGGGAGGTGGTTGTGTTTCCTCGTAGCTGAGGCTGAAGGCTGCAGATGTTCACTGGGTGATTCACCTATTCCTCATATCCAGGGGAGGTGAACCAAAGGAAAACAAACCTCACTCCAAGTCATGGCACCCGGCTCCCTTGGGTTGAATTTCCTCAGTGGGACCGAGTCTCAACCCCTCCACAGAAGGAATGAACCCAAGAAATAGGTATGTTAACTCTGAGCTTGGCTACGGATGGGCAGCAAAGATTGGCAGAAGCACCCTGAGAACAACAAAACTCAAGGGATGTTTCCTAACTGCATCTCCCTGGCCCAGCCCTGCTCTCAGTGAGTCCCTCTTTGTTCACAGGCCGATTGACAGCAGTCATGTGAGCTCCATCAACATCCAATGGAAGAGACACTTTTAATGTAATTATAATTTAAGCATAAAATATGTCACTTCTCCAGGATTTTGTTGTCTGGTGCGTAATTACTTTATGGCACTATAAAAATATATTACATTATGATGCCTCGCTCTGCTTTGCTCAAATAATTTATAGCCCAATAATAGCACGGAACAATATTCGAGCCCATTGTATCCAATCTAGCATATAAATAAAAACTGTGAAAAATAATGATCTCAGTTAAATGCTCATTTAATTATTTTGCAGTCTTGGCTAAGGGTTTTTTGTTGTTTTTTTTTTAAATCCCAGTTTCATTCCCCCATCCTCACCAGTTTATATTCAAAATATCTAGAGGGAGACTTTTTAAAAGCTCAAATAAAATAGAATTTATATGGATTTATTTATTTATAGATCTAGATCATCTATATCTATATCTATGCTTCCATTTCCAAACAGCTGGGAAGTAGAAGTGCTTGCTGCAGGTTAACTGGAACTGAAAACATTTCTTCAAAACTTCTTCCCAAGCAAAGTGTTGAAAACTCTTTGCATTTCGAGCCCATCGAATCATTTTTGCTGGTTAAAAAAAAACACAAACCAACCCTCTTCCTTCTGCTTTTGAGGTTCTTAACATTTATATCCTTGAAACAAAACTTCAGTGACTTTTGAAGCAAGATGTTGATTCAGAACCCAACCTGCCCCCCTTCCCCCCCACTTTTTTGACTTGTAAACAGGGAAATGAAACCTTGCTCTTTTCCTCTCAGCATCCCTCCCCCAGGCGTCTGCTTCCACCACAAGTGGAAAAATGTTTTCCACCTGCCTGTCCACATCCTTTCCCCAAGCTCCCCCCTCCCCAAAAAGCCCTCCAGTACAACACAGACTCCCCTCCCACACCAGAAAGCTGTTTGGGGGCGTTGGCACGGGTTTGCCCAGTGGAAGGATGGGTGCTGTGCATCCTCCATGGGATGAGCCTCCCTGAGATGAGTGGGTCACCAGCACTAAGACAGTTTTATTTACATTTTAGTGTGGTATTTGGGAAGTAAACTATGGGCATCCTGGGGAGGAGATGTCAGGCAGGGAAACTCCAGGCAAAGGAAGCCTCATTATGGAGGTTAAAGCTGAATTTACAGCTCATGAATGATTGGGCAGACTTACTGATGTCATAGGGACTCACTGGCAGAAAGGAACAGTACTTTTCCTTTTAACCTCCATGTTTTGCTCTGTGTGTGCATGTGCACACGTGGGGGATGCTGTTGTGGCTTTGGGCAGAAGGATAACTGCTGCCTCTGTTCTCATGTGGATGCTGCTGTGCCCAGTGCAGAGTTAGGATGGGCTCAGCCGAACTGCTGAGATACCACCATGCCTGTAGAGGCGTGGTGGGCTTTGAAGACAAAGATGGAAGGGCTTGGACCTCTGAGGTGCTTCGTCCTTCCTCCCCAGACTGGCCCACAACAGCGATGCTGTGGGTGTGAATGACGGTCACCGAGACACCAGAAGCAACCATTGCTCTGGATGGCTCAGGGCGCTGCTGCAGATGGTGATGTGGAGAGATGGGTGGCAGTTTGGGGCTGAATCCCTGGGGCTGCTCTGGGGATGAAGCACCCAAACCAAGCAAGTGTGCAGGCAGTTGCCCAAAGCTGCTCCAGAGGGTGACCAGCTGGAGCTAAGGCAGTGTCCTGGGATGATGAGCAACCCTAACGAGGGAGAGGGCTGACGGCATGTGGAGCTGCCTTCTCTCACCTGGCAGGATCTTCCCCACGAGGCCCCTCCTCTGCCTCCCCCATCCTCTTCCTCCTGGGTCTGCAGCAGGAGCTGGGGCAAAGATCTAAAAATAGTGGTGGGCCCTGTATATGCATCTTCAGCAAAGAGACTCATAAATGCAGCCGGGACTGAAAATCAATTCTTTAAAGCTGAAATCAATAACAATAACTAATATTAATAGTGATTATCCTTTCTTTATTGCACTTTGCAGTTGGAAATGAATTGTTTTTAAGGATTAGCAGCAGCTGAACTCTGTAATGCAATGTAAGGCTGAAGATTTACTATGAAAACACAGCTTATGAGGAAAGACCCATTACTGCTGATGGAATACACTTTGGAAACAGCCCCGGCAACGGCTGCTGCTGCTGCTGAGCACACGGAGCCTCAGCCCCTGAAGTCGGCAGTGGGTTTAGGTTTCTGGCAGGAGACAGGGATTTTTGGTCTCTAACCCTGTCTGGTTTTCTTGCAGTCTGACTTTTTTAGTTTCCAGACATCCCAAATGCATTTTCATTTTTTGGTATCTTTTATCTGAAGCAGCTTCAGACATGCAAAACTTGGAGGGGGAGTGGGGGGAGGGGAGGAAGAAAGGGAAGTGTGTTAAGCCAGTCATATATATATATATTTGAGTCAGCCATACGTATATGAGACAGCAGTGTCTAGAGCTATCTGCTGTGTGTGTCAGAGTTTCCAAAAAGCAGAGTGTATTAGGTGTGTGCTGAGCACTTGAGGAAAGTCTGGTCTCGAGCATCCCCATGGGAGTCTCCCCCAGCCCTGAAGCACTTCTGCAAACAGCCTGCTCTGACAATCTGGTTTTGAGTCTGTGTGAAACTCCTCTCTTAGAGGAGACAACACACCTGGAGGCACGGGGCTCGATTCTCATGTCTCTGCTGCTCTGCTCACGGGCCAGACCTAACCCCACTCCTTGCATCTCTCTGCCATCTCCAGAAAGTGGCAGCTACTTTGTATGTTGAGAATAGATTTTGATTTATATGAATTTCTTTGGAGTTACTCTAGCTTTCTGGGGAGATTCTCCTCCAGGAGCTAGCCAGAGACCAGTGAGATGGGACACAGGAACCACCCAGCAGAGCAGAAGGGAGATCACAACCAGGGATTATGGTGGGTATCTCCATTGCCAAAAGCCTGTTGGATGTCCCTAGAGGGCTGTCGCTTTTGAGAAAGCAGTGACTGCCTATTCCTCTGCTGATTCTTGTGTAGGGGCATCTTCCCCTCGTACCTGAAAGCCCTTTCTCATGCATAAAGACGGAGCGGCCATCTGGTAGGCATGGGGCTGCTCACAGTGTTCAGGCTGCACTTGACCTGAGTTATTCCTGGGAGACGTTAGTGACTGCTGGGAGGGTGGTGGAACAGCTGAAGCTGCGTGGGGAGAGCGGGATTTGCCAGGGTCCGTTGCTGAACACCCTGCCTGTATGGAATTCCCCAGCACAGGATCCCATCAGCACCATACCCATCGTCCCAGGCCGCAGAAGGCAGAGGATTCCATCGATCTCATTGACATGTGTCTATATTTTCCACAAGTGGTATTTGTGCTTATTAAATGTAGGCCCTGAGAGTTTCCTGGAACTACTTTGCTCCGGGCGTGGCATTTTCTCACCCACAAAATTCAGTGGGACAGGGATGAGGCTGGTGTGGAAATTCAGAAAAAACTCCGAATTTCAGAAAGTATGATGTGGCCAGGAGCATCTTAGCAAGCTGCTACCCAGCAGATGCTGTGCTGGAAGGGGATGGTCCATGAATCTGCACTCAGTGCATCCTGGCTCCATTCATACCTCCCCTGAGTGGGGCTGTCTTCTCTCCCAGGCAGATTCTCATCTCCCTCAAGAATGATGCATCTCCAGCCTTGCTGCTGGAAAAAATTCTGTATTTCCAAGTAAAATCTTGTTAAGAGTTGGTGGCAAACCTCCCATGGAGCTCAGGTGAGGTGGGGTTTTACCACTCCAGCTAGCATTTCTTCATCCAGTGTGCAGAATCCTGAGGCCAGTTGGGTGCAGAGCTCCTGGACCTTCGATTCTGGGTCATTTACTCACTTTTCTTTTTAACATTGTGAAGTTTTTTTTACTATTAGCTAAATTGTAAAGACAGGCAGAATGAAAGCCTTTTGCAAACAGCAATAGATCAGCGGCAGCTGGCACGAGCAGACTGATTGCATTGTGTTATTGATCTCTGTTAAAGGGGATAGACATTTTTCACCTGGGAAGGTTCTTTTATTTTATTGGAAAAATGGCCTTTTCTCTTGAAATAAAATTGGGCTCTCACCTCCATCTTTCTATGCCATTTTAATTCGTAGTTGCCTTCCAATTTTACAGAGGTTTTGATTGTATTTGTCCTCACAATTTTGAAATTCTAGGTTTGAATCAGAAAACTCACTTTCCCATGGGCACCCCACTCTGGTAACTAGAGCAAGAGCCACCTCCAAAACGAAGATAACGTGGATGGTTCAACATTTTCTTCAAAGCTGTTTTTTCTTCCTGCACTTGTGCCTTAACTCTCCTTTCCACCAAAACCCTCCAGCCACCTCAGAAACAGAAGCACTGGGAGCTTTCCCAGTTGGGTTGAGCAGTGCTCGAGCTTCCTGACATCAGTGCCAGCCTGGAAGGATTTATTAGTGTTTCACTGAGCCTGGCATGTGGTGTGCAGATGTCTCCAGCCTGGCTCAGCTTTGAACTTGCTCGAACAATTCAATTTTTTCAGTTGTGCATCATTGCTAATTTCCTCCGACTCATCTTCCGAGGGCGGGGGTCTGGAAACCAGCTTCTTCTTTCCCAGCTCAGAGAAAACAGCCCTCCCTGGACTTTGGGAAAGGAAGATGGTGGCTGTATATATTGACCACCATGGAGATGACCTAAAAAACCCCCACGGCTTACACATTGGGATGACAGCAGCAGCAAGGCTTGAGGGAGCTGAGAATCTGTCTGGGAGAGAAGAGAGCCCCACTCAGGGTGGGTATGAACAGTGCTGGCATGCACCAAGTGCAGATTCATAAACTGTCCCCTTCCAGCGCAGCATCTGCTGGGTAGCAGCTCGCTAAGATGCTGCTGGCCACATCATATTTCCCCAATGAGTATGTTTCACAGCAGCAAATGAGTCACGGTGGGGGGCAGGAAGACACGATGAACTCCCTTCCAGCACACACAGGACTGGGCATCATCCAGATCTCAACTCCCAGCCTATGGGGCTGTTTCATTCCCAACCAGCAGAGTGGGAAATGCAGGCAGAGATGGGCAGGAGCCACAGCCAGGCCTTTCTTATCCAGAACTTCCAAAGATGTGCAGGCTGGGGGCTGTCTGTCCTCCTGAAGAGACAGGACCTTGCAAGATGTGGGCTGCACAGCCCGCCAGAAAGCCCGTCCCTGCACATGCACGCATGAACTGAGATTTCAGAAAGGAAGTGGTTAGTGATTTTTCTGTCTTCTTTTTACAGAGCTGCCTCTTCTGCTCGTGCTTCCAGCTACCTGCTTCCTATGTTTGCCCCGCTGTCAGCCTGCCCAACGCGAACCAACAGCACAGGGGGGAGAAGAAGGGAACAAGACATGGGGGATGGAGAGAGACAATGAGATAACATGGGGATTGATCTGTCCAAAGGTTAAGAAGCTGAACTTATTTAACTCCTGTTAGTTTATTTATTGTCCCTGAGTTATATTTGTAACCGCGACTGAGCAGATTAGCACAGGATTGCTGGGCAGGTTTAGAAAGCTTCAGTGTTTTTCTAGCTCCATATGCATGTGTGCCTTATTCTCACTTTTCACCAGGCAGCCCCTTTCCTCACAGGGGGATGTAAGCACTCATCCATACAATTAGGGCCAGAGAAAGGAAAAAAATTCCTTGCTCATCAGATCAGAAGCTAAATTTATGCAGGGTACAACACATGCTCTTTATTATACCATGAAAGCAGTGGGTAATAATTCCTCTGTCCCCAGAAACAGGGACACTCACTGCAGTAAAATATATATATACATATATATATATAAAAAAATCCTCCCACTGGTGGTAAACATATGCGTCATGCAAGATTGATAGGAGCTGGAGCTGCTGAGTACTGGATGTGGATGAGTAATGTTTGTTAGGGCCGTGCTGGCTACCGGGCACTCGGTAGCAGAAGCTGTGGAGAGCAAGAGCAGCAGTGGGAAGGACTGTCTGGTGGGCAAAGGGCCCAGGAGGGACACAAGGTCCCTTCCAAGCCAAGCTGCAGGATGGATGAGTTTGGGAGGGGATGGTGGGGTGACCTTGCCAGGGCTCCCCATCTTCCTTGGAGCCCCAGTTTCCCCTGGGAGCAGCCAGGGTGGGATCAGCAGCTGTTGCAGGGGCTGATCTCCATGTACCTCTTGCAGACCCTGTTGCTGCCTGGGTCAGGCGGGGGCTGGCTGGAGAAATCAGAGAGGGAGGGCTGGATGTCACAGATCAGGAGTGAGGTGCATTAGTCAGATGGCTTGGCTAATATTGCCTATTACATCAGTTTCTTTTCTTTCCCTGTAAAAGAGCCACAAAAAACAATGAGTAATTTCTCTGCGGAATATTCATTGTTAAAAAGCCAGGCCCAGTGCTTCAGTGCTTGCAGCACATTATTTTTCTCCCATTGACTTTGAGACTGTGTCTGGTGTGTAAAGCCAACTGGAAAAAGCTCTAGCTGGGGCAAGAGAAGAGCACTGGAGAGACTGTCCCAGGCAGGGATGAGGGGGTTCCTCAAAGGTGTCGGGGCTGGCTGCAGCCTGGGAGCCAGTGGGTTAATGCACAGTGTGCAGCATCACACTGGGACATGAGCTGCTGTTTACTATGGATACAAATCCTTCCATACTGAATGAGCAACTGCAGTTTTCGAGTTACCTCCTTTGTCTCTTTAGAAAGGAGAGTTAAGCATCCCTACTGCCTTGTGCTCCATCCTCCCCGCTCCCCCTCCTCATCACTCTGCACTGGTGATTTATCCCTGCGTTTGAGGTAGGGGCATCCTTTCCAATGGAGAAAATACTGACACTGAAGGGAGAACCAGGTCCATTGGTCATATCCTGGTCGGTGCGTGGTGTTCACATCCTGGTATCTATTTACATCCCTCAGGGGAATCAAGGGTCACTAGCCATGGTTTTGGGAGGTCTAGGAGACACTGGTCATCCCTCTGCTTCCACCAGCTGTAGCCCAGGTACCAGAGCCACTCGTGGCCAGCAGTGTTTGGGAGGGGATGGTGATGCTGCCCATGGGTGTGTGTCTCACCACTGTATGGAGAGAGGAGACCAGGGTGGGTCTGGTTTTGGAGCTCCTTGTTGGAACTTGGAGGTGTTGGGTCCAGGGTTTGGGGCTGAGCTGTGCTGGGAGTAAGAGGAGCTGGTGTTCAGAACACGCTGGTGCCAGCATTTAAATAATGCCACACTGGGGTCAGCACGTTTCTTGGAGGGGACCACACCTCCTGTTCATCCAGCAACACTGACAGGTTTCCTCCACTGCACAGGGCAGCAGACACTGTCCCAGCAACAGCCGAAATGGCGTGTTTACAGCAGGAAAGGAAACATGCCTCAGAGCAGCTCTGGCCTGCATAAAGGCAGCAGTGTGAAGGGATGCTGCATAGCTGAATTTCAACTCAAAAGAAAGTCCAAACCGCAGCATTGGAGCCAGGTAGGAAGCACCTTGGAAAAATCTCTTTGCCTCTTCCTAACCTGGTGCTACCAGCTTTACAGTAACCATGGAGGAGAACTACTTTTTAGAGGGATAAAAGAAAAAAAAAAGTCACCAGCCATTTATTTTATTTATGGAGGAGACAGGTAATTGACAGGTGGCTGTCTAAAAGAGATGAAGCCCTCCAGCTAAACACTGCAGCTCCAGCCAAGGGTACGAGCGGCAGAGAAATGGCTCCAGAGGTGATAGACTTGTTACTTTTAACACTGTGAGATATATAAGAGAACAGGGTTGAATCGCAGTTCAGAACAATCATACCTAACCACTGAACTAAATAAAACCGATGATTTCATGCCGGTGTCTACAGCAGCCTGCGACTGAGCTTGAATTAATGAACCTATTGTTGCCTCTCAAAGGGTCTTGCAAGCACGAGGACTTCAGGTCCCTTTTTTAGGGATTGAACGCATCCCACCCTGGACCAGGAGCGGGGAGGATGATCACCCTTGTGCCAGCCAGTGATGCTGAGCAGTGGTGACGTTTGCCTTCCAGCAAAGCAAACTTTGCCCCGTGCTGGGGAGGCACGCAGAGAGCAGGGCAGCGTTACTGGGGCTAGTGTGCTGTGCTGGCTGCTTCTCTCGTGCCCCACAGGTTGCAAATATCAATATTTTCTTGCTCATCTCTTTTAAAATTACTTTTCCCTTCTTTGTTTTTTTTTCCCTTGTCCTCGTGAACCAGCCAGCCTGGGACTTTGAAGCTGATAAATCTGTTCCAGGCCTGGACCTCATGCCCTGTGGATGGATCTGTGCCTACTTCTAGGATATTCAGTATTATCTGCTCCGGACTACTATAAACAAAAACAGAAGTTTAAATATTAACCCCCAACCATCACACCACCACAACATTCTGCTGCCTTCCCATATGAGAGTGTTCCTTGTATTCTTTTATCAACCTCAAACTTCTTTTTTGGGTTTTTTTTTTCCTTTTATTTTTAATGTTTACTCCAGTTTCCCCCCCCCCCCCTCTCCCCACCCCTGTGGGGCAGAGTAACATTTACGATGTAAAATTACAGAGCCTATTACTCCGCAGTGCCGCACACCGCGGTGATTCAGTGTCAGGCTGGGATCGAGGGAACAACTAGAGCCTGTTAGCCAGATCCCTCCGCTTTCCCACCTCCTCACGGCTTTGCAGCAAATCAAAGTGCAACAAATGGCTTTGCATCATTTCTTCGAGGAGTCCTGGGCCTTGTACGTTATCTCCAGGGCAGGGTATATGCTATAATAAAAGACGGCTTTATTGCCAGCTGCAACAAAGCCAAGGATTCAGACACGTATCGCCTTGTGGGTTCATTGTAAACTGGCTTTTATGGCCCTTCCAGTTTATTGCTAATAGAGATTTACAGTGGGAAGAAGGGGCCGTGTGCTGTAATTAATACTGTTATTAGCCTGGGTGGGTTCGAGGGGAGAAGGAGCAGTGTAGCAGCCCCGTCGCCAACCTTGGTATTTTGCCCTTTGTCACCCAGCCCTGGAAATGACATGGGGATGGGCTGGTTTTGGCACGGCAGGGCTGACGTTACCGGCGCCTTGCTGGGAGGCGACTGGGAATTGTGGGATCAAAGTCCTTCCCTGTTCAGAAGGACCCACTGGGGGTTTGGCCACCTCGGAGAGGGACATCACAAGGCACCGCATCAGCTTTCTTCGTGAGGCTGAGGAAGAGCATTTCTGCTCCGGCTGGTTGCTTCCTTCAGGTGGGAGGGAAGTAGAAGGAGATGGATTATTTTCCAGGTGTTCCTGGACACAGGAATAATTTAAAAGCTGGACACACAGAAGTCACACACTGTTCCCTGTGGTCCCCTTTTAATAGAGCCCGGTTTAGTGCCTGAGGACAGGGGCCAACCATGACAGTTCCAGGCAGAGCTCTAGATAGGGCAGTGGAGACTGTGCCAAAAACATCCCATCCTGCCCGCTCGGATGCTTTCTGCTGAGCTGAGGCCAATAATGAAAAGCAATTGCTGTTCCTTGTCCATCTCCAGACTCTGGAAGACTTCTGAGCCAAACTCCAGCGCTGTCACCACTGGAAACACTGGAAGGGGCTCTGTTAACATCAACCTGGTTTCCATCACCCACTGATCTGCTGGAACAAAACCTCAAATGAAGTGAATTTCATGTGGTTACAGCTTTTTTTTTGCTATGAATGTTTCATTCCTCTCTGCTTGGCAATTAAAAAGTGAAGAACCAGGGTGAGAACACTCCTGCTAATGATTTGCAGTCCGCTCCTCAGAGCCAAGTTGTCTTTGCAGAGCCAATATTATATCATATCAATCTCCAGAAGCTACCACAGAAGTTAAACATTAAGTTGTTGAAGTTGCTGGAAACTTCCGTGGTTTCTAACTGATCACAGGTCAAGGCTAAAGTCATTGAGAGCGTCCTTCATCTCAAGCAACTGCCATGACAATGGCCAAACCCAGAGGGTGGCTGGCAACAAACCGACGCCATAAACCTGACCACATGTGACTGTTTCTTGGGGCAGGCCCTGTCCTGACTTCATAGAAATGGGGAGAATGTTGCTACTGATGATCATAAATACAGGAGGGATTTTGGGGGGTTGACTGTAGGGTCAGCTGGATGGGAACATCCAACGCCTGATGCTAAAGAGCCTCCCACTGGTTTTAAAAACCTCCCCCAGCCATCCAGGCAGTGCCAGCTATTCCAGTCCCAAGCACAAGTGTAATACTTTGTGATCATCTGCCCCAATTTCACTCCAGGAAAGGCTTGAGAGTCACAAAGTGTTTGGGGGAGGTGACCAGGGACTGGGCACGCAACCTGCCTTTGAGGGTTTGAGCAAGAGCAGGAGCTGCTGGTGGTTCGTCAGTCACCGCAAGGTTCCTGATAGGGATTGGGATTCACTGTGCTTTTAGAGAAGGAGCTAAAACATACCAGGCTCCTTCTCACCAATTTTATTAATATTCAAGCTAATTAACTTCACTGAGGGCTGGAGGAAATTGAATCTCAAGAAGAACCTAAGCTCTGCTTTAGATTTTAAGCTGTGTGGAGCTTTTGATTCGAAGCCGGTGCTTTTATTATTATTATTTTTAAATCTCTCTCCCTTCTTTTTTTTTTTTCCCCCTGCAAACACCTGGCCCACTTTCCAGGCTAATAACAGTAATAAATGATTCTTATTAATTTGCCGTCAGCTGACAGGGAACAGCAGGCTCCCAGCTGAACACAACACATTTATGGGGGAATCGGAGTCGGGTTTGGAGGTGCCAGGAGGGTGAACCCAGCCAGCATCCCTGCACAGGGGGTCCCAGCAATAGGAGGGGGTTGTCCTGGTTGGGCACTGAGGATGGGGTCAGCCTGAAGTGGCTGAGGTGGGAGAGCTTTTGGGAGGTTAAATAAAAAATTAGCTTAAAAAAAAAAAAAAAAGGAAAAAGAAGAAAGGAAGCTTTTACAAGCCAGAGCTTAAAGAGGTGCCCTCCCTTTTTGCCCGTTTATTAAGTAATAATGAAACACTTTTGTCAAAGCTTAGGCACCAAGTTTCTGACACCAGATGAGCTCTAAAGCTAATCAGGGGCTGGAAAAATGGGAATATAATTAAGGCTGCTGACAGCCCTGTGTCATTAACCTCAGAGCTCTCAGGTGCCACACTGAACCGCAGCTCAGACGTACTGTATTGCGGGAAGCTGGGTTCAGCCCGGGAAATGAATTTGGCTTTTAATGGCTCTGTAATGTCTCTGGAGCTGCTTGCTCTGGGGCTGAGGCAACGGCGGAGGGGAAGGGAGCTATGGTCTGTGCTGGGTCCGGCTTGCCTCAACCTCTTGCTTCTTAGTGGTAAACAACTGAGGCTCTTCTCACCCGGAGAAAATGAGGTTCTTCTGGGTAAGGGTTCAGGCTGGGGCAGTTCTGCTCTGTCCCGTCTTCCTCCCCCGTAATTGTTATCGTTATTAGGAGTGTGGGTGTCTGCTTTGCCCCAGCAGCTGGGATTCCCGCCTGCACCCCTCTGCGCTGTGGATCTTCTCCTCTGATGTAACCCTGCAAAGCCACGGGGCTGACATCCAAACCACCCACCTGCCCCATGACTCAGTTTCCCATCACACGGAGCAGGTAATAATAATACCAGGGCCTCTGGGAGGATGTCCGGACGTTTGCCAATGTGTCTGAGTCCATTCCTCATGGGATTATGTTACCCAAGGAGGCTGAGATGTGCTCTGTCGGCTCAGGGAACCCCCCCTCCTTTGAAGCTGGGGTACAGCTATGCAATGGGCAAGGCTTTACTTCATTGTTTTTAGTGATTATCTTTTGGGATATCTTTTTTCTCCTTTTGGATTTTACTGCTCTGAAGGGGAGAAGATGGAAAGCAGCAGTTCCTGTGCTGCACAGGCACCTCTGCCTTCGGAAAAACCCCTTTAAAGAATCGGTGGGACAGCTGGGGTGCGTCCTGCAGTTAGGGAGCTCCTGGGCTGCTGCCAAAGCTGCGACAGCAGCAACCCTCGAACGGAGCCTCTTATCTGGGGAATCTCAGGGCATGTTTCAACCGTTTCGCAAGGTGTGTTTCCCAGACAGGTACCCTGGGACACGGAAAGGGTAAAAGCATGTGCCTGGGAAGGAAGATGGCTGCGTCACTGCCAGAAATAGCACCCCTGTGTCCCCGTGACACGGGCTCTCCTGCTAGAAAAATGCCCCACGAGATAACATTTCCAGCGACCGCCTTGGGAAAGCACCACCAGGACCCCTGCACATGCTGCCTCTTAGGATCATAGAATCACAGATTGGTCTGGGTTGGAAGGGACCCCAAGGGTCCCAGAGCTCCAACTCCCTGCCACAGGCAGGGACACCAACCTCAGGCCTGGAGCTACACAAGGTTGCCCAGGGCCCCATCCAACCTGGCCTTGAACACCCCCAGGGATGGGGCACCCACCCCCTCTCTGGGCAGCCTGTATCTGCCCCTCACCACTCTCTCTGTAAAGAACTTCCCCAAATATCTTATCTAACCCTTCCCTTCTTCAGCTTCACTCCATCCACCTCGTCCTGTCATTCTCTACCCTTTTAACAAGCTGATTCCCCTCCTGTGTCTCTGCTCCCTTCAGGGACTGGCAGGCTGCAATGAGGTCCTCCCACAGCCTTCTCTTCTCCAGGCTGATCCAGCCCAGCTCCTTGGATGACCAACGTGCTCCAGTTGCTCACAAGCACGCTGCCCTGTTTGAGTGAAGACTCTCAGCTCTCCCCTGATGTGAAGAATACCTATTAGGAGCTAATGAGCAGTGTAGCGCTGGACCTGCTTGTGCTTGGCTGTTATTTGCCATTCATCCCCTGCTATCACCACGGTGGCATCTGTTGCCCCAGACTTCCTAAGCGTGTCTCACACTTTCTCCACAGCCTTCTCAGTTTCAAGACTCCAGCTTCGGACAACAGTAAAACCAGTCAATTATGTTTTCACCCTGTCTGCTTTGAAAGCCCCGGAGTGTGCCTGGTGCAGCCACAGCCATAGGCACACGGGAGTCCACGATAAATTAAAAACAAAAGCCCCATTATCCATATGGGACCTCGTGAGTGGCTCACAGAGCCGAGCAATTCCAAGCACTCTGTGTACGGTTCTTACTTGGTTTTAACTCAATTTCTTTGAGATGCAAATCAGAGGGATTATATTCAGAGGCTGCATCAGAAAGTCTTTAATCCAAATGGGCTATAAGATTTATTTAGAAGAGCCAAATGTCTTGTCTGGGACAGAAGCAACTGAGCTGAACTGAAACAGATGGACATAAAGGAAATTAAGCAACTCTAATGGTCTTATCCAGAGTTTCAAAGTATTTGGTCTTCTGAAAGCTCTAGCTCCTGGAAGCACGTGATGAGACGGGAAGCTCAGGTTTCACTTAAAAACAGGCTTTGCAGTTCACTGAGAAAAACAATAATAATATTTTTACTCCTCCCGTGTACAGAGGGAGGGCTGCCTTCCAAATTCTGACTCCTCAGCTAGGCTCACATCATCGGCCGAAAATATATCGCAGGGGGTTTTGGGATTCCTCATTTTTATGACAGTGTCATCCTTTCAGCAGGCTGGGATTCGGCGTTTTGGGAAGGCTGACACTAGCAATAGGGATCACAGATAGTTTGTTTACTAGTACAGGAACAAAACAAAATCCCTTTGGGTCTGTTGAGGTTTTGTTCCCTGAAGCATGCCGCTGTTTCTGATGGAGACTCTACCTTAGGGCTCTTCTAAGTCTGGGGTTTTAATGAGGACGTCAGCAAGGCAGGGCCAAGGTCACCTCTAGCTCCGCTGGATGCAGCAAACCCAGAGCACACGCCTTGGATGCTGATAAACCACTGGGCTGGAAACCTCAGTAGATCAGGCAGTCCCCCGACACCCCGCACGGCTCCACTTCTTCTGAGGTCAGAAGATTTGCAGCTGGCAGAAGAATCTTCCCTGGGATATCTGGACATGTTTGGTCTCGGACTGACTGTGCAGCAGCAAAACAAGGGTGAGGACAAAATCCCTACCACCCTGCTGGAGCATTTCTGAACGTAGCCTTGGGGAGAAGAGTTTCAGTTTGAGTTGGTCATACCTGTCTCCAGCTTTTAGGCTATAAATAACCACAAGGCTTGCTTAACAAGAGCAAAAACCAAGTGTGTTTCCCAGGTTCTCAAAGCACTGCTCGGTGGTCAAGGAGACCCCAGAGGCAGATGATGGCAGAAGCCTCAGGGCTTCCAAGGCTGGGTGGGGAGGAGAGCCCTGCACATGTGGCTCCAGGCCACTGCCTTCCTCTCCGAGGCTGAGCAGGGTCTCGAGGTGCCCACACCCAGCATGGTGCTTGATATCATCTCCACAAAGCGGGGAAATACTTTTGCAGAGGAGGCTCTTGATGAAAAGCTGTCAGAAGCCTTTCTAATTGTGTCTAAACACAGCTCTCCTGAAGCCATCCCCTGCTTGGCTCATTGAGTTAAGTATCCAGAGCAGAGAAACCTCACGTGTTTGTGCGTTTGCCATCCTTCACCCCAGCACATTTGGAAGTGGATTAAATAAAAGGTGAGAGAAGTGGGGAGAAGGGGGAGGGAGGGCGAGGGAGTGAGCGTGAGAAGGAGCTCATCCATTACTATGCTGCGCGCGAGGCAGGAGGTCTTGGCCTTCTGGTTTGAGTGCTTATTCCCCATAAAATACATCTGAGAGAAATCAATACAAGAAGCATGCAAGAACTTAAATCAAAGCACAAGGAAGCGGTGCTTGGTGAATGGAGCGACCTTGCAGAGAGCTGTCAAAACCAGGGCTCCAGCCCTGCAAATGCAAAACCTGCCTGAAAAAAAGCCCAACCCCTGTGAGGTTGGTGTGCAGGCTTCAGGCTGGTGTGGGGTTTGCACTGGGAAATGCTCCAATCTCTGCTGTGGAAGGTGTGTGGGCAGGGCAGGCTGGCCAGGGGCTGGGTAAACAGCATGCTGCCAGGTTGCTCCCGGGGCAGCGAGGAGAGCTGATGTACTCTGTGGTGCCTATCTAGGCTCCTCAAGATAACAAGGCAAGGGTGGCATCCAGCTTTGAGATACAGGACATGCTCCCTCCAGCCTTGGTCGTGCAGGACCTTGGCTGCTGACAGCACATATGCAGACCCAAAGCAGAGGTCTACCTTCACCAGGTCCATGTCCGGCCAAGCCTCCAAGGATGGAGGGCTGTGTCCAGCAGCCATGTCCCCTCCTTCGAGATGGCTGTGTCTCTTTGGGAAGGGCCACCTTTACGTGCAGGTGCTGGCTGCCTGACCTTGGTGGCAGGTCGCAGCACAGACATCATAAATCTGGGAAGGTTTTCTCTAGCCAAGCTCCACCTCTGCAGACTGCGGGGGCACATGTTCCCATGCTGGGAAATCTGACCCCTCAGTAGCCTGAGAGACAGGAGAAGCCTGGGTTTGGTGTTTTGAATAAGTGGCTTTTTATCTGAAATCCCTTTGGGAGCATGAGCTCAGTAACCAATGAAATTATATCTGTTGTTTCAAGCAGTGAGGAAAACTTGGCCTGATGTTTATTGAGATTTATGGCTTCCCTTGAGCTTAATTGTCTTTGGGAGCCCTGGATCTTTTTAACGGTTCAGCTAAGTGGTACTAAGAAGGATGGTAATGGTTTGAGCAGTCTGCCCCCTTAGCATATCTCTTTCTCTCGCACAATTTGCTGATATTTGGGAAATACACTCCCCTCCCGAGGTCACAGTTATTCAATGGTGTGAAACTTCAAGAGACAAAACCAGGTGTGAAAAGCTCCCAGCGAGTGTTTCCTTGGCAAGGCATTGACTTCCATCCATGAGGGCTGTGCACCAGGGAGGTGAAGGAGGAGGACATGTCCCTGCTCTCACTGGGAGGGGACACCTAGTCCCCTGCAGAAGCACTGCAACCCCCCTGCTTCGTGAGCCCCTCCTGGATGCTGTGCTTCAGCTTCCTTAGTCTTCCTGGTCAGCCAGGTGTAGACTCCTCTCTGGTCTTCAGCCATGGTGGCTTTTCCCCTCCCCTTTCTATGGGCTCCCAATCTCATGCAGCTTCAGCTCCTCATGCCCCAGCACAGCCCAGCATTGCTTCCTGAGCATGCCAGAGCTCAGCTGAGGGGGGCTGGTGGGGTAGGTGTTGGGATCAACCTATGGAGATGCAATGGGGTGGTTCCTGGAGGAGGGCACCCCTCCTCTCTGCTCCTCACACTGGTCTGAGCAAGGAAGGGACTGTACAGGCTGCAGGGGAGGAGCCTCCTGCCCCATCCTTACCCCACAGAGATGCAGCTTGGTGCAGCCTGGGCACGGTTGGTCCCTCGGTGGAACATCCTTAGCTCTGGAGGGCTCTGATGAAGAGCTTGTCATTGGGAGGAAAACACTGCCCTTCACATGTAATTATTCCTCGCCCCCGGAGCCTTTTCATCTCTTATCGATGCTGACCCCTGTTGGTTTGTTATCTCTCCCCAGACATCCAGCGGAGCCGTAGACCTGTCATCGTGGGGAGTGACCTTAACCTATTTACTCACCTCCTCAAGACGCCGTGTCCGCTCGGCCGGGCGCTCGCAGCGGGGCTGCGGCGGCAGAACCCAGCCACCCTCCGCCAGCAGCCGGGGATGCTGCAGTGGAGGTAATTACAACAGCCCGTTATGGTTCAGCAGGCACCTTCATTAATAAACCTCCGGTTTCAGAGGTGCCTAACTCGGCCATTCGAAACCACATCTGGCCGTAACTCTGCGGCCTGTCTAAGCTTTCAGCTCATCTCCCACCGCCTAAGCGGGTTACAGGGCCAGCAGTAAACAAAGTCTGTTTTGTTGGGCTTTTGTGTGCTTTAAGGCAAAGAAAGCAAACACAGACTCACTGGGCTAATCTCCTCAGCACAGAGCTGGAGGGCTGACAGCTCCTTCCTGGGTCACGCCAGTGGGATTTCGATCTCTGATATGGCTCAAACAGGGAGCACGGAGATGCCCTCCTGCGCACGTGCAGGCTGTGGCTCGTGGCACTTGTCGGGGTGTTGTTACCCTTTTGTGGTGCCTCCAAATCAAAGGAAGATCAGACTGGCACACCAGGTGTGTGGGTGTCTCGGATTGTGTTCTCACTGATAACTTTTGGAGCCATGGGCCAGTTCCAGCCTCCTTAGGATGAAGCCCCTAAAGAAGTTATGTTTATTATAATTAATAATATATTATTATTAAGCTTCAAATTCAAACTCAAAGTACTGGGGATCAAAGTAGTGGATGCGAACGTAGCCATCCTCACCCCCAGTGCTGTAACTCTTCCCATCGGGGTGAAAAGCAACGCTGTTTATGGGACCGTTCCCACGACAGTTCCCATGACAGTTCCCATGACAGTTCCCATGACAGTTCCCATGGCTGCAGGCAGCCAGGAGCAGAAGAGCCAAGGTGAGCGTCTCACCAGAGCAGTGGTGTCAGCCTGGTTGTGATGGATGCAGGATTTGGGCAGGAGATGCACAGGGACCCCTCTTGCCTCTGATACCCACATACTAATCTGCCCACATATTTTTAAAACCCATCTCAGGAGCAGGGTCCATCTTGGGACCAGCTCCAGAGTGGCTGCTGGGTGGGGGCTCTTTCCCTGCAGCTGGGTTGGTCAATCAATCAATCAATCATTCATTCATCACCTCTGAGGGTTTAAATATCTTCCTTAAGACAAGCCCAGCTTACAGGAGGCTGAGGTGCCATGTTGGAGGAGAGGATGGAGTTAAATTCCACAGAGGTGCATGGAGAGGAGATGGGGTAAGGAGATGAGTGGGGGATCAAAGGGAGTGGGTAGAGTAACCTTCAACTATAATCAGCCCCACCTACTAGCAAACCATCCCCTCTAATAAGCTGCATCCCATGAGAGCTGAAAGGCAAGTGAATGCAAGCCTGGGGCTCCTCTGTGGGGGAGCTCTGGGGCAGACAGCCTGGTGTGTGTGGGGGTGTTTGGGCTTCCTGGCTGTACAGGGGTGTGGGGGAGCTTGGGCTGCTGGTGTGTGATGTCCAGCCAGCCCCTGGGCAAGCTGACCCTGCTTGGTAGCCTTGGACCATATAAAGCCCTCCTGGAGCCTGGGGGTGCAGGGAGCCTGCCTGGCTCCAGCCCTGCCTGGGGAGATGCCAGTAGCCAGGTCCTTGTGCTGGGGGTTTCCAGGTGAGGGGGGTGGATGCACAGCCCTTGGCATTGCACCCCTTTTCCCACAGCCACCTTGGCAAGCTGCCAGGATGGTGATGGGCTCAGCACAGAGTTGCCACTCAGCCATCTGCTGAGAGAGAGTCAGGGTGCTGTGGTGGAGCGGGAGGCCCCTCCTCAGCATCCCCTGTGCAGGCTGAGTGGAGGCCACCTGTGTGTTTCCCAGGTGCTAAGGGTGCTTTCCCACCCTGGGGAGCTGGAGAGGAGGTGGCAGCTTTGGCTGTGGGCTGCTGCTGAGCTTGCTGGTGGATTGCTAATGATGTTTGTGAAAACCCTGAACCAAGACCACACGCAGGAGGTTCAGGTGAGCAGTGTAGCTTAGACCTTGAGGGTATGAGGCAAAAATGCTTTTGTGCCTGACTCACCCATTCTGTGCTAACACTGACTCATAATTACTGATTTCGACTCAGACAAAAGATTTATCTGCATCCAAACATATGGAAAAGGCTCCTGTCACCGGGCAGTGACAAGGGGAGGCAGAGCTGCTCAGTCATCCTGGGCCCTCTGTGAGGCTTGGGGAATGCACAGCAGGCTGGCATCAGTTTCCTGATCCTGACTTGTACTGGGATAAGCCCCTGAGGTTGGGGAGGGTCTGGTCACCCTCATCCCTGCACAGAACTGGCAGTGCCTGAGGGAAATGTGCTTGCAAAAGGTGAATTTTGCAACAATAGCTATTTTTGTGCAGAGCTGCCCGGACCGGCTGGGTCTCAGCTCTTTCTGTTTCTCTCTGCACTGGGGACACCGTGCTGTGCCCAGAAGTGAGTCTGGTCCCTTCTCCCATGGCCCCCGTGGAGGAAGGCAGCTCCGGGGGAAATGGGAGAAGGGACCAGGCACAGATGAAGATGTCTTGTGAGCAGCATGCAGGACCTGAAGGCGTGTTTGCACGGTTCCTCTGCTCCAGCACAATAGGCAGCGGGCTGGTCACGCTGAGCGAGCAAGAACAGCCTGCTGAAGAGAGGCACAAGCAAGTACAAACCCCCTTAGTGGGGTAGATTAAACCCAGAGCTGAGCCTGTGCTTTGTAGGGGGGGGCAGCCCTGGGCTGTAAGCTCCCAGTATGGCTGCAGAGGCTAGAAACATCTCCACCCCCTGCACCATCCCATCCCCAGCAGTGCTGTGCTGGATGCCCAGCCATCCCTGGGACCGTGCTGCCTCCTGCCCTGCCTGCGCCCTCTCCGAATGCCCTGTCTCTGCCACCTTTCCACCCCCCCCACTGCTCAGACGCTAAGTGGAAATTTCCCCCCCGTGCCAAGTGTTAAATACTTATCAAGCTCATGCAGCGTCCTCGCGGAGGTGCGTACATGAGACAACATGTTACCGTAATTAACAAGCAGCTGGAGCTGGCACCGGTCTCTGCTGCAGCTGCTCCCGGCAGCTTCCAGCGCCTTTCCCAGGGCTGCGGCTTCGCCTCCTCCCTGTGGTAGAAGGGGGGAGAAGCCGGGGTGAGTGTGTGTGTGTAGGGGGGGTGATGCCTTGCAGGGTCCTTTCTCACTTCAGAAGGGATGGTCCTGGTTCCCAGCCTGTGGTCTGCAGACCCCTGGAAGCCTGGGGGGGCTTTTTCTGGTGTGTATTAGATGACTTTGAGTGGGTCCATTCTCAGCAGGCAAATGCTTATATGGGGGGGGAGGAGTTGCTCTGAAAAGTTTTGGGGCTGCACTAATTTGGCAGTTAGTGGAAATAGGAAAATGAGCCCCTGGGTCTTGGTAGTTGGAGTGTTTTGTTGATGTGGCCTCAGCAGCTCCCTTGCCCAGCTTTGCTGTGGGACTGGTCCTTGTGCAGGGTCCCTGCCCTGGGCAGAGGTGGCCCAGTGCCACTGAGGCCAGGAACTGTGACACTTCTGGTGGTACCAATGCTGGAAAGAGATTGGGACAGGGAGAGAGGTGCTGGGCTGGGTTTGCAAACCCAGGCTTAGGGAGGAAGGCTGCAGGGCAGGCTCTGCGTGATGGGAGCCATTCACAGAGTTTATCTGGCTGACTCTACCTTCACAGTGCCCAGCCCCTTTTATCTGGACCAGTATGGATTAGTTCACTCACCCATCAGCCCTGAGCAGAGCTGCTGCACAAAACCTCCCCATCTTTTAAATTGCCTTGAGCTCCCTACCTTTCCAACCCCAGAGAAGTCATCTCAGCAGCAGATGTTTGTATCATGACCTACATTGCTATTGGGTTTTAAATACATTTTTTTTTTACTGTGCTATATACTTGCTTCCCACATGCAAATTGCTCTGAGTGAACCATTTATCTGGAAAATAAAGGTTATGTTCTCAAAAGGCATTTAGTTCCCTTTCTGAATGATTGAGCGAGTTTTCCGCTGAGAAAACAAAAGTCTTTAACACAGTCCAAGCCAATGACTGGGGAAAAAGGTTCAGGTAAAACCCCTCCATTTATTTAACAGCTCCCCCTTCCTCATTCATATTTACAAGATAAAAGGGGCTCCATCAACCCATTAAAGTTGAAATACGTGTCCTGTCTTTAAGGAAAGCAAATCCCATCTGGCATCCCTGGAGGAATATAACCTTAACTTCAGCTTAATGCCACATTAGGGTATCTTACAGATTCTGCCTGAGATTTACCTGCCTTGAAGGGAGATTTATTTCAGAAGTAAACAGGCTCATGTGACAAATCTCCTTCCACAGGTAACTTTGGTGAGGAGGTATGGAGACTTTGTGACTTGCTTGGTCTCTGCTGTGAGGCAGGCAGAGGGGGTGATCGTGCCAGGGGCTTGCTGGCCCATGCTGGGGGCTGTGATGCAGGGCTCCATCCTGCACCTTGGGAACCCAGGCTTGGGTTCCATCTGCAAAGCTCCTTGCCATGACGCCCAGGACAGCAGGATGAGGGCCCCATCCCACGGCCAGCTGCAGATCAAAGTAGCTGCAGGCTGGTGTGGGAGGATCAGAGCCCATGGCAGCCTTGCTTTCCCTATCTCGCAGCCCATCTTGGGGGGTGGGAAGCCAACACGGCTCCCAAAGCAAAGGTGTTCCCGTCCACCCCCGTGGCCACAGGCCCCTGCCTGGGCTCCAGACCTCCAGGGCATCGCATCAAGGGAGATGTTTTTAAGGAAAGGCAGGTTTGGCATCTGCTGACATCACCGAGGTGCTTGTGCTTTCCTGGGAAATTGGGGAGTCTTTTGTGGCTTAATATTGCCACTGCCTTCCAACAGCCCCGTCCCAATGCTGTCTGTTTCCCTCCTCCTCAATGCCAACAACAACGAGCATCTCTCACATGTAATGCAGCCTTGGGGGCATCACTGTTATGGTAGAAATCATCCTAAAAGTGCCAGCAGTGGCCAGGGACTGAGTGTCTGGGCAGTGCCCCAGGCTCTGTGCAGCAGCGTTGGGGTTTGCATGGCCAGCAGCAGCCATGAGCTGGTGGTCCAGCCCTTGCCTGGCCAGTGTTTCACCTGTGGCTCCAGGAATGTGTGGGTTATATTGCTGTACACTCTGTACCTCGTGCTGGACATACCTGTGTGACTCCCTCCCAAATAATACCCTGCACATGCCGTGCTCTGGACCAGCAAAAAGAATGATGGGTGGGGGTAGACATCACAGCTTCTCCTGGTCTGTGAAAAGGCTTTTGAGGCTGTGGGGGCATTGGGACTGAAGTGTTGTACTGCTCATCTGAAGGGAAAGTGTGTTTCTGTAGAGAGCTACTGCTCGGTTTGATCGGCTCGTCATTGCTGGTTTTACTGGTATTTATAAAAAGGATGAGGGGTTTGTAGTTACTGAATTGACCCCAAACCCATTTAAATGCACATGATGATCCTCCTAGGTCCCTTCCAATGGAAAATATTCTGTGGTACTGTACAGGGCTGTTTTTAAATGCCACAAGGCTAAAACATCTGAAGCCTGCATGGGGTTACTCACCTGCCTGTGCTTTGGGTTATAGCCATAGCCCTTCCCTCAGACCCCTGGCTAAAAGCTACTGGGGGATTTTGAATGGGTGCTGCCACTGCAGAGGGGCTTTGGGGCTGGGGAAGGGCACAGCCAAACTGCTGTCCTCTGTTACCAGCCAGCAGCTTGCTGGGCTGTTAATGTACATGCTTTTCAGCCTGAGAACAAGAGGGCAAGGCAGCTACAGGTGGGTGAAACCCATGTCCTCTCTACTTAACTGGCCTGCCTGACTGGTTTTTTTATGATTATTTTTTATTCTGTCTCCAGTTAGGCAATACACTTGCCTGTTAGAAATATCGCCCTGGGCTGCCAGCTCAGCGGAGGAGAAAAGCGGGTGTGAGTTACCAAGGGAGGATGGGGCATCACCTCCCTCCCTGGGGTGGGCACCTCTCCTCTTCCCTTCCCCTCCCTCTGCCTGCCGACCCTCCCTTTGCTCTGCTGCATCACTGCAACTCAAATCAAGCATCCTTGGGGGAAGTGGGGGTGGTTTCTTCAGGTTCACTCCTGACATCCCCCTCCACAGTGCTCTTGCACCCTGAGGATCACTGGAGTGGGTTTGCTGGACCGGAATTGGGTGAATTTAAGCCCAGGTTGTAGTTTGGGATCATTAACCAGCAAGGTGCCCCTGGGAAGAAGTTAAAGGTATTTGGGAAAATTTGCTAACAGACTCTAATAACTTAATAATCCCTGCCAGAGAGAGTGTGGCAGGTTATGTGAATGTCAAGTTTGTTTGCTTTGCCGAGAGCTGGCTGCGGGTTATGTCATCGGAGGGTGTGACCTCCTTCACAGGGGAAAAAGGGAAGGGGAAGGAAAGCAGGCATGTACTTCCACACTGGGATGTGAGTGAACGGGACACAGGGATAGGTGTTAGTTAGGAGCCCCAGCAGCACTGAGAGGGCACAGCCCTGCTCGACATCCCACCCCACTGAACTGGGGGAGCCCAGGGTGGTTCTCTGTGCTCAGCCCTTGGGGAGGGGGTGAGCAGCAGGGTTGGGGGTTCTTGGTGTTGCCAGGGATGGATCAGGGTCCACCCAGGGCAGGCTTGCTCAAAGTGCCACTACCTGCAAAAAGAAACTGAGACCACATGTAGCATGAGGGATGGATGTTCATGTGTGCTTGCTGTGCTGGTAGAAAAGGGGGAGACGCAGGATGGACACATGTCCTGAGCAAGCTGTGACACTACATGAGCCCTTATCCTTCTGGTAGTCAAAGTCTCTTGTCTCCCTGGCTCACCTGACTTTAGAGGCAGGGATCTGCTTGGTGGTTCTCAAGAGATGATGGTTGAGGTAGCTCTGGGCTCATGGACTGCTAAGCATGAGCTCCAGCCTCAGCTCGCAGTGAGGGTTGGAAGGGAGATGGGTGTCCTAAAATCTTTGGCCCCTCTTGGCCAAGGATGCCCAGAGGGGAAAACTGTCCCATTTTGGGGGGGGGGGGGGGGGGGGGGGGCAGAACACGACTGGGAATGCCTCTGCTTCACCTGGCCATGCATGTCCAGGGCTGAGAGGTTCATGCTTTGCTGAACACTAGGAGTGCTCCTTGAAGACGAAGGAACGTCAGGGCTGTTAAGCTGTGGCATGGTTTTAAACATGCTTTACACTGCCTGACATGACCCACAGCACTGCTGTGGCCTGACCCACTCCTGTTGGGGTCTGAAATCTTGCTTGGAAGCTGAAACAAGGCAGGCAGGTGCTGGACCCCTCTCCACGTGCTGATCTAGGGTACACTGCCTCTTTCCCCATGAAAGCAAGTGCCTGGGCTCCTGGGGAGCAGGCTGCCTCCTCAAGCTCTGACTTGCCTGCCATCAATACTCTTTAAACAAGCACGTTTGCAGACATAGCTCTAGGCCAAGTTGTGGGGCAGGCGGGAAGGAGCTGCTGCAGCCTGGCTCCAGACCCTTCTGCAGGAGGTCTGGGTTGCGAGCGCGTGGGTGCCGATGGCACCGTGTGCCAGCTGTGGCTCTGCCCCAGGGCTTTCCTCTGCACCCATGGCCACTTTGAACCCCAGCCACAGCGTGCCAGCGGTGTGGGCAGAAAACGAGGGAGCGCTGGGGCTTGGCAGGTGTGCCCTTGCTTTTGGGGCAGGTTGCGTATTATAGGCTGCCCAGGGGTGTGTGGAGTCTCCTTCTCTGGAGAGATTCAAGATCTGTCTGGATGCTCACCTGGGTGACCTGTCCTAGGGACCCTGCTTTGGCAGGGTTTTGGACTTGATGGGCTCTGGAGGGCCCTTCCAACCCCTACAAGCCTGTCAATCTGTGATCCCAGAAGACATGTGTCCTTGCAGTGGGGGCATCCTGGGGTCCTCCAAGTGAAACATGTCTGCGATGCCAGGCTGGTGGTTCTACCATCTTCAGCATTCCTGCTTTCTGTCTGGTTTCCCAGGCTGCTGGGCTGCAAGAAATTCAGTGGGGGGGTGGGATGCAGAGGGAGATGGCCCTGGGCGGGGTGCTCCCCAGGGAGAAGCTGCTCCAGAGGCACCTATGCACAGCACCCATTTTACTGCTGGGAGTGAGAGCAGACGGCTCCAGGAGAGCATGAAATGCATCCTCCAAAAAAGAAGAGAGGCAGACAGGAAAAAAAAAAAGAGAAAAAAGGAAAAGGCTTCTGAAGCTCAGAGCTGGATATTTATACACTTGACATAAAGGATATTTCTGCATTGAAGTAATAAGCGTGACTCAGTAAACCAATGGGGAAAGGGTGTTCCCTTTGCAGCAAAACCTCAAAAGATCAAAGCACTTCTTGAGCGGTTTAACATTTTGAATGTTAAATGAGTCGGGTTCCCCTCCCTCTTCTCTTCACCCCTGCCTGCAAGTTTTGAAAAAAATAAATGGTTTTGATTTTTAGCTTGGAAGGGAGCATTCCAGCAGCTGCTGGGCAGTGCGGCGCTGGGCAGTTTGGGATGTGAAGGTCAAGGGTACGTGTGTTCTTGGCTGTGCAGGACCCATCTGCCTGCTCTGGAGGCATCAGCCCTGCTCTAGGAGAGATGTGGAGATGCCACAGCCTCAGGGCTTCCCGCTTGTACTGGTGTATGGAAAGTGGCGTTTCCCTTGCAGTCACCTTCCAGACCCACTTGCAGTCCAACCTGTCCTACCTGTTGGGGCTGAGGACCTTCCCAAGCACCTCCTGAGCAGGGGGACGCTCTCATTTTGGGACCATGGTCCTGCAGATGATATCCCTGAGTGCTGGCAGACCCTATGGCCTTGCATGGGGCTGTAGGCAAAGCTGAGCATCACAAGATTTCAGGGAGTTCTTCCTTGGGAGAAGCAAATCCTGACAGTTCTGTGAGCACGGCCATCAGTGGGGAGATGTTAGTGCTGGTCCCTGTGCCCTGCCCAGCTCTTGGGGCTGCTGTGCCAGTGGGAATGCCACGGTGGGTATTCATGGGAGGGACGGAGCCTTGTCGGAGGTTCTTGGACACATGTGTGTTTCTGGGATCGATAGGCTGGAGTAATATATTGCACCCAGATAACAAATCACTTAGCTTATTGGGTCTTAATTAAACCCCTTTTATCTCCATGACAGCCACACACCTGGGCTATTGCCCAGGCAAACTGTAGCCGTGGCCGAGCTGTGGGGACGCTGCGCCAGAGCCGGGGGATTGATGAGCCTCTGCTGGGTGGAATTACCTCATTGTGTTCGCAGCGCTCGGGGCCATCGATCTCCCTGCTCCCCATCCCTCTGTCCTGGAACCCAGACCACCAGCCGCTGCCCCCTCTTCCCAGGGCCTTGTGGGGAGGGGGAAGGAGATGGAACACCCTGCCCCACACACACAGCCCCCCAGCTGTGTTAGATGGGGTGCAGGGGTAAAGCTGCCCCGTTTGGCCTCCTGGGTAATAGATACAGTTGTTATAGTCCCTGACAGCACGAAATGAAGACCTACATCACCATAATGTATTGTCAGCCTGCAAGCACGCTGCGGCCCCCGAGATGAATGAATGCAATATCTCTGCGTACGAGGGGGAAGGAAGGGAAGGGGGTTTTGCCACTGGCCTCTAGGCTAGAAGGGAGAGCCCCTGCTTTGTGCAGCTGGGGAAGAAAGGGCATTTTTAATCTGTGAGGCTGAGGTTGAGGGTGTCCGATCCCTGTGGAGCCCGTGACAGATCCGCTCTGTGAAGGGGAGGGCTTAACAAACAGCTGAAGCACTCCCGTGATGAGTTCATCCAGCGATGAAGTAATCTTGCCCCCCTGTTACTGCCAGCTGAGGCAGCAGGGCAATTTGCTGCTCCGGGGCTGGGCAGAGTGGCCCTGATTTTAGGTTGTGAAAACCAAGAACAGAGGGAAGCTGCTCAAAGTGGGGAGGCCCATTCGGCTGGAAATGTGTGCACATGACAATAGGGATCCAGAGCGCATCTTGCATTCGGTTATTGAAAAGTAGGGCAGTTTTTACTCTGAAGTGTGACTGCTGGTGGCCTGACTTGGAGTGAAATAATGAGAGCTGGGAGTTGGAAGTGACTTAGAACTGAGCAGCCAAGTCCTGCAGGACCCCTCTGTTTCTATAGTAGTCACCCGGCTTTAGGTTGATGCTTAAATCCTTTTCCATCTTGAGCAGCTGCTAGGACTCATCCTGCCTGGCAGGCACAGCACAGCGAGAGGCAGCCCCTCATCTCTGCTTCGGTACCCTGGGCAGGCTGGCAGCTGTGCTTCCTACTCCAGAAACGATGGGAAGCTAGACAGATATCCCTGAGTTTGGGTCCCAGCATGGCCATTGGCTTCTTTTGTGACCGCAGGCAAAAATTTCTTATGATTTCTCCCTTTTCCAGTGTATGGAAAGGCGATGGCCACATCCATTCTCAATGCTTTACCAAGGCAGTTGCAAAGTGCTGAGCAGGGAGTGCACTGTGACATGGCAGATAGTCATGCTTGCAAGGAAGTCATTTGAAACAACAGAATAAGGGTCTGTGCTGGCAGAGATGCAGCCCGACATTCATTTTAGTGTTAGAGTCCAAAATACTCACGTTACACAAAATCCAACTGAAGGGCAACACCCTTCTACTGTTCCTGAGCTTTCATGACTATTTGCAGGTCTTCTGGATAACACACAAGAAAGTCGATATAGGAACAGCATCCCATAAGCTGTGGGTAAAACCATCCTCTGCAGACTTGCTCGGCTGATATTCTTAAAGCCCTCTGCTCCAGGACTCCTGCGTGATGGACCCCTTCTCAGCTCTATTGCATCTGCTAGGAGCCCATTCTCTTCCACGTGGTGGTGGCTTGATTTTGGGGCTGCGCTTGTCCTGTGGCTTCCCCTTCCCAATGCCTTCAGCCAGAGCCCCAGACTACAAGGGTTGCTTTTGTGGGGGGGCAGTGGTATGGCAGGACAAAGTCTGGCCAAGCTCCAACAGCAGGGTTAGCCCTCGATGCCCAAAGCAACACCATTTTGACCAGGAGGAACAAACCCAACCAGCCTTCACGTCATGGCATGGGTGTCTCTTAGGTCCTCCTGTAAATACTTCCTAGCCTTGCATCACAGCCAGCAAGCAACACCTCCTGATATTGCATTTTGCCATGGCCTGACTTTCAGCATCTCCCTTTCTTTGCTACCAAACTCCCCAAGTACAGGCAGCTGCTAGAGGGACACAGCTCTGCTTTTTCCCCCTCCCCTCTTTTTCTTGGCCATTATTGTTGCTCTGAGATTTTCCTCTGAAAGGTTAGGCCAGCCCTCGTGCTGGCGTTCGGAGCCCATCTCCATCCCTGATATATGATGCCCTTGTAATCTCTGGTGACATAAATTCTGCTCCTGTTTGTCTCCCCGTGTCATATCCTTCTTGTGCCGTGTCTGTTATTGTGTCTAGCGTTGCGGTTGTGTTTCAGCGTCTTCCGTTGTTTGTCGTCTTCACCTGAGGATGTCCATTATGGGATGTAACAGCTTTAATAGCTTATAAATGGGAGACTGGAGTTTTTATGCTTTGGGGAGTACCGCTCGCGGCAGCCACTGTTCAAGAGTGACATTTGCCAGTACTTAGTAGCTCAACTGACTCTGTCCCTCCAAACTTTCTATAAAGCCCAGCTTGTGGGTAAAGCTGTCAGCCCTCACCGGTTTGTACCTACTGGGATTTGGAGCTGGTATGAGTGGGCTGGTAGCTGGGAAAGAACGTGGCACTGCTGAGTGGGCACTCGGTGCCCGTGTTGGGTTTGTCCCTGTCACCTTGAACAGGGACAGCAGCCTTGGACCAAAGCTCCAGCTGCACCTCCAGTGCCCTGCACATCGCTCTGTGGTGGCCAGAGGCAGCTAGAGCCCCGGCTTGGCCTCTGGAAGCAATTGTTCCACTCTCCCTCATCAGCACCTCTTCCTGAGCAGAGTGCTGTGCAACCAGGATCTAATTAAGCGGGCTAATCTGAAGGAGGTACTACATCTCCATGGAAAACTGCTTCAGTTTGGCTTCTCTGAATAATAAACAAAGCACTTGGGCAGATGATAGGGCATTTAAGTGTTTACTCTTCAGAGCATTAAGTGCTAAATTTGTTTTTAGCTCCCTTATGAAAAGCCCTCGCAGAGTAAAAGCACACAAGGGTCTCAGTCATCCCTTGCAGCTCTCCTCCAAGCCTGCTGCGTCCAGCGGAGAGCTTGGCTGTGCAGCTGCCCCGGGGGACAGCGAGAAGCACCGATCATTAGGATCACAAGGAAACCACTGAGGTTTAATCTGCTGGCGAGGAGCAGAGGATAAACCAGAGCCAAGCCCCAGCTGCACCCATGGGGATGCTGAGCATGGAGCCAGCACGAGCAGGGGGCTGTCTTCAGCTCATCCAAACTAGGATGGGCATCCACTTCTTGGTTTTTTGATCCAGTCTGTCAATCACTTCGTGTAATAAACTCCCTAAATGGAAAAGATGGAGACAAAAACCTCCCAGTGAGCCAGACCACAGAGCTCATGTCTCCTGCCTCCTCCACTTTGCTGCACCATGGATGTTTCGGTGGCTGGAGCTCAGGCTTGGGATGCAGGATTTGGCCAGGGGATGTGGGAAGGGAGGAAGAAAAGGGCACTGGTATGGCTGCTTTGCAATTACAGGCGTGTAGAGTTGGTGTGTGCCCCCCTCCTCACACAAGGCTGCGATGGGGTGAACCACTGACATCTGGCCACCGCTGTCTGCTCAGCCCAAAGACCACGCAGGGAGGGCTGCAGGGAGGGCTCCAGGGCCGGACTCCCAGCTGGAGCCATAGCAATGGAGCACAAAACCCACAAAACAACTTTCCATTTCTAAAGCTTAAAGGAGCTTGCACCCCACCATGCCCCAACAAAGGGAGAATTAGCAGCCAGCAAAGAGAAAACAACACAAAGCCACCATCACAGTGTGGAGAAGCCAAAAAGCCTTTTTGCCTTCTTAATGCACGGGTACAGCTCAAAGGACTCCTGTTCTGGATGCGGAGCCTGATGCAGTTCAACTCTGCAGCACCCTGTGTTCAGCCCTGTTTGCCTGAGCTGAGCTCTCCTTACTGCTGCTTCAGCTGTGATTTTTTTTTTAAACTGATTTTGACACATCAAACCCGATGCGGAATGACTCAGAAGTTTTCAGACAGAGCTTTCTTCTTGCAGAAGGGGAAGGAGGGGGGGTGTGTTGCTTGTGCATATTTAGCAGCATCCTCCTTTAAATCAATGTGGGTTTGGTTTGGGTTTTTTTTTTATCCAGAAGAATACTACAGGTTAGGGAAATTTGGGTCGTGCCTGAACATGCTCTGCCATCCACGCCAGGGATTCAATTACAAAACAAGACTTTTGCAGGTTTCTGTTAAATTTTAACTCGTTTCACATGGGTTGCATGAACTTTGCCTGACATTTGGAAGCAGGCAACTTGTGTCATCGGGTTACGCTCACACTTATCTCTGCAAACATATCCTTGTACCCAGACCAGCACCGGCGCAGCCGCCTCTGCTGTGGATAGCATTAATTGAACCTGAAATGTGCTTTCCTCCGGCGTTCCGCTCCTCCCTGCTCGCAGAGTGATGTGGGTGACCCCGTCCCCAGCCTGGCAAGCTCAGCAGCAGTAAAGGGGGTGGCTGAGTGTTGTGGGCAGCTGCGTGGGGTAGCCGGTGTCTGAACACGCAGGGGATGGGGACGGGGGTGGCAGATGGGTGAGGGATGATGAGTGATGGGTATGTGAGGCCTTGCTGTGAGTTTTTGGTGAGGGGCAATGCTGGTGCCAGGAGAAGGGAAAGACTTTGGAGATGAGACTATTTCACGCCCCGAACCTCTAAATTGCAGGGATGTGTCTGCAGTGAAGGCAGGTGGGTGCTGCTGGTGGCCCTAAATCACATCTGGGGCATCCTGCAGGTCCACAGCAGCAGAGGTGGGGAAGGACCTCTCTCCTCACCCCAAAGCCTTGCAGGACCAGTTAGATATACTGGCCATGCCCTGCTCTCCTCCATCGCACCGAGCCATGAAAACCCAGTGCTGAACATCTCCTTTAAGCACCAGGTCCTTGAGATGGCTAAAAAGTCAGGTCTGATCAAAGCCCAGCTTCTCTCCTGGTGCTGGGGGTCAGCAGGGGGAAGGGGGAAATATTAAAATCCCAAGATCAGTCAGTTGCTGGGTCTTACTTCAGCTGCAAGAAGTGACCGGCTCTGCTGATCAAAGGCCTTGTCACTGTTGTTTTAAAGGTGACATTAACATTTAAGGAGCTTTTGAAAGCCCTGGCTTGCAATAAAAAGCCAGACACCCGATCACAGAGCAACTCAAACGCAAGTTTAATGACAATGAAACAGCCTTTTGTTCTTCAACTCAAAGAAGAACCACAAACCTATTTATAGGGTTTATAATAAAGACTCTGAAGCCTTTTACACAGAACCCAGCAAACTGATACCTGCGAGCCGTGGTGTTACCCAATGATCCCCAGAGTGTGCAGAGCAGGCTTCTGTGCACGGTCCTCACCCTGGCTTGCAGGCACAACTGCCGCTTTTCCTTCTGATGACATCAGGCTTCGGCCAGCGAAGGATCCTTCCGCTGGGTTGTGAGCCTGTGTTGAGCTGTGCCAACACTGCTGGCATGGCATGACATGCAATGGTACTGCCTGACATGGCACAGCTCAGCATGGCATGGCTCAGCATGGCTCAGCACAATTCAGCATGGCATGGCTCCGCTTGGCATGGTATGACTCCACATGGCTCAGCATGGCACAGCACAGCCCTGCCACTCATCCCATTCAGGATTTGAACCAGCTGCAAGCCTCCCGATCCAGGACAGCTGTATTTTAGGGCCCAGCTCACGTGTGCTGGGAGCACAGCAAGCACCAAACCTCCGTTTTATGGCAGCTGAAATCACCACTTTTCCTCCTTCCTCACTTCAGACTTATCCCTGCTGCAGACATGGACCTGGAAGGTCAGGGCTGCTGCTCCCTTCCCCTCTCAGGGCCGGATCTCCAAAGAGCCACGGTGCAGAGAGCCATTGCAGGCAGTGCTGGGGGACTTGCTGCATATGCCGACGAGCCTTCTCCTGGCACTTCGTTTATAAATAGCCTGGAAACGAGAGCCGGGTAGATAGGAGCCACGGCTGGGTAAGAAAATCCCCCTCTCCACACACTGGTTTGGGCTGTATTGTCTCTCACTGTAAAGCTCTTTGCTTTATGGCTCCCAGCCCTGCGCTGTCTGCTGTATTTTACCTTACAGCTCCAATAAAGGCAACTGCAGGCACGTTCCTTAACACGCAATAGGAAATATCAAGCAAATTCCCTCGTTCTGCAAAGTCCTGGAGAGCCTCTGCTCTGCTGTACAAACATGTTTTTATGACAGTGTGTTACATCAAAGATCTCTCTTTTTTTTTTTTACCACTCCTCCCCACCCTCCTGGATGTGGTAAATAGCACTGGGTATGGATCACATGCATTCCCTGAGCACGGGAAGAGCCAGGGAGCCGAGCAGGAGCAGAAAAGGGCGGTTTGTTTCTCTGGTTTCTTAAGGGCTTGGGTCTGGCAGGTCAGAGGTCCCAGCAGAAGAAGATGCAGAGGATCAATATCCTGCAATGCTGCTCCAAATCCCTCCCACCCGTGGCATTATCCAAATGTGAATTCCCTTTCCTGCCTCTTGCAGTGGCGACCCAGGATTATTATTTCTGTTTTCCAAAGGGATGCGCAGGCGTCCCACTCACAGCCCCTGTGCTGGCCACTGCCCTCTGCCTCCCACAGCCAGCCCGGATCCCGGATGCTCTCTGAGCTGGGGTGCTCTCCGAGCGAGGATGCTCAGCACGGCGGTCATTGTCTTGGAGCTGGAGTGGGGAGTGTGGATCTCCCCTTTGATTTCTGAGGGCACGATATCCAAATAAATTAGCAACGGGAATGTGCGGGGGTGGGGGAGGCAGGCAACGGGAGAGCTGGCGGGCTGGAAGTGACCCAGACCCAGGGAACAGATGCAACTCATAACCTTAATGAGGGTTTTTTTTTTCTCTTCCCTCCCCAGAGGCACTGCACTCTTGAGAATGGGGGGGGGGGGGGCTTTCTATCCCATGGCAACACCAAGTGGGGAAAAAATGGGCCTGGCTTTTATTTCATTTTTTTTGTCCTTTACAGGAACCACAGGCAAACAAAAGCCCTGAACAGATTTATCATTTTTCTTTCTCCCCCACCCCCTCCTTTTCTTTCCTTTTATATTTTTTTAAAATAGGGTTAGAGCAAGATGGATGGTTCCCCAGGCCCAGGGAATGAGCAGATCGAGGCAACCCTGTCATCTCTGGCATCCCATTAAGCCAAGCCCTGGGAGGAGGCCGCCGTAAGACTTATTAAATTTGCCCCAGCCCAGACCCCAAATGTGCAGGGCTGCCCTGGCTTGGCCACCTGAGTCCCACCTCGCCATCCTCCCCGGCACCACCTCCAGCACCTCTCCATCACCCCCCTCCCAGTGCCCTGATCCATCCCTGCTCTCGCCCCCCACATCAGCTCTGGAAGTGCCTCCATCCGTTCTTGTCAACCGAGGCTGATTCGTCACCGTCGGGGTGACAAGCAGTTGTATGGCTCTGTCAGCCCATGGTTGGTGTAGGCTGGGCCCCCCATGGCAAAACTAAGAATCCCCCCCACCAAGGAGAGGGCTGGGGGCAGAAGAGGGGGGGGGACCAGCAGCCCCCGACCTGCCCCTGACCCAGGGGCTCCTGTGGCTGGAGAAATGAAAGTGGAGAGGGAACAGAATGGGAAAAAAGAGAGGAAAAAAGAGGGGAAAAAAGAGGGAAAAAAGGGGATAAACGGGACCATCAGGTCCACTGCAGGGGGGTATGGGGGCAGGCTCACCCGCAGGTGGGCAGGGAGGATGCTGCCCCATCTCTGCTGCCTGCCAGCACCGCGTTAGCACCGTTATTTCCACTTTAATAGTTAACAAGGATTTAAAACCCTTCCGTAGTCAGAGTTTGTTCTCAGCGATAAATTTTGAATAGCTTATAAATTATGGACACAACTCGGTGTCTCTGTCTGGGAGGAAGGGCCGGACCCTTCTTGCTGTTACGGTGGTGTAAAGCCAGCATGGCATCACTGGCAGCAAGTCTGGCAGGTCGGTGCTCCAGGGAGCAGGATCCAGCCCGCTGTGCTGGGATATAACATTACTGTGACGATAGGATCATATCGCATAGCAAAGCACAGTCACGTCTGCTTCACACCTCCTGATAATAATCACCCAGGATTCAAAAATCACAGGGCAGAATTACAGACGAACAGAGAAATGCACATAGTCTCTCCCTCCCTGTATGTACGTGTATATATAGATGTAGATATAGAGATATATATAGACACAAGCACATGCACTTGTCTGCACGGAGAATATGCTCATGCTTGGGATGAGAGGGGTCGGGTTGCCCATCTCCCATTCCTCTCCTGTGCCCCAGCTCCCTGCCATAACACCCAGGCATCGCGCAGGGGACTGCAAACTCTGGCTGCAATCCCTGCATATGAGGAGCTCTGGCAAAAACACCTTGCAGCCTCCTGCTCTGCTCCCAACTCTGTGGCCAGGAGGGGATCCGTGCTGAGAAAAAGTCCGTCTGGAAGAGATGATTTCTTCTCCCCAGAGAAAGAAACAGTGAGTGTTCCTGAAAGTCGCAGGGGTCTATGCCATGGGCCTTCCCTACTTTTCCCCTGGCAAGTCGGTAATGCGGTTACAGCATCACCCCGGTGTTATTTCAGCACACTGATGTCCAATAAATGCATATGGAGTTGGTATGTGTGTCTGTAGTATATAAAGGCCGTAGGAAAATGGCCAGTTCTCACTACATTAATTCATAAAGCAGGTCATGTTGGTTTGGCCCTTTACCTCACTTGTTATTTCTATTTATTAGTAATATTGATGTTTCAAGCAGGGATCAGGACCCTATCGAGCCAGCTTTAATATCAGAAAAGATTTAGCAGGAGGGAGAGCTCTGTAATGAAGCAACAAGCCCAACGCTGAGCTCTTATGTGGGGCGGCTCACAATCACTGTTATTATTTGTAATAACATTTGATTTTGCATTTTGTGTCCATGGTAAAGCCAGCATCTCCGATGGCCCTGGCTCAGCCACGCACGATGCACTGCCACTCGCTCGTTGGTGGGTTATTAAAGAGCCTCGTTGGGACTGAAAATTAAATGATCCCAGGTTCGCTTTGCAGAGCTGTGGTGTGAAGGGGCCAAGTACTCCAATGGTGCAATTAGGTGCTGCTGAGCTCCGCCAATTGCCCCTCGAGGGAGGCCTGGCTGGGCTGTGGGATGATGCTGGCAGCCAAGCACAGCTCACTTGGCACGTGGGGCTTGCTCTGTACGTGAGTTCTTTTCCCCAAATTTCTCCCCATTTTTATATAATCCCAGAATCTCCCAAGCTGGAAGGGACCTGTCAGGATCATGGAGCCCAACTCCTGACTCCACACAGGGCCAGCATGGGACTGAGCACATCGCCCAGATGCTTCTTGCCCTCAGCTCGAAGCTGTGACCCCTTCCCTGGGGAGCCTGTGCCAGCGCCCAACCCCATTCTCAGTACAGAACCTCTTCCTAACAGCCAAACTGAACCTCCCCTGGCACAGCTTCATACCGTTCCCTCAGGTTCTATCCCTGGTCCCCAAAGAGAGGAGATCAGCACCTGCCCCTTCTCTCCCCCTTGTCAGGAAGCTACAGACTTGAGGTCTCCACCTTGTCTCCTCTTCTCCAGCCTGAACAACACCAAGGACTTCAGCCTCTCCTTTTAAGCTTCCCCCTCCAGACCCTTCCCCATCCTCGTTGCCCTACTCTGGACAGTCTCTGATAGTTTTGTGTCCCTCTTGTACTGTGACACCCAAACCTGCCCGCAGGACTCCAGGTGAGGCCTCCCCAGTGTAGTGCAGAGCGGGACAATCCCCTCCCCGGCCCAGCTGTGCCATGCATGATGTGCCCCAGGATGTGTTTGGCCATCCCAGCTGCCTGGGCACAGCTGCTGGCTCATGGGTAACTTGCTGTTGACCAAGACCCCCAAATCCCTCTCAGCATTTCTGCCATCTCCCTGCTGATGCTGCGGCATGTGATGGAGACACTTGAGTGCCAGCAAAACGCTGGATAAAACTGTGCAATAGGTGCAGATCTGCGTGTCATTTGGGAGTGCAGCATGGCCAGGAGCTGTGTCGGCCAGCAAGCACATCTGCCAGTGTTGGAGGATGGAGCCCTGCCTGGAGTGGGGTGCAGGCAGCACCCCCAGTACCAGCACCCCACTGGGTCTTGCTTTCCGGGCAGTGAAGGCATTTAGGCTGCATTAGGGAACGGACACATACTGTGAATGCCAAAACTGATTCTTAAATCAAAACCACTTGGGAGCTATGCAAAACCTGGGACCACAGCTAAACCAGCTTCAAATTCATCGCCTGCTAAGGCACTAAGTGGGAGCCAGTCCTGAGTGATCTGTAAAGCCAAGATGTCCTTAACTGGGGTTCGTCTGGCAAAAAAAACCCTGGAACTATTGCTCCTTGAGAAAATGTGTTCAAGAGAAATAAAACCACCCTGGTTATTACCTTACTTCGTTCTCTATCATCCCAACTGCAAAGCTTTAGGAGCAGCAGAAGCTCGGACAGGCCAGTCCCTCCCACCTTCAGCAGATCTCCCTTGGTGGTGGTTTATTGGGGTCTTTGAAGTAGGGGACTCCTGTTGCTCCAGGTAAGCAGGACTTGAATGCACAGTGTTACTTCTGGGGTGATGTCTTTGGGATGGTAACATTTTCTAGAGCATGGTGGACCAGAAACTGTGCAGCAGCAGGATCGAGAATTGCTTCGTGCAGCATCAAAACCAGATGTTCCCAAAAAGCCAAGGGAAGATGTTACCTGTCTCGCTTGTCAGCCCGTGGCTGCAACATCTCAGCACCAAATGCCCTGAGGTTGAGCCTGAGCTTGGATCTATTGCGTTCATGGTGCAGAGCTGTGCTGGGGGGTACAAACCCCCATGGGTCCCCTGGGAAGCGGGATCAGCACAGGGGGCTGTGGGAGGAAACCAAGAAGTTTCAGGAAAAGACTCTTTTGACATTCCAGCCTTGCTCACTGAGGCCTCAGGGGTCAGATCCTGCTCTCGGTGATGCTGCTGCAAAAGCTGAGTAAATCAGGGGGGGGAATGAGCCAAGGTCACTTCAGGCTGGGAAGTGACCTCCGATTTCCCATCGTGTGTATGGCAGCAGGATCTGCCTCCCCCCGCCCCAGTGCTACACTGCATCCCCCCTCCTGCCATCTCTTTCGAAATGTTTATGTTGGATTGTCTCACGATTTACACTGGAGATCCGAGCAATGCGTCTCTCTTGTGGAAACGTGCAGTGTCAGCAGCTGGGGGGCTGAAATCCTGGCTGCATCCTGGAAACTCCAGTTCTGAGACAGGGAGGCACGAGTGCTGCGAAGCAGCTGAGCATCGCTCTTCCAAAGCAAAACACAGCACCTTCAGAGAGCATTACAGGACCAGGGCTGTACGGGCAGGATGAGAGCAAGCAATGGCAGTGGAGCTGATGCTGCTGGACTGGCTCACAGCATCCCCTGCCATATGTGGGCTATGCGACTGCAGACCCCTGTATCTGCACCTTTCGCATGTGCAACAGGGCCAGAGCCAAGTGGGAATTTTCTGGTGGAGTTTCTTTTCTGCAGGGAAATTCCAGTGAGCTGAAATCGAAGCTTGAGCAGCAAAACCCTCCTGGGCTCCAGAGGAGGCAGGGAAGGGGAATTGCATGGTCAGGGCTTAGGGCAGCAAGAGAGAGCCAAGTTCAATCCCTCGTGCTGAGCCAGGCAGGACAGGACCTCAGTTTGAGCATGACTCTGGGATTTCCCACCTCTTCATGACAAATTCTGGTCTTTTTACCAACACAACCAGAAAAAAACCAGCAGTGATCCCCAGCCTCTCCCTTCGGCTGATGTGAAGTGTGGTGGGTGCTGTAGCACTGTCCCTGAGCTGAGCAGGCCTTATCACCATCATCAAGGGGTGAATTACTTAATGCCTTATGTCAGTGATGGTGCTTTTCCTGGGAAAAAACAGGGGAGACTTTCAAAGGCAACTCCCTCACCTGCTTGTGGGGATGCACGAGTGTACCTTGAGAGGCTCGGCGGGAGTGGAAGCAGGGACACACCAGAGCAGCCTCCAAAATATCCATCACCAAGACGTGGGCTAGTTCAGTAACTGGGACACCACAGGCAGGAGCCCCCGGACACCACTGCACTGCATCTCTGCATCCATTTCCACACCGGGTCCCCTCTGCCGAGCCTGGCAGGGGGATGGAGCCTTTGTCCCCGGCGGTGTGCTATTTACTGCTTGCTCTGCATCCTCACCGCAGGGCACAGAGACTGCGAGGCCATATGAGACCGTGGCGATGAACATCTAGCCTGACCTACTTACAGCCCGGGCCCTGGGACTTTCTGGAATTCATCCTCTTGGAAACACAACGCATAATTTTAGGGCAGTAGAAATCCGCACTGGATGGGGATGTTGTCCCAGGCTCCGCTGGGTTCCTGACGCCAGAATCGCTTTGACTGCCTCTGAGCATGCTTGCCACCGCATATCAATGCACAGGCTCCATTAACAACTCAAATTGCCACTGATATGCTTCTCATTATACTTCAGGCCTTACACATCATTATTTCATTTAAAAGACAGTATTTGTTTTCCCTTCCCTTAATTCACGTCCCCCCAAAAAAATCTCATTAGAACATCCTCCCTCACTCCAATTGGGAGCAAATTGCAGCTTAATCCGACCTGCCAGGGAAGCCAATTGCCCCGTAAAAATCTCCTTGAAGTCTCCACGCAGGGGCAGGCAGAGAGGGGAGAATAATAAAAAGACACAGAATTAGGAGGTGCCAAAGCTCGTTTGAGAGGAGAGGAAGGGACTGTGCATGCTGATGGGATGGTGATGCAAATCCCCTTCGGAGCACCCAAAGAAAGAAAGGAAATTACTTTATTTGTTTCCCTAATTTGATTCAATTTAATTTTTTACGGCATCTTCATACAGAGCATCTCACAGCCGCTTCGCCCAGAAGAGAAATAATACAGAAACACCATTCTGGCAGCAGTGATCACCAGTACAGGCATCACAGCGGGAGGAAGGAATATGAGTGCTGGCCTTGAGGATTTGATTTTCCAAATCATCAGGAAATCACATGTCAGGGGGTTTGTTTCCTCTTTTTTTTTTTTTTTTCTTCTTCCCAATTTCAATATTACTAATTTCCCCAGGCTTTCCTCAAACCATCTCCAGAACATACTGAGGCTGAGTCTAATCTCACACTGCTTTTATAGCACTGTAACTCTGATCTCACACTGGTTTTACACTGGTGAAGTTCCACTTATTTCAACCGAGTAAACCCTTGATTTATGTTCATGTATACGACAGCAGAAATAGGCCCATAGTTTTCCCTGGAGCAATGCCTGGCTGGTGCTGGGGTGAGGAAGAAGAAGACCAGGTCCCTTGCAAGCGATGTGGAAAGCTTCCATTAAATGATACCTTGATAGATATCTAGACACTTTCAAATATACTTTTGCTTTATTTAATAAAATGTACTGTCAAAGGTATGAAAAGCACAGGAAGAGATCAGCCAGGACAGGTGGCTACTGCTCCAGTGCTGACAGGGGTTGAAGCTCCTGGTCCCCTCTACTTTTTTGGACTGATTTTAGTCAGCACCCCTTCCTTGCTCTGATTTCTTTTCCCTCTTTGTGTGGAAAGGGCTTTCCTCTTCCTCAAGCCCAGTTCTGCCCATCGAGAGTCTTGTGCTTTGGATTAAATGGCAATGTGTGTGTCCTGTTTGCTTTAAAATATTAAAATGTAATCCTGGGGAATGAAATCCCCTAAGACAGCAGTGTGATGGGGCAGCCAGCAGCAGGGCCTCTCCCACTCGTTAGCACCAGAGCAAGGAGGGTCCTCAGCAGAGCCAGAGATGAGAACACAAGCAGGTTCCTCTGCAAAGCCCTGCTGATGTAACACTAATTAATTTATTTTTTAGGGTTAGACACAAGGGAGCTGATCAGTGCTTTGCCCTGCAGTCTGGTTTGTCTGGAGCACATATCATTTCCTTGATTTATTCCCTGTGATGTGAAAGGATGTAGCTAGCATCTCAGCACCTGCCTCTGAGGCTGCTCCCTTCCCCTTGACGCAGGCAGGCACAGCATCAGGAGTTAACTCCCGGGCTCTTTATGCAACACCTGATCCCAGTTAGGTGCTGCCATTAAAAGCAGCTCCTGGGGCTGCAGGGTGGTGATGCTGGGTTGATGTCAGGTATCAGTGCTTCTCCTGCAGACCCCACGAGCTGAGACCAGGGCTGCTGCAGCTGAGGGATCCTGCTGAGCTGGGCTCTCCACCCAGGCAAGTCTCATCCTCACTTGGCTCTGCTAATGGAGGAAAACCAATGACTGTTGCAATTAATGACTGTGGCAGCTGCTGATTTATCATGGGTTGGAGTTTTTCCCCTCTTGTTTGCTCGTGGAAGCAGTTGGGACAGGGGTGGGAGGTGTTGGAGGCAGGCTGGCAGCCAGGAGGGCAGGGACCTTTGCTTCTTTGCTAGTGATGGAAGGATGTTGTGTCTGCTCAGGTGCCTGGTTTCATGGATAGGGATGCCTCAGCTCCCACCAGCCTCTGAGCTGTGCCTGGAGGAGCCTTCTTCTGCTGTGCAAAGCCATCAGCCTTTTGTAGAGGTGTGTGATGGCTAAATAGCAGCCAACTCAGGGTCAGTGGTGTCACCCACAGCTCTCCTGTGCTCTAGTCCAGGTAGGTCCTTGTTGGTGCACATGGAGGAATCAGAGATGCCTCTACCTCCAGTTGCCCTCCTGCTGCTGTGAAGGGGTGCTGGGGCAGGCTTTGGGTACAGCAGGCAGTGGAAGGAAATGGATTCAGGTGCTCCAACTCCACTTGTGGGTGCCAGAGCCCCACTTGGGAAGTCTAGCAAGCATAAATCAGTGTAGCAGTATTGTTTTTGTAGGGCTGTGCTGATTTATGCTGGCTGAGGACCCTGTGCCATCGCCCAGCCTGCTGGGTAAACATCTTGCCTTCACACCCAGCATGGCATCAGCTTCTTCTTCTGACCCCTCTCCTGCTGCTCCCTGCCCTCCTGCTCTGTGCTGTCAGGGCCAACATGACCTACCCTGGTGCAGGCAGCCCCCAGGCAGCCTGGCTTACATCCCTGGGGATATGCAGGGACCCCCTCATGCTCCTCAGCCTCCCAGACAGACCCAGGAGGCTGGGATGCCACAACCTGACATCAGCAGAATAAAATACGGCCCTGGCAGTAATCCGATAGAACTCGATGGTAATTTAGGGTGGGGGAGGAGGCACTGAAAAAAGGAGGCATTGAAAGTACACTTCCTTTCAGTGCATTGCTGGGAAGACCATTAGGAAAACCACTAGATTATTTTTCACATTCTTCAGTGCAAAACTACTGCGTTTTATGACCGCTATCAATAACAGCTATCATATTACTAATGCTACAGTTGCCACATATATAATATTTAAATCACATTTGCGGCTGACAGAGACCTATGGATATTCTCGATCCCAACAGGCTATTACAGTTCATATCATGTCTGTCATATAAATATTATGAATCATTTCCCACTATCTTTATGGGGGCTACATTGACATCGTCAAAAAGGCTCTGGGTACTGCCGGATACTGCATATTTATATACACCTTATGTATATGTATGTGAATGGAGGGAGATTTATACAACAATCATCAGTAATAAATGCCTATGATAAAACATATTATCTTCACACTTCATTTGCAAAGTGTTTTGTATGCGGGGACTGGGAGAAGGCTAGCAGGGAAGGCTCTGTTAGGTGACTGGGACACAGCCTCCAGCCCTGGTGTAGATTGGGTGGCTTCTCTGCAGCAGTTGAGGTACAAACCCCTTTGAGCAGTGCAGCGTGAGCTTCAGCTGGTGCCCAGGCTCTGGCTCAGTCAGCATGCTGCTGGTTCCTATCAGGTGAGGGTTTGGCTCGTGTCCCACTTGCTGGACGGGCGATGCTCCGTGTGCTCTCCCCAAAGAGCTGTAAATCTCATAGTTCACATACTGCATTTCATCTTCCACCCACTAATGCTTTCTTTGCTGGCTTCCTTGGCAGCCAAACCCTGGTTTGGGTGATGAGATTAAATAAAGGGATCTCCAGGTGTTATAAAAGGCAGAACTAGACTTTCCATTCACAAAGTCTCTTCTCTATTTTTTTTTTTTTGCAAAGCAGTTAATTAAGCTACTGTCCCTGCAAACCAGGTGAGACGTGTTAAACCCAACCCACCACCAAAGCACAAGAGGAAGAACCTTCCCCAGGATTATCCCAGACAGGAGCCCGGGTGACCTCTTCCCCAAACCTGTTTTAACTTTATTAAGCCTTGCTCTGTATGCAGACACAGCTGAGAACAAACGTGACTTTGCAACTTGGAAGTTTGGAGGTCTCTAATAAGCATTTAACGCCCGGTTCTGAGGCACAGTACTTCTGACCATGCACTGCGTTATTTTATCTGAGCAGCTTCCAACAGAGGGGAGGATGCAGTGTCTCTGCCTGTCCTTGGCGTGGGAATGTGGCTCTCCAGCAGATCAAATAAATCATGTGCATTTCTCTTCATAAACAAACATCATCAGCCTGTTAAATGCTGCTGGGGAAGAAAACCCAAAGAGGTTGGAATCTCCAGCCCTCAGAGAACGGTCTTGTCCTGCTGAGTTTTTGCTGCTTTGCGTGCCTGGTGCCTTCTCCAGAGCAGGGACCTGCTGTCTGCAGCCGTTTGGGGTTTGCAAGGATGGTTTGGATGTGTCTGACATGGTGACAGGGCCTGGCAAGATGCTGCTGACTTGGAGACTATCTCCACTTTCAGCTCCCTGAGTGAGCTGCTCCGGCTCCCAGGAACAAGATGTAGGTCCTATCCCAAAGACCCACAGTCCAGATACCCCAGGAAGAGCGTTCCACAATGCGGGGACCTTTGGGCAGCCTTTAAGTGTACTGAGGGATACAGGTAAGACAGATCCTGGTCCTCCAGCATCTGAAGGGCTCAAGGTCCTGGAGCCCTCAGTGACTTTGGGGGAGCTGGTTGCTGGAGTTGAGGACGAGCCTGGGAAAATTCCACGACTGGGAGGCTTTTTTTCCCCACCTGTATTTGGTTTTCAGCTCACGTGTGCAATCAGACTGCCTGGTTCATGTACAGTCTTCTTGGGGAGGGACCGTGGCCACGAGCCCCAGGCTGGTGGCTGCCACCACCCATCCCCTACATCGGGGTAGCTCTGGCTGCCCGTTGCAGCCTTGCCCTTCCCTGTGCTGGGAGAGATGGAGCCCAGACACAGCCTGCAAGCTTCTCCTGTTCTTTCTCACTTAGGTTTTGTATTTATTCTTTCTTTAATCTGTAAATAAAACACAGCAGCCAAGGAGGGGAATAGATGGTTTGGGGCTTTCCCCCCCCCTCAACTGTGGGGCGTGAAACAATAGGGAAAGCACTACAGGTTTTGCTTCTGTCCCATCAGATAAATCTGGGTTAGGGACGAGATAAGCTGGAATCACTTAGAGGAAATGATTTCCAAATCTCCTTGCTGGGCCCAGGTGTCCAGTTCTGAATGCAGCCTCAGGTCTCAGCCCACCACTCAAAGCAACTCAGCGCCTACCTCCTGTGATACCCACGTGCTCCTAGATCCCTTGGCCCCAAATGCCTTGAGCACGTAAGGAGGCCACAGCGTGGGGATGGAGGGAGAAGCTTTTGCCTACCCAACCCTGGCTGGTGAACGAACACAGTATGTATCTCTCAAATTCAGCCAGGGCTGAGTGATTGGGGTTGAAAGCCGTTCAGCTGAAGACAAGCAGACCCCAAACCATCCCATCAGCCTGCCTTCCTCAGAACCCCAGGCAAAAGGGTAATCATTCATCTTACCCAAGGGCAGGGAGAACAAGAGCCACTCAAGAGTTTCACGAGACAGCTTTCCTAGACTGTGCAGGACCTTCAAGCGTCCCTGCATCGAGCAGATGTACAAGCCAATGACCTGCAAAAATTATCTTAACATCCTCCCCGTCACCCCCCCACGATGATTGAAGTCCTTAGCTAGGATGTGCAAAGCTGAAGTTGAGCACTGCATTAGGCAGCCTGGTAGAGCTTATTAAATTAATAGCGCATTAAAGAATTGAGGGGAGGTGGATGAGAGTGGGGGGAAAGGGGAAAGAGAAGGTTTGTAACATCACAGAAATATCCTTGCTACCTCTTGGCATCTTCAAGAGACTGGAAATGTGGGACTGTATCCAGCTGTCTTCTCTGGGGCAAAATTCCTTTGGCTTCTGTGGGAGGTTTTACCCAAATAAGGACTGCAGGATCAGACCTGTTATTGTCACTGCAATTAACATTTAGGTCCACATCTAACACAAACTGTTACAGGCTGGTTAGGGAGAAATTTAATTTGCTCTAAACAGCTTGATGGGAGAGGAGCGTGAAATGTCCTAGTTATGGTAATTTCATGTGTTAAGAGTCTACAAAGGTGATTTTCAGCCATGGGCCTAATAACCCTGATATCTGCCACAGCCATCGAGCTAAGCGTGTGTTGGGATCCTGTGGTTTGGGGCTGGATTCCCCCCTTCCCTGTGCTCGGTGATGGGGTGAGCCATTTACACCAGCTGGCTGGCTCTCGGGTCCCCGTGGATGTGCTCAAAGGCTCTCCGATCCCCATGGATGTACCCAAAGCCGTGAAGGCCCAACGCTCATCCTGGTCTGTTACCACACCCGTGACTCTGGTGGCATTGGTGTGGCACAGGTGAGCAAGAGAAATGGGGAGGCATTGCTCCCAGATGTGGTTTTCCATATCAGACAGGATGATGAGCTTTGGTGTATCAGGAAACCAATTTCTATCTTCTTGCTCTTGGGGTTCTTACACAGGTATCCATGAGACCTGTGATTTTTGCCCCAATGATCCACCCGTGGCTTTTTCTAGCAACCCCCAACAATCTTTTATATCTATATCTCCTTATGTCTTTCCTTTTTCCCCCCCTTTTCTCCCAAGAGTTAATGTAACTCAGCCATAAAAACTGACTTGGAGATGAAACTTGGCATTTAAGGTCCCAGCCTGGGAGCAAATGAAGTTACCAGTTATAAACACACACCAAAATCTGTTTGGACATGCTGAAATTACAGGAGCAGAGGATAAAAAGGATCCAAGATGTTTTATTTTGGTTTAACTTCTGCAGCTCTGCATGAGTGTCAGTTTGCAGCCGCTCGCCTGACGCAAGACGAGTTCTCTTGGTGTTTTGTTGGGGTTTTTCTTTTCCCTTCTTGTTATGATTAAAACTGATTAATTGCAATGCACCTCTTGTTGTGCTGGGGAAGAGGCAGGGGTCCAGAACTGGTCCATGCCGGCATCCTGTGTGGTTGCCAGCCCTGGACGTGTCATCTACTTGCCTGGGGGGTCTGCCCAGAAGGAAGGGCAGGGTCTGTTGCTGGCAGGCTGTGCAGGAGAGCAGACAAGAGTTGGTGGAGAAATCAGGTGTTTGGGCCTTTCCAGGGCCTCTCCCATGCAGCTTTAGATACTCTGGTGACAGGTATGAGAGAGATAAGTGCACGCAGGTGATAGACGTGGGTATGGCAATGGAAGATTGATAAGAGGCCCCGTTCGTTGCTACAGGACAAGGTGCTAGACTGCTAATATTTATGACGTGGGACGCTTTGCCAATTAAAGAACAAATCATGGCAGATAAGAGGCTTCGGAAGTGCCCTGCCACTGGATCTGCCCCATCGCAAGGAGACGATGGCTCACACCTATGTGTGTGCATTGCAAACCAGGATGGTGATGGGTGCCCTGGGTCTCCCAGCTACCCCCTGAGTCCCCCCACCAGCTCTGTGCCAGGAATTACCTGGGCCTGCAGAACCCCCTGGCAGTCATCCCTGGTGTTATTTCCCGCTCCCTGTGTGCCCGTGTTGCTCCCCACCCTGCGTGAGCAGCTGCAGCCATGGACCCAGCCTGTTTGTTATGCATGTTACAGACATCAGGAGTGAGGGTCGATGTGATGTTTAATATGCTTCATGCATAGTAGAGTTGCTTTGGTCCATCAAGTCACTAATACACATTCTTACAAGGCTGAGCATCATTTATTAAACCTGGAGGCATGCCGGGGAGGGTGGGGGCCAGGGCCCTGACTGGGAAGCAGCCAGTGGTGCTGGTGGGGTGGTACCCACTGTGCTGAGGAGCTAAGAGTTTGCAGAGGAGCTGCACAGGCACTGAGAGTTATTTGTTGTGCCTCATTTATGGGAAATGGAATAAATCATGCTTCGAAGGCCGAGTCCGTGTGACACACCCTGGGGGACAGAGACCTGGGCTGAGGGTCTCCTGAGGCCGGGGGTCAGCTGTGATTGCTCAGCTTTGCTCCAAGATCTTCCCCCTCCCCTCCTGCGCTTCCACCTCAGCACTCCGCACCCTTATTAGATTTTTTCCTTCCTTTTTAAATTTTTTCCTTTTAAAATTTTTTCTTTTTTCATCTTTTTTTTCTTTTTTCCTTTTTTTTTCTTTTTTCCTTTTTTTTTCTTTTTTCCTTTTTTTTTCTTTTTTCCTTTTTTTTTTTCTTTTTTCCTTTTTTTTTTTTTTCCTTTTTTCCCCCATCACTTTAAAAAAAAAAAACCCCAACAAGAAATCAAAAAAAAATAAATTCCCAAACCAAAAAAAAAAACAAACAACCAAACACCAAAAAACCCAACCAACCAACCAAACCACCCCCCAAAAAAAAAAAAACAAAAACACAAAACCCAACCCACATTGTTTTCCTTTCCCCCGACCCCGGCGGGGCCGGGCGCGGGGCGGCGCTGCGCGGCGGGGCGGGCGGTCGCTGCGGGGCGGGCGGTCGCTGCGCTCGCTCCCCCCTGCGCGGGGCCCCGGCCGCGGAGCTCGATCGCGCCCAGCGGAGCCGAAGCGGCGGAGTTACATTGTTGGGAGTTTGCAACAACTCCGCGGCCTCGTCTAGCGCGGCCGGCGCTGCGCGGGGCCGCCGGTGCGGGGCTGCAGCCTTCCCCGCCTCCTCCTCCTCCTCCTCCTCCGCCCCTTGGGCTTTTTTTTTTTCTCCCTCCCCCTCCCTTCTTCTTCCCCCCCCCTTTTTTTTTTGCTTTGATTTCGCTCTCCTCCCCTCTGCGCGCCCTGTGCGTGTGTTTTTCGCCGCCGATCTCCACCAAGCCCCTTGGCATGAGTTAAGCACCAGCTATGGACACCAAACACTTCCTGCCGCTGGGTGAGTTTTGTTCCGAAAAAGATTCTCCGTTCCTACGGCGGGGGGTGGGGTGGGGGGGTGGTGAAATAAAATAAAAATAAGCGCCCGACCTGCTCCTGCTCTCCCCCCCCCACCCCCTCCCCGCCACACTCCTCTTCCCTCCCCTCCTCCGCTTCCCCTTCCAGCTGCCCGCACCGCGCAGCGGAGGCAGCGGGCGGGGGATGCGCTGCGCCCCTTCCCCGGGGAGGGCAAGGCAGCCCCGCGGGGAGAGTTGGTGTCAGCTCCGGGGCAGCGCCGGGGAAAGTGCCGGGCGGGCCTGCCCCGTGGCCCCCGCGCTGTTCGCCGCGGTTTAGTTGTTATTTTTTGCCCTTTTTTTTCCCCCTCTCCTTTCCTCGCCGGGCGCAGCCGAGGGGGGCGCCGGGCCCCGGGGCGGGGAGCGGGGGGAGCTCGGCCGGGCCGGGCGGCAGGAGGGCAGCGGCGGCGCAAGCGGTATTTTCAAACGGGGCAGCAGACAGCCGGGCTGGGCCGGGAGAACCCCCTGCCCTCCATTCCTGGGGCTTAGCTCTGCAGGAGGACTTGGCAGCTCACAGCCTTGCTTCCCCCCCTCCTCTTGCTTTTCTGTTTATTTTTTCTCTTCTTTTTCTTCTTCTTTTTTCCCCTTTTTTTCCCCCTTTTCCTCTCTCTCCACCGGCATCTGGGACGCGCAGCCGGGCAGGGGGAGGCGGAGCGCCCGCGGGGACCCCCGGTGCTGTGCCCGCACCGGCCCCTCCGCTCGCATCGTCCCTCGCTGGCGGTTCCCAGCAGCCGGCAGGCTTGGGACCCTCCTGCTCTTTTTTTTTCCTGTTTGTTTTTCCTTGCCTTTTCCTCCCCACTCGCCTCCCACCCCTTTTCCTTTCCACTCTTCTTCTCTTAAACCCTCTTTCCAGCTGGAGTTTGCCATCGTCTCGGTGACTGAGTCAAGTCCTGGCTTGTAAGGGCGAATGCCTCCTTGCGCCTGGGTTTCAGAAGTGATATTGCAGAGCTCAGTGTTCAGGGGTGGGGGGGGGGGGGGGGAAGAAAAGTTTTGGTGAAGTAGCCCGGTGCCAAGTCCAGGCGAGGCAGGGAAGGGGAAGAGGGACGGATCCTGCCATCTCTACCACTGCTACGTGGGCGCCCAGCCTCTGGCTGAGCAACCCCCCCCCTGGCCAGCGAGAACATCCACTCCGGCTTCCCTGGGCTTTAAATCTGTGCTGAGGCTCTGCTAGCTTGCAGTGCTGTGTTTTGTTTCCTTTTCGGTGTTTTTGTTTAAGAATTGCAGTTTTAGTTGTTCTTCTCTGAGAGCTGAATGTATACAAACACAAAAAATAAATAGAAACAAGGTTCCCAGCTCGCCCTGCCCCCTGCCATGGTTTCCAGGACTGCTGTGGTCCGGGGGCTTTGGCAGGGAGAGCCTGGGCCCCACAGGGTGGTGGGTCTTGAGCTGGCATCTCCTTCCTCCCCCTGAGTTGTGGTTTCACAGTACCCCTCCCTGGTTCTGCTTTGAGGTGGGAAACGCTGCTGGGTTGACTTGCCCAGAGTTGCTGCTGGGGCTGAAAGCATCTCACCTGCCAACGTCTGTCCTTCCGTCCTCCCCTGGGAGCAGGCAGGTCCTACTTTCGGAGTCAGAGCACATCCCTGTGGGTGGGGTGGGTGGAATGGAGGTGTCGGGGGTCATCACAAACACCCCCCACCCCAGCAGAAAGCGCCCGTCTCTTACCACACCAAAGCGGGTTGTTCTTCGGGGTGGCTCTCGTGAGATTGGCATTTCCTTCGATGGTTGGTGGAAGACGGTCTGAACCCCCACTGATACAGGCAGGATCAGGCCCCCACGGTCCAACTCCCTGTTGATATGGGCAGGATCAGGCCCTCCCCCCCCCCGCTTGCGTTTGCTTTCAGACCCGAGCTCTCCTGTTACGCTGTAGATGCTAAATAATACGTTGTGTTATTAGTCATGTTGACTTTGACGGGGGAGGAGGAGAGGGGGAGCGTGTGTCACCTTGCTGCTGGCTCGGCTAAGGATTTTCACACCGGTGCAGATGAAAAACAACTGATTTATCTGCTCGTTTATAAATGTGTGTGTGGATGGCGAGGAGAGGGGTGGGTCTTTGCAACATGCTGGGAGCATCCTGGGGGGGGAGAAAACCAGGCAGGCACCCCGGGACAGCGGTGCTGGGTTATAACTTCTCATTGCTGGTCAGTGAGGAAATTCAGCTGCCTGCAGGAGCTGTTTAGGGTGTGAGAGCTGGGTTTGTGTCTGCTGCGTGCTGTGCTGCTGCAGAAGGGACTGCTAAACTTTATCTACTGGCCTTTGGTCATGGATTAGGGGGGGAAAAGGAGTCTGCTTTGGTTGTAAGGTCAGAGGGTTCTTCAGGTTTTGGAGGGGGAGGTGTTGGTCCTGCTCTGAGTGTGGGAGACAGGCTGAGCCTGAAAGTGTGCGCACAGTTTGTAAGAGTGGGGGGGAGCATCAAGGAGTGTGAGCAGAGACCTTCCCAGTGAAACCAGAGCAGAGCTGGTGGGGCCAGGGGGCCTTGGTGCTTCTTGGAGATGGGACGGTCCAAAACTGGATGGGTCCTGACATTGCAGTTTCAGGGTGTTTGCCGACCCCATCCCACATCATGGGCATTTGCACGCTGAGGGGGAAACAGAATAGCCAAGCTTATGGAGTTTGTTTCCCTGCAAACCAGTATGGGCCTGGGCTAGAGAGCAGGAGCAATTGGGAGCCAAACCCAGGCTCCATTACTGTGTGGCCCCATCAACATCTCAGCTCAATTTGGCCTAAGAAGGATAACCCAGTGGAGGTCCCTGGCCAAGTCCTGCCCGTGGTTAGACTCAGATAACCCTGCTGATGTCATGGATGAAGCGTGGCCAGCGCTGGGCACTTTTAATAGTAGTATCTCATTTTCCTGCTTGTCTCCGGAGCTGCTGGCAGATGCCAGGCAGAGGCTCCCTGTGAGGACGGCACGTCCCTGGGCATCTCCCAGGCTGGACACCGTCACCCTGTGTGTTGTCCCGCTCCCGGGACCACCTGCGGTGGGGTCTGTGGGCAGTGGGGATGCCTGTGCCTGCCCTGGGGCTGCCTGTATGCATCCTTCCTGCATGGTGGGGGTCCCACCACAGCCCTGTGTGAGGGTCACAAACACCTCGGTGTGCAGCGCGTGCTGCCTTAGAAGCTGTCTGGGGCTACAGATCTCCCTTTCCTAGGCTCTGAACGATAGGTGATGTCCTGCTTTTGTGACCTGGGGAGGAGGGGCTGTGCTGTGCCGAGTCTCCAGGAGCAGTCACACGAGTGCCTGCGAGGCTGGGGGTCCTGCATCTCCGGTGTGGGGCATCTGCGGTGCCAGGCTGGGGGTCCTGCATCTCCGGTGTGGGGCATCTGCAGTGCCAGGCTGGGGGGCTGATGTGCAAACCAAGGATCTTGGCTCTTTGGGCAGCTGCTTGTTCCCACAGCCCTGACCATTGCAGTCCTCTGACTGTTTCATCTTCTCCTTCACCAAACAATGTGATACCTCTCAGGAGCAAAGGGGTATTGGTGGGAATGGGGAGCCCTCCCTTGAGGCACAGCATCATGGGGGGAAGAAACAGTTAATGGGTGTCCCAGGCCAGTGTTTCCCTCCTGGAGGTCGGTTCACCGGGTTGCAGCCTCTGCTAGTCCATCTTGTCGCCCGCACGCAGCCGTGCCAGGGGCGGCTGCAGCTGCTCAGGATGTGGGGTGAGAACTGGTTGTGCACAGAGCAGGAACATCTCCGAGGAAAACAGCAAAACAACCTCCCCGGTCTGGGGGTGGGGGTGGGGGGCGTAACTTGAAGCATTGGAGCCACTTTGTGTGGAAGAGAGTGTGGGGGTGTGAGCATCTTTGAGACACCTTCACCCCACATTGGGCACATGGCTGGGCTGTAGCTGGGTGCTGCACAAATCCCAAGGCAAATTGGTGGGTACTGATGTCTGGGTTGAGACCTTGGTGTGATCCTCAGTTCCACTTGGAATTTGTAGCTGATGCATAAATCCATAGGGAGGAAAAATTCCAAAAGATACAGAAAAGTGTCACGGCTTGTCCAAGCATCTCTGTGAGGGAGGAGGAATCCTCTACCCCGTGTCTGGAAGATGCCAGCTGGCTCCATGGGGCAGCCAGTGCTGCTCCAGAGAGGAGACTCATAGGAGCAAGAGATGAAGTATAGTCATGTCCCAGTCCCTCGTGCTGGAGCACAGCGTAGGGCTCGACCTCTCCCGATTGACATCCGCAAAACAAGCTGGGAAGGAATTTTTGCCTTTTTCAGAATCTGGGCTGTGACACTGAAGTAAATCCTCCGAGGGTCCCCGAGTTTACTCCACGTCCTCCCGCTGTGTAGGAGCGAGAGTTTGTGTTTCTTGTATTTAGGGCATTTTATTTATTTAAAGGAGAGCGGGGGAGAAAGCCACAGAATTTTAGTTATTCATGGCAAATATTATTACTGGCATTTTCCTCCTGCTGGAAAAAAAAAAAAAGAAAGAAAAATATCAAGGGGGGGGAATCAAAACATTTCACTGCAAAATACGCCCTGGCTTTGTCCCACCCACATCTCGCAGGCGAAAATAAATATTTATTAAGAAACAGGTTAAAAACCTTTTTGTTGGAGTATTGTTTTCCGAGAGCAGGGGTGGATTCCCACGTGCCAGAGCCCTGCCACCCGCCTGAATTCTCTGTTTCATTTATGTATTTATTTTGTCAGGGTGGCTAGGAAAACAAACAGCGGGGCCATGTGCGCCACGGGGCAGGGGCTTGGGTTTTGGGTTGTTCTTTGCTCCTGCCTCCTGTGTAGGGTGCTTGTTCCTAGAAGCATCCTGGTGCCTTTTTGGGGGGCGGGGGGATTCCCACGCGGAATGGGATGCATGAGCGGGGTGTTCCCCCGAGGCTGCCTGCAATCACCGAATCATCCCTGCTATAAATATCGCGTGACCCCGCTGCGGGAGGCGGTGAGGCAGCGAGAGGTGGTGGCCCCTGGCAAGGGGGCGAGGATGGAGCGGGGATGCTGAGCTGCTGGTGGTCACCAAAACCAGGGACACCGCAGATCATTGCTGGCAAAGCCTTAGGCGTTGCAGGGACCTTCCCTGGGAGCTCGCTAACCTAACTGGACTCTAATCGGTCCTGTTCCCTGGCTCCGCTCCCCGGCGTGTCTCCCGATCATCACCTCCCTTCGCGTGGCGAGGGAGCTGGGTCTGTCATCTCTCCAGCCTGTGGTGGCAAAGGGATGCTCAGCAGCAGGTTGCTGGAGCAGGATGCAGCCTAGCAAATTCTGTAATTGCTTCCTAAAAGGCCCAGGTGGGCTCTCAAAAGTCAGTAGAGCTACAAAGCGATGGGGGAGGCAGCCTGGGTGGTTTTATTTTAATTGATTTTGTCAGGAGTTGCTGGATTTTATTACATTTAAAGACTAGACTCTGGAATAACTTTGAACATTTGACACACAGGCAAAAAGCAGCTTTCCTGACATTTTCTTCTTTGCTTGTCTTTTATTTCGCTTCTCCCCTCTCCTCCTCCTCCTCAAAGGGAAGCGTGTGCCTGGAGGGAGGACAGAGGAGGAGGGAGGAGTGGTTGTGCCTCTCCAAAGGCTGCTCGAACATCAAGGCAGACGAAATAATATTGCAAATAAGGGGTTTTTTCTTAAAAAAAAAAAAAAAAAAGGATCCCTGTGCATGCCAGCCAGCTCCAACTGCTAGAGAAGCGTTTCAGACAGACGCAATTTCGCTGAGGAGAACGCTCGGTTGTCGAGATGGAAACTGGCTGTGGGAACTTGCCTCCTCTGACAATGTTTTTGCTTAGGGAAGAAAAAAAAAGCAAAGTAGGGGAAACAACCTGACTTATTTATTTAGAGGAGACGGAGCTTTTCAAAATGGAGGGTGTTACTTGCTGAGATAAACAGGGGAACAATCCCCATGGAAGAAAGGGAAGAAAGGGCTCAAATGAAGCCCAAACACGGCTCCCCTCCTTTGAAATGTTGTTTAATGTGGAGTTAAAAAATAATCCTGTTCAAACAGACCACTTGCAGGCGTAAAATGGAGGTTGGTTTGCCCTTTTTTTTTTTTTTTGGTGATCGGCAATAAAAGTTTCAAGGTTGCACCTCGGGGCTTGGGATTCTGATCCCAGCCCTGCTTGTGCCTCTGTGCATGGAGAGGGGATGAGTTTTGCCTTGAAAACTCGTGGTCTGCCTGAATGAGACAGATACAGGGTGGGAAACTGAGGCACACAGGTACGTCTGAGCACTGGAGAAGCTGGGAATGGGGCCCGGAGTGAGGGCGTTGGCGGTTGTGAAACCTCAGCTGGGACGGCGGCTTCCAGCCCTGCGGAGCAGATCTGTCTGGGATTGGAGCTCCTGGGGGCTTTTAAGGGTCCCAGCTCCTGGTAGCCAAAAAAACCCGCCAAAATCGCAACCCCAAACTGCTTTTTGGACTGGGAGCAGAGAGAAGCTCGCAGGTGAGGTCTCTCTGTAAGCCAGGTGCTCCTCAACCAGAGGGCAGGGAAGGAACAGCCTAAATACAGGTTTTATCAAGCGGCAGGAGCAGGGCAGCATCCCCCTATTGCTCTCATGGAAGATGGGGTATTGCTCCTCCACTGAAACCTCAGGAGACTTGAGTTTTTTGGGATTAATTTGTCAGTTTTGGTGCTCTCTGGGTGGGGGTTGTGGGTGTGTTTGGGTTTGGGTCTTGTCTGAGCCGTAGCCCTTTCCTCCGATTGCATCAGAAGCGGGATCGCCGCAGAGCACAGAGATGAAAGGTGCAATACTGGGATTTGTGACCAATAAAATGGTAATGGAATTCCCATCTGGCTGTTACTTTTCCTGGTCTTCTCTTTTGTGGAGTTTGGATTTTCTTCAGCTTTTACAGACTTCAGGAAAAAAAAAAATAAAGGGAAGGGGTGCTGAGGGCAGCCCTGGAGCCCCCCCAAGGTTTACAGCCCCCTCCACTCGTGGAGCAAATCCTTTGTGCTGGGGGTGCCAGGAGTGGGTTAGGGAGGGATGCCCTGTCTGGTTTCAGCTGGCTGGGTGCGAAGGCAGAAATGTTTGGTTACTGGTTTTCCATTTTTGGCCGACAAGTGAGTGCTGGAAAGTTTTGGGTTGGGTTTTTTTCTTCTTTCTTTTTCTTTTTTACTTTTTTTATTTTTATTTTTTTTTCCTCCTGTGAACTCTGTGGGCTGCTGTGAGACAATTTGGTTGTGGGCAGCGTGTCTCCTACATGCCCATTACGGAGTTGAAATGTGGCAATGGCAGTGGTGAGGCAAGAGTGGAAAGAGAACCATGGGAGAGGGGGGGACACACTTCCAGCTGAGATCCAGACAGAGATGCCAAGGTGATTGAATGGGGAGATGGGGTTGGTATGGGACACGAAGGGGGATGCTCGGTGAGGTGGTGAGGGTTGGCAGAGGCATGAAGGGATGGAGAACACAGCAGCGTCAGGGAGGCAGGAGAAGACCTGTGGGCTTTGTATAGAGCTGGGGAAGCTGTTTTGGCTGCCTCCGAGGGGGCAAGGGATGGGTGAGTGCAGCTTGCCAGCACTGCAGCTTCACCGCCCTGCACCCTAGGGAGCAGCAGCTCCCTGAGGACCTGTGTGCAGGTGGGAGCTCTTGCAAAAGTGGGGAAAAAAGAGAGACCCCCATTCCTCACCAGTCATCCTTGCCAGACCGTGCTGGACTGCCCCTATGCCCCTATGCCCCCAACTCTTTGTTTTCTGACCCTGCTTTTGGAAGGAGAGTTGCTCTCAGGCCCGGGAAGCTGCGGGCTCTGCCTGGTGCAGAGGAGCTGTGACCTGTAAGACCTACGGGCAGAGCCCGGCTAGCAGCAGATAATGGCATATGAGCTGTGGGCTGTGCTCTCCAGCACAGATGCTGGCTCATGCCATGGTGGAGAGCGTGTGGCATGTGGCTTTGCATCAGGAGACTCCCTCACACCCTGAAGGTTCCCTGCCCTACAGCTATGGGGCTGCTGCATCCCTTGGGAGAGGGGATGCTATGGATGAGGTAGGGGTCTGAGGTAAAATCAGGGGTCCCTACAAGGGACCAGGCAACTTCAGTGAGTTGGAAACCACTCTGGGAGCTTTGCACCTTCATGGCCAGCCCTCCCTTTTGACCTGCACTTGTTCAAGTGTGACTTCCAATTGATCATAAAAATCCAGCATGATTCACCGGGGCTTCTGCCCTGCAGCCTGCCGGGCTCCGTCTCTGCGCATTCACTTAGCGTGAGAGAGCAAATTGCCCTCCGGTTCATCCTCCTCCTCCTTAATGGGGAGACGATGCTTTCTGGGTCTGCACCCCCCACCCACCCTTCCCCCTACGTGTGCTCCTTGAATTATAATACATCTGAGATGGTGGCTTAGCATTTTAATTTAATTTCCTCTCTCTCTCTCTCTTTTATTTATTAAGAAAACCTATTTCAATGCAAGCCCCCAAACGTGGGGGCGGTGAGGGAGGGGATGTGCAGCTCCCCGCTCCATCCCAGCATCCCGGCACAGACCCTTGTGCGTGTGCGTGTGGCTCGCAGACAGTGAAATTGCACCCTAGAGTTATAAAGCAATTGTCTAGCTCAGCAGCAGAATGAGCATGAAATGGTGCAGAAAGCAACTAAATAAAATTGGGTAAGGCAGATGCATGGAAAATAATGACATCTCTATCCCGGCGTCAGGCGCGCTCGCTCCTTCCTGCGCACGCAGATAAACTTTTATAACAGACTTTGCATTTATTTTCCCAGGAAACTCTTGGGAAACGGTGATGTGTGAGCCCCCTGTGCCCCCATCCCATGTTTCTGGGGCCACCATACCTCATTGTCCCTTCTCCCCCTCCCTTTGCCCCCCTGCTTTAACTCTTCCCGTCCCTCTTGTCCCTGTGTTTTTGTGTTTTCAGAGTAGGATTCTTATGCTCGGTCAGACACCGAAGTGATAACCTTTGCAACTTCACTTCCTGTCGGCTGTGGCAGCAGTGCCAGGCTGGGGGAGTGCTGCGAGAATGGGTGGCACTTGGGGGGTGACCTGCCACGTCCTGTGCAAATTGGGCAGTGAGGTGCTTTTCTTGGTTGCTTTGGGGTTTTCTGGGGTTTTTTTTTTCCCTTCTTGGATGGAGGTGGCTGTAAGGATGGGACCGTGTGGGCTGTTGCGTGGAGCTCGGGATGTGAGAGTGGGGATGGAAGATGCTGGTCATGTCCCTGCATCCCTCCTCCTGGATGATGGCCAGTGGCACCAGGGACACCTGCTTCCACTCTCTCTATCCCGCTGCACAGGTTAAAAATGTTCTGATCTGGGGGTTAAAAACACCCCAAACAGGGGCCTAGAGAGGTGACATTCACTGCAGTTCCTCCCCCAACACTTGCCTGGTCCTTCCCCTGGGCTCTGCTGCCCCTGGTCCTGGGGGAGCCTTGGCAGAGACACGTTCCCCTGGTCACTTCTGGGGAAGCCAATGTCTCTCCTGGCAGTTGGATGTTTCGCTCCTTGTGCACTGGGATCCCTGTGAGCCCAAGAACGAGCTGCCAGTCTTCCCACACAAGAGGCCTTTTAGGTGACACCAAGGGTGTGTCCTCGCCGCCCCTGTGCCCTCCTGACTCCAAAGGCATTACCAGGCACTGCTCTCCATGCTTGTGCTGTTCGGGATGCCCATCTCAGTGGGGGGCTGGCTGCTGCATCCCAGCTGCCGGGGCTCATCCTGGGGATGAGGAGCAGATAGCAGCAGTTGGGGTCCCCAGCCCTGTGCCACCTCATTCCACTGCCCACCCTTCCTCCCCCAGGCTGTGCTGGTCATGGATCCTTTCCCTCTCTGCGAGGAAACTTGGGTCCATGCTTTGGGCTGCTGGCTTTGCTGCACTGGAGCTCGGGGCTTGCTGCCCAGCGCCTTTGCAGCAAAACCTCCCTCTCTGCTTTTCCTTTGCTGGGATGTCTCCCTGGGGTCCCAGATTAGCTGCTCCAGTGCTTTGCCTGCTGCCTCCCTGTCACGCAAGACCAGCATGGATCCCACGGGTGGCTGGGAGCCGTGTGTTGGCTACGCAGCCCTGAAGCACAGCACGGCGCTGAGCCCATCAGCACGGGACGTGTGCATCTTCCCCTTCTTGTTGCCTGCAGAAATCCAGCTCCTCTGGAGAGAGGCAGAGGAGGAGGCTTCCCTGCAGAGATTGCTCTGGCTCCGGGCAGACGATACCGAGGCCGTGCCAGTGTTTTTGCTGGTGCGGAGCCACAGCACGGGAGTGGAGAGCAGGGAAGTGCATGCATGCAAAAATCAGTGTGAAGGCATAAATCAGGCCGAGAGTGAAAGGTTAAAGAAATCCAGAGGAAGTGGAGTGATGTGCGTGATAGAAAGGGGTTTCCTGTACCTACAGAGGCCACCCAGGCTCCCTTCCTGTCAGAGTAAACCTGCTGAAGCTGAAACTTTCTGCACCTCTAAGCAGATTGTGGTCTGCTGGATGGGCACTCTGTGAGCAAGCCGTGCCAACTGCAGTGTTAATACTTTGTGCTTTACTGTAGGCTCTCCCCAAGCCTCCATGGTGGTGGTTATAGGGTGGCCAGGCAGCTCTGGAGGAGCACCGCAGCCCTTCAGCCCCACAGTGGAGCACTTCTTGGGAAGGGGAGGATGCAGTGACCTGCTCTGGGAACTGTGCTGCTGGGGTGCAGCCCTAAATCTCCCATCCCCTCCACTGCCATCCTTGCTGGGTTGGTTTTCTGCAGGCAGTGTGACTGCCCTGTGCCCCGCATCGGGGACCAGACATCAGAGGTGGCTCCGGGAAGAGTTAATACTCCTGGGACAATTACCTGCAGCCCCCCATTTAAGCACTTAGAAAGGCTTAGCCATGATCCCAGCTGGAGATAGCTTGGCCCCCGGCCAGCTGATACCTATTGTTTGTAAATGTCAGAGACTTTGTCTAAACAGTGGTGCAGGGAGCAGGGATCCCAGATGGGGTGGGGGATGCTCTGCTGCAGGGCAGTGGGGGCCGATGCTGTGCAGAGACTTGCACCTGAGAGACGTAGCAAAGGCAGTGCCTTGAACTATGCCCTGCCAGTAGGTTTCTGCACTGCTTATGAGGTTCGGGACACACAGATTTAGTTGGTTTGGGGTTTTTTCCTGTGTTTTGAGTTGTATTTTGGTAGCGGAGTTGCTGTGCCCTGCAGCTCAGGGGCTCTGCCTTGGAGCTTCCCCCTCCTCTGCGAGGAAGAAGCCGGTGGGTACTCCCTTCTGACAAGCTGCTGCATCTTCGTGCCTCACCTGCGGGGCAGGTTTGGGCTGTGGAAATCGGAGGCCATCGGTCACTGCGGGGTTTGCTTAGCTTGGGCGCTCGGTTTTCTCATCCCTTGTTGTTTTTCCGCCTGCCCTGCTATCGCCAAGGGGTGTTCAGCGCCGCTCCCTGCAGGCACCCAGGCACTCTGGTCGGCCGGGTGTTATGCCATGGGAGCTGGGCGGGCACGGAAAACCACGTCTGGCTTCTCCAGCAAGGTTCCACAGCCTCTAGGTGTGTGCAGGAAATGTCGCAGGGCAGGGATTTCTTGCAGCAAGCCCTGGGTGGCAGATAACCGCGCGGAGCCCATCTGAAGCCCCCACCTACGCAAACGGGGAGGCTCCACCTGTCCCTGCGCCTCCCCAAAACCCTGCGGCGGCAGCGCTGGGGATGCGGGGTTGATCCCGGCATCCTTCCAGATCCCTTGTTTGGAGCTGTGGAATTTGCCCGTGGGCACTGCCCCGGCTGCTCAGGTGTTGGGGGAGCCCAGAAGCTCTTCTCGGGGAATCATGAGTGGGCAAGCCCCAGGATACAGCCCAGGCAACAGTGGTGTGGAGGGAAGAGTTCATCCTAGCTCATCACTGGGAGCAGGGGGATGATCCCAGCCATGTCTGAGATGTGGGGACCGCAAACCAGCTCTTTGGAGGGAGCAGACCATGTGCTGGGGTGCAAAAGTGACTGTGCTGGGTCAGGGTGTGGGTTGGGGTCCTGGCTGTCTGTGCTGGATGGGAAGGGGATGAACACGGGGTCGGCAGTGCATGCAGGGTGCAGGGTGGTGCCGGCAGGGCAGGAGGTGCTGGTCCTGCCTGTTCTCCCCCGCCGGGGCTGGGCGCTGGGAAGTTGCCCGGGGTGCAGTTGAGGTTGGGGTGAGGGCTGGTCCCAGGGCCCTCTCTGCTACCATTTCTCTTGTTGACCTGGTGGAAATCACCCCATCTGGGCATCGCTCTGCATCCATGGCTGGTCCTGATGGCTTGATTGCAAACCTTTTGGAGGAGAGGCTGTGCCAGGGAAGGCACCCAGAGAGCCTGGCCTGTCTGGGAATGAAAGCTTGCTTTGCATGGGTAGGGAAGGAGAAGCCACGTGCTCCCTAATTGAATGCACTTTTACAAATTAAGGAGGTAGAAGTGAGTCTACCAAAAAAAAAACCCTACCCCAACCCAGTGCCTTGGCCTGCCCCTGGGATCATCAGTGTGGAAATCGTGGGACTTGCAAGCGAATGATTAAACCCTCAGCCTTGTTTAACAAGCAGAGGAAATGAGCCTCCTGATGCTCCCTGGCCTGGTGCTGGGGGTCATGGGTGACCCTTCAGCACAGGAGCCTTTCCCAGGGCGGTTCGGCCGGCACGGACCCCACAAGCATCTGTGGGATCAGCAGCTCGGCATTGATTTCATTGAGTGGGTTCAAGATCACGGCAGCTTAACCAAGGACTGAGATTGACCCGCGGTGATTTGCTGACTTTGTTATTAAGGTGGTGGTGTAGCTGCGCTGGGGGAGAGGGAGCTTGTCCTCCATTCTCTGTGTTGTGTGATGGCTTGGTGCAGGACCAACGCCTCTGCTGAGTTTTCATTGTATCTTTGCTGTGAACAGGTAAAATCCTGAATGTAACTTGAAGGAGCATCAGAAGGACTTTCCACCCCAGCTCTTGGCCCTGTCAGTAGCTGCAGAAGAGGAATGTTATAAGGAGCTATTCATCATGGCAATTATTTTATTAAGAGTACACAGTGTGCTTGGGAGCTGGAAGAGATGGAGCTTTGGGATGTTTTCAGCATTATAAATACTGGTTGGTTACATCACCCAGCTTTTAAAAAATGGTATGTGTAGTCCTGGTGAAAGAGGGATTGCAGACAACCTTGGAGAGGAGAGCTGGGGGTCTGTTCCCAGAAGAGAAGCCAGCTCTGCTTCTGCCCTGGCATCTCCCTCGGGACCAACACAGAGAGAAATCTCTGGGCTCTGCCCTGTGAAATGATGCCTGGGTGCCCACTGCAGGCTGGAGACGGGTGACGTCCATTGGGAACAGCCAAATCATGATCAGAGGAGGTGTGTTAGCTCCTTGGGCAGAAACACAGAGCCCGGTAACTCACCCACTGCCCCCTGCTCTGCAAATGCTCCATACAACCTCATAGTCCCAAACCCCACACCGCTGCTCTGAGGCTCATTGGGCAGTTTTCTGTCCTGGGTGGGACCTGGCATGTTGTGCAGGCGTTATTCACCTCAGTGGCACCCTGTCCTGCTGCAGCGGTGCCGGGTCCCACGGTGAGCTGGCACCTCGTGTGCGTTATCGCAGCCGCGCTCCGGGGCTAAAGTCCACCATGGGAAAATGCCCGGTGGACTTTTAACCGGAGTCCTCAGGAGAGCCCAGCTTGGAAACATTTAACTGTTTCGTGGCAATCTCTGCTGTAAAACAGAGAATCCGGGGGAGGGTGGGCTGCCTGCCTGGGGTCCAGTCTCTGCGGTGGGGGCTGGTTTGTGGCTGTGCCGAGAGGGGGATGGGCACCTTGCTGGCTGGTGCTGGGGTCATCACTGCGTGTGTCCAGCTGCCTTTGCTGGTGTACCCTTTGTTCTTGGCCCCACAGAAAACACGTAGAAGCAGCACTGTGGTCACTGGGACTGTCCTCCTTGGGACACCTCTTGTCTCCGTATGGGTCCCTGCCCTCCCTTCTCCCTTTGCTCCCCCCTCCCGCTGCATGGCCTGAAAAGATGGGCTGGGGAGGGGGTGGGCATTGCTCTGCAGCATCCATATCAATGGGGAGCTGCATCTCAAGGTGGAAAGGAGACCTGACTGCTGCTTTTTTTACTCTTAGATATGCTGGCTTTGCCTCCTGCTTCAGGCATCCTGGTTACCTGGAGGGGGGGTGTGGTGGTGGATTATTCCAGCATCTTCATCCTTATTCCTCTTCCCTTTTCCTTTGCTCTTGTTTTGCATATTTTATTTAAGTTTTTTTTTTTCTCTGCAAGTTGTGGGGCTTGTTTACTCTGGGTGGGTCTGTGGGCCCTGAGTGGGTCCTTGCTGAGGGATCGAGCAGGCGAAGAGCGGGGTTTTGCCGTGACTCCGGAACACAGCCAAGCAGCCACTCTCCCTGCGTCATGGGGCGATCGATCTGTCTGCTGCAGGGATGGGGAACAGCGTGTGCTCCCCAAAAGGGCCAGGGCTTTGATGAAGGGGGGGGTGAGAAATCCATGCAAGCAGGATTTGTGCCCGCTGAGACCGTCTCAGCGTGGGACGGCATCGCTAGCAGTCCCCGGAGGCACGGCTTTGCTGGGAAGCAGGGAAGCTCCCTGTGTGCCACGAGCCGTGCCCTGGGTGGAAGTGATTCCCGGGTGAGAAATTCCCACCGTGGAAGCCTTTATTACCAGGCAGAGCTAGGTTTGTTTTGTTTATCATCCATTTACTTGGCTTTGGAGGCATGCCCAGATTTCTCCAATTTTGTGTGTGTGTATGTGTGATTTATTAGGATTCAGGGCTTTTTTTTTTTTTTTTTTTTTTTTTTTTTTTCTTTCTGGTTTAATTTCACTTCCTCAAACTGACAGGCCGTTTGAACAAACTTCTTTTGGATGATTTCCTCTATAGTTTTAAAGGGACGCCTAAAAATAAAGGGAGAATGTTGCAGCACGGTTGAAAAAATAACCCCAAACCCACCCAGTGTGACAAACCTCAGCACTGATTTCAGTCACACGGAGAGCTCAGAGGGTGACAAACCAAGATGATTTCATTTTTTTTTTTGGGCTACTTAGGGCTTTTGACAGCCCTTCAGGGATCGCTGGCTTGATTTGTTGGATTTTAGAGCCGATGGTGCTGCGATCCCGTGCGCGGCTTATGAGCGTTCCCGGCTTTCCACATGCGAGCGGCCCATTAAAATAGCCCTGCGTGTCTAAAGCTTTGCCAGCTCCAAGCTTCAGTTTCCTCTCTTTGGCTTGATCTATTCCACAGCAGTCAGGAAGGAGGATGGGGGGGAGAGAGAGAAAAAAATGAAAAGAAGAAAAAAAATCAAATACCCATTTAAGAAACACTGGGAAACGTAATTCCAGAGGATGGGGAGCAGGTAGGCAAGGGCAGAGCACCTGTAGCTGCCTTGAGCTGGGTTTGCTGCTTTTCCTTCTGCCGGGGTTTTTATGAGCTGGGGTTTCGCAAGGGCGACGTGGCTTTCGAAATAATAAGACAGGGGTTTTGCTTGGGCGTTTTCCGGGGCTTGGCGCCGGGTGAGTTGCTGGCGATGGCGGCCCTGTGGCGCCGGGAGGTGGTGGGGTGCCCCGGCGATGGTGGGGTGATGCTCAGGGGGGGTTACCCGGGTGCAAGCAGGGACCTGGGGAGCTGCTCTGCCTGTCGCGCTCGTGGTGCCTGTCAGCAGCGAGATTGAGATGAAGGGAAACTTCCTTTCCCCCTGTCCGAGCTATAAAAGCATGAGAGAGAGAGAGAGAGATTTCCCCCAGGGATCAGCAGGGATAAAAAGCCTCTCTTTTGAAAGCAGTGAGAGGAAAGAAGTGTGTCTAATCCTCCCAGAGAAGAAAGGGAGAACATCCCTTTGCCGCGAGCCGTGCAGGAGCTGGAGGGACCCTGATGTGGACGCAGTGACCCCATGCTCCTGCCTGGCCAGATCCTGCCTGATGCTGACTGATGCAGAGGAAGGGCCGTATCGTCTGTGCAGGAGCAGAGATGCTTTTTTATTGTGTGGGATCTGGGTGGTTGGGCTTAGAGGGGCTCCTGGGAGCCAGCCTGTGGGTCCCTGCGGGGCTCGGGGCTGGCTGTGCTGCGATGCAGGGTGCAGGCAGCGGTGTAAGCACCGGTACGGCGGCTCATGGGGGCTGGGGAGATGCTGCCGGCTCTGTTGCCATCCTCATGTTGCTCAATCTTCGCAGAAGAGCTGTGCTGGCACCCTGCGGGGGAGAGGCACGCACAGATTTTTGTTTCCCCTTTTACCCTTGGCCCTGGGGCTGGGGAAGGCTGGGAAGGGGAGATGCAGCCCTGAGCAGGAAGGGATGCTTGTCTCTGGGGTGGGTGTCTGAGGGACTTCCACAGCCCATGATTGCTTTTCCCTGGTGGCACAGGGGCATGCGGCTGGTCTGGCCAGCTGTATCCACAGCCTTTTACCTTGTGACAAGGTACAACCATGTCACCTTTTCCTCTGTCCTAAGGAACCTGCTTTGGCAGGGGGGGTTGAACCCGATGATCTCTTGAGGTCCCTTCCAACCCCTGTGGTGGTTCTGCGATGCTGTGACAACCTGCGGTGTCCAGGCATGGCACAAGAGCTGCCCTGTCAGCTGTGGGGCGGTGGCAGCTTGTCCTCTGGTCCCGTGCTTGCAAAGTGTGAACCCAGGCCGCCCAGTTGTCTTTATTGCCGTTGTGGTTGATGATTTATTTTGAGCAGCATCCGCCCCGTCTTGTGACTCAATTAAAGAAAATAAAACAACAGCCTGGCGTGGCTGCTGTGAACTGGTGGGGGAGCTGGGGTCCCTTCCCTGAGCCCCCCAGGGTTCCCAGCCTGTATACGAGCCCTTCATCAGGGAAACATGCTGGGGATGGCAGAGTCAAGGCAAGTGGCACGACCTGGGAGAGCGGCTCGGCTGGGGATGGAGTGGTGGGTATGCCAGGAGCCCCCTGCACGGGGTGCCTGAACGAGGCAAGGGGCGACTGCCCCACTCCTGGAGACCCACCCCCTCTCCCACCAGTGGGGCTGAGGATCCTTTTGTAAACCGTATGGAGTCTTCTGCTCCTCAGTGATTATCTGCCTCTCAGGATGCTTAACTGCACTTCTGGGTAAGGATTTTGGAGAGATCATTAGTGTTTTGTTGTGGGAGAAGCATGCTGCGCTGTCCCGTGTGCAAGCACAGAGCATCCTTGTGCAAGGGGAGCCTTAGGGGCATTGGGCAGCGCGTGTCATGTCTTGGTGTCACCTACTGCCTGCGTTGGTAATAGCAGGACAATGGGGTGGAAATTTGGAAAAACACCCTGGGGAGGTTACAGCAGGTTTGGGGAAGGCTTTGGCAGAGCCCACCACCCTACACAGAGGGACCGAGTGACTCATGAACCCATCGTAGAGAAAGGAGAGCAGGAAATTAGCTCACAGCTCTTGTGAAAGAGAGAAGCCAACGTGATACCTATAATTAAAGCGGGTGTCAAGGAATGAAGTGCAAATTCCTCAGGGGGCATCTCACCGGGAGGGAAAGCAAGAGCCTGCTGGCTGACCCAAAAGTGGCAGCTCCTTCCTGGTAAGGGGCTGTGGAGGGGCCTGGGTCAAGTCCACGAGGACCAGGTGTGCACCCCCTGCTCCTGTCCCTGCTTACAGTAGGGGATGGGACATCTCCTGTCCCCATCCCCCTGCTCTGGCCAGAATCGAGTCATTGGCTGTGGGAACATGCAGGGATGTTGGATCTGCCCAGGGGAAAAAGCTCCTGGGAGCATGTGGTGCTCATCGGGGAGGTGAGGGGTCTGGGGGGAGGCAGCAGCAGAAAGCTCAGCGAAGGTGGATTTGGGGTGCTCGCTTTGTGAGTTGCAGGTGGGTGAGGACAGAGGCGGGTTGCAGAGGTGGCATCCGTATCAGTGGGGTGGCCTCAGCGGGGAGACCCTGGTCCTCACTGGAGTCGGAGGAGATGCTTGGGGACCCGTTGATGGCCTTGTTCCCCTAAAGTGCTTGTGTTGCCCCTGGTGTGCCTCTGAGGGGAAGGGAAACCAAGGCACAGTGATAACCTTGCATAGTTGTTTTGCATGAGCGCTGAGCACATGCATGGTGGCTCCAGGCTCTTGGCCTAGTCCCTTCTTTTCCAGCTGCTCCTACCTGCAGTCCCTGGACTGATTTCCTGGAGCACGCAGCCATCAATGGGGTACCCCAGGCTGGTCTCTGGTGCAACACCCCAGTTTGGTCTCAGTGGCTGCAAGCACCTTCCCAGCAAATGTCAAATCTGCTGAGCAGATGGAAAAAAAGAAAGAAAGAAAAAAAAAAAGTAAGGAGGGGGGCAAAAAAATCTACCCAACCCAATAATATGAGGAAGAAATGCTGGTGTGTCCTGGGTGGATTAGTCGAGACTCCTGACTGGATTCCTCCGAAGGGAGGTGCTCATGCTGGAAGCCGGCCACCAGCCGGGCCTGCTGCATTTTTCCTGGATTCTCTTACCATTTGGGGACTGAACTTTAGTCTGAAAAATACGTATTTTTAACTTGGTTGTGTCTGAAGCTTGTCTCGGCTTGGGGCTGCTCGGCTTTCTCCTGGCTCATCCCACAGCGAGGTGGATGTGCTGGGAGTGAGGGCTGGATCCTCCATCCCAGACTGGCCCAGGAGGAGGAAGTGAGACAAGGACAGGTTCATTCTGACGCAAAAAGTGGTTTCAGAAGGTGCCTCCTGCTCAGCCCCGTCACCTGAGATATATGGCAGGAGCGTGGAGCAGTGGCACTGTGGTAACAGGACGAAAGGATGGGGGGACATCAGCCAGAAAATGTTAAAGATGGGGTAAAAAAGGAAAAGGGATAAATATCTCAGGCTCGTAGCCTGGGGACTGGTGGACTGATGGACCCAGGTACGCAATTACCTTGGAAACAGCCATCAAAGTGCACGATGTTCCTGTCTCCAGGTGCTCGTTTCCCAGGCACAGGGCACAGGCACTGCTGGCCTCATGTGCCACCTGGGCTGGCTGATCGCCCGCCGGCACCGCACTCGGCTCTGGGAGCCCTGGCTGCTCCTGCCCCTGACTACGCCTGGCAGGGATGTAACCAGGGTAGGGATGAGGCCAGCAAGGTGCAATAGGTCCTTTGTTTATTGTAGGGTTGCTGGACACAACGTGGCTCTGCGGGGCTGCGAGTTCACTTCCCCCGCTCAGGGACGGAGCTTGCCCAAGCCAGCAGGACAATCCGGGCTATGTTTTTATAATTAAAACAAATAAAACAAACCCATGTGCAGCGTTATTTACAATACAAGCTTGGGAAGAGCTGAGCTGAATATTGTTTCCTTGCTGAATTTTTTTTCCCCTTTGTCACTCACACACGAGTTTGTTGTTGTTGGCTGCTCTGGATGCCGTGATCTTGTGTGCAGGACTGCTGCTGGGCTGCAGTGTGCTGCCCAGGGAGCTGGTGTGGGGTGGCTGGTGCTCAGTTCTGCTCTCTTTGCTGGTGCTGGTTTTGCTCCTGGAAAGCTGGTTGAGGAGGGTGGCAATGGTGGGGTGCTTCTGTGAGGGGGTGCTTCTGTGAGGAGATGCTTGTGGGCCTCGCTGCTGGCACGGCTCGGTTTTCCTGCAGAAGGCTGGCAGGTGATATTCCAGCAGTGACCAGCATGGCTTGATGGTTGTTGTCAGCTGCATCTGTCCCCCAGGGTCTGGCAGCATCACTCCAGCGTGGGGTCTGGCAGGATAGGCAGAGGTTGTGGTTTCTGGGAGGCAGCAGCTCTGGCTCCCAGCTCCGACCTGGTGCTTTAAGCAAACGTTTCCCTGCAGATGGAGTGTTGAGGTCTGGGATGTGGTGCTGGCTGCAGGGATGAAGCTGCAGCGGTTGGATGCTGCATCAACCAGGAAGAGTTAGTGCAGTCCCAGGTGGTGCTGGCTGCTCCCCCCACCCTGGGAGGGACACCGCTTATTTCAGAGGGGGGTTGGCTGCCAGTCAGTGCACACAGGGACAGGACGTGGCTGTCTGTGTTCACTGTGTTGGCAGCTTTTCACCTTGCTGCTTTCTCACAGCGCCAGCCTGGCTGGGGATGCTGTGGGGAGGGATGCATTCTGGATGCGGGACGTCATGGGGCGCAGGGGGAACGTGCACTCCTCCCCTCACTGACACATTCATATGGGGAGCATATGGCAGGTAATCCAGTGCCAGATGGGTATTTGCTTCCATTTCCCCAGCCCCCCGTGGACCCATGCAGCTCCCGCGCGTGCAGCCGGGCAGCGCTCCGCAGTATGGCCAGACCCCCGCGGGGACAGCCCCAAGACCTCCCTGGGGAGCATGGTGTGGGAGGTGCTGGTGGCACGACTCGTCAGCCTTGTGCAGCCGTGCAGAAACTCCCCGCAGCGTGCGGGCAGTGCCGCTCGGGCACTGGTGCGGTGAGCTGTGCCAGGGCTCTGCACGCACGTAACTGGCTGAGCACGCCAGTCCCTGTCTAGCTGGGCATGGCTTAAAGCTGAGCTTAGGAGGTCAAAATCTAGCTAATGAGTTAACGGCAATTAATTAACTCCAGGGCATTTTACAAATATGAAGTGATTGCTTTGCTGAGAGGGAGGTCCCTACAGTTACCCCACCTTGCACACTGAGGCGCGGAGGAGCCGTGCACCCGCAGTCGAGGTGCGTTAGCATCAGGGCCATGACTGAAGCCGGGGGCTAATTCTCCTCCTGCTGATGTGGTGAATGGTCACATGGGATTTCAAGCATGGCAGGGTCAGATCCCACAGAGGCTCCCGTCCACTGGACCCCATGGACTTCAGAGCCAGAGCATCTCTCTGCCAGCTCCGTCATCGCGTGCATCGTGGCGGGGAGGCAGCTGTAACCATGATGATCTCGGTAACTGCCACCCACACGGGCAGTCTTGCACCCGTTGGCTTTTTACTGTGGTCCCCAGGAGCAGTGTCAGCTGAGCAGCAGCCATGGTGTGCTTACCTTGGTGGTGGTTTTTGCAGGGGGAGAGAGGGCCCTTCCTAGGGCTTGGGCTTCTCGCTGGCTGCAAGGGGGTGGGCAGTGGGATTTGTACAGTTACAGCTGGTTTTAAATCCCTCTGGGTGGAATGGTTTGGCCCTTAGGACCTTAATGTTTGTTTGCTTTTTTTCTGGTGGCCCGAGAAGTTCACAGCAATGCTGCAAATGGCAACTTATTTTGTTGGCTGCTTGAGGAGGGAAGGGATTAAATCTCAGAGGCCCATTGTGCGAGTAGAGCTAATTTTAGGCCTCTGTTCTTAAAATAGAAGAAAGGAAAGGGGAAAAAAAATAATTAATTAGGCTTTTTTTCCCCTGGGCTGAGGGAAAACAGTCTGCCGGCGTTGGCTGACCACCTGTGAGGTGGCCCCAAGGAAGAGACGTGGCTGCTGCTGGCCAAAGTCAACATGGGAGGTGTCCAGGGCTGTTTCTGGCTGGCACTGGCTGCCTCCCGGAAAGGGAACAGTAGAGAGTGGTGTGGGGACGAGGCAAGGCTAAACCTCCCAGGTCTGATGGCAGCCAGCGATGCTGTGGGGATAGGGGAGGTTGTGGTGCTTGGCTGTGCTGGGGGTGCGCTGAGCAAGCGGCTGGTTGCAGGAACACACCGCGATGGCTCAGGGCTGGTCCGGCTCCTGCTGCGGCATGGATCCCAGACAGGTTAGGTGGGTCTCATGTCTGTAGACCCCTGTGGCTGTGACACTGTGCACAGGAGGAGACCTGGGTTCTCCCTTGGCATTCTTCCCCCCCCTCCCCACCTCCTCACCCCAGTATTAAAAAGGCAACAGAAAAGCATCCCTGTATTGGGCTGGCTCTGCGGAGGCTGGATCCCATTTTGTGGCAGGGCTAGTCATCCTGTGAGCAAATATTCTGGCTATATTAAAATGCTTGGGATTTTCTAGTGAGTTGAAGCTCTCCAAGCAGTGCCAAGAACAATTCAGCAGCCTCCAAAAACAGCTTTCCCTGAGGATTATTTGTTCCTCTTGCCAGAAGGATTGATGAGAACTGGTAGATTCAGGTGACTCAGCCCAGCGTGACCTGATGGTCTCGTCCCAGGCAGGCTGGCCACTCGCTCCTGCTGCTGAGCAGGAACCGTGCCATGCTCTGGGGTCTCCGCTCTCCGTGCAGCCCCAGGAGGAACCTCAGAGGATGCCGGCAGCTTGCAGGACATCTCCAAAGCATCCTGCAACCTTGTCAGCACTTCGTAATCTTCTTTCTCCCTTCTCCCCAAGAAAGATATTGCAAAGGTGTTGACAAACTCAGAGGATGCTGCAGCTGAGCTGGTGTGTGAGGTCACCAGGAGCCATGCATGGGAGCTGTGCGCAGTTGGCTTGGTTCCTGTGTTGTCCCCCTCCCAACCCTGAGCACCCACCAAACCCTCCTGCTGTTGCTAGAGCGTCTCCTGACCTACAGGAGCCTGGCTGGCTTGGCGGGGGTAAAGACCTGCTCCAAAGGACAGAGCAGGGATAATTCTGGCTGTTACCTCATTAACAAAACCTAGGAACACTGTGAGCTGCCTTTTAAACTTCCAGGAGTCACAGAAACACCAGGCAGGCGTTTAGGCAGTGGGAACTTCAGTCTCTTGGAGTTCTTGGAGGAAAACAATATATGCATGAGGCTGTTTTCTTTTTGGTTGAAACCTCTTTTGTGATCCCCCTGTTTTGGGTAGTTCTCCAGCTTTGAGTGGCTCATGCAGTAGGTGGATGTCTGTGCTTGGAGATGTTTCTCCATATGCTTCCCATAGCTCCGCTCACAGGTTTTGCACATGGGATGGAAGAGAGAGGTAGGCTGCTTTAATATCATATGATAATATGAAATTAGCTTCACTTTACATAAACTGAAGACACCTGAGCACTCTTAGGTCTGAGTAGGGTGTGCTGGGGCTGCAGGGGAGGTCTCTGTCCCTCTTCCACTCTGCCCAGGGTGGGGGAGCAGAGACCCCAGGGCTGGGTGGGAGCAGGAGCACAAGTCTCCCTGGGCATGCCTGGCTATTTTCTCCTGTAATCCTTTGCCTGGAGAGTGTGAATTCCAACTCGTGGTGGGAATTTAGGTCAAAGGTGCTTTTAGTTCAGAGGAATATGTTCAAATGAAGGCATTTAGTGTTTGCATGGGTTTTGGCTTTGTTTTTTAAAGGGGCTTGCGTAGGCAGGGCTGCAAGAAGAGCTGGGTAGATAGATGGTCAGATCCTGACCATCCTTAAAACAGGACAGTGTTGCCTCTGTCTGGCATGGCTGGGATTTCAGCTGGAAAGGTCAGAATTGGTCTTCAGCTGGGAATGACTGGTTTCTGACCCTGTGGGGAAGGGAGAAGTGTGAGCACAGCCCCAGAGCCCCAGCAGCCTGTGGCGTCCCCACCCTGGGGGTGTTGGCTCCAGGACTTTCCTGGTCTGGGGGTTGGAGGAATTAAAATCTTAACCCTTGGGAAAAAGGACACAGTCCTGCTGGTTGTGAGCTGGGAGGTTTCCTCCATTGTCCCCATGGGCCTGGGAAGTGGGGAAGTTGTTCCTGCTCCTCCATTGCCCTAGCTCTGCTGTGAAGACCTGGCAGGGTGCTCCCCCACCCTCTTGTCACCCATGCTCCCTGTGTGATCCCATAGGATGTCCTTCTAGTCCCTCTTGAGCCCTGGCTGCCCTTGGATCAGTGGGTGGACACGATGAGGTGGTGGGTGCTGAGCCCATTGTAGGGTGGATGCTCCAGCCCATAAGCTCCTGGAGTGGAGGGCAGGGATGGATTTGTGATTGGAAAACCAGCTGCTGCGTGCTCCTCCGCACCTCTCTTAGCGGGGCTTGTTTCGTGACACCCCCTTGCTTTTATGCTGCTCCAGTGAACCAGCCATGACTGTAATTTCCAGCCAGCGTGGGCTTCTGGTCCCTTCTGCAGCTGCTCCATCACCGCGCTTGAGGCAGCATCGTGCTGGTTGCGCGCTCGGCTGGCACAAACCGCCGCAGCGAAGAGGAGGCGCAGGGAAATCCGGCTTTCCGCTAGCGGCAGGCTTGAGGAGCGGGGAGGAGAGCAGTAATTAGGTTTGTGGTTAAGCGCCTCATCCGCTGGGACCTCTTCACTGAGAGTAGATCACCGTAGTTGTGCCAAAAAATCAGCTATCACCATGCCGCAGCGTTAATCTGCTCCATCTCTGCAGGAGAGGAACATCCCAGCAGCTGTGGTCCTTCCCGTAGTGGGGAATACTCCGGGGCAGCTGGTGGCTCTGCTCGGTGTCACCCCTTTGAAAGCATCGGAGCTTTGTGGAGCGGAGAGGAAAACATCCCTCTGCTACTCAGAGCTCCGGGCTGGCTAATAATAACCTTCCCCCGGGCCGCCGGGAGCATTCATTCATGAATGTTTGCAAAGTGCCTTCAGGTCACGGAGGCAGGCACTGAGCGTGGGCTCGCGCCCTGGGAGCCTGAGTGCTGCTTGTTTGGGGAGTGTATCCCATGGGGATGGCACCCACTTGGGTCATAAGGGGACCGAGTCTGCTCACCACCCATCATGCTGGATCCCAGTGCTGTCCTGTGTGAAACCAGCCCGCTGGTGGGTGAGAGCAGGGGAAGAAGGGGCAGGTGTGTGTCAGTTTTCTTTTTGCTGCAAATAGCCTAAAATAAAGCATCTTTTTATGAAGAAATACGTTAGATGTCATCTGCTGTCTCAGCCGAGCTAGTGCAGCCTCTTAAAAACTGTTTTCATCCCTGACATTAATGCAAGGTCTAGAATAAGAGCTGCAATTTCCAGATACTTTTGCTATTAGTGATAGGCAGGAGTTAACCATTCAGGCTGAAATTAATTGTGCTGCGCTGTGGTGTTTTTTGTGGGTTTGTTTTTTTTCTTTTTTCTTTTTTATTATTGATGCATAATGTATTATGAGAAAAAGTGAAAAAATAATTAAAGTCTGAAGAGCGCTGCACGGATTCATTCATTATGAAATCTGGGTCAGCAGCCGGCGAAGGAAAACAAGGAGGGGGGGTGCTGCTGGAGTGGAAAAACAGGACTTCAGAAGCGCTGCAGGCATCGGAGGAATTCGCAAAAGGCCCTTTTCAGGCAGCCTGGGAAATCATAGAATCATAGAAGACTGGTCTGGGTTGGGAGGAACCCCAAGGATCACATAGTTCCAACCCCCCTGCCACAGGCAGGGCCACCAACCTCCAGGCCTGGAGCTACACAAGGTTGCCCATGGCCCCATCCAACCTGGCCTTGAACACCTCCAGGGATGGGGCACCCACCACCTCTCTGGGCACCTGAAGTTGCATTGCAGCCACCCCCGAGGAGGGGCATGCCTCGGTGGGATGATGTGCAGGGACGTGGCGGGACAAGCATGGCTCCGTACCTCATCTGAGAGGGGGTTCCCTGTCCCATCTCCTCTGGAGGGGCAGGCGCTGCTGTCCCGAGCCAGCAGATCTGCACCAAGGAGATGGTGGGCAGAGCCCGGAGAGGTTGAGAGGGCTGTGCTGGGTGTTTGGGAAGCTGTGGCTCAACAGTGGTCTGTTTCCAGAAGGGTCCTGTGCCGTGAGCATCTCCATGCCACGGGGTGATGCTCCAGGCACACTGAGCCTAGCAGGGGGGCTGGCTGCAGGGCTGGGCATTGTGGACTGGCAGAAATGAGGTGGTGGCTGTGCCCAGCTTGCTGCCCACTTTGCCATGGGGCCAGCAGCTTGCACCAAGTGGGGTGCTATTTTTCTGTGGCAGGGTGTGGGTCTCCAAGCAGTGGAGTTCTGAGAGTTCCTGCAATGGGTTTGGGAGCAGCAGTGGGGATGGGAGCTCGGGTGCTGTGGAGGTACAGGCACCGCTCGCCCTTCCTGCGCAGCCATGGGCAAGGCGCTTGGATTTTGGTCCTTGTCTAGGACGCAGCTAATTGAATTGCAAAGAGTGTGGCTGAAACTTGGAGTCTTCCCTGTTGGCAGGAAGTGCAGAGGTTTCAAACCGTGCTTTTGTCCTGATTCGGGACAAAAAAATACAGCACACTTGGAATTTAATCACAAAGTGGAAATTCCCCTCCTTCCTCTTGCTCCATCCACAGGAAATACGGTCCAAATTGATCGGACTCAGCAAACAATCAGCATTCATTCTTGGGAAATACTTCCACTGCAGGAGCGTTCATCCTTGAGAAATAACTTTCTATCCCAGTCAGATAGAGTGCTTTTCAGAGCAAGGACTCTCCATCACAGTCCCCAGCAGAATGGAGACGGTGATCCCAGTGGGAGCTTATGGGCTTTTCCTTAAGGCAAACACTGCTTCCAGCAGTGATGGGAGAACCTTCCTCCTGTTTTACCCCACTAAATAGCACCATAAGCATCCATGCATGCACTGCAAAGCTGCATTCGCTGTGGTCTCGCTGGTGTGCACGCAGGTTTTTTTTATCCTTCTCCAGAGATAGGTTTCCTGCTCTCTGGCGGATCTACTTGTATCATGTGGAGGCCATAAATAAATTGATGTTGAATTTAGATGCTTGTGTTGTAGCAGCAAGGATGATATAATCTTGCGTGCAGCAGACGTGGCAGAATGAGATGTGTTTAAGGATGGATATAAATGTGTATTGATTGCCCGGCTGCTGCAGTTGCGGAGGGATCTGCCTTTCCCTCCCAATGAACTTCCCAGGGCAGCTTCGTGTGAGGATGTTGCACAAGCAGGGAGGATCTCTCGCTGCGGAGAAAAGAGGGGAAGTGGGGTCCATCCAGGGTCTGAATCAGTGGGGCTGCCTGTGGCATACATTAGTGTGTCCAAGGATGCTCTGTGCCGGGGCTCTGCTGCTGGTAGCCTTTGTGGTCCTCCTTCCCCAGGTAGTGGCATCGCCGCCGGCTGCTGCGCTTTCTGTTGAGGTATCTGGTTTCTCTCCTGCAAAGACAGGCCTGATTTATTTCCAGGCTCTGCAAAAGAGATGCTTTGGCGTGGGGAGCGCTGGGAAGAAACGGTTAAACCGGAGATGCCGGGATGTTTTCCCACACGGTGAATGGTGGGGGAACACAGAACATGTATTGAATCGGAGGGAAGTAATAACGCTTCTAATTTTCCTGTGTGATTTAATAAAAATGTAAATTGACTTCGGGTGGATGACTCACTATGGAGGGTGGTGTCGATCAAGATTAATTGGTGGCTGCGTGAAACCAGTTGGGCTTTGTTCCTTCCCCTCAAAGGCAACTGGAATGGCTCTGTGGAGATGGTGAGGCGGTGGCCTGGCCCCAGATACCCCTGCCAGATACCTGCTGAGCCCCTTGGCCTGTTTAGCTTCAGCTTTTTGGGGCAGGGCAAGGGGTGGTGCCAGGTGGGTAGTGCCTTGTGGCTTTATCCAGTGTTGGTGGCTGTCTCCCAGTGGGAAGCCAACCCCTGAGCATGGTCCTGGTGGGGAGGCACTTCTCGTATCTCTCCCTGGGGATCACGGCTGTGAGAGCTTGGGGCAGGATTTGGCCCCATAGCAGGAGGGTCTTTCATCTGCCTGCTGCTGCTGGGGTGAGGGAAAGCGTGCCAGGACGCTGCACTCTGACCCGGGTTCAGCTCTGGACACTAATGGATTACAAATAACAATAATAAATTACAGGAGATGGGATAATCTACCTACTGTAATGTTGTATTACCATGACTGTTAGTTATATATTAATGTATAATTGTATTACATTAGCTACATATGCATAAACCTCATGCTTCAGGGCCTCAGCCAGCCTTTAACTCTCTGTGGTTCACAAAGAAACTTCAGCCAGGGCTGGTTATCACACACACCACCGCTGGCATTGGGGTTACCCTCTGCCAAGGCATCTCCTGGGTTCTGACATCTGACGAGATGAAAGCATTGTGCCGTGCTGCCCAGCCCTCCTGGGGTACCTACATCCCCACCTCCCCAAAACATGGATGGAGAGATAAGGTCCTGAGAGCAGGAGCAGGGATGCAAAGGGCGCTAGCTGGAAGGGATCTGGGTATTTTGCAACAGCAGGTCAGGGGGAAGGGGGAATAAAGCCCCTTTAACCCCCTTTCATCCCTTCAGCTTCACACCTGAGTGGCACAATGTGGGGGCTGTGGAGTGCGGTGCTGTGATTGCTCCCCAGCAGATACTTGGCATGACCAAGACCCAATTCTGTCGGAAGTAATGAAGTTGGAGCCCTTCCCTTCAGTTATTTTTAATGTGCTGAACCCTGCCATGGTTCTGCTCCGACTCGGGTAAATCTGAGCGAGCTGCCTTTGATTTGCAGAGCCTCCCCCTGCGCTGCCAGATTGTCTTGGGGTAAAGGACTGAGGTTGTGAGGCTGGATGGACTCTGCTGGGGTTGGTTTTGGGCTCTCCCAGGTCTTGGTGGGGTGGGTGCAGATGCTTTCCCCAGTGCTGTGGGTGGGATTGAAGGTCTGGGGATCTGGATGGCTGCCTGCACTGGGGCTGATGCATGGGATGGCTGGGGACAAGGAGCTTTGCCCTGCTGGAGGGTATTTCAAGCTGAGGAGGATGGTGTAGGGGCTCTGTCCTTGCCCTGCCAGGGGAGAGCCTGGCTTTGGGGTGTTTTCACCGGCCCCATCCTCTGCCAAGCAGTGCCTGTGGGCTGCTAGCTTGTGAGGCAGGCAGTGTGGTGTTGGGAAGGATGAGATATTGGAATTCCTGCCCTGCTCCCCTCCCTGTCTGGGTACAGCTCTCCTCATCCTGCCTTCATTTTTTTGATGCTGCTCTCCCCTCTTCTGAGAGCACGAGAAGCAGAGGCAGGAAACGCAGCCCGCTGCCAGATGGTTAGAAATGTAGCATCTGTAATACTTTATCAGAAGAAATTACAGCTGAATCGCTCTCCCTGATTAAACAGCCTGTCCAGATCCTCTGTGAGCCAGCTGGACAGTCTCACGCTCTTGCGACAGGAGGGGAGGCACCGGGAGCTGGGGACATGGGGTGGAGAGTGGCAGAGGGATGCTTGGATGGAGAAGGGGTCAAACTGAACCCTCCCACAGCGGGGTGTGCATCCCTTGGGAATGCCCTCAGCTCGCTGGGCACGTCCTGCTTGGTGCCAGCTCCTGCCCTTTGCTTTCCCGTGAGTAGGCATGGGGTATGGAGGTGAGAATCCATTCCTGGGAGAGCAAGGGAGAAGGGGGTGCAGAGGAGTTGATGTTCTTCATCTCCTGTTATTTCTTTAAATCTTTTCCCCTGTAAAAAACCTAAACCAGAGATGCCGAGTCACCCTGCGGGCTGATGGCATTTTGCTTTTGGAAGCTGTTGTTGTGAAGAGCGTGAGTGACACAGTGGACACCCGTGATGGAGGCAGGGGAGGGGGCTACCATCACCCCCAGCCTCCCAGCTCACCCTGACCCACTGAGCCCTAAAAGTACTGGCAAAAAACAAGAGGCATGCAGCGATGTGTGGCAAGAAGGGAAACTGAGGCCGGGTGGTGGTGGATTGTCTCTTAAGATATGAAAAACCATCTGGATAGTTAACGGAGAGGCAGATCCAGAGTTTAGGCCTCTGAGCAACCTGTCCTCTGGCTCACCCTGCCCTCATGCTTGTACTGAGCGCGGTGGCCAAAGCACGGTGCTACCGGTTTCAATGGACTTGGCGTACGGACGGCTTTTCGATGAGTTCACTCTGGCTGGTGAAACGCAGGCGTGGACTAGTGCCACTAATGCTGGTGGAAAAATCTCTTGCTGGCATGAGCAGGGACCGGCTCCCTGAGCTGCTGCGTGCTGGGGGGCGAGTGGCTGTGCAGGGCAAGGGCACAAGGGACACACTCCTTTCCAGAGGATTTGGCATTTAGGTGGATTAAGTAATTTTCTTCTCTGATTTTCTGCCCTGGTAATTGAAGGGGTGAGCAGATTTTTATTTTTTTTTCCCTAAATGGAAAACAGGAGGAATCTGTGCTTTTAAATGCGTGGAATTAGCTGTAGGCTGTAGGAGGTTTGTGTATGAAACACCTCAGATAGCAGGAGAGAGGTGTTGAGCATCTCCATGGGAGAGGGGGAGGTCTGGAGTCTGAACATGGCCTGACATGGATGCTTTTGGCTGGTGCTGCATCCCTGTGCCACATCCTTGTGCCTCATCCCTGTGCCTCCTCATGGAGCATTATAGGGACCATCCAGCTGGCAATGCCACCCACTGTGGGCACAGAGGTGCTCAGCCCTGGGCATCCCTAGACCCTGGTAGGCAAGAAATGCCTGGCCCAAGGAAGGGACCAAAAAGCACATTTTCCCACTCAAACCCTGTGTCATCTAGCCAAAAGGATGTAGTCAGAGCAGTGACTTGAGTGGGGCTGAGGGTCTCAGTGCAGCTCCCAGGTCTTGGGAAGGGTTGTGTCCGGGTGTCCTGCATGGAGGAGGATGGAGAAGCAGCTTCCCTGGGTGGTGAAGCCTTCCTCCCGCAGCAACCTCACGGGGGACTGGGCTGGAGGAGGGGAACCGTACACCTGGAGAAACATTATCCCTTTCCCTGTCCGTAAATATTTCATGAGGGGATTAAAAATTTAAGCCAAAATGAGCCCTGCCATCAGAAGAAACCGGCTCGGTTTCAAGTTCTGTTTAAGTATTTTTCTTTATAATGTAGCTGTGTCAATTAGAAAATGACATTGCTATTTAAAATGCTGTTCCGTAGCCCTCTTTAATTAAGGCAGCGATATAATACCAATCTGCTCTCATTAATGAATTTTTAACAATCAAAATGAGAGCTGAATGACGCACGGTTGGATTTGCAGCGCGGGTGTTTTCTCCCGGTGCCTCCGACGGCAGAGTTAAAGGAGCAGCAGCTGCTGCGGGAGGAAGGCTGCTCTTCCTCAGGCAGGCTTGGTACGGGGCTGAGAGCCAGGAGAAGCATCTCACATACCATGAGGTGGGAATCGAGGGGCTTCAGCCTTCCACAGGCATCTCAGAGCCACCCCAGGGGGCAAAGATCCTTCTAAGGCTGACGGGCGGCTTTGTGCCGCTTGCGTGGGAGCACCATGGGGAAGCACAGACACGCGCCGACGTCTTGCAGAGAGCCGGAGCTTGATCCCGCTTTACACCTCATCCCGCCCCGCCAAGCAATCTGGCTGAAATGAGGGATGCGAGCGGGGTTGGGAGCCACTTCAGGGTTGTGTCCTGCCTGTTGCAGTGTGTCCCCGCTGCTCAGGCTCACCTGCTGTCCTTGGAGCATCCCCTGGCCCCATTTGCCCCCGAGATCCCACAATGCACTGCAGGATGCAGTGCTGGGGTGCATGGCTTTCCGACCCAAAATAAATCCCGAATTGCAGCCCTCTTGCCCACAAAGCATTTCTTTCTCTGTTTTGACAAGGCAGGGCCGATTCAAAGATGCTCTCTCGCCACAGTCCGTGCTAATTGTCTTCCATTGTTTGAGCAGGAAGCGTTTTTTTCCGTGGTGGTTATTATCTGCGATTGCTGGAGGAGCTCTCTCCCCTCTGGTTCTTCCTTCGAGGAGGCAAAACAAAAACAGGAATTTCTCTGAATAATAAAAAAATTAGCCAGGCGTGAAAAGCCTAAGTGCAATCATTTCCGAGGCCTGTTTTGATTCGAGTTGATATGAATTGTCTGCGCCCTTATCCTTCCTCCCCCTTTCCTCTGCCAGCACCCACTCCTTGCTCTGCCCTTTCCCCGTCAAACGAATTTGGTGTTTCACAAGGACTACATCGTGCAGCATCCCTGGTGTCCCTGCTCTCAGAGCAGAGCAGTTGTGGTCTGGGGAGCAGCATCTCTCCTGCATCCCTGTGTGGATTCAGCCCCAGTGATGGGGTGCAGGTGGAATATGGGGCAAGGGGGGGCTGCACATCCCTTCCTTTTCTTGATGTGCCCCTGTTTTCTGGGAGCGGGGATGATGTCGGAGCTGTCCCAGTGGTCCAGTGATGCTCGTGGGGAGGACCTGGTTCCTGGCTGAGCCACACGTGTGGCAAAGTGCAATAATGGCACAAGTTTGGCTTTAAAACAGTTTTGTGTTAAGCTGAAGCACCCAGACCAGGGGGAGAGGACAGGAATCCCCTCCCACCTCCCTTCCCTGCAAGAGGTCAGGCAAAGTGGGTTGAGGTTTCCTGGCTGGGATTTTGTTGCCATAGGGAAGAGAATTGAAACCTGGAAACCATCTTGTGGGTGAAGGGGGGAGAAGTGTTAATGTCTAGGGAAACAGAGAGAAAATAGCAGCGGCAGCAGCGTGCTGCCGTCCAAGGCCTGGTGTGAGTCGGTGCAAATCCTCCCAGCAGATGGGAAAGGGCGACGTGGTCATGTTTGCCCTTCCTGGCATATATGTGCGCCGGCACCGCCGGCACCCCGGGCTGCTGGCCAGCACAGGCAGCAGAGAGTGGGGCAGCCGTCCCGGGAGCTCCTGTGCTCTGTTCCCTTCTTCCAGGACCAGGAGGGAGAAGGATGTATTCATAGTAAAAACAAAACACCCCCCCCCAAATGAAAAATAAAAGAAGGAATGTATTCTCTGATGATTTCAAGAGGAGGAGAGAGAAGCAAAGTCAGCTTTGAGCTTTTGCCCAGGAATAGCCAGAGATCTGCTCAGAGGCTTACATCCCACTGGCGATAATTTTGGAGCTGAATCATCTGCGTTTTTGCCGCTCTTGAGACAGCGTCAGGAATAAGCATCCCCAGGGTGTCACAGGCACATTTGTGAGTGTTGACAGTGGACCTGATTAAGAAAAACATCCCAAATGACATCCAGTGCCGACATCCTTGAAGTGTGGACTCTTGTTGCTCATCTCTGATTCAGGCAGCTTGGCGGGAAGCACGTGGCCATGGTTGTTTTTGCAGACAGAGGGAGGGTTGTGGCAGGTGAGCGTGTTCCTCACCTGTGATCTCTGTGGCTGGCTGCAGTGGGCAGCAGCACTGTGTGCTCCATGCGGGGATGTGTCTGTGAGCCGTGTAGAGATGTTGGATGGGGGTCTACCCTTTCTCAGGGTCTGCCACTGCCCTGGCTCCTTTGTCAGGCACAGCTGAGCTCGTGCTGCTGGGCAGGGTGGGGGGCACCGGCTGCTCCTGGTGTCACATGTGCCTTGAGCCCGGGGCTTGGCTTGGCATCATTGTTTGTCACCCAAAGTGGCAGGATATACTCCACCGTGCACCTCCCAGCACAGGGTCCTGTGGGAGGCAGGAGGGGCAGGGTGTGAAGGGGATGCGCACCTGCCCCTGCTGATGGAGAAGCCAGAGCCAGCCCTGGTCCTCAGGATGATTAACCCCAGTCGGGATGATTAACACTGATGTGCAAATGGCCAAGGGAGGGAGATGGAGGAGTGGGGTGGGGTGGTCTGGAGGGGCTGTGCTTCAGCCTGTAAGTGGGGTGTCCCTGATCATGATGGGGCTGTCAGGGGCTTGTGTGGGTGCTGCTCTGGGTCCAGAGCAGTGCAGGGAGCAGGTGGAACATGCAGCCGGCTGCATCACCAGCCCCTCTGGCCACCATCAGCCCTGCTCAGGTGTTTGGTCAGTATGACCCCAAGCCAGCACAGGGGGAGGGTCAGGCGGCGGTCGCCCGAACCACAGCCGGTACCCCTACGGCCCCCCGCTGCCACCACAGCAGCGAGGGGCAGGTGTGCCCAGCCAGGGCTTTCCCTGCGGCGGCTGTTGGGAAGCAGCCATCAGAGCCGGTTAACATAAGCTTGCACAGAAGAGCCAGCACCCGGGTGGGATGCAGGGGTCTGACCTGCCTGGCAGCACCCATGGCAGCCCTGCTGAGCACCTGCCTGGAGATGGGGCAGCACAGGGCCAGCTTAACCCGTCCTTCGCCGGGCAGCGATGGCTGGCACCACGGCTGCTGCGTGTGTGTTTTGGGGGCGGTGCAGCCCTGCCAGCCCTTCGTGACTCATTGCTTGCATAAAAGATGAAGCAGGAGAAGGGGGGGGGATAGCTGTGCCTCTCCTCCGGGAGCTGAGCGGCTGCAAGGCCACAACGGCAGAGCCCTGGCTGCTCCCCAACAGGCGCGGGGACCAGATATCTCTGAGGACAGAAATGCCTTTTGTCACCCAGCCCAGTGCCAGACGTTGGCTCTAGGGCCTCCTCTGTCACATCGGGTACTTCCCAAGTGCCTCCGCAGCCTGTAATTGCTCCTGACCTGCAGCAAGGGGCTGCATATGCGTGGCTGCGGGGCCAGGAGCCTCAGACCATGCTGCTCCTGCATGTGGAGATGAAAAATCAGTTTGGAGGGCACCTGTGAGACCATGGATTGCTTCTTAAGGGGATTCTGGAGGTCAGCTCCTGGGGCTCGCCGGCATCAGAGGGACTCTGCAGTGCATGGCCCCATGGCAGCGGAGTGGTATTGGTGTCCCCAAGGTGCCACCACCAACCCTCGTGAGCGGGCAGGAAATACCCTGCTGTGTGTCACCCCAGTGCCAGGTCATTTCCCGTGTTGTGGGACACACCAGCTCATTGCTGGGATTGCCAGTGGGTTTGCAGGGAGCTGTGGGAACTTGCCCGTGCCAGGGGTTTCAGGTGGCTACAGCGTGGCTGCGGGGACAGAGGTACAACCCCTGCCCGATTTCTGTGCCTCACACAGACCTGTTTTCTCCCTCTCTCCCCATCACGGGAAGACAACTTTCCAATCTGGAGAGCCCCTTTCTCCCCTCTCAGGCTTCTTTACTGTCACCACAGCTCTCGTCCTGCAAGTGACAGTGGCACTTGGGGATCTTGGGAGGACCTTGCTTGGCTGGAGGAGCAAAGAGGAGCTGTACCTTGCATGGCCGGGCTTTCCTGCTGCTCTCCATCCTCCTACCCTGCCTCTGAGCCAGGCAGCCACGCATCCCTTAATGCATCACAGCTCCGTCTGCTGTTGTCCTGCTCCAACACCCCAGCTCCCGCTCCATCTTCTCACACCTGCTCTCTGCCCGGCCAGTGAGTTTCATTAACGTACTAATTAGGGTGTCTTCGCCATGTCCTTGAGTAGGCGGCTTGGCTCATTGGTGCTAATGGAGCTGCTGTCACAACAAACACTGCTGCATGTGTGCTGCTGAGCCCAGGCACTGCAGGGTCTCAGCTGAGCAGGACCAGTGTCCCTGGCACTCTCCCCAGCCCCCGTGGCATCCTCTGTCCCCCACATCCTCAGGGGGGCTGGAGCAGGGCCTGCACTTCATTGCCACATGGTCCTTACCACAACCCACCCAGCAGGACAGACACCACACTCCTGCTTTCACCCCTTATCTGTGGGTAGAGCTGAGGCAAAGGATGGATTTTAGTATGTTTTATATTATTTAATATATTTTACTAGTAAATTTTCTGGTAAGTGGTGCTTTGGAAGGTCAGGCACAGTTTGTCAAGTCTGGCTGGAGTCAGTGAATAGTTTGGTCTCCCAAAAGAGAACTGCAATATTTTTAATACTTCTTCCTTTTCTGATCAACCTTCCCCTTCAAAATACTATTTTCCTTGTAAAAATAGACCAGTGCTGGCCAAACAGCCCCCAGATGAGAGACTGCCGCTTGCTTTGAGCTCTCAAGAAGCTTTGCAGCTGGACAACAAAAGCAGTTTTCCTGCTTCTTTGGGCTCTTGAAAAAGCTGGAAGCTCAGGGCTTTGCTTTAACCCCATCCTTGCTGTGTGCTAGCCATTCCCAGCGCTCTTTGCCACCTCCAGGCAGTGCTGGGCAGAGATGCCGATGCCGTAGATTATGCCGTTTGCCGGCACTGCACTTTCTCTGGCTGAGCAGCGCGTTCCTGTGTTGTCATGAAGCAGAAGCCAGGATAATTAAATTGCCCTTTTCCCAGCAAAATGTTACTGTCTGTGTGCCGTGGCGGGCCTGGCAGCGGCCCGATGCCAGTCGCACATGCCTCGCTGCTGACGGAAGGTGTGAAAAGTGCTGGGGAGGAGACTGGGGTGGTGATTAAGGGGCTTTATATGGATCTTCGTCATCCCTTGGGAGGAGAGGCACAGCGGGCTGTGGGAGCTGGAGGCAGGCGATGCCATGGAGGGGTTTTGGGTGCCCCTGCCAATAATTCCCATCCTTTAAGCTGCTCGGGAGCAGCAGGGGCTGCACCAGGGCTCTGCGTGCAGATAATCAAGATATTCTTGTTGTTAAGCCTCTCAAGTGTTGCAGATCTTAAAAAGAGCTCCGGCTGTTGAGTCTGCCCACTGCCAGGGCGAAGGGGGCTGGGGCTGTCACGGTGTTATTGGGGCTGTCGGGGTGTTGTTGGGGCTGTTGGGGTGTTACCATCGGGGCTGAGGGCAGTGGGGCTGGCTGAACTGCAGTTTCCCCCAGCAGCAATATGTGGCTTAGGAAATGTGGGTGGCTGTGTGGAATGGATGTGTGCAGCTTTGGTGGCTGCTGGCACCCTCTGTCAGTGGAGAGGCTGGCAGGGAAACACTCCCTGTACAAGGAATCCGGCCTGGCATGGTGGGTGCCATTCCCAGGTCCCCTGGGAGCAGCAGGGCCCATCACCTCATCCTATCGCTGCCCGGCTTTCCTGTCAGCCCTGGTCCTCTTCTGGGATGGTGTGATGCTCCCTCCCTGGTACAGGATAGGGCTGGTGAATGAAACAGCTGCAGCAAGCTCAGAGCAACCTCACATAAAGGCAGAACGTTTGCTGTTTGTCACCCTTCCTCATCTGCTTTCTTCTCTCCTTCCCTCCTGCTCCAGCCTCTGCCACTCCAGGTCCTCAGATCCATCAGTGTTATTGCTTTGCCTCTAGCTATAACCCTGGTAGCTGACTTCCAAGAGCTGCCTCTCCCCGGCCGTTGTCACCCCTTCCCTTCCCTCCCCTGAAATATTAACGCCACAAATCACAAGCGACAGCCACTCGGCTGGAGCACACCGCCCCCCCCTCAACATCACTTGTGCTCCGGCCGGGAGGAGGTGTAGGAGGAGGGATGGACATGCTGCTCCTCAGGGGCTCTGTTCTGCTCCCAGGTGTACCCCCCTCTGTTTAGAGATGGTCCGGTGCAAGGGCAGAGCATCGAGGCTGGGGCTTGGACACGGACTGGGAAGGAGTCATGTCCTCTCAGGAACATGGGTGCACCTCAGCCTTTGCTGCATGGGGACTGTGGTGGGGAGCCAAGGCAAGGAACTTGCATTCCTCCTCTCGTGTGTGGTAGATGCCGCGTCCCTCACGCGAGGACAAGCGACGCCAGATGTGCAGGGGATTGCGAGTGGTGTTTTGGCACGTGTGAGTGCACGTACGCAGCCAGGGCCGTGGGCGCAGGGCGGGTGTGAGCATTGCATCCTCTCTGTGCAGACTGTGAGGGGAAAGAAGTGGGGGAGCAGAGGGGAGGCAGGGGCACGGTGCTGAGCTGGTTGAGGCTGCTTGCAGGCAGCACCAAGGGGTCCCGGACTTCTCACTGGGCTCTGCAGCACTGGCTTGTGCCATGGGGGGAAAGGGCAGTGCTGTAACATGGGTCCTCCTTTAGCAAGTGTTTGGATCTCTTAGGGTCCCTGCATGCCTCAGTTTCCCCCAGCAGTGAAAGAGGAGTGGGATGGATGGCTGTGGCTAGCTGGAAGGGGCATTGCCTGTGCTGGGTGCATCCCCATGTACTGAATCATCCCAAATAACACCCTGCTGTGGCAAACAGCATCTCTGTGCCTCCTGCTGCACCACGATCTTGCCAGTGCCCAAACTTCCCCTGGAGAGATGTGGGAGAGCAGGAGCCGACTGACCTCTTTGGCTTTCACAGTGGAAATGACAGTAGGGGAGGGGAGCAGTGGTACTGGAGATACTGGCAGTGCTGTTCAGGGTAAATACAGACGTGGGTTTGCTTTTCTCTCATGTTCTGCCAGCGATGCGTTCACAAGGCTTATTTGAACTCTGCTCAAACAGTCCCTCAGGGCAGACTTTGGGACAGGGGGATGCCCCAGTGCAGGGAGGCCGGGGTGTGGGCATGTGGTGGTTGATGCTGCCCCGAGGGCGGCCAGTGCTGCTGCTGGAGACGACCTTCCCTCTCCGCTGACCTTCATGCCCATCAGCATCAGCTCTGCTGCCTTTCGACATCTCAGGATGCCGGCGGTGGCGGCGGCTGGGGTGTGAGGCTGGGCTGGTGATCCCACTGGGGCATGAGGGGGCCTCGCCCGCCACAAGGGGTTTATGGGGCAGAGCCGGGGGGGAGGTGGGGTGGGTGCACTCGGCTGTATAATTCAAGGACTTTGGCTCACTAACAGAGGTTAAAAGGGGAGTGTTGGGAAAATCATTACTGGTAACCTTTGCTGGTGGCACAGCTCATTAGCCTCCCCCATGCCCCGCTGTCCTTCCCCAAACAGGGATGAGATCTCCCTGGGGAGGGTGGGCAGTCCCCTTCCAGAGTCTGCCAAGGAGCAGCCTGTTCCTGGTGTTCTACCCCTTACGGAGATGAAGATGTGACTGAGGAGGGTGGGAACACCCATGGGAGCAGTTCTTGGTGGCAGGTGCTGGTCGCCCTGGGGGAGGCTGCCGCTGCACCTCCCTGGTGATGGGGAGCAGTGTGCTGGGTTCGTGCATGGGGCAGGTTGTAGGTGTCTTGGGGCATGTGGGGTGGGATGGGCAGGGGTGGCTGGCAAGAGCTCGTCCCCCCTCTCTGAGACTGCTCCCTCGGGTCTCCACGCTGGCTCAGCTCCCAAGGGCTCCTGGGAGATGTTTTGGTGCAGTGAAAGCTTCAGCCCGTGTTCACCAAGGGGCTATTTTGGGAGACAGCAGGGGGTGGGGAGGATTTGCCTTCTTTAGTCTATTCCATCTTTACATTGTGCCATGATGGGGAACAGGCTGGGCACCTCCTGGGGGGGGAGTGCTGCAGAAATTCCCCCTCCCTTGGGAACACAGAGCTCTCAGCCAACACCCAGGTGTCAATGGAGGGGTTTTGTACCAGCGCACCACCAGCTGCTGATCTAGAAGGACCCCGAAGCATCCCTTGAGCTGAAGTATGACCCAGCCTCTTCATGGTTCCTCCATCCACCCTGTTCCCACAGAGCATTAGTAATACCTTAAGGAATCCAGCAGCAATCCAGCCACTCCAAGATCGGCCCCAGGGCTGCACCCAAGGCGTGTGGCACGACTGTGCCTCCCTGCACCCTGCCAGAAGCGGCAGACACCCCCATTTTTTGGGAAACAATATGCCAAGCTGCTGGACCGATGGATGCCTGAACTCCCCACCATCTGGATTACAAATGGGAATAGCTGTCAGCCCATTTGGGGTACCCTAATTCCCACGGGCTGTAAGCATGGAGGTATTTGCAGGGCTCCCAGATGAACACATTGATGCTTCACAGCTGCAGTCTCTGCCCCTGCCCCATGTTGCCTGTGCCTGCACGAGCCCTGTCCCTGCCCTTGCCCCCTGTGGCAGCCAAACTGAACCCCAGGGTGATGCTGCCAGAAATCCTCTTGGTTCCCTGTGGTTGTTCTGCTCCTGCCCCAAAGCCCATTGCAGCCCTGGAAGCTGCTTTCAGATGGTTCTGTCTGAGAAAAGAAAGTGTTGGAATACCCCAGGAAATGCTGTTTTTCCCAAGCTGCCTGCGCCCCAATTTTGGATGAGAGGACAGTTTTCTCATCCTGGGCTTCAGTTCTCTGAGGTTTGTTTCAGCCAGGAGCCAGACAAAGTTTGGGCACAAAATGGGTGCAGGTGGCCCTGAGGGAGCAGCTCAGCATAGCCACAGGTGCCACTGTGCCTGTGCCCCAGCACTGGCCCCCTCCTGGGTGCAGGGGCACTATAGGCTGAGTTTTGTTCTGCCAGCTGAACCTGGGGCTTGGGCACCAATGTGCCTGCTGCTGCAACCTGGGCGGGTGCCCAGGGGCGCAAAGAGGCAGATTTTGGCTAGTGGGGACTTAGTGGGTAATGTGCATGGTGATGGGTGCCCTGGTGAACACAGCATCCAGCTCAGGGTACCCAAGGGGCCCCCATGCTTGTCCCCTGTAGCCATCCCAGGGCTTCCCTTTGCAAAACCGACTGTGATCATGGGGTGGGTGGGGGATTTTTTGGCACACAAGCGCTGTTATCCCAGGGCATGGCTGTCTTGGAGGCAAATTATCCTGACTTAGGCCTCGTCCCTGGCTTTGGGTCCTTTTTTTCTCTCACAGCAAACATCCGCTTTACCCCGCTGCGAGTCCATTATTGCCAGCTTAACCCGACTCCCGTCAGGACCGGCTGTGCAAATACACAGGAGCAGCTCCACGCTGCACATCCCTGCGGGAGCACCGGCTGTGCGGGTGCCTCGTGCTCCTGTCCAGCAGCTTCCCAGGTTTGCTGCAGCTGGGCCAGCTCGGTGTGGTGGGGATTGTTACCCCACCCCCCCCTCCCCTTGCTCAGGGCATCCCAAGTAGCTCAGATTTTGTGTTATGTTACGCACTGTGTGTGCAGAGGCACAGCGGGTGTTTACATCCACTGCAGGATGGATGCAGAATGACAGAGTTTTTGGTGCTGGGGAGCTCTCTGGGTGGTGTGTACCCCAGCTGGCCTGATGGCAGCGTGGTGGAGGACCATGAAGCGGCTTGATGCGGTTACTTGGTGGGCTGCTTCCCAGGCACTGGTCTGGGCCATGTGGTGAGGTTTGGCAGAGTGGTGGGATGGAGTGGGCTCACTTGAGGGACTGGGTGCATTGTCCTGGGTTGCCTGGCAGATAAGAGGTGTTTGTCTGGAGGTTGGGGCTTTGCTCAAGCTGTGTGCCTCCTTGCCCGCTGCTCCCCGCCCACCCTCTCTGAATGGGGTAGAGGGGTTTCTGTGGTGACACCCTCCCGCCATTGCTCCCACCCTCCTTTGTGGAAGCAGCACCCTTTCCAAAACCTTTCCATAGTACCTGCAGCTCCTTGCTGAGAGAGGGGCATGCAGGGGGTCTCACCTATGGTACCCTATGCCACATGCCTCCTGTAAAGCATCCTAACCAGGGAGCTGCAGCGGGACGGGAGCAGGTGAGTGCCTATCTATACTCAGTGCAGGGGCATCTCCTTGCTCCTTTTGACCTTGCCTCCTCCATTCCTGTGAGGATTCAGCGCTGCTTGGGGACGAAGAGCTCACAAGGCGAGACAGGCAGCACAGGCAGGGACCTGGGCCTGCCCTTCCTACTGCTCCGCTCGCCTGCCTGGTGCTGCACAGAGTACCTGGCAAGGGGTCCGAGGCCTCCCTGCTTCGACAAGGAGGAAAAAATAATAATCCCCAAGCCAAGAAACTGGGAACTGCTGGGAGGGTATTTATCATGGTGAAGAAAAAGGCTCTGTTCCCTGCCTCTGCGCAGCGGCTGTTTATCACACGCACAAGGGTATGGAGAAAATGTTCCATTTGTTGGGTACAGCCGTCAACCCACACAGCGTATAAATTAAGGGCTTTTACATGCAGAGTTCCTGAAATAAAACACACACACACACACACAAAAGAGAGAGGAGTTTTGTATCGGCCCCGGCGTGCTGCCTCTCCCTGGCTATCCCTGCGCCCCGGCCCCGGCCAGTGCTGGCTCCCGTTCAGGAATTCCACATTATCTCTGACCATTTCCAGCTTCCTCAGCAGGGAACAGCTCTGCTTCTGTCTTCCTGCAGCCACATCTGGAAAGTGTTACGCCAGGGTGTCAGCCGTCAGAGCTGGGCGGCTGGCATGCTTTCCCCCCTCCCCATTCCCTGGCGTGCTCGCTCCTGCTGCCCTGCTGCCCTGCCTGCTCGCTGCCTTGCCTCCTTTCCAAACTGCTTTACCAATTGCTTTCCAACTGTCTTCCTTGGAGGGACTGAGTTTTATCGGCCTTTCATTTTTGGGGTGGTTTGGGGAGGACTTTTATAGCTGCCATGGGGATGGCAGGTGGAGGTGGCTCTAGGGACCATGTGGGTTGGTCTGTGAAGGCAGGGATGCTCTGCTGTGGTCCTCTGCCTCTGCTGGGCGGCAGCCGGGAGAGATGTGATGTTAATCCTCCTCTTTGCTGGCTTTATGGGGACTTCTCACCAGCTCAGGGGAGTTTTCAGCTCCTGGCCCTGTTTCTAGGCTGGCAAAACCTGCATCTCCTGGCTTGCAGTGCAGTAGGGATGTAGCACCGCGCTTGATAAAGATGGGTTAAAGGAGGGAGTTTGGGAGGGGGCGAAAGGTGTGTTATTCCCTGAGTGCTGCTGGGAGGTGTGTGGAGATGTGCTCCCTGTGCCAAGAGCTGTGCTTGTGCTTCCTTGCCATGTCCATGGGCTTATCTCACTGGGGTTTCTCCATACGTAATGGGGGGACCTGGGGCATAAAGGCATTTGGCTGTCAGCATCTCAGTCCCCCAGGAGAAATCCCCACTGCATGTGGGGACACGTGGAGATGCTCAGCCAGACAATTGCAGCAGGGGGGATGATAAACGAAACGACTCCCTGCACATCCCGGTATTTTCAGGTTCCCTCCTTGGTGCAGCAGGTTCCTCGCATTAGCCTGGTCCCTCAGAGAGAAGGAAGGAGCTCTGCATCCAGACAGTGGTTCAGGGACTGATGTGCCCTTCATAGCTAAGGAGAAAGCTGGTGCTTTGTTTTTAAAACAGGGGTAATGACAGTGACCTGGGAGCTGGTTTGCGTGCCATAGCGATCAGTGTGTGTGATACACACAAGGGTCTTGAGCAGGGAGCGACAGTGGAAGTGGTTAAATGTGCCCTCACTTATCATCAGTGGGAATCAGACAGGGTTCCCTGCAGTTGACTTTTGGCTTTTTTTTTCTTTTTTTTTTTTTTTTTTTTCTTTTAAACTGGTAGTAGGCCTGCTGTTATGGGGCTTTAAAATTAAAGAAGAAGAAAAAAAAAGAATAGGAAAACAGGCCTTGGTTTTATAGACCCTACAGATGCATCCGGCACCAAACTGATCCCAGATGCAGCTCCACTGTCAATAGCGTTACACGAGGGATCAATCCCCTTCATTGTTTTATGTGGCCTCTACAGCATCATCAGCTAATTAAAGCTAATGGGTCCCAGAGCAGCACTGACAGCATCTGATCCTATCAGCCCATGAAGCTGTTTTAGCCTGACGGGCTGCTCCGGAGCTGGATCCTGCACTCCAGACCCTGGCGAAAGCCTGTATTGACTTGGGGGATCAGGCTGCAGATCAATGGGAGCTGTTGTTAAACAAACATTGCAGGATTAATGTCAGCTCTGCAGGGGGAGGAGGTTGATGGCTGCTAATTCGAAGAGGGTGGGAGGGAGGAAGGGGACACGGTGACAGCGGTGAGGGGGGATGGAGAGGGAGAGGCTGAGCTCTTAAAATGCTCCCTGTGTCTGTGGCAGTGTCCGAGCGATTCCCAATCTTGGATTTACTGTCACCCAGGAGCCCAGCAGCATCCTCAGGAGCACTTGAGGTGTCTAAATCCTTTTGTCTGTGCCTCAAGGGAGGCGAGGTGGCCTTGGGCTGTCCCCACAGGGGACAGGGACCCCTGCACCCCTTCTGCATGCTGACTTTGGTCTGAGTCTCTCCCCCATTGTGACGGAATGCTAAATCTCTGGTTCATGCTTTCCTTTTCCCTGTGGCTCTCATTTGTCAGCTGGGGCTTGGGGATGCCCAGGGTGCAGGTTGGGGAGGTTTCCGTTCCCATGGACCAACTGACCTGCACTGCAGCTAGCTTGGTTTGGACTTTTTCCCTCTGTTCCCCCCCTCCCATTTCAGTGTTGCCACAGAGGATGAGATGAGATGAGATGAGATGGAATGGGGAGGGTGAAATGGGATGGAGAGGCTGGCAGACAAACCCATCACTTGGTCCTGTACTGCTGCACAGCAGGCAGGACAAGGAAACTCTCTTTTCAAGACTATTTCTTAGCTCTAGCCCACTTTTACTGCAGGATGATCTGTCTCAGCAGGTGGCTTTTACTTCTGTTTGCTTGCAGAATTGGGTGGCGCGTTGCTGGGCAGGTAAATGCCTTCTTCCCCATCCTCTCAGCAACGTGGGCTGAGCTGCTGCCTGTCCATAGGTCTGTGCTTCCATTGCTGGGGTTGCATAGTCCCCACGAAATTGGGCTGGAAACCTGGGTCAGAAGCAGAAAGAGGACCCCTGGAGTCCCAGCTATCCTGCTGAATGAGGGTCCTTGTACTTAGTTGATAAATTAATTGGCAAATAGAGACTGGGTGGGTGAATGCAGCCCCGTTGGTTTAACAAGGACCTTGGGCTCTGCCCAGAGACTCAGCAAAATAAAAATGCCCTAAAATTAACTCTTTTCCTCCTGTCCCGGTGAGGCAGAGTCCAGCTGATGGAATCCTTAGGGTGTTGCAACCTCTGGCTCCCTTTGCAGCCCCAAACCCAGCCGGCAGCACTGGGAGGCAATTTCCAGCCTGGTGAAAGGAGAACCAGGGAGGAGGGACAGGCTCCTGGCACATCCCTGCCCTGTACAGCGAGTTGGTAATTAAATCCTGCAGCTTTTATATGAATTCCAGGGCATTTTCCTTGGGCTGGAGCCATCTGTGGTGTGCATCCTGCCCTCACTCACCTCTCCCCTTGGCTCTGTGCAGCTTAAGTTTTCCTTGCTTTGCTGTTGGGTGAACGTGGCGCTCCAGGGAGCAAAGAGCTGCGGTGGCTTGGTGCAGGGGTGCAGCCCTGCTCCATGCAGCTCCCTCCTGGTCTCCAGGACCTCATCCAGCACCAGCATCACCCTGCAGCCCGCCTCCAGGCTGCTTTCCCATAGCACAGAGCCTGCACGTGTTTGGATGGCTCCGCACCACCCTGGCCACTGCTAGCCTGGGCTTGTCAGCTGGAAGTACCGGCTAGTCGTGCCAACTGCCTGTCTGCTTCAGTGAGGCTCTTCCCTCCTGCAGCAGTATGGGATGAGCTCAGCTGGTAGGTTCCCTCTCACCAGGGCTGCAGGCTGGCCTCACAGGTCACTGCTGGGGGAACCAGTGTGATTTGCAGCTATTTCTGGCTTTCTTTTCCCAATTCTTAACAGATTTGGGGCTATGTTGGGACACAGAGCTCTCCCACCCCCTCCAAATTTAACCCACAGGTGGTTTTGCAGGTCCCAAGGCTTTAGGAAGGCATTGGCTGCACCTTCCCTTGTGCTTCTTGCTGCCCCATCTTCTTCCATGTCTCTCTCCATGAGGTGCACGGGAGTGCAGCAGTGTTCTGCCCTGGCCTGGACTGAGGTTCTCTTAGAGATGGATCCCCCTGGATTTGCATGAGGGGCTGGGTGTCCCCCTGTGCAGCTCTGGAGCCTGGGATCTGGGGTTGCATTTTCCAAAGCCAGGAAGTCCCATCTGCTGATGGGTTGTAGGTATCTCTTCAAGCCCCTGAGCTGGTGGTGGAGGATGCTCCGGTACTGGGAGTCTTTCCCTCCAAGGAGCTTTGACCAGGGGATGCCGAGGACACCAAGAATCCCAGGGTTCATCACAGGGGAGGTGATCTTGCCTGCAGTAGGTGGGCTGGGGAAGGTCTGTCCTTCGGGACTGGCCCTGGGCTTTGGACTTTGCCTTCCCCTCCATCTGTCCAAGACTTCACAGAGGGAAAAAGCCTCTGTGCTCAGAGCTCCCTCCCATCACTGTTTTTTCATCCCCTTGCATCTGTCTGTGCTGAGACATCTTTTAACCAGGCTGCTCCAGCTGAGGCAGGGGGAAGGTTTCCCAAGGTATGTGAACACCAAGCTCAAAGGAGGAGGCAGGAACGCTCCAGGAGCTGTTACCAGCTGACATCTGGGTGCTCAGCAGAGCTCCGGTGTCAGCGCAGCTGAAAGCAGAGGAGGCGGGAAGCCCCAGACACCTGCAATTTGGTTAATAAATATTTATTTAGAGGTGACAAATACTCTTCTGGATAAAGCCAGAGTTAGCAGAAGAAGGATTGTGAGGGAGTGACAGGGTGTGCTTTTTTTTTTGGAGGGTTTACCGTGCGGATGTTGAAACGAGCAGCTGATGAACCAAAGGATGTCGAAATCCTCATTCATTTCCTGACACAGACTGTGTGATGTCAGAGGACACAGGCAGATATCCCCCCCCCCTTGGCATGTGAGTGCCTGGCATGAGGCATCCCCCATCCTGTGGGGTCTGTGGTAATCCAGCTGGGGGTTACCCCCTGTCTCGTGGGTAGGATGCATTGAGAAGGGTTAGGAGCTGGGGAGAATGCAGTGACCCCGTGGTTGGTGTCTGGTATGCATGAGAAAAGTGCCCAAGTATGATTGTTCTCGTAAAAAGGAGAAGCAAAGAGGGATGGGAGGTGTAACAGTGGTGGGTGCCATCACCTCGCTGTGTCTCAGGGCTCCCATGGACAATTGCATGGTGCTTGGAGTGGGGACAGGGTGGATGTTCAAGGCTCTAAGCCCTATCCACCCTCCGCAAAGCTGGCCTGCTCCTCCTGGGGAAGTGGGAAAAGGGGTTTTGGTTTCTCCCCTTTTCCTTCCATGTGTTGTCTGGGGAGGGGAACCTGTCTGTGTTGGGACTCTGGGGACTTTTCGGGACTTTATGTAAGATCAGCATCCATCAGGGCTCGACTGAGCACTGGGGCTGCTGTGTGCCCATCTCCTGGGGGTCTGCTGACCCCTCCCTGCCTCATGGCAGGCTCTGCTCACCTTGGCCAGCCCCAGTGCTCAGCTCTTCCACCGCTCTCTTCTTCCTCAGAGTAAGCTGACATCTAAACACAGGGCCCATCATTGAGATTAAGGCACCACAACGCTGTATTTACCCCAGGGTGGGCTGGGGTCTGCTGGCTGCCACATCTGTTCCTGTCCCAAAGCTTCTGCTACTGCTTCTGCTTCTGCTGAGCCCCGTAACTGCAAACATGCCCTTGGTGGCTGCGAGGAGTGAGAGGACGAGCCAGGCAGTGCTGTGCTGGTGACTCAGTATCTTCTGGCTTTGGAGGAAGCGGCTGCTGGTGATGCTGATGTGCGTGGGCACATCCTGCAGCGGCTCAGCCCCATGCCACGCTGGAGCTGGAGCCCAGGATACTGTACAGCAGGGTGTGGGAGTCAAACCTGCCCAGTTTGTTGGAAGGCACGCTGGCCCAGCAGCCTGCCTGCAGCACCTCGGGAAGCTGGGGCCAGCGTGCTGCTCCTGAGCAGCTCTAGCTCGGGGCAGCCACCAGCACCAAGAACTTTTGGTCTCAGTTTTATTTATTCAGGGAGGATTTTTTTTGCAGGGTCCTTGCTGGGGCTGATGGCCATCCATTAGTGGGGTGCAGGCACCAGCCTTTTGGAGCTGAAGGCTTGATGCGAGCCCTCCCAGATTCTCTTGGCTCTGCAGATCCTGAGGCTGCCGTGAAGGGAGGAACTGCCTCTGCCCCACCGCCGCTTGCTTGTCCTTTCTGTGGCTGCACTGGGAACGGGTTCAGCAGAGTCAGACCTGAGGAAATGCTCAGCCATGGCGTCGGGGGGGAGGCTTTACCTCCCCAGGAGCAGCGTCACACAGGCAGGGAGCGAAGCTGCTGGGCCATGTGTGAGGAAGCACAGAGGGACTGTCCCAGGGGGAGGGGGTGGCAGTGGCAGAGCCGGCAGTGTCGGAGGTGGGGGAGGGAGCCTTGCAACCTGGGAGATTAATAATAGAAACGCTGGCATCCGTTTTAGATTAGCGAGAGAAAGCTCAGTACCCATCTCGCCCAGCATGTAACTTTAATGCCGAGATAATGAGCAATGATATTTATTTGTAAAAGATCTGGAGATATCGCTGCCCAGGGAGCAGCCAGGAGCTGTCAGAGCCCGCTCCATCCCCGTGGCGGCTGCTCTGAGCTGTAACCCAAGCGCTCTCCTCCGACCAGCTCACTTTTCACGCTCCAGCTCCGTTAACTGAGCAGGGCACAGGGTCCAACTCAGAGCCCTGGCTAAGATTTGCTGAAACTGCTCGTGATTTGGGCCATCACAGCGAGGGGATGTCTGTCTTGTCTTGTAGGATGGGCTAAGAAACATCCCCTGGCACCTGCGGGTTGAGATGCTGGGATGGCATTTAAAGCCATCTCCCATCTCAGAGTTTTTCCTTGCTGCCAGGTGTCACGGCTGGAGCATCGGGCTGTGCTGGCAGGAAGGATGCGGGGTGCAGGGAGGAGGTGGCATGCCATTAGCTGAGCTGACAAGGGGAGAGCAGCGTGGAGAGCCTGCACATGGGTGCTCCCCTCAGCCCAGCCACTGCGCCGGCTGAGATTTTTGGCGCAGTTTCAGCAAGTTTGAGGTTTTTCCTGGTGGCTGGAGTTGCCTTCTCCCAGCCAGGTCCAGGTGGATGTTTGGGGCAGTGACAGTCCCTGGTCTGGGAAAGCAATTTGGACTTGTGGGCTCCTTCAAACCCCACAGTTTGGGGACAGGGCAGCTCCTGCTTCCCTTTTCCCATCTGGGTTGGTCCAGGAGGGATGAAGGATGCACGCACTGCCATGCCCAGCCTTGTATAATTGGGCAGGAGGCAGGCTTAGTCTGTATTTGGCAGGTGGGTGTCCCTTCCTTAGTAAGCCATCCCCTGGGTAATTACTGGGTTAAGGCCTGATGAGATAATGCTTCATTATTTTTGTGCTGTTGGGGGATTAGGAGCAGTGGGATTTCTCAAAGGCTTTGTCTCTGCTCAGGTCCTTGGGCTGCGAGGCACGTTTGCAGGCGGGTAAGAGGGACGGAGCCTGGGGGTGCTGGGTGCAGCGGCTGTGGGCGAGGGGGAGCCCGGCATGGGGAGGGGGCTGCTTGTGCCCAGCCCTGGCAGAGGCTGGCAGGGCTCTGCTGTGAGGGATCTCCTCCTAATGCTGTTGCAGCCCCATTCATCACGGTGTTCCTGCGGCGGGCTGTGTGCCAGCAGGAGGGAGGAGGTGACACTTACAAATAAACAGGGAGGTGGGTGGTGCGCGCCGGAGCAGGGAGCAGAGGGCATCCCGGGGGCTTCTCCTGTGATTTATGGCGATGTGGAGCTATCAGCGCGGTCTTGGGAAGCTGTTTACTAGTGGTGTCGTCTCCTGGCTGGTTACGCCGCTGTGGGCTGCTCGTGGGGGTCGTGAGGGTGAAAGCATCCCCCATGCATTGCTCCAGCGACCTGAGCTGCTCGTGTCCTTCCGGGCCAGGGACAGCCTCAGGGTGCTGATGGGACCTCTCCCTTTGAGATGCTCTTACAGAAGACGGGTGGCTGGAAGCAGAAGAGTAAAGCGTGCTTAATGAAAGAGCCCTGGCTCAGCGGGGGCTCCCCTCCTCCCTGCCACCCCGGCACGGCCAGCCCTGGAGCCGGAGGGATGGAGCTGGCACGGGAGCGGGGAAGCAGGCAGGCTGGACGTGGGCCAGGCTGCGCACTTGATCCAAACACAGCTGGAGCTGATCTGATGAAGTGAGAGGTTAAGAAGAGAGCATCTGTTATCTAAAGGGGACACACAGTGGGAAACTGTAAGCTCTTTATTCCCCCCACCCCACCCCCTCTGTTCAGTGCATCATCCCTGACTTTATTTCTTTGATTTATTAAGGAAGCCTGCGCTTCCGGGGCTGTAATTAAGTGCCACTGTGTGAGCTTTTGATAGTGAGTGAATGATATAATGGCTTGCACATTTGCTGGCTGCTCAAGTGCTTTAGGATCCAGATAAAAAGCCGAGGCTCCTGGGCAGGGCTGGCATTTCTAGGCAGATGTGCAGGGTGGTGTGCTAATGCCAAGGGAAAGGTCTTCTGTCTCTCTACAGCCTTGGGTGAGCGGTCTGGTTGGCATTCCCACTGGGCATCTCCAGCGTGCTGTGCTGCGGGCTGCTGGGCACCGGGGGTCTCTGATGCTGCTGGCACCCTGTCCCTGTCCGTGTCCCCATCTGTGGGGTGTCCCAGGCTGCGCTGGGAGCCAGTGTCACTGCTGATGCCTCTGGCTCTTCTACAGGGCTCAACCCTGCCCTCGGTTCACAGGGTGGCTGCTGGGGCTCTCTCTGTGTTGATCTGACACCCCATTTGCCCATGCCTGGGTTTTTAGGAAGACATTAATTTCTCTGTACTGTAAGGACCAATTTTGACACATAAACAGGATTATTTAGTGCCTTGGCCACTGGCCACAGAAGGAGCCAGCTCAGGGTCTGGAGCATCACTTTGGCTGGGTGCGCATAGGCTCCTGCTGCTGGCTGGGGGACACACAGGAGGAGGATGATGAGGAGGAAGGGGTAGGAAAAGAAAACCCTCCATGTAAATAAACTTAAAAATAAAAAGTGACAATGATTATTTGCTGCTTAATGTCTAAAATGTCCAACCTCCCACTGAGCAGCAACATTGTTTACAAACTAGAGAAAGGGGTTTAAGGGGCAGTAAATCTCATTCTCTCATTCGTGCCCAGCCCTGGCAGTCAGGAGGGTGCAGGATGAAGAGGCTGGTGCTGATCGCATCCTCCTCTCTCCTGCCCTCCCTCCAACCAACCTCTCTGCTGGGAAAGTTTTTCCCCCCTTGCCCATATTTGCTGTTTTCCTCCCTTCCTCTGCTTCCTAATCCCTGTCAGATAACAGGGTTGTCTGGCCAAGGAAGAAGGGAGGGATCTGTCCCTGTGCCTCATCATGTCACATCCGCTTGGTTTTGTTTATTCACTTGGAAAATGCACACACACACCCCCACACCCCCCCAGGCCCTCAAACCACCCCTCACACCTCCCTGCCCCTGGGTGGCAGCTGGAGAGAGGCCTGAGATAATCACAGTGGTATTTTTTATTTATTCCTCTTAAAGAAAGTCTCCTGTAGCCCGCAGGCAGATTGTGTCTGGTTGCCCCCATCCTTTTGGTGTGGCTCCTTGCTCTGCAATCAGGGCGTGAGAGCAATGGTCATCAGAGCAGAAGCTGCAGGCACATCCCTGAGCATCCCACTTGCAGGGGACATGGTGGCTTCTGTGCAGGGATGGTCCTTCCAAGCCTGACAGGAGCAGCAGTTGAGCAATTATGGGTGCAAAATGCCCATTGATATGCTATCTTGGGCAGAGAGTTGTGGAAAATTAATGTACTGCCTGAGCATCCATGGAAGTGAGAGCATCCGAGCTGCATGGTGAGATGCTGCGGAGAGGGTTTGCTGCTTTGGGTTGAAAGGGGCCATGACAGGTTGTGCTGAGCTAAAACCAAGCAGTTTGGGAGCTGGTCAAGCCTCGGGTGACGCACAGGTATTAGTGGGTGAGTGCCTTGCTGAGATTGAAGCCGGTGGCTCTCCAGCTGCTGGGAAGTGTTTGGAGCTGGTACCTGCCATGGTACAGTCATGTCAGGTGGGGATTGTGGATCTGCCTGACTTTCCCCCCTGGGACAAGTCAGGCACCTCAAAAACTTCTGGCCATAACTCATAGGGTGATGTACTCCTAAGGCAAGAAAGAAAATAATAAGTTATCTGTTCCCGTTTAATATCCATAATCTGCCATTAATCAAACTGGGACTGTAAGATCTTTACTTAGGCCTAATCAGTGCATAATGGATTATCTACAGGAACTAATAAAAGGTAATTATCTATGCTTTGCAAGTTCCAATTACTGTACTTATATGATCAATTAATTCTTGTAACAGTTTCACAGGTACAATTCATGTGACAAAAAACTAGGCTGACTCCAGGCAGTGGCTCAGCACCTGCTTGGCTACTGGCAGCAAGGATGTGGGCAGGGATGCAGGATGGTGCAGGAGGCAGTTGGTGCAGGGATGCAGGATGGTCCAGGGGACAGCAGACCCAGGGATGCAGGATGGTGCAGGGGGTGCCAGGCACAGGGATGCAGGATGATGCCAGGAGCAGCAGGTGCAGGCAGCAGGGATGCAGCTCTGCCGGCACATCTGCCCTGGCACATCCCAAGCACTTCCAGGTGCTGCGCTGGGAAAAGCCACCTCCATGCAAGTCTCTGCCAGGCAGCAAAGGCCTCTCATTCGCAGGCGTTCAGCCCTGCACAGCAGTCTTGTCCTCAGCAGAAGCACTTCTGCCCTGTGCTGTTTCCCTCCCCGAAGCAGGAGACAGAGCGTGGGTTCAGCAGCCGCTCGTCCCCAACCATCACTTCATGTCCCAGGGGACATTGTCCCCATCTCAGCATCACCCTGGGGAGCCCCACTGCTCCCTTCCCATGCCCCATCCCGTCCAGCCCAGCAAGCCAGCCCCTGTGCAAAGACAGATGTCTCCAGTCACCTCCTCCTCCCGCCTGTCCTCGCGTCCCTCTGGCTGCTTGGCGGAGCCATCGCCAGCAGAATCATCGGAGAGTCTTAAAGGAGGAGGAAATATTCCAGCAATGTCTGTGCAGTTTTAGGGATGGCTTAAAATTACAATAAATTTGAGACACTTTACATGTCCACTCGGGGCCCGGCATTGTTGCGGTAATTGGAAGCAGATTGAGCCAGCGCTGGTGGGGAATGGCAGCTCTGAGGGTTGGAGCAGGAGCTGGGGGATGGAGGAGGAGAGGTGGTGGCCAGCGGAGGAAAACACAGCTCCTGTGATGCTGGTTGGAGCTGTGGGGCCAACCCTGAACACCTCTCTGCAGTGGTGCAGCCCTGACTCACACCTCTAGAAGGTTCTTCCTTGGTGTCCCCAAGACTGTGCTGTGTCAGAGCAGGTTTTGGGTGCAGCTCTTCTCTTGGAATTGGGGTCCTAGAGCCAGGCCCTGCCCCTGAAGTGACTATTAGGACATGGGGATGTGCCACCTCATCCCCACCCATGGGGTTTGGATGGTGAACCATCCTCTCCTTACAAAAGAGATGCGCAGTCCTTGGGAGCCTCTGCACAAGGGTGTTTTGAGGAAAGTATTTGAATTAAGTTCTCCCAAGCTCTGCTTGGCACTGTGAGATAGGACAGAGGGTTGACGATGGGAACCGCAGTCCGTGCCTGGAAGGTCAAGCCCAGCTCTGCGTGTGTGTTGCCAGCTGGTTGTGTCGAGGAGGCAGCGGAGCTGCAGCTCCAGAGAGTCCAGGGCACTGCGTTGCCATCCTTGCTCTTACCTGGCTTCTTCTCCATGCAAAGTTACGAATGCAAAGGATAAAGAAGTCTAGGTGAGGGAATAGCTTTCTTCTGGGAGACGCTGAGGCTTTGAAGAGGTCTCCAAGCCAGGAACATTGTGCTCTGACACAGACCAGAGACCCAGGAGGGACCATTTGGAGCAGTTCAGTTTGATTTCAGCCTTTGCAGAGAGTTTCATGTCACTGCAAAGGAGCAGAAACAGGGATTTGTTTCAAGACAAAACTTGTTTGGTGGTTTTTTGGCTGGTTTTTTTTTTTTTTTACAAAACCATCAACATCGGCTCTTTTGAGATTTCCCATTGTTATTTCCCTCCCTCCCCCCAGACATGAAGTTAATTCATCTGTTCGAGTTGTTTTTCTGGGAACAATCTCGGCTTCGTTGACATTTTTGGATAACAAGGGAAAAAGCAGCCCCAGAAAAAAAGAAAAAACAACCCCCGAGCCCTTCTGCTCAAAAAAGAAACTCCCCTCCCAGCGTTCCCAGTGACCATGATACAACCACTGCTTTGTTCCCAGCTCGGTTGATGTTGTTCCCAGTTTGCTCCGAGCTGCTCCGCCAGCTCAAGAGCATCCTGTCCAGGACTGGGTGAGGAAGGCACTGTGTCCTCCTCTCTGCTGTCACATGAGCTCTGGGACACAGCGGTGCGAGAGGGGTGTTTGCTGGAGAAGAGTATCTCAGCGAGGGTCCTCTGTGTGGTGGCTGCAGCTGCCTGGCTCGGGGCAGGTGATGCATTTCGGTGGGTCTGGGCAGGGCTGCAGCTTTGCTGAGTTGAGGGATGGGGAGGTGGATGTGGCAGGTGAGGCTTCATGGCTCCACTGTCTATGGGGGGAAACTGAGGCATGCAGGCAACTGGAATATCAGACCTCAGGGCACAAAAGGGTGCTCAGGACAGGGACCAGAAGGTGCAGCCCAGATGCTGCAGTGCAGCCTCATTCTCTCCCCATCACTTCATGCCAGCCTCCCAGGCAGGGCCATCCCCGGCCCCACACTGTCCTTCTGCACTGATCCACAGCGACAGGCACTTCCATCTGCCCAACAGCCCACACTGGGCTCCTGGCCTTGTCCACATCTTCCTTCACTTTTCTTTTCCATGTCCTGGCCACCACGGCCAGCCCACCCCAGGGAGGAAGCCCACTCCTCATGCTGCCGAGAGACGCTGCCACACGCAGCCCTCACTGGTCCTGGCCACAGCACTCAGCTGCTTTCTCCTTCTTTCTTTTGTTTCTCCTTTTTCCTCCCTTTTCCCAAGCAAGCCACCACAGGCTCCTCCAAACATTCCCCTGAAGATTATTCTCCCACTTGTCTGCAACACGTTTGCAACGCTGGAACTCCCATTGCCCCATCCCAACCTTCTATGCCTGCTCTTTTCTTGGCTCAGCTTCTGGATTGTAGGGACCAAGTCTGGGCATGCCAATTCCCAGTCAATACATTTCCATAGCTTTGATTGTATCTTTTCCCTGGCGACTCAGGGCCGGATCCTGTGTAGGCTGTGCAGACGTGACTCACTGCCCCATGGATGTGCTGGTGTGGTGCAGGACTGTGAGGCTGGCTAGATAGCTGGGGGTTTCGGAGCTTGACACCCACCCTCTGGCTGCCCTTGGGTGATGTACACCTCTCTGGGACAACTTGCCTTGTGCCAGACTCCTAAGTTACCTCGACAGTGAGGTACCAGGGTCAGGTGGGTGATGCTGGCCAGGGAACCCGCAGGTTCCTGGGTGTAGGAGGGCAGGATGCCATGCTCTGGCCTGGCTGGCTGGCTGTGGCTCCAGAGGAGAAGTAGGGCTGCCGAATTCGGTGCTGGGATGGTTGCAGTGAGAAGAGTTGGGAGCATTCATGTTGTCAGAGGGTGGTCAGAGTTAATCCACCCGATACTTCAGATGGCACTGATGTTGCTCTTGTTTGATCAAAACAAGAGGCAGCCCCATTGGATAGGATTTGAGGGGTAGTCTTGTGGTTGGTGGAAGAGCTGCTGGCTGCGGTGGGTGTAGAAGGCGGCCTGTACAGAACACATTCAAAACCACCACCCTCGGTGACGTAGAATCGCTGCTAAATAGCTGCTTGGCAAGGGGAAAAAAACCCCAGTGACTGTTTGTCCGGATGATGAAGCGTGTGGTTTGGCAAAGCCGGGCTTAGCAAGGCCCGAATGCAGATAGGCACGCTCGATGGACCATCCTCGCCTTTGTTTACTGGCTTTCATTTGAAACTCAAGCCTCTTCCCTGTGGTTAGACCCTCCCAGCTAAGCAAGTTTTCGCAGAGAGAAGTTGCTTAAAGGAAGAGAAAGGATGCTGGACGCGGTGTAAAGTGAGAGCAACCGCTGTCACCGCAAATGCTTCCCCGACCTCTGCTAACAAAACCATCGGCGCTCCGCTCGCTCCTCTCCGGCCCCATTTCCAGCACAGCTATTTTCTAAGCCAGCATCGCAGGTTTTATTACTGAAACGGTGCCAGAGGTGTGCAGAGCGCTTTGCAAACACAGGGGAAGAAAAGGTCCTTACTCAGGAGAGACCTTATTATCATTTAGGTGATTGTAGTAGAAGTAATTAAGGCTGGGAGAGGGCAGGCAGCGCTGCAAGGACCGGCTTTGAGCGGGGTCCTCGTGGGAGCTTTCAGCTGGGACTAGGGATGCTGAGCTTTGGCAGGGGTGGGTGATAGGGGACGCATCAGTTCTGTTGATCCAGATTAAGTCGTTGCTCCCTCAGGTAAAGCTTTCCCAACCACAGCGGGATCGCATGGGTTTCAAAAAGGAAAGGGAAAAACAATTAAGGACTTGTGCCACCCAGTAATACACTGACCTAATTGTGCACTGCTGTGTAAGGGGAGAGAAATTCCTTCCTGACCCTTGTACTCATCAGCCCATGCCCTGAAGCATGAGATTTGATTTTCTTTATCTGGCTTTCCATAATTGCAGATGTCGCGTTTGGTACTCTCTGTATCCCACCCCTCAGAAAAGCATCTGCTGCGTTTATCTCAATGGGCTTTCTCCTCTGGGAGCTCAATCCTAGCTCTTTTCTGGGAAGTGCCTGGAAGGAGGGAGTGAGCTGTAGTTCTGCCAACCTCCCCAGCACTCTGGGGTTTCCCCTGGTACATGGCATTTGCTGGTTGCTCAGCTGGGGACGGCAGATTTCCACCATCCCACCACTGGCATGTTCTCCCCTTTGCCATGGCCAAGCTTTATCCCCACCAAAATATTTGAGGGAGTTTAATTCACAGGTGAGAGTCACTTTGAAGTTATTGTTGCTCCTTCTGTTTGCCAGACCCTGAGGAGCAGAGGATGCCACAGCCAGGACAAGACACTGCCACTGGTTTTTCATTTGATAAGATGGCCCTTGGGCTTAAGGCTTGGGTACCATGGTACCTGGGTGGGAGATGCTCCTCGTGTCCTGCTCAGCATCCCTCTTTGTGCTTGGGGCCACGTGGACAGTGGCAACTGGCATGGCTTGGGTGGCCCTTGCTGCCCACCCTGGGGTCGGGGTCCGGAGGCTTGCTTGGAGATGCTTGGTCGGATGTTTCCTCTCCGTGGCATTGGTTCCTCTGAGGCTTTGCTGGCCCTGAGGAAGGATAGAGTGTGTTGTTGGGGATGGATGGTTCAGCCAGGAGGGTCCCTGGGACCCCTGGGGTGGCAGATGGGCGCAGGCCTGGCTTGGTTTGCTGACCTCATGGGTGTGTGTCAGAGGCTGGATGCTCTCAGTGCTGGCAGACCTGCCCTCCTCTGCAATCTGTGCGCTGGGCAGGCGGTGTGGAGCAGCAGCTCCCCTCTGCAGCGGGGCAGGAGATCTTTTGTTTTGGCTTGAGAGTAATGGGTGGAAAGTCCATTTTATTCCTGGGATCTCTTCTGCCAGCAGTGAGTGTCACTCAGCCCCCGTCTCAGCTACCAGACCATCTGCTCCAGGGACAGGAGGGTGCTGGAAAACCCGGTGCAGCCCCGATCGACCCACACTGAGCTGCGACTTGCTCCTCCGCTCAGTGCTGCCTGCTGCCTGGCCGAACACCCTGGGGTCTCCATCAGAGCCCTGTGAGCAGGGAGCGAGTCTGCAGAGCCTGTCCTCAAAGAGTTAAAGGCTCTTACCCCTTCCAGCCTGGGGAAGTGGGATTAGTCACGGCCTTCAGTGGAAGTGCTGGCCAGGGTATAAAAATGACAAACGAGCACAAATCAATAACAAAGTTAGTGTTTTCTGGGAATGCCAGGCAGGAATGGAAAAGTACATCAACATGGGTGGTGGGTGCTGTGATGTATAGAACGAGGCTGTCCCACATGCACATAGCACCTATGGGCACGTGCAAAGCAGCACCGTCCCTTTCTCTTCCCCAGTCCCTTTCTCTTCCCCATCGTGTGTGTGCCTCTTCCCTGGCACCGTTGCTGCTGCAGGAAGCCAGGGCCGCTCTGCATGCCAGCACCTCATGGAGGCTTTTTTGTGTCTTTTGGAGCAGAGCTTGCACTGTGCCTGCTGCTGTGGGGTGAGGGTTCAGTGTGCAGCACTGAGGTGGCTGCTCTGGGAAGTGGGAGAATGGGGATTGCAAATGGTATGCCAGGGAAGTGAAGTATCTGATTAATCTTTGGGATGCAGGGTAGCGTTTCCACAGCACTGGGGTAGCGTTGGAGGACACGTTTCCTTTTCCAAAGGGACTTGGGCATGTCTGGAAAGGAAACAGCCTTCTAATTAGATGGCTTGAAAATCTTTACCATCGGTCATTGCAAATGCATTAATCAGCCTGTATGGAAAGAACTGTACTGCAGAAAGGATATTACTATTATTATTATTATTGATATTAACAAGTTTAACCCCTTCTTGCCTGGGCCATGTTCAAAAAGGGACCCAACATCCCAGTGCTGCTTCTTGGCCCCAGTGTCACCTGATTTCTGTGTATCCACAAACCCACTTGGGATGTCTCGGGGGTTTGCAGCAGTCCTTTAAAAATGTGTAAGGGGGGGAACGGCTCAGGGATGTATGTAGGAGGGAATGGTGGGGCTGAGACCTAGCAGAGGTGTGATGCAGGGATGGTTGCAGCGGTTGCAGTGGGGTTGCAGTGGAGCAGGGCTGAGCTGGGCTGGGGGAGCTGGGAAGGAGCAATGGCTTGTGAGAGTGGTTCCATGTTAGCACAACATTTCAGGGTTGGTGGCCTTCCCAGCCCATTAGCATTTTTCTGTAATTAATATAAACTTCCTTAATCGGCCTTCCAAATCTCCTGGATTCCAGTTGACCTCTGAGCGCCTGGGCTGAGTGTCCTGCTCTCTCCTTTCAGATGTGTCTTCTCTTGGAGGCGATGCCTGGTGCCTGGAGCAGGGTCAGCAGCCTGACCCTGTCCCTCCACCATCCTGGCTCCCCAGTGGCCACGGATGCTGTGCAGAGCCTGAAGGATGGGTGTGAAAATGCAGACAACACAGATATTGATCCATCAGGGTTCTTTCCTTCCTGCGGTGGTCTGGGTGATGCCAGCACAGGAGAGACCCACTCATGCTGTGTCTCAGTGGGACCAGGGATGCAGGCAGGTTTTTTTTCACTGCCATTAGTGTGTGCTTGTCTGGTTTGACACCTTTGCATGTATGCAGACTTCGGGTGCTGTTCTCACCTTCTTAAATGCGTCAGCCACTGTCTGTCCTGGCAAGTAACCCTCTGGACTCGGAGTGAGCTTTCGTAGAGCAGGTGTAAGGGGTTAGTGGAGGATGATGGATGCCTGAGAAGAGCTCGTCAGGGACAATCACATTCCTTTGGTACTCTGGGACACTTCTGCTGCTCATTTTCAGTGAGTTGTCTCCATCACTTCACCACCACTGTCTAGGTGGAAACAGTGGGACCCATGCAGGCAAGCTTGTTCCTCACCCCCTTGCGGTGTAGGTGCAGTCTAACTGAGCTTCAGGCCAGCTCGTTACGAGGCTGCAGGACCATGAATCCAGAGCACAATTACAATCCAAAGTCGACCCAAACCAGAAGCTCCAACTCCAACCCCCCCAAGAACTCAACAAACGTAACCCCCCGCCTCCAGCAAACCCCAGAGGTGCCCTGTCTGAATGAGATGGACCTTGGGAGTGCGACGGGTGTGATCCCTCTGCTCCCACAGGTAGCTGTCAGCAGTCTGCCCGGGGCACGTCTTGGCGTGTTACGGCACAGCCGGGCTGTCCTGGTGCAGAGCTGGGCTCTTGCCGTGACCGCGGCTCCAGCGCTGCTGGGGCTGTAACCGCTGAGACGGTGCAAGGTGATTTGCCTGCTTTGGGTCCCTGCCAGTGCCGAGAGCTCTACCCCATGTCCCCGAGCACGCAGTGGCACGGATCCAACCCCCTACGCTAATGAGATGGCTTCAAATAGGAGTTAATCATTTGCCAGGCGAATGCTGCCGGGGTGGATCTGAATTCCTCATTCCTATAGGCATGCTGTTGTGTACCAGATCGTCGTGCTCTTGCCTGAAGCTGCTACACCGAACGTTTCGCAACAAAAACCCCAAACCACATGAAAGTAGTCGAGTTTCATGTTTCATTATAACCCCAAATTCAGGTTTGCCAAGAGTTTCAGTCATTTCATGAACCTTTCCCATGAACCTTCGGCGAAGGCTGTAGCTTAACCTGGCTTTGATGAAAATCCAGGTGCGACTTAGTCACTTTTGAGCACGTTTTGGGGTTTGGGCAAACCTGAAATTCGAAGGTTTTGTGAGAGGAAGGAAGAAAGGAACCCCAAAACCCAGCAGAGCTGGCGATGGTGTTTGCGGGAGCCCTGTGCGCATCTGTGGCCAAGCTGTAATTAATTCCTTGGGGACCCAGACGCCAGTGTTGCTGGGTGATGCTCTCAGGGATGATTTGAACCCTCTTGGCGGCATCGCCACCACACCAGCCACTTCAACTGGGTAAATGATGGTACTCTGAGCATTGCTGCTCCCAGTGCTGAGCTGTGGTCCTCATGGCAGCGTCTTCTGGTATCTGCCACTGACAGCATCCCCGCAGCATCTCCCAGCACCTGAGGCTGCTTTGCTTTGGAGCGATGGTGGCTGAGCCCAGATTTTGCTCCCAGTGTCACTTTGGGAATAACTCTGCCAAAGTCAGAGGTGTGCTGTGACAAAGCTCCTGAGCCAAAAAAAGACAAGGCAGGTACCATGCAGGGTGGGGATGGAGCTCCTGGCGAGCCACGCCTGGCGCACACCGGGTCCTGCCTCTGGATGAGATGTGTTATTCTATCCACACGCGGATTGCTTTTTCGGCAGCGCCGTCTTTCCTTTCTCCAGCAATTTCCTGAAATAATGTTAGGGAAATGTGAAAATCTTGAACTTTTGAACCTCCCTGGAGGACGGCGTGCGGGGCGGGGGTGACGGCAGGAGGAGGGGACGCCTGCCTTCTGCCTGCCGTTTATTTTGGCTACAGGACCTGAGGATGGGGAGGAGGGGGCTCAAGAGCCCTCCACCCCCCCACCCCCACCCCCCTTTCCTGGACAGCAGAGGAGCCAAATCAGTGCAGCCCCTTGTTAATTAATGGCTTTCTTGTCAGTGGGTCACAGAGGCGAGGGAGGCAGAGGAAGTTTTCTTTTGCTCGCAGATGCCGGGGAGAGGGGGAGTGCCTGGGCTGGGTGGCGAGGGCAGGGGGTGACATGCAGGGGTGATGGATGGGGCCTCAGTATTTCGGCCAGCCGCTGGACGTGGGCAGCTTGCACTGGTGAGGAAGAGAGAGGGGAAGGGGGGTGATACACTGTGCCTGGAAAGTACTTTTCCCTCTGATGAACTTCAGAGGTGTATAAATCACTGCCAGGCTGCAGCTGCGAAGCATGTGACGCTGGCAAATTAATGGTCCTTCGGAAAACGCTGGCCATCGCCCCCCCCTCCTCGCTTCTTAAAGGCGCAGCGGGTCACCAGGCCAGCCCCAGGGTGGGAACTGGGAGGGGGGACACAGGCCAGACTGGGGGAGCCTCGTGTACCCGCTGGGCTCTGGGTGGCTGGGGCTGAGGGCTGGCTGTGCAGAGTTCTGTGTGGTGCAGCACCGTCCGTGGTCCGAAGCTTTCCGCAGCGCACAGTGCAGAGCTCACCGTGGTTCCCAGCTCTCTGTGGCACAGAGCCTTCTGTCTTGTGAAGCTCTCTGGGGCAGAGTTCTCTGCTGTGCAGAGCCCTCCACAGCAGAGACCCCTCTGCGGTGCATCGCTCTCATGGTGAACTCCTGCTCTGCTCCCCGGGGTCCCTGTACAAACAGGACCATGCTCCTGGGGATGTTGTTTTTTCTAGAATACATAGTGGTGCAAGTGCTTAGTGGGGGCTCCTGGGCTCTGTGTATTGCCTCTGCTGTGGTGTTTCCCACCTGGGTTTTTGCACAGCAGTGACCTGTGGAGGGCAGAGACACATCCAGGACACACCAGAACCTTATGACTGGGGTGCTGAACTTGTGGTTGAGGTGGACATCATCATAGAATCACAGACTGGTCTGGGTTGGGAGGGACCCCAAGGATCAGAGAGTTCCAACCCCCCTGCCACAGGCAGGGCCACCAACCTGGTGGCACACTGCTGGCTCATGTGAAGTTTCTCATCGTGCCATGGGCTGACCACCTGCCTGGTGCAGTGGGTCACCAAGCGCTGTAGCAAAGGACCACAGAGCATCTTTCTCCCGGTGGCATCGAGATGCCAACATGTTCCAGGTCTGGCCGCCCACACTTCTGAGACACATCCATCCTGTGCAAGCTTTGCAGGTGAACCACTGTGAGGCCAGAGGGCAGCCAGAGGCTTCCTGGCTCACTCTGGGCCAAGAGTTCCAGCCCACTGCCAGCCCTTCGCACCATCTTGCTCCTCTTCCTCTCTCTCACTTGTGGCAGAAGAGGAGGGGAACCCAGTACTGCAACTTCTGCCCCACACTGCTGGTATGCAGGAGGGGGAGGGACCTGAACCACCAGCAGAACAGTTAAAAATTACTAAATACTTCCCTAATACAATTAAGTTTCCATGCAAGCAATTGCCAGAGGGATGCGGGGCAGCAGGGAGGGGAGCCACCCTGGGCTCTCCCTGGGCTGCCACTGTGCCCAGTGTTTCACAACCCATGGCGGCGATGCTCTGCATGGGCAGCCAGGCAGGGAGATGTCCCCAGCGAAGCCAGAGTCAGGATTTAGCCCAGACTGGCCAAGAAGTAAATCAAAAGTGGTTTGCAAACTGCAGTGGGACCAGGGGTGAAAGCTGGTGTGGGGCTCAGCAAGACCGATGTTGCCCCTTTGCTTGGGTTCATTACACTGGGAGATGAGCTTGGAGGCTACATGGACACGCTGTGGCTCATTTTCTAACTGGTGCTGGAGCAGGGAAAGTTAGGCAGGCAGGGAGGGAGGGGAAAAAAAAGAAGCAAGAGCCCGCTGTGATTTACGTGGTAAGGGAGATAAGTGGGGATTTAAGGAGAAGGGAATATATAATTGAGACGAACGTGTAATATGAGCAGAGATCCAAACAGAGAGATTGTAATCAGAAGTGTTAGGAGAAGCTGAGGTTTATTAATGAAATGTCTCATCTATTTGTCAGCTGAAGAGGAACAGCCTTTTCCCCAGCAGCCGGAGGTGGAGGGGGTGGACGTGGGGATTTGCCGCTGCCGTCGTCTTCACGGAGATCGAGGCTGCCATCTTCCTGCCCAGGTGGATGGTGCTTGGGTCTGAAAGCAGAGGCAGGGCGAGAGGGGAAAAAATAGGATGGTCGTGGCTTTGAGGAATTTGGATGTTGTCATTTGCCTTGCTGTCCTTGGCCGTGGAAGGGGGGAGCTGGCTGAAGTCTGCAGTGGGGATGATAACCGCCTGAGGAAGGGTTCCTTGGAGCCTTCCTCAGAGCCCCTCTCCTCCTCCCCACTCTTCAGCCCCTGGGTGCTCCTGGGGAGCAGCCTCGGCTGCTGGGTTTAACTGTGTCCAGCCGTGGGTCTGTGTGGGGCTTTTCCAAGGCTCTGACCTGCTCCTGGTGGCAAAGTGCTCCTCTCCAGCTCCTCTCTCACCCTGGTACTCACCACGTCTTCCCCGCTGCTCGCCCTGAGACCCGTGCTTCGCCACCCCTCAGCTCCCCTCTGTGCTCCTCGTGATGCCCAGGCGGGTCTGGGAGCTGCTGCTGACCCTGTGCTGGCAGCTGGGTTGGCTCGTGGAGCCGTGGTGTTGCTTGGACAAGTCTACTTGTGTAGAGTCTGCAGTGTGGTGCAGACACATCTGAGCCAGCTTTGGAGAAGGTGTTGGTAGCTGTGTGGAGAGCCTGAAGCACATGGAGCTCGTTGGTCTTTCAGTAGCCCCACGACAGGTGATTTAGCTGTTCTGCTCTTGCTGTGCGGTTTGGTGGATCTGCTACCTGGGTGATACATGGCATGCGATGTGTCTCACTGAGCACCTCTTTGCAGGGTGACGTTGTGAGAGATGCCCACCAGAGCTTGGTGGACAGTCTCCCTATTTCATCCTCTACTTACTTGCTTCTAGCTCTGCCCAGGGTTGCTGTTGGGGCATCTTCATTGCTTGGGGTTTCTCAGGCGCAGGGATGATGGTGGTGTCTGAGGGGTTAACCAGCCCCAGCGGGGAAAGGCTCTGGCTGTACATGAAATGAACATTTTTTTGAGGGTCCTTCCCCTTCCTGGGCCCTGGCAGTTATCTGTGGGCTGACAAAACGTGGAGACACGCTGGACATTGACCCGCCTGTGCCGAGCTCAATTAGCCGAGGCTATCTGATTGGACTTGGTGCAGCCTAATTAGCTTTGGACTCAAACCAGAAACTCAAACCCAAAGGCAGCTTGCAGATAGACCATCCTCTGCTGCCATTTGCTCTGGGGGGAAAAGCCATTCCCAAGCCTCTTCCCTTCCCTGGGAAGGGGGAGCAGCCCACTGACCCTGCCTGCCCATCCCTCCAGCCATGCAGCTAGTGTTGAGGAGGCTTAAACCTTCCCTCCTGCCCAGTGTGTGTTTCTGAACCTGGGGAGAGTCACAGACAGGAGACAGCTTCTTTCTCTTCAAACATGGTGTATGCCGTCTAGTTTCCAGAGGGAACTTGCTCTTACTGAAGGGGACCTGGCTCCAGCAGCTGCCTTCCCTGTCTCGTCAGGCACCTTCCTGTGGCATGCCAGCACCCAGTTCTCAGGCTCCTTCTGGACCTCCTGCTGCAGCGTACGAAGTGGGTGGTTTGTCCCTGAGGCAAACAGCTTGCTCTGGAGCATGCTCCAGTCATCGGTGTAGATGTGGAGAAGGAGCTGAGGTGAGAAAGGGTGGCTGGTTTGGGACCCCAGAATCCTTTGCTGATCAGCTTTCCAGATCTTTGTGCTCTGTGAGCATTAGAACACAAAAATGCTGATGGGAAGGGACCTCCAGGGCTCTGTTGACCAGCCTGCTGCCAGGCATGGACTGGGAGGAGGGTGTTTCTCCAAGGAGACCTGGAAAAGACTGTTCTCATGGGCTGCCACTGCACAGCCTCCAGCAGCAAAGCTCTCTGGACAGATGAGCATCCCACACAGATGCTCCTGAGGTGTCTTCTGACCAGGTGGTACCACATGCCCAGGCCAGGCTTGCTGGGTCTTGGCTGTGAGATGGGGAGACCCGTGTAGCCTTGCAGTTACCTGCTGTCACCCAGCATCCCCTGAGAACAAACACTGAAACTATTTCTCCAGAAAACTGGCTTTCTGTAAAACCACCTCACAGCCCTGGTCATGGTGTGGCCGGTGGCAGTGTGGCTGCGGCATGTTGGGGTGTCAGCTGCACATGGGCAGTGCACACCAGTGCCAGCCACGTTGGATCAATTAAAGCCCATTATGTCAAGTGAATGACTGTAATTATCTCAAATCTGGATTAATGCACGCACAGCACCGTAATGTAATCCGTCTGGCCGGTGGTTTGTAGGCTGTTGTTCCTGGAAGCCAGGCGCAGGAGAACTCTGCAATACGTGGCCATATCCTCCCCCTCTCACCTCCTGCTGCTGTCTCAGACCCTGAGGATGGAGCGTGTCCCATGATGGGACATCAGGGTCCCACACGTGTTGTGTAGGACATCAACAAAGGCTGGCAGCTGCTCTCAGGGCTGATTGCAGAAGGGAGCAGAAGAGCAACTGGAAGTGTGGAGGTGCCATCGCTCCTGCCATTGCCTCCAGTTAGTCCCTGTATGAGCAGACCCAGGGCATATGGAGCGCTTGCCCCACATCCTGGAGCCCTGTGCCAGTAGGACCCACTGGCCAGGGGCTAACCTGTGTTTTAGCCCACGGAGCTCAAAGCCAGAGGCAGGGAGAGCCAGTGGGCTGCTCCTGCTCCTGGTCTTCAGGGTTTGGCTCATCCCAGATCTCCTGGAAGAAGAGGACAGAGGCCTGCTGGGTCTCCTCCCCAGCTGTAGGCAGGGCAGAATAGCTGTACACTGAAGGGTTAACCCTGCAGGAAGCAGCGAGCACCTTTCTTACTGAATCTAGGAGCTCACAGCCTGGAACCCATGCATGGCTATGGCTGGTGAGGAGTGGAGCACGGGTCCACAGCTCCATGTTGGAGCGGGGAGCCTCTGTTTGCCAGAGCTCTCACTCCACTCCAGGGCGTTCATCTGGCTGCTTTGGAGAGGATTCCAAATTTCAGGGCTCAGGGTAGCAGCTCCCCCCAGGAGGAAGGAGAGGAGCCTGCTTGGCTCCAGGTCTGAGACACATCTCTCCACATCCATCCTCCCAGCCTGGAACCTGGCAACAGGACCTGGGTGCTGGGGGACCAGCAGATGGGACAGGCTGGGACAGTGGGGCAGCTCCAGGTTTGCCTGTGGGCCTAGGATATATGACCTGTTACCTCGAGGTTCAGGGCAGACTGCGATGTGAGATGAACCTTCTCTTTCTGCTAGAGCAAGCCTAATGCTTTCAAGCTCCCCTTGAGTCTCACCAGATCCTGCTTGGTTTTTCATAGCTCAGAGCCTAGCACCCCCTCAAGGGCAATTAGATCACTTCCAATTTGCCCGTAAGCCCATAAAACTGCAATTGAATGTAATTAAAAGGCCATAATGAGCCTCAGCTACCTGCCGGACCGCTGCGTTTTTGCTCTCACCGTGCTCCTTTCGGAGAACGGGAATGGAGCTGGGAAGGCTGCGAAGGTCAGTGCTGGCAGGGAGGATGAGGAGCTCTGAGCAGAGCTCACTGGCTCCCCGGATGGGACAGGGAGCACCTAAGGGCCACCACTGCCAGGTGCTCATGCCGGTGACCCCCGTCAGGGAAGGCTGAAGGGGCACCCCCTGGGCACAGCCCTCCTGTCTTTGCCGAACAGAGGGAGCATCTTCCCCTCTGCTGGCATCTTTTCCTGCTGTCTTGACCTCCCCGATGCTCTTTGGAGGCTGGAAGGGTGCCAGCAGGTACAGGTCCCCTCTCAACACGGCCCGGTCTGCTCCTGGCTGTGTTTGGGGAAGTTTACTCCTGGGAGGGGATGATTGCAGTGATGGGCACTCAGCCCTCGTGTTTGGCAGTGAGGTCTGGGCTCCCCATACTTCCCTTTTGGGGGTGCACAGCGACAGCCTCCAAAGATGGAGAGATGCGACAACCCCAAGCAAGGTTTGCTCAGGGATGAGGGGGATGCTCCTAATGCCACTGTATTTGGAGCGGAGCTGAGGATTGGGGGGCACCCCCCATTCCTCCCACTGCTACGTGCCAAAAAGCTCCCACACCCCAAAACCCACAGGGACTACGAGCCCCTACTTCAGGCCGCTTCTGACTTGTGGATGGCACGAGCTCAAGGAGCTGCTGCCTGGAGTCCTTGAGCGGGGTCCCCCCGGCCCTGCTGCCAGCCCAGCAGCCCTGGCAGCCGCACTACACTGCACCTATTATTGCCGGCTCCTGCGGCGGGTTCCCAGCCAGTAAATTAGGGGCACTCGCTGAGCCGCTGACAGCAGAACAGAGCGCATTGTAAGAGCAAGGACAGCGCTGGCCCTTGAGGGATGAAATAGGAGCCTGTAATTTCTCAGGGCTGTTGTGACATCTTTGCACAAGCGTGTGATTGAGTCACATTTGCTTTATCAGCAGAATCCTTGTTTGCCTGGGTGCACCCTCCCCCCCCTCCACCCACTGCTGCCGGGCTGGGGGAGGAAGAGCCAGGCTGCGCTGCCCACTCCCCTCCCTACCCCTCCCTCCCCGGGTCGGTGAGGGGGGGGGCTTGCCTTCTCCTTTCGCCTTGCCCTTCTCTCCGAGGGGCTCCCGTATGTCACGCTGTCCCGGGTGCTCATGCTTCCTGCTTTTTTGCCTTCTCCCCCACCACTGCCCTGACTCCTGCTGAGGGGGGCTCAGAGTTTGCCCCATGTGCTTGGGAGATGCAGACTGAAAAAGCATAGGGTGGGGGATGGGGGAGTATGGTTGGTGGTGGGGGTCCGGGCGCAGCAGGAAGCTGGGGAATGCTGGAGGAAGAGGCGTTTGCAAGCGTTTCCTCTGGTGGCTTTGTGGGGAGAGTGGCTTCTGGAAAATTCCTCTTCTTGAGTCCTTCCCCTCTCAGAGATGGGAATAGCCCCCATGTGCTTCTGGCTCTGCTCGTGGCTCCAGGAGCATGCTGCACTTAATGCAGAGCTCCTGGGAGAGTGGGGTGGGGGTTTTAAGGCAGGAAAAGGCAATATGAGCCCCCCCACACCGGAGCTGAGAGTGCTTGGCCAGCTCTGGTGTGGAGTCTGTGCCTCTCTGCACACATCCATGGTGGGGCTGCTTCCCACCTCCATGCTGACTCAGGCAGAGGCGCCCTGTTTTTTGGGGGAGTTCGCTGGGCTCTAGCAGGCAATGTGGTGGGTTAGGTGTGAGCGTTTCCTAAAGGGGACCCTCTGGTTCTTCTAAACCGGGCTGCCAAGAAACAGGAACATTGGTGAGCCCATGGTTACCCACCTGGGTTGCATGGGGAGAGACCCCCAAATGCCACCCAAGACTTGCCAGCCCGAGCCCACGGCTCTGGACAACATGGTCGTCCTTCCCCTTGATGCTGTGGAGGTCTAATGTTACCTGCAAATTTGTGTCCAGAGGATGGAAGAGAAAACAAAATAGGATGGAGAGGGAGAAGAGGTGTTGGAGCGGCGGGGACAGAGGTGTCCCAGCTCTGCTCTGTGGGGTATGGGTGCTGCCTGCTCTCAGGAGCACTGCTGAGAGATTTGGGGTGGGTACCACTTCAGAGAACCTGCATCTGCCCCGTCTCATAGCCTGCCAGTGGGATGCTCTTGGATTTCTTCTTCCCCTTCATCTTCTCGGAAGAGAGCAGAGGTTTCTCTGAGCTGTAGTGGTGGGGCAGTCGGGCTGGGGGAAGGAGAGGTTGGCATGCAGAGCACTGTGGAAGAGCTGCTCCTGGGCTCTGTAATCTCATGCCACGGCCCATCAACCCCGCCAGAAGAAATCCTGGCTGGAGGCAGCAGCTCATAGCTGTTGATTGCCTGCACGGGGCCGGGCCAGCAGCATGTGGAGCAGGGGGATCTCCTCCAGCCAAGGAAACCCCCTGGAAGGGGACCCTGACGCTGGGCTCGAAGCCCCGAAATGCGCCTCAGCTCCTCGTGGGGTTTGGCAGCAGCCGTGCCGAGCGGTCCTGCCGTTGGGTTTTGGCTGGCTGGAGAGGGAGGGGGAGCTGGGGGTGAGAAGCTGTGTGGCTTTGAGGTTTTAGTTCGGTCAAAGTGAAACCTGGTGGGTGGAGGAACCCACCCGGAGCAGAGCGCAGCCAAAAACCGAGTTTCTCACTGTCCTCGAGTGGCTGAACCTCTGCGGCATCGCCCGGCACTTCTCAGGGGAAAGTGCCAAGGGCAGCTGGAGAAGCTTTCCTGGACCTCGGAGCAGGTTCCCGAAGTGACACTGCACATGGTGGTATTTAAAGGCTGGCACAGGGACACACTGCCATGTGCTGTCTGTTCTCTGCGCAGAATCTGGGAGGTGGTGAGAGGGACGTTCCTGGGTTTGTCTTTGTGCTCAAGTCCAGAAACACATGAAGATAAAAACAATTCAGGGTACTTTCTGGTGACGGCACTGCACTGCAGCCCAGTGCTCCTACACACTTCTGCCCATAGCTGTGGCAGCAGTGCGCAGAGGTGATGTATGGATAACGTAGAGCTGCATCTTCTGACATCTCAGGGTACCCGTGCCCTCTGCCATGTACTGCCTGGGTGGTTTAAGGGGCTTCATCGCCTCTCCTCACTGGGCAAAGAGCTCTCCATGCAGTTTGATGTCCTTAGGATGCATGTTTCTGAGTGGTTTTCTGGGCAAACAGCAATGCTGCACTGCCTGGGTCATCTGCTGAGTTTGTCCAGGTCGGACGTGGTTGGGTCCGTGGCAGCAGCTGGCAGCAGCCAGCATTGGGAGGGGAAGAGGCAGTTCTTGTTCTGTCCTCACTCCCATCCTCAGCTGGGCTGGTGTAAACGGGGAGCAAACTTACTCAAGATAGTAGGCCAGGGGCTGTTTAAATTAATCCAGTATAAACACGTTCCCTGTTCCCTCGAGTTTCGGATCAGGGATGAAAGAGAGGACCCGACCTCCTGTAGTCCCTACACTCCTGTGGGAATTTTCGCATCAAATCTGGGGTCAGACCCTCGTGTCCTGCCCAGATTTGCTGCCTGCCCGTTGGCTCGCAGCATCACACTTCATAGGTGGGTGCAGGCTGTTTGCCACAGGTGTCTTGGTTTGCTGTGCTGGATGGAAGGTGGGGGAGATGGAACCCCCCCTTGGACCCATCATTTGAGGTTCCTTGGGTGGAAAGCATGTGAGGAGATCCCTGTATAACTTTTGAAGAATGGGAGCAAATGGATGGTGATATTCATGGCCAGATTGATCCAGAGGAAACTCGCTGCCTGCAGAGGCACAGGAAGAAGTAGCAGTGCTCTCGGGTCTTGGTGTGTAATGTTTTGGGTGTCATGAGTTTTGAACCTGGTCAACACCAAAGTGACGCTCTCCAGAGCAGAGGAGGGGAGCATCTCCCAGAGCCTGATCTCAGCTGCTGCTCCCCATCCCCTCCAAACGTGGCCCCGCAGTGCTTGCAAAGCCCCACAGCGGAGGGCTGACTTAAGGAAGGGAGTGGCAACCCAAATTTAGAATTTCCTGCTGTTTAATACCCAGAATTGATCTGCTTTCTGATTAAGGAGGAAGAGGTGCTGAGGGAGAAAAAAAAATTTTAAAAAAAGAAGCGGAAGCGAGGCTGGGAGAGGGGGATGGGGGTACAGGCAGGTTTCCAAATCTCAGCTGGCATCAGAGCTGGGTGCATTGGGTGCTTGCACCATGATGGCTCCCACGGGAGCCGTGGGGTACCCGCAGACCCCTCTTCAGCAGGCTGTGGGGTTGTGTCTGGGGTCTGCAGCCCTCAGAAGCATGGCTCTGGGAGCCTGTTTGTGCCATGAGATGTGTTTTGGTTTGGTTTTTTTAACTTCCCCTCTCTCAGAGGCAGAGTGCTGAGCCACTGAGCTGCTGAGTAAACTCCCTGGATGTGCGAGAAAAGGTTTTCCAACACAGCTAGGTCACTGTAGTTTTACTGGCAAAGCCTCTTAGGCACAAATGAAGATTATACTGGCGAAAGCTTATGCTGGTACAGTTTATTCTGGTACAAATGAGCTATCCCAGGGGGGAAAAAATAATTAAAGAAAAAAAAAAAAGCATCCTTGCACTGTTGTGATTGTTTCTGCTCTGGGACATTTTGTGGTTTAGAAATGTTTAAAATCACAGCCTGCCTTGATATTGCTGTATCAGCAAAAGCTGCTGTTAGCTGTCAGGCTGCTGCAGACGTACCCTGGCTGAGTGGTGCATGAGTCCATCCACGGGCCGGTAAAGCACGACAGGAAAGTCTTGCGAGGGCTGGTGGTGTGGTCGGATGCTCTTCAGCAACCGCAGCTCCCAGGGGGGTCTAACCTGCCAGTCTGGGCTGCATCCAGGCATAGATGTTTGCTGGTCCAAACTGGAAGTTTCTGCTCTTGGCCCTAAGAATACCAAGGAGATGGAAAATAGCTGCCCAGGGATGTTTGTTGTCTGCACTGGGCTGAGCATCTAACGCAGCCAGATGAGAATAGGATCAAATGCTTTAGGGAAATGTTTTCTTCCCTTATTGGAAATTAGTTAAAAAAAAAGAAGTGCTGTCATGGAGCCAGGAGGGGGGAAAAAAAATATGGGGAAGGTTGATTGAGCAGTCGAGTTACTAGCTTGGGTCTTGCAATACCCAGGATCTATTCCCAGCTTTGGCTCCGATTTCCTGCGTGACCTTGGTGAAGGTCACGGGAGCCTGTGCCCTGCTTGTGCCGTGCGTGTCTGTTAACGGGGCTGCGGCTCTCCCTGTTCCTCGGTTTCCCCACCTGCGAAGCAGGGCTGATGGCATCCAAAAGAGATCATGCAAAGACAGGCAGCGATGAGAACCGTGCCAGAAAAACAAGGCTTGGGCTTCTTATCTTGAGGCCAGATCAAAACCCGCTGGCTCTTAAGTCTCTGTGTGATGGTTAGAGCCCTAGCATGTTCCTCTGCCGCAGAGGAGAGCCGAAAGCACGCACATGGCTCCGTACCTGCCATGTAACTCCATCGCTTGGGATGGATCATGTGGCCCTGCCCTAAATATCTGACTCTTTGGGAAAATTCCCTGCCCAATTTCGTGGCTCATGGGTTAAGAGAAAGAGAAGAGCTTCACTGCAAATTCTTCAGCTGCTGAAGAGCTCTCATTTCCGACCCCCCCCCCCCCCCCCCCGACTGCCATGGGGCATCTTATAAGATATATAGAGGTCGTTGTGCTTAAACAAAGGACACACAGAGAAAGTAGCTGCAATTTACGGGTGTGGCAGGAGGGGAAATGCTTTGAGAACTTCTTTTTTTTTTTTTAGAAACAGTCACTGAGTTTATTTTGGTCAAGAGATAGTCACACACAGCGCCTTTAAATGGCAAAACTGAGCAAGGGAAATGAATAGTCTCACACTGCTTGCACTGAAAATGTGTTTGGGAAGATACTTCCCTGGTTTGCTTGCAGTCCAAGCAGGATCTGTAAGTCTGGGGGCTCATTTGCTTAAATGTGTTTCTCTTAGGGTTATTTCCTGCATCTAGGCTTTTTTCTCTATTATTTTTCTAGCGCTTCTGTAGGATTCAGGGTCCTGTAGGATGCTTGTGATGAGGGAGGAGTGTGAACGTCCAGTTCCACCTTGAGCTCCACCCCTCCACCTTGAGTCATTTTCCCCCCCACACCCCAAAATGCATCTCCCTGCTGGGACCATCCCTCCTTAAGCCAGAGACTGTCAGCTTCTGCACTGAGTTGGCTAAGGTGGACTCTTCATTTTGCTAAGGAAAAATCAAAACCAAACCCTTTTCCATATTTTCTGACTGGTTGGAGAAAAACCTTTCCCACTGCTGCGGCTGTTGGAGCAGGGAGTGTTTGGATGAGGAGTGGAAACATCCCGGTGTCCAAGGGGTTGCTTTGAACTGGGCTTTTGAGTCATGATGCTCTGAAGGAGTTCAGGTCTGGTTCACATTTCAGAGCGTTTGGCCAAGGTTTTGGGTGGAAACACACCCGAATGCGTGTCGGTGCCTACATACATTTCTCCTCCTTCAGTGCAAGGTTACTCCTCCTCTTGCCTCTTTCCTTTTTGTTGCTGTTCCCTGAATTGCTCTCTCTGGACCAGCCCTTCCACACTGTGCTGGGGACTGTGTCTGCTGGAAGGCAAAGTGTGTAAACAGGATGGGAGAGGGGAGCCGGCTCAGAGGTGTGGGACACCCAGGTCAGGGAGCTCCCGTGGTACCCAGGGATAGGTATTCTGGGAGATGTGCCGCCCCTGCACCTGCTTTCCTCTCTTGATGTGCTTGAGGAGCCTGTGACCTCGCCTGCCTTAAGTATTCAGGATCTTTTAAAAGGAAGGACGGTGTGTCGCTGCCTGCCCTTTGCCAGAAGGTCAAGTGCCTGTTTCCCTTGGCCAGGGGATCCAATGCATCCTTGGAATAGGATCCAGCGCGTCCTTGGAAGGTCTCCATCCATCCCCAGATGTTTCTGAGGGTCTTTCAGAGAAGGGCGTGTGGGGACCCTGTACCCTGTCACATGGCTGCTTTCCTTTCCCCACCCCTTCCTAGGATGGTGATGGCAGCACAGCCCACACCACAGCTGGAGCACGTTGCAGTGCCCATCCCCACTCCTCCTCCTGGCCATTTAAAGACGGGGAGAAGAGAGAGCCAGGAAGCACAGTCCTGCTGTGCTAAACCCCAAGAGCAGATCCTGGAGCCTTGAGGAATTTCCCAGGGTTCCTGTTGTGCTGTCTGCATGTCACTCGGCCATGGGTGACATGGTGGCCAGTGGTTTTTTTTTATCAACATCCTGTAATAGCCGATGGGAGGTCAGCCCCCCGGGAACAGGGATGCTCCCCTCCACCACAGAGACACCTGACAAGACCGGCAGTGCTGGCACACGGGCTCTTTCAGCGGTGATGGTGTCACCAGGCTGGAGCACAGTGCCTGGGCATGTGTCCCCTCTGCCTGTTCCACCCTTGCAGAGGGACGTGGCCGTGTCCCAGCAGTGGAGCCTCATCCCCATTTTTGCACCCAAGTCCCTTCCCCTCCTCTGCCTCCCTGCCACCTCCCCACCCCGGGGATCCTACTTCTGGCTCTTGTCTGGAAGGTTCAGAAATTATCCAGGCAGGCAAGGAAGGCGTGTTGGAGGTGTCCTGGGGATGTCTGGGCTGTGTGCTGGGGATGGCTGCCATGCAGGTAGTGCCTCTGCGTGGAGACACCCTTAGGAGGAGTCTCTGAGCCCCATGAGCATCCTCCCCGGGGCAGGATGAGGCTGAATCCAGCAAGGCTGGAAGGAAGGTGCCAGGGCTGGAGGTGTGAGCACATAGGGTGCAGCAGCCTGAGGCTGGGGGTATCGGTGGAATGCTGAGGGCATGGCTTTTTGCAAGAGGAGCCTTGCTGCCTTGCTGAGCCTTCACTTCTCGGTGCTGGGGTTTCCCCAACAGATGTGCTGATCTCTGGGGGCTGGGCTCACTGTGGGTTCAGCAAGCACGTTTTCCGCTGTGTAGTGGTCATATGCTAATTGCTCCAAAATCCTGAGGGGACAGTTGACCTCACACAGGTGCCCGAAGACAATATTTGCCAGAATTTAGTTAACATGGAGGCCTGCAGCCAAAACCTGCGGCCCCCAGACTCTCCTGTAAACAGCCCCTGGCCAAGTGGCTCTGCCAGTGCCTCCCCATTCCTGGGCCCATGGCTTGCTGGTGTGAACTGGGAGGGTCCTGTTGAGTTTTGGGGTGAGCGGTGGCAATGCCGCTGCCCCTGCCCACGCTGCCCACCCGCCCCTGCTGCCTTCCGGTAGCTCCTACCCGCGGCCTGCCCGTGGGCCACGAGCCAGCCCCTTCCTCGCGCGGGATTGTTTTGCAGGCGGCGTGACAGGATGAGGAGGAAATGTGCCAGGAATGGCTCCGTGTCTCCTCTCGGGAGAATCGGAGTCTATTTTTAACCCCCCCTTTCCGCCCCCCACCCCTTCTCCTCCCACTCTCCTGGGATGGTGGAGCTGCTGGGGCGCAGGCAGACGCAGACCATGCGCTGTTGCCCCCTGCTACCCCCAACAGCAGGCAGGCATGTTCCTTCTCCTTGCTAACACACACACACACACACACAGAGGCTTCCCTATCGCACACTCCTGCCCTGGATGGACACACAAACCACATGTGTGATGCACAGCACACCAGACGGCCTTCCCTGATGCCATGTTGGAGTGCACAGCCCCTCTGCGCTCCCCAAACACCTCCTGACCCTGTCATACTCTGATAAATCCAAGTTGTTCTGTAGCACGGAGGGTGTCTCTCTGCTCTCGTGGTGGGGGTGCTACCCCTGCCTCAGCAGGAGCAGCCATGCTGCCTCTGCAGTGGAGTTTGGAGCTGGGGAGCAGCAGGTGAATGAGGTGGCTCTCCAGGTGGAAATGAGCTCAGCGCCTGTTGTAATGCCTGCGTAGGTTCTGTGGCAGAAGGTGGTTTTGAAGGATAGAGGATGCATTGGGAAGTTTGGGGATAGGTTGAGAAGCAGCCCCTCAGCTGGGTGAGGGCTGCTGCTCCAGGGCTTGCTGCGCCAGCGTGTCAGAACCTGTCCTACACTGGAGACTCAACCCTGTTTCTCCTTCCTCTCTTACAGATTTCTCCAACCAAGTCAATTCCACATCCCTGAACTCTCCCACGAGCCGGGGGCCCATGGCCACCCCATCCCTCCACCCGTCCATTGGGCCAGGCATCGGCTCCTCGCTGGGCTCCCCAGGCCAGCTCCACTCGCCCATCAGCACCCTGAGCTCACCCATCAATGGCATGGGACCTCCATTCTCCGTCATCAGCTCCCCCATGGGCCCGCACTCAATGTCCGTCCCCTCCACCCCCAGCCTGGGATTTGGCACCAGCAGCCCACAGGTAAGAGGAAGGTGGTGGGGATGTCAGTGCTGCCTATTTACCCTGGGTGAAGCCATCTCCATGGGTTCTCAATCCAGACTCGACTCTGCTCTCCCTGGCTCACAGGAGGCTGCCCTGCCCAGGCAGGCATGGGGAGATAACCCCGATGCAGGCAGCACAGGCAGGCACCCAAGGGTGTCATAAAGCAGAAGCCTGAGGGGGAAACTAAGCCGGAGACATCCTGCTCCTCTGGCCAGAGCTGGCTGGCTGCAGCCACCTTTGGGGCTGCCCTGGGTGGGCTATGGGGGGGCAGCACAGCCAGGCTACAGCTGTCCATCATTTCCCATTGCTTGTCCCCTTCAGTCCTGCCATGTCCATCCCCTGCCTGGGAGTGAAAGGGGGGCAGCGACTAACCCTGGTGCTGGTGTAGCTCTGCCAGGAACCAGAGCCACCCTGAGACTGTCTGTACTCCATGCTCCACACCCAAACAGCCCCTTCCCCTCGGTGGGAACTGGCACGTCCCCTCTGGGGCCAGCCCACGGTCCCCATAGCATGTCCCAAGGGGTGTCCCTTGCCCGCTGCCCCTTTCTCCCTGGCGAGGGAAGGACTGCTGTTCACTGGCTGGAGATTATGTAAAAACCCCTCCGACTAGGGAGAGATAAGCTCTTTTTAAAAATAGCAAGATCGGGGCGCGCTGGCCAGCCCCTGCCACCTGTTGCTGGCTGCTCGCAGGGTATATGTTTAGTAAAAGGGCAGATTAAGGAATTGGCCACCACCTGCCACTCACTGCAGGTTTATTTATTCCAGCCCCTCTCTGGGAGTCAAGCACCTGCCGGCACCTTTATTTTTAAATATTGGGCTGATTTATTTCCAGAGATAACAGGTCTTTCTACCCAGGGTTTGGGAGGGCTGTGCTGTGCTGAGTCCCCTCCCCAGGGACCCCCCTGGGTAGCTTCACCAGGACTCAGCATCCCTGTGACAACCAGGGAAGCGGCAGCTTTATCTGCCTTGCAATGGGCTGCTTCCATTCAGGATCTGGCCTGTGAACCCCACAGATGTGCAGGGACCTTCACCCCACTGGCTGGTGTGGCTGAGTGTGGCCAGGTCCGGCTCCCCAGCATGGGATGGACATGCCACCTTCCCATCCCGTGGCTGGGGGAAGGGGAACTGAAACGACGCCTGGGAACGGGCAGCCAGAGCAAAATTAGCAATGAGAGCACCAAAATGATGGGGAAGAAGTGGGAAGGTAGAGGGGGCAGGGTGGGGGGGGGGGAAAGTGAAGCAACCCAGGGGCGAGTTGCAAGCTAGGGGAGGAAACAGGGAGTAACACAGCCCCAGTGTCGGTTCTGAGGCATGGTTTGCTTTAAGGACCGACAGGCTGGAGGAACCGAAATAAAACGCAGCCACAGGGCAGAAATAAAACGAAGCCACAGGGCAGAAAGGGGAATTGAGAGCACGGTCAGATGGTGCTGGGGAGTGAGCTAGCAGCGCCACGGCTCCAGCCCTCCGGTGCAAGCGCCCATCCTTTGCCCAGGGACTCGTCTTAAGTGGTTTTCCTAGAGGTGACAGTTAGAAGGTCTTCAGCCTAATGGCTCCTGCCATCTGTTCCCTGTCTGGGCGCATTAGGTCCTGTCCCCATCCCTACAGCGGGTAGAGGCGCCTACCTGGCCCCGCAGAGGAGCACGGGAGGAGGAGGATGATGATGCAGGCAGGCAGTGGGGGTGATGCTCGCAGGGGAGCACAGCCCCCCCACGCCGCTGCACCGGTCAGCAAAGCGCTGGGGGTAATGAGGCGTACGGCCCCCGTCGCCGGGTGGGGATGGCACTGATGGAAGGTGGTTTGAATCAGATGGCAGATGCCACTTGCCATCAGGCCATGCCTCGTCGCCTCTGGAAAGCCAGCGGAGCAGAAGGGCACGGGGCACGTGAGGTGTGGTGGGACCTGCAGGGTGGGTCCCCTGCTCTGTGCCCCCCCCTCCCCCGAAACCTCTGCCCCAGCTCCTGCCGGCACTGGGCTGGGATGAAGCCCCAAAACCAGGGTGTGAGTCAGGGAGTCCTGCTGCGGGGTCCCAGCACCCAGAGTCCCCAGGCACCGGGCTGGGCAGGGGGTGAGGTGTGTGGAGCAGGAGCTGGCTGAGAGCAGTGGTGAGCAAGGTCCCAGCTGGATCTGGAGGCTGGACCCAAGGATTACTGGGATTTAACACATATTTAAACCCTCTTGCCTAAAGATTCTGGAAAAAGCCAGACACCCCCCCATCCCCCGCAGGCTTTTCAGTAAAAGCCATAAAGGAGGGACTTTTTCCCTCAGTTTGCAGGGCTGTGCTGCACCAGCAGCAACCCCAGGCGTCCCTGGCAGCAGCTTGGGGTGCCTGGGGCTGAGCAGGGAGGGATCAGATGCAGGCATAGGCTCTCCCAGAGCTGCTCTCTGCCTTTGTGTACTGCTGTTTGTAAGGGTGCCTGGGGGGACCAGAGAAAAGCTCTTCTTTTGTTGTTGTTGGTTTTATTTTTTTATAAAGTTCTGTTTGCCAGAAGGGACAGGATTCAGTCCTCAGCATGATGAGCTGAACAGGGAAGGGAGAGGAGCCAAGGAGTCCCGGTGTCGCTGGGGAAGCAGAGCACCAGTTCCTCCCCCATTCCCGCTTGCTTGCTGAACTGGGGTTGTCCTGCCCTAAGCGGAACTACTGTACCAGGGCTGGTAGAAGGAGAGGTAGGGGGAAGGATGCTGCCTCCCCTTCTGCCTCCTCTCTGCTTGCACGTGCTGCCAGTTGGGCTTGTTGGCCGCCGCCGGGGAGGGCTGCGTGCGGGGCAGGCGCCGGGGTGGTGTGGGAACCCCGGGGTGCACGTGGTGCCGCCTGCGAGGTTCCGGGCTGGTGCTGTGAGAGGAACTGATGACTTCCCCACCCCAGCCTGGGGCTGACTCAGCTCCGACCGGGGGTGTCCTGCTGACGCAGAGGATGGCAGGACCCCACACCCTCCTGGGCTGGTGCAGGGGCTCTCTGCCCATTGTTCCCCTCAGATGCTCTCAGGGCTGCTTGGTTGGAGTCTGTGGACTGCTGGGGTTAGGGTAAGCGATGGCTTATCTGAGCAGGCAGCCCATGATGGCCTCTGCCCTCCCTCCCATGTGTCAGTGGCCGGTGATGCAGCATCACATGAGCTGCAGCCACCATCCACACCTGGGAAACAGCTTCGTATCCCAAAGATGTGCTGGAAGGAATTGTGGGAGCTGGTGACTGAGGAGGGGTGTCCTGATCCAGTGCTGGCAGCCCCTGCTTGCAGAGTAGAGAGAGGATCTGTGCCTGGGGACCCACAGATCCCAAAGAGAGATGCTTCTGCCAGGGGACCCGCTTGTCCTTCCCCTTGGGCCCTGTCACAGCATAGCTGAGCAGCAGCCGAAGCCCAGGAGCATGTCCCTCAGCCACAGCAGGTCCCGGCTGCCTTTCATTCATCAGCTGGCACAGGCAGGCGGGGAGAGGGAGGCAGATCCATCACGTTTCTCCAGGGTGGGTTTACCTTCCTCTGTTCTGCGGTTATTAGTCATCTGCCTGCTAAATATTCCTCACCAGCCTGGAGACTTTAAAGCCAGAGGAACGGCTGCGCTCCTTTAATTGACAGATCACAAGCCATGGGACTCCCCTGAATTAATTTGTGACAAGTGCAATTGCTGACTGTCTCCATCAGGGAAGAGAAACACAACAAACCGAAGCACAAATCCTGCGTATCCAACCTGGATTTAGAAGTTGGCAGGGATGGAGGCTCTGCGACAGTCCCTGGCAGGCTGCTCCTGGCCAGCACTGCATCCCAAACTGACTGAGCCTGGCTCCCCCATCCACCCCCAGACCTCTTTGAACCTACCCTGGGCTGGATGGGTGACTCCATCAGGGACCCTTCTGTGCCCCCAAGCCCTCCCAGGAGGGCATGGTGACACCAGCATGAAGAAGCCTGTAAATCAGGTCTTTCTGATAATATTTTGTAATTCTGGGCAAAGAAAACCCCCAAGGCCATGAGGGGCTGGCTGGCTGAGTGCTTTTGCTCCATGCCTTGGTGGGTTATTTGGGGCATGCAGCCAATGGCCAGCTCCAGCAGCATCTCTCTTCATAAAATGGGCTGGTCACACGTCTCCGTGCCTCAGTTTCTCTTTGCACATGGGGGATAGCTGCCCTGCCTAGCTGCTGATCCCTGCTGCCCAGGGATCCTTCACACCAGTGCCGCAGGACCGTGCCAGCACCGAGCTTCCACCCAGTTCTCCTCTTTCTTCATCAACTGTGGGGACCAGGCTTGCCAGGGAGGGAACGGAGGGGTGTGTGAGGAGACTGTGGGAAGCCTGGAACTTGCAGGGAAGTGTCCCACCCAGGCCAGGTCTGGAAAGCCAGGCCTCGTTGCACCTGGGATCTATTTATTTGCTGCGAAGCTTTCCTTTGGAGAGATAATGCTAAAAGGATATCTATAAATTGCAGAGCTGTAGCACCAGTGTCCTGGCCTTCATCATCCGTGCGAGCACGCGCTCCCAGCCAGCAGCTCTCCCACAAACCAGTGCTGCACATTGTCTTCCCTGCTCTGCACCCTGAGGCGACGTGAAGCCAGGGCAGCCTGGGAGTGCCTGGCTATGAAGGCTGTGCCGTGGCTGTGGTGTGGCTGTGCCGTGGCTGTGCCATGGCCGTGGTGTGGCTGTGCTGTGGCCGTGCTGTGGGCAAGGGTCTGGTGGCACAGGAGGACCTCACCTTCCCCTTAAATCATGCAGGAGCATCCTTCATGGGTGTGTCTCCTGCCGACGTGTCTCCTGGTGCATGGGGGACTGGCTATGTCCCCAATCCTTCCATCCCAGTGCTGGCAGAGAGACCCGGTGTCAGTTCTGAGTTGTGCCAGCTTTTATACAAGGCAGCAGATGAGTGTTGGTACCTTTGGTCTCTGCACGTGTACCCAAATCCTCCTCTTGGTTCAGCATCATTGGGTAGGTGTTTCAGGTGGTGCATGTCCCCATTTGAAGCTTGCTCCTGCTTGAAATGCCGCCCTCCTGCCCCATGCCCAAGCACACGGGCATGCCTTGCTTTGGAGCTGGCTCCCTGCAAAACACTCTGCTTCTGTCTCAACAGCTCAACTCACCCATGAACCCCGTCAGCAGCTCAGAGGACATCAAGCCACCCCTGGGGCTCAATGGAGTCCTCAAAGTGCCAGCACATCCCTCAGGAACGATGGCCTCCTTCACCAAGCACATATGTGCCATCTGTGGGGACAGATCTTCAGGTAAGGCTGGTGCCTGCCCTGGGGGGGGCTCACAGCAGCATGCTGAGGCTGCAGTCATCTGGGATTGACTTGGGAGAGCATGAGGAGGGTTTGCAGGGCTCCCTGCAGCACAGTGGGCACAGGCAGGGACTCTCCATTGGGACAGGAGCCACTTGTGCCCTCAGAGGAGGGGGTGAAAAGTCCCTTATGGACCAGCCTTGCCCAGCCTGTCTGCTCTAGGGCAGGCTCTGACCTGAGCCAGGAGACCCCAGGTCTCTGGGGAGCAGTGGTGGTGTATCCAGAGTCCTGAGCTGCACAGCCTGTCTGAAGACAAGACATTAGCAAGTGTCCCTCTGTCTACCCATCCTTTGATCCGTAGTGGTCTTGTCACATAGCGCCAGATAGAGATGTGCTTCGTATGGAGCCTGTCCAATGGTGGGAGATAAAGATGTGCTCACTGCCTTTATTCTCATGTGGGTTTAAAAGCTTTCTGCTCCCCAAGTGTGCCAGTTGCCTGGTTTGTGAGGTTCTTAGGGGCAACCTCCTGCGCCTGTCTCCTTGGGCTGGAAGAGGAGGGTGGACACATGGTGCAGAGCAGGCTGGGACACCTGTCTGGCTTGGAGAGTCCAGATGGGTCACGAGGGACACAGGGAGGCACCCCCTGCTTCACTGTTGTGCTGCCTCGCACCCATGTACGCCCATGGAACAGTGAGGGTTTTCTGGGATATAAGGCAGGGGGGCTCCCTGATTTTACAGACTTCAAGTCAGAGCAAAGCTGCTGCTCTTCCCATGCTGCTCCCAGCGCTGGGAAGCCTCTGCTCCCTCAGAACACGGCCGGGAAGAGCTGATGATCTTTGTGGGGAGGGAGAGCAAAGCGGGGAGCTTTTAACCTGAGTCACATCCTCCTGCAGGTAAACATTATGGGGTTTACAGCTGTGAGGGCTGCAAAGGCTTCTTCAAGCGCACGGTGCGGAAGGACCTCACCTACACCTGCCGCGACAACAAGGACTGCTTGATCGACAAGCGCCAGCGCAACCGCTGCCAGTACTGCCGCTATCAGAAGTGTCTTGCCATGGGGATGAAGCGAGAAGGTAAGGCAGGGAGAGCCTGGCCTGAGCACCCCTGGGTGCTGCAGGGACCTCTCCTTGCTTAGGAGGGTCCTGGCTGTGGGCAGCGTGGCAGCACCACATGCACCAGAGCCTCGCCAGGGGAGGGGGGGCAAAAAAAGGTGCCTGTCTCCTTTGTGTTTTGCTGTTGCGCCACAGGCAGCGCCCTCAGCCACCACTGAGTCCCAGAGCGGTGCCTGGGTGATGGATGGTTGCACATTAGTGAGTGTGCACTGAGCGCAGCGCTGGGGAGCAGGGCTGGGGGGGGGTGTGATGGAAACAGGCAGCGCTGCGAGGTTGGTTGTTTGCTGCCCTGGAACTCACACTCTCCGTTTCACACCACCTGCCACGTGTTGGGAGTGGCGATGGCTGGTTCTTCCCTCTCCCTGCTGAGCCCTGTCAGACAGAGGTGTGAAAGCCATCGGGGATGGGTGCCTTTTGGGTGACAAGGGCCTGGCGTGGCCCCTCGTTCTCCATGCAGCACGGGATGTGGCATCCTGGAGGACCAGTGTTAATTAGGGGACAGTGGTGAGATAAAGGTGATGTTTAATATGCTGTTTGCTAATCACTGTGCTGCTGGGGAGATGAGAGGCTGCTGTGGGGTTCAAGCTCCATGCCTCGCCCAGGATGGGCAGGGAAACTCCATGGATTATCATCCTCCTCAACAGAGTCTGCTGCTCAGGCATCGCTGCCCACACCAGCTGGCCTAACTCCGTAGTGTTCCCTACCAGTAGCAATACTGGATATATTTTCTCACTTGGAGAGAAAAAGAAATTCAGCCCCATGAAAAGATATCCTTCCCTTTACTGGAATTTAAATTCAGGATCTGAAGCTCCCTGGCAGGGCCTCTTTTAAATGCTCAGTTTAAATGCTGGCTGCGTCTGCTTTAAACTGCTGGCAGAACAGGCTTTTACCAGACGTGATGCTAAAATGCCCCTGTGGTGATGCTCAGTTCTTTGCTGCCTTCTCCCCTTACATCTTCAGAGCCACACTTGCTTCCCTGACCGGCTGATAAGCCCATCCCTCCGTGGAGTCACTCTGCTTGCTCCATCCCGGCTCTCTTTGAAGAGCACTTAGTCTTGTCTGGAGCATTGATTAAATGGGGAAGTGCCGGAGCTGCTCCCAGTGTTGAGCAGACCCTGCCACGCTCGATTTACAAGGTTACCTAAGGTCCCAGGGTACTCAGTCTTTAAATGTCAAAGCTGGAGGTGTGGGGGGATTGCAGCAGGCTGGGAGGTGAGAGCACCCAAGGGACCTCGCTGGCCCTGTGGAGCTTAACTCTTTGGTGCTCAGAAATGATGCTGGAGCAAAGATGGGCTGCACAGGAGGCAGCTGCTCTGCCAGGCACGGCTGTAGGCAGAAACCTGGGTGGAGAGAGCACGTGGTGGAGGAGATCAGGCACTGCTTTGAGTGGGAGTGCAGTGCACAGCTGGGACCTGCAAGGAATGCACCGTCAGAGCTTGGGGTGCTCGTGGCTGCACCCCCACACTCACCCCAAGCTGTACACATGTGATTGAGGGCTTCTCTGTGGCAAAGAAAAGCTGCCATCAGTACGAGCGGTTGCAGGGTCTCCCAACTCCTCATCCTCTGCCCTTGCCTCCTGTTCTTCTTGTCCTGTTTGCATTGTCTCCATCTTGGTGGGGAAAAGAAAACCTCTAGTTTTAAACAGGTAGATTGACACTCAGAAAGTGCCTCTGAAGATATGTGGGGCAGTGGGTGCTCCCTGTGCAAGGGGCCGGCATCACCCTGGCTGCTTTGCAGATGGGCAGAGCCATGGAGCATGCTGGATCCCACAGGAGTTGTGTGGCAGGAGGAGGAAGTGGAAGGAGGAAAGTCTGATCTCCAGCCCCGGGAGACTTCAGTGACTAAAAAGAAGCCTCCTGTGTGTTCAGCAGCAGCACTTGCTTCTCAGGGGAGAAATGCAGGTGTGGGGAGATGTGGAGCATCCTGTTACCTCTGGAGCCTTATGCTGGCAGCTGGAGAGCTGCTTTCATACCCCTGGAACATCTCAGCCAGCATCTGTGAGGAAGGGACCATCAGCAGTGATGCTTTGACTCCATAGCCTGCACTGACATCCTGTGACTGGGTACCTGCTTCCTGCCTACCGTTAGCAGTGATTGCATGGGCAGCACCACTAAAATTATAGGTCCATTAATTAATTTCTAAATGGTGATGGAATTCCCCGGAGAGCGCCCGTACAGTATGAGGACTCTATTAATTCATCTTGATTAACATTATCACAGTGAATACCAAATGAATTCATAACGATCAGCCAATTATTTAAAAGTGTGACAGATGGGATCTTTGTAACTCTAGAAGTTCACTGGGGCAGTGCTGACTGATCCTCTGATGCTGATGTTACACAGGGAGGGCTTTGGGGAAGGGAAGGAAGCTGGCAAGGTGTTGGCAGGACGGTGCTTGGGATATAATCCCCATGTAATGAAAGCTGGAACAAGGCCCCTGGTCCCCAGATAAAGCTTTCTTTTGCTATCACCTTAAAACCTCATCAGTGTCTGATGGCAGGTTTGAAGATGTCCTAGTGTTTTCCTAGACCTTAAAGTAAAAAGTTGGACCTTGCTAAGCTTCAGTTTTGAGCAGCTCAGGAGCTTCTTGGGTTTACCACTGGAGCTGCTCAGTATCCACCTGATACTGATATTTTGGTCAACAAAACATCTCCATCCCATCACAGCCATCCCAGCTCACCACTGCTGCCCATCCACTTTGCCAGACAGGAGCTTTGTCCTTGTCTTTACACCAGTCCCACTGCCTCCACACCACCTTTGTTTTTGGGGAACAGTTTGGGGCTACATCCTGCATTGCTAATTCCTTTTCCCTAAATACAACATCCTTGGGTTTTTGTCCTCTAGTGTGAACACATCTTTCAAGGAAGAGTCAGGGTAATGAGCCTCATTTCCCTAAAAAATACCTCACTCCTGTAGCAGGTTCCCACTGGGTAATGTCTCTCCTGTAGCCTAAAGGTATTTGTATGCCATAGTAATACAAAACCCCCTCTAAGTCAAGTGCTCTGGTGAGAGAGTAAGGCATCCTGCCTGGTGGTGAGCAGTGCTGAGACCTGCAGGGTGGTGCTGGGGAGAAGAGGGGCGAGGGCCAAGTTCATACCTGTGCCAGAAGAGTAGAAGGAAAAGGCTTTCCTGAGTAGCTAAGGAGATGGCTTGAAGGAGTAAAGGCTGCTGATGGATCTCTGGAAGGGTTCTGTCCCAGCTACTGGAGGGTTTCCAGGTCAATGTGCCAAGAGCAGAGCTGGACAGACCCGTGGGGATGAACCTTCTTAACCACAAGCTGTGGGAAGGAGCTTGGCCAGGGCAGTGAACCCACAGAGGTGAGAGGCAGGGGGTGGCCATAGAGTACTCCTGGAAGGACGGGGGGCTTGCTTCAGGGCTACAAGGCTTTGCTTTTGCAACTGGATCTCAGGGATCTTTGCTTGAAGGGGTGAAAGCCTGCAGAAGTGGAAGGTTCCTTCTGGGGCACCCACCTCTTCTTGCTGCTCCCTGCCAAAAATTTTTAAGACAGATCCTGATGTTCATGGGGAATGAGCCTCACGGACTCTGAGGTATTGCAGCTACAATAAATAAGCAACTGGGAGCATTTTTCCCCCATGAATTACTGCCAGCTGTGTGAGGCTTTGGTTTTTGTCTCCCACTAAATACCGGATAGTCAACAAAATTAAGATTACCATCAGGGATCTTGACTAATGCAGGGATTATGACTGTGGGGGTGGCTGTTTGCATCCAGAAGCGTAACTCTTCTCTGCTTGATCTGTTACTCATTAGGGTCTAAGGTGTCTGTATCAGCAGCCTTATATTATTAAGGGATAAAGCGGAGACTGCCTTTGCGTTAGAGAGGCAGAGGTCTTGTGAAGGGGTGGGAGTAAACACCAAGGGTCTTGGGATAAAGGCACCCTGCACGCAGTGCCGTTAGCTGGGGTTAACCTCAGAGGTGGCGGGGGGCATCGGAGACTACAGGCTCCACGGCCTGGCGCTGCAGCGCAAGCGCTATCTCCTGTGAGGAGGTTCTGGCCCCACCATTGCTGGCAGCGCCGGCGGATCACACAGCGAGCAGGAAATACCAGCGAGGAGCCTTTCTCATGCTCCCGCCGGCCGGCCTTGGACGGCTCACAGGGAGCGGCCGTTGGGAACCGGCGCAGCCCAACCCTGCTCCATCTCCTGCCTCTCCTTCCCCCAGCGCTGCCTCCGCACACGAGCATCACTTAGCATGAGGTGATCTCCTGGTCTCTGTGGGACCTGCTGGGCTGCCCAGTTTTTTCACTGGGGGCTACTACTTGCCGTGCTGAGGCCTGCAGCCCCAGCATGCTGTGGAGCACTAACAGTGGCATTTGGTGACGACTGGGTGAGATGGATGCTAATGTGGCTCTGCTGGGAATTCATAGCCCATCTGGGGACCAGAAGGCTGTTGTCCCCCAGTGACTGTGACTCAGGCTGCATAACTGACCCCCAAGATTGTTCCTAAATCCAGGCGCAGATACCGTATCGGTGGCCGGGGTATGCCGTGGCTGCAGCTTGACATGATCCAGAGTCGTGCTCGAAGGATCCACAACATCTTCTGCCTGGTTGCACGCCTTATCTCCTACTCCAAGACTTCACTAAACTTTGCAGCCTGAGATAGTTCCTCTATTCCCCTGTGTTTGTGGGTTGGTTTTCCCCCTCTCACACTGCTGTCAAGATGAGGGATTTAATCTGGGAGGGGTTTGACTTGCAGCATCGCAAGGAGCAGCTCTAGTCTGCAGCTTGGAAACCTCCACATGGACCCTGGGAGCTGCAATGATAAATCATTTAGTTGAGAGGGACCAAAGTTCCTCCTTTTTCAACCCAGAGCTCAGCTCTTGCCCTGACAGAGCAGTACGGAGCTGTGCCTGACCCCCTTGCCAGGGCTGGCAGCCCCTCTGCATCCCCAGAGCCAGAGTCAACCTGGCTCCCAGAGCATCTCTTGGGACCAATGGGAGCAAGAGGACATCTGGGGAGAAAAAACAGGAATTCAGGTCTCCATCCTGCTGTCCGAGTGAATGTAAAAGCAGGCAAGTGGCCATACCCTAGTGAAGGGGCAGAGTGAAGGGGCAGAGTTCAAGAGTGCAGTTATTTTTAGTAGCAATTTTGGAATGGAAAATGTCTTTCAGCTTAATGAGCTTGTTTCTTACATCCTTTTAAAGTCCTGCTCTTTAAACCGACTGGTTAAATGATGCTGGGGTTGATTTTTGTGTTAAAGATACTTTTTAGATTAAGCAGAAGGCTTTGGGTTATGATTTTCTCTCACTGTTGTAGCGATGTTGCTGTCTGCTTATACTTGGTAGTGTCCAGCTTTGGAAAGCAAAGTGAGCTCACCATTTCTGCTTTTGTTCTCCAGCGCCATTCCCTATGTAGATTTGCTGCATGCAGAGGTTTCAATCCGCTTGTTAACACTCCATTTCACTGAAATCACATTATTTCTTTGGTAACATCACAGCAGTGTTTTGCCTCTCTTAAAAGTGCAGCATTCAGTTGAAATGTTGGTGAAAACTCCACCATTTATTTCTTGCATCTCAGCCTGTGAGGTTGCTCGTGGTAGTGGAAAACTGCATCTTTGGGAAAGAAAAACAAGAGGCACATGAAAGCAGAGTGGAAGGAACACTGTCTGGATTAGTTTCCTCAGCTATCATGGTATTTTCACTGTACACAGGTACCTCAGGGGTAAGCACTTCAAGATCCTGATGATACAGCACTAAGATGGAGCTGCATAAAAAGGGAGCAGACCCTGATAAATTCTACCACTGATGGAACAGAAATCCCCAATAACCCTCCAGCCAGAACTTCATAGATGCAGCAGCCACCCACTTGTAGGCTTAGAGGAGACTGGGTAGGTTTGGGTCAAGGAGGGTGGTATGCCCTGGAGATGCTGGGGCATGTCCCCAGAACACATCCAGGGTGGAGCAATCTGGAGAGCATCGTCATCCTTGTTTGTGCTGTGGATCCCTGCATCCACTGGGAAATGACAAGGAGCACAAGGGTGAAGGTGGGAAAAGATCTGACGATGCTAAGAGGGAGAGCCAAAGCCAAAGCAGTCATCTTCTGTTCACCAGGCTGAGCATTGGTGCCTGCCCCCAGCAGTGCTGGGCTCCCTGTGCCCTCACACTCCGCACTGGAGCCATCCTCCCAGAGAAAACCCCATTCAGTCTGGTTTTGGTGGAATTGAATTATCCTTCCCCCTCCTCCTCCATGAAAAGAAACAAACCTCAGCCAGTCATCCCTGCTATTGTTCCCCAAAGGATGGATTTTTGTCTGAGAAACAAGCGCCCATCTGTATTAGCACAGGGGAAGTTGTAATTAGGAGCTGCCGTAGCCTCCACATCTCTCCCAGCAAACAAACCGCCTTGGATGGGGCTTTCAGAAAGCCTCTGCCTGTGTGGAAAATCCTGTCCCCTTTGTGGCTCTTCCTCTCCTCATTAACATTCCTCTGGCACAAAAGCAGGGTGCCTGCTGAGCCTGGCAGTGCCCGTAGCCGTGGCAGTGCCATGGCGTGGAGGATCCGTCTACCAGCACCCACGTTGCATCTATGACCAGGCTTTTTAAACAATGCATGCACTTGAGGTCTGTGGGCATTCTTATTTTAGTTTTATTTGCTTTTAAATCTAATTAGGCTGCAGATCACAGCATCCTGTTTCTCTCCCCAAACCCAAGGCTTTAAAAAGGAAAAAAGGATTGGGATTCTGGGGTGTCCACACACCTCAAAAGAGCAGGGACTCGGTGACATTCATGGCAATGAAGTGGCAGGAGTTGGGGATGCCATGGTGGTTTCTCCAAGCCCTCCCCAGAGCCTCAGTAAGCACCTATGTTCTTCTTTTCTCCAACAGCTAGAAAGTTCATTACTCAGCCACAGCCACCCATCTTGTGTGGTTTGGGCTCCTGAGCTGGGCTGGTTGCTCATTTTGCAGTGGACTCGAGCTGCCAGTGGCTGCACCACGGGCAGAGGCAAGATGTCCAATGTTGATGCGCGCACCAGCAGAGGATGGATCTGGCAGTTTTGCATGTCAGCCCTTGGACAGGGGCAGCTAAGGCTGCTCTGCATCCACTGGATGAAACATTTTGGTTCTTCAAGAGAAAGAGGTCACCGAGAAGTGGTCTTGACACATGGGGCTCCGTATCTTGCCGTACCGTGGCCTAGGGAAGTGCAGATGGGCTGGAGAAGCTTGTGATGAAAAATGACAGCAACCAGCCTGAGGCGAGCACAGGCCAAATCAAGCAGAATAACACGAGAGCCTCTTCATCAGGTGCCATGGAAAACACAGGCTTCTGTCCTTGGCTCGGCTGAGACATAGCTGGAGGAGGTGGAGCTGCCTCTCCGAGCCCTTTGACTACAACATCTCTTTTTCTCCTCAAGTGGATCGCAAGTTTTAAATGCTTCCCTTATGTTCAGAAAATCAGACTAGAAAAACCTCTCAACCATGTGAGTCTCCTTGAGGAAAAATAAAAGCCTTGGCACAGCCATCGACACAGAGAAGGGGGTGTGGAAGCTCATCCCTGAAAGCACGGCGCAGCAGGCAGGGCTGGTGTAACAGCAGCTTGGGACTGCTTTGCCTGGATGGAGAGGGCTCTCTGGGTTGCAGCAAGATTCCTGCCTCACCTCCTGAATTTGAGATAAACTGATCAAATGCTGACCTCCTGACCAGAAGAATCATCACCGTTGGGAACAGCATGGTCCTAAGAGTGGGTCTTATCTAATACCTGCAGCATCAGTGATGGAGTAGAAGGACAAGGACATGGGATCATCTTGGTGGCTTCCCTGCATCTACCCCAGACAAGTATGTGCAGGTGAACCCGTCTGCTGAGGCACTCATGGAGTGCAGTGTGAGCCAGGAGGGTCTCGGTGGTCCTTCCCTCCCTCCTGGTGAGCAGCAGCAGTGGGGATGTGTTCTCCAGCCCTTCACCTCATTGTCATCATCTTACTGCAGTAAGAGCAAGACAGCCCAACTGAGATTTGGAAAGGTCCTCATAGGTCATGCTGTCAAGTGCCTTATTATCAGAGGCACTCTGTGGTTTCATCCTCCTCCCAAGGTCCTCTTGGACAGATGCTGGATGTCTTCTTGCCCACCCAGCTCAACAGAAAGGCACAGCGTGGAGGGGGGGAGTCAGTGATGGGCCAGAGGAGGGACCCAGCAGCAGACCTAGCTCCCTTGAATTGCTGTGTTGTGTCCTATCCTTTGTAATCCTATGAAGCATCACATGTGAGACAGGAGGGAGGAGCATTTGGTGCCCTCTCCAGAGTTGGGGATATTTATTATTTTCTTAAATACACTTTGATCATGCCACAGGGGAGAATTTGGGTTGGAGTAGCTGGTCACAGACCCCCTCTGGTTTTTTGTCTTCAGCCTATGAGTTTACAACTTACATGAAAGGAAGAGAAAAATCCAGCAGAACCAACAGGAACCAAATGATATAATGATCACTGTTTCTAAATTTTACTGTGTTACAGGGATGGAGCACCATCCATCCCGGCCCACAAGACTTCTGGGAAGCCAAGAAGAACAAGGTATTCCCATTTCAATATTACCAGACAAGCTGCCATGCAGCTACCACGTTTGTATTTCTACTTTTTTAAAAGATAAATAAAAGACAAAGCCAGAGAGAAACCCAGCTCCCAACCCAAATCCATTTGAAAAAGAGATTTTTCTCATCTCCACGGTTGTTTATTTGACTAATAACCAGTGTGAGTGGGGGGTGGACTCTGGAGATAAGGTAGGTCCTAGGTCTTTATGGTGAGGTCTCCACACTCCTGAGGATTTTCTTTCATACAAACATCCCATAGTGTGTGATTAAAAAAAACAACCACCAAACCAAAACCCCACAAAAATCTGATTTTCTTGAATCCTTCTGCATCCTTCCTTCCCTCTGCCCCATCTGGTTTGTTTCATACACCTCAGAAACAGTGTCCCCATTCTTTTCTGACATGGGCACGTGACTCTCAGCATCTCTGGAGGGAACAAGGAGCACTAACTTGCCAGGTCCTCAGCAGGTCTGGGGAAATACTGGTCACAGTGACTTGGAGACATCTACATGGAGGACTCTGCTCAGAAGATGTATGGCTGTTGGCTCTGAGACACTTTGGCCTCCTCCTTGCACCTTGGGTGTCCTCTCAGTTCTGCTGAGCTTCTGAAGCACAGGCTGCAAGGGTGCCCACATCTGCAGGGATCTCCATGTCTTGGAACCCACAGATCACAAGAGTCTTGAAGGCCATCTGCAGAGCCCTGTGCCTTTCAGGATGATGTGTTGGGCTTCCCACCCTGGAGCTGTATGATGCTTCAGGATGAATCTGGAACTAGGAAAGCAGAGACACTAGATTTGAAATGGATCCAAGCTCTGAAGAGGGGCACACCTGGAAGAATGGGGTGACAGTAAGATGCCATGGGAGAGGAGTTAATGTGTGCACTGACATCAGTACCCCAAGGCCAGGCACAGAGCTGTCACAGCACCAAACTTGTTGCTCACATGAAGGATGGAGCTGTTCCCACTTCACTCCTCAGGCTGCCTGCGGGGACAGAAAACAGCATCTATGCCCAAGTCAGCATCTAGAGGAGTCGCTGTCTTGCATGCATCCCCAAAAGCAACATCCAGCAGCTGGGGCTGGGCAGGTCTCCTGTGTCACTGAAGTGAGGAACAGGTTGGGTTCATAAACACCTGGCGCCCCAAGTTCTGCAGCGACTGCACTTCACGTGGTGTGGTCACCTCATCCTGCAGATGCTCGCCTCGGTGAAGACCCGTGCATGAAGCTGCTTCTGAGGATAACGGCGTGTCTGAGCTTAGTGTTGAGAAACAGGTGCTGCTTTCCAGCAGCCCAGAGAGCCAGGGATTGGGGATGGATGAAGTTCATCCAAACTGCGGGGAGGGGAGGATCACAGAGTGATGCCAGGCTTGCCCTGGCTTTGGAGGACGCTGTCTTGGTCTTGGAAGCATGGTGGTTGCAAAGCAGGTAACACTGTCCCTGGCAGCGGCTCAGCTTATCTTTGGACCTGACATCCTCTATGCGAATACGCCATCTGCTCTGCCTGGTGTGTCACTGCTGCTGGCAGCCAGCTGGGCAGGGGCGAGTGTCCGGGCTTTGCAGTGAGTCAGCTTTCTTCTCAGCAGCAGCACCAACTTTCTGGTGTAGCAGCTCGAAGCACGGATCAATAGAAAGACCTACTTAGAGGTATAATCTCTTTCCATCTGTCTCTTCCATCTATGGTTTATATCAGCTAGATTCAGCCTAATCACTAGCAAGCTGTCACAGTGACCTGTAAGATTTACTTGCTTGTAACCCTTCAGGTCTGTCTGATTCTTCTTCTCTGAGAATATGACTGTTCTTGATGAGGTTGAGACTTGCAGATGTACAGCTTTAAGTAGCCACTGCCCCCTGACAGGCCTCTGGAACGCCTTCCCACAAATCCCAGTATCCATCCCGCATTTTAGGGGGAAGTTCTTTGCAGAGAGAGTGGTGAGGGGCTGGAACAGGCTGCCCAGAGAGGGGGTGGGTGCCCCGTGTCTGGGGGTGTTCAAGGCCAGGTTGGTTGGGGCCCTGGGCAACCCTGTGTAGCTCCAAACCTGGAGGTTGGTGGCCCTGCCTGTGGCAGGGGGGTTGGAACTGTATGACCCTTGGGGTCCCTTCCAACCTAGACCAGTCTGTGATTCTATGATTGTGATGCAGTGAAGTCACTGGTGGCTGAACAAGAGGATGTGTTTTTTGGACTGACACCCCTCAGAGTGGCCCCGATGGTGAAGGTGGTTGAGGAACCACGCTTTGTACCTTTATCCTTGAGACCTGCTGCGATCGTGCATCAGGTCTTTGGCATTTAGAGTCGTTTTATAAAATCCCACTTGCCAAGGGTTTGCCTTTCTCTTTGTCTTTTCTGTTATTTAGTAGGTGTTTTATCTCTTCTAATGCGCCCAAAGGAGTTTTTGGTGCATCTGTGCTGTTGAGGAAGAGTTGGCATTAAGCAAAAATTTCTAGCCTTTTGATGATTGAGAAAACAGGAGGAGGGGAGAAGGGAGGAAATCTAAGCAGGATTTTATGGAAGTGAAAAGAAGAACCCAGGCCAGACAAGAGCCTGATGGACAAAAGCCATGATGCAAATCAGAGCTCTGACTGCAGCAGCATACCTGCCTCTGGTAAACCAGGCAGAAAATGTTGCAGGAGCCTCAGGAGCCTCTGCAGCCCATAAACTTAAGAGCAGTTTGGAAAAAAAACCAACCCCAACCTCTCGCTTTTTGCATCACAGCTTTGCCATGGAAGGAGCCTGACTGCTGCTGACGTGCAGCAAACTGCTGCAGGAGGGGAGGGTGAGCAGTGGAAATCAGCCCCTGGGCCTTCTCTTGCTGGGGTGGAGCTGGGTTAATGGGATCAATGTCCATATTGCACTCTTTTAGCACGTATCTTAGTTTCGTGTGTTTTTTAGAAATAAGTTTTATATTCTGGCACAGAGCTGGTCCCACTATTTGCCTAAAACACCTTACTGTGCAGTGGACAGCTCTGGTTTCCCTTGAACACTACCTGAGCCCCTGCTGCTTTCTCTTAACATCCCATAAACCAGCTTCAGATTTGCAGAGAGGTGAAGTCCCAGGATAACTGTCAGTAAATAGCAGGCCTTTTATGTTATGGAATGCCTCATTGAGTCTTCAGCAAAGAGCTGGGCAGGTTTGGGGAGTTTCCTCTCATGATGATGGAAACTCCTGTGGGAAACAACGGTGTGTGGCAAAGTGTGGGATTTAGGGGATGTGACCTCATGTTTGAGGAGGTAGTTGCCGGTGTGGCTGTCTGGATAAAGCCACTTTCCAGGTTTAGGGAAAGTCTTTGTGCTGGTTTCAAAGTGAGATCATTAGTAATAATGCTATTAGCATCTAATGTGCGTTTTTAATCTGTGTACCACTCAGACAACTCATCAGCATGTGACATGCTTCTGGCTAGATGAGTCCTACCGTGCAGGATTTGGGACAGGTCTCTCCTGTCTGTTTAGAAATTGCCTAGAGACAAAGGCAGGGTGGTGGTTTGCATGGAGTGCCTGCCAGCAGTTTCCTGGCTCCTGTCCCGTGGTGGCACCGTCCTGCCACGGAGCCGGTAGCATCACAGCTGGACCAGCAAACTAGATGTGTGATGTGAGCTCCATGGACATTCAGCACCAACAGGGTCAGAAGATGGGTGGACTTCGGGATTAAGCTTTAAACTGACTGATTTCTGTTTTCTTTAGGATTCCTTTATGCTGTCGCTTCACCTCCTTGTTTCCATCCCCTGCAGCAGCACCCATCTATGTCCCGCTCCCACTGTGACTAGCCATGCTGCTTCCTTTGCTTTCCATCACACATCTTTAACTTTTTTGCTTCCAGGACCTCTCCCTCTGCAGGAGGGGGTAATTCCCAGCAGAAGCCAGACCCTCTCTCACCGTGGGTCTCCCTCCCAGGGGACCACACAGGGAGCAGCTGTCCCAGGGCAGGGCTCCCCAAACCTCACACCTCCTTGGACTGTCCAGAGCCCCGCTGACCACACTGATGCTAAGGTCAGGTGGGAGAACAAGGCATCAGATGCTCCTGCAAGTCACAAGGACTGAGGATGCTTTATGTTTTCATGGCTAAGTAATGCCTGTAGCTCTGTGGAGCTTCAGGGTCCCAGCTTAGCCTGTGGCACCATGGCCAGGAGCCTGAGGGTGACACTGTCCCTTCTCTGTCCACTTCCAGCTGTCCAGGAGGAGAGGCAGCGGGGGAAGGACCGCAATGAGAATGAGGTGGAGTCAACAAGTAGCGCCAACGAGGACATGCCGGTGGAAAAGATCTTGGAAGCTGAACTTGCAGTGGAGCCAAAGACAGAGACGTACATCGAAGCAAACATGGGCTTGACGCCGAGCTCGGTAAGGCACCTCTCCCCTCCCCCCATCCCAGGCACATGGGGCAGAAGGGATGCCTTGTGGGGCATCAGGATTGATCTAGCATGAACGCAGCAGCAAGCCTGGGCCAGAGAGGGGGATGTCCAATGGGAAAAGGCATAAGTAGATGCCGTGTGTGAGCTCAGGTGAAAGCAGGAGGAAGGCAAACCCCTCTGCCCCCACCCACTGATTCTTGGGCGTCTCACTGCCATAGAGAAGGAGCAGGTACTGTGAGGTGTGATTAGAAGGGCTCACAGAGAAGATTTAATTTTACTTAACAGTCCTTATTGCTAAAAGGCAAGAAGACACCCTGTGCTCTGAAGAGCTCAGAGTCCAGAGCCAATAAACAGAGCTGTGTGGCTGAAGTGCAAAGAGATAAAGCGCTGTGAAATGGGGGTGTGACTTTTCAGAGGCAGGATTACACGTTTCCTTGGCTCGAAGAAGGGAAAACCTGGAGAAGGTCGTTTGCAGGTTCCTTTTCCAAGCTTGCTCTGTAACTGGACCTGCTCGAACCAACCAGGCTCCAGCAGGACCTTGTGTAAAGAAGAGGTACCTGACAGGGAAATAGGAAAAGAGTGAGGAAGCTGCCATGAGGGAAACTGTCTTGGTCCATTTCCTGAGAGACCCTTCTTATCAGCAGGTTATGGCCTTACTTACAGAAGGCCTCCCTGCAAAGCAGCTACCTCCCAAGTTTGAGAGCCAGCCCGTCTCTGAAGTTCTGTTTGTAGTTCAGATGCTCTGCAGAGCCCTTGGAAAGAGCCCTGTGGCAGAGAAGGTGCTTGCTGCCCAGTCTAGGCAGCATTTAGGACGCAGCTCCCATTCCTCAACAGCCCCTGTTCCCCTGGAAGTGATGGGAGCAGAGGAACATCTCTGAAAGGCAGGTCTGAGGTGGGGGAGCTAGTTACCCCCACCCTGGGTATGCTGGGGGAAGCCCTGTGGTACTGAGGAAGTCTCAAAGCAAAGAGATGGAGAAAGGGAAGCAGCAAATAAATTACCGTGCACCATTGTGGTCCTGACACCATGAAGCTTGCAGGGTCTTGCAGGGTGGCTCAGCCGTGGTGAGTGTGGGGCTTGGAGAGGCTCTGACGGATATCAGGATTAAAAATACTTCAGGGGAGTTGTAGCCAGTGTTGTGCTGACTTGAAAACAAACCCCAGAGAGTGAGCTGAAATAAATGGCTTCGTCTGGCGCTGAGTCTCCTCAGCCTCTTGTAGCAAATTGAAAGCTGGTTCCTGCATAATTCAACACGCATTACTGTGAACAAGGATGTGTGTTGCATCTAAATAGAAGCAGGAGGCTTGTTGAAATGCCCTATTATTGTCAAGCGGCTTCTGTCGATGAGGTGACATTTGTAGCAGGTTTAGCAGATGTATGAGATCAGCAGCTCGAAGTGATGAGGCCACAGGATGAGGGGAGGGAAGACGGAGGAGCTGCCCTCCTCCCAGCCTTCCCCAGAGAGCCCATGCGATGGAAAGGCAGACAAATCCAGTCCCTAATAGACACGGGGTGAAACACAAGCTGCTTCCTATTAACCTGGTGTGTTGGATCCTTTTATCTGTGCCCCTGCACCTTATTCCATCTGCATTCAACACAGATAGGGAGCTGGAGAGCTCTGGTGCTTGCAAGGTTGTGTCCATCTGGCAGTGCCAGGCAGGGACAGAGGTGGTAGGGCGCTGTAGGAGTTAATACCCTCGGCACCTGGATGCATTCCTACCTGTGACTGTTGCCTTGTGCTGTGATGCTGTGGCTGTTCTGAGAGCAGGGAGCCCAGCCGTGTTTGAGGGAGCTCCCTCTGCTCTGCCAGGCTGATACTGGCAACACCAAAGCCAGTGTGGGACCCAAATGGGGGACTCCAGCACAGTCCTCAGAGATAGTAAAGGGGAGAACAGAGGGGCAGCAGCCCGTGAGCTGTTTGTTCCAGCAGCCCTGGTATCTAAACATATTGCTGACGAAGCGTGCTACTGACTGTGGACCAGGGAGGGGACATCTATCCAAACACCTTGATTGACACCAGAGAGGATGGGGTACGTTCATGATTGATGGGGAAAGGGGAGTACAGTGGGATGGGATGCTTACGGGTAGCACAGACAGAACAGGGAAGGATGCTGAGCCAAGCAGAAAGCAGCTAAGACAGAGGGATCAGCCCCTGGGAATCTGCTGTCCTGCCTTGGGTGGTAGGAGAGTGCCAAGACTAGCATTTTGATGACCATCTTGATGGCCATTGCTAAAACACTCACTTGAAGTAATTGCACCTGTGCGCCCCCAGTAACAGCTCTTCAGCTGCTGCTGGTAGCTGCTAACTGTGATGGCTGCCAGGCTTCTGACTGTGGCAAAGGGGACAAAGCCTTTGGGAAGTTCCCAGGAGCTGTAAATGAGCATGGCTGCAAGATTCCTTCACCCTGTGTGTCCCAGACAGCCCCCAGACCCTGTTTGATCCCTGTTCCCTGGAAGCTGGGCATGGGCCATACCCCTCAGTGTACCAGTCCCTGGGCAGAGGATGGGTTTGCCTCTACCCCATCTCCCCGACAGCCACGAATCTGGGCTCCTGCAGAGTAAGCACCACTTTGGATGGGCTCCTGGCCACTGAAAGGCAAAGCCTGTAACTGAGAGGTGTTATCCCCATTAGCTCTTAATTGGCCTTTGAGCACTTGGTTTCAAGTCACCATTTTCTGGAAGATGTCTCCAAGCCCCGTTTTTTTCCAGAAGGATCAGGTGCCTGTGTGTCCTTTCATTCTGTCACACTCCGGCACCGTGCCCTTGCTATTTACTGCAGGAGGGGATTTGTTTACCATGCACCGGGCGGGTGTCTAGCACCCCTCTGCAGGTCCCCTCCTGGAGACAAGCAGGCCCCTTGCAGCCTGCGGGGACGACACTTTTAGCTGCCTCTCAAGCCACAGTGATTAAGTTCTGCCAGGAAGCAGGGTGGTGGTTCCAGGAATGGCCATCTGAGGTGGAATTAAAGGCTGGGCTTTGGACAAAGCACTGGGTACAGCTCGTGCTGCCTGCAGAGCAGCCCTGGTACAGCCTGGGCTGAGGGACTGGAAGCCTGGCTTGCTGCATCAGGGCAAGGCCTAGAGATGGTGACAAGCTGCCCAGAAGCAAGCCCTCAGAAGAGCTTTGGCAAAGACATCTATTGTTCCTGAAGTACCCCTGTCACATATTCACAGGTTCACAGAATCATAGGGGTTGGAAAGGACCTCCAGAGCTCATAGGGTTCAACCTCCCTGCCAAAGCAGGGTCCCTAGGACAGGTCGCACAGGTCGGCATCCAGACAGGTCTTGAATCTCTCCAGAGAAGGAGACTCCACACCCCCCTGGGCAGCCTATTCCATGGGGCTCTGCAGGCACTTGTCTCTGTGAGTCAGGTTCTGCTGGAGCATGGGATCTCCTCTAAGTCATGTCCTGCTCCGGGGCATGCACGGCTCCGTTCCCATCCCATCTGCAGAGAACCTGGGTTTTCTACCTGGCTGCTCCAGCTTGCTGACCAAGATGGGATGAGTTGAAGTCAGTGATGTTCCTGTAGCCTTCTTAGCCTTTCTGCAAGTGCATCTGAGCGTGTTTCCAGTGAAACACTTAACCCTGCAAAGCTCCTCCTCACACACACTTTAGGGTTTCCCAGTGGTTCAGAGGAAACCCCACCTTTTCTCCCATTTCCTTGGAAGAGCCCAGTCCCTGCTTACATCTCCCCAGATACCTTAGAACAAGACTCTCCCTTGCACCCCTTGGGGAGTTGCTGGAGATGGACAGAGCAAGGAGGGGAGATCCCTGTAACGATGCTCGCTCGCTCAGCTGCACAGCTGAACATGAGCCCATTCCCATCCATCTCTGCATGCAACAGGTGAAAATACTTCGAAGGCGGATGCCCCTCAGCTTGCCAGATGCTGGTTATTTTAAGCCTGAAGAATGGGAGACATTGGCCACTGAGGCACAGAGTTTGTGTTTGCTGCCAGGGGACAGCAGAGGGGACCGGGCAGGGGTCTCCAGGGTGCAGGAGAGAGACTTCAGAGCGTGTTCCTTGTCTGCCCAGCCTGGGAGGGGGTTTTGCCTCGGTTCACGGTGAGGAACAGCCTTATCCCACTGGAACTGAGACTTGCAGAAGAGAGATGTTATGCTGGCGTTCACGTCTGCTCTGAATCTATGCCCCCTCCCCCTGCAATCTAGGGGTGAAGTAAGCACTCCTCCCATTTGGGATATTCAAGACCCATCTGGACGCTGACCTGTGCGACCCAGCTTTGGGTGGGTTGGACCCGATGAGCTCTTGAGGTCCCTTCCAACCCCTACGATTCTGTGAGTCTGTGATGCTGTGATTTGGAACCTGCTTTTTTAAGGACATAGAAGAAAAATCATCAAAATCACTGGATACCTGCAGGGATTGCAGTGGGATGTGTTGAGGGGCTCATACATCCCTGTCCAGAGAGGTAAACCCTACGTACACACTTCACTAGGGTGAGACAGGCTCTTCCAGCTCCTACTCACAAGCCCACTTGAGCTGTTAGCGGTTCCTTTAAACAGGGATTTGGTGTGTTTAGGCTGACTGTCCTCCTTGAGGGCAGATGGTTTTTGTTACTGGGTAATATTTCAAAGGAGAAGGTTTTTCACTTTTTCCTGTAATGCCCCCTCCGGTGCTGGTGGAGCGAGCTGGGCGATGCTGGCGCAGGGGAACATGCATGCTGCATGTCTGTGGGAGCCTGCCCTTCCCTAGGCTGGAGCTCATTTGGTTCATCAGTCAGTGTGATGGATGTTGGGTCTCAACCCTTCTGGTTCCTGTTTTGGAGCTTGCTAAAAACTACTTAAAAACATGTGGAGGAGCAGCCCGGTCACCCACCTCCTTTCCTGGTGACTGCTGATGTCCACTTGTGGGGGTCCACTTCTGACTTTGGGGCCCTTCCCTGTAGCAGAGAGGCAGCAAACCCATTCAGCTGCTTCTCCAGCCTTTCATCTTCCCCTTGCCCTGCCTTCTCTGAGCCTTTTGATCTCCTTTTCTTGGCAGCCCAATGACCCAGTGACGAACATATGCCAGGCAGCAGACAAACAGCTCTTCACCTTGGTGGAGTGGGCCAAGAGGATCCCCCATTTCTCCGAGCTGCCCCTGGACGACCAGGTCATCTTGCTCAGAGCAGGTGAGTGGGAACCATCCCTACACGGGCTCTGCCATTGGCCTGTAGGAGTGAGTGCTCCATCTCACTGGTGACAGGTATTATGGTGAGATTTAGGTCCCAGCAACTTGAAAGCCATTAACTGTTTCTGAGTAATAACCTCTGATAATTCAATTGCTAAATAGGATTTAAAAAGCCCCAAGGGACATGTTGCTGAATGTGATCCAGAATGTTGCACCAGCTGCCAATCAGCTGAAAAATGGCCTGGCTTCATCTCTGATGAGCGAGGTACTCGGATATGTGTGCTGGGGTTTTTAAGCCTAGGGAGCTGTGTGCTGCCTTCCTCCCAGGATGAGACTTGAAAGATCAAGTGGGCTTGGAACTCCATGAAATTTCATCAAACTAAAATGTTTGATCATAATTAAAACCAGAAAGGGGAGAAAAAAAATACATATATTGCCATCCCTTTCCCACCCAGCAAGATGAAAATAAAATTCTTTGGGATTATTTAAAGTTTCCTTGTGCTGCAGGGGGTCTGCAGGAACAGAGGCTTTGGGAGGTGGAAAGCAGCTAGCTGTGAAAAGGATCTCCCTCCATCGAGTAAATTCAAGCCCCTGCTGCTGGCAGGTTATGCGCAAAGAACCAGGGAGGGCAAGAAATCAAGAGCAGAGCTCAGTGAGGGTGCATTTTAGGCATGAAGCTCTTTGCATAGCTCCAGTCATCAGATAAGTGATTAAAAAGGCTTTGGCTGACATAGTGGAGAGTTTTGCTCCCTTAAACAAAAGAGGAAAGCAAGTTGTCCATGGCTTCCAGCAAATGATGAACTCCATGTGAAGGGTGAGACTGGGAGAGGAAATGAGGAGACCTTGATTGCTGGCGGAGGCACCCAGCTCTCTGCTTGGCAGTGAGGGACCTCGGCTGCTCAAAGTAGTCCAGGGAATGCCAGAGAGAATGATGGAGGAGTTTGGTGCAGCCTCAGAGCAGGGCGAGCTCCTGAGCTACCTGGAGTAAACCAGCCTGGCAGGAGCCAAACTCAAGTGGGACAGGGACTCTGAAGTGTGTGGTAGTTTTAAAAGTCCCTCTTGTTTCCCCAGAATGCCCTTTTGTAGGGAATTCAGGGTGTGTGGTCCTCTCTCTGCTTTCTTCTGGCCTTGAGTTAATGGCCCCTGTAGACAAGACACTGCTGATCCACCTTGATGGCAACCGTTTTGATTTCTCACTGTGGAAAGTCCGTGCCCCAAAACAAATCCCCCTGAAACTGGGCAGGAAAATGCTTTAAGAACCAAGTATAAAGGATTCACTTCAACACAAAATGTGGGAACTGACATAATTCCTCCAGTCCAAAGTTTATCTGTGTTGCTTCAGGAGGGCTCCAGAGCAGAGATGATGGGATTGGTGTTTCCCTCTTCCCATCACACAAACACAAGCTGTCATTCTGTTTAATAAGCCTGACTGCAGCCCAAACACATGAATATTAATACTTTTCTTCAGGATTTTTTGTTGATGGTGAACCAGTATAGCTGCAAACCTTGGCCCTACATAGAAACACCCAGTCCCTTTTTCAGCCTCTCCAAAATCCTTGACCTCAATGGTTTCTGGGCGATTAAGTCACACCCTATACTGGTGTAGGTTTTCCACTCTTCTTACATTACTGCAAGGAGATTTTTATAGTCACATTTCATCTAGTGGCTACAGCAATAGTCTGGGAATGGAGAATTTTGGGGTTTTACTCTTGCTGCAGACGTGGCCAAGTCCCATGCCCTCCCTGGACGGCTCCTGCCAGCTTGTTGGTGAAGGTCTCCCCTCATTTTTTCCGTGGGTGTGAGTATTGCCAGAGCTGGTTTGGGGCCCTCTGGAAAACACAAGAAATGTGTTTTTGAAGAAGGTTTCTAGAGCCATTTGTGAGAGTCGATGAGCAGAGGGAGCATCTCTGTAGAAATCTTCAAGGGCTTTCCGCAGCTATCACAGGGAAGGATGGGGAGTAAGACAAAAAGCTGCCTTTTTCCTCTGCGAAGGAGAAACAAACCCCACAACAACAGTTCCAGGGTTTCCCTTCTCTTTAGAAGGAGGCTAATGAAAGCTGAACTGAAGATTTCCTGACCGGACGGTATCTGCTTTGTGCTGGTGCTTTTTATGACCAGCTCTGACCCTGCACTCTATGGGGCAAGGAGAGGGGGCTGCAGACCCCAATGCATCCCAGTTTTCAAGGTGGCTCTAACCCTGTGGCTGTGAGGTGGGCTGAGCACCTGGAACGGCTCTGACAGGCTCCCTGCTCCAAGTGTCTCTGTCAGGGCCTCAGATAACCTCCCCCCCAGTCTTTTAACCAGTGGCTCTATCTATTATTGAGTGGGGAGAGCGGCCTGCAGAGAACAGCTGCCCATGAAATATTTAAGTATTAAAATTTAGCTAAGAGCGTCCATCAGGTTCAGTCATGCATCCTTGGAGGCAAAATTCAGCAGAGCACGCATCTTGGAGGGAGCAGTGCTGGATGGGCTGGCAGTAGCTTTCCTCTAACCCTGAATCTTCTAAAAATCTTCCCCCTCAGAGCTTTGTGGAGAAGGAAACCAAACTTTTTAAGCCTCTTTTCCCTAGGTTTTCTTGTTTCCAAGAAGAAGCTCACGGTGGCTGAGACGGGAATAACCTGATGTTTTCTCTGTGTGTGATGCTGAGCGCTGCACCTCTGTAGCTCTCTGGTTTTATAGGGTTGGTGGGGAGATGTGGTAGTGAGATGGATTAACGAGATGGGCACTGAGCAGCCAGGTGCCTTCCCTGCCCCAGGGGAGCCAAAGCATCCCTGGAGGCTGCAGATGAGAAATGATGATGAGAAGGGACTTGCAGAAGTCAGATCTGCCCCACTTCTCCAGAGCTTGGGCTGAAATGCAGAACTCCTCAGGCAGATTTGTTTGATCTCTAATTCAGATTTTTCCTGCCTGTGGTCATACTTAATTTTTGCCTGCTTGCCTCTTTATCTCATCAGTTCTTTGGGGATTCTCTCTCAAAAGCATTGGATAGAAATAGGTTCCCCATTTCAGCTGAGACATCCCACCTCTGAGTGGGAGGAATTCAGCTGAATGATGCTGATTAATCTAGTGCTCCTTAGCTGGAATAAGCCTGTGGCACAGATGCTGGTGGCACCCCACAGCCTCCCCACTGTCACATAGCCATAGCAAGCAGGAGGCTGGATTCAGTGCTGCTCAGGGCTGTGCAGAGCTGTGGCTGAGGGGTGTCAGGTGGTGGCCAAGAGTCAGGGCAGAGTTGGGGAAGCTGGAGCCATGGAAGGACATGGCGAACCAGCTCTGGTTTCTGGTTTATGGAGCTGCTGTGGGTCTGTGTCTGCCGGCTGGTGGGAGGCACCCACAGCACCTTTCTGTGGCTCTGGGAGGTCCTCTTCAGCCACCAAGTTCCTGCAGGCTCCTGGTCCAGTCTCATGTCTTCTCCTCCTTCCTCCTTGGGTTTCAGTGTTGCAATCCCTCTGCCAGTGCCAGGCCTCGCCCAGTAAATAGCCAAATCAATGTTCCCGTGACTGGGCGGGAACATCCTGTGGCCACTTAGGAAAGAGTGAACTTTATTCCTTGTCAACATTTCTGATGGCACAACCCAGCTCTGCTGCAGTAGGTAAATAGGGCATGTGTGGACCTTGCATTATTCCAGTCAGTGAGAAAAGGCATGTTTCTGGGGTGGGAGAGGAGGTGAAGGCTCTTCTTACATCGCTGGTCCAGCCTGGGGGAAAAAAATAACCCCAGATATCCTGGTGTTTCTGGACCCTGTGTTCCAGTCCTCTGTTCTGGACACCAGAATGTTTTCAGGCTCTCATGATGAGCGTGAGAGTCCCCAGGGTTGCAGAAGACCCATTTTGGCTGAGTGAAGATAACCTCTCCTCATTCAAAGTCACCAAACTTTCCAGGCTTCAGACTTGGCATCATTTCTTCTTGTTACAGGTTTATTTCAGGAATTCTTGACCTCAGCTGGTGGCAGATTCAAGAATTAGAAGGCACGTTAAATCAGGAAGGGGAGCTGGGAAGCAGAGAGGGAGGCTGCATCTTCCTTTCCCTATTTGTGACCAGCCCAAACTGCTCCTGGGGTGTCCCAGCTCCCAGGATGTGTTTCCCCATCTCCTGATGTAGCATGTCCAGTGACTAATAAAGACAGAAGCTGATTACCAAGCAGCTCTGGAAAGCTGTCAGCGGAGCAGCTGTGGACGTGGGACATCCCAGTACAGCAGTGGGTGGGAGGAGAGACGATCCCTTCCAGTATTTCGGTGACAGAAGCAACAAACCTTTGAGGGAGAGTTTTCATCTCCCAATTTACACAGCTGAATAATGGTGAATGAACTTCTGTGCCCTGTTACGGCCTGAAAATGAGCCCAATTAGCTGATATAAAGCGTTAATAGGTCTTTAGCTGCTCAGAGTGTCAGGTCAGGGGGGATTGAGGGGCTCTGCACCCTCTTCGGGGCTGGAGGGAGAGGAGCAGGGCAGAGCTGTTTGCTCGGGTGCCTGTGAGGTTTTTATAGAGGAAACTGCTTCCCTTATTAGCGATATATTTTTAGTGCGTTTGTTCCTTAACGGGTTTTTTCCTTCCCTGACATCCAAGAAAGGCTTGGCTCCCCCCTCCCTTCCCACAGCCAGCCTCATTCCTCTAGCAAAGGCGGTTCTTGAGCGGTTTCCTCCTCTCTTTTTAGCACCAGGGGGGTGATGTTGCTGATTCCCCCAAACCCGCTGAGGACCCCGTGGCTCTAACCTGCGGCCTTGGTTGTTTTCTCCTCCCCAGGGTGGAATGAGCTCCTAATCGCCTCCTTCTCCCACCGCTCCATAGCCGTGAAAGACGGGATCCTCTTAGCCACCGGGCTCCACGTGCATCGGAACAGCGCGCACAGTGCTGGTGTCGGGGCCATCTTCGACAGGTGGGCAGAGGGAGGGATGGACAGACGGACGGATGGTGTGCGACGTGTCTCAGGACACCTTGCCTAGGCATCCCCATCTCTTGGCTCCACACCCATCTGCCTCCGTTCCCCGCGTTGTAACCCGGGGGTCGGATGGAGATGCGTTGGTGCGTGGGCTTGTGGTTGGAGGAGCCCAAGCTGAGGTGTGTCCATCCCACAGCGTGCATGGGAATGCCCTGATCCCTGCTGCCCGCAACAGCCTTAAATCGCTCCCCTTAAACCTGCAGGAACCCAACAGTTAGGGGAGAAGGCTGCCCGGTGCAAATCAAAGCCTCTTTCATGGGGTCCAGATGCCTTCTAATGTTACGAGGAGGCCACTCCTTTGTTTCTTTTCATCTTTAATTGGAGCAAGACGTGATTTTATTTTCATAATGGAAAAGCCCCAGAAACACGCAGCAGGTTCCACATGCGTGTCCCGAGGGCTCTTTAATCTCGTGCTTTGGGAAAGCCAGACTCTGGGGTGTCGGACCCAAGCGTGGCTCCAGACGCTGCTTAAACGGTGGCTCATTTCTCTGCCCAGGACTCATCTTGAGACCGTTTAGTTGAAACCAAACCACCTTTGCTGCTTGGCTTTGCAAGGAAATTGTTCTTTGGAACCAGGGTGACATCATTTGTTTCCTGTGAGGTCATAAGTGCAAGATCATGACTTCACTGCAGGATCTAATAGGAAAAACTGGGCAATCACTTGAAAATATTTCAAGACCAGCACCTGCAGTAGGAGCAAAGGGAGTAATAAAAATTACCGGCAGAGGAAATTGCTTTTAGATACCTATTGGGTTTGTGTTTGTTTTTTTTTTTATTATTATTTTTTATTTTTAGGCAGCTTTCTCAGGTGCCAAAGCCTCTCAGTGAACGCATGAAGCCGGTTTTTATGGTCCCTGTTGTATCTCACAGGAACCATTGATATTCCTAATGAGCTATTTTTGATACAGGAGGAAAATGAGGGCATATCCTCAGCTGGTAGAAGCGAGCCCTGTCCCATGACTTCATTAACCATGCAGTGGAGGACCACACTCTGGATCTGACACCCGGGTGTTTTTTAATTTCTTTTTAACGCTGACGCCTGTGATTTCTGTGTCCTTTGCAGAGTACTGACAGAACTCGTGTCAAAAATGCGAGACATGCAGATGGACAAGACAGAGCTCGGCTGCCTGCGAGCCATTGTCCTCTTCAACCCCGGTACATGCCATTGCCTTCTCTCCAATCCTCTCTTGGCTGATGCTCTGTCCTTTTGGCTTCTTTTCTTACCTATAAAGCTCCATCGCAGATAACCAAGGGCACCCAACTCCTGAGGACAGGGCAAGGAGGAAGAGAGGCAAGAACGAAAGTCAAATTAAGCGCTGCAAATGTGTTTGCCCCCTTACAAGCATGTCCTTTGCAGGTCAGGGATGGATCTGGATGACCAGGGTTGCTCTCCAGAACTACCCTTTCCAAGGGGTGTTTTCCCCATGGTTTCACTCGCCAAAATATTCTCCATGCAGGACCCAGCCTTGGTTAGGATTTGGCTGCAATCATCCCAGGGAGACGGTGAACTTGCTTTTGGAGCTGACTCATACCGATGGGCTGAGTTCTCCAGTAGGCTTGAGGGGCTTTGGCTTGATCAGTGCACTTGGTCTTCCTTCTTTTCAGACCTTTTGTAAAAAGGAAGTTCTGGTGCGTTAGGGACTTGTCCCTGAGTAGGAGCAAAAATGAATCTAGATGTTGTTCTGACAGAAGTGTGGATTGGAGCGAAGTTGGAGCATGCACCTCATCCTCGATTTCCCAGTCTCAACATCCAAGGGCTTTTATTAACTGCAGTTCTGGAAAAGCCTTTTGCAGACCTGGAGAGGGTGAAAGCCATGAAACCTGCTCCTAAAATACACCAGAACTTTATTTTTTTGTCTGCAGCTTGCTTGGTTTGACTCTGGGAGGCTTTGCTCGGGTCACTTTTCCCCCTTGGCCCCAGCTGCCCAAGGGCAGCTCGGTGCTGGGGGTTGTCTCTGGTGCTACAGAGCGAAGCCCCGGGGAAGCAGGGCATCGACAGCCAGCCTGTGGGTGCTTGTATAGGTACTCTGTATTTTAGAGTGCAAAAGCAGATGGCAGATGAGGACAGACCTCCACATTCCCTCCCCTCCCTGCCCTCGTGGGACCGTGGTTTGTACCCAAGCTCAGCTGGGCACAAACCTGCCCTTTCCCATCACGCTGAGGCCTTTCTGCAGGGTTTATTGCCGTTCTTTGAGTTTGTTTTCCTACTTGACTTTCCCCCCCTGCCTACACCCCCCTACTTGTAATCACCAGTAATTTATTGTCTGTAATTTAGGATTAGCCGTATACGGTAAAAGAAGGGGAATCTGGAGAGGTTCCCGTGGCTCGTGTTCTTGGGGATATCGATTGCTTGCCTGTCCCTCTCACCCTACTAAAAACAGATCCTCACCGTGTCCCGGGGGACCAGCCAGAGCGGGGGCTTCTTGTTTAGCCCTGTGATCGTGCTTCCTGCTGGAGGGAGAAATCCCACAAGCCCCAGACTTGTGGGGGGCTTAAATCCTTTTCATGAGGGTCTGTGAATGCTGGAATGAGCCAAACCAATTGGTGTTGGGGGTAAAACAGATCTGTGGTCACAGAGCAAAGCTTTTAGGGCTTGACTGCTCCCCAGGAGGTGTTAGGTACTGCCCCCAGATTCCTGGGGTTCACAGCCCACGTCCATGCTGTGCCCTGGTCTGGTGGTGCCAAGGTGGGGTTGAGGGATCTTTGGGGGGTGCATGGGGGAGTCCTCACCTGTCTGGAAAGCCTGGAGGTTTCTGGCTGATGGTCCTTCCATTGCCTTGCAGACTCAAAAGGTCTCTCCAACCCAGCTGAAGTGGAGGCGTTACGGGAGAAGGTGTACGCGTCACTAGAGGCATACTGCAAACACAAATACCCCGACCAGCCCGGGAGGTGAGTCCCTGTCCCCCTGCAGCCTCCTGTCCCTGCAAAGCCTCTCCTGTCCCTGCAAAACCCCTCCTGTGCCTGCAAAGCCCCATGTGGTGGTTGCTGCATCCCTAGCAGGGGCCGAGTGGCATCCTTGGGGTTGCTGTACCTGGGTGGGGGTGCTGGGTCCCTGCCATTCCGGGCTCTCTGCTTATGTGTCTTCTTGGAGTGAGCAGTTGTCTGCAGAGGAACCCACTCATTTCTACCTGCTTCAGCAGCGAACGTCCTTGAAAAATCCCTTGGTGAAGTGCAGAGAGGACTTTATTCCCATGCCAGTAACTGTCCCGCAGCCAGGACGAGGTCGGGCAGTAACAGTGGTGCTGAGACCTGAGGAGCCCCATCTCCTGTGGCCACAGCAGTGGGATGAGCACATGGGGGAAGGGGTATCATTTCCCTTTTGGCAACCACGGAGAGCAAACCACAGTGAAAATAAGACGCACACGGAGTTAATTTTCGGTGGCAGATGAGCATCATTGCTGGGAAGTGAAAGCCTCAATTGATGCTCTTTTCTCCCCTCCCCGCCTCCCCCAACTCAGCTGGGAATGGGAGGGGGAATTAGGAATGCTTTCCTGGACTGATCTAGAGCTGAGTGGGCGCATTTTCCCAGTTACAACCTGAAGCTGGCAACTGCCAGTTATTGACAGTCATTTGAGAAAGCAGGCAAAGCACTGGAAAGTGCTGCTGATCTGTATCACTGCTGGGGCTTGAATACTGGGAGAGGACAGCCCAGGCAACTGGGATTTGCATCTCACCTGCATTCCTGGGCTTGTGTGTCTGGATGGATTTAAAGAAAAAAGAAGGATGCTCTTACAGCAGTGAATGCAGTGGGCAGGTCAGAAGTAATATTGGACTCTTTCCCCCCTGGCTTTGGGTACCAGGGAGAGTTAGGATGAAGGTACCTCTGGGTGTGTTTGACTTTGTGGTGAGGAGGGATGTGAGGGATGAGCACGGTGCACGGAGCAGGGCTGATTACCTCGCTTTCCCTGGGCGGTTTGCATAGACTCCAGGCCAACTCACAAGCCAGCTCCTCTTCCAAAAAGCTTTATTAAATTGCAGTTCCTAAGTAAATCCAGACCCTGAACCTTGGCTGTTCTGGGGTCCAAGCAGAGCTCTGCTCCCCTTGATGGTCACATCGAGCAGCCAGCCGCACCTGGCACAAGGAGAGCTGCTGCCAGCATCGTGGCCAGCAGCTCTCCTGGGTTCTTCCCCTTGGATCTTTCTTTACTTTGCACGGGCATCCAGTGTTGGCAGCTGAGCTGTGCTGCCCCTGCATGCCGGCACTCACTGCTGCAGGCTGGGATGGGGGACAGAGGGATGGCATGGGGATATCCCAGCTCATCAGCAGCCAAACCACCACGAAACCACTGTGCAGGGCCAAGCAAAGCTGCCGAGCCACCAGTCAGTGCCAGTTCCCCAGGGCTCCACCTCAGTGCTCAGTGATAAGGGACCATTTTAGGTCCACTTTGATCTCTCACTGGCTTTGAATGATCAATGGGCTGGGGCCCTCCTCATGTGATCCTCACACCCTCTTTGGTGGCCTCAAAGGTTTTTGCATGCTTAGGGCTGTCCTGAGAGCCATGACTGGGCTTTGCAGACCTTATGCCACCTCTTGCATGGTGCGGGGCAGTGATGGGCTCAGCCCAGGTAGGTCAGTGGGAGTTAACTCATGGTCTGGGAGTCAGGGGTTGCACAAGAGCTAAACAAAGCTCTCAGGAACTCTCTCCGTCTTCCTGGTCTCATGGCACAATGTGATCATCATCTGGGGTGGGAAACAAGTTCTTTTCCTTGGTTGAGCAAACGCTGGTCGAGCCTGTGACGGGTGCCCTCCCCTGCTCCGCGCCGTGGCGAGCGCTTGGCTTCCCCACAGTTTCGGATGCCCTTCAGGGTGGGACTTCAGCCTGGTCCCTGGCTGTCAAGAGCTTGCAAGCACCATGTAAACACTAAAAGGGAACTTCTCAACAGCAGTGAGATGGAGGGAGGCATTCCTAGGAAAAACCCAGCTATGTTTCCCCCCCAACACCTCACCAGCCCGAGGAGGGCACGGTGTGTATGTGACAGGCAGTTGGGGCTATTTTCTCCCCTCCTGGCTGCAACCCTGGCACAGTTGTGCTGTGAGTTGGTTATCTCACAGTTAAATGTATCCGAGGGTTGGAGCCATCATCTGGTTTGGTTTAAAGTGAAACTTCCTGAATGGGATGGTAGGACTGATTTGTTTTTCCTGGCTCTGCTCCCACCGTTCTCGCCAGCTCAGCAAAAAAAAAAGAAAAAGGAAAAAAAAAAAAAGGGGGAGAGAGAAGTGTGCGTGCATGTATAATATCTGTGTGTCCCTGCTTGTCTCTCTGTGTGTTTTCTGGAGAGTCCCCTTCTCCCTGGGCTGGTTCCGGCCTTTGCTGATGTTCAAGCCCTGATTGTGCAGCAGTAAAAACAAATAAAGGCACTCCCGCCATTAAAGGGCCTTTCCACCCTTTGGGAGTGGGGAACTGACATCCCTCAGCCCCGGGGTGCTGGCAGGCAGGGTGGGGGCACCCTGGGGTGGCACTGTGGGGGGCTCTGGAGCATCCTTAGATGCTGGAGGGTTTTTTCCCAGCCTCATGCTGCCTGCCTTTGGAGCCCAACACACTTCAGCCTTTCCCCAGAATGGCTGGCTCTTGGGCTCTCATCTCCTTCACCCCATCCCACTCCCACAGCCCCATCCAGCCTCTGCAGCACTGTCGGCTCTCCCCAGCCCCCCTGGCTCTCCCCTGCCCGGCTGTGCAGCCCGATTGCCTGTCTGCTCTTGCAGGCATCCAGGGTGCGACCTGACAAGTGTCTCCGCTGGGCAGGCTGGGGAGAAAGGGCTTTTGTTCAGCTGGGGCTCGATGGAGCCCCATGCCAGGCCGAGAGAAGGGAAGCACCCTGCATCCTGGCTGGTTTGCAGTGCTGCTTCCAACCTTTGCATCAAAGCCCCTGCCTGCCTCCTGCCATTGGCTTCACCCCGGGGGTGCCTCCATCCTGGCTGTCAGCCGGGTTTGTGCCCCAGCAGCAGCCCCCAGGGCTCGGCAGTGAGCAGCTGGGATGATGGCTGGTGGAGTTGCCTGTGGGAGAGGGGCATGGCAGAACCAAGCGCCAGCTAACCCCACTCAGCATGTCCTCCATCCCCTCCTTGGCTGCTGGCCCGTTTTCCTGGCCAAAGCTCAAGCTGCTGAAGCTGCTTGCACCACTGCCTGAGGCAGAGCTGGCTTCGCAGCGTAGTGTAGGGACCCCACCAGCATCTCGGGGCACTCACTGTATGGTAAAGCACCTGTATGACATGGATGCATGAAGCACCCCAGTCCAGCAATGGCCTTTCATTTCTCATTTTACTCTTCCAGCTCAGCTGGCGGCAGATTTTGGTGTTAATACCCACTCATCGCTGAGGCTGGGAACATAATTAACGATGTCTCCCCACAGCTCTGGGTGCAGCCCCATGACTTTGCTAACAAAAGAGGTTGTGTCTCACTCCCAGCCCTTCTCAGCAGAAGCTTTGGGGGTCAGGGCAGCAGCAGTGCTGCCAGTGGGACGTCTGACCATGTCGTGTCTCCTGCCCCTCCCCAGGTTCGCAAAGCTCTTGCTCCGTCTACCAGCCCTCCGGTCCATCGGCCTAAAATGCCTGGAGCACCTCTTCTTCTTCAAGCTAATAGGCGACACGCCGATCGACACCTTTTTGATGGAAATGCTGGAAGCGCCCCATCAAATGACTTAAAGAACTGCTGCTGGGTCAGTCCCTCGCCTGGCCGGGGTCTCGCGGGGACCCTTCCTCTGCTTTCGTCTGCCGTCACCCCAGCCCATCCCTTCCTCCTCTCCCCAGCGCTGGAGGCACCGTCTGATCCGGGGCGACCCCCTGCCGTCCTCGCCTCCTCGTCACCTTCACTCTTGTCCATTTGCTGTCACTGCTGCGTCTCCAGACCTGCTCGCTGGTTCCCTGCGCTAGATGTAGAGAGGTGGGAGCAGAGACAGCTTGTCTCCCGCTGCCCCAACTCACACCCCTGCCCTAGATCCCACCATGCCATGAGTTTTGGGGCGATCCATCATCCGGGTTTGGCCTCACCCAGCGTGAGTGCTGTGGCCGGCGGTGATTCCCCCGAGGCAGGAGCAGGGATGGGGACAGTCCCAGCCCTTGGGGCAGTGGGGATTTGGACAAGCTGAGGGCAGTGATTGAACTCGCTGGATTGCAGCTGGCTATTTTCAGAGGATGGAGTTTTTGCAAAAGAGAAGAGGAAAAAAAAAAAAGAAAAAAAAGAAAAAAATTCTATTTTTGGTTTCTAACTATTATTAGTAGTCTCGGTAGTTACTTCGCAGAGGGAGAGGCAGCCCAGCCCAAGCCCCATGAACTGAGTCACCCATGGCTGCGCAGAGCCTTCTCCTTTCACTTCACAGCAGAGGATTTGGGATCGAGCCAAACCTCCCCCCAAAAAATGAGGTGACTGGTGGCACGGGGAGCTGAGGCACCCTCTCACCCTCTGTGCAGAGGTTCCCGCAAGTGACAGCACCTGAAAAACCCTCATTTGCCATCCCAGAAGGCAGCCGGGCATCGCTGCTCATCCCAGAGATGCCAGAGGTGTGGAGCTGCCTCTGCGGACACAGGCCGTCCGGAGCACTTGCTTTAAGGCTGCCAGGACTCAACATCGCCCTTCCCCAGCTCGCAGGGGCTTGCCAGACCCCCACCCCAGCACCACACCCAGCATCCCAGCACAGCCCCGCTCATGAGGTCCAGGTCTGGCCTGTCCTGCCAGGCCCACACTTGTGTTCAGGGGCTGTTGTGCTGAAGGAGCAGGAGCTGGCTTGGCAGCAGTGGCTCCTTCTTAGCTTTTTGGTCCTGACCTGGTGCAGTGAGGTTGAAGGGGCATTTCCAGGTGGTGGGGTGGGCTCGACAACACATGCCCCCTCTGTGCCTTCCCTGTGGGTACACAGCAGCCCTGGTACCAGCAGGTGTGTTCCCCAGGCCAGCAGCTCCCAAGCCCTGGGCTCACACAAGCCCTTACTTCACCATGAGGGTTTCGGTTCACCCAGGCGACTTCTGTTGATTCAACAACGGGCAGTGCAAAACACTGCAAGGCAACAATTAGTGGGAGTGCTTGGCTAGGCTGGTAATTGTGGCTGTTAATTAGTGATGAAGCAAGAACAGGGCTTCCCCCTTCCACGAATCTCCTCCGATGGGAGCTGAGAGGTCTTGCCAGGGTGGGGGATGTGGTGACAGCCCCTGCCTGTGTGGGCAGCATGCCCGTGTGCCTGGCCTCTCTGGGATGCTGAGCACATCAAAAGCACCTTGGCTTTTGCACAGTCCTTTCCTTGAATGTTGGGGTGACAGCAGGGAGATGGATAGGTTTTTAGGGGATTAGGGACACCATCCCAGGAACGTGCCCACGCCCCATGGGATGGGATTCCCCGGGGAGTGCATGGAGAGAGGTTGGCCAGGGAGTGTTTCCCCATTTCACCTTCACCAGGTGCCTCCGCCCCACCGACTAAATGGATTAGAGGAAACAAAAGCAGAGAGAGTGGGGAGGGATGCTGGGGGGGATGAAGGGTGCTGGGGAGGGTGTTTCAGCACTTGGCAGGACCCACTGTCCCGAACACACCGTGAGCTGGGTGCTCGGAGCCAAGAACGAGGTGCTTAGGGCTTCCCCCACCACTTCCACATCTTCTGTTGCTTTAAAAAGACAAAAGCATTAGGTCCCCAAGGTATTTCTTTCTCTTCTTTCTCCCTGTGGGCTGTAGCTGGCTCTTCAACCGGCTGTTCTGTGCCTGGAGGGGGGTGGAGCAGTGCCCACCAGCTCCCGCCTCTTTTAGAGGGGACACAGTTGTCACCTCCTTGTCATCATCCTGCCTGGTGGCTCCAGTCCCCGGCTCCATCCCCTGCAGTTAACCAGGCCATCTCATTGCTAAATAAATACTTGGGATTTCAGGTCATAACTTTCCCTTAGGCTGGCCTGAAGTGGCGAATCCACAGAGGCAGGGAAAGTGTTTTGGCTCCGTTTCTCCAGCAGCCTGCATGCCGCCGAAAATATTATTAAACAGCTTCACCCTGCAAGAATTTGCCAAGAAAACTAGGCAGGAGACATGAAATATGTAAAGGGTGCCAGTAAACACGAGCAGGCTGCTCCTTGCCAGCGTACGGCTGGCGCAGCCCCGCGGGGGGCTTGCAGGGGGGTGTCAGCTCCCAGCCAGCCTGCACGGAGCTCAGCCCAGAGCCAAGCCAGCCCCCAGGCAGCTGGCAGCCCCCCGGCCCAGCTCTTGCCAGTGGAAAGGAGCCTGGAGCTTGCTTGCCAGAGAGGATGGGGGTGCTTCGTGAAGGAGTTGGTGGACATTGCACTACAATAAACCCCCTGACCTTCTCTGTTGGGTGGAACCACTTTTTTTTGGTGATTAATGGCTTGGAAGGGGCTGGTTGGTGCTGGGTGCTGAGCTGCAGTGGCTTGTGAGGTTGTGCTCTGGCCAGCTGCAGCCCCAGGCACTGCCAGGCTGCAGAGCAGGAGCTCCCGTCCCATCCCATCCCATCCCATCCCATCCCATCCCATCCCATCCCATCCCATCCCATCCCATCCCATCCCATCCCATCCCAATTAACATTTGACCCAGTAACAAAAGGCCGCGAGCAAGGGAATGTCCTCAGTAGTGTGGTGCAAAGGGGATGGCTGTGTGACCCAGGGTCTCCAAGTCAGGACACGTGTGTCCATGCCTCAGTTTCCCTTGCACATAGCCTTGATTCATGCCCCTGCCTGAGGAGAGCTGTGGAGAAAGGCTGAGCGTTGTCCCAAGCTTTTCATTTTTGGCACTGCCACGAAGCAGCATGACCCCTGTGCTTTCAATAGAGCTCCCAGAGCAGCCACACCAGCCACTTCAGGCCCCGAATGTGCAACCTAAGGTCCCAGATACGCATGATCAACCCTCAGAGCCCATCCCCATATCCCACCCCACGCCTCCCCCTCCAGCATCACCAGCCCAGCCCTCCCCATCAGAAGGAAAAGCTTCTGTGCTCCAGTAACACCAGCCACAGCAGCCTTAAAGCAATGAGCTTTTGCATGAGTTTGAGTCTTTTCATTTGTATCTTTTTCAACTTTGGGCTATTTTGTTTGTCCTCATCCTGATGATACCTATACTGCGGCTTGTTGGAAGCGGTGATACGTGGGTAAAAGGAAAAAAAAAAGGCACATTATTCACTAGAGAGGTAGGACTTTCATTTAACCAGATCTTAGTACTCTTGCTACAATCCGGTTTGATTAGGGTGATCTATTTTTTTAATTATTTTTTTTTTTAAATCCTCTTTGTTGGTGGGACAATCTTTAATTTTCTAAAGATAGCACAACCATCAGCTTTTCAGCCACCCACCTGCCACGCTGGATGCTCCTCGCTGCTGCCTTAACATGTGCAACCAAGCCCCCTACCCCGAATCCAGCACGCCCATGGACCACCCTGTGAGGATGCTGATGCGGGAATTCCTGAGCATCCATCCATGCGCCCGGGTGGGACCTGAGGAGTGGAGTTATGGGGCAAAGGACCCCCCCAGCACCCATGGGTGTAAAAAGCCCATAGTGACCCACACATCCTGCACTTTGCACCCAGAGATCCTCCCCATCCTCAGCACCTAGCCAGTTCCTGGGGGTGGACACCCACCGCGCCCCTGGTCACACAAAGGGTTGAAGGTGGCGGGACTGTGGCTCAAGAGCTGATGCTGTCCCCATCAGTGCCGAGCGTGCATGATCTGGTTTAAGTTGATACATATGTGCGTGTGTATACATGTATGTACTGTAGATATATACACTGTATAAATACCCTCACTCACATATACATATATTATAACCGTAGCAATTACAGACTTTTTGTGGGTTGGTTTATTTTTTTGTTTTTTGAAGTCAATGCTTTTTTTCCTCTGGTTTTTTTTCTTGCTTTTTTGTTGTTTTTTGGGGGTCTTTTTTGCTTCATGTAAGCGAGTACTTTGTATCTGAAGCCCTTTCTGAATTGGCAGATGCCAAATCTAGATCTTTTATTTCTTGAGACAAAGGAGATGCATCTATTTTAAGATGCCTTTTTTGGGGTTTTTTTGTTTTGTTTTGTTTTGTTTTGTTTGGGGTTTCATTTTGTTCTGGTTTTTTTTTTCTTTTGAGCAGCAGGTGGTTTTGAGTAAAGAAAAAAAAATAGCTTTAGCAATTCCCAGTACTTAGTGACGGATGCCTTGGCTATGGGAGCATAGCTAAAATAAAAAATAAATAAAATAATACATTAAAATTTAGAATGAGAAAAAAAAAGAGATAAGGAAAATTATCTAAAGCATCAATAAAGTTAAAAAAAAAAATCTATTTTTGTACAAATGTAATTTTATCCCATACCTATCCCTGGATATTTTCTTTCTGGATTGTTTTGTTTCTTCTCCAGAGATTGTTATAAACTGTCTCTATTTTTTTCTCTCTTTCGCTCTGTAAGCTCAGCCACAGGGACAGGGATCTGGGAAGAGGGAGACACTTTCTTATAAAGGCTTTATAAGAAATCTCTTTGGAACTAATTTTTTTGAATGAGCTTTTTATTTTATTTTTTTTTTCCCCCCACTTCCAAAATCTTTTTCAGGGGCTGGGGGGGGGGGTTGGGTGGGGGACACACAGGGAGGGTGGGAATGGATGGGGCGGGCTTTTGTCACGTATATCTGGCGTTCCCGCAGGTCTGTTTTACTGTGAAATCACTACCCTATGTTATTATTCACTTTAAAAAAAAAAAAAGGGAAAAAAAAAAAAAGAAAAGGAAAAAGAAAAGAATTGCTGCTGGAAACGCCAGTGTTTTGATGAACAATTGTATTGGAATTGTGAAAAAAAAAGGAAAAAAAAAAAAGAAAAAGAAAAAAGGATTAAAAAAAAAAAAAGAAAATATATGAGCATTTTAAAATATAACTCGGTCCAAGTCCTCTTTTGTTCTTCACTGGTGTGTCTTGAGTTACTCCTTTAGGTATCCCCATGGGGGTCCCTGTCCCTGGTGGGGACATCCCTCCTGCTCGCTGGGAGTGCGGCCAGCATGGGAGTGAGGAGCACTGGCAGAACAGGGGGCAGACACCCCAACATTTGTGAAGGAGACGTTTCCTTTCCCCTCAGGATTGCCCATGAATGAATGTCACATGCCTTCAATACCCCAGCTGCACCCTGCCCAGGACACCATCACATCCCTCACCCCCCCACCGCTGTGTCCCCCTCCTCCATCCCTGGACCAAACAAGTGGCTGGCACAGCTGCTGGGATGCCCAGTGTGGCCAGACCACTGGGGAGGGAGGAATTGCCCATGGGCAGCATCCCCATCCTGATGCCAGGGGGGTTCATCGATGAGCTCCAGCCGACACTTGGGGGAGGGTGGGCTCCATCCCTCCTGGAATCACATCAGTGCCTGTGGAAGAGGTGTGTGAACAGGGGCCGTGAGCGCTGGCCTGAGCTTAACCTGGATTTGTTGCCAGGTACAAACAAGATTGAACTTGTGCCTGGGTTTACAGCAGAGATAAATCCTCCCCCGGCGGGCGCAGAGCTGGTCGAATGGAGCAGGAAAATCAGGGTTTCAATCTGGTTAGTGACGATCTGTGGGTTTCAGGCTTGGTCGCAATATTTTTTCATTTGGGAAGCGCTGGGAGGCTGCTCGCAGAGGGCAGGGGAAGGGGCAAGCAGGGCATTGTCCGCCGTGCTGCTCCCCAGCACTGGACCACCACCCCCCCACCAACCCCCTGCCCCACTTTAGGAGACCCCAGGGCCTGGGGAGCACCCAGCCAGCCACACACTCCATCCGCTGTCTCCCATTGCAGAGGGCGGTTATGTGTCTTGTTAACCTCCAAGCAGCAGTTTGTGTTTAGAGAGTAAATATTTACCTCCCTTCCTGAGGGTTCTCCCCCTTCCCTCCATCTCCTGGGGTGGAGCAAACCCTGCTGCTCTCCCTTGCACCCTGGGCTGGCTGGGTTGCTGCTGCCCACTTTGCTTTGAACATCCAGTGTGCTTCTGTAGCTGAAGATTCTAATAACAGAAAGAAAAGCAAAACCAAGATGACCACTAATTAGTTACTCTTATTTCTTGTGGTTGATTGCTGCTGTCGGCTGCTGCCCCATGGGGGAATGCAGGGGGCTTTCCCAAACCCAGCTCTGGGAAGGGTCCTCCTCTGCTGCTAGGGTGGGAGGAGAAGGTTTGCACCTTGGCAAAGTCACTGCTTTTTTTTCCCCCAGCTTCTGCAGGGATCAAAGTGCCTGTTTTGACTCCCCTCCCCATTCCTTGATAACAGAAGATGGCTGCAGTGTGCAATTAAACATTTCACACATGCAAGGACTTGGGGCTTTTGTTGTGTCTCAGGGCAGGGCGTGCGCAGGATTTGCCCTTGTCCTGTGAGCAGCATGGCAATGTGGAGCTTGGGCATGGCACGCACAAAGAGGTCCAGAGCTCTCTGATTTGGAAGGAGCCTCTTCATCCCAGATTTCCTTAAAAACCTGTACAATTGGAGGCGTGGGATCAAGGGGGGAGGATGAGCCTCCACCTTCCCCTGCAAAGCACTATCTTGGTCCTCCAGGTATATGAGGGGATGCAGAGTGGAAGGGGCTGTGGTGAGGGGGTGCAGAGCACACTCAGGGTGCTCGCATCTTGCTTGGTGGCACCATGCTGGCCACTTAATTTCTGAGCATCCCCAGTGCTGACAGAGATGGAGTGAGGCGTCAGCAGGCTGTTTTGAAACCCTTAAGAGAAGGGCTCTGATCCGGCTCCGCTCTCAGCCTCAGTTTTGCGGTGAGGAGAGGCTCTACAAATAAATACAGACAAATGAGGTCTTTCACTGGTAATTTGTCACTTCATAATTGCCCAAGAAAAGCAGGTTAGTTTTCTCCTCCTGACCTCTTTCAAGTAGCCTTTTCACCCCAGCTGGCCCTGGGGCCAGGGTCGGGGTCCCACCATGCCCCCATGGGTCAGCTTCCCCCTCCTCCTCCTCCCCCCCCCCCGTGCTGGGGCCGCAAAGGGCACCTTGGCCTTCTGCATCACATTTTCCAAGCAGCCTTTCCATGGCTCTCCCCATGGCATCACCCAGCCGGACAGACACCCATCCCCAGGCGTGCCCCTGGGTGCCTCCGCAGCCTCGCCCAGTGTGGGTGGAAATGGGACCAGATGGGAGCGTAGGGAGATGGGTGCACAGCCAGCTCCAAGGACCCGCATTTCAGGGTCAGTCCCCCAGGAGTTGGGGCTCCAAGCAGTGGGGATGCAGTGGGGGACCTAGCTGACCACCCTCCTTGCCCCAGTGCTTCCCTCTCCACCTCCCGCTCCCCAGGGTCGCACAGGAGCTGCGCTCCAGGCATTTCTCCAGTGGGAATTTGGGCTGGAGACCTCAGCGTGGTTCATCTGTCGGGACTGAGCGGGACCGAGCGTGGCAGGAGGCAGGATGCTGCCCGGAGCGGGGCGAGGGGTGAGGGAGTGGGGGGCAATGCCTCGGACAGCCCCTGGGGTCTGGCGTGGCCCGTCCGAGCAAAGAGCAAAGTGCTGCTGCCACCTCCCGACCGGAGCGAGCCCTGCCCGCCGGGAGGGGCGGAGCGGCTGCCCGGGATGCCCGCTGTCCCTGCCCGGGATGTCCCCAGCCCCTGCCTGCGTCCTGCTCCCGCTGCCCGCTGTCCCTGCTCGGGATGCCTGCTGTCCCTGCCTGGGATCCTCAGTGCCCCTGCCCAGGACGCCCACTGTCTCTGTTCAGAATGCCCTGTGCCCCTGCTCAGGATACCTGCGGTCCCTGCCCGGGATGTTCCCAGCCCCTGCCTGGGTCCTGCTCCTGCTGCCCGGGATGCCTGGTGTCCTTACCCCAGGATGCCCACTGTCCCTGCTCAGGATGCCCAGTGTCCCTGACCAGGATACCTGCTGTCCCTGACCAGGATGCTCGCTCCCTCTGCCCAGAGCACCTTCAGGGTTGGAACAGAACAACCAATGGAAAAATCCCAGTGTTTTGGTGCGTCACCCACTTTTGATAGTGAAAAGCTGCAGAGCTTTGCCTCCCTCTCACACTCCCTGGTGCCACGCGTGGACCTCAAGCCTTCCTGAGCAGCTCTGCTGAGCAGCTCTCTGTTCCCCAGAGCTGCTTTGCTCCAAGTCCCCTTCATTTCCTTCTCTCCTCTTGCCTTGATTCCAAAACTTCTGCCCTCACTGAAACACCTTGCTGCGGTGAGTTGCACAGCTCAGCAGCCCACTGCCTCAAACACTCTACCTTAAGTATTTCAACTCCTTTTTTCCTTTAAGGAATACAAGCTCCTGCTTTTTCTGTGTGACAAAGGGTTAACAAAATGCTTAAAATAAATTATTGCCTAAAAACGAGTCTCTTCCATTTCCAGAGAGCCTGAGATCCCAAGGCACAGGCGAGAAATACTAGCCACAAAAATCTTGCATCTCTCTCTCTTACAACACTGGCAGTGAAACCTTGTTTTGGCTTTATATGCAAGATTTTCCATACCCTGCTCCAACGCAACCCAATTCCACTAAGCCCACATCTTGTTTTTCTACTGACAAAGTGAGGTATGATTCTTGGCTCGGTGATTTTCTGCTGTGGAAGACTAAATGAAAAGATGCTTTTAAAGCTCATTCACTCAACACTCAGCCCAAAACCCAGGGGGAGGGTCAAATGGAAATTCACTCAAGTTATCAGATGGGCTTTCTGCTGTATTTCTTTTATGGTGGGTATTAGGCTGAAGGAAATTAAATGAAGACACAAGTGTTTGCGAGGATACTGTGAAAGGTAGAACAGCCCAATGAGTAAAACACCCAAGTCATTTAATTTATTTTCTTATGAAAAGCTTGTGTTTGAGTCATTGTGATTCCTGAGGGCACAGCTCTTGGGGTTCACTTTGTCTGGACCTTTTAATTTATAACATAAAAGCTCTTTGCCTTGCAATAAGCTCAGCCACATCCTTTGCTGTGTTAGGGGCTACCTTGTACGAGCTCACCACAGAGCTGGAGGGGGCTGGGGAGGGAGGTGAGAGGAGGAGGGGGAATCACCTGGCTCAAGGTCAACCACCAGCAAGGAGCTGAGCAGAGAGGATGCTCCCACCCAGCCCTGTCCACCTGCTGCAGCCTCCCACCACCCTCCTGTTTTGCTGCTTGTGAGCTTTGCAGCCTGGAGCTCATTCTTGGGGCTTTCTCCCCACTCAAGGCGTTGTTTTCCACTTGTCCTGGCTGTGGTGGGAAAGGAGCAGGTGTACACCATCACCACTGTCCCAGGAGGGTGGTGGGGCCCTAAGGACCCTGTGTCACCAGGAGGGGTGGGAGGAGCTGGGGGCTTCATCTTGATGGCAGGGTAGGTGGTCTCTGATGTTCTGGTAGGTCCTGGAAGGGGGGATTACACCATATGCTGCAGACAGAGGAAACCTTTGCATCTGCAACACCCCAGAGTGAAGGAAAAACCCTTCCTCATCCCTGGACTGGCAATCAAATGGACACTGACCACGATGTGCCATGGGACAAGCAGGAACTGGGGTGGCACTGCCTCTCTGGGTACCTTGCCCACTACCAGTCACTACCAAGAGCCCATCAACCCTGCTCCATCCCTCTTTCATCCCTCCTCTATTGCTGCTCCATCCCTTCTCCACTCCCTCCCCATTCCTGCCTATGTGCTGCAGGCAACCGAGGAGCCTGTGTGGGGCCAGGGTGGGAGGGCTGCTCCTCTGTGTCCCTGGCCATCAACATCTGCCTCCCCTCCCAGCTCACTGCCTGAGCAGACACACCAGGCCGTGGGTTCCTGGGCGATCCGAAGACATTACCTAATCCTCTGAAACCGGATCCTCCCGTCAGGCTCTGGCTGGATGAGAGCTTGCTCTGGCCTGTCTGTTCCTGCTCCAGAAATGTTTCCCTCCTTATGGCAAAGAACGTGCTGTGCACAAGTTTCCTGCTATCTGGAGGGTGGAGGTGGGTCCCCAAAGACCCCAAGGATTAACCCCTGCCTGGAAAGAGCTGCTCTGCATGTGCTGATACATCTTCTTGTTTCTTTTCAGGGGACCACTGTCTCTGTCACCTTTCTCTGCTGGGAATTCCCACCTCTCCTGCCTCAAGCTCTCTGCCTTGCCCTTGGAAGAGGCTCACTGACAGGAGGTGCCTCCAAGCACACCAAAAGTGCTCACCAGGAGTTTCGGGGTCTGCAGCACAAGGCCAGTACAGCTCAGTCCGGACAGTTTTTAGCTCTGACCTTCCACAGCACCATGTCCCCAAGTACAAACCAGGCTGTTCTGGTGACAGCAGAGGGAGCAGGGTGGGTCTCAGGGGCTGATGTCCAGCAGCAAACAAGGGATGAGCTGTAAGAACCATTCCCCACATTTAGAGCCAGTTCTGCCATCCAGCTGGCTGTGGATTCACTGTTGTCTAACATGAGGCATTCCCCCCCAATAAAAAATAGGTGATAAAAGGCCAACTGTCCATTGCTTCCTCTGGTGTGTGACCCTCCTATGTCACTCAGTCCTTGGAGGGACTGTGCCAGGCCTGGGTGGGATTTAGGAACACCCACCCCCCCATCCCTGTCCAGATAGCTTGTTGGGGTGCCTACAGCTCACTTCAGCATCCTTGCTGTGAGCAGAGGCCTTTCTAAGCATCTCAGCCTCCTGACAGGCGAGGAGGAAGGCCGGCAGGAGAGAGACAATTTGTGGCTAGCTGTTTGCTGTTGTCACTCCAACCATTTTACCTTAAGAGGCAATAAAGATGAAAGCCAATAATAAGCAGCCAGCCATCATTTGGGGGGGAAAGGCTATAATTTACTCTGCCAGGGCTGCAGGGAGTCCATCTGAGGCTGGTGTTATTGACAGGAAGTCTATATGGTTTGTTTCTTACAGTACTTACGTGTGCTCAGAGCAGTTGAGGGTGACATTTTTAAAATCTAAAAATATACAGCCGGTAGCAAACTTCCAGCAGCATGGAAAGGAGGAGAAGGATTTATGCCCAGAACGTTTTGAACTTTAAGAAGAGGATGTTTGTACAAAAAAAAGGCTTTAAAGGGCTCACAGGAGGGGAGCAGTCTTGCTCCCCCACCCCCACCCCACTGGAGCTGCTGCTGGCTGGAGGTATTGCTGGAGCAGTTGGGTTTTTGGCTGATGGTCTTTGTTGAGGGACCTTGTCCAGGGTGAGATTGCTGGGTCTTCATGGGGATGTAAATCAGGAGCAGCACTGTGAATTCCAAGGACCAGGTCGGTTTGCTGCAGGGGGAGGACCCAGCTCTGGTGGGAGCAGACGCCTTTGATCTGGTCTAGAGGACAGAGCTACCATACAGTCACTGTGTCACCCCAGTAAACAGAGTAGCAATGAGGTTTTTAACCTCAGAGGAAGGTGATTTGAATTCTCATTTTATTCTGCTCAAAACGAGCAATAACCTTGCTGATGGCAGCACTTCCCCTGGGGATAGGAGGGCTTGATCCCACGGATCTGGGGAACTCAATGATTAAGACCCGTCACAGCCTTTTTCACAAGGAGCTTCAACTCCTTCTTTCTCTTCAAGACATTGTCTTGTGGGGGAGGGAGGAGGTGGTTTCAGGAAACACAACGAATGACTAATCCCTCTCCTGCTTCTGCCAAGGGAAAACAACCAGCCACACGAGCATCCCTGCTGCTTGCAAGAGCTCCAGGATGTCAGCAGGGTTATGATTTATGGCAATCAATCCATCATCCTTATTTATAGCAGCAGCTCTATGTGAGATTTCACACATGAAGATTGGCTTGTTCTATGGCCTTGCTCCTGCCAAAAATTGTCTCTGGGCCTCCCGACCTTCCCGGGGGCCCTTGCCCTGCCTCTGCCATGTGGGGAGGTGCCATTCCTACACAAGTTTTCCCTCCTTATTGCCTCTCTCTTTAGAGCACTTTCTCACAGCTGAAGCTTTCAGGCCACTGGAAAGTAGACAAGGAGATGGGAGATGGTCACTTCTGCCCTGCTTCACTGGGCAGAAACAGGGCTCTCCTTCCTCTCAGGAGTCTGTTATACAAGTCTTCACCAAAAATGTCACCTTCACCTCTGTGAAATACCCATGTTGACTATTCAGACTGCTTCCCTACTGCTAACTATTCCACTTTGGGCCCTTTTTCACCCTCCTGGTATTTTGCTCTGGTGCTCCTGGGTGTTTGAGTCTGCTGGTGCACGTGGGCTGTCACTGGTTTCCAGGCCCTCTAGATCTCCCAAGTCATTTTGGAAACCCTATTTTCCTCTGGAAAGCAATGGGGGGGTTCTAATCCACTTTGCAGTCCAGGCCTTGAGAGACAAGATCCAGGTACAGTCCTGAAGGGTCAGAAAACATATGGCAAATAAAAGGAATGGGCATATAGGAATGAGCCCGTCACCCCCTGATCCTGGGACGGCAGATGGGGTCTTGCAGTCACTTAGGGATCACGATTACACTTTGTCTCTGATCAGCTGGGCACAGGCACCCAGGAAATCCTGTTTCCCATTGTAATATGCAGCAATGGTAAGGGAAAGCACTGCAGCCTCTGTGTAAACCTGAACCTGCTCCCAATGGTCCGGTCAGCCCTGTTTCTGCCCCGTGATGGATGGAGCCAGGGGACGTGGTGCCTGTAACGGCCAAATCACTTACCTTGAAAATGCAAACCTTATGGAAAGCCAATCAATAATTTCTGGAGCCTGGGTTTTGCTGACACGTGGCCTGAGCCCGCAGGAAATAAACCCTTTGTTAATCTTCCTCGAGAGGCACGCAGCCTCCTATAAAAAGCTTCTGAAGTAAGTAACTAATTACAGCCTGCACGAGGCTCCAGTCTGTTACCTCTGACAGCTCCGTGGGAGAAGGGGCTGCGGTGCTGCTGGCCAGGATGATGGACGAGCGTGAGCGAGCTCTTGGCTTTGCTCTGAAAGAGGAAGAATTAATGGGCAAATAAATTACAAATCAATTATTAAACCTTAGCGGCGTGCAGGGCCCTGTTCAGGCTGGGTATCAAATATACATTTCTAATTAACTCAGCAACTCTTGCCTAATGTGCTCTGGGTGCTACCTACTGCTAGAAATATGAATTTTTGTCACGCACTCTAAATAGAGCCTTTTATTTCTCCCCTCCTGCCTACTGAGACAGTTCAGGCCACGGGTCTGGAAGGAGCACTTTTTATGCAGGGAGAGCACCGAGTCTCCCCTCCCCATCCCCAACCCCCCCCCAGCTCCATGCTGAGACTGAGGACAGCCCCGGGCAAGCTGCGTGAGCTGCAACACAGTGGGGAACGGATCCGACACGTACTAAGTGCTCAATGTGCCGTGGGGTCTTGTTCACTCTCCCTGAGCCCCAAATCCCTCATTAAGAGGGAAGCCACGGTACTTTCCTCCCCTCTGTGCTTGCTTGGGTCTGTCTGTCAGCACCTGGAGCTGTTGCCACGAGAATAAGCGCTGCTTGATACCTGCCTGGGATGTCTAGACAGATCCCAGGCCAGCAGTTCTTCCTGGAGCACTGAGGAAATGAAAGGGCTTGGCAGATGGATGGCTGCACTTACATGCCTGCTGCTGCTGTCCTTGGGTGAGTCGTGTCCCAGAGTGATCGGCCTGTTTCCAGATCCAGCACCCGCTGCTCACAGGGGGGAGAAACCCCTCAGGGAACTGGCTGCCACTGGGGTGTGGATGGAGGGTGATTTCACAAGGGTCAGGATGGAATGAATGCCAGAGTCACTGGATCATAGAATCACAGAATCGCAGGCTGGTCTGGGTTGGAAGGGACCCCAAGGACCACCCCAAGGATCACAGAGCTCCAACCCCCCTGCCACAGGCAGGGACACCAACCTCCAGGCCTGGAGCTACACAAGGTTGCCCAGGGCCCCATCCAACCTGGCCTTGAACACCCCCAGGGACGGGGCACCCACCCCCTCTCTGGGCAGCCTGTTCCAGCCCCTCACCACTCTCTCTGTAAAGAACTTCCCCCTAATACCTAATAGCACCAGACCCCTGGAAGGAGCCGAGCCTCTGAGGTATGCACGCTCCATACCAAGGCAATATTTCTGCTGCTCACTAATCAATTATAATTCTTAGACAAGCTCCCATATGGTGCCTTTATAAATCACTCTCTCCAGTTACTGAGCCTATCTTATTTGCCTGACATGAGCTATAAGGAGGGTGGTTTTTAGGCTAATGTTGACTCAAGCGCACAGAATGTGATTTATTTATAGAGTTTTATAAAAGTGTCTTAAAAGCCAAAATCTGGGTCCTAAGGAGCTAAACAAAAGGCTGAAGACCCACCTGCAGCCTCTGAATGAGCATCATCTTAATAAACCCTGGTTCAGAGAGCTGGCCCATACCTACGTGTCCTCTGTCACAGCACAGAGGTCTGTGGGGCTCAGAGACAGACCCTGCTCAAGGGCCTTTGGGGGCACCTGCTAGGTCTGTCCCACTGGAGCAGCTCTCTGTCGCAGAGCAGACAGACCCTGGGGACAGGCAGGGCATCTGGCAGTGGCTTGAAGGTCGAGGACTTGAAGATTTTAGTAGAAAAAGAGTAGGAAATGCCTCCCCAGCTGAGTAGAGCAGCACAAGGCATTCGGGGCACTGATCCTGGGTACAGAGGAGAAAGCCAGGGGTATGGCTAAGCCATGCGCCCTTGTCACTGGCGAGACAGCCAAGAGTCCAGGGCGGATCTGGGTGCCGAGTTTATCTGCCAGCAAGCCCTGGGCTTTCCCCCGACTCCTCTCCCTCACACTGACTCACTTGCTCCCCCCAGTGCTCCTGAGCATCCCCCGCGTTTGGCTCCCTGATCTCCAGGATCTTCCCCAGTCTCAGGATGTTTCCTGCAGCCACGAGGAAATTCCTTCTTCCCAGGCCCCCTACTTCTCTCCAAACCCATTTCAGTACAGGAACATTTCTTTCTGCTCTCATCATCTTTCCAGACATCCAAGTCCCTATTTTTTCCAGATCCAAATAGTGTATGTGCAGGAGCACAAAGGATGCTCAGCCTCCTAATCTGAAATAGAACCTCCTAATAGTGGTTCTATCTCTTGACTCTTTATTAGTTGGTGCATCCAGGATATTCCATTTTATTAAAATTGACATCCAGCCTGCCGTGGTTGCAGATTGTGTGTAGCAGGTTTCTGGTTGAGAGCTCAAAAGTTCAGTTTACCATTCCCCTCCCCACCCTGTGAGATTTCACTATTTTAGCTGTGATTTTTTTTTTATTTACCTACAACAGCTCTGAACTACTCTAATAGTCTCTACTCTGTGGAGATGCCAAAGATTTCAGTGCCTGGTGCTGCAGGGTTTAGCTCCTCTAACCCCCATAAAGGTTTTGTTCTAGCATTTGTAATGCCGGGGGGGGATTGAGGGGGGGTGGGAGGCGAGGGGGAGGTGAGATAGCTCTTTCCACTCACAGAATCACAGATCTTTAGGGGTTGGAAGGGACCTCCAGAGCTCATCGAGTCCAACCCCCTGCCAAAGCAGGGTCCCTAGGACAGGGCACACAGGTCGGTGTCCAGATGGGGCTGGAAACTCTCCAGAGAAGGAGACTCCACACCCCCTGGGCAGCCTGTCCCAGGGCTCCCTCACCCTCACTGGGGAAAAGTTCTTCCACATACTGGTGTGGAACTCCCTGTGCTCCAACTTGAGGCCATCACCCCTTGTCCTGTCCCCACAGACACTGAGAAGAGGCTGGCCATCTCCCCCTGTGTCCCACACTGCAGATATTGATAAACACTGATCAGATCCCCTCTCAGTCTTTTCAAGGCTGAACAGCCCTAGTTCACTCAGCCTGTCCTTGTAGGAGAGATGTTCCAGTCCTTTAATCATCTCCGTAGCCCTTCTCTGGACTCTCTCCAGGAGATCCCTGTCTTTTTTATCCCAGGGAGCCCAGCACTGGACAAAACACTCCAGGTGGGGCTTGTCCAGGGCAGAGCAGAGGGGGAGGATCCCCTCCTGTGACCTGCTGCCCACACTCCTCCTGATGCCCCCAGGATCCCATTGGCAAACAATATGTTCCTTTTTCTCATGGGAAAAATTCAACCTGCAAGGAAAATCCAGCACATCAGCCTGATGGCTCGGTGCCATAAGGGAAGGGAACCTCCCCGAACCTGCTGTCCTTACCTGATTTGCATGATCTGAAGGGGATAAGAGCATGGAAAGCAGTGCTAGGAACCAGAATAAGAACCTGGTGCCACGGACAGGTTTCTCTGGAAGTCTCTCAGGAGACATTGACCAGCTTTGTTTCCTAGAGCAGACAGGTTAGAGCTTGCACCCCTTGCAAAGCAGTTTTGGGAAGGACCGGGGGAAGCCTGGGGCTTGCTAACGTGACAGCAAGGTTATGTGAGGAAGCATAAACTTCTCACCTTGGGCCCTTGGGTTTGAGCAGGGTGAGAAGAGAAACGGTGCTGAGCTCTTGCTCTCTGCTCCGCTGCCATGAAACTTCAGCTGCGCCCGGGGCTTGGCCCAGGGTTACCTGGGAGGGGGGCTTGGGGTGCGCCCGGGGGGGCTTGGGGTGCGCCTGGGGAGGATTTCCACGGGGTTTCGGTTCTGGGACCGGGACCGGGACCGGGGTCAGGGCCGGGGCCGGGCGGTGCCTGGGTCCATCCCGTGGGCGGTGCCGGTGCTGAGCCCCGTTGCCCCCACCAGGTGGCGCCGTAGCACCGTGCATCCCCCTCCTTCGCGCCCTCCCATTGGTTGGGCGGGCGCGTCGCCCTGGCAACGCTCTGGCAAATGGTCCTGAGCATCCCCCCCCCCCCCGCCCGCCCGCCCCATCCCTCCGGCCCCTCTCCATCGCTCGGGTGTCCCACGGTATCTCTCCCTTTCCTCTTCTCTGCCACCCCCGGTCTCTGCCGCTGGGGATCAGGGAGGCGCCCACGCGTGTCTGCGTGTAGCAGCGCCCCGAGCCGAAGGACATCGCGGGGGGGTGTGGGGGGCGGTAATCGAGGTGAAAGTGCTGCCAAACCCAAGTCCCACTGTAACACGGAGGCTGTGCAAGGCTGAATGCTTTGCTAACGCTGCCTCTGTGACTCTGCCACTCCCAGGCTTGACTACGGGACACAGTGTGTCTTTCATTCTTCCCTTCTCTCTCTGCCCCTTTTTCTTTCCTTTGTCTGAAGCCCCCAGGCTGCTGTGCTGGTGGGGGCTGTGTGCTGTGAGGACTGAGGTGCCCATTTCCAGGGTCAGTCATGCTGAATTCTCCAGGAAAGAACACGGTGTCCCTGTTGAATATGGGCAGCGATGCAGACAGGCCTTAGCGTGGAGCTGGGCAGTGGCCTGTGATAGTAACATCTGGTTGGCCTGGGCTGAGAAGCAAAAGTGCAGACTATCTAGAAACTCAAGTCAATCTTTTAGAGGCCAAATTTCCTTTTCTTACTCCAGCTCTTCCAGCCAGGTCTCATTCTTGCCCTGGGTGGAGCTAGATTTCTATTCCACTGGGAATGGTAAACTGTGTAGGGTAGAGAAGGCTCTTCAAACACTGCCCGTAGGATGAAGCACAAGCCCTCCCAAGCCTGGCTCTGTACAAATGAGATGTGTTCCCATGCAGATTACATTTAACCCTTTTCCTGCCTGTCCTTGGGAGGCACAAACCAGCAGCCTTGAATGGCTCCACAACCCTTCAGCCTACTACCTCTTCTGAGCAGGGAGAAGGGATGCGCTGCACTCACTGTTGTTTCTAAAACAGCTCAGCAATAGACCTGGGGGCTGCAGCTGTGGGTCCTCCCTCCTCTCCAGCAAGGGCAGAACATCTGGGATGGGTTTGGACAAGCTGCATCTGCACTCCCAACTGGAGGCTGGAAACCACCCCCTCACTCTTAGAAGTTTGGTGCTCTGCAGACACTGGATATGACTTAATTTTGAGGTCTTTAAGTTGATTCAGAGATGAGTTTGACCCAGACTCTCAGCAGTTCTTGGCTGGCTGCATTCCCTCATGCTACTGGTTCGGCGGGCTCTCTAGTCCCTAGGAAATGCTTGATTCATTTCTGTACCTGCCTCTTTCCCTACCAACTCTACCTGCTCCCCTGGTCAAGCAGTGTCATTGTGGCGGTCTCCTGGGGCTGCAGCACCCTGTGTATCGCAGGGAAATGATGCTGAGACTACTGCTGGATCCTTTGCTCTGTCAGCTCAAAGGGAAGGTCATTCAGCAGCACAGAGACACCCTTGCTTTGGTACAGCCACTACAAAACCGCAGGAAAGCACTACAGATGGGATTTCACTGCTAGATGGGAAGAGAAGATTGGCCTGGCTACCACAGCCAGCGATCCCTGCCCTCCCCTCCTCAGCTCTGAGCTCACCCCTCCTTCTGTGGGCGCTGCGCCCTCCCATCCCATCATCGGGCAGGGAGAGGCACGAGGTGGGGTCAGCACAGCCCTCACTGATGGGCTTTATCCCTGCCCCTCTGGGAGCACAGCTCTCCTGGGCCCAGCACCGTCGGGGTTGTGCAGGAAGAAGGAGGCATTTTCAGCAGGGTGGGACTCCTCCTTCCCTTTCCCCAGGGAAAGGGAGCTTGGTGGAGAGGCAGCAGGGTTTCAGGCACCTCCTTTGGAGTTCGTGTTACCCTCTGCCAAGCCAGCTCAGTAAATTACAGCCCTAATTGAAACCATACCTGGGCTGTGCTTGCCTAAATCTTGGGGCGAGCATTTCTGCTGGTAGTGAGGCTGCTTGCAAGGCCAGGGGTGCTCCTCTGGTGTCAGCACAGAGCTCTGGCTCTAACAGGCCATTTGTCACAGGCAGAAATTTTTACCTCCATCGTACACAAGGGTCAGTGGAGCTGGGATGCTTCCAGGGCCTGGGGGTTTTCAAAAACTGATAGAAATGCCTCATTTCTAGTGAGGCTATCCAGGTAGAAACTCACCCTCCAAGCCCAAGGTCTGTGCAGGGGTGGAAGTACCTCCATAAAGGCACTAGAAACCCACAGAAAGGATGAAACTTCAGGAAGGGTCTGGCGAAGGCTCTGTGGGGAGTCACCCTTTGGTATGGGGTGATGGCAGGTGAGAAGCCTGCTCTGAGCTCAGAGCTGCAAGAAATCTGCCATCGTTCTGGGGTTTCCCAAAATGTGGAAGCTGACTGTGTCCAGAGCACGTGTTGATAATAACCACCCCTTGTTCTCAGCTCAGGACTTTATGGGGCTCCCACTCTGATCTGTGGGATGATGGAGAGAATGGGCCAGCTCCCAGAATGGCTGGGATGGGATGAGGGGGAGTGGGATGGGGTGGGGTGGGACAGGATGTGGATGTGGATGTGGATGTGGATGTGGATGGGATGGGATGGGATAGGGTTGGGTGGGGATGGGAATGGGAATGGGGATGGGGATGGGGATGGGGAGGGGTACGGTGGGGTGGGGTGGGATGACAGAGCATGGTCTAGCCTCAGGCCCACCAGCAGTAACATTGCAGTGCCCCAGCAGCTGGGGAGCTGCTGGGATGCTCTGAACAAAGGCTGTGGCTTTCACCGTACCCCTCCTTTGGCTGGGGAGCTCTTGCTGCCACGTGGCCTTTTCCACTACAGCACCCTCCTCTCTGCCTTGCTTTGCATCTTGCTCTTTTTCTTTTTTCCTCAGGAAACATCTGGAAGCTGAGTGAGAGACATTAAAAGGGGAAAAAATAAAGAAAGAAAAGAAAAGGGAAAAAAGCAAGGGGGAGGGGATCTTGGGAACACCATATGATTTCACTTTCCTTAGACAACTACAATTATGCCTTTGAGGCTTTACCAGTCACTGTAGATTCAAACCATGTTGGATGATGTAAGTGGGAAAATATGAAGAGCCTACTGGCTGCTTAAAAAAAAAATAGAGCTCAGTTTCTGGCATTTTATTTAACATTATGAATCAGAAGAAGGGCACTGTCCAGATGGGGGTTTTGGGGTTTTTTTATTGCTTTCCTAGCCTGGGATGTGCCTTGCTGATCCCTCAGGAGAGGGGGAAATGCTGGCTGTATCTATCCAATGTCATTGGTCCTGCCATGAGCCCCCAAATCCCTAGGGACAGAGCTGGGGTTGGATCACTCCCCTCACCAAGACTTATCCTGAACTGAGCTCTCCTCACCAGCACGCAGAAGGGACTGTTTACTTTGTGAAAGCCCAGCTGGTGAATGGGGTAAGCAGGAGCTGCTGGTCCCAGTTTAGCAACCACAAGGATTCCTGGGTTGAGGCAACTTCCAGCTGTCCTTGCCTATTTGACCTTGGCTCCTGGGCCAGTTTTGGGAGGTTTGGATGTGGTGTCTCTGTGCTGAGCCTGGAGCCCAGCACTGGGACAGAGCCACTTGAAAGGATAAAGATGTTGCTGTCAGATTTAATGGAGTTTCCATTGGAAAAAAGCAGGAGGCTGCAGGAGAGCTGGACCTTCAGCTGACAGGGGTTAAACTGTCATAAAATAGGCTTGAGACTAATGAAAAGAATTTCCCCTGCCCCCAGTTCCCACGGGAAGAAATCAGGTGTGCAAACAGGGAGGGAAAATCCCATGCCAAAAGAAGGTGCCCAGAGCCACCATTGCTGGTGCTGGGAGAACTGGTGACTGAGCAGATAGAAAGAGGTACAAGTCGCTCCTTGGCTGCAAATAAAGAAGCAGTTTGTGTTTCTTGTGGGTTTTTTTATTGTGTTTGAGGTTTTTTTTCAGTGAACAGCTCCAGACTGCAGCACGTCTGACCCAGCAGCTGCCATGGGACATGTCGGTGACTCGCTTCTGCTAATGAAAGCTTGAGGGACTCAGGGTTTCCAAGAGCAGTGCCTCTGGAGAGAGCCCACGCTGAGCATCTCTCACAGGGTGGGACTGGGATGGTCACTCACCAGCCTTTGGGGTGGTGCTAGGGTCCCTTTTCCCCATGGGGCAGGGAGTGGTGGTGGGGACATGGCTTTGTTTAACACTGAGGGAAAAACCAGGTGCTGATGGAGCTTCCACGTAAAAGCCTCTTTTTAAAGGAGGAATCTGTGTGTTTGCTCATCAGACATGAGGGCAGAGGAGATTCTCCAGGAGTCTGGGCTGTAAAAAAGGTAATTTGGGCTGAAAAAAAGGATCATTTCTTAATCTTTTGGCTGCTGAAACTCAGAAAATGTTGGTGCTCAGCTGAAACCTCTCAGCTCACCATTGCTAAAAGACACAGACCCTAATTATTTCAGTACAAACCCTGGCCTGTTTGAAGGAAGACATCCAATGTAAAACCTTGGGTTTCATCAGTTTGTCAGAAGAAGTAATAAAACCTTAAAATCAACTGCCAGGGAAGCCCTGCCCTGCCTGGGTGGAAACACTGACATGAGAGAGCTCCTGGTCACACGAGTGGAACACTGAACAGGGCAGTAGGTGGCTGTAGTAGCCCCAAGATATAGTCCTTCTCCCCAGCTCCATCCCCCAAATTCCTGGCCATCCAACCCAGAGGCCCTCTCTTTTCCTGCCTTGATGTAGCTCTGAGCACAGAGGGGGGTAGCAGCCCCCCAAGGGACAGCGTGCTGCAGAGCGTGCTCCTTCCTGCGGGTCCTGAGCATCCCCAGGGACAGTGGGAGGCTGTGGGTGGGTTTTGTTGAGGCCAGGAGGGCTCATGGCAGACATCACCCTGCCCTTAGCACCAGTATAGCCACGGGTACACTCATCTTGAGTGCATGTCACCAGAGCTAATGGTGTAAGTGGGCAGGAAGAAGGAGTTGTTCTTATCTTAGGAGTTTTGGACTGAGAATGGAAGTGGAAGAATTAAATGGCTTGTGCAAGGTCAGCCAGGGAAGCTGTCGGCATTCCTGGGAAAGGGGCCAGATGCTCTCAGCTTCTCCATGCTGGAGATGTGCCCGAGGCTGCAGGGCACATCCTGGGAGCTGGGAGCAGCGAGGCTCAGCGCTGGGCTCCACCTGCCCTCCTTGGGGACAGGAGACCCTGAGGACCCTGTGACAATGACCATGCTGAGTTGTCTCTCTGGCCATGTGGACAGGTGGCACAGTGTGACTGGCACTCGGGGCAGGGTGCCACCTCCATGCAGCCTGGTCTCCAACATTGTTTTGGGGATCACCACTCGTGCCAGGGGCTGTGCCCATCCCTTGGCCCTGTTCAGCTGCAGCAGGTAAAGCAGTACCTGGTGCTCCCCATTTCCTCCAGCGTCCCGTGAGACCGGGGCCCTTTCTCCATCCTCTGCCCTTGCAGCTCTCCCAGTCACATCTCACTGTGTGCTGGGGCTGGGCAGCGTGCAGAGTGCCTCTGGGTGCTGGGAAAGGAGGCAGTGATGGGGAGCACCCCAGCGTGGGGCCTGACCTCTCCTTTCTGGCATCTGTGCTTGTGAGTAGAGGGTAGTGCCACTGTGTGGAGTGATTTGGTCCTCCACTTCTTGTCATTAAGCTAGTGAGTTCTCTAGGGCTTTCACACAGTGCATCATCCTTCTCCAATGCAATCACTTGAAATTGAGCATGAACTTTGAGAGAGCCAAGCTCCTCTTCCCTGCCACTGGCTGCTCCTTGTCGTGGCACATGAGGCAAAGCAGTGCAGCCCAAAGTCCAGCCAGCCTGGCTGGAGCTGCTTTCCCTAAGCCCTGAAGTGTGCCACGATGGCAGACGACATCCAGGCTCACATTGAAAACTCACTGCAGCCAATGCAGATCTCCTGCTCACTCCAGCAGCTTTGGTGAGGCTTGTTTGGAGGGAACAGGGGTTTTGCTGCTTATATGGGTTATCAAAGCCAAAAGTTAATTTCCATGCACGTTGGAAACAAGGAAACATGAATGTTCCTGGAGAGCAAACACACCAGGGCTGCAGATATGGATGCATTAACAGTTGTAGTTGGAATTAGAGCCTCCCAAAAGGAGGGATGCAAGGGGCATCCTTGGGATGGTGAACCAAGCCTTGTGCAGGCGCTGGGTCCCTCCTGCTCCAAGAGCAATAGCATCTGCAGAGGGTCAGGATGAGTGCAGCAGCTGGGACTGGCTGAGTTTAAACCTGCTGAGACTCATTCTGCAGAGCCCTCAGCAGAAGGAGAAGAAATCATGTCCACAGGGTCCCGGGACGTGACCTCTCCTTGCAGCACAACGTGGCTCTTGTCTCTGTGCTGTGCTCTCGGGGTGGCTGAGTGTGGTGAATGCCTCCCTTACACATGCAATCCACACAGTCGATTTACACCTCCCCTGTCCTGTGAATATGTGTTTTCACCAGCCTGACCTTTCCAAGGTATTAATGCTGTCCGTGGGATGACGTCTGGTACACTTTATGAGGTTCCTCAGCAGTGGCAGTCAATAGCACCTCCTGACACGTGTGCTGGGATGCAGGCTAGGCCTTTTGATACCACACACCACCAACTCCCTGCACTCATTGCTCTCAGCATCCTTAAAGGGTCTGCTGGCTTTCTGCAAATCCTTTGGTGGAGGCAGGAGTGCAAATAGGAATTCAAGTGTTTACAACTTGTGGGGCCTCTTTGCAAGGGATTCTCCTCTCCAAACATCCTTTGTGTCACAGAGTCAGCCCTGGAAAGATATTTAGGACCTGAGCCACACTCGTTCCTACCAGCTGAGTGTCGAATGGGACATACCAGGCCCCCTTGAACCCTCTCCCAACACCCACCTTTGCTCTCCTAGTCACCATATGAAGAAAATATTATTCCTTTGCTGCTCTTCTTTACACAGGCTATTACCCTGTGCTGCTTGAGCTCATGTTACAGCTCCAGCCTCGCTGTTTGAAGCCAAGACTAATCCTAAATCATGAATGGATATTAGGCAGGTAGGGTGAAGGCGAGGGCACATGCCTCCTGAGTACATGGAGGAGCTGTGGGAGGGCTGGGAGCCAGAGCCACTGGTCCCCATCAGCCACATCCCCACTGCTACCTCTGTGCTGCTACTACCTCTTCCTCCTCCTCCCTCTCTTCCTCCTCCTCCATCCACTCCTACCAGCATCTTCTCTCTGGACTCAGAGAGTCCTCAGGGCTGCAGCCCCAGTAGAACACCCATGGGTTCCTTGTAGTTCAGGGCATTTGGCTTGAAAAGTGCTTCACAGCACTGAAGTCCCCCTTTTTAACCCAATTAAACCACTCATTCAAGGACTTCAGGACTCAGGTTGCAGTAATTAATTAATTCCCATGTCCCCAGGCACATCTTGCTCACTTGCTCAGGCAAAATCAGGAAAAGTATTTCAGATTCTATCTAACCCCACGACTTCAGCTGTCCCTTTGGTGGCTGGGAACTGAGCCTAGACGTGAAATAATGAACTAAAACCCTTCGATGCATTGACCAAAGAAAACAAGCTGTCAAATAGAAGTATTCCCCAGCTCCTTTTCGAGGCACACCAAATCTCCTTCCCATCTGTAGGTATCGTTATGTTGGGAAGGCAGCATAAGTAACTCAGCATGAAATTGTCAGCGACAGCATGTGATACTGTTTGTAGAGCATAAATCAGTCAAGGAAATGAAAAGCACTATCTTCTTTTTTCCAGGTTTGCTCAGCATTTTATACCTCTGTGGGGATGTTATGAAGGAGATGATTTTTCTTTTTCTTTTGGCAGATTAAACCCAAGCCCAAGGTTTGTCATTAGGGCCTTAATGATGTTCAGTCGTCTTTGTGCCGTGCTCAGTCTTTGCATCAAGCCATAATATCTCCCTCTCCTGAGCTCCAGCGAGCCCCAGCTGAGTCCATGACTCCACTTAAGCATGACAATGCTGGTGGAGAGGTTGAAGCTCCCCAGGCTTGCCAGCATTCAGCTCTTGGCTCAGCCTGGAGAATGAAAGAAGCCAGAGCAATTTCATTGCCTCTTTTGCATGGGTTTCCCACCATGGCCCTGCTGAAGCTCCCGCTTCCACAGCCACTGTCAATGTGACAGTAGTATCAATGTGAGGATGTGACTAAATGTGAGGATAATGTAGCAAATTGGGCAGAGGTTTCTGGGTGTTGAAGACTGAAGACTGGCTTTGAAAGGGCAGCTTTGTGCAGAGCCTCCCTGCAGATGCAGGGGGGTTGCTGCTCTCCGCATCTCAAGTCTTCAGGAGTAGCCCGAGCTCAGGCACATCCATGCTGCAGGGCTCACAGCCCCATGCAGTCGATATTCTCTCTGAAGCAGAGAGAAACTTCACAATTACCCTCTAATCCTGTTTAAAGATGACCTAAACCACTAAGCCCTGTGCTGAACACTTCTCTAAGCTGAATGAAAAGGGTCTGGCTCCATTCTCCATCTGCAATGATGCAGGAAATGTTTGAAGTTCCAGATATCTGCTAGAGAATATGTGGCTCCAAGTATCATCAGAACAAAACAGGTCAAATCTTACCCCCCAAGTGGCATCTGGGCATGGCAGTAATGATGCTGTCAGGTTATGGATGCTGTTCTGCATGCCCAGGTCTCTAAAGGCTCGCTCTGCCTCCTGGTACTACAGCATTGTTAGTCTTAGGGCTTAGATCTTTACCTAGCATTAGCCCCAGCCTTCCTGCTTCTCTCCCTTTCCCAAAAGCAAATCACAGCTGATCACTGTGTTTCTGGGAGCCCACACGGTGCCCGTGCTTCAGCAGCACTTCAGGCTGCCCAGGATGAGGCTGCGAATTCTCCAGCAAAACAACAATTAGCACAAATTTTCCTAGACAGCTGCTCCCATCTGCTCCCGGGGTTACTTGTATTTGTTTAGTGCAGATAGCAGAGGGATTTTTTTCCAAACTCACGTGGTTTCCTGCAGTTGAGTTTGAGAGTGAGACGGGCCATTTAATCCAGTTCTTTCTACTCGTTTTTTTTTTTCCTTCTTCTCAAAGATCCGAGAATTTTGGGTTTGACTGATGCTACTGCTGCATAGACCAGAACCTCTGAGGAGACAGGCACATTAGAAATGCCTTGGTTGCTTGGTGGATGAGCTGTAGAAATGGAATGAGCCTTTCACACGTCTCTGCTTTCAGTGCAATCACTGCATTCTTGTGTGGTTTCCCTCAGCAGTGCAGGTTTCACTCACCGCGCCGCCAGGAACAAACTCCTCCTTTCTTCCCCACTCTCTCCTGCTCAGATTGCAAACCTGGTTGTGGCTCATGGCCCCAGAGACCTACCCTGATGGTACGTCATGACTGTAGATCCTGGGCTGTAACTGGAGCTGCGAAGCCAGAGGGAAATGCCATTTCTGGGCTGGTTTATGTTTGCAGGGAAGAGGGTGCCTGTGGAAGGTGGTCTCTGTGGGACCCCTGCAGAAGCAGTCCAGGGTTTATCCATGCTTTTCCATGGCTAAAGGAGCGCTGTCTGGAAGCAGATGGCACAGTGAAGGCAGGACTTGTTGATGGGTGTAGTTAGGGCCAGTCACACAGCCTGGAGATGGGACCTGCTCTTCGCAGAAGGTGGGTGAGGAAATCTCTGCTCTGTGGGAATGGTAGTTCACTGCTCCCTGAAGAGCATCATTTGCTGCAGGGACCAAAGGCATGGGAAAGTCTCGGGACTGGTTAGGGAGTCATCAGGGATTCTACAACAAGGCAAAGATCCAGCTGCATCTTCTGTGTCCCAGTCCTGTTGACCTTCCTTGCCAAGAGGTTGAAACATATCTGAGGAACTTGAGTGCAAAGTCTCACCCTCCTCCAGGAGGAAAGCTCAGGCCCTGCCTCATCTCACCACTTCCTGGCAATGCCCCTTCCCTGGAAGCGCTGCTGATGTGGAAAGCCTCAGAGCCCGTTGGGGCAGGCTGAGAGGGAAGTGACAGGGGGCATTTAGGGGCAGAGTGATGGGAGCATAAACCTCCAAGTGCTGCAGCACCGAGGGCATTAGAGAGTGAGAAGGGAGGTGGACATTGGTTTCTTTTTTATTAACAAAGAAAGCCCTTATCTGGCCAGGCAGCTGAAGCTTTTCAGTATGTCAATGCCAGGTTGGATGGGGCCCTGGGCAACCTTGTGTAGCTCCAGGCCTGGAGGTTGCTGGCCCTGCTTGTGGCAGGGGGTTGGAGCTCTGTGATCCTTGGGGTCCCTTCCAACCCATGCCATTCTATGATTCTATGATTCCATGATTTCATCCAGTGTCTCATGGATGTTAGTGCTCTTCAACCCATTTCTTCACACATTGCCATTCCAACAAGATCAGCTCCTCTGTTTCCAAGACACTTGCCTCTTGCCTTTGAGAACCACTTTACCTGCTGAAGTACAGCTTCCTCCTTCCGGCTGAGCAGCTGAGAGGGATGGAGAGCCTCTCTGCAGGGCCAGCATAGCTGTCAGCTCACCGTGGGGAGGAGATGGCAGGACAGCAGCACAGCCTTTCACATTCCCCTTCCCCAGGAGCACTCAAAGAGACAAGGTCTCCTTTGGGTCTGTGTCTTTTGAGGTCTCCCAGATCCTGCTAATTTGGACTCTCAGAGCTGGTTCAGGTGCTGTCTCAGCTGACATTGCCGAGCTGACTTCTGCTTAGCTGCAGCCCCAGTCCTGGCACGTTGTCAGCTCTGAGTTCATTTCTATCGTCTGGCAGGTGGGGAAAAGAAATCCCTGCCCTGATCTGGCAGAGCATCAGGAAACCTGGAGAGCCCTGCGGGTGCAGGCACCGCCTTCACTGGAATTTTCTGTTCAGCTTGATGCCTGATGAATTCGCAGCCATGATCAGGACTTCTGGTGATTCCTGTAATCTGTGTGATATCATCCAGACTGTCTAACCCTTTGGGAAGCACCATTGCACCTTCCTGATGATCAGGATTAATGAAATACATTGGTAGGGAGGCCTCCAGCAGGCCCCATGATCAGAAAGCATCTGGTTCCAAGTAGAAACATCCCCTAAATTCAAATTTTTCACACCAGAGAAGAGCTATTGGGAAGTGTTGCCTCAACAGCCTTGCAAAGCTGGGCCCTGCTGCACACTGCTCCTCTATCATCTGGAATGTATTTGGGATAGCGTGTGGCTCAGCCCTGCATCTTGAGCCCAGCCGGGCTCTCAGTTAGTTGCACAGAAAGGCTGCGCCACGTCGTGATGCTGTGAGGCCTGGAGGCACTGATGCAATGGGTGGGAAGAGCCAGGCAAAGGCTTACATCAAACCTGCTGGCCCCTGGAGGGAGTCTTTATGGGGAGCAATGGAAAGTTGAAGAGTGAACTGGAGATAATAGGCAAATAAGCTCAGGGTTTTTATATTGTATCAATGCTCTTCGGGCTGGTTACACCAGTTACTGAGCACAGGCAAAGGAGGAGAAGGGAGACAACATCAGTGCTTGCTGAACTGAGCTCACCAGGCTGCTGCCCTGGGCATTGCCTCTGGGACAGGGGTGAGGTATCCTGTCTGGATCCATGTCATGTCCCACAGAAGGCCTCAGAGTTTGCCAGTGTGTTTTCCTATGGGCATTTCAGCAGGAGGGCAGCACCTTTCAAGAGGCAGTTTTCCATTTGGCTTTGATTTCTATCTCCTGCTAAGCTGCTCTCTCTCCTTCCCAACCTCCCATCTGTTTCTCAAGGGAGAGTGTGGTGACAAGGGCACGTTGACCAGCTGCCCTTTCTGCAGAGGAGCAAGGCACTGCTTGCTGCCATGCTGAAAACGGGGCATTCAAACCCCTCAGCCTCTTGGGCTTGGCATGGAACACCCCTTCTCCATCTCAAAAGTACATCGCTGGCTGGGCTGCATTCCCTCTGCCCACGTGCTGTAGATGTTCATCCTCCCTGTCCCCTCACAATCTCGTCCTTGCAGTCCCAAAGCCCTGGGACAGCCCAGTGTTCTTCTCCATGCCCTTTTTTTTGCTGAGTTCTGCTCTTGTGACATGGTTATCTACCAGAGGGATGTGTCCTGGTGCCTGTTCATGTTGTAGGGCATTTGGAGATGTACAGGCAGCTGCCATGTAGTCTGTGTCCCCAGCCAGCCAGCTGGCCCCATGCACAGGGTGCAGCATGCAGGGTTGCACAGCTCTGGTCCCAGGTAGCAGCGTGAATCCCACGGGCATCCTATGGACAAACCTTTGTCTCAGGATGGAGGGCATGGGCAAAAGCATCACATCCCAAGACATCTTCTGTGAGCTTCCCAAACCATCCTCCCCATGTAACCAGGGGTTGCCAGACACCAGCCTCTGTGTCTGCGCAAACGGTGGCTGTGGGGGGTGGGGTGGGAGGGGGATTCTCGGAGGGGGTTGAGGTGATGGGGCAGGGGAATGAATAGTGCTTCTGTTCGGTGCAAAGAGCTTAGATTTCAGCTCAGGGAGGGAGTTTGCACTGGAGCAGCAGGAGAGCACCTGGTTTACAAAACAAATAAACCACTGTGGCTTGTAAGCACCAGTAATCTGTTATGCTGAAGGTCCAGGAATGATTTACTGCCTGAAAAGGAAGTTAACAAATGGAAGCTGAGACAGAGACAGGCTGTTTTCCCAGACCTGCTTTGGTTTTTAAGTCCCTTTACCCAGGCTGTCTAATCCCAGCATGTTACTCTGCCTGTGGGGACGAGGGGAAGGTGGCCACAGCGTGTCCCTGGGACCAGGCAGCATGCCTACAGAAGGGCTAGGAGAGCTGCCGTCCCAGCACTGCCCACCCAATCCTGTGGGTTGAGGATGCTGTGGCACCGCTCACCCCAGTACCTCCTGGGCACCTTTCTCCCAGCCTCAGCAGCAGTGACAGCAGGGACCCCGGTGTGAGGACATGAGGGTGCATCCCCCCAGATGTCCACCTGCACCTGCTTTGTGGACAAACCCTGAAACCCTCAAGGGGAGAAATAACTCGATGAATATCTCTGGCAGCTCCATCTGACCCCTGACAATAGCTGTGGCCACCCCTCCCCTGTTTACATGACATCATTCCAGCACAATCTGCCGTGGTTAGAGCAGGTCTTTCTGTTTGGGCTAATTTAATCTTTACATTTTCAAAATTGCTGATATTTATAAACAATTTTAAGCCAGAGGCTGAGCTGGATGCTCTGTTTCCACAGAGTGTGGCGCTTGCCCAGCAGTGTGATGTGAAAATCCGATCTGGACAATTCTGTAACCATAAGCAATTTGTGCCTGAGATTCCTGGGAAGAAAGCTTAAGGAAAAGGCTGATACCCTGAGTGACACATTTGTAAGCCATCACTGTGACTTAGGAGCCAGGACTTTTCTCCTGGCAGCAGGGGGAAAGCGTGCCAGAGGCTTTCCTAGGAATTTTTCTGCTCTGTGTGTGGTAGAAACATCAGGTCAACACTCAACCAGGAGCAGCAGCAGGCTCTGGGGGATGTTCTAACCCCCAATTCCCAGACCCATTAAGCTTCACAGATCAGCTCTGAGTTTTGCCATTTCCTATCCCATCAGAACTTGGCATGAGAGGGATGTCTCCAAACAGGCTCAGTGGAACCAGAGTCACCTGGGATGTGTGACAGCCTTGTCTGCAGTGGGTGGTGACTCTCTGAGATGCCCCTGTCGCATCCATCACACCAGGGATCCCATCTTACTGCTGGATGTTGGGACTGCAGACAGCAGACAGCAGTGGAGAGCTGTGAGGCGCGGGGCTGTAACCCAGAGAGGGTCAAGCTCTCCTGGCTGATAAAGATGAGCCACGCTCTGGGAAAAAACTAGGTTTGGAAAGAGGGAGGAAAGAAAGAAGAGCAAAAACTCCTTGCAGCCTAAAAACACACTTGATCTCCCTGCTGACCCCACACTCTGCTGCTGGCGAACCAGAGCAGCAGCCCGGGAAGGAGGAGCGTGTGGATGTGTGTCCTGCTGCTGGACAGGCAGCAGCCAGATGCTGGGGTGAGGTCAGCTGGGGACTCGGCCCCGCCGGTGGGGCCTGCCCAGAGAGCAGCTGGCTGGTGGGACAGTGCCCTGGGTGTGTTTTGTAAACGACAGGGCAGACACATGCTTACCTCCCTCACCCAGTTTGCAAACCCAGTCCTAAAGTGCTGCAGGATGCTGAGCCAATCCGGGTGCTGAGCTGGCAGGCTGTCCTCTCTGTCCAGACACGGGCTCAAGATGTTCCTGGGCTAAACTCCAGAAGCTGCAACTGTATGAGGCACGTAGGAAGCGCCCAGTGCTGGCTAGAGAGTGACTGGGAGGAGGAGGTGGAGGCAGAGAGCATCCCCAGCAGCTGCCTGCACATCTGGGAAGGGCTCAGGGCATCCTAGGTAGTGACCCAGAGAGGACCGCTGCCCATGGGCATGAACACCCAAGGTTTTATAGGGTCTAGCCCAGGGTGCTGCACCTGCCTTCGCTGATGGGAGCCAGGCAGCACCCTCCTGCCCCACAGCTCTAGGGGATCCTGTTGGAAGTGTTGTCGTGGCTCCTCCTGCCTCGCAGCTGGACCGAACCATGGGCTGTGATTCCCTGCCTGCTGCAGGGTCTGGCAGCCAGAGCCAGGAGGGAGGCACTGGATGTCAGGTCGAGGCCATGTCTGAGCACCGGGCTGCCAGCCCAGCCCCAGAACAGGGCGGTGTGGGGTGGCCGTGGGGCTGCGCTGGCCCTGCCCCTTGGCTCTCCAATGCAGGGCGGGAGCAGGATCCTTCCGGCTTTATCCAGCTGCACATTTTCTTGAAACTTCTTCAAAACTCTTCCCCTTGGGGCCTCTGGGCTTCTGCCAAATTTGGCAGAAGTTGGCAAGGAGATTTGAGAGGAGGATTGACAGCTTTGCAGGCAAGGCAATGGCCCAGACATCGAATCTGCAGAAAGCCAGGCTGGAAAGTGGGAAGAGGGATTATTTCAGTCCTGCTCTGTACCCCCTGTGCCACTTTGTTCAGGTGCTGACTCTGCTCACCATCACAACCCCAGCCACTTCTGAGCTGCTCAACGTCAGCTGGGGAGAGCCACACATGTGGGATGGGAGCAGGACCCTGCATCCCTAGGGCAGAGGGCAGTGCATCCCAAAAAGCAGCCCCTGCCAAAAGCCATCCAGCCATCCTCACAAGACTTGTTTGCTCCCACAGAGCAGAGCATCTTCTGCAATGCGCCTCACAGAGTGGGACAAAATGATGTCTCTGTCCCAGAAAGAGTTGTTATTAAAGGGTGGCTTCTGAGGAATAGTTTTTCCTTCCTTTCTCTTTTTATTAAATCTCTGCAAGCCAGAGGTAAGGCCATCCTCTAGCATGATGCTTACCGTTATCAGGCTTTAGTGTGCCTGTAACACAGTTTGTAGCCTCTCAGTGTCTGTGAGGGCTGGCAGGAGCTGCAAAAAATCAGGAAGCAAGGTGAGGAAGCAACATGCAGAGGTCTGGCTTTTAGGTATGTGTTTGCCTGTAAACACACAGAGCGGCTGGTGAGCTGTGGTTCCCTGCAGTGCTTTGATTTCTGGAGAAAAACATTGTTAAAACAAAGGCAATGGGAGCAGTGGGCTGCTGGTTCTGTGAGCGGCGTTTGGGGTAAAGCCCTGTCCGGAGCGCGGCTGGTTGTCTCCAAGTTTGTTATCCGCTCCTGGGATTTTGACTTTAAAGGGAAGCCAATGGCTGGGACACAGCTTTCCCCAGGCCAATTTTGCAGATTGGAGACGTTTCACATCAGCCGTGCATGAACTCCTGAACTCTTCCACGCTTCCCAGAGCTGCAGCCTGGGCTCCAGGAAAAGCTGTCTCCCCCTGGGACATGGAGGGACGTGGCTTCCTGGGAGGAAATTTTCACCCATGGAGCCTCCATCCCTCTTTGCACTCACTAGTTCAAATCAGGCACTCAGAACACATCATTTCAGGTGACAAAAACTGGAGGAAATTGCATACAAACAATCAACAAAAATGAGAAAAGCATGTGTCTGGGCTTTGCATGCAAAGAGCATCTGATTCACAGGGGAGCGTGGTCTGCCCAGAGAGCAATATTTAGTGAGAGATACCACGGGGAGCTGGCTCTGAAAAGGGAAATCTGCCTACTCTGTGATTAGTTTTTTGAGGATACCTCATCCCCCTCTTGGATAGGGGGCTGTGATGAGAGCTTGCAGCTGGGAAAATTTGGGTGAGGAATCAAACTGCTCCAGTGCAGCAGTGTCCTGCCTGCCACACCATCATATCCCCACCATCCCCTGGCATGGGTGCATAGGAGCAGGGCAGTCCCTCCAGGGCTCTTCACCCACAGACCCAGAGCTGTGTGGGTGCTCAGGTCCTGAGCAGGGCTGCCTGGGGCTCAGTCCTGCCAGGGATGGGGGCTGTCGCAGAGCCACGGTGGCCGGGGCTGTGCCTCAGCAGAAGGGAATGTTCTTCTTGAGAAATTTTAACTGCAGCCTGAAACGCTCGCTCCAGCTCTCATGAGTCACCTACCACTGCACATGTGGGCCCCGACACAGCCAATATCCCTCAGCGCCAACAGCAACACTCTGTAGCCTAGCAATCAGGAGCAACCCTACAATAATAAAGCAGGGGGAGAAGCTCTCAGAGCCCCGTACAGCAAACCCATAGAAACTATCCCTGTTTGATGAGCATTTTCCAGCAGGCAGTGGCAGCGTTTGTGACTGTGAGGAGGGAAAGTAGAGACCAAGTGTTTGCCTGGTGCAGCCTCGAGGTCAGGGCTGTGTCTGCCGGCTGCTCTCACACTTTTCCATCCTTTTTTTTTTCCATTTTTTTTTCCCATCCTTTTTTCCCTTCCCCATCCTCCCCCCATTTATCTCTCTCTATTAAAGCTTGTCTTCCAAATCCATTTCGTGGGGTGTTGCTCGCTAACCTTGCACTGCTGGTAGCCATCACAGACTGCCACGTGGAACACCCCTTCCCCTCCCCCAGACCCCCTCCCAGCTGTGCAATGTCCCCAGAGCCCAGCTGATGTCAGTCAGAGCTGCTGGCCAAGGCTGGACCGCATCGGGAGCCAGGTCCACATGCTGCCGAACGGCAGCGTGAGCATCTCCAGGGATTGCAGCAGGCTCTGAATCTGGCCTCGACAACTCTGTGCATCTCATCTGGATGGTGCTTTCACACGTGGTTGGCTTTCATTAAGCCTCCTCCTTGAAATACAAGTGTACACTCAAACACAACCTTCAGCACAGGGTGCATGCCTTTGCCATGGCCAAGGAAAGGGGCAGGTACTCTGGTGCAGGGAAAATATTTCATCCTGAAAAATGATGTTTTTGCTGTTGGAAAGGACTGATTCTTGGAAAGAGAGACAGGGCAGCTCTCCGAAACATCCCTGTGAGGAGGAATAGTTTGTTGCCTCCTGCTTGTTCACCCCAACAGGTCTGGCTGCAGGCACGGGAAGAGGTGCAATGAGGGAAAACAGCAGCTATTAGTTGACTCCAAACATTTGGTTCAGTGATGAAAAGAAGCACCATAAAATGATCTGAAATTAGGTATAAATTACCTGGCCCAGCTGTGGTCATTTCAGGTTAAAAAACAGCCCTCATTTCTATAGATTTAGAGTGTCCCCCCCGCTTTTAATGGGACTATTCTCCTTACAGCTACTGCCGTAGGTAAAGACTTAAAGTCAAACAATAATTACTCCCAGGAAAGAAACACTGTTTTCTTGTCATGTTCCATTAAATAGTTCACAGCTTGAGCCAAAGAATTAATGGCCTTATTATCTGGCCTTCAAAATATATCATATTAAAGAGGAGACGGCAGCTCTGAAGAATACAGAAGACACTGGGGATGGCACTGCCCAGGACAATGCAAGGTTGTTGGGATGTTTCCTATGTTTTAGCTCAGTATTGGCTCCCACACCAAGGGAAGGATGTTTGGCAGTGGGAAAAGGACAGCCTGCGTGACCCTGGACCAGGAGAGGTGGCTGGGCAGACTGGAGATGTGCCCTCTCCTCTGGGATTTGCTTCCCACAGAGATGAGGTTTATTTTCCATCCTGGGTATGTGTGGTTGGCTCCGGTCCGGCGTCGCCTGGGGTGGGTTAGTTGTGGTAGGTAATGTTGCTGCTACGCAAGGGCTGGCATCCACACGTCTTTGCATGATGGCAGATGTCAGCTTGGGAAGTGAATGTGCCACAGCCACGTGCTGGCAGCAGGAACCTGAAATTCATTTGATTAATGTGCGTCGTTGTTTCCCCTTGAGCTGAAGAACCTGGCAGCTTCCAAATGGTTTGGAAGTACATCAAATCCCCCAAGGAAGAGAGGCGGAGTTTCCAGCCCTCCCCTACGACTTCAGGGCTCTTGGTGGAGAGGATTCAAAGCGGTTCATCTCTCACACACCTGCAGACACACTCAGGCGTATGCACATAGGTACAACGCTCGTGGCTGAATTCCTCGTGCTCCATATTCCACCTTTCTGCCTCTCTGGGTCTGAGGATTAAGAGATTTGCTAAGTTTTGATGAAGTCTGAGCAGTTCTAAGGTAACTCTGACAATCCTCGGCTGCTCAGCTTGGCCATTTGTGACAGCAGAGGAAGATGTGGCAGGGGGTTGCCCTTCTCCCTGTGCACCCCCTCTACAGAAGACACTGCAGGGACATCTCAAAGTTCTGCTGATGGCACAGACACTGGTCCCAGGATCCCACATGGATGCACAGCTGGATGGATGCAGATGCAGCCCTCCCACTAGCACCTCCAGAAATACACAGTGTGACTGGGGCTGGCTCGATCCTCCAAACCTCTTCTGCTGCCTTTGCTTCCTACTTAGCCTTCAAATCAGAGGTGATAAGGGCTTTTTTTGGCCTTTCATGAATATTAAATTGCAGAGTGGAAATGTGGGGAATATCACTCATGGCTGTCATGAGCCTGTGCTCCTGCTGCCCCATCCATCAATCCGTGATTAGCCAAAGGACAGATTTGCCAATATTTTCATCCCCTTGTTTTATGGGGTCAGTGGTGAGAATGAGATCTCTCTGGTTGCTTCTTGGTTTCCTTTTTCCCTTGCTCAGTGGCTGCTGAATGCTGTCAGGGCTCTGGCATTGCAGAGCCATAGCACCCCAAGGAATGCTTATGCCATCCCCCCTTGGGTTTTGTTCAATGGATGCAAGACCCCTGTGCCATCCCAGGATGCTGCAGAGCCAGAGATGAGAAGTAAAGGGAAGGAAACCACCAAATACCTCCTGAGCATCATGCTCAAGCCAAGTGCTGCTGTCAGGAGGGGAGGGTGTCTGCTGCTCCCTGGCATGAGCCCTGACCACCCCAGAGACACACACAGCAGCATCCTAGACAAGACCTCATGCAGCCTGTGCCAAGCCTGGAAAGGCAGGAAAGAAAGGGCCGGTTGTTTTTTATTCCCCTTCGACTCTCTTCTCCTTCTCTCTCATGAGCTGGCAGAGCCCAGTGATGTTTTAATCAAATTTGGCACATAGTGAGAGGAAGAGAAGGGAGTCAGAGAACTGTAGGATGCCAGGAGCCTGTCTGAGGACCTGCTGCTCCCCTTGTTATCCCTTTTCTCACATTCCCTGTCCACCCCTGTGTCCCTTCACCCTTCATTCCCACAACCATGCTGGTTGTTCTTACCTCCAGATGATGCCTTCTACACAGAGTGGATGCATTTTTGCCCAAGCCCTGCTTCCAGCTGAAGATGCATTGCTTGAACCCAAGGAAGCTGTTTGGGACATGGGTTTTTAGCAGCTCCATTGTGTTGCCTCTTACATGGGGAGACCAGAAACGATGCTGGGCTGCAAGACTTAGTTCCAGAGCTTCCTCGGTCCATGAGGAGGGCAGCTGATGTGGGAACACCAGGATCAGGGCTGTGCCTACCAACAATTCATATGGCAAAGGAGACCAGAACAAGCCAAATACCAGTGTAGGTCTGCTTCTGCCCTTCTCAGGGGATTGCACTTCCCTAGAACACGATTCTTTTGCAGCAGACCCAAGGATACTCTGTGTACATGTGTACACCTGTAAGTACATGTGTAAGTAGTTTATTTCATTAATGAGGGCAGTACGTCAATTAAACCCTTGCACTTTATTTAAAGTCAAGAGGCCAGGTTATGCTGTCCCATGTTTGGACTCAACGATCCTGAAGGTCTCTTCCAACCCCAGTGAGTCTATGATTGTGTGTGAAATGCCAACCTGCTGCCCCACACCGACGTGTCCCATTTTGGGTGAGGGGATGCATCCTCACTGCAGCCTGGAAGGGATGTGCTTGGCTGCAGAGCCCCGAGCAGGCACGGGGAGCAGGGTGACAGTGACAGGACCTGGCTGTGCTGTTGTGTTGCTGCCATCTCCACTGAGGATTTCCCATCGCACTGCTCCAGCCCTGACACCACCACTCACCAAGGGCCTGTGCTGGCAAAACAAAGTCTGGCCTGACTTCATCTGCACTTACCTGGCCACACATCCCAGAAAGCTTCTCTCTGGCCTGGGTGTCTCTCTGGACTCTCCTCCAAACATGCCAGGCAGCCCAGGGGAACACAAACCAAAACAGGAAATAAAATCATCACAAAATTGCTTCAAGTTTTTACTTTTTCTTTTTTTAAAAAACTTTTTTTTTTTAAGTTCTCCACACTGGTCCTTGCAGACCAAACCTTATCCATCCCTTCTGGGCAGACAGAGCAGCCATAACATTTTGAATAGCAACTTGAAAACACGAGTCTACATTGATTTCTATAGATTTCTATAGGTTTTCTATAGAAATCAGTACGGTCCATATTGATGGTCTGTATTGATTTCTTTACCTATTTCTGTTTCAATACTGATCTTGCTGAAAAACTTCAACCTCTTTGAGGATGAGGGAGCGCTCTGCCTGCTGGCTTGTTTTCAGCTTCAGCCTGATGGCATTCATCTGGTTTGCATGATCTTTAAATTAGATATTAAGAAAAAATTTTTACTGAAAGAGTTGTTGGGGCCTGGGACAGACTGCCCAGGGAGGGGGGTGAGTCTCCTTCCCTGGGTGTGTTTAAAAAAAGGGTAGATGAGGTTCTTAGGGATCTGGTTTAGCTTAGGAGGGGGATGGTTGGACTTGATGATCTTCAAAGGTCTTTTCCAACCTTGTGATTCTGTGGTTAAGAGAGCTAGGCCTAATGGCACTTAATGGTTGAAAAACATCCCTCTGTGCTCATAGGGTACTTACAGCCTGAATCCAGCAGGAGCAATGATACCCGAGGCAGTGAACTCCACTAAGGACACTGGGATGCTTTGGAGTGACACCAGGCATGCACGAGCACAGATGCTGTCAGAGTGGGAGATACCTCCTTCAAAATCAAGCTCAGAAGGAAGCACTGGATGCCAGCAGGCAGGCTGAACTTCCCTGAAAGACACTGCTGACACACGAGGTGTAACCAGTATGGTGTTCTGCAACAGTTTCAAAAATATTGCTTTCAATCCTCACTCATTTTCTTCGGGCACTGGCAGTGTTGTGGTTTGGGTTTATTTGATGGTGTTTTTTTAATTCCCAGAGTGTTCTTCTTTCCCCACACAGAGGGGACACTCTCCACCTTCCTCTTCTCCCACAGAGGCGACTGAAAAAAGCCAAACTGCAGGAAGGAAAGGAAAGCCAGGCTCGCCATTATTAGCTAACCCGTGTTCTTACAGCTTCAGGGTTCAGGGGTGAATATTCCCACAGTCCCACTTGGACACAGGAAGACGGAACATTACCCAGAAACTGCCTTGGATTTCTCTGGATAAGGAAAAATACAAAGCTCGTGCCCTCTTGTGGCTCCTTGCAGCAAAGCCTTTGGCTGCAGGCTGGTAGCAGAGTTGTCTCCTGTTACCGGGTAGGAAAAATAAGAGGGCTGTGCATCCCACTCCTTCATTTCAACGTCATTTTAAAGATCCATAGGTGCAAGGTGGCGTCCGGCTCATGCCTGTGACACAGCCCAGGGCATCCTCTGAGCCTTGGGCAGGGCTGCGGTGAGGCTGCGGCAGGGGATGCCTTGCTGTATGGGCTGGGATGCAGGCAGCAGACCTCATCTCTAAGGCAGCATCCCAGCTCCTGGCCTTGGCAGGCTGTTTTTTGCCAGAAAGCAGTGGTTTAAGAAATATTTAAGTCCGTTTTTCAGCTTTGGAGGCAGTCCAAAAAGCATGGTGTTTTTATCCCAAGGAAAAACATGCTCAGGGAACCAGAGACGGAGTGGAGGAGCCCACTGCCCATCACCCATCTGCCCACCCACGACATCCGACCAGTCCAGCAGACTTTGCAGGAACATTTAGCCTAAGTAAATCAAATGATGTGGGGGTTTTTCATCAATGCCCAGTTCTCATTTGGTTTTGAACTGCTCTGAAATTCATAGTTGATGCCTGTCGTTGGTGTGCAGCGCCCAGTGACACATCCAGGCTCAGTGAAATACTGTTTAAAGCAAGGACAGTAGCACAGAGTAACAATAAGAAAAATCCTCTATATTTTAGAGTCCATGTGCCTGCCACCACACCAGCCTTCCAGGAAAGACCTTCCTCAGCATCTGCTTACGATTAAACATCATGTTTGGGTTCCAGCCCAAAATAAATTCAAAGATTTATTGACTTCCATGATTTCTAAATAACTCCCAAAGAGCAGCAGAGAGCCCAGCACTGACTCTGCTAACCCTGTGGGATGAGACGATGCTCCATGCTCCTTATCCCACAGATCACCAGAACGTGGAGCCAATCATTCCCCCTTTGAATGTTAACCTAAAAATATTTTGACCATGAAATTTTAGGAATTTAGGACTAGTGTAATTGCTGAGCAGACCAGAGATCAAACCAATAGTCCATGTTACCCAATGTCCTACTGCAGCTGTGACCTCCCACTGCCTGTGAGAAGTTCCCAACCCTTTAGAGGTGTGTGTCCAAAACCAGGAGGACTGTAGCTTGTTTCTATCCTTCCTGTAAGTGGAGACTCTCTCTCCAAATAAATGCTGAGCTCACCTGGAGTATCTGTTGGTTGAGAGTGCCACATGCTCCAGGATCAGCATCACTGCTGAGACAGTTCTTTAATGACTTTTTTTTCCATTAAAAAAATTCCACAAATGATGTTTTCTGTCAAGATGCTACTTTAGAATTTTTTGAGACATATTTCCAGTCTGGAGTTTTTCTCTAGAAAACTTCTGAACAGCAAAAATAGTGAACACTTTCACTTTAAAAGATAGGTTTTTTCACTTTTAGCTTTTTGGGCAAAGACCCAAATTTATTTTCTTAGGAAAAGCGTGAGCTGAGAAAGGGCAAAGTACCACACACCATCAGGATGATGCCTACAAAAATAACAGTGAAAGAGCTTAGCCAAACTGCAGATGCTGTATCTGTTTGTCCCAGGCACGGGCAGGGGCACGCTGCTGGGCCAGGAGCCAGGAGCATCCATCATCCAGCTCTTTGCTCTGCAAACATCCCCTGGAGAGAGCATCCCCGTGGGTCCTGCCTGCTGGGATCAGCCTCGCCTGCCCCTTACCCTCTGCCCAAGCAAATCCTTCCCTCCTAGGCATCCTTCTGGAGGCTTGGCTGCTCGCTGGCGGGTATAGAAATGAGTCCTGTATGGATGCAGGCAGCTGTGATGAGGTTGGGATGTGATACTCTGCCACAAGCTGGGCACCAGCACCCAAATCTGGGAGGAAATGCCCCACAAGGCAGCAGGGAAATTGCCAAGTGAGTCCTCACTAGGCAAAGAGCAGCCCCAGTACCAAGTCCCCTTGGGTACACTGGCTCTTACAAGGCACCATGGCTCAGGCTCCCCAGTGTGGGACTGTTTAGCAGAGCCCATACTTTTCCTGGGGTCTTCTGCACTCTTTTAAGGAAAAAGGTATAAAGTGGGACAGACTCAGACCTTGAGGAGGTGCTGGAAGTGTCCACCCAAGAAGGGGACGTCAGGAGAAGATGTGACCAGGGAGTTTGTCAGGGAGGTGTTGTGCCTCTGTCCCTGTGAGCCTGTGTGTGCAGTCCCGGCACTCTGCTCATCTCTCACATTCTCCTCTTTAAACACCCACTTAAGGCAGAGAGAAAAAGAGGGAGCAATGAGGTTCTTTTGGTCACAGGCCTGGGCAGTATCTGGCTGGGTGATGGTGATGCTGGGAGGGATGAGCCTGGCAGCAGCGGGCGCTGCAGACAGCGCTCCCAGTGAGTCTTCTGTCACAGCTCATGTTTGAAAGGAGGGCTGTGGGAGTGCAGAGGGACAGCGTGTTTGACAGCCAGTGGTGGGACTGAGGGCTGAGATGTTGTGACAAGGGGAAGGGTAGAGGAAGCAGAAGGGAATGTGCAGCCCCTCAGGATGTTTCTGGTAGGATTTCCCTCCTGACTTCCAAGCTCTGTTCAAACCACGGTGCTGCTTTTTTACAGAGGCTCCTTAGAGGGGCTTTTCTTCCTCTCAACCAAATATAAATCTACTAAAAGCATGGCTCTGGCCTCTGCCAAGAGCTCCATTTCCGTCAGGATTTCAGGGACTACTTAGTGTCTCCATTTCCTGGGAACTGCTTTCCAACAGCTTTGTGCTGGTCCTTCCTCTCTTCCTTTCAGGTCTGTGAGGCAAGCATCAAGAACTCCTGGACCAAGGGCAGGGGGATGTTCTGGTGCTGAGCACCACATCCAAGCTACACCTCATGCACTATGAAATGCTGTGCATCCTCCCAGCCCTGCCACTGTTTTCAAGCCAAAGCAATGCCCAGAGAAAAACAAGAGCACTTTGAACTGAGTTTACTTTCCCCTGACCCAAACTGGGCTGCACTGGAGATGCGCACTCTTGTTTCCAGTGACCTAATGTCACTGAGCCACTCTGATGCGTTTGCACCAGAGCAGGAGGTCTGGGGGAATTACCACACTTCCCACATGCTGCTGCTCCCTGCCTGCCTGCAGAAAGGGGATTGGACTCTTTGCCAGCTGCTGCTGCTCTCAGACACATAAAAGAGAGATGGAAAAGCCTTGGTCCTCACCCCTCTTTTGTGGCCTGGACAATATGAGTCATGCTGATTGCCTGGGGCATCTGAGGCTGCTGCCTCCTGTCTGCCCCTTCCCCCAGCACCGTGGCTGACTCTTTGCCCTGCCAACGTGGCACGGTCAATGTGTCTGCCTCAGGCTCAAGGGGGGAAGGCAGAGGGATGTATGGGAGAGGATGGAAGGACAGACTCCAACAGGGAATGGAAAGGAGAACAAGCCCCTGCATGGCTCGGACCAGAGCAAAGGAGCTGGCGCGTGGCAGAGGGCTGCAGCAGGAGCGTTCCCAAGGCTTTGGATCAGCAGTGGGACAGAGGAGTAAATTCGACACATATTTTCCATCCTCAGCTATCCACATTGCCCCTAACCTGATCCCAATTAGATATACAGAGGCAGCTGCCAAGGAACTTTTATGACTCATTTGAAAGGGAGCCTGCACAAGAGCCGCGCATTCGAATCCAGCTGTCTCCTCTCTGTTGTTGTTTAGGGAGGACATTTGTGCTTGCTGAGCTCACCTAGGAAAGGGCCAGTGGGGCCCTGGACACAGGGGAAACTGGTTGTCATCCCAGCTGGGGAACATGATGTGTACTCCTTAAAAAAAATGGGAGAGACGGAGTCAAGCTGGCAGGAAGCAGAGCTCAGGCTCTGGAGGTGTGGGCAGCAGCCCCCATGCTCTGGAGGAGTCCTCCTCCTGCATTGCCTTTCACCTTTGTGGGCTCAGCTGCAAACAGAGCTCGTTCCCACCCAGCATCGCACCGCCACAGACCCCAGAATACCCTGAGGAGTAGAATTCACTGGGGCTTGTCAGCCCCCCCTCTTGTTCACAGGGACAAAGCCCTCACCTCTTGCAGAGGCACCAGCAAAAGTGAGATGCGGAGGGCATCGGATGCAACCTAAAATTGGGCCGATGCTCATTGAAGTGGCACAGTCAAACCAGGGAGGACATAGGAAATCCCTGGGTAAATGAGACCTGGAGCCCATCTGCATCTCCTGGAACAGCCAGATACTGCTGGGCTGGAGGCAGGTGGAGGACTCTCACAGCACCGGGTGTGCCTGCCCCTATTAAACCTCATCCCAGTCTTTAATAACAATAGATCAATCTCAACCCTGAAGAGTGACATTGAAAATCCCTTCCCGGATTCTTGCTGTTATTATAACTGCAGTGATCCGTGTTATTGCCATGCTGCACAAATTGCCTGCCTGTCCCCTGTTGTGCTTTAGGTATCAGCTGTTCTGGGACAAGGTGCTTGGGATGTTTTCAGTTGGAATTGGGCAAAGAGCTAGAATATGATGAATATTTTTGGCTTAGGAGCTCATAGGCTGTCAAGGTTTTTGAGCAAAAGGCATCATTTCTGATTCCAGCCTGGTACCAGAAATGGAGAGGTTTCTCTTGAAAGCTGTGACTTCCAAACAACCCCCACCTTGTCAGGGAGCAGACCAGGCTTTTGGTGGCACTTCATCACTCAAAATGCAGTTCTACAAAACTGCCCTGGAGATGCCCCCCATCTCAGCTGTGTCTGTCCTGGGCAGGATTGATTTTTTGGGCAAACCCCCTGACTGTATAACATTTTGCTTTCAGCATGGAACAGGCTGTGTCTTCACTCGACATCTTGAATATTTTCCCTAAGTGAAAATGTCCTTTTACCACCCATCTCTAAAACTCAGTATCTGGGATACATCTTTCACTTGGCTTTTTAAGTTTCTGAAGCTCTGCCACTCTCTTAGCTCATATTTTCCTAGCATTTCAAATAGGTACCGTTAAAGGAAAGCTGAGACTTATAAATTCCCATGATTCTGGGAAATAGACCTTTAAGAAGGATACCTGCTGCCCTAAGAGCCTTCCTAGCAAATGCCACCGTGTCTCACAAGTCTGGGCAGGATCCTGCTGGCATCTGCATCCTCTGCACGTTCAGGGCAGGGACTTACACAGCCCAAAGCCGGAGCAGCATCCCGCAGAGCTAGCCACCCCTGTGCTGCGCCACGCACAAGCCCCGTGATGTGCTCCAGGGCAGGGCTGTGCTAGATGCTGATGTGGAAGAGTGGGCATCCTCCACAGCAGATGGACCAAGTGCTGCAGCGGTCTGGAGGGTTTGCGCCACGCAGGATCTACCCCTGGGGTGGGATTGCCTAATTTCCCTGCCTCTGACACTCCCTCCCCAGGACAGGAATGCCCCGCACAGCACGCACCCCAGCACCCCAGCATCCCGCCTGGCTACCGCGGGGTTTTTGGGGCAGGTTGGCTCAGGGCCTGCCCGGGCAACCCTGCGCCGAGAGGACGGCAGCCGGCATCACTAGATGGTGCTAACGCTTGAGTTTTCCCGAGCTCCCGGCGCACCGGAGCAGCGCCCCGGCAGCGGGCACCGGGAGAGCCAGCGCCGCGGGGATGCTCGGGGTCGGGAGGGCGGGGGGGAGGGAGGTTGTGAGGAGGGCCGCTTCTGGTGGACCTCGGGACCTTGGGGAGGTAACGGTCTTGATATTAAATACCAGCGACGATGAGGAGGATGCTTCCATTCGGGTCCCTGGAACGGGACCAGTCTGAGCACGCCTCCCAGCAGGATGCATCCCTGGGGTGTTCATGGGGACCTGCCCTTCCTGCTGCTGCTCCCTTCCAGGCGGTAGCTGTGAGCCTGATGGGGCACAGGGATCCCCATTCCCCCTCTGTGTCGGTTTGTGCTGACTCCAACCCTGACCAGACGAAGGTTTATTGGGGCCAGGGAGGCAAAGCTGCAGCGTGGGTGGGGGCAACTGGCTGCAGGTCCCAGTTGGTGCTCCCAATGCTGGTGATGAGCTGGGAACACACACACACACACATGCTCCCCCTCCCTCCCCAATTCCCCACAGCCTTGTATCGGTTCTATCCTCCCACCACCGGTGGAGTCAGGCATTCAAATGGGAGTTGGTAGGATGGGGACTTTCTCTCTTGTGGAAGGACTACTGGCTTTTGGGAGCCCCTCTCCAAATGCCTGGCTGATACAGCACAGCCTGAGCTCCAGCTGGCTGATCCTATCCCCCCTCTCTGGGTGAACAGCCCCGAGGAGGTGCAGGGGCACAAGGAGGAGGGAGAAGGGGCTCACCCACACAGCTGACTCAGTGCTGATAAGCTGCCACAGCCAGACACTAAACAAATGTGTCTGGGAATGTCATGCTTCTGCTCACCAGGCACTTCTCACATCTCATGGGGTTGAGCTCAGGGGGCAGAGCAGCCCCTTGTCCCTTGGAGGAAATCAGTGCTTGGAAAATGGGGCTGACTCAGCTGGAGGGTGCCAAGAGGCTCACGGTAGCGGGATGACTTCCCAGTGGGCAAGGAACACATGGTCAGCAGTGCCCTAAGACAGCATCAGCAAAGCCTGTGGTCACTCCCAGGTGGGGTGGTCAGCTCCAGACCTGGGACGTGGCCCCGGGGTGCAGAAAGCAGCAGGGGTGTTCAGGAAAGAGCATGAAACTTTCCACAGGGAGCGAGCACAGACACACTCTGTACACTGCCCATTGTCCAAAGGGCTACCAGCTTCTGCAGAGAAAGGTATCTATTTTCCCTCTTACAGGAAAAGGTATCTAAATGTATTTTTTCTCATGGAGCTGGACGAGATATGGATATTTCGAGCCTTCAGAGAGCCCTGGTGGGCAGGGCAGGGACGGCAGAGCATCCACAGCAAAATCAAAGCAAGGTTTCTGTTTGCTGATTTTCAGCTTTTTTCTCACACTTGCTCCCACCCTCCTCTGGGAACAAACCCTGCAGAGCATTGTCAACTCAGCCATGTGAGTGATGTGTTTGAGGTGAGCCCACAGGTCCATGTGAGAGCTCGCAAGGGGACCCAGGGCTCTGTCCTGCTTGTGAGAAACCCCAGCTTCTCAGGTCATGGCTTCAGCTGGTCCTCCCACCACTCACAGCGCAGATGCCAGTGCCACCACCCCAGCTGCTCTTGCTAACTGGAGCCAGAAACACAGAAATATGTGGAAAACCACCTAGAAAGACCAAAGGAAAGCCAGGCTCAAATGCCAATGGTCACACCAACCTCACCGACCTTGTAGTGCCTCCAGTGGATCTCATCCAGGATGGAGAAACACTTTTGACTGATGGAAGAGGGCCATCCACTACCACTTTGCTGCAGAAGGTTACTTTTGCAAGGTGAGAAGCTTTGGCTGTTTGATCAGATGCACAGGAGTCATTAACACCCTGGTTTTAGGATCGGATCGGATCAGGCTGAGCAAATAATACCCTGGTATTTTTAATCAAAAGTCCTTCTCCTCACAATGTATTGAAAGGCAGAGAGGACACAGGGAGGATGAGGAAGAGGAGGGCTGAGTGGCTGCTTGTGCTGTGATGAGGACTACACACAGTGTCAGACCTGCTGCCATGTGCTGGCCACGCTGCACCAGGCTCTGCTCCATGGGCTCCTCTGCCTCCTGTGGGGCTCACAGAGCCGTGAGTCATCACAGCCATCCCTGCACCACATCCTTCGAGACAAAACCCACACAGGAGCAAGAGAGGCTCAGGGCATTCTCTGAAGAAATTGCTTTCTCATGACTAAATGTCTACGTAGAGAAAAACTGAACCACGACCACAGATTTACTTAAAAACCATCAGTGACTCCCTAGCCCAGAGGAAAGTCTGGTGTCGATGTCACAGTGTGAAGCAGATGCAGGGAGAGGGCTTGCTTGTGTTGGTGAGGGCTGCACAAATGCATCTCCTTTCAAAGAGCTTCCTGTGGCAAGCTAATGACCTGGGGGGTGGGGACCTCCGCTGGGGTGGCCTCCCAAAAAAGGAGAGCTTCTTGGCTTTATTGTGATCAATAAGGATTTCTTTATTTGCAGCTCCTTGTGGCACCCCGGAGAGGAGCAGCTGGGATTGCGCTGACACACAAACTGGTGGGGAAGCTTCAAATCAGCTCTTGTCTTCTGTGAGCCCCCTTCCCCAGGCAGGTTGGGGCATGAGCACATGAGGAGCTGTGCCCAGAGACGGGGTCACCAGCAACTAATTAAAAATCATCCTAAGCCTGCCAGTGGGGACCCTCATCTTTTGCCTTATCATCCACCTTCTCCTTGGGTTTGAGGGTGATTAGAAAAGTGCTGGCACCGTGTGAGACAGTTAATGTAGGCATGGCTGGGTGCCAGTCACCCTTGTAATTTTGTTAATAGACTAATAGAAGAGCAAATGAAGCCACTGTAGGTAAGTCCCATCCTGGTCAGAAGTGTTTCAGGCCACATCATTAATAAATTTTCTTCTTGAGGATCTTATTTGCCCTTGGTTATATCAGGACCAGCCTGGTGTTGGCAGTGCTTCCAATTCTACAGGAAACTTTGATTTTTCTTTTAAATACACTGGCATTAATGGACCGTTTAAGTTCATTTTTTAATGATCTGATGTAATGTAAAGGAGCAAGCACATAGTCTGGGTGAGGCTTAGTCTGAGTGCCCGAGTCAGGCACTCAAGGTGATGGTGTTAACCCACGTGTGAGCTGTCTATAGCAGTGGCAGACAGCCTTGGGGCTCCCACGGAAATCTGCCCTGCACGAGCGCCAGGTCCCTGGGATGTCCCAGCACTAAGAGAATGGAAAATCCATAGGGCAGGCCAGACATGCAAATACACTGCTGAGCTGGGAAAAGGCTTTAGCAGAGGAGCTCTCCTGTGATGTAAACCCTGAGCATGCAAACAGCCAGGCTGCATGGGAGAAAGGTACTGGCTTCCTGCAGTTGCCAATCTCTTGTGCTAGCTGGGATTGCTTTGCCATCTTTCCCTGATCTCAGGCAGCCTTGGGCAGCCAATGCCAGGACAGGGATGGGAAGAGTTGCACACTGAGGATGGAAGGAATTGTCCCATGCACAGAGCAGCTTGCTTCAGTCTGGGACATCACCGACGTGCTACTTCACCAGGATGCAGGAGCGTGACATTGCTGCCTTGAGACAAAAGTACTCTGTGGCTGCAATACCTCTTGCAAAAAGCATTTCCCTTCTCCTGGTCCCGTGTGGCATTTGGGAGGGAAATGCCGGAAATCAGGATGTCTGGTTTGGGGAGGAGGCAGCTGGTGGTGCTGACAGCCTGGTGCCCATTTTCCTGAGCTGTGTCATTGAAGTGGAGCCACCGTGTGTGGGGAAGTGACCTCCTCTGTGATGGAAACCGTCATGCTCTGGCTGGGCAGAGGAAGCACAGCTGGGTACCAGACAGACCCAGGTGGATACTGATTGTGGGCTCCGTAACGGGGCCATGCCAGGACCTGGACCAAAGTTGTGAGCTCACAAAAGGGATGCTCTGCTGTAGCAACTCATGGCTTGCTTTGACATCCTCCACCACAAGCTTTTCTTGCCAGATTCCAGGAACCACCAGCTCAGCCAAGGGACATGTGTTTCCTACCACGCAGGACCAGGCCATTGCTCATTTTAGCCACCTACTGTAGAAACACTCTTCCCAGTGAATGACACGGTGTTAACTCACCTACTCCCAACGCCAGGTACCCTGAGTGCTGAGAACATCACTTCCTGCCCCCCAGGCTGCAAGATGAAAGAGGGGACAATGCTAATTGTAAATGAAACCCCTCTGTTTGATTTTTCCAGCTCAGAAAGGAGAGGGGGAGATGCAAAAACCCCTTTCTGAACTTGCCTCCCCTTGAGTTGTTTTACAAAACACTTTAATGTTGGATATTTGGAGAAACAAACAGTTCTTTATGACCATCTAGCTCCTATTTTTCTCCTCCTGCTCTGGATAATGAGGACCAGGGTGATGGACCATGCTAGATACAGGCATTTCCTCACTCATGGTAAATGGGGAGGAACACACCATCTGATTCCTGGAGAGATGGCAGAAAAAACCTAAAAAATTCTGCCCAGGCAAAGCAGACCCTGTACTCCAGAGCAGAAAATAAAGGAGTGGGAAGGGCAGAGGGAGGACAGTGATGATCATGGTGTCACGCTGGCTTGGAGTCAGCAGGGAGGGGAAGGAGAAATTTGAGGGAAAATGTAAGGAGGCAGAGGGACTGCTCCCTGCTGCAGATAGCCAGGATGAGCGGAATACCCAGGTTCTCATGGCTTTGCAGAGGTGATCTGGACACATTGCAGGAGGATTTGGGATGCTTTGTGGGAGCCCAGTGCCCACGGGATGTGATCTCCCAGGGAGCACATGCCCCGTATGGGGCCCTGTGCTGCGTGGGCGCCGAGAGCCGCCTGACCTCATGCTCTGTGCCCATGAAACTGGGGAGCGAGCAAGGAGTCCGAGCAACATGACTGAACACAAATGTGTTTCCACTTAGCTGGTCCTCCGAGGCCAAATGATGTAACTCCTGCGAAGCCCTGCAATATGTTGGCAGGAGGAGCCTAGTGACAACTCCAACTGTAAGTTCCTGAGCTAATGAGCAGGAAAGTTGAATAAAATTAAATAAAATAAATTTTAAAAGGCTTTTATTTTGGCTTAACATAGTGATCCTCCCCGGGACTGTTTTCTGAGCAGAGAAACAGCCCACTGAAGGGAAAAAAAAATCCAGCCCCTGGCTCCTCTTCTCTGGGTCTAATGGGGCAAAGCCAAGGGGTAAACACCCGTTAGGAGAATCACTTCAAACCGGCAGAGCTGGGGGTCTGCTCAGCCTGCCGAGATGCTGAACCAGGTTCCTGCTCCAGAAGCAGCTCATTGCCCTCCTGTTCTCCAGCCTTTACAGAGTTAACCACAATTATTATTACTAAGGGTGGGTTTTTCTGTCTAAGTGTGTGTTACCAGCAAAGAATGTTTTACTACAGCTCTCCACACAGCCACCAGCCTCCAAATGGACCATGTTACAGTAGAGCTAAATATTGTGTCAGAGACCATGTGTTTCTTGTAAGATGGGCTTGAGCTACGACTGTGTAGGAAATTGTTTATCTCTCTCCCCCCTCTCCCTCTTTCTGCCTTTATCCTCCCATGGGCCACGTGAACAGCCAGGGCGCTGGGAACTTTCCCTGGGATGTTGGCTGATTTTTTTTTCTCAGGGAGGAGTGAGCTCTGGCTGGGACAGCAGGGCAGGGTGGCTGTGGGTCAGAGTGTCTCCCCATGTGCCGGGTGACGTGCCAGTCCTGATGCCCCAGGGGGCACAGGCAGCTCTCACACCAGGCTTGGGTACCACAAGGCATTTCCCCAGCACGGGGCAGGGGCCAGCACCACTGACACAGGCTGGTTCGGCACCGCAGATGCCTGGGGAGCCCTCGCTGAGAGGGCTTGGGTGGAGTGAACAAAAGCACAACGTTGACATAACGTGTGTGTGTCTGTTTCAGGGAGAAATTTGGGCAGAGAGGTATTGCTGACCCCAGCATCGAGGTGGAGATCCCGCTGCTGGAAATCCCACTGTCTGCTGGGTGGGCTATGAGGCCAGATCATTAAAGGAGAAGCAGAGCAACCTCTGAAAATTATTTCCTTGCTGCTGCAGCCACCACAGTGCAGGGCTGCCCCTCTGGGTGATGGATGGAGCTGAGCAGGGGTTGCTGCCCATGCCATGGACAGGGCGCTACTGTCACCATGAGCAGGTTACAGGCTTGGCTGCTTGTCCTGATGTGTCACATCCACCCCTGGCTCGGTGCTCAGCATCGTGATGGGAAGTTTCCCAGGGGAAAGGGGCATCACGGGTGGGCAAGCCCCTCCATCCTCAAGGACTGAGCAGATCTGGGACTTGTTTCTCCCCTGCGCTGCTCTGTGAGAGGGCAGTCAGGGAAACATGAGCCTCTCATGCCTTCCTCTCATTATCCATCCATCTCGACGCCATCCCCAAATGCATAAAGGTACTTTTCCTTTCTACTGTCTCTGCTCTCTCCCAGCCACTGATCTGCACAATAGCATAATTGTATATAAACATCTGATTTCTTTTACTTTGCCTCAGTAATAGCTTGTAACAACCCTTTCCAACATCTATTAATACTGTGCTATATATTAGATCCAGACTTCAGATCCCCAAATGTGACTATCTTCAGAATAAAGTGGGGAAAGGCTGAACACAGATCAAACGTTTGCCCTCAGGTCAATTTTAAATATAGTATAAACTGCGTCTCCGTATAAACTTCGCAAGGGCTCTTGCCTCTAAACACCTTGGACTTTTCCCTCTGTGAGATATTATAGATGAGGCCAGTCTGGATCAGACTAATGATCTCTGAACATCGGTATCCAGCTGAACCTGGCAGCACAGTCCTCCTCCCGCCGCCTCTTATGTGGAGCAGAGCTATCAAGATCCTTTAACTTTATACAAAGAGATGAATTGATTAATCCAAAGTCACCCAGGAGCCAGGTGAGAGGCAGAAGCCACCAAAGCTGGGTGGTGGTTGCTCCCTCCTGCAATCCAGGACTTGGGGGGGGGTTTCTGAAGGGAATGATGCTGAGATGCTGTTTCATCAATTTACATTTGCACCTTGCAACACAGAGGGAGATTTCTAGATATTTCTAGGTTGCTTCCTCAGGCATAAAGCATTTTCTCTTTGGAACAGAAGGGGGTTTATTCATATAGAAACAAAGATTTTCTAGACTGACTTTTTTTTTATTAATATTTTTATTTTAGACAGATTTGGGTGGGGGATTCATTGGATGTGGGTTACCCTATTTCTTACCCACCCACTTGCAGATGCAAAAGCAAAAAAAAGCATCAAAAATATAGCTAAAAACAAAAGCCTAATTCCTGTTTCTTCCTGCCAGAAGGTGGGATAACTTTTGAGCCATCCTACAAACCCCAGCTCGTGCTTTGGCAGAGCTGCAGAACCTGGCTGTGCTGGCATGCAGAGCACCAGTCAAGAACTGTACCATGATCAACCGAAGGGCAGAGCTAGGGAAAGAGGCAGCACTTTCCATTGGGAAATGACCCTTTTCTGCCCAAAAAGAAAAATCCATGCAGGTTATAACAACAAAAAGGCATGTTAGCCCTGATTGTGTTTCTGGGAATGAGAAAACCAGCCAGGGTTTAACCTTCCAGCTGGTTATAAGCCCTGGGAAATGCCCCTTGCTCTTCCTTGCTAGGACATTGTCAGGATAGAGTTCCAAAATTTAAAAAGATCATGTTTTTACCAAAAAAATCCTGTAAACCTGTGTCCTCAGCTGTATTTTTCTTCCACTGGCACTCTCCATGGCATACACACACCAGAGTTAGTGGCTGGCAGTGCTGGGGCTGCTGTGAGAGGGTGGCGACTGCTTTGTACATCACATTGCTCCTGCAGAGCGATCCAGCAGAAGGTACTTAATGAAAAAAGGGCACCGAGGAATCTGGCTGGGAGAGAAAAACTGTGTGTGAGGATCTGCTGGGGTTTTCTGGTAGGTTTTCAGGCTTACTAGGGCTCTAAAAGAGACCAGACACTTCTTCCTTCACCAGAAATACCCGCTTAGGGATTTCCCTGGTTCTGCTTTGCTCTGGCTACTGGCTACTGGTGTAAATTTGGCTGGATGAAGGAGAGGGGCTGTATATATTTCTTGTCCTGATGACAGGGATTGTTAAAAAGCCTGAGCTGTACCGTGGTCTGGACTGGCCCTTCAGATGATAACCTGCGTATCCACCGGCCTGTGTCCCAAATTTATTGGGTTGCAGCTGGGATTCTTTCTCTTTGATCCATCTCTGCTATTAAACAGCTTCAGGTAAAGCCACACATATCATTTCTAGGAAAGGAAGCCAGACAATCTACATCTTGGAGCTGAGCAGCAGTGGGGAGCCGATCTTCAAACTGCATCTCCTCACCAGCTTCAAAAGTAGAGCAGTTCATTTTAACACACTACACAGCACTTCAGCAATGATTAAAGTACCTTAAATGTGCACCTTCTTCATCACAGACCTGTCTGCTGACAGGGTGCCAAGTACAACAAACCCAATCAAAAGAATCATCCCCATCATGGGTCTAATTGTCATTGTCTTGTTTCCTGAACAAGAAGAGCTGTAGCAAAAATAGAGCCTGGAGAAACATGCACATCCTTGTACAGAAATAACCCCCTAAAAGCAAACTGAAAAGCTGTGGAGGAGCCAAGCTACAAGCTAGAGACACAAAGTGCTGAGAGAAGGAGATAACTGGCTGGTGAACGCTGGGATATAATACCCTAAAATCCTTCTGAGCTCATTCATCACCCCGGCTTTAGTGATCATCTCAGCAATAAACTCCCTTATCAACCTATTGGAATTTGACATTAATGACCTGCCTGTTATTTCAGAGGGAGCTGAACTGTAACCAGTGGGTAATTGGTAGGAAAAATTGCTGGGTATAGCAAAGATCTGATACCACTGGAGTAGTTACACCACGAGAGGGGGAGATTAGGGAGCTCTGTTTACTACAAGGGGCTTATTCATCCTGAATAAGTGTGTTAGCTGCCCAGAGCCGTCCTCTTACACCCTCATTCCCCTTCAGTGGCACATTTACACCCTGACTAAGGCAGATTTTTCCCAGTGACTCTGGTGTGGAGAACAGCAAAGACACAGTGCAGCACCAGCTGTCGTCGTTGCAGAGATGATCACAGTAATGATCAAACTATTCACTCCCAAATCCCCTTAGTTTATGCATTTATTTCTTAGCTGTCTCAGAAAAGACCATAATTACTCTTGATCATTCAAGTTACTCGGGATGCAGACACCTCTAGCCTGTAACTTTTCTTCTGAGGAACCACCCAAACTGCACCTGGTTTAGGTTTTGTTTCTGTTTCTCTGCTGGGGACACAGTAAGTTCATTAGCATTTCTCCTTGAGCCTACACAGGTCAACTGCCAGTGCTCTACCTAAATTATAGAGCCCGTGTCTGCAGGAGAGGCTGCAGTCTGAACCAAAAATAGGATAACTGACTTCTCCAGAGTGTGTCTGGGGAGAGCTAGAAGCAAGTCCAGAGGTAAAAATCTTGGCTCTGCTGTGCTGAACGGTAGCCTTGCCCTGACTTGATGGGTCTGTGCCTTTCTCAAAGGTTTCCTGGTCCTGCCTTCCACTCCTTCCCAGCTAATGGGACCAGCAAAGGAGCCAGAATGTCTTTATTTTTCCTTTTTTTTCTTTTTTTTTGGTGAGCACACCTGCTTTTAAATTAGCTCCCCAGAGAATTCACAAAAACAAAGCTGCAAGGCACGGCCACAGGAGGACTGAGTTTGCTACAGGAGTCCCACATGTATTCATAATAAAACATCTGCACTATTTGCCCAGCTCTGACTGCAACTTCCCTTTCTGGAAAGAAAGAACTGGTGATGGTGGTGGGAAAATTGGATGGGGTTTTCACAATCACTTTCACTGGAGCCAGGGCTGCTTTTAACCCTACACATTCCCCATCCCTCTGTACCACCACTGTAAGCAGAGGTGGAGGAGAAGAGATTCTCTTTTTCCATGCAAATACTCACTGGAGGGCCTGGAGGTGGCAGGAATGTCCCCAACATCTTCCTCAGAAGGAGATTGGATTTCCTTGCAGGGAGCCTGACAAAATTCACCCTCCAAGATATCATGCTGAGCTCTCAGATGTGCCAGCCTGGGTGTGAGTACTCTGCACGTGGCAGGGAAATGATTGGCTGCCTGTCCTCAGCCTCACCACAGGATGCTGTGATTTGGGATGAGGCACATGGCAGCAACCTCCTTCCAAACCAGCAAAACTGCCAAGAGAGGAGGACAGGCTGGAGCTCTTCTCAACCATGGTTTGAGGCCAGGCTCAGGGCAGAGATGGAGCATCAGCCCCTTAAAGAGGGAGCAGAGCTTGGACAGACAGATGGAAATTCTGAGCTTTGCACTGGTAGCATTCAAGACAGGAGCCTGCAACAGCTCTGGAGCTGCAGCATGCTGCCCCAGCACTGACCCATCCACACCGATGGCTTTAACAGTGACTGGGAGTCGATTCCCATGTCTCTGGTGTCGATGAGAGGGGAAGGTGCAGGCAAGGAGCTATGGCCTTGCCTCTCTTGGAGCTGACTGGCTTAGAAACCTGGATTTCTTCCCTCCAGCCACGTAAAAAGCTGTTAACTGCAGTGGCAGGAGTGGAGGCTGTGAATCCAGCACTCCTTTTCATGGGAGGCTCTTCACACAACAAGCCTCAGTGGGATGAATTAAATGCCGTCGCAATGGCCACACTCCCACAAGCTCCTCATCTTCTTCCACTTGACTCACCAATAAGGAAGCCAAGATATTTTGTAGATGTTGTTTTGAAAACACTCTAATCGATTTAATTCATAACCAGAGCCCTTCCAGGAACGTGTTTAATCCCTGGTTGCGCTGGGTCAATGGAGATGGTGTCCCCCAGCCTGTTCCCTCTTGGCTGTGGCACCATGCCTGGGGAATGGGTGTTTGATGTTGGTCTTCGAGGCTATGCACAGGAATGAAAACATTTGTGACAGCCTGAAACAAGCTTCGTTTTCTTCTTGCCTTGTTGAAAGGCATGTTGTTTACTGCAGACAAATTGGAGCTGAACACGCCACGAGAGTCCAGTGAGTTCATAACGTAAACCCCTGAATAATCACAATATTGCTGCACGAAAGGTTTTCTTATCTTGATTTCCCCCCTTTCTTTCTACCTCTCCTCCCTCTCCTCATCTTGGATTAATCACTACCAGACCAGAAACCTTCAAACAGATTTGTTTGGAGACTTGGCGTGAGCTCATGGTAGCTGAACCCTTCTTGCTTCCCCTACAAAAACCAGAGCCCATTTGGAGGGAAGGAGAGCTCCAGCACTAAAGTCAGAACCTAAACAGCACACGTTGTGAACAAGATGAGAAATAGAAAGCTCTGGCCTCTTCCCTGCACGTCTACAGCAGAACTGTTCTCCCTTCAGCTTGCAAATGCAAGGATGAACCCAGCAGCCTCCTGCGGTTTGTGCTTTACATGTTTGTGAGGCGGCTTCCAAAATAAGCCTGAAGGCTGTCAGTCTTGTCTCAAAGAGCCACAGGCAACGATGTGTCAGTCTGTGGGAAGGCCTGGGGGTTCATCTGCACTGAACCACTGCTTTAGGAGCTCTTCCTCACCTCCCTGCCTGGCTTCTTGCCAGCAGTGATGCACGCCTGAGGGAAAAAGAGGGATCATGGGGTGGGATTTTGGGGATCTGTAGCAGAAATTGGTTGAGGGGCTTGTGAAAGCTGGTGAGAGAAGACCCCCAAGGGCTGCTGTGGTCTGGAGCAGCAGGGCAATCCCCCCAGCCCTGGGGAAATGCTCTCTGGTGCCCAGAGCTGAAGTGTGGCTGGGATTGTGCTTTGGGATGTGGGTCACCCGGACGTGCCCCGGGGAGCAAAACCTTGCCAAGAGACAGGACCCTGAGGTGCAGGGGCCACTTTCTGAGGGTAGGAAGGGCCTTTCTGCTCAGCCTGGAAGGGAGACGGGTGGGAATTGGGGATTTAACATCTTCCTCAGGTAGAAATTTCAGCCAATGGCAAAACCAATAGAAAGCCCCCCCAAACATATGAGACTCCCATCTTGAGGGGCTCAGCCCCTAACCAGAGGTAGGAATGATGCCTGAGCAGGACTTACATCAGCCATATGAGCTTGAGAGCTGTTCTACTTGTGAACAACACACTCGTCAAGAATTGTGCATGAGGATGCAACCACATATTTGTTCTTCTTCTGTATCTTTCCCTTCACTTATCTTGTCTCAGAAAACATCCAAGCTGCTAATGCTCTGAGGAGGATGACGCAGCAAAAATAAATGTTTTAGCAAGAAACAGAGAAATGAGATTCACATATGTTTTTTCTGGGAAAAATATCAAGTTTTCCCTGTTAGAAAATGAATATGTTGGAAACCTCAAACTTGTAAAACTCGAAGCCTGACTCAAGCACTGATTTGCCACGGGACTGTCACCAATGCTCGTTGTTCACAAAGACTTCACGGCCCTCTGCCCACAAGGAAAGGTTGCTGTTGGTGTTTTATTGATGGATTTACAGAGGAGCAAACCCTGCTCAGCGAAGTGGCTGGAGAAGCTTTCGCTGGATTCGGCACCAGGTGAAGAAAGTCTGTGGAATGCAGAATTACCCACTGCTTGCTGCAGAGCTGCTCCTGAGGAGACTGGGAGCACGGTGATAAATGAATTTCAGAAAGCCTGGGGGTTCAGCTTGGCTGAGGGGAAAAACGCTGGTGTGTCTCTGAACACCACAAACCTGATTTTCCGCTCACACGCCTGATTATAAATCAGCAGTAAATGTACTCATGGTGACACGCCAAGTTTCCCCTTGGATGTCGTTCTGTAGGCACAGGCTCCTTCCACCACAGGTGATCAGATTTGATGAAGAAACCACCGAGCGAGATGCTTTGACAGGGACTGGTGGGACATCCTGTTCGATTAGCTGTAGACACTCCGACTGCCCCACCGAGGCAGGAGATGCCAACAGAGACTGCGACCCAGCAGAGACCCAGCCAGTGGGAATCCTCTGCTTGCAAACCTCCTTGAGCCTGTAAAATCTGGGTTGGAAATCTCTTAAGAGGTTTTTGATTAATGTAAATTGCTTCCCCCCCCCCTTTTTTTTTGTGTGTGCAGCAAAGTAAAGCTTTGGTTTATATTCACATCCCCTTGAGGTTTATTCAGTCTGAGGTTTCCTTGCTAAGAAGTATGAGCAGCTCTTCTTTTTGCTTTCATTTAAGCAGGATGAAAAGCATCCCAGTGCCTGCATTTCCAAAGAAGCCAAGGCCTGAGCAAACCAGAGCCACCAAAACACAACCTAAGCCAGGAGTGGGACAAGGCAAGGACTCCAGGCAGGCTCCTGCAAACTGCAGGAAAGGAGTCACTGGAAAACTGGGGCAAAAGTTGAAACAGGATTTCATTTTTATCTGCATTGATTCATCTGGCCCTAATTAGTAATAGCTTCCCAGTGCATGATGTAAGAATATGCAGAGGGGTTTTTTTTTTAAATTAATAACTCCCAGTTAAGATAAAATATAGCTATTCCCAGAGAGTTCTTTTATACGCCAATAGAGATTTGTGAAGTCAAAGATGAAAAATAGATGAGATCCCATAGTCACACATGTTAAAGACTAAAATCTTTCAGAGTATGGATCCTGTATTCTTAGAGATTTATTGTGGAAAACCCAGTAACTTTTGCATATCCCCTGGTTGAATATCTATATTTACTTTTACTGGGAGAGGACCATTAAGGTCCCAAAAATGCACAATGCCATGCAGAGGGATAATGTGCAAAAACTGTCTATGATTGTTCTGGAAATCCTAAAACCATCTGGCAAAAAACATGGTCACGTTTAACAATACTTCAACAAAATAAATGAAGCAATTAATTTAAAATCAGTGTTTTCCAGTTTTTCATGGCAGCAGTGTAAAACTGGGCACTGGGGTGACCATGCTCCCCTCCTTCCCTCTTCCATGACATTCCTTTGCTCCTAGTCATACCTCCATGTACCATCCCACAAATTTAATCTCAGTGCTTTGTGCTCACACCCATGAAATCTTTCCAGGCTGCTATCATGTCCACTTCTCTAACTCACTTTTCTGAGCCAAGCTATACATCCAGGCTTTAATTCTCCCCATAAACCAATCCCTCCACCCTCCTGACCACTTTCTGATATTTCCATGAGGTGTACAACAACTTGTGGGTCCCCTTCTCCTCTTCTAAGCATCAATAAAACTCCAGAAACTTTCAGGGAAAGTTCAGAGAGGAGAATCAGGTTTCTGGGTTCATTTTATAACCAGAGTGAAAGACGAAGCTGGGGATGCTGTACACAGTCCTCACCGAGCGGTGAAGAACCAGGGCAGGACACGTTGAGCAGATGGTGATTCTGGACTGCAGATGAGGACTAAATTACTGTGTTCAAATCGTATCTTTGATACACTTCCAGCTTTTATCAGATGGTTTCACTCAATGTTTGGCACAGCCAATGCGAGGGGAAGGCCAGGAGAGCAATCAAACAGCATAAGGAGCTGAAGCAGCCCAGTGCAGGAGAAGGGCCCCATCCCTGGGGTGCCCTGGCTGTCACGGTCCTTCCCCACCTCCCGGGCAGCAGCACACTGAAGTGGGGACTTCCCTCACTGCTCCCACTCTTCCAGCACCTGCAGAGCTTTAATATTTACCCCTGTGTGCAAAAACATCCAGCACCCCACGGGCTGCACAGCCTCTGCTCCCCCCCGCCACGTCACTTCACATTGCAAGCAGCTCGCCCGGGCGATGCGACTGCAAGTTAAAATATCTGGGAGGATTGATAGTGTGTGAGCAGTTTTTCAGAGTTAAAAGCCTCTCTTCCTCGGGTTTTGGCTTTGGATGACCCACTCTCCTAATGCACTCTTCACTTAATTCACCCCTGCCCGTGCAAACGCTCTTATTTATGAGGTCGGTAATCGCTTTCTATCAACACGCTCTGAAAATCTGCTCCTTCCACAAAACATTCCTTCAAGTCAATGCTTCCCCATGAATATTCTCAGTACAAGATGAGTCCAGGGCCTGCTCAGGGCATAGGAGAGGACTTTCAAAGGACTCCCACTGAGTTCAATTGGCTCAGACCCCAAATGAACACACATCCACACCCACAAAGCTCTGTTATAAATGTCCTCATAGAAGCTCACAAGAAGGAAACCAAGCCTTTCCCGAAGTCCTTAGGAGGGTCTGTGGGTGTTTCACCATCTTTTTACTGGAAGCAGTAAAACCACAGGGTTTTACCTCTCAGGAGGAATCTGAGGAAGCACCACACAGCTGAAGGGCTGTGCTACGGTGAAATCCCTCCAGAACACTGACTTTGGTGTCTTTTTGCTTCCTTAGCTTAGAAGCCAGAAAAATATCTAGAGATGTATGCAGGAGCATCAATCACATATAAAGGAACCTTCTGGGTCCCACAGAAGAGCCCATGTTTTCAGCCTTGGCAGTTTATTCTTCCTCCTTTTGGGAAGAGGCACGTATATGCTTTCCATTTGAAACATCCCAGGGGTCTTGCAGCTCATGCTGAGCCCTCAGAAGTAAATGAGCCACTTTTCCCAGCAGCAATCCCAGCTACAATTAAGAAATGCATTAGGGTTGGGGTTTTTTTCAGCATACCCAGACTGGCACTTGGTTCAAGCCACAGGAAAGCACAGAGTCCACTCCAGAGCAGTACCAAGGAATACAGAATATACAAACATCTTTAGCTCAGAGCTTCCTGCTCCGTATCTCTTGGCTGGCCAACGAGAGCTCTTCATCAGTGCCATTTGCTCAGCTGTCAAGTGGGGTTTTCTTATCCTTAAGCTCCACAGTGGGGAAGTAGGAACCGTCAAGGAACTTGCCTCAAATCGAAACAGATATTTAACCAGAATAAACCAGTGGCTGGATTGAATAAACACTGCAGGCGCTTTAGAAAGAACGTTAAGTTGACATAAGTTCTGTTGGGTGAGTTCAAGAAATGGGAGGATTTATGCTGAAGTCATAAATCTTCTAGGTTAAAAAGGGGATAGTGCTGAGCTCTGCACCTTGGTGCTTGGCTGGGAGGGACCAGCGCAGGAGGCTTGCTGTCCCAGAGGTGTTGATCTGCAGAGCTGTTGGCATGGACAGGTAGACTTCTTCCCCATCACAGCTGCCGAGGAGCATAGTCTTCATCTTCATTGCTGTCTTCTGCAACTGCTGCAGCTTATTGAAGCCTCTGGCAGAAGGTCCTGTCCCCTGGCTATATGAACCTGGGCAAGTTTGACCTATGGCTGCAAGTTGGAGCACAGGAAGTTCCACACCAACATGCAGAAGAACTTTTCCCCAGTGAGGGTGAGGGAGCCCTGGGACAGGCTGCCCAGGGAGGTGGTGGAGTCTCCTTCTCTGGAGAGATTCAAGACCCGTCTGGATGCCTATCTGAGTGATATGTCCTAGGGAGCTGCTTTGGCAGGGGGGTTGGACCTGATGATCTCTCGAGGTCCCTTCCAACCCCTACAGTTCTATGATTCTATGATTCCATGATCTCACAGCAAGCTACACCTTCGCTGCTAAGCCCTGATACACAAATGTCTTGAAGGATAGTGAAGCCCAGGGTCTCTAGGCCAACGATATTTGTTCCAGCTGGGACAGCCCCAAATGCAGTTGAGGGCCAAGAGAGCGATGAAGCCCAGCAGCTTTTCTGGTGGGGTTGTCACAGGGCAGCAAAGCTGCTACAGCTCTCGCCGTGTTTGGAAACCACAGTGCCCTCATATGACCCTGACACGCTCTCGCCTGTCTCTGCTCTCCTTTTCCTCTGAAAACGCAAGGATAGATGAGAGGGTGGATCTGGATCTTGGCTCCTGATCTCCTGTGAGCAGCCCTGCTGATCTGAGGGGCAAATCAGAGCATGTTTCCTCCCAGCTTGCAGAAGCCGGCAGCTGCAGGAGGTGTGAATTGCCTGCGGGCTGAGCTCTGCCTGGGACACCCCGCTAGTTCCCTGCACCTCAGAGAGCAGGCTTGAAATGCTGGTAGCCCCAGGTAATGCTTGGCCCGGTGCTGAGCAGAGCAAAACCTTCTGCAGTACTGAAACCCCATTTAATGTCACCTGGCAGTGGGCTTGTCAGAACAGTCTTCTGTGACACTGTGGTTGTTGTCACTGTTCAGCAGCAGCTGGTCACAGAAAACACTGGCTGGGGAGGAGCTGGTTGGGTTTGTGGGTTTTTTAAAAAGAAAACTGCAGTTATTAAAGATGTGCTTTCAAAAACTGAATATCACAGGAGATTGTGACACTGATTTACCCATGGTGGTTGGCCTGGGCTGTCAGGACCTGTGCCCTCTGCCTGGCCAGACCTGACAGCTGAAAGCCTTGGGAAGGTTTGGGCATGGCAGCAGTTCTGCTTCCATCTGCAAGCCCCATGTTCTTGAGAAAGTAGATCATGTTTCCTGGAGATTGGGCTGATCTCAGCAAAATGCATGCCACGTCCCTCCGTGGTACCTGCAGGGTAGACTGAGCAGTGGCCCACGGGGTGAGATCTCACCCTGGTAAGGCAGCCTGTGCTAAACAATCACAGATGTTTAATATTTCTGGTCCCTGCTCCAAAGAGAGGGAGAGAGGAGCTGCAGAGAGTACAGCAATATTTTTTCAATACATTCCATATGTTTCCTCCATAAGTCAAGATTAAGCAGCGGTGCTGGTCGGAATAGAAATCAGCCTGCCGGCTGTTCTGCTGGCTCTGCAGGAAGAACGAGCCCTAGCACAGGCTCTGACCTGACTTGAGAATGCATTTCCACAGGGACAAGAGGCAATGTCGTTCACAATGCCACCCCCACCTGCCTGGTGTAAAACCCCCTCAATTTAGGTGCACCAGCAGCGTGGGCACCTCGTGTTGTCTTCATGCTGCAGCAAGTGTTGCATGCCCAGGCAAAACGTGGTGCCCATCAGGTCCCCCAGACATAACAGGGGCCTCAGCACCTGCTACCTTGACCCTCAGCTATCACCCCTCCCATGAGCACACCTCGTTTTGGGTTTTTTGCAGGTTTTTTTGTTTTGTTGTTGTTTTTTGGTGGTCTGCTCACTCCAGCAGCAGCATTTCAGTCTTGTTCCCATCACCACTTGGGTTGCTTAGCTCCGGCCACTGCAAAGGCCATCGCTGAAGATGGCAGGTCCCCAGGGAGGGGGAAAACCCAGCAACCAAGGGGGAAGGCATTTGCTCTCTCCTGAAGGGTACACTCAGTATAATTACACCAGCCAAATGTGCACAGAAGTCCTCAGTAATTGTTATGATAATCATTTCACATGTGTGGGATTTTTTAGGCTAAAGTATAATTACAGCTAATTGCTGTTTGATTTTGTTCCTGTTTATACACCCATTAAAGGAATTGTTGAAATATCTTTTACTAAAATACTTTCTTCTTTCCTATTTTTTTTCCCCTTCTCTTTTTCTTAAATCATCCTGGAATATAAAAGGTATCATGTTGCAACACCAGAGCTGATGAATGGCCATTAACTCTCTGGTGATCTTACAACAGAAGAGCCATGTTAAGCACACTAGATCTTAATGTTTTCCCAGTGTTGGGAATTGAAAGGTCTTGGATTTGCAGAACTAAGGAGAATTTGCAAAGACCTTGGCTCTTTGTTAATGAAACCCTTCTGGGCAAGAGGCTGGGTCTGAATCCACATGGGGAGATGGGAGGATCTGAGCTGTTGGTTGCAAAGAGGAGAAAAGGTGCTCTCAACCAGCTATTCTACTGCTGTAAATAAGGTACGTTTCTGCTGCAGGCTTTGGGAAGAGGAACATAAAGAGGCAGTTTTCTTCTCCTGGGAGAATCCCCCATCCCTATTTGGAATGAAAAACTGGAACTGGGAATGATACTAAGAGGGAAAATGTTTCTGACTATGTCTTTGGAAATGTTTTAGGTTCATTCAGCATTTGTCAAACAAAAATCACACAAAACACACACACAATATCCCTTTCTTACTGGGCTCTACTATTTCAGTAGTCATTTTTCCAGGAGCTTCTCCCCTGCTGCATGCTTCTCTGGGGGCCAGGGTGCTTGGCAGCAGCTCGTGGACATGAGGTGGGCAATGTTCGGTAGAAAAGCTCCTGAAAGAAGGCTGGAGAGGGACTCTGACCACTCCTTTAAGCACATCCTGGAAGAGGTGCCAGGGGAGTATCTTACCAGGCACTCCTACCTCACCGAAATGCAATGTTCCTCTGGAGGAAGGAGAGGCTGTGGCTCATGAAGGCTGTAATATTCTCATTCCTCAGCATTGTATCCTTCAGAGGGGAGCAAGACCGCATGAAAACAGTCTTGGCTGCGGTGAGCTACAAAGCAATCGCTCCAGTCCCCCATAAGCCACATGCAAAAGTCAGGGCAGGGAGTGATCACCGAAAGTGCAGGAATACATTGCTAAGGGACAGGATGGAAAGAGTGGGCTGGTGCCATTGCAGCCCTTTGCCTTGAAAAACAGGGAGCTTGTTTGCTGTATTTTTTTATTTTCCCCTTTTTTAAAAAATTTTGCTCTTTCTTTCTGGCTTGTGCCTCTGCTCCAAGAAGCCAAATTAGCTCATGGTCTGAGGCTCCAGAACTGAACATAAGCAGAAGCAAGATGACATTGGCTGGAAATAGAAGTAGAAATAGAGCTGTTTACCATCCTGTTTCGCTTCGACATTCTGAAGGAGCAGGAAACAATTTCAGGGCATGGGCACTCACACAACAGCCACCAGAAGCACATCCACGAGCACAGCTGTTCCCTATGGGGCAGATACTGTCTGACCACTGTGTCCACCCTGTCCAAAACACTGCAGGTGAGGACATCACCTCCTTCAGTTCAGATGTCCCACCGCATTCACTGGATGCCAATGAGCTGATTTCCAAGGTCCTGCATTACTTTCCCTGACCAGAAGACAGGAGCCCGAGTCTCAGCCGGGAATCTCACTGATGCACGATTCATTCAGGGAATGCAAAACGGAGATTAAAAAACACAGTTTCCAAGCTGACTGCTTATCCCTAATTAAGATCCCTTTTTGCTGGTGTCTGCATCTGAAAGCTGCTGCCCCTCTGCATGGATATGGGGTGTATTTTTAACCAGGCCCTTCTGAGGAGGATAATGATACGATGGTGGCTCCTCCCTGCAATTTGGTAAAGTCCCTGTGTTTGGATGACGATTTCAGCCACAGTGCTTACATGCTAAATAGCAGGCAGAAGAATGAGCTCTTGATTAAAATATGTCTAGACAGCCTTCTGTATTTTTAAGTCTCAGTTTAGAGGACCTAGGTAGGGAGGGATTTACACCATTCCCAAAATTGGATCTGTTGTTTCTGGTGGTGGTAGGAGGGCTCTCATTTCCAGCCCTTAACTTGATCAGCAGCCTTGGGACATTTGATGTTTTCCTGATGGCCCCAAGAGCTATGGAAGAATAGCTGCTTCTTTTCTGTAAAAATAGGAAACTTTCCTTCTTAATGATCCCAGAAGAAATGAGACTTGTAATGGCTGAAGTTTTGGGTGGGGAGGGAAGGGGAATGAGGTTGTTATTAAATGGGATCTTTTGAGCCATCTCATGACTTCTGAAGGCTTGGGATTGGAGGACACCCCTCTAGCTCACAGACCACTTGTGTAGCTTAAGATTCCCAGTCCTGAGCCCAGGGCTGCCAACAGCCTGCAGAGTTTCTTTACCCAATATCCACCAAACCCTCTGCAGGGAAACACTGTCAGGAATGACTGTCCCAGGGGACTCGATGGAGTCTTTCCACGTGCAGAAGAGCTCATTCCAATTCAAGCCATGTTGGCAGCATCCTAAGGTTACAGTGAGTCTGCTGCTGGGCGGTGAGCTGCTGTGGCAGGACACATTTTCTACAGGTGCAAACAGGCTCAAAAGCACTTTACTCTGCCTGTAGAAAAGCATCAGGAACCCAATCAGCTGTGCTCCAGGTAGCTGTGACAGCACAAAACCCACCCTGATCAGCGGCTCACATGTACACTGCTGCAATTATCCCTGGAACTCAGCTTGATTTGGAAATCAAATTACCTAACAGCTCTATTATATAAACTCCTTGAACAGACTGAAAGTTGAGTCTCTAGTCTCCATCCACCAGCCCTGGTTCCACAATCAGCTTGAGCAGTTTTGGCATTTGTACCACTCAGCTGTGTGTTTGGTTACAGAAACTCACTGTCAGATGCAGCTTGATTGAAGAACTCAACAATTATTGGCCTCTCAAACTCAGACACAGGCAACAGTCAACGTTAATTTTCCTGGGGAAAGAGGAGCTGAAGCTCTTTGGGCTCCACTAAGGAGAAAATGTGACATTTGTGTGTATTTTGCAGAGATCCAGAGAAAACAGGCTCTGGAGTATTTGGGTACAAAATTACTTCTGCCAAAATCTATTTCTCCTGCAGAAGAACCTGATTCTGCAAGACAAGGAGCTGGTGGGGGCAGGACAGCTTGCTCAGCACTGCAGAAAGCAGGTTTCCAAATGACCACTCACTGATCTGGTGATCTCAACAAAGGAAAAGGAAGGGGGGCACAAACTGAGGTGTAATTAAGTTTAAATTAATTCCTAAGAGGGATCAAAAGAGAAAAATCAGAGGAGCTTTTAGGTCCAAGCAGAGGAGCCAATTTGCAATTGCTCCCATGACCGGTAGCATTAAAAAAAATGACAGGATTAAAAAAAAATGAGAAAAATGAGAACTCCTGTTCCTTTTAAAATCCTCTCTTCTGTTGGGCTTAATGGATCTTTTTTCTTTTTTTTTTTCTCCAAGAAATGCTTCATCCTATGAGCATGTAACCAGCAGCAAAGAGAGGATGGCACTGCACATCTGGAATAATGCTACACCACAGCTCTGTGGAGGTGGTGGGACTTGAAAAAGTTAATGAGAAACACAAGCTTGCAAAAAGAGGGTGGGAAAAAGGGGTAGAGATACAGCAAAGTGGTTTGCATTCAGATTGCAGGAACATTTAATGACTCGGTGTGTGCTGATTTTTGAACTAGAGATGTCAGCTCCTTAATGATTTCTCCATCCTTGAGCCCATTAAGATGGGTTTAATGTACTTAAGACATGAGTCACTATTCCGGCCCTTTCAAAGCAGAGAAACCCATGGGAAAAGATTAAATGGGTCCTAATTATGCCTGTCTATGACTAACCCCAGAAAGTCTCTCTCTGTGTTATCTCAAAGAGTGTCATTCAAAACCAGTAAGGGAACTGTCCCAGTACCTCACCATGATGGGGTGTGGGCAGTCTCCACCAGAGGGCAAGGTTCATTTTTTGATTTGGGTCTTGATTTCGAGGGCCATGATCTCTGTTTCCATCACCAGTCACCATCTCAGGCTCCTTCCAGCCTGGGACCATCCTGAATCTTTGGATGAGAGCTCATTTGAAAAGCAGACAAGGCTTCCCACAGTTACTGTCCTGTGGCTGTCTGCATATTTCAGCCCTTCACTAGCCCTGCTCCCAGCAAGCATCTGATCAGAAGCTCTGAATTTCATCTGAAAGCACACGAATTAAACTTTGAACTAAATAAAAAGACACACATGCCCCACCCCCATCCTCCCCCATTCCAGCCTTTACTGAAATACCCTCTGAAAACAAATCTTTATATATTCTAAAGTCAAAACCATCTGGGTTTCCAAGCCTCAGGAAATTACAACTCCCATTCTGGAAATAAAATACATGTTTGTCCATATATCACATTAATTAAACCCCATAATATGGAAAGAGGCTGATAAAATGCTTTCCTGATGGCTGGCAGATTTGCATAGCAATTTATATTATTATCAATTGCTTCCATTATTATTATTATTATTATTAATATTAATATCTTTTCCTTCATTCTGGCTGTGTAGAAAGACAGTGTGTGTTCTTTGCAGATGAAGAGACAAAAGTACCTGGTCTCATAGTGACCTGATTATTATTTATACGCCTTGTCTTGCACTGGGGAATCCCAAAGCCTTGTGGACACGCTGACTTATTGATTGTAGCTTGTGATTTTAACAAGGAAGAGAGTTTGAGATGGAATAATGAAGCCGATAAGTTACAAAACCAAGCTATGTCAGAATGAAGATGACAGCAGATGTGTCTTCCAATCTACTTCTGGAAGGGCTGCGGTTAATTCCCCCCACTCTTGACTCAAGGACAACTTTCCATCTGTCTCTGTAAAGCAAAGGATGGGGAAAGCCCTCAGAGATGGAGCCTGCTCATTCCACTGTTCCTGCTCCCGAGCCATGTTCCTGAAGCTCCCGGCCCATGAGTGGGATGGTAGGAAATGCCACATCAGAAACATTCCAGCTACTGGGGAAAACGATTTGGGGACTGGGAAAACTGCAGACTTCAGTTGTTCTTCGTGGGTTTTGCATTTTTTCCTAGTGAGGTACAGTGCATGGAAAACCATCGTACACTATGTGGTCAGCATTTTTACCATAAACAGAGCAGTTGCACATTGTTAAATCATTATTAGCTACTGGGAAGGTTGTCTTAGCCGCCTCTACCAGGACTAAAACAAACATCCATTGGTTGTACAAACTCTTGACTATGTGTGAGTGTGAATGCATGGCGCTCTGGTAATGCGCCCTGTCTCACATCTGTCATCCCAGACACTGACCCTTCTTTCCCAGAGCCAGAAGAAAGGAGTCCGAGCAGCCCTGCGTCCTCAGAGGAAATAATTTGCAAAGAGATGGGTTGAACTTGTGGATTCTGGGCAGCGTCCAAATTGTCTCAGACTTCAATACATGTCTTCATTCCCTGGTTGTGTCAGCCCATCCTAAGATGAAGAAGCCACTGCCAAAGGAAATCTGGACTCAAATTTTGAATTCCAAACTCTGAAGCTGGCAATATTTCTATCAAGAAATACAACAAAATTAGGGAAGTTTTTCATGGCCAGTTTTTTTCTGCCTGGATACATTTCATGCCACTCAGCAGTGCCAACACCAATACTAATTTTGTGAAAGATTATTATGGCATTTTGCTGTGTCTGTGCCACAGGAAAAAGGCATTGCTTTGCTTTATTAAGAATGGACTTTACGTAGGGTCTGTAGAAAAAAAAACCCACATAGCAAACCCAACTTCTCATCCTCATCCAAGGGGCATCCATCAAAACAAAGTCTGGACTGGAAGCAGCTGTGAGTCTCAGCCTGAACCTGGAGTGACCATCCTGCTGATCGGGGAGGAGGATTTCAACCTCCAAAGTCCTGCTGAGCAGAGACTGCCAAGAAACGTGGCAGTCTGCAAGGGTACTCTCCCTGCCATGAGGATCTGCCGCAGCGACAGCTGGTAGCAGTGTGTTCGGTCACTCGTAATTCCCACTGGAAGGGAACGTGTCCTGCATCCCAGCACTAGTTCACCAACCCCCCCACCCCCCACAAGACCTCCTCAACCTGTGTGAGTCTTTCAGGGCTTCAACTCCCTTGGCAGGCCAGGCAGGCTTCCTCCTCTGCAATTAACAGCTATGTTATTGTCAGCCCAGTAACCATATACTCCGTACGTGAAAGGCAGGAGATCTTGTGGCAGCCACCTCATCTCACTAAGCAGGGGATGTTGAGCGAGACAGAAACATCCAGTTCCCTCTGCTCCCCTGTTAAAATAAATGTCATAACCCATGATCAGCCTCTGTGTACACGCACGTAGGCAGCAGGAGAAAATCAAACATCAAAAGGGGGAACAAAAACCACCCCTAAGAGGGTACTGACATCAGTAGTTCTGTGAATAGAGATGAAATGCAAAATTGAGTCGCCACCCGGCCGATGGAAGTTAAAGGCACCGTTAACCCTCAAGCAGACCTGCTGCTGCCATGGAAGGGAGGAGAGCTGTTAAGGCTCAGCGCAGCTTGTTCCTACATGGGTGTCATGGCTGTGATTTCCTTGGGAATCTGGAGGGAATTTGGCACTCAAATTCCTCAGAATGCCATAGGTTTCTTGGAAATCGACACCCCTTTTTCATCACTGCTACAGATACAATGTGTCAGCAGGGAGAAAACCAGTTTCCTTCATCTTCCTCTTGCCATAATTTTTCCATTGCTTCTTTCCTTGTGGAAAGAACCATCTGTTCCAATGATGAGACATAAAAACCCCAAAAGGATGACAAAGGAGAAAGGGAGAAAAGATGCAGGGCAGAATTTTCTGCCGAGATTTTAGTTTGGAATGAGAAAAAAAGCACTAGAGGAAATTCCTGATGGAAAATTCCTAGCAGCTTTCATGTCACAACCTTTGACCTTTGGCCACTTCAGCCAAAAAGCTCCTGCAGACACCCTGATACATTTATTCCCAGTGCTGTGGTCTGGGAAGCAGGTCTAGATTAATCCACCCTGGCAGAAACAGAGCTCAAGCTGTGAGATCAATCCCTGAATCCAGCTCTGGGGTGTCAGCAGCCCCAGTCCACACTTAATGGCTGGGACACCCCAACTATGATCCCTACCCCAAGACCGTGTCCGAAAGGTACATGACTCCTAACTGCAACCTGAAATGCCTGATCTTCACATGTATCCTCAGAAAATGCAATTTATTTTCTTAACTTTTTACAATTTGTTTACTTTAAGAAATAATCGGGCACGGAGTTCACGTTAAGAAACTGGCTTTTCTTGCACATTTTTATCTGACAGAACAAAGGGATTTATTTCTGCAGTGAAGAAACAGCAGAGTAACTTGTAAAGACACACTGTAATTCCATCTATTTGAAGTTGTTTCGAGCTCTGCAGCAGCCCCAGATAACTTAAGAAGTTGCAAGTTCAGAAGGGATTTGTATCTTGCTGCCTGGAAAAGCATCGCCTTGGCTTTATCAGTGGAATCTCAACATGAGTCTGACGTTTATGTAACAGGAAGCGAGAGCAGTTGCCCTGCGTCCAAGTTTTCCCCAGGATTTGGGATGAAAGTGCGGCTGCCTGCTGGGAACCCCTGTCCCCTGAGCCGATCCATCCCACTGTTTTTTTCTCCCACGGGTGAATTTGGGAGAGGCTCACAACCATCCCCATAGCATCAAGGCCCTCAGCACAAAGCACAAAGCAAAGCCTGGGTGGAAGAAAGCAGAGCACCTCGGCCCTGGGGTTTCATGGGAGGGTGAGCAGGTCCCACCCCTGACACAAACCCAGGACTTGTCTTTGACCCTCGATTGCTCTGTCTGCTCAGACGATGCCAGTTGTTAACCAGCACCACTTGCTTGGCCTGAGCTGACCCAGCTGGTACCTGGAAGCAATGAAGCAAAGAGGCTGTGAAGGCAAAGGGCTCATTGTTTAACGTGTTTCGAGTGCTGAACAAGGCGCCCATCAGCAGACGGGTGGTGGTGTGTGTGCGGGGGGGAGCAGTGATTTGCACCATCCCTCTGAGTGCCCACACTCTCCTGGGGTGCCGGTGCCAGGGCACAGGGAGCCGTGACAGCAGGACTCGACCTGTGGTCCCCTGTGCTGCATGCATCGGTGCCTTCAGGGTTTGCTGCTGTTTAACTTCAGCTCGTGTTTCTTCTCCTGCTGTAGAGAAACAGCCTTAATTACTCCCTGTTGCAGCAGGATTGGGATGAAGTTGATCAGCTGCAGGTTTTCCTGCGCATGAGCTGGGGCAGAAAGCAATTCCCACCAGTGCAACGTCGCAGACCTGAGCCTTAGCAAGCATTACAGTTGCATTTGGATGTGAACTTTGCTAGAGACAGACCTTTTGGATTAAAATGTGCATGTCCCCTTCTAGGAGGGGCAGGCAGGATGTTGTGGGTGCTCAGCTCCAAGCAGGATTGAGTGAGGGGCGCGTTACCAGCCCGGCTCTGCCTTTCGGACCTGGGATCGTGGCCATGCGGTATATCACACAGGCGATGACACGGCACATATGGAGCTGTGTGTTTCAACATACATTTTCAAAAAGCTATTTAATACATTCCTTCGCACCGAGTAATGTGCTGGAAAGGATCCAGGCTTGGGGATGTTTCTATAAACACATCATCTCTTTGCTGCTCTTCTACCTCTTCGCTGTGAGCTGAAGGATATGGTGTTTCCCTCTCATGCTGTGGAAACCTTGGATGTTGCTTAAGATCTTGCTGGTCCACTAAAGCACAATCTTCCACTCTTACTCAACTTTCAAGCCAGTGTAGTCCACGTCAGAAAACCTCACAGTCTGTGGCGTTCCATATAGTCTGTGCCTTGAGGAGATGATTTCCTAGAAGCAGCCTTCTATTTCTCCAGCTATGAAAACATTCCCAGCACATCCTGTATGTGGAGATGATTATGCACAGTGCACACACGTGCACACACACACACACACACATTAAATCCTTTTTTCGAGCTTTTTATTTGTTTGAATTCTTACTAGAGATAGATGACATTTTATCACAAAGCTTTTTCAACTGGAAAACACAGGTTCAAGGTTATTTTGGAATAGAAAGTTGTTAGAATCAAGCCATAAATCTATATTTCTATAGAACCAGTGAAAAGATATATACAATAAGCTGAAAATACCAAATCCATTGGGTTGGGGTTTTTCTTAAAAAGAACAGGCATTTTAAAGCCTGAACTCAAACCTGGATGCTTTGTTCAACCTCTGGTTGTGGAGGAGGCATTCAAACCAAACTTTGATTGCTTTCCCACAATTTCTAAATCGCCAAAAAGCCGAATCAGCAATTGGTTGTTACAGCCTGATGTTCAAATCCATCCTTAATTGAGCCTGAAACTACAACAGTTTCTTAATTCCCACAAAAGAAAAAACTCGGTGTTTAAATTTTATGGTGGAAGCTCATATGAAAAAGCTTTTCTTGACTGTGATGGGCAGGAATAAGCCTCTGTCCCCAGCAGCTTGGGGGTACCCAGAGCATCCTGAAGACTGTACTGAGATCAGGAATTCAGCAGTGAAACAGAATGAAAATGATTAATTTTTTACAAAACTGTTTGTGTCTGTAAAATGCAATTTTTTCCAAGAAAATATGAGAGGGGTTGGGGAAAAAAGTCTGCTGGAGGAGGATGGTTCCTGGATGTAGGGTAGGATAGCTGGTGAGAATGGGAACCACAGCACACAGTGAGAGCATGGGTGAGACCTGATCCAGGTCTAACACCCCTCAGGAGGTCTCACAGTGTCCAATCACCTCATTTTCTCCTCTTAGATGTACTCGTGGTCCAAAAAAAGACAGATTGAGTAGAGCAAAGGCCCTGGAGCTAAGGACTATCTGAGCTGAGTCACCCATTCACTCTTGTGTTCTCTCTCAGAAATGCAATGACGGGTCCCCTTCTCCCTGCAAGGCGGATTGAGAGCAAATGTCATGGTTGGGACCTTGCCACCCTTGCATTTCTTGCTCTCCTGCCAGCCCAGTTCAGCAGTTTTCCTCATGGCAAAGAAATCTTTCTCACAGCCTTTAACTTACATTTTTGGTCAAGTTTTCAGATCTTGTCCTTAATTATTTGGACTTTATTTCCCTACCAGTTTCTGGCTCTGATCCAGCCCATCCTATCTGGAAAGGCCCTTTACTCAGCAAGTCTCCACTCTTTTTTTGTGTGTGTGTGTGTGCATGTTGATGTTCTCAGTCTCCAGGACAGATCATTTCAAAGCAAAGCAAAATCTAAGAGTTAATTGGAAGCTACAATGCAGAGTGCCCTCTGTGCACACAGAAATGACCATGGCTGCTCTGAACTTTTGGTCAAATTATGCAGAGCAAGCAGCTCGTGCTGATGCTGCACCTTCACTTTCCTGCTCATGCAAAGGGCTTTGATCATCCCCACAATCCTGACAACTTCTTATTGCAGAGCTTCTCCCATGAGCTAGTGCAAAGCGAGCGTAAAGGGAGGGGGTGACTCCACTGAATCTAATTGAGGATTTATAATTAGCACAAAATCTCCAGAATTCGTTTTTCTTCTGCACCAGTAACACATGAAGCCTCCCTGAGGCTCAGGATTTACCGATGCTGTCGGAGGGGATAAATGAGGACATGAACAGAAGGGAACTTGGCTTCTTAGAAGAGGACGTGCAGCGATTAATTCTCCAAGCCTAGATCATGGTCTGATGCTGTCTGGTCCTTTGCTTGGGTCCACAGCTGTTCCCCAACAGCTGGCCTGCAAGGATGTGGGGAGGGTATGTCCCATATTTCCTTGCCCTGCTCCATCTGCAGGTATCTCAGGAGGGCATGGTGGCTTTCTCCCCACAACTGGCCATCACTAGGCACAGAGGGGAGTACAGTAATTTTCTAGGTAGTCCAACAAACAGAAAATTACACAAGCCCTGCTCAGTGCCCATTAGGATCTGTCTAATTTGAGTCAGAAGGAACTGACAGTAAGTTAGGGTTATGCTTCTAAAATGTCATGAACTTCTTTACGTCCAAGCAGGCATCAGCAGGTTCTTCTGGGCCTTACTCTCCTGTTGCAAGCAGGAAACACCACTTTTAACAGGTCTTCATCCTTTTTCCCAGAAATACAGGCTGAACATGTGTAATTAGAGCAAAACTCACATGTCTGCATTCAGAGAGACATACCAGTAAATGCAGTTTGCATTCGGAGCAGTCTGGGGTTAAAGCTAGGGACTGGATTAAGCTATCTCCAATTTTATTGTATATGCTAATTGGAGCCTGAGAGTTCTTTGCAGGAAAAAAACAGTGTGCACCGTTTGGTCCAATTTCCAGAAAGCACCAGGCATGAGAACTGGACTCCCAGTTTAATTTATGTTGTGAGAATCCTTTGCTGCATAATGCCTCTGTTTCCAGATCTTATTAACAGAGCCGGAGTGTCCTTCCATGTGCTCTGGTGGAAAGTAACTATAAATCATAGATGCTTCTGGGATGATTACAAAACCCTCCATGAAATTTGACTCACAGTCTAAAAATGTGCCTGTGGAATGGCTGTGGTTGCATCATGGAGGTGCTGCAAAGCAGAGGGGAATCGGGGAAACCTCCTCGGTGCTCGTTCCTGCAGCACATTGCCACACATTTCCTCCCTGAGGGGCTGCAGGACACTGGAAGAGTGTCTCCAGGAACAAGCAATGCTCCTCTCCATCTCTGCTTCCACTTTGCTTTCTTAGCCGCAAGAGAATCACTGGAGGTGGGATCAAAGTGGTTGGTTTCAGCTCCTCAGCTCTACGGCTGCGGTGGAGGAGAGTAAAAGAGAAGGGATGGGGGAGGAGAAACATGTTGGGGGGATGGCAGCTTGGCCTTCACTTCCAGTGAGATGTGTTTGGGGAAGAAATTGCCCTGTGGACAGCTGATAGGAGTGTTTGCTCAGAGTGGAGCGGTGGGCCTGGGCAGCGAAGAGAAATTCCTGACTGCAAGGTCAAATGCAGGAAGAAGAAGGTGGGTTCTGCAAGAAAAACAAGAGGATGGATGCTGGGGATGGCACCCAGGTGTGAGCTGAGGTCCTGACGTGGAGCATGTCCTGGCATCCCAGTGCAGCTCTCAGGTCTGACCACAGTCCAGTGCTGTGCTGGGGAACAGAGGCATGGCTGGCTGGTGTGGTCAGCTACAGCCTCTCGTGGCTTGTCCATTTGTTTTGAGCCATCCCACAGCTTCTTTATGATGTGGAACCAGTAGGGAGGGAAAAAGAAAGGAAAACACCCCCACCCCACAAGAAACCAAGCAACACTATTTTCTGTGACCCTCCTCTGGCTTCTGCTTACAGAGAACCCTGACAGCCATAACGAGCAGGTCTTTGACTGAACGACACTTTAACTTGGGATATATTAGAACAGCATGTTTTCCATGGACAACCTCAGCACAGAAAGGGAAGAGAAGGCTCACAAGAATCTCTTCAGCTTCAGAGTCACAACATGTGCCCCAGATGCCATCACAGCATCTTTGATAGGCAGGCCAGTTGATTTAAAAGAGGGCAGGGGGGGTCGGCTAATTGAAACCACTGAGTTATGATAACCAAATGTCCTACATCTTCTGCATCTCCCAGGGATGGCAATGCATATTGAGAAAAAGAAATAATAATGCTACGTCCGTTTCTGGGGAGAGATCAAAGAATCTCCTGGAAAGAAGAGCCCAGTTGTCCCTTGAATGCATCTGGGCTGCAGACAGCCTCTGGAAAAGCCTGTTTCATTCATTCACGAGGCAGAGGAATGCTGTCTGGATGCTTTGAAAAGTGCATGGGCTGGGTGAGGGAGGATTAGGAACTGTCTAAAGGGAGCTGTGGGACCTCGTCATGGTTTTTGTGGCCAGCCATGCCCAGGTCATCTAAACCATGTCTTGCCCTCCTATTGTGATGGGGTCCTCTGACTGCGCTGTGCGTTTCACCAAGAGATACAGCTCATACCTGTAACACTGTCTAGGGTCTGGAGAGTTATATCTGACAACTGGGGAGTAGGAGATGTAGTATAATGCGCACAAAAATAAATAAATTCAGTGGTAGTGGGAGCCCAAAGCTCCCTCTGACTCCTGTGGTGCTCCAGGTTGAACAACACTCTCCAGACTAATCACTGTCTTTGGAGAATTAAGCCCCAGGAGTCAACGTACTCCTTGAAGGCATCTTGTCAGGAATTTATTTCTTCACCCAGACCCTGGCCTCTGAGGGAGCTTTGCCCCCACTTGCTTTCAACCTGAATTTGGACCGGAGTCGGCGGATGCAGTGAAGCTTTCTCTGCAGCAAAGGAGATCCTGTCCACATGAATCAAAATCATCCCAGCCCTGCAAACAAAACAAAAAAAGGCATGTCCCTCATGGGATCGCCCCAACACGTTCCCCTGCAGAACACCTGCTCCTGCACACCCAGCGCTGCTGCTGCTGCTGCTGCTGGTCCCACCAAGGCTGCCGCTCACCTTCCCTGCTCCCGGTGCTCTCACCTGACCCGAGAGGCTCAGCACATCCAGGAACCACTTATGCAAGAGCTTTTGGCTCTTTAATTAGGGATATATCATCTCCTTCATTTATAAGTTATCACTGTTTCTGCAGTAAGGGAAATGGCAGTGCCTGAGAATCAGATGGTCTGAAGGCACCCTGCCATGTCCCTTGGTCTGAAGGTACCTTGATGTGTCCCTAAAGGGATGGACTTGATTTCTCCCCACAAAGAGGCAAACAGCTGCCAGCATAACTGCAAACTAAGCTCAGATAACCCTAGTCCTCTTTCCCTGCTGCAACTATGGGACCAGCCCTTTTCCTCATCACAGGATCAATCTCCTCACACGATAAATTAAAAATAACATGTACATAATTAGCGTAAATTAGAAACAGAATATGGAGGGGAGAGGAGAAATGTGTTCCTCTGGTGTGATTTGGCCCTGCTCTGGATGCATCCAAGGATGCCTCTGTCCCTTGCTCATGAAGATACTTCTGAGGAAAAAGGGGTGGGCTTTGCTGATTTTGGAAGGCAGCTGATTGCACCAGATGGTAAATATATATTTTTTCATTCTCCTGGGAAGATGCCCTGTGAATCACCTAACAGGACTTTATTGCTTTCTTCTGCATCCCCTGGCAAATTTCTGAGCTCAAAACCTCTGTTTTGTTTGCATTTATAATGAGGCATTTGGAAACATCTGCCAGCAGCTCAGCTTTCCAACCAGACAGAAAGCCCACTTTCATTTACAGGTATGTAAAACAGCAATTAAAATCACAGACTGCCTCCTCCTCATACTTCCACAGGCAGAAGTATGGGGTCTGGCCTCTAGATATCCAGAATAACTGAAAGCAGGGGTTGCTCCTATGCTGCATTAAGCATCATTCTGCATACAGAACACACCACCACCAACAACCAAAAAACTTTATTAACTCCTAACACTGTGTGGATAGTTTTGCTAAAGATTCATGAGATACTGGAAAATTCAACTCCAACCCTTGTGTTTTCATCAGCTGCAGCTAAATGCTTCAGTACAGATGGACAGAGCCCAGATGGCAAACTCGTCTGTGGAATTTGTCTCTGCTCTGGACCATATGCTGCTCAGAAGTAAAAAGGATGCAGAGCTTGCTTTGAAGCTTGGGCTGTGGTGCTCTGCGGCCGGACGGGTGCCACATGGAGACTGAGAACTTCTCATCTGCATGTGACCGACCTGCGAACTGAATCCTGGTGACATGGCAGGGACGTGGTGCTGGCAGTCCCATGGCTACATATTTGTGGAGACACAAACAGGGGCGTCCCAGGGAGCTGTGGATGTTCACACTGGGACTTTGTTGTGGCGTTACCGTGACGGTGAATAAGGCAGATGTGGGTGCCATCAGTGCAAAACATGCTTTTAGGATGGAGTTAGGAGAGCAGGAAAGGTTTGGTAGTTTGGGCTGAGCACTTAGCTAAAAGCAGGGAGTTTTTCTTTCTGGAGAATGTAAGAGCTGAGCAAACATCTTCAGCAAGAGTCTTTATGAGTCTGCAGCTGAGCTGTGTCTCCTCCCTGAAATGCTGCTGCTCTGCATGTAGAAATCAGCCTTCTGAATGCCTTCCACATTCCCATGACATGTTCTAGTGAAGGTTCCAAGCTTTGGATGACTAACATTCCCCAACTGTGCATCAGTTTTATCAACACCTGGTTAGCCAACTAGCAGAATCAGTGGGAAAGGGGGATGAATTGGGAGCCCAGACACGTGCCTAATTTCTAAGGCTTAGTTTTCATCATCAGGTCTGCTGAGTCTGGCTTGGCACCTGGTGGCAAACTGGGGACAAGGCTGCCTTGGTTCAAGCACAGAGGGGCCCTTTTAATGAGGTGCTCACTGAGTCCCCAGATCAGAGAAAGGATTTGGGGATATCAAGGTGTAAGTGGATGCTTGACAGAGGTACAAATGGCTGTTGGAGGAATCAACAGATTTAGTCAAGCTGTGTTGGCTCAGCAAGGTGTGTCATGAGTGATACCTCACTCCTGGGCATGAGGTCCAGCTCCTGGCAAACTCCAGAAGACCTTCTCCATCAGCATCCTCTTCTCTGCACCACTGTCCTTGCAAAGGGGAGTGCAGTGCAGCTGGGTGGCCTCCATCCTGCCCTGCACCACGATTCCCCAGGCCCCAAGTCCTTTCCCCAAGCAGGGACCAGGCAAGACCTTCAGAGAGTCCCATGCAATGATTATGTTTCAGAGACATATGTTTTTAAAGGTAGCAGATGTTAGAGAATGCTGTTTGCCAATTCTCTTTGGTTTAACCACTGCTCGGGGAGCTTTTCCCTCATTCATTACCTTTGAAAGCAGGAGCATGCTATCAGCCTTCATGGAGATGAAGTTTACTGATCTCCCTTTTTCATTCTTCTCTCACACTGCCCGACTTCCTCCCTGTCCCAACCCCATGGAATCCCCATGGGCACTTGGATCTAGGCAGTGAGGGCAGGGCTGGATCCTTCCCACTTTCACCCTCCTGTCTCTCACTCCCTCCATCTCACATTTTGGCACTCAGTAGAGAGACATTTCCACTTTGCATGCAGCAAAGTCTATTTTTTTCTCAGCATTTGTTTTTCCTAGATATACACATGTTTATCCACAGCCATTTCTATGGTTAGAGATGCTAATTTGGCATCATACATGGAAAGTTTTAGACATCTGATCAGAATCAGTACAAGCCTCTGGGGGTTGCTTGCCAGCTGAAGGAAAAAGAAAGCTATTAAAAAGGAGCTTTTTTTCCCTAACAAACATAAATACTTCAAATATAAACACTTAAAAATGATATTAACTGTATTTAGAACGTTCTGGTGAATCAGTAAAGTCTGGAGGTGAAAGAGGCAAGCAGAGCCAATGAAATCCGAACTTTGTGTTTCTTTCTTCGAGTGCCCTGGGAGATCCAGGCTTTAAAAAGCTGCCACTCAATCTGCATGTCTGATTCTCTACGTGCAATTTACTGTGTTTGCTTTGGGCCTGACCCAAAGTCCCTTAAAGTCACTGTGATGGACTGGAGTGGGGCTTCCCCACCCCTCCACCCACCCAGCCCATCATTCGCTGCCGCAGATGCTGCAGGATCCTCAGGGTGCTCAGCCCTGGGTGCAGAGGATGCCTCAGGGAGGGTTCAGGCACCCAGCATTACTCAGAGAAAAGCCACAGGCTGAGGGCTTGGTGGCTGTTGTTCAACGACTTCTGCCATAGAGTGTCCAGAGCAGAGGAGATGAAAGCCTTGAAGCTGGCCCCTCCTGCACAGCTCCTTTAGGTTTGTCCCAGACCAGGCACCTAAAAAGCAGGTCCAGATCACATCTGATCCCACTCCACCCTCACTCACACTGATTTTAGAAGAAGTGTAGGCAGAAATCCTGGACTTGGGTGTCTGGCTTTCCTGTTGAAGAGACCTTGGTGACACTGAGCTTGTTATTTTTTCCTCTATCTGTTTTTTCCCCCCTAATGTACACAGGGTTTGTCTTGTCTAGAACTGCAGGTGTACATCTTTGAGGAAGGCTTGGCAGTAAAAGACCATGGTCTTTGCAGAGAGGATTTGAGTGTCTAACCCATCTGCAGGGCTTTCCACGTTGCAGCGCTCTCCAAATCCCCAGCAAACACCCCAGGGACAGCCAGTGCTGGTGCTCTCCTGCACCAGCTCCTGTGACCATGGAGGAGAGACTGGTGCTGACCCCCACCACCTGAGCCCCCCATTCCAGGGCAGCTGTCAATAAACCATCTTTTCCTGACCTGCTTTTCCTGCTTGCAGGGCTCAACACTAAATGAGGCCTCCATTCCACATCAGTCTCTGCCTCAAGATCTTCCTCTATTGCAAGGGATCTTGCCTGTTGCTTCTTTTTCTCCTCCTCTGACCCCAACACTCCCAGATCCCTCCTCTTCACACCCCCTGGGATCCAGCTGCGTGCTCGCCCCTCCACTGTCCGCAAGGGATGTGAGCAAGGAGAGCTGATGGGTTTCTCCCACCTCTTCCCTTGTTCTTTGAACAGAGGACAGAGCACATGTTTTTCATGAATGAGAAAGCAATTTGAAGCCGTGTAAGTAAAAATAGCAACAACAACCAAATCTAGCAGAACAACCCAGAAAAGGATGCTTGGGAATGGTTGGAAACACTTGTTTTCTCTTTTTCCTTGCAATTTTTATTTCTTTCCAACCTTTCCATCTTCCATGCTCTCCAGCTACCAACGCTTGAGAAATCTCAAGAAAGGGTTGGCCCACAGTGGCACAAACTGAAGTGAAAAACCTCTCCAGAAAGCTCATTTGCAAAAGCATACTTCCATATCCTCCCACTTCTGCAGTTTGTGGCAGGACAAGGGTTTGTCTCCTCTGCTTTAGCTCCAGCGTTCGTGTTCCTGGCTCCCATGGAGGCACCACTGGACAGCCCACCCCAAACACATGCCAGAAACTTCACCTTCTCATGAACTGCAGGGCTATATTCTAGTCTGCGCCCAGCTCCTTGCAGGCAGGACTGTCTGGCCAGTGGATTCTGGCCCTTTTGCATGGAAAATGAGATGTGTCGGCCTGCATGGCCGGGTGGCTTGCCAGCTGTGTCCCTAACAGCACTTCACAGCCTCCTTGTACTCCTCCCTTCCTTGTTCAGTGAGTTGCCTTTACTCATATTTGCTTCACACAGGGGTCTCAAAGGGGACCTTTGAGATGGTCCTTGGTGGCCTCAGACCAGCTGGCTGATCCCCAGCTTTCCCACTGCAGCAACCAACATGCTCCTTGACACACCAGAACTTCATGTATGACTTTCCCCCCTCCATCTTCCTCTTTCCAGAACCACCCAGCATTTTTGTTACACCTTTCCCCATATCTCCAATTTTCAGCACTGAGTACATAGTGATCCTTACCCTCCCCTTGCAGCAGCTGATGCTTACTTAGCTGGAGAAGGTCCAATTTGTGCTGGAGCTAAACCCAGCAACACTCCTGACTCAAATCTATATTATCTACCCCAGCCTGAGGCAGTTTATGCTGATACTAATGACGAGGCATCAAGTTCCAGCACTAAGGATGTGCATTAAGCTCACCGCTCAGGACTGTAATTGAATCTCATGGTGATCTCTGCTTCATTCCCTGGGTTGCCAGCGTTTGCAGGGGCTCCCAAACCTCACCTGGCAAACCCCACCATGCAGACCCTTCCTCTCTTGGTACCAGTAAGGTAAGGAACCAACCTCAGTACTCCCAGACCCTTTCCCTGACTCTTCCACACTCACTGCATCAAATGGAAATCTCAGGTTAAGTGGTTCTTCCAGTTACCTTATTAATGAGCCTTTTAATTAGTATCCTTTCTTGCTGAGTATTTGCTACAGCCTGAGATCTGCTTGGGAGATGCCAATGAACTGGAAGGATGTTGCAAGGCAGTGGAGGAGCTGAAGAGCTGCTGTTAATGCCTCCTGACAGTCTGGGTTATGAGGAGCAGCACCAGCCCTGGATAGGCACAGACCTGCTGGGGATCACAGGGTTTCCCTTTGGCACCATGCACCAGCCCAGCATCCCACAGACTGCCTGGTGCCCACCTTGCTGAAGGGCTGCTGCTTGCTGCTCCCTTCACCGACCTGGAAAGGCATTGCACAGGAGTGGAGCTGAGGATGCGTTTTGCCTGCATGAGCCATGGCCTGAGGCAGAGGTCAGGTTAGGCCGTGGAGATGAGAAATATCTACAGAAGGGATACTTTTCTCAGCAGCATTGGGTTGAAGTTCTGCACTCACACAGCTCTTTCAGGCTCCACTTCGACTTTCCCTTACCTCAGGACAGAATGAATATGGATATTACAGATATCACTGGTCTTCATCACACACTCATGCGGAGAAATTTGGGCAAGCAAGTGAGCAGGCATGCCCCAGGCAGCACACTAAATCCCAGCCCATCTTATTTACAGACACAGCCTGCTGCTTTGCAGGTCTAACAGCCCTACACAGCTGCAGTGCTCACGTGCTGAGCTGCATCTTGCCCCTGAGCTGGATGACTTCTGCTTGCAGGGAGCAGCTCAGCACCACCAGCTTCAGACTGGTCCAAAGCATGATATCCCCCTGCATGGCAGTTGTCCTGCCAAACCAGGAAAGCAGCAGCCTATGGCTTCTGGGAAAGGGCTGAACAAGACACAGCCAAAGCTCGTTTTGTCTGAAAGAGGAGAATATGCCCAAAGGGGCTGCCTGTAGGAAGAGCAGTCCTTATGTTGGATAGAAGGGGGATGTTAGACTTCAGGCAGCAGATACTTGATAAAGCTGCTCAATCATGTAAGCAGGATGAGGCCATGGTCAAATGAGCATCAGGCTCTTGGCACATAGCACTGGCCTCTGGAGGCTCAGTAGAAGTTTTGCCCACTGGCCACATCCTTCAACGTCCACAAAACAAAACACGAGACCTCCACCATGAGGACATCAAGAAAAGCCTGAGGGACTTAATTCTGCCCAGGCTGGCTTCCTTCCCAGGTTTGTCTGCATATTTCATGTGCAGCACCGTATGGTTGCAGTTTTGCTATGAGATCCCAGTCCCACTCCCCATGCACATGTTCCTGGGCTGTTTCAGGGCCATGCTCGAAGTCCAGCGGTGGTCGGAGGTGCAGTCATTCCCACTCCAGGGGGCTGGGGTCTGGGACAGGACAGGTCCCCTTGGGACGAGCACCCTGGCAGGCCTCTGACTGCTACAGCAGTCTACTAAAATTTGAAAGAAAAAGCAGAAAAAATGGTCTGAAACCTCAATGGAGAGCCAGAATCATCCATGCTGCTGCAGGTAAAGATCAATTTGAGACATTTCCAGCTTAGCTGAATTCTGCTGATGCACAAGAAATGCTGGGGACCTTTGTAGCAGCACTGTTCAAAGCTCCCAGCTTTAAGGGCACATTTCCCCCTGCACCATGGCCAATGTTTCCTCTGTCAATACAGTGGGTTCTCCGTGATCCCACATCTCACCCCTCTCTCAGAGGCAGCATCCATGCAGCCATCAACTCAACTGCTGTTGGTGCTTTTTTTCCTTCTGCATCCCTGAGCAAAGCTCACAAGTGATGCTTTGTATCGGAGCTAGGAAGGAAAAATAAAAGATGTGTGCACTAACACACGAAAGAAAACCCCCCTCATCTCACCCCTTGTGTTTTTCCTGGAAATGTCACTGCCCTTAATGCATCAAATAATTAGAATCACTTCTCCCCTTTTGTTTGCCTTGGCCCTCACAGCTCCTGCCGAACAGGCCAACATAAACCTGCGTGCACCACAGGAATTTCAGGCACAGCCTATTCTGCAACACTGGGCTCAATGTGGGAATGACTCTGAAAAGCTGTCACCCTGCTCTGCTTTGTGGGTCCCAGCAGCTATGGGTGCCATTGGTCACCACCCTGCAGAGGAGCCAGGGTCCCGCTGGCCAACATCCTCCTCCTGCAGAAGACTCGATCGCATATGGAGAGTTCACTCCTAGGGAGCAGCCTCTAGGAAAGCCTCAGCCCTGGCATCAGGGAGGAGGGAATTGGGGAAGGAGTTTATATGTGTGGGAGATTTTGGGAAGAGCTGGGGCTGATGAACATGTGTTCAACTCAGAGCTGGCATGGATAAGTGGGAGAGTGGTGGGATGTGCCCAGCAACCAGCCTGCAGCAAACAGCAGCTCCTGTTGCCTTTGCCTGGCATAGATGCTGCTGCTTTGTTTATTCTAACTGACTTTTCCCACCATATGCAGGCCAGGCACTTCCTCAGGGTGGTACTTGGGGGTGAAGTGCCCATAGGAAGGTCCCTGATGCTCAGTGCTGGGAGGAGAGCAGCATCAGCAGCTGAGGTCCATTTTGCTGCCAGAACTGTGTCAGCAGGATTGAGCGTGGTGCTCGTGAATCAGATGGGTAGATATCTCCTGGAATTCCTGGTGGGACACTGAACAATTTGCTTTGCCTTTGTAACTGGGAGCAATGAGGAAGGTCCCTCCTGCTCTGGGCCCCAGGGACGTGATGTGGTGATGTGGAAGACCAGGTCCCTTGCAAGTGCTGGAAAACTACCTGTCCTGGGCAAGATGGGTGTTGCACCATGAATCCATGGGCAGGAGAGTAGTTCAGCATCCCCTTGTCACCCAACGTGCCATCCGTACTGATCTGGATGGACAGATGGACAGCGGAGCCAGGGTTAGAGCCTGGGAGGAGCAGGCAAGGGCAGCAGTGCAGACACTGCACACTTGGCTCCTGCCTGCCACTGCCTTCTCCCATCGCTGGCTCTGATGGCAGGTTAAATATACGTCAATAGATTGTTAAATAGATTTATTGGGGATTAGCTGTGCTGTAGGTATAGATCCCTTTCAGATTTGCTAAGTTTCACCAAGTATGTTTTCAATAATTGGCTAATATTTTAAAAGAAATTAATAAAACCTCTGCTACTAAATCTGGTCCCCTCATAACAAGACATTTATTGCATGCTCAAAAGCATCTGTCTTTAATATCTGAGGCAAAGGAAAGTAATATATAAGGGATCTCTTCTTAAACTTGAATACATGTAGTCATAATCACAATTATTAACTATCACCAAGCATATGCTAATGAAATAAAGCAGCCCCATCATTAGTAACTTTACAACTGAAGATGCTTAAGAAATAAAGTCAAATCAGGGAATTTCCCTCCTAACAATTTGAAATTTCACACAACAGAAGAAGGATCAAATGCGTTGAAATGTCCCTGCATCTTGGAGGAGATTTACAGACCAAGCAAATGGATGTGATGTCTCAGGAAGTGTTGCTGTTTTGGAAGCCAGCCTTGCTCCTGATCCCTGGTGATCATATTTTCTTGGAAAAGTAAAATTGGAAAACTACCTGTTGTTTCTGGTGCTGTCATTGCAGAAGCATACTGATGTGTCTTTGCAGAATCACATTCACTTGCTGATTTATTTGCACAGAGGCACCTACGCTGACTTCTCTTTCCAGTGGGGAAATAATTGTCCAAGTTCTTGGAGAGAAGAGCCACGTGGTTTTCAAAAGATTTTTGGCTGAGAATGCAATCAGCTGAGGTCAGTCCTGCTCTCAGACACCTCAGTGGAGCTCTTCAATACCACTCAGGGAGTTATTTTCATACAAGAAGGTAGAAACTGGCTCTAGCTGTGTGTACCTTCCTAATGATCTTCTCCTTGCTTTGTCCACCTTAGCTCTTCCTCCTCACTGCACCACCCTGAAGAGCATACAGAAAATAGAAGCTTAAAATAGGCCATCCTTCTCTTACAGTAAGTGTAATTAATCCTTGAAACGGATTCCCTGGGGATGTAATGCATCCCCAGTTGCTTGGAGGATTTAAATCAAGACTGGGGTGGAGATGCTGGCTTGCTTGGAGTGAGCTGCATGCTGTGGGCGAGTCCCCTGGGACCTGCCATTGGGACCTGAGGTGTCTGGACCAACTTGCACTGGGGCTTTGTCAGCTCCTTGGACAGCACCAGACTCAACTGCTCTCAGCTCAGCTTCCAATGTGACAGCTTTTGTTACAGGGCCAAGTCAGTGAGACTCCAGGGATGCTGGTTACCAAACCCCCTTGCTGTTTTGCCTGGCATGTGGGACTGGGAACAAACTGGAGGCAGCCCAGGCTCCTCCATGGGGGTCTCATACTACGACTGGGTGCTCAGTGATGTCTCTGCTCATTCTGGGACTGGAGCTCTGCTGGTACCAGCCAATTGCACCAGCTTTTTCCCTTTAATGAGGCAATGCTAAGCTGCCTGGGATTTGGCCCAAACAGGGAGATCCCAGCTGCAGAAACGAGTTAGAAAATACCCATGCTCAGAAATCAGGTATAAACCTCCATGCTGAAGAAGCAGTCATTGAGATGAAGGACAAAAGCAGTGCCCCATGGAAGGTCCCTGCTTCTCTGGTCACTGCAAGCTCTTCTCCAGCAGGCCCCCATCAGCGCAGGGACCGCAGCGGGGGCTGCTCGGGCTCTCGTGGCCATGGATTTTCTATTACAGGTTTTATTTCATTTTGTTTTAAAGGCACAGAACTAGTCTGCAGCACCATTTCAAGTCTCCAGCTGTTACTTAAGCCTTTTGTGTACACGCATTTTGACTCACCACCTCGAAACAGCAGGAGAAAAACCCAATGGTCTTCCTTGCTTCCATTTCCAAGGACATCAGCCCTCGGACTTTCTGAGCCGAATGCAGGGATGCCATACAGCTCCACGGGTTTCAATATTGCTGTCACCAGCTGAGACTCTGTCCACATCAATTTTGCTTTCTTGTTTTGTTTCTAAGCTGGTTCTCGAGCTTTTTGGCTCACAGACAGATTTTCCTTTCCAAGATTTCAGTGTTGGAGGACTGTTTCCCTAATCCACAGTGGGTTAAGATTGTCTCTAGCCAACTATTAATCAAAATCAGAATCTAGCACTGCTTGCTTCTGCTGTTGTACTTGAGCACATTTTAAAAAATCCTCTTTCTCCTCTGAAGAAACACAGTCTGTAATTTGCCTCTGGCTCCTTTAGCATCACCCCCTCAGACACAGAACAGCCGCATTTCTCATTCAGTACTCGGTATCATACAGGGACGCTGCATGGGCCAAGTGATCCTCTAAAAATACTGGTAAAACAAGCAAACACCAATTCAGGAAAAAGCTTAAAATAAGCTAGAAAACAACAAAGAAACTCCCTTATTTTCTCCTTCCACCGCGTGCTCCTTTGAGAGCAGAAGAATGGATTGCAGTATCAAATCCTGGCATATTGATAGGCAATTAGCTCTTGTGGAGATATGGTGATGGGGATTTTAGAGCAGAAGATGGATTTTTACAGCACCTTCCATATGCCATGTCTCCAAAAGCCTTTTCAGTGAAGGGAATTAGATGCCACTGCTGTTTGAGGGTCTGTAGCTGGAGCGGCCCCTCCTGCTTCAATTTCAAGCTCAGTTGGCATCTTGCAAAGAGGAAGCCCCAGGTCCCCTAGGCACAAGGCGCAGGAATCTGTGTAGAGGAGAGCCAGGCTCCTCCACTGACCTGGGAGCTCATTCCAGCTCAGCCACAAACAGGGTTTATGCCTGAGCTAGGGACCTTTCCTGCTTCTCAACCCCCGGTTTGTCATTAAATCAATTCACAACATCCACGTGCACTTCTAGTGGGCAGACTGGCACCCAGAGACTTGCAGAATTGCCCTAAATAACTTGTTTATTTTGGTGTATGAAGTGCTAAGAGGTGCTCTCTGAATGCTGCACCTTTGAGGAATTAAAATTGCTAAAGGAAACCAGCATCCTTCCTCCCCTGCCAGCATCTCCCTGGGATCACTTAGCACTGAGCACAGCAGAAATTACCAGTGACCTCACTCCTAACTCCTATCAATCCCAAATCCCTGGTCAGGAATTTGTGGGCTGGATGTATCCAACCTTTTCATCTGATCCACAGACCCTGCAATGGGGGATTTTTTTTTCCTTTCACTCACTCTTCCGATGGGGCTGACATCAGCTCAACCTGCCTTTCTCTATTTTAGCTTCTCTCCAAGCTGAAAAGAAATCACACTTCCCACTGCAACACGAACCAGGCAAACTGGTGCTGCTTTGTCATATCTAATTTCAGGCAGCCCTTTTCCTTAAGCTGGTTATGAACAAGCGAGGATAATACAGCACATAACTTGTTTTGAAAATAAATCTCCCATGCTGAGTCCTGATCTACCACTGTCTGAGGCACTTTGCTCAATAGATTGCAGCACGATGCCAGCTCTGTCTGGCAGACTACACAGGAGTTGCAGCCATGAAAGTGAATGTGATTTGCATTTGTCCCGCTCACTCGGAGAGCTGTGGCAGGGGATGGAGACTGCTATCTGGCTGGCACTCGATATCTGCTGAGGAATCCCATGTTATCACTGCTGTCATCTTCCAAGCTGCGTGTTATACAGAGAAGGAAAGCTGCCAGGTTGTTCTGCAAGCCAGTAGGTATTCTTGGAGATAAAAACCTGAGCCTGGTCCCAAGGCCATTGTTTAAGCTTTACTTGGTTTTTATTTCCTTGAGAACTGGATGCTCTTCTCCCTCTGTCAGCTCACAAAACTGCAGCCTGGATCAGAAATCTTCTCTTTCAAACTGAGGACCCAATCCAGAGCTCAGCAAAGCCAGAGCACCAACTCTGCTGTCACTGGTGCCTTCTGGATCAGGCCTGGAGAAGAGGACTCTGTTCGGGCTCGGCAGCGCTCGTGCCGTGGAGCTCGTGGCCAGGGTACTGGTTGGTGCTCAGAGCTACAGGCAGACCTGCCGCCTTGCTTTGTGGGCAAGGTGGGCTTGGAACTTCTGCTGGAGAATTTTTACCAAGGTTTTACATGACACCCTGCTGAAAATGGAAAGTTCACATAAAATCATCATCTAATAACCACGAGGGGCTCGATTTATCAATGTACTGTCTGCTGGCATAGTTCTGCCTCCTCTACTTGCCAGACAGCTATTATCCTCACTCGAGCTGCTCCTTACTTAGCCACTCCCTGATGGAAATGAACAGGAATGGCATTTACTTGCTGAAGTATAAAATGGAAATCTTGTCTTTGCTGAGGCAGTACCAGATGAGCACTAGCTCCATCACATCTTCCTCTCCTGAGCAGCAGCGTGAGCTGGGCATTCACCTTGGGGGGGGTGGGTCATTTTTGGGGACCATGGTTATCTTTTAGTCACACCAAAGACACAGAAATCCTGCTCACAAACCTAATTTTCCTAAAAGAAGTCTGTAAAACTCTCCCATTGTGCTTCACTGGGCAGAGCTGGGTATTTAACCTGTATCATTTCCATGGGAGGGGGTCACAGACAGATGATTCCATGTCTAACACCAGACTGGCCGCTTGCAGGCGGTTGTACACAGCCTGGAACAGCATCTATTTTATAGCAGAGGAGCCTTCAGGAAAGATGTGTACGTCCTATTTTTTTTCCTCCATGGTGCTTTGTTCACCAGAACCTGCTGCAATTTGGAAAGCAGAAGAGCAGCAGATTAACAAGGGAGCAGTTGGAGAAAGAAAAATGTTATTACTGAAACTCAGATTCAAACCAACAGCGCCACAAGGTCCCGTTCAGATGCTGAGCCCAGTCGAAGACATGGTGTTCTTAAAGATTATTGCATTAAAGTTCAAATATATTAAAAAAATAAAGGAGGTGGTTTTGTGGTAAATGGAAAACACAGCTCAGCAGAGAGACGGGGGAGCTGTGGATTTTAGCTGTGGTGGACCAGAGCTGTGTCCTGGGAGGGTTTGGAAGATGAGCTGCTCGCTACACAGTGCCATGCAATGATGCAGAATTGGGAACCGTGTATATACAGATCAGCAGCTGGAGAGCTCGGAGGCCAGGAGCTCGCTATAGATCCCCTGAGATCCACCAGCCCCTCTTAAACCTCCCTTGAATTATCCCATGCTGCAGAGCACACCACCCTCTGTAAATATGTAGACACATAAGTACATGGATATGTGCTTGGCCAGGATGGAGAAACTCTGCAACCCTCTTTGGACATAACAGTGTGGGATCTTTCCTGATAGCCCACTGGAATAAAGTAAATAAATGCAAAGCAAATGTTCCTCTTTCTGTCCCTACTGCAGTTCCCTGCTCTGAGAGTGCCAGTTTTCCCCACTGTTCCCAGCACTGGCCAGGATGCTCTCTTCTCAGATGCTCCATTCTCAGCCCTGCCCAGGTCCCCAGGCATATCTCCAGGTGTGCTGGGCTAAACGTGCTTCTTTGGCATGGGAAGTTCTTCATCTGCAGGTGGCTCATCTGTTTGTCTCCTTTGTGAAGGGAAGCTGGAGGATTCCTTGTGGACCCATGGTGTCCATGTACAGTTAGGGAGAGCTGCTGGAGAAAGTCAGACCGAGTTAGATAGGCGAGATAAGGACTATTAGGGAAGAAAAGTCCACTCATTTGCAGCCCAACAGCCCAGGCATGCAGCAATTAAACAGCTTGACAAAGGTCATGCAAGGAGCTCGTGGCAGAGCTGAGAATGAATCCAGATCTTTAACCAAAGGCTGTTCTCCTGTGTGCAACAGCACAAATCATAATTGCTCCTGAGCTCTGTTCTGTTCCCACATAAAGGTATAACAGCTGATGAACAAGCCTTCATGCCCCAGTCCTGGGGAGGACACAGGTGGGGCTGAACCCTTCATGCTGGTCTCCCTCATCCGGGATGACCTGTCTTCATTTTCCAGACTGGAAGGTTGAGCTCCAGAAGGAAAGAGCCAGGTATCTGTCCAATGGGAGCTCCTGGGAGAGATGGGGCTGGAGGGCTGCAGGGAATATGGCCATCACAGCACTTGATGTGGCTGTGGTGGAGCGGGAGGTGCAGCCTAAGGTGCCAGGGAGGCTCTGAACCCTTCTCTGAGGACATGCTCCACCTTCACATCTCACCTACGTCAGAATTACCTCATGTTCATAACTCCAGGAATTTCCAGCTGGTGCAGCCAAGCCTTTAGCTGCTAAATTAAATTTTCTACCTCTCCCCTGAGAGTTATTTTCCCTCCATTCTTTTTATTAATAAATTAATAATAAAGTATTGTGCTGGAGAGACATGGTGGATTTGGCTCCAAGCGTGGCAGACTGAAACAAGTATAAACATCAGCTTGTTTATAAGCATGTCTGTCTGCAGGGTTTGGGTACCAGAAATCAAATCTTCCCCTTAGCCCTTGCCAGAGCAACTGGAAGGTGTGATGGATGTTTTTACAGGAAGGAAGTCTCCTTCTTTCTGACCACACCATGGCATAGCTTATCCATCCAGGTGGCCAAGCCGTGCTCAGTGGGAGGGTCCAATCCCTGGCATCCTTCCCCTGTGTGTGCTGGCAAGTGTTCTCTTCATCTCCTAAAGCTGGGATTTCTTTAGTGCAGGCTGACACAATACTTTAAAGTGGATGTACCTGGGCAGCAAGGGGTCCTCACCACGCTTGAGTGAGGTTCAGTTTGCAACAGAGTCCTGCCTTGCCCCTCTGCGCTCATGTGCCACGTCTCCAAAAGCAAGTCCAGTCCATCTCCTCTGTGATAGCTGGCTAAGACTCAAGCTAAGGCTTGGAACCAGGTATTTTCCTAAGGGTGCAATTCCACACAAACCCTTTTGGAAGCCAAGGTCTCGTCCCTTCTTCTGTGCCAGAGAGGACACAAGCAGTTGCTCCTTACAATTTTATTTTAGCCACCAGTGATCAAATTCTAGTGCTGTTCCTGCAAGATAGCTTCAGGTTTTGACTTAAACAATTGCATTTACTGCTAGATCGACATATATTCTCTTTTATCTCATTTACAGCCCTGGAGGGAGCAGCAGGCAGCTGAAATGTGATTGTGGTGGCAGGAAATTTCAGATGCAGCCACTGACCAGCAGGTCAGGCCTTTGAGCAAGCACTCATCACAGCACCTGATGAGTACAAATGGGTTGGAGATTTAAGAGAATGAGTGAACATGTGGAGCCTGGCCTGTAAACTGGAGCCAGCTCCAGAGTGGGATTTTTGCAGCTGGTTTCCATGCCTGTTTTCTGTGCTCCCACATGCATGAGGGTCCTGCTTCCCACATTAGAGGGACGGTCACCACCTGCCCCAAACAAACTAAGTGCTGAGGTGGTGTGCTTAGTGTACATCAGGCAAGGAGAAGGCAGAATAAGGCAGAGAGAGCGGACGTTTTGTGCCAAGGCTCATGTTTTCCATACTTCCACAGCACTCCACAAGGACAAGGCATTGCTGCTGGTTTCCTAATGCTGGCCTAGAAAAACCAGCTGGGACTCCAGGAAAGTGCAAGGAAAACACCTCTGTCTCACAGTAATACCCTGGGCTCAACGGGCAGCTCAGGGTGCTTAATAGATCCCTTTACTCACTGAGATGGTGAGTTAGATACACGAACATACAATAAACAAGGATAGCCCACAAACACTGCAGATCCATGCAGATATTGACCTCCTACACGTGGGCAAACATCCACAAGGGCAGGACACAAGTAAACCTCCCCGCTCTAGCCATACCTCTGGTTTCTGTTCTGACCTGAGCTCTGATGCCAAGGGACATCGCACAGTTGTAAACACGAATGGAGAACTGCACAGTCAGCAATCTGTTGCTTTATTCCAGCACATAGATCGTTTTATCCATTAACCTGGGACCTGGTTTTGTAATCGCCACACAAATCTCCGACTGCACGTTGATTTACAACAGTGCCCTTCCCCCAGCCTCTCAGTGCGTCACAGGAACTACAAGAAGCTGACTACACAAAGGGGTTTGTTTTGTTGTTTTATTTTCCCTTTGGCATGGTGACATGCAGCCATCTTTGGGCTACAGCATAGCAGGGGCTTCATGATGTCTGGTGAAATGGCTGAACGCTGAAACATGGCAGCTGGGAAGGGAAGGGAAATGTGAAGGAGCAGACACGGCTTGAACCTGTAAAGCTGTGACACAAGTAGCAGCTACGGAGTTGTTATGCCCTGAAATGTCACTGTGTGATGAATTATACATGTGATGCTAGAGAGGAAAAGTTTGCCATCGGTGGGTTGGAAACAAAACACAACTCTGCGTTCATTCGCATCGCAGTGGGAATCGGTGTCTGCAGAAGGCACGTCCCTGATGTGGAAATTAGCTGGGAAAGGGGTGGCTGACACCTCTGCTCTCCCTCCCTCCTGCTGCAGCGCCTTGGTGGGAGCAGTCCTTTTCATTTCCCCATCAAGAGATCTGCAGCAAAGCATCTGCTTGCCTGGTCCAGGGCAGTCGGGACAAACCCCACAGTTATCCTGTCCTGCTGGCAGAGGTCAGGGCTCTGCATGGGGTTGCTCTGCACATCCTGCTCTGGCAGGGCAGATGGCAGGTCTTTCACCTCTGCTGGGGGTCGGGGGAGAAGGTGTAAGACAAGAGGGGAAGATTTACAGGAAACACCTTGCAAGAGCCAAGCTGAGGCAGAAAGCAGCAGGAGGTTGAAATTTCACATTATTAACAGCTGAGCTGCCAGCTGAGCCCAGTTATGGGGGATTGAGCAAAGCAGGAATGTGCTATATTAGGAGCCCCCAGGTAGCTCACATCTTTCTGCTCTGCCTGTGGTGGTGCTGGGTCAGGCAGTGCTGGGGGACAGACATCCCAGATAACTGCTCTGGTGATGCCACTGAGGAGCAGAAATTATATACTCCTGGGTTTTGGTGGGGGTTTTTTCCCCCCAAGCCTGTTGTCCTCAGGAAGAAACTTTGAGATTCTGATCCTCAGCTGAGTACCAAAGGTGGGTGACCCAGGGACCAGCTCCTGTGGGAAGCTCTGCATGGGGAGGGTGGAGGGAATGAAGGCAAAGGGAGTGCTTTAGTTCCTCAGAGGTTTCACATACTCCTTGTGTGTTGATCTAAACAAAGCCTGTATGCTTTTGCTGTGGGCCAGCTTGAAAGTTGTGGGTAAGGACAGGCTAAAGTTCCCAAATGGTGCTGTGGAAACAGCTGGTTGACTATTATAGCTTGGTGCAGAACTAGTCTGATACTGGGTGATCTGGGAAGCACAGGCATGCATCTATTGAGTGGGATGTTAATAGGGGAAGTGCTATTTATAGGTGTGCTCTTGGGATGGAAGCACCATTCCAGCACACTTGTGGAGCAACATGTTTGTGCTACAGAAGCAGCCTAGTGATGGACTGGTGCATTATTTTGCACAGAATGTGAAATACCCAGCTAAAAGGCACTCATCCTGTGGCCTCACACCTCACAGGCTGAGTTCTCCTTGGCTTTTGGAGAGGTGCATTTCTTCAGCCCTTGCTCAGAGAGCACAGCCTGCTGTGAGCAGGAAAGCTCTAACTTCTGCTGAAGTGGGATTGAATTAGAGGACAAGAACTGTTCCTGGGAATGTACATTGCTACAAACATAGTAACAGACTTTCCAGTGGCTGGGGCTTTGTTTCTGCTTTGCTTAGTACTGATAGGAAAGCAGGCACAGTATCTTGCTCTGTGATATGTATTGCTTACAGCTTAGCTTGGGTCACTTGAACCTGAATTTCAAAGCCATGTTAGAGTCAAGGGGGGTGAATCCACTTAAAGTGAAACTAAATGACAGCTGGCTGGGATCCCTGGGAAGGGAAACCATAGAGCTGTGCATGCTTCCCACTGATGCTGATGGGGAAGTTGTTATACCTTTGTCACCTGGAAAACTCCCATCAACTGCTGGTGGTGAAACACCCAGTCAGCATGTACATACGATGCCTGTAAGGTTGTGTGCAAGTGGGGACCTGAAACAATGAAAACTCACTTGTAGCCTTAGCCTGGAAGGTGGTGCAGGTTGCTTAGATCCATCTGAACCCTTGAGCAGCATTGGGTGATACTGGTGAGGAGAGAAGGCAGTTTTCAGCCTAAAAAATTTAAAAGTTGATACAATTGTGGCTTTGTCTTCCCCATGAATTACAGATAATCCCAAATTACTGCTTCTAATACTTTGCAGAGAAGGGTTTAGCAGCTTTAACATGATGCAGTGATTGAAGCTGAAAAAAGTGAAGTCCCAGGAAAATGTGAGCCAGCATCCTCCTGCAAAATATCTTTATGAACAATTAAGATGTGTACCCCTGAATTAATGAGGAGGAGGGGCTGGGGTCCCCATTGGGGGGGGGTGCTCTGAAGCTCTACTGGTGCTGAGGTGCACATGGGGGATTGGTTTGTGCTCCCCTGAACTCTTGAGTTGCCAATCAATGCTGAGCTAGTTCCAGCTATTAGCAATAATTGCCAGCTTCTCCTTGAAGATGAGCTGAGCTTTGCAAACTGCAAAGCTGATTAGCTCCAGCTTTCCCCCTAAATAGGTGCTTTCAGGTGCTTCCATTTCTAAGCAGGTGAGAGCTGCAGGAGTTCCTGCTGCTTGTAAACGCGCACTCAGGTGCACTGATGGGTGGCTAGCACTGTGGGTGCAGCAGATCTTGGTCTTGATGTATGAAATGTTTCCCCTCTTTGCCCAGACAAAAGCAGATCACAGAATTCATATACATATATGAATAATATATATCTTCTGCTTGGTGTTTTCCACCCAGCATTCCCTGCAGACTGCAGGTAAAAGCAGGCTTTGAGGATGGATGGGGAAAAAGATGGGATGGTGAGGAGGGGAGTCTTCCCACAGTGATGTGAGGTAGCTGGGTGTCTGCTAGAGACCTGGGGAAGGTGAGGGCAGCACTGCTTTGTGCACAGATGTCAGTAAAAATACTAGTGAAAGGAAATAAGATGCCATTAATTGTGGTCTGTCTGACATGGTGTGCCAAACTGGCCCTTGAAAATGGTGCTAAAAGCCCAGGGAAAGTAATTGGGAAGCTGTGGGGAGGAAATGTGAAGTTGGTGGAAAACACAAAGTTTAAAAGCACTTTCTGCAGTGCTGCTAAATAGGTGGAAATTGAGTTTTTCTGTGGATAGAGCCACTGGTTGAGAGGCAGCCCTGGAGTGTAGAAGCCAGACCCTGAGGCTCTGCCAGCCCCACTCCCTGGTAAATCACTGCCATGAGCCTGTCCTGCTGGGGTCTAGCCCTCTCCAGACAAATCGAGCTGGAGGACTGGCAGCTACTTGGTGTTTCTGTGTGCAGAGGCAGGCTCTGTGCCCAGGCTGGGGTGTTCTGCTGTCTGCATACATGGTCCAAGGCAGCAGTGCCAATGGAGTGGGGGTGATGCTTGAAGTAGGGGGGCTGTTACTGGGTTGCAGGACATCAGGTCCCTGTGGGGTGGGGAGAGTGAAGTGTTTTGCCTTGTCTAGGAGCAGGGAGGGTGGAAGGGAGGGCTGGTTTTGACCCCAAATCCTTTTCAGCATACAACCTTGCCCCTTGGGCTTCTGTCTTTTCCTGCTGCCAGTCACCTGCAGGATGGGAACTGCCTATTTCTGATTTTGTTTCACTGAGCTGATGTGTTTTGCAAACGCTTTGGGATCAGGTGAAGTACATCTGTAGTCACCCCTTACATCTTCCCCAGCCGGGCTTGTCTGTTCTCCTGCAATGTTCCCTTCCCCTTAGCTTTATGGATTGCTTATAGCATCGTGGCTCCTGAGCTCACACATTCCTCCTGAGCAGCTTCAGGGGCAGGATTTTAAATATTACCAATCTTGTACAGCTTCTGACTCTGATCCTATGCTGAAATAATTCTTTAATCTTTCCCAGAATTATATAAACTTTCCATCAGTTGTTTGCCATCTCCATAGCATAACTTAAGGAAGGGGAGGAGAGGTGGTGAAAAGGGGTTTTAGAGAGACTAAACTTTAATGTCAATGCACTGGACTGTCTCATAAATGGACATTTGCTGCACTGGAGACCAGGCACACATGTGGCATCACCCTACTCTAAGGCAGGAGGCATGTGTACCTCCTAACTGAAAAAAATGTGTCAGGGCTTGGTTCCCATCACAGGTTGTATAAGGGTCACCTTGTAGAGTCCAGCCAAGAGAACTGTGTCTGTAGCTGAGGAAAAAAACCCCAAACCCTGAGGCAGCTCCTCAGCTCATATTGGTGGCTACCATCCTGTGTCTGACATCCCTGAAGCTGTTGAACATGGACCTGGACCCCTGTTCTCACAGTGTCAGCTCTTTCCAGTGTGTGTGGGGGCCTTTGGGGTGTGTGTCCTCCTTCCCCAGTAACAGAAATAAGTGAAAGCAGCAGCAACAGCCACTCTTCAGATGCTGCCAGCTAAATGGAAGAACTAATCAATCTGTCTTGCTCTGCTTGTTTAATGTTCCTCTTCTGCAGAGAAGTGAGACAGTTACTTACACTTTCCAATATGCTGGGACGGTCTTTTGGCCTCAAAATGCTCCAGAATAATGAAAAAGTCTATTTACAGTAGCAAAAGCTCAGTCTGTTACCTCCTGGGATTAATTTACTACACTGGGATTTCTGAGAAGACTGTTTTCTGTCTCAAAAATAAGAGTATCTTGGCAGCTCCTCACTAATGCCAGGTATTAAGTTTTTTGCAGAGGTACCATGTGATTTATTTCTCAAAGATTTGTGGGAAGTTTTTGAGGGGGAAAGAGGAAAAAACCCTTCTGTTCTCCTGTGATGGTGAGAGTGGCTGAGCTTCTCTTGGACCGCAGATGCCTCTGGAGGAGCTGCTCCCCCACCACTGGGAGAGCGCTGGGGCTGGAGGCAGGGTTTGCAGGAGGGGCAGACTGTGGCAAGGCTGCCCAAATCCTCCTGGCCCAAGCACCACTGGTATTACCAGCCTAAGGGTGATGGTCTCAATCCAGTTGCATGCAGCAGGCTGTGCAAACAGAGCCCCTGCCCTGAGCCTGGAGTTTGTGTAGCCACAGCAATCCCCTTGCTTTGCTTGGCTTGATGGCCAGCTGACTGTCCTGGGGGACCAGCTTTGGCACTGCAGCTCCTGGGCTGCTCTCCTTGGTTTGAGTTGCCATTTCAACTTATGCCTCTGGGAGTTGCTTGGTTTTTTAGTGCTGCCCCTTGGAGCTCGGAACACCATGTGGGGGCTGTTTGTTCCTGTGAAATATTCTGCTTGTGGTCCTGCACACCTACATGGCTGCTGCTACCCTTGCCATGGAAGCTGGTGTAAGAGCAGCAGGACCTGCAAAGTGCCTGTGTGCCCTGGAGGGGTTGGTAATGTCCTGGGAGGTGGTGGAGCCATACTGTGTTGAGGTGGCTGGATACATTGCAATGCCAGATGCATTAGGGACAGGTTTTGCATGATGTCTGGTGCTTTGGTGGGTGAGGAAAGAGCACGGTGCTGAGCACCAGATGTTCTATTTGGGACTGGCTGAATCTGTCCCTTTGGGAAGCTGCTGTGTCCACTGCAGTGATTGTTTTGCTTTGGAGTACCCAGGGAGGTTCTGGCACCCAGAACATGTACATGCTCAGTGTAGTGTTGAACAGTGACTTTTTGCTGCCCTGATCTGTAAGGTGTATTTATTTCTTCTGCAAACAGGTGTCTGGAGGAGTGCAGGGAGGGAGGGCTGTTCTCCTCTGGCAGTGGTGGGGAGGGCTGCCCCTGGTCACCCCATGCTTGCTGGCTGCTGTGGCCTCTGAAAGCTGCAGTACAGCCCAAGCATGGCAACTCTTCCTATAGTGGGTCTATTCCCACTATGGAATATTGCTGTTCATTTGCCCATATGATGAATGAGCAAAACCCAACCAACCACTGAACAGAAAGGAGTCTGGAAGAAATGCATGCATGATCCTCTTCCTGCACTCCTCTTGTCCTGGATGCAGGCTCTGATCTTTCCCATACTCAGCTCTCCAGCTTCTTCCTTCCCTGCTTGCTGATGCCTCCACACACGTGTGGCTTTGCTGGTGGATTTACATTCTTTGGAGTTGAAATTGGGCCTGGAGCTCCTGCTGCAGCTTTGATTCACAAAACTCCAGGCTCACGTTGCTGGAGGCAGTTAAGGAAACAAAAGCACAGAAGAAATGGAAAAGCCAGCTGTGTAGTGTAGTAGAACTGCTGGGAGTTTGCTATTCCAGGCCACGACTGGGATTTCACTTCTGTATTGTGATGCCAGTCGTGGTACATCAGTCCCTGGGCTGCCCAAAGGGCTTATGGGGTTCTTCATTGCAGCCTATAGATCCTAGAGGAAGACAGCTGATTTTCCATTGCTGAGAAACCCTCTGGACCCCAGCAGGTCCCTGAAATTGATTATTCCTAAGGCTGACCAGCTCATAAATTTCACATTTCATTAAACTGGTTGCTCTTATTTATATATCCCAGCTGTTCCCTGTGTCCATCCCAGGTCTAACAAGGGGAAAAAGCAAGGTTTGTCCAAGAGTCTCAGGGACTAGCTTTTTTCCATATGATATCTTCTGTGTTGGAGGGCTGGTAGACTCATTATGATGTCTTCTCACTGCGAGATGTGTTTGGCAAGAAGAAATCCCTTTCTCTTCTTGCGTCAGAAGGAAGCCAGGGTATGTATGAGAAATGCAAAGAGCTTGGCTAATCTTGGAAGCCAGCAGCAGAGATTGTGGCCCCTATCCCACAGAGTGGGGTTGAGCCTTGGCCCTGGTTCTTCACACTGTGTGTGTTGTCAGCTATAACTGTGCTGTTGTCAAACCTCTGGACAGAGTAAGTGATGAGCACAGTCAAGCCAGAAGTAATTTAGCTCTTAGGAGGAGGTTGATATACTGTGCTGCACACTCTTGCAAGAGGCTTATTTTCAGCTAACCTTACCAAATACCCTGGAAATGATCATATTTAACTCTTCTCTGGATGTAAAATTGAACTACCTACATTGCTTTCACACATGGGTGCTGCCTGCCCACCAGAACCAATGTAACCTGAATTTCCAAGGATTTTGAGTAGGCTGAGGAGAAAAACATTTGTGATGGCACTTCCCTCTTCTTTCCACCTTTCCATGAAGTGTAGCAGTAGTCTTGTCTCTCACCACTGAACACCAAGACTTTTCCACAGTTTATGCAGGTAAATACAGTGAGCTGAAGGAGAAGACTGCAGTGTAATGGGGCAAACCATGACATGATGGCAAGAAACTCTTACTTCAGGGTCTGTGGCAGTAATAGCTGGCGTGGGCTCTTTGTACCACTGGCACAGGTGTTTATGAACTGGTGACTCCCCCAAAGTACATACTGGAAATAGTTCCCTCTAAGGCCCCTAAAAGCTGATGGAGTCACCATGGTGGCTGGACTTGGGAAAGGCAGGGACACATTAGAGCGAGGCCTCTTGCTCTGAAAGACAAAGAGTGGGGATCCCAGGGGGGTTGTCTAGAAAGAGCCCTCTGTCAGCCTCAGTGCTGCTTTGGGATGCTCTTGGAATTGTCAAGCTATAGAAAGCTGGAGCTTTGCAGCCTCTCCTTTCTCCTAGCAATACCCATAGATTTGTCTCCTTCCTGTTACCAAGCTTTAGAGATGGGAGTGGTGGCTGTGGAACACAGCTCTCTTCCTCATCCCCAAGCCTATGGATGCCAGCACAGTGTTTGGGAAACAATGAAGCCCCTGTTTAATAATGTTAACTCCATACCATAGCATGGCCAGCAAAGGGATGAATAACCCTGTGCAGCTAATTGCTGTTGGCTTAAGCACAATGATGAGAACATGCTGTTTATATTGTATGACCTTTACTGTGCAGGAAAGATGCTGCTGCTTGGTGGTGGAGCAGTGTGGTGATAGCTGGAGCCTTGCAAGGGAAAGGGAGAGGTCCTTGCTGGGAGGAGAGCCCCAAGGAGAGGATTGTGATGGCCACAATGGTGAAGGGTGCTCTGGTTTGCACCTCCTGATCAGAATCAGAGTTGTAGGGGTTGGAAGGGACCTCAAGAGATCCATGGGGTCCAACCCCCCTGCCAAAGCAGCTCCCCAGCTCATACTACACAGGTCGGCGTTGAATCTCTCCAGAGAAGGAGACTCCATCTCACTGGGCAGCCTGTCCCAGGGCTCCCTCACCCTCACTGGGGAAAAGCTTTTCTGCATGTTGGTGTGGAACATCCTGTGCTCCAATTTGCAGCCATTGCCCCTTGTCCTGTCCCTGCTAACCACTGAAAAGGGGCTGGCTGATTCCCCCTGCATCCCTTGCTTAATTGTAAACACCAATTAGGTCTCCCCTTAATCTTCTTTTCTCTAGACTGAACAGTCCCAGCTCACTCAGCCTCTCCCCATAGGGGAGATGCTCCAAACCCTTCATCTTCATAGCCCTTCTTTGGAAAAGACCTGACCTGCCAGAGATGCTAAATCAGTGAGAAAAAAGGAGAGGCTCTTCTGGGCTGCTGCAGTCCACCATGGATGTGTAGTGCTTCCCCCTCTGCATAGGGCTCCTGGAGTCAATGCTTGCAGGCTGCCCAAGTTCATCACTCTGTGAGCTGCCCTCTTCTCCTTTCTGGTTTCTCTTAATGCCAGTGCTCCCATTGCACACTGCTCTTTCAGAGTTGCTGGGCTAAATCCTGCAGCCAATCTGCCCCTGGGGTTTTGTGCAAATAGCCTGGACTTCACCCCAGATTTGCTCTTGATTCCTGTGATGCTGCTGTGGAAAATGCTGATTCTGCTCTGTTGTAGGCATAATTCTTGGCAAAGCTCAGTTTTGTGTGGGAATTACCATCTTTGTCTTGCTTTGGGAGGATCTGCATGTGAATTAGCTTCAGTTACATGTAATTGATGTTTTTAGCAGCAAATGTTGTTCTCAGTCCTATTAAATGATACTTGTGCTGCCACATGCCAAACATCTGTAGCAAACTGAGATGCTCAGTGTCTCCAAAGGCCAAGCTGTATATTGCAAGATTTGATTCCTTCTGTGTTCATGGGACACTGGTAGACGAAAAGCCAGAGCAGCATGATAAGGAAGACATGTATACAGCTTATCAGACTTGATGTACCAGATGCTGCAGCACTCAGAGGAGAAGTTGCAGCTGGCAGTAAATAAAACAGCCACCAGCCAGGCTTTTGTTGTGCCCTGTGGGGACAACGCTGCATGTGAGAGAATGAACCCCAACAAATGTGGCCAAGTGTTGGGGGTTGCTCTTGGGTTTTCAAAGGGTGCCCTTGGGAAGCTGGCATCTCCTCCTGTAAGTGTCCAAGTGAATTTGGGCCATAGAAAGGAGGACACAGAGCAGCAACTGAGTTTTCCTCTGGCTTTATTTGCACCATGGGGGTTTGTGTGGGAGATAATGATTTTACAGTGGACTCCAGACTGATATTTTCATAAATGTTTCCAACCTGTCTGAGGAATTTGCTCAATCCATGCTTGAGCTACAAACTTGAGAAATACAGATATTCAGGGGGCTTTAGTTAATCATTTGGGGATGTGAAAATGCAGGTGCTGAAGAGGTCAGCATATAGCTTTATTGGGAAACGATTGAACCAGCACATCTGTGATATTCCCACTATTAGGTCAGTTCAGCTACTATACAATATGCCAAAAAGACTAAACTTTATGATGCAGCTGAACACTTTTCAGGATGACACTACACATGCACCAGCACTCCTCTATGCCAGAATTAGTACTGAACCAAACCACAGCTCCTCATGCCTGGAAAGAGCCCCTTCTGATTTGTTTTTTTCAATCCTTCATCCTGCCTTGGAGTAGATCAAGTGAAAAGTCTCAGGTGAAAGATTTACAGGATATTTTTCAGAGCTATCTGAGAATGATTGTGATATGTTTGCTTCCTTTGCAGTTGGCAAGCTTTGCTTCTCTGGGACTAAACCTTGTGGAAACTTATCATTTATCTTCCACAGCTGAGGAGGTGGAGGCCAGATTTAAATCTGTGCTCTGAACCAGGTACTAGATCTCAAAATAGCCATCATTCAGGTTTTTCTCTCCAAATATATATATTCTTGCAGCCAGTGCAGGGACTGCTGATGAGTTTCAGTGACTAGTTCACCAGGTCACTAGAGGGGCTGGGAAATATTTTAGGTTTCTTCCCTGTGTCAGATTCAGCCAGAGGCTCTTTGCTTTAGCTGTTACAGTGAGCTGGTGAGCTCCTGACTCAGACAGGAGCTGTGCACATCTTGCTGCTGGAAGTCCTCAGCCTGGTCCCTGCTGATGTCTCTTGGTATCTTTAAGGCTAGACTGCTTCCTGCTGTGCTAAGACAAACGAGAGGATGTGGGGGAGAACAGGTCGGCGTGCTGGTGCGGCTGCCTCGGCTGCAAAGGCATTTGTTAGGAGCACACAACTCCTTTAGCAGGACAGGTGCTGCTTCCGCAGGCTGCTCTGTGCTTCCTTTCCTCCTGCAAACCTGATTTCCTCCACTCAAACATCTGCTTTCCACATTTGCTGCCTCCTGCTCCAGTGAGGGTCTGCCAGAGCTGCTGGGTGAGATCCCTGCTCCCTTCCACCACCCCCACCCAGCTGAGATGCTCCAGCGCCCGTGGTGGGACAAGGGGGACTGTGATAACTGCTGCTGACAGCCTGAAATGTGCAGGGATGGGTAGTGAAGCCAGCATGCAGGAATGCAATTCTGGCTCCCCATGAATGATTGCCATTAGTCAGGTCCCGGGCTGAGGCACTTGGCCTTTTTGCATGAAAAAATTCAATCTAGTCAAAGAAGTTCATAGGGCAAGAGGATAGCTTTGGCTGTAAGCAGTTCTGCTGACATACTTGGGTGTCACTAAGCTGAGGTCAGGCACAGGGTCTTTAAGAGGAGGCTTGATTTCTTATTAAAAATTTTTGAGAGTCTTAGTGTTGTACTTTTTGCTTTGTAATCTCATCTTTTTCATTGGGTGCTGGTGTACTGCAGGCTGGTCCTGGAGAGCTCAGGGGAAAAGCAGCAGCTTGAAAACTCACTGTGAAGCTATTTGTGACCCTTCCAATTTCCACTGGAACATTAAAAAAAAAAACCTTAGGAAAGCAGCAAGTGTTTTGGGTGTTTAGCAAACATCCTGCAAGTCTCTTACTACTCATGGAGGCAGGCAAGGATGTTGGGGTGAGAAGTTGGAGTCCTTTTGTGACTGAATGCAACTTTGAAAATGGTTTGTTGCAATAACTCTTCTTCAGGAACCCAGCACCTCTTCTTAGTTATATAGTTATGGTTTAGTTACATTTATCTCCCATGTAACAGGCATTTGGAGGAAAAGCTCTTTTACTTCGGTGACAGCGCAGGGGTGTGATGGATGCAGGGATGGACATGGCCCAAAGGGTTTCACTCAGTGATTGGGGGTCGGAGCATTGAAATGTGTTTTCAGACCCTGCAGCTTGAGGATCCTAGCTCAGTACCTGCTTGTAAAAAAATGTTGGCATGGCCTGCAGTAACTTGGTGTGGCAATTTATTCTAAGAGACTGGACTCTTGCAGAGCTGCCCCAAATCAGTGGGGCACAGGAGGGTCTTTAAGGACAAGTTAGCATTTATCTGTGGGCTTTGCAATGTTCTAGAGCCTAAACTTGTATTATTTTCCTCCTAATATGTTGAAATGCCAAAGGAAATAACCTTCTGCTGAGTCTCTGTTCCCCTTTGAGGGAAAATTCAGTCCCAAAGGTGTAAGAAATGCAAAAGACTCAAGAGGGATGGATGCTTTCATGACATAATGTCAGTGATCAGGCTTGCCAGTCCAAACTTGGCTGCATGTTGATGCAGTAAGCTGTATCCACTGGGTAAGCAAATGGTGTCACCCTCTTCCCAGATCCTGAACAGCCTCCTCAATGTGTAGGCAGCAGCCGCTGATCCTCATGGAACAAACATGTCCCCTTCCAAGATGAGAGGCAACATAAGGTTCTTTGATTCCTCCTAATTGCATTTCAGTGTTTGTGGCCCAATTGTACAGCTCCTGCAGAAGTTCAGCAATTTTGGTTGCTGGCTGCTTCTCCTTGCTGACCTACAACTACTGGTTTTCAGGGGAAGATTTATGGGCAGCATGAAATTACCATCCTGTAAAAGCACAAATCACATCTATAAATAGGAATATGCCCAGAACCCCAAGGGAACAGTGACTTCTGCTTTGCCTGTGCAGGACAGCCCTGCTAACCCAGGTTGAGGAGTAGTCTGCTGCTTTGACTCTTGTAAGGTGGCACAGTGCCAGCTCAACCTTCCCCATATCCATATCCTTGCAAGGATGGAAATAACATCTGGTCAGCCTGACAGTAGTCAGGCTTTATAGTAACAGAGAGCTCTGAAAACTGAACCTTCTCAAGCCTTGTATGCATTTATCTTTCTTTCCAGAACATTAGTAGGCAGAGTTTGTTTTCAGTGACTTATTTAGCAGAAAGGGGGATTAGACCTTGGGCTAGCATTGATTAACCCCTGCATGTTGAGTTGTTTAACAGCATAATGGATCACTCATGTTTGCTACTGACCTTTGTCAATTGAATCCTTCATCTGCAGGCTCTCCTGTCTTTTTAAATACACAGATCCTTAAAAGTGGAATCTATGCTAAAATGTTACCCTAAAGCCAATAGGTGGTTCAGCAGAGCATGGGATTGGGGCAAATAGTCCCAGAAGTCCTGATTTTAGGTTTGGAGTTGTGTGAGTTAAGTCATAGGAACCCCACTCCTAGAGATGACTGCTTTGCACTGGCCATGGCACTGAGCTGTGGGAGCTTGAAGTCCTGTGTGGGAGCTGGGAATGAATTGTTGCCTGGATGGAAAAGCATTTCTGGAACAGGACAGAATTTTCTGTGGGCCTTGGGGAAGGCTGTAGAATGAGTTCAGTTAGCAATAAGATTTAATGTCACCCTGGAAATTAGATCAGTTGTGTTTGGTAGTTAAGAAGCTGAATTTCTTGATTTAAAGGAAGGCATGGGGGCAGAGATGCTGCAAGTGTGAGGGTGAAGTCTCAATGCCTTTGGAGCTAGGTCAATTTAAGTCAGTTGAGCATCTCATCTGGATAACAGGCACATTTCTGCTACTGAAGCTATGGACCAGAGAGGGGAAAAACTGCTTGGTGGGGCCAAACATGACACAAAGAAAAGCATCCCTAACTTCAAGAAGGCACTGATGGTGATTTAAGGGCTGCCAGAAGGGTATAAAGCGCCCTTATATAAATCAATCTTGGACCCAGCAGAATGTCTGAGATGAGGGTGTCTCCTCAGATCTTCCATTCTCTCAGCAGTGCCATGAGGAAGCTGTTATACTTGACTTTTCAAGCAAAATACCTTTCTGCTGCAGCCAGAAGTTCTTTCTGGGCTCATTTTGCTCTAGTACAAGTCAGGTCAAGAAGTTTGTTTGCTTTGCTAAAAAAGATACTTTAGTTCAAACAAGACTTAATTCATTGAAGCCCCATGGCCTCTCTGAAACACAAACCCCTCTGGCCTCGTGATTTATGAATACAAAGCCATGGGGGAAGTCCTGCCAAAGGAAAACACGCGGTGTGATAAGTAAATAAAAGGCAGTAGGGCAGGAAAGGGTTAAAGGCGCCCATTAACATGGAAGCCACACTGCTAGGATGTGTCATGAGCTGCTCAGGTCTCTGCTCTCCTTAGAGGGGCTATGGTTCTGTGGAAGGGGAACTGCTGAGGGTAGGCTGGAGTAGGTGTCCTTGCTTTAGGTGTTGCAGGGTTTGGGACTGCTGCCTCCTGTAGCCCTCTGCTTTTTGTCTCTAACTGAGAAGTTGTGAGTCCAAGTCCATAGGAGCACTGTGAGGCTGTGTTGTGGTGTTGGGAGGTGGAGGGGACTGAACCAGGTGAGCAGCCATAAGGGCTGGGCCCTTGGGAAGGGGCAGGACCCAGGTGGGCATCTCCCAGCCCTCCTGCCCTTGAGATACACTGCCACATTCCTATTGTCATCACCAGCAGTTAACCCCCCCCTCCAGAAAACATCTGGTCCTAATCAGCACCTCATGTGGATCTGGGCTGACTTAATCTCCCCCAAATGTTAATTTATGCAGATTTCTATTTCTTAATGTTCAGGAGCTGCCCATATGCATTAGATGCCCAGGGATTTATATTTGCAGAACCTCTAACAGGCACCATGCTGCTTCCCAGGGCTAAATAAAACCTCAAGGAGTGACAAACCTGTGGCTGCAATCACCCTCTGAAGTTAAGTGGGGCAGTGCAGCAAACCCTTTCAGCCCACTGAGGCAGCTACAACCTACAGAACAAGTATAAGTGCCCCTGGAGATCCTCCCACCCTCTGAGGATGGGGCTGCAGGTAATAGAAAGGCAAAGCTGGTGGTGTATATACACATGTAAGTTCATGTTCTCTGAGGGGTATGGCCTAGGTGCAATTCAAAGAGGAAGCCCCAGACCCTGGTCTGTCTCTACCTGTTCCCTGACAGAGTTGCTGTAATGCCTCAGGAAAGAACAATTGGGGCTGATACTCTGCTGTTTTTTCTGTATTGGATTGTCCAGGGGAAGCGAAATGCTGGAGGAGTATTTTGCACTTGCAAATATGTGTGGCACATAAAGATCTGGTACCTTGTTCTGGCCAAGGTCTGGACCTTCAGCCATACTGTCTGGCTTTCTCCAGAGCTTCCCAAACTGGAAAACTCATCAGTAGGGAGGAAAGGGAATAAGTTATGTGTGGACTTGTGGAAAGGTGCTGATCCATCTGAGAAGGTGACTTACTGGAAACACTGAACAGACAGAAGTGAAAAAAATTAGTCATGTCAGACCACTTGCTTGCTGGATTGGATTCCTCAAGTGATTCATTGAGAAAAATGACTACTTTGCCTGACATTTTATTTCCCCTCTCTATTTAGAAAGTAGCTTGGACTTACTAAGACTGTTGCCTGTTGTCTGGATTGCTTTTTGATAGCTGGGTGGTGTGCATAGCATCCTTATATTCTCATCATTGCTAAACCACGACTTCAGCAAGGGGAGTGGGGGAAGACAACAAAATGAAGGGTTTGTCACTCCAGAAGCCCTTGGTGGGATGAACCTGTAATCTTGTGAAATCAAAGGAGAATCTCTGGAATGTGCCTTTTTTTGGTATAGTTAACACAACAAAACTGTAAGTGGGAATTGCTGCCTGGAAATTGTGTTACATGGTTAATGGACAGGAATATTGAAGCGGGGGTGTGGATGGAAATTGTTCAGTAAAATAAACTTTCTAGGCTTTAAGTTTTTGCATTTCTTTTTTTGATGGAAGACTGGAGGATGAGAGGCCCACCAGCTGATGCAAGCAAAATGTACTGGGATGCTTTAAGTTGTTATTAGACCTGGACAGAATAAATCAGAAATGATGTTCATTGAGTTACTTGGACAAATGTAGAACGTGTTTTAGTGTTTTTACTGCTCATAGGGGTGAAAAACCTCTTGTTAGGTTTTTGCTAGTTTGTGTGCATGCAACCCTTGTCCTGGAGAGCACACTGATCAACAGGCAAAAGAGGCAGAAGGCCTGTTGGCATGTCCTGTATGTGGCAGCAAAGGCAGGAGAAGACCATAACCCACTTTCTCAGTGGTGGGAGCAGGAGCCACCAGACTTGTCTTAGTGCAGTGACCTCACTTTCTTGTGAAACTCACCCAAATTGTTTCAGGATTACTGAGCTGCAGAACCTACCAGTGGAAAAGATCTCACTGGTCATCTAACCCATTCTCCTGGGCAGCATTGTTCACAACTGGTTGGTTTAGACTGATTTGATGTGATTCAGGCAATGGGACTTTTCACCACTTCCTTTGGGAAGTCAAAGATTCTCCATGGCTGAGGACATCTAAATCCAAAGATCTTTTTTTTCCCTGACATCTTAATCTGAATTTTGTGCTGTTTAACTTTCACCCAGTAATCCCTGCATGCCCTAAGGTCTACCTGTTTGACGTAGTACCCTCACACCCAGGTAGGGCACACTTGGGTGGTTTGGGCTGGTTTTGAGAATACAGACCTCTGGCACTGTTGTGATAACCCCCCAAAAATGCACAGACATCTCTAGAGGTGGCTTTTTTTTGAGGAAAGCTCTGCAGGGAAGTTGGGATGCCATGCTTACTAACCCATACAGTATAGATCAACCTTTACAACTTCTGCTGACTTCTTACTCAGTCTGATATCCCAGGATTTCCAGCAATTTCTATTTTGGATGCAGGGCTTTCCTGAATAGGTTTCTAGCACATTTCTCATTAGGAAAGATGTCTGCTTAGAGAAGGTAACTGTGGTAGGGGAAAAAGCCATTTCTGGCTTTTCTTTCTATGAATTTTATTTATGTTTAGAAGCTCCCAAAGATGATCTTTACTAATATCAAATAACTGTGTTTTGAATATTTGGCAAAAAATAGCATGGTGTTTTCTTGAAGGGAGATAGACGTCAATTGTGCTCATCCCCACAGACCTGCCCTGGTCATTTCAACAGATGTAAGGCAGCAGGGAGGAGAGCAACCTCAGTTCTTGAAACTGAGCTCTGCCAGCAAAACTGCCCATCTGCATTCTTGGAATAACAGTGGCAGGAGTTGGGGGGAAAGCCTTACAACCTGAAAGTTGCTGAAAAGTCTTGTGGTCATCACTGGCATCGAAGTGAAGATGCATGAGAGTCATCTGCTGATTTGAGTCCTGTCCATCCCTCTTCATCCCTGGGGAAAATAATAAAAGCCTTCCTTGTGGATAGGCTTGAAAATCACAGAATTGTAAGGGTTGGAAGGGACCTCAAGAGATCCATGGGGTCCAACCCCCTGCCAAAGCAGCTCCCCAGCTCATACTGCACAGGTCGGCGTCCAGATGGGGCTGGAATCTCTCCAGAGAAGGAGACTCCACACCCCCTGGGCAGCCTGGCCCAGGGCTCCCTCACCCTCACTGGGGAAAAGCTTTTCCCCATGTTGGTGTGGAACTTCTGTGTTCTAATTTGCAGCCATTGCCCCTTGTCCTGTCCCTGCTAACCACTGAAAAGGGGCTGGCCAATTCCCCCTGCATCCCATGCTTAAGATAATTGTAAACACCAATTAGGTCCCCCCTTAATCTTCTTTTCTCTAGACTGAACAGTCCCAGCTTATTCAGCCTTTCCTCATAGGGGAGATGCTCCAGGCCCTTCATCATCTTCATAGCCCTTCTCTGGACTCTCTCCAGGAGATCCCTGTCCTTTTTATACCAGGGAGCCCAGAACTGGACACAACACTCCAGGTGGGGCCTGACCAGGGCAGAGCAGAGGGGGAGGATCACCTCTGAGCATCACTGGTCATCATTGGGAAAATATTGTCTGTCAAATGATGATGAAATGAACATCAATGAACATCACTGGGAAAGTATTCCCAATGGACACTCCAAGCTCAAGTGAGATGTTGCTGGGTGGGTTTTGGACCTGTACATTGTGGTTTGGGCTCACCTTTAATCTTCAGCCATGATTATGATGGACAAACTGGGGCTATGAACTCTGTGGTCTGTACTCAACAAAGCCTTCACTGGGGTCAGTGAGAGTTTAGTCCAAGTCATTTAGGAACTTCTTCATGTTTTGACCCTTGGGAAGATCATAGGATAAGTCCTCGTTAATGTGCAGCCTTGTGGTTTGACATAACACTTTCTGTAGCACCAGGGATTATCTCCCTGAAGTCTAGACAGATTATACAGGGTTTAGCCTGGGCCCTTGACCGCAGATCATAGGGCTTGAGAAAAATAAAACACAGGGATGTGAAGGGGGAATGGCAACATCTACCACTCTTCCAGGCTGGTGCTGGGCATGGGGAGAAATGAGATGAAAGGAGAAGTAGGTGAACTCAGTTCATCCTTCTCAATAGGCTCAGCACATAGTGCAGTTTGTCCTTCTGTACATCAGTACAGCTCAAACACATACATGGCTTGGAGTCATTAACATGAAACTGCAGAGAAGGCAACAACACTGGAAAAAGGGGAGGAGTGGAAAGTCTGTTCTCTTTATAATGCTATTTCCTCTATTAAACAAACCTCTTTGAATATGAAACATTTAAACACACAAAAAACAAGCCCCACCTTGTGCTGGCTGCTCTTTCCACTGATGGGGCTTGTCCTGGTGCCACCTCATGGCAAAAATCAGGCTTGAGTTTCCACCAGAGCATTTGGTATCTGGGAGAATTGCCTGGCCAGCTCACAGCACTGTAGCTGTTTTGTAAAGAAATTGGCCTGCAAAGCCAAAACAGGTGCTTAACCACAGGAGTTGTGTTATTTTTATTTCTCTGTTTTATTTTTGAGGGAGGGGAAAAAAAGCCCCCACTTAACTCTTTCTAGAAGCTTCATATTTGGGAGGTGCCTGTTGAAAGTGTTCACCCCATCACTGGTCTGAGTAGAAAACTGCTTTGTGTGTGTGGTATCACCTTGAGAGCTTGAAGTACTCCAGTATTGGTGATGTGCTGCCCATCACCGTGTTGTATCAATGTGGGTTTGTGAGAGCCTTTGTTCACAGTGATGCTTCCAGAAAAGTTTTTAGGGCATTGGAGAAGTTGCTGCCACACTGCAGCTCTTTAAGAGGGTGGCAATGGACATGAATGGCCCTGGGTAGTGCAGAAAGCTGTATTCAGCTTAAAGACCATGCAGAGCATTGGGGCTTAAGATGTGTCTGGCTTTGGGTTACCAGATATGGTGCTTCCACTGTGGACAAATGGATAGCTTTATTTTCCAAGTCTTTCAATCCAGGTTGTCTCAGTAGCACTAAGATCTCTTTTGTTCTTGGGCAGAACTTGAGCAATCATTTTCACAGCAACAGGTGTGAGATCATAAGGCAGGACTGTGACTTCAGCATAGGGCAAGTTGAGTTGGGGATGTAGCTGTTTATGCCTTTGTAAAGAATAAAGGCAAACAGTAAGATTGCAGAGGAAAATTGCCTTTTTACATATGTGTGCCCTCCACAGACAGTATCTGAAATCCTTCCTGAGAGCAGCTGTTTTTCCTGACAATTTATGCAACAGCTCAGGCAGTTCTAAGTCTCTTTTTTTCCAGTCTGTGCCCATCAGGTGGTCACTGGGTGTAACTGGTTATCAGTAATACCTAGGGCTTTTCCTTCTGATTATCTCAGTATTTAACTTTCAAACTGCAGAATAATGCCCTTGGGGGGGGGGGGGGGCTGCCTGAATGCTCATGTCTTGTTTCATAGCATTAATTATTTTAATTTAACCTATGGATCTTAAGGTGGTTTTTTTGAAAGCTCAGAAATGCATCCTCCATCCTATAAACCACAGCTAGCTGGGCTCAAGATGCATTTAGTCATGAAAATAGTTCTATAAACTGCTGTTCCTTAAAGCTGCTTGGCCACCTGCCCCTGCTGCAATGTATTCCTTTGGCTATTCAGATGTTACCCCAACTGGCTGCTGGAGGGATTGTGAGTTGGCATCAACCAGCCCAGCTCATGTAAACCTACTTGGAGCTTGCACTGCCAGATGATCTGGGCTGCTCCAGCTCAGATTGGTGCTTTAAACTTGGCATGAGGGTGCTGGAATTTTTCAGTTTGCCATTACAAGCTTTCTGTATTTCTGTTATTGTCGAGGAGGGGCAAACAGGTCTCTGCAAGCTTTGAAATCATCTGGGAAGCAACTGGAAACTCAGACTTACTGCTCAGCAAAAGGTCCCCGGGCCAAGCTCTCAATGAGTGTAAAGAAAGCTGCATTGCATTGGATGGAGGTCTAGATGTGGGTATTATTCTGGCATGCTTCTGGAGTTGGGAGCGCTTAGAAAACGAGCAATGTGTGTGTAAGTGTCCTGTTGTGAGCTGCCTTTGTTTCCTTGTCTGCAGCACGTTAGGTATCCCCCCTCCTGAAGCAGCCCCTGGAATGGCAGGGGGTGGCAAGACTTTGGTTAGTGTTCAGGTGTTCGTGGGAATTTTCTCTTGCAGCTGGAGAGGACAAAGCAGGGTCTCCTTCCAAAACCCTGAGCTGTGGAAGAACTGCTCTGCACCGTGCCAAAGGCAGCTGTGAGCCTGTGGGAAGGGCAGTGGGGTGTTCTAAAGCAGGAGGGAGGTGCAGTGCTGATGGACGTGGTCACTGCTGGGCTGCATCCAGTAGGTGCTCTGCAGTGGTGGTTTGCAGGGTTGCACACAGGTTACTTGTACTGGAAGGGCTTGCCTCCAGGTACCTCCTGGATGTGGAGCATCACTTAATTTGTCTCGCCAGCCTCTAGTCGTCTGGTTACTCATGAAAGGCAAGAACTGGAAGGGGCTTTCATCTGAGAGATCTGCCCAGGAGTGCCACTGGCACCGTCCCCACCCTACACGTGGCTGCAGCCAGCACATGCAGCCTCCTCCCAGCCAACCTGCCTTTCACATCTGTGATGAAAGGCTCTTTCAGCAGAGAATCTCTTCTTGTGTGTGGCTTGTGCTCCAGCCTTTCCATGTAGGAGGGAGAAGGTATCTCAACAGGTTCAGAGGTAAAGAGAGATTTTTCTACAGCTCTTCTCTACTGAACCATTATCTTCTCCACTGAACCATTTGATAGCCTCTTTATTAGGCTACAGGCTGAGCAGAGTGGGAGTGTTCCTTTGCCATGGCTCCCTCCTGCAGAACTAGGGGGATTTGACCTGTGCTGGTAGGGTTTGATATCAGTCACCTGTTCAAGAAACTTTTGTTCTGGCAGGTCAAAGATATATGTTGAGAGAATAGCTAAAGCTCAACGTAAGCCCCTGTTGTGCTGATTCCTTCCATCAGACGGCCCAAAGCAGGGCCAGGATGAATGACCCCTAACTCATATGTTGCCTTCCTTGTACAGGATAAACAGAACAGCCAGTGACTGCCCAGGTTCTTGTCATGCTGAATGACTGAACCTGTAAGACAAGGATATTGAGTCTGGGATAGGCAGGGTGTGAGAATTCAAGGGATGGCAAGGGTTGTTTTCCCTGTGGACAATGAAGGCCTTAAGGATGCTGCTGTGTGAGGACTGGAGAGGGCTGGGATGCTTTGATGTGGCTCAGTCTTTAGGTGAAATCACTGCTTGGTGAAAAATCAGCACAACTCCACCAAAGTCACAGGACTGTCACCTGGATGTGTGCTAGCAGTGGTCTTCAGATCTTGAATGGCACTGACAAAGCGACTACTGATACCAGCAAGTGTCTTCAGAGCATTTGAGTTAAGGGAGCAGGCTGCATCTGATTTTTCTTCCCTCCATCTCCAGATGACCTGATCTTGGTTTTGTTGCATTGTGTGCCACCTAGTCCTGCAGCGTGAGGTCTGTTTTCCTTTCCTGGGCCCTGAGGAAAGGGGAAATGCTGGAGGGCAGCATCTGTGGGGAAGTCTGTCTAGGTGACCAAGCTCTGGCAGGGGGGTTGGACTGGATCTTTTGAGGTCCCTTCAACTCCTAACATTCTCTGATTCCATGGAGTCACATCAGCTCTCCTGTTTTTTCCCCAATATGTTCTAATAGAATCATAGTGGCATGGGTTGGAAGGGACCCCAAGGATCATAATGCTCCAACCCCCCTGCTGCTTTGCCCTGCCACATCAAGGAAACTCGGTCTAGTCGCATGATGTATCAGCCACCACTGGTGTGCCAAGGTGTGTAGTGAGACAAAGGGCCCCAGGAGCGAGCAGAGCAGTGGTGGGGCTGGACCCCAGGATAGGCTGTGTGGGTCAGCAGCACTATGACCCCTTCGTGCCCCTCCCCTCGCCTGCCAGAGGTGGGTTTTGCCCCACCAGCCCCCAGCTAGCTTGGCAGGGGATGCCCCCTTTCCACTCCTTCCTGCTTGCACTTCTTGCCCTTCGCACTCACGTTTTCCAGCCCCTCTGCCTTGTTTTTTACCAAATCCTTGCTTTTTTCCCTGCTTCCCACCAGCCCCGGGCCCTGCCTCCCTTGGGAGCCGGAAAGAGCAGGGGGCCGGGAGGGGAAAGGGGAATAGAGTTGTGTGTTCTGGGGGGAGGGAGACACAAAACTCCGGCGTGTGCTAATTCCTGCCGGAAAAGGGAAGGAAAAACTATTTCGGGGGCCGGGACAACCCGTCCGCTTGCAGCCCCGCAGCGTTCAAACTTACCGCGGGGCCGGGCCGGGAGTGGGTGGGGGGGTGCGGGGCGGGGAGGGGAGGAGGGGATGGGGGGGGGGGGCCGGGCCGGGGGGCCGCACCGCCCGGCCCTGATTTGCTGTTCGGCTCCGAGATTGACAAAGTCTTGCCTTGGGTTAAAAAAAAAAAAAAAAGAAAGAAAAGAAGAGGAGGAAAAAAAAAAAAAGAGGCAAAAGGGGGGTGGGGGGAGAGAAAGAAAAGTTTCTCGCTGCAGGAGCACGCAGGGGCCGGGAGTGAGAGCGGCGGAGCCCCCGGCAGCCCTCCGTCCGCCCCATGGCTTTATAAAGCGGCTGCTCTCCCGGGGGGGGCTGGCGGGGGGGTCTGAGCGGCTTTTCTTCCCTTGTGTGTGTGTGTATATATATTATTTTTTAATTTTTTTTGTTCCCCCACCACCCCCCCGAGTTGTCCCGAGCTGGTGCCTCGTTTTTTGTGGACCATGGATACGCACACGCGGTGGAAAAGGCGCAGTTGGATACGGAGCTGGTCGGTACCCGCTGCTCTGGTGTTGCTGGGTGCCCTGTCCCTCGGACGGGCAGGTAAGCGGCCCCCGAGTCCCGTCCCGTCCCCCCCCATCTCACACCCCTTCCCATCCCCGGGGCAGCGAGTCCCGGTTGCCGCGGGAGGGAGGCGGGTGTCAGCGGCGTGCGGGGCCGGGGAGGGGGGAAGAACCGGGCTGGTGGGGAGGGCGAGATGGCTTTTGTGCGGGGCAAAAAGTTTCTTCCCTTACTCTAGTGCATTCCGGGGAAGCTGAGGTGTTGGGGGGGGGAAAGAAAGAAAGAAAAGAAAGAGGAAAAACCCCAACAAAAAAACCCACCCAACCTCCTTTAGCTGAATGCCATTTGTCAGGGGGCCCGTAAAAGGGGAAAAACTTAAAACAATACTTTATTCGCCTTTCTTAGGGCAGAGCTGCCTGTTGCTGGGCTTGTTTTTCTCTGAAGCAAAAGTCAGGATGTGTTTCTGGAGCTTCGAGGTCTTTTTATATATATATATGTATCTGCGTGTGTATGTAAATATTTAGCCCTCTGTGTTTGTATATATAGGTGAATATATATTTAGTCAACTGGAAACCTCATTTCTCCTCCTTGAGAAGAAACTTTTGTTGTCCAGAAGTAATCTGCTCTCCCCCTCTGCACATCAAAGTGCGGATCTCTAGACACAAAAATCTCTTCAGCCCCTTCTGTCCGGGACCCCAAGGCTTGCTCTGTTCCCCCCTCTTTCCTCCCTGCCTCACCATCCCCAATTTGCAGGGTTTCTCCCTAAAACCGTGTTGAGTTGTGGCGAGAGGAAGCTGTGTCAAGTACCAGATGTGCAACAGCTCTAGACACGCAACTGGGGGGGAAAAAAACCCACCCCAAACCCTGGAATGCCTTTTTCTTTCTGCAGTCGTGCGGGAGTGGGACTAAGCACTTTATTTCATCAGCTTTGAGTTTGCTGAGTGTGTTTTGAGAGCTCTGCTTTCAATTTTCTGCCTTCCCCGGGTGGGCTGGGAAATGCCCGAGCAGGGCACAGATGGAGGCTTGTGGATCCATCCGCTGGAAAAGTTTCCTCTTGTGTTTTCAGAGTGGGGTTTTTTTTTCTCCCCTGAGTTTGTAGCAGACACATGGAGGCACCGGTGCTCTGAGGTCTTTTTATGTCGTTGTTTCAAGGGAAAGGCTGAGAAGCGGTTTGTTGGTGAGGCTGAGTTTGCCATCAAAAAGTTAAAAGTAGATGAGAGTTCTGCAGGAAAACTGGAGAAACTCAGTGAGAAGTGTCCCGAAGAGCTGAGCTGTCTGGGATCCAGCTTCCAGCCTTGACTTGTGTGTGCTCTGGGTATTTTTTTCCCCCTGAGAAGCCCGGACAGGGATGTTTGCAGGGTGGTTTGTGTGGTACCAGGACAAACGCATGTGGGGTTGTGTGTATAGCAGTGATTGCAGCTATTGTAATTTGTAGGCTCTTAAAAGGAGCTCTGGGAAGAGAAGGTGGGTGTATGAGGAATGCTTTCATTGATGGTTTGCTTGCAAAGTCTGGGGGAGAAGGAAAATAAGGTGCAAATCAATGAATAAAATGCCTTTAGAGCATCAGGGCAGGAGAAGTTTAACAGCAGTGGGAGCTGCTGCGGGAGTTTGTGTTGCACAGACGTGTGGGGCTGGTGGAGCGGTTCCCTGACTGGAAGAATATGGGAGCGATACTACTCTTCCCTGGTCCCCAGCTTGTCAGGATGCTTTCCTGCTTTGTGTGAGGGGAAAACTGGATTCTTACTGGTCTCAACTGTATCAAAGGAAAAGTGACGGGTTTGGGTTTTTCTGTACCAACGTTTAAACGGCTTTAGAGCATCCTTAGGCACTTTGTCCTGTCGGTGTATATCCTTGGGGCAGCTTCAGCAGAAGAATTGGCTCCTTTTAAAGTTACCTGGTGACTTTTCTGATGGTTTATCTGGGTTCAGCTATGGGTTGCAGCTGGAGGAAGCAGTGGGCTGGGTGGGGGTAGTTCTGCGGTGAGTGGGTGGCTGGAGAGCTTTTGTAGGGCCAGGGTGCTGCTCCCAGTAAGGACTTGTGCAGCAAAAGGCTTTGAGTTTTCCTAATGAGCCTACTAACAGGACATTAAATAATTTGGATGAGGGAGGAGTCAGATTGGGGCCGCTGATGGTGTTGACTAATGCTCATTACTGTTCTTTTTAATCTTTCCAAGTTCTCCTTGGTTTTATTTCAGCTCAGATTGTTTCAGTTTCATTTTATTCAGCTTCTCTGTATGGAGAGAGTGGCTCTTGTTTGTGATCTTCAAAAGCAGATCCATCAGGTGGCCCCAAAGAAAAGGGGGAAGAAACTTTGCAGAGTGGGTTTCCAGAGGGAGAAATATGATGTTGAAGGCACCGTGAACCGAACTGCCTCTAACACTGCCCTTCCAGCTCAGATTTTCCCATATTTTACCAGATGATGTCACACACAGATCTCTAACCCACAGACAAAGTTGGAATCTGTCTCTGCTTTTACAAATCCCTATAAAATTGAATCAGGTTTCTGGGTGAAAATTTTTGGAAGCAGCAGTTTCCTTTAGTGGCAAGGAAGAGTGTAATAGGAATACATGGCATGCCCTTTAAAAGCAATAAAAATGTTGGAAATTTTGAAGTATCCTGTTACCATCTGTTGCTTCTCTCCTTGGCTCTTCCCCAGTCATCTAGAACGAGCTAAAAAAAATAATCTTTGTCCAGCCAGTTAGAAGTGTTTTGTTTAATATTTTGCCAATCAAAAGTGTTGATATT